>CM048849.1:38740835-41683335 GCA_026545225.1 Cornus controversa | reverse complement strand
ACATTTAAAAATTTCTAAATTATTTCAAAATTCAATAGAATTTTTACATCATTTTTTAATTCAGAAATCATGCCTTTGATATTTACAAAATTTATTTTTCAAAACAAAACTCTATCGAAGTTATGATAGAGTACCATATGTCAAAACATGTCTCTCAATAAGTTTATGTATTATGCCATATGGGCATTCTGTTATCATGATAGGTCTAATATCATTGCCAAAAGACTAAAGTGATAAAGATTTTGACAAGATGCACTCTAATTGCACACATAAGGAGAATAATGTGAAATCTTGACAATCATTCATAACTATGGATATGTGAGGCTACTTAACACATTTTTCATGTATAATCAAATTTCTGAATCCATTAATTAATCCAATTCGTTAGACCATATGAATTCGTTACATAGAGCTATGATACTCATTGTTACACATTTCAGGTGATCTAACATACTGTAACTCGATGTTAGGTAGCGATTAGAGACTCTTTTAGTCCTATTACACTTTTGTTGCATTAAAAGTCTTATTGCATCTTTATTTACATCTTCTCCTCGCACATTCTCCAACGAGGGTGTTGCAGGAAAAATTAGGACGCGACAATATGATTGTAGACATCAATATTTCATTTCAAGGACATGAATAGATTAGTTCTAAAAGTGAAATTATCATCACTTGCTTTCCGAAGTAGGACTCAAAAATTTGAGAATAATGGGAATTATTCCAATAAAAACTAAGATACTGTTTGATAACTCATTTTAGCATTTAATTCTGAATGGTTAAATATTTAATTATTCAATTAAGTGTGTTATGCAATTCGATTATCACTTAAAAATTAAGTGCAAGTGAAAATGAGTTAAAAGTGACCGTCACTTCACTTATCATTGAATGATGCACTAAAAAATTAAAAAAAAAAATCAATTTACAAATATCACTTAAAATTCAACTCTTAAAATTTTTTGTACTTAATTTTCAGATTTATCAAAGAACACTTTAAGTATTTCATAACTTTGATTCAGATGATTTCTTGAAAATAAAAACATCTTCGTTTTTCAATGTGCGCGTATGAGTCGACGCTGACAAGGATACGTGGAATGTGCCCATGTGGAGTAGGTGATCTTGGAACCCTAGTTGCACCTTGAGGGGGCTCACATTCCCTATTGGAATTTGGAACCGCACCACCTACATCTTGTTATCACATTGAGATTGCAATTTAGAACCATGCATGCCACCTTCACATTGTCCTAGCAATTTTGAGATTGCAAATGTTGTCACTTAAATCCATTTCTCTCAAACACTGCAATTAATTTATAATTAGAAACTCTAGTATTTACCATATAAGTGGATTTACACACAATCAATCATGGTAAATTAATGATAGTAAAGAAAGTGCAAAAATGCTCATGGGGAAGAAGAATTGCATGTGCATGGAAAATTGTTGGATTCAAAGAGTCTCTTCTTTTCATGCAAGAATATGCAGGTTTGTGTTTGGTTCTTCTTAAGATATTTTTACAATTGCTTTGGAATGGGAGTACAATTATCATCCCAAACCTGTCATGGCCTATTCAATATAATTAAAAAAGAAGATAGCCTCTTAGTGCAACAACATATACATACATGCATGTGTCTGTGTCTATATATATATATATATAGAGAGAGAGAGAGAGAGAGAGAGAGAGAGAGTACTCTCTCTCCATTTTATAGTATTTAGTATAACAATGATGTATGCATACCCTAGCTTTTTGAACTTTTCAAATTGAACCATCTTCAGCCAGCTTGTCAGAAGGCCTACTTTTAGGGTCAGTGAGATAGGGTCACAATCTTCTCTGCTCATTGCTCCTTTAATTCCATCAAAAAGTTATATAGAATTATACTATCAGTAATGGGTTTGTACTTTCTATAAACTTATAAACCAGACGCGTTGTTCAATCATAATATGTTAGTATTTTTCAATCACGCTTAATAAAAAAGGTTCTCGTGCAAGTTGGAATTCGACCATTAGGGTATTGATAGGCTTCTGAAAGTTGATGATCTCAAAACTTATTTCATATTAACAATAACTATTCCATGTTCTCGTTGATTTTAATAACTAAGCCTTTTTTTCCTATAAAATAAAATGTTATATATCTATATATATATTGCAATGATCTCGAATGGCATGTCACCTTCCTCCCAGTTCCTTCAGTGCTAAACCAAAACAACCAGAAAGTGAATAATGAAGCACTTAAACATGTTAGCTAGTTAATCTATACGTTTAGAAGGACTGTTAATTTGCCGTCTTTCAAAGTAGAAGGTTGAGACTTCACGTCCTCGTAGGTACACAGTAAGTGTGTGAACGTGTTACAAAATAAAAAATTAATATGTTTACATAAATCTTGTATATTTTAAAAGAAACTATGAGAACAATTGTTTAAAACATTTTAGTTGTTGCAAATCATATGATGTAGGAATGATAACGGAACTGGTTCTTCTTTTATTATATCCAATAATGAAGTCTTATCCGTACTGCTTAAACTTTACAACCCATTTTTGGCCGTCTTCCCTTGTATATATACACACACAGTTATAAACAAAGTAATAAAAAACCAACTTAGTTGATTACATTACATGAATACACTTTTAAAAATAAAAAATAAAAAAGATTTAGCTTGTCACATTTCAACTCACAAAAAGGGCTAAATACAGTACTGACAACAAAGTAAGATTCATATTCTTCTTCCTTAATTTGTATCATTGTTTAAAATCAATATATATATATATATATATATATATATGAGTCTCGGTGGATTCACTTTTATATAGCATTCTCCTCTTCTTAATACTCTCTCTCTTTTCAAGTCATGAGAAGGTTTCCCTTATTAGTAGTTGTTCTTCTCCTTGGTCAATCAAGAAACTAATTATGGAAATGGCTTTAAAGTACATATACTGGACAAATTAAATTAAATAATTTGGCTGGGTGGCTCAATTCATTATTAGAAAAAGCCTCTCTAAAGTTGCCTTAAGGTTCTATTATTTATTTTCAAATCCATGAGCAATCTTTTATCCCATGTTGATTATTTATTTTATATATGCACTCATCATTACATCCACAGCAAGTACTTTTATATTATTTATGGACGAATAAATATCATTATATTTTCTGTATTTCTTGAAGATTGGATTGATGAAAATGTTTGATTGAGTGAATGGCTCAACTATATTTGATCCTTTAGACTATTAATGTGAATTTTTTATTATGACTAATTAATTAATTCCGTTATTAGCAATGTTTTATGTTTAGAATTTTTATAATAGCACTAGGTCAGTGGCTCAGGTGGTATAATTTTATCTCTCCAAAAGAAAAGTAAGTAACAGCGGTGCACATGGATCCGGCGAAAACCGTGATCCAATTTGATCGATTTTGAAGGAGTATCGGTTCTTTTACAATTTTATTTTTTTAGAAGTCAGATTGGTTCTATTGAAGGCAAAAAAATTTGATCCAATTCGAATCGATCTGTTATATATATATATATATATATATATATATATATATATATATATATATTCATTAGATTTAATATAAGTGGCTCTCGATCTGTACTTTATCATTTCTAATGAGCAAGTTGTTACTTTTTATTTAAAATTAATTTGTTTACATATACATGTTATATTCATCTTTATTATTTTTTTCTTAATCTTGTTAGCGGTTTTTGCATTTCACATATCTGTGTAACATTATCCATGTTACATGATTTCTAAAATTAATTTTTTTCCTATGATTTTTGTAAACATGATCTAAGATTTTTGTAAAATTGATCAATTTTCCTTTTAAATGCTTTGTTTTATTCACTCCTGATTATATATAATATATACACACATACATATATATTTCGTGCAATCAGTTATGATGTTTGAATATCATTGGATTGCTTTTTAGTTTCAATTATGCTTCTTGTATGTTTCTATGCTACTGCATGGAGGCTGCCACAAGTGTTGATGTCGTCATATTATTCTATTACTAATGTTAAAATTTTATCTTAATGTTGAAACTGTCATGAATGTGGGGACTGTAATACCCCGCTCCAACACATGGTATGATATTGTCCGCTTTGGGCCATAGCCCGCACGGTTTTGCTCTTGTGTTTACCCCAAAAGGCCTCATACCATTTGAAGAGAACATACTACATATAAGCACATCCCCTTTTCCACACCCAGGCGATGTGGGATTGAGCACCCTGTACCCTGTCAGTGTGGTAGCTCAGCCCAGTGTCTGTCTATGCACCCGTCCACAAGGGTTACTACAATCCACCCCCCTACGAGGCCCGACGCCCTTGTCGGCACACTTACTTCCGGCTGGGTTCAGGCTCTGATACCAACTGTTAGACTGTTCCACTGGTAATGGAACATGCGCCATTTGTAGTGGTTGCTGTGGTGGCTGCAGATTCTAAAGAGCAGTCGCCACTCCTGTAGCTATAACCTAAACTACCATGGCTGCCAAATCGAGAGGAAGTTCAACCTTTCCATCCTGATCACTATCCTGACCTTAGTTGTGGTTCGCCTTCCTCCTCCTACGGGGTGACATCTACATAAGACCCCAATAGTAGACTAAGATGTATAGAGTACAATGAATCCTATACTTAGATTCTATTTATCAGAATACGCAACGCGGAAGATACCCTACGACGGACCCTACAGACCCGAGAATACTTGAACCTGGAATGCTCTGATACCAAATGAAATACCCCCCAGAAAATTTCGCGCATGAGGTGGCCAGTCTCATACACAAAACCTGAGGAATATTAACCACTGATAGCAACAAGCATAGATGCAAAAGAAAGAAATAGAATAATTGCTAAAAGCTGAACAGAAATCCCATTGAACTGAAGTAATTGATAAATAAATACATATATTCTGGTAATACAATTTGGAAGTCCCGTAACCCAAGGACCCCTTAACCAGAAAGAACAAAAGTTTTTAAATCCTAAAATTAATACCAACAATCAAAGTCTCAAAAGGTCATAGTATGACTCTTGAATGAGATAAGTTCCTACCCTGTAACTGATGAGATGAGACGTCTGCTACAACCAAACCCTAAAACTCTATCCTCGCGGTGGAACCTGTCGGAAACCTGAAATATCAACAAAGTGGGTTAAACCCACGAGCAAGTTCTATCTACTACATCCCAATCAGAGAACCAATATACATACCCTCAGTATAAGGGACATAAAATAAGTCTATAGATTTAACCTACAAGTTATTCTTTTACCCAGTTTCGTGTTTCCAAAACAACAGTCAATATTTATAATATTCCACCCAAACCCTTATTATGCAAACGTGAACACGTTCCTTACGTTCAGCAGAAATAAACATAATATAAAATAATATCAAGTTTAAGCAATCCTAACATGCCATCATTAAATCTTTTGATACTTTAATAGGTATAGATATATACATACTAGTCATTTCCTATTTAGATCATGTTTTCAGAAGTAAAATCATCTTATACATTGTTCCAACACACCCTTATCATCCAACAATGAACACATTCTTTAAGTTCAAAATAAAGAAAACATGTGCATACACATATAGATACCTTATTAGATATGGGCGATCCTGACACGCCAAATAAAATGTATAGATACCTTATTAGGTATGGGCGATCCTGATACGCCGGGCAATCCTAACATGCCAAATAAAATGCATAGATACCTTATTAGGTATGGGCGATCTTGACACGCCGGGTAATCCTTACATGCCAAATAAAATACATAGATACCTTATTAGGTATGTAAGGATTGCCCGGCGTGTCAGGATCGCCCATACCTAATAAGGTATCTATGCATTTTATTTGGCATGTTAGGATTGCCCGGCGTGTCAGGATCGCCCATACCTAATAAGGTATCTATACATTTTATTTGGCGTGTCAGGATCGCCCATATCTAATAAGGTATCTATATGTGTATGCACATGTTTTCTTTATTTTGAACTTAAAGAATGTGTTCATTGTTGGATGATAAGGGTGTGTTGGAACAATGTATAAGATGATTTTACTTCTGAAAACATGATCTAAATAGGAAATGACTAGTATGTATATATCTATACCTATTAAAGTATCAAAAGATTTAATGATGGCATGTTAGGATTGCTTAAACTTGATATTATTTTATATTATGTTTATTTCTGCTGAACGTAAGGAACGTGTTCACGTTTGCATAATAAGGGTTTGGGTGGAATATTATAAATATTGACTGTTGTTTTGGAAACACGAAACTGGGTAAAAGAATAACTTGTAGGTTAAATCTATAGACTTATTTTATGTCCCTTATACTGAGGGTATGTATATTGGTTCTCTGATTGGGATGTAGTAGATAGAACTTGCTCGTGGGTTTAACCCACTTTGTTGATATTTCAGGTTTCCGACAGGTTCCACCGCGAGGATAGAGTTTTAGGGTTTGGTTGTAGCAGACGTCTCATCTCATCAGTTACAGGGTAGGAACTTATCTCATTCAAGAGTCATACTATGACCTTTTGAGACTTTGATTGTTGGTATTAATTTTAGGATTTAAAAACTTTTGTTCTTTCTGGTTAAGGGGTCCTTGGGTTACGGGACTTCCAAATTGTATTACCAGAATATATGTATTTATTTATCAATTACTTCAGTTCAATGGGATTTCTGTTCAGCTTTTAGCAATTATTCTATTTCTTTCTTTTGCATCTATGCTTGTTGCTATCAGTGGTTAATATTCCTCAGGTTTTGTGTATGAGACTGGCCACCTCATGCGCGAAATTTTCTGGGGGGTATTTCAGGGACAATACTTGAAGTTCAAACTGGGTTGTTCATTTAACATCCAATTTCAAGAGATCCAAATATATATATTAAATTGATGATGGTTGATCCCTTATGATAATGGTTTCCATTGATCTTGCAACACTGAAAGGAGGCAACGAGCTGTGGAAAAGGAAGGCCGCGACGGTGAGCTGAGGAGGAAGCCGGCGACAAACAATGGAGGAGGAAGGCAGCGCGACAAGTAGAGAGAGAGAAACGAAGAGAGATAATAAGAGAGTCGGATCTTTTGATTTTACAGGGTAATAAATGGGTTTTGTTTATTTTTATTTTTATTTTCTTTTAGGCATGTATTTAAATTTTATTGGACCTTCACCTAAAGTTGGATTCAAGTATTGTCCTTATTTTTTATGAAATTGTTGGGATTGACCGAATCAATCCGATTCATGTGCACTCCTAGTGAGGAGTTCAAGCTTCAAGTGAAAAAAATTTGTACGAGTGTGTAAGAATTTATTAAACTCCATGTTGTCTAACCCATTATGATTTGCTAAGCATGGTAACCAAACAAGCCTATTAATTGTCTCCATTGATCTATAACTGAAATCCCTTGCACCACCTGTTGAAACTTCTCGTGTCTTGACTTTGATATCACTTGCTCGAAACCAAAAGCGCACTCACATTGAGAACTAATCATAAACAATATAAATAAATAAAACAAGAACACGGAGATTTAATTAATGTGGTTTGACACAACTTGGCTCACATGTACGAATGAGAAGAAATCTCACTATAATTATATAGAGAAATTACAAAGGTAGAAAATACCTAACATCGAATCATACACCAACTCTCACTCTAGGGTATGATAGTTGATCCCCAAGCCTTTTACATGTACCACTCCACAATATCCCTACACACCATCAATGTTCAATCCACTCTGTCAATCCATGAACCTCATCTCAATGAAAAATTATACAATACTCCAAGAATACTGATGATGTGACATTTTCAACAAGTGTAAATTATTCATCTCTTTTAAAAATTATCAATTTCACTACAATCAATGAAAAATGAAGGACTTACAGTTTCTGAAATATTATATACTTTCTTCATCTCTACATACGAGAAGACGTCGTCTCATACACCTACCTACTCCATAAGTCTAACACTCTTACATCTCTTTCAATCCCATTAATCTCACCCTATAACATAGTTATCTATTTATAAAATCTTAAATCCAATTTCTGGTTGAACATGGACTATAACCAAACATGGACTATAACATAATTAACTATTTTTAAAATTTTAGATCCAATTTCTGATTGAACAAGGACTATAACCAAGCATACCCAACAAGAATTTTTCTAATATGCTGTGAAATAAATAACCTAATTATAATGAAAATTTGAGATACAATATCTGACAAGATGTTGGCGGGAAAGAATATGGGTAAAACTAAAAAGAACCTAGCTAACCGGCTAATTAAAGGTATTACTCTCAACCCAAGCCTATGTTTGCACCTTGCATGTCAACTTAAACTTTTTACATTACAACTGGTGATACAAAAGCCATGGTATGTTATCATAAGATGTGTAATTTTTGTTTAAAAAATCACAATGTAAATTAGAAAAAGGGATGGAAAAACGGAGAAGACAAATTAGATATTTGATTCTTGGTTTAAAAAATAAATAAAATGTGAGCAAAAATCAAGGAAGAAAAGAATTAAAAAATTAAATAAATAAAATAATTAGAGTTCCAATGTTATACATGATAAATAACTATGTAAAAAACTTGTTTTTATTAATTTTTCATCAACTGTACACCAATCAAATAATAAATAATATATGTATAGCATTTATATGTTGTCGAACTAGATTATTAGTTTATCGAATTAACCATAATATATATCTGATTTATTGATTTAACAGATTATCGTACTCGAATTGTTAAGGATTTGGGCTTTATAAAGTTCATCAATAGATCTGACCAAGGAGTTCCAAAGATTTCAAATCCACCCCCAAGGTGGAGTTTCATCATTTCCCAACATTTCAAATCTTTTCCATCCTTAGATTGTTCAATTGAGTTTGAATTGGGCCTAAATTAGTATTTTTGGTACCCTTATTTAAATTCCGGCCAACATTGGAGGGCCATAATCTTCATCAAAGCCAATCAAGTGGTCCAAAACATCATTTGGATCATAATCTATCCAATTGTACTATTTGATTTCAAATTAGCCCACTTAATTGAGTCAATTTTGAGAAATTGTGAAATTAGGGCTTTTGGGCCCACATTGCCCTTTGCCTCTCCACCATCTTATCATCAAACACTCAAATTTATGTTTCCATGGTGGAATTTATTTTATTTTGACTAAAAATCCTCAATACAATCGGTTAACTTTCATCGATAAATGGAATTTGGGTTGCCAAAGTTGTTCGATCGTGACCCAACTTTTCAAATTTTGATCATGCCATCATCAAACCATTAAATTGATGATATCATGAAATTTAAGTTATTTTATACAAAAATCATCAAAGTTCCACTCTGATTGGGTCACTTTCACTGTTGGACCCCAATAGGTATTAAGAAGTTCAAAGGGAAGTCTAGTTTTTAGTGATTTTTTTGGTCTCTAATTGGTCCTAGACCTCTATGAATACTTCTCCCCTCCACCCAAGAAAAGGTAGGGCACATATTGGCATTCTTCCTACCGTATGAAAGTGTTCTGAGCCTCCAAACAGTCTTCAAACCTCTCCAACTCCAATATAAGCCACCTAAAACATAAAACCAGTCTCCTCTAAAATTTTGATTTTGATTTTGATTTTTTTTTTCTCTATCTCTATTGCATGCATATTCTCCATCTTCTAATTTTCATTACCTTTTGCTTCTTTTTGGCCCATGTTTGTATGCAAGCACATTTTCTTGTCAATATCTTTGTAGTAATCTAGGCATTACCGTTGGGGACCATGGTACGTGCTGAGATGGAGAGAGGGTAAACACCTCCTTTAATAAGCCAATTTTTTAACTTAGAACATCTTAGAAATTTTACACTCAATTTTTTTTCTTTTTTTGTGTGAAATCATTCATTAATAATCTGATTTTTATTGAAAAAATATCATAATTAATCAATTTAGCATGTTAAAAAAATTATAACTAACTAAAAACTCTTTCGAATTTTGTTAAAATTGGTGTAGACTTAATCATAGGTTAAAATTATTGTTTTAATAAAATTAGTACAATGTTTAGCATGTTTTAGGTTATTTTAATCACTATAATCATGTGACTTTAGGTCCCATACATAAGATATAGTCTTAGGACGCTGCGGTTATTCTGCCGAAATTTGACAAAATTCAAAAATTGTCAGTTTTGTATATTATCCAAAATCATTTTTTTCAAAATGATTTTCATGGAGTTTTTTTTTAAAAAAAATATATCAATTCTGAATTTTCATTTTTAATTCTCATGAAAGTCCAATAAATTTATTTTTAAATCATAATTTTGCCGAAAAAATCATCAAAACTATCAAAGATTGTCAAAATCATGATTTTCGAAATTTCAAAAAAAATTACTTTTTTAATCAAAATTTCAGAAATTTTTCAACTTAAAAACATTCTAGAAATCATATTTTCATCACTCCAAAAAGGTCTTTCAATCATGGTTTAATCCGTGTTTTGTTCGAATTGCGGCAGTGTCACTGTTTTGCACTATTTTAAGAATTTTTGGCCCCTTAGGTTAAATCATGATTTTTTTTCATTATATTTTATCATTTTAAGTTCATTTATAGTTTAAAAATTCATAAAAAATTAATTACATCACGTTCATATGTACGTAAGGGTGATCACATATCGGATCAATTCGGTTTAAACATCAGACCTAAACCAATCTGCTCCCTACGGATTGGTCAAAACTGGATCAAATCCGATTCGTGGCAAGATGTAATCCAAGCTGATCCAATCAATGATTTCAGGATCGGATTGGTTTTATGAGTTGGGTTTTTTTTTTTTAAAGTACAATAAATATATTTTTGTTGAACACAATCTAATAAGTTTTTTCTACATATTAGAATTTTTTTCATAAGATCAAAAATGACCGAACTGTGAGGAGGGCCAGCTCTTTGACATCAGATGATGTACGTTTTAAACGTTTTAACAAGAAAATTAATGGAAAATTAGTTAGTTTGGTACTTACCAAACAGAAGAAAAGGAAAGAAAAAGTTGGTAACTAAAAAGGGAAAGGAGATAATTTAAACACATAAATTGTTTAGACTTAAACTAAATACCAGAAAGAAACAAATAATTAAAGGAAAGTGCATGATATTGGCCATCCATAAACCTCCTCTAGCACTCCAACTCCTTATTTTAGTAAATGAAATGACTAAACTGTCCTCCTATTCGGTAATTCAACCATGAAAGCTTCTTCTTTCTTGTTCTGTGCTCCCTTCTCTTCTCCCTCTTACTCTTATTCTCCTTCCATGAGACATCTTCACAACTCTATTGAGAAATTCAATAAGACTGAAACTCTTTTCTCATTAAGATACAAGTCAAAACAAATCATTAATTATCATTCTTTTAATTTGGAAACTATGACCTTGTTAATCTACAAACCCTCAAATTATATGGACTGAATGGTTATGATAAGTGTTATTGTAGGGTGTAATGTTTCAACCATGAATCTTGAATGAACCTTGAGCTGTTAATTTAATTTTTCACTTTTTGCAATAACTTAGTACTATTCTTAGAGCTTTTGTAATACCCCGCTCCAACACATGGTATGATATTGTCCGCTTTGGGCCTGAGCCCGCACGGTTTTGCTCTTGGGTTTACCCCAAAAGGCCTCATACCATTTGAAGAGAACATACTACATATAAGCACATCCCCTTTTTCACACCCAGACGATGTAGGATTGAGCACCTTGTACCCTGTCAGTGTGGTAGCTCAGCCCAGTGTCTGTCTATGCACCCGCCCACTCACACCCGTCCACAAGGGTTACTACAATCCACCCCCCTACGAGGCCCGACGCCCTCGTCGGCACACTTACTTCCGGCTGGGTTCAGGCTCTGATACCAACTGTAATACCCCGCTCCAACACATGGTATGATATTGTCCGCTTTGGGCCTGAGCCCGCACGGTTTTGCTCTTGGGTTTACCCCAAAAGGCCTCATACCATTTGAAGAGAACATACTACATATAAGCACATCCCCTTTTTCACACCCAGGCGATGTGGGATTGAGCACCTTGTACCCTGTCAGTGTGGTAGCTCAGCCTAGTGTCTGTCTATGCACCCGCCCACTCACACCCGTCCACAAGGGTTACTACAGCTTTGATGCATTGGGTATTTGATAACAGTGTTATGTTCAACTCATTATATTGAGTACTCTTTCATGGATTGGCCAAATTGTTTAATGTACATATTTGATAGGAGTGTTTACAGTGTGAGAAATTTAATATATATATATGTGTGTGTGTGTGTGTGTGTGTGTGTGCGCGCGCGCGCGCGAAGAAACAGAGAAATGGACAGTTTAGACATTTTCTTTACTGATAAAAATAGTTGGAGTGCAAGAAAAGTTTGTTGGAGCGCAAATAGGATTAGTTGTACAATACCCCAAGTAAGAATTTCACTGATAATAAAACATTATTTTTCATTATTATAAGAAATTATAAAAAATAAAGTCTTACTATTGGTGGAATTTCCTAATACACCTAATTTTTGTGATATTTAATAATTTTCCCGCAAATAGAAGCTCCCTTAAAGAAATGGTATATAATAAAATATATATAATAATATATATATTAAATGCTCGGATCAATTTTAAAGTCTGCAACAATTGAACGTGGAGTGGCAAGAGTAAGTTTGAGGCTTTTAGCTTCACATTCTTGACAGAGTGGAGTGAGTGCAAGTATGAGAGAGAGTCTATTGTACTTTGATTCGAAATAGTGGATTCATTTCTTGAGGCTACAGCCTCACTTGTAGTTTTTTTCATCTTGAATTTTTTACATATATCTGGTATCATCTCTTACTTTATATATATCGCTACATGAATAATTGTTTTAATTTTAATTAGATTGAATTAAATAATCTAAAAAATCAAACAAACGAGTTTAAACACCTGTTCACCCCTCCAAGTATACTTTTATCAAATATCAAACTTCTGTTGCCACTTCCACACACCCTCACTACTCACACAAGAGTCTTTGGAGGAATTTCGACATTCCGAAGACTCCTTTCCTTGATAAGGTACACTCTAATCCAAGCAGATTATAAATAGTTAGAAAAATGAGACAGAAGGTGTCTCACACACACACACACACACATATATATATATATATGGTTTGAATTGAAATGAATATTTTAATTAAGAAAGGAGCCAGGTACTAAGAATCACACTGAAATAAAAAAGAGGATGCTAAAAAAATAAAGGATATCAATTAGTGATCCCTTAGAATCAATGAATATGAATGAAAATCATAATTAATCCGGTAATTGTTTGCTTGACACTGCTTCCAATAACGAGATTCTTTTAATGAGGTCTGTAGCTAAAGTTTGAATGAATGGAGACCATCTCTTTCATTCATCCAAAAATACCATGGTAGGGATTCAACCTTGCACAACCAAAATCTTCCTAGGGCCACCAAACCACCCACACTTAGATTTTGTTTGGATTTTCAAAACTCACCACATTCACCCCCAAATTCCTCTACTTCCTTCCCTTGCACAGTTACACACACATAAACGTGAACATCAAGACTTAAAAGAAGAAGTTAAACAAGGATCCTCTCCTTTATTTATCTTTTCGATACCGTTTAGAGTACGAATCAAAAATTGTGTAATACTTTGTTAAGAGTGATTTTAGAAACGTGAACAACCAAATAGAACAAAAAAGAAACCTACGAATACTTAATTTTATAGCTCATAATGTGCTACGCGATTAACTAATTAACTTTTGTTTTGATTTATTCAAAATAAAATGGTATTAATTACTTGACAAAAAATAAGCTGATGTGACACATCAAATCATGCATCACAAACTAACAAAGAAGTTATGGTTATTTAAAAATGCGTAAAGTACATGCAAGAAACACTTCTTCTATTTGGTATGTGCAAGAAACACTTCTTCTATTTGGTATGTGCGTATAAATTTTTACAATTTTAAATTTTTTTGAAAATTCGAAAGAATATTTTTTGTTATTTCACGTTTTGACTTTTTTTTATTATTTATTTATAAAGTAAAGGTATTTTAGTCATTTCATTGTTCAAATTGAAGATTTGTCCTTATTTGCATAAGTTTTTTTATGCACTTTACCTAGAGATGACAATTGGGCGGGACTGGGCTGGGCGGGGCGGATTTTGACTTCCCCGTTCCCGCAATCATTTAACTTTTCCCATCCCATTCTCATCCCGTAACCTTTTACAAAATTATCCCCAAACCTCATCCCCGAAATCGTTTAATTTTTCCCACCCCGCCCCACCCCGTTTATACTTTTTTTTTAATGCAAATTTTTTTATAATAATAAATCTGGTACTTAGATATATATACACCAAGTAATTTCAAATATTGTTATACCACTATATTCTTAATTCTTAGTCTCTTACTTGTCCATAATAATCCATAATATAGTGAAAATCAAAGAAAAAGTGGTGCAAATTCCAAGTACTATGACGTAAAATGGAATTAAAATTGTAAAGTTTTAACTAGAATAGTTTACAAATTCAAAAGTATATATAAATTCTAAGTGCTATGACGTAAAATGTTTCCTTTATATATATATATATATATATATATATATATATATATATATATATATATATATATTTAAACGGGGCGGGGTGGGTACCCGTCGGGGTAGGGTCTTACCCTACCCCTGCTCCCGCCTCGAATTCGTGCGAATTATTTTTCCTAACTCCATTCTCATCTCGTTTTCTTAAACGGTTCAGTAAACGAGTTTCAAACGGAACAGAGCGGGGCAAATTGTTATATCTAACTTTACCCTTTAAAAATTCTTCCTACGAGGGTCGTCACAAGTTTTAATCACTTGTTCAACATTACAAGGGTGAAGGGACAGTGCTCTTGAAGAGAACTATAGGGTTTGTTTGGCTACCTGGAAATCCTTCCGTCATTCAATAACAAACTTGATCCTCCTGCACTTATTAAGATAATCTATTTCCAAGTTAATGATTTTTCACCACAGACCAAAAATAGGAAATGTGAAAAAAATAAAAAGTGGCAACACAGAAAAAATATACTCTGAATTTGTAAATATAATGTGCCTCAGGCTCACTTTGATTAATTCATCGAAGAAAATGATTTATCAACATATATAATAGATATATATATTGTCTTGCCAATTTAACACATGAATTCCGCATTAAAATCCACCCTAAACTGATTTGATCATATTCAAGACCTTAACCAAGTTTATTTAAGACAAATAAAGCTTTAAAAATAAAAATGAAAAAGATATTAAAAAGATACATACATACATATATATATATATATATACACACACACATATCATTTCCACGATTTTTTGAATTGAAATCGCACAAATTAATTAGTTTGTTTCAAATGTCGTAATGCTAAGATACTTGTGTTGAGTGCTCCACATGACATGAAATAAAAATATATGATTGTACTATAATTTTGTCTTCTATTCAACTATATATCCCCTCATTGAATAAAATCAAACATGATTGTACTTGCTCAAATTTTCAAATGCAACTAACACCATAACTGTAATAACTGAAATCATATTATTCTGCAATATAAAAGGGAGAGTCAATGTTTAGCAAGTGGGAGAATATATATATATATATATATATATATATATAGATTTCATAAAAATCTTAGTAATGATTCTTGAATATACGATTACAATGATTTTTACAAAGTTAAGATAGAAAAATGACAGAAAAATAAAACAAAATATCCTACATTCTTATACTAATCAATCAAACCTCAATAATTCAATCCAAAATCAATACAAGCATGGACTAAATACAGATATAATGTAACTTTGTCTCAATTTAGTCAAATGTCTCAAAATTCCCATGTGAAAGAGTAATGATTCAATCTATTGTCTCACCCATGCAAATATATTAATCTGAACTGGTAAAAAAAATGTTTCCTTGCTTTATGATTTCTTTTTAATTTCAATACATATACTTGAAGGAGATGAAATTTGGAATAAAATATTTGACAGTAAATAGAGAATTTTTGGCCTAGAATTGGGATTCAAAAGAAAAGGAAAAAATTTTGAATTTTTTGATATTTTCTATAAATCCAGCCAATTAATTTTGTGAAAATTCATATCAATTTTGGTGAAATAGCAAGAAATGTGGGTGTTCAAGTGAAGTTGAAATGAATTCCTAAAATTTTAAAGCCCCAATTCACAGTTTTAAATTGAAAGAATCCTCTGTGGGCCTGATTTGGACCATTTGGGTGAAGTAGTGGGCTTTTATCACATATTGGGCTTTAAGTCCTCAAATGTCATACTTATTTGGGCTCAAAAGAAAGAAACTCTGGTCAAGAAACAAAAAATCACATATCTTAGGGGTATAAAAGAGAAAGCAAGGACATTAAAGAAACAAAAAATACAAATAAAAAAGAAATTCAATTACAAAAAATATTTAATTTGCTTTATTGTTAGGCTTTTATTACATTTGAGCAGAGCTTTCTTAATAGAAGTCTGATATCAATGGATAATTTCACTAATACCATATTAGGCAGAAGCAAAACCCTAACGAAACCTAAAAGGAAAATTACAATAGTACCCTCACCCTAGCATTATTATTGCTAATAATGCTTTTTATTACATTTAGATTTCTCTTAATATAGAGAAATCTCAAGCCACAATAAACATTTTCACTTGTGCCCAGAAAAGCTAGGCAGAAGCAACAACCCTAAACAAAACAACTAAAATGAAAAGCAATATGTAGGTCCCACACACATCTGATCATGAGATAGATGGTTCTTCTTTCACTTCTTCTCATGAGTGGATTGAGATCCATGAGGTCCCTGAGAATCTTGAGGCCCACCCACTCCAAGTGTGTTCTTCACACCATCTATAGCACCCTGAGCCATGTGCATCACTTGCTCTCCAGTCTGTATCAAATTCATACAAATTGAGATGGAAAAAATCATAATCAGTGTGTCATTATATATATATATATATAGAACATGTATGTATATATATGTGTGTGTGTGTGTGTGTGTGTGTTTTAGAGGTGAACCTGCTGGAGGAAACCAGCACTCTGCTCCTTCCCCTGTTGGGCCGAATCCTTGGAGCCTGCCAGATTGTCAGAGGCCCTATTTGCTATATTTTGGGCCGAATCCTTGGAGGCTGCCAGATTGTCAGAGGCCTTATTTGCTATATTTTGGGCCGAATCCTTGGAGGCTGACAGATTGTCAGAGGCCCTATTTGCTGTATTTTGGGCCGACTCCACCCACTCTTCTGTCTTGCCCTGTGCATGGTACACAAACCGTAAAAATTTGAGACATGCAAGGGCAACATGGTCATAACAAAATATATAGACATCTAATTGGAGAATGGAGATTCATACCTGAGCGTTGCCACGGGCTTGGCCAGCATTGAACTGAGCAGACGACATATTTTCTTCAAATATTACGAAAATGGTACTGGTAACTTTTGGTACTTGGATCTCAAATGTTTTCAAACTTCTGATCTGAATGATTGTTGTGTGATTTTGTTGAGGTATATATAGTGTGTATGGGTGCATGAAAGAGAGACACGTGGCAATATATGGGAGGCGTTGAGCGAGTTTTGTTGCTTTTAACCTGGGACTGAATGGTCAGTAGTTGTGGTAATCTCCACGATTTGTTTGCCTATATGTATGTATGTCAATAGAAATAACGTGCCTCTCACGTGATCATGAAAAAGTCCAAGTGAGCACCATATTATAATACCATGAGAATTCTAATATCCTACAAGACTAGTTTTTGATATAATTGTCTTTGATGAAGTTTTATATTAAACAAAAAAAAATTCACACAAATTGGAGAGAGAGATTATGTATATTTGAGAAAGATAATTATGCAAAAATAAATAAATAAATGTGTGTATTATAGTGTATCTCTCATTTCCTCTTACAATAAATACTATTAAGAAATTTTCAGTAAATCAAATTAGTTAGAACTCAGCAAACCTAGAAAGTCTTCCCTTGCGATAACTAAAAATTATTGAATGAAACTTGTCTTCAAATTGGAACTTGAAATATTTGTAGTTAGATTCTCTGAATTAAAAACTAATTGATAAATAGATTAAACCAAATATACATAGGAATTGTCTTCACAATTTTTTAACAAGTTTATATTCATGATTTCCATGTATCATATACAATAAAAGAGAAGTAAACAAGAATACTTTATCTAAGGTTTTTTTTTTTTTGGGTACCATATTAGATATTGTGATCCTTCGTTAAAGAAAAAATAGCTAAAAGAGAGTTGTGTAGTATAGGAAAAAAGATGATTAAAGATGAAGATATGGAATGTTTAGTGATCAAAAAATATTAAATTGTGGGGTATCTGTTGTGCAATTTTACAATTTTTAAAATTATTTATATACAAAATAAAAATATAGAAAAAATGAGGGGAGTAGTTTTAGAATTTTAAAATTCTATATATACAAAATGAACAAAGAAATTTTTTTGAGGGGGGTAGTTTTAAAATTTTATCCATACAAAATGAAAATTTTAAAAAGTTAAGCGGAGCACTCCCCCAATTGACTTCATCATGCTTGGGAGAAGTGAGAGTATCTAATGGAAAATATGTATATATTGTATTAAGTGAGATTAAAAGCTTATATCATTTTGTAGAACATAATGTACATCATAATTTAGAATTTGACATGTGTGAAAACTTCTGCATAAATTCAAAGAATCATCATTAGTGGAATATAATGTTGGGAAACTAATTTTGATCAAGCATACTTTGGGTCAAATTTGGAGTGAGTTTCCTTAAGCTTTTGAAGCGGTCCACGTTGGAATGTGTTCCTCTTCGAGAAGAGATTAACATAATATATTTACTTGCTCAAAATCATTTCCAGATGAATGAGAAATTGTCGTCTTCCAGGATTGAAATTTGAGAAAGACAATTGGTGAAAGAACTTACTCACATGGGTTGTATTTGCTAAAACCCACTGATAAGGCGTGCCATACCAACAGTTTGGTGGAAGCTAGGTTGCATCTTGCATAAATGGCTTAGACCCAATCGTGTATTATTGAGTCTTTTTCTTCTATTTCAGTTGAGTCTAGTGTTTGTGATATTTGTCAATTTTTTAGACAAACTCGTTTACCATTTGCCAATTTTTTGTCTACGTCTTCTTAGTTTTTTGAACTAATTTATTTTGATTCATGGGTCCTCGTCCAATTGATTCATATTATTGATATAAATACTTTGTTTTATTTATTGATGATCGATCTAGTACCACTTGGTTATACTTGCTTAAATCAAAAATTGATGTGTTATTTGTTTCCAAATATTTTCATAATATGGCGACCAATCAATTCAAAAATTAAGGTTTTCAGGTCTGATAATGTTACAAAGTATACCAAAGAAATTGTCTCTAAATATATTTGCAGCCAAGGAATTATTCACCTAACCAATTGTGTTGAAACACTACAACAGAATGGTGTTACAGAGAGACAATACTAACACGTCTTAGAAGATGCAAGAACATTTTTGTTTCAGGTACATGTTTCAAAAAGACTATTTTCTCATATCGTTTTGATTATCATACACTTGATTAATCGACTTCTTGATTGACTACCTAATTTAAGTCTCCATTGAAAGCTTTAAAGAACCGAAAGCCTAACATATCTCATTTGCAGGTGTTTGGTTGTGTTAGTTATGTGCATCAACACATCATGACAAGTTAGATGTTCAATCTACTCGGTGTGTATTTGTTGGGTATTCTTCTACAAAGGAGGGGTATGCATGTTACGACTTAATAACCCGAAAGATTTTGATTTCATGTGATATACATTTTGCTGAAACTGGATCTTATTTCCTAGCACAAAATGATCCTGGGAATCAATTTTGGGGGAGTATTTGTCTGATTTGGTATCGCTTCTAACAGTAAATATTAATGATGTTCTACGTCTAACAGATGAAACAACGGTTGAAAGTACATTACCTCAAATAGCAGTAACACCTCCAACTCAACGAAGATCAAGTAGAGAGACTCGTCCTTTAGAAAAATAAAAGATTTTTTCACTTATCATATTATCTCTTATCCTATAGGCTTATTTGACATATGATAATGTTAATATGCCACATTTTACTTTCTTGAGTGTAGTATCTAATGGTCAAGAATCAAAGAATTTTTGAGAACCTAATTGTAATAAGGTTGGAAAAAGTCTATAAAAGAGGATTACAAGCCCTAAATGAGAATAAGATGTGGGACATTATTAGATTGTCTCCAAGGAAGAAAATAGTTAGGTATCATTGGATATACAAAATCAAATATAAGATTGATGGAACCGTAGAACAATATCAGGCGAGACTTGTTGCTAGAAAGTTTACTCAAACTTATAGAGAAGATTATACAAAGAAATTTGTACTCGTTGCGAAGAATAATACATTCTTATTTCTCATATCTCTAGTAGTGAATCAGGATTGAAAATTATTGCAGATAAATGTTAAAAATGCATTCTTGCATGGTGATTTAGAAGAAGTTTACATGAGTTTACCTCTTGGCCACCCACAAGAATTCAAATTCAATTTCATTTGCAAGTTTAAAAAGGCTATATATAGGCTTAAACAGTCTCCACGAGTCTAGTATGCTAAGCTCAATTTTATTCTCATGATTAATAAACTAAAAATGAGTGTTATGGATCCTTCTCTAATTGTCAAGAAAGGTATTTCTTGTACAACTATTGTTTTGATTTATGTTGATAATACTAGATCACTGACGACGATCGAGATAAAATATCAAAGCTCAAGACTCTTTTATGCAAGTAATTAATTTGCTATTAAAGACTTGAAAATTTTAAAGTATTTTCTTGGATTAGAAATTGCCTACTCCAAATATGGCATTTTTCTTAATCAACTAAAATATGTGTTGAATTTGTTACAGGAAACTAAAAAATGAGGAGTTAGACTTTTAGACACGCTTACTAATAGTGGTGGTAAGCTTGGTGATGATGGTAAATTATTTTCTAATATTGGCCAATTTCAAATATTAGTTGGTAAAGTAATTTATTAAACCATTACTCGGCCAGATATCTCATATACAATTAGTTTAGTTAGCAAATTTATAGATGCACCAAGAGTTAATCATATGAATGTTGTCAATAGAATTTTGCACTATTTGAAAAGATCGCCAGAAAGAGGTATACGGATATTTAAGAATGGGCATGGTTTTATTACTGCCTACATTAATGTTGATTGGGTTGGGTGTCCAATTGATCAAAGATCTACAATCGATTATTGTACATTTGTTTGAGGTTATGTTACCTGGACTCGCCGGTGCCGATGAAAGTGTTTGTGTTGACACAACACAACACGAACACGAACATGAGATACGAGCTGGACTTTTTATGTTACGGCCCAAAATTTGAGTCATCGGAACCCCCATTCTCGGGCCTGAATTCTGAAAGTGAATCCATCTATTTAACCACATGGATCATCCCAAAACCTTATAACTGCGGAAGTTAACTATACATAACTGATTACATATGTGTATACTCATCACTGTTCATCCCAATGGGCCCCACATGAATCTATACATTCATACATGCTCATCCTCAATCCAAAATTTATGAAATTCTAATCCAGTCCAGTTTCAGTTGGTTGGACACTCCCTCCGATCGGGCTAAAACCTGGGTTCAACTGACCTCCAGTTAACTAACACACTGGAATTTAATTCCAATTCTGTCGGTCGCTTGGAAAGTAGTTTCGGTCGGCTGAAAGAGTGCTTTCAGCTGGCTAAAACCTTCTCCAATTGACCAAAATAGGTCCTCTGCAGGTCCCCATTTACAATCTCTCGAGACTTTGGGAGTACCAGTCAGCTAGAAGATTCATCAGTCGGCTAACAGAGCACAGAGCCTGATAATCTCAGTTTTTAAATCTCATTCAAGCCCACACATGCATTATACCCTTTCCCATGTTCATACACAATTTTAAACATGAATAAAACTAAACGAAATTCATACATTTAAACCTTATAGATGCTCAATCCATATATCACAAGAATATGATCCAAAACATACTTTATATATGTTTTCTCAGGTCCTCAACATTTCAAAACATAGGAGCAATTATATAACTCTATATACATCCATATATACAAGTTTCTGTCTTAAATTACATATCATTCTAAGTGTTTCAACATGCCACAAGCCGACATGGATAACAATATATATAATAACCAAAATATCTCAAAAATGCTACTGAGTGCTTCATATGGTCACTTAAATCCCATCCATTAGCGGTGCCCTATCTGTAAAAAGGTTTGGGAGAGAGGGGAGAACAAAATAACTAGTTAGCTTAGTAGAAATGCCCCAATCCACCTAGTCATTGACTCAACACCGACCTACATGATATGCAATTATGATGTCAATACTCTACATGACATATTCAATGCTTTCGTGTCAAATCAACTCAATGCAATTTGTATACACATACATTTAAAACATTCAACATATTAATAGTTAAACACATAAACATCTTTTAGATATACATCTTCTTCAGTTATAATCCAATACTTAGACATGATTGGTTAACTTCAACAACCATGTAGTGTTGGACAACTCCGACGAAACTATAGTGTTGGACAACTCCAATGACACTCGTATGATTGGATAACTCTGACGATCATACATTCATAGCAATATATTGGTCTTGCCCTTGTGATTGGGCAACTCCGACGATCACGAAATTAGGGTATGATTGGGTATCTCTAATAATCATTCCATTGTGGATTTTTTACCACTTCCAATACATGGTTGGCCAACTCTGACTCCTATGTAAGGCACACTTAGACAAACCTCTGATATACACATATACATACTCATTAGGCATGTATAACACATATCATACTTTTCATGCTCTTTTATACACATTCATGCTTTAAATATATTCTAGCATGTATTGCACCTTCCATATCACATATGAACATCTATATGTCCAAAATCACACATATGCCTTATTCATGTATACTAAGCCACATATGTCAATCTCATGCTCACAATTTCATACATATTGCATAAATATATCTATAAACATCATATATCACAATATGAACAATATTAATATGTATAATTCATAACGAAAGAGGGAAAGACAAAACCATATAATTCCACCATTATCTCGTCCCGTACATGCTAACATAATCAACCCATTCTCAAACTCACCCAAAACCTAGGAATTGATGAATAAGAGGAAAGAAACACTTCTACCTCAATTTCGAGCTTCTTTTAGGAAAACCTTAGTTCGAACTCTACCAAATTAAACTCTCTTTCTGTAGGATTGTAGATCAGGATAAGGAGAACAACTCTTCCTTCTTGGACAAGATCCGAATCCAAACTTTAACCCCACTCAATTTTTGAAAATTTTCAAAACGTAACTTTGAACCCACCAACTTGAAGAAGAAGGTGATGAAAACAACTTTATCTCTTGGAGCAACCCCCAAATCTCACTTCCACCCGACCCACGTCCCAGGTCCCGTCGACCCGAAAATCTAAAATTTCACCAAACGCTCCCAAAACTTTTTCGAACCTTTAAACAAATTTTCAAACATATTTTCCACATTTAAAACCTATAAAACATCATTTAAAATCAAGTTATGACAAAAATAATTAATAAAAAGAAAATCAGTCAAAATTGGACCCAATCTCTACATTTTATCTTGTATACCAGACACGGTTGATGACGAAAATAGTGGTCTCATTGGTTTAGTTCGAAAGTAAGGTTTTGAAAGTTTGAGAATGGTGGTCTCACTGGTTGAAGAATATGTTTTATGTCACATGCTTTATATTCCTAATTTTTTATACCTATCGCGCATATTGTTCGCGCATATATATATATATTTGCCTCGCCAAACATGCATGCATTATAATAGGTAGCCTGACAAAATTTTCTTTTTATTAGTAATGTAACTTATAATATTATAATTTATTTTTAAATAAATTCTAATTTGTAAATTTCTTAATCGAAGCAATACAATTAAAACAGTAAGGATGGCCTAGCTGATTGAAGATTTTGTATTTCTTTTTCCTTTTTTACTTTTTACAACAATGAAATGAATATTAATGTTGCCAAGTTAAAAAAATAAATTATTTTGCCAAAAAATAAAACAGTAGATTTTCTTATCATTCTTGTCAAAAAATTTCATGAACCAAGTTCTAATTTTTAAATTCTCTTTTACATATCTTTCAATAAGTTCTTGATCAAAAGAATTAAGAAATTTTTCAAAAACACAATTGACATGTGAGGTTGTGATCAATATTTCAAAGTTTATTTATCTAATAAATGAAATATCATAAAATAAATGTGTTGCTTCCTTTAAAAGTGGAGTATCAAAGAAATATTTAAATGTTATTTTCATTTAATATTTTTTTGGTTCTATTTAATGGACTGTGAATAATCTTAAATATACAAATTAATGTTCATAAAAGAGAATTAGAAAAACCAATGCTAATTGATTTAAATTTTGAAGAATAATATTTATTAAAATTGAGTGCGAATTACTAAGAGTTTTATTTTCAATCAAAGTTAATGAAAATCAAGTACGTTATTAGAATTATTACACCTTAAATCATATAATTTTCGTATCAAAAAATTAAAAAATTAATTAATTTCACATTAATTGCAAAGCATTTTTAAGGGTTATAAATTTTTTTAAAAAAGAAAACTATCTCTCTTAGTTGTCGATTTTAGGGTTTGAGTGAATTTGGGATTGTATAAATTGTGCTAGCATGTATGGGTGAGTGGTGTGAGTTGAGTGAATTATCCTTCCCCTCTTTACATTGTGTAATTATGCATGCTAAAGTTGTTTAATTTACAATATGTGATGAATTGTGGCATTATATTTGTAATGTATATGAAATGAGAGCATGTTCTGTTATGTGGTGTATTGTATGCATATGTGATCAATATGCATGAGTTGGAGCATATATGTGACTATCTGAGAATTGAAAAGGTAAAATACATGCTATAGTTTAATATAGCAAGAATGTGCATTGAAGAGCATGATAAATATATGTTATGTGTGGTATATGTGTCTTATGAGCATGTATACGTGTATATCAAAGTGTTGTCCAAGTATGATATACATGAAATTCGGAGTTGACCAACCATGTGTTTGAAGTGGTGAGAATACTCACAATGAGATGATCGTAGGAGATGCCCAATTATACCCCAAGTGTAGTGATTGTCGGAGTTACCCAATCACTAGTGCACGACTTATATAATGCCATGAATGCATGACCGTCGGAGTTGCCCAATCCTATAAGTGTCGTCAAAGTTGACCAACACTTTGGTATCGTTGGAGTTGCCCAATACCACATGATCGTCGGAATTGACCAATTATGCCTATATATCGAATTATGATCAAAGAAGATGTAATATCTTAATGCTTATGTGTTTTAACTGTTAAACATATTGTATGATTTAAATGCATACTTGTGAATTGCATTTATGAAGTGTTGAACATAAGAACATTGATATATGTCATGTAGTGTAATGACATCATGGTTGCATATCATGTAGGTCGATTTCAGGTCGATGCCTAGGTGCGTTGGGGCATTCTTAGTGGCATAGTTGTATGCTCATCCCTCTCCCCCAAACCCTTTTATAGATGAGGCGTCTATGACGGACGAGACTTGAGCATTCAAGTAGAGCTCCTTACAATTTTTGGGTTTATCGTAGATATTTCGTATATGACTATCTATGCCGGCTTGTGGCATGTTGATTTTGTTGTAGATATAGTCATAGATGAATTGCTTTTATTTTTAGACCGTAAATATGTAATTCAAATGATGACTATAAACTTGGAAGGCCATTTTAATGAAATATATGTTTTTGGATCATTCATGTATGAGAATACGAGATTGTGGCATTCCGTTTATGTTGAAAAGGTTGTGTTAATGTGTCTAAAGAATTAGAATGATTTATGGGTGTTTATAAGTGGATTTGAAGGTGTTAAAATGGAAATGGGACATAAAATGAAATAAGCTAGTGTGAGTTTTCAAGATCCTATAGGAAGGCAATTTCGATCGTGTGAAATTCCCTTTTCGCACAATTGAAATGCTTTTAATTGTGCGAATTTGTATCAAGAAGTAGTGGGTCCAAATTCTAAGAGGGTTTCGATAGTACTTCGCAAGTACTTTGATTGAGCGAGAATTTCGATCGTGCGAAATTGAGTTTCGATTGTGTGAAAATTACAGTCTATACTTAGAGGGGATATGTAAGCATGGTGATGTGTGGGGCCCATTGAGGTTAGATGATGGTGAGTTGTGCATATACATGTGCAACCACGTGAATAAGCTTCCGCAGTAATTTAAGGGATTAAAGAGTTCATTATGATTTAATAGACAAGTTCACCCTCTGTTTTCAAGAGTCAAAAATCGGGGTGTGACAACTTGGTATCTGAATGGAATATTATAGAGAGATTATTGATACGAGGTGATGACGTGTGACACGCTCACCCTCAATTCCCAATAGTCGAAAATCGGGACGTGATAGATAGGCATGGGTTATACCTTATAGCCTTTAATCACCTACCACACCTATTCGGGTCTAACCACCACTGCTTTCATGATCTGGGGCCTATACGTGAATTTCTCTCCTCCAATACTATAAATAGACCTCATTTATGAGGGAGAAGAAGTCCTGCACTATCCAAACTAACGCATTTATAGCCTTGAACTTTGGAGATTTTAATTTTCAACACTTAGTTTTTTTTTTTTTTTTCATTTCATATTTCACGCTTGTAGCACTTAGCTTATCATAGTTTTTTTCATTTGTTTTACATGTATTCCAACTAGTGTAATCTTATAACCATTAAATTTTGGGTCGTGAATAGTGATTTGATTGATGATAAAGAAATAGAATTTTTGGTACAGTTCTCCACCTTAGTTCTTTCCAGTTGTTAATTTTGTAACACTTAGCATATGTCTCATGCTTTTCATGAAACTTATAACTATTGCTAGGAACTCCAAACATTTATACCCAACAAGGATTTGTAACATATCCTCTTGTATTACATTCAATTAAAGAAGAGAATGTTGTAGTTTTATAAAGCTTTTACTCTTGTTCATGGTTATACTTTAAGTTTCAACAATTAATTAACAAACACTCAAATATAATATACACGCCAAGGCTGCACACGATCCGGTTCGGTTCGGTTTTGATGTTCTTGGAACCAAAGTATATGATCTGAACTGAATCGTTATAACCAATGGAACCAAACCGTGAAGAACCGGTTTGGTTCGGTTCAATTCCATGGTTCACCTCTAATATATTAAAAATTATATAATATATATATGTATTTATATATATAAAGTATAATAGAAGAATGTAAGACTAGACTATTAGTATATTACTATACTTGTTACACTTACGACTTACTTATTTATGTTAATTTATAATATTATAAATTATATATATAAATATATATAAACGGTTAGGTCCGGTCCTCAATGACATGAAACTAGAACCGAACTGTTAATTTACGATTTCAATATTTTGAAACTGTGATCGAATCATACCATAAAAAAATTGGACCAAAATGTTCGATCCGATTTGATTTTTGGATTTGAACAAAATTTTGTGCACCTCTAACACGCACTTCAAAGAATCAAATAAACCCCCTTGGACTAGGTTGGAAGTGAAATAACTAGTGAGAGGTCATTCCTACTCTCTATAATCACAAACAAGTAGCCAACTCTTCACAGCCTAGACTCAAAAATAATTTAAACCAAATTGAAATCAATTTGACCACTTGGTTCGAACCCATGTGAATGACTTAATTAGAATACTAGAACCTATTAGACTTGGGGTTCATATAAGTTTAACTCATGTTTCAATGGTTAGAACCTATTGGCTTGGGTTTAAGTTTGATGGAAGAGAAGAGATGTAACGTGCATTTTTAATTCTAGAAGTTATGAATTTTTATTTGACAGCCCATGGTATTTCATATATAATGGTTCAGTCTGAATGGGAATTGGGTGCACCCATTCAATTGAATATGTAGAGACCGAGTCCAATTTTGACCGATTTTCTTTTTATTTATCATTTTTGCCATAAATGCATTTTAAATGATATTTAGTATGTTTTAAATGTGAGAAACATGTTTGGAGACTTTTTTAGAGGTTCTGGAAAGTTTTGGGAGCATTTGGGTAAATTTAAGAATTTTGGGTCGGTAGGGCCCAAAAAGTGGTCAGGTGGGCTCGAAAATTTAAAAATTTTATGAGAAATATTTATTTTTGATTTTGGACTAAATGAAATATTTAATGAGTTAATGAAGTGATTTCAGAGTCGTAGCCGCTTTCGAAATTGAAAACAGACCTCGGGAGGTATGTTATGTGACTTAAGGGCAAAATAGTCATTTTTGCACTTGGTGAGCTATCAATACACTTATTTGAATATTGCTGAGACATATTAGAGAGAGATAGAAATCATCCATTAGAAATCTTCTCAAGCTCTCCTTCTTATATATCTTCTTCCTTCATTTTGAGCACCTTAAAATGAGATTTGGAGCTTACTCCAAGAGAGAAAGTTACTCCCCTCTTCTTCCTTTTTACTTTGGTGAATTCAAAGTCCTCCATTAAAGAGTTCTGAAAATTGAGGGTAGTGGGAGTTTGGATTTAGGCTTTATCCAATAATGAAAGTTTCTTCCCCTTATCCTAATCTATGGTTTCACAGAAAGAAAGTTCAATTCGGAGAAACTTGAAAGTTGGTGAGTCTAGGGCTTGCTAGAGGAAAGCTCCAAACTTGAGGTAGAGGTGTTTCTTCCCTCTTAATTGTCGATTCTAGGGTTTGGGTGAATTTGGAATTGTGTAAATTATGCTAGCATGTATGGGTAAGTGGTAGGAATTGAGTGAATTATCCTTCCCCTCTTTACATTGTGTAATTATGCATGCTAGAGTCGTTCAATTTATAATATGTGATGAATTGTGGCATTATACTTGTAATGTATATGAAATGAGAACATGTTTTGCTATGTGCTGTATTGTATGCATATGTGATCAATATGTATCAGTTGGAGCATATATGTGACTAACATATATATGTATGAGTTGACCAACACTTTGGTGTTGTTGGAGTTGCCCAACACTACATGATCGTCCGAGTTGACCAGTCATGCCTATGTATCAGATTATAATCGAAGAAGATGTAAATATCTTAATGCTTATGTGTTTTAACTGTTAAACATGTTGTATGATTTAAATGCATATTTGTGAATTGCATATGTGAAGTGTTGAACATGAGAACATTGATATATGTTATGTAGTGTAACGACATCATGGTTGTATATTATATAGGTCGATGTCGGGTCGATGCTTAAGTGGGTTGAGACATTCTTACTGGGCATAGTTGTATGCTCACCCTTCTTTCCCAAACCATTTTATAGATGAGGCGCCTATGACAAACAAGACTTGAGCATCCAAGTGGAGTTCTTTATAGCTTTTAGCTTTATCGTGGATATTTTGTATATGACTATCCATGCTAGCTTGTGGCATGTTGATTTTGTTGTAGATATAGTCATAGATGAATTGCTTTTATTTTTGGATCGTAAACATGCAATTCAAATGATGACTATAAGCTTGGAAGACCATTTTAATGAAATGTATGTTTTTGGATCATTCATGTATGAGAATATGAGATTGTGGCGTTCCATTTATGTTGAAAAGGTTGTGTTGACGTGATTAAAGAATTGGAATGATTTATGAGTGTTTATAAGTGGATTTGAAGGTGTTAGAATGGAAATGGGACATAAAATGAAACAAGTGTGAGTTTTTCAGGATCTTGTAGGAAGGCAATTTCGATCGTGCAAAATATTTTTTTCGCACAATCGAAATGCTTTCGATTGTGTAAATTTGTATCGAGAATTTTGATAGTAGTGGGGTCAAATTCCAGGAGGGTTTCAATAGTACTTCGATTGAGCGATAATTTCGATCATGCGAAATTTAGTTTTCGATTGTGCGAAATCTAAATTTCTATTATGCGGAAATTACAGACTATACTTAGAGGAGATATGCAAGCATGGTGATGTGTGGGGCCTATTGAGGTTAGATGATGGTGAGTTGTGGATATACATGTGCAACCACGTGATTAAGCTTTCGTAGTAATTTAAAGGATTAAAGAGTTCATTAGAGTTTAATAGACGGGTTCATCCTCAATTTTCGGGAGTTAGAAATTGGGGTGTGACTACTTGGTATCTGAATGGAATATCATAGAGAGATTATTGATACGAGGTGATGATGTGTGACATGATCACCCCTTGGTTTTCGAGAGTCGAAAATCGGGGTGTGACAGAATAGGCATAGGTTAATACCCTTTAGCCGTTAATCACCTAACACACCCATTCAGGTCTAACCACCACAGCCTTCATCTGGGGCCTATACATGAACTTCTCTCCTCCAATACTATAAATAGACCTCATTTATGAGGGAGAAAAAGTCTTGCACTATCCAAACTTACGCATTTATAGCCTTCAACTTGGAGATTTTAACTTTCAACACTTAGCTTCGTTTTTTTTTTTCATTTCATATTTCATGCTTGTAGCATTTAGCATATCATAGTTGTTTTCATTTGTTTTACATGTATTCCAACTAGTGTAATCTTATAACCATTAAATCCTGGGTCGCGAATAGTGATTTAATTGATGATGAAGAAATATAATTCTTGGTACAGTACTCCACCTCAGTTCTTTCTAATTGTTAATCTTGTAACACTTAGCATATGTCTCATGCTTTTCATGAAGCTTGTAACTACTGCTAGGAACTCCAAACATTTATACCTAACAAGGATTTGTAACAAATCCTCATTGTATTACGTTCAGTTAAAGAAGAGAATGTTGCAGTTTTCTAAAGCTTTTATTGTTGTTCATGGTTATACTTTGACTTTCAACAGTTAATTAACAAACACTCAAACATAATATAGACACTAGGGCTACACACGGTTCGGTTTGGTTTTGATATTTTTTGGAACTAAACCATATGGTCTGAACTGAACCGTTATAACCAATGGAACCAAACCGTGAAAAATCAATTTGGTTTGGTTCGGTTCCATGGTTCACCTCTAATATATTAAAAATTATATAATATATATTATATATATATAAAGTATAATAGAAGAGTGTAAGACTAGACTATTAGTGTATTACTTTACTGGTTACACTTACAATTTACTTATTTATGTTAATTTATAATATTATAAATTATATATAAATATAAATGGTTAGATCCGGTCCTCAATGACATGAAACTAAAACCGAACAGTTAATTCACAGTTTTAATATTTTGGAACTGTAACCGAATCGTACCGTAAAAAAAATTGGACCAAACTATTCGATCCAATTTGATTTTTCGATTTGAACAAAATTTTGTGCACCTCTAACACGCACTTCAAAGAATCAAATAGACCCCTTAGACTAGGTTGAAAGTGAAATAACTAGTGAGAGGTCATTCCTACTCCCTATAATCACAAACAAGTAGCCAACTCTTCACAGCCTAAACTCAAGAATATTTACTTCGCACTGCATACTTTAGCCTTAGCCAGCTAAATTACAAAATTAGGCTTTTAACGTCTCTGGCACGACCACAAGGACTAGTCTTCTTTCTTCTCACTCTTTTTAGATTTTCTTCTTTTCATTTTGTAGGTCCAAACCAGTTAAACCAAGCGCAAACCAAACCAATGAAGTTCAAAACCACAATCACTCTTAAGAATAAATGGTTAACTATCTATTTTAAAGTCCCAAATATCTCATTAAAGGACCCAATTTAAAGCTACTAATTACCAAACTTTAAACCACAAATGCTCTACAGATCAAATCAAAGGGCTAACTATCTGTGTTAAAAGTCTTACAAGATTTAATATGAAAACATCCCATACTGGACCCATTCTATTCTAAATCAGGAGCCATTCCATCCCAACAACAATTATAATTTGAAGACATATTATTGTGTCCCACAACATAAATTAAAATAAAACTCGCGCAACATGTTAAGTTGTTATCGCGTTAACTTTTAATAATATGATTCAATACTTAATTTTGAATGAATTAAGTATGTTTTATAATGCAATTTGAATATTACTTATAAAAATAAAGACTATTTAAAATAAAATAAATTTTTTAATGAGGATTGCTTACACTTAACTTTTTTATAAAGAATAAATTAAAAATTATCAATTTATAATTAATTCTTAAAACTTCAAAAGTTTTAGAAAATTTTCAATACTTAATTTTTAATTTTATCATGTACTACCCATTATTTTTTATTTTATATTTTATTTAAGGCTTTCCTTTACAAATTATATGCCTTTTGCTCAACAATAAAGTTTAAACTACAGGTGTTCTTGTAAGGAGGAACCAAATTATTGTTAAATATTTCATCAAAAAACAAATCTAGTGGTCTTCTATATAAAAGGGCTAAAAAAACATAGGAAACGTGTATTTCACGTGCTCCCAAAGCACGTAGGATTCTTACAATTATACTAAGTAAGAGGGTATTTCTGTCAAGGAAATTAAAAGCAACCCATCCCAGTCACCTAAGTTATCAACGTCTTCATTCTCCGACCTCCTCTTTTAAGGTTTTCTTCTTCCCATTTTGCCCCTCGACGAGATCTCTCCCTACAGAGCCCTTCAAATTTTAATTTCTCTCTCTACTTTTGTCTCACAGGTTGAGGACAATAACTCAATTGAGATTGCCTCTGTTCTGATCTAAAATTTTCCCGGAAAATCTCATTTTTCTCGGAGAAATGCGGGAAAATGACAGGGCATGAGGTTTTTCTCGGGAAAAAAATGAGGTCTTCGTTCTGGCCGGAGGAATCCAATTCTCCATCTACCTCAAGCTCACGCATTCCTCGGGCTGTCCCAAGCCTCCCTAATTCCAAACACAGGTGAAAATGAAACCTAATTGTATGTTTTCTGTTCTGTAACTTTCTAAAATTTTGTTTTTCCTGTTAAATTCTTTGTTGCAATCCAAAATTTTATGTTTTTAAGATCTATTTCTCTTTGAAGACGAGTTTTTTAGGTTTTTCTTGCTATGTGTAATTCAACTGGGAATCGGTGTTAGATCTGAGGCTTTGAACTTATATTGGAACTTAGAGTTATTGCTTGTGCAAATGATGTCTTGTTACTGCGACGAATTTAATTAGCTAGAAATTGTTGCATGTTCATTTGGTTTTTTAATTTTTTTTGTCCGATAAAGAAAGTGAATAAATAAATAAATTATAAAGCAAGAGAGTATTTAAATTGTTCACCTTGAAGGTTACTAGTGTCATATTTATCATTATCATGGATATAGTTATATTGAAATTAACATTTCGAGTTCTTGTTTTTTGTTTATTGTGCAATCGAAAATGAAGTTGTACTTTGAAAAAATTCTATGGGCAATAGTTTTTGGGAATTTTAAATAGAATTCTCAAATTGTGTTCTTAAATACCATCAGTTCATTATTGATCTCTCTCTCTCTCCCTCTCTCTCTCTCTCTCTCTCTCTTTTTAAATGGTAAGAGTTTGATAACTCGTTATGTAGATGTAGCTTGTGAAGTTTTGCCAATTTGCATGGCAGGTGGGATGTCTTGTTATGCTTTTGATTTTAAACAAAATGATCGCTTCAACTTTGAACTGAAATGCATTTCAGACTTTGATTTGATTGCATGTTTCTGATTTTATTTTTGCTGATTGTTTTGGTTTTACAATGATGCTAGTGATAGGAATGTCTTTCAACTATTAGCAAAGAGAGAGATATCTCCTCGAGCAAAGCATTCTTCGAAAAAGCTATGGAGAGAGAATTCTAAGCGTCATGCTGATTCCATTGGGTTAAGATGTGAAGCAGCGAGAGATGCAAGACATGGTCTCGTGTCCTGGTAACCACAATGTTCTCAGCTATATTCTGTAATCTTTATGATATTGTTGTGTGTATGTATGCGTGGGTGTGGGTTTGTGTTGGGATGTTCTGCTCACGCTATCTCTGTCAATTGAGAAGAGTTATTGGCAACTTGTTCATCTATAAGCTTTTAACCAGGACTATGAATAGTTATCTTCACAATTTTTGACCTTATTTCAGGGTGGAAGCAGAGTCATTGAGGCATTTATCAGCCAAGTATTGTCCATTGTTACCTCCTCCCAGGTCAACTATTGCAGCAGCCTTCAGTCCTGATGGGAAAACTCTTGCTTCCACACAGTATGTTGTTGTTTCTAAGGGTTGAGATGAGCCTTAGCTGATTTAAGCCATATTTTTGTCAAGCAATGCTTGTTTTGTGAGCTGTGTTTTGTTTCTGTGACTGCAGTGGGGACCATACGGTAAAAATAATTGATTGCCAAACTGGGCGATGCTTAAAGGTGTTGAGTGGTCATCGGAGGACACCTTGGGTGGTAAGTCTATGTAGTGAAACTGTGTGCCCTTGCTCATTTTTAGCTAATGAAACTTGCTATAGGTAGATCCTTTTGCTGGCATGAAATAGTAGTTGACTGTTTGGAAGCAGAACTTTCATTTTGAAAGAAAAAGAGAAAAGAAAAGAAGAAAATGCATCACTTAAATAGTGATTGAACTAGTGTTATAGAATTTGCAACATATCATATATTATAACCTGTGACGAGAATTATATTTAATTGAATGAACTGGTAAAGGTATTTTATATGGCAACTGATAGAGGATCTGATATCATTGGTAATATGCTTATTTTTGTGTCCCATGTTATGCATAGAGAAAATAATGAGAATAGCATCTCAACCCATTGTTGTAGACACTAATTGTCTCATATGTTATTTTGTTGGCTTATAAACTTTCCCTAGCTGTAACCTGATTTGTTTAAACCCTGTCTCGCAACAAAAAAAGGGGTCTACATTTTTTCTTCCTTTCCTTTTTTTTATTGTTTTGTTTTTGTTTGCAGCTTAATTGAGCGTTGTGACGTGTTTCCTCTCGCACATTGTTCTGTGTGTTTTCTGGTCTTTTTATTGCCATTGTAGTACCTTCATCTTGAATTAGATTTGTCCTTTTAGTGTAAACGTTGGTCCTTTTACATGATTTAAGCATCTAAGGTGACATTTTCCCAATCTCAACATCTTTTTCTAAGCTATGCCCACCTTGTTGGCCCGTTGTTTGTTGACTGCTTGGATTGTGTACCATTAAGCATGACTGACCTTGTGGTAATCTTTCCTATAATTTTGAATGAATTACAAATATCCTCGAGGCTGCAATCATGTGGATAAATAACTATGAATAACATTTGTAAAATTTCTCTTTCAAGTTAAATAATTAATTAGCTATAAATGCTTAGTCAGCAACACTTCCAAATGCCACTTTTTCCCGCCGCATCCATCTTCAGGACGATCTAGTCATAGGTTTTCACTTCTCAGTGAGTGAAAGATTTGTCCCTGGGTGGGCCGTTGGCTGCTGCGCTACAGATCTCACTGGAAGGATCTTTTCCTTTGCTTGCAGAAATGACCCTGCTTGCTATTCTATCACCCCTCGCCCAGACTTTTCTTGATCATGTTGACTCTCTGGCTATGATTGCTTCTAAGATCAAAATGAATGACATAGAAATGGAAAAAGAGATAAAGGTGGTCAAGAGGACCATACCTACTTCCTTCCTTGATGCACATATAGTTTTTCTTTTCCTCCAAATAGCTAGGACAATGCTTTGTTGAGTTGAATAAGTTTTTCTTTGCCTTTTATTTACTTCCCCTCGCTAAGTATGTGGGACTGAGAACCATTGCCATTAGATATGATTTTAGGTTTATTGTGAGAAAGAGGAGAAAGAAGAGAAAAGATGTGGAATCTGTAGAGTTATCAGCCCTATACCTAGAACTTTATATCTTCCATTTAAGTTGGCAAGTATGACAATCTCGTTATCCTTAAAGTTGGATGGTGTTACTAAAATTTATTCATTTGTATGCTTTCTCTTAAGGGGGTTACAAATATGTTTATCTTGTATAATCTGCATGGCTGCATGTGATGAAAGACAACTTAGCATTTTAAACTCCTTTTGAGAGGGTATTGGTTAATTGATACTTGATTTGAACATGTGAAGTTGTCATTCCCCAAAAACTACGTAGCAAAATTCATTGAAGTGCACGAGTTGAGGCATGAGCTTAAATATCCAAACTAAAACCATTTCAATTTTAATGGTTGTAAATTTTTGTCCACAAAAATTCCCAAATCAATTGATTGAATTAGCAAGTTCAATAATTGGCTACACCATCCATAATTAAATCAAAGTCAGTAAACCTTCTCAAGCACTCTTCTTGTAACTATGTCATAATGCAACACAACAAAACTCAAAATCTCATAACTAAGCAAAATTGTCAAAATGAATAATAAAAGTTCTAACATATTGTAATCCAGGAATTTAGATGCTAACTCTCTAGTTCCTTCTTTCACCTTGAGGAAAAATGTTAAAGAATATAATAAGCTAGATATCCCAATAAGTAAATATACCTACTCTTTGACTATGATGTTATTTAGTTATTTCAGCTGATAGGTTATTATTAGTAAGTTTATTCAATGAGCTTACAATTTGGGAATTTGTACAATAGTGTAACGATTTTTAATAGTATTAAAAGTTATTTATCATGTTTACTTGGTAAAACTAGATTAATGTCCAATTTATTCAACGTGTTTAACAGGCTTCCTCAATTAAAGAATTAATTTACCAATTTTATCTATTGTCAATTTTGTTATAGAATCCACGAGTTGTGGGCAATAAATAATCATAAATAAATATATGCACAAGAGTAAATGAAAACGAAATGCACACACACACATCTATTTCAAATGACACTTATAACATGAATAATATGCTAATGCACAATTAGTTTAACTTTCGACAATGACATGCTAATGTATTATTAAATAATGTCATGGTATATTCAATGCTCCCTATGGTTGCTATCTAACCAAACCTCAGCTGTCACTAGAAGTGTGGTGCAAACCCATATAGTATGACCTAACTTTAAACTTGTCATCGGAAAGGCTAGTATTAGCCCAGTATGACTCAAGCTGAAGATGTCACTAAAAGAGTTTTTGCTTGTACTTCCTGTACATGTACCCATACCTTGTGTTACGTGGACTCACCAATCTCCCTTCACATACCTGTGACGCACGACACCACATGGGTACCACATCGGTATGTATGTGTACAAGATACATATCCAACACTTAGATCCAAATTGGACACCCTGATCTTTCATATGCGACGTTTGAAGAATTAAAAACTCAAATTTGATAGCAAAGAGTTCCCTATTTTCGAGATAGATGGAAACTCTCTTTTGTACCACATGCTATTTAAACTAATTATTGAGTATATTCTTAAAGAACAAAAACATCAGACATTAAACTATTTATATAGCATATCATCATCATCATCCTTGCTTTAATCCCATATGAATGGGGTCGGCCACATGAATTCTCTTTTTCCATTCTTGTCTATTACAAGCTATCTCTCCTCTAATATTTAACTTTTTAAAGTCGTTTCTAATGATTTCATCCCATGTTAATTTCAGGCACCCTATTTGCCTCCTACCCTCTATGCAAATTAACTTACCTCTTCTTAGTGGTGCATCTATAAATCTTCTGTGTATGCGTCCATACCACCTAAGTCTATTCTCTCTAATCTTATCACTAATAGGTGCCACTCCTAATTTCTCCCTCACATTTTGGTTTGTAACCCTATCTCTTCTAGTCACCCCTATCATCCATCGAAACTTCCTCATTTCCACTACAAATTCGTTGTTCTTACTTCTTTTTTAAAGTCCAACACTCTATGCCATATAAAATAGTTGGCCTAATAATCAATTGTTCTATAAAAATTTCCTTTTAGTTCATATGGCATTCGTTTATCACACAACACACCACTATTTAGTTCATATGGCATTCGTCTATTTTGTCCAATCTGTGCCAATTCTACTATTTATATAACATATAATGTATTTTAATGCATAGTAAGTCTTTGCATATTTGTATCTACCTTCTGGACACATTTTTCAGGATCCTAAAATTTGGGATTCAAGAAAGTTTGACACTTAGGTACACACCCACACCCAATACTCGTACCTTAGTTCATGTAACATTGCCCATATCTAACCTGAAGCTGGTACCTGAAAGATATATGTAGCCTGGAAAATTGCCAATGTAAGGATAGTTTCAATCACCCATCTCCAACATGCAACTATCAATGGAAGGACATATACCAACGCAATGCATTTTGCAACTATTATCGCCATTAAGTTCAGCCTAAAGCTATCATTGGAAGGGCTGCTACAACCTAACATAGTGTGATTGTTAACCATCATCTACTTTAAAAGCTTAAGCTGTTAGAGAGGGTGTAATTTTAATATTTAAATCCTTCACCACGGCCCCTCATGTGTGGCCTCCCTTTGGTCCAACACGTGCTTCAATTTTTATTATCAGGGTGATGGTGAGGTTTGAACTCGAGACCTTTGACTCTGATACAATGTCAATCACCATCTACTCTAAAAGTTTAAGCTGTTAGAGAGGGTGTAACTTTAATATTTAAATCCTTCAATAGTGATCAAACCTGAAGTTGTCACTGGTAGGGTCACTACTAATGCTACATTGCTACCTAAGATTGTATCCATATTTAGCTTGAAATTGTCATTGGCATGGATATGTGCAGCTAACTGAAACTTTCACGTAAAGGATCTAATGCAAGTAAGTCGAATCCCTTTGGGGCCACCCCTAGGGAATTTTTTTGGTAATTGCCCCGTGCATGTGGGATGAGGGACTGCATGTGCCTGGTGGTGGATTATGGGGTGTTGTGAGAGGCCCGACATCACCATTGTCGACAAAAAAAAAAAAAAGTATGTTTATGCACATGTCATCCCAAGAACATGAATGGTGCATACTACATAACCAAAATGTTAAAGTGACATTACCAGTTTTAGCATTGCCACAATAGGGTCGTGGGGAGGAAGGACTTGAGATAGACCTACCATTTGATTTTTCGTAAAGTGGTTGTTCTGATGCTCAAACTCATGCCAGTGGCATTGATGCTCAAGTGTATTACCACTGAACTAGGCAAAATGGTAACTAGGTCAAACTATGAATGATTTAACATACTTTCTAAATGTCGACACAAGTATCATTCCATTATTCATGTATCTCATTAAATAGATTTATAGTCATGAGCTTAAATGATTATGTTAATGCTAATACAACCTTTTTTTGGTCTAACTTCGTTTTAGTTTTTTAACCTAATAACACTAATTAATTATTAATGTAATTACATTAATTTATAAATTAATTTTCACATATTATTTCATTATTTTTGTTTGTTTATTTTTTAATTTATATAAAGCACTATTGTTCTCTAAATTATACACATTTTTTTAAGTAAGCAACACACCCATTTTGTCCCACTCTGGGCTTGAACCCTCGACCTCCTCTTTGGGAGGTGGATATTATCTCTCACTCTCTTCATTATATTAAAAGAACAACACCAATTTTTTTTATTCTTAAAAATCCCTGGACTTCCATAATAATGTTTACCACTAAGGTGCCTTATGATGCAATATATTAATTTTTTCCCGGAAAGTTATGATGCAATAATCCATAACAGAATATATTGAAATTCTAGCATCCACCAAAATAATTTTGTAGGGCTACCCAATTATTGTCAAATCCCACTTTTGTTAGTCGTAAAATCACAATATAATATGTAATAATACTCCAACTAAATCCATCTTAAGTAGGTATTATTATCATTATCCATATAATGAATGATTAATGCTAATCGTGTAATTATGTTCAAGCTAATGAGTCCTTATCCAACTATGTATTTTTATGTCTTGCAAGGATTATATAGCTTCTTAGGATTAATAACCCATAAACTTCAAGTGTAAGTCGTTTGGAGATCGAAAGCCTCTTTAAAGGTGGTTTTTTTTTTGTCTGGACAGCTGTGCTTGGGAGGATTTTGACGATTGACAATCTTAGGATGGGGCGGCAAATTGTTGTGAATTGGTGTTGTATGTGCAAAAAGTGTGATGAGTCGGTGAACCATCTCCTTTTGCATTGCACTGTGGCACATGATGTTTGGGCCATTTTCTTTGCTATCTTTGGTTTTTGTTGGGTTCTTTTTGGTTTCACGGCGGATACGATAGAGGCTTAGAGAGGGTGTATAGTGGGTAGCCAAGCCCATGATGCTCAAGAGCCATTCCCCTTTGTTTATGGTGGGGGTTGTGGAGAAAGAGGAATAGGAGGTCTTTTGATGGGAAGGAAACTCCTATTTGGTCTCTTAAATGTACTATTATGAGTTCTTTATTCTTTTAGGTTAATGGGCAAAATTGTAAATCTGTAGGGGAACTTTTGGAGTGTGTAGATTAGGGGTGACCACGGATCGGATTATGCATAATCCTAATCCGATCCATGGATTACGGATTGGAGAAAATCCAATCCGATCCGACCCGTGGCAATCTGCCAATCCGATCCGTGAACGGATCGGATCGGATTGGTGGATTGGCCCTGTACTCCTATTTGAATTTTTTTTTGTTTACTTCAAAAATTCCAAGAAAAAAATTCACAACACTTTTTAATTCACATCTCAAATGAACACAATTGTTAAATAAACAAATATAATATATATTGAGTTTTTAGGTTTACCCATGTAAGTATGTCGCATATTATATTATTATACATATAATTACTAATTATATATATATATATATATATATATATATATATATCTAGCCACGGATTGCCACGGATCGGATTGCGGATCGGATCGGATTTCTGATCCTCCAATCCGTAATCCGATCTGTGGCTAATGGATTCTAATTTTTTAATCCGCTACCAATCCATTAGCTAACGGATCGGATTGGATTCGCGAATTCGCGAATTTTTTGTGCACCCCTAGTGTAGATAGCTTGAAAATATAGCTATTCTTTTTTGTATCTTTTTTTCCTTGGGTGCGCTCCCCTCTTGAGTGCTTTTTTAATGAATCGTTGCTTATAAAAATAAAAAAGAGAGAGAAAGAAAAACTTCCTAGTGTAATTTCTAATTGCATTCGCAAGTGCCATATATTGCCACCTCAAGTAAGCACAAAAAGAATATGTAAAAAAATTAATAAGTCAGAACAATTAAAAATATACTTTAACCAGTAATTATTAGCTTCGCGTCTGCCATACAGATTGATTAAATAGATGCCACATTTTCACACCAAAGATATAAACCGTTAAAGCACATTGCATTAGTTTTAAGTTCACAAAGAAGCGAGGCAACATAAGTCCTAATTCTAGACCAGGACGTCTGAGAACCTACAACATTAAGCGCCCTCAGCTCTACCAACGCCTCTTCTACGTGGTGCTTCTGATAACTGTATATTGTTAGTCCCAACTTAATACAAAAACCCACTACCCTCCTTAGAGGTAAACCTAATCTTGACACTTTTGCATACTCGGTGATCAGCAGTAATTAATCCACCTTTATTACTGCTCCTCACTTTAGATATGAGCAGGAGATCATAAATATTTTCTCCCAATAGGACTAAAAGTTTGGTAATTGCAACAAAGATTTAAAGTTCTCAATCCATAAATAGCTCAACTATGCCACTAAACTGTTGTCTTCACTTATCCTACTTCTTTAGTGTCCTTTATTCATGATTGTAGTCCTCATTAATGATAACTAAACTTCCATAAAGTATGAAGATCAAATCACTTCCAACGTGGCTTCTGTTCTTTTTTCTTTTTTCTTTTTTTGAGTAAGTCCCTACATTTCACTTGTACCTTACAATCCAAAGTAGGAATCTTGCAGTCTTGGCCTTCTAGTGACCACACCACTTGCTCAGAAAATTAACACCAATTAAACTTCGACTGAAGTAGTGATGAATCATCTTCAAGTCAACTAATTCTATCAAAACTTAAAAATAACATAATTAATTTTAACTTTCAAACCACCTCAACAAGTACTATTTTGCTAAATCCAAAACTTTAGTAAATAACCGTGTAAAATATTTAAATTTATCAAGAAGCGAACAAGAGCATATGAAATCAGTACAACTTTGTTCAGCTCCTACATCTTTTTTTCTCTATGTATACCTTAGTCGTAGGTAGAACATTGCTCTAATAGGTTTCTCAGAACCTAATCTGTCACGCCACAAGATCCATGTGGAAAAATTCATTAAAGTGCACAAGTTGAGGCATTAACTTAAATATCCACAATCTAAGAAGCACAGATACGGATACGGAACACAGATACGACATGACACGGACACAGCGACACGGCAGATTCTAAAAAACTAGGATACGGACACGGCGGGGACACGCAACTAATAATTATATCTTTTTATATATATGAGATCAACCTAACAATGAAAATTCACAAATCATAATAATTAATGAGCTATAAAAACAATTAGTTTATCGTTTAAAGAACTACACAATTGAATCTACTCCACAATAATGATAATAGTTGTTTTCTAAAAAAAAAAATGAAATATTATATGGTATGACTGCTATATTTTATTAAAAAAATTCAAAGAAGTCATCATATTTACATTTTAAACTATCTTTCTTTTTAAAACTTTTTAAAAACTCTCTAACGATATGACACGCGTGTTGGACACGTGTCCATGGTGTGTCTATGCCGTGTCCGTGGTGTGTCCAAAAATAAAAAAATTAGGACACGTATTCTGGTGTGTCCGACACGTGTCGGGGCGTGTCCGACGCGTGTCGGTGTCCGATACGTGTCCGACACGGATTCTTCGACCTTTTAGGTGTGTCCGTGCTTCCTAGTCCACAATTAAACCATTTCAAATTAAATGGTTGTAAATTTTGTCCACACGAATTTCATATCAGTTAATTGAATTAACAACTTCAATTATTGGCTACACCATCCATAGTAAAATCGAAGGCAGGAAAATTTATCAAGCACTTTTATTATAACTATTTTATAATGTAACAGAACTCAAAATCTCATAATTACACAAAGAAATGTCAAAATGAATAATAAAAGTTCGAACAGATTATAATCCAGAAAAAATTCCACCAACTCTGAGCTTTTCTTTCACGTGGGAAATGTACAACCTAGTAAATAAATATACCTACCCTTAAACTTGGATCCTATTTAGTTAATTTACCTGATAGTTTAATTATTTGACAAGTTTATTCAATGACCTTACCGGTTGGGAAATTAAGACAATAGTTAATGATTTTCAATCATTATCATTTATTGTCTGCAACGAATTTATAAAAGATATTAAAAAGGGCAAAAGTTGGTAAATTAATACTTTAGCTAAGGAAACGTAATTAAACACATTGAATAAATTGATCATTAATCAAATTTACCAAGTAAACGTGATAATCAATGAATTAAAACTTGTGAACTTATACTACTACTGAAAAGCATTAAACTAAACTCAACTCAACAAAGGCTTCTCCACTTTTGTCCATCTTCCAGTCCCTTGTTGGTGCCACAGGACTTTTTTCTCTGAATGCATTCAAAGGCGCATTTTATCTCCCAATCCTTGGATGTTCTACTAGACGTTTTCAATTTTTGTTATAAAATTCCTGTGTTGGAGGGAATAAATGATCGCGAATGAGTATAGGCATAAGAGTAAATGAAAATGAGATGGACACACAGAACTAGTTCGAATGACAAACATAACATGAAGAGTAAGTATGCTCATGCGCAATTAGTTTATCTTTCAAGTAATGACATGATAATGCATTTTTAAATGATGTCATCATATGTTGAATGCTCCCTGTGGTTGCAAGTTGCAAACTAACCCAACTTGAAGCTAGTATTAAAGAGTGTTGCAAACCCACATTGCATGACCTAACTTGAAGTTGTCACTGGAAGTGTTGATACCATATAACCTACCATATCAAATGTGAAGCTGTCACTAGAAGGATGTGAATGTACAATTCCATTAACAATTGTCACTCCTACTAGCAAACCCAACCTTAAGCTGTCACTGGAATGGCAGATACTAGCATAGTATGACTCAACTTGAATTTGTCAATGGATGGGTCTTTACTAGTGCTACCCATAGGTTTATCCATATCCAATGCATTAGAGAATTTAAATATTAAAGTTATACCCACTCTAACAGTTTAAGCTTTTAGAGTAAATGGTAGTTAACAACTTGGCATGGTATTAGAGCAGGTAAGGTCCTGAGTTCAAACCTCGCCTGATTATTGAAATTGAAACAATTGTTGGACCAAAAAAGGCCACACATGAGGGGGCATGCTAGAGAATTTAAATATTAAAGTTACACCATCTCTAACAACTTAAGCTTTTAAAGTAGATGGTAGTTAACAATGTGCAATCCTGACAATCCAACTTAAAGTTGTCACTGAAAGGATCGTTTCTCAATAATCCATGTTTGACTTGAAGCTGTTTTTGGAAAGACATATGAAGGCAATGCATGATGCAACTATTATCCCCAGCAAGCTCATTCTCAATATGCACTAGGACTGGTACAACCTAGCATGGCAGAACCGAACCTGAAGCTGTCACCAGGAGAGTCAATAGACTCAAATACTAATGCTATCGAAGGTTGTGCTCTTTGTTGGGTCAACAGGATTTAGGTTGGAAATTTTCATTAAGATCTGTGCTTTTGATTTCATGATTACTTCATTTTTTAAAATTTAGTTAAATTAGGTAGTTAAGTTACCTCTATCTAAGGGCATAATGGAGATATCAAACTTGAAACAAGGGTATAAAGGTGATTGCAACGCTCAAGTTTGTGCAATCACCAAACTAGTGTTCATAAGCATGCATTTATATAATTTAATATGTTAGGGTTTTCAATTTGCATGTTTTGATCTTTAAATTTTTTAAGTGTGTTAAACTATTTTTGAATCAGAAATCCTATAGGAACTAGAATAAGGTTGTGATCTCTCAAAGCAACTGGATTACGTTCGACTGATTGATGCCTGCGAAAGACAGTTTTCAAAGCAGATTCAAATTTCTAGAAAACTCATTTCTTTTTCACCCTCCAAGGTCTATGTAAAGAACCTTTGCTTTCAAAAAAAAAAAAAACATCAAGTATACTTTGAGCATCCTATAGCATTCAAAGGCAAGTATTTTATCTCTTTCATCCATCATTATTGCATCTAGATGGTTGAATATAAAAATTCTAGAGCTTTAAGGACTTCAACACCACATCAAATTCCCCACACCAATTAAAAGATCGGAAGACTAGTCATAGAGATCAAAGCAGGAATGAAGAGTGGATTGCGTGAGGAGCAGATTCGTTGACGGGCAGAAGTAGAGTTTGAAGAGAATGTGTGCTGTAAGTCTGGATCAGAGATAACTAGATAAACATGCTGTGCCAATTGACTCGGATCCTATTAGGTCAGCTGAACAGGAGGACAATTGGCAGAAAATGCTGAGAAAACCTTCTGGCCTAACGAGTGAGGCTGTTCCGTAACATAACATGCTGTGCTGAGTGACAGGTGGACAATTGGCAGAAGATGCTGAGAAAACCAGCTGGCCTAAAAATTGAGGCTGTTCCGTAGCAATCTAGAAGAATTAGGTTCTTCATGATATATCACTGACCGAATTATTGGAATTGGAGAGAGATCTTAGAATATATCCCCAGACATGTCCAAATTTTGTAATGGAAATTTTTGGATCTCCAATATTCCTCTGGACTTCTCATACCCTGGTATAGATGCTGATTCAGGACCTGATTCCAGACATTGAAACACTCCCTTAGGTTAATATATATGTATTTGCATATGCATGTTATACTACAATGCGATTCAGGACCTGATTCCAGACATTCAAACACTCCCTTAGGTTTAATATATTTGTATTTGCATATGCATGTTATACTACAATGCTTTGTAGCAATCTGTTTTTATTAGGATCTCCAGCACTGCTTGTTTAGTTTATTCTTCTTATTTCTGTTTGTTGGGAGCTTATGCTTGCAAACCTTGCATGCTTCAGCAACATCATTTGAGCCTTACTGTTCTATGCATTGTACACTAGTTCTTTGGATGTGCTATTTTTGCGAAGCTACTCCTTTCCATGTTATATGCTGCTTGACCTTTTGCAGGTTAGGTTCCATCCATTATGTCCTGAAATTCTTGCAAGTGGAAGTTTGGATCATGAAGTTCGCTTATGGGATGCGAACACAGCAGAGTGCATAGGATCGCGTGATTTCTGTAACTACTTTTATGTCTATATTAACATTTCAAATTGTAAAAAAGAAAGAGCATAATGCAAGTTCTTTTTGGTGTTTGATTTGATTTATCTATTTTGTTTCCTCCACGCAGATCGTCCTATTGCTTCTATTGCTTTCCATGCCCAAGGGGAACTTCTGGCTGTAGCTTCTGGGCACAAGGTGAGGAATCTGGACTAGAGCATTGCATAAAAGTTTTACTTTGGATATTTTACAACTAAGACCTTGGATTTTGTGTTAGCTATACATATGGCACTACAACAGGAGAGGGGAGACATCCTCACCAACCATAGTACTGAAGACACGCCGTTCACTTCGAGCTGTACATTTTCACCCGCATGGTGCCCCATTTCTTTTAACTGCTGAGGTAACTTTTTCAGAGCCATTGAATAAAGTCATTAAACATTTTTTTATTCCAATATTGTTCATCCTATTATCATTTTGATTTGCAGGTCAATGAGCTGGAGGCATCAGATTCCACAATGACACTAGCAACATCTCCGGGTTATTTGCAATATCCTCCTCCTACTGTATATTTGGCAGATGCTCATTCTGGTGATTATTTTAATTTGGAAAATGAACTACCTCTCATGTCTCTACCATACTTGATCTGGCCTTCAATTGGTAGAGATTATGGGAAATATCTTTGCAGCATACTGATGAAGATGTTGATTCAACTATTGCAGCTCAGAGAGTGGATCCTTCTGCTTCCGTGCGGCTTCTCACATATTCGACTCCGTCCGGGCAGTATGAACTTCTGTTGTCTCCTATCGAACCTAGTAGCTCTCCTGTGCGGGAAGAACCAAGAACTAGTTCTTTCTTGAGGGAAATGGAAAATGCTGTTTCTCAACCTGCAATTGATGCTATGGATACTGAAGTGCAGACTGAAGAGAGAAGCAACCGGTTCTTTCCTTTCGGTGACCCAACATATTGGGAACTACCATTTTTGCAAGGGTGGCTGATTGGTCAAAGCCAAGCTGGCCAACGCACAATGCGTCCACTTAATGGTGGTGCTTATGAAAATTCATCTGCATATGGTGAAATAGAAAATCTCCCTCCGATGGTTCCCTCAACAATGCATACCAGTGTTGGTCAATCTACAATTACTGCAAGATCTGGTGCACGGCACCGTTCTTCACGCACTCGTATGATGCCCATAACTGGATCTGGTGAAGATGCTGTTTTCAGTAATGTGGCACGTGATGAAAGTCATCCCCAACCTTTTGTTAGCCGCATCCAAACTGAGCTTGCCACATCGTTGGCTGCAGCAGCAGCTGCAGAGTTACCTTGCACCGTGAAGCTTAGAATATGGTCACATGATGTTAAAGATCCTTGTAACCTTCTTGATGCAGACAGATGTCGCTTAACTATACCACATGCCGTACTTTGTAGGTACAGTTTTTTGTCCTGTGTAAAATTCTTGGCAGTTTCCCACTGTTCAATTTCAATATTGTGAAACTCAACATTAGTTCTCATAAACAATTAAAAGCCTGTACACGCATGCAAAATTAGTTGGTGCTTCCATTTTCCTGAATGTAGTTCATGTGAGGAACCTCTCAGCTTGATTATGATGATATGGCCATATCTCTGGACAATCTCTCGTTGTCTTTTTACAGTATGGTTTGCACAGTATACTAGCCAAATCTCTGTGATTATTTACAAGCAACAATTTTTTTGCAGCGAAATGGGTGCCCATTTTTCGCCTTGTGGTAGATTTTTAGCAGCCTGTGTTGCATGTGTGTTGCCACATCCAGAAGCTGATCCTGGTTTACAGTCCCAGGTGCACCATGATGTAGGGGCTTCAACATCCCCCACACGACACCCAATTTCAGCCCACAAAGTCATGTATGAACTTCGGATATATTCCCTCGAGGAAGCGACGTAAGGCTTAAACCCCTCACACCTCTGCATCATGTGTTAATACATTTTCTAGCTTTCATTATAGGTGCCCAAATTTGTAATATAATGTCATTTTTGTGCATCCAGATTTGGTTTGGTGCTTTCATCACGGGCAGTCAGAGCTGCTCATTGTTTAACTTCGATTCAGGTCTGTTACTTTATGGATATTTATGTGCATCATTGCTTTATAATACATTCCTGGTGCTTGGAAATGGAGTTGTTTGTAGTTTCAGAGATGATACAAGTAAAAACTGAGATTTTTTTCTTTTCATTTATCTACATATAGAGTTCTAAAGAATGTAAAAATTAATAAAAAAATATATAAAATCAAGAAAAAGGGTAATTTGTATACACCTTCCATCACCACCTTATTTACCTAGCAGTTGATGCAACTATTTGAAGTAGAGTATATGCCACCAACAAAATCTATAATAGTAGCTTGGTTCTACATCTAAATGGGATAGAAGAAGCCCTAGATCAATTTTTTTTTTATAAGTAAAAATTTCATAGAAAGGCGCCCAAACGGGGGACACGTCCCAAACACAATGCGAAAGTCAAGGTCTTAAACTATCTACAAAAGTCAAAAGGGACTCCGAAGAAGAACAAAAGGAACCCTCCGACCAAAAGAAAAGAAAACTAAAACAGAGTATCTAAAAACACTCCAAGGATGTTCAAAATCTTCAAAAGATCTCTTGTTCTGCTCATTCCATAAAGCCCACCATAAGCAATGAGGGGCAACCCTTCAAGAATGTCTAATGTCGCGCCTCATCCGAAAACCATTCCAAGTTGTAATGCAGCTCGCCACTGACTTAGGCATGACCCACTGAACTCCAAAAATAGCACAAAGTAAATCCCATCCCTCCCTCACTCTAGGGCAATGAGAAGAAGATGATTAACAGTTTCCTCCGCCTGCTTGCATATACAACATCAATTTGCCAAGACGTGTCCTCTCTTTCTTAGATTATTCATGGTCAGAATCTTCCCCATGGATGCCGTCCACACAAAGAAAGCTACATTCAAAGGAGCTCTAGAACGCCAGATTCCTTTCCAAGGAAAGGAAGGTACGTGAGACTTCCCCAAACTCCAATAAAATGACCGTACCTCAAATTTCCCATGGCTCGAACCGGCCCATACCAGCTCATCACACCCTACCCCAGGATAGGCTTGTCCGTAAAGAAAGGCCAAAAACTCCGTCATCTCCTCCACCTCCCAATCTTGCAAAAGTCTCTCGAAATGAATATTCCAAACCAGTCGTCCGCCATCAAGATGATAGCACTGAGCGACCATAATCTGTCTATCCAATGCAATTCTAGCAAGTCTCGAATAAGGCATCCCAAATGGTCTATCACCACACCAATGATCATTCTAGAAACTTACAAACTGACCATCCCTTACCCTAAAGCGAATGTGTTTGGAGAATTCATTCCAGCCCTTCGCAATATACCTCTATAAACCAACCCCAATTGGTGTCCTCAACGCAAGGGAGCACTATCCACCTCTATCCTCTCCATATTTAAGACAAATAACCCGCCTCCAAAACCTATCCCTCTTCGTCCCAAAACGCCACAGCCACTTCCCTAAAAGAGCTATATTGAACAAATTCAATTTCCGCACCCCTAGCCCTCCCCTCTGAATAGGGCGACAAATTTGGTCCTAACTTACTAAATGATATTTAGACTCCTCCCCCATGCCACCCTATAGAAACTTCCCTTGTAGCCTATCCAATCTTCTCAACATAGAAACCGGCAGAGGAAATAAAGACATGAAGAAGGTAGGAAGACTCGAAAGCGTGCTCTTTATCAGCGTCACTCTACCTCCTTTCGAGAGGTACTGCTTCTTCCACCCAGCTAATCGCCTCTCAAACCGTTGCACCACAGGATCCCAAATAGAGACTCTCCTCGCCTTTACCCCCAGCGGAAGACCCAAGTAAGTCAAAGGAAAGGAGTCCACTCTACATCCCAATATATTTGCCAAAAAATCGATCTCTTCCATTTCCCCCACAGGAACAATCTCACTCTTCTCAAAGTTCACCTTTAGACCCGAGACTGCCTGGAAGCAAAGAAGTGTTCCTCTCAGGTATCTCAATTGCCTCCTATCAGCATCACAGAACACAATAATATCGTCCGCAAAGAGCAAATGAGACACCTTCATTTGGCAAGCAAGATTCCTCCCTACTTTGAAGCCTCTGTAGTAGCCCAAATCACAAGCTCTCTTCATCAGTCTGCTGAAAGCCTCCATCACAATAATGAAAAGGGAAGGTGATAACGGATCTCCCTGCCTCAATCTTCTTGAACTCCCAAAAAAGCTAGAAGGAATGCCATTGACCAAAACCGAGAATCTCACTGTGGAAACGCAAAATTTAATCCAACTTCTCCATCTCTCCCCAACCTCATCCTCTCGAGGAGGTAGATCAAGAAATCCCAGCACACATGGTCATACGCTTTTTCCACATCAAGCTTACGAACCACCCCCGGTTCACCAGTGTAAGAGCGAGCATCCACACATTCGCTAGCCACTAAAATTGAGTCCAGGATCTGACGCCCTCCCACAAAAGCATTTTGTGATTCCGAAATAATTCCATTCATCACTTCCTTTAGTCTTAATGCAAGAATTTTGGCAATAATCTTGTAGATGCTCCCTAATAAACTAATAGGCCTAAAATCTCGTAAATCATCCGCTCCCTTCTTCGGAATCAAAGCAATGAAAGTAGCATTCATGGACTTTTCGAACTTTCCATGAACATGGAAATCATAAATAGTTGCCAACACATCCCTTTTCACCACCTCCCAATTCTTATGAAAGAAAGCCATAGAAAACCCATCTGGGCCCGGAGCTTTATCCCCCTGACAATACTATAAAGCAAATGTCACCTCCTCCTCCTCAAAAGGTCTCTCCAAACAGTCTCTGTCTTATGTAGAAATCATATCAAACTCCAAGCCCCCTAGAAGGGGTCTCCAATTCATAGTCTCCCTGTACAACTGCTAATAAAAAGACGTCACACCTCTCTCCACTTCTTCTTTTTTCTTCAGAATGGTTCCATTAAATTTGATCCTCCCAATGTGGTTGCTTTTCTTGTGAGCATTAGCCATCCTATGGAAAAATCTCGTATTTCTATCCCCCTCTTTCAACCACAAAGCCCGGGAATTCTGTCTCCACAAGATCTCTTCCATTACAATAATCTTCTCAATTTCCGCCTTGTACTCTTCCCTTTTCGATCTTTCCTCCTCCCCCAAACCCTCTACACTCTCCCTCCTATCTAAACCTGATAACTCTTCCATAATAATCCTGTTCTTCCTCCATTCAAGATTGCCAAACGTCTCCTTATTCCACTTCTTCAGGTCTTCCTTCAATCTACGAAGCTTCCCCACAAGCACAAAACTGGGATTACCCCGGATCTCATAACCGATCCAGCATCGTTGCACCATCTCTTTGAGTCCTTCCACCCGAAGCCACATATTCTCGAATTTGAATCGAGTTTTGCCCCTTCTCAAATCCCTACAGTCTAGCAATAACGGTACATGATCAGACGTAAGCCTTGCCATTGCCACCTGAGCCACGTCTGAAAATTTCTCCTCCCAGTCTCCCGAAATCAGAAATCTATCCAATCGAGAGAACGTCGGATCATCTCTGCCACTAGACCACGTAAAGCGAGAACCTTTAAAGGCAAATCAATCAGACCCTCGCAATCGATAAATTCTGAGAAGGAAGTCATGGCTGCCGTCCATCTCCCCCTCGAAGACCACTCATCCGGGGATCGAACAACATTAAAGTCACCTCCCACACACCATGGGACCCCCCATCACCTGTGAATATCAGACAGCTCCTCCCACAAAACACCCCTTTCTGAATCCTCCACTGGACCATACTCCAGAGAACATCCACTCGGCTCCATCCTCTTCTAGTTTAAACAAACAAGAGATAGAAAATCTCCCTTTCTACACTTCCTTCCTAGACATTCATCTCTTATCCCAAATCACCAAAATACCTCATGCCGTCCCTACTGCATCGAGCGTTTCCCATTCAAAGAATCTCCCTCCACAAACACTTCTCACTATCTCCTTAGTTGCATTGCTCAACTTGGTTTCTTGGAGGCAAACCATCTGAGCCCCCCACTTATGCAGGCCCAACTTCACCACCTTCCTCTTGTTCGGATCATTCAGCCCCCGAACATTCCATGTCACTAACCGCATCTTCATAGGCAAATGATGGATTTCTCCTCCTCCCTCCTCCCCCCTTGGCTCCTTCCCCTCTCTGACCTACTCCTCCCTTCATAATTACCTTAGGAAATAAGATTACAAAGTTCTCTCTCTCCCTTCCAAGATGAGCTTTTCTTTCTCCCAGCAAGTTTCTGTTTCCCTTCCAGAACACCAAAAATTCCCATGTTCCTCTCTTCTTCTCCTGCATATGTCAACCCAAGGTTCTGCCCCATCCCCTCCACATTATTTCTCAGCCAATTTTCCACCTCCTCATTTATAGTTTGATTCCCCTCATAATCCCCTTCTTCTTCAGGGTCCAAAGCTGCCAAAAGGTGTGTCAAGCCCTCATCGTTCTGCGTCACTACGACATGATTAAGGTCAAAAGGATCAGAAGAAAAGTCTCCCTCAGACTCATCCCCCACCCCACCCCCTACCCCCCCCCCCCCCCCCCCCCCCACCAATCCCCCAATCAGCATGAGCCCTCATCGTTCTGCGTCACTACGACATGATTAAGGTCAAAAGGATCAGAAGAAAAGTCTCCCTCAGACTCATCCCCCACCCCACCCCACCCCCCCAACCAATCCCCCAATCAGCATGAGCCCCTTCTCCAGAAAAAGGTTCAACAACTTTTGTTGATCTGAAATTGTTCCCAAATTCCTCCCCGCTGTGCATCTTCATCTCATTCATTAAAGTTGCTGCAGCTTCTTTTTGAAGACTCAGTTGAATTCCTTTCCCAACACATAGAATAATTCCACCATACATTCTGTCTGGCTTGATGGAAACAGCTTGAGGATCATTATCCATCAGGCTGAGCTCCCCACCCACCTTCTCTGTTGTCAGATAGGGCCCCAAAACAGACCCGGAAGCCACACCCCTTCCACTCCTTTCTCCATTAAATGAGCAATCACCAGAAACTCCTTTCCCAGTTTCCCCTTAGAAGAAAAAGAAGAAAAAGGAGGAGAAAAGGAAGCTGAAACAGGGACCAGCCTCCTATAAATAGGCCTACCCTGTAAATCATCAATCTTTTGCCCTTGTTTTGATCTCGACTTCATAACCCACTTCTGCTTTTCTTTTCTTGACCATCTCTTACCCGTGGAAGAATTTTTAGTGAGAGAATGGAACTTCGCAGAAGAACAGCGATCACCTTTAAACACAGAGCTTATGTCAATTCCTTATGTCGCCTTTCCAACACCGCCACATCATCAGCTGATTTGCAGCCATTAAAGCTCTGTGCGATGCACTGAACGAAGGGCAAGTTCTTGTTTAAGTCTCTGAGTGTTTTGATCTTCTTTGACCCAAAAGCCTCAGGATTTTTTCCATATACAACAGGTGCAGTTTTCATTAGCCCAGACGAAATAGGCCCATGACTAGTGCCTTTACCTTTCCTGGACTTTGGGTGAAAGTGACGCTGATGCTCCCTTGGATGGCCCAATCCAATCGTTCTATCATATGGCCTAACCCAAACTGATTAAAATCACCATGCCCTTCCTTTTCGTTTACTAGGCTTGAAAGTGGCCCAAACTGATTAGAAGAAATAAAATAAGGCCCACCTGAATTTGAATTTGAAAGACAACTTCTGTGGTCACGTAATCTTTTAACCATGTCCAGTCTTTTAGCTCCATGTGTCCCAACAGCTGTCTCCCACCCCTTCTGTCCATTGTCTTCAATTGACCCACGTGTCCACTGTTTTCTGCCCTCCTTTCCACGTGTCTTTAGTGCGTGCGAAACCACTCGTCCCTGTCCTTGCGCCGTTTCCATCCTCCGACGTCCCTTCCTCTGTTTAACCCCCTCGTCACCGCCATGACTGGTCCATCGAACACCCTCATCCCTCAATCTCCACCGTTCCTCCTCTGTCATAAGCTTCCTTTCATCTCGCCCTACAAGAGACACAATAGTAGGCACCATCTCCGGCAGTTTCACCTCCATGACAACCACCTTGTAGCAAAACCAATCATCTTCAACCCAAACAAAATTTGGGATAACGCCACCTTCTTCTATTATATCGTAACCTTCGTAGCATTCTTGAAGCATCGGCATCCACCCCCACAAATCTTCCACATGCCTCTCCCACAGCAATGAATAGAGATTCACACCAGACATGTAGTGGTAGTCCAAACAGTATTATCCTGCGTTCTTTCCTCACCCTTAAACCTCCAGAGATTCCAGCCCTAAAATACCACACATCGATTCTCAAGCTAGCCTCACCCCATGTTCTTCGACCTTCGAGAAGGACTCTGACTGCTTCGGCATGCGACGGCAGCTGAAATAACAGAAGAGAATTAGGCATCGACACCACCCTTACCCCACAAGAAACTCGCCAGACCTTTGTAGCCCATTCTGCTATTTTTTCCACTGGTCCGACATCTTTATCAAATTTCCCAATGAGACATGTTCTCAACATCTCTCTTCTCTTCCATATTCCTTCATCTTCCACTTTGAGACGTATCCCTCTCGTCTTCGACACCGGCAACACCACAGTCTTCCCCCCAGGAAACAAAAGTGGCAACCGAGCAACCTCTGCGCATGAACTCTTCCGAGGGAAGTTGGAAGACATTGTTCCCTGGAAAGTCACTGATCTCTACGATGCAATTGTATCTCCTAAGCATGTAAGATAACGCACCACTTTTTTCCCAATTTGTAGAAGCCCTAGATCATAAATTCACTTTTAATCCATAAGAAACCAGTGAAGGCCTCCCCTATTCTTCTTGTATTGTATGCATGCTCTTCTTAAAACCATGATACTGTGCGTTAAACTACTTTTAGAGACTCACATAATTTTAACTTCTGCACGAAAGACCACCAAAAAGTTGTAAGTGAGGCAAAACATAGAGTATATGACGATTTCTTTCTAAACTAGGTACGAAAGATGAAGAGAAGAATATATATAAACTTGCCAAGTTAAGGGAGAGGAAAACTAGAGATTTTAACCGTATTAAATGTATTAAGAGTGAAGATTCACGGGTTTTATTAAAGGACGATGAAATTAAAGAAAGATGGAAAAACTATTTTGAGAAATTGCTAAATGAAAACCATATAAGAAGTTTAGGCGTGGAGGAAAATGTTAGAGATATTATATTTTTCTGTAGGATCAAGGAGTGGAAAGTTAGGAATGCCTTAAGGAAGATGAAATCGAGGAGGGCTTTAGGACCCGATGGCATTCCTATCGAGGTGTGGAAGTGTCTAGGAGAAGTTGGCTTGTCGGTTAACAAAATTGTTTAATAAAATTATAACAACTAAGAGGATGCCAGATGAGTGGCGCCAAAGTTTTCTTGTACCTATATATAAAAATAAAGGGGACGTACAAAGTTGCAATAATTATCGTGGTATTAAATTAATGAGTCACACTATGAAACTTTGGGAGAGAGTGATTGAACAACGCTTATGTCGAGAGACAGAAGTGTCGGAGAATCAATTTGGATTTATGCCGGGTAGGTCAACGATGGAGGCTATTCACTTGTTGAAGAGACTAATGGAAAGATATAGAGAAGAAGAGAGATCTCCATATTATTTTTATTGATTTGGAGAAAGCCTATGATAGGGTACCTAGAGACCTAATATGGAGGGTTTTAGAAAAGAAAGGAGTCATAAAGGGATACATCAACACAATTAAGGACATGTATGATGGGTGTGTAACCATAGTGAGAACGCCTGTAGGGGAAACAAGCGAATTCCCAATCATTGTAGGCTTACACCAAGGGTCAGCATTAAGTCCATACCTCTTTGCTTTAGTGATGGATGAATTGACAAGACACATCCAAAATGTTATTCCGTGGTGTATGTTGTTTGCCGATGATATTGTTTTAGTTGATGAGACTAGAGAAGGAGTTAATGCCAAATTGGAGGTTTGGAGAGAAGCTTTAGAACTAAAAGGGTTTAAGATAAGTTGTAATAAAACTGAATACATGGAGTGTAACTTTAGTAAATCTAGAAGGATAAATGAGGATGCAATGAGGATTGAGAATCAAGAGGTAAAAAAAGTGAACATTTTTGCTATTTAGGCTCAATTATTCAAAATGAGGGAAAAATTGGAGATGACGTTAATCATAAAATCAAGGCAGGATTGGTTAAATGGAGGGGTGCATCTAGTATATTGTGATAGGCGTATCCCCTTACGATTGAAAGGTGAGTTTTATCAAACAACTGTTAGACCAGCCATACTTTATGGTACCGAATGTTGGGCAGCTAGGCAACAACATTTGCATAAAGTGAGTGTCGCAGAAATGCGAATGTTGAGATGGATGTGCGGGAAGACTAGAAAGGATAGGATTAGAAATGAACACATTCGGGAGATGGTTGGTGTAGCACCAGTTGGAGATAAAATGAGGGAAAATCAGTTAAAAAGGTTTGGACATGTGCAAAGAAGATCTTTAACTACGTCGGTCAGGAAAAGTGACATAGTCCAAATTGAGGGCAATGCTAAGGGAAGAGGAAGACCAAAGTTAACATGGGTAGAGGTAGTAAAGAAAGATATGATAGCATGTGGATTAACTGAGGAGATGACCTTAAATAGAGCGGAATGGAAACATCGGATTCATCTAGCCGACCCCAAGTAATTGGGAAAAGGCTTGGTGGTGGTTGTTGTTGTAATTTGGTTGGTCAGTGGGCATTCCTTAGCTCATTTAGTATATGGCACTCAGTGGAAATTTTCAATTTTTTTTTTCTTTTTAACAAGGAATGATAATTCATATTATTGCATAAAATAAATAAAGAGAGCGAAAATACAATAGGCAATAATGAAAAATCCTCCAGCTCTGTAAGTAAAAAGGTGCAATGCTGGCAATGAAATATATCTGTGTGGCCATCTTCAATAAAGGAAAGACATGGTTGTCAAGTTGTGAGATTTTATAGGCTTTAGTTTAACTTTCAGCGAAATTGCTATAATAATCTGTCTCTCTGTTCTACATAGAATAAAAAAGAACTCTACAATCTTATTGGACATTTTTTGAACTGTACATTCATTTTTGTGTTCACACAGTTCTCTCCCACATCGGAGCACTTGTTACTAGCCTACGGCCGTCGCCATAGTTCACTTCTTATGAGTGTTTTGATTGATGGAGAGACAACAATACCCATTTACACCATTCTGGAGGTAAAAGTTCACATTTCTCTCATTGTTAATACTTAGGGCCTACTTGTTTTTAAAACTTCATGCATGGAAATTTAATTTTTATAGTATTAGAGATTGAAGGAGTTTGTTTTTGTTTCTTTCCTTTGTTGTACGTATCACTCATAGGATTCAAAATCCAAGACCTTTGTCCTTGATTGATCTCATTTTGTTCGGAATGTAATTGAGATGCTACATAATCAACACACTTATTTAAACATTCAGATGTTGGTAATCATTGTATTCTGTGACTGGCTATCTCTAAAATTGGAAGGTAAAATTTATAAACAGCTGTTACACCAACCATACTTTATGGGATCGAATGTTGGGCACTAAGAAACAAAATATTCATAAAATGAGTATTGTAGAAATGCGAATGTTGACGTAAGAAAAAAAAATGCAAATATTGAGATGGTGGATGTGTGGCAGACAACCAAATGCCCTTATTGGGCTTGGAAATGAATATCAATACATTTAGAAATGCAACAGAAGCACTTGGTAACATAAAGTAAATTCTATTACTGAACAAATATAAGTCAAATAATTGATTTCTCGAATATCTGCACGTCCATCCATGCAATAGAACAATAGGGTGGGATGAGGTGTTAACATACATGTGAATAAGTCATAAAATATTGTCAAAAAAAATTTCACTAGTAAAGTACAAGTCTTAGAAGTTCTAACTTTTCTTGTAATCTCGAACTATTCTAATCAAATATAAAATTATCACATAATAAGCATGAACTGTATAAATACACAAAGTAGGCATTTTGACAAAAAACAAAATAACAAACTGAAGTAAAATAATTAACGAGGTCATATTGATTAGCAATGTATATCATGATAAACTATTCCCCTACTTTTTTCATTCATCTTCTGTTTTTTTCTTTATCTGCCCTTTTCTAGAGAACCTTCAACCTTGGAGATATTTTGCTGCATTTCTAGGTTTCAATCCTTTAATCTCTCCAATTTTATTTTATTTTATTTTATTTTATTTTTTGGGAGCAGGGGTTGAGGAATAAAAGCTATATTTTTTATTATTTATTTATTTATTTGTGTGTGATTGATGTTGATATAAACAAAAATTGTCTATTTTGGTTTGACTTGAATATCTCTTTCATTCTTTGTAGTTTTTCACAAAACAACTTTGTTTCGATGGGAAAATGACCTGTTTTTCTTTGGGTCTAACTTGGAAACAGAAACATTGTAGCTGTTGTGTGTTTCCTAATTTAATATAGCTTTTATTTCTTGTGCTTTAGATACTAGACTGGATAATACAAGATTTTAAAACCCCATGGAATAAATTCACAATGCAAAAATAAAGATACATTATGACTATGTTAGGCAATTGAATTCTCCAATGCTTTCAGAATTGATTCATGTTGGGGCAAATGAAATTCTCTAAAGTTCTCAGAATGAGATGGCTTATTTATAATTATTATTAGATTTCGGGTAAATTACATTGACCTCTCTAGAGGTTTGACCTAACTACAAATGGTGGTCGAGAATGACCTTTATTATACCGTCCTCCCCTCGGGTAGACATGGAAACGGATCGGATATGGACTAGATCATGGTCGATCCGATTTGAATCTGATAAGCATAATAGACTATCCGATCCAATAATCAGACGGATTTTCATTCAATGAATTCATATCCGAAACACACTTTATTGGATGTCTGATCCGATAATTCGATCCATTTAAATTATACATTTTTGCACAAATCAAGCAAACAATATTCACACTCTTACTGCTCAAAGAAACTACAAACCAAATCTCAGCATGACATAACTTACTGACAATATGTTTAATATTTTCCATTTGAAGGCAGAACAAAGAGTATTACAATTTTTTTGTACCAGTGAGATAAAATCACTTGGTTTTGTACTCTGTTAAAGAACGAAAATCAGCATAAAGAAAAATGAGAGAGAGAGAAAGAAGAAGGTGGGGGAGAGGGGGGGGGGTGTTGAAGAAGAAGAAGATGAGGGGGAAATTTTTGAATAACTTTGTTGTAAAATATAGAAAATTAGGGCTTCTAATGGAGAAGAAGAAAAGGAAGAAGAGAATGAAAAGGAGAGGGAATACTCGCTATGCGAGGGTTCCGGCGAGGCATCGATGAGCTCCCTTTCCCGTCGTCGTTTTTCTCGAACCTGAAAGTCCTCTACAGTTCTGGAACTTCATTTTGTTGTGCATTGAAGCTTAGGTGATGTTATATATTAGGAGAAGTATTATTATGTAGGTGAGAACACCGTACTTCTATACACAAAATTGTGATTAGTCTTTTACATTAAATCTAAACAAATCTAATGGTTTATATATGATAATAAATAAAATATAAACATAATAATATTTAATTTTAATCGGATCGGATTAGCTCTAATCCAAATCCAATTTTTTAAATTAGCAGGTTATCGGATTTGGATCATTATCGGGTTATCAGATTTGCTACTCAATCCATATCCGGATATTCAGGTCGGATTCGGATTCGGATCCGACTCGATCCATTGAAAGGTCTACCCTCAGGTTTGGCATGTGTGTTCAACGACCCCCCTTCCATTAACTAGCCGTTAGGGCTGTCAAAGAATATTCGTGTATTGATTGAACTGCCCTTGGCCTTGTGTGAAAACTGAAAAGACAATAGTAGCCTTACAAAATGTCATAAAATTACAAGTTTACAATCTATCTATGCCATAAAATTACAAGTTCACCACCTCCCTCTCTCATCTTGATGAAACTGGGTCTGTTCAAAAGACCCACCACACCCCTCCGCCATAACCACAACTCCCATCTCAACAGCAGCCTGTGACCACCACAAGGATGAGAAGACGGAATCGGCAAAGAAGACTTGCGACAGCAAAAAACTCAAAATGAAATGGCAAAGAATCATTATAGCAATGTGGTAACAATAGATTGTTCAATAACCTGATTCAGAAACTTCATTTCAGACCCTAAAAGCTCTAACATCAAATTATATAGAGAAATACATAACCAACAAAGTGAGTATCAAAAGGGTTCATGAAAATTTACCTCCTGTATAACAATTTTTGTTATCGATTGATGATTTGTTAAAAACAAACTCAAAATTAAAAGCATTTCACCTTTCCTTGAATACTGAAAGTTTGCCATTCAGCTTTTTCCAAGAATATGTGTTTCAGTGAGAAGCAGGTTTCTACAAATGCCAACCTATTGAGAGAGATTAAAATACTTGTCTTACAATTTTTATCTCAGAATATCCAAAATGAGAAAATTAATCTTAATTGGTGAAGAATTTAGAGGTGTGGGACTTGTCTTGATCTTCAGAGATGCTTCTCCCCAAAAAATGTAAAGCATACTAATATAAGCACATACATGCATTAACATATATAACATCATTACAATTCTAAACAATTCTCTAAGGCTGTATAACAGCAAATTGATCAAATCATTATGCGGTATTTAGAAGGCAGAAAATATTAAATTCCTTGAAGCAAAGAGAGTTTTTGATCTCATTGATTAAAAAATGAAGAGTTCAAAAGAGAGAGAGAGAGAGAGATGTGTCTGAAGTAATATCCTAAGAATTATTTGTAATCTGTAGATCCACATAATCAATTTAATATTAAACATTGACTCCCAAAATTGCTGCACATAATAGGGAAGATTGTGCTCATGCTCATCGTTTAATTAATATTATAATTATCTAACGAACCCAGTTTCCATTAAGTCTCATCTTGATGAAACTGGATCTGTTCAATCAAGATCCACTGCGCCTTGTTTGGGGACTCGCTTGATTTTCTTGAATCGGATCCATAAGCAACCCAAACACAGAACTAACAATCCAAACTCTGAATAAGGAAGAGCAAAATACACATATTGGTGAGGAACTGCAGAGGAGCAACATACTCCACCCGAAGCAAAACCCACCTCCGAATACAGCAAATCGAAGGCACCCTTTATGCCCATGGGGTCTTCAATAGATATATAGATCCTGAAATTGAAAAGATTGGGTGCACCAGGATATTTGTGTGCCGGTGGCGGTGGAGGAGGTGGAGGGGTGAGAAAGAGAATGCAAAAAGAGGGAGGAGACAGAAGAGAGGGCGAATATAGTCTTTTCACATGACAAGATATTTTTATTAAAATATTATTAACCATAAGGGTATAAATGACATTTCTGTCATATGTTAGATGTCCATAAGTTGGTTAATGTCAATAAGGGAGGTCAAGGTAATTAAGGCCATTCTCAACCATCATGTGTAATTAGGTCAAACCTCAAGGAGTATGAGTGTAATTTACCTTTAAATTTTTTATGTGAGGAAGGGCCTTGACGCAACGGTAAGGTTGCTTCATTGTGACCTGGAGGTCATAGTTCGAAATGGGAGACAACTTCTTCGCATGCGGAGGTAAGGCTACATAGATTTGACCTTCTCCAGATTCTGCAATGGCGGGGAGCCTCGTGCACTGGGCTAATCCTTTTTTTTATTAAATTTTATACGTCGATTGTTTTTTCTCTATTTAATGCATTCTATAAGTCATTCAGGGTCCCTTGTGAAAAGTCTTGAGAATAACAGCATTGCAAGTAAATTAGTCATTATGTAGAGAATGTAAGAAAGTAGTAGGAAATTTGGCAAAAGTTTACAATTTGGATGTGTGCAAAGTGAATAGGCAGCAACTTTTAAAACTTTGTTCTTACATCCGTGAGGGACTGCTCACTTTCTGGATATCAAATGGTTGGTAGTAAAATCTTGTAGAAAGAGGTGGTCAAATCACAGAAAAGTACCTTAAGAGGAACAGGCACTTTTTGGTTTCAAAATTTCCTACATCATCGACACTAGTGCGCTGAAGGCTGATATTTATGGTAGAAATTCAGTTATGATTTTTTTAAAAGTTATGCTTGTCTGTAGTGTGCAAGTAAGAATGATGGTTCTTGTATATGCTGGTTTCTTTTAGAGCCTTTTCTTTTGGGTTCTTTATTCCTTCATTGATTATGAAATTATAATGGACTTTCTAAAATTTTGACTGTCATACAAGCTGTGCTGGCAAGACTCTAATGCATACAGGGTGAACAGTTTTATGTGGTGTTTAGGTCATGACTCATGATTTTAGATTGATATGCCAAGGGGTTCCTTTTGGCTTCAGCTCCTCCATATTATACGCTTATTACAATTTTATCGCTGCAACTATAAAGAGAGAGAAAAAAGTAGAGAAACAGTAGGTCTATTTATCTATTTAAGAAAAAAAAATCACAACAATTCAAATGTTATCTAATTTTTCAGTATTGGTAATTCACCCACTCAAAGTCTGTTTTTATCATTCAGGTCTACAGAGTTTCTGATATGGAGCTCGTGAGAGTTCTTCCTAGTGCAGAAGATGAGGTCAATGTGGCATGTTTTCATCCTTCTGTTGGTGATGGCCTTGTTTATGGAACCAAGGTGAACAACTGAATTTGTTATAATTTGGCTTTGGGTTTCAGTAACTAATTTTCTGAACTCTTTGGGTTTCTGTAACTAATTTTATGGACTCCCTAATTTAATTGATTTAAAAAATGCAGGAAGGGAAGCTGAGGATCCTCCAATATGATAGTTCTCATGGCTTTAATTACACATCCTGTTCTCTTGACGAAAACATGCTCGAGGTATAAGGCCTCAAATTTGTGGTTTACTTTTAAGCTTTTTTTGCGATAAAGCTATGATTTGTTATATTTTCTGGCAGATGTCTTTTTCTTTAAAAAAAATTTCATAATTGTGCTGCGGACAATTTTCTTTGGTAAGAAATTAGAGAGAAGAATGTACAAATAATAAGGATGAGGAATGCTTCAAAGCTTAAGACTTTTTGAAAGCTAGGGAATAAACAAACTACCAAAAGACGCACAACAACCTCCACAATAATGCTGCAAGGGCATTTGGATTTTTTTAAAAGAATATTACTTCAAACTGTGCTAAGAGAGTCGTATCAGTAATCATAACTCGTTCTTATATGGTTTAAAAATCACTGCCCCAGCCTCTCTAAAAAGAAAAAAAAAGAAGCAGAAAAGAACATGTTGGAGCCATATAATAATTAAGAAAGCACCATAAACTGGTTGTTGAATCTTTAACACAAGCGACACTGTGATGGTAATAATACAGAATTGAAAATCATTTGGCAGTTAAGTATTTGAGTTCAATAAATTCAACAAGTGTGCCAAAACATGCTAAAGAGGACAAATCATTCATCATTGTCTGTTGTTTTCTTCACCCTTTCCAACCTTGAAAACCTTCAAAAAAAATTCTTCTAGAAATTTGGAATGAAGCATTCGGGGACTGACTTGTCAAATTGTAAGATACTAGAAATACTGTTACAGAATTTTATATGGGAATCTTCTTTGCAACAAAATAGTGATTTATTCAGCTCATTGCCATTAAAGAGACCCGATTTATCTTTGGTTGTCTAGGTTAGCTGACCCTGTTTTGTCATGCAATATTGTCATGTCTCGCAGTTAACATCTCTCATCTTTGATGATTCCTTTAATATTTGCTAAATTTATGTTATCGGATGAAAATATAGTCTCGCCAAGACTGAGGTGAGTTGAGCTTCTTATCTCGGTGTCAGTAGAGATTCCAAACCATGGTCGAGTAATTAGGTCCTTTAAGTGGTTTCTGAAGCAACAAAAGGCCCTTGCAATAACCTTATCTAAAATTCATTGGCAAGTATATTGTATGATTCGTATAAATTACTCTATTAATTTGGGTACTTAGGTTTTGACCTGAAACAATACTGACTTTTTGCCAGTGCCAGGTTGAAACTTTTGTAGAGCATTATTCAAATTTTAGTCTAAGGTGTCTGATGCAGATATAGCATTTGTAGTCATCTGTGGGAATTTGGGTTTCCCATGCAGATAGGTCCGATTCATATTGTTTTGCAAGGGTTTTGAATTATTTTGTGTTTTTGGTAGCTTATGGCTTACAAGTAGCTGTTTTTTTTCATCATTAAGCTTTGAATGTAAGGACCGCAAAGCCTGGGAACCTAATGGTATTGTAATTGAGGCTTGGAAATTTTGGATGTCAATTTTTTAATATGCTTGACTGAATCATTTTATCAGATTGTTAGGGAAAAAATCATTCAGGTACCTTTTTTTGTTCCCCACAATGCATCTGGATAGAGAAGATATGCACACTTGTAGCGGTCTCAAACCAACAAGTCGTGCTATGAAACTTTAGGACATTGTTAAGTTAACATCAGAACATAAGCTGGTGTGTTTCATGATCGACTTGTGGCTCCATTTGTGGTGATCAGCGACAAGGCTTACTTTTTTTGATTGGGCAATTGGTACAAAGTTTGACTAGTAGGAAAGAGCATTGTTTGCTTTTTATTTTCTTTAGAAGACATGATGGTAGAAAACAATAGCAATTATTTTAGTATATTGTTAAGTTTCCTATCTCTTTTCTGTAAGCTATAAAATTCACTTTGGCAATCCATGTCAACAGACGTATATACTAAAATCTATAAATCCTAAGAGAATATAAATGAATTTAAGCTATCTACAAAATCTGAAAAATACCAGGCATTCACCCTCCCTGTAATCTATATAACATACTAAAAGATCTTCTCTTTAGCTTACTATTATGTTGTGGCCCGATTTTGGTCTCGGCCCGGGTCGCGTTTCAACCCGAAAAAGGGGAAAATTTTTATGACCCTTTTTTCGCTTGCGGGTTTTGAATCCGGATTAGGACTCTCTTGTAGCCCAATATATAAAGGCATCTAAGGGTTTGGAGTGAGCGAGAGAAAACATTAAAAATGCAGAAAGAGTGTGAGAGAGCGAGAGCTAGGGTTTGGGCTTGGAACTTGTAATCTCTTGATTTTCGCATAGTGAAATCTTTCGCCGGATATTCGCCGTGGACGTAGGCACATCGCCGAACCACGTAAATTCATGTGTTCTATGTGTTGTGCTTGTTTCATTTTGTGTCTATTTAATGATTATGCTTGGTTCGCGACAGTTTTTCACAACACTTACCTATAAACTCCATGTCAAAATGCCTCTAATTCCATTCCCTCAGAGCACAACTTGAGAAAGTGGAAACTGCATCATACATGTGTCTCCTACTCCCTAAGATGTGTTCCGTGCTCCAGCTATGCAACAAATCAGACACAGATATGGGGTATACCCACGAGATCTCAAACGACATTAAGAGACAACACGGAAGCACTTCTCTGTAGCCACCTTACAATAAATGTGTAGATGATCCACAATAAATGAGTAGATGATCCACTGATTGCCCTTCTTTCTTGGACATGCAGCACCAATTGGAAGTAAACTTTACTCTCGCTAGCAAGTTATGGACCGTTAAACTTTCTGTGGGCCGCTGACTGATCAAAAGACGCCACTTTGGAAGGAGCATTAGCCTTCTAGGCAGGAACCACCAGTTGTTAGACAAAGTTTCCACTTCAATTGTCCCTCCTTTGAACAAATCCATCAAATCCCATCCCTTCCCCACCTCTGCTTTGTAGAGCTTCTCCAAGTTATCTACCACCAAAAGCCTCCACCTTCCTAATCATTCTTCAATGTTCAAAATCGCACATTCCCAAACCCTATGTCCTCCATTCTTATGTAATTTCCTACAACTGACACATCCTGATTAACTACCAGCCTAAACAGATAAGGTACCACATCTTTAGTGAGCTCTTCGATAACGCTTTTTTTTTTTTTACAAGTAAGATTGTATTATAAAGCGTTCAAAAGGGGAACGCATCCCTAGAAAACTACACAAGGCCAAATAGGGCCCTCAACCACTCAAGGAATCTAAAAAATCAACTATCTCACCCATGGATTTACAATTTCTCCCATAAACCCAACAAAAAAGAGAACTAATAATAGAGAATTTCAGCTCCCCAATAGAAATCTCCTTCCCATCAACAGATCTCCCATTGTGTTCCTTCCACAAGCACCACCAAACATAGAGGTGCCACCCTCCACGCCACCTCGGCTTGGCGGCTCACTGAACACCCTCTCAAAGCCTCAATCAAACCTCTCGAGGATTGAGGCATAACCCACTGGACGCCAAACAAGCACAAAAGCAAGCCCCAATTACCCCAAGCTACAGGGCAATGTAGAAGAAGATGATCAACAGTCTTCTCGTTATTCTTACACATGCAACACCAATTGACCACAACCTTTCCCCTCCTCCTCAAGTTATCCAAAGTAAGGATCCTTCCAAGAACCGCTGTCCAAGCAAAAAAAGCCACTTTGAGAAGAAAATACAACCTTTGTTTGCCAAATCGCCTTTTGCGGGAAGATATGCCCCAGAGCATCTGTGAGCCTCCTATAAAAAGAACGAACCTCAAACCTTTCCTGAGAAGAAAGCACCCAAACCCAAGAATTAGATTTGTCACCATCCACCACCTGACGATAAAGTAGGTCTAAAAACCCGATGACATCCTCTAGATCCTAGTCCGGAAAGTGTCTCACAAAGTGCACATCCCAAGTCATCCTCCTGCTATCAAGTCGATAACAGTTGGCAATCGAGGCATGTCTGTCCACAACAATCCTTAAGGGTCTGGGGAAGATGTCTGCAAGAGGCCTATCCTCACACCAGCGATTCTCCCAAAAGCGAATCCTCTTACCATCCCAAACTTTGAATCTGATATGTTTAGAAAATTCATCCCACCCCTTCCTAATGAACTTCCAAACCCCTACCCCTCTAGGAATTCTCACCTCTGAAGAACACCAACCTCCCCACTCCTCCCCAAATCTATAGGAAATCACCCTCCTCCAAAGTCTATGCCTCTCAACCCCGAATCTCCAGAACCACTTCCCCAACAGAGCCTTATTAAAAGGCGCCAACCTCCTGATCCCAAACAAACGAGGTGATAGTTGAACTCCTCCACCATACCACCCCATAGAAAATTTCATTGGAGTCTCTCAATCCTCAAAGCCACCGAAGAAGGAATCTGAAAGATAGATAAGAAGTACGTAGGAAGACTCGACAATGTGCTCTTCATCAATGTTACCCTCCCCCCTTACGACAAATACTGTTTCTGCCATCCCACAAGCCTCCTCTCAAATCTTTCAACCACAGGATCCCACCCACCCACTCTCCTCGAGGGCATCCCCAAGGGTAAACCCAAATAAGAAATAGGAAAGGATCCTACGCCACAACCAAAACTATCGGCCAGAGTCTGAATCTCCGCCAGCTCTCCTACCAGGACCAACACACTCTTTCCCACATCGATTTTTAGGCTAGAAACTGCCTGAAACCAAATCAAAACATACCGCAAATATCTCAGTTGAGACTCCTCAGCATCACAAAACACTAAAGTGTCATCAGCAAACAACAAATGGGAGATCTCCAACTGATGGCAGCATCCCTGCCCACCCTGAACCCTCTGAACAAGCCTGCCTTTACAGCCCTTCTCATCATCATGCTGAGAGCCTCCATGACAATAAGGAACAAAGAAAGAGAAAGCGGGTCCCCCTACCTCAATCCCTGAGAACAACTTAAAAAGCTAGTTGGCGACCCATTCACGAGAACCAAGAATTTTACCGAGGAAATGCAAGCCTCTATCCACCTTCTCCACCGCTCTCCAAACCCCATCCTCTCTAACAAATACAACAAGAAGCTCCAGCTCACATGATCATATGCCTTCTCAATATCAAGCTTCCCATTGCTCAGCCTGGAATCCACACACACACTGGCAATAAGAACTGAATCCAGAGTTTGACGGCCACCAACAAAGGCATTCTGGATTCGGAAATGACTCCTCCACAACGCTTATCATGCCAAAAGTTAAATTTGTCACCAATCCCCACCATGAAGTGGATGTATTTACAGAATCCACCCAACCCATACCCTCCGCACCACATAAGAAGTTGCCTCCAGCATTGTTTAATTCCTTGTGTTTATCATATTTAGAAGCCATCACTCTTCCCCAAATACTATCCACTCATTTATAAATCTCCACAACCACTTTCTTTGCAGCACCTAGTTGGACTTGCTTAATATTCTAACGACCAATATTCCTCCTGATTGGATAACAAACAGTATGTGAATCTACCAGATGATTTTTGAACTCCTCCCCTACACGCTTCCAAAGAAAATCTTACTATCATTTCTTCAACTTCTTAGCTACAGAATCTGGAATGGTAACATGAAATAGTTAGGAGCCTTGGAAGCTTTGCACTTGCTTTACTTTCTGTTCTTTCAAATTTCTTTGAGTGTAAACCCTTCTCTGCATCATTTACTAAAACAATGATTTCATTATTTGCCTATTCTAGCAAAACTACCCATTAGAGCCATCGTGAACCATCGGTCATTTAAGCATATTCTCCAAGTACCTATATCTATAGCTGTGGCGATAGGGATGTGATTTTGGAATACACCAATATGATCACTATTAATGGATAAATTGATTTATTTCACTTCTAATCCTAAACAATTCGATTAGGGGTCAGTAGACAGATTTCAGGCCATTTCTTCAAATTACTCTCCATAACTCAGTAATATTAAGTTTAGTGTTTTTAATACATAGTTTGAGTTTCTTCTGTCACAACCGAACAAAAAGGGGAAACGCAAAAGCATTGGCAGGATACTATCGTTTTCGTGCCCAATGCCACTCTTGTAGAGCTCTGGCTTTGGCATGCTTGTGCATGAATCTAAGAACGCTTTGGGATTGTCCTATGTTTTACATATCATAGTGTGGGCAAGTCACTAAGTCTCAGGTTCTGATTTTGATATTATAATATTTTGGTTACTTATATTATCTTCCGATTTGTTCGTTGTAGGTCCCGACCTATGCTTTAGAATGCTAGTAACTATTGATTGTTGCCAACATATGAAAGGTATGACTCGGCTTTGATGGTTCGTTTCTCCTTCCAATTTTTATTTTCACCTTTAAGATGCTGATATTCTGTTATTTTTTATACATGTTTTGTTTAATCTCTACGATGAGGCATTTGTCGTTAATTTAATGTTGCTATGCAACATCACTTACGTATTCACATAATGCGGATGAACAAGTTTTCGTGGTCATCTCTAGAACTACAAACTGAAGTTTTTCAATCTTTAGTTATCTGCTAGTATGCTATGTGCTTTCTGCTATAATCCATGAATATGGGGAGTCCCTTCAGAAAATTGGAGTAATATTGATTATGAGTTGACTTTTTCCTGCCATAGTGTAGATACTGGAGTGTTGACACATTCATTCTTTCGTGATGAATTTTAGACAATTTTTTTCCAAATCAAAACATGCTTTGAAGTTTTATCTCGTTAAGAATATGATTTCTTAAATTTGTAATTGTTGGCTTTGGGGTGCTTCCCTTCAAAAATCATTCATTGTTTATCATCTTCTTTAAAAGATTGCAAGTGCCCAGGTCTTCCGGACAGCCTATAGAGTGATATTTTGTGGACAGACCATGCAGAGGATTAATTTGGATGGTACTGAATAGTTTATTCTGAATTCCTCTTCATGTGGTCAGAGGATGGAACACATCCATGTAGAGCAGCAGTGTCCACCAATGTGGGCTGCTGGGTGGGATAGAATGGGCACAAACTAACTAACCTTTAGCATCATTTGCATGAAGTAGTTACTTTCCGATTTGAAAATGGTTTTAGCATTGCACCAAGCGATGGTCATATTAGAATACATGTTTATTATACATAGTTTGTAGTTGCATACTTGTAGCTTAAAATGACATGTCGTTTAAGTGTGGCTTTGACTTGAGATATTAATTTTGCAAAAAAGTTTTATCTTTGATGTTACGTTGTTGATGATTGTTCGTATGATCCAGGGTGAAGTCAATGGCATGCAGATCATGGATATGTCGCGGCTGACTGTTGTAATACTTAATTCGTATAGTAACCCTACACCCCATACTGACGTTGCCATGTCCAAATGCTCTTGTAGGTCCACACCTGGTACTAAAATAGGAGTTTGTACCTCTTTTTTTAGATGTTTGTGTGTTGTCAACACCATTAGGAAATATCTGCAGCTATAGATTGCTCGGCTAACTTGCAAAGAGATGGGTCAGCTCCCAGCCAAAAGGGGTCATGTTGTATAAAAAAATTATCTTGTTCGGGTCTTTCAAGGATTTTCCAAAAGATATATGCGTGAAGAACAATGACGACTAACATCAAAGTGTGAGAAATGCTTCGAGTTTTTAATTTATGGACTATAATAAACTAGCATTTGTTTCTAAACTTCCTTATTAATGTAGATTTCATTGCAAGGAATGTTGGGTTTGTACATTATACATTTATCAGATCAGTTGATTCCAGCTAAAAAAGAATAGCAAATCTCTTTCGGATCTAGAGTTATATGCTTTCTTTCCTTTACAGCTTCACTTGTTTTTTATTCATTTCATTTAGCAGGGGAAAAAACTTGCAATGTAGATTAGCATCAATCGAAAAGGGATAGTGAATGCATGGCACATACCATTTCTTACTTGGATCTGCAGTAGAGCAATTTTTCAGTGGAAGCATAAATTTCAAGAATAATGAAATGAATTAATGGAAGTTTGTTTCATTTACTTTAATTTTATTTTATTATTATTTTTATAGCTTCAGTCTCAGTTTGCTTCAATAGAATTATAGAAGCCATTTCCTGCTTATAGGAGTTGAGGCTTATCCTTAATTGCCTATTAAACAAACATTCCCTTTTATATATATAGCAGACATTCTCAAGTCCTCAAGATTGCTGTTTTATATATATATATAATAGTGTGGCATTTGTTAATTGAGTTTATTAAATGGGATGGACTGGATAGGAATCCAAGTATAAAATGAATTTTCTCAAATTAGAACTGATATTCTCATGTTTTATCACTGCTTTAGCAATGGCCTGCCCTTAAATTTATATATTTCTTAATTTCTGAGTCTATAGATTTCTTCTCTATAAACAAAAAAAAAAAAGGTTGTGTGAGTTTCTTATCATGGTAATATATATATATATATATATATATATATATGATAAAAATAAAAAAATAAAAAATTTCTCTAGGGAAGAGAAGAGGATACTGGAGCAGTACAGTGCTTTTATGTATATTGTAAGGGTTAGATATTGTGGTTGTAGATGACATTTTGTAAGGGTTAGACATTGTGTAAAGTCACGATTTTGCCCATGCTCAAAGTTGTCAATGGAAGGAAGGTCAATTGTTGGGCTTTCACACTCGAAGATGAGTCAATAACTATCACCCCGATGTTTTTTTTGGAAAATATTATTCTAGCAGGGTTCTAAAATAGGTAAAATTAAAAATAATTAAATGACTTACTTATTCAAAAATATAAGGCCACTACAAAATTTTGAAAAATCCTGTAGTTGAAATTAAAAATATTAAAAAATATATTTTTCACAAAAATATTAAAAACTTTTTAATACCAAATTCATAAATAATCTCAATTTGGAATCCTTTCCTTTACTTTTTAAAATCCATATTTATAGAAAAATGAAAATATAATCCATATATTTCTTTTTTTCCTTATTTACTTATTTTTTATTTTAGACATTTTTGTCCATTTTTATCTATATTTTATATATATGCCAAAATTATATTTTGTTTGCATGGTAATGAAATACTTTTTGTTTATAAAATGATCTTATAAACTTATCTTATTTTTTATATTAAACTTTATTTTTATACTACTAGTCGGATCTTCCAAGCATAAATTTCCAGTTCTCCCAAATTATAAACTCAAATTATAAACCAAATTTTCTATAATTATAAATTATATATTATATGAGATTAGGTATATTTTAAATTTTTAATGGGCTGCATTCATAAGAATAAGTGTTCGGCAAAACACCATATTATTTCAAGACATTCTCTACCAATTTAAATCAAAATCTCACTTTCTCAAATTAGGTTCTCTCTTTCTCTATCTCTTTCTATATATATTATTCCGCATATTATCTCACTCTCTTCACCTCTAAACTCTTTTTGCAAAAATCTCGTAAACAAGTTATTATCATTGTAGTCCATTTGCATTCTGTCTCACTCTTACACTACAATATGATGTTCAAATTCAGGTTTCGTAACCTGACTTACAAGTTAAATCTTAGACTTGGTGTTAAAAAATTTTAAATGAATTAGGCTTGAGTTTGGTTTGACCCGAAGGACCAATTGAAAAGCAACGCAACTTAAGCCTCCATCTCACCCAACCAATTCGAGTTGGAGTTGGACCCAAAGGAAAAATAGGATTGATGTATAGTTGAAAAAATAAAATTAATGAATATACTTGGCTAACAAGTCCACCATGAATGTGTAGGTGGAGGCTATTACATGGTGATATATGAGCGGAGGGAATTAGCCAATGCCCAAGGGAAGATAATGGAATTAAAAGCTTGTCAAAATGGAGACAACTATTCTTCTCCTTACATACCCATCTTCTTCTATATTCTTTCCTCAACAACCCAGAAGCCCTATACCCTCTCTCTCCTCCCAAAACCCTATCTCTTCTCACCTCCGCCACATTACCCACACAAGGTATCGTCGTTGGGACTCAAATGCCGAGACCTTTCGAACCCAGAACTTCAATTTCAACCAACAAAACAATGATGAAGAGGACGACGATGAGGGAAGTGGTTTCAGAGAGAAGCAGCGCAGGCGTTGGTGGTCTGACGACATGCCGGAGGAGGTGGACTCTGTATTTGGGGGTCTGGAGGAACTTATTGATAGTGTCTGGATTTTCAAGGTAATAGTTTGCTACTTAATTTACCAACTCAATTTTTGCTTCTGGGTTGTTCGAATTTTAGATTTTTTTTGTGGGTTTAAGATATAAAGTTTTGGAAGCATGGTCAACTCAGCTAGTTTTTGGTTCTCTGTGTTAGAATAATGTAGCGAAACAAGTTCATGATTTTATTATTATAATTTTATTCCATTGAGTGATTTTTATGTTCTGGCAGCTATTATCTGTTTGAATCTCATTGTAAGATGCAAATTATAGTTAAATGATATGCAAGTGTGTGTGTATATATATATTTGTTAGTGTCTTTGTGTATGGTGATGATGACGATAATGCTTTGCTAGTTTGCTTCTTAAGGACCCAATTGCTGTTTATTTGTCAGTGTTTATTCAGCACAAGTTGGGCTAGTTTGGTCTCAAGTATATTTCTGACCTGTTAAAACTTGCACTTGAATTGCTATTGATTTTCATAAGTTACCAAGTAACATCTGAGAGGGATGGTTGAGAAGGGTCCTTGTTGCACATGACAAAGTATTGATTAAGGATATGTTAATGTTATTCCCTTCTTGAGATTCACTTAAGAATGACCTTATCCACCGATATTCTATCTCTTAGGTGGCACATTGTTCTGTGGCCTGATACAAGACTATATTTGGTAGAAGATGATATTAGAGGATTCCCTTCTTGAATTTTTTTGGCAATACGTCAAATCAATCCCAAGATCCATTTTTTTTAACGTAAACTTTCATTTGCTTAAAGAAGGAGAGGGAGGAGGAAAACAAGCACTAGATCTTAGAACAGTAATGGGTGGAGCGATTAGCATTAATTTTGCTAGTTGGATTACTAGATTTAATCCAACTCAAGAAAGACTTGTTTCTACTATTTGATGTTGGTCATATGAATCTTGCAATTTCTTTCTATTTAGAGCAATAATTTTATTCAAATCACATGTTACCTTGTTTATTTTACTATCTCAACCCACGTAAATTTTGGTCATATATTACCCTATTATTATTTATCCACGAGGATCATATTGTTACTCCTCACTACTGAGTGCTTATTGCTTTACAAGTGTGAACTTTTTTATGTAAAGTTTTGCTTGGGGTTCAAAAAACTCTGATCATCGGCAGTGACGGACCCAGAAAATTATTTCATGGGGGACGGCCTTCAACAAAAACAAGATAATTTTTTTCAAACTATCATAATAAACAAAAAGTATTTTAACATTCATTAATAATTTTATTGAATCTATTTTCAACATGATAATAGAAAGAATGATTAGGTTAGAGCCAAAAATTTTAGTGGGGGTATATTTTTATTATGGGATTTTTTTATAATTTTAGTGGGAGCATATTTGAAATTTTACGAAGTATATGGGTATATAATAGAAATAAGAAAAAATTTAGTGGGGGCATATTTTTATAATGGGGTTTTTTCATAATTTTAGTGGGGGCATATTTGAAATTTTACAAAGTATATAGGTAGGCCCTTGTTGGGTCCACCCCTGGTCATCGGTCTCTAGCTTGGCATCTGGTCGGTGTCACAATGCTCACTTCTGTGGAGTCAATTTTATTATTCAGGTGTAAACACAGGTGGAATGCTTTCAACTTAGCTTTGTATTTTTTCAATTGGCTTAATTTTTGTTGGATTGCCTCTTAGCCTATTAAATTTCCAATGGTTTTTACTCCCAGTATTGGTTAAAACTTATATAATAGGTTGTTTTGTTGCCAGGAATATGGTTGCAAGGTTTATAATACTTCTAGGAAGGTTATTTGACTAATTTAACAAACTGCTACACTAAAACTTCTTAAAGATTTCCCATTCCTGCTTAGATATCTTGCTTCTGCGAAGTCAGTTTTAAGGTAAAATATTGGTATTTCATACTTCAATAAGTAAATAATTTAGTTGTCCTTATTAATAAACATTAAGAAGAAAAAACATTCTGCTATTTTACAAATGCAATAACTTGGTGACCTGCCCTCCATGGTTCGACAAATATTAAGCAAGATAGAAAAAGCATTAATTAGTTATTATGTACATTTGTGCAGGTTTATTGGCAATTCTTATCAAAAAAGATTGCAAGACATGGTGTTTTACAATACATTACTTTTTGTTCCTTAATAAAACTTTGTATGTTTATGTTAGGTAGGTATATGAGTCGTGTGTTCAGTGTCATGAGTCATGAGAGTACAATTGCCAAAGTCATTGCACAAAGATTTGCGACGAACACGAGGCAAAGTCCACATACTAAATCACGTATCTAGGGCATAGGTAAATGGCTGTAAATGACGTAGTTTAATCATGGTGAGGATCAAAATATTCTTCAATACTTATTTATAAAAGAACGCTCTTTAAATTTTGAATTTTGAACTTGTTTCAAAAACTAAGTATTTATTGTGATCGATCAAGTGCTCCACAGATTGCCTTGATTGATTAGTAGATCGATTGGAATTCAGTCTGGAAATTTTCTTTGAATTCCAGTTGCCCTTGATCGATGGCTTGGTCAGTCGAGAGGTCTGTGAGTAGGTGTTGACCAGGGCCGGCCCTGGGTGCATGCCCCCCAGGCGGCCGCTTTGGGCCCCACATTTCAAGGGGCCCCAATTTTTTTTATATATATGTGTGTATATATATATGTGTGTGTGTGTATGTATGTATGAGGACAAAAATACAATTTATATATATATATATATATATATATAATTATATATATAAGTATATGTATACAATATGAATCAGAGACACATCTGTCTTTTAAAAAAAAAAAGAATGAGAGATATAAGTAGAATAAATAGTGATGGGGAGAGAGAGCACGCTATATATATGTGTGTGTGTAGTTATGAGTGGTAAACAAAATCAAAGAATGATGGGAGGAGAGAGAGAGAGAGAGTTGTATTAAAGAAAGAAATGTTGGTATGGAAAAAAGAATGAAAAAATAAAAAAGAAGCAAGGGAGGAATAAATAAACTTAAATACACCATTTTGTTGATTATTGTATTTTTTTAATCTATTTTTTTTTTTGTTTTAATTATTTAAGTGATTCTTGTTGTGTTTTTTTAAATCAATTTTTTCTATTTTAATTAATTTAAGTGATTTGTGTTGTGTTTATTGTATTATTTGTTTTTCTTTTTTATTTAAGATAAATGAACCTTATTAATGTTCAGTAATTTTTTTATTTATATTTTTTGGAGCTCCAAATTCGTATCAAAGAGAGATTGATAACTTGGAGTTTAAAGATTGCTTTGATTATTTACTTATAAGATTAGTTATTTTTCTTATGTCTACTTGAAAATTTGAATCTAGGTATGAAAAAAAATATTTGATTCAATCTCAAAAAAAAGTTCTTACCAAGTTTTTTTAAAAACAATAAACAAACAAAATGTGTTGATTGTGTCATTTTAATGAAACATATGTACTGTTATAATTTTTTTGCATTTGTGAAATTATATGTATAAAGGGGCCCCTTATTTGAAAATTTGCTTTGGGCCCCTTTTTATTTTAGGATTCTTAGGGCCGGCCCTGGTGTTGACCGATGCCTAGATCATTGAACCCTGAGAAAGTTTCCATTTGGTAACTCTTATAAAACAGATTTCTACAAAGATTCAACTTACCTACAACTTACCAAAACAAATGGGCCTTCTATTGGCTACATTTATGAGTCTATCATCAGTCTAGGATATCCATCCAAGCCTCTAAGCATTTATGAGAGAAAAACTGCATGAGAGAAAAATTCTCTTTCCACTCAAAATATGGTTTCCTTTAGATTCATGCATATAGTGGATTATTCATGCTAGATGAAGTACCACTGATTTTTCCTTTTTAGGGTTTTCCATGTAAAAATTATGGTGTTCCCGCTCTCTCCAATATTTTTATGGCTGTGTGATTGGATACTAGTTATAAAGAACTACTGAAACAAACTAAAACTTCAGAACACAAGCACCAAACGTCTAGTAAATAATTAATATTTAAAATTAATACCCATAAGACCATAAGACCTATTCATCTCCTCTATAGGTTTAACTTACTGCTCGTACTCTGACCTTTGAGTAACGGTCCATTAATCTATCAGTTTATTATTTTTCCCTAATAGAACTTTGCACGTTTGTTTCTAATATGTTATTCACAATGTTATAATTTTTCTTAAAATCTTCGTTTTTTGACCAGTGCAGGTATTCAGATCCTATGGTTGGTTGCTTCCAGCTATCATCGCATCGACACTCCTAGCAACAGGTCCCAAAGCTTTCCTCATGGCATTAGCACTTCCCCTTGGACAGTCGATGCTTTCTTTAGCATTTGAGAAGTTGTGGGTAAGGAAACAAACCAACCCAAAACGCAAGACAAGGACCAAGAAGAAACCACGTGCCCGCACTGCAAGTAATGAAGAGTTGGAGGATGAAGAAGAAGAAGACAGCAGTGGAAGCAAGAAGGGAAAGAGGGGATATCAGTCATGGGTAGCCGGAAATGACTCAGTTGATAAGGGTTACCAAGAAGAGCCCAGTTTTGGGGGATGGGATGAGCTGGATAGACAAAAAGAGTTTGATATGGGATCAAGGAAGAGGCCAGCTCGAACAGCAGGTAAATCACAAAGAACACCCATGGAGAAGGGCAAACTGAGTAAGAGAGTGGGAAGAAGTGACACACCCTTATTGTTGAGACTGTTAATTGCAGTTTTCCCTTTCTTGAGTTCATGGACTAAGATGCTATAGTTATTCCCAGCAAAGCTTAAACTTGATACATCACTTGGTTTCATTTGGTTTGGTCGATTAAGCTCATCGAACAAGGTCGAGTAAGTTCGTTGAATAATCCTTGGATCATTTTATGTTTTGATAGGGGATTTCCTTGTTTACCTGACGTTTCACTGCGTGCCAAGTTTAAATTACTCAATGCCAAAACAAATTTATCGAATTCATGGAGCCAAGTTGGAGCCTCTTTATACCTCATAATTGGGTAACAGAGCTTTCAAAAGTATTTCGTGTACCCCTTTTTTGCATTCATTGTGTATTGTTCATTATAATTTCCTTTGTTTTGAGTCAATAATTTGATGTGCATCTTAGAATTCAGTATATTATCCTTAGTTTGTTGGCTGATTAAGATTGATTAATTGTGTCTAGAATGGAGACAATTTCTCAGTGGGATGTTTATTACATTGGAATCAATTGTTCTTCATTTAATTCTTTGTTGCCCTGGACAAGATATATACTACAAAATTATCTTTAGAAAGGACTTGTAATTGAGAAGGTTTTGGAGTTTCGAACCATTAAAATGATTGAGAGAGAGAGAGAGAGTTTATAAATTATTCCAGAGTGTGGTAAATTTCCATTGAGTTTGTGTTAGAATGAATGATCCATTTTTTTACTGTGCTTTTACTGCTAAAAAATGGATGAGACCCAGCAAAAGATAAGAAAACTGTACAAACGAAAATATCTGTATCTTTCCCAACTTTCTTTCAGGTTATTATTCAAGTAAAACATGATTTTGGTTAGACGTAGTTATTATTGAGTTTTGTATATGAAGTATATTCAATCCAAATGATCAAAACTGTTCTGGTATGATTTGGATTTCTTCAATTTGGACTGTTCATCGAATCAGTTTAAATCCAATGTAAAAAAATTCGTTAAGATCAGTTTTGTTTTGTTTTACCTTTTAGAGACAAGGTTAAAATCAATTTAGTTCTAGTTTATCCTTTAGACTAAGATGATTTGATAAAATTGAAAATTAAGAACTGGAAATTTTAAAACTTGAATTTCAAGTGCTACTTATAAATTAAGAATATTTAATAAAAATTATTGAGATTTAAGTGTTTAATATTCAGTGATAAGTGAGTTTTGTCACTTAGATACTATATTTTAAGCAGCAATATTGATTGATAAAATTTTAAAGGTCAATGTCATTTACAGGTAAGTCAATATCTCGCATACCTCTCATCTACATTTTATAATCTCACATATCTTTTTTGTCACTAACAACCATCCAAGTAGTGTGTGATTTTATCATTATGCTCATGTATTATATATTAATATGCATTGATATTTGTAGCTAAAAGGAAAAGACCAAAATGTCCATCTTTTATTTGGGTAATCCAAAGATAGTCACAATTCCGACAATGGCTCCTCTCTCTGTTTCTCTCCTCTCGTTAGACCCATCACTAAACTGTGATGGCTTGACGTGGATGACTCAATTTCGGCAATGGTCTTGCATGGAATTCTGCACTGACATTAGAGTTTCATGGTCGTGCTCAACGGAGAAGACGATGGGTCTCGGCATGGAGCTTCGGAAATAGACAGTGGAGACTCAGAAGTGGTTGCTTGACAGTGAAGACATAATTTTGACGTGGAGTTTGGCATGGTGCGAAAATGCAGCTTTGGTGGTGGCTTTAGACGGTGATAATGAAGATGGTGGAGAACCAGAAGACGACGACAGGGTGTTGGTAAAGGTGGACGGTGGTGACGCTAGTAGAGAAGACCCAAACAACATTGGTGCTTCATTGTTGACAGCGAAGAAAGTACTTTGGTGGTGGAACTTTGGTGGAGCTGCTATGGCATTGGGTCTTCGCATGGAGTGGGTACAGACGATGATGAAGCTTGGTGGCTATGAAATGCAGCAGTGATAAACATGGTGGGTCGGTTGAGTTTGAACTTTGTGTTTGGTTTGATTTGTTGTAGCCACACTTATGTAGTCTTAATATGCAATAAGACTCATTTGATTAAGTAAACCTTGCAATTAGACTCGTCGACATGAAAATTTCTTTATATCTTAGATTCCTTCTATTAGAGGGGTTTTCTTTGTCCCACATCGGATCTGAATGGGAAAGAGAATGGGTATAATGGGTGGGAAGACAACACTACCTAATAACTTAGGCTTTTGGGTCATTGGTAAGCGCCCGATCAGTTATAGTTGGTATCAGAGCCAGACCTAGTTCTTGATCCAGTGCCACGCTTAGCACCCACCCGGGTGGAATCCGGGTCCGAGTTGTTATTGGATCCTCCCATTGTGAGGGGGGCGGGTAGGCAGGGTGGTCTAATTGCAACGAGGGCGTTGTGAGTTCTCCCACATTGGATCCGAATAAGAACGATAATGGATATAAATGGGTAGGTAGACAACACTACCCGATAGCTTAGGCTTTTTAGTCATTGGTAAGTGCCTGTCCCATTACACATTTCATGGTTGACAGGGGTGTTTCTTTGTCCCACATCGGATCCGAATGGGAAAGAAAATGAGTATAAATGGGTAGGTAGACAACACTATCCAATAGTTAGACTTTTGGGTCATTGGTAAGTGCTCGACTCGTTACACTTTCCATGGTTGGCATGAGTGTTAGAAGACACCATATTTAATTTCATAATTGCAAGCAAAGGGGAGAGAGGGAGAGAGAGACTTGTGGCTAGAACGGGAGAGGCAATTTCAAACAAATGGGTCTGTAGTTGTAACTTATATATATATGTGTGTGTGTATACGCAAGGGGCATTGAGGTAAATTTAAGTTAATAGGTCAATGGTATATAAGTAATATTTATTGGTCAACAAGGTTTAAAAAGTCATTTAATTAGTAACCATTTATCCGATTATTGTAGCTGACTTGGTTACATGCATCACAATCTCATAGAAGTTAGGTAGTCAGCCACTGTTATGGTAGGGGAACTTCGTTACATGCATCACAACCTCATAGAAGGTAGGTAGGATTATGAAATGTAGAGCGATACTCAAAATTTTCGAGTTATATTTTAAGTGCTCAAGTTTTTATTGTTAATAAAAATTGATATTCTTGACACCCTCTGAGATTTGATACATTGTTATGCAGCTACAACTTTATAAAATTTTGTCACCAGCACCCTGTGTCAGCTTTTTCATTTAAAAAAGTTGTGAAATGTCTAAATTACCCCTTATTATTCAATTAATTTCTAAAACAAAAATAAATCATAATTGAAATTATTAGAATACTCTTAACTAATATCTCACCCTTCTCTCTCCTCCCACCTGCCTCTCTCTGTCCTTTGTTATGACTTGAACACCCAAAATTTCACATTGTTAAAGCTTTCAAGCTTTTCTCTATCCAATTAAATCCATATAAGTTCTCAAAACCTAAATTAAATACAGGGCTTTTATTATTCTGCGCATTCTAAATAAAACAACACCATACTCAGATTCTGTGTTTTTATTTTTTCACAAATCTGTCTAAATTTTTGTTTGTTCAACAATCAAATAAAACAGTACAATGCTCAGATTCAAGGCCTACAATCCACCGCACACAACCACCACCCCAATCAACAACCAATCAGAACCCAAACCACCATTTTTATATTTTGGCATTCTGGGCAAGCAAAGCCCAAACCAACGCCACTATTATCGTCTTCACCGACCATTTTTAGTTTTTGTCAGCGATTCATCGTCGTTTCCCTTGTTGGTCCGTCACTGCTGTCCTCTTACCATCCATCATCCCTGTCTGTCACTGTGTGAGAATCTTCAAATTCGGTGGATCTAGGGTTTGGGTCATAGAGTTTAAATAAGGTATTGACAGAGAAGAGAGAAAAAAAGAGGAGTAAAGAGAGAGTTGGGGTTGCCCTGGTGGTGATGGCAAAAGAAAGAAGAGGTGGCAAGCTGGCAGTAACGTGATGGGAGATAACGAGGAAAGAAAGAAATAGAGAGAGAGAGAGAGAGAGAGAGCAGTTGTATGTAATTATGTATATGTATATAACCAATATTATAGTATATATATAAATAGAGAAAAAGAAAAAAATTTAATTACTTTTTATTTTATGTTAACATTAGTATTTATGGAAATAAATAATTATATATAGGTTATATATTATAGTGTATATATAGAGATAGAGAAAAAGAAAGAAAAATTTAATTAATTTTTTATTTTATGTTAACATTAGTATTTATGGAAATAAATAATTGTATATATAGGTTATATATTATAGTGCATATATATAGAGAAAATTTTAATTAATTTTTTATTTTATGTTAACATTAGTATTTATGGAAATAAATAGTTGTATATAGGTTATATATTATAGTGTATATATATAGATAGAGAAAAAGAAAGAAAATTTTAATTACTTTTTATTTTATTTTATGTTAACATTAGTATTTATGGAAATAAATAATTGTATATATAAGTTATATATCATAGTGTGTATATATACATAGAGAAAAAGAAAGAAAATTTTATTTTAAATAAATAATTATATATAAGTTATATATATAGAGAGAGAGAGAAAAAGAAAGAAATTTTAGTTTCTTTTTTATTTTATGTTAACGTTAGTATTTACGGAAAAAAATAATTATATATAGGTTATATATTATAGTATATATATATATAGATAGAGAAAAAGAAAGAAAATATTAGTTCCTTTTTTTATTTTATGTTAATGTTAGTATTTATGGAAATAAATAATTATATATAGGTTAAAGTCAGCCCTGAGATTCCAAAAATATTTAGAGGCCCTAGGCGGACTTCAAATGGGGCTCTTTCGACCTAAAGTTTCACGCGTGAATAAATTCTATAGGAGTGCAATTTTTTTTATTAAAATGAGACTATAAGCAAATAAAATAATTTGGTCTTGGTGCTTTATAAATAATACGATCCAGTTCACATAAAAAAAATTAAAAGAAAATATTCAACACACCTTTATAAGAAAAAATTATAATATTTTTTTAAAATGAGGCACAAACTAGTTTATTGGACTATTATCATTATTTTTAAAATGAGGCCCAAACCAGTGTATTGGACTATTATCATTATTTTTTTAAATGAGGCCCAAACTAGTATATTAGACTATTATCATTATTTTTAAAATGAGGCCCAAACCAATGTATTGGACAATTATCATTATTTTTTAAATGAGGCCTAGTTGACTATTTGTTTCTAAATTTTGTCCCAGACATCCTGGGCTATTAGTTACTATTTTTTTTTTTAAATAACATCTAGCGGGCTTAGTAAAAATTGGGGGTCCTCAAAAAATTCAAAAATTTGGGGTCCCTGGTCGCCTAGGCCCAGGGCCGGCCCTGATATAGGTTATATATATATATATATATATATATATATATATATATATATTAAAAAAAAGGAAAGAAAATTTTAGTTCTTTTTTATTTTATGTGAACATTAGTATTTAGGGAAATAAAAAATTATATATATAGGTTATATATAGAGATAGAGAAAAAGAAAGAAAATTTTAATTATTTTTTATTTTATGTTAACATTATTATTTATGAAAATAAATAATTATATTTACCAGTTATATATATTATAGTATATATAAATATGGTTGTTGAAAGGGACATTTTGATCCTTTATAAAGGTTAAAAGAATAAATTTAGTATTCAAATAAATTGGTCAAAAGTCAAAGGGCAATATAGTCTTTTCACCATCAAAAGTATTCAAATACGTGTACTTTTGTCAAAAGTCAAAAGGGGTGTATGCGATACACGACGCACACCAAAAATCTTAATGATAAAATTTACAAAATTATAAGTTCATGACAATATATCAAACCTCAGGTGCGACCGAAGATCATAGTCATAAAATTTACAAAATTATAAGCTCATGATAATATATCAAACCTCATGTGCTAATAATATTTATTCTTAAAATTTTATCCGTTCGCGAAATAATCAAGAATTAATTATTATTATTGATCCAAGGTTCAGATGTAATATTCTATCCAAAAATAAAAAAAACAAAAAAAAAAAACACTCAAACTCACGACTCCTTTTAATGCAATCATAGCTCACATTTTTCATCCACAACCACGCTTTCCATATAATGCCACTCTGCATATCCAGAGCCTTTTTCTCCTTCCACCCAAAGCCAAGGTCACTTTCGTCCATGGCAGATTTAACCTCCGGTAACACCACCAACGTCAGTCGCAAAGCAAGGCTGAGAGGCGTGGTCTTCGACATGGACGGAACACTAACGATCCCAGTTATCGATTTTCCGGCAATGTACAAGGCCGTGCTCGGCGAAGATGAGTATTTAGCCATTAAATCGAAGAGTCCTTCGGGGATTGACATACTGCATCATATCGAGAATTGGAGTCCCGACAAGCAGAAAAAGGCTTATGAAATCATCGCCGATTTCGAAAATCAGGGTCTTGATCGCCTTCAAATCATGCCCGGTTAGCCACTTTTTCAATGTCATATGTTTGTATTGTAATACGCGTACATGTAATTGAAATGTATCTAAGTGTTATGAGACATGTATACATGTAGGGGTTCACAAAAAATTCACGAATCCGATCCGATCCGGACGAATCCAATCCGATCCGTTAGTTAATGGATTGGTGGCGGATTAAAAAATTAAAATTCGTTAGCTACGGATCGGATTGCGGATTGGAGGGTCAGAAATTCAATCCGATTTGCAATCCGATCCGTGGCAATCCAATAATATTATATGTATAATAATATTATATTATTATATGTATAATAATATTATATGCTACATACTTACATGTGTAAACCTAAAAACTCAATATATATTATATTTGTTTATTTAACAATTGTATTCATTTAAAAAGTGTTGTGTTTGTTGATCAATTTTGTTTTTGGAATTTTTGAAATAGAAAAAAAAATTTCAAATAGGAGTACTAGGCCAATCCGTCAATCCGATCTGATCCATTCAATCACGAATCGGATCTGATTGGTGGATTGCCACGGATCGGATCGGATTGAATTTTCTCCAATTCCTAATCCGCAGATCGGATTAGGATTATACAAAATCCGATCCGATCCGTAAAAATTTTCTTAATTTAATTTTATTGCTTAAATGGTGGTTTGATTAGTTGGTGATCGTAAGACTTAATGAGAATTGGGTTGATGTTTGGATGTTTTTTCCAGCTTCTTTTCTTCACTTAAAATATAGGACAGTCATTATCTTTTCTAATTTATCTAAGCTTGTGCTTGAAATTCTTTAGCCTCTATTTGATTAGTGTGAAAACAGAGAATAATGAAAGAAAATAAAGTCATGCCACTTGTGTTCTATGTTGTTTTGTTTTTGCAAAATGGAGATTTTTTTTTTTTTTGGTCATTACCGGTCTGCTTTGAAGATTTGAAACACTATGGAATGATAGGAGATGCCTGACAGCTTTAGTAGTTGGCTTCTCGGGGGTTGTACCATAAACTTCAGCTCAGATCTTATAGTAGTTACTATGAAATTTGATTTTCTATACCTTCTTAGCTTCCAAAGAGAGAGAGAAAGTTTGATGATTGTCATTTGCTGGATTTTATTTGAGCTTGAATGCTTCCTTCATTTGGTTGCCTTCTAATAAAAAGGAGCAAAAAGCTATTAAAAATGAAGTTCTCCAACAGAGCATGACATTGTCTTGTCTGGTTATACAAGTAAATCTCTCTTATTGATCCAAATGTCTCCACATTCTTTATCCATGTCCAAACTAATCGTATACATAAAATGTGCTACTTCTATAATGCCTCTATTCTGAGAAGCATGGATACGGAGACATAAGAGAAACATTTCTTACAGGGTAGTTCTAAAAAAAAAGAAAAAGAAAAGATATCGATGCAGTGGGGACAATGCATATGATAAATGTACTTATACATATATGACAAGTGTATGATTACAAGTTTTTGCAATTAGAAAGGAAAAAGAAAAGAGTGTAGTACTTCAGTAACATAAATGTACAACACTACCACTTCAACTTACTATACTTTGAAGGAGGAATACATGAATTTAATTATATACTTTTTACTGTTAATTACCTTTAACTCCAGTTAGCCCTCCTATTCATATGTTAACTAAGTGCCACTTGATTCTTCTCAAGGGCAGTGATTGGAATTCACATTTATCAGAATAGACTTTATATGTTGGATCAAAAGGAATTGAAGTTGCGAAAGAGGCTGAAGAAACGGAATCAACACCTGGTTTTAAATGTTTTGACTAAACTCTTTTTTTTTTTTATTTTAAAAAAAGACATCGAGATTTTTGAGTCTACTATTTGGTCCTAAATAGGAAATAAGCATCCTTTGACGGTCAGTTTTGAATCTTTTGATTCCTCTGAAGAAAAGGTTTCATGAGTTAAAATTTGGTGCATTTGAAATCTAAGCCATGGTTTTAGTGATGACATTGAACTGAGTGATATCTGGCAAGCCAAGTGATTTGGTGCATTTAGTACTTCACTTTGCATATCCATATGTATATTACATGTAGTTATTCTGTTGACACACTTCTCTCATCCATATCAAAGTGGCTTCAAGTTTGAAAGCACATTTACTTTAAATTAGTAGAGGGAATACAGAAAGGCTCTAATGATATTGTGAAGTCGAGTTTCAGTTGTCCAGTAGTTAGTCAAATAGAAATTCTGTTTTAAAAAGGTTATTTTTGTACTAAGTTATGTTTTTAAACTAACAGAACATTTGTCTGCAATCACTTAATAGATATTTGATATGACTTTCTGAAAAGTCAATTATGGTGCAGGTGCATCAGAACTTTGTGGTTTCCTTGACTCAATGAATATTAGGTAAAATTTTCTAACTGATGTTTCTTTTTATATTGTAATCGTCACTCCTTTCCATTGTCTTATTACTAACTTATGGCTGCTTGAGCTTAATCTCTGGTTTTCTTGTTAGACAGAGTGCAATCTGTTTCTTTAAGCCTTCTGCTTCCATTTTAACAGATTTAAATTCAGTTCAATCAACTTTTCTTGTCTTATATACAATTGGTGTCATGCCTGTTAGGCCTTCGTTATTTCCCATCACAATTTAATATCTCATCAATTTTAAATCTGGGTTTTAGATATCAGATGGGCCAATAGGAAGATATGAGTATTGCATATTGCATGCCATATGCGATTGCTTAGTTTATTTGTTCATACCTGTGCATTTCGTTCCAAGTCCAATCCTACTCATGTTCTCATTTTTATTTCACCTTCTTTTCTATTTTTATTTTTTATTCTTTATTCATTTAAGGATGGGGGTTGATGAGTTGATTACTTACTTTATTAAGAATATGCATAAAGGCTAATCCTATATACATGCAATAAGAACCAAGTGAAAGTGCACTACATTGAAAAAGATAAAAAGAATTGTGTGAAACCCTTCCAAGATGTGAATGAAAACATGAGTTCCAACATAGTCTTCCTGGGTTTATGAGGTAACAAGTGTTGTGGTCAATGTACTCGGGGTCAAGTTATAAGAAATTTTGGTTGCTTTTTATGTATGAATAATGTGATGGCTGGGAAGATGAATGATAAATGCATGTTGAGAATGGGTGGAAGCTTTAGATGATATAACTTAAATGCGAAACTTGATATAGTCTCCTCCAGTTTATGAGGTAATAATTGTTAATTTTTTCCGCACAAATATGGGTACTCACGTTAAGTGGCAAGTGAATTCACTGGCTTCTAGATGTAAGTGGGACATAAATGGCAACATATTTTTTTTGATAAGAAAGTTTTCAAAAAAAGCGCTCAAAAGGGGAGCGCGTCCCAAGAGAATGCACAAAGCCTAATAAGGCCTTCTAAAGCTTTAGACTATCAACAAAATCCACAAATTCCCCCAAAGATTTACAAGTGCTCCCATTAACCCAAAAGAATAAAGGACTCATAATGTCGTATTTGAGAGAACAAACAAAAGACTCTTTTCCCTCAAAGGATCTCCTATTTCTCTCTCTCCACAAGCCCCACCACACAGAAAGGAGTGTTGCCCTCCAAGCATCCCTGGTGTGGCTATCCACAATACACCCTCTCCGAGCATCCACCACTAATACAGATTGAATAGTGGGTCTTGCTACTGTTTGTATTTGCTCCTTGGCACTATCTAGGGTTTTGAGATATGAAAGACCATCCCGTTCTTAGAATGCAACTCTTTTCCTTCTTTTAAAATGTTGATCCAAAAACCCTTTCAGAAATTTGAGTTACGTAAAATATGAAAGTTTAATTTGATCAATGTTGCATGTTGAATGTCTACTCCGAGGACTAAACTTTCAATGAATTTATAAGGCCTTTGGTTTTCCACTATGACTTCTATGAACTGCTTTAACCTTGTTTTTACAAAGGCTTCTCACATCTTCCCAGCTTAAAAAGGAGATAGTGTTTGGCCTATAAAAAACTTCTAGTGGAAATGCGGGCGTGTTTGGAACTTGTTCAGTTCTAATTGAAGATCCAAACTAGATTTCAGTTGGAAAATAGAGATCAGGCGATTGTTAGGAAGGTCTGGAATGACCACGTTCCAAAGGTTCTTTTTTGCCTTTGAGAACAAAGGACTTTTAGGGTTTTCTATGGCAGGAAAGTAAAATGGAATTGAAGTTCAGAACAAGGAAATTAAAGGTATTGAAAGGATAGGACATGAAAAGTAAATAATTGAAGGACAATTGCTAGAATTGAAGTATTGAAGCTGGACTTGGAAAGGAAATTTAACAAAACATAACACATAATCGGAAGTGCAAGACCTTGGATTAAAATTATTTAATTACATTGCTGGAATGTAAAAGGATAATAAAGTGCAGGACTTTGAATTGAAGTATAATTGAAGTGTTGTTGTGTGTGTTGAATAGGGTTTGCAAGCGAGGCTTAACTCTTAAGAGTCCTATTTATAGACTTTTCTAATGTCAGTTACTGTGGAGTAGTTCTGATGGTAGTTGATAGTTTTCCCAAGTGGTCCAATCAAACTTTGTCACATGTCCCATGATCTCCTCTAAACTTCTGATCATGTTTATATGCTTGAACACATTTTTTTTGGCGTGACAACCTCTTGAATTGTGGGCTTGAGTAGTTTGAATTATATTGCACTTCCTTGTCTTCTTTCCTTATTTGTTGGTAGAATAAATCTATGTTTAATAATCATTCATAGTGGAGACTCCACGATTCCTTACAAGTCTCTACCACTTTGCCTTATTCAGACAATTGGTTCCTAGATTCTTTGAACCTGGACGCTTTTATTTCCCAAGTGGTGGACCTTTTTGTGAATTGTATATGCCACGTCCCATATATTACCTAACTTATTGCCTTATTCAGGCAATTATTTTCTAGAATTTCTTTGTAAAATTCCCCACGATTTCATAAATTTCATAGTGGCAGGCTTATAATCCTCCACTACTTACATATTTCATGCAACTTTCCTTAACTGACTCCAAAATATTCTGTTGAGAAACAAACCTCCAATCACGTACCACCAAATATTACGATGTGACGATAAGTAAACAAGTACAAAGAAATTTGCAAGAACACACCAAGAATTATACGTGGTTTGGCTAAACAAGCCTACGTCTACGGAGAGCCCGATTTCACTATATAGACTGTAACAGTACAAGTTGAAGAATTGCATCAAGAGTACACTTAACTCTCAACCCTTAACCCTTATACACCCAATCTCACTCAAGGAAATCACAAATTCAAAACAAGAATTCTCTCTCCAAGAGTCAGTTTGGTAGGAAAGAAATAGAAGGAAAAGAAAAGAAAGGTGATGGAGGGATATGGCTTTGTGTGTTTGGTATGAAATTTTTAATGGAAAGGAAAGGAAATGGAAGGATTTGGAGGGATAAATTAAGGATGAATAATAGCTTTTGTTATCCTTCCAAAAATGGGAAGAAATGGAAGGAAAGGAAATGGTACATTTTTTAATGAAACTTTGTTAATACCAACTTTGCCCTTATTTTGATAAAAGCTAAAATTTGTTCTTTTAAATATAAAATGGTATAATGGTAAATTTTTTAAATTGTTTCCTTTCTTTTCTTTCCCCAAACATGTTAATTATCTTTTTCTTTCTTTTCCTTTACTAATCAATCAAACACAATAAAAGTTTAACACTATTCTTTCCTTTCCTTTCTTTTCTTTTTTCTCATTAGTAATCTTATCCTTTCTTTTCTTTTCCATTCTACAAAACATAGCCTAAGTGTCCTCTCAAAAACAATAAGAGTATTATCTTTACGCAAGAGTTGCACTCTCAAAACAATAAGAGTGACATCTCAAATACAATGAGAGTATTACCTCTTTTCTTCTCACTCGTCTCAACCCATAACATAGGTAACTATTTATAGAGTCCAAAACCCAATTCCTTGGTGGGCAAGGATTACAATTCCTTAGAGCCCAAAACTTGCTTAACAAGTACTTTCCTTGAGACCAAGACTTGCTTACTAAGAAATTACCTAATAAGATACAACTCTGTAATAGAAACTTAATCACAATAGGAATTTGAGCCAACCCAACATATTCTCTTTAGTTGAGACCATATCAACCAGATGTGCTAGACAATCATGGAGGGTTGCTCCTCATTGCTTATGGTGGGCTTTATGGAATGAAAGGAACAAGAGATCCTTTGAAGATAAAGAACATCCCTGGGTGTTTTTAGATACTCTGTTCTTAGTTCCTTATACTTTTGGTCGGAGGGATCCTTTTGTAATTCTTCGGAGACCCTGTTGACTTTTGTGGATAATTTAAAGCTTTGATTTTTGTGTTGTTCCTTGGAATGCGTCTCTTGCTTGGACGCTTTTATTCAAATATTTACTTATAAAAAAAAAAGTTGCATGAACTCCTCATGTTTCCTTCTTTGATTGAGTCAATCCCTTGAATCTAGGAAATCTTTCAACCAAATACGGCTAATAGCTATGTGAATATAAATTTGACAAAGTCAAATTTAAATCCTTGGATGCCATGTATTCCTTAAATTTTCAGGTTGTGCCATCTGTATTTCTTTTTGGTAGACAATCTCTCACAAAATCACTTATCTGTTTGAATTGACCTTCTTGACACGTGCCAATCTCTGAGTGGCCCATGGCTTGAGGTATTATTATCTTAAATATGACCCTTACCTGCAAGGAATTTATTTACCTTCAAATGACCACGTGTCAACTCTCCAATAACCATATAGATGGGAAAATTCGCCGTGGCAAGTTCCATTGGAACTCACCACGTGTCACTTTCCTATTGGATGGCGGTAGCTGGAAATTAAGGTATAAACAGATAGGAATCCTATGAGTATTTCTGACAAATTATAAAGGACGGTAATCTGACAAAGAGGTTGAGGATTTCATAACTATGATCATAATTTTCTTTCCTAGACATATTGATTGGGGTTTTCACCCCCACCAGATTTCCTTACTGATCTGGTGATGCATGTTTAGTTTGTGGGCTCAGCAGATGAGCTGGGCTAGACTTTTGCCTATACCCTTTTGAGGGTGGGGCAACTGGAGTGCACATAAGTGTATTGAAAAATCTACGTTGTTGACCATAATATGTAGCAATACTTGGTAAAAATATGACAAGAGAGGTCCATTTATACTCTCACATACTACTATAAATATTGAATTGAAGAGTTCCACAGTTCAGTTTCGCTTCATGTTTATTGAAAGTGCTCGTTAGATTTTTCTCAGGACCATCATAAGTTGAGGAGTGATTTGCGTTGGACTTCTGAGGAGTAAAATCATTATCTGGCTATCTGCCACGAACTATTTGCTTGAGTAGTATCTCCTACTACCCACGAGGCAAAGGGGCAAGATTTAAATCTTAGTTGGATATTTATGTGCACGTTTTACTTGTCCAGAAAAAAAGAAGAAAATAATTCTCCAACTTTCTGTGTGTGTAAGAATACTAAATTACTTGTTCTAGCATGCTTCTCTCTGATATTGGTTGTATTTGCATGTGTGGGCCAGCACATTCGATCAGTGAACACTTATAATTCTTTGTTTATTATTCTCAAAATGCGAGTCCTTGATAATTCACTTTTTTGGTTAAATTGTTTTTCATGTGTATAGAAGTCATATAGGACTTGCTGACAGAAAGTTTACATCTTTAGGTTTCTATGGTATCAATATCAGTTTTTAGGTATGCTGACAGAAGGTTTACTTTTCTTCAGAAGGGGATTAATCACTCGCAATGTCAAGGCAGCAGTTGATTTGTTTCATAAAAGGTTCGGGGTAAGTTTTCAAATGTTTGTGTATAAAGATTGTTGATTTTAAGATAAAACTGTTCATCTATAATCATTCCCGTTGCTTATTATTATTATTATTATTATTTAATTAACTTGTGACATGTATTATTTAGATTTATTGGATCAGAATGACAAGTGTACTGGAAACACTTTTTGCACTCCTAGTGTTATGTGGTTTTTATGTATGTGTATCACCATAGCCGATCAATTGGCCCAGTGAAAATATAATACTAGGTCATAACATGTTTTTCAGTGAAGTAAACTAAGGGAATTCACGATCTTGTTCTATTCCACGTAACATTTGATTCCTTGTCCTTGGAACTATGACTACAACGTTGTCTGCAATAACCAAAAGGACACTGAAAGGCCAGCTTTGTGGAGCAATCTACTTTTCTCGTGCATGCTCTCATCTTCCAATTTTGGAGTAGATTCAGTTGTGTCTACATTGACTAGGAAAATTTGAATTTGATAAGGAACGTGCTTGGACATGTAAAGCAGCATGGCAGTGTATAAGTTGCACGGTCCTTCAGTTTCTGCCTTGCAGTTAGGCATACTGGCCATTATCCATCTTATTTTAATTTGATCATTTTTTATTCTTTTACCAATATTTCGTTCAAATAAGGTAACTGCAGGAGTTCATTTAGATAGGAGTGCTAATTGAGGGAGTTATGTACTTGCTCTTGACCTGAAAGACCATTGTAGACCAACTCAATTTGTTCTATTCCTTGATGAGTGAAGGGCCTAAAAGATGTGTAATATTTCAGAACTCAAAACTGCTTTAGATGTGAAAGGAGCCTGATGTGGGGTTTGAACTGTTTGACCTTAATCTTGATAAAAATTGATCAAAAAATGATAAAAATAGAAATGGTAATTCATGAAAAAATATTTCATCGAAACTATAAGAATGACATGGTTACAACTTGCAACACGAGTGGTTCAATGTTCCCTGCAAGTGGAGTAAGAAAATACTGCATTCACCATTCTTACTACTTATTTTTCTGCAGTGTCTAGATTTGAGAACTGTTAGATTATACATGTACTATTATACCCTTAGGGGTTTCTTGCACACCACACAATCAAACATTTACCATAATACCCCTCACTTACCTCCTAAGATTGTATGCCTATAAATGGTAATTCATGAAAATTATTTCATCCAAACTAGAAGAATGACAGGGTTACAACTTACAACATGACTGGTTCAATGTTCCCTGCAAGTGGAGGAAGAAAACACTGCATTCACCATTCATATTACTTATTTTTCTGCAGTTGTCTAGATTTTAGAACTTTTAGATTATACGTGTACTATTATACCCTTAGGGGTTTCTTGAACACCACACAATCGTTCATATACCATAATATCCGTTACTTACCTCCTAAGATTGTATGCTATAATTAGGCTCATTATATACTATTTAATACACAATTCAATACAATACGCAGTTGCACTGTTTCCATTCCATTATTCTTAACATGGTATTAGATCCCGTCGATCGCTGATAGTAGTCTTCTTAGTCCACTGTCGTCATCGCCGGGGATGGTACCATTAACTTCATCCCTGACAGTCAATCGCCAAAGTTCCGCAAAAAGCGATTCCGCGTGCTGCCACTGCCTCCACACGCTGCCAGTGGCCTCCATGCACTTCCATGTGCCGCCACCGCGCTTAGGGATGGCAACGGGGCGGGTACGGCACGGGTTTGCCTAAACCCGTCCCCGCCCCGCTACCTTCAACACAATTACCAAACCCGCCGCGGGTTTGAAACGGGATGGAATTTCAAAACCCATCCCCGCCCCGTTGGGAGAAACCCCACCCCGTCCCCGCCCCGCCTCGTTTAAAATTTCAAAAGGGGTGGAACGAGATGGGCGAGGCGGGGCCCCTCCCCACAAAATTGTAACCACATCAAACATCAATAAAAATTGATTTTTTAAAAAATATAAGCCTAGTGGGTAGTATTAAGTTTGATACTATTAAATTCAAAATAGTATAACCCTAAAATGATAAGATTTCACAATTAAATAATCTATTACAGAAAATATATTTCACAACTAAATAACTTAGTAACAAGTTTGATCCAACAATTAAAGAAGTGTTAATACAACAAAAAGATAAAATAAAAACATAAGTCTTAATACAACCAAAAGTAAAATTATAATTTGGGTATATATATATATACATATAAATATATTTATAATAATAAAATATATAGGCGGGGCGGGGCGGGTACGGGGCGGGTTATTATAGAGTCCCGAACCCGCCCCGTACCCGCGGCGGGTTTTGATTTTTTTTCCCAAACCCGCCCCTACGGAAAAAAAATGGCTCCCATACCCTCCCTAAACGGGGCGGGACGGGGCGGAAACCCGGCGGGGCGGACAAAATTGCCATCCCTAACCGCGCTTTCATGTGCCTCTAGTGGTAATCACGCGCTTTTGTGTGCCTCACGTGATGGATCTTCACGGTTTTGCCACTGCGCTTCCATGAGCCTCCATCTATATCATGGGTGAAATCTCATCTACATCATGGGTGAAAGCCCATCTACTCATCATAGGTGAAAATCTATCTATATCATGAGTGAAAACCCATCTACTGATTTGTTGGTGCGCTTCCACGTGCTCACATGCTCTCATATGTCTGATCTCTATCAGCAATCCACGTCAGCCTGACCTACCACCACATTAGCAATCCTCGTTAGCCAAAAGTCTAACCTGCTCGGACTGCTGATATCTTCACCAGTTTGTCTCCAAAAGGTTTAATAGGACTAAAACTGAATATGTGGAATGTAAATTTAATAGAGAGTCGGATATTGATAATATAATGATCACACTTTAAAAACCAAATGATTATCTATAATACCATTTTCGATAACTAGGCTCGATAATACAAAAGGAATGTAAATTTAATAAAGAGTCAGATATTGATAATATGAAGATCACACTTCAAAAACCAAATGATTATCTATAATACCATTTTCGATATCTAGGCTCAATAATACAAAAGGATGGCGAGATAGATGACGATATTATTAGTATAATTAAATCAGATTGGATAGAATGGAGACGTGCTAGTGGTGTGTTATGCGATAAAAGAATAACAAATAAGTGAAAATGAAAACTTTATAGAATACTTATTAGAACAACTATTTTCTATGGAGCAAAGTTTTTGGGTTTAAAAAACGACTCAAGAACAATGGATTCATGTAGCTGAAATGAGGATGGATGGTATGAGAAAATGGAAGAGATAAGGTAACTAATCAAAGTGTGAGGGAGAGTATTAAGAGTGATGCCTATTGGTGATAAAAATAAGAGAAAACAGAGTTAGGTGGTATGAACTTATACAACAAAGTCCTATAGATGTAAGAAGAGAGAAACTAGTTTGTATAGAGGGTAAGAGATAGAAAGGGCGACCGAAGCATGAGATTAAGTTATTAAAAATGTCTTTAGAAAGTTAGATATCATAGGAGAGATGACTTGTAATAGACAGGAATGGAAAAAGAGAATTCATGATTAATGGGATTAAGGCAAAGATAATGATGACAATATGTCAAATTTTATTTAAATATTTATTTTAATACATACTATATGTTGTTGCTACAGTTGGTATTCTCTCCAGCACTAAGCAGGGAATTTCGTCCTTATAAACCGAATCCAGCTCCGCTGCTGCATATCTGTTCAACTTGGGAAGTTCAACCTAATGAAATAATGATGATCGGGGATAGCCTTAAAGATGATGTGAGTATTATTATTATAATTTTTTTCCCCATAAAACAATGATTTGTTATTTATCATGCTTGTATCCAAATTAAGTTCTCAATTTTTCTGCCACAATTAAGTTTTCGTTTAGTTGATGGCATGGTGTTAAATGATTTGAACTTGGCAGTAAATGGTCCTTCAGGATGGTCTCGGACCATTTGATTACCATATTAATAATACAAAGAGTGAAGAGATTTGGAGAAAGCGTTCAAATCAAATGGTTTAAAATCATCTTCACAGTTCCTGTAATTTAGTGTGGCATGTGCTCTCTCTGTCTATTATTTTTTATTAATTAAATAACCACATATTCTTCCTTTTGCTATTCTGTATTGCAACTCCACTTGGTCGCATTAATAATTCATTATACGTTTGATGTATCTGTGAATTTGTAATATAAACAGTTAGTCACTGTCTTAAAGCTATTATGATGTCGTATTTGCAGGTGGCTTGCGGGAAACGAGCAGGAGCATTTACATGCTTGCTTGATGAAACAGGGAGATATAATTCTCCAGAATATGCATCCGTGGAATTTCAACCAGATTACAAGGTATCTTCTCTTGCTGAAGTCTTTCCGATATTGGAATCAAATTTTGACCTGGCACCATGATTGCCAAATCCCTTAACATTACAAACTTGGACTCTCAAATAGAGGATCATACAGTTTGTGCCTTATTCGTGTAAGCTACAACTAGTTAGAGGTCCTTGGACGTGTGTGCTTGATTCGGTAAATATTTTATTGATAGAGGAAATTCCTGTAAAACGAAGAAATGGAAAAACACAGAAGAAACATTCTGTTTAAGTGGAAGAAAAAGTTCTTTCTTGAATCCAGAAGAGCAAAGTTTTGAGACTTTGTCTTGTGGTGAGTATTGGCCTGCAGAGTAGCCAAATTTCATCTGTAAGTAATTGTCTGTGACAAAGTGATATTTAACTGAGATTTGCAAATTCATATCTCTATACTGTTATTGTATTGTATATAACTGTGGTGGCATCTCCTTTCTTCTTCCTCTTCTTTGTGCGTGTGTGTGTGTGTGTCTCAAGGTTATTAAAATTGGGTTCCTGTCATCCTGTGTTGGATTGATTTGGAATCTTCAGGTTTGGATTTAGAATCTCTACAAAGTGGGAAAGATAATACTTAATAATATTTGTGCAGTAAATAATTTTAAAAAAATACACAAAATAAAACCTAAAACTAATAAAAAAAAAAATAGAAGAATTGAAACAAGTATTTGGATTGAATTAATCTCTTAAAGCTCTCCCAAATAATTTTGGAGTACATTATACCCTCACAAAATAAACAAGTTAATAGTATAAAATAGGTTTAATTGTATAGAACAACTATGATAACACATTAAAATATTAGATTTAAAATACAAAATACAAATATTCATGAATATTCATTGTGATCATACGTTATAAGAAAATCTTTTAACCTACTTGTGAAAAAAGTTTTCCTCTAAAATATTCAAGCTACTCGTCCAAGAATAGCATAGGAGAGCCTCTAACATAGGAAAAGAAGACAAAAAAGAAGCACCAAAGTTGTGTAGATAAAGGATTGATTTGTTTGGAGCGATTTATTGAGCTTAAAAAGATTGAGATTGAAGTCAATGGCTTGAAGTATTGTTTCTAAATAAATTTTTTGTCCACCTTTGTTACATATTATAGCGAAGTAAAAAATAAATACTATCGAGAAAGACAACCATGTCAAACGTGTACTAGTTAAAAAAAAATAAAAGGTTGAAGAATCAAATTGTTAAAGAATAGTTGATAATTATCATATTTAGAACATCTAAGTTGGTCTTGATCTTCATTTAATAATATTTTTTGGACCCTAATTTATCAAAAAAGAAACAAAAGAGCAGCCTACTATGTGCTATATAATAGGGAGTCAATTTTAGCAATTCTATTAGGATTTTACCTATTATTTTTTGGAATCGAGACCCGAATCAAGAGTTTAAATAACCATGTTTTGTGTGCGTGTGGCATCTGAGCCGTTTTGCTTGTCAATGCAAGATTATTTCTGTATAGGGACATGTCATGAGTCTGGATCCTCTCAGTACATCATGCGTGTTGTACCGTAGTGGATGATCTGAATGTGTGAGTGATCTGAACCGTCCTACTATAATGGTAGAGGATCGGACAAATGTCACGTAACCCTCATCAGATATTGTGGTAGAAGGTTCATGGAATTGACTCTGCACTTACCCATATTTTGTATTATTTTGCTTCTTGGTAAGACTTATTTTAGTCACATATTTGTTTTATGTCCTGTTATGTTATTTTAGTCACATTTTAGTCACATACTCGTCCATTTTATGTTATTTCAATGGAGACTTTACGTCCATTTTATGTTATTTCAATGGAGACTTTAAACCCCTCCCCTTTTTAAATCAGAAGTTGAGGTCACTAACAACAACTTAATAAGTTCCAATATCAGAATAATAAAATCCAAATTGTTATGAAATGTCAGCCCATTAGAGCTGATTGAGGCCCAAAACTTAGCCCCAATATTACTTTAATGCTGCACCCGATTAAGGCCCATACTAGGATGAGAATGGTCCGCTGAAGCCCGATGTCTAAAAAAGGAAAAAACAAATATGTTGTGACAGACCTCATTCATATGGGATTTAAGCAAAGATGGTGACGATAATAGTCAAGTAAAAAAAGAAGACAAATGAAGTTAACCATTATAAATTAAATAAAAAAGAATTTCATAAAGATGGTAGAGATTTTAAATAAAACTTATGCCTACGTTCATCCTCGAGTGGACAATCTTTTTTACAGTGTTTGTAGTTGTAGGTACGGTTCGTGGGTTACAAATATTTAACTTATCTCTTTATGAAGTTTTTCTTTTTGTTCATGGGAGACTTGAATCCTTTGCCTTTTGTTTTGAAAGGACAGAAGATACTAGTCAGAGTAATTTATAGAATATTATATATAACTTTGTTGAAGGGATATTATAACTATAAGAATAGGTCTCAATCAAAGCATCACCTGTATAAAAAAAAAATTCCTGTTTATGAAATAAAAGTTTATATCTTAAAATGGTGTGAAATAAATATTTACGGTCGTTGAGATTCTTATAAAAATATGAAATTTTCAGAGTACTCAATAATTACTCGTAAAACAGAGGTTTTAAAGCAGGTGAAATGACACCTAATATGCAACTTCAAAGCAAATAATTGTCATAGTAGATTGCAAAAGCAGACAACACATGATTTGAAAGCTACAGAAACTGTGGAAAGTATTTGTTGACAATTCAACTAAAAAATGTGTTAGTTAATATACCATTACAATTTTAACATTCCTTTTCATTTAAATAATTTCAAAATGTTTTAAATGTAGTGACTAGAAAATTATAAGAAATGTTTGGATTAGAAAATTATATTCTTTTTTTATCCAATAAATGAAACCTTAGGCAAATATTCACAATTTTTGTGTTCTATTTGCGCCATTCAACTATCATTAGTACAGGATCCAGTGACAGCCTGTCTAGCATGTCGGACCTGGATCTCCTGTGCGTCTTGTGCATCTAAACAGTGCCGTTTTGGTGCACAGGGATCCCCTCCTGCACAGGAGGGGATCCTCTTCCGTAGCGTGCCCATAATGTTGAGAGAGAGAGAGAGAGAGAGATTCATAAAATGCCAAGACAGTCTCTTTAATACATTGGCCTTGACCTCTTTAATCAACATACTTACAACCAATATGAATAAAAAACTAACAAATGCATATTACATTCACTCACGTTTGATTGTACAAAACGTTCTCTTTTTTCCTCTCTTTCTGTTTCCTGCTCCCATATACTATAAATTTCTAACTAAACTTTGATAGACAGCACCAAGGGTCGTCCATCTTTATTGGCAGATCTGTTGAGAATGACAATTGCATTCAAATTGACTGGAAGGCATTACCAAGTACGACTCTCTTCTCTAACAAAAAAATGGACTGAACTGCGAGATAATATACAGACTACGACCTCCATTGCCCCACCAAAAATACGGGTGGAGGAACAAAACAGACATGCTCAATGCCCATAAGCCTTCGTTGATGAGCCTGCTTTGACACACAAATTAGAGAAGCTTGCTGGTTCGCCGTCTTGATGGTCCTCCAGGAAAGAGCTTCATTATCCATCCTAACACCCTTTCCACTACCTAGGAAGAGAAAGAGAAGCAAAGTATCTAATTAGAAGCTAGTTCAAAGGTGCATGGTGTGTGTGCACATTGCTAACATATGTGTGTGTATTAATACAATCTTCATTATGTTATAGGATGCTTTAATGACATCAGGAATCTCTAATGGAAATTTGAATATAGGTATTTTGAGAATCATTCATTCTGATGAGAGATTAGAGTATCTTGCTTTGTAGATGGAAAATTGTGACACTGGGTTTTATCAATTTGTAAATTCTTCCTCAACTAATTAAAAGAGTGAAATTTGCTTTATGTTGCACACACCCGCACAATGCTCACTCAAGGAATTGAATTCCCAATCTCCCCTTTAGGGAGGAGAGATCATACCATCCGGATCAATGCTTTGGCATTATGGGTGAAATTGATTGCAAAATATAGGTATTTTGAGAATATACCTTAAAGAACAATGGCTAACAATAGCAATGATGGGTGATTTTGCTAGAATAGGCAATAATTAAATCTCTATTTTACTAAATGATGTAGAGAAGGATATGACTGTGATTGCCAACAAGTTAAAAAAACTCTTAAAATAGTGAAAGCTCATTTGATTAACTGTTATAGTATTAAGTTGTATTTACATTTTTTGCTATTATAATATAATAAATATTTTTGAATAATTAACTTTATGGCCTTCAGACTTCTTAAAGCTTCCATAGGAATAGGAATGAGAAACCATATTCTTGATGGTAATGGGATACTTGCTATTCGAGGGTATCCAATTCTCCAAGGAATGAGAGTCCCACTGTCAAATAACAAGCTCAAAATATGGGTACTGTGCAGAATGGGAATGGCCATTTTTAGAAGCCAACATTTACATGCTTACCTTCCTCCACAGAGGTATGATACATGATCTAGTCTAGAATCTTTTAGGCTAAGAAAATGGATTCTATTCTAAACACACAATAATTGCTTACCTCATCACCTTCATCCGCATATGCAGTGTTGTCATCCATGTTGCGAGCATCTAGTTGTCTTGCCGGGACATTGTCATTTGCCATACTTTGAGAAGTCAAAAGCTCTAATCTTTGTGTTTGAACTTCAAGTTTTTGAGATAGCTCCTTGTTCAATTCCTTCGTTTATAAAGAAAAAAATCAAGTAAAGCTAAAAGATGGGATATACAGCAAACTCGGTATGATTGTGAACCACCAAAGCAATTTTGAAGCAGACATTGCACTATATCATTATCCGAAAAAATATTTGACATCATTATCCTAAAAAATTAACAAATCCTGTAACTTCAAAATACATTTCATGTAAGCAGAGATAATGTAGACGCATATATTGGGGACATGACTGAGAGCACATGCATTGATGACTTTGCAAAACCAATTCAAAGAAAACAACAAACTACATACGAAAAGATAGTAAATTAACAAGATTATGAGACAAAAATGTGATCAAATTGACAGAAATCTGGCAGAAATCAGATTTTAACAGATATTTAAGAGAGGCAGGCACTTATTCTTTACATATCCAATCCAAAGTACAGCTAACAAGAATGACCACTTCTTAGCTATTTAAATCTTCCAAATTCAACATTTACCCCAAAGAAAAAAAAAAGAAAAGAAAAAGACATCTTTGAAGGTTGGTGGCTCAGTGCTCTAAGCAACCTTGGCCAAAATAGCTTACATGTGCATTATCCATAAACTACTTTACCCAATCCCAGATATGGGAAAATAAATAATTTCATACCTTTAGCGTAAGACTAATAATCTAACTGCATTATCAAATATTATAATGAGACATTATTTGCTATCCTTATTCCTGAAAAATTGCTAAAAAAATCTAAAAATCATGCCAATATACAATGTGGATATCTTAAAACCCTAAGATAATCAGGAATAAAGTGAAGAAAAGGTACTAATGAATTAAGTAATGATGCCAATTCCTAATGTCATTCAGCATAGAACCATAGTTTTCAAAATTGTGGAATCCTTGTGTTGATTTCTGTATTTTTACAGCATGTATTGTAGGATACATTTAAATTTCTTAAAAATGAATTGCAAAAGTAAATATAAAATACAAAAACAGTATCTGACTATTGAGTATGTGATGTTGTGGCTCGAATTTTGTTTCGACCCAGATCGCTTATGGCGGAAAAAAATTTTCACCTGTTTTTCCGATTGCGGGTCTTCGATCCTATTTAGGACTCTCTTGTAGCCCAATATACAAGGGCGTTCAGGTTTGGAGTGGGACACGAGAGAACACTGAAAACTGCAGGAAAGAGAGTGAGAGTGAGAGTGAGAGCTAGGGTTTAGGGGTTGAAACTTGTAATCTCCTTGTTTTCGCATAATGAACGCCGAACCACGTAATTCGCTTTGTTCGGTGTGGTGCATGTTTAGTGTTCTATCAGTTTCTTGATTTGTTCTTGGTTCGCGGCATTTGTCATAACAGAGTATACACAGGTAATGCCTATTATGATGTTGCTTGGCATCTATGTCTCTACTTCACATTGTCGGCGTGCCAAGAGTGATGCGTGAGGGTCAGTCGAGGAAGTATGAAAAGTTGGAGGGGTATTGTATACAAAGAGTGCAAGGGGTTTTGATGTGGCACCATTGTGTGTCATGTGGAACATTTGGAAGGAGAGGAACAAAAGACCCTTCAAGGTGGTAGAGCTTTCACTTCAGAAGTTGAAAATTTTAAGTTCCCTCTTTCTTTGGCTTAATGAGCTGGTTTTAATTTTCCATTGACTCTTTCTTAAGTCTTAGTGACGTTTATGTTTCTTGAAGTGCCGTTTTTCGTGTACACTTCTTGTGTACCTCCCCTCTTGGGTGGTCGTTGAAGAGTTTTACGTGCAAGAAAAGGTTCTGTTTACATGACAAATGAAGTGATAGTTGTTCTTTTATCTCTGACAACAAAAAATTAAGGTTTAAATAAGATGTGCTATTAAAATTTGATATTTCATAACACTGGACTGCATTAATTAATCAAATGCACATCAAACATAATAATATCTGAACAATTACAGACTTATCCAATCATATTTCTAAAATAACGGTGTCGCAAAAGTTCATCTATGTACTAAAATTTATAGCGATACATTATAATGCATGTGATGCTTCAGTACATTGCTAGGATATAAATGAAACAATACAAATCTGCAGTACTTATAATTTCACCTTGAATGACAAAAACCTCCAAATGAAAAAAAGAGAGGGGGAAACCATCAAATGAAAAAACCAAAAAATATTTATATATGCAGAAAAGCCACAACAAATTATTTATTGCACTAACTTCATGTTCTGGCTAGTAACACACACACACCATGTTTAAGAAATAATCTTTAAAACCTCTGATCACCTAATGAAGTTGAAAAAAGTTTAATGGTTAGACAATTAATTCATGCTATTTTTTTTGGTATACTTGATCTCTTAAATGGAGGAAGTGTAATGATGAGCACATGCATTTAAAATAAGCATGCCTGATGTTTGCCCTATATAAGTTTTGTTTTTTTTCCCTCTAATCAATAGAGGCAGGTTTTTTCAAGGGAAAAAAATGGTGCAAGGAAAATGGCTTTCCTGCCCATGCAGTTACTTGAACCTTGATCGCAGTTTTAGCATCATGTACAAAATTTTGCAGGTTATAGCTCTACATAGCCAGTGAGACTTCATTATGTATAATTCTGCTGAGATCAAGACTACCTTCAGTTTGGAACTTTGAGATGATTCAGCCGACAGGGCTTGCATTAATTCTTCTTTATCCAACGCTAACTGCCGACACATAAAGTGCAATAGTTATAACTTCTTGAAAGATAAACTCCTTTTTTAGTAATTTCTCAGAAGGTAAACTCAGTAATATACTTTAATTAGTTCATCATTGGATTACAAAAATGACAATTCTGATGGAAAGCCTGGCCCTTACTAACATGAGAAAGGGGAAAAAAATCCAGATAAGCAAGATACAGTTGATACTGAAATCATAGCAATGATGGAACAGACTTTACCTCGGACATCAGGGCATTAATGTTCTCAATCATTCTCATTTGATCAGAAGGAATATTCAAAGATGAAGCTTCAAGATTGAACTGTCTATTTTCAGCCAGCAAGTGGGAACTGGAGGCATTACTTCCAAGAAGTCGTTCAGTACCGTGCAATTCCAGGCTTGAGGTGTCCAGTGTAGAATTTGCATCTTCCCCATGGACTGAAGTAACAATATCAATGTCCAAAAGAGACATCAAACAGATGGATTCAAATAAAATATCATATAATCAAAGCTAGTGGAGAAATAGAATCCATTATCAGTATCCAGTAATTACAAATAAAGATATAAATCAGCATAATTGGGAGAGGAGAAGAAAAGGCTCAAGAATCCCCTTAATATATTTTTTTGATTAGTAAAATTTTATAAAATGCGCTCAAGAGGGGAGCGCATCCCAAGAGAAAACACAAAGCCTAACAATCATCGATAATCTCAAGGTTTAACATCAATCATCAATAATAATTCTCGATTTAGAACCTGAACTTAATAAAGGCTCGCCTACTGATTCAACCATCACCCTGGTGGATCGACCTTTTCTTTTTTTCACCAACAGCAAGAATAAGACCTTTTCTTAAACAAAAAAAGGTAAGTTGGTGATGTAATTTTTCATTTCTTAATATGGGAAAATTGTAGAATGATCAATTGGAACAATTGTGAGTTTGCGTCAAGTTAGGGTCAAAACTTCAGGCAAAGCAACCAAACCAAAAATCTCCTATATATAAAATGTATCTTTACGATATGAGATAAAAAGGTGCTGGCATTCATAACTAATCAGGTGACCCAATTCTAAAGTTACCCTCATTTGCAGCTAGGGGTGCAACTTGGGCAAACCAACCTGAATCCAACCCAATTTTTTTATGGGTTTGGGCAAACCAATTATGCAATTAGGATTGTGCTTCAGGTTTAAAAAACCCAACTAGAACTTAATTTGGGTTTGGCTCAAGTTGAGGAACCATCAAACTAAACCAAACTGAAACCCAAATTTCAACCTCACTTTATTTGTATTTAAAAATTTAAATCATCATCATCATATAAAATGTATCTTAACGATATGAAATAAAAAGGTGGTGGCATTCATAACTAATCAGCTGACCCAATTCTAAAGTTACCCTCATTTGCAGCTAGGGGTGCAACTTCGGCAAACCAACCTAAATTCAACCCAATTTTTTAAGGGCTTGGGCAACCAATTATGCAATTAGTATTGTGCTTTGGGTTTAAAAAACCCAACTAGAACTTAATTTGGGTTTGGCTCAAGTTGAGGAACCATCAAACTAAACCAAACTCAAACCCTAATTTCAACCTTACTTTCTTTATATTTAAAAATTTAAATCATCATTATCATCCTTGCTTTAGTCCCATATGAATGGTGTCGGTCACAAGAATTCTCTCAAATATTTTCTATTACATGCCATTTTCCCTACCAAGTTTAACTTTTTAAAATCATTTCTAATAACCTCATCCCATGTTATTTTTGGTCCCCTCCGTCGCTTATCTTCTATTACAACTAGTCCTCCTCGCTTCACTGGCGCATCACTAGGTCTTCGATATGTGTCCAAACCATCTCAATCTACTCTCTAATTTTTTCACAAATGGTGCTACACCAAAAGGGGGACGCATCACAAGGAACAACACAAACAACAAAGCCTTGCATCAAGTCCTTAAACTATCTACAAACGTCAACAGGGACTCCAAAGAATTACAAAAAAAGCCCTTCAACCAAAAAAATAGGAAACTAAGAATAGAGTATCTAAAGACTCTCCAAGGATGTTCTTTATCTTCAAAGGATCTCTTGTTCCTCTCATTCCATAAAGCCCACCATAAGCAATGAGAAGCAATCCTCCATGAATGTCTAATATCATGCCGCACCCGAAATCCATTCCACGCTGTAATACAACTCACCACCGACTTAGGCATGACCCACTGCACTCCAAAAATAAGACATAGCAAATTCCATCCCTTCCTAGTTCTAGGACAATGAAGAAGAAGGTGATCAACAGATTCCTCCGCCTGTTACACATACAACACCAATTCGCCAAAATGTGTCTTCTCTTAGATTATCAATGGTCAAGATCTTCCCCATGGACGCTACCCACAAAAAGAAAGCCACCTTCAAGGGATCTCTAAAACGCCAAATACCTTTCCAAGGAATAGAAGGTCCTTGAGACTCCACCAACCTCTGGTAAAATGACTGAACCTAAAATCTCCCGTGGCTCGATCCTATCCAAACCAACTCATTGCACTCCACCCCAAGAGAGACCTGTTCATATAGAAAGGCCAAGAACTCCGTCATCTCCTCAATCTCCCAATCGTGCAGAAGTCTCTCAAACTGAATATCCCAAACCAGTTGTCTGCCATCAAGGTGATAGCATTGAGCGACCATTATCTGTCTATCCACCGCAATGCTGGCAAGTCTCGGGTATAAGTTCTCAAGCGATCTGTCGCTACACCAATGATCTTTCCAGAAACTTACTAGCCGACATCCCTCACCTTAAAGCGAATGTGCTTAGAGAACTCGTTCCAACCCTTTGCAATATACCTCCATAATCCAACCCCAATTGGTGTCCTCAACAGCAACGAGCACCATCCTCCTCTACCCTCTCCGTATTTGAGACATATAACCCGCCTCCAAAACTTGTCTCTCTCTGTCCCAAACCGCCACAACCACTTCCCCAATAGAGCTTTATTAAAGAGATTCAGTTTCCGCACCCGTAGCCCTCCCTTTTGAATAGGACGACAAATCTACTCCCAACTTACTAAATGATATTTAGGCTCCTCTTCTATGCCATCTCATAGAACTTTCCCCTGTAAGCTATCCAATCTCCTCAACACAAAAGTTAGCAATGGGAATAAGGACATGAAATAGGTAGGGAGGCTCGAAAGCGAGATCTTTATCAAAGTCAATCTACCCCCTTTTGAAAGGTACTATTTCTTTCACCCAGCTAACCGCCTCTCAAATCGTTGTACCACAGGATCCCAAAGAGAGGCTCTTCGTGCCTTCACTCCCAGCGGCAGACCTAAATAAGTCAGAGGAAAAAAACCCACTCTAAATCCCAAAATATTTGCCAAATGCTCTATCTCCTCCACCTCCCCCACAGGAGCAATCTCACTCTTCCCAAAATTCACCTTTAGGCCCGAAATTGCCTGGAAACAAAGCAGCGTCCCTCTTAGGTGCCTTAACTGCCTCATCTCATCATCACAAAACACAAAAGTATCGTCTGCAAAAAGCAAATGAGACGCCTCCATTTGGCAAGCCGGATTCCTACCCACTTTGAAACCTCTGTAATAGCCCAAATCACAAGCTCTCTTCATCAGTTTGTTGAACGCCTCCATCACTATAATGAAGAGGGAAGGGGATAACGGATCCCCTGCCTCAAACCTCTCGAGCTCCCAAAAAAATCAGAAGGAATGCCACTGATCAAAACCGAGAATCTCATCGTGGAGATACAAAATTTAATCCAACCCCTCCATCTCCAAACGCCATCCTCTCGAGAAGATAGATCAAAAAATCCCAGCACACGTGGTCATACGCTTTCTCCACATCAAGTTTACAAACCACCCTCGGCTCACCAATACAAGATTGGGCATCCACACTCACTGGCCACCAAAATTGAGTCCAGAATTTGACGACCTCCAACAAAGGCATTTTGTGATTTCGAAATGATTCCATCCATCACTTCCTTCAATCTTATCGCTAGGATTTTGCCAATGATCTTGTAGATACTTCCCACCAAACTAATGGGCCTAAAATCTCATATGTCATCAACTCCTCCCTTCTTCGGAATCAACGCAATGAAGGTAGCATTCATAGACTTTTCAAACTTCCACGTGCATGGATAGTTGCTAACACATCCCTTTTCACCACCTCCCAATTATGATGAAAGAACGCCATAGAAAAAACCATCTAGCCCCGGTGCTTTATCCCCCTTGCAACACTGAAGAGCAAAGGTCACCTCCTCCTCAAATGGCCTCTCCAATCGGTCCCTATCCTCCTCAAAAATCATATCAAACTCCAACCCCCCTAGAAGAGGTCTCCAATTCACAGTCTCCCTATACAACTGCTGAAAATAAGAAGTCACCTCTCGCCACCTCTTCCTCTTTGTTCAGCACAGTTCCATTAACTTTGATCCTCCCAATGTGGTTACCCCTCCTATGAGCATTGGCCATCCTATGAAAAATCTCATGTTCCTACCCCCCTCTTTTAACCATAAAGCCCAGGATTTCTGTCTCCACGAAATCTCTTCCATTACAGCAATCTCCTCAAATTCTGCCTTGTACTCCTCCCTTCTTGATATTTCCTCCTCCCCCTCCACGCTCTCCCTCCTATCTAAGTCTGCTATCTCTCCCACAATCTTGTTCTTCCTTCATTCAAGATTACCAAACGTCTCCTCATTCCACTTCTTTAAGTCCTCCTTCAATTTATGAAGTTTCCCCACAAGCACAAAACTGGGATTTCCACGAATCTCATAACCGAGCCACCAACGTTGCACCATCTCCTTAAATCCTTCCGCCCGATGCCATATATTCTCGAACTTAAAGGGTGTTTTTCTTCTTCTCAAACCCCCACAGTCCAGTAACAACGGGCATTAATCTTGCCATCACCACCTGTGTCACATCCGGGAATCTCTCGTCCCAGGAATCGATCCAATCGAGAGAGTGTCGGACCTTCTCTGCCACTAGACCAAGTGAATCGAGTTCCTTCCAAAGGTAAGTCAATCAAACCCTCATTGTCAATAAATTCCGAGAAGGAAGTCATGGCAGCCGTCCATGAAGACCTCTCATCCAGGGATCGAACAACATCAAGGTCTTCCCCCACACACCATGGAACCCCCCATCGCCTGCGAACAAAAGACAGCTCCTCCCACAAAACACCCCTTTCCACATCCTCCATCGACCCATACACTCCAGAGAACATCCACTCAGCTCCATCCTCTTCTAATTTGAATAAACAAGAAATTGAAAATCTCCCTCTCCACACATCCATTCTAGACATCCATCTCTTATCCCAAATCACCAATATACCTCATGTCGTCCCTACAACATCAAGCGCCTCCCACTCCAAAAAACGCCCACCACAAACGCTTCTCACAATCTCCTTGGATACATTGCTTAACTTGGTTTCTTGGAGACAGATAACTTGAGCCCCCCACTTACGCAAGCCCAACTTCACTACCTTCCTCTTGCTCGGGTCATTAAGCTCCCGAACATTCCATGTCACTAATCGCATCTTCATAAACAAATGATGGCTTTCTCCTCCTCCCTCCTCCCCCCTTGACTTCCCCTCTCCGACTCCTCCTCCCTTCATAGTTAACATAAGAAATAAGGTTATGAAGCTCTCTCTCTCCCTTCCAAGATGAGCATTTCTTCCCAAGCACTCTCATTAGGAACCTTATCTCTTCTAGTCACTCCAATCATCCACCTTAGCCTTCATAGCGATCTTATAAAATTTTCCTTTATAACATAAAATTCCACTAGCTTGCCTTCATTTCGTCCAACCCGCACCTATTCTACTAGTTATATTACTCTCTATCTCTCCAACATTTTGTATTATCGATCATAGATACCGAAATTGGTTGTTTTGAGTAAGCTTTTGGTTTTGAAGTTCTATCATTATATTATCAATGTCCGAATCTTTGTTAAATTTACACTCCATATACTCGGTTTTAGCTCGACTAATTTTGAATCCCTTCATTTCTAAAGCATTTCTCCACATTTCTAGTTTTATTGTTAAGTTCTCTTTTGACGTATCCATTAACACTATATCATTGGCAAACATCATGCACCATGGAATCTCGTTTTGGAAGTCTTTTGTTATTTCATGTAAGATCAATGCAAAGAGACAAGGGCTTAGCACCGATCCTTGGTGCAATCCTACGTTTATGGAGAACTCACTAGTGTCATCATACGTGGTACGAACTTTAGTTTTTGTATTCATATACAAATCTTGGATGCTTCTTATGATTTGTAAGGGAACTTGTTTTCTTTGTAAGACCCACCAAATTATATCTCTTGGGACCCTATCGTACGCTTTATCTATAAAGACCATATGTAAGTTTTGTTGCTTACTCCTACATGTTTCAACTAATTTCCTAAATAGATATATAGCTTCCATTGTTGATCTCCCCGGCATGAATCTGAATTGGTTATCCAATACCATAGACTCCTTCCCTAATCTTTGTTCTATTACCCTTTCCCATACTTACATTGTATGACTCATTAATTTAATTCCTCTATAGTTGCCATACTTTTGTATATCCCTTTTATTTTTGTAAAGTGGTACTATTGTACTCTCTCTCCATTCATTTGGCATCATACCTTGTTCTAGGATATTATTCAAAAACTTTGTTAGCAAGTCAACTCCTAAAGTACCTAACGTATGCCAAGCCTCTATTGGGATAATATTCGGGCCTACCGCCTTATTACTCCCCATCTTTTTAAGTGTCATCTACCTCTTTGTTGGTGATTTTATCTATCATTCCTATGTTAACTTTATTTCTTTCTACTTCTTCTCTAGGAAATTCCTCATTTAAAAGATTTTAAAAGTAATCCTTCCATCTATCATTCCTGGGGTGCACACGGTATAGTTCCTTACGGTTCTTGGTGGAATCGGAATTATATATTATATTGAACACTAGAACTTAGAAGCTATTATTATTCATTTATATATTATATATTATATATATATATTTTTTCTAACGATTCCGATTCCGGTTCCGGTTCCTTGACTTGGAACTAGAACTGTAGTTAACGATTCCTAAAATTTGAAACCGGAACCATAGTGAATGGTTTGGTTCGACTACGGTTCCTTACGGTTTCGGTTCCACCGGTCCTTTGTGCACCCCTAATCATTCCTATGTTAACTTCATTTCTTTCTACTTCTTCCCTCGGAAATTCCTCATTTAAAAGATTTTGAAAGTAATCCTTCCATCTATTTAATATGTCACTTTGTTTGACTAATATCGTGTCGCCCATGTACTTTCAAAATCCCTATTCTTTGCTAATTAATAAATATTTTTTTCTCCCTCTTTTGTGCATAGTTTTTCATACAATGCATTTAGTGAGCTTTGTTTGGCTTTACTTACTATGTTCTTTACTTCACCTTTGGGTTTGTTAATTTTAAATATATCTTTTTAATCAAGATTAACCTTTTTATTTTCATTTTCTTTCTTTAAATCTTGATTTATTGTATATTAATCCTTTGGAGAATTAATCACTTGAAATTTTGTTTACAATTTTATATATTCACATTCAAATTTTCAAATTTTTTATACGAGTACCAAACCTGACCGAAATCAGCCCTATTTTCTAACCTGAACTCAACCCAAGTTCAAAAATTTTTTAACGTGGGTTGGCTCGATTAGAGAGCTTGGATTGAAGATCGATTTGGATTGGGCTTGGATTGAAAGTTTTATACCTTGGATTGACCTCTCAACCCACCCAAGTTGTATCTCTATTTGCAACTATTCTAAAGCTTTTATTTTTTTATTCAAGGATAAAAATAAATTAGACGAAATGCTCAGTTTAGACAAACATTCATGTGTTGACTAATGAGGGACTCCAATTTAATCATCGAACCGCTTCATGTTCTCCCCTAGGCCCCCATTTCCTTCATAGTGTCGATAGTCTAATCGACACTAACCTACTTTAAATCTCACCGAGATATAAATAGAGGGTCATTGTCAAGTATTGTCCCCGTTAATCAAGGATGCTGGGAGGGGAAGACTATACAAACCTAAAATTTGACATTATTTGCACAAAGTGGCTACACTCAGGATTCGAACCCTGCATTATCTAAAATTTAAATAAATAAACAAAATGTAATAATTTACAAATTACATTAGGTTCATATCCTAAACACACATCACATGCGTAAAGACATAAAAACACACATAACATATATTGACGTTGTTAACATATGTATCTTGAATAGAATTAAGTGTACATGGTAGATCAATCAGCCAACACAAAAGTAGCCCTAATTATCCCAAATCTCAATGGGGGCAAACAAAACTTTTCAGGTCCATAGAATGATTTAAGTGAACAATACTGTTCTAGTATCGATTCAAAGTGGATGAGGCTGGAAGGAGGCAAACTTCCACTGACACAAAGCCCACCAGCTCACATTACAGATCAAGAATCTGATGTTACTTGTAATTAGAGAGGTTGGACCTAACATAAATGATGGTCAAAGGCACAACTAAGAATCCAGAAATTCAGATATTTTGGCACTTCAAAAAATGTCAAATGAGTATTGGTTATGGAAGCAACAACTGTTGCATGTGCCATGTCTGGTGCCTTATCCTTTTACAGCCTATAAAAAGGAAGGCGGCAAAGGTTAAGTAGCTGACAGTTAACATAGCACCTATGTTAAATCCAGAAAAAAATCGCGTAGCAACTAGGATGTCCCATGCTCGATCCAACTGATCTTTCACAAGGGCCAGGTAGCCCCCTGGACGAGTTTGGGCCAATCAAATGTTCGTTGTTCAATATCTTGGCTGCTCAAGAAGTTGGACTAGCTGCTCCTCTGACATGAATGGTGAAGGGACACTGTATTGGCACTAAGATGCAATGTGAAGTGAGGAAATAGTTCCGCAAAATTCAAAATTACCATGAATAAAGAAGTTACTGAAAGATAGTAGCCTTAGATTAGTGACTTACAATGTGGGAATGTTGACAGGTAAGGAAATTCAGTTGATAGAAGTTGGGTGACTGAATGTATTAAAAGAATGTCAAAAGATGTTTTTGGGTTAAAAAAAAAGCCATATCTAAAAATACTTGAATGTGGAATAAGGGTAGACAAAGGTAAAAAAACAAAAAGGGAGTATTATAAACCATGACAACAACCAAAAAAAAAAAGGAACTAAAATGAAGAAAGTTTTGAAAGATGCAAAGAAGTTAAAAAAGTAGTAGCAGATGCTAAGTACAAATCATTCACGAGGGACGGAAGGAAGAATATATACGAACTTAATACATTATGCCAGGGAAAAAAACTAGCATTTAATTAAATTTAGGTCTTGAGGAAAGGTGATGAAATTAAAGAAAGGTCATAGAAAGTATTTAAGAAGTTGTTCAATGAAAATAATTAGGAAAAAAAAAGTTTTTCAATGAAAATCAACGATATGGTAACCTTAGCAGATTAGAGCTTTTTTTTCTTTGTATGATTAGGGTATACATGGTCAAAAGTGCATTTAGAAAGATGAATATGAGGTTCTTATTGAATTTAGAAGTTTTCAGAGGGATGATGACATGTCTTGACCAACAAATTTGTTAATAAGATCATAAATAAAATAAAGTGTCTGAGGAGTGGAGGGAATGTGTATTTTAGCACATAGAGTATATAAAATTAAGAAGGATATTTAAGGTTGTAAAAAATTATCACAATATTAAATCAATCGGGGGTCATTAAACTTTAAAAGAGTGAATGAGCTTGGGACTAAGACTTCAAATGACACTATTAGAAAATCAATTTTGATTTATGTCAAGCAGGTCAGCATTGGAAGCTATTACTTACTGATGAGAGTAAAGAAACAATGCAGAAACAAGAAGAAGAAATATCTTCATATTTAATAAATTTAGAGAGAGCCTATAATAAAGGTCTCCAGAGATATAATATGACAAACTTAATAAAGAAAGGAGTTGTGATAATATATCAACATGACAAAGAAACGAGTGAATTTTCAGGTACTGTTGGCTTAGGTGGAAAAAAAAAAAAGGATTACACCCTTACCTTTTTGCCTTAATTATTGAACTTAGTGTGACACATTTAAATTGAGGCTCCATGCTGTACCCAGATGATATTTTTTTGATTGATGAAAAAAAAGATAAATTAATGCCAAAATTGTGGTTTAGAGCAACTCTAGGATCAATGTGGCAAATTAGATTGTAACAAATCCTCAAAAGAAAACCACCCTTGAAAATTTATTGTTCTTCAGTAATTTCTGATTTATTACAAGTCACAAGAATAAGAGAAAGTGAATAGCCAATCACATCTGACATATTTTTTCCACTATTAACTTATTTGATCTTTGAGAAAAAATCCCAGATCCTTCTCATGTATGAACTGCACTTTTTTATATCTGGTTTCTTCATTTTATTATAAAAGAAAGAAAAGGAAACAAAAAGCAGCACTTTCCATTAGTATTATATAATAAATTATGGTAGCAGTAGTTTCAATTTATATATGAATTAAAAAAAAGAAAAGAATCTGATAAACCAAGAGTACACAACACACTTCATCTCCAAAAATAAATAGAACCTACTTTTGGTGATTGTTTATAAATTGAAGTAAAAATAGAAAAGAATATGATAAACCAAGCGTACACAACACGCTTCATCTCCAAAAATAAATAGAACCTACTTTTGGTGATTGTTTGTTTATTAGCTTTCTTTTTGTTTCAATACTCAATAGAATCATGGCCTTCAAGTAAAATTCACTCTCTTTCCGACATGGCCCTATTCTCTGGGAAACCAGTCTTCATATCTTTTAGTAACATCAAGTTCCAAACTGAAGAAACCAAAACCAAATTTTTGGGAAGAATCCAATTTTCCATTTGAATTCAATCCACAGAACAACCTAGATAATTTTAGTAACATTTTAAAAATGCTAAAAATCTCCGTTTTCATCCATCCCATAAGGCCAACTAATAAATATTGCAAACCATAAGCTCTAGTCACTAAAGAAGTCCCCTCTGAGAAAAGAGGGATATCTGTTGCTAATTTATATCCCTCAAATCGTACTCCATAATATATAAGTGCAGGGAAACAAATGCATTATACGCACGCTGGACACGAAAAGATGTGATTTTAAATTTATACACAAAAATTATTTGGGGATTTCCAAGTGACCAAACTTCAATCAGTGGTCCAGGATTCAAGTCCTGGTTGGGACATGGGTGCATTTGCATCAACTACCAAAATAGTTGAATACAATTCTCAAACAATCAAACTTCACTCAAAGATCAAGTTTATAACTTCATAAACCTACACTAAAAGTTCTGCATTACAGATTTCAGCATACTAATTCCACTTTAAAATGGGACCAAAGGGTAAACAAATCTGAACCCTGCACATTTAGCATACATGAAGATATGCATAAATGTACATACTCCCTATAGGGAATCCTAGATTCCTTAGATTTTAGGGCTAGACTACAAGGAAAAGAAGTGTGATTAAGAGTAAGGAAATTAGGGCCAGTGTTACTCTAATCAAATAACTGAAAAGTTAGGTACAGATTTTGTAATCTGAAAGCGATGCCTACAGCAGTTTGAAAAGTGAACTGCTCTAAACAGTAACTTTAAGGGAAAAAAATGATAGGACAAAAAAGACAATAATGGAGAAACTGACAAGGATACCATACCCCACCAAGGTATCTTTGAGATCCACACATAAACCAATTAAAGAGTTCATACTTGTTCAATAACCAAATTAAACATTTTCTTCCATTTCCAGATATATATTAGAAAAGTTATTAGAAGCTATATGTAAACTTCTAATGTAATTACCAAGAGCTTAGCCTAGTGGTATTTTCTAACCTTCCGAAGTAGAAGGTCGAGGGTTCAAGTCTCTACTGGGGCAAAAAGTAGGGTTTTTTTTTTTCCTAATTGGTACACACACACACACCCAAAGAATTGTCTGCACCCAAGAGGACTTGATCCTTAGACTTAAAGATTTGCTTGGAAAAGTGGGTGTTTTCTTGCCAAGGTAAAAAATTCTAATGTAATTGGTCATTTAATTACTTAGGTATGAAGTGATATCAGTGGCACAATAACCAATTGCAGATTCCACTACATCATAAACGACCTAAGCAAGACCAGTTATAAGGGAATAGCTCACTTCTCAACCAATAAAAATTCCTAAAACTACACTTGGTAGACAAAATTAAAAATAAAGACTATAAAGTGAATAAACTAGGAAACTGAGTAATAAATTCTCTCCCCTTTTAGTTCCTCTACACCACAAAGGCATGTCACTGCATATAATAGATGCTCATTAACCATAAAATAATCAAAGATGAGAGCCATAATTTTGGGCAATCTAATACAAGTCACTTTCATAATTTCATTCAAAAGCGATTAACTTGATTAGCATTACATTACCCAGCATGTAAAAGGAAAAAAAAAAAGACAAATAAAGAAAGAAGGAAAGAAAAATGAATAGAAAAGAATCATGTAACTCAAAAGCTGCAATAATGAAAACCAGAGAACTAGCAGAAGTAATACCTAGATCTTCTGTAGAAGTTGACATATCCTTTTTATTAGGGAGACTCTTGCTAATATGAATGAACTTCCCATTTGCAGAAGCTTTCCGTAATTTGGCTTGCAAGAGCTTTTTCTCTGTGCAAAGGGATAACAATGAGATTGGAGAAAATACTTGCTTAACATCTATGGAGTAATTTCAAGACTACTCTGCCTGTAAATACCAAAACTAACACAATAACATTCTGAAGACAACAATAGGGCACTAGGGACAGATCAGAATGTATGCATAAATGAGAAAATTATATGCAACAAAAAGTAACCCACACAGTGAAGCAAGATATTCTTGGAAGTACTTGGATGTTTCATGAAGCACCTCTATTCTTGGTATCAGAAGTCACATATTTCACTAATTTCATAGACAGATTTACTCAAAACTAGTTGTAAGAAAAATATAATGGCCTATCAATTAAAATAAGATCTGTCGAGAGAGTACCGAATGCTGATGGTGACGAACGATACTGACTTTCCGTGAAAGTGGAGCCAACAAGTTAAGTCAAGATGGAAAACCGAAATGGTAGGAAGAAGATTTTCATGAGTCGAATTATTCACCAAATTTATGTAAATGAACAGCAGCTCTGGTGAATATTTTCCAATATCTTTGTTCAATGTATTTCAGATTTTTGAAACCCTGTTTTGACGAGGAATGTGAACAACATTTTTTGTCACTCATTGCTAAGATAGATGGGAGAACTACAGTCAATTATATGCCATCAGAAGTGTTCATAATGTTTCTTATACTTTTCTAGATTACCTTCTAATATCTGGTCTCTGTAAGGCAACCCATTAGGGGTAGACAAATTAAAAAATGGGGCTCAATGTCATAAGTGAAAGCTGCTACTAAATATTGGTCCACTATATACGGAAGGCGATGGGAGGGATGGATTCGACAAAGACCCAAACTGTGGAATGATTTTTGCACAAGGAGAATGGACGAGAATCCTTCCTAAGAACACAAGACTCAAAGATACAAGTAACCATAGAAAGAATCAACAAAGCCTTACAATAAGATCAAGGTAGAGATGCCCTCAAAACCACATTTGCATAGTGGCTCCTATTTTGGACAAGAAATCAACCAATTCATTGGTTATCATCAGCTTCCAATCAAAACTAAATGAAGTATATTCACTAGTACCAACATTTTTATAATAAAATTCCCAAACTTCTAAAAGACCTGCCCTTGTTGACCCAACATTCATCAAAGAGGAATCTCCTTCCAACATTCATAAAACACATAATGGAAAGGCATATCTCGGACCTTCTCAAAAGGACCAAATTCTATTTTGATGGCGAAATCATATTCAACTGACTAAAAGAACGCTAGAACTGTATTTCCCATATAGTCTCTAAAAAGTGCTCCAGAAGCATATTGACCCAGGTTATCTAAAGAGCTTCTGTCAAAGTTGAATTCGAGTACTGTATTTCTGCTGGAGCCCTCTCAAGAATGGTGATCCCTCAGAACATAATGTATAGATGAGACAATCACATTAATCTCCCAATAATATTGCCCAAATGGTTTCCTCCGAGGTCATGAAGTACTGGAAGTCCCGCTGTGGAGGCAAATTAACCAAGTCATCTCAATGAATTGATCTTCCCCTAATTCTTGTGCTCCTCTCCATCCAAATTGTCCAAAATAATGAGAAGAATGGCACAAGATCACAGACCTTAGAACACTTGTGTTCTTATAAATCGTGTTAATTGAACTTCACCAATTACGATAATGGATTTTCGGAAATGTTGGAGGCCAGAGGTTTAATTTTGGAGGAAAGATTCTACACAACCTTTAGTTCATTATGGTTCCTGAATAATCTGAAGGAATATGATGTGAGGATATTTGACAGGCACACTCTATTTGATTGTTTTTTTTATTGTTTTCTATACAAGAGAAGTGAAGAGGGTGAAAATGAGACTGTACTATGGTTGGAATGCTAAAACTCTTGTCGAATTGTTCTGTAACAATAGTTAAGCACAACCAAACCAAAAAAAGGAAGTGATAGCGGAGCACAATAAGCATGCAACCTTCTTGTAGAGCATCGATAGTGGACTGCAAATCTTGACGCTCTTTCTCAAGGCTTGACACTTTCTTTCTGCAAGATTCAACATGGAAAGATTATTGTCAAATATTTAATCATGATATAAAGAAAACTTGCTAGGAAGTAGCACGAACAGAAAACTCTGTCATCCTCTTATTGCATGTTGTACAAACCAGAATGAATCATATTATTTTTATCACAAGGAGAATTACTGGGGCAATATAATGGTAGCTTTAGCGAACAGCAAACAAAGAAGCAAGCAAGCAACTTAAGTACCAACAGCCAACTACATCCCGAATTTGAGAGATAAGATCTCTAAATTTGTTATAGATTCAGACCGATTTCTATATTGATCTTCAAACACAATAGTATTACTAATTTTAAATAATAAAGCCTCTGAATCACCTCCAGTTACCCAACTAATTTTAAATAACTACAGAATGAAAAAAACTCAGCTCAACTTAACGCCTTACCCGGAACAATAAGGTCGGATACATGAATCTAGTTTCATTATTCCGCTCTATCTGCTATTAAATGAATATGATCGGATAACTTTTTTTTTGATAAGTTATCCGTGACACACTTTGTGAAGTATAATTCATTCATCACCGAAGTATGCGCCATTTCTACAGTATCACAAACTCCATAATTAAAAGACTCTGAATCACCTCCAGTTACCCAACTAATTTTAAATAACTACAGAATGAGAAAAACCCAGCTCAACTTAACAAAGCCTTACCCGGAACAATAAGGTTGGATACATGAATCTAGATTCATTATTCTGCTCTATCTGCTATTAAATGATATATTTCCTTACCATCTGAACCCAAATCAATTTTGGTCTTTCCTTCTCCTAGCATTAGCGTTTATCTCAATGGGAACCATATGGGTAGCTTTGTATATATAGCTTATGAGATGGAAACAAATGCTTTACTATACAGTTTAGGTGATGCCCTACCACATAAGAAACAGCATATGCAGACACAAATGAAAAAACAGAAACAAAATTAGAGAAACAGAAGACACAGATCAGAAAGTCAATCTTTTAATTTAGTAAGGTAACATATACTTGAAGGAAGAAATTTCAGCTTGTGAGTTCTCCATTTGCCTCTCCAGTTTGAGCTCACTGGACCTCAGTCTGAGTGCCTACACAAATATATTAGATGGGAAATATAAGGAAAGATAATGACAGAAAACATACCAGACCACGGGATATGTAATGCAACTCAATTATCAAGAAAGATCTACAGTGTAGGGAAAATTACAGTATGAGATATCATAGAAACTAACTAAAAATATGTTGTAGTCTTTCAAAAACTAATTTAGAAAAGAATATTTGAGTCATGTCCGTCACGAAAATATTTAAAATTTCTTATTGTCACTCATTAGTTTTCCTGAAGGGAAATAACCAAAAGCTTTACAACTTTCTAATTTGTCAAGCATTTTTTATCAGTTAGACACTTGCTGGTTTTGCGAAAGGGAAAAAATAAATGAAGTCCTTCAAACATTTATATGATCATCTGCTGCTCCAGTAACACAATCTTCATCAAAACTGTTTTCTAATATTTTGCAGCCTAACAATTTGCCTTCTCTTAATCATATGTTCTATAGAAGATAGGCTTGAAGCAATACGCATGAAGGTGATTATCAAGTTATGACAGGCGTATTTCAGCCTGAATATAACAGGCTAGGTATATTTTCTTAGACAGAATTCAATTTTATGAACGATTCTTCTTACTCATGTTTACATACTAATCACTTGTGTATTGGTAAATACGGAGTTCTAATATATTATCTAATAAAGGAAAACATAAGTCATAGTAAGGGGGAGAATTCTCAACATATCAAGTGTGTCTCCAAACAACAAATGGCAATATAACTACTCTTTCAAAATAAAGAAAAATTAGCATCCCTCTTCAAGTCAGCTTTCTATGCTGGTAATACCAACTCACTGAAGGAGTTCAACAAGTTCTCTTCCACAATCCACATTCAAGTAGAGGTGCAAGGTGAAAGTCCAAGGATCCTAACTTCGTAACGCCAATCTTACAATCTTTTAAACTAAGGTTCCTGCAAGTTCAACACCTTTTAACTTCATGGAGCCCAAATTACCTACCAACCTATCTCCTGTCCCAAGCCTTTAAATCTTCAACATTATTACCAAGCTTTCACTAAGCCCTTCCGTCCCTAGCTAATTTAAGTTCCTATTGAAATAGAGTGTTCATGGGACAAAACTCTGAGAATGTGCTAACAATGATGTCAGAAAGCACAACAAAAAAAACTCAAAATAATGCTGCCTACAAATATGTTTATGATGGTTTTAGGTTATGGAAGGTTTAAAAGGGTGGAATAAAGATTCTAAGGTTTGTAGATTACAAGGGGATGAAACTGGTTTGGTTTTAATAAATGAGAGGTTGCTGGATCATTTTACCCGATAAGTGAGGCTGCTGAAATTTCAAAAAAAAATAGTTGTAGGGGTTCTTTATCAATAAACAGTAGCACAAGTAATCAATGATGCATTCAATACAACTGTGAAGGATCCAGAGAACGTATCCGGATGGAGGAGGAGAAGTAAAGCTAATTAATGAGGGTTGTAGTGGGGGTAGGAATCTTTGCTTTTGTGACAGAGCCTTGTCCTTGTTATTTTGCTCCAGTATTTACTAGGGCCATTGTATTTATAGCATCAACTCTCCATCAGTTATTACCTGATGGATTTGACCTGCTTGGGTCATTACCCGAAACCTAAGGTGTTTAGGTGATGATTCCCTAAACACGTAAGGGGTTAAGTCTCTCACATCGTCGCGCCCTTAGGTAGCGTGGTGTGTGAGCTTTTGTGGGCCTTAAATGCATTCAGCTATATTACAACGGCGGTGGTTGAGAGCATTAATGGCTTATAGTAGAGCATTAATGGTGATTGTAAGAGTCTCTGTCGCAGCATGTATTCACCTTCCCCACTAACTAGGCCTATTAGTTGTGTTAGGCTTTCTCTACTTATCCTCAAATCCAAATTCCTTCTAAGTATGCCAATGGGGTTGGTAACATCAGTGCAAGGGGATCTTATCGGGTCCCACTCAACGCTTGATGAAGTTTGATTGAGTTTGCTACTCCGTGCTTGCAGGGTGAACTCGAGGCCAGTCATGACGTTTGGGCTTGTAGCGGTGCTCGAGAAGTGATCTCGAGCCTTAAGTGGTTTGAAGTTGTGCCAGGGCTTGTGGCAGTGCTTAGGGGTGGTCCCGACTCCGAGGTTTTAAATGGTCTAACATGGTTTCAGGGCCGGTAGCGGTGCTCGAGAGATGATCTAGAGGCTTAGATGGCCTAACATGGTGTTAGGGCTTGTGGCGATGCTCGAGATATGCTCTTGGGGCTTAGGTGGCCTGACATGGTATCAGGGCTTGTAGTAGTGCTCGAGAGGTGTTCTCGAGACTTAAGTGGACTGGCATGGTGTCAGTGCTTGTAGTGGTGCTTGAGAGGTGATCTTGAGCTTTAAGTGGCCTAACGTGGTGTCAGGGCTTGTAGTGGTGCTCGAGAAGGCTTAAATGGCTTAACATGGCATCAGGGCTTGTAGCAGTGCTCAAGAGGTGCTCTCAAGGCTTAAGTGGCCCGACATGGTGTCGAGGCTTGTAGCGGTGTTCTCGAGGCTTAAGTGACCTGACATGGTGTTTGTGATGTGAGGGTTTCTTCATGTCTTAGGATTTTGGTGGGTCAAGAAGTCTTTTAGCATTGACTTTTTAATGGCTTATGTGGTTTCCACGCTGGCCCATTCTTTCTTGATTTTCAACATATTATGCGGCAAGGATTATGTGACACCTACAATAATTTGTTGGAACTCTGGACAACTAATTATGAAATTCAGGAGTCAAACTACAAACCAAAATACAGGGGAAAGAGTTGGAATTTATTGGGCTTGATAGGTAGAGTACTGAGAATGGAAATTAGGGGGAAATCATGACTGTTTGGAGACTTCCAGTTCTGTGAACAGTTTCCCTCTAAATGGATGGTCCAGTCCTTGAAGGAAGGAACGATCGAGCTTGTAAAGGCAGGAATTTGAAGTTGGAAACAAAAGTTTCTAGAGTCTGCTTGCAGGGTAGAAGAAGAATGTTGAAGGCTTCTCACCAAGAATACCTTGGACCGCTTCACCCTTAGGAATTGCATTGCATAATCTACAATTCTCTAGAACTCAACAATATTAAATTGAATATTAAGTATTTACAAAAAATATAATAGGGCCAGCAAAGTTCTACTTCTAGAAGGACTAGGACTCCGGAAAAGGAAACTAAGAAATTTGCCAATTAAAACTATTCTAGAACTACTAAAAATTAATTATAACTTTATACATAAAAATAAGACTCATAAGTCATAATTACAACCCATCAGGTCTTTAATGTACAAAAAAGTAAGATTAAACTACACCAGCAGCAAACTAACAAATGGAAAACAGAAAATAAGATTCAATTTAAACAAAGACACTATCATACAAGGCCCCAAGAGCTCTCCATATGAAATTTCCTATTTGCCTCTTCAACCAAAACATACTCTAAGGATGAAATATTAGAATATACAGGTTCTGAACTTCAACATTAGAACAGAATTAATAATCAAGAGTTGAATTAAGGGTGGATATGTCTCTCTGGAAAAGAAAGAAAAATGTCAAGTAGTGAAGGTGCAAAAAAAAAAAAATGAATTCACACTTAGGTCAATTTTCTGACCTTAAAGAGCATGTGCCAGTTTAGTTTCCATCAAAAAGAGGTCTCAACCAAGAAAGAGATGGAACAATAGATTAATTGGAACTATGCTTGAAGGTATTAGATCATGAAGAATTATAGACCAGGACAGTGTGTTAGTTTAATATTATATAGTTGCTTTAGGAGTTGGCACAGTGACGAGAACCTAATGGGCATTACAGTAAGAATTATTCATAATTGCTGGAAAATTGCGGACAAAGAATAGGTATTCAATAGTTAGTTCAGAGCTTGGACTAACAAGCTTTAAAAGCAATTCGAGTTTTAAAACATCACTTTGTCATAATACTACAGACTTGAAGAATTATAGACCAGAACGGTGTTTTAGTTTAATACTATATAGTTGCTTTAGGAGTTGGCACAGTGACGAGAACCTTATGAGCATTACAGTAAGAATTACTCATAAATGCTGGAAATATGCGGTCAAAGAGTAGGTATTCATTAGTTAGTTCAGAGCTTAGACTAACAAGCTTAAAAGGCAATTCGAGTTTTAAAACATCACTTCGTCATAATAATTCCAAGGGTTAGGTCTGTCTACAATCTTCCCCTAATAAATATGACACACGGGTTCGAGTCCGAGAATAGTCACATTGTGCAAAATAAATGCCAAACCGTTAGGTCTTTCTCCAGTCTCCCCCTCCCCCCTCCCAACAGTTGGACCAGCACTAGGTAATGGCCTTTATAGATACTTTTTTTCCATAATATGTGCAAGCAGAAATAATCCCTCCTTTTCTTTCTATTCTACAATGTAAGTTTTTCTCATTGAAAGAGAGGTTTCATTTATTTGATCAAAGTACAATACTCAACAAAACTTTCAATTAAAAACTATAAAGATTTGTGTGATATTGCCCCATTGACAAAATATATATACATCAAACAAAGTAGAGACTCAATAAATAAAAAAACAAAAAGTCCTACAGGATGTAGTATTACAAGCCTTTATTTTCTATTTTCACAGAATGCCTCCTAAGAATAAAAGTGTCCACTACATTTTGGCAAATCATCATTAATATGATTTCACAATCTCTCTGTAGTTCCCCCAGCCCCCCACCCAAAATAAAATTAAAAAAAAAATTATAATAGAACAAAAGATATAATCTTCTTTTAGCACAGACAAGTGTACCTTCTCTTCTAGGCCAATAACTTCAGAGGCCAACAACTTGGCACGTTCATCAGCTGCATTACATTCTAGTTGCGCATTTGCATATTCAATTTTCACAGACTCGAGTTCCACCTGCCAACATCAATGATGCAAAAAATAACCAAAAATTGAGAGAGAAATACTCTATAAATAAGCAAACAAATTGAAACATATTAAATATACTTGTTAGGCTACAAAACATCATCATCATCATATTAAATATACTTGTTACGCTACAAACCATGCAAGCATATTTTAAAGATAGGATGAGAAAAATAAATGGGTAAAGTGCAAAAAACACCCCTGCTATAGACAAAATGTGCAAAAAACACCCCTCCAGTTATGTACGTGCATATAACACCCTACAGTTTGAAAATTATGTGTGCCCCTTCTAGCAGGTTGCCGTTCAAAATTGACCGTTGGAGCTTTAAATCTTTCTTGAAAACCCGAAACTACCCTTTGCTTTAAAAAAAACTTTTTTTTTTAATAAGGGCATTTCTTTAAAACTTTTCTGAAAACCCGAAACTACCCTTCGCTTTAAAAAAAACTTTTTTTTTTTTATTTATTATCCCACAATGGCATTTTAGTCATTTACTAATTCGGTACCGGTAAATTGTCAATTTGTCCTTATTTGAACAATTCTGAAAATGCAGGGGTGTTAATTGAACACCTGGGGGTATTTGCACATTCTATATATAGCGGGGGTGCTTTTTGCAATTTACCCAAAATAAAATAGGCATTATGATCTCAGACATGCACAACTGAGTAAGAACATGCTTGAAATTCCTCTCTATGCAAATCAACATCAAATGTCTCTTGTAAATTCCACAAAAACTTCTTTAATCAATCACATCTATAATGAATGGAGTTGAGAAGGAAAAAGTTGAATCTATAGAGTGGGGAAGGGCTTCTAGAGTATTATGTTGTGTATAGTGATTGAAAAATACATCTCAAATTATATATTAATTCAAAATCCATCCACAAGCCCAGCCTCATTTTTGTGATACAAAATGTTAGTCAATTTTCCCCCGATAAATGAAATCTTGAAATGAGAATAACTGGAGGAGGCTATGAAAATTGAAGGAGATAACAAGCACTAATCCCTATTATTTGAGGTCTAATGCATATATCAATTTTATCCAATCAGCTTTTTGTGAACCATTTTAGTTGTCAAATTTGAGGCAATCACATTCTTTCTCAAAACCTCAATCCACGTTCTTTTTTGGCCTTCCTCTTGTTCTTACAGCACCCTCTGCTTGAATCAAACCACTCCATATCAGGTCTGCTTGAATCAAATTTCTCGTGGCCGCATTCATTTCTTCTAATCAATTGTGGTGGCACTTGTCCATCTTAATATTTTTATTTTGACAATACTATCTTTTCAACACAGTTTATTAGCCATCTAACATTTTGTATCATAAAGCATGCATATGACGTTCCTTTTAATAATCACATAACATTCTGGAGCATCTTTGTTTCATCCATCATGCTCTACTTCTATGGGTACCATCCTCGTTTAGGAAGCAAAACACTTCTTCTAGGAGTATTGTCGCAGTATCAGACACTTGGATACTCGTGGGACACAACTCGGACACATGTCCAATACAAGGGTCCTGAAATTTGAATATTTCTTTTTTCTGGTTGGACACAGCACACACTTTCAGGACACGACAGGATATTTTATAATTATTTTTCTAAGAATGTGAATCCAATGCAATTTTAAAATATATTATGGATTAATCTCAATTTCCTTTCTTGTGGATATCCAAGACATTAGAAATGGTTACTCAAAAAAACTTATTGGCTATCAAGTTTGACAGCATTCAATTTTTGTTTTTAATTTTGCTAAAATTACAATTTATATATCTTACTCCTGCTTAATCTAAAACATTATATATCTTACTCCTGCTTAATATAGCTTCACATTCTAGAGTAACTTTTTACAATTCTAACTTAGAATTAACCCCTGGTCTAGTTTAATCAACTAAAGTAGCGATGAACATTATGCTGAGAAGAAGCATGAATATTTTTCTGATCACACCCCGACACTCCTAGATACTCCCAAATAAAATATTTAATTTTGACCACATATCCAATGCATATCAGATAGTCCAGGTTGTGTCTATCTATTCTGAACATTAAGATGTGATTTCCAACGTAATAAGACTATAATTTCTGTCAAATTGTTCTACATGAGAAGAAAATGGAAAAACTATTTAGACCACAAATATCACTGTTCTCTTATAAAACACACATACATGCACACATATAAGGAAAATAGGGATGTTCTGATGTTTTACGGTGAATTAAATTTATGAAAATCGAAATTTTAAGGAATTGGACTACTGGAAACAACCACAAGAGAAGAGATGAAAGATCCATTAGATTCAAGAAAGAGAAAAAGGTGATGCAGGACGGATGGAGAACCAGAATGAAAGCAGGGGATGATATTGAAAAGATGAGATGAGGCTAGATGAGGGGTGAGAAATCAGTGTGAATAGATAGGTTGGACAGGCAGAGGGGATGAGAAGAGCAAGAGAATGAGGGAGAAGAAGACACGGGGAGAGTTCTCAAACTCATGAGAATATTTCAGTAATCAAAAGTTGACTGGCTTAGTTAGCTAGAAGCCTTTATATAGGCAAAATCATAACCAAACCCTAAAAACTCGAAAATAATAAAGTACTAAAATATCCTAAATTTAAAACACTACCAAAATAATAAAAATCAACCCTAATTATATAAAATCCCTAATGTCATTTATCTTTGCCCTTTCTCCAAAAGTAGAGTCTGAACACGCGTGGCTCATGCATGAAAATCATAGCTTGTTCTCCATCAACACGTGGAAGCCTTTTATTTCTCGCAGTGATTGTTGTTGCGATTGTCACAAGCATGGAGATATTCAACAGGTTCTGGGCCTGCATAAAGATATCTCTTCAGTTTTTTTGTCTTTTGACATCCATTGAAACATTGCATTAATGCTTCTTCTGTCACTTCCCCCACAGCAAACATCACTTGAGCTTCACAGCTATCACGATTCAAACCCCACAATCTGAGTTGCTCACTAGTAGAAGATATTACTGGCAGCTCAACCAATCTTAACCTACATTTCTATCAATATGTTTGTCTTCTCAGATTCTCAAATCAACTTTACTTTTAAATTTTCATCATGCTCCTTGCACATTGCTAGTTTCTTAATTGAATATATTTGTGACTTGAAAAAAGTTAACCACCAAGGAACCCTCACCACTCAAACTAAAACTATAACCACTACCATGTTCCACTTCCTCATGTCCACTCTCCAAGCACCCTTTTCAAAATCATTTCTGCTTTGGACACATATTAACTTTTTTAAATTCATCATCTCTTCTAATTTAGAGCAAATCATGTCTGGTATACTAGTTCTTAGCCTATAATCACGTGCATCAGTGCCCAAGGTTCTGTACCCATGTCCATATTATCATCTTGTAGTGCCAGTAGCCAAAAGACAAGAAATGGCATAGCTTTTTCCATCAAGCAATACCACATCAAATCATATATGACTTTGTCAATTTGGAAGAACTTGAAAATTGTTTACTTGTCTAGTCCTTTAGTGGCTTTATTTCATACACAAGACCCTAGAATTAGCCATTATCAAGATTTCACCACTATGGCATGCACTCAACTAAAAGAAACATTAAATGCCTTCTTGAATCAATTGCATATCTGTATCTGTATCATGAGTGATTGTTTTCTTCCCACTTCACAATTACTTTATGCCCTAAAAGCATCAACAAAATGGTATTACTAAATAAAACAATCTTATCATATGAATTAGCTCTTGATCCCTCTCCACCTACATCGTTCTCACATTTTGAAGATAGGTTGTTCTTATTGCGATCAAGCACCACTTTTTTTGCATATTTGATTTTTTCTCCACATTTCTGCCATTTAGCAATTTAGATAAAGCTCTTATTCCCATATCCTATTTCCATGAATACTTGCATTATCGTTCTTACTACATAGAGAGAACCTTCTGCCTGCATGTTCCAGTTCATCTGTTCTTTGAAATACAACCATATGTCAAAAGGATATCAATGCAACGATCCAACTGTAAAGTGCCTTTTTTGTTTCTTGTAATGCTACCTTTTTTGAGAACTATTGATATATGCTATTCCAATCCCTTCCCATCCACCTGATCGTCGACTACCACATCTTCAATTTTCTTCCCAAAATCTCTGTTCTTCTTATTGCTAAGGTTTCCTCCAATGTTTGAATTTCATCCACACCTTCAGCTTGTTAAATTTTGCTCCATCAGCTCATCTTATTCAAGATTATAAACGAACTGCAATCATTCACATGTCTTCAAATAAGCCAACTTCATGGTCTATCATTCCAAGTAATGCATATATGAACAGCCTCATTAAATGCTCACTTTCCGCATCATATTTAAGGACCTTTTCAATTCCAAAGATAATTCTCTTATCAGGTACTTGTAACTCTGAACTTAGAATCAAATAAATAGTTCTGTTGAGACCCACAAAGCTCAACACTTCATTAAATGTTTCTGCACAGGTGTCTGGGGAAACCAACACTTTATGTACCCAATATGATTGTCATTTGTCTAATATATCCGACTTCTACCAATACCAAACACAATATCAGGCATCAGTTTAATGTGATGCATATCTTCCTATACGGTGATCTCATTAGTAAGATTATATCAAGTTGCCTCTTGGTTTTCTTGTCCTTCCAGAAAATCTGTCATTTTGATTGTGCTATAGAAAGGTCTCAAATATCAATTACCCCCTCTAGCCTGGTTTGAGAAACACAATTAAGCAATTACTTTTACTGTAGTGTGCACGACTGAGCTGTATACATTCACATACTGCCTGATTCATCACTTTTTGTTTTTGACATGCAAGCATGGATGGGGGACTGAAATGGTGCTCAAACTCCTTTGGAGACTTGAAATCAAGCACGTGGTTCTGCTACCTTGACAAGCTAGCTAATTTACCAGTATTCATACTGTTTGTAATATCCCTTTACATAGTCAAGGATCATAATTCCCATTTAGATCAAAAATCTTGGACTTCTATATATTTTATTGTCCACAGACTGCCTACATTTCACAGATGGAAAAGCTAAACTATGATTATTACGGCCTACGGTTGTGTAAAATTCTATGATGGAAATTCAATACAGTACAATCACTATAAGCAGTATGTTACTGTGGATGATACTAACCAGTTGTGCCTTAATTTCCTCCTGTAACTTTTCCAAGTCAAATTTCAGCTGGTTGACAAAGCTTCCCTGGAGAGGAAAGAAAAAAATCAATAGAAATGCTCATTCCATTAAAAAGAAAGAAAGAAAGGAAAAAAAAAACACCAATGGACTGTTTGAAAATTTAAGAAAATGGGCTGAAATGAATACACAACAGAATCAAATATAAAATTTGCTGTGCTGGGGCGAAGTAGCAGACAACATAATTAGCCATAATAGTAATGGGGATGCATCTGTAGTCTGGACCCCATGCTATCTAACAAACTGATAGAACACATTGCCAACTTTTCTCAGTTCCAAATTTGTCAGACTGATTTCTTGATTTCCCAAAATGCCTCCAACACATTATAAATTAAAGCATGCAACATGAAAAGGCTCTTTCTAGTCATTTGTGACTCAAGTTAAAATAAACCTCACATCTAGAAACATCATGAGTACATAAAATTTGCGGTTGAAGAAATCACATGAAATTAATATAATATACACATACACAACTGATAGAATAAAATTTGAAACATTTAAAGGCCTTCTATGTCAACAAGATATAATTTAATTCTAAATTCAATTTTACAAAGAAGAAATACGAAAAAAATACATTATATACAATAAATAAAAACCATAAAACCAATAATGGGTCAATTTGACCTAACCAATTGTTTTCTAACTGAAATAAGAAACCATGTTCAACCTGAGCTCATTGAGTTAGTTCAAATGTTTATAATCAAGATGAGCATGAGAAAGATCTATTAGCACCAGAAATACATATAAATTCAAATAATTTGAATTTGTCAGAAGTAAGGACCAAATATCTTTAATTTATTTTGTTTGTTTTCGCATGACAACACTCTGTTAAACAAACCAGTATAAATATATGGTCAATACATCTCTGATCCATAATATGGGTGCCATTTACATATGCATCAATCAATATGTCATCCAATTTAGATAGCACATTTATCTTCATGGTATATAAATGCAGAGTATATGACAAAATATACAAACATATATATATTATATGAATGTAAGTGTGTAGTATATATGTATCATGTATGTGACTAAACAAAAGCACAAACACAAGCAATCATCTGAAAAACAATATTGGAAGATGACGATCTGAACAAGCGATAAGTATTATAGATGCAAACCAACCTGTTGATTATAACTATCTGTCAGAGCTGAATTTTCAGAAGCTAAAGATTCTGCCAAAGCTCGTGAAGCCTCAAGAGCTCGCTGCAACGAGAACTTTTCTTGTGTCAAATCTTCAATATGCTGCACAAGAAAGAAAATAGATGTAAGAAAATGTGAGGTCTGAAAGAAATATTTCCAATGTTCCAAAATCAAAAAGAGAGGCTACTGCAATGATAGACGCACAACTTAAACTTACCCAGAAAATAACATAGAGACCATAGAAAAAAATTAATCATTTACTTATTTTACATCAGAATACATAATACGTCTCAAGGCACTACTAGAAGGGCCTTAAATTTTTGTTTATTTTTCTGGTCCCAATACATCCACACTTGTTCAAGTTCCAAAAACTCAAACCCTACTTGATTCCAATGATTGCCAAATCAGGGCTTGTTTGGCAACCGTTTCTGTTTTACGTTTACGATTTCATATGAAACAGAAGCAATGTGGGTTTTGTTGTGCTGTGATTTATTCCAAAATAGAAACATGTTTGGTAACTAAATTTGTTGCGTTATGTTTTAAAGGGAAAAAAAAAAGTTTGAATGATTGTAAAAAATATGGTATTTACATTATATTTGTTTTTAACAAAAAGAAAAAGAAAAAAAGATCACTACATTTGTTTAGCTACAGTAGCAAAAACATCTTTTTCTTCCTTCCAGATTTGGGCCTTTTGCTAAAACAGATGTGATACTGTGCAAAACATAACACGTTACCAAACAAGCTTTCACCACTTGTTTCAGTTTTTTACCAATTTAACAACAAAAACACGAACAAAAAGTATATATGTGTATGTATAGAGTGAGAAACTCATAATGAAGGGAAAGATTTTAGAATAGAGAGGGAGCTCTCTCTGCGGCCAACATTTCTATAATGGTACTTTTCCTTTGAGAAAGAAAGAGAGAGACTTCTTACCGATCCTCACTTCTCAACACCAAGTGTTTTCAAATTTTATGGAGAACAATTATCAGAAAAGTCCCAATACTATTTCTTTTTCTTATTTTTGTTTTCCTTCTCTTTTTGTTCTTTTCCAGTCTTGAAAGAACAGGATGTAGAGAGCTTATGCGGACGACACCCTTGTCTTACTAGAAAACCTGGATCTTTCCAATACATCATCAGAAGTAAAGGTATATTTATGATACATGCTCCTTAAAATTTCATTTTTGTAATTATTACCATGTGCACACTACATGATACTCTTATAATTATGTCTACGGTGGGAAAAAAATCGAAGATCCTTGATCTTATTGAAGTGACAGTACCTCCCGAACATTTTCCTGACCAGAACCTAAATAAGCTCTCCTGCGTTACCAAATACAAATGCAGGAAATATTTCAAACTTAAATTAACATACCACCTCCCACCGTAGATTTGGTACCTGCACCTTACAGTGGAATATTAAGTGGGAGGTGATATATTAATTTAAGTGTGAAAGATTTCATGCTTTTGTATTTGATGACACAGGAAAGCTTATTTAGGTTCTGTTCAGGAAAATGTCCGGGAGGTACTGCCACTTCAATAAGATCAAGGATCTCCGATTTTTCTTCCCACTGTAGACATAATTATAAGAAAAAGTAAGAGCATCCTGTAGTTTGCACATGATAATAATCACAAAAATCAAGTTTTAACAAGCATTACTGTCATAAATGTACCTTCTGATGATGTATAGGAAGGATCCAGATCTTCTAGTAAGACAAGGGTGTCATCTGCATAAGCTCTCTACATCATGTTCTCTCTAGATTGGAAAAGAACAAAAAGAGAAGGAAAACAAAAATAAGAAAAAGAAATAGTATTGGGACTTTTCTGATAATTGTTTTCCATAAACTTTGAAAACACTTGGTGGGCTAAGAACCAACACCTTTGGAAGCTCTTTGGGCACTTGTTCTTCTTGTTGTGATTGTTCTATGTAAGCCATGATGGATTTGGGTGCTGAGAAGTGAGGATCAGTAAGAAGTCTCTCTCTCTCTCTATCTCTCTCTCTCTCAGAGGAAAAGTACCAATTCAGAAATGTTGGCCACAGAGAAAGCTCCTTCTCTCTAAAATCTGTCCCTCTTTATTCTAAAATATTTCCCTTCATTACGAGGTTCTCACTCTATACATACACATATATATAGAGGGTGAGTGCACTGCTAGCTGTTTGTGATGGTGAAACTCTGCAAAGCTCGATCAACATTCATGTGATTCATGATCTATTTGATCACAAGGTTCTGAGGGCCCTTGCAGACAGTGAGTGCACTGCTAGTGGGGTATATATGGTAGGTTGGTGGAGGGGTATTAATTCTGTCATTTCTGTGGGTACATGAGTTTTACTAATTTAACCACAAAAGTTAAAACAGGCGAATTCCAAGCCAGTCTAGCACAAAGTATTTTGGGAAAATTAGCCATGGCTAGTAAAACAAAACCAAAAACCAAACTTCTTACCCTGCCAAGATCACCATAAAAACAAACCAACCCCCAACTCCAAAGCAGCAAAACACAGCAACACCAAGTCCAAACCTACCCAGATCTGTCACAAGGCCATGCTTTTCGAAAAATTCAACCAAATGTGACCCACCCTACCAAGGAACCACACATACTCTTCTCTTCACCAATGTCCCCAAGCCTACCTTCTCATGTCAAAACAAAAGAAGGCTTCACTGGCTCAGCAAGCAACAACAAAATCAGAATTGATGGTTCTGATAAACCATCTTCTCTACCCAACAAGCTTGAGTCTCTTTATATTTGTTGTGCTGTGATTTATTCCGAAACAGAAACATGTTTGGTAACTAAATTTGTTGCAAAATATTCTAAAGAAAAAAAATGAAAAAAAAAATGTTTGAATGATTGTAAAAAAATATGGTATTTGCATTATATTTGTTTTTTTTTTAAAATAAAAAATTCGCTACATTTGTTCAGCTACAGTAGCAAAAACAACTGAAAACATCTTTTTTTTTGGTTCCAGATTTGGGCCTTTTTTCTGAAACAGATGCAATACTGTGCAAAACATAACAAACATTACCAAAACACGCTTTCACCACTTGTTTCTGTGTTTTACCAATTTAACAATAAAAACACAGAGAAAAAAACGGTTGCCAAACATGCCCTAAATTTACTGCTTCTAGATTCATTATAACAATGAAAAACCATGTGAAACAGCCATGCATTCCGGCTCGCATCATTTTTACTTCTTTTTTTTTTCTTCTTCAGAAGGCAGGGAAGCAACCATTGAGATCAAATTTGATATAGGACCTCAAGAAACACCTGCTAAAATATCTCCAAATTCAATGACCCAATTCTGTTAATGCATTTTGACAGCTATTTTAACGATGTTGGCCCAAGATTCGCCAAGAAACCTATGAGCTATTACCCTTTCTGAGGGTACTTCAAAACCTATAGCCCCCACTTCTTATTTAGCAGAACCCGGCAATCTTCAATAATTGCTCCCTAACGAGGTATCTGCTGAAAGGATGACGGTCCCAGCTGATTTGGCATAAGTCACCACAATCAGATTTTGCACAGTTCGTCCCTGGCAAGAGTTAGGCATATTCTAATGGTTCAAAACTTTTTCTTGATAAGAAAATTTTCATTACAAACGCACTCAAAGGAGAACGAACTCAGTGTTGTTAAAGGCGCGCCTAGGCTCCAGGTGGACACAGCACAAGGATGCGCCTGTTGTTAACCCAGGCTCAACGCTGTTCACTAGGCGCGCGCCTAGCTTTCTTTTTTTTCTTTCTCTGAATGCTATCCTGCTGTACTAAATTATTTCCTACTGTTTTTCTTTTTCTTTCTTCTTTTTTGCTGTCCCTCTCACTCTCTCTCTCTCGTCGTATTCTTCTTCTTCTCTCTCTCTCTCTCTTTTTGTTTTTCTTCTCTTTTGGATCTTGTCCTAAAAAAAAACAGTTTTTCTTTTTCTTTTCTTTTTTTTTTTGCTGTCCCTCTCTCTCTCTGCCTTTGGCTATTTCCTGCTTTTTTTTTGTGATTTGTTTCATTTTAATAGTTCTTGAATGACATGGTTGATGGATTTATTTTTTCATATTTGATATAAATTTTTAAAATTATTGATTATGAGATATGAATTCTTTTATAGTAATTTAACTTTTCAATTGTGCGCCTCACTTCACTCAGGCTCGCGTCTCGTCTTGCGCCTAGGCTCCAAAGGACCTTTAGTGCCTTAGTGCACCTAGAGCTTTTGATAACATTGAACGAACCCAAGGAACAACTACACAAAAGAAAATATCTCTATATCTCTACAATCTCAAACTATCCAAAAAATCAAGAAAGTCCTCCAAAGATATGCAAGATCTCCCGGCAACCCAAAAAAAGAGAAGCTCAAAATATGATTCTTTAACACCCATAGTGGCGCTTCAACACACTCAAAAGACTTCCTATTTCTTTCACACCAAAGGCCCCACCAAAATACACGGATCCCTTCAAACTTCTCAGGCTTGGCCTCCCACTGTACACGCCTTCTATTGCTCAAGAACACCGATCATAGACTCTGGCACAATCCAATGTACTCCAAATATCTAAAGCACGTAACCCAGACATCTCTCTCCAATGGGCAATGTAAGAGAAGATTCAGTTCTGCATAAACTTATTTTTTACCTCTATTTTAAAATTTCTGACTTAGTTATAATGTTCACGGCAGTACTCACTAGAGAAAAATAAAAATAAAAAGGGGAATTAAAAAGGCATGAATTGAGAGTTCATACAATTTGTTTCATTGTTCCATATTTTGACTTTAGAACGTTATATGAGCATGTGGATCTGTGTGGTTTTAGATGTTTTACATGCTCTAAATTAGAGCTTTGCAAGAACCTTATCAATGGCTTCTCTGCCGGTTTGGTTGATGAGAGTAATATTTAGTATGCATTTATTACCTTTTGTATCTCACCTCAAAGTTTGTGTTTTTTTATCAGATTTGAATTAATTATAGAGTTCGTCTTACTTGTTGTTGGTGATAATTTTGGCAATTTATTGAGGGGTTGAGATTGTGATGGTGATTTTAAGTTTTCACTTTTAGTTGGTTACTTTTCTAAATTGGTTTAAATTAATTAGTGGGTAGATTATTTCAATAATTTTAGATTATTTTATATAGATTAAAATAGAGAGTCAATATATTTTTAAATTAAATTATCATTATTAATTTTCTCCCTAAATGACATATTTTTTCCTTTTCCTAACAGACGCAAATGTAAATTACATTTTTATATTTTATTTTTTAATATAATTATATTTATATTAACTAAAAAAAATATGTTTTTTTCTCAAAATTATATTCATTGTAAAATACACGAATCAAGTTAGTTTATGTGTTTGATAGTCTAAAGCTATAGAAGGCCATGTTATGCTTTGTGTATTCGCTTGGAATGCGCTCCCCTTTTGAGAGCTTTTATGAAATTTTTCTTATCCAAAAAAAAAAAAATAGTTTATGAGTTATCGCTAAATAGATTTTATTTTTAACTCAACTTCACTTCTATGAAAAATATGTTTGGTGAAACCAAAATTTGTTCTAAATATTTTACTAACTTATGCCATATGAATTGCATTTTTCACATCTTATCAAATATTTTTTATTGGATGATTACAATCAATTATTTTTCTCTCTCTATCTAAAATATTTAGTACTTATATTTGAATTTCGTGCAATGCACGTATACTAATTTAATTATACTACATGAATTGACAAGAATACCAATCAATATATATATATATATAAACAAGAATACCAATATGAGAACAGTATACTAAAAATTGCAGCAACAAAAATATATAACCTGTTCCAAAGCAGCAAAGTCTTCATCCTGCTTTTGCAAAAAAAAATCTTGTTTCCTCTCTGTTCTGTTTTCATTGACACTATGCCTATACACATCATCCCCATTACTAGCTGAAACTGAAGACTTCATGGAATGGTTAAATGCACTAAATACATTTGGAGCCTTCAACTTTGGAAAAGGTTCCATTCTTTCAGTTTCAGTAAATGACTTCTCTGACACAGATGATGCAAGACTGACGTCCATGTCATGAAAGTTTGTACTAAAAGATTCAGCCTTCTCTGGTTCAGTAGGTGGAAAAGATATAGAAGAAATTCTTGGCATATTGATAGAATCAAGGAAAGATGGACGAGATCTCCTAATGTTGGTTTCAGCTACAGCTGGATATACTAGTGCATAATTAGTTGAACTTTTGACATCAAAACTGAAACCTGGATATTGAGATTGAGATGGCCACAGAGGTTCTCTGTCTGCACCTTGCATGTTTTGTCCTACTTCATGAGAGGACTCTGTGATATAGTTAGAGAATGAATGGAGTCCATCATTACAAACATATTGTCATCGGATTTTCTCCCAAAGAATAAATAACGAAGTGAAAAAAAAGAGAATACAATAAGCATTACCCCGGAGCCCCGCCAGCCCAAAAATAAAATACCAATAACGATAGCAACTTTACCTTCATAAGAAGAGGATATCCAGGGGCTAGGCAGCAGGCTGGTATAACCAGACTTGTTTTGTAGTAAATTACTGCCAGAATTCTCAAGAGAAACATTTGCAGCAAGAACATGCGATGTACTAGGATTTTTAACTGTAAAATTCTTCAAGTGACTATCATTATCTTTTGACTGTGCGTCCTCCAACCCATAACAACTCGATTGACTGGAATTGCTATCAATATCTCGAACTGCTTGAGGGCGAAGAGAAATATATTGATCCGTTGAAATGCCAAGTTCTTCTGAGGATCCATTATAATTGGCTAAGTCATCACTCTTCTCTTTTATCTGAGGGCTATAATAAACATTTACTGGTCCAGCTGGCCCTGACCCATTATATCGGTTGAAGTCTTGGTCTTTTGCATGTTTCTGCACCGATTGAACTAAAAATGAATTACTATAATTTGCTGACAAAGGGGGACTAGCATGTTTGCCAAAAGAAGAACCTAGCTCATTGTTCTGGACAAACTCAATTGCTTTGTTGTCATTGTTCATGGCAACACCAGACAGTCCAATAACAGCTCCACCACTTCGATCAGACGTACTGGCTCCATCTGAATCTGTAAGCCGTACATGTTCAGTTTCGAAAGGTTGCTTCTCATGTAGATCAACATCTGCAGTATGAAGCTGACTTGTGGATGAAGTTTTTTTGGCTCGTTCTGCTGCTTTCTTCTTACGGAATTCCTCCAGCTGCAAGAAAGAAAGAAAGAAAGAAAAAAAGACAGCATTAAATTTGATAATTTGGCTTTGGCCAGGTTGAAAAAGCAATTTACATGAATAAAGATTGAACCAAAAATACGGTAAAGATGGATACTGTAAATTTTTGTCCCATCTGTTAGAAGCACCTTGGGTGAATGCAAATACATACATCCAGAAGTACAATAAAAAATAAAAAAATCAGTAATTCTTGTTTTTTTTAGGAAACAACAAATCTTAAAAAATTGACATTATTTATAAAGGTGGGCAGTCAGGACAAACTTCTAACAACAGCAGTAAAACAAAGAATAAAATTAAATCACACCCCTAAACAAAAGAATAAACCAAAGTTCAGTCACACATGGCTATATTTGAAAATGAGAATTTAAAATTTTTCATTACAAAGCCATGACTACTATTTATCATAGTATTATTCCTCAAAATTTCTATTTGTCCTTTCCTCTCAATCCAAATGGCAAAAAATGAAAGACACTAAAAGAACACACATATATGATATAAATATGGCAATATATAAAGGCGGATACAACCAGTGCTTGGTACACTGGTAAAATGCTTGAGCTCTCAAGCGTGAGGATGCAGGTTCAGCCACTTAGTGCAAGTAATACAAAAGCTTATGTCTATATCTAGTCCACCCCTCACAACACCCTCTCTTAATAGGAACTACACTAGGTAATGACCTTTTATATTATATGTACTGCACACATATAAAAAATAATTGTATATATTTACTAATTTAAAATAATAAATATTCTTCATGTTATATACATATATATGACTAACATTCACTTATAAAGGAAATTATGACAAACAAACAGATATTCTGTATTTCTAACTTATAATATCAACAATCACATTAATGAAGCTGAGTTATGCTGCATGGACATGGACTTCGGATTAAGTAAACAGAATATATACTTTGGATTTACTTGAGATAGATGCCCATCATTTGAAAAGATAGACATTATAATAAAGATAAAAGAAACCTTCACTTCATGCTTACCTACTCGAAAACCTTTTATGATGGCCAAGTCCTTGGCTCTAGAGATCAACCTACTCAAAGCATCAACTGAAAAAAGAAGCAAAGGGGAATCTAAACTCTCAACTAGACCCCCAAAGGCATGAAACCATCTTTGGCTTAACATCAATAATGACTGCAAAAATTAATAGAAACTGAAAAACCCCCAGCATCCAAAAGTATTTTCTACACATCACACAATCCTCATCCACATGGACATAAGCTTTTACGAAATCCTCTACATCTTTTAAAAGTATTTTTCCAAAATAAAATAAAATCCCCTCTTTAATAGCATTCCGAAATACCTTTACAACGTCGTTACTCGTTAGCCACCAAAACTGCATCAAGAATTTGTCAACCTCTGAAAGATCACTTGACAAAAATAGATTCTCTTGCATCACCTTCCTCGTTTAGAAAAAGAACACTATGGCAAATATCATGCCAAAGGTATTGTATCACATTGGTAAATGCATTTACATAGAATCTAGAGTCACGGATATAGTCAGGGATTCAATTCTTCTCACCATCATCAAATAAAATAATAAATAAATCTGAAGCCTCAAATGGAAGTGGAGAAGGATGTATCCTTCTTGAGAAGAAAACAATAGAAGTTCTATCAGAATTCTATTCTCTTAACACTTCCCAAAAATATAAAGTCACAGTAAACCCATCTAGACTCTTCGCTTTATCCATGTCCATCTTAAAAATCATCTATCTAATTTCATCCACTTCATAGGATCTTTAAGGCATAACACAGCTGGCAAATTGGAAGGCTCTGAGCACTTCCTTGTATTAAGGGCATCTAAGGCAAGAAGGCATGATAAGAAAGAAATTGTAAGGATCTTTCTGAAATGAAGCTTTAATCCTTCTTGACATACAATATATCTGAATAGACAAAATGACAAAATTTCCCTGGCTATATAACTTTTGCATGATGATATACTTGTCAAAAAAAACATTTGCAAGATCATATGGAAGAAGATGTCTTTTGCCACCTTTCCCAGTGATAGGTTCAGTGATATAAGAAGCAATAGAACAAAACAAGTTTCAATCATACCATAAATTTTTCCTACAGATTCATGGACTGATTGTTCGATATGATAAACAAATTGTAAAAAAAGTTTTCCCATAAGCTCCAACCACATCAATAATAGATTAAGAAAGACTTCATATGTTTCAATGAATTAAATATTTTCTTTTGTAGTTCTATCATTAATGTTCATTTACATTCCACCTCTTTGGTGATGAAAACTGCACCAAAAGATGCATATAATCAACGATATTGTCACTTCAAAAATCACCAGCAAAAGATCACTCAAGATATTGTAAACCATAGTCTTTCCCTTCAAAACAAAAATTATAAATCACTTAAAGGAATTCAATAAAATATGATAACAGATAGCAATCTAATAGCATATTGCAAGATGTGGCCAACAAGACTTAGCACGCATCTTAAGATATTCTACAAATGAAACTGCAATTCGTAAGATTTTTTGCCCAGTTTTAAGATCTTCTTTTCAGTGTTCTAAGCGCCACATGTATTCTACTAATGTAACATTTTGTTTGCAAAATGAACTCAGTAGTCAGTAGAGAAAGTAACCAAGATGGAAGTTGTAATATTGCCAACAGAACAGACTTTGGACACCCAACTAACCAAATTCTATATACATACATACATACATACATGTGTGTGTGTGTGTCTATATATATATATATATATATCAGCTTTTCATTTTGTCATAAAATAATCTAAAAACTGAGTCAGCAATTAAATTGAAGTGATCTAAACAACAATCCTTTCAAAAATTTCAAATCTCTGGAAAATCAGCAAAACACATTTGAACTAGTACATGAAAGCAATCCAAATTTGAGAGTAGAACACACCCGTCGTTTTCCAGCCTCCAAATGCTCCTGCTTCCGCGACGACGTCATCGAATTCGGCAACACCTGAGCCGACGCCATTCAAGGTCTCACCACCGATTCATTCACAATTTTCCATAAATTCTGCAAACTAGCCCAAAACATCCACAAATTCTCATCGAATACCTAGATATATACCCTATATGGTATAACACAATACAGATCAAGATATATATATGTATACATATATACAAAGCTTGACAAATGATTGTGTGAGCATAGATCAATCAACGGTCGTGTGTAACGGCTCAAAAATTTGAAATTTTGGGACGGATTTTGAGGAACAAAACCCTAAATTGCAGACCAAAGGGTCCGATCTGAACGGAGAGGAGAGTTCGGTGATGTTTGTTTGTTCAAGCAGAGATCTCCTGCCTTCTCTCTCTCCCGTAATGGTTGTTAACATTACCTGATGTTACGAAATGGCGACGTATGTGGACCCACAAAAAACAAGTGTTACTGTTGCGTTTTTGCCTTCTTGGTGATTCAAATTCGAATGTCGGGTGCTCTTTCGGTTCGGATCGATTTTTGCCTTCTTGCGGGTCGATTTGTTTTATAATAGAAGTCCTAATAAAAAAAAAAAATTATCCTCGTAGGACTGCAACCTAGAAAGCACGGACACTTCGTATAGGGGTGCCGTGTCCGTGTCGGACACTCGGATACTCCTCGAACACGTGTCGGACACTCCGTAGAAGTGTCCTGGAATTTTTTTTTTTAGGACACGGCTGGGACACGGCAAGGACACGCGGGGGACACGGCAAGGACACGCGGGGGACACGGCGGGGTACATTTTGTAATTTTTAAAAGTGCAAAAAAACCCCTGAACTTTTGCAAAGTTACAAAAAGACCCATTTGAATTATTTTTTTTAGCATTTCAGCCCCTCATCTTCTAAAAATTGACATATTGACCCCTTGAAATAACTATAATGACATATATCATTTAATATGACTATTATGCCCTTTTCTATATAAATATAGTATTTTCTAAAATAAAAAATTTTAAAAATAAAAAATAGTTAGATAAAATTCCTAAATAATAAATTTAGAAACAAAAAAAATAAAAAAGCCAATATAATGAACATCCTTTTTGAAAATACATTAATTACTTGATAATAAATTGAAGTATTTGTGTGATTTATTATTTTTTTATTGTTACATTTATGATATTGTGGATATTGGTTAACTTGTTGAATATATATTAATATATTATTTCATAGCCGTATCCCCGCCGTGTCGTGTCCTGTTTTTTTAAAATTTGTCGTGTCGCCGTGTCCGTGTCGTGTCGTACCCGTGTCCCGTGTCTGTGTCCATGCTTCTTAGACTACAACTCAGGCGGCTTAGAGGTACAATTCGGACTCAACCCTACATATGAAATATTCAACCCTAACTACTCAATCCACCTTAAATTTTGCAATTCGGGTTGAGATTTCAAGTTAGAAAGTCGGGTTAATTCGAATTATCTATATCATCAATCTCCATGTTAAAATTTAAAGTGATCATCAATAAGTTTCACATTAGATTACGTTTAAACACAAAAAAAATTAAGAACTTAATGCAAATTTCTAAAAAATTACAAACAAATTTTTAGAAAATTAATTATCCAAAGTGTTAAAATACAATAAATTAAGATTTAAATAAAGGAAGTTGAAAAGAAAAAGGTTATCATAATTTGAATATTATATATAATATATTCAAAATAAAAAAAATATGCATAAAAATAATATTACAATTCGGGTTATGATTGGGCTCGGGTTGTTGGCACCTCAACCCAAGCCCAACCCTAATTAAGTTCGGGTAAAAGTTTTTCAACCCAAACTCAACCCTAATTGTAAAAATAGTTGTCTATGTCCATAAAAAATCGTGTTGAGCTCAAATTGAGTTCGATTTGCCCAACCCAAGTTGCACCCCTACCTCATAATATTAATTATGTGACCTGATCAAGTATTGTGTAAAAAATTTGTATTTGAACATTGCAGAATTTCTAATCATTCATGAGCAAATGTATGGTGGTGTATGATTTGTTGAAAACTAGTTTTGAAAATAATGTTATCAAATAAACTTTAGGTTAAAATTAAAGTAGTTTTACTAAAAATTTTAAGTAGGTCCACATTAGAATGCGTTTCTCTTCAAAAATAAATGAGCGTATTATATTTACTTGCTTCCGTTTCAAGATAAATAAGAAATTTGATTCAAAGTAAGGTGTTTGATAAAAATTTAAGAGGTGAAAGTCGATTTGTAAAAATATTTGTCTTTAGAAGATAGAATAAAATTTTGTGAGTATTTATAACCCAAGTTTGATACTTTGGATTGAGACCCAAGTTTTGTAGACAGGGAGGACTTAGCCAAGCTTGATCCAAACCCAGCCACCACCCCCACACACGTGCGTGTCGGTCGGTTTGGACCTAGGCATGGGCTTTTCAAAAAGATAAATCTATTTATATTAAAAAAAAATTTAGATTGTTGGGCTTGAGCTAGTTGGGTTTCGACCTATTTAAGTGTGTTGGGCTCTAGAGTAATTTAAATCTTTCAAAACCCAAACGGTAGTGGTTAAAATTCGAATAGGTAAATGGTGTGCTTAGGGATGGCAATTTGCCCCGCTTCATCGAGTACTCGCCCAGCTCCGCCCCGTTTAAAACCCGTTTATGGAACCGTTTAAGAAAACGGGATGGGGATGGGGTTAGAGAAAATAACCCGCGTTTAAACGGGACGGGACGAGGGTAAGACCTTACCCCAACAGGTACCCGCCCCGTTTAAGTCTATATATATTTATACTTATATATATAATATATAGAAAAAATATTAATAATGTATAAAGAAAATATTAATATTATATATATCATACAACTATACAAGTTTATTATATTAGTAATAGATGACTCAATATTATTCATTATGTTGCAAGTACTTAAATATGTGTTTTTGGTGTATATGTATCAAAATATCAGATTTATTATTATAAAAATTTTTGCATTAAAAAAAAATGTATAAATGGGGCGGGGCGGGGCGGGGCGGGGAAAGTTAAACGGTTATGGGAATGAGGAAGTCAAAACCCGCCCCGCCCCGCCCCGTTTATATACCGTTGTGGGGAGGGGACGGGGAGGGGAAAGTTAAACGATTTCGGTTATGGGGAAGGCAAAACCCGCCCCGCCCCATTGTCATCCCTAGGTGTGCTAGTTCGGGCGGAAGGGTCGCAACTCGTAACCGTTTAGGTTGGCCCAAACAAGCTCTAATTCCTTATAAATACCTTTGGGTTGCATATATTTTGGATTTCATTTCTATTGTTCTAACCGTTTGGGTTGACCCAAACCAAGTAGTGGCTTCGATTTGCAAAATCATCATTTTGGATTTCATTTTTCTTCTTTCTTACATCAACTTGATCCTAGGTCATGAGCTCGACCCGTGTGGTTAGATTGTATAATAGGTTCGAGCCTAGTGGTTTGGATTGAGTCCAAATCATATTAGTGTTAGTACAAAATATCTGAGTCAAGTCAGAGAGAGTATTACACAGTGCTAGTTCACTGGTTCAATTGGTTTGGAATGCTGCTAGCGCCATTGAGTTCATACAACACCAAATGAGGTGTAATTTGTCTTAAGGGCATACGGAGTAGAATCCAATTCTAGGTTCTTTATATATTAGTAATTTTATTATGCTAAATTATATATTAATATAATTTGCATGATATTTGCATATTAATATAAATATCACTTGGTCTTCAATAGTATATATCATATATGCTTATATTTTGCCAACATGATTAAATTAAAAATTAAGCATTGAAGAGCTTTTTTTTTTTATATATGTGCTGTCATAATATATCGTGACAGTTTTATCCTCTACAGACTATATAAATGATGGTTGAAAATTGAAAAAGTGAAATCTTAAATTCAAAAACCTAATACTATTGGTATAATTATTTTTTGTTCACATTATCTTAATTTTCCTAACAAAGAATTAGGATTCGATTTTGAGAAAGGGAGCCTGAAAAACAAGGATCAATTGGAAGGTAGGCAAGTCTGGTGCCGACAGTCGCATTAACCCCATTACAAGGTTTTAGGGCAATGTCAAAGTTTCGAACACAATTGAGTTGTAAGGGGTATTGATGGTCGTAGTGGTGGAATTTTTTCAACAATAAGAAACATGATCAAAACGAACTGATACACAAGTTTCAGCCAAATTCAATCAAGCTATGTTTTCAAATACTTTAAATGAATTTCATTAAATATTTAAATGTGATTTCATACTAGGAATGGGCTATAAATTAAATTTGAAGGAACTGCTATGTTCACAAAAAACCAAAAAATAAGGATGCATATTCACAAAAACACACACAATATAACATAGATGTAGAAATTAGTATACCTATAATTGGCATATGAAAATTATTTACTTTTACTTACTTGATTTTATAGTTATTTTCAATATTTCTCAATATTTATATTTGTTTTTTAAGTCACTTTCTTATTAACTTTTTTTCATGCAAAATAAATAAATATATATATATACACACACACATTAGTGTATATCCGTATCTATGGCACTATTATGCACTCAGAATCGTAATCGTTAGATAAAATTATTTTGAATCGTACATAGATAAAGATATTTTGAATCACATTATTAATTTTTTAACCACTTTGACCTTTAGATTCACTTTTTTGTCAAACTATAGTTCGCTTAAATGTAATATAGATATAGATGTCTGTGTGATGTATAGAATGCTTTTAACTTCACATTATATACATGTATTGGTACTTTACTAAAAGTTTCAGAAGGTACCACTTGATCTCGAATTTAGAAACTCTTAAAATGTAAATCTATCGTTTGGTTGTGTGGAGCTTGGTTTTTCTTTTCTTTTTTCTATTTTGGTCTTTAAAATGTCCAGAAAAATAAGAGAGGGAAGCTAAAAATAGGATTTAAAATCCAGGCTGAAAATTTCGGCCAAGTCGGGATGAGATTTGGTGGTATTAGCCAAATCATACGGGCCGAACCTCAATCGAGACAACAATGAATTCCTAAATCAATCAATTGATTTTTTAACCACTTTGACGGTTAGACTCACTTTTTTTTTTGTAAAACTATAAGCAGCTTAAATGTAATATAGATATAGATGTGTGTGTGGTGTACAGAATGCTTTTAACTTCACATTATATACATGTATTGGTACTTTACTAAAAGTTTCAAAAGGTACCACTTGATCTCGAATTTAGAAAACTTAAAATGTAAATCTATTGAAAAATCCCAACTTTTTTTTGTGTCTTGATTCGTAAATCTATTGTTTGGAGCTTGGTTTTTTTTTTTCCTATTTTCATCTTTAAAATGTCCAGAAAAATAAGAGAGGGAGCTAAAAATACGATTTAAAATTCAGGCTGAAAATCTTGGCCAAGTCGGGCTGAGATTTGGTGGTATTAGCCAAATCAAATAGGCCGAACCTCAGTTGAGACAACAATGAATTCCTGAATCAATTAATCTCAAACGTACGTTTCTACTATTATAATTTCATGATATTACCACTTACAAACACATGGTAAATAAATCTAACATTTCATATGAAAGACTATTAATGTGGTACTTCCCAAGAGCAGTTGCTTTGTGCAAATAATGATACAACATATATATATATATATATATATATATATATATATATATATATATATATATTGAAGTCAACACCTTCCAGTACTCTTGATTAAAAGAGATCAATTTTTGCAGATGCTACTTTGTTGAGTTTGTGAAAAGCTTCTCCCTAAAGCATTTGAGATGAGCCATCAATTTTTCGCGATCAGGAAGATTTTCTTTGATGACATTAACTTGTTTAAAATTTTGAACCCATGCACACAAGCTAGGCAAAGTGCTTGGTTGTAGCAATTTTACCCCAATCACTTCTTCCAAGCATTGTAACCAGTGAGCAAGCCATCCGAATGAGATGTCTACTATTCCTATGGCTTCACCTCCAAAGAACTTCTTATCTCCAAGGCCTCTCTCTTCTATGATTTTCAGCACTTCCAATGCTTCTTTGATCGCTTTCTCTTGTTCCTTTCCACTTCCATTAAGAGCATAAAAAATGGGACCCTATGATGTGATCAAAAAAATAAAAAATTCTTCTTAACAATAGTATATAGTCGAAAATACAATAATCTAAAGGTTAAAAGGCAAAAATATCACGACTTTCACAGTTTTGCAAATATTTCTCCATTGTACAACTAAGGGTCTGTTTGGTAACTGTTTATATTTAGTGTTTATTGTTTAAGTGTTTGTATAAACAGTGTTTATGTTACGCTTTTGTTTATCCATAAACATGAGTGTTGTTTGATAACGAAAAAACATTTGGCTTATTTTAAAAATCATAAACAAAAAAATATGTTTGTTAACCTTAAACTAATTTTTTTTTTTTTAAATCAACATAACAAATTACATAAAAAGTCAAGTTTATGCTACAACAAATATATACAGCAATAATAGAGAAATAAATATGCATAAAAAAGAAATAAATAATATTGGATTACATATATATCTACATATCAAATGATACTGTAAAAGTAGAATGACCCACAATCCAGAAAGCCCTAACAAGTAAGGGATGCACATGATTTGGTTCTTTACGGTTATTGGGAGAACCGGAACCAGAACCAGAACCATTCCCAACGGTTCTTTAATTTTGAATTCGGAATAAATGAGTTCGGTTATTATAAGAGTTGTATTTAACCTTATAATAGTTATAATAACTTCATTGTTTAAAATTTTTTACATAATAAAATGTTATTATAAATATATATATATATATTCAACGGTTCCAGTTCTGGTTTCAAGGTTTGGAACCGGAATCGTAGTGAACGGTACCTAAAATTTAGAGTCGGAACCGAAACCGTAGTGAATGGTTCGATTCAGTCCAATTTGTATGGAGTGAGAAGATGGATTTGGAGACTCTTTCTCTTGAACTTCTTACGTTATTACTTTCTTTTCTATTTATTTTTATTTCTATTTTTCTTTCAACACTGAAAATGAATGAATGATATGAGTACAAAATACCATTCTTATTTCTTTGACAAGGAGATGGTTGAGACTTCTTTGTTTTTTCCTCAAATAAATTTTTTTTTTTAGCATAGGTGCCCCTAAGTAACTATTTCTTATTATCAAGTATATTAGTAATTATTCATATTGTATCCAATATTTTATTCTCAAGGCAATTGATGCTCTTTAATTCTGTCCACACTTAATAATTCTAATATTTTTATCGTTGTATCAAACAATATCCTTTTATATATATATTTTATTTTCATTTTCTCACTTTTAGTTTCAATTTTTAATTAAAATAAAATAATCACCATTTTAGATAAAAAAAAGAAAAAAAAAGTTTTTTTCTTTAATAAACATAAACAATAAACATCATTTTGGTATTTATGATTTGAAGGCTTAGCAACAGTGTTGTTTTAAAAACGTTTTGACAATTTATAAACAAAACAAAAATTATCAAACATGTTTATCATAAAAATTTATTTTAATAAACAATAAACACTAAACATAAACAGTTACCCAACGGATCCTAATTCTCTCGACTATTTGAAAGTTGCAACTTATCCAATTCTTTAAAGTGCTTTTAAAATACAAATACCTTACCATTTTACCTCACAAGAAATGATTTTTTTTTTTTAAATACATTAGTTGTGAAATAAAAATGAAACCTAATGACAAAAAAATTAGATAAATACATACACATATATATACATACACACACACACACACACATATATATATATAACCTATTTACATTAGGGTTCAATTCATGGATCTAAAAATGATTTAAAGTCATTTTGATTAATAAAAAAGAGTATTGTAGAGATTTTAGGTCCAAAAATGTCTACTATTGTAACGGTCCGCAAACGACATGAGCTATCTGCATATTTTTGGAATAGTACGAGTTTAGGTTTCGTACTTTATGCTGATATAAAAGATGATCAAACATGTAATATACAGTAATAAAGGGATTAATTTCTATATGCAAGAAGTAACAAGTATGTTTGAGGTCAAACAATGGTGTTTTTGGAACTGTAAGTATTATATGTGCAAGCTTGTGTGTATATATAGACAATCTACCAAGAACTAAGAAAGATCAATGAATTGTAACATAATTTACCTTCTCTTCTACAAATTTAATCCAAAATCGAGCCATGGCTCTCTCATAAGCATCTTCTGGCAGCAAGGGGTTCTCCGGCCACGTCTCTTCGATGTATTCAAGAATAATAAGGGACTCCACAACTGGTTTGCCACCATGAACAAGCACAGGGATCTTCTTGTGAATAGGGTTATACTGTAAAAGCAGTTGACTCTTGTTGGGGAATTCTTCTATGTAGTCATAGTTCACACCCTTTAGTTTCAGAGCCCATATCACTCTGTGGCTAAAAGGGCTAGCCCAAAATCCATGTAGCTTTACTTCTTCCATTGTTAGGTGGGTTGTCTACTACCAGGAGAAGCCAATTTATAGGGACTGATATGCTTCCTTCCTGCTTCAATTTTGGAAATTAGAGGAAGAAACCTTATAGAGTCAAGGATTTTAGGTTGAGCCCGGATCTTTCAGCTAATTTGTTTTCATCCCTCTTTTTGTTCTTTCTATGCCAAATTAATTATTTCTGTGATGTAGATCTTTTACCATCTTTAAGATCAAAAAAGAAAAAGAATTTTTGTTGCACTATGTAGGACAATTATATTGATATATATGAACAAATGTATAAAAAAAGAAAATAGCTAGGGTAAAAAACCCTTTTTTTTTTTTCTTTCAGAATTTCAAACAATGAATAAATAAGTAAGTAATTACAGGGTCAAAGGGATAGGATATGGATGGACCAGGCCCATAACCTTGAATAGACAATTGGGGCCCTATTTATGGAGGCCCAACAATTGTGCTCTAACAAATTCAGTAACCCGTAGAATTATGACCATGTTCATTACAATCCGGCTACCACATCTAGTTCTCAAGCAGCAACAACAGGGTTGCTTAGGAAGGGATGTCTGATGGACGAGGTGGAGTCGAATGAAGGAAGGAGGTAGTCCCCATTGAAATTGGATTTCTCTAGAGGAGGCTGAAAATTTCATTGATGAGGATGACAATTTTCCTTTAACAGACTCCATGATTCTTTCAAGCATCTGATTATGCGACGAATGAAGCTCCGTAAAGATTCGATGGTTTCTTTCTTTCCAGATATGGTAAATAGATGCAGAGAAGTGTTGACTGAGTTTGTGATGTTCTTCGGTTTCCAATGGTTGGATCACAATAAGTTCTACTTTACTGCATAATATGTGATATTGGAATTATTGAAGTATACCTTGTATGCATATGATTATGGCTATCCAACACAGTGAAAGGTCATTATCAATAAGAATAAATGAGAAAGACGGGGTTAGTTTAGGGAATCTGGGAACAATTTACAGTTTGATAAAAAGAATATCTTATTTTAAGATTATTGAAAAAGGCAGAAATTCTCAAAAAGGGTATTGATTTTAGAAGTATTAATCCAATATTAAGCTGTATTTCGGAGGACTGGTCACACGAGTACTGATTTGTTTTTTTTAAAAAAAGAAGAAGAAGAAAAGGGTTAAGTATAAATAAGACAAATTAGAAGGGCCTTTACTCAATATTTTTATTTATTTGAATACTTTTGTTGACTAAACTAGCTTTGATAGTCAATCAACTTTAAACTATTCGTGGACCCTTGACTGATTGTGGGTTTGTAGCTTTGGACACTGACATTTTGTCTAATGTGTGTTCAGTGTTCAAATTATTTTGATTTATGTTTGCACACCTTTTTTGACTTTCTCCGCCGGCCTTATCTGAATATTCGGAGGAGAAGTTCAGGAAAAACTCAGGTTAAAAAAATAAAAAATAAAAAAAATAGTAAATCTGAAGTTTGTCGATTATGCACATCTTATAAAATTTATCTTGAGTGTTGTACATACAATGTAAATTTATTTAATATTTTTATATCGAATGTATTGTAAATATACAAAATTTATTTCAAAAAAATTTATTTATTTATAATTTTCTAAAATAATTTTCTCTTAATCCGAATTTTTTAGAATGCAATTAAATTGAGTATGCAATACTATTAGTCACTCCAGAGTACCAAGCTAATAACAGTAATACTGCTACGTACTTATATATCATACCTATATATGTCATCACACAATGAAATACAGGTAAATTAATGTAGCATTCATATGAAATAACACTAAATAAAGTTTACTTCGTGAGAGCTACTTTTGTGATTAGATACTCCACAGTACCAACAATGTACTATAATTTCGTCCAAATGTCAAGTGATTATTTTTATTTAACGAGAGTACTTACATTATCACTACCTCAATGCCCAATATATTTTTCTCAAAGTGGGTTATAAAATAACCATCTAGATCACTACAAAAAGACTAGATACAGAAATATATATATTCATTGCAATCATATTCAATTATTAGCATACATGGTGTGGATCACAAGCTATATATAAAACTTGGTGCTACTTTGCTGACCTTGTGATAAGCTTCTCTCTCAACCATTTATAACAGGCAGGGGCGGAGCCAGGGGGTGCTAGGGGGGCCATGGCACCCCCAAAATTTAAAATTTTTTTTTTATACCCCAAAAAAAATAATTAATTTTAAATAGTACCTTAAAATTTATTAAAAATTTCAATTTGGCCCCCCCAAATCTTTTCAAAAAATTCATATATTGACCTCAAATAGGAAATTTGAAAATAAATTTAGCTTGTGTCTCCTTGAAAACTATATAAAAAAAATTAAACTTACACCTTGTAGCCATACTTTTGAATGCCCAAATATTGTGAAATAAAAATTTAAGTTCATTAATATTGTAATCCTTACCATAACAAATCGTTATTTTATTTATATATACACATATACAATATCTATTATACTAATTCAAAAGAGAAATACATTAATGTCCCTGCATGAACCTTTTTTATCAAATATTTTTGTAAATTGATGTTTACAAGAAAAATATCTAGAATTATATATCAATCTTCATTTGCTAAATGACAAATTGAAAGGAGGAAAAACAAGTGTTGTGAAATTATAAACAACAATAATTATATATACTAAAACTTTTAATGGTCATTTACTAACAAATAACAAATTCTATGACTAATTTATGTATAAGCCACTAAAAAAATAATCTTGTTTTGTTAAAACTTGTGAGATTTTGTTTAGTTAAAATTATTATTTTTTTTAATCAAATATATCTTTTCGAAGTGGAATCAAATTACTCAAAATCTTTTTCTAAAAATTGGATTTTTGAAAAACTGAAACAATTAATTGTTGAAGAAAAATTGGTTTTCTAATTTTTTTTTCTTTACCTCTTCACTTTTTCGTTGTAACTTATCGTTTCATCTTCTCAATTTTTTTCATTCTCACATCAATTTTCTATCTAATTATTTAAGTTGCATTTTTCTCAATTTTGAAAATTTTTTTCCTAAACAAATTTCTCAACATATATACACTATAACTAAAATTTTTAAAAATTATATTACAATTGGTTGCTAATATTTTTAAATTTTAATTACATAATGTAAATTTGGCCCCCTCAAAGAAAATTTCCTGGCTCCGCCCCTGATAACAGGCCAACAATTTTTCGCGATCACGAAGATTTTCTTCGATCACAGCAACTTCCTTAAAATTTTGAACCCATGCACAAAATTGAGGCAAAATGCTTGGTTCTAGCAGTTTCACCACTGCAACTTCTTCAATGCATTCTAACCAGTGAGCAAACATTCCAAATGAGATGTCTACTAATCCTATGGCTTCACCTCCAAAGAACTTAACTCCAAGCAGGGGCGGAGCGAGACTTCTAGTGTTGGGGTCAAATTTTTATTTTTATATTTTACATCAATTTAATATTAATTTTATGTACATGTACAAAATTATATATAATATATATGTATTATATAAATGTATACGAATAAATATATATATACAATATATAAAGCGTCAATAATTTTTAGTAGCTTGACTAGACTTAGGCTTATGCTTCCAAAGTAATCAATTAACTTGAAAATTTATCAATTAGTTATTTAAATTAATTTTCTTATCAAACTTTCCTAACAAGGACAAAAAAAGATTAAGCTAAAATTGAAAAGCTTTCAATTAAACAATTAGACTTTTAATTTATAAACAAATACAAAATTCATGTTGTAATATCACAAATTAATAATTGAGCAAAATCTGGAACACGTCATACATATTAACACATCAACTATCAATCTATTATTATTTTTAATTATCAATTAATAGTATAATCATACTAATAGAATAATTCAAACATAATTCTTCTAATTCAATAGTCTTTTATACCAATTTTCGCTTATATATGAGTATGTCTCTGATCACTACCCTAAGAAAATAAGCTTAGTTTGATAAGTATTATCTATCAAATAAAGTACAACTGCTTCTTTTTCTTTTTTTCGAAATCCATATAAAAAATTATTTTTCAATACAAGGAACAAGATTGAAATTAAATTAGGAACTGAATTGATATAAAAAGGGATTAGTGTGTGGGCGTGTTTATATTCATGATGCAAAATTGACATAAAATACTATTATATTAGTATTGAGTTTCTAAAGGGCCAATGAAGAATTGGGTTTGGGGGTTTATTAGTATTAAGTTTCTAAAGGCTCAACGGCCAATGAAGAATTGGGTTTGGCCGGGTTTGGTAGAGTTTATTAGTATTGAGTTTCTAAAGGCCAATGACCTAGAAAGCACCGACACTTCGTATAGGGGTGCCGTGCCCGTGTCGGACACTCGGACATTCCTCGGACACGTGTTGGACACTCCTTAGAAGTGTCCTGGAATTTTTTTTTTTTTAGGACACGGCGGGGACACGTGGGGGACACGGCGGGATACATTTTGTAATTTTTAAAAGTGCAAAAAAATCCTTGAACTTTTCTAAAGTTACAAAAAAACCCTTTGAACTATTTTTTTGAGCATTTCAGCCCCTCATCTTCTAAAAGTTGACATCTTGACCCCTTGAAATAACTATAATGACATATATACCATTTAATATGACTATTATGCCCTTTTCTATATAAATATAGTATTTTCTAAAATAAAAAATTTTAAAAATAAAAAATAGTAAGATAAAATTCCTAAATAATAAATTTAGAAACAAAAAAAAAAAAATCCAATAGAACTTTATTTAACATAAAGTCATGTTAGTTTATTTGGTATTTTGTATTTAAATTTATTTGTTTGTTATTAGAAAAATGAGTAATATGCAATATTCTAGTAGTGGGTTTGAATATAATGAACATCCTTTTTGAAAATACATTAATTGCTTGATCATAAATTGAAGTATTTGTGTGATTTATTATTTTTTTATTGTTAGATTTATGATATTGTGGATATTTGTTAACTTGTTGAATATATATTAATATATTATTTCATAACCGTATCCCCGTCGTGTCGTGTCCTATTTTTTTGAAATTTGTCTTGTCGCCGTGTCCGTGTCGTATCATACCCGTGTCCCGTGTCCGTGTCCATGCTTCTTAGCAAATGACTAAAGAAAGACATGTATACTACTAAAGAATTTCAAATTTTTTGGGGGGGGCTCCACCCGTCTCCAAGGCCTTTCTCGTCTACAATTTTCGACACTTCCATTGCTTCTTCAATCACTTTCTCTTGTGCCTCTCCAGTTACAAACAAGACATAAAACAGCTGCGACCCTGAAGAGGATAACAAATAATTGTTCTTGATCAACAGGAATAGTACTAGTATATATAAAATATATACCATAATAAAATTTATATGATATAAGTTGTAATATATAGCAACAAAGGGATTTTCTCCATTTTTTGTTTGTTCTCTTTGGAGGAGGATGGATCTTCTTGGATATTCTTGGGATTGTATGGCCCTAGTGAGGATGTGGAGAGGGGAGTCTTATGGGAGGAGTTAGCATATGCCCGAGGTGGGATGCTTCATGGTGTGTGGGAGAGAATTTTAATTTGGTTCGATACCCTTTATGGTGATTAATGGTGTTTTCTTGCTTGGGCACTATTCTTCCACAGTAAAGGTATCTTTCAGCTAATTTGTTTTCACCCCTCTTTTTGTTCTTTTTTTGCCAAATGAATTATGTGGTCTACATCATTTAATTTAACATCCTCGCACTAAAAAAAAATCGGTGTCAAAATATTTTTATTTTTAAAATAACTAGGAAATGGATCATAAATAATTCCTCTTTATTCGGAATTTGGGATAAGGAATAAGAGATTATTTAGTTTTACAAAGAGTAATGCTATTCATGGCGAAAGAAATAGACGGACTAAACGATGCGCGACAAGAGAACATTTATATTCATGTGAGGTCCACATAGCCGAGTTTTTCACTCTGAAAATAATTTTTCCTGTACAAAACGGATAGAACTTTCCAGTGCACTTGAACTGAAAGGAAAATTCTTTTCAAAGTATAAAATTTAGTCGAACTTTATTGACTTGAGTAAAATTACTTTGAAAAAAACAAAAGAAGAATTGAGAAAGCTGGGTTAGTTAAGTAAATTTGGAAAAAGGAAAATTGGAAAAATACTTGTAATTTTCAAAAAAGGATACTATTATTATTCTTATAAGAATAGTTCAAGTGTTGAAGAGAGAGAGAGAGAGAATTTGAGAAATCTCTTAATTGAATTGATATAAAATGAACAGTACATAAAGCCTATTATATAGGCTAGTTGTGGGATTATACAAAGAGGGTGGTATGTGAAGCTATTACAAATTTTGATAGGTAAAATGTATATACTGATAACGCGTGTCGAGGTTAATATACATGTGCATAATGTGTGAATATATAATGTACAAAAATAGGTGGGAGTAGGTGAACATAAGTCTTCATCATCAAAAGCCAAAAAGGGTATTGAATCTAGGAGCAATAGGCGAATAAGTGATTGTGTTTCTGCAGCAGAGTTCGAGTTGCAGAGAATTAAGAATATGCATGGAGATATTTAGGTGGGTAAATGAAGGAGATTATATATGCAGAGGTTTTGATATAAATAAGATAAATTAGGAGGCCCTTTGCTAAAATTTCTATCCATTTGGGATGCCTTTGTTGACTAAACTAATCTAGATATCCAATCAAACTGTTTGTGGTTCTGGACATTGCCAGTTTGACTAGATCGAGCATGTGTTCATATCATGCTGTTGATATGGAGTAGAATTATACATGCATGAACTGAACTGATAAACATAAAATAAAAATCGAGGTGCAAGATTACTATTTTGACCACAAAACAATGATATTGCACCTTGATTTAGTGTGTTGCAATGTAAACTGTAATATAATTATTTCAAAGCTGCAACAACGTTGTTATTTCGAACGTGTTGCACCAATTATTTGGAGGGTACTACTCAAGTATTATATCAATGATATATATATTGTATAATATACATTACTATATTGTTTATATGTGTATTACATGCCACTTAGAGTATTTCCAGCCCAATCGAGTTTGGTGGGGTCCCAGTGTCTCTTGCATTCCGGCTCTTGGAATACCAAAACCGCGATCGGCGGCCTACATGCGGGCCCAATTTAATATATATTTTTTCCTTAGTCTCCACTAATCAAAAGTTAATCACTTTTATTAGTCATAAAAAGGAATGATTAATAAATGTTCAATCATTATTTGATTCTCTTTCTTAGTATTTGCGTAATCCTCATGCTGCTTTTGCTAAACAAAATGGACTACAACTGAAAATAATTCTGATTCTATTGTTTCGTTGCAAATATGCAATAGAATCAGAATTAATTAAACTAGAATACCCCTCTTAGTAAAAAATAAATTAAACAAACAAATGTATGGTGGTAGAGGAAGGTGGTGATGTGGAAGTAATCGCGATGGAGGTGGTGGTGTGGCAATGTGGAGATGGTGACAGTGGTGTGACGGTGGTGGTGATGTGAAGGTGGTCACATACAGTGACCAATTTAATGGACAAAAGTTAATGGTAGCTTAACGGAAAGGGATAAGTTGGGAGTTACATATACAAATAGAATTAGAGGGGTGCAATATGCATAATATCTATACTACATGAGTGTTTAATGCACTTCACCAGTTAAAAATTCGATAGATGAGTTGGTGTGGTTGGAGGCCATCATAGTATTTAACAATTATTGTCGACAATTATTTCAAGATAACAATCTTTTTTTTTATTATTATTATTATTATTATTTTAATTCTAAGAATCAAACCATTAATTCTCTCTCTCCCTCCAAAGTTACTGTGTTATACGACTTTTTCACAAATCAAAAGAAATTTCAGACCATGCAAATGTCGTTGCCGTCGCATGGAAGCTTGCTTTCTTGCGCTATGGAATAGGATAAGATAGGATAGGTAACACTTCGATGGATAGATGAACAATACGAAGTGAGTCAGTGAGGAAGACAATTTAATATAAGAGAACTAAGTTGTGGGATTTTAAATAGAATAAATTGTAGATGAAATTTTGAAGAGATTTTAGCAGGTGATTTTCGTGGTATGGGTTAATAATGATAAAAAGAGTTTTTTCGTCATTTTGTATAACTGATACTTTTTTTTATTATAAAACAATTAAATAATGAGGGACAATTTAGACATTTCATAAATTTTTAAAATAAAAAACTGACCCGGGTGTTATCATGCAAACCACACATGTGATAATAGCTATTGATTAGTATAACTTGAATTGTTAATTGGTCTAAAGTTTCGTTTAATAAATATTTTATAAAATAATTCCTTTGTCAGATGTTACAATAATTGAATTATAAATGACTTGTTATTGCATAATAGTGTGGTCCACCCACTTATGTTTTTTCATTTTCCTTCCAACATAGAAATGATGAGGTGCATGTATATCATTGGTATGGTGATGCAACAGCTCCACTCACTTGACTATATTCTCTTCAATCTACAAAAGCTGCCCCTCATTCACTAGAATTGTACATCTGATGTATGTTTTTTTTGACTGAAATAATACAAAATCTCTCTTATCATATACTTATAATGTTGCTTATCTATTATACTTTGTTCTCTTTTGAGAATAAGAATTAAGGTCTAGTTCATTATATTGGAAGATCTTTGCACATAATACTATCACAACACTTGTAAAATAGTATGGACACTGAGTGAATAGAACATGGAGTTATGGCAATGTACAAAGCATCATCTTAAAGGCAAATACGTTCATGTGATAATTTAGCATACTTATTTACCAGGAGTCTACCAACTACAACATTTAAGAAGCTGGTACACAATATTGGAATGTGTCGACTAAAAGATTGTACATGTTAAAATACTGCAACCACAATACTCATGAGGGGAGCAATTAATTAAATAATGGTATCAACATACTGTACTCTTTTTCCTTTGTTCAAGTTTTATCTCAATGGGTTTTCTCGACAAAATTTTAATGAGGCAATCTCAATCCATGCAATACCATTTTTAGAGACACAAGAATATTGTATAAAACTGTGAACCCGAATGAGGAGTGTTGCATAACAGTGGGGTCCACCCACTTGTGTTTTTTCATTTTCCTTACAACATAGAATGATGAGGTGCATGTATATCATTGATATGGTGATGCAACAGCTCCACCCACTTAATTATATTCTCTTCAATCTACAAACAACTACCCCTCACCCACGTGAGTTGCCTCCATTTTTCTGCCTATAAATATGGCAGTAGAATTGTATATCTGATGTATGTTTTTTTATTGAAGTAATACAAAATCTCCCTCTATCTCTCTTATCATATACTTATAATACTTTGTTCTCTTTTGAGAATAAGAATTAAGGTCTAGTTCATTATATTGGGAGATCTTTGTGCATAATACTATCACAACACTTGTAAAATAGTATGGACACTGAGTGAATAGAACATGGAGTTATGGCAATGTACGAAGCATCATCTTAAAGGCATCAGATAGAAATTGGGATACACACAATTCAGATTGGATTGATTTTTGAGATACTGATCATTCAATTTGAAACTTTGATTTGATTGTTGCATCATTAGCGAGACTCATTAAATTAACATCCATATGCCAATAAGAATGTGGGAGAGAGGAAAATATATTCAGTGTGCCCGACGCATATGTATTAGGCGCATCTAGGCCATTCGTGCGTCATACACGCCGTGAGTCCCATTGCACGTGTGGTGCACTGATGACTCAGATGTACCGGGCACAATGAATACCTTATCGAGTGAGGCTGTAAAAAAGTTAGTTGTAACTCATGAGAAAAAATGAAGATGGCAAAGGAAAAAATACTGCATTATTAGCATGTGCCTAGCATTTTTGTCATCTTTAAATAAGTTTCTTAAAGGGCATGAGATTAGGTCTTCCTAATACAGCTAAACCTATTTCCAAAGAGCTAAAATAATAAAAAAAAATTACAAGATTTTATATATACGCTTCAATTGCACACATTTAGGGAATTATGTGAAATAGTTTTAGGTGTGAATGAGTGAGTGCCTACCACTTTTCTCATATATAATCAGACTTCAAAATTTATTAATTTAATTAGTTAAACCATATACTCCCTTTGTTCCAGAATAGGTGATCACTTTTCATTTTTGACTGTCCCAAAATAATTATGTCATTCAAAATCCAATGCACCATATTTTTTAACATTTCTAGTTTACCTTCAATTGTGGACCCATCAAAGAAAAAATAACCTAGACATGACATTACTCTACCTTTTAGAAGGGTAAATTTGAAAATTCATTCACTTCTCTTACAATAAAAATACATTAAACAATATACCCTTAAAAAGTTGAGTTTCCAAAAAAAGGACTTTTTTTTTTGGAAAGAGGGAGTATATAACATTACATAAAGCTATTGCATTTAACTTATTACTCCATTAAATGTTTGGTGATGACTCCATGTTTTTAAGTCATTTTATTTAGTTGCATTGAAAGAAATCTTTTTTATTTTTTTATTTTTATAACATCTTCATTCTTAGTAATTCTACAAAAAGTAAATTCAGGCATGGTATAAGTCTGAATTCCTAGAGAAGAAGATTATTGGAAGGGTTGAGAACGACGAGAAAATATGGTTGTAGGTTACTCATGGTGAGAATCGATCAAGTTAGAGGAGGTCATAATTACTGAAGAAGTAATTACGTAGACAACTTAAACTTTATAGCAAATTGAACAATACTTACCTCCTCACCAGTAACGAAGAACATCCCTCACACCCGTATACAACACAATAAGACAAGTGTGCATTTTGACATCTAAATATAGAGAGTAAAAAAAAAAAAACATATTCTATTTTATATTTAAAATTTAAAATTTAAAATTGACACGTCATTTTTATGATTGTACCACATCGATGATGTAGAAGAGAATCCTTGTCACGTTAAGGAGGCACACATTCTTCTAAGAAATATCTCACAACTGACTTCTTTTCCTTCCAAATTGGTTTTTTTTCCTTCTAAATAAGCACATGCATAACCAATTCACAACACACATACCCACTATGGTCGAGGAAAATTTGAGCCATCAATTTTTTTTATTAAAGGATAAGAAGACAGATAGATAGATAACACATGAGTTAAAAATTGGGTGAAACACAGAAAACACTACTATAGTATGCATATTGTGTGTATTGCACTCTAGCATCTTGTTATAAAAATATTCCCAAATTATTGATTTTGTTTAAATAGGCCCATTATGTCAATTTGTCATGAAGGGAGATGTCAAATTATTTAAATATCCCATGTAATGAAAAGAAAAAGTAACTGAAATATGTTTTTTTTCTCTCTACACTCTTTAGCTAGGTTTTTTTTTTCTTCCCTCTCTCTACACTCTTCAGCCTATATTGATCAGGATCCCCCTGTTGAGGGGAGTTCTGTGCTATGTCCTGTGCCAAAAAAATGCCACCGTTTGCACCTCTTTAAACAAACAATCTTAACAAATGTTTTTGCCGTTTAATGAATAAAATAATATATTTTATTGCAAATGAGTTTAAAAAATTTCAGGCACACAGAGACTCAAACTTCTAAATTTATCTCTCTGCGTCTACGACCATTCCTTCTCAATTTCTCATGTCTCTTTCTCTCTATATATCGACGAATCTCACATTTTTTTCTCTCTCAACATCAATCACTATTCTCTCTCAATCTCTGACACTCGCTCGCTCTACAAATTCACTCTGTCACTGCCTATTCGCTCTCAAATCTCAATCTATTATTCACATTTTGCATATTTTCAAAAGATCATATATATATATATATATATATATATATATATATAAGAGCAATGCTACACGTCTCGAATAAATATTACGAATTTTAACTCGAATCTATGTGGCAGGTGATATAGTCCATTATTTTAAGAGATAAAATTAAATGGTAAGTTATTATTGGTGGGATTCCCCCCATACACGGAGTCTCTATGGTATTATCACCTGCCACATAGATTAAAGTTAAAATTCGTGAAATAAAATTGTGACGTTTAACATTTCTCATATATATAAATGGTTGGTATAATAAAGACGAAAGAGTTGATTTATTTAAAAGTAATCATGTAATTTAAAATATATTTTATTTTCTAAGAGAAAGGGTCGTAGCGATAACAAAATCTTTCAAACTATTAAAGGTATTTCTTTCAAATAACCAGATGATTTAAAGCCCTAAATACAAAGATGGAGGAGAGAGAGATAGAGGAGTCATGATAGTTGAAGAAAATATTAGAGAGAAGGAAATTTGATCAATCTGGGTCTTTGTATAATATTTCTCCATAATGTAATAATATTATAATATAATATAACAACATAACTTTGCCAAGTCCAATCCACATGCTCTTTATCAAGGATAAAACAACATAACTTACCTCTCATTCATGAAAACTCTTCTTTATTCGTCAACAAAACAAAGCATAGATACTATTCCTAGTACCATACTAAAGCCCATATAAAAAGAGAAACACAGAGCCAATCACAAAACTACTTCCTCCATAACCACTGTCATATAAAGATAAGCACAACAAAAGCACAGAGAAAGTCAAAAGCAGCAGAAATGGCATATGTATCATGGAAATGCAAGAAACATCTCCCTTTGGCGGTTATATGTCGAGAACATTTCATCGCGATCAGGAAGGTTGTCTTTGATTACAGGCGCTTCCTTGAAATTTTTGATCCATGCATGCAAGCGAGGGAACGTGTGAGCTTCAAGCAGCTTCACTCCTAATATGTCTTCCATAACTCCCAACCAATGAGCAATGCCTCCGAAGGCTAAGTCAACTATGCCAATCCTCTCTCCACCAAAGAATTTCTTCTCCCCGAGAGCGTGTTCTTCTATTGTACTCAGCATTTCCAGGCTGTTCTTGAAGGCCTTTTCATGTTCTTCTCCGGTGGTTAGAAACACTGTCCCAAAAGTAGGACCCTGTATATATGTAGCATAATCAAGAAAATTATATATATATATATACATAGAACAATAAAGTTATATGATGATTTGGAGGTCACAGTTCAAAATGAAAATAACATTTTACCATATAAATTAAAGTAAGACCAAATACATCTAACTCTTTCTAAACTCTTCAATAGCAGAAATCATGTCCACCGGATTATATGTGACTGGTACAACTTAAACTTAATAGGTTTGTTCATATGGAGGTGATTGACGTGTGAAGTACCATGTTAAGCACCTAAATAACATAAGTTTAAATTGACACTTATAGCATTTTCCTCGTAGAAATGGAGTTTAAAGGAAACAAAGATGTTGGGGGTTGTTGTGTAGAAAACAAAAAAAATGGTGCACTAAATTGTCCAGTGTTTTATGCATTTTCTTTCGAAGTGCTGAACTAAGAATATTACCTTGTCTACAGCAAATTTAGCCCAAAATCGAGCGACAGACCTGTCATAGGGATCAGTAGGCAGCAAGGGGTTTTGTGGCCATGTTTGTTCGATGTATTCGAGGATGATCATGGACTCACAAATTGGTTTTCCACCATGAACAAGCACTGGGACCTTCTTGTGAACTGGGTTGTGTTGTAGGAGCAGAGGACTTTTATTTGACAAATCTTCTTCTATGTATTCATAAGATATGCCCTTTAGTTTCAGAGCCCATATTACTCTGTAAGTAAATGGACTAGGCCATGTTCCAAGTAGCTTCACCTCTTCCATGTTTGACAGATTGGGAACTCTTCCCCCATAGAGTCAAATTATATTGATTTTTGGATAAGTCATGCTTGGGCACCAAGGTAAATATAATGTATACACACATTTAGACATGACTGTGAGAGGTTGAATTCCAATGTAGTGCAATGGAAGCTGTTTTTGTTTTTTACAATCAAATAGTTGAGCTATTTGGTGGTGGACTATGTTGTCAGATGATGTAATATATAATTCTTATTATGCAAGTGGGGTGCACCCCCATCATTACACTCCACACTATCAAATTCATATTTGAGTGCTCAGTGTGTTACCTGAGAGAATGTAGTAAACTAAACTGAGAGCACAAGTTAAATGGTGCACTAAGTTAGAGACTCATTACAAAGGTTGAAAGTTCTCTCTCTCTCTCTCTCTCTCTCTCTCTCTCTCTCTCTTTTTCTCTTACATCTCTGTTGCAATATTTATCTCTCTGTTGAGGCCTTGTCGGTCTCTCTTATACATTGCTATATTCATAACAATTATACATTTTTTAACATTTCGGTTGAAGACTTGTATGCTTTTTCTAGTAGTGTTTAAGTTGATTTTTTTAAAATAAAATTCTTCAATGCAAAGGAATGCACATATTCTAAATCATAAAATTGGATGAATTTTCTTATGTTTTATTAAAATAAACATTCCACAATTACAAGTATTGTACAAATTTTTTTTGGCTTCCCTGATAATGAAACGAGAATAGAATGAAACTAACTTAAAAATGTGGATACTATTTCATTCCATTTCCATTGCAAGTGTGTACCAAAAGTATCATAAAAAAATTGTATAATTTAATTAAGGGTAAATTACACTAACCTCCATGTGCCATAATTACACAACCTAAAAATTACTCTACCCTTCCCTAAAAATAAAACCTTCAAATAAACTAACATGAAAATAAGCTAAGTTTAAAGGCAAGAAAATAAAGAAGAGATAGCTAAGTGCTATAAGTGTTGAAACCTAGTTAGAGAGATGTAGAGATTTAATTTTTTTTATTTAATTATTTTTTTGAAATAGGATTATAAATGGATATGCATATTTTTTATTCATAATTTACGTGTGTGGGGACTTGTTTAGAGGTCGAGAGTTTTCTGAGCCATTTGACTCATTTTGAGATTTTTCGGTCGTCGAAGCTCGGGACGTAGGTCGGGTAAGCCCGAAAAATTGAATATTTTTCTGAGAAGTCTTATATTGGGTTTTAGACCAATTACAATGTTATAAGAGATGTAGAGTTGATTTCAAGGTCGTAGCCGCTTTTGGATTCGAGAACGGAGGTCGGGAGGGTGCTTTAAGTGGCATAGGGGTGATTTGGTCATTTCGCACCCTAGAGCTTATAAATATCAAATCCTAGATATTTACAGCCATATTTCAACTCCCAAATAGTTGGCTCTCTCTTTCTTCTCTATTCTCTTTTGATTTTCCTTCATTTTCTCTTGAATTGGAGGGTTCTAGTGAAATACCCCCCAGAAAATTTCGCGCATGAGGTGGCCAGCCTCATACACAAAACTTGGGAGATACATACAACTGGTAGCAACAAGCATAGATGCAAAAGACAGAAATAGAATAATTGCTAAAAGCTGAATAGAAATCCCATTGAATTGAAATAATTGATAACTAAATAATTAAATTCTGGTAATACAATTTGGAAGTCCCGTAACCCAAGGACCCCTTAACCAGAAAGAACAAAAGTTTAACACTTAAATTGAAATCCAAAACCAAAACCTCTAAATGAGTTCATAGTTTTACTCCTGAAGAAAAAGTGGATTCCTAACCTGAGACTGGTGAGAGTAGATGTCTGTCACAACTAACCCTAAAACTCTATCTTTGCAGTGGAACCTGTCTGAAACCTGAAATATCAACAAAGTGGGTTAAACCCACGAGCAAGTTCTATCTACTACATCCCAATCAGAGAACCAATATACATACCCTCAGTATAAGGGACACAAACGAAAACAATAGATTTAACATACAAGTTATTCTTATTCCAGTTTCATGTTTTCAAAACAACAATCATTAATTATAATATTCCACCCAAATCCTTATTATGCAAAAATGATCACATTTCTTAATTTCAGCAGAAATAAACATAACATGAAATAATATCAAGTTCAAGCAATCCTAACATGCCATCATTTAATCTTTTTATACCTTAATAGGTATAGATATATACATACTAGTCATTTCCTATTTAGTTCATGTTTTTCAGAAGTAAAATCATCTTATACATTGTTCCAACAAACCCTTATCATCCAACAATGAACATATTCTTTAAGTTCAAAATAAAGAAAACATATGCATACATGTATAGATACCTTATTAGGTATGAGTGATCCTGACACGCCAAATAAAATATATAGATACCTTATTAGGTATGGGCGATCCTGACACGCCGGGCAATCCTGACATGCCAAATAAAATGCATAGATACCTTATTAGGTATGGGCGATCCTGACACGCCGGGCAATCCTTACATGCCAAATAAAATATATAGATACCTTATTAGGTATGGGCGATCCTGACACGCCGGGAATCCTTACATGCCAAAATAAAATGCATAGATACATTCCAATATGCAATATAAAATAACAAGGTGCATTATGATTTAAATTTGCACAAACCGTTATTTCAAATCATCCAACATGAAATTATCATCATAAAACAAATCGTTAACAAGTAGACTATAATCAAGTATTTGATGGGCATTTATATCCTTAAAGAAAAATTACATTCAAGTAACACAAATAACTCAAACATCCATTAAAGAAGTAATTTCCCAACTCAACCTTCAATGCACTCAAATATATGAGGGAGTCTAAACCTAAATTTTATCTAGGTTTCTGGGCATATTCTACTGCTAATAACCCTATTAAATCATGCTGGAATTTACTAGAATTTTTGAGAATTTTAAAAAATATTTTTCTAGCAAAAAGAAAATAACATAATTCGAGGCATACTTTCACAACCAACACAATCACAAGGGAGACTCATTTTGACATGAAATTTAAAACCCAAGTGCATTTTAATCCTATAAAGTTACCTAAATTTTTCTAGAATTTTAAAATATTTTCTAAAAATAAAAGAAGGTGAAAATCCAACTTTTAGACACTTTAAAAATAAATTAAACAACAAGGAAAGATTATTTTGAGTTGAAAATTTAAACCCAAGTGTATTTATCCTCCAGAGAATTACAGTAAAAATTTGGGAATTTTTGAAATTATAAAAGTATTTTCTAAAATTACAGAAAGTGAAAAACCCAACTTTTGGACACTTTAAAAATCAATTGAACAACAAGGAAAGATCATTTTGAGTTGAAACTTTAAACCCAAGTGTGTTTAGCCTCCAGAGAGCTACAGTAAAAATTTCGGAATTTTCAGAAATTTGTAACTATTTTCTAAAATTAAAGAGGCTGAAAAATCCAGTTTTTAGACACTTTAAAAATTAATTTAAAGACAATGGTAAATAATTTTGATATGAAATTTAAACCCCAAGCCCCTTAAGCTCCCAGGAAGTTTACATAAAATTTTGGGAATTTTTAGAATTATAAAAGTATTTAAAAAAAAATGATTTTTCCAGATTTTCAAGTTTTCCCAAAAATTTCAAAAATACAAAATAAATATCAAAACAATTCGGAATGGGCCCATATTGGACCCAGAGGTGGGCCCCCGCGAGTGGGGTCCGAAAATAATTTTCCGGCCACCGGCCGGTGCTGGCGCCGGCGGCACGCGCCCCCACGCGCCGGCGACCTTGCCCCCACATTTTTTTCTTTCTTTCTTCTTTCTTCTTCCCACGGCTGAAGCTTTAAAGCTCAACAATGGTGGCCGAACTTTTCGACCATTTTTCGGTCACTTCCGGACACCGAATCGCGCGTATGAATATACCATTGAACTCGTCTCGATCTAATCTACGCATTGGTACCCAAATTCACGCCCTCTCATGGCCTAAATCAAAAACGCCCAATTTCAAGTTTCGAAAATCTAAAATTTCAAAGTCAGATTCCCATCAATCTACCCAACGGTTTACAACCAAATTTTCAAGGGTTGTTCTAGGAAGTAAGATCTACCTATTGATCGGAACAAAATTCCTCAAAAATGATAAACACAGTAGACCCAAATTTCATGTTCGTATATATATACACCCGCCTATACAATCATATATACATGTATATACATATGCAAAAATACCCTAAAATAGTACCAAAACTCCAAAATCCTAATGTTTAATTCATAGAATTATTCCTAGCATGCAAAATCATTTAATTTCATAATTAAATGCATACAAATTTCTAGCAACATGTCTATACAATTAGCATAATTAATTCTCACAAAATTTATCAACAGAACAAAAAAAAAATACAATTATATACAAATTTCTAAAATAAACACAATCCTCAAACCTAAACTATGCATACGGATTCAAAGGGGAAGAGAAGAATCAAACTTGCCTCTTTGACGATTCAAACACTCGTTCACCCGAACTCCTTCTCTCTTTCGTTTACTCTCCTGATTTTTTGTGCGTAATGCAAACGGCAGAAACCCTAGTTTCTTATTATCTTTTGTCCTAATCATTTTATTTTATTATTATTATTATTTTTTTCTAAAAACTAAATAACTAAAAATAATAATAATAATAACCATAATCATATATCTATAACCATGGCCCAACAACTCAAGCATATTCTTAGCCCAACCATTCCAGCCCAGATTCCTCCCTAGCCCAATCCAAAGCATTTAAAATATTTAAATCAAATAATACACAATCAATAAACAATTCATATAAATTGATAAAAATAAAAATAGAGCAATTCACATGAAATGAAAGAATTTATAAAGACAACCAATTCACATAAAATAATAATTGTATAAAGACCTAACAATTCACATGAAATGATAAAATGCATATAAAGGTATTTCACATGAATTGAAAAATAATAATAATAATAATATAAAGAAATTTAAATTCTTTAAAATAATAGACGTCCAAATTTTTCGGGGTATTACATCTAGAGTGAGTTTTGGAAGTTGCTGGTGAAGGAAAGTTTGTTCTTCGTGGCGAGGGCGACAATTTGAAACAAACAAAGTGAGGTTTGAAGAGTTTTTGAGTTGGTTGATTTAGGGCTTGGCTAGAGATTTTGCCCCTTAAGGTAGGAGGTGTGTGTTACGTCTTTTAATACAAGTTTTATTTCATGTTATATGCATAAAATGGATGTTTTCATGTTATATATGAATATTGGGGGTTTTATGAGAGAACTTATGATTTAAATGATACTCTTTATGTTTTCTTTGATAGAAAATGACTAAATTGTGATTTAGAATGCTTGAATATATGTATATGCTTTATGGGACATATATTGCATATATGATATTTTATGATATGTGTTGGAATCCAAATTTCAACTTGAATGATTTTGCTTAATTTTAATGAGAATCACGTTGGAATGATTAGATGTGTATGTGTTGATATAGTTTATGGTATGATATGCTAGATGTGAACTTAGGACATGAGATGTGTGCTATTGCATCGAGGATTGTGTATGTATATGCTAAACATGATATGTTTAGGGTGTGTGGTGATATCTCAAAAAGTGACTCATGTGGAAAGTAGAGGGAGAAAAGATCCTCCGGGGTTGAAAGCCCTCAAACTTGCACAAGAGAGTTTGTTACCGGTGGGTTAGTAGTTAAAAAATAACTATGGACATGGAGTATGGGGCTTCGGCATGCATCCGATTTATGCAACTTTTGTGTTGGATTTGAATTCGAGTTAAATTCTTGTTATGTGTTATAAATATGATGAAATTGTGCATTGATGCATGAAGTTAATTGAACGTTTATGAATTGTCATGTGCAATGACGTGTATGCCATGGAAATTGTAAAATAGTGGTGTTTGACTAGAGTGCTTGGAAGCATGACACGTAGCTAGTATATGCATATGAGTTGTGTTATGTATTATCAAGAAATGTGAAACTTGGGTGAATTGCACAACATATGACCATAAGCCGTTGATTTTGCTCATCCCCCTTACATTCACAATTTCAGGGCATGACAATGAGGTAGCTGAGGGTAACCAACTTTGAGTTGGACATAGAGTTAGAAGAACTCTTTTTGGTTGTTTTTGATGTATTTGCACGTCTGAGATGTTGACATGATGCATTTAGTAATGTATGACGATAATTCATTTTAAGATATTGTATATAGGCACTTGTGCCATAAACGTTGATTTTTGGACAAGAAATTTTATGTATTAATCGAGCATGTTTTCAATTGATGAATGTTTTTATGATTCGATCGATGTTTATATATGCTAAGGTGAGTTTAGATGCGTATAGATGTACACTAGGCCTTATGGATGGTTAGATACACTTTTATTTATGTTTGGACTGATATGGGGGAGTTTTGGTCGCCTAGTAGGGGTTTGTTATCCAACTGGCTAATTTATGAATTGAAATCGAGTTGGGATTTTTGGAATTAGGAAAACCATCATTTTGGCAGATCGAAACTAGGCTTCAGCTAACCGAAATGAGGCTTTCTGCCAATCGAAATAATGGGATGTCGATTGAAATTGGCCCGAGTTAAATAAATCTATTTTGGGACATGAAGACAGGACTAGGGCACATGTAGCCATTGTGAGACCATTATAGTGAGTGATTAGACACATGGTAAGTGTTGATGGCATGCATGACAAGTATGGTATCAGATTATGATTTTGAGAAATGCGATATGAATTTTTTTAATCACCTCCATTTCCTTTATCACTTTGGGAATCGAAAATCGGGGTGTGACATGAGAAGGTCACTTCTCAATCATAAATGAGTTCGATTTATAGTGTTGGAGAATTGAAGTCATCCTGTGGGTGTGAGTGCCACGTGTAAGACCGAGATGATAGCTACTAGTAGGGGGGAGAATGATTTCTTATGTAAAGAGTGACATTTTTTATTTGACGTGACAGAGTGAGTGACTAGAAGTACCAAACAAGCAACCATTATTTACAAATTTGTCTTGTTAGTCTAGAAAATGGACGCCTTGTACTTGAGGTAGGGGTGGTAATTCGTGTTGGTGTGTCATGTCAAGATATGAGTATCGTGTTATATGGGTTGACATGAACATGAAACAATTGTTATTCGTGTAAAAAAAATGATATTATTCTTAAACGGGTAACACGACATGATAAAATAACTCATGTAATAAATGAGTTCAGACCTGACATGAGACGACACGACAAAACACGTTTAATAAAAATTTTATACAATTAGAGTTATTTCTAACACCAACATATATGACACGTTTAATTAAGCATGTCATTTATAACACGAATACGACATGTTTAGTTAAAATGATCATTTTTATCACAAACACGACATATTTATCTAATATGTTTATTTAAATAGGTTGATCAAATTATAAAAGAATTGGTAGGCCAAACACGAGCACCATACGTGTTAATTTAGGTCGACACGATTGCGACCTGAATACTCATTTATCATGTGTCGTAATAGTGTGTCATGTCAAGTATTATCACCCCCAACTTGAGGTGATTTGGCATGAGAGCAGCTTATAAAAGGAGAATGGGGCTGCCTGATGCTTGCGTGCTTTACTGTTGGAGAGTTGACCCTCGATCTTGGTCACTTCTCATGGGAGGGCCTCTAGCCCTCAGTCCAAATGCACAATTTGAGTACAAACAGAATGAACAAGTATTGAAATCATCTTATTGCAAACTGGGTTGTATTGTAGAAGTAGTAGCCCTTCACTTTGAGAACCGATATTACTCTTAACTATATGGACTACACCATGTTCCAAATAGCTTCACCTCTTCTATCTTTGAGAGTAATGCAAGAACCCTTTTGTTCCAAATAGCTTCACCTCTTCCATCACCATCCTTGTCTTTATCCCGTAATAAGGGGATCGACCACATGAATTCTTTTTTTTCACTCTTTTATTTTTTATCATATCTTCTATTAGATTTAATTTTTTGCAATAATTTCTTATCACTTCATTTCATATTAGTTTTGGTCGACGTCTTCATCTCTTACCCTCTGTACAAATCAATCTTCCTCTTCTCACCAAAGCATTTATAGGTTGGCATTGAATGTGCCCATACCATCTAACTCTACAATCTCTTATTTTCTCGCTAAACATCCGCATTTTCGCCACATGCATATGTTGTTCGTGTTTCTTTTTTAGAGCCCGACATTCTGCCCCATATATAATAGCCGGTCTAATCTCTTTTCCTTTTAATTTATTTGAGATTTGTTTATAACATAGAACTTCACCAGCATTCCTTCATTTTATCTAACTTATTCTAATTTTACATCATCATCAATCTTTCTATAGAATCAACCTATAGTTATTATTAATTGGGCTAAGTCTTGCTTGGGCACCAGGCCCGAGTTCTAAACAAGAGGTACAACGCCGCGCCTCCTCACATACACATGTTTGGTTCAACAACTACACGTTGAATTCAAAAGCATTGTAAACTGTCTTCCTATTAATATTTAATAAGTTCTATAAAGTTATTTTTTAAATAGCAGAAGTCAAATGAGGTGAGACATTATTAATACCTTAATATTTTGAATTTGAATACTAGCTAGGAACGGTTCAGAATGAAATTCAGGTAAGCTGACTCTGTTTGTTGTCCTTAATTTCTAGTCTTATTCTCTAATCTATAACCATAAATGTTTTATATAAACTAATTGTAAAATACAAAAACTGTTTGATTACCCTGCCTAGTGATTTATGCCTACAAACTCAAACAATGGGCAAAAAAAAAAAAAAATAGATGCAACAGAAGTGATCTTTTGACATCAAAATTGGTCTGCAGCTTCCTTACACTTTTTTTCTAAACTTATAAATAGAGAGGCTTTCAAGGTCCCACCGGGAGTCGAACCCAGGTCGCTGGATTCAAAGTCCAGAGTGCTAACCACTACACCATGGAACCGACAACTGGTGTTAAGTCAATAAAAAAATGGGAAACTCACGAAACAACTCAGAGAAACTATACCTAACCAGTGCCATATATAAGATAAAAACACAAAGAACATACAATGGAAACTCAAGATTAGCCAAAGTTATATAGCTCTCATGGAGATGCCAACAACTTCTCTCTCATGCCCTTGAAATACGAAAGCATTTCATCGCCATCGCGATCCGGAAGGTTTTCTTTGATGAAGGGTGCTTCTTTAAAATTTTTGATCCATGCATGCAAGCGAGGGAAAGTATGGGCTTCAAGTAGCTTCACCCCTATCACATCTTCTATGACTCCCAACCAAAGAAAAATTCCTCCAAAGACTATGTCAACTATACCAATGATCTCTCCATTGAAGAATTTCTTCTCTCCAAGAGTTTGTTCTTCTATTGTTCTCAGTATTTCAATGCTATCCTTCATGGACTTTTCTTGTTCTTCTCCGGTGGTTCGAAACATTGTCCAAATAGTACGATCCTATATGTATCATAATCAAGAAAACAAAAGCAAACAAGAAAGTTAATTATAACAATTCACCTATAACTTACTGAGCTTCTTTTAATTGGGTTGCTAATTTTATTTAAGTTATATGGCTTGAGAAAAAAAGAACCTTTCATAAGACTTCTGATAGAGGTAACTAAAGTGTGAACTGCTTTCTCATAGATATATAGACACCCTTAAATATTGCATTTCTCTTTGCAGTGAGAAGATTGTGTAGTCAAAATGATGATTCTAGCATGCATTTTGACATAGAAATAGAGTTCAAAGGAATGACATATATATATATATATATATATATATATATATATATATATATATATATATAAGTAAAAGAACTGCTAAAGTAAAACCATATATTTACCTTGTCCCCAGCAAATTTAGCCCAAAACCGAGCCACGGCCTTGTCATAAGGATCATTTGGCAGCAAGGGGTTTTGCAGCCATGTGTCTTCGATGTATTCAAGGATGATCAAGGACTCACAAATTGGTTTTCCACAATGAACAAGCACTGGGATCTTCTTGTGAACTGGGTTGTATTGTAGAAGCAGTGAACTATTATTGGACAAGTCTTCTTCTATGAATTCATAAGGTACACCCTTTAGTTTCAGAGCCCATATTACTCGGTAAAGAAATGGACTAGGCCATGTTCCAAGTAACTTCACCTCTTCCATCTTTGAAAGTCAATGGAATTAAGAGCCATTTTATAGCGATTGTTAGATAACTCTTACTTGGGCACCAAGCTGTGTTTATATATTATATCCACAAATGGACACATTTTCAACTACTACAAGTTGAATTCAAAAGTAGTCTAGTTTGTCTTCTCTTTTGTAGTTTCCTATGTTTTTTTTTTTTTCAGAGCATGTGGCTGTGCATAGGAGAGGATTGTGGTCTTGGGAACCGGGAACCCCTCCAGTGCAGCTCCTTTGTACCGAAACGGTGATGTTTCTGCTACTGCAATTTACATGAATTTGAGGGCTTCTGTCATTCACTTGAATAGTTGAATTCTACGTGGGATTTGGGTAAACCTGGTATGCATGTTGTTGGATTATATTTTTCTTCTTTTTTTTTTTATATGCATAAACTATATATATATATATATATATATATAAGACGGAAGTTGTTTTCTATTATTGACCGTCGGAGATGAAGTAATCGACAATGAACATTACCATGAACTAGTAGCTCTGATAACATATTAAAAATTATAGAAAGAGAATTATATTGATTGAATTGATATTAATATTATGAACAATACATAAAGATTATTAATAATAGCTTCCAAGATTATATGCTTATAAATAGGCTTTTATGTATTGTTTATAATATTAATATCAATTCAATGAATGCAATTCTCTTTCTATATTTCTAACATATGTCTTGACATGTCTCACAATTTTTAGATAGTGAATTGGTGATATTTTACTGATTTTTTTTTTGAAAGGGAAAGCAAATTTAAATATATAAAAAGGAATTGAAAACCCAAACAATTGAAAACTGGCCAAGTTGACCGGAAGCAATAAGGACAGCAAGGCATTGTCATGGAGCTAGAGAATTGGACAAGATGGAGGAGGAGGAGGAGGCCATGATTTCTTTTCCTTTCAATTTTCTTACGAAATTTTCTTAGGAAAAATTGAGCCCTCAATATGAAAAGATTATAAAATAGCATAATGAGTTAAAGGTTTGGTAGATGAATAGGTATGATTGGAGGCATGAGAGTATATATTCAACAATTTTTTGAGATAACATTTTTCTTGATATTTATCATTTATTTATTAATTTATTTTGTTGTGCTAATGCTTAGAATCAAACCACTAACTCCATCTCTCCCTCAAAAATTATTGTGCTCTATGATATTTTCACAAATCAAAGGAATTTATTTAGTGACATGATAACTTTGCCAAGCCCAATCCACATGCTGGTCATTCAATGATAAAACAAGATAACTTTCCTCTCATCTTCAAGAGTCATGTTGGTTGGGAAAAATTCGGCCCAGAAATAATTTTCCTTCTTAAAAACTCATTTTTATTCATCACCAAAACAAAAAAGATAAAGATAAATATTCATCACCATAACCACTGCAATAAAGATTAAAAAAAACACAGAAATAAGCAGAAATGGCATAGAAATAATTATGATTAGTGACAAATGTGGCTTATGGGCTAGGTAGTAATTGTTATAGGTTAGCCAAGCCCAGACAATCATCATGTGACTGGCCTACTTGGCCAATGGGATTTTCCCCAACTTTTATAATTATTACACTTTAATACACTTGCTTTAATTTCCCCAAAAAAAAAAAAAAAAACATATACAAGAAGCAATGAAATACTCTTAAGCAACTAAAATAAGATTTACAGATTAATAGGCTTGCGAGATAACTCAGCAGAATGATTCATCTTGAGTTATTTTTTATAACAGTATTAGGAATGGTCAGAGAGAGTATATATATATGTATCTATATACTCTCTCTGAGCGGTTGAAAACACCCTTAGGGTATCACTGTGGCTTCTCTATATTTGTTTCTCCATATTTAAATTCTGGTCAGCCACGTCAGCATTTTAATTAGCTACGCTAACATGTCAGGATCTCCAGAATTTGAGTCCACAACAGCTTCTTCAAATTTTCACTAACCAATGACAATAATTTTTTTTTTTTAAAATTATGTCGAAACATTGAATAAGTGGTACTCAAATTGAAGCTCTCGGAATTATTTTTCTAACAGAAATTGTTTCATAAAAAAAATTCAATTTCTAGTAAAAATTATATAAATCTAAGTGAAGAAAACACTATATATATATATATATATATACCCGTACATACTACATAAGGAGATTTTGGTCTGGCCCATAATTTTGGGCAAGCCATTGCAGCCCAACAATGTCTTTTGCTTGGTCTGGCCAAGTCATTGCAGATGGCCTTAGCATCTTGACTGCAATAGGTATGAAAACTTGAAGCAGTTCACACTTCACACACAATCCTTCTAACTCCAGAAATGGACTTTTCAAAGGCAACCCATGTTGTAGCACACTGATTTTCTGCAGAAGATTGAGCTCTGATATATAAATGACCATATTAAACACACCAAAATCTCTCTACTAAATCTCATTTCTAGAAAACAGGCTGCATATTCTCAAGAGACCCTTGCATGATCAAAATACGCTATTCTTTTCTCTCAAAGGCTCTCTCTGTACACTCAGCTGCTATTTATCAGTATATGTATTAACCATTGCAGCCTCTACTAACGGATAGATTTACAGCTCACCTTATCCTTATCCATGTGGTCCAAACAGGCTCTTGTCCTTTTGTCATTTTGAGCCAACCAATCATTGTATATTTATTATAATTGGCAACTATACTCTTTTCATTCAAAAAGTTATGCAGTAAATCATTTAAATCTGCTGAAGGCATGACAGACATTCCTGGGAGCTGGGATCCTCTCCCTACTGGGTTGTGCCCTAGTGTCAAACGATCCCGTTTTAACGCAACTTTTAAAAAACATAATTCAATAGTCAAACGGAGGATTCCAACGGCGTTAGTCTCTCTGTGGTGATAACTCTTCTCTGTCTCTCTCCCTCTTCCTCGCGATTTCTAGTCACTATCATCATCTTTCAACTAAAATTTTTTGTTAATGAGAGGCTCTGTTGTTCTCAGAAGCTTGTTTAAGTTATCGTCGTATCTCAGCTGCAATATCGACTCGATCTAACCTCTTGTTCAGGTAAAACTATCGATCTCTCTCTAGATTCACAGTTTGAGAGTATTATATGTTGTCGATCCAATTGTTGATTGGATTAGCTAAGTTTTCGTTGTTTGTCTCATACTTCCTATTTGTGTTGAGATTTGATTGATTTAGTTTGGTTGGTTGAATTTGGTTGCGGAGGAGAATTGGTTGCTATTGAGAAGTATTTCTTTGTTGGATGACTAGTAATTGATCATGCTTATACTTTAATTTTGTGATTTAGAATGTGGGTTGTTGATTGTTCTGAGAAAGGAGGAAGGTTGTAAATGAATTTTGGTGTAGATTTCATTTTGTCTACTAGCTGTCAAGTTGAATTTTTTTTAATTGTTTGTGCATAGATTTTGCATTTGTAAAAGTTGTATTAAAACGGGGTCGTTTGACACTAGGGCACGGGTAGGACACAACCCGGTAGGGCAGAGGATTCCGGCTCCATTCCCTTGCCATGAGATTATTCTAGAATTTTGTACTGACCAGTGCTTTTCCACATGTTCCTGCACAATTACCAAAAATGCCCTTGAATGGTTGTTAGTGCATACCTATATACTCAGAGACAAAGTTGAGCTGCAACTAAAATTCATAATGAACATATTATTCTCAGCATATTAATAAAACAAGATTGATGCACATATCAAGCACAGAAATGAAAAGACATGCCCCGTAGAGATATTACTCAAAATGAGACAAACTGATATGAACTTAATGTATAATCATGAGCCATAAAGTCAAATAGTGCACAAATAAGTCCAGAGATATGTAATTTGTAATAATGCAATAACCGAACTTACACAAATACCCTTGGCAGCATATAAACCACAGATGACCTTTAGAATCAATGCAACTGCATTCAGAGACCTTTCATTTTGACATTACAAAGAGAAAATCTAACAAAGGACATAGACCAACACAATTTAAATTAATTAGTTTTTTTTTATTGGATAAACTAATTCATCTAAGTTTTATGTACAGGGGGGAAATCTTTATGCATGTAAGCTTTCTGAATTATGTGATTTGGTAACTGACTTCGTATAGAGGTGATTGACATGTGTGAAGTACTTTGTTATGTACCTATATAACTAACTCCTGAGTTTAAGATGATACTTTTAATTACCATATGTACCTATAGGGGGAGAGTGCATAATAATTAAAACACGCATTAAGCATTTTACTTGCATTGACATCAGTGTTTTATTTTTGTGTGTTTGTGTTACTTGCTTATGTTTATCTTTCTTTATTAAATTTTTATGAAGGTATTTTGAGTGTTATTTTACAGAATATCAAGATTTATCATATTTTCTGAATATAAGTGTTTTTCATATTTGTTATGAGCTCAAGATCAGAGTAAAATCAGAGTTTGGTTCAATTGTGTCTATTTATTTTTCACAAGCTGTAATTTATCTTTTTCTGCTGCGGGATAGGTTGCAAATTGTCTAGGTGATTTTGTCACAAAATTTTCAAAGGGAGAGATTGTGAAATATGTCATTATAATGTTGGCAAAATTCGATGTCAAAACTTGATGATCAGGCTATAATTTTTGTTCAATTTTGTGCTCGATCTTTGGAGTTGAACGGAAAGTGTCTCGGTGCCGTTAAATTTGATTAGAAGGTATCATTTAGCACGTGTAAGTGAGTGAGGACACTATATTTGAAGTATGAGAGGTTTTATGACTTAAAAAAGTGAGTTTTTAGTGAAAAATTAGATTTTACAAAGTCCGACCGGTCCTACTTGGTCTCAACCGGTCCCATTTCTTTTGGGATCTGTGCAGTTCTAAACCTGCATAGTCTGACCGGTCCAAGTCAAGTCCGACTGGTCGCACTTATGTTAGAATGATTCCACTTAACCAATATGTGTAGTAATTTTCTTTTAATTTGTTTTTTGTTTCCAAATCAGTCCAGACTTCATGGAAGTTCCTAGTACTATTTTTAACTTGTTTTTCAAGAAATATTAGGGCTCTCTAAGTTTATAAATTCCTATTATTGCCTCAAATTAAAAAAAATGCTTTTGAGAGACAATCTAGAAAATAGAGAACATATTTTTAGAGATTAGAGAGATATTTATGAGAGAAAATATTTTCTGAATTTATTTTCAAGAACACACACACATAGAGTGTTTAAGCTGTGATATTCTTCCTAGTCTAATCATCGAGATCTTTAGAGTCTAAATTAAGATACACAGTTTGATCAGAGTAGTAGTTTTTGATTCCTTCATTCTACCTGATTCTATCTTTTTGAAAGAAAGGAGAAACGATCATTACGAAGGGGACATATTGTTTGTGGAACTTTCATACTTGTTCTTCCATCTGAGAGGATTGTGGCGTTATTCTGAAGTTTGTAGCAATTGGACGAGAAAGTTGCAAGAATAAATCTAAGACGTTCAGCACCAAGTTATTGTCAGAGTGGAGTAGGTGTGAGACTGAGACATAATCTATTATACTTTGCTTAGATAGTGGATTGGTTCCTTTGGAAGCGTTTGCCTCACGCCGTGATTTTCTTCCTTCTTAAGGTTTCACGTAAACTAGCTTTCTTGTGTCATCTCTAACTTTCCTTATTAGCTTTATTTATTTTGTGATTAATTTGGATGCTTAATTGTTGATTGTTGTGGGTAATTAATCAATTACAAAAATTGAGCAAGAAGACCAATTCGATCACCACCTCTACGATTAAGGAATAACATCTCACACTAAATTAACTGAACTGTTTTTGCACCCGCAACTCACAAAATTTACTCAAAATTGAGCCACGACCGTGTCATAAGGATCAGTAGGCAGCAAGGGGTTTTGCGGCCATGTCTGTTATTCAAGGATGATCATGGACTCACAAATTGGTTTTCCACCATGAACAAGCGACAAGCACTGGGACCTTCTTGTGAATTGGGTTGTGTTGTAAAAACAGTTTTTTTTTTAGTTGGTACACACACCCACCTTTAAAGAATTGTTTGCACTCAAGAGCACTTGATCTTTAAACCTAATACTTATTAGGTACTAGAGCCAAATTCTTTATCCATTTGAGCCACTTAGAACAAATCCCTAAGATGAGATAGACTTTTATTTGACAAACCTTGTTCACTGTATTCATAATGTATGCCCCTTTAGTTTCAGAGCCCATATAACTTTGTAACTAAATGGACTAAGCCATGTTCCAAGTAGCTTCACCTCTTCCCTGTTTGACAGATTGAGAGCTCTTATCCCATATAGTCAATTTATATTGATTTTTGGGTAAGTCTGCTTGGGCACCAAGATAAATATATACACAAACGCATATAGACAAGACTATGATCAGAGGTTGAATTCAAATGTAGCGCAATGCAAGTTTTCTTTTTTACAATAAAAAAAAGTTCTATATTTGTCGTAGCTTAGATCAGATGAGTTGACTCACGATTTGATTTGATTTGATTTAATTTTTAAATGAGCATTCACTTTGAGCTTATCTAGTGGTGGTTCCCTATGTTATAAGATAATGAATATATAATTATACAATTTTTAACATTTCCGTTGAAGACTAATAATGTGTGAATTTTTTAGTATTGTTTATGTTAATTTTTTTATATATATAATTCTTTAATGCAATGGAAAGCACATGTTATAGTGAGGAAACAAACATTATTATATAGCAATTTGGCACAACTGATTTCTTTTCCTTCCAAATTGGTATTTTTTTTTTCCTTTCCATTCTATATATATTTTTTTCAATAAGAACATATGCATAAGCAGTTGAACCCATACCCACTATGGTCCAAGGAATATTTGATATCTCAATTTTTATATGAGAGGATAAGAAGATAGCACAAGTTAAAAGATTCGGTAGATGAATTGCTATTATTGGAGTCATGATAGTATTCAACAATTATTTGAGAGAGCAATTCTCTTGATTTTGCTAAGAATCAAACAACTTACTCCTTAATTCTCTAGTGATAGCTTTGCCAAGCCCAATCCTCTGATTTTTGAAAACTGTTTTTTATTCATCACCAAAACATAACAAGAGAAAAACATAAAACCAGTCATAGAATTACTTCCTCCATTACCAGTGCCATATATAAGATAAACACATGGAGAAAACTAAAACCAATCATGGAGATGCTATAAACATCTCCCTCAGGCGCTTGAATCTCACCAACATTTGATCGCGATCAGGAAGGTTATCTTTGATTACAGGCGCTTCCTTGAAATTTTTGGTCCATTCATGCAAGCGAGGGAAAGTGTTGGCTTCAAGTAGCTTCACTCCTAATACGTCTTCGATAACTCCCAACCAGTGAGCAATGTTTCCGAAGGCTATATCAACTATGCCGATCCTCTCTCCACCAAAGAATTTCTTCTCTCCGATAGCCTGTTCTTCTATTGTTCTCAGCATTTCCAGGCTGTCCTTCAAGGCCTTTTCATATTCTTCTCCGGTGGTTCGAAACATTGTCCACAAAGTGGGATTCTGTATGTAACATAATCAAGAAAATTATCAAACAATATATATATATATATATATATATATATATATATATATATATATATATATATATATGTTGGTGCTGGCGTGTAGAAGAGAAAGTTGCACTATATTGTCTAGTGTTTTATGCATTTTTCTTTCCAAGTAATTAAAAAGAAGTGCTGAACTAAAAATATATATTACCTCAGCAAATTTAGCCCAAAATCGAGCCACAGCTCTGTCATAAGGATCAGCAGGCAGCAAGGGGTGTTGTGGCCATGTCTGTTCGATATATTCGAGGATGATCGTGGACTCACAAATTGGTTTTCCACCATGAACAAGCACTGGGACCTTTTTGTGAACTGGGTTGTGTAGTAGGAGAAGAGGACTTTTATTTGACAAATCCTCTTCTATGTATTCATAAGGTATGCCCTTCAGTTTGAGAGCCCATATAACTTTGTAACTAAATGGACTAGGCCATGCTCCAAGTAGCTTTACCTCTTCCATGTTTGACAGATTGGGAGCTCTTCTCCCATAGACTCAATTTATATTGATTTCTGGACTAGTCTTCATTGGGCACCAAGATAAACACACACACATGTAGACAAGACTATGAGAGGAGTGGTTGAATTCCAGTGTAGTGGAATGCAAGTTGTTGTTTTTTTTACAATTAAATAAGTTTAATTTTTTTATATAATAGATCAGATGAGGTGACCCGCGAATTTTTTATTAAGATGCTGAGCTATTTGGTGACGTATTGCAAAGTAACTTTAGAAAGTGAATGTTATGATGTTTGATGGAAATAAACATTCCACAGGAACACGTATTGCAAACTAACTTAGAAAGTGATACTCTTTTAAATGGGTGCAGCTCCGGACCTCTTGTGCTTGACCCACTCTTTTATTCTTGTGTTTCCCGTGCATTGTCATTTTTTTTTCTGACATAAAATTTGTCACTTTCACACTTTTATTCTTGCACTTACCATTGCTCCCTCTCCGTGTGACTTAGCATATAACCTCCTAAACTAACAAAAAAAACTCCTGAACTAACAAAATTGATTATTTAAGTCCATTCCGCTACAGAGCTGTGACCTAGGCTATGTTTGGTATGCATTAGGATTGGAATGGAATAAAAATGTGAATGGAATGGAATGATCGTTTTCATTCTACTATTTGGTTGTAAATATGAAATGATGTAAGAATGAAATAAATTTCAAATTGAATTATCCAAAATACCCTTCTCAATGATAAATAAATTAAGAGACTTATTTGGTCCTAAAGAAAAATTTAAGATTAAATTCATTGACCTCCTTTGAGGTTAGGTCAAATTAAACTCGGAGAGTGATAGAGCGAAAGATATGAACGTTTGCGCACAAACAAGATAAACGATTTTGAATCCACAAAGTTAAAGAAAATTGCAAAGCAATTGATATATTATTAATAAATTAATTGATTTCTACCCTATGACATTACATATATTTATAATAGAGAAATCATAATTCTAATCATACAAGGAAACCTTAAAAACAAAGGAAACATATAGAAATCATAATCCTAACAGGACAAAGAAACCTAAAAATAAAATAAAACTAGCAAAATAAGAAACTGCTAAAAATAAAACTTTCTCCAAATATTCTAAAAAAATTTAAATAAGAAACCTAATAATTAAAAACTACTAAATATTAAATTTCAGCCAATTTCGAGTTTGTTTGATCCACGAACAAATTCTTGAAATATTAAGTTCTCTTCTTATAAAACAAAAAACATGATATTTAGGTCCCAAACGAATATTTTCAGCCATAAAACAATATGGGCCACTAGCTAAAGCTAGCTTGTTTTGCTTACTAGGTCGTATTGGGTCAAATATGGGTCTCGTGGAGTGAAAAATACGTGAACGAAAATTCTGTCCTACATCAGAGAGACTGTTTGGCTTTTATTTCTTTCACCTCCCCTAAATCCATTTTTCGGTGACCGGAATAAATTTAAAGTGTGAAAAGACAATTTTGCCCTTGCATTATAATATCACATTATATTTCAAATAGGGTAAAATACAATGACCTCCTCTGAGATTTTTCGTAATTGCATTAACCTCCCTCGTGAACTTCATAGTGATCAATTTACCTTCCTCACAAACACAAAGTTGAAAGGAGTAAAAACAAATCCGGCATCTCTGACCGAAATTAATATGATTTTTGAAAAGCTTAGTATGTCGATCAGATTGAGAACACCATTTTAATATCACTTAGTGATTATGTGTCATGTTTTTAAATATATATATATATATATATATATATATATATATATATATATATATATAGAGAGAGAGAGAGAGAGAGAGAGAGAGAGAGAGAGAGAGAGAAATCAATCGAGATTCTTTTGTTCTATAAATACTCTAAAAGCTTTTTGCACTCAAAAATATATACAGTTATGTCTCAAGTTTTGATTTCTTCAAGCTTGTACCAGTAATCAAGTCAGTCCTTTGTAAGTTAATTTATTGTTGTATTTTGTAATACAAATCAGTTACTTTTAGTATTCAGTTATTTCTTGTATCTGTTTTACATGGAAGGCCAAGCTTCCTCATAGTTAGTTATTTATTTATGTTCATTTCATTTATATTTATATCAATGGAAGTCTAAGACTCCTACTATAATTATATACATATGTTTATCTATTTTATATTAGCTGTTTATTTATTTGCTTTACTATTAACTGCTTTAAATCAATTTTATTTTCAATTTTGTCAAGTTGTTTACCTATGATATGTAGACTTTTATTGGTGAAATTATTTTGTTCAATGATTTTTCTTAAATCAAGTTGGGTATTGGCTTCACTGATATGCAGTTAAAATCAATCTATCGTAGTAAAACCAATCCCACTAGTCTCACAAAAAATTGGTACCCTAAACCAACACCTCCAGATATCCAGTTTGAAGAAAAGCCATTCCAAAGTCAATTTTCTGTCTCTTCTGATAAACTTTATGAATGGAATATTGATGGTCTTTCTGAAGCAGAAATTTTAAACAAACTAAACCATATTTCTATGGTTGCTAATAGTTACATTACTAATCACACAGTTACCCAACCTGAGATTGTTGATCTTCTCAAATCAGGTTTTACTGGTATGTTAAGATCATGATGGGAAAACCACATTTTCAAAGATGATAGACAACAAGTAAAAAATGCTATCCGGAAAGATAATGATGGAAATTCTATTTTTGACGAAAGAATAGGTATGAGTATTCCAGATGGAGTCAATACATTAATTTTTACAATCATTAATCATTTTATAGGAACACTTAGTAACATCATGGCTAGAGTCCATGACCAGTTAACCAATTTAAGCTGTCCAACCCTTTTAGACTTTAGGTGGTACAAAGATGTTTTCTTATCACGTGTTATGATGAGAAATGATAGTAATAGCCCATTTTGGAAAGAAAAATTCATTAACGGTTTACCTAGTTTATTTGCCCATAAAATTAGAGAAACCCTTGCTAAGCCAGCTTGAATTATTGATTATAGTCAACTTACTTATGGAAATATCATTAGCACAATCCAAAAGGAAAGATTGAAAATGTGTATTGATATGAAGATAAGTAAACAACTTAATAATGAAAAGAAAAAAGCTAAATATGAATTAGATAATTTTTGCGAGCAATATGGTCTTCCTCCGATTGCCCCTTCTAAAAAAAATTTACATAAAACTCGTAAACACCCTACTAAGTATAGAACTTATAAAAACTATCATAGAAGAAAACCTAACTTCCAGAAAGAAGAATTTTATAAAAAACCCAAAAAGAAAATTAGAGAAAAGGGAACATCTCATAAACAACATAGTAAAAATAAAAGTTGAAAATGCTTTAAATATGGTAAGGAAGGGCACTTTGCTAACAATTGCCCTGTAAAAAAAAAAATTAACCAATTACGAATCTCTGAAGAAAGTAAAAAACAAATCTTTGAAATCTTTGAGTTAATAAACACTAGTGAAGAAAATACTGAAACAAGTGATTCACCCTCTGATAATAGTAACTATAGTTATACCTCTCCTGATATAACAATGGATGCCAAGATGGTTGTAGAGATTCCTGTTGTAAGTCAATTAATGTTCTTACCAAATATGAAGAACAAGAAACCCTCCTAATAGAACTTATTAGTAAAATAGAAAATCCTAAAAATAAATCCTTATATTTGAAAAAGTTAAAAACTCTTTTAAAACAAAACAATAATGATACTCCTACAAGTTCTAATAGTAAACCTACTTTTAGTCTTTCTAAAACACTGGAAAGATTAAATCACCTACAAAAAGAGATTACATTGCAAGAACTTCAGACAGAAATTAACCACTTAAAAAAAGAAATAAAACTCTTAAAAAATGAAACTCATGAATTACAACAAAAGATAATTTTTCAAGTTGATAAAAACTTCAAAGAACATGAAGAATCCTCTTCTGATGAAGCCCCTTTTACGGAACCTACTAATGAACCGCCAATCATTAACGAAGAAGAAGATATTAGTAAACATATCAACACAACATCTAAAATGGTAATTCAAAAATGATTTTCTAAAGTTAACAATATAATTGATAAAAATCTAACCATTGAAGTCATTGCCCTAATTGATACGGGAGCAGATTGTAATACCCCGCTCCAACACATGGTATGATATTGTCCGCTTTGGGCCTGAGCCCGCACGATTTTGCTTTTTGGTTTTACCCCAAAAGGCCTCATACCATTTGAAGAGAACATACTACATATAAGCACATCCCCTTTTCCACACCCAGACGATGTGGGATTGAGCACCTTGTACCCTGTCAGTGTGGTAGCTTAGCCAGTGTCTGTCTTCGCACCCGCCCACTCACACCCGTCCACAAGGGTTACTACAATCCACCCCCCTACGAGGCCCGACGTCCTCGTCGGTACACTTCCGGTTGGGTTCAAGCTCTGATACCAACTGTAATACCCCTCTCCAACAGATGGTATGATATTGTCCGCTTTGGGCCTGAGCCCGCACGGTTTTGCTTTTTGGTTTTACACCAAAAGGCCTCATACCATTTGAAGAGAACATACTACATATAAGTACATCCCCTTTTTCACACCCAGGCGATGTGGGATTGAGCACCTTGTACCCTGTCAGTGTGCTAGCTCAGCCAGTGTCTGTCTTCGCACCCGCCCACTCACACCCGTCCACAAGGGTTACTACACAGATCTTAATTGTATTCAAGAAGGATTAATTCCTTCTAAATATTTTGAGAAAACTTCTCAACGATTGAGTTCTGCTAATGGTAGTAAACCTAAAGCCCATGTTTGTCAAAACAATGTATGTTTTAAAATATCATTTGTTTTAGTTAAAAACATGATTGATAAAGTTATTTTAAGAGTACCATTTATTTATTTATTGTATCCATTTACAACAGATAATAATGGTCTCACCATTAAACCTTTTGGTCAAACAGTTACTTTTCAATTTCTTAAAAAATCAGAACCTAAAGAGTTAAAATCACTCTTTGACTCCTCTATTTCTAAATCCCTAAATTTACTCACTATTAAACGGCAACATTTAAAATTCTTACAGGAGGAAGTCATCTATAAAAAGATTGAAAGTCAACTATGTATTGAAAGTTTTCAACAAACTGTTAAAACTTTTTAGAAAAAACTTGAAGTTGAAATTTGTTCCTTATTTCCTAATGCTTTTTGGTATAGGAAACAATATATTGTCAGTCTATCTTATATCCAGTCATTTAATAAAAAATTCATCCCCACGAAATCTAGACCTATCCAAATGAATCCTGAACTTCTTGAAGCATGCAAAGAAGAAATTAAGTCTTCTTGCCAAAAAGATTATTAGAAAAAGTAAATTTCCTTGGTCATGCTCTGCTTTCTATGTTGAAAAACAAGCTGAGTTAGAAAGAGGAGTACCGAGACTTGTTGTTAATTATAAACCCCTTAATGAAGTTTTGGAATGGATTCGCTATCCCATCCCAAACAAAAGAGATCTTATTAATCGTCTTAGTAAAGCAGTAATCTTTTCAAAGTTTGATCTAAAATCTGGATTTTGGCAAATCCAGATAAATGAAAAAGATAGATATAAGACTGCCCTCACCACACCCTTTGGTCATTATGAATGGAATGTCATGCCTTTTGGACTAAAGAATGTCCCTAGTGAATTTCAAAATGTCATGAATGACATTTTTAATCCATACAATAAATTTGCTCTTGTCTATATCGATGATGTCCTTATTTTCTCCCAGTCCATTAACGAGAACTGGAAACATTTTTTCACATTCAAGACTTTTATTAAACAAAATGGTCTTGTTGTTTCTGCATCTAAAATCAATCTTTTCCAAACTCGAGTCAGATTTCTTGGATTCCACATCTACCAAGGAAAAATAAGTCCAATTGATCGAGATATTCAATTTGCTGATAAGTTTCCTGATGTCATTATAGACAAAACCCAGTTACAACGCTTTCTTGGATCCTTAAACTACATCTCAAACTTTTATCATGATCTACGAAAGCAATGCAAACCTTTATTTGACAGACTTCAAAGTAATCCGTCCCCTTGGCATGGACATCTGTTCACACTGAAATTGTTTAGAAAATCAAGTTCCATGTCAAGACTCTTCCTTGCATTGGAATTCCTTCACTTGATTCTTTTAAAGTTATTGAAACAGATGCCTCTGATATCGGTTACGGTGGCATCTTTAAACAACGTCTCAGTCCAGATTCTCCTGAACAAATTGTTCGTTTTCATTCTGGAACTTGGAACAACACACAAAGTAATTACAGTACTATTAAGAAAGAGATCCTTTCTATTGTTTTATGTGTTTCCAAGTTTCAAGATGACATTTTAAACCAAAAATTTCTAGTCAGAGTTGATTATAAAAGTGCTAAATATGTTCTTGAAAAAGATGTCAAAAATATTGCTGCTAAGCAAGTATTTGCCAGATGGCAAGCTATTTTAAGTATTTTTGATTTTGATATAGAATATATCAAAGATAGTCAAAATTCTATACCTGATTTCCTTACCAGAGAATTCTTGTAGGGTAAACATGGCCGATAAAGCCAAAAATAAAGACAAAGTCCCTCAAGGGATAGTAAAGGTTGAACATTCATCCCTGACCCCTTTATCTATGACGAACAGATTCGCTGTTCTTAGTCAAACTCCAAGGCCTTCTTTCAGTTCTGCCTTAGCCTCTCCAAGTCCTAGCCAGCTTCGCCTCCAATACCCCAGTAATCTCCCTATTTCGGATCCTTTTTTAAACCAACCAATTCAACCAATTCGTCCTGTAGCCCCCAGTCAATTTTCCCAAAATCCCAAGTCTGATTATACCCATAACTACACTTCCATCCCTTTTCACATTGAACCTTGTTATCGTCATTTCACAGACCCAGTGGATGTAGTCAAAGCATTTCTTCCTCCAGCATGGTTCTTTGTCCCAAATCATTGTCCTTCTACAAGGATATTTTATTCCATACAGAATCAATTCACATTAAACCAATTTTTGATCGAAATGATTCTTCCAAAGTCATTTATCATTCTCTCTACATCCAAAAATTTATTTCAATAACAGAATGGGGTTCTCATCCCTCCATTCTCAAAGTTTTGCCTAAGCATCAAATTCAATTTAACTACTATGATTACAAAGATGCTTGGTTTAAACTCCTCCTCTACCAGAATGAGTTATTTTCTCACTCCTGATTTATTAACTTTGACAGTAAATTTAAAAGTCAAATTCCTTATTGGTTTCTTAGGTGGTGGTCACAATATGGCTCCATCAGCAAATTTTCCCACCTATTCTGTAATACCCCGCTCCAACACATGGTATGATATTGTCCGCTTTGAGCCTAAGCCCGCACGGTTTTGCTCTTGGGTTTTACCCCACTGTGTTGATATTTCAGGTTTCAGACAGGTTCCACCGCGAGGATAGAGTTTTAGGATTTGGTTGTAGCAGACGTCTCATCTCATCAGTTACAGGGTAGGAACTTGTCTTCTTCAAGAGTCATACTATGAACTTTTGAGACTTTGATTGTTGGTATTAATTTTAGAATTTAAAAACTTTTATTCTTTCTGGTTAAGGGGTCCTTGGGTTACGGGACTTCCAAATTGTATTACCATAATATATTTATTTATTTATCAATTATTTCAGTTCAATGGGATTTCTGTTCAGCTTTTAGCAATTATTCTATTTCTTTCTTTTGTATCTATGCTTGTTGCTATCAGTGGTTAATATTCCTCAGGTTTTGTGTATGAGACTGGCCACCTCATGCGCGAAATTTTCTGGGGGGTATTTCATTTGGTATCAGAGCACATCCCCTTTTCCACACCCAGGCGATGTGGGATTGAGCACCTTGTACCCTGTCAGTGTGGTAGCTCAGCCCAGTGTCTGTCTTTGCACCCGCCCACTCACACCCGTCCACAAGGGTTATTACAATCCACCCCCCTACGAGGCCCGACGCCCTCGTCGGCACACTTACTTCCGGCTGGGTTCAGGGTCTGATACCAATTGTAATACCTCGCTCCAACACATGGTATGATATTGTCCGCTTTGGGCCTGAGCCCGCACGATTTTGCTCTTGGGTTTTACCCCAAAAGGCCTCATACCATTTGAAGAGAACATACTACATATAAGCACATCCCCTTTTCCACACCCAGGCGATGTGGGATTGAGCACCTTGTACCCTGTCAGTGTGGTAGCTCAGCCCAGTGTCTGTCTTTGCACCCGCCCACTCACACCCGTCCACAAGGGTTATTACAATCCACCCCCCTACGAGGCCCGACGCCCTCGTCGGCACACTTACTTCCGGCTGGGTTCAGGCTCTGATACCAACTGTAATACCCCGCTCCAACACATGGTATGATATTGTCCGCTTTAGGCCTGAGCCCGCACGATTTTGCTCTTGGGTTTTACCCCAAAAGGCCTCATACCATTTGAAGAGAACATACTACATATAAGCACATCCCCTTTTCCACACCCAGGCGATGTGGGATTGAGCACCTTGTACCCTGTCAGTGTGGTAGCTCAGCCCAGTGTCTGTCTTTGCACCCGCCCACTCACACCCGTCCACAAGGGTTATTACATATTCTTCTTGATCAAGTTAAATATTTCTCTTCAGTCTACAAAGTTAATTCTCACCAATCTCAAATTCCTGCTATTCTCCTATTCACCAGTAAATACAAAGTCCCATGGATTTTCAGATGGCATTTTGAAATTAAGGATAACACAGTCATCAGAAGACACTTTGTCAAATGGTGGAATTCTTTTAAACATGAGAGAATCATTTCCCAAGTCCAAGCTGAATTCTAGTCATCCCTCCAGCTCCTCCTTCTCAAATTCAACAGAAGCATGAAGCTCTTTCAAAGTCAATGGAATCTATCATGGCCTCAAGCTCTAAGTCAGAACTAGCACAGCTTGTTAAGCAGTTACTAAGTCACATCTCCAGCCTTTTAGATGATAAAGATGCCTCTTCCGCAGGCTCAAGCCAACCAGTCAAAGACCCTTACTCCAGTCAAGCTTTTCAAGATGCACAAGATCCTTATGATCTTGGTAAAGATTGATCAGATCCATCTCTTACGGACATAGTCAACATCAGACAAAATTGCTGCAGTAAAAAGACTCAAATCACTGTTCACTATAGTCATTACTGACAAAAATAGTAACTCGACCAGACACCATTCATGAACAGTACTATTCACTTTTACTGTTCACTACAGTTAGATTCGAATTTTTCAGAAAAGTTAATCAATTTTCTTTATATAAGGATGTTGGCCCTTCAATTGGAGGCATCGCTTAATTTTTCACTTACTCTTTGAACCCTCAGAAACACTATTGCTCTTATACAGTGGTATTCAGTTAATACTTGTATACCGTTATGTCTCAAGTTTTGATTTCTTCAAACTTGTACCAGTAATCAAGTCAGTCCTTTGTAAGTTAATTTATTGTTGTATTTTGTAATACAAATCAGTTACTTTTAGTATTCAGTTATTTTCTTGTATATGTTTTACATGGAAGGCCAAACCTCCTCATAGTCAGTTATTTATTTATGTTCATTTCATTTATATTTATATCAATGGAAATCTAAGACTCCTACTCTAATTATATACATATATTTATCTGTTTTATATTAGCTGCTTATTTATTTGCTTTACTATTAACTGCTTTAATTACCTGTGCTATCTATATTCTGTTTCTCAGTTAAACGTTCTTACCAAATATGAAGAACAAGAAACCCTCCTAATAGAACTTATTAGTAAAATAGAAAATTATTACAACAAAGAAAATGTTTTAACAAAAATCAAATGGACTAAACCGAACAAAATATCTGTCTCTTCAAGTCATCCTCCTTTTGAAACCCTAGTCATCCAGCACTTAGACCACGACTTAACAACCTCTCCTCTCAAAGTCAATGAAGCCAATACCCAACCTGATTTAAGAAAATCATTGAACAAAATAATTTCACCAATAAAAGTCTACATATCATAGGTAAACAACTTGACAAAATTGAAAATAAAATTAATTCCCGAATAGAAAGTAGCACTAATCAACAAGAAAAACCTTTAATTAATCTCCCTACTGAAAGAAAAGGCTTATATATATATATATATATATATATATATATATATATATATATTAGTGTATGCCCGTGCCTATGGCACTATCGTACACTCGCCACCGTGATCGTTAGATGAAATGATTGTAGACCGTTGATAGCCTCTGACAATTGCCAAGCTTAAATGTAATATAGATATTATAGAGAACAATCAAGTAATATATACATAGATATAAGAGACCTAATATAAGTTGGAAACTAATTTACTAAACAATATAGGTCATCCTACCACGTTTGGAATAGAAAGGAAACAAGGAATTTACATAAAAACAGTTTCCTAACTAAACGTGCAGGTTAAACATAAAAAAAAAAAAAAAAACTAAACGTGGACAAGTACGAATGGTCACTAAAAGTGAGACCAGTTAAAAATACGATGATCCCTTAGACTTTAAATCTGAAATTTTAACTTCAAAATTTTAATTTTGAAAATCTAACTTGTCAAACACAACATGCATAGTGTCCTCACATACCATACTTTCTTTAAATAATATTCTTATTGAAGTGACGATATCTATGTTCTTGTTCTTTAGCTCCATGATTGAGACACAAATCAAACAGAAAGTTACAATTTGATCAATAAGATTTTGACACCGAAATTTACCAAACATACAATAATATATCTCATAGAGTTAATCATCGGTCTTGATCTCTTGTCATGGGACGGTATTGGGATCTTCTTATGAGGTGGGTATCATAGAAGCAGAGTAGCCTGCACTTTGAGAACCCATATTACTCTGTAACTATATGGACTACACCATGTTCCAAATAGCTTCAGCTCTTCCATCTTTGAGAGACCAATGCAAGAGCCTTTTTGTTCCATAGAGTCAACCTATAGTTATTATTAATTGGGCAAGTCTTGCTTGTGCACCGAGCTTGAGTTTTAAACAAGAGGTAGAGAGCGCGCGTCCACGTACGCATATTTGGTTCAACAACTACATGTTGAATTCAAAAGATTGTAAATTGTCTTCTTGCTAATATTTAATAATTAAGTTTGATAAATATATTTTTGTCTTGATTTGGTGAGACGTTATTAATACATTAATATTTTGAATTTGAATACTAGATAGAACCCGTTGAGACCGAAATGATGGTAAGTTGACTATGTTTCTTGTCCTTAATTCTCAGTCTTGTTCTAATCTATAACCAATGCATAAAGGCCTTTATAATAAACTAATTGTAAAACACACAAAATGTTTAATTAACCTACCTGGTGCATGCATGCTGGGCGGTGCCCCAATTGCACAAAAAGGTAATTTCATACGTGGGCAAACTAGTAATTTTAAATATCTAGATAATTTTTTTATTTTTAACAATAAAATAATCAAAATAAAAGGTAAAATATGTGTTAAGGTCCCGAACCCGTATATATCTGTTTACGGAGAAAGTCATTGCAAAAATATGACCGAATTAGGTCAAAACTTAAAAGAGATTAGTATAATTTATTATTTATTTAATTGACAAGACCATCCAAATACAAATAAACAAACTTGCAGAAAAAGAAAAATACAAACAAACACAAATTAAATTCATAATCAGCAGAAATGATAAGAGTTTCATGGAGATGTCAGCAACAACTCCCTTTGGCGCTTGAAAACCACAAACATTTCATCGTGATTAGGAAGATTTTCTTCGATTACAGGCACAACCTTAAAATTTTTGATCCATGCATACAAGCGCGGAAACATGGGAGCTGCAAGTAGGTTCATTCCTAATATGTCTTCAAAAACTCCCAACCAGTAAGCAAACACTCCAAAGGCTATGTCAACTATGCCAATCCTCTCTCCACCGAAGAATTTCTTCTCTCCAAGAGCGTGTTCTTCTAATGTTCTCAGCATTTCCAGGCTTTCCTTCATGGCCTTTTCGTGTTCTTCCCCAGTGGTTCGAAACATAGTCCAAATTGTAGTACCCTATATATATATATTATATATATATATACATTAATCAATAAAATCATCAAAAAAACATTTATATTAATTAGTGTTATATGCCTAGGAAATAATTAAGTGAAGTAATTCTCACTTATTAACATGCATATCTGATCTTGTAGCATTTTCTTCATACAAGTAAGAAACTGAGGCAAGTTTAAACTGATATTTATGAAATTCTTGAGTATTTAAATGGAGTTTAAAGGCATGAAAATATGTTATTCCTAACGTGTAGAAGCTAATGCGTACAGTGTTCTATGTATTTTTATTACAAGTTAATCAAAATGATAATTCAAATAAAAATATTTACCTTATCTTCAACAAAATTGACCCAAAATCGAGCCACAGCCCTGTCACACGGATCAGTAGGCAGCAAGGGGTTTTGTGGCCAAGTCTCTTCAATGTATTCGAGGATGATCATGGACTCACAAATTGGTTTTCCACCATGAACAAGCACTGGGACCTTCTTGTGAACTGGGTTGTGTTGTAGGAGCAGAGGACTTCTATTTGAAAAATCTTCTTCTATGTATTCATAAGGTATGCCCTTTAGTTTCAGAGCCCATATTACTCTGCAACTAAATGGACCATGCCTTATTCCAAGTAGCTTCACCTCTTCCGTCTTTGAAAGATCCATGGACAAGCTTGCTTTGGGCACAAAGCTAGAGCTTAAGAGGCAGTATATATGTATGTGTGTGTATATACTATATATATAATATGTCAGAACATTTACAAGCCGGTTGAATTCAAATAGTGGAAGTTAATTATATTCCTTCATATTATTTAATTAGTTTTTATTTTTATTTTTTGAGTTGCAGGAAGGTGTCTTGGGTGGTGATTTGAGTCTTGAGGTCAACTTGATGGTGGTTTATTCTCTTGAAATGCAAAAAATATATAGTCCAACAAATGTTACTAGAAAGAAAATTATACAATTTGGACGGATTGGACGGGTTAAATGGTCAAATCGAGTTATATTAAAAATATAAATTTTTTTTGTTGCGTTTGAGAAAATCAAATTCGTGCCTTGAAATTTTAATTTGAGAAAACTTGGTTAAAATTTTCAAAGAAAACTTGGTTAAAATTTTCAACTAATTTTTTTTTCAATTTTAATTCTAATACGTGGATTTTGTGCTTCCACTTGATCTAAGAAAGGAGGAAGGTTGTAAACGAATTTTGGTGTGGATCTCATTTTGTCTACTAACTGTTTGATAAAATGTTAAGCTGAATTTTTAACTATTTGTGCATAGATTTTGCATTGTAAAAGTTGCATTAAAATGGGGTCGTTTGACACTAGGGCACGAGTATGGCACGACTGGTAGGATAGAGGATTCCAGCTCCATTCCTTGACCATGAGATTATTATAGAATTTTGTACTGACCAGCTCACATGCTCTCCACATGTTCCTGCACAATTACCAAAAATGCCCTTGAATAGCTGTAACTAAAGTTGAGCTGCAACTAAAATTCACAATGAACATATTATTCTCAGCATATTAATAAAACAAGATTGATGCACATATTAAGCACAGAAATGAAAAGACATGCCCCTTAGAGATATTACTCAAAATGAAACAAACTGATATGAACTTAATGTATAATCATGAGCCATAAAGTCAAATAGTGCACAAATAAGTCCAGAAATATGTAATTTGTAATAATGCACTAACCGAACTTACACAAATACCCTTGGCAGCATATATGTATTAACCCTTGTGGACGGGTGTGAGTGGGCGGGTACGAAGATAGACACTGGGCTGAGCTACCACACTGACAGGGTACAGGGTGCTCAATCCCACATCGCCTGGGTGTGAAAAAGGGGATGTGCTTATATGTAGTATGTTCTCTTCAAATGGTACGAGGCCTTTTGGGATAAAACCCAAGAGCAAAACCGTGCGGGCTCAGGCCCAAAGCGGACAATATCATACCATATGTTGGAGCGGGGTATTACAGTTGGTATCAAAGCCTGAACCCAGCAGGAAGTAGTGTGCCGACGAGGACGTTGGGCCTTGTAGGGGGTGGATTGTAGTAACCCTTGTGGACGGGTGTGAGTGGGCGGGTGCGAAGATAGACACTGGGCTGAGCTACCACACTGACAGGGTACAGGGTGCTCAATCCCACATCACCTGGGTGTGGAAAAGGGGATGTGCTTATATGTAGTATGTTCTCTTCAAATGGTACGAGGCCTTTTGGGATAAAACCCAAGAGCAAAACCGTGCGGGCTCAGGCCCAAAGCGGACAATATCATACCATGTGTTGGAGTGGGGTATTACAGTTGGTATCAGAGCCTGAACCCAGCCGGAAGTAGTGTGCCGACGAGGACGTCGGGCCTCGTAGGGGGTGGATTGTAGTAACCCTTGTGGACGGGTGTGAGTGAGCGGGTGCGAAGATAGACACTGGGCTGAGCTACCACACTGACAGGGTACAGGGTGCTCAATCCCACATCGCCTGGGTGTGGAAAAGGGGATGTGCTTATATGTAGTATGTTCTCTTCAAATGGTACGAGGCCTTTTGGGATAAAACCAAGAGCAAAACCGTGCGGGTTCAGGCCCAAAGCGGACAATATCATACCATGTGTTGGAGCGGGGTATTACAATATAAACCACAGATGACCTTTAGAATCAATGCAACTGCATTCGGAGACCTTCCATTTTGACATTACAAAGAGAAAATCTAACAAAGGACATAGACCAACACAATTTAAATTAATTGGTTTTTTTTATTGGATAAACTAATTCATCTAAGTTATACGTATAGGGGAAAATCTTTATGCATGTAAGCTTTCTGAATTATGTGATTTGGTAACAGAGGTGATTGACATGTGTGAAGTACTTTGTTGTGTACCTGTATAACTCCTAAGTTTAAGCTGATACTTTTTATTACCATATGTACCTATAGGGGGAGAGTGCATAACAATTAGAACATGCATTAAGCATTTTACATGCATTGGCATTACGTGTTTTATTTGTGTGTGTTTGTGTTAATTGTTTTATTTTTGTGTGTTTGTGTTACTTGCTTATGTTTATCTTTTTTTATTAAACTTTCACGAAGGTATTTTGAGTGTTATTTTGTATAATATCAAGATTCATCATATGTTCTGAATATAAGTGTTTTTCATATTTGTTATGTGCTCAAGATCAGAGTAAAATCAAAGTTTGGTTCAACTATGTCTATTTATTTTTGATGAGTTGTAATTTATCTTTTTCTGCTGCGAGATAGGTTACAAATTGTCTAGGTGATTTTGTCACAAAATTTTCAAAGGGAGAGATTGTGAAAATGTCATTATAATGTTGGCAAATTTTGATGTCAAAATTTGATGATCAGGCTATAATTTTTGTTCGATTTTGTACTCGATCTTCGGAGTTGAATGAAAAGTGACTCGGTATCATTAAATTTGATTAGATGGTATCATTTAGCACATGTATGTGAGTGAGGACACTATATTTGAAGTATGAGAGGTTTTAGGACTTAGAAAAATGAGTTTGTTGTGAAAAATTAGATTTTTACAAAGTCCGACCGGTCCTACTTGGTCTCAACTGGTCCCACTTCTCTTGGGATCTGTGCAATTCGAAACCCGCATAGTTTGACCGGTCCAAGTCAAATCCGACCGGTCGCACTTATGTTAGACTAATCCCACTTAGCCGATATGTGTGGGAATTTTCCTTTAATTTGTTTTTTTTATTTCCAAATCAATCCAGACTTCATAGAAATTCCTAGTACAATTTTTAACTTATTTTTCAAGAGATATTAGAGCTCTCTAAGTTTATAAATTCCTTTTATTGCCTCAAATTAAAAAAAATAAAATGCTTTTGAGAGACAATCTAGAAAATAGAGAACATTTTTTTAGAGAATAGAGAGATATTTAATTATGAGAGAAAATATTTTCTGAATTTATTTTCGAGAGCACACACACATGGAGTGTTTAAGCTGTGATATTCTTCGTAGTCTAATCAACGAGATCTTTAGAGTCTAGATTAAGATACATAATTTGATTAGAGTAGCAGGTTTTGATTCCTTCATTCTACCTGATCCTATCTGTTTGAAAGGAAGGAGAAACAATCACTACGAAGGGGATAAATTGTTTGTGGAACTTTCGTGCATGTTCTTCCAGCAACTCTTCTGAGAGGATTGTGGCGTTATTTTGAAGTCTGCAGCATTTGGACAAGAAAGTCGCAAGAATAAATCTAAGATGTCAACACCAAGTTCTTGTCAGAGTGGAGTGGGTGTGAGACTGAAACATAGTCTGTTGTATTTTGCTTCGAGATAGTGGATTGGTTTCTTTGGAAGTGTTGGCCTCACATCGTGGTTTTCTTCCTTCTTAGGGTTTCATGTAAAATTTCTTGTGTCATCTTTAACTTTCTTTATTAGCTTTATTTATTTTGTGATTAATTTGGATGCTTAATTGTTGCTTGTTGTGGGTAATTAATCAATCACAAAAATTGAGCAAGAAGACCAATTCACCCCTCTACGATTAATGAATAACATCTTACACTAAATTAATTGAACTGTTTTCGCATCACGCAACTCATAAATTTAACTCAAAATCGAGCCACGACCGTGTCATAAGGATCAGTAGGCAGCAAGGGGTTTGGTGGCCATGTCTGTTATTCAAGGATGATCATGGACTCACAAATTGGTTTTCCACCATGAACAAGCCACAAGCACTGGGACCTTCTTGTGAATTGGGTTGTCTTGTAAAAGTAGTTGGTTTTTTTTCTTTTTAGTTGGTACACACATCCACTCCTAATGGATTATTTACACTCAAAAGGACTTGATCTTTAAACTTAATACTTGTTAAGCACTAAAGCCAACTAGTGCCTAACAAGTAACAATGTATTCATAATGTATTCATAATCCCTTGGAGGAGATAGACTTTTATTTGACAAACCTTATTCAATGTATTCATAATGTATGCTCCTTTAGTTTCAGAGCCCATATAACGTTGTAACTAAATTGACTAAGCCATGTTCCAAGTAGCTTCACCTCTTCCATGTTTGACATATTGAGAGCTCTTATCCCATAGGGTCAATTTATATTGATTTTTGGGTAAGTCTGCTTGGGCACCAAGATAAATATATACACTTCACCTCTTCCATGTTTGACAGATTGAGAGCTCTTATCCCATAGAGTCAATTTATATTGATTTTTGGGTAAGTCTGCTTGGGCACCAAGATAAATATATACACAAACGCACATAGACATGACTATGAGAGGTTGAATTCAAATGTAGTGTAATGCAAGTTTTCTTTTTTACAATTAAGAAAAAAGTTATATATTTATCATAGCTTAGATCAGATGAATTGACCCGCCATTTGATTTGATTTGATTTTTACATGAGCATGCACTTTGAGCTTAGCCAGTGGTGGTTCACTATGTTATAAAGATAATGTAATATATAATTATACAATTTTTAACATTTCCGTTGAAGACTTATAATGTTTGAATTTTTTAGTATTGTTTATGTTAATTTTTATTTTATTTTATATAATTCTTTAATGCAATGGAAAACACATATTCTAACACATGAAATTGGATGAATATTCTAACGTTTTAAGAAAATTAACATTCCACAAGAACAAGTATTCTATTTTTTTTTTCTTCTCAAATATTGAAATGAGAATATGATGAAACTAACTTAAAATGTGCATGCTATTCCATTCTATTTTCATTGTACGTGTCAATTCATTTGCTGTAAAATTCTTCCAGCTGCCTTCGACTAAAGGCCAGAGGTCAATTAAATACCAATAAATGGTACTCCCTCTGTCCCAAAATTCATGGGCATCTCTGAGAGTCCAACTTTTTATGATGTGATCCAGTTTTTATAGTAGTAATGAATGAATTTACAAATTAGTCATTGTTTAAAAGTTAGTGTTATTATTATATTGTGGGGCCAATTTTAGGATAATGGAGTTTGAAAAGGATAGTTTATGAATCATATAAAAGATAGTACTGTCATTTTAAAAAATGGACATGTATTTTGGGACATCCGAAAATGAAATAGTGGACTAAAATTATGGTACAGAGGGAGTACATAAGAAGGTTATCTCTGCCTTTTTTCCTAGGGATTTGTGACCCATTGTTAATTTTTAACTAAAAAAAATAATAATAAAAAATAAAAAGGATGGTAGGAGAGAAATATAATACTACCCTTCTCTAAGAAAATGTTAAGTTTTAGGTGTCAAATGTCAATAACATGTACTATGGCATTGAATTTTATATTGATTTTTGGGTAAGTCTGCTTGGGCACCAAGATAAATATATACACTTCACCTCTTCCATGTTTGACAGATTGAGAGCTCTTATCCCATAGAGTCAATTTATATTGATTTTTTGGTAAGTCTGCTTGGGCACCAAGATAAATATATACACAAACGCACATAGACATGACTATGAGAGGTTGAATTCAAATGTAGTGTAATGCAAGTTTTCTTATTTACAATTAAGAAAAAAGTTATATATTTATCATAGCTTAGATCAGATGAATTGACCCGCCATTTGATTTGATTTGATTTTTACATGAGCATGCACTTTGAGCTTAGCCAGTGGTGGTTCACTATGTTATAAAGATAATGTAATATATAATTATACAATTTTTAACATTTCCGTTGAAGACTTATAATGTTTGAATTTTTTAGTATTGTTTATGTTAATTTTTATTTTATTTTATATAATTCTTTAATGCAATGGAAAACACATATTCTAACACATGAAATTGGATGAATATTCTAACGTTTTAAGAAAATTAACATTCCACAAGAACAAGTATTCTATTTTTTTTTCTTCTCAAATATTGAAATGAGAATATGATGAAACTAACTTAAAATGTGCATGCTATTCCATTCTATTTTCATTGTACGTGTCAATTCATTTGCTGTAAAATTCTTCCAGCTGCCTTCGACTAAAGGCCAGAGGTCAATTAAATACCAATAAATGGTACTCCCTCTGTCCCAAAATTCATGGGCATCTCTGAGAGTCCAACTTTTTATGATGGGATCCAGTTTTTATAGTAGTAATGAATGAATTTACAAATTAGTCATTGTTTAAAAGTTAGTGTTATTATTATATTGTGGGGCCAATTTTAGGATAATGGAGTTTGAAAAGGATAGTTTATGAATCATATAAAAGATAGTACTGTCATTTTAAAAAATGGACATGTATTTTGGGACATCCGAAAATGAAATAGTGGACTAAAATTATGGTATAGAGGGAGTACATAAGAAGGTTATCTCTGCCTTTTTTCCTTGGGATTTGTGACCCATTGTTAATTTTTAACTAAAAAAAATAATAATAAAAAATAAAAAGGATGGTAGGAGAGAAATATAATACTACCCTTCTCTAAGAAAATGTTAAAGTTTTAGGTGTCAAATGTCAATAACATGTACTATGGCATTGAATTATTTGAAAAAAGACAATGTTATTTGTTGTCCTGGGTGCCCAGAAAATTAACAAACAAAACACCACATACACAAATACACAGATATTTACGTGGTTCGGCAATTGCCTACGTCCATGGGAGGCAGCGGATGCACTATCGGAGAAAAATGGTTACAAATACAGATTTTTCTCTCAAATGCTCACACTCTCTGTCTCAAACTGATTTGCCACACTCTTACAAACAAAATACAACAAGTATATATAGAGTATAAGGAGGGAGACAATCCGGAAAAATCGGCACCCATTTTTTATAATTTTGGCGCCCAATTTTTCTTATCTTATTCGTTGGCTTTCAGTGCCATTAATGCCAGATTTGAGCCATATATCCAACAATCTCCACCTTGGTGAGAATCCACCAGATCTCCACAGTACAACAAAATAGGCTTTTAACGACGGGCAAAAACACTTTTTACGACGGGCAATGTTCGCCGTAGAATCCCTCGTCGTAATTGACCGAAACAACAGCCCAACGCCCGTCGTGGTAGGTGACATTCAACGACGGACATAGCCCGTCATAGAAAGATACTTTCCACGAGGGGCACTGGCCGTCGTTGAATGTAGTATTCCATGACGGGTAGTGACCCTTGTGGAATGTCATCTTCCACGACGGTTAGTGCCCCTCATGGAATATGACATTAAACGACGGTCAGTGCCCGTCGTGGAAAGTGTCTTTCTGCGACGGGCTATGTCCGTCGTTGAATGTTACCTACCACGACGGGCGTACGTAGGGCCGTTGCTGAATATTGATTTCAATGATAGACAGTAAGCCGTCATGAAAAAATGGAGCAACTACGACGGGCATAGTCTCGTTGTGGAATGTTATCTTCAACAACGGGCTGAGCCCCTCGTGGAAAGTGACTCTTTCAACGACGGGCTACGCTCGTTGTGGAATGGTGCCTTCAACTACGTGTTGAATCCCTTGTGAAAATATGGTTTTCACAAGGTGTATTGCCCGTCGTAGAAATTTTTTTTTAAATTAGGAGAAAATGCTTGCTAAATCTATCCAAACAACCAACATCACTTAATACTTCCAATAAAAACACAACCACAACTCCACTCAAGCCATAAACCTGTCCAAACAACCAGAACTCCACCCAACACACCAAATAAATTTACAAACTGTTCATGATGCTAACCCCCCAAAAAAAAAAAATTCAAGGAATAAAAAAGGTAAATTGACATCAAAATATAAAAGAGAAATAATTAAATTCCAAACTTCTTTTATATTCAATAAAAAATTTCAAGGTACACAATTGTCATCACTGTTAACACATATATATATATACAAGAAAAAAAAATTGGAATCTTTAGTACCCCCAAAATATTTGAAGATGCAAGGACCTTCCTTGATCATGAATGCAAAACGAGGTTGCCAGATATGTTCCAAAATATTTCCACAGTAGTAAGGCCCTCTTTTTTTGCTGGATATGTTCCATCCATTGGCTTGTCCTACTGATCAAAATGCTGAAGATAGTCATGCATTTATCCCTGTAAGTAACTAATAAATTACTTGGATAAGTGTTTATCTTTACAAGTTTTGGAACATTCTATAAAATATTTCATGTGGACTATTTCCTTAAAACAACTTGCTTCCTAAAATAACAGAAAATAATTAACATTTGAGATTTAGGAAAAATACACTAATCATACAATCTCCCACTCCTTTATCATAGAATCTATGCCACAAAAAAAAGTTCCATAACACAACATATATTTGCTTTAAAGACCTGTAAAAAGTGAAATACTGCTCTTAACATGTCAAAATATTGTTAGCATCAAGTAATAACTCACCAAAATATCAAGTTTACAGCAAGTTTCAAAAACTACCAAAATCAAAGCAAAGAGCACAGGAGGTCTGATACAAAATGTTAAAGAGTATGTTAGATAATGTAAGGTTCTTCAGACAGTTGAGTATATACCATGGAAACCATTTAGGGAAAACACCACATGCAGGGAATAAAGGTAAAGGAATGGTACACATAAGGAGCATATATGCTAAAAAGAAAACTTGAAGTTCTTTCATAATAAGACTTGATCCGGAAAAATCAACCTACTTCTCATCCCATTTCTCAAAATGATCTCCCCATAAAGAAAGATTCTAAATTTGTGGCAAATAAGTAAGTACCTGGATCACCTTGGAAGAAGTGGTCTGCTGTGAACTTCTAAGCACATATTATTCCTAAAGAAACTGAAATATTTTATCGATAAGATTGTTAGAATTAGTGCCAATCTTTAATATTAATCTCTCGAGTAGAAGGCAACTAGAGATGAAACTTCCAGAAGAGTGAGTATACTACAAAATTTACCTCATTAAATGAAACACACGTGGAGGATCGAATGTGCATTAGTAGAGTTTCAGAAGTGTCAATTATTACACAATTCATGAGGCATCATAAACAAATTCTAAAGACTGAACTCCTTGATACTTTCCGGAATCTAAACAACTTTATTAATAATACTCACTAATTCAAAGAACTTGCAAAGTTTGTTACACAGATGTTTAACAAATAGATAAATATCTCAAGTCTTTCTCTTATCAGCATCACAAGTCTCTCTCTCCATCAGTGCCATGTAAAATAATACAGGGTAAAGAAAAGGTACATTTTGATCAAGAAGAACCCATACTAAAAAATAACATGTTTTGGGTTCAAAATACAAGTTTTTAACTGGAAGTAGATGCAATGGTCTTTATATTCAACAAGCTGATAATCAAACATGACTCCGTGAGTCAAATAAATTTACAAACTGTCCATAGGAAATCTTAACAGGAGAATATTCTTATAATTTGAGATCTCTGTTTTGAAATGTTGCTAATATGCTAAAATGATTCTTTTATATATATATATATATATATATATATATATACCTAAAAAAATTACATATGATAATAATCCAAATAATATCATATTTGACAACCTAATATGTCTATAAATGTAATAATAGCCAGAATCATTAAAAAAAATCCTAGAAAGAGGATCAACAATCAGAGACAGATTTCCTATACTTATGTGAAGGGCGTGTTTGTGAGTTCATACTTATATATTACGGTAATCTATTCTGGAGTTCTTGTAGCTTATGATGATATTGCAGTTCATGCACTATTTTTCACACATGTTGCTGGTTAATGGGGATTCAGATATCAATGTGTTCATTGGTCTTTGCCAACTTCTACTGTATTGAAGAATGGCGATTTTATTATTTGTTATGTTGAATGTGTTAAAATTTTGTAGGTTGGTCTTCCCCCCAATATTTGCAAGGAAATACAGGGGCTATTAGCCTATTGCTAATGTTTTTCATTTTTAATACTTGATTTTCCCCTCTTATAATTGCATCTGTGTACAAGCCCCTGGCTGGGAGCAAGTGTTTTAGGTTAAAAATTCTCTCTCTCCACCATTCAAATTCCACTTTTAATTTCTGAGTTTAAGGTAATATGATACGAATAAGAGATAACTAAGCATGAAAGCAAATGGCAGCAAACATAGGTAGAAAGCTCATGAACAAACAACTAGAACCCTGTAGCAAGCAACAAATAATACAGCCTAGCAGAACACTCAACAAAGCTGGGAAACCATGGCCACTAAATGGGAATGAGATAAGAAGATGGCAAGCTTCCGTCAGTTTCACTTTTCCTTGACTAGAGGAATTTGCATAATTTTACAAAATTATAAGTATAAAGTGCAAATGGAAAAAAAAAATTAGTCAGTCCACCCCCACTCTGCTCTTCCTAACTCCATATCAATCAGCAATTATTCTAGCGTAGGATTTTGATGCAATTTTAGAGACCATAAATAAACCATATAGCAGGACAAAATACTAGACATGTATTAATAACAAAATATTATCTAATTAATTTAGAAAATCTAACCAAAATTTAGAAACATATTGTCATTAAGCAAAAACTCTCAAATTCAAGCTTATCACGAAGGTGACCCTGCAAGTAAATCAAATAATACTTTCATTCTAATGTAGCAGGATTAAAATGAGAAAATTTTATGATTTTGGAAACATGTTAAAAAGGTATTTTCAGACTTACGGATTTTGATAAACCTACTTGGCCATGCAATTGAGGAAGCCATCACATGACCAAGAATACTGTGAGGTGGAACAACCCTATACAAGGTCACGTTGGGTTCCTTGACATCATTGATCCATACTTTCCGACATTCCATACCAAGAGGAAAATCACCTACGAGATCATTAGGATTGGTTGAATCAACTTCACCCTTGGCGATAACTAATCCTGTCCCATTATAATGTAATAAATCGCATTTCTCCTGGATAACATTTTCGGTAGGTGTGAATTGAGGTGGAACATTGGGACAAGATTGGTTGTTAGCATTTTGTGCCTACCACAATAGTGGGGAAAAAAAAGAGAAAAAATAAATAAATAATGCTTTCTTGAGTAAATATTAGCATTGTAATATATGAGTAAAAGATTGCATAAAATATTAGCATTGTAATTTATAAACAGATTGCTTACCAATGACGATTGAAACAATTGCATTTGTTCAAACATCTGTTGGTGCATTTGCATTTGTTGTTGCAGTTGCCTTTGTATTTGTTGTTGTTGTTGCAACTGTTGTTGCAAGTCTTCAATCGTCCTCTCATATTTTTGAGAAACATTTTTCTGGGCATTTATCTTTGTTAGTGTTACCCCAAACCCAAACCCAAGCCCTCTAACTCTTCCTCGATGTTTAGGACCCAATACATGCGTGATTGCATCATCATGAATTTCTGAACTCGTGGTCCGTGTATAGTCTTGCATTTTTTCCTGAAACAATGATATATGTAAAAAATACTTCTTAGCATAATCGTTATATAAAATACTAACATAAACTAAAAAGAAAATATTTCTTACCACGACCTCCTTAACTTCTTCATTTATAAAACTTCCATCTTTTCTTTTATGTGCTTCAATCCATACATCTACTCTTGAAATTGAATCAGGCGCGTCTGATTTTTCATTCTACATAAGAATATAAAATAATGAAAGCACTTAGTCAATGTAGGAGAGGTCCATGATATTAAAAAAAATATTATTAAACAGTATTTCATTACCATCTGCTTAGTCAACTGCGCATAGCCTTTTCGACTTGTTGTGTGGGGGTTTTGTTTTTAGCTCTCAACTCTTGATATTTAACTCTTTTTGCCTAGAAATACAAAAATTTAGTTAATTTATATATATGCCATGCATAAAAATAAAAAAGTAAAAAAGACATACAATTCAAAGCATACTCACAGCATGGTTAGCTGATAAATGCTCCATAGCAAATTTTTTCCACTCCTCTGGTGTGGGCACATTGGTGGGCCTCATGAGTTGTATCTTTCTTGGATTATTTCCCACCTTCAAAATGCGATTTGTCATTGTTGATTTATGGGTGCACCAAGCAGCTCCCATCTTTTGAAATGAGTAATGGGATGCACTTTCGTCAACATTAAACTCATGTTGCAGTCAAATAACAAATATATAGGTAGAATCTGCAAATTTTGTTTAATGGGACACTTACATTAATAACCTTATTTCTCATTCTTTCTCATTTGTATCTATATATGTAGAATCCGCTATAGCATAAAAACGAAATTGGTTGAAGTTTATAAAATGAAATAAAAAAATTCAACCTCCATTTGAAAAACTTGCTCAAAGTTGGGACTCAAATTCAGACTCATTTAATTAGTAAAAGACATATAAATGCATCATTACCCTCATTTTATTCAAATCAACAATTGAAAACACCTGTATAGCCTCCCATAAATCATCTTTGAATTACTCTAGCGCCAATCTCCATTTTTCAATAGTTACGGGCACTATCTCACGTACCCATATTGGAAGGGATGAATTGTATTTTGTACCATTTTTTCCAATTGGCTGTCCACTTTCGTCAAACTCCACATAAAGCCTCTGAGTCCCAGGTTTTAACTTGAGAATGCCACCCAATGTAGACTTTCCCCTAACCTTCCTTTCTTTAGCACTTGTTGCTTGGTCCTCACAGGTTTGAACTTGAGAACTAGCATGATTGGGTGAAGTCCCACCGACTCCTGCTAGGTGGTGACTTGTAGGTGTATGAGGAGAGTTTGAACCCCCATCAGAAATACATATGGATGAGGGTGGACGAACTACTACAGCCAAAACTGCTTGACGCTCTTTTTCTCGTCTTTTTGCACCCTGTCTAGAACTCTTCATTTCAAGCAGTTTGAAAATTAATAGAAGAATAACATTAGAAAAAGCTAAACTCTTTCACATTTCAAACTAATTAATGCTGCAAAAAGTTGTAATAAGTAGTAGATGCTTACCTCGCATTGTTTAGTCATAATGAAAAGGAGGTAAAAAATTAATTTGTGTAGAAGCTCAAAAATCTGCAATGTGAAGTTGGCAAAAAAATATCAAGCACATGCATACAAGAACAAAGTAATACTAAGCGGCAAGTCAATCATCATGTCACTATGAAATATAATAAAGAGTGAACCAATCAAAACTATATTTCATTAATAGATAGGCCACACTAGATTACAAACAAAATAAGGGCCATAGATGAATACAACCAAAAATAAAACCAACATAAATCCATAATTTTTAAAATCTAAACTATTCTGCCCTCACAATCATCTAGTACATATGAATGATCATCGTCATCAACATTTGAGTCAAGTCTTGATATATCTAATGGAGCATAAGGCACATAGGGATTATCTTCAAAGTTATCCACATCATGAGAGCCTCTAGGTGGTGCTTTAAGGACAACATACCAACTTGACGTTTCATTTTCCCTAGAATAAAACACTTGACTAGCCTGTGACGCAAGGATAAATGGATCTCTTGCAAATTGACTTTGACCTTCGTGAAGGTTCACCAACGTAAATCCATCCTCAACTTTGATACCATTTCTAATGTTTGCCCAATCACAGTGAAATAATGGCATATTAAATGTGTAGTAGTTCAACAAAATTATATCTTTCAGAACACCATAGTAAGAAATTTTTTCAACGACTTGATTTGTGTCTCTGTCACTGGAACGACATATAGTTTTAGCTTCAATTGAAACACCACTATTTTGTGTGCTCCTCTCAATATCCTTAGTGTGAAATCGTTGACCTTTCATAATATATCCAGAATAGGAAGTTACTTCTGTCCTAGGCCCACGTGCAAGCCATTTTAATGTACTTGACACATTGTGATTTGCATGAATCACAATTCTTAACCATGAACTGAAGGTCTCCATATGTTTCTTTTCTAGCGCATTTTCATTCCTTGCTAGACGACTGTCTTCAAGCTTGAGTTCTTCCCGATGTTTCCTAACATGTAAAACAATATGGTTATGCACATTTTTAAATTGATTGTTATCAATAAAGAAAAATATTAGTAATATCTTACTTTATGTATGGTTCAACCTCGTCATTGTTGAATAATACATAACGGTGAGCAATGGCTAACATGTCAGAAGGCATGCTTTTAAAAATTCCTTTGGATATTTTGTGTCCTCCTTCTGTGCTTTCACATTTAATATCTTCATTTCGAGATTGACGAAAACCTATTTCAGCTGCTTTTTTCATGTGCTCACTATAAAATTGAACACACTCGTCGACCAAATAGCATTCTGCTATGCACCCTTCCGATCTCGCTCGATTCTTAACCAATCCTTTATAAACCTTCATAATCCTGAGTATGACGCGAGAAATATATTTATAAATTAAATAATATTTCTAACTACATATAATAAAAGAAATATTATAAATAAATTACCTCTCAAATGGATACATCCAACGGAATTGTACTGGGCCACAAAAAAGAGCTTCTCGTGCAAGATGAATGGTAACGTGTACCATAATGTCAAAAAAAGATGGTGGGAAAAACCTTTCAAACATGCATAAAGTTTCAACAATTTCACTTTCAAGTTTTTCCAATTACTTCCTATCAATCACCCTTTGGCATATTTTATGAAATATGTGCATAAGCGAAATATAGCATTCCTCGGACCTTTTGGTAGTAATCCACATAAAGCAACAAGTAGTAATTACTGCATCAGAACATGACAATCATGGGATTTTAAGCCACAAATCTTGCATTCATCCAATGATACTCGTTGCCCAATGTTTGAATTATAACCATCAGGTAGCTTCAACTGTTGTAGCCTTTTACAAAATTGGGCCTTCTTTTCCTTTGATAATGTATGGGGTGTTGGTGGCAAGTAATGTTTCTTGCTCAACTCCTTTGGTAGCAAATCACCCCTGATGCCCATTTGTTTCAAATCCTGACGAGACTTGAGTCCATCTTTTGATTTTTCTTTTATATTCAATAAAGTGCCAATAATGCTCTCGCAAACATTTTTTCAATATGCATTACATCCAAATTATGACGAAGAAGTAATGCCTATCATAGCAAGCAAAAAAAAAATATTAGTTAGGAGTGTGATATCCTCAAAGAAAAAGTACTGGCCAAATAAGTTCAACTCCACAAAGAATCAAATTGCATACCTCCCAGTATGGTAACTCAAAAAATATAGACTTTTTCTTCCATGCCAAGTTTCAGGTTTTTCTTTAGAATTGTTGCGCTTTTGGGGAGGTTTTTCTTTGGACCTCTTACGCTTTTTGGTAGTTTTTGCTTGGGAATTGTTGCACTATTTGGGAGGTTTTCCCCACTTATTCTCTAAATTCTCAACAAGACAAAAAATTTCTGAACCAGATAATAATCTAGGTGGCCTCCGCAGTTCTTCTTTTCCATCAAACCATGTTTTCTTCTTTTTATATGGGTGATTGATAGGAAGAAATCGCCGACTACCCCTAAACACAGTCTTCTTACTACATGGCAACCACTCTGAGCATGTTTCTTTAGCACACACTGGACAACCACGTGCACCTTTTATTGCCTGACCAGACAGATTAGAATAAGCTGGTAAATTATTAATTGTCTACATCAAAACCACCTTCAAATTAAACATGGATTTAGTGAATGAATCGTAGAGCTCAACACCTTTCTCCCATAACTCTTTTAAATCTTCCACCAATGGCTCCAAAAACACATCAATGTCATTCCCTGGTTGCTTTGGTCCTGAGATCAACAACGTTAACATCATATTATCTTCAGACATGCAAAGCAGTGGGTCAAAATTATATACAACTAAAATCACCGGCCAACAACTATGTTTAGTGCTAAGGTCACCGAATGGATTGACTCCATCGGCCGCAAGGCCAAGCCTCAAATTTAGAGGATCTGATGCAAAACACGGCCACTTTTTATTTATTATATCCCATGTAAGTGAATCAACTGGATGTCGCATCTTTCTATCTTGACTTTTATTAGTTGAATGCCACAATACTTGTTCAGCTTTTTCAATTGATCGAAATAATCGCCTAAATCTAGGTACTATTAGAAAGTACCAGATCACCTTAGCCGGAACCCCTTCTCGAACCTTCTTAGACTGTTTGTTCATTTTCCACTGTGAAGTACCACATTTTGGGCATGCATTCAAATCCTTGTTTTCTTTTCTAAACAAACAACAGTCATAAGCGCATGCATGTATTTTTTTGTATCCCAAATCAAATATCTTCAATAGCTTCTTTGTTGCAGACATCCCCTCTGGAAGTTTGTTATTTGGCGGAAGCATATCACGAAGAATGTTAAGAAGCTCATTAAATCCAGTGTCAGACAGGTTATGAGTTGCTTTATGCTTGTATAAAGTAACTGTCGCCGACATAATTGTATACTTTGTGCAATCAGGATATAAAGGAGTTTCAACATATTCTAATGATTTTCTGAACTTCTTCTCTTTACTTCCATCAGTAGGCTCTATAGCAGCGTTGTCTTCACCATCAAAATACGCATCTCTAAACATCTTATATGTTTCAGGTATTTCCACATGGTCTTCATCGCCTTCATTTTCTAAATGTGCACTCCTCCTCTCTCCGTGAAAGACCCATACAGTGTATTTGGAATCCATTCCATTTATCACTATATGCTCGTACACCATATCAAAGCTTTGATATTGTGCATTTAAACAATGTTTATAGGGGCATAAAATGGCATCTCGACTCCTTGCATTACCTTTAGCCCAATCAATAAATCTCCGTGCTCCATTTATATACTCATTTGAAGCTCTACAATTGAAAACTCAAAATTTTAATATGAATGGGTACAATGACTAAACTTTTATGGGTAAGGTTTTGTGTTATATTTACCTATTATTAAAGTGCATCCAACCTTTATCCATGGCTCCTTGTTGACTTATTCAATAATAAGCGACTACTTCTACTATAAGCGATTGATAACCTAAACCAAGTTCATTGTAAGTAAAAAAAATAACAATACTGTGATTATATATCTAGACTTTGGCCACAATACTAATTGAATCTTCGATAGTGATAGAACAGAAACCAATTGAAAATGTTAACATGAAATTCAAGTATAGTTTTAAAGCTTAATCTAACAGTACCTGAGTGTTTGATAGTGAAAAGTGCATCAAAATTAATCATTGAGTACAAAAAAAGAAGTTCATGCATAATCTTGAAAAATTACAGTTAAACATGACTTAACAAGTATATTGAGAGGTGTTCAAGCAGTTAAGTCATATTTAGATCAAAATATAAATAATAAGAACATGACAACAACGATTTAGACTTGATAGGTAGTACTTTTCACTCAGCTTTTGGAGATTTCAGGATATGTTTTTCAAAATAAATTTTACCCCAAAGTTCTTAAACTCATTTGAAATAAGGAATTTACCTCAAAATGAAAAGCACGTAGATCGCTAAATTCACCAAACACCCAAGCTCAAAAGCTGCATTCATAAGGTATATTTCAATGAGTCAGTGAGACCACATGTTACAGCCATAACAAAAAAAAAAAAAGGTGAAAGTTTTCATGTGCATCATAAATCCCTAACTCCTTCAACTTCTTGCTATACGCTGATATTTAATTTCATGTATATGTGTGTGTGTGTCATAGAAATCACAAAAGAACAAGAAAAGAAGCTCAACTATCTATAAAAATATATAATTATACACAAACACACAGTGGACAAGAAATAACAAACATTATGATGATGGTGGAACCAATCATAAGAAATATCAACTATGTATAATAGGTTGATTTATAATCAAGGTGGTCATTTGCTTGATATATATGGAATTTTACTTAAAGAAAGAGCTAGCTGATCACTAATGACATGTTCCCTAGGAGGAACTACTACCCTCCATTCCTTGTCTCACATGCAGCTAGCTTCCATACAAAAACAAACCATTGACCATGGAAACAAGTATTATATATAGTGGTGATTTGATTATTATACCATCTAATTTTGCCATGTATTTTTTAGTTTGGGTACTCCTTTTTTCTAAATTAATTATTTCATAATTTATACAGTAAAATATTTTTCTTTCCTGTCAAATAAGGTGCTACTTTTCTCTCTTCTCCATTGTCTTCATCTACTTAACTTGCCTTTTTCAAATTAAAGTATTCAATGTATACATACATAGGCAGAGAATGACAGTGATCCAACAAGCTCAAGTTCATGGCAGAAATGTTGACAGTGGCTACAAATTGAAAAGCCTTTTATGTTATCTGACTTTTCCAAAGCCAAATCAACTTTACTAAATTCAAACTTGGTTCAATTCAAACATGATACTAATCTTGCTAAACTTGCAACCATAAGTTCATCACTATTTATTAAAAAATTTGTAAAGAAATAATGATAGTAGCCTAATCGGAGTGGATTTCTACAAAAGAACATGAGAAGGACAAACCGTGACCCACACCAGCACCACTACAACCAAGTTTTGAATAAAAGAACTCTCATTATAAGAAAGAAAACTTCCTGTCACGCTAATTTCATGGGTCCCATCACCACACTGTCCCAACCCAAAAGATGGGACTCCACACAAAAGATTATGCTCACACTACCCCAAAAAAGATTAAACAAAAGGATTAAAAAGAAGTACAAAAAGAAAAGCAAAATAAGTTGGCATCCCACTGTAAAACATGTTATATGCATATATACACAAAAAAATCCCAAGAATAATATATATTATATGGAAACAAATACTAGCACAATATGTTTCAAACTATGAAAAGAATTTGGGTTATTCAAATATTTGGACCCCGGAACTATTTCAGGGGAATAGGAGATGTGATATAATTAATAATGATAAAACAAATCCCAAGAATATATATGGAAATAAATAGCACAATATGTTTCAAAACCTGCAGGTTAATTTACTTGTGCTTATTTTTTGTTTTTCTCAATCATTTCTTCTTATATATATATATACATATATATATATATGGGGGCTATGTTGTTTCATGTGGATATATTAGGGTTGTATTGCTCAGTTGAAGGCTGAGATGAATAAACTATCTAAAGCCAGATATTGCACTAAGAGTGTGTGAATGCTCTTCCATCTCTCTCAATAGGTAATGACCCTACATGAAGAAAGGACTTATAGATTTATATTTTGAATTGGATCATTAATTATTTAATTATCCACTACATTAAATTAATGCCAAGCTTCAACTTAATACTGATCTAAAATGTGAAGAAAAAAAGAATGATTAGTCCTTTAGTTTCCTATAATTAGAAGTAAAATGACACAGAGAAGAAAATGCCAAATAAACATCCTCTGTCACTCACCAATGATCAATGTGCTTTCACATTCAAGCAAAGAGAACCTTTAAATTTGTTAGCATCAGGGAGAGCTGATTTAAGACCGAGTGATGCATGCTTTACAAAAGAACAATTTTTTTTTTATGTTTGATTCTAGAAGACCAATATCACATTGTTCAATTAGTGATGTAAAAGAAGATTTAGTATCTTTTGACGATCAAATATCGAAGGATTCTGATAGCACAACACAAACTGGTTGTCTATTTCCTTCATCTTATCCTGTTAAAGATCATTCTCATCCTTGGCAGCATAAAGAGACCTATAGTTTAGGTGATTTCGGTGTAGATGGTTGCACTGTACATAATCTTGTGGATGAAGCTTCTATACAAGTTACATTAATAAATTCAATACTAATCGATGGTTACAATGAGAGGAAATTCCAAAGTTCTGCTGAATCAGATAGGATTTTTAGATGTTCGAACTCGTTCTCCAATGAAGAAATCATTGAGTAGTTAAGAAGACTGGATAATGATAACACAACCAATGATGACAATTCTACTCTAGATGCAGTGGAGAGCAGCATAATTTCAAATATTTTGTCGATGGATTTTGATGCGTGTGACGATTCCTTGACCTCACCTAATAATTTAGCTGAATTATTTGAGGACACTGACAGGCAGCATGGTTCTTCCTGGAATTTAAATAACTATGACCAATCTAGGTTCTCATTTGCAAAACAAGAGAATTTTGTGAACCAAGTAACTGATTTGGAGTCATCTCTCAGTAGCAGCGGCCGCATGTCAAAGAATTATTCCATTTTTCAAAGTTCAGTGGAAAACAAGGATAACTACTTCTGTAAGCCTCAGCATCATGGTAATGTCATTTGATTATTGTATTCTTCTAAATAACTTCTGAATATTCTCATATTCGTTTACGTATTTTTAGCGTCGTCGAAGTTTTTTCTTTACCTTCAAAATTTGTTCCTCTCCTACTGTTCATTTACATCTAGCTCTGTATCAGTTTGCTTTTGTTTCTTCAACACACACCATGTTGTTCTGTTAATTGAGTGCTGCAAATCCTAAGATAGGATGTTAGTTGGTGGTTATCTTATTAGTATGTGATTTCCCTCCTGATATTTCTCTCCATGTCAGACAATTTAATGTCATCCTTCAGTCATGTGTGACCTTTATCTTCGATAAGATATTTCCATTCTATGTCATTGTTTTTCTTCTATGTTCTCTTTGGCATTTGATGTTATTGCAAGGGTACTGCAAGGAAGTGCTAAATCAAGTCTAGTTGATGGGGAATGCCTAGCCTTTAAGGGTGTTGGTTTTCTATTTTGAAGTTCTTGCAGCTTATGATGATATTGCAGTTCATGCACTATTTTCCACACATGTTGCTGGTTAATGGGGATTCAGATATCAATGTGTTCATTGGTCTTCGCCAACTTCTACTGTATTGAAGAATGGCGATTTTATTATTTGTTATGTTGAATGTGTTAAAAATATTGTAGGTTGGTCTTCCCTCCAATATTTGTAGGAAAATACAGGGGCTATTAGCCTATTGCTAATGTTTTTCATTTTTAATACATGATTTTCCCCTCTTATAATTGCATCTGTGTGCAAGCCCTAGTTGGGAGCAAGTGTTTTAGGTTAAAAATTCTCTCTCTCCACCATTCAAATTCCACTTTTAATTTCTGAGTTTAAGGTAATATGATACGAATCAAAGATAACTAAGCATGCAAGCAAAGGGCAGCAAACATAGGCAGAAAGCTCATGAACAAACAACTAGAACCCTGTAGCAAGCAACAAATAATGCTGTCGAGCAGAGCACTCAACAAAGCTGACAAACCATGACCACTAAATGGGAATGAGACAAGAAGATGGCAAGCTTCAATCAGTTTCACTTTTCCTTGACTGAACACTATCTTTGAATTTGAGCATAAACAACCAAACTGTGAGGTGGATTTAGCATTGGAATTACAAAGAAAGCCATGGATGGAGTGTCAAGAATTGAAAGCTTACTCTTTACTACCATCCAAAGCACAAAACTATGCTGGGGGATGCACTTCTTGAACCAAACAAGATTAGACCAAGCAATTGAAGGGAAAAAAGGGTCAGAGTTGAAAGCTATGAGAGAAGGAGCTACTACTTGTTCTACTCAAGAATTTAAAGTAAATGTATAGGGAAAAAGTATAAATAATTAGAAGATGCTATGACAATATCACATATTGGGGTTTTCCTTCATATAGCTTCCATTGACTTGATTTCCTAATACATTAGTAGAATGAGGAGTAGATGAGATCAAATTTAAAAAGTTTGATTTTGTGTCTTGTTACATTTCATTGCATTTCATGTGACACCTTGACCTAGTCATAAGATTAGCTATAAAAGAGCAACGCTAGCTTAATAATACATATGTCATTTCTCATGGAGGACAATAACATTTATAATTTCTTCTCATTGAACATCTAATATATTTATATATATGTATATACGTATTTCTCATGGAGGACAATAACATTTATAATTGCTTCTCATTGAACATCTAATATATTTATATATATGTATATACGTATGTATACCATAGAAGATAGCCAATATCTTTTAAAAATGTTAACCATTAGAGATTTGTTTCCTTGGACACTAATGCATCATATGAAGAGAGACTTAAAAAGGGATTCTCACTCTCTCACACTCACACAAAATAATTTGACATTTACACTCTATTTAATAGTCACTAAACTAACAGCTCTTATACCAAAAGTTTCATGCTTCAATCCTGACACTGCCACAAAATTAAAACACAGCATGCATAATCTTTGTCTACAGTTACTAGGACATTTAGTTTAAGCAAGAAATAAATGTAAAAGTCCGTAAGTCTCTAGATATCAAATAATACATTTTGGTGCAATAATATATCACTTCTAATTCCCACCCCCTCTCCCCTGGGCTGGGAAAAAATATAACAAAATAGCAAAAGGGACATTAAATAATTAAATTTTACTTCCAACTTACAATAATCTAATTCCAACAGTGACATATGTACTAAACAGACCATACTATTAAAAGGAAACTCAATTTATCTCTATCATAAGACGTAAACAAGAAGAAGTAAAAGACCAACTGACTTGATGGGAGCTTGTTCTTCAGAGACCTGGGGTGTATCCTTGTTGATTCTTTTTGATGACTGTGCAGCAAGTTCCATTAACAGAGCAACAAATAGGAGTAAATCTGAAAGAATCAAATAAAAAATTGGAGTGATGGAAATAGAAAATAGAAGGAAAAAATAAATTTAATTTTCATAACAAAGCAGTATAGTTTACATTTTTAACTAATTACAATCATTAAATCAACTTGCACTCACATTGCTACTTGGTTGGATTGCAGACCAAGAAAATGCCCTTAGTTGTACAACTCCTGAAGACGGGGAAAAAGGAAAATAGTAACAAATAATTTAGGGCTTTGTTTTCTTTTTATTTTCCCAGTAAAAAAATAGAATTTGTATCAATCAATGAACAATAAAATATCAACTCCCTGTTCTACCAAAAAAAATTCTAGGGTTTATCAATGACTTCCGTGAAATGAAACAAGAAAAAACCTTATAAGAGCGAATTAACTTAGAAATGCATAACTTAAGAATTTCAGAACTTACCTACATTCATCAATCATGTGGATTCTTTAACTGATTGCCTTAGGGATTTCATGGAACAGAGAAAGATTGCGTTAGGGCTTCCATCTGCGAGTGAGATCAGGTTTGAATGTTGTTGACGAACTGAGATTATAGGTTTAGATTATGAGGAAAGCTGAGAGAATGGGTACAATTTTAATTGAATAGAGAGAGTGTGAACTGAGAGAACAGTATGCTCATGAAAAAATAGAGAGAGAAAAGGTATTTCAGCGGGAAAGTATAAAGCGGGAATTTTTTTTATTTCTACGACAGGCCTTAACACCCTCATGGAACTCTTCTTTCTACAACGGGCCTCTTAGACCCATCGTAGAAATATATTTTCTATAAGGGGCTCTATTGGCCCGTCGTAGAAAGATATTTTCTACAAGGGGCTGTAGAGGCTCGTCGTAGAAAGACATTTTCTACAAGGGACTATTGCGAGCCCGTCATAGAAAGAAGCTTTCCACGAGGGGCTTTGCGTGCCCGTCGTTAAAAGATCAATTTCTTGTAGTGCCACCTTAACGAAAATCATGAAAGCTCTCCACCTTGGTGAGAATCGACCAATCAACGCTGCTTCCTCCAATGCGCCCTTAGGCGCCACGATGAATGTTAGTGCAGAACTTGACTCTTTTCTGCTTGCCCAAAACATATTGCTTGCAGAAATCAAGTTTTTTAGTCTTGGCATCCTTCAATAGACCTTGCCTTATCAAACCCTGCAAAGCCTTTTTCTCCCCGGCATGCCTTAAGCGCATGTGCCAGGGTCGGGAAGTATCTGATGCCTTGTTTTCAGAACTGCTGGAGATAGCTGGTCTCCCTCTGACTATATGTCTGTCTAGAAAATATAGATTTCCCTTTCGAGTACCCTTCATCGCTAGAAATGCACGTGTACAATTTTCAGGACTCCACTTTCCATGGTCACCTTGTAAACGCTGGAGTCTAAGACCCCCAGTGAGATGAGGTTCTTCTTCAGATTCGGAACATATCAAACATCCATCAGTCATCTGATTGTACCATCGTGCATCTTCAAATGAATTGTTCCTATTCCTTTTGTCTGGCAGGCACTATCGTTGCCCATAAGCACAACTCCTCCATCAAGCTCCTGAAAGCTTGAGAACCACTGCCTATTAGGACACATATGGTAGGAACATCCAGAATCCAGAATCCATCTATTAGACTGGTTGTCAGACTGGTTGTTTGATGATGAAACTGAAAAGGTTGATTCTTCTTTGTCATCTATTTTACTTACAAGGTTCACATCTGACTTGTCTTTGTTCAGACAATATTTCTTCCAGTGCCCTTTCTGATGACAATATGCACATTCGTCCTTTGCAAGACGACTTCTTGATGATGATTCTTCTCTTAATTTCGAGTGAGATCTTCCCCAACTGCTGGATCCTTCAGATTTTTTTGTTATTTGTCCTGCCTCTGGCTACAGTCAACACTTCTGAATTGGGTTGTATGGTAAGAAGGAGAATGTTTTTCAAGTCGTACACCAATTTCAAGTACTGGACTAGAGTTTTGGTATTTAAATTTGGGGACATGACAGTGGCACTTGAAAACCACAAACATTTCATCGTGATTAGGAAGATTTTCTTCGATTACAGGCACAACCTTAAAATTTTTGATCCATGCATGCAAGCATAGGCAGAACCAGTAATGGGCTAACCTGGGCTATAGCCCAAGTCCAAATTTTTTTTTACTACTACTGTTCCCAACCCTTTAGCCCAGCCCACTGTATGTTGATTAAGGCAAACTCTCTCTCTCTCAACTCTCATCGCAATTGTACGTGTTATATTATGAAGAAGCAGCAGCTTTGGTCAAGAAAGTGGTGTGCAAATTTTAAACCTTCTGGAGAGAGAAACGATGAGGAAACATGGATGAGAGAGAGGAAGTGTGGGTTTTGCTTAGTTTTTTTGATATTGGGTTTGCTTAAATTCCTTTTGGAAAATAGATTATAGGTTTGGAATTGGAGGAAGTAGATTTGGTGTAGAAGAAGATGGTGGTGATGGTGCGACAGTGAGATGCAGATGGTGCTCTAATGGGTGGCTTCAATGGTATAAATTTATAATGTATTATCTCCAAAGATTTCATTGTTTGTTTTTATCAAAAATTATCTCGAAATCATGCCTACACACACATATTTTGTAATACCCCGCTCCAACACATGGTATGATATTGTCCTCTTTGGGCCTGAGCTCACACGGTTTTGCTCTTGGATTTTACCCCAGAAGGCCTCATACCATTTGAAGAGAACATATTACATATAAGCACATCCCCTTTTCCACACCCAGGCGATGTGGGATTGAGCACCCTGTACCCTGTCAGTGTGGTAGCTCAGCCCAGTGTCTATCTTCGCACCCGCCCACTCACAGCCGTTTACAAGGGTTACTACAATCCACCCCCCTACGAGGCCCGACGTCCTCGTCGGCACACTTTCGGCTAGGTTCAGGCTCTGATACCAACTGTAATACCCCTCTCCAACACATGGTATGATATTGTCCGCTTTGGGCCTGAGCCCGCACTGTTTTGCTCTTCAGTTTTACTGTAATACCCCGCTCCAACACATGGTATGATATTGTCCGCTTTGGGCCTGAGCCCGCACGGTTTTGTTCTTGAATTTTACCCTAAAATGCCTCATACCATTTGAAGAGAACATACCACATATAAGCACATCCCCTTTTCCACACCCAGGCGATGTGGGATTGAGCACCTCGTACCCTGTCAGTGTGGTAGCTCAGACCAGTGTCTATCTTTGCACCCGCCCACTCACACCCGTCTACAAGGGTTACTACATTGACCGCCTTGAATAATGAAACTTTTAAGACACTCTATAAGTGCCTTGAAAAATTTTTTTGAAGGCGTTTATGAAATTATTAAAGGCAGTTTTTGAATGCCGTTAAAAGTTTCCGCATGCCTTTAAAAAAACTTCGTAATCATAACACCTTAATAGAGGACAGGCCAATGAGCGCCTTAAAAAGTCATTTAAGGCAGTTTTGGCCCGTTGTAAAAGACTAATTTTCTTGTAGTGTCAGTAAACCCTCACACTGGATGGGAGATTGGCAGTTTGTCCTAATATATTCAGGTGACATACCATGATGGTATGAAGTAGGACTGATAATGAGATACGCGTTTAGACCATATACAGTTTGCACATCTTGTGAAAATGTAGTAAAATCCACTATATTTACTTAAATCCTAGATGGAATCGATATTTGTGAGGCCATGAAACTGTGTAGGCTAATATATTGCTTGTCTACGTATTAATGGTCCATTATTGAGGAAATCTATGGAAGAGAGTGTTTTAATGTTTCAATCCATCTGTTTTGATAATTGTGATATTCTCAAAAATAAAATGAGTGATCACTCGACTTTTCTAAAGTATTGCAATCCATAGTGTCATTTTTATAAAACTTAAAGTGCATGAACCAAGTGACAGATTGTTGGAATTTTTAATATAAATAAAAATTATTTTGTGGTTCTATGCATTACATTTTCTAAAATTGGATTGTAATGTGATTATCGTTTCTTGATGAGTTGGGATTATACTTGTCAATTATGGTCTAATTGACAATATAACATTTACATTGTTAGATTGTGGTTTTCCAACTTTATTTGATGGGATTTAATTAATCCTACCCGTTGATATATACGTTTCCATGATAGGAATGGAGAGTTGGATATTTATTTGTATAGAAGTCGTCCCTTTCTATTGTTGTCATATATAAGGGTTTCAAAACCTTTATTTAGTTCAGAGGACAACTCTTAGTGTGGGGATAAAGTTCTATAAGGATCTATTACAGAAACCCAATGGTATTCTAAGAGTTATATATCACTAAATCTACTCTTTAATTAATTATGGAATTCTTTTATTTCTATAAGTTGAGTATGGATGAAATTCCAACAGAAGTCATTCACATAATTACTTCCTCCATTACCAGTGCCACAAGACAAATAGAAAACTAAAAATCAGCAGAAATGATACAGGTATAATCATGGAGATGCCATAAACATCTCCCTCAGGCGTCTGTATTTCACGAACATTTCATCGCGATTAGGAAGGTTATCTTTGATTACAGGAGCTTCTTTGAAATCTTTGATCCATGCATGCAAGCGAGGGAATGTGTGAGCTTCAAGCAGCCTCACTCCTAATATGTCTTCCATAACTCCCAACCAATGAGCAATGCCTCCGAAGGCTATGTCAACTATGCTGATACTCTCTCCACCAAAGAATTTCTTCTCCCCAAGAGCGTGTTCTTCTATTGTTCTCAGCATTTCCAGACTGTCCTTCAAGGCCTTTTCCTGTTCTTCTCCGCTGGATAGAAACATTTTTCCATATGTAGAACCCTGTAAGTAGCATAATCAAGAAAATTATTACCAAACAATAAAGTTATATGACCATTAATTGTGACTTGGAATTCACGACTTCGAAATAAAACTGCATATATGACCGGTACAACTTAAACTTATTGGTTTCTTCACATAGAGGTGATTGACATGTGTGAAGTACTTTATTATGCACCTATATATATCTCGTAAGTTTAAATTGATACTTTTAGCATTTTCCCATAGAAATGGAGTTAAAAAACAAAGAAATATGTTGGTGTTGGTAAAATAATGTTAAAAGGTGCACTACGTTGTCTAGTGTTTTCTGCATTTTCTTTACAAGTTGCTGAACTAAAAATATTACCTTGTCTTCAGCAAATTTAGCCCAAAATTGAGCCACAGCCCTGTCATAAGGATCAGTAGGAAGCAAGGGGTTTTGTGGCCATGTGTCTTCGATGTATTCGAGGATGATTATGGACTCACAAATTGATTTTCCACCATGAACAAGCACTGGGACCTTCTTGTGAACTGGGTTGTGTTGTAGAAGCAGAGAACTTTTATTTGACAAATCTTCTTCTATATATTCATATGGTATGCCCTTTAGTTTTAGAGCCCATATTACTCTGTAAGTAAATGGACTAGGCGATGTTCCAAGTAGCTTCACCTCTTCCATGTTTGACAGATTGGGAGCTCTAGCTTCTCCCATAGAATCAATTTATATTGATTTTTGGACAAGTCTTACTTGGGCACCAAGAGAAATATATATATATATATATATATATATATATATATACAGACACTACTATATATATATCAGAGGTTGAATTCCAATGCAGTGCAATGCAAGTTGTTTTCTTTTTTACAATTAAATAAGTTTTATTTTTGTCACGGCTTAGATCAGATGAGGTGACCCGTGAAATTTAATTTTAACATGGGCGTTCACTTTTAGCTATTTGTTGATGGTTTACTATGTTATAAGATAATGTAATATATATTTATACATTTTTTTACATTTCGGTTGAAGACTTGATGTTTGCACTTTTAGTATTGTTTAAGTTAGATTTTTTTTTAATTCTTTAATGCAATGGGATGAACATATTATAACTCATGAAATTGGGTGATTATTCTAACATTTTGTGGAAATAACATCCGACGAGAACAAGTATTCTACTATTTTTTTTGGTTTCCCCAATAATGAAATGGGAATAGAAAGAAACCAACTTACAATGTACAAATTATTCCATTCCATTTCCATTGCAAAGGTGTACCGAAAAGGATTGGGATCTTCTTGTGAACTGGGTTGTATCATAGAAGCAGAGTAGCCCTTAAATTGAGAACCCATATTACTCTGTAACTATAAGGACTACACCATGTTCCAAATAGCATCACCTCTTCCATCTTTGAGAGACTAATGCAGGAGCCCTTTTATCCCATAGCGTCAACCTATAGTTATTATTAATTGGGTAAGTCTTGCTTGGGCACCAAGCTCGAGTTTTAAAACAAGAGATAGAGGGCTCGCGTCCCCACATACCCATATTTGGTTAAACAACTACAGCTTGAATTCAAAAAGTATTGTACATTGTCTTCCTGTTAATATTTAAACAACACAAGTCAATGAGGTGAGACATTTTTAATACCTTAATATTTTGAATGAAATGCTACTTAGGACAGTTCAGAATGAAATGATGGTAAGTTGATTTTGTTTGTTGTCCCAAATTTTCACTCCGTAAAGCACAAACACTATCTGTTTCTGGTACGCCACTCCATGAACACTTCATAAATAAATGGTCTGATACTTTATGTAAGTGTCTATAATTTAAGAATATTTTTTGTTAATTCGGACACTTGACTGACTCTTTCCAGACACTTCGGTGACACATCTGGACACTTGACCAACACATATTACACTCTCCAATATAAGTCTTATATAATACAAACATATAATGATCTTGAAAACCATATACATATAAATGTCAAACCTCTTTTTAATTTCTTGACACTATTACATGCTATAACATGTAATAAAACTTCTCATATATAATAAAAATATAATTATAATGATAGTGAGAGAGCAAAACCTCTTGGGATTAATCTGCCTTTGTTCGGCACAATGGAAGCATATCATCATATCAATTTTTACACAAGCATATATGGAGATAAGAATCAAACACATTTACGCACAACACAATAGTTTACATATATGGTTCGCCTAACTCTATGGTTATGTCTATGAAGGGAGGGGTTTCATTATAATTAAGAAGAGAATATATAACACCGAAAAGCATGTCTAAGACACACACACACACACACTCTTTTACTCTCTTTCTCTTGACATCGTCTCCCAGAAGTACATATACTCTTTCCTCTACTCACAACATTCAGCAACCTCTTACATCTTTCTTCTCTCTCTCTACCTTCTCACTCAACCCAATCTCTATTTATAGAGTCTACAAACAAGGATTACAAATCCTTAATTAGAGCTCAAGACAACTTGTCCTCCAAGAATTACCATATAAAATACAACTCTATATAGAAACATTATTATATTAAAATATAAGCCACAATTCCTAACAATCTCCACCTTGGCTCAAATTTCATTAACGTGCTCCTCCATACCTCCACCTTGAACCAAACTCAATCACATCCTCATTGTTGCTTATTTTAGGAGGGCCAAAAGCAATAAAAAAAATCCTTTACACCATCTAACTCTTTTTAGGGTGAAGTGCAAGCATCCCTTCTTCATATCATCATCTTGTCCTATCTTGAAAATGAGCATCCTTTGGCTTGTCCCAAGACTTGTTCCTCATGGGCTTCACACTATCATTATATTCGTGCCATCATCAACTTTGATTATATTTTCATAACTTTTCACGATCACCATTCTGTTCTAACACACCACCAATCTTCGACTTTAATTTTTAGGACCAACGACAGGCTTTGACCACCATTGGATCTGATACCACTTGTTGGGGATTAATCCTCTTTCATTCGGCATTGCGGAAGTATATCATCGTATCAACAATCACACAAGCATATATAGAGATAACAATCAAACACATCCACGCACAACACTATTTTATTTGGTTCACTCAAATCTAGGGTTACATCCATTGAGAGAGATATTTTACTATAACTGAGAAGGGAATATAAAATACGCGAAAAACATGCCTACCACACACACTCTTTAACTCTCTATTTCTCTTGGCATCTTCTCCTGGAATTACATATACTCTCTTATCTCCTCACATACTCACTAACCACTTATATCTTTCTTCTCTCTCTCTACCTTCTCACTTAACCCGATCTTTATTTATAGAGTCTCCAAACCCATTCCTTGTTGCACAAAGGTTACAATTCCTTAGAGCCTAAGACAACTTGTCCTCCAAGAATTACCTATTAAAATACAATTTCATTGAATTGTGCACCGAGGCAACAGGAAAAGTACTTGCTAAAAATTTACACTGACTTGGTTTTTTGTGAAGAGTAGTCCATCAGACAAAAATCAAGAATAACATGGCTCAAAGATGGGGACAAGAACTCAAATTTATTCTTCAAGATGTTCAATTCATGAATTAATATAAGGAAGATTGTTAGTTTGTAATATGTTGATGGTGATCTTAATGAGGATGAGAAGCTTGTTCAAAATGAGGTACTTTCCCATTTCCATAATCTCCTAGGTTTTTGATCACCACCCTCTTACCATGGAAGATATACTATGCAACCATTTTTTACCAAATCCATACCACAGCACCTCATCCCACTCCTCATATCCATTCCAACAGAATTTGAAATCTAGTCATGTTTCCTCTCTCTGAATAAGGATAAATCTGCAGGCCTTAATGGATTTAATGTCACTTTTTTACCATCAAACATAGCATATCCTGGGCCATGACATCCTTAAGGCCATTAAAATTTTCTTCATCAATGGCAAGCTCCTTAGAGAAATTAATAACTCTTGCACTACTTTGGTCCTTAAAGTCCCCAACCCACTACTATGAATGATTTTAGGCCTATGTCATGATGCAATACAGTTTACAATTGTATCTCCAAACTAATTGCAAACAAAATCAAGCTTACGCTGTCATCTCATATGATCTATATCAAAATGCTTTTGTTAAAGGAAGGAAAATAAGTGACAATGTCTTCCTTGCTTATAGCAGGATACCATAAGCCTCTCTGTCCATCAAGATGTGCTATCAAGGTGGATCTCAAAAAAGCCTTTGATTCAATTGGGTGGGATCTCATGCTTGATTCACTTTCAGTGTTTGGATTTCCCCCTTCCTTTATTGCTTGGATCTAATCATGTGTAACTTCTCTATCATTCACCATTTCTGTGAATGATGAGTTCCATTGCCACTTTAAAAGGGTTAAAGGACTAAGACAAGGTGATCTTCTATCTCCCTTGCTCTTTGTCATTGCTATGGAAGTGTTTTCCTTGGTCACCAACCATTCCATCTCCACCAATTCTAACTTTAAATTCCACTCTAGATGCAAAAAAACTTTCCCTCTTCTACCTAATTTTTGCATATGACCTTTTGTTTTTTGAAATACCCCTTAAACATTTCATGCATGAGGTGGCCAGTCTCACACACAAAACCTGAGAGATATTTACAATTGATAGCAACAAGCATAGAATACAAAGACGAAATGAAACAAATTTTAAAGCAAAATAGAAAGTCAATCTGAAATAATAAAATGTTAAATAAATAAAGTACGTGTCTAACAATACAATTTGAAAGTCCCATAACTCAAGGATCCCCTAACTAGAAAGAACAAGAGTTATATACTAAAGATTAAATAACTGAAATAAATAACGACCCAAAAGAGTTCATATGCTGAACATGAAGAAAGAAAAGGACCCTACTCTGAAAACTGATGAGAGAGAAGCTGTCTACCACAATCTACCAACCCATGACTCTATCCTCGCGGTGGAACTGGCCTAGGACCTGAAATATAAACAAAGTGGATTAAACCCACGAGTAAGTTATCTCTACTACAACCCAATCAGAGAACCGATAAACATACCATCTATATGAGGGACAACAAAAATATATATAATTATAAACAAATCGTTTCCTTATCTATCTCATGTCTCTGAATAAAAGTCTTCCTATATACCGTCCCAATTCAACCCCTATCACATAAGTTTAAAACCTATTTCTAAGTTCAAACCAAAGACACAAATACAATACCCTATTAAACTAGGCAATCCTGACATGCCGCCTATACTAACCATAAATACCTTATTAGATATTGGCAATCTTGACATGCCCCCTGGTAATCCTTACATGCCTCCCTAACTAACCTTAGATACCTTATTAGGTATTGGCAATCCTGACATGCTACCTGGAAATTCTTATATGCCTACCTAACTAACCTTATATACCTTATTAGGTATTGACAATCCTGACATGCCCCTTGACAATCCTTACATGCCTCCCTATTTAACCTACTAAAATAAAAACAAAGATTGACCTACTTAAGCCCATTAGTTTATCTAGCAACATTTCCAATCACCACAACGAAAATAATATAATTATACTAAAACCCAAAACACAATGAAGTACAAGAAAACAATTAACCAACAATATAAGAACAACACATAACCAGTCCTAAAATTGAACCTAAGTGTCCAGGGTACCTAAGCCTAGCTCTAAACTAGGTTTCCGACCCTATTCTATTTTTAGGAACCCTATTCTAAAATTCTAAAATTTTCTACAATTTTTGATAATTCATAAAAACCAAAACAAAGGAAGGAATTTATAATTCCCATTTTTAAAGCACACTTTTTATTCTAGTTTGATAACATGGGAGTTAATATCGTTATGAAATTTAAAATCCATACCTATTTTGCCCCCAAAAGATTATTTAAAAGTTTGGGAATTTTCTGGAATTTTAAAAATAATTTTCAAAACAAAAGAAAATAAAATCCCAATTTCGACGCACACTTTTAATACTAATCTAACCACAATGGAACCTCATTTTGACTTGATATTTGATTCGTGTGTGAGTGTGACTCAAAAAGTATATCAATTAAAATTTTCCACACTTCGCAATAGAACGAATTCCTTGTAGAATAGGGCTATCGAAAGGGGTATCGTACCTCAAGGACTGTGGTCTGACTGAGTTGAATTGTTAGGACTAATTCTAATTAAATTTAAAAGAAATAAATTCTGATTTTTAATTCTAAATTAACTAATGAAGCAATTGCACAAAAGCAAGAGAAACTAAGGAGTGCAGAGAATATAAGATAAGTCTAGGGTAATTGATTTCACCACTAACTTCACAATCAATGGTCAATTGAACTAACTATGGGGCATCATATCATGCATAAGTGGTGTCGGTGGCTACAAGCTCACCTCCATCCGTCAAGAAGATAACATATGATTAAGGCTAAGTCATGGACTATCTTCGATTGGCATGGGCCATCTGCCTAACTACTCTAATCTAAGGTGCAGTATGGTTCATCTTCTCTAGGCATAATCCATTAAAGCTTTTAATGATATATTCAGTGAAAACCATTGTGTAATAATCACTCTCATGATCACAGAAAACAAGAGGGATGAGTTCAATAACAACAATCAAGTATCTAAGATAAGATAAGAAATCATTGAAACTGAATTTATAAGACTTTTATTGCTTAATTCTATAAGAAGAATCCTCTAAATTACACAATCTATGAATGAATACAAAAATCCCCAATAATTAGAACAATCAAACCAGTGATGTTTAGTTAGGGCTCCATCAAAACCCTAGTGGTTGAACTAGCCGCTCATGATACGCCTTGTTCTCCAATGATTCTCCATTCCCAAAAGCTCCTCAAAGCTGCTGCCAAGCCTCCTCAATACAGCCCTAATTTGTCACTTTAAATAGCCAAGAGAATACATCAAAGTCCTAATCCAATTAGGAATTAATTAGGTTTTCCCGCAGCACTAATCAGGTGGGTTTTTCCTGCTGACTTCGGTCCAACTTTTGACCCACTAGAAGTCCGATTCACGGAATTTTCGTGAAATACAAAAGTGTGCAGAATCAAATTTTGTTCAATCTACTTTGAGAATTATATCGATTTGAGGCTCGAAAATAAGACTTCTGGTTCGTTTTCCAAAACGGGATTAAGACTGCATTATGCACAGATTTGGGCTTCAGGCCCGAAACCTTCTTAAGCATCTGTAATTCTCTTGGACCTCTTCCTTGGGCTGATTTGAGTTAAAATATGGAGTTCAATGGATCCCTTTGATGTAGGCTTCATCTAACCATCTTGCATGTCATCTTTAAAAGCCCAAAATCACGATTTTAACTGAAATAATCATTAAGGCCCTGAAAATACAGAAAACACTAAAACAAAGTAAAATAACAAAATAATCTATCACTAAGAGAATAAAATACATAAGTTAAGAGGCTAGAATGCGTAACATTCAACGCCTATCACACCCCCAAACTTACATATTGCTAGTCCCTTAGCAATAGAATAAAACAAAAGTAAAATAAAGAAACTAACAATTACTAACTAAACTACCCAACTCCACTTTCGTGAGAGAAACGATTGCATTTAGCATATGCAACAACCTTTAAACCCCTAGGTTCCCCCTAGTGGACGAGTATAGTCTCGTGAGGTTTCCAGAAATGTTACCCACAAACATTCAAAATTCTGTTGCAACATTAATTCAAGAAGAAGATTACAATATATAGTTACAAACTTCCATTCAAGAATAATTTCAAACTTTCAAATTCTATAATTCAAATCAATGGTCCCCACACATAATTCACATCAACATATCTCAAAATAATCAACTCTAGCTCCCTCGTGTAAAGTGAACTAGCAATCATCTCATGTAGCATAACCCAGCTCTGAATATATTAAGGCACATACCCCTTCAACTCATTAGTTCTCCTTATTGAAATCATACTTCCAAACATGAATACATGACTTTTTTATTTTTTTTTCATTATTCTTTTTTTTTCATTGCTTTATTGGTTGTGCAATGTTTTGATTTATTAAGCTTTCTGAAAGATCCATGTAGCAAGCTTTCAGTCAATGACTCCCAAACCAGATGGCTTTAGGGTACTAGGCTTTAAGATACCCCGAAGACCTAATTACTCGAATCAGTCAGGCTACAAATCAAGACAACCAATGCTCATCTTTTCTCACCCTTTCACTTTTGACGCGAACACTCCGTGCTTCCTGAGGCATAGAGGCCCGGTTACTCATGAAAAAGATCAAATTGATTTGCTTATTCATCACTTTTTTTCTTTTTTTTTTCTTTTTTTTATTGAAGTCAAATAAAACACATTATCGGTACTCATCCTCAAGAGATATTAATTAATATCAAGCATATGTAACTCAATAACTCAAAACCAAAGTTTATACCCCATAAGACTATGCTAGTGTGTCTATGCATGTAAGGGAACTAAAATCAATCACTCCAAAACATGTTATTGCAAACCATGATTAAAACCACTTAATTTAAACCATAATTTTCAAAAATTTAAAACATACTCAAAAATTGCAAGTTAAGCACCTACATAAGGTACTAATCCCTTGAATAATGTCAGAACATTCTATCTAAAAATAAAACAAAAGAAAATAATAAACAAACTAAGAAAATAAAATAAAATAAAATCCTAAAACAAGAAGAATTTCACACAAATTTTCCCCATATTGCAATAAAGCACACAAATAGGCATCGCCTCACCCCCAAACTTAAACTGTACATTGTCCTCAATGTACATCCAATTGAAGCATAGAGAAGAGTAAGAACGATATTACCAGGAATTCGGAGAGGTATTGGCAATAAAATATAGCAAACCAAGAGCATGAAAGTAATGCAAGTACTCCCCCAAACTTGGATGTGACAACCTGTCAAAACAGACCACTCTCCCCCAAAGACCAAGTGAAATAATATGGGTGAAAATAAATATGAAATATAATTTTTTTTTTTTGAAACTGAAGAAAGAAAGAAAGAAAAAAGAAAAAAAATAAAATAAAATAAAGAAGAAAGAAAAATAAACTAAAAATAAAAATACAAAAGATAGTTACCTCCGAAAAATCAAGGAGAAGGTGGTGCCGGAGAATCTGGGTCAACCGAGTAGTCCACAATCAATGCGCAATGTCCTCCCCCAAACTTGTACTTTAAAACCCCTCAAAGAAATCCAACCAATTTTGCAAAATTAAACCACACCTCCTTTGAAGAAGAAACTTGAGAAAGTTGGAGCTTCAATGAGAATTTGATATAAACAAGTTGGATTTAATGTTGATGATGATGAATGATGATGATCAAGTAGGTGTATGAAAATAAAATTGGAAGATTTTAGAGTGTATATTGATGTTGGACAAGCACAAAGAGGCACCAAGTCTTAAAATTTCGAGTGGGAGCAATGAGGCATGAAAGAGGGTCTCAAAAGATGCAAAATTGCATCAGTTGGGCATGTGGGGGCTGGGGCGATCGATCCCCCTAGGGCTGGGCGATCGATCGCCCAGCTGGTTGTCCTCCCAGGTTAAGAAAAATTGGGGGCGATCGATCCCCCTCTAAAGGGGCGATCGATCCCCCTGCTGGAGTTCCTTTGGCGTTTATCTCCCAAGGTCGACCGAGAATGCAATTTTTGGATGGTCTATCGCCCAAGGTCGACCGGGACCTCTCTTTTTCACCCATTTTGAGCCCAAATACATCGGTACACCTCTTGACATCCCCCGGAAGTAACTTATACATCAAAAACTCAAAGAAAAATCATTAAAACGCAACTAGAATTGAAAGAAAACTAAAGAAAAACATAAACTAAAAATAAAAATAAAAATAAAATAAAATAATAAAAAATAAAAATAAAAGAAAACTAAAGAAATTAAAGGATAGAAATACATACAAATCCTACAATTTAACGTCCATAGGCGACGATCATCAACTTCAATTGAAAGTTTACCCAATGCCACATCTCTTGAGGAGATTTAATTTCGTCCCTCCTATATGATCCTCACCTCCTTGTGTCGAACTCAAAGTAACCGGAATGGTCTCATTGGCTTCAAAAAACACATCTCTCTGCCTTGACGGAAGATGTTTCAATTTTATCCATGGAGGAGACTCTAATGATGGCATCGGAGGAGTGCTAGAAAGAATAGGCAATGGCTCAATCGGAATCCTCCAAGGTGGAGTATTTTTCATGGCCACTACATCAAGTAAATCATTCACCCCCTCAATGGACTCCTCAACATCATGTGATAGAGCAACCGGATCAACTTCTTCAACATACTCATCAAAGCCATCCATGAAGAAACAATCACTCTCATCTAGAGGATGTTGAATGACATTAAAAGTATTCAAGTTCACCTTAGGCTCATGAGAAATTTCAACATTTGGACTCTTTGTCACCTCTTCTTCATCACGCTTCTTCTCCCCCACCTTGTTGTCACTTATTTCTCCACTTCTAAGAGTGGTGATGGCTTGAAATTGTTCATGGTGTGGGTTGCTTGAAGAAGAAATATTGTCGAGGACATGAACCCCTCTTGGGTTGGCAACTGGTTGGCTTGGTAGTTTCCCCTCCTCTCTTCTACTCAAGGTATTGACAAGTTGTCCAAACTAAGATTCCAGTTTGGCAATCGACTGAGAGTGAGAGTGAACCAGTTGAATAGTGGATTGAAGTGTTGCTGTAGTAGCTTCCACCATCTTAACAATAAAGTCAAGCTTCTCAAGTTTTTCTAGGACAATTGTCATCTTGTCCTCAATGGCTGAATACCTCTGTGCCATAGGAACTTGTTCTTGATATAATTGTGAAGGCACATAGTTCTGAGGTTGAAAAGTGGGCTGAATTGCTGCTCCTTGCTCTTGTGGAAGATCAAAAAATTGCCCAAGTGAAGGACAATTATTCACATGGTGCATAGGACTCGAGCAAAAATCACATGGCTCAAAAATAGGAGGGTATAAAGATGGATTAGGTACTTGACCAACCGCCATAAGTTGCACCACTCTCTGTGACACAGCATCCACAATGGTAGACATAGCATCTGCAGAACCAAACTTAAAAATATCATCTGTCCTCCTTGTATTGAATGGTCTGCTCAAACGAGATGAAGATACATGTTGCAAAGAATTGTCACTGAGATTCTCGAACAACGTCCATGCTTCATCTTCACTTTTTAACATAAAAGTACGCCCACTTGATGCATCCACCATCTGTCTGTTACTTTCTGTCAGCCCCTCATAGAAACACTGCACTAACTGCCACTTTGGAACTTGATGATGAGGACACTTCCTAAGAAGGTCCTTGAATCTCTCCCATGCCTCAAAAAATTGTTCTCCCTCAAATTGAGAGAAACCAGTGATAGCTCGTCTGAATTGATTGGTCCTCCCTATCGAAAAATATTTCTTCAAAACTCATTTTGTAGTTGAGTCCATGTAGTGATAGAACTCGCCAATAGAGATCTAAACCAATACTTGGCCTTTTCCTTTAGAGAGAATGGAAAGAGTGGCATCCGAAAAGAATCTTCTGAGAAGTTATGAATTTTCGTTAATGAGCAAACTTCTATAAATTCATCCAAGTGCTTGTACGGATCCTAATGAGTCAGCCCAAAGTAGGATGGCAACATCTGAATGATACTGGGCTTGATCTCATAGTTCTGTGCTGTGACATTAGGCAATTGAAAATTAGCTGGTGAATTATAAATCTCTAGGACATAGTAGTCTCTGATCAATCTCGTTTTTTCCACAACAGCATTAGGCACAATATTGTTGTCCTCATTATTACCACGCAAACCATCCATGATGTAAATAATCTCTTCCTCTTGCTCAATGGTATGGTGATAGAAGTACCGAAAAATAAAATAAAATAAAAATAAATTAGATTAGTAGCAAAAAATAAAAATTCTAAACTAAAATAAGTAAATAAATAAATAAAACAAATAAAAAAAATAAAACAAAACAAATTAGTACTAAAAAAATAAAAAATAAAAGCAACATATAAAAAAATAAAATAAAAAAAAATTCCTAAACTAAAAATTCAATTAGAACTAAGTCTAAAAATCCAAACAATCAAATAGACAGTCCCCGGCAACGGCGCCAAAAATTGATTCGTGTGTGAGTGTGACTCAAAAAGTATATCAATTAAAATTTTCCACACTTCGTAATAGAACGAATTCCTTGTAGAATAGGGCTATCGAAAGGGGTATCGTACCTCAAGGACTGTGGTCTGACTGAGTTGAATTGTTAGGACTAATTCTAATTAAATTTAAAAGAAATAAATTCTGATTTTTAATTCTAAATTAACTAATGAAGCAATTGCACAAAAGTAAGAGAAACTAAGGAGTGTAGAGAATATAAGATAAGTCTAGGGTAATTGATTTCACCACTAACTTCACAATCAATGGTCAATTGAACTAACTATGGGACATCATATCATGCATAAGTGGTGTCGGTGGCTACAAGCTCACCTCCATCCGTCAAGAAGATAACATATGATTAAGGCTATGTCATGGACTATCTTCGATTGGCATGGGCCATCTGCCTAACTACTCTAATCTAGGGTGCAGTATGGTTCATCTTCTCTAGGCATAATCCATCAAAGCTTTTAATGATATATTCAGTGAAAACCATTGTGTAATAATCACTCTCATGATCACAGAAAACAAGAGGGATGAGTTCAATAACAACAATCAAGTATCTAGGACAAGATAAGAAATCATTAAAACTGAATTTATAAGACTTTTATTGCTTAATTCTATAAGAAGAATCCTCTAAATTACACAATCTATGAATGAATACAAAAATCCCCAATAATTAGAACAATCAAACCAGTGATGTTTAGTTAGGGCTCCATCAAAACCCTGGTGGCTGAACTAGTCGCTCATGATACGCCTTGTTCTCCAATGATTCTCCATTCCCAAAAGCTCCTCAAAGCTGCTGCCAAGCCTCCTCAATACAGCCCTAATTTGTTACTTTAAATAGCCAAGAGAATACATCAAAGTCCTAATCCAATTAGGAATTAATTAGGTTTTCCCGCAGCACTAATCAGGTGGGTTTTTCCTGCTGACTTCGGCCCAACTTTTGACCCACTAGAAGTCCGATTCACGGAATTTTCGTGAAATACAAAAGTGTGCAGAATCAAATTTCGTTCAATCTAACTCGAGAATTATGTCGATTTGAGGCTCGAAAATAAGACTTCTGGTCTGTTTTCCAAAACGGAATTAAGACTGCATTATGCACAGATTTAGGCTTTAGGCCCGAAACCTTCTTAAGCAGCTGTAATTCTCTTGGACCTCTTCCTTGGGCTGATTTGAGTTAAAATATGGAGTTCAATGGATCCCTTTGATGTAGGCTTCATCTAACCATCTTGCATGTCATCTTTAAAAGCCCAAAATCATGGTTTTAACTGAAATAATCATTAAGGCCCTGAAAATACAGAAAACACTAAAACAAAGTAAAATAACAAAAGAATCTATCACTAAGAGAATAAAATACATAAGTTAAGAGGCTAGAATGCGTAACATTCAACGCCTATCAATATTTAAAACCCAAATGCATTGTGTCCCCAAAAGATTACCAAAAATTTTTTGGAGTTTAAAAATAATTTAAAAATAATTTTTCCTATTTTCTTAATTAAAAAAATAAAAATACTCCAGACTGGGCCCAAAGTGGGCCCCAACGAGTGGTGCGAGGGGGGGGGCACCACCCCCACCCTTCTTCTTCCTTTTTTTTCTTTCCTTTTCTCTTCACCTATAGCTTCACACACCAGCTATCGCGGTCAAACTTCCCGGCCATTTTCAGACACCGAATCGCACGTATGAATATACTATTCAACTCCTCTTGATCTAAGCTACGCATTGATACCAAAATCACCCCCTCTTGCGGCCTAAATCAAAAATGCCAAAATTTAAGTTTTAAAATTCAAAAGATTCAAACCTAATTTCCCATCAATCTACCCAACAGTTTGCAACCAAACTTTACAGGATTGTTTGGGATAGCAAGATCTACCTATTAATCGAAATAAAAACCTTCTAAATTGATGAATACATTATACCTAAATTTCATGTTCGTACATATATATACACACACACACACACACACACACACACACATGTGAGATATAAATTTGTAATTGACATATTTCGGTGATCAAAACCTAATTGATCGAGTTGTAATTTTTGGATTATTCTTTGTATCGATCATCGACATCTTCAAGCTGACACTCAAGTGCATGGAAGCCAACAAATCAGTTAGAACACCATATAATACAAGTAAGTATGGTGAGGACACTCTGCACTTTTTAGTTCTGAGCCTATTTTGAAAACCAGGGTTTAAATGCAAAATTTAGGGTTTTTCAAAGTAGGACCGGTCCCCAATATTTAGGACCGGTCCAACTTTTCTCAGTAGTTAGGTTTCTGCAGGTTTTCAAAAAGTCCCACCGGTCCTATTTATTTGACACCGGTCCCACTTAGCCTGTTCCAAATAGGAAATAGATTTTGACGAAAATCCTGATTCCTATTGGGTTTGAAACTTCTAGGAAAGTTCTATTTTGGTATTTAACTCATTTTCCAAGTAGAATTAGAACTTCCTTGCCTATATATATGTATTCATATTTTCTCTACAAGGGAAGCCCTGAAATATTATTTTTAAAGATAGAAAGTATATACATAATAATTAGGGTTTATATATTTTTAAGAACACACATCCATACTACACGAGTGATTTTTAGGATGGTGTTCTACTTCTGATTAGCTGCTCAGAGACTGCATCAAATCGATTTGCTGATCAGAACATTGGATTGAAGGTTCTTCGCTTGCTTGCTTGCTAAGGAAGAAAGGTGATCAGATTGCACGACGAAGGGAACAAAATACTTGCTGAGTATTTTGGTTCTTCCAGCAACCTTTCTGTAAGGGTGGTGACGTTAGCCGAAAGTCTGCAGCAGTTGGACGTGTTGTCGCAATCATAAGCCTGAGGTGTTCCGCCTCAGATCCTTGACAGAGTGAAGAGGGGTGTGAGACTGAGACAGAGTCTGTTGTACTTTGCTTCATCATAGTGAATTGGTTCCCTAAGGCATGCCGCCTCCCTCCGTGGTTTTTCCCGCCTTGGGTTTCCACGTAAATCCTGTGCATTCTTTTCTTTACTTGCACTTCATTTATTTGCTTGCTTTAATTGTTTGATTAATTGGATTTAAAATTGATTTAATTAAAAATTAAGTAAACGAGCAAGTGATCCTATTCAGCCCTCCTCTAGGTTTTAAAATACTTTTTGCAACCGCTTCTGCACAGCGCAACTCACAATTGGTATCAGAGCAGTGTTCTATAATTTGTGAGTAGTTCCTTGCGAAGTATTTTTAAAATCAAAATTTTTTTGTTTTCAAAAATTGTTATGGAATCTAATAAAAAAGAGGGTGAATTGATTCAACAATCTCATATATGTGATGTGTTAAACTATAAGGATGACATAAATTTCTTTGCTAGAAAATATGGAAGATTCCTTAAAAATAAAAAGAATGAAAATTTTAAAAAAGGAAATTCTTCTACATGTAGAGGTAAAAATAATAAGAAAGATGTTTTTGTTGCTTTTCCTGCTATTACTCATGTTGATAATGATACTACTAATGATTCTTTTTCTGATTCAGGTAAATCTGAAAAATCTGCATCATCCAGTGAAATTAGTTCTAATGATTCGAATGATGAGAAAGCTGATAGAAAATCATGTGAAAGCCAGTTGCAACAAGTCTTTGATGAATTATTAAAGGCTTACGAGAAGCAGACCAAAAAGCTAAAATTGGTAGAAAAAGAGAAAGAAGCATTGAAGATAGGGAATGAGCAGAAGCAACAGTTGATTGATGATGAAAAAGCTGTCAATCAAAACCTCCAGAATAAAGTGAAATCTGAGAAAGAAACTTTGAAGAAAAAGAATGAAGAACAATTGAAGTTGATTCAAGAGAATAAAGCTCACATTCAAAATTTTCAAAGTAAAGTCAAGTGATCGGCATCGAATGTTGCGCATTCTAGCCTCTTAATTTATATATTTTATTCTCTTAGTGATAGATTATTTTGTGATTTTACTTCGTTTTAGTGTTTTCTGTATTTTCAAGGCCTTAATGATTATTTCAGTTAAAACCGTGATTTTGGGCTTTTAAAGATGACATGCAAGATGGTTGGATGAAGCATACATCAAAGGGATCCATTGAACTCCATATTTTAACTCAACTCAGCCCAAGAAAGAGGTCCAAGAGAATTACAGCTGCTTAAGAAGGTTTCGGGCCTGAAGCCCAAATCTGCGTTTAATAAAGTCTTAATCCCGTTTTGGAAAACGGACCAGAAGTGTTATTTTCGAGCTTCAAATTGACATAATTTTCTCATGAGGTTGAACGAAATTTGATTCTGCACACTTTTGTATTTCACAAAAATTCCGTAAATCGGACTTCTAGTGGGTCAAAAGTTGGGCCGAAGTCAGCAGGAAAAACCCACCTGATTAGTGCTGCTGGAAAACCTAATTAATTCCTAATTGGATTAGGACTTTGATGTATTCTCTTGGCTATTTAAAGTGACAAATTAGGGCTGTATTAGGGAGGCTTGGCAGCAGCTTTGAAGAGCTTTTGGGATAGAGAATCATTGGAGAACAAGGCGTATCATGAGCGGCTAGTTCAGCCACCAGGGTTTTGATGTAGCCCTAACTAAACATCACTGGTTTGATTGTTCTAATTATTGGGGATTTTTATATTCATTCATAGATTATGTAATTTAGAGGATTCTTATTATAGAATTGAGCAATAAAAGTCTTATAAATTCAGTTTCAATGATTTCTTATCTTGTCTTAGATACTTGATTGTTGTTATTGAACTCGTCTCTCTTATTTTCTGTGATCATGAGAGTGATTATTACACAATGGTTTTCACTGAATATATCATTAAAAGCTTTGATGGATTATGCCTAGAGAAGATGAACCATACTGCACCTTAGATTAGAGTAGTTAGGCAGATGGTCCATGCCAATCGAAGATAGTCCATGACTTAGCCTTAATCATATGTTATCTTCTTGACGGATGGAGGTGAGCTTGTAGCCACCGACACCACTTATGCATGATATGATGCCCCATAGTTAGTTCAATTGATCATTGATTGTGAAGTTAGTGGTGAAATCAATTACCCTAGACTTATCTTATATTCTCTACACTCCTTAGTTTTTCTTGCTTTTGTTCAATTGCTTCATTAGTTAATTTAGAATTAAAAATCAGAATTTATTTCTTTTAAATTTAATTAGAATTAGTCCTAACAATTTAACTCAATCAGACCACAGTCCCTGAGGTTCGACACCCCTTCCTTTCGATAGCCCTATTCTGCAAGGAATTCGTTCTATTGCGAAGTGTGGTAATTTTTAATTGATATACTTTTTGAGTCACACTCACACACGAATCAATTTTTGGCGCCGTTGCCGGGGACTGTCTATTTGATTGTTTGGATTTTTAGAATTAGTTCTAATTGGATTTTTAGTTTAGGAATTTTTTTTATTATTTTTATTTTATTTATTTATTTATTTTTATTTTTTTTGTTTTCTTTTCAGTTACTAATTAGTTTTATTTATTTATTTATTTATTTTATTTGCTACTAACCTAATTTTTTTTATTTTTTTCTTTTCTTTTCTTTTCCGGTACTTCAATCACCATACCATTGAGCAAGAGGAAGAGATTATTGATATCATGGATGGTGTGTGGGGGAATAATGAGGACAACAATATTGTGTCTAATGTTGTTGTGGAAAGAGCGAGATTGCTCAGAGACTACTATGTCCCAGAGACTTATAATTCACCAGCTGATTTTCAATTGCCTAATGTCACAGCACAGAACTATGAGATCAAGCCCAATATCATTCATATGTTGCCATCTTATTTTGGGTTGACTCATGAGGATCCGTACAAGCACTTGGATGAATTTATAGAAGTTTGCTCATTAACAAAAATTCATAACTTCTCAGAAGATGCTTTTCGGATGCGACTCTTTCCATTCTCTCTAAAAGAAAAGGCCAAGTATTGGTTTAGATCTCTATCGGCGAGTTCTATCACTACATGGACTCAACTGCAAAATGAGTTTTTGAAGAAATATTTTCCGATAGGGAGGACCAATCAATTCAGACGAGCTATCACTGGTTTCTCTCAATTTGAGGGAGAACAATTTTTTGAGACATGGGAGAGATTCAAGGACCTTCTTAGGAAGTGTCCTCATCACCAAGTTCCAAAGTGGCAGTTAGTGCAATGTTTTTATGAGGGACTGACAGAAGGTAACAGACATGTGGTGGATGCATCATGTGGAGGCACTTTAATGTTAAAAAGTGAAGATGAAGCATGGACTTTGTTCGAGAACCTCAGTGACAATTCTTTACAACATGTGTCTTCATCTCGTTCTAGCAGACCAACCCATTCAAGGAAGGCAGAAGATATTTTTGAGGTTGGTTCTACAGATGCTATGTCTACCATTGTGGATGTTGTGGCACAGAGAGTGGTGCAACTCATGGCGGCTGGTCATGTTCCTAATCAATCTTCATATCCTTCTATTTTTGAGCCATGTGATTTTTGCTCGAGACCTATGCACCATGTCAATAATTGTCCTTCACTTGGGCAATTTTTTGATCTTCCACAAGAGCAAGGGGTAGCAATTCAGCCCACTTTTCAACCTCAGAACTATGTGCCTTCACAATTATATCAAGAACAAGTTCCTATGGCACAGAGGTATTCAGCCATTGAGGACAAGATGACAATTGTCCTAGAAAAACTTGAGAAGCTTGACTCTATTGTAGAGACAGTGCAAGCCACTGCAGCAACACTTCAATTCACTGCTCAACTAGTTCACTCTCACTCTCAGTCGATTGCCAAACTGGAATCTCAGTTTGGACAACTTGTCAATACCTTGAGTAGAAGAGATGAGGGGAAACTACCAAGCCAACCAGTTGCCAACCCAAGAGGGGTTCATGTCCTCGACAATATTTCTTCTTCAAGCAACCCACACCATGAACAATTTGAAGCCATCACCACTCTTAGAAGTGGAGAAATAAGTGACAACAAGGTGGGGGAGAAGAAGCGTGATGAAGAAGAGGTGACAAAGAGTCCAAATGTTGAAATTTCTCATGAACCTAAGGTGAACTTGAATACTTTTAATGTCATTCAACATCCTTTAGATGAGAGTGATTGTTTCTTCATGGATGGCTTTGATGATTATGTTGAAGAAGTTGATCCAGTTGCTCTATCACATGATGTTGAGAAGCCCATTGAGGGGGTGAATGATTTACTTGATGTAGTGGCCATGAAAAATACTTCACCTTGGAGGATTCTGATTAAGCCATTGCCTATTCTTTCTAGCACTCCTCCGATGCCATCATTAGAGTCTCCTCCATGGATAAAATTGAAACATCTTCCGTCAATGGAGAGAGATATGTTTTTCAAAGCCAATGACACCATTCCAATTTCTTTGGGTTTGGTACAAGGAGGTGAGGATCATATAGGAGGGACGAAATTAAATCTCCTCAAGAGATGTGGCATTGGGTGAACTTTCAATTGAAGTCGATGACCGTCACCTACGGACGTTAAATTGTAGGATTTGTATGTATTTCTATCCTTTAATTTCTTTAGTTTTCTTTTATTTTTATTTTTATTTTATTTTGTTTTATTTTATTATTTTTAGTTTATGTTTTTCTTTATTTTTCTTCCATTATTAGGTGTGTTTTAATGTGTTTTCTTTGAGTTTTGATGTATAAGTTGCTTCCGGGGGATGTCAAGAGGTGTACCGAGGTATTTGGACTCAAAATAGGTGAAAAAGAGAGATCTCGGTCGACCTTGGGCGATGGACCCTCCAAAAATACCCTTCCCGGTCGACCCTTGGCGATAGAGACTCAACAGGCTCCAGCAGGGGGGATCGATCGCCCCTTTGAAGGGGGATCGATCGCCCCCATTATTTGGCGAAGAGAGAAGACCACCAGTTGGGCGATCGATCGCCCAGCCCTAGGGGGATCGATCGCCCCAGCCCCCCACAGGCCAATCTGCTTCAATTTTGCTTATTTAAGGCATTTTTCATGCCTCATTGCTCCCACTTGGAAAATTTAAGTCTTTGTGCCTCTCCTACATCAATATACACTCTAAAATCTTCCATTTTTATTGTCAAACACCTACTTGATCATCATCATTCATCATCAAAATCATCAATTCCAACTTTTTATTCTCCTTCATCATTAAAACTTTAACTTTTTCATATTTCCTTCTTCACAAGAGGTGTGAATTAATTGTGGAAGTGGGGTGATTTCTTTGAGAGGTTTTGTGCTACAAGTTTGGGGGAGGACATTGCACATTAACTGTGGGCTAGTTGGTTGATTTTGGTACTCCATTCTAGCCATGACTTAGATGCTTCGGCACCACCTTCTCCTTGATTTTTTCGGAGGTAACTATTTTTTTTTTTTTTTTGTATTTTTATTTTTTCTTTTCTTCTTTATTTTATTTTTCATATTGTTTTTTTTTCTTTCTTTCTTTCTTCAGTTTAACAAAAAAAAAAAAAAACAAATTTATTTCATATTTACTTTCACCCATACTATTCACTTGATCTTTGGGGTATAGTGGTTTGTTTTGACAGGTTGTAACATCCAAGTTTGGGGGAGTGCTTGCATTGCCTTCATGCTATTGGTTTGCTATATTTTCTCACCACTCCTCCAGGATCATGGTAACATCGTTCTTACTCTTCTCTATGCTTTGATTAGTAGTACATTGAGGACAATGTACAGTTTAAGTTTGGGGGTGAGGCGATGCCTATTTTTGTGCTTTATTGCATATGGGGGAAATTTGTGTGAAATTCTTCTTGTTTTAGGATTTTTGTTTATTTTATTTTCTTAGTTTGTTATTTATTTTATTTTGTTTTGTTTTTAGATAGAATGTTTTGACATCATTCAAGGGATTAATACCTTATGTAGGTGCTTAACTTGCAAATTTTGAGTATGTTTGAAAATTTTGAAAACTGTGATTTAAATTAAGTGGTTTTAATCATGGTTTGCAATAACATACTTTGGAGTGATTAATTTTAGTTTCCTTACATGCACAGACACACTAGCATAATTTTATGGGGTATAAACTGTGGTTTTGAGTTATTGAGTTACATATGCTTGATATTAATTAGTATCTCTTGAGAATGAGTACCGATGATGTGTTTTACTTGACTTCAATGAAAAAAAAAAGAGAAAACAAGAAAAAAAGAAAAATATATGTTGATAAGCAAATCAATTTGATCCTTTTCATGAGTAACCGGGCCTCTATGCCTCAGGAAGCACGGAGTGTTCGCGTCAAAAGTGAAAGGGTGAGAAAAGATAAGCATTGGTTGTCTTGATTTGTAGCCTGATTGATTCGAGTAATTAGGTCTTCAAGGTATCTTAAAGCTTAGTGCCCTAAAGCCATCTGGTTTGGGAGTCACTGACTGAAAGCTTGCTACATGGATCTTTCAGAAAGCTTAATAGATCAAGACATTGCACAACCAATAAAGCAATGAAAAAAAAAGAATTGAAAAAAAAAATTGAAAAGTCATGTATGCATGTTGGGAAGTATGATTTCAATAAGGGGAGCTAGTGAGTTGAAAGGGTATGTGCCTTAATATATTCAGAGCTTGGTTATGCTACATGAGAGGACTGCTAGTTCACTTTACACGAGGGAGCTAGAGTTAATTATTTTGAGATATGTTGATGTGAATTATGCATGGGAATCATTGATTTGAATTATAGAATTTGAAGGTTTGGAATTATTCATGAATGCAAGTTTGTAACTATATATTGTAATCTTCTTCTTGAATTAATGTTGAAACAGAATTTTGAATGTTTGTGAGTAACATTTCTGGAAACCTTCACGAGACTATACTCGTCCACTAGGGGGAACCTAGGGGTTTAAAGGCTTGTTGCATATGCTAAATGCAATCGTTTCTCCTACGAAAGTGGAGTTGGGTAGTTTAGTTAGTATTTTTTTGTTTCCTTTGTTTTAGTTTTGTTTTATTCTATTGCTAAGGGATTAGCAATATGTAAGTTTGGGGGTGTGATCGGCATCGAATGTTGCGCATTCTAGCCTCTTAATTTATATATTTTATTCTCTTAGTGATAGATTATTTTGTGATTTTACTTCGTTTTAGTGTTTTCTGTATTTTCAGGGCCTTAATGATTATTTCAGTTAAAATCGTGATTTTGGGCTTTTAAAGATGACATGCAAGATGGTTGGATGAAGCCTACATCAAAGGGATCCATTGAACTCCATATTTTAACTCAACTCAGCCCAAGAAAGAGGTCCAAGAGAATTACAGCTGCTTAAGAAGGTTTCGGACCTGAAGCTCAAATCTGCGTTTAATAAAGTCTTAATCCCGTTTTGGAAAACGGACCAGAAGTGTTATTTCCGAGCTTCAAATCGACATAATTTTCCATGAGGTTGAACGAAATTTGATTCTGCACACTTTTGTATTTCACAAAAATTCCATAAATCGAACTTCTAGTGGGTCAAAAGTTGGGCCGAAGTCAGCAGGAAAAACCCACCTGATTAGTGCTGCGGGAAAACCTAATTAATTCCTAATTGGATTAGGACTTTGATGTATTCTTTTGGCTATTTAAAGTGACAAATTAGGGCTGTATTAGGGAGGCTTGGCAGCAGCTTTGAAGAGCTTTTGGGATAGAGAATCATTGGAGAACAAGGCGTATCATGAGCGGCTAGTTCAGCCACCAGGGTTTTGATGTAGCCCTAACTAAACATCACTGGTTTGATTGTTCTAATTATTGGGGATTTTTATATTCATTCATAGATTATGTAATTTAGAGGATTCTTATTATAGAATTGAGCAATAAAAGTCTTATAAATTCAGTTTCAATGATTTCTTATCTTATCTTAGATACTTGATTGTTGTTATTGAACTCGTCTCTCTTATTTTCTGTGATCATGAGAGTGATTATTACACAATGGTTTTCACTGAATATATCATTAAAAGCTGTAGTAACCCTTGTGGACGGGTGTGAGTGGGCGGGTGCATAGACAGACACTGGGCTGAGCTACCACACTGACAGGGTACAGGGCGCTCAATCCCATATCGCCTGGGTGTGGAAAAGGGGATGTGCTTATATGTAGTATGTTCTCTTCAAATGGTTTGAGGCCTTTTGGGGTAAATCCCAATAGCAAAACCGTGCGGGCTCAGGCCCAAAGCGGACAATATCATACCATGTGTTGGAGTGGGGTATTACAGTTGGTATCAGAGCCTGAACCCAGCCGAAAGAAGTGTGCCGACGAGGACGTCGGGCCTCGTAGGGGGGTGGATTGTAGTAACCCTTGTGGACGGGTGTGAGTGGGCGGGTGCATAGACAGACACTGGGCTGAGCTACCACACTAACAGGGTACAGGGTGCTCAATCCCACATCGCCTGGGTGTGGAAAAGGGGATGTGCTTATATGTAGTATGTTCTCTTCAAATGGTTTGAGGCCTTTTGGGGTAAATCCCAATAGCAAAACCGTGCGGGCTCAGGCCCAAAGCGGACAATATCATACCATGTGTTGAAGCGGGGTATTACAGCTTTGATGGATTATGCCTAGAGAAGATGAACCATACTGCACCTTAGATTAGAGTAGTTAGGCAGATGGTCCATGCCAATCGAAGATAGTCCATGACTTAGCCTTAATCATATGTTATCTTCTTGACGGATGGAGGTGAGCTTGTAGCCACCGACACCACTTATGCATGATATGATGCCCCATAGTTAGTTCAATTGATCATTGATTGTGAAGTTAGTGGTGAAATCAATTACCCTAGACTTATCTTATATTCTCTACACTCCTTAGTTTTTCTTACTTTTGTTCAATTGCTTCATTAGTTAATTTAGAATTAAAAATTAGAATTTATTTCTTTTAAATTTAATTAGAATTAGTCCTAACAATTTAACTCAATCAGACCCCAGTCCCTGAGGTTCGACACCCCTTTCTTTCGATAGCCCTATTCTGCAAGGAATTCGTTCTATTGCGAAGTGTGGTAATTTTTAATTGATATACTTTTTGAGTCACACTCACACACGAATCATCAAGTTTCTCGAAAGCGAGGTAAGTCAAGCTATCTCTGCCAAAAATTCTCTTATTGCTAGAATTAATTTTCTTGAGCCTGAATTGAAAAAATTACAAGAGAAATTAATTGCTTTTACTTTTGGACAGATTAAGCTTGATAGCATGATTAGTGTTGGTAAGCTTGTAGGAGATAAAACTGGATTAGGTTTTGTTGGGTCATCATCTAAGGAAAAAATTATTTTTGTTAAACCCAATAATTTGATTGTGTCTGAACCCAAACTTAAGTTTCAAGTTGAGTCTATGCATGCTAATGTTGTATCCAATGTGCTTTATTGTTCCTTTTGTGGTAAGAATGGACATAGTCAACACTATTGCTATAAAAAGAGAAGACATTCTAATTCTAATTTTTATGTGCACAATTCTTTTGCTAAGAATAGGGTTCATGCTAAAAAGTCACATTATTGGAACAAACCCAAAAATTCTCAAGGTAAAAAGAATTCAAATAAAAAGAAGAATATTTTGTTTCTCCACAATTCTTTCCTGATAAATTGCAAGTTAAAACTATCTGGATGAAAAAGGAAGATTTGGAGAAGTGTGTGCCTGTTGATACTATGGGATTTTTTCCAAATAGGTCTTTGGGTGCAAAACCCCCTAACTAGGTCATTAGGACTTTGATGGTCATGGACTGAACTTATGTTCATTATTTGTTTTCCATTGGACCATATCTTTTTGTATAAGTTATGTTTTTGTTTATTTTTTTTAATAATCATATGAGATTATGAGAATTACATTTTTCTGAGAAATAATGTGAATTTTTTATATTTCTTTTTAATTTCACTTTGATTTGTGAATGCATAATTGGGACACTTAATTTGTCAATGAATGAAGTACTTGATTTTATGATCAAAGCATTGATAACCAATATGCTGTATTTATTTCTTTTTAGAGGTAAATCTTTTGAGACCATACAATTTGTGCACTAGTCCAACTCTGAGAGAATTGATTGAAAACTAATGTGAAGTTGACTAGAATATATTGTATGAGTAGCATTGAAAGCTTAAATGATCAATGAAAAAAAAATAAAAAATATATGTATTTATTTAGCATGAAAAGAAAAAGAAAATAGAAAATTTGCTGAATATCTAAGACAAATGGAAAAGGGTACCTTCGGGATGTGTTCGTAACTTCCACTACAATGTAAATCTCCAATGAGATATCTTTAAAAATTAAAGAGTTGTTTTGAGAAAAATAGCTGGCTGCCCGTAAGAGTGAAAGCCACCGTCTTAGAACTAAAAAAAAAATGATGAAAATTGATGAAAAAAAATGTGTTTGATCATGTGTAGCTATATTTGCTTATTATCCAATATGTTTTATAAGATGGATCAAAGGAATTTGATTAATTTTTGATGAAGTTGGATTACACACACACACATGGATTTATTAGATAAATTTCTAAATTTTTATAAATATTTGTGTGTTGAAAGTTGTGTCATGATCATGAATTTGAGGATGAATTTTATGGAGAAATTATGGGTTTTAAAATTCTGCATTTATAAATGGTTTAAATTTTTCAGAAATTTTAGAACTCATGTTATTCTCGAAAAAATGTGCTTTGATTATTTTCATGAGATTATTCATGTTTTATTTTTATTTTTCTCTTGAAAAATTTTTCAAAAATCCAAAAATATGTTTATTTTGATTTTGTGTTTATTTTTCGCTCTTTATGTGCTTAATTACTAAATCAGATTGAAAAGATGTGTTTTTGGTGAATTAAAGGCCCAAAGTGTAATTTTTCATAATTCACAAAGTTGGACCGGTTCCTATTATTGAGCACCGGTCGCACTTCTGTAGGTTCTGAGGAACAGAGAGAAGTTGGACCGGTCGCACTTAGCGGATGCCTAGTATCTCTGAAATCCGCGCGCGCGCATAAGTGTCTTAAGTCCCTCATTCTCACACACTCTCATTCTCATAATTCTCAATCTCTCTAACTCTCTTCATCACACACAATTCTTTTCATCTATTTTTTTTTTGTGATTGATTGATATTGGAGGTTGGGATTAGACTTGTGGAGGATTGTATTGATTATTTGTGGATTTGGGAGAAATTGTGCAAACAAATTGCTTTAAAATTTGGGAATTTTTGACTTGCATTCCAAGTGTTTGATATAATTCTTTAATGGAGCTTGTGATCTTATTTATGCTTCCATTTATTGTGACTTTCATGATTAGGTCTAAAAGAGCTAGGGGAGTGCTTTTAAAAGCAAAAGAAATTTTGATTTGAAATATCTTGGTTGAGAGTCCTTATGTGATTTGGGTAACATATTTGGATGTTTTATCTTTCATAATCAAAGTGTTTGTCATTATCATTGAGGTGAATACAACTGTTATGACTCAATTGTTGGTATTCTTGATCTTAACAGGTGGTATTATTTTGTAATATTTGAGGACAAATCTTGATAAGATCATCTATAGAGGATAATGATTCGAGCTTTATGAGTACCCAATGTATCTTTGATAATGGACATCATTCACTCTCCTACATCACCGATGATAGCTAGTTTTTAAGGGTTTGATGTTTTGATGATTCAGATTAGTTCATCTGTTTGCTACGTTTATGATTTAGACTTGGTTATTTTTGGATACTCATGGTGTCTTTGATTAGGTTGCATGTTGATCTTATGGATACCATATTTATGTTTGAATCATATTTTTGTGGACTTTGATGCAAATTTCAATAGATGGAGTTATATGTTCAAGGATATCTTTTTGATAAAGGTTGATATCTAATTTTTGAAGCTCATGATGATGATAAGGATTAGGTCTTGATGATAGGCTTAGTTATGTTTTGCTAGACTTTGAGTAGTTAACTCTATTTTGTCTAGGTTTGATGCTTGATCTTGTTATATTTTGTTTATTCCATCAACTGATATGTTTTGGATATTTATTTGATCATTGATGATGATTATTTTTGTTTCATTATTGTCTTAATCTCTCTATGTGCTTCATGATTTATCTGTTTATATAAATATCTTGGGTATTTCTTTGTCAATTTGTTCCAAAAAGGGGGAGATAATATTGTTATATACATATGATATGATATGAGATTCTTTGACAAAGGGGAAGATATATTTAAATCAAATATTTTTGCTTGAGAGATTAAGGGGGAGATTATATTTCTTTATTAAGCTTTTCACAAGTTGTGTTGTTTAAGAGATATGCAGGTACAACAGGTTTTTATTCTAACCGTCTTGAACACACAAGTCAAGCTTCTGATGATCAGTTTTTTATTTCTATGTATTTTTGGGTAACATTGTAATCTAATTTTTCCAATAGGTTAGATTATAATTGTCTAGGTGGTTTTGTCACGAAATTGTCAAAGGGGAGATTGTGAGATATAAATTTGTAATTTGCATATTTCGGTGATCAAAACCTAATTGATCGAGTTGTAATTTTTGGATTATTCTTTGTATCGATTATCGACATCTTTGAGCTGACACTCAAGTTCATGGAAGCTGACAAACCAGTTAGAACACCATATAGTACAGGTAAGTATGGTGAGGACACTCTGCACTTTTTAGTTCTGAGCCTATTTTGAAAAACCAGGGTTTAAATGCAAAATTTAGGGTTTTTCAAAGTAGGACCGGTCCCCAATATTTAGGACCGGTCCAACTTTTCTCGGTAGTTAGGTTTCTGCAGGTTTTCGAAAAGTCCCACTGGTCATATTTATTTGGCACCGGTCCCACTTAGCCTGTTCCAAATAGGAAATAGATTTTGACGAAAATCCTGATTCCTATTGGGTTTGAAACTTCTAGGAAAGTTCTATTTTGGTATTTAACTCATTTTCCAAGTAGAATTAGAACTTCCTTGCCTATATATATGTATTCATATTTTCTCTACAAGGGAAGCCCTGAAATATTATTTTTAAAGATAGAAAGTATATACATAATAATTAGGGTTTATATATTTTTAAGAACACACATCCATACTACACGAGTGATTTTTAGGATGATGTTCTACTTCTGATTAGCTGCTCAGAAACTGCATCAAATCGATTTGCTGATCAGAACATTGGATTGAAGGTTGTTCGCTTGCTTGCTTGCTGAGGAAGAAAGGTGACCAGATTGCACTACAAAGGGAACAAAATACTTGCTGAGTATTTTGGTTCTTCCAGCAACCTTTCTGTAAGGGTGGTGACGTTAGCCGGAAGTCTGCAGCAGTTGGACGTGTTGTTGCAATCATAAGCCTGAGGTGTTCCGTATCAGATCCTTGACAGAGTGAAGAGGGGTCTGAGACTGAGATAGAGTCTGTTGTACTTTGCTTCATCATAGTGAATTGGTTCCCTGAGACATGCCACCTCCCTCCGTGATTTTTCCCGCCTTGGGTTTCCACGTAAATCCTGTGCATTCTTTTCTTTACTTGCACTTCATTTATTTGCTTGCTTTAATTGTTTGATTAATTGGACTTAAAATTGATTTAATTAAAAATTAAGCAAACGAACAAGTGATCCTATTCACCCCCCTCTAGGTTCTAAAATACTTTTCGCAACCGTTTCCGCACCGCGCAACTCACAACACACACATACACCCGCCTATACAGTCATATATACACGCATATACATTTGGAAAATTACCCCATAGCAGTACCAAACCCACAAATTATTCATGTTTAATCCATAGAAACACCCTTAGCACGCATAATCATACAATTTCATAATTATATACATTAATATACGTATTCAAGGAACATATATACATAAACAAATATATATATATATATATATATATATATATATATATATGTTTACAATTTAAAGGGGAAGAGAAGAGTTCAAACTTGCCTTTTTGAAGAACAAGAACCCATCTCGATGAATCGCTCCTTCTCTCCCTTCTCTCTTGTGTCTACGTTCTTTCGGTCTCTTTTACGTGTAAACGACAGAAACCCAAATCCCCTTTTCTTTTTCTTTTATTATATTTTTTCCTAGAAAACTAATTAAAATCTAAAATAAATAAAAAATAAAAATAATAAAAATAAACCCTAGCCCATCAAAATAAATGTACACCTTGGCCGGTCATTCCAGCCCAACTCAGCCCAAATTCCTTCCTAACCCAATCTAAAATTAAAAAAAAAAAAAGAAAATACAAAAATCCAATCTAACAAAATTAAATAAATAAAAATAAACTAATAAAAATATATATATATATATATATAAAGTATTTAAATTAAGATTAAATGACCGCATTGAAATTAAAATTAAATGACCTCAAAATTACGGGTATTACATTTTTTAACTTATAAGCCTTGAATCCATCTCTGTTCTTCACAATGCCATCAATTTCTTCTCATCACTCTCAGGCTTAGCTATCAACCACTCAAACAGTACCTTCTTTACCTCTAGAATGGACCAATCAGTCATTGACCAAGGCAAATTCTTGCTGGGGTTTGATAGTGGTGTCTTACCTGTAAGATACTTGGCGGTTCCACTCATTTCAACATGTTTAAAAACCTCTGATTGCAAGTGTCTGGTGTACAGGATCACAAGAATGGTTGGACATTGGTCTTCCAAGCTGCAATCATATGCTGGAAGGACCGAACTCATGCAATCAGTCCTATATAACATGATGATATGTTAGTGTAACCTATTCATTATCTCTAACAGACATTATCAGTGTCTTGAGGAATTTTCTATGGACAAGTACTGAATTTAAAAATTCTGGAGCCAAAGTTGTATGGGCTACAGTTTGCACGCCTAATGAAAATGGGGGGTTTGGGCGTACAAGGCATCAAAAAAACTTAACATGTGAAAAAATTGATAAGTGCACAAAACACTCTATTTACATGGTTCAATGAGCCGGAATCACCTCGTTTGGAACCCTTTATCCATCCCCCCCTGCAAGTTTTCACTGTGGTTAGCCATTCAAAAGCGACTTTCAACCATGGATAGGAAGAAGTGTATGTTCTCATGACATAACCCCAATGTATGCCAACTCTGTGTTTCAGCAACTAAATCTCACTCCCACTTGTTCGTTGATTGCCAGTTTTTTAGGCCAATCTGGCATTTCCTCCAAGCTAAATGTCGATTCCACATTTTCCCCAACTCCTGGGATCAACTCGTCTCGTGGGAATCTTTTCACTGGGCATGAAAGACCATTCAAAACTCTGCAAACCAACTTGTTCTCTCAACCACTATCTACAAAGCTTGGGCAGAGCGGAATTCTAGAATCTTCGAGGGGAAAAGGAAATCTAAATTGCGACTGAGGATGAACATTGTGGAAATGGTTAAGCACAGGCTTTCCTCCATGCAAATCAAAGACTCCAGTGCAGCACAAACAATTATGCTTGATTGGGGCTTACCATCCTCATTTATCAGGCTACCACCTGAACCGGACGGACTCTCAGAGGCTCTGCCTCTGCCTCTGCCTCTGCCTCTGCCTCGCCAGGATGATACCAGACTGCAATAGATTGCCATTGATTAGTGTTGGCTTCTTAACGGTTATGGATTTGAATTCCTTTTGTTTTAACTTATGGGCTTAGCCAGCAACAGTGTTGGGTAATCCTTAGACTGTAAGTGGCTAGCTTGGTCCCATTTTTTCCTTGGGCCTAAATGTCTTGGCCTGCTTCTTGTTTTGTCTTGGCTCTTTGGGCTGCTTGTAAATACTTTTTACCATATATACAACTTTTACTTCTATATATATATATATATATATATATATATTAGCGGTGTCCGTCTCTGTATCTTAATTTTTAAAGATTTGATGTATTATCGTACCCGTGTCATATCGTTTTCATGATACCTATTTTTTAGGTATAATCCATAAGTATAAAGGCCTTTAGATAAACTAATTGTAAAATACAGAAAATGTTTAATTAATTACCCTCGCTAATGATTTATCACTACAAACTTATATAATTGGGAAAAAGTAGATGCACATATTTCAAAAGTGACTTTCAGTTGGTTTTTTTTTTTTTTTTCTAGTTGGTACACACACGTGGCCCTAATGAATTGTTTGTACTCAAGGAGACTTGATCTTTAAACTTAATACTTGTTAGGCATTAGAGTCAAATTCTTTATCCATCTGAGCTACTTGAACAAATCCCCTAGATGAGATGACTTTTATTTGACAAACCTTGTTCAATGTATTCATAATGTATGCCCCTTTAGTTTCAGAGCCCATATAACTTTGTAACTAAATGGACTAAGCCATGTTCCAAGTAGCTTCACCTCTTCCATGTTTGACAGATTGAGAGCTCTTATCCCATATTTGACAGATTGAGAGCTCTTATCCCATAGAGTCAATTTATATTTATTTTTGGGTACGTCTGCTTGGGCACCAAGATAAATATATCCAAATGTATTTAAATGTAGCGCAATGCAAGTTTTCTTTTTCACAATTAAATAAAGTTCTATATTTGTCATAGCTTAGATCAGATGAATTGACCCGCCATTTGATTTGATTTGATTTTTCCATGAGCATGCACTTTGACTTATCTAGTGGTGGTTCACTATGTTATAAAGATAATGTAATATATAATTATACAATTTTTAGTTAACATTTCCGTTGAAGACTTATAATGTTTGAATTTTTTAGTATTGTTTATGTTAATTTTTATTTATTTTTATATAATTCTTTAATGCAATGGAAAGCACATATTCTAACACATGAAATTGGGTGAATATTCTAACGTTTTAAGAAAATTAACATTCCACAAGAACAAGTATTCTATTTTATTTTTTCTTCCCAAATATTGAAATGAGAATATGATGAAACTAACTTAAAATGTGCATGCTATTCCATTCTATTTTCATTGTATGTGTCAATTAATTTGCTGTAAAATTCTTCCAGCTGTCTTCGACTAAAGGCCCGAGGTCAATTAAATACCAATAAATGGTACTCTCTCTGTTTCAAAATTCATGGACATATTTGGGAATTGGGAGTTCAACTTTTTATGGTGGGATTCAGTTTTTATAATAGTAATGAATGAATTTACACATTAGTCTTTGTTTAAAAGTTAGTGTTATTATTATATTGTGGGGCCAATTTTAGGATAATGGAGTTTGAAAATGGTGGTTTATGAATCATATAAAAGATAGTACATCCATTTTAGGAAATGAACATGTATTTTGGGACATTCTAAAATAAAATAGTGGACTAAAATTATGGAACGGAGAGAATACACAACAAGGTTATCTTTGCCTATTTTCTTAGGAATTTGTGCCCCATTGTTAATCTTTAACCCAAAAAATAAAATAAAAAGGATGGCAGGAGGGAAATATAATACTACGTACTACCTTTCTCTAAGAAAATGTTTAGTTTTAGGTGTCAAATGTCAATAACATGTACTATGGCATTGAATTATTGAAAAAAGACAATGTTATTTAGACTTAATAGTCTATGCATTGGATAAGGGATACAAATCCCTGAGCTAGCCATTTAGACTATTTGATTTTAGAGAATTTAGGCTCTAACCAGCATCAAAACTGAGGAAGAGAAAGTGGTTGTTGGAGATCTGGTTTTTGAGAATTGCTCAGTCTTGGAGGTGTTTGTGTGGAAGAGGTGGATTGGATTTTGAGGGCAAGGATTTTTCTGAAGAGGTTTGAGGTTTTCGAAGATCTGGTTCTGGGGTACATTTTGGCATGGTATAAGTCTGAATTCTTGAAGAAAAAGATGATTATCCAAATGTGCATGTAGGATCCCCAAATTATAGTTATACGAAAATTCAAAGTTTAATGCAAAGATTATATGATTTCTTTTCCTTCCAAATTGGTTTTTTTTTTTTTTCCTTTCCATTCTATATATATTTTTTTCAATAAGAACATATGCATAACCAGTTGAACCCATACCCACTATGGTCCAAGGAATATTTGATATCTCAATTTTTATATGAGTGGATAAGAAGATAGCACAAGTTAAAAGATTCGGTAGATGAATTGCTATTATTGGAGTCATGATAGTATTCAACAATTATTTGAGAGAGCAATTCTCTTGATTTTGCTAAGAATCTAACAACTAACTCCTTAATTCTGTAGTGATAGCTTTGCCTTTGCCAAGCCCAATCCTCTGATTTTTGAAAACTGTTTTTTATTCATCACCAAAACATAACAAGAGAAAACATAAAACCAGTCATATAGAATTACTTCCTCCATTACCAGTGCCATAAGATAAACACACAGAAAACTAAAACCAGTCATGGAGATGCTATAAACATCTCCCTCAGGTGCTTGAATCTCGCCAACATTTGATCGCGATCAGGAAGGTTATCTTTGATTACAGGCGCTTCCTTGAAATTTTTGGTCCATTCATGCAAGCGAGGGAAAGTGTTGGCTTCAAGTAGCTTCACTCCTAATACGTCTTCGATAGCCTGTTCTTCTATTGACCTCTCTAGTCCTTTGTACACTTATACAAGTATCCCCTTCCATCAAAAAAATTGTTACTTCGGTTAGAAAAGATGCATAATATGCCCAAAATACCGCTTGACCCACTCAAAAAAAAAACATTGTTATCCTTAAAATGCCACTAAATTACAAAAAAAAAAAAAATTAATTTCACGGACATAACTACCCCTCCTCTCTCTCTCTCCACCACCATTGCCACCCTTCTCTCTTCCCATTTTCGGGAAGATCCATATAAAATGTATAATGCGTGTAATGAAAAAAAAAACCAACAAAAATGAGGACATGAGATTATATGTTTGTCTATATCTCACTATTACACTATATATATATATATATATATACACACACACACACACACACACACAATAGTGTTCAATTGCTCCCTGGTGAGTAGGGAGTAATCTACACACTTTTAATTCTAACCTTCCGATTTAATTCTATGGCTATTTGGTTAAAACCATTATTTTAGGAAACTATTAAAATTTCAATTATAGTTAATTAGTCGTGAGGTGAAATGACTATAATGGACTTTTCTTAAAAGAAAAAAAATCATTTTCTTTGATATCATTTCAATATTTGGCATGTACATTCTCTTTTTTCAATTGATCAAAATTATCCCTGGACAAGATCAGACCTGTGATATTTAATTGGATTGTTTCATGAAGGAGTTTGTGAAAATTTTCTTTTTATTTTTTGTTTGTTTGTGATATCAATACACCCATGTATTAAAGTGGCAAATTCACTTCCCTCACCGACGGTCTGCAGTCTTGTAATACCCCGCTCCAACACATGGTATGATATTGTCCGCTTTGGGCCTGAGCCCGCACGGTTTTGCTCTTGGGTTTTACCCCAAAAGGCCTCATACCATTTGAAGAGAACATACTACATATAAGCACATCCCCTTTTTCACACCCAGGCGATGTGGGATTGAGCACCCTGTACCCTGTCAGTGTGGTAGCTCAGCCCAGTGTCTGTCTTCGCACCCGCCCACTCACACCCGTCCACAAGGGTTACTACAATCCACCCCCTATGAGGCCCGACGTCCTCGTCGGCACACTTTCGGCTGGGTTCAGGCTCTGATACCAACTGTAATACCCCGCTCCAATACATGGTATGATATTGTCTGCTTTGGGCCTAAGCCCGCACGGTTTTGCTCTTAGGTTTTACCCCAAAAGGCCTCATACCATTCGAAGAGAACATATTACATATAAACACATCCCCTTTTCCACACCCAGGCGATGTGGGATTGAGCACCCTGTACCCTGTCAGTGTGGTAGCTCAGCCAAGTGTCTGTCTTTGCACCCGCCCACTCACACCAGTCCACAAGGGTTACTACAAGTCTGCTGGCCGAAATCGGTATATTTGGATTGGCAATGGACGGTCATGATTTTTTCGTTGCCCAATTTGTTGTTGGTACTGTGCATTCTGTCTGCAAGGACCGGGTCAGTAGCAGGACCATATTGCCAATCATGACTGAAGCTTGCATATCATTTTTTTTTAACCCTACGCGCGCTGTGACAGTTAATTGCAGCGCTAATTTTCTTTATGCTTATATGAAAATGGTAATTCGAGATGAGCATATAAATGGTGGGTAGGCTAGGGTTGCTTCATCGGCTCAAGAACAAACTATATACAATTATAATCATGAAGGTGCCCATATGTGTCTAGGAGAGAGAGAGAGAGGCTACAGATATATAACATGTTAGAGACTTCCATGGTGAAAATTCCAACAGTTTTCTTGTTAATACAAACTATATTATATACCTCTATAGTCTAGACACACGCACGCGCACAAAACAACCAAACACTTATTTTATTTCATTATGCATTAGCCAGAACAAGAAAAATATATATATATAAGTAAATATATTTGTTGTTATGAGATTTTCAAAAACCATCATCACATTATTAGAATATGTTCATTTTATTGAATTTCAATAACACTTTTATTACTGTAAATCACTTTGTTGTTGTTGTTTTTTTTTTTTTCCTGAATCAATTAGAGAGAAAGAACATATACACCAAATATGGAAAGGATATTAAATAAAGTGATTTTTTTTCCTTCTAAGAAAAGTCCATTATAGTCATTTCACCTCACGACTAATTAACTATAATTGAAATTGTAATAGTTTCCTAAAATAATGGTTTTAACCAAATAGCCGTAGGATTAGATCGAAATGTTAGAATTAAAAGTGTGTAGATTACTCCCTACTTACCAGGGAGCAGTTGAACACTATTGTATATATATATTATATATATATATATATATATTAGCTATATCCTTGTTTATATCTTACTTTTAAAGATTTGATGTATCGCCGTACTCGTGTCATATCAAGTTTATGCTACCTATTTTCTACTTCTAATCTATAAGTATAAAGCCTTTAGATAAACTAATTGTAAAATACAAAAAATGTTTAATTAATTATCCTCCCGAATGATTTATCACTACAAACTTATATAATTGGCAAAAAGTAGATGCACATATTTTTCGAAGTATTATTGTTCCAAAGTAACTTTCATTCTCTTTACCCAAAAAAAAAAAAAAGTTAACTTTCATTATAATCAGTGAATTCAAACTCATATCATTGGAAGAAAATAGATGCACAAGAAATGATTTTTCCAAGTATTATTGTGTTTTATTCATCACCAAAACATAACAAGAGAAAAACATAAAACCAGTCATAGAATTACTTCCTCCATTACCAGTGCCATAAGATAAACACATAGAAAACTAAAACCAATCATGGAGATGCTATAAACATCTCCCTCAGGCGCTTGAATCTCGCCAATATTTGATCGCGATCAGGAAGGTTATCTTTGATTACAGGCGCTTCCTCGAAATTTTTGGTCCATTCATGCAAGCGAGGGAAAGTGTTGGCTTCAAGTAGCTTCACTCCTAATACGTCTTCGATAACTCCCAACCAGTGAGCAATGTTTCCGAAGGCTATATCAACTATGCCGATCCTCTCTCCACCAAAGAATTTCTTCTCTCCGATAGCCTGTTCTTCTATTGTTCTCAGCATTTCCAGGCTGTCCTTCAAGGCCTTTTCATATTCTTCTCCGGTGGTTCGAAACATTGTCCACAAAGTGGGATTCTGTATGTAACATAATCGAGAAAATTATCAAACAATATATATATATATATATATATATATATATGTTGGTGCTGGAGTGTAGAAGAAAAAGTTGCACTATATTGTCTAGTGTTTTATGCATTTTCTTTCCAAGTAAATAGAAGTGCTGAACTAAAAATATATATTACCTCAGCAAATTTAGCCCAAAATCGAGCCACAGCTCTGTCATAAGGATCAGCAGGCAGCAAGGGGTGTTGTGGCCATGTCTGTTCGATATATTCGAGGATGATCGTGCACTCACAAATTGGTTTTCCACCATGAACAAGAACTGGGACCTTCTTGTGAACTGGGTTGTGTTGTAGGAGAAGAGGACTTTTATTTGACAAATCCTCTTCAATGTATTCATAAGGTATGCCCTTCAGTTTGAGAGCCCATATAACTTTGTAACTAAATGGACTAGTCCATGCTCCAAGTAGCTTTACCTCTTCCATGTTTGACAGATTGGGAGCTCTTCTCCCATTGAGTCAATTTATATTGATTTCTGGACAAGTCTTCATTGGGCACCAAGATAAACACAAACACATATAGACAAGACTATGAGAGGAGTGGTTGAATTCCAGTGTAGTGGAATGCAAGTTGTTGTTTTTTTTAACAATTAAATAAGTTTAATTTTTTTGTAGCATACATCAGATGAGGTGACCGGCGAATTTTTTATTAAGATGCTGAGCTATTTGGTGACGTATTGCAAAGTAACTTAGAAAGTGAATGTTATGATGTTTTATGGAAATAAACATTCCACAGGAACACTTATTGCAAAGTTACTTAGAAAGTGATACTCTTTTAAATAGGTGGAGCTCTGGACCTCACGTGCTTGATGCACTCTTTCATTGTCGCATTGTTATATTTTTTTTGTATGACATAAAATTTGTTAATTTTACAATTTTATTCTTGCACTCACTATTGCTCCCTCTCCGTGTGACTTACCATATAACCCCCTAAACTAACAAAAAAATTCCTGAACTAACAAAATTGATTATTTAAGTCCATTCCGCTACAGAGCTGTGACCTAGGCTATGTTTGGTATGCATTAGGATTGGAATGGAATGAGAATGTGAATAGAATGGAATAATCGTTCTCATTTTACTATTTGGTTGCAAATATGAAATGATATAAGAATAGAATAAATTTCAATTTGAATTATCCAAAATCCACTTCTCAATGATAAATAAATTAAGAAACTTATTGATCCTAAAGAAAAATTTAGGGTTAAATTCATTGACCTCCTTTGAGGTTAGGTCAAATTAAAATCGAAGAGTGATAGAGCGAAATATATGAACGTTTGCGCACAAACAAGATAAAAAATTTTAAATCCACAAAGTTAAAGAAAATTGCAAAGCAATTGATATATTATTAATAAATTAATTGATTTCTACTAAATGACCATTACATATATTTATAATAGAGAAATCATAATTCTAATCGTACAAGGAAATCTAAAAACAAAAGGAAACATATAGAAATCATAATCCTAACAGGACAAAGAAACCTAAAAATAAAAGAAAACTAGCAGAACAAGAAACTACTAAAAATAAAACCTTATCCAAATATTCTAAAAAAAATTAAATAAGAAACCTAATAATTAAAAACTATTAAATATTAAATTTCAACTAATTTCAAGTTTGTTTGATCCACGAACAAAATTCCTAAAATATTCAATTCTCTTCTTATAGAACAAAAAACATGATTTTTGAGTCCCAAACGAATATTTTCAGTCATAAAACAATATGGGCCACTAGCTAAAGCTAGCATGTTTTGCTTACTATGTCGTTTTGGATCAAATATTGGTCTCGTGGAGTGAAAAATACGTGAACGAAAATTCTGTCCTACATCAGAGAGACCGTTTGGCCTTTATTTCTTTCACTTCCCCTAAATCCATTTTTCGGTAATCGGAATAAATTTTAAGTGTGAAAGGACAATTTTGTCCTTGCATTATAGTATCACATTATATTTCAAATAGGGTAAAATATAATGACCTACTATGAAGTTTTTCATAATTGCATTAACCTCCCTCGTGAACTTCGTAGTGATCAATTTACCTTCCTCACAAACACGAAGTTGAAAGGAGTAAAAACAAATCCAGCCTCTGATCGAAATTAATATGATTTTTGAAAAGCTTAGTATGCCGATCGGATTGAGAACACCATTTTAATATCACTTAGTGATTATGTGTAATGTTTTCAAATATATATAAATAGAGAGAGAGAGAGAGAGAGAGATAAATCAAATCAATCGAGACTTTTTTGTTCTATAAATACTCTAAAACCTTTCTGCACTCAAAAATAAATAAAAAAATAAAATATATATATATATATTATAGAGAACAATCAAGTAATATATACATAGATATAAGAGACCTAATATAAGTTGGAAACTAATTGACCTAATATAAGAGACCCAATATAGGTCATCCTACCACGTTTGGAATAGAAAGGAAACAAGAATTTACATCAAAAACAGTTTCCTAACTGATGCAGGAGCATCCGAGTCAGATGATGCTGAGCTGTCAGACGACACGTTGATGACACTGAAATATCTTGAGTTGGCAGATCAGCGTAAAGATGGGAGGAAACCATGACCTTGCCACTAATTAGGGTATTTTTGGACGCGCTTCAGTATTTTGGCCATAACTTTGGCTACAGGTGTCAGAATCGCCTTTATGACCACAATTCGGAAAGCTTGGTTCGGCGCGCACGTCGTGGGCACCTAGTTAAAGCTGGGTGTGTCTGTTTTCGAGGCCAAAATTCACTGTTTTCCCCTCCGAATCTCTAATTTTAGTTATTTCTTTCCTTTTTTGGTAATATTTATTTTGTTGATTAGGAAGAGATTCTGGGCTTGATTTGGGCCAGAATTCTGGCAACTTTCTTCTTTTATTTCATATTTTATTTTGGCAAGAATATTAGGTTTTTGCTATTTTTGGTAATGTTGACGAAGTTCAGCTATATAACCCGGCTTGTGGGTTGATTCGAAGGCACTTTTGATTTTGAATAATAATATTGAATACCAGAGACTTTTCTCTGAGTTTTTGGGCAATTCTCGTGCTTTCTTTCTGTTTATTTTCTGTTACCCTTAGCCTACAGAATAATCACTATTCTGTCCGGCGTCACTAACTAAACGCGCAGGTTAAAAAAAAAAAACTAAACGAGGACAAATACGAATGGTCGCTAAAAGTGAGACCAGTTGAAAAACTTACAAGTTTTCCAACCATAACAAGTTGGACTGGTAGTAAAAAATACGATGATCCCACAGACTTTTCAAAATCTGATATTTTAACTTCAAAATTTTAATTTTGAAAATCTAACTTGTCAAACACAATATGCACAGTGTCCACACATACCATATTTTCTTTAAATAATGTTCTCATTGAAGTGACGATATCTATGTTCTTGTTCTTTTGTTCCATGATTGAGACACAAATCAAACAAAAAGTTACAATTCGATCAATAAGATTTTGACACCGAAATTTAGCAAACGTACAATAATATATCTAATAGAGTTAATCATCGGTCCTGATCTCTTGTCATGGGACGGTATTGGGATCTTCTTATGAGGTGGGTTGTATCATAGAAGCAGAGTAGCCTGCACTTTGAGAACCCATATTACTCTGTAACTACATGGACTACACCCTGTTCCAAATAGCTTCACCTCTTCCATCTTTGAGAGACCAATGCAAGAGCCCTTTTGTTCCATAGAGCCAACCTATAGTTATTATTAATTGGGCAAGTCTTGCTTGGGCACCGAGCTTGAGTTTTAAACAAGAGGTAGAGAGCGCGCGTCCACATACACTCATTTGGTTCAACAACTACATGTTGAATTCAAAAGATTGTAAATTGTCTTCTTGCTAATATTTAATAATTAAGTTCGATAAATATATTTTTTTCTTGATCAGGTGAGACGTTATTAATACATTAATATTTTGAATTTGAATACCAGATAGGACCCGTTAATTCTCAGTCTTGTTCTAATCTATAACCAATGCACAAAGGCCTTTATAAAACTAATTGTAGAACACACAAAATGTTTAATTAACCTACCTGGTGCATGCATGCTGGGCCGTGCCCCAATTGCAAAAAAAGGTAATTTCATAGGTGGGCAAACTAGTAATTTAAAATATCTAGATAATTTTTTATTTTTAACAATAAAATAATCAAAATAAAAGGTAAAATATGTGTTAAGGTCTCCGAATCACTATTGTTTGGATTGACTTTTAAAAAGCGGCTTTCGGCTTTTTGAGCTCAAAAGCCGTTTTGGAGAGTGTTTGGATTGGTAAGGCGGAAGAGCTTCGGAGTCTAAAAGAGCGTTTAAAAGAAGCTGAGGGGTACCAGCTTCCTGATTTAGCTTCTGCTTCTCTTTTTCTTCTGCGTAAAAGCAGAAGCAAAAGCTTTGCCAAACAGGGCCTATATATCTGTTTACGGAGAAAGTCATTGCAAAAATATGACAGGTGTAATTAGGTCAAAACTCAAAAAAGATTAGTATAATTTATTATTTATTTAATTGACAAGACCATCCAAATACAAATAAACAAACTTGCAGAAAAAGAAAAATACAAACAAACACAAATTAAATTCATAATCAGCAGAAATGATAAGAGTTTCATGGAGATGTCAGCAACAACTCCCTTTGGCGCTTGAAAACCACAAACATTTCATCGTGATTAGGAAGATTTTCTTCGATTACAGGCACAACCTTAAAATTTTTGATCCATGCATACAAGCGCGGAAACATGGGAGCTGCAAGTAGGTTCATTCCTAATATGTCTTCAAAAACTCCCAACCAGTAAGCAAACACTCCAAAGGCTATGTCAACTATGCCAATCCTCTCTCCACCGAAGAATTTCTTCTCTCCAAGAGCGTGTTCTTCTAATGTTCTCAGCATTTCCAGGCTTTCCTTCATGGCCTTTTCGTGTTCTTCCCCAGTGGTTCGAAACATAGTCCAAATTGTAGTACCCTATATATATATATATATTATATATATATATATACATTAATCAATAAAATCATCAAAAAAACATTTATATTAATTAGTGTTATATGCCTAGGAAATAATTAAGTGAAGTAATTCTCACTTATTAACATGCATATCTGATCTTGTAGCATTTTCTTCATACAAGTAAGAAACTGAGGCAAGTTTAAACTGATATTTATGAAATTCTTGAGTATTTAAATGGAGTTTAAAGGCATGAAAATATGTTATTCCTAACGTGTAGAAGCTAATGCGTACAGTGTTCTATGTATTTTTATTACAAGTTAATCAAAATGATAATTCAAATAAAAATATTTACCTTATCTTCAACAAAATTGACCCAAAATCGAGCCACAGCCCTGTCACACGGATCAGTAGGCAGCAAGGGGTTTTGTGGCCAAGTCTCTTCAATGTATTCGAGGATGATCATGGACTCACAAATTGGTTTTCCACCATGAACAAGCACTGGGACCTTCTTGTGAACTGGGTTGTGTTGTAGGAGCAGAGGACTTCTATTTGAAAAATCTTCTTCTATGTATTCATAAGGTATGCCCTTTAGTTTCAGAGCCCATATTACTCTGCAACTAAATGGACCATGCCTTATTCCAAGTAGCTTCACCTCTTCGGTCTTTGAAAGATCCATGGACAAGCTTGCTTTGGGCACAAAGCTAGAGCTTAAGAGGCAGTATATATGTATGTGTGTGTATATACTATATATATAATATGTCAGAACATTTACAAGCCGGTTGAATTCAAATAGTGGAAGTTAATTATATTCCTTCATATTATTTAATTAGTTTTTATTTTTATTTTTTGAGTTGCAGGAAGGTGTCTTGGGTGGTGATTTGAGTCTTGAGGTCAACTTGATGGTGGTTTATTCTCTTGAAATGCAAAAAATATATAGTCCAACAAATGTTACTAGAAAGAAAATTATACAATTTGGACGGATTGGACGGGTTAAGTGGTCAAATCGAGTTATATTACAAATATAAATTTTTTTTGTTGCGTTTGAGAAAATCAAATTCGTGCCTTGAAATTTTAATTTGGGAAAACTTGGTTAAAATTTTCAAAGAAAACTTGGTTAAAATTTTCAACTAATTTTTTTTTCAATTTTAATTCTAATACGTGGATTTTGTGCTTCCACTTGATCTAAGAAAGGAGGAAGGTTGTAAACGAATTTTGGTGTGGATCTCATTTTGTCTACTAACTGTTTGATAAAATGTTAAGCTGAATTTTTAACTATTTGTGCATAGATTTTGCATTGTAAAAGTTGCATTAAAATGGGGTCGTTTGACACTAGGGCACGAGTATGGCACGACTGGTAGGATAGAGGATTCCAGCTCCATTCCTTGACCATGAGATTATTATAGAATTTTGTACTGACCAGCTCACATGCTCTCCACATGTTCCTGCACAATTACCAAAAATGCCCTTGAATAGCTGTAACTAAAGTTGAGCTGCAACTAAAATTCACAATGAACATATTATTCTCAGCATATTAATAAAACAAGATTGATGCACATATTAAGCACAGAAATGAAAAGACATGCCCCTTAGAGATATTACTCAAAATGAAACAAACTGATATGAACTTAATGTATAATCATGAGCCATAAAGTCAAATAGTGCACAAATAAGTCCAGAAATATGTAATTTGTAATAATGCACTAACCAAACTTACACAAATACCCTTGGCAGCATATATGTAGTAACCCTTGTGGACGGGTGTGAGTGGGCGGGTACGAAGATAGACACTGGGCTGAGCTACCACACTGACAAGGTACAGGGTGCTCAATCCCACATCGCCTGGGTGTGGAAAAGGGGATGTGCTTATATGTAGTATGTTCTCTTCAAATGGTACGAGGCCTTTTGGGATAAAACCCAAGAGCAAAACCGTGCGGGCTCAGGCCCAAAGCGGACAATATCATACCATATGTTGGAGCGGGGTATTACAGTTGGTATCAGAGCCTGAACCCAGCCGGAAGTAGTGTGCCGACGAGGACGTTGGGCCTCGTAGGGGGTGGATTGTAGTAACCCTTGTGGACGGGTGTGAGTGGGCGGGTGCGAAGATAGACACTGGGCTGAGCTACCACACTGACAGGGTACAGGGTGCTCAATCCCACATCGCCTAGGTGTGAAAAAGGGGATGTGCTTATATGTAGTATGTTCTCTTCAAATGGTACGAGGCCTTTTGGGATAAAACCCAAGAGTCCAACTTTTTATGATGGGATCCAGTTTTTATAGTAGTAATGAATGAATTTACAAATTAGTCATTGTTTAAAAGTTAGTGTTATTATTATATTGTGGGGCCAATTTTAGGATAATGGAGTTTGAAAAGGATAGTTTATGAATCATATAAAAGATAGTACTGTCATTTTAAAAAATGGACATGTATTTTGGGACATCCCAAAATGAAATAGTGGACTAAAATTATGGTACAGAGGGAGTACATAAGAAGGTTATTTCTGCCTTTTTTCCTAGGGATTTGTGACCCATTGTTAATTTTTAACTCAAAAAAATAATAATAAAAAATAAAAAGGATGGTAGGAGAGAAATATAATACTACCCTTCTCTAAGAAAATGTTAAGTTTTAGGTGTCAAATGTCAATAACATGTACTATGGCATTGAATTTTATATTGATTTTTGGGTAAGTCTGCTTGGGCACCAAGATAAATATATACACTTCACCTCTTCCATGTTTGACAGATTGAGAGCTCTTATCCCATAGAGTCAATTTATATTGATTTTTGGGTAAGTCTGCTTGGGCACCAAGATAAATATATACACAAACGCACATAGACATGACTATGAGAGGTTGAATTCAAATGTAGTGTAATGCAAGTTTTCTTTTTTACAATTAAGAAAAAGTTATATATTTATCATAGCTTAGATCAGATGAATTGACCCGCCATTTGATTTGGTTTGATTTTTACATGAGCATGCACTTTGAGCTTAGCCAGTGGTGGTTCACTATGTTATAAAGATAATGTAATATATAATTATACAATTTTTAACATTTCCGTTGAAGACTTATAATGTTTGAATTTTTTAGTATTGTTTATGTTAATTTTTATTTTATTTTATATAATTCTTTAATGCAATGGAAAACACATATTCTAACACATGAAATTGGATGAATATTCTAACGTTTTAAGAAAATTAACATTCCACAAGAACAAGTATTCTATTTTTTTTTTCTTCTCAAATATTGAAATGAGAATATGATGAAACTAACTTAAAATGTGCATGCTATTCCATTCTATTTTCATTGTACGTGTCAATTCATTTGCTGTAAAATTCTTCCAGCTGCCTTCGACTAAAGGCCAGAGGTCAATTAAATACCAATAAATGGTACTCCCTCTGTCCCAAAATTCATGGGTATCTCTGAGAGTCAAACTTTTTATGATGGGATCCAGTTTTTATAGTAGTAATGAATGAATTTACAAATTAGTCATTGTTTAAAAGTTAGTGTTATTATTATATTGTGGGGCCAATTTTAGGATAATGGAGTTTGAAAAGGATAGTTTATGAATCATATAAAAGATAGTACTGTCATTTTAAAAAATGGACATGTATTTTGGGACATCCCAAAATGAAATAGTGGACTAAAATTATGGTATAGAGGGAGTACATAAGAAGGTTATCTCTGCCTTTTTTCCTAGGAATTTGTGACCCATTGTTAATTTTTAACTCAAAAAAATAATAATAAAAAATAAAAAGGATGGTAGGAGAGAAATATAATACTACCCTTCTCTAAGAAAATGTTAAGTTTTAGGTGTCAAATGTCAATAACATGTACTATGGCATTGAATTATTTGAAAAAAGACAATGTTATTTGTTGTCCTGGGTGCCCAGAAAATCAACAAACAAAACACCACATACACAAATACACAGATATTTACGTGGTTCGGCAATTGCCTACGTCCATGGGAGGCAGCGGATGCACTATCGGAGAAAAATGGTTACAAATACAAATTTTTCTCTCAAATGCTCACACTCTCTGTCTCAAACTGATTTGCCACACTCTTACAAACAAAATACAACAAGTATATATAGAGTATAAGGAGGGAGACAATCCAGAAAAATCGGCACCCATTTTTTATAATTTTGGCGCCCAATTTTTCTTATCTTATTCGTTGGCTTTCAGTGCCATTAATGCCAGATTTGAGCCATATATCCAACAATCTCCACCTTGGCGAGAATCCACCAGATCTCCACAGTACAACAAAATAGGCTTTTAACGACGGGCAAAAACACTTTTTACGACGGGCAATGTTCGCCGTAGAATCCCCCGTCGTAATTGACCGAAGCAACAGCCCAATGCCCGTCGTGGTAGGTGACATTCAACGACGGACATAGCCCTTCATAGAAAGATACTTTCCACGAGGGGCACTGGCCGTCGTTGAATGTAGTATTCCATGATGGGTAGTGACCCTTGTGGAATGTCATCTTCCACGACGGTTAGTTCCCCTTGTGGAATATGACATTAAACGACGGTCAGTGCCCGTCGTGGAAAGTGTCTTTCTGCGACGGGCTATGTCCGTCGTTGAATGTTACCTACCACGACGGGCGTACGTAGGGCCGTTGCTGAATATTGATTTCAATGATAGACAGTAAGCCGTCATGAAAAAATGGAGCAACTACGACGGGCATAGTCTCGTTGTGGAATGTTATCTTCAACAACGAGCTGAGCCCCTCGTGGAAAGTGACTCTTTCAACGACGGGCTACGCTCATTGTGGAATGGTGCCTTCAACTACGTGTTGAATCCCTTGTGAAAATATGGTTTTCACAAGGTGTATTGCCCGTCGTAGAAATTTTTTTTTTTTTTTTAAATTAGGAGAAAATGCTTGCTAAATCTGTCCAAACAACCAACATCACTTAATACTTCCAATAAAAACACAACCACAACTTCACTCAAGCCATAAACCTGTCCAAACAACCAGAACTCCACCCAACACACCAAATAAATTTACAAACTGTTCATGATGCTAACCCCCCAAAAAAAAAAATTCAAGGAATAAAAAAGGTAAATTGACATCAAAATATAAAAGAGAAATAATTAAATTCCAAACTTCTTTTATATTCAATAAAAAATTTCAAGGTACACAATTGTCATCACTGTTAACACACATATATATATACAAGAAAAAAAAATTGGAATCTTTAGTACCCTCAAAATATTTGAAGATGCAAGGACCTTCCTTGATCATGAATGCAAAACGAGGTTGCCAGATATGTTCCAAAATATTTCCACAGTAGTAAGGCCCTCTTTTTTTGCTGGATATGTTCCATCCATTGGCTTGTCCTACTGATCAAAATGCTGAAGATAGTCATGCATTTATCCCTGTAAGTAACTAATAAATTACTTGGATAAGTGTTTATCTTTACAAGTTTTGGAACATTCTATAAAATATTTCATGTGGACTATTTCCTTAAAACAACTTGCTTCCTAAAATAACAGAAAATAATTAACATTTGAGATTAAGGAAAAATACACTAATCATACAATCTCCCACTCCTTTATCATAGAATCTATGCCACAAAAAAAAGTTCCATAACACAACATATATTTGCTTTAAAGACCTGTAAAAAGTGAAATACTGCTCTTAACATGTCAAAATATTGTTAGCATCAAGTAATAACTCACCAAAATATCAAGTTTACAGCAAGTTTCAAAAACTACCAAAATCAAAGCAAAGAGCACAGGAGGTCTGATACAAAATGTTAAAGAGTATGTTAGATAATGTAAGGTTCTTCAGACAGTTGAGTATATACCATGGAAACCATTTAGGGAAAACACCACATGCAGGGAATAAAGGTAAAGGAATGGTACACATAAGGAGCATATATGCTAAAAAGAAAACTTGAAGTTCTTTAATAATAAGACTTGATCCGGAAAAATCAACCTACTTCTCATCCCATTTCTCAAAATGATCTCCCCATAAAGAAAGATTCTAAATTTGTGGCAAATAAGTAAGTACCTGGATCACCTTGGAAGAAGTGGTCTGCTGTGAACTTCTAAGCACATATTATTCCTAAAGAAACTGAAATATTTTATCGATAAGATTGTTAGAATTAGTGCCAATCTTTAATATTAATCTCTCGAGTAGAAGGCAACTAGAGATGAAACTTCCAGAAGAGTGAGTATACTACAAAATTTACCTCATTAAATGAAACACACGTGGAGGATCGAATGTGCATTATTAGAGTTTCAGAAGTGTCAATTATTACACAATTCATGAGGCATCATAAACAAATTCTAAAGAGTGAACTCCTTGATACTTTCGGGAACTAAACAACTTTATTAATAATACTCACTAATTCAAAGAACTTGCAAAGTTTGTTACACATATGTTTAACAAATAGATAAATATCTCAAGTCTTTCTCTTATCAGCATCACAAGTCTCTCTCTCCATCAGTGCCATGTAAAATAATACAGGGTAAAGAAAAGGTACATTTTGATCAAGAAGAACCCATACTAAAAAATAACATGTTTTGGGTTCAAAATACAAGTTTTTAACTGGAAGTAGATGCAATGGTCTTTATATTCAACAAGCTGATAATCAAACATGACTCCGTGAGTCAAATAAATTTACAAACTGTCCATAGGAAATCTTAACAAGAGAATATTCTTATAATTTGAGATCTCTGTTTTGAAATGCTGCTAATATGCTAAAATGATTCTTTTATATATATATATATATATATATATATATATATATACCTAAAAAAATTACATATGATAATAATCCAAATAATATCATATTTGACAACCTAATATGTCTATAAATGTAATAATAGCCAGAATCATTAAAAAAAATCCTAGAAAGAGGATCAACAATCAGAGACAGATTTCCTATACTTATGTGAAGGGCGTGTTTGTGAGTTCATACTTATATATTACGGTAATCTATTCTGGAGTTCTTGTAGCTTATGATGATATTGCAGTTCATGCACTATTTTTCACACATGTTGCTGGTTAATGGGGATTCAGATATCAATGTGTTCATTGGTCTTTGCCAACTTCTACTGTATTGAAGAATGGCGATTTTATTATTTGTTATGTTGAATGTGTTAAAATTTTGTAGGTTGATCTTCCCTCCAATATTTGCAAGGAAATACAGGGGCTATTAGCCTATTGCTAATGTTTTTCATTTTTAATACTTGATTTTCCCCTCTTATAATTGCATCTGTGTACAAGCCCCTGGCTGGGAGCAAGTGTTTTAGGTTAAAAATTCTCTCTCTCCACCATTCAAATTCCACTTTTAATTTCTGAGTTTAAGGTAATATGATACGAATAAGAGATAACTAAGCATGCAAGCAAAGGGCAGCAAACATAGGTAGAAAGCTCATGAACAAACAACTAGAACCCTGTAGCAAGCAACAAATAATACAGCCCAGCAGAACACTCAACAAAGCTAGGAAACCATGGCCACTAAATGGGAATGAGACAAGAAGATGGCAAGCTTCCGTCAGTTTCACTTTTCCTTGACTAGAGGAATTTGCATAATTTTACAAAATTATAAGTATAAAGTGCAAATGGAAAAAAAAAATTAGTCAGTCCACCCCCACTCTGCTCTTCCTAACTCCATATCAATCAGCAATTATTCTAGCGTAGGATTTTGATGCAATTTTAGAGACCATAAATAAACCATATAGCAGGACAAAATACCAGACATGTATTAATAAAAAAATATTATCTAATTAATTTAGAAAATCTAACCAAAATTTAGAAACATATTGTCATTAAGCAAAAACTCTCAAATTCAAGCTTATCACGAAGGTGACCCTGCAAGTAAATCAAATAATACTTTCATTCTAATGTAGCAGGATTAAAATGAGAAAATTTTATGATTTTGGAAACATGTTAAAAAGGTATTTTCAGACTTAGGGATTTTGATAAACCTACTTGGCCATGCAATTGAGGAAGCCATCACATGACCAAGAATACTGTGAGGTGGAACAACCTTATACAAGGTCACGTTGGGTTCCTTGACATCATTGATCCATACTTTCCAACATTCCATACCAAGAGGAAAATCACCTACGAGATCATTAGGATTGGTTGAATCAACTTCACCCTTGGCGATAACTAATCCTGTCCCATTATAATGCAATAAATCGCATTTCTCCCCGATAACATTTTCGGTAGGTGTGAATTGAGGTGGAACATTGGGACAAGATTGGTTGTTAGCATTTTGTGCCTACCACAATAGTGGGGAAAAAAAAGAGAAAAAATAAATAAATAATGCTTTCTTGAGTAAATATTAGCATTGTAATATATGAGTAAAAGATTGCATAAAATATTAGCATTGTAATTTATAAACAGATTGCTTACCAATGACAATTGAAACAATTGCATTTGTTCAAACATCTGTTGGTGCATTTGCATTTGTTGTTGCAGTTGCCTTTGTATTTGTTGTTGTTGTTGCAACTGTTGTTGCAAGTCTTCAATCGTCCTCTCATATTTTTGAGAAACATTTTTCTGGGCATTTATCTTTGTTAGTGTTACCCCAAACCCAAGCCCTCTAACTCTTCCTCGATGTTTAGGACCCAATACATGCGTGATTGCATCATCATGAATTTCTAAACTCTGGGTGGTCCGTGTATAGTCTTGCATTTTTTCCTGAAACAATGATATATGTAAAAAATACTTCTTAGCATAATCGTTATATAAAATACTAACATAAACTAAAAAGAAAATATTTCTTACCACGACCTCCTTAACTTCTTCATTTATAAAACTTCCATCTTTTCTTTTATGTGCTTCAATCCATACATCTACTCTTGAAATTGAATCAGGCGCGTCTGATTTTTCATTCTACATAAGAATATAAAATAATGAAAGCACTTAGTCAATGTAGGAGAGGTCCATGATATTAAAAAAAATATTATTAAACAGTATTTCATTACCATCTCCTTAGTCAACTGCGCATAGCCTTTTCGACTTGTTGTGTGGGGGTTTTGTTTTTAGCTCTCAACTCTTGATATTTAACTCTTTTCGCCTAGAAATACAAAAATTTAGTTAATTTATATATATGCCATGCATAAAAATAAAAAAGTAAAAAAGACATACAATTCAAAGCATACTCACAGCATGGTTAGCTGATAAATGCTCCATAGCAAATTTTTTCCACTCCTCTGGTGTGGGCACATTGGTGGGCCTCATGAGTTGTATCTTTCTTGGATTATTTCCCACCTTCAAAATGCGATTTGTCATTGTTGATTTATGGGTGCACCAAGCAGCTCCCATCTTTTGAAATGAGTAATGGGATGCACTTTCGTCAACATTAAACTCATGTTGCAGTCAAATAACAAATATATAGGTAGAATCTGCAAATTTTGTTTAATGGGACACTTACATTAATAACCTTATTTCTCATTCTTTCTCATTTGTATCTATATATGTAGAATCCGCTATAGCATAAAAACGAAATTGGTTGAAGTTTATAAAATGAAATAAAAAAATTCAACCTCCATTTGAAAAACTTGCTCAAAGTTGGGACTCAAATTCAGACTCATTTAATTAGTAAAAGACATATAAATGCATCATTACCCTCATTTTATTCAAATCAACAATTGAAAACACCTGTATAGCCTCCCATAAATCATCTTTGAATTACTCTAGCGCCAATCTCCATTTTTCAATAGTTACGAGCACTATCTCACGTACCCATATTGGAAGGGATGAATTGTATTTTGTACCATTTTTTCCAATTGGCTGTCCACTTTCGTCAAACTCCACATAAAGCCTCTGAGTCCCAGGTTTTAACTTGAGAATGCCACCCAATGTAGACTTTCCCCTAACCTTCCTTTCTTTAGCACTTGTTGCTTGGTCCTCACAAGTTTGAACTTGAGAACTAGCATGATTGGGTGAAGTCCCACCGACTCCTGCTAGGTGGTGACTTGTAGGTGTATGAGGAGAGTTTGAACCCCCATCAGAAATACATATGGATGAGGGTGGACGAACTACTACAGCCAAAACTGCTTGACACTCTTTTTCTCGTCTTTTTGCACCCTGTCTAGAACTCTTCATTTCAAGCAGTTTGAAAATTAATAGAAGAATAACATTAGAAAAAGCTAAACTCTTTCACATTTCAAACTAATTAATGCTGCAAAAAGTTGTAATAAGTAGTAGATGCTTACCTCGCATTGTTTAGTCATAATGAAAAGGAGGTAAAAAATTAATTTGTGTAGAAGCTCAAAAATCTGCAATGTGAAGTTGGCAAAAAAATATCAAGCACATGCATACAAGAACAAAGGAATACTAAGCGGCAAGTCAATCATCATGTCACTATGAAATATAATAAAGAATGAACCAATCAAAACTATATTTCATTAATAGATAGGCCACACTAGATTACAAACTAAATAAGGGCCATAGATGAATACAACCAAAAATAAAACAAACATAAATCCATAATTTTTAAACTCTAAATTATTCTGCCCTCACAATCATCTAGTACATATGAATGATCATCATCATCAACATTTGAGTCAAGTCTTGATATATCTAAAGGAGCATAAGGCACATAGGGATTATCTTCAAAGTTATCCACATCATGAGAGCCTCTAGGTGGTGCTTTAAGGACAACATACCAACTTGACGTTTCATTTTCCCTAGAATAAAACACTTGACTAGCCTGTGACGCAAGGATAAATGGATCTCTTGCAAATTGACTTTGACCTTCGTGAAGGTTCACCAACGTAAATCCATCCTCAACTTTGATACCATTTCTAATGTTTGCCCAATCACAGTGAAATAATGGCATATTAAATGTGTAGTAGTTCAACAAAATTATATCTTTCAGAACACCATAGTAAGAAATTTTTTCAACGACTTGATTTGTGTCTCTGTCACTGGAACGACATATAGTTTTAGCTTCAATTGAAACACCACTATTTTGTGTGCTCCTCTCTATATCCTTAGTGTGAAATCGTTGACCTTTCATAATATATCCAGAATAGGAAGTTACTTCTGTCCTAGGCCCACGTGCAAGCCATTTTAATGTACTTGACACATTGTGATTTGCATGAATCACAATTCTTAACCATGAACTGAAGGTCTCCATATGTTTCTTTTCTAGCGCATTTTCATTCCTTGCTAGACGACTGTCTTCAAGCTTGAGTTCTTCCCGATGTTTCCTAACATGTAAAACAATATGGTTATGCACGTTTTTAAATTGATTGTTATCAATAAAACAAAATATTAGTAATATCTTACTTTATGTATGGTTCAACCTCGTCATTGTTGAATAATACATAACGGTGAGCAATGGCTAACATGTCAGAAGGCATGCTTTTAAAAATTCCTTTGGATATTTTGTGTCCTCCTTCTGTGCTTTCACATTTAATATCTTCATTTCGAGGTTGACGAAAACCTATTTCAGTTGCTTTTTTCATGTGCTCACTATAAAATTGAACACACTCGTCGACCAAATAGCATTCTGCTATGCACCCTTCCGATCTCGCTCGATTCTTAACCAATCCTTTATAAACCTTCATAATCCTGAGTATGATGCGAGAAATATATTTATAAATTAAATAATATTTCTAACTACATATAATAAAAGAAATATTATAAATAAATTACCTCTCAAATGGATACATCCAACGGAATTGTACTGGGCCACAAAAAAGAGCTTCTCGTGCAAGATGAATGGTAACGTGTACCATAATGTCAAAAAAAGATGGTGGGAAAAACCTTTCAAACATGCATAAAGTTTCAACAATTTCACTTTCAAGTTTTTCCAATTACTTCCTATCAATCACCCTTTGGCATATTTTATGAAATATGTGCATAAGCAAAATATAGCATTCCTCGGACCTTTTGGTAGTAATCCACATAAAGCAACAGGTAGTAATTATTGCATCAGAACATGACAATCATGGGATTTTAAGCCACAAATCTTGCATTCATCCAATGATACTCGTTGCCCAATGTTTGAATTATAACCATCAGGTAGCTTCAACTGTTGTAGCCTTTTACAAAATTGGGCCTTCTTTTCCTTTGATAATGTATGGAGTGTTGGTGGCAAGTAATGTTTCTTGCTCAACTCCTTTGGTAGCAAATCACCCTTGATGCCCATTTGTTTCAAATCCTGAGTCCATCTTTTGATTTTTCTTTTATATTCAATAAAGTGCCAATAATGCTCTCGCAAACATTTTTTCAATATGCATTACATCCAAATTATGACGAAGAAGTAATGCCTATCATAGCAAGCAAAAAAAAAAAATATTAGTAAGGAGTGTGATATCCTCAAAGAAAAAGTAATGGCCAAATAAGTTCAACTCCACAAAGAATCAAATTGCATACCTCCCAGTATGGTAACTCAAAAAATATAGACTTTTTCTTCCATGCCAAGTTTCAGGTTTTTCTTTAGAATTGTTGCGCTTTTGGGGAGGTTTTTCTTTGGACCTCTTACGCTTTTTGGTAGTTTTTGCTTGGGAATTGTTGCACTCTTTGGGAGGTTTTCCCCACTTATTCTCTAAATTCTCAACAAGACAAAAAATTTCTGAACCAGATAATAATCTAGGTGGCCTCCGCAGTTCTTCTTTCCATCAAGCCATGTTTTCTTCTTTCTATATGGGTGATTGATAGGAAGAAATCGCCGACTACCCCTAAACACAGTCTTCTTACTACATGGCAACCACTCTGAGCATGTTTCTTTAGCACACACTGGACAACCACATGCACCTTTTATTGCCTGACCAGACAGATTAGAATAAGCTGGTAAATCATTAATTGTCTACATCAAAACCACCTTCAAATTAAACATGGATTTAGTGAATGAATCGTAGAGCTCAACACCTTTCTCCCATAACTCCTTTAAATCTTCCACCAATGGCTCCAAAAACACATCAATGTCATTCCCTGGTTGCTTTGGTCCTGAGATCAACAACGTTAACATCATATTATCTTCAGACATGCAAAGTAGTGGGTCAAAATTATATACAACTAAAATCACCGGCCAACAACTATGTTTAGTGCTAAGGTCACCGAATGGATTGACTCCATCGGCCGCAAGGCCAAGCCTCAAATTTCGAGGATCTGATGCAAAACACGGCCACTTTTTATTTATTATATCCCATGTAAGTGAATCAACTGGATGTCGCATCTTTCTATCTTGACTTTTATTAGTTGAATGCCACAATACTTGTTCACCTTTTTCAATTGATCGAAATAATCGCCTAAATCTAGGTACTATTAGAAAGTACCAGATCACCTTAGCCGGAACCCCTTCTCGAACCTTCTTAGACTGTTTGTTCATTTTCCACTGTGAAGTACCACATTTTGGGCATGCATTCAAATCCTTGTTTTCTTTTCTAAACAAACAACAGTCATAAGCGCATGCATGTATTTTTTTGTATCCCAAATCAAATATCTTCAATAGCTTCTTTGTTGCAGACATCCCCTCTGGAAGTTTGTTATTTGGCGGAAGCATATCACGAAGAATGTTAAGAAGCTCATTAAATCCAGTGTCAGACAGGTTATGAGTTGCTTTATGCTTGTATAAAGTAACTGTCGCTGACATAATTGTATACTTTGTGCAATCAGGATATAAAGGAGTTTCAACATATTCTAATGATTTTCTGAACTTCTTCTCTTTACTTCCATCAGTAGGCTCTATAGCAGCGTTGTCTTCACCATCAAAATACGCATCTCTAAACATCTCATATGTTTCAGGCATTTCCACATGGTCTTCATCGCCTTCATTTTCTAAATGTGCACTCCTCCTCTCTCCATGAAAGACCCATACAGTGTATTTGGAATCCATTCCATTTATCACTATATGCTCGTACACCATATCAAAGCTTTGATATTGTGCATTTAAACAATGTTTACAGGGGCATAAAATGGCATCTCGACTCCTTGCATTACCTTTAGCCCAATCAATAAATCTCCGTGCTCCATTTATATACTCATTTGAAGCTCTACAATTGAAAACTCAAAATTTTAATATGAATGGGTACAATGACTAAACTTTTATGGGTAAGGTTTTGTGTTATATTTACCTATTATTAAAGTGCATCCAACCTTTATCCATGGCTCCTTGTTGACTTATTCAATAATAAGCGACTACTTCTACTATAAGCGATTGATAACCTAAACCAAGTTCATTGTAAGTAAAAAAAATAACAATACTGTGATTATATATCTAGACTTTGGCCACAATACTAATTGAATCTTCGATAGTGATAGAACAGAAACCAATTGAAAATGTTAACATGAAATTCAAGTATAGTTTTAAAGCTTAATCTAACAGTACCTGAGTGTTTGATAGTGAAAAGTGCATCAAAATTAATCATTGAGTACAAAAAAAGAAGTTCATGCATAATCTTGAAAAATTACAGTTAAACATGACTTAACAAGTATATTGAGAGGTGTTCAAGCAGTTAAGTCATATTTAGATCAAAATATAAACAATAAGAACATGACAACAACGATTTAGACTTGATAGGTAGTACTTTCCACTCAGCTTTTGGAGATTTCAGGATATGTTTTTCAAAATAAATTTTACCCCAAAGTTCTTAAACTCATTTGAAATAAGGAATTTACCTCAAAATGAAAAGCACGTAGATCGCTAAATTCACCAAACACCCAAGCTCAAAAGCTGCATTCATAAGGTATATTTCAATGAGTCAGTGAGACCACATGTTACAGCCATAACAAAAAAAAAAAAAAAAAAGGTGAAAGTTTTCATGTGCATCATAAATCCCTAACTCCTTCAACTACTTGCTATACGTTGATATTTAATTTCATGTATATGTGTGTGTGTGTCATAGAAATCACAAAAGAACAAGAAAAGAAGCTCAACTATCTATAAAAATATATAATTATACACAAACACACAGTGGACAAGAAATAACAAACATTATGATGATGGTGGAACCAATCATAAGAAATATCAACTATGTATAATAGGTTGATTTATAATCAAGGTAGTCATTTGCTTGATATATATGGAATTTTACTTAAAGAAAGAGCTAGCTGATCACTAATGACATGTTCCCTAGGAGGAACTACTACCCTCCATTCCTTGTCTCACATGCAGCTAGCTTCCATACAAAAACAAACCATTGACCATGGAAACAAGTATTATATATAGTGGTGATTTGATTATTCTACCATCTAATTTTGCCATGTATTTTTTAGTTTGGGTACTCCTTTTTTCTAAATTAATTATTCCATAATTTATACAGTAAAATATTTTTCTTTCCTGTCAAATAAGGTGCTACTTTTCTCTCTTCTCCATTGTCTTCATCTACTTAACTTGCCTTTTTCAAATTAAAGTATTCAATGTATACATACATAGGCAGAGAATGACAGTGATCCAACAAGCTCAAGTTCATGGCAGAAATGTTGACAGTGGCTACAAATCGAAAAGCCTTTTATGTTATCTGACTTTTCCAAAGCCAAATCAACTTTACTAAATTCAAACTTGGTTCAATTCAAACATGATACTAATCTTGCTAAACTTGCAACCATAAGTTCATCACTATTTATTAAAAATTTTGTAAAGAAATAATGATAGTAGCCTAATCGGAGTGGATTTCTACAAAAGAACATGAGAAGGACAAACCGTGACCCACACCAGCACCACTACAACCAAGTTTTGAATAAAAGAACTCTCATTATAAGAAAGAAAACTTCCTGTCACGCTAATTTCATGGGTCCCATCACCACACTGTCCCAACCCAAAAGATGGGACTCCACACAAAAGATTATGCTCACACTACCCCAAAAAAGATTAAACAAAAGGATTAAAAAGAAGTACAAAAAGAAAAGCAAAATAAGTTGGCATCCCACTGTAAAACATGTTATATGCATATATACACAAAAAAATCCCAAGAATAATATATATTATATGGAAACAAATACTAGCACAATATGTTTCAAACTATGAAAAGAATTTGGGTTATTCAAATATTTGGACCCCGGAACTATTTCAGGGGAATAGGAGATGTGATATAATTAATAATGATAAAACAAATCCCAAGAATATATATGGAAACAAATAGCACAATATGTTTCAAAACCTGCAGGTTAATTTACTTGTGCTTATTTTCTGTTTTTCTCAATCATTTCTTCTTATATATATATATACATATATATATATGGGGGCTATGTTGTTTCATGTGGATATATTAGGGTTGTATCGCTCAGTTGAAGGCTGAGATGAATAAACTATCTAAAGCCAGATATTGCACTAAGAGTGTGTGAATGCTCTTCCATCTCTCTCAATAGGTAATGACCCTACATGAAGAAAGGACTTATAGATTTATATTTTGAATTGGATCATTAATTATTTAATTATCCACTACATTAAATTAATGCCAAGCTTCAACTTAATACTGATCTAAAATGTGAAGAAAAAAAGAATGATTAGTCCTTTAGTTTCCTATAATTAGAAGTAAAATGACACAGAGAAGAAAAGGCCAAACAAACATCCTCTGTCACTCACCAATGATCAATGTGCTTTCACATTCAAGCAAAGAGAACCTTTAAATTTGTTAGCATCAGGGAGAGCTGATTTAAGACCGAGTGATGCATGCTTTACAAAAGAACAATTTTTTTTTTATGTTTGATTCTAGAAGACCAATATCACATTGTTCAATTAGTGATGTAAAAGAAGATTTAGTATCTTTTGACGATCAAATATCGAAGGATTCTGATAGCACAACACAAACTGGTTGTCTATTTCCTTCATCTTATCCTGTTAAAGATCATTCTCATCCTTGGCAGCATAAAGAGACCTATAGTTTAGGTGATTTCGGTGTAGATGGTTGCACTGTACATAATCTTGTGGATGAAGCTTCTATACAAGTTACATTAATAAATTCAATACTAATCGATGGTTACAATGAGAGGAAATTCCAAAGTTCTGCTGAATCAGATAAGATTTTTAGATGTTCGAACTCGTTCTCCAATGAAGAAATCATTGAGTAGTTAAGAAGACTGGATAATGATAACACAACCAATGATGACAATTCTACTCTAGATTCAGTGGAGAGCAGCATAATTTCAAATATTTTGTCGATGGATTTTGATGCGTGTGACGATTCCTTGACCTCACCTAATAATTTAGCTGAATTATTTGAGGACACTGACAGGCAGCATGGTTCTTCCTGGAATTTAAATAACTATGACCAATCTAGGTTCTCATTTGCAAAACAAGAGAATTTTGTGAACCAAGTAACTGATTTGGAGTCATCTCTCAGTAGCAGCGGCCGCATGTCAAAGAATTATTCCATTTTTCAAAGTTCAGTGGAAAACAAGGATAACTACTTCTGTAAGCCTCAGCATCATGGTAATGTCATTTGATTATTGTATTCTTCTAAATAACTTCTGAATATTCTCATATTCGTTTACGTATTTTTAGCGTCGTCGAAGTTTTTTCTTTACCTTCAAAATTTGTTCCTCTCCTACTGTTCATTTACATCTAGCTCTGTATCAGTTTGCTTTTGTTTCTTCAACACACACTATGTTGTTCTGTTAATTGAGTGCTGTAAATCCTAAGATAGGATGTTAGTTGGTGGTTATCTTATTAGTATGTGATTTCCCTCCTGATATTTCTCTCCATGTCAGACAATTTAATGTCATCCTTCAGTCATGTGTGACCTTTATCTTCGATAAGATATTTCCATTCTATGTCATTGTTTTTCTTCTATGTTCTCTTTGGTATTTGATGTTATTGCAAGGGTACTGCAAGGAAGTGCTAAATCAAGTCTAGTTGATGGGGAATGCCTAGCCTTTAAGGGTGTTGGTTTTCTATTTTGAAGTTCTTGCAGCTTATGATGATATTGCAGTTCATGCACTATTTTCCACACATGTTGCTGGTTAATGGGGATTCAGATATCAATGTGTTCATTGGTCTTCGCCAACTTCTACTGTATTGAAGAATGGCGATTTTATTATTTGTTATGTTGAATGTGTTAAAAATATTGTAGGTTGGTCTTCCCTCCAATATTTGTAGGAAAATACAGGGGCTATTAGCCTATTGCTAATGTTTTTCATTTTTAATACATGATTTTCCCCTCTTATAATTGCATCTGTGTGCAAGCCCTAGTTGGGAGCAAGTGTTTTAGGTTAAAAATTCTCTCTCTCCACCATTCAAATTCCACTTTTAATTTCTGAGTTTAAGGTAATATGATACGAATCAAAGATAACTAAGCATGCAAGCAAAGGGCAGCAAACATAGGCAGAAAGCTCATGAACAAACAACTAGAACCCTGTAGCAAGCAACAAATAATGCTGTCCAGCAGAGCACTCAACAAAGCTGACAAACCATGACCACTAAATGGGAATGAGACAAGAAGATGGCAAGCTTCAATCAGTTTCACTTTTCCTTGACTGAACACTATCTTTGAATTTGAGCATAAACAACCAAACTGTGAGGTGGATTTAGCATTGGAATTACAAAGAAAGCCATGGATGGAGTGTCAAGAATTGAAAGCTTATTCTTTACTACCATCCAAAGCACAAAACTATGCTGGGGGATGCACTTCTTGAACCAAACAAGATTAGACCAAGCAATTGAAGGGAAAAAAGGGTCAGAGTTGAAAGCTATGAGAGAAGGAGCTACTACTTGTTCTACTCAAGAATTTAAAGTAAATGTATAGGAAAAAAGTATAAATAATTAGAAGATGCTATGACAATATCACATATTGGGGTTTTCCTTCATATAGCTTCCATTGACTTGATTTCCTAATACATTAGTAGAATGAGGAGTAGATGAGATCAAATTTAAAAAGTTTGATTTTGTGTCTTGTTACATTTCATTGCATTTCATGTGACACCTTGACCTAGTCATAAGATTAGCTATAAAAGAGCAACGCTAGCTTAATAATACATATGTCATTTCTCATGGAGGACAATAACATTTATAATTTCTTCTCATTGAACATCTAATATATTTATATATATGTATATACGTATTTCTCATGGAGGACAATAACATTTATAATTGCTTCTCATTGAACATCTAATATATTTATATATATGTATATACGTATGTATACCATAGAAGATAGCCAATATCTTTTAAAAATGTTAACCATTAGAGATTTGTTTCCTTGGACACTAATGCATCATATGAAGAGAGACTTAAAAAGGGATTCTCACTCTCTCACACTCACACAAAATAATTTGACATTTACACTCTATTTAATAGTCACTAAACTAACAGCTCTTATACCAAAAGTATCATGCTTCAATCCTGACACTGCCACAAAATTAAAACACAGCATGCATAATCTTTGTCTACAGTTACTAGGACATTTAGTTTAAGCAAGAAATAAATGTAAAAGTCCGTAAGTCTCTGGATATCAAATAATACATTTTGGTGCAATAATATATCACTTCTAATTCCCACCCCCTCTCCCCTGGGCTGGGAAAAAATATAACAAAATAGCAAAAGGGACATTAAATAATTAAATTTTACTTCCAACTTACAATAATCTAATTCCAACAGTGACATATGTACTAAACAGACCATACTATTAAAAGGAAACTCAATTTATCTCTATCATAAGACGTAAACAAGAAGAAGTAAAAGACCAACTGACTTGATGGGAGCTTGTTCTTCAGAGACCTGGGTGTATCCTTGTTGATTCTTTTTGATGACTGTGCAGCAAGTTCCATTAACAGAGCAACAAATAGGAGTAAATCTGAAAGAATCAAATAAAAAATTGGAGTGATGGAAATAGAAAATAGAAGGAAAAAATAAATTTAATTTTCATAACAAAGCAGTATAGTTTACATTTTTAACTAATTACAATCATTAAATCAACTTGCACTCACATTGCTACTTGGTTGGATTGCAGACCAAGAAAATGCCCTTAGTTGTACAACTCCTGAAGACGGGGAAAAAGGAAAATAGTAACAAATAATTTAGGGCTTTGTTTTCTTTTTATTTTCCCAGTAAAAAAATAGAATTTGTATCAATCAATGAACAATAAAATATCAACTCCCTATTCTACCAAAAAAAATTCTAGGGTTTATCAATGACTTCCGTGAAATGAAACAAGAAAAAACCTTATAAGAGCGAATTAACTCAGAAATGCATAACTTAAGAATTTCAGAACTTACCTACATTCATCAATCATGTGGATTCTTTAACTGATTGCCTTAGGGATTTCATGGAACAGAGAAAGATTGCGTTAGGGCTTCCATCTGCGAGTGAGATCAGGTTTGAATGTTGTTGACGAACTGAGATTATAGGTTGAGATTATGAGGAAAGCTGAGAGAATGGGTACAATTTCAATTGAATAGAGAGAGTGTGAACTGAGAGAACAGTACGCTCATGAAAAAATAGAGAGAGAAAAGGTATTTCAGCGGGAAAGTATAAAGCGGGAATTTTTTTTATTTCTACGACAGGACTTAACGCCCTCATGGAACTCTTCTTTCTACAACGGGCCTCTTAGACCCGTCGTAGAAATATATTTTCTATAAGGGGCTCTATTGGCCCGTCGTAGAAAGATATTTTCTACAAGGGGCTGTAGAGGCTCGTCGTAGAAAGACATTTTCTACAAGGGACTATGCGAGCCCGTCATAGAAAGAAGCTTTCCACGAGGGGCTTTGCGTGCCCGTCGTTAAAAGATCAATTTCTTGTAGTGCCACCTTGACGAAAATCATGAAAGCTCTCCACCTTGGTGAGAATCGACCAATCAACGCTGCCTCCTCCAATGCGCCCTTAGGCGCCACGATGAATGTTAGTGCAGGACTTGACTCTTTTCTGCTTGCCCAAAACATATTGCTTGCAGAAATCAAGTTTTTTAGTCTTGGCATCCTTCAATAGACCTTGCCTTATCAAACCCTGCAAAGCCTTTTTCTCCCCGGCATGCCTTAAGCACATGTGCCAGGGTCAGGAAGTATCTGATGCCTTGTTTTCAGAACTGCTGGAGATAGCTGGTCTCCCTCTGACTATATGTCTGTCTAGAAAATATAAATTTCCCTTTCGAGTACCCTTCATCGCCAGAAATGCACGTGTACAATTTTCAGGACTCCACTTTCCATGGTCACCTTGTAAACGCTGGAGTCTAAGACCCCCAGTGAGATGAGGTTCTTCTTCAGATTCGGAACATATCGAACATCCATCAGTCATCTGATTGTACCATCGTGCATCTTCAAACGAATTGTTCCTATTCCTTTTGTCTGGCAGGCACTATCGTTGCCCATAAGCACAACTCCTCCATCAAGCTCCTGAAAGCTTGAGAACCACTGCCTATTAGGACACATATGGTAGGAACATCCAGAATCCAGAATCCATCTATTAGACTGGCTGTCAGACTGGTTATTTGATGATGAAACTGAAAAGGCTGATTCTTCTTTGTCATCTATTTTACTTGCAAGGTTCACATCTGACTTGTCTTTGTTCAGACAATCTTTCTTCCAGTGCCCTTTCTGATGACAATATGCACATTCGTCCTTTGCAAGACGACTTCTTGATGACGATTCTTCTCTTGATTTCGAGTGAGATCTTCCCCAACTGCTGGATCCTTCAGATTTTTTTGTTATTTGTCCTGCCTCTGGCTACAGTCAACACTTCTGAATTGGGTTGTATGGTAAGAAGGAGAATGTTTTTCAAGTCGTACACCAATTTCAAGTACTGGACTAGAGTTTTGGTATTTAAATTTGGGGACATGACAGTGGCACTTGAAAACCACAAACATTTCATCGTGATTAGGAAGATTTTCTTCGATTACAGGCACAACCTTAAAATTTTTGATCCATGCATGCAAGCATAGGCAGAACCAGTAATGGGCTAACCTGGGCTATAGCCCAAGTCCAAATTTTTTTTTACTACTACTGTTCCCAACCCTTTAGCCCAGCCCACTGTATGTTGATTAAGGCAAACTCTCTCTCTCTCAACTCTCATCGCAATTGTACGTGTTATATTCTGAAGAAGCAGCAGCTTTGGTCAAGAAAGTGGTGTGCAAATTTTAAACCTTCTGGAGAGAGAAACGATGAGGAAACATGGATGAGAGAGAGGAAGTGTGGGTTTTGCTTAGTTTTTTTGATATTGGGTTTGCTTAAATTCCTTTTGGAAAATAGATTATAGGTTTGGAATTGGAGGAAGTAGATTCGGTGTAGAAGAAGATGGTGGTGATGGTGTGACAGTGAGATGCAGATGGTGCTCTAATGGGTGGCTTCAATGGTATAAATTTATAATGTATTATCTCCAAAGATTTCATTGTTTTTTTTTATCAAAAATTATCTCGAAATCATGCCTACACACACATATTTTGTAATACCCCGCTCCAACACATGGTATGATATTGTCCTCTTTGGGCCTGAGCCCACACAATTTTGCTCTTGGATTTTACCCCAAAAGGCCTCATACCATTTGAAGAGAACATATTACATATAAGCACATCCCCTTTTCCACACCCAGGCGATGTGGGATTGAGCACCCTGTACCCTGTCAGTGTGGTAGCTCAGCCCAGTGTCTATCTTCGCACCTGCCCACTCACACCCGTTTACAAGGGTTACTACAATCCACCCCCCTACGAGGCCCGACGTCCTCGTCGGCACACTTCCGGCTAGGTTCAGGCTCTGATACCAACTGTAATACCCCTCTCCAACACATGGTATGATATTGTCCGCTTTGGGCCTGAGCCCGTACGGTTTTGCTCTTCAGTTTTACTGTAATACCCCGCTCCAACACATGGTATGATATTGTCCGCTTTGGGCCTGAGCCCGCACGGTTTTGCTCTTGAATTTTACCCTAAAAGGCCTCATACCATTTGAAGAGAACATACCACATATAAGCACATCCCCTTTTCCACACCCAAGCGATGTGGGATTGAGCACCTCGTACCCTGTCAGTGTGGTAGCTCAGACCAGTGTCTATCTTTGCACCCGCCCACTCACACCCGTCTACAAGGGTTACTATATTGACCGCCTTGAATAATGAAACTTTTAAGCCACTCTATAAGTGCCTTGAAAAAAATTTTTGAAGGCGTTTATGAAATTATTAAAGGCAATTTTTGAATGCCGTTAAAAAGTTTCCGCATGCCTTTAAAAAAACTTCGTAATCATAACACCTTAATAGAGGACAGGCCAATGAGCGCCTTAAAAAGTCATTTAAGGCAGTTTTGGCCCGTCGTAAAAGACTAATTTTCTTGTAGTGTCAGTAAACCCTCACACTGGATGGGAGATTGGCAGTTTGTCCTAATATATTCAGGTGACATACCATGATGGTATGAAGTAGGACTGATAATGAGATACGCGTTTAGACCATATACAGTTTGCACATCTTGTGAAAATGTAGTAAAATCCACTATATTTACTTAAATCCTAGATGGAATCGATATTTGTGAGGCCATGAAACTGTGTAGGCTAATATATTGCTTGTCTACGTATTAATGGTCCATTATTGAGGAAATCTATGGAAGAGAGTGTTTTAATGTTTCAATCCATCTGTTTTGATAATTGTGATATTCTCAAAAATAAAATGAGTGATCACTCGACTTTTCTAAAGTATTGCAATCCATAGTGTCATTTTTATAAAACTTAAAGTGCATGAACCAAGTGACAGATTGTTGGAATTTTTAATATAAATAAAAATTATTTTGTGGTTCTATGCATTACATTTTCTAAAATTGGATTGTAATGTGACTATCGTTTCTTGATGAGTTGGGATTATACTTGTCAATTATGGTCTAATTGACAATATAACATTTACATTGTTAGATTGTGGTTTTCCAACTTTATTTGATGGGATTTAATTAATCCTACCCGTTGATATATACGTTTCCATGATAGGAATGGAGAGTTGGATATTTATTTGTATAGAAGTCGTCCCTTCCTATTGTTGTCATATATAAGGGTTTCAAAACCTTTATTTAGTTCAGAGGACAACTCTTAGTGTGGGGATAAAGTTCTATAAGGATCTATTACAGAAACCCAATGGTATTCTAAGAGTTATATATCACTAAATCTACTCCTTAATTAATTATGGAATTCTTTTATTTCTATAAGTTGAGTATGGATGAAATTCCAACAGAAGTCATTCACATAATTACTTCCTCCATTACCAGTGCCACAAGACAAATAGAAAACTAAAAATCAGCAGAAATGATACAGGTATAATCATGGAGATGCCATAAACATCTCCCTCAGGCGTCTGTATTTCACGAACATTTCATCGCGATTAGGAAGGTTATCTTTGATTACAGGAGCTTCTTTGAAATCTTTGATCCATGCATGCAAGCGAGGGAATGTGTGAGCTTCAAGCAGCCTCACTCCTAATATGTCTTCCATAACTCCCAACCAATGAGCAATGCCTCCGAAGGCTATGTCAACTATGCTGATACTCTCTCCACCAAAGAATTTCTTCTCCCCAAGAGCGTGTTCTTCTATTGTTCTCAGCATTTCCAGACTGTCCTTCAAGGCCTTTTCCTGTTCTTCTCCGGTGGATAGAAACATTTTTCCATATGTAGAACCCTGTAAGTAGCATAATCAAGAAAATTATTACCAAACAATAAAGTTATATGACCATTAATTGTGACTTGGAATTCACGACTTCGAAATAAAACTGCATATATGACCGGTACAACTTAAACTTATTGGTTTCTTCACATAGAGGTGATTGACATGTGTGAAGTACTTTATTATGCACCTATATATATCTCGTAAGTTTAAATTGATACTTTTAGCATTTTCCCATAGAAATGGAGTTAAAAAACAAAGAAATATGTTGGTGTTGGTAAAATAATGTTAAAAGGTGCACTACGTTGTCTAGTGTTTTCTGCATTTTCTTTACAAGTTGCTGAACTAAAAATATTACCTTGTCTTCAGCAAATTTAGCCCAAAATTGAGCCACAGCCCTGTCATAAGGATCAGTAGGAAGCAAGGGGTTTTGTGGCCATGTGTCTTCGATGTATTCGAGGATGATTATGGACTCACAAATTGATTTTCCACCATGAACAAGCACTGGGACCTTCTTGTGAACTGGGTTGTGTTGTAGAAGCAGAGAACTTTTATTTGACAAATCTTCTTCTATATATTCATATGGTATGCCCTTTAGTTTTAGAGCCCATATTACTCTGTAAGTAAATGGACTAGGCGATGTTCCAAGTAGCTTCACCTCTTCCATGTTTGACAGATTGGGAGCTCTAGCTTCTCCCATAGAATCAATTTATATTGATTTTTGGACAAGTCTTACTTGGGCACCAAGAGAAATATATATATATATATATATATATATATATATATATATATATATATATATATATATATATACAGACACTACTATATATATATCAGAGGTTGAATTCCAATGCAGTGCAATGCAAGTTGTTTTCTTTTTTACAATTAAATAAGTTTTATTTTTGTCATGGCTTAGATCAGATGAGGTGACCCGTGAAATTTAATTTTAACATGGGCGTTCACTTTTAGCTATTTGTTGATGGTTTACTATGTTATAAGATAATGTAATATATATTTATACATTTTTTTACATTTCGGTTGAAGACTAGATGTTTGCACTTTTAGTATTGTTTAAGTTAGATTTTTTTTTAATTCTTTAATGCAATGGGATGAACATATTATAACTCATGAAATTGGGTGATTATTCTAACATTTTGTGGAAATAACATCCGACGAGAACAAGTATTCTACTATTTTTTTTGGTTTCCCCAATAATGAAATGGGAATAGAAAGAAACCAACTTACAATGTACAAATTATTCCATTCCATTTCCATTGCAAAGGTGTACCGAAAAGGATTGGGATCTTCTTGTGAACTGGGTTGTATCATAGAAGCAGAGTAGCCCTTAAATTGAGAACCCATATTACTCTGTAACTATAAGGACTACACCATGTTCCAAATAGCATCACCTCTTCCATCTTTGAGAGACTAATGCAGGAGCCCTTTTATCCCATAGCGTCAACCTATAGTTATTATTAATTGGGTAAGTCTTGCTTGGGCACCAAGCTCGAGTTTTAAAACAAGAGATAGAGGGCTCGCGTCCCCACATACCCATATTTGGTTAAACAACTACAGCTTGAATTCAAATAGTGTACTGTGTACATTGTCTTCCTGTTAATTTTTAAACAACACAAGTCAATGAGGTGAGACATTATTAATACCTTAATATTTTGAATGAAATGCTACTTAGGACAGTTCAGAATGAAATGATGGTAAATTGATTTTGTTTGTTGTCCCAAATTTTCACTCCATAAAGCACAAACACTTCTAGAAAAATGTTGTATATGTTTCTGATACGCCACTCCATAAATACTTCATAAATAAGTGTCCGATCCTTTATGTACATGTATAATTTAAAAATATTTTTTTTATTAATTTGGACACTTGATCGACTCTTTCCAGACACTCTGGCGACACATCTGGACACTTGACCGGCACATATTACACTCTCCAATATAAGTCTTATATAATACAAACATATAATGATCTTGAGAACTATAAATGTCAAACCTCTTTTTAATTTCTTGACACTATTACATGCTATAGCATGTAATGACACTTCTCATATATAATAAAAATATAATTATAATGATAGTGAGAGAGCAAAACCTCTTGGGATTAATCTGCCTTTGTTTGGCACAGCGGAAGCATATCATCATATCGACTTTCACACAAGCATATATGGAGATAAGAATCAAACGCATCCACGCACAACGCAATAGTTTACATGGTTCACCCAACTCTAAGATTACATCTATGGAGGGAGAGATTTCACTATAATTAAGAATAAAATATATAACACCGAAAATCATGCCTAACACACACACTCTTTTGTGAGTTATGCGGTGTAATACCCCGTAATTTGAGGATATCTAAATTGGGTTTTTATTTATTTGATGGAGTTTTTAATTATTTAAATGCTTTAATTAATTTTGTCAATGCCTGGTTTTATATGTTTAATGTGAATGTTTGAATTGTTGCTAAGTGTTGATTGAGTTTAATTGTGTGTTAAATATTTGTTTTAAATATAGTTTTTTCTGTTAAATAAAAATATGTTGATTTGGGCTGCATTTCTTTATTTTTTTGTTTTATTATTATTATTATTATTATTATTAGGTTGGGTTAGGCTGCTGGGCTGGGCTATATATATATATATATATAGTTGAGCTAAATATTTTATATTTATTAGTTTAATTATTTAAGAATATTAAATAAGAGAAAAGATATTAGGGTTTAGATAGGGAGAAAATGGTAGACGCCAGGAAAAGAAAAAAAAAGTGATTTTTGCTCAACATCACAAGGCAAGTTCGAACTCTTCTCTTCTCCTTTGAATTTGTATACATATATATTATTTGTAGATACATGTTGCTGGAATATATGTATAATATATATATTAATTGTATAGACATGTTGCTAGAAATTGGTATGCAATTAATTATGAAATTAAATGATTTTGCATGCTAAGAATAATTCTATGAATTAAATATGAAGATTTTGGAGTTTTGGTACAGGTTTTAGGGTATTTTTGCATATGTTTATACATGTATGTATGACTGTATAGGCGGGTATATATATCTCTATATATATATTAACATGAAATTGGGTTTACTGTATTCATCATTTTTGAACTTTTTGTTCTGATTAAAAGGTAGATCTTACTTCCTAGAACAATCCTTGAAAGTTTGGTTGTCAACCGTCGGGTAGATTGACGGAAAATTGAGTTTAAAATTTTAGATTTTCGAAACTTGAAATTGGGCGTTTTTGATTTAGTCCACGAAAGGAGATGATTTTGGTACCAATGTGTAGCCTAGATCAATACGAGTTCAATGGTATATTCATATATGCGATTCGGTTCTCGGAAAGTGATCGAAAAGTTCGGTCACCATTGCTGAATCGTGGGAGCTTCAGGTAAGGGAAGAAGAAAAGAAAAAAAAGAAGAAGAAAGGGGGCAGCACGCGTCGGCGCGTTGGGGCACGTGCCACAGGTGGCCAGTGGCCGAAAAAGTAGTTTTTGGGCCCCACTCGCGGGGGCCCACCTCTCGGTCTAATATGGGCCCATTCCGAATTATTTTGGTATTTGTTTTGAAATTTTTAGAAAAACTTAAAAATTCGGAAAATCAATTTTTAAAAATACTTTTATAATTCAAAAATTTTTTAAATTTTATGTCAACTTCCTGGGTGTTTTAGGAGCTTGGTTTTTAAATTTAATGTCGGAATAATTTTCCCTTGTTTTTAAATTAATTTTTAAAGTGTCCAAAAACTGGGTTTTTCAGTTTCTTTAATTTTAGAAAATAGTTAAAAAGTTCCAAAAATTTTCAAATTTTTACTGTAACTTTCTGGAGGCTTAATACATTTGGGTTTAAATTTTTAACTGAAAATGATCTTCCCTTGTTGTTCAATTGATTTTTAAAGTGTCCAAAAGTTGGGTTTTTCACTTTATGTAATTTTAGAAAATATTTTTATAATTCAAAAAATTCCCAAATTTTTACTGTAACTTTTTGGAGGTTAAATAAACTTGGGTTTAAGTTTTCATCTCGAAATGAGCTTCCCTTTGTGTTCAGTTAATTTTTAAAGTGTCTAAAAGTTGAATTTTCATCTTCTTTTATTTGTTGAAAATATTTTTAAAATTCCAGAAAATTTCAAAATGTGAATTAGGGTTCTTAGAAGTAAAAGAGGCTGAGAACTTAAATTTGAGTTAGGTTTTGACTCACTTGAATGTTTAGATAAATTGGAGGTTTGATTGGGTGTTTGCTTTTAAAATGGATGATTGTGTTATTGGATTTACTTGAATGTATTTTCATTTAAAAATATAAATGCTCATGAAATACTTGATTATAGTTTACTTGTGCATGATTTGTCATATGGTGATAAATTTCATGTCAGATAATTTGAATTACTTTGATTGTGTAAATTAAAAATCATAATGCACCTTCTTTATTTTATGTTTCATATTGGGAATGCATCTATGCCTTTTATTTGGCATGTAAGGATTGCCCGGCGTGTCAGGATCGCCCATACCTAATAAGGTATCTATGCATTTTATTTGGCACGTTGGGATTACCAAGGCGTGTTAGGATTGCCTAATACCTAATAAGGTATCTATGCATTATATTTGGCATGTTGGGTTTGCCAAGGCATGTCGGGATCACCAAACACCTAATATGGTATCTTTATATTTTATTTGGAGCATGTCAAGATTGCCTAATATCTAGTAAGAACATTTCTCATTATATATTCGAGCATGTTACAATTGTTTCTTGTGTAAACTTAAAATTAGTCTGCATTTGCATTAAGATAACTGATGTGTTAGTGTAGGGTGTGGGGCGGCTCTATTCTTGGGTCAGAAGGTTAATTGGGGATATATATTTATGAGCTGGTGGGTTATCTTTAATTGTATATAAACATAAATTTGTTGTCTTGGAAAAAGATTATTAGTGGAGGCAGGATAGGTTTGCCTAATACCTTGTAAGGCATTTGTAGAATATACGGAAGAAGGTATGTTAGGATTGTCTATGGTTTGAACTTAAAAATTTATTTTATCTGTATTGTGATAATGAATGGGTTCGTTCAGAACATAGTTCTAGTTACTTCTAAGATAGGAGATTTAATGACTAAATGGTATAATTATATCTATATGTCTTTACTGTCCTCATATAGAGGGTATGTTTATTGATTCTCTGATTGGGTTGTAGTAGACAGAATTTGCTTGTGGGTTTAACCCACTTTGTTGATATTTCAGGTTTCAGACAGTTTTTACCTGGAGATTTGCGCGTGGAGTTTGTAGAGCGTGACAATCATCCATTCCTTACCATACTTTAGTGTAAAGACTTAAATCTGTTCATAAAGTTTTACTTTTATATTTTTTTTTTGTTAAGGGGTCCGTGGGTTACCGGACTTCGAAGTTGTATCAATCAGAATAATATAATGTTATTTAACATGATTATTTATTTCAGTTAGACTCCTTTCAACATTTATAATTCTTTTTCTTTTGTCATTGTATTCTATACTTGTTTGCTATCAATTGTTAGTATCCCTCAAGTTTTGTGTATGAGACTGGCCACCCCATGCACGAACTTTTCTGGGGGGTATTTCATGCGGTGCGGAAACCATTCAGTTAATTTAGAGTGAGATGCTAATTCTTAGACCTAGAGGGGGGTAAATAGGTCCTTTTGTCCAATTTTTATGATTGATTAATTACCTATAATTATTACCAATTAAGCATCCAAACCAATCACAAAATAAATAAAGCAAGTAAGGAAAAGTTAGAGATGACACCAGGAATTTTACGTGAAAACCCAAGTCGGAAAAAACCACAGTGGTGAGGCAGAAAACTCCAAAGAAACCAATCCACTATCTCAAAGCAAAGTACATCAGATTCTGTCCCAGACTCACACCCACTCCACTCTGATAAGAACTTGATAAGGAACACCTCAGGCTTACAATTTTGATAACACGTCCAACTGCTACAGACTTCCGGCTACCGTCGCAATCCTTTCACAAGGGTAGCTGAAAGAACAAAAATACTCAGCAAGTATTTCGTTCCCTTCGTAGTGATCGCTTCTCTTCCTTTTCAGATAAAATCTTTGTAGTTTCAAGGAACCACCTCTGCTACTCTTGATCAATTGTGTAGACTGATGATGTTTTGAAGATTCCATTGATCAAATGAAAAGAACATCACAACTTAAACACTCCGTGTGTGTGTGCTCTCAAAAATAAAAATCAATGAATATTTTCTCTCATAAATCCCTCTTTTAACTTTCAAAATTATTCGTAGCTCTGAATATTAAATCATTGAGTCTCTCATCTCCTCACATTTTAGGTTGAAGCATAAAGAGGTATTTATAAGGTTTAGAGTCCTTAGTTTACTTGGAAAATAAGTTTAAAACATTTAAGGAAAGTTTTAGAGAAGTTTGAGTTGACTAGGAAAATGATTCGAATCAAAAAGGAAACTTCCGCGCGCATCTACTAAGTCGGACCGGTCCTAAAAATTGGGGACCAGTGGAACTTTTGCAGACACTTAGAATTTCCAAAGTCATGAGAAAAGTCGAACCAATCCTAATTTTTCGGGACCGGTGGGACTTTTCAGACATGTAGAATTTCAACAATCCCGAGAAAAGTTAGACCGGTTCGCATATATGGGGATCAGTGGGACTTTGAAGAAATTCAATTTGCACATTTAAAGCATATTTTCTAAGTCCTAAGCCCACCAAACTTCAAAACATAATGTCCTCACTCACATACCTGTTCTAAGTGATGTCCTCATCAAATCCACGGTATTGAGACACTTTCTGTTCAGCTCAAAAGATCGAGACACAAGATCAAACAAAAATTACAACTCGATCAACAAGTTTTGACACTGAAATTTGTCAATTACAATTATATATCTTACATCTTTTACTCTCTTTCTCTTGACATATTCTCTCGAAAATACATATACTCTATCCTTCTTCTCTCTCTATCTTCTCACTCAACCCAATCTCTATATATAGAGTCTACAAACCCTCTCCTTGTTACACAAGAATTACAATTCCTTAAGTAGAGCCCAAGACAATTTGTTCTCCAAGAATTACCTATTAAAGTACAACTCTATATAGAAACCTTATTATATTGGAATATGAGCCACAATTCCTAACAATCTCCACATTCGCTCAAATTCCATCAACATGCTCCTCCATACCTCCACCTTGAACTAAACTCAATCACATCCTCTTTATTTCTTATTTTAGGAGGGCCAAAAGTAACAAAAAAAACCCTTCCTAAGAGAATAGATACATCATCTAACTCTTTTTAGGGTGAAGAGCAAGCCTCCCTTCTTCATATCATCATCTTGCCTCATCTTAAAAATAAGCATCCTTTAGCTTGTCCCAAGACTTGTTCCTCATAGACTTCACACTATTATTATATTCGTGGCATCATCAACTTTGATTATATCTCCATAACTCTTTATGATCAACCTTTTACTCTGACACACCACCAATCTTCGACTGTAATTTTCAGGACCAACCACAAGCTCTAACCCACCATTGGATCTAATACTACTTGTTGGGGATTAATCCTCCTTTTTTCGGCACAATAGAAGCATATCATTATATTAGCAATCACACAAGCATATATGGAAATAATAATTAAACACATCCACGTACAACACAATATTTTACATGGTTCACCCAACTCTAGGGTTACGTCCATGGAGAGAGAGATTTCACTATAACTGAGAAGGAAATATAAAACACGCAAAAAGTATGCTTACCACACACACTCTTTCTCTTTGCATCTTCTCCCGAAAATACATATATTATCTCCTCTCCTCACAACACTTACCAACCCCTTACATCTTTCTTCTCTCTCTACCTTCTCACTCAACCCAATCTCTACTTATATAATCTACAAACCCACTCCTTGTTGCACAAGGATTACAATTCCTTCATTAGAGCCCAAGATAACTTGTCCTCCAAGAATTACTTATTAAAATACAACTCTATATAATAACCTTATTATATTGGAATATGATCCACAATTCCTAACAATTTCTACCTTGGCTCAAATTCTACCAAACTCTATAACATCTTCATTGTTACTTATTTTAGGAAAGCCAAAAGCAATAAAAAAAAACCTTCACACCATCTAACACTTTTTAGGGTGAAAAACAAACCTCTCTTCTTCGTATCATCATCTTGCCCCATTTTAAAAATGAGCATCCTTTGGCTTGTCCCAAAACTTGTTAATTCCTCATGGGCTTCACGCTATCATTATATTCGTGTCATCATTAACTGTGATTATATTTTTATAACTATTCACGATCAACCTTTTGCTCTACACACCACCAATCTTTGACTTTAATTTTCAGGACCAACCATAAGCTCTAACCCACCATTGGATCTGATACCACTTGTTGGAGATGAATCCCCCTTCGTTTGGCACTGCGAAATCATATCATCGTATCAACAATCACACAAACATATATAGAGATAACAATCAAACACATCCACGCACAACACAATATTTTACTTAGTTCACCCAACTCTAGGGTTATGTCCATAGAGAGAGAGATTTCACTATAACTGAGAAGGAAATATAAAAGACACGAAAAATATGCTTGCCACACACACTCTTTAACTCACTCTTTCTCTTGACATCTTCTCCTGGAACTACATATACTCTCTCATCTCCTCACAACACTCACCAACCACTTATATCTTTCTTCTCTCTCTCTACCTTCTCACTCAACCCGATCTCTATTTATAGAGTCTCCAAACCCATTCCTTGTTGCACAAATGTTATAATTTCTTAGAGCCCAAGACAACTTGTCCTAAGAATTACCTATTAAAATACAACTTCATTGGATTGTGCACTGAGGCAACAGGAAAATGACTTGCTAAAAGTCTACACTAACTTGGTTTTTTGTGAAGAGTAGTCCATCGGACAAAAATCAAGAATAACATTGCTCAAAGAAAGGGACATGAACTCAAATTTCTTCTTCAAGATGTTTAATTCCAGAATTAATATAAAGAAGATTGTTATTTTGTAATCTGTTGATGGTGATCTCAATGAAGATGAGAAACTTGTTCAAAATGAGGTACTTTCCCATTTCCATAATGTCCTAGGTTGTTCACAACCCTCTTACATTGGAAGATCTATTATGCAACTATTTTTTACCAAATCCATACCACAACACCTCATCCCACTCCTCATATCCATTCCAACAGACTTTGAAATCCGGTCCTGCTTCCTATCTCTGAATAAGGATAAATCTGCAGGCCCTAATTGATTTAATGTCACTTTTTTACCATCAAACATGGCATATCCTGGGACATGACATCCTTAAGGCTATTAAACTTTTCTTCATCAATTGCAAGTTCCTTAGAGAAATTAATGACTCTTACACTAATTTGGTCCCTAAAGTCCCCAACCCACTACTGTGAATGATTTTAGGCCTATATCATGATGCAATACAATTTACAATTGTATCTCCAAACTAATTGCAAACAAAATCAAGCCGCTGTCATCTCATATGATCTATATCAGAATGCTTTTGTTAAAGGAAGGCAGATAAGTGACAATGTCTTCCTTGCTTATAGCAAGATACCATAAGCCTCTCTATCCATCAAGATGTGCTATCAAGGTGGATCTCAAAAAAGCCTTTGATTCAATTGGGTGGAATTTCATGCTTGATTCACTTTCACTGTTTGGATTTTCCCTTCCTTTATTGCTTGGATCTAAGCCTGTGTAACTTTTCCATCATTGACCATTTCTGTGAATGGTGAGTTCAATCGCCACTTTAAAGGGGTTAAAGGACTAAGACAAGGTGATCTTCTATCTCCCTTGCTCTTTGTCATTGCTATGGAAGTGTTTTCATTGGTCACCAACCATTCCATCTCCACCAATCCTAACTTTAAATTCCACTGTAGATGCAAAACACTTTCCCTCTTCTACCTAATTTTTGCATATGACATTTTGTTTTTTTCACATGTAAGCCTTGAATCCATCTCTGTTCATCACAATGCCATCAATTTCTTCTCATCACTCTTAGGCTTAGCTATCAACCACTCAAACAGTACCTTCTTTACCTCTAGAATGGACCAATCAGTCATTGACCAAGCAAAATTCTTGATGGGGTGTGATAGTGGTGTCTTACCTATAAGATACTTGGGGGTTCCACTCATTTCAACAAGATTAAAAGCCTCTAATTGCAAGTGTCTGGTGGACAGGATCACAAGAATGGTTGGACATTGGTCTAACAAGCTGCTATCATATGCTGGAAGGACCGAACTCATACAATCAGTGCTATATAACATGATGATTTATTAGTGTAATCTATTCATTATCTTTAACAGACATTAAGAGTGTCTTGAGGAATTTTCTATGGACAAGTACTGAATTTAAAAACTCTGGAGCCAAATTTGTATGGGCTACAGTTTGCACGCCTAATGAAAAGGGTGTTTGGGCCTACAAAGCATAAAAAACTTAACAAAGCAGCTAATTGATAAGTGCACAAAACTTTCTGTTTTATATTCCAAAATAAATTTTTAATTACTCTTTTATTTTATTTCAATGTTCTTATCTTTGCATTTTATGTTTTATAGGGGTTGATTTCCAAATGAGAAGAAAAGAATCAAAAATGACAAATAAGAAAGAAATTATGGCTATAAAAATGAAAGTTATATTTGTTGATAGTCAAAGATGAACATAAGAAGTATTATAGAAGAGATAGTATTTTGCATAAATTACTTTACAAGAGGTTTCAAGTTCAAAACTTTGGAAATTATTTTTGATACACAACAGTGAGCAATCTAGATTTCAAATTGGAGAGATTATTTAGATTCAAATGAAAGATTTAAGATTATCTTATTTTTATATTTAAAATTTTATATTTTATATTTAAAATTTAAAATTTTCTTTTACCACCTAAATTATTCCCCTCTAACTTTATAAATAAAGGCCTTAGGGATTAAAAAGAGAGTTAGAAATTACAAAAAAAAAAAAATAGCACAGTCATTATCTTTATTTTCTTGTATTCATTTTCTTTTCTTATAAATACTCCTCTCAAGGAAGTGATGAAGCCACCATGGTGAAATATAAGTAAGTTTTCTTACTTTCTTATATAATTTTTTCTCCCAAGAGCGTTCTTTTATTTTGAGTTTTTATTTAAAAAAAAAAAATAGAGGGATGATTTTTCGTGTTTGTCAAAGAATGAAATTCGAATAATGTCTACCTCTATTTACCTAGCAAATGTGCATTAGATGAAGTAAACAATTGCTCTTTCACATATAATCAAGTTGTTTTTTATATCATTAGTGTTAGTTTTATTTATTTCATTGTTAACAAAAATAAAAAATATATATGTTTTAAAATATTAATTTTTCCTCAAATTAGTGTGTGAATTGGATCTCATTCGGAGTCTCACTCGAAAGAAGTTCGACCTTAGCTTACTAATATACATTATTTTTTGATACATCGGGTGCCAATGGGTGAGAATGCATTTGATACAAAACAGGTTCTTATGGAGCGTCAATTGTCCTCAATTGTGTTGTTGGGATTGGAAGAAATTACTCTAACTCAGAGGTATTGCCAAAATCAAGATCATAAAGAAAGTTGGGAATGGAGAATAACTGGTTACAAGGAGGCCCGTTGATTCAAAGGATAAGCTCTGACCTCATTGATAGATCAAACATTCCTTTGGGGCAATTGCTTTCTACCCTCATAAGCAATAATAACAATTGGAACTTCCCACCTTACCTAATCGACAATGTTCCTGAGCTCACACTAATTCAACAGCCGAGTCCTGCTCCTGATGTTGTACTGTGGATCCCATCACCAAATAGTTTATTCTCAATGACCACACCCTGGGAAGGCTCTCACAGCCACTTCACATGGTTCAATGAGCCGAATCACCTCGTTTGGAACCCTTTATCCATCCCCCCTGCAAGTTTTCACTATGGTTAGCCATTCAAAAGCGACTTTCAACCATGGATAGGAAGAAGTGTATGTCCTCATGACATAACCCCAATGTATGCCAACTCCGTGTTTCAGCAACTGAATCTCACTCCCACTTGTTGGTTGATTGCCAGTTTTTTAGGCCAATCTGGCATTTCCTCCAAGCTAAATGCCAGATTGGCCTCGTCTCGTGGGCATCTTTTCATTGGGTATGAAAGACCATTCAAAACTTTGTAAACCAACTTGTTCTCTCAACCACTATCTACAAAGCTTGGGCTGAGCGGAATTCTAGAATCTTCAAGGGGAAAAGGAAATCTTAATTGCGACTGAGGATGAACATTGTGGAAATGGTTAGGCACAGGCTTTCCTCCATGCAAATCAAAGACTCCAGTGCAGCACAAAGAATTATGCTTGATTGGGGCTTACCATCCTCATTTATCAGGCTACCACCTGAACCGGACGGACTCTCAGAGGCTCTGTCTCTGACTCTGCCTCTGCCTCTGCCTCTGCCTCTGCCTCTGCCTCGCCAGGATGATACCAGACTGCAATAGATTGCCATTGATTGGTGTTGGCTTCTTAACGGTTATGGATTTGAATTCCTTTTGTTTTAACTTATGGGCTTAGCCAGCAACAGTGTTGGGTAATCCTTAGACTGTAAGTGGCTAGCTTGGTCCCATTTTTTCCTTGGGCCTAAATGTCTTGGCCTGCTTGTTGTTTTGTCTTGGCCCTTTGGGTTGCTTGTAAATACTTTATACCATATATACAACTTTAACTTCTAAAAATATATATAATATTAATATTAAGATATTCATATAACTTTTTCCTTTAAATTATCTAACACTTTCTCATTGTCTTGTTTAATATATATATATATATATTAGCGGTGTCCGTGTTTGTATCTTACCATTTAAAGATTTGATGTATCACCGTACTCGTGTCATATCGTCTTCATGATACCTATGTTCTACTTATAATCCATAAGCATAAAGGCCTTTAGATAAACTAATTGTAAAATACAGAAAATGTTTAATTAATTACTCTCCCGAATGATTTAGCACTACAAACTTATATAATTTGCAAAAAAGTAGATGCACATATTTCAAAAGCGACTTTCAGTTGGTTTTTTTTCTCTTTTTTTTTCCTAGTTGGTACACACAGGTGACCCTAATGAATTGTTTGCACTCAAGGAGACTTGATCTTTAAACTTAATACTTGTTAGGCACTAGAGCCAAATTCTTTATCCATTTGAACCACTTGAGCAAATTTCCTGGATGAGATGACTTTTATTTGACAAACCGTGTTCAATGTATTCATAATGTATGCCTTAGTTTTAGAGCCCATATAAGTTTGTAACTAAATGGACTAAGCCATGTTCCAAGTAGCTTCACCACTTCCATGTTTGACAGATTGAGAGCTCTTATCCCATAGAGTCAATTTATATTTATTTTTGGGTACGTCTGCTTGGGCACCAAGATAAATATATCCACAAACGCATATAGACAAGACTATGAGAGGTTGAATTTAAATGTAGCGCAATGCAAGTTTTCTTTTTCACAATTAAATAAAGTTCTATATTTGTCATAGCTTAGATCAGATGAATTGACCCGCCATTTGATTTGATTTGATTTTTCCATGAGCATGCACTTTGAGCTTATCTAGTGGTGGTTCACTATGTTGTAAAGATAATGTAATATATAATTATACAATTTTTAATTAACATTTCCGTTGAAGACATATAATGTTTGAATTTTTTAGTATTGTTTATGTTAATTTTTATTTTTTTTATATAATTCTTTAATGCAATGGAAAGCACATATTCTAACACATGAAATTGGGTGAATATTCTAACGTTTTAAGAAAATTAACATTCCACAAGAACAAGTATTCTATTTTATTTTTTCTTCTCAAATATTGAAATAAGAATATGATGAAACTAACTTAAAATGTGCATGCTATTCCATTCTATTTTCATTGTATGTGTCAATTAATTTGCTGTAAAATTCTTTCAGCTGCCTTCGACTAAAGGCTAGAGGTCAATTAAATACCAATAAATGGTATTCCCTCTGTCCGAAAATTCATGGGCATATCTGTGAGTCCAACTTTTTATGGTGGGATCCAATTTTTATAATAGTAATGAATAAATTTATAAATTAGTCATTGTTTAAAAGTTAGTGTTATTATTATATTATGGGACCAATTTTAGGATAATGGAGTTTGAATAGGGTAATTTATGAATCATATAAAAGATAGTACATCTATTTTAGGAAATAGATATGTATTTTGGGACATCTCAAAATGAAATAGTGGACTAAAATTATGGTATGGAGAGAATACATAAGAAGATTATCTGTGCTTTTTTTCCTAGGGATTTGTGACCCATTGTTAATTTTTAACTCAAAAAAATAATAATAAAAACTAAAAAGGATGGTAGGATAAAAATATAATACTACCCTTCTCTAAGAATATGTTAAGTTTTAGGTGTCAAATGTCAACAACATGTACTATGGCATTGAATTATTAGAAAAAAGACAATGTTACTTCTATGCATTGGATAAGGGATACAAGTCCCTGAGCTAGCCATTTAGACTATTTGACTTTAGAGAATTTAGGCTCTAACCAGCATCAAAACTGAGGAAGAGAAAGTGGTTGTTGGAGATCTGGTTTTTGAGAATTGCTCAGTCTTGGAGGTGTTTGTGTGGAAGAGGTGGATTGGATTTTGAGGGCAAGGATTTTTCTGAAGAGGTTTGAGGTTTTCGAAGATCTGGTTCTGGGGTACATTTTGGCATGGTATAAGTCTGAATTCTTGAAGAAAAAGATGATTATCCAAATGTGCATGTAAGATCCCCAAATTATAGTTATACGAAAATTCAAAGTTTAATGCAAAGATTATATGATTTCTTTTCCTTCCAAATTGGTTTTTTTTTTTTTTTCCTTTCCATTCTATATATATATTTTTCAATAAGAACATATGCATAACCAGTTGAACCCATACCCACTATGGTCCAAGGAATATTTGATATCTCAATTTTTATATGAGTGGATAAGAAGATAGCACAAGTTAAAAGATTCGGTAGATGAATTGCTATTATTGGAGTCATGATAGTATTCAACAATTATTTGAGAGAGCAATTCTCTTGATTTTGCTAAGAATCTAACAACTAACTCCTTAATTCTCTAGTGATAGCTTTGCCTTTGCCAAGCCCAATCCTCTGATTTTTGAAAACTGTTTTTTATTCATCACCAAAACATAACAAGAGAAAACATAAAACCAGTCATATAGAATTACTTCCTCCATTACCAGTGCCATAAGATAAACACACAGAAAACTAAAACCAGTCATGGAGATGCTATAAACATCTCCCTCAGGTGCTTGAATCTCGCCAACATTTGATCGCGATCAGGAAGGTTATCTTTGATTACAGGCGCTTCCTTGAAATTTTTGGTCCATTCATGCAAGCGAGGGAAAGTGTTGGCTTCAAGTAGCTTCACTCCTAATACGTCTTCGATAACTCCCAACCAGTAAGCAAACACTCCAAAGGCTATGTCAACTATGCCAATCCTCTCTCCACCGAAGAATTTCTTCTCTCCAAGAGCGTGTTCTTCTAATGTTCTCAGCATTTCCAGGCTTTCCTTCATGGCCTTTTCATGTTCTTCCCCAGTGGTTCGAAACATAGTCCAAATTATAGGACCCTATATATATATATATATATATATATCATCAAAAAAAAATTATATTAATTAGTGTTATATGCCTAGGAAATAATTAAGTGAAGTAATTCTCACTTATTAACATGTATATCTGATCTTGTAGCATTTTCTTTGTACAAGTAAGAAACTGAGGCAAGTTTAAACTGATATTTATGAAATTCTTGAGTATCTAAATGGAGTTCAAAGGCATGAAAATATGTTATTCCTAACTTGCAGAAGCTAATGCGTCCAGTGTTCTATGTATTTTTATTACAAGTTAATAAAAATGATAATTAAAAAGAAAATATTTACCTTATCTTCAACAAAATTGACCCAAAATCGAGCCACAGCCCTGTCACACGGATCAGTAGGCAGCAAGGGGTTTTGTGGCCATGTCTCTTCGATGTATTCGATGATGATCATGGACTCACAAATTGGTTTTCCACCATGAACAAGCACTGGGATCTTCTTGTGAACTGGGTTGTGTTGTAGGAGCAGAGGACTTTTATTTGAAAAATCTTCTTCTATGCATTCATAAGGTATGCCCTTTAGTTTCAGAGCCCATATTACTCTGCAACTAAATGGACTATTCCTTATTCCAAGTAGCTTCACCTCTTCCATCTTTGAAAGATCCATGGACAAGGTTGCTTTGGGCACAAAACTAGAGCTTAAGAGGCAGTATATATGTATGTGTGTGTATATACTATATATATAATATGTCAGAACATTTACAAGCCGGTTGAATTCAAATAGTGGAAGTTAATTATCTTCCTTCATATTATTTATTTAGTTTATTATTATTTTTTTTTTTAAGTTGCAGGAAGGTGTCTTGGGTGGTGATTTGAGCCTTGAGGTCAACTTGATAGTGGTTTATTATCTTGAAATGCAAAAATTATATAGTCCAACAAATGTTACTAGAGAGAAAATTATACAATTTGGACAGAAACGAATGAATTAAATGGTCAAATAGAGTTATATCACAAATATAAAAACGTTATGTTGTGTTTGGGAACATGAAATTCATGTAATGAAATTTCAATTCGAGAAAACTTGGTTAAAATTTTCAACTAAATTTTGAAAAAACTTGGTTAAAATTTTTAACTAATTTTTTTTCAATTTTAAACTTAACCGCATTTTCATGCTGTAATGCACACATTTTCAACTACTTGACTTCAAAAGTACTGTAATTTATCTTCCTTTTTGTAGTTATATGAGATGGGCAAAGCAAAAGTTGCTTTTGCAGGGGGAGCCGGATCCTCTGCAGTAATCGGCTAATGCCGTATACTGCTGTAATCCGAAAATCATATTCCTCATTTTTTTCCTTTTCACTTAAAAGACCATAACTTTTACCACAAATAATATTTTTTGATGAAACTAATTTTTTTAAATAGTATATTCCGAGAGCTTCAATATGAGTATAATATAGGCTATGTTTTGACTTAAGACGAAAAAATTATAATATTTATAATTCATGTCAAATTATGATATCCATGCTACTAAAAGTATTTTCTATGCACTTAAAACAAATTTTTTTTTTTTTCTTTTCAAATTTTTTTTTAGAACTCTTAGGCACATTTGAAAGATGTATTTTGCACAAAAAAATAAAAAAAAATTATATTCATATTTTTTAAGCTAATTTTTTTCTCACTTTCCATACTTTTAAAGTACTTTCCACAAATTTAAAGTTTCTTTCTACACATTTAAAGAATTTTTCCACACACCTAAAACAAATACTTTGTTATGTTTTTTCTTTCTAATTTTTTAGAAACTCTTAATCATATATGAAAGATGTTTTTGCACAAAAAATTAATTAAAATTTATATTTAAAATTTTTAATCTCATTTTTCTTTACTTTCAACACTTTTAAAGTACTTTCCACACACTTAAAACAAATATTTTTTTTATTTATTTTTTCCAATTTTTTTTGGAATTCTTAGACACATTTGAAAGATGTATTTTGCACAAAAAATCATAAAAATTTATATTCACATTTTTTAGTCTATTTTTTTTCTCACTTTCCACACTTTTAAAATACTTTCTACACATTTAAAGTACTTTTCCACACACCAAAAATAAATACTTTCTTATGTTTTTTCTTTCCAATTTTTTTAGAAACTCTTAGGCATATAAGAAAGATGTTTTTGCACAAAAAAATCATAAAAATTTATATTCACATTTTTTAATCTCATTTTTTTTAACTTTTCACACTTTTAAAGTATTTTTCACACACTTAAAACAAATATATATATATATTTTTTTCCTTTCAAATTTTTTTTGGAACTCTTAGGCACATTTGAAAGATGTATTTTTCACAAAAAATCCTAAAAATTTATATTCACATTTTTTAAGCTCATTTTTTTTAACTATTCACACATTTCAAGTACTTTTCCACACACATAAAACAAATACTTTCTTATGTTTTTTCTTTCCAATTTTTTTAGGAACTCTTAGGCATATAAGAAAGATGTTTTTGCACAAAAAAATTCATAAAAATTTATATTCACATTTTTTAATCTCATTTTTTTATACTTTTCACACTTTTAAAATACTTTTCACACACTTAAAACAAATATATATATATATATATAATTTTTTTTTTTCCTTTCAAATTTTTTTTGGAACTCTTAGGCACATTTGAAAGATGTATTTTGCACAAAAAATCATAAAAATTTATATTCACATTTTTTAGGCTAATTTGTTTCTCACTTTCCACACTTTTAAAATACTTTCTACACATTTAAAGTACTTTTCCACACATTTAAAGTACTTTTCCACACACCTAAAACAAATACTTTCTTATGTTTTTTCTTCCCAATTTTTTTAGGAACTCTTAGGCATATAAGAAAGATGTTTTTGTACAAAAAATTCATAAAAATTTATATTCAAATTTTTTATGAATCATTTTTTTTAACTTTCCACACTTTTAAAGTACTTTCCATACACTTAAAATAAATATATATTTTTTAATTTATTTTTTCCAATTTTTTTTGAAACTTTTAGGCACATTTGAAAGATGTATTGTGCACAAAAAATCATAAAAATTTATATTCACATTTTTTAGGTTAATTTGTTTCTCACTTTCCACACTTTTAAAATACTTTCTACACATATAAAGTACTTTTTCACACATTTAAAGTACTTTTCCACAAACCTAAAACAAATACTTTCTTATGTTTTTTCTTCCCAATTTTTTTAGGAACTCTTAGGCATATAAGAAAGATGTTTTTGCACAAAAAATTCATAAAAATTTATATTCAAATTTTTTATGAATCATTTTTTTTAACTTTCCACACTTTTAAAGTACTTTCCATACACTTAAAACAAATATATATTTTTTAATTTATTTTTTTCAATTTTTTTTGGAACTTTTAGGCACATTTGAAAGATGTATTTTGCACAAAAAATCATAAAAATTTATATTCACATTTTTTAGGCTAATTTGTTTCTCACTTTTCACACTTTTAAAATACTTTCTACACATATAAAATACTTTTCCACAGATTTAAAGTACTTTTCCACACACCTAAAACAAATACTTTCTTATGTTTTTTCTTTCCAATTTTTTTAGGAACTCTTAGGCATATAAGAAAGATGTTTTTGCACAAAAAAATTCATAAAAATTTATATTCACATCTTTCAAATGTGCCTAAGAGTTCCAAAAAAATTTTGAAAGGAAAAAAAAAACTTATATATATATATATATATATATATTTGTTTTAAGTGTGTGAAAAGTATTTTAAAAGTGTGAAAAGCATAAAAAAATGAGATTAAAAAATGTGAATATAAATTTTTATGAATTTTTTTGTGCAAAAACATCTTTCTTATATGCCTAAGAGTTCCTAAAAAAATTGGAAAGAAAAAACATAAGAAAGTATTTGTTTTATGTGTGTGGAAAAATACTTGAAATGTGTGAATAGTTAAAAAAAATGAGCTTAAAAAATGTGAATATAAATTTTTAGGATTTTTTGTGAAAAATACATCTTTCAAATTTGCCTAAGAGTTCCAAAAAAAATTTGAAAGGAAAAAAATATATATATATATTTGTTTTAAGTGTGTGAAAAATACTTTAAAAGTGTGAAAAGTTAAAAAAAATGAGATTAAAAAATGTGAATATAAATTTTTATGATTTTTTTGTGCAAAAACATCTTTCTTATATGCCTAAGAGTTTCTAAAAAAATTGGAAAGAAAAAACATAAGAAAGTATTTATTTTTGGTGTGTGGAAAAGTACTTTAAATGTGTGAAAAAGTACTTTAAATGTGTAGAAAGTATTTTAAAAGTGTGGAAAGTGAGAAAAAAAATAGACTAAAAAATGTGAATATAAATTTTTATGATTTTTTGTGCAAAATACATCTTTCAAATGTGTCTAAGAATTCCAAAAAAAATTGGAAAAAATAAATAAAAAAAATATTTGTTTTAAGTGTGTGGAAAGTACTTTAAAAGTGTTGAAAGTAAAGAAAAATGAGATTAAAAATTTTAAATATAAATTTTAATTAATTTTTTGTGCAAAAACATCTTTCATATATGATTAAGAGTTTCTAAAAAATTGGAAAGAAAAAACATAACAAAGTATTTGTTTTAGGTGTGTGGAAAAATTCTTTAAATGTGTAGAAAGAAACTTTAAATTTGTGGAAAGTGCTTTAAAAGTGTGGAAAGTGAGAAAAAAATTAGCTTAAAAAATATGAATATAATTTTTTTTTATTTTTTTGTGCAAAATACATCTTTCAAATGTGCCTAAGAGTTCTAAAAAAAAATTTGAAAAGAAAAAAAAAAAAATTTGTTTTAAGTGCATGGAAAATACTTTTAGTAGTGTGGATATCATAATTTGACATGAATTATAAATATTATAATTTTTTCGTCTTAAGTCAAAACATAGCCTATATTATACTCATATTGAAGCTCTCGGAATATACTATTTAAAAAAATTAGTTTCATCAAAAAATATTATTTGTGGTAAAAGTTATGGTCTTTTAAGTGAAAAGAAAAAAAATGAGGGATATGATTTTCGGATTACAGCAGTATACGGCATTAGCCGATTACTACAGAGGATCCGGCTCCTTTGCAGGGACAATTACTTTGGTCCTTGGGCCATGAGGTGTCAACTTTGTGTTGTTTTCTGTCCTGACGTTGCTTGTTTTTTTTTTCAACCTTGTGGTGGTATTGTCAAAGTTACATAAATAAGTGTCTCCACGAAAGCGATTCTATGATACAAGATTAGTCGAATTTGATTTTCCAAATTTAAGTTTTAGGCATTCATTTCAATATTTTAGTCAGTCACATCATTATATTAGAATTTTTAAATTTTAACTCCACAACAGATTCTCCAAATTTACATTTTAGCCAGTTACAATCTCTAAATTTTGACTCCACAACAGGTTCTGATTTTCACTACCCACAATTAAATAATATTACACAATTAAATTAATCTAAAATTTTACATATATACATATTTATATTAAAAAAATTTATACTTTTTTAACTTGAAAATTTCATAATTTTTTTGTTTGAAGTAAAAAAAAAGCCTAAGTGGTACTCAAATTAAAGCTCTCAAAATTATCTTTCTAACAAAATTAGTTTCATCAAAAAATTCAATTTGTAGTGAAAGCTATTGAGATTTTAAGTGAATGATATATATATATATATACATGCACAGAACTCCTATAAAGGTGAGAACAAAAAAATAATATAATAAGTCTTTGGTTTGTTATATGGTTGGCCAAATCCAGCCAACCATTAAGCTAACCAACTATGGGTCCCGCAAATTTAGCGAATGTGTTGTTCGGCTACCGTGATGATCAGTTGGCCAGACTTGTGTCTGGCCAACCCGTTGTTCATGCTCTAAGACACTTGTAAAGTCCTTTTTAGGGATGACAATTTCCTCCGCCCAGGTGGGTTTCTACCCCGCTCTGCCTCTAATGGAGGGGATTTTGTCCATCTCTAATAGGAGTAGGGGCAAATATGATTTTTTAAAAAAAACTCGCCTAGTACCCACCCCGTCCCGATTATATACATACATACATATATATACATACATACATATATATATATATATATACATATATATATATAAATAGTGACATAATTATATGAAGTGTGCCATTTCTTTTATTATTATATTACTTATATAAATATAGTATACTAGATATATGGCAGCCACTAGGGTTTACCTTGTTCTGCTCTATTCCTTTCTTTATCTTACGACTAAAAGAGAACTCTCTCTATCTATCTTGTGTACATAATAGATCTATAATAAAAAGTTTCTTGAAGACCAAAACTATTTTTATCTCCACCTACATATGTATTTATGTTTGTTTAATTTTCTTTGGTCTTATATATTGGGGTTTTGACTGTAAGAGTGTTGTATTATCATTTGTGTACATTTAGCCCAAACATCGAATTCAAAGCAAATAAAGCAAAGGATTTTAAGGATTTTGTTATTCCTCTCTGTCTCTAAATGGAGCAGTGGTGGTATGCTTACCACAAACCCGTTAGGATTCTTAACAGGAGATGGATTAAGTATTTTCTTGATGGGGCGGGGTAGTATTTTGGCATACCCGCCCCATTGCCATCCCTAGTCCTTTTAGATGTCTATTACTATTGGGCCAGAGCGTTAAAACATCAACAAATGGTACAAAACTACAAATAGAAGGTTATGTCAGCTTTTTATTTCCTTGACCTTTTAGCCAATAATGAGAGAGAGGAGAGCGAGCGAGCGAGAGAGAGAGAGAGAAGGGGGGGGGGGGAATTATCCAAATATGCATGTAGGATCCCCAAATTATAGTTATACGAAAATTCAAAGTTTAATGCACAGAAATGCCAAGTTTAGCAAAACTATGTGCTAGTACAACAAATGGCTCAAAGCCGTCGGAAGTGCAGGAAAACTCATAGGGAAGCCCATAAATCGTCTTCCTCATCTAGGCAATTCACGTCTAATTTTTCGATGAGCCAACCATCAGAAGACTCGGTTAACCCAGCTATTAAAGGTCGCTGCCGACCGAGTGCAGAGACATCGACGCAAGCTGTCAATGCTCCTTGAACAAGGGGATGGGGGACATGATGATGAATCGAGCCGATTCAGAATCCCAGCAAAAGATTTGCCACGTGACTGCTCTGATGAAGCAGCTTCAGTTCTGAAAAAAGATCTCAATAAGCAATACACTGATACGGGGAACAATTCCAAAGTAGGCTTAGGCCTAAAGCAATCATGGTGAAAAGAATGCGCAGAATCACCACACCAAGAAATACCTTGTACCAAACTCTTAGAGCCCAACAAGGCAAGTGGAGTGAAATGTGCGGATGTTCTGATCCAGCCGAATTCAATTAAGATAATTTCAGATATGGACCAAGCCCAAACTTCTTGCTACAACCCTTCTTTAACTGAACAGGCTAGAGCGGGCCCGAGGAGATAGATCCTATTTCAACAAATATTGTCATTACGAAGGAAAAGGATCCCGTTCAACATTCTTGGAGAAGGAAAGCTCGGGCTACCAGAATGGAGAAGCACTGGGATCTTCTTGTGAACTGGGTTGTATTGTAGAAGCAGAGGACTTTTGTTGGACAAGTCTTCTTCTATGTATTCATATGGTACACCCTTTAGTTTGAGAACCAGTAAAGAAATGGACTAGGCCATGTTCCAAGTAGCTTCACCTCTTCCAGGTTTGATAGATTGGGAGTTCTGATTCCATAGAGTCAATTTATATTGATTTTTGAATAAGTCTTTGCTTGGGCACGAAGATCAATACAAACCACACATATATAGACACGACTATGAGAGGTTGAATTCCAATGTGGTGTACAGCAAGTTATTTTCCTTTTTACAATTAAATAAGTTTTATTTTTGTCATTGCCAAGTCAGATGAGGTGACCAGCAAAATTTATTGTTACCATGGGCGTTCACTTTGAGCTAGTTTACTATGTTATAAGATAATGCAATAAAATAAATTACATTCACAGCTCTGTAAATAGGTTAAACAGTAGAAGTGAGATATCTTGCGTGTTTTAAAAAATAACACTGATTTCTTATATTTACATATTTTTATAACACTGACTTTTTCTGTCAACTTTTTATGTATAAATAATCATCTAAAAATTTTAAAAATACCCTTAGAATTTTTATATAATCATATTTTTTTTAAAATTTTCACATGAATGATACCTCTCGTAATTGTTTAACTTATGATTCTTTAATCTATTATAATTTTACTTAACAAAAAAAAAATTAAAAAAATTATACAGGGAAATAATTTTTAAAAATTGTATAGGGGAGGAGGTCAATGTTATTTTGGAAAGGTGAGGGTAATTTTTCTATAATTTTTTTTTTATTTTCAGTTCAAGACTTTAATGTTTGCATTTTTTAGTATTGTTTAATTTGATTTTTTTTCTTTTAAATTTTTTTAGTATCCCCTCTAATAGGTAATGGTGTTGGAGGAAGATTTTGAATTTCAAATCCCTTGCTAGACCTCTCATAAATCACTCAATTGGCAATGCCAATAATTATAATATCTTGGATTTTTATTTGAAGGTAAATTAATAAAGCTTCATGTGAAAGCTTATAGTCTCCATATATCTAGAAGTTGCTTTGATAAAAAAAGTATTTATATAAAAATCAAAGAAGAGAACACGTGTTATCTGCAAGTACTATACCAACATGTGGCACAAGTTATAGCATTATGAGTGAGTTCTGTCAATTTGATCGCGGCTAGAGAGAGAGGGAGTGTAATATCCCGTTCCAACACATGACATCATATTGTCTGCTTTAGGCCTGAGCCCGCACAATTTTGCTCTTGGGTTTTACCCCAAAAGGCCTCATACCATTTGAAGAGAACATACTACATATAAGCACATCCCCTTTTCCACGCCCAAGCGATGTGGGATTGAGCACATCCTACCCTGTTAGTGTGGTAGCTCAACCCAGTATTTGTCTTCGCACCCGCCCACTCACACCCGTCCACAAGGGTTATCACAATCCACCCCCCTACAAGGCCTGACGCCCTCGTCGACACACTTCCGACTGAGTTCAGGCTCTGATACCAACTGTAATACCCCGCTCCAACACATGGTATGATATTGTCCGCTTTGGGCCTAAGCCCTCACAATTTTGCTCTTGACTTTTACCCCAGAAGGCCTCATACCATTTGAAGAGAACACACTACATATAAGCACATCCCCTTCTCCACACCCAGGCGATGTGGGATTGAGCACCCTGTACCATGTCAGTGTGGTAGCTTAATCCAGTGTCTGTCTTCACACCCGCCCACTCACACCCGTCCACAAGGGTTACTACAAGGTACAAGGTGCGGTGCTCAATCCCACATCGCCTGTGTGTGAAAAAGGGGATGTGCTTATATGTAGTATGTTTTCTTCAAATGGTATGAGGCTTTTACCATGTGTTGGAGCGGGGTATTACAGTTGGTATCAGAGCCTGAACCCAGCCGGAAGTAAGTGTGCCGACGAGAGCGTCGGGCCTCGTAGGGGGGTGGATTGTAGTAACCCTTGTGGATGGGTGTGAGTGGGCGGGTGCATAGACAGACACTGGGCTGAGCTACCACACTAACAGGGTACAAGGTACTCAATCCCACATCGCCTGGGTGTGAAAAAGGGGATGTGCTTATATGTAGTATGTTCTCTTCAAATGGTATGAGGCCTTTTGGGGTAAAACCCAAGAGCAAAACCGTGCGGGCTCTGGCCCAAAGCGGACAATATCATACCATGTGTTGGAGCGGGGTATTACAGTTGGTATCAGAGCCTGAACCCAGCAGGAAGTAAGTGTGCCGACGAGGGCGTCGGGCCTCGTAGGGGGGTGGATTGTAGTAACCCTTGTGGATGGGTGTGAGTGGGCGGGTGCATAGACAGACACTGGGCTGAGCTACCACACTGACAGGGTACAAGGTACTCAATCCCACATCGTCTGGGTGTGAAAAAGGGGATGTGCTTATATGTAGTATGTTTTCTTCAAATGGTATGAGGCCTTTTGGGGTAAACCCAATAGCAAAACCGTGCGGGCTATGGCCCAAAAAGGACAATATCATACCATGTGTTGGAGCGGGGTATCACAGCTTTGCCAAGCCCAATCCTCTGATTTTTGAAAACTGTTTTTTATTCATCACTAAAACATAACAAGCTGAGAAAAACATAAAACCAGTCATAGAATTACTTCCATAAGATAAACACATGGAGAAAACTAAAACCAATCATGGAGATGCTATAAACATCTCCCTCAGGTGCTTGAATCTCGCCAACATTTGATCGCGATCAGGAAGGTTATCTTTGATTACAGGCGCTTCCTTGAAATTTTTGGTCCATTCATGCAAGCGAGGGAAAGTGCTGGCTTCAAGTAGCTTCACTCCTAATACGTCTTCGATAACTCCCAACCAGTAAGCGAACACTCCAAAGGCTATGTCAACTATGCCAATCCTCTCTCCACCGAAGAATTTCTTCTCTCCAAGAGCGTGTTCTTCTAATGTTCTCAACATTTCCAGGCTTTCCTTCATGGCCTTTTCATGTTCTTCCCCAGTGGTTCGAAACATAGTCCAAATTATAGGACCCTATATATATATATATATCATCAAAAAAAAATTATATTAATTAGTGTTATATGCCTAGGAAATAATTAAGTGAAGTAATTCTCACTTATTAACATGTATATCTGATCTTGTAGCATTTTCTTTGTACAAGTAAGAAACTGAGGCAAGTTTAAACTGATATTTATGAAATTCTTGAGTATCTAAATGGAGTTCAAAGGCATGAAAATATGTTATTCCTAACTTGCAGAAGCTAATGCGTCCAGTGTTCTATGTATTTTTATTACAAGTTAATAAAAATGATAATTAAAAAGAAAATATTTACCTTATCTTCAACAAAATTGACCCAAAATCGAGCCACAGCCCTGTCACACGGATCAGTAGGCAGCAAGGGGTTTTGTGGCCATGTCTCTTCAATGTATTCGATGATGATCATGGACTCACAAATTGGTTTTCCACCATGAACAAGCACTGGGATCTTCTTGTGAACTGGGTTGTGTTGTAGGAGCAGAGGACTTTTATTTGAAAAATCTTCTTCTATGCATTCATAGGGTATGCCCTTTAGTTTCAGAGCCCATATTACTCTGCAACTAAATGGACTTTGCCTTTTTCCAAGTAGCTTCACCTCTTCCATCTTTGAAAGATCCATGGACAAGCTTGCTTTGGGCACAAAGCTAGAGCTTAAGAGGCAGTATATATGTATGTGCGTGTATATACTATATATATAATATGTCAGAACATTTACAAGCCTGTTGAATTCAAATAGTGGAAAGTTAATTATCTTCCTTCATATTATTTATTTAGTTTATTATTTTTTTTTTATTTTTTGAGTTGCAGGAAGGTGTCTTGGGTGGTGATTTGAGCCTCGAGGTCAACTTGATGGTGGTTTATTATCTTGAAATGCAAAAATTATATAGTCCAACAATTGTTAGCAGAGAGAAAATTATATAACTTGGACAGATTATGGACAGGTTAAATGATCAAACCGAGTTATATCACAAATATAAAAAAAATTATGTTGTGTTTGAAAACATCAAATTCATACCTTGAAATTCAAATTCGAGAAAACTTGGTTAAAATTTTTGACTAAATTTATTTCAATTTTAATTCTAATACGTGGATTTGGTGCTTCCACTTAATCCGAATAAGAGATCTATCCAATCTCCACCTCCGAAGTTTCAAATAGTGTCCAAACTCAGCTTAACCGCATCCCTCATTCTTGTGTGGTGTTTAATTAACATATATTATTATTTTAACTGCAAGATAAAATTCAGTTTTGACCTAATTATACACGGATGAAATTTTTTAAAAATTTGCACCGACCTGTTTAGTAGTGTGTACACTTATTACAAGTATCCCTTCTGTCAAAGAAATTGTTAGTTATGTTAGAAAAGATGCATAATATGCCCAAAATATCCCTTGACCCACTGAAAAAAAAATTGTTATTCTTAAAATGCCACTAAATTACACAAAAAAAAAAAAAACCTTACTTTCACGGACAAAACTACCCCTCCTCTCTCTCTCTCCACCACCATTGCCACCCTTCTCTCTTCCCATTTTCGGGTAGATTCATATAAAATGTATAATGCGTGTAATGTGTGTGTGTGTATATATATATATATATATATAGTGTAACAGTGAGATATAGACAAACATATAATCTCATGTCCTCATTTTTGTTGGTGTTTTTTTTTTTTCATGTGCCTACGGCACTATCGTGCACTCGTCACCGTGACCATTAGATGAAATGATTGTAAACCGTCGATAACTTGAGACATTTGTCAAGCTTAAATGTAATATATATATATATATATATATATATATATATATATATATATTCTTTAGTATATATACAGATTACACACCGTACAAAACCACATAAACTCACATTTTATATACACACAATACAAAACTAACGAAACCCACATATACTAAGCATATATAACCACCCACATTAAGGCTTTGTAGGAGTCTTGGGGGTTGAAAATGGAGTTCAAAATTACAGAAAAAAATATAGTATAGTTATTTTCTTTATTTTCTTGTATTTATTTTCTTTTCTTGTAAACACGCCTTTGAAGGAAGTGATGAAGCCACCATGGTAAAATATAAGTTTTTTTACTTTCTTATATAATTTTTTCTTCCAAGAGTATTCTTTTATTCTAAGTTTTTATTTAAAAAAAAATAGAGGGAGAATTTTTCGTGTTTGCCAAATAATGATAATTTGAATATTGTCTATCTCTATTTATCTAGCAAAGGTGAATCAGATTAAGTAAAAAATTTCTCTCTCATATATAATCGAGTTATTTTTTTTATTATTTTATATTTATCTTTTCAAGTTGTAATTGGATTAGTAAATTATATTGTTTATTAAAGGAAAAATCATATAACAATAATAGAAAATTTATTTATGTGGATGTAAATTCCCTTCCCTTGAGATTTATTTTATTTGTGTTAGTTTTATTTATTTCATTGTTCAACAAAAATAAAAAATATATATGTTTTAAAATATTTATTTTTATCCCATAAATTAGCGTGCAAGTTCGATCTTATTTGGAATCTCACTTGAGAGTGGTTCGACCCTTCTTACTACTATACATTATTTTTTTTAATTAAGTGTTTTCAAGTTTTATTTTTTTATATGAAATGTAGAGATAAACAACGAAACACATTCCCTCGTCACATCTGGTGTGTTTTATCGAACAGTAAGAATAACATTTGGTGCCAATGGGTGAGAATGCATTTGATACAAAACAGGTTCTTATGGAGTTCAATTGTTCTCAGTTGTGTTCTTGGAATCGGAAGAAATTACTCTAACTCAGAGGTATTGCCAAAATCAGAGATAACTAGTTACAAGGAGACCCGTTGTGTAATACCCCGCATCTTCGTTGGCACACTTTCGGTTGAATTTATGCTCTGATACCAACTGTAATATTCCGCTCCACCTGATCGTATGATATTGTCCGCTTTAGGCCTAAACTTGCACGGTTTTGTTCTTGAATTTTACCCCAAAATGTCTCATATCATTTGGAGAGAATACACTACATATAAGCACATCTCCTTCTCCACACTCAAGCTATGTGAGATTGCCGGTAGCTCACTCAGTGTCTCTTCTTGCACCCGTCCACGTTACACCCGCCCACAAACCTACTAGTTGATTCAAAGGAAAATCTCTGACCTAACGAAGAATCAGTGAATACAAACTCATATCATGGGGAGAAAATAGATGCACAAGAAATGATTTTTCGAAATATTATTGTTTTTATTTAAAGAGTGATATTACTTTGCCAAGACTAGCTTACATTCTGGTCATCCAAAGAAAACAACTTAACTTTCTATTCTTGGGTCCTCTTTTTATTCAAACACGTGCAAGCTACAAGACAACCGGTTTTAAGCCACACAAAAAAAAAAAAAAAAAAACATACAATGGAAACTCAAGATTAGCCAAAATTATATAGGTATTATGGAGATGCCAGCAACTCCTCTGTCTTGCGCTTGAAATACATGAACATTTGATCATCACGATACGGAAGGTTGTCTTTGATTACAGGCACTTCCTTGAAATTTTTGATCCATGCATGCAAGCGAGGGAATGTGTGGGTTTCAACTAGCTTCAGTCCTATCAAATCTTGTGCAACTCCCAGCCAAAGTAAAATTCCTCCAAAGACTATGTCAACTATTCCGATGATCTCTCCATTGAAGAATTTCTTCTCTCCAAGAGCTTGTTCTTCTATTGTTCTCAGCATTTCAAGGGTATCATTCATGGCCTTTTCATGTTCTTCTCCAGTGGTTACAAAATTCTCCACATAGTAAGACCCTGTATATGTATCATAAATAATCAAGAAAATAATCAAACAAGAAAGTTTATTATATCAATTCAACCACATGTGACTGACTTTAGATACATGAAACTAAATTGTGTAAACTGCCTTCTCATATACAGACACCTTTAAATATAGCATTTCTATGTGCAGTAAGAAAATTATATATGGTATACTCAAAATGATGTTCATGCATTTTTAGAAGTAAAACAGCCACTAAAATGAAACTATTTACCTTGTCCTCGGCAAATTTAACCCAAAACCGGGCCACGGCTCTGTCATAAGGATCATTCGGCAGCAAGGGATTTTGCAGCCATGTCTCTTCTATGTATTCAAGGATGATCAAGGACTCACAGATTGGTTTTCCACGATGAACAAGCATTGGTATCTTCTTGTGAACTGGGTTGTATTGTAGAAGCAGAGGACTTTTGTTGGACAAGTCTTCTTCTATGTATTCATATGGTACACCCTTTAGTTTGAGAGCCCATATTACTCTGTAAAGATATGGACTAGGCCATGTTCCAAGTAGCTTCACCTCTTCCATGTTTCACAGATTGGGAGTTCTGATCCGATAGAGTCAATTTATATTGATTTTTGAGTGAGTCTTACTTCGCCACCAAGATCAATACAAACCACACATATATAGACACGACTATGAGAGGTTGAATTCCAATGTAGTGTAATGCATGTTATTTTCCTTTCTACAATTAAATAAGTTTTATTTTTGTCATTGCCAGGTCAGATGAGGTGACCAGCAAAATTTATTGTTACCATGGGCATTCACTTTGAGCTAGTTTACTATGTTATAAGATAATGCAATAGCTGTAAATAGGTTAAATAGTAGAACTGAGACATCTAATGTGTTTTGAAAAATAACACTGGTTTTTTTATATTTTTGTAACTCTAATTTTCTCTGTCAATTTTTTATATACAAATAATTACTTAAAAATTTTAAAAATACTCTTATAATTTTTATATAATCATATATTTTTTTAAATTATACCTCTTATAATCGTATAAGTTATAATTCTTTAATCTATTATAATTTTACAATTTGGACCGATTGGACGGGTTAAATGATCAAATCGAGTTATATTACAAATATAAAAAATTTATGTTACGTTTCAGAACATCAAATTCATGTCTTGAAATTTTAATTCGAGAAAACTTGGTTAAAATTTTCAACTAAATTTCGAGAAAACTTGGTTAAAATTTTCAAATAAATTTTTTTCAATCTTAAGCTTAACCGCATTGTCAAGCTCTAATGTAATGCACACATTTTCAACTACTACAAGTTGACTTCAAAAGTAGTGTAATTTATCTTCCTTTTTGTAGTTATATGAGATGGGCAAAGCAAAACTTGCTTTTGCAGGGGCAATTACTTTGGTCTTTGGGCCATGAGGTGTCAACTTTGTGTTGTTTTTCTGTCCTGACATTTTTTTTTTCCAACTTTGTGGTGGTATTGTCAAAGTTACATAAATAAGTGTCTCCACGAAAGCGATACTATGATAAGACACTTGTAAAGTCCTTTTAGATATCTATTACCATTGGGCCAGAGCGTTAAAACATCAACAAATAGTACAAAACTACAAATAGAAGGTTATGTCAGCTTTTTATTTCATTGACCTTTTAGCCAATAATGAGAGAGAGAGAGAGAGAGAGAGAGAGAGAGGGGGGGGGGGGGAGGGGGGGAAGGGGAAAAATTATCCAAATGTGAATGTAGGATAATGGTTATATGAAAATTCACAAAGAAATGCCTAGTTCAGCAAAACTATGTGCCAGTACCACAAATGGCTCAAAGCCGTCGGAAGTGCAGGCAGGAAAACTCCGAAGGGAAGCCCATAAATGGTCTTCCTCATCTGGGCAATTCACATCTAATATTTCGATGAGCGAACCATCAGCGGTTAACCCAATTATCAGAAATCGTCGCCGGCCGAGTGTAGAGACATCGAGGCAACCTGTCAGTGCGGGACTCCTTGAACAAGGGGATGGGGGACAATCTGGTGTGTTTTAAAAAATAACACTGGTCTCTTGTATTTACATATTTTTATAACACTGACTTTTCCTGTTAACTTTTTATGTACAAATAATCACCTAAAAATTTTAAAAATATTCTTAGAATTTTTATATAATCATATTTTTTTTTGAAATTTTCACATGAAGTATACCTCTCGTAATCGTATAACTTATAATTCTTTAATCTATTATAATTTTACTTAACCAAAAAAAAATAATTAAAAAAATTATACAGTGAAACTGCTAGAGCAGAGGAATAAGAATAAACACTCTTCCCTCCACAACGACTTCGACCATACCACCAACGAGTGTAGGAGTATAAGACAATAAGTCAAAACCCTGATTACAAAAAGGGGTTTGGCGGAGTTTGTCGTTCTGGAAGAATAGGTGAGAACTTTTGATCAGCCCCAACACAAGGTAAACAAATAGTTCAATACTATTCCGGTCCGGATTATCAATGCTATTCATGGCCGACAAGCCTCAAACCAAGAAAGTGAGTCTGAAAGGTTTTCGAATCTCAGTAATGCCCAGAAGATCCAGAGAATTGGAAACGTCCGCTCAATACATGATTGCTCAACTAATACGACGATCGTCTTCACAAACAAATACATGAGTAGGGTCCAAGCACCCCATGAAGATCCTCTTGTGATTAGCCTCATCGTTTCTAACTGTAAAATAAAAAGGGTATTGGTTAACGTAGAGAGTAAAGCCAATGTTCTAACTTTGTTCGCCTTCCATTAGATGGGTCTAGAACCAGAACACGTCAGGCCTACCACCGAACCACTCATAGGTTTTGATGGTAAACAAGTGACTTCCGTAGGTTCTTATAGAGCATCAATTGTCTTCAATTTTGTTGTTGGAATTGGAAGAAATTACTCTAACTTAGAGGTATTGCCAAAATCATGATCATGAATAAAGTTGAGAATGGGGAAAGTACCTTCTTTTAGGAGGATAACTGGTTACAAGGAGGCCCGTTGATTCAAAGGATAAGCTCTGACCTCACGAAGAATTAGTGAATACAAACTCATATCATTGGAAGAAAATAGATGCACAAGAAATGATTTTTTGAAGTATTATTGTTTTTATTTAAATAGTGATATTACTTTGCCAAGACTAGTTTACATTCTGGTCATTCAAAGACAACAACATAACTTTCTATTCTTGAGTCCTCTTTTTTATTCCTACAAGACAACTGGTTTTAAGCCACACACAAAAAAAAAGAAAAAAATCTCGCATAGACTGGCTCAAACATGGTGATCGTAATACAAATTTTTTTCCACCACAAAACTCAAATCAGGAGGAGCAAAAATATAATCTTGGGGTTGGAAAAAGATTTAGGAAGATGGTGCGACTCAAAAACAGGGGTGCAAAATATCTCTGAAACTTTCTTCAAATATATCTTTTCTTCACAAGATTCAATCCAAGACAATGATTTTTGGCCTTTAATTCCAGCAAAAATCAATTCTAAAACAAACTCGGACCTTTTACGGGATGGAACGGAGGAAGTTACTTGGTTGTCTCTTCCATGAAACCTTACAAGGCTCCAGGCCCTAATGGGATGACCCCTTTATTCTGTCAATCCAATTGGAACCTTCTAAAAAGTAATCTTCTCCAAGGTTTCAATTCTTTCATCTCCGATGGACACATCCTCAAAACTCTGAATTCCACAAATCTTGTTCTCATCCCAAAGCAAAGAAGTCCAACCAAAATCTCCCAACTTCGTCCCATAGCACTTTGCATTGTTGCCTATAAGATCTTTTCCAAAGTACTCGTGAACAGACTAAAAAAAATTCTTCCATCAATGATCAGTGAAAACCAAACGGCTTTTGTCCCGAAAAGACTCATCCATGATTATGCTATGCTAGCCTATGAACTCCTTCATGCCTTAAAAACAAAGAAGAGGAAAACAAGATATCTTGCTCTCAAATTGGACATACTGAAAGCTTTTGATAGAGTCGAATGGTCATTTTTGAGCAACTTCTTTGCTCGGGGTTTGCTGATCAATTCGTTAGAATCATAATGGCATGCATTACTACTATTTCTTATTCCCTCGTCATAAATGGCAAAAGTGGAGAACTCTTTCAACCTCAAAGGGATCTAAGACAAGGCGATCCACTATCACCCTACCTTTTTTTTCTCTGTACTGAAGGCCTCTCTATTCTACTCCAAGAAGTGGAAAGAAATATTATTATTAAAGGCATGACTGTTGGCAGAGGTTGTGATCCCATCAACAACCTTTTCTTTGCCGATGATGCCTTACTTTTTTTGTGAAGCTTCTGCATCTCAAGCCAAGCACCTCAAATCCATCCTCCAAAGGTACAGCTCGCTTTCTGGTCAAGTTGTAAATTTTGATAAATCTAATATTTTTTTCAACTCAAATACTAGCATTCCTCCCAAATACCAACTCCATCAAATTCTAGAGATTAAAAACATTGATTGGATAAACAAATACTTGGGATTACCCTCCATTCTTGGCTGATCCAAAAAATTCATTTTTAACTTTTTAATAAACCAAACCTCTTCGAATTAAAACCCTCAAAGGAGCTTTTCTTTCCAAAGCAAGTCGGGAGGTCCTCCTGAAATCTGTCATCTCCTCTATTCCAAATCACACAATACAAAGCTTTAAGCTCCCTCAATCCATCCTCAATACTCTCAAAAGTAGCATGCTCAATTTCTAGTGGAGTGGCAAATCCAAATCTAAGAAACTCAAATGACTTAGTTGGGCAAAGCATTGCGCGCCAAAATTTGATGGTGGGTTAGGATTCCGAGATCTAGAAACTTTCAATTTAGCTCTCTTATCAAAGATAACATGGAAACTGGAACTCAGAGAAAATTCTCTCCTTTACAGAACACTCAAACAGAGATACTTTTGAAATCCTAGTTTCGTAAATTCCTCCTCCAACTCCGGAGACTCATGGGTTTGGAAAATCTTTCAAGAAACCAAAGAGATCATTCGGCAAGGACTCAAATGGAGAATATGGGACGGTAAAAGTGTGGATTGTTGGTTCTAGGATCATCTCATAACAAAGTCACTTCGGCATGCATGGGAGGAAACATTCACAAAGTAGCAGATCTAATTTATCAAATAGACAAAACCTGTTTTCAAATGTCGCAACAAATTTCAATTCCAGAGATAGAGCTCGTATATTCCAAATCCCCTTGAACATCACCCATCAACCTGATCCAAAAGTATGGAACTCCAGCCCAAATGGGATTTCTACTCTTAAGAGCGCTTACTATATTGCTCTCTCTATCCTCAACCCAACTTCCAATCCGAATGCAGTCTCTAACCACAATTATGCAGCAAGTCTAAAATCTACATGGAAAAGCATTTGGAAGATCAATACCCCTAGAAAGCTCCACTTCTTTCTTTGGCAATCTCTTCATGATCGTCTTCTAGTAAATCTCTCTCTCAAAAACAAAGGAATCATCCATCAAGCTATTTGCAAAATTTGTAATCTTGAAGATGAATCTGTAGATCATCTTCTCTGCAAATGTCCCTTCAGCCAAGCAGTCTGGAAACTCTGTCCTCTCTGCATTGATTTTACATGCACCTCCCCAATGCTTTGGCAACAAAGATGGATTAATTTATCTCTTGAATGGAAGCGACGCAATTGTTATACTGAATGAGCTGGCTTGGCTCTTTTTATTTGTTGGCATCTATGGAAACATCTGAATAACAGGAAATTTAATAACATTTTGGAGGAGCCTCATAAAATTGTCAGTAAAGCTTTGCAAAGTTTTCATGAATTCTCTAGTTTCCAAAAGTAATATGACAGATTGCTTATTCACAATCCATCTCATCAGCACCCTTCTCCTGTTTGGGTCCCTCCTCTAGTTGATACACTCAAACTGAATTTTGATGCTTCAGTCGATCTTTTTTCACTTCGGGCTGGGGGAGGCATCATTCTGAGAAACCACGACGACTGTCTCCTCAAATCAATGGGCCTGGTTTTTCATAATGTTGCTTTAGCCACTACAACAGAGGCTCTCACTCTCCGACAATCCATCTAACTCTGCCTTCACTAGGAACTATCCAAAGTAATTTTTGAATGTGACTGTCAAACCCTTATGAACCTCAAGCTCACTGAAGAATCTATAGCGCCGATCATTATTGATATCCAGAATCTTCTCTTACTTGAAGATGAGTTTTCTCTCCATTGGATACCAAGATCAGCAAATAGAATGGCTCATGATGCTAGTAGAATCGTTTGTAGAAGTGAGTGTTCAGACCCATCTTTCGATCTGGGTCATTCTCTTCCCTTTTGTGTGAGGGTTTCTCTCTTCATAACTCTTGTTTTGTCTTCTAGTTTTATTTGTATTTGCTTTGCATATATATATATATAAAAGGATATAATGATCAAAATTTTAAATAGTTTCCTTTTTTTTCTTTTCCCAAACATGATAACTATTGTATTTCTTTTCTTTTTCTTTATCAATCAACCAAACACAATAAAAGTTTAATATTATCCTTCATTTTCCTTTATTTTCTTATCTTTTCTCATCACTAAAGTTATCCTTTTTTTTTTTTTTTTTCATTGTACCAAACATAGCATTAGTGAATGTTATCACCGAAAGAGAGAAGTGAATAACTTTTATTTCTTAGATAGTACAAGCGGACACAAATATTGTTACACTTTCACCATCCAATGAATAAAAAGTGTATTCCGCTATTCCTTTGATTTTTTGGTTCATTGTGAATCATTTTCCATTGTCTCTGTAGCGTCGTCCCGGCTTCTTATCTCTCAGCCCAAATGGGCTGGAATAGTGCTTTTGTAATTAGGCCTCTTTTGGCCCACTCTTGTAATTACTCTTGCATCTATCTATACATTTGTGTTATCTTCCAGAAAAAAAAATAATAGTTATTACAAGTTGAGGGAAAAAAAAACCTAAAACCCTAATTACAAAATAAAATACAATATAGAGTGATTTTTTTTTGTTTTGACGTGAGAGAGCTGGTCACTCATCCTTTGGTATGACGGGAGCTGATTTCAATACTTTTTTAAAAAATAAATTTTAAACTTTTAAAAAAAAATTATTATTAATAAAATTACATTTTAATATTCAAAACTTCTTAAAAATGTTAATTTAAATTTCGCCGCCGCTGGTTATTGCTCGGTTTTGTAAGAATTCTTTCCTTCCCTGGCCTATCATTGACCACGAAACTCCAAGAACCCCATTAGCCAAGTCTTATGTCTTTGTCTTTTTCTTTTCATTTAATTAAATTTAATGCACCCTTGACTTGATTTGACACACATCTGTACACGTCTATAAGTAATTTTAATTCTAATTTTCCTTCCACACACCGTGTTTCTTTCGGAGTTGACAATATAATGGACGAAAAATTGACTATTGGTTTTGTTTACCTAATCAAACTTAAGAAGCAAGGATGTGTTTGTCTTCAACAATTCATCAATACTCTTAGACACGTGTCCAAAAGTTCATTGCCGTGTTCAAAATTTAAAAATAATTTAGTGTCTTGTATAAAATAAACATATGACAACCAACATACGTCGAAGTTTCAAAAAAAAAAATTGACATTAAACACATATTACAAAATGTAATAAACAAAAACATAACTATAAGTACAAGATTGAAGAGTAATATGATATACAATATAATATATTTTTTGATATTCAAATAGTTTCATCTTCTAACTTATATAATTTTAGTATAAAAATTATAAATTAATTAAAATTCTATAATTGTCTTGTTCAATAGATATATAAATAAAAATTTATATTTATATTAGTTGTGCGCATAATTATTCTTTTAAAATTTGATGTGTCTGGCTATGTCTGTGTAAGTCAGCAGAAAACTAGGGAGACGAGCAGAGTCCAACGACTTTATACAATAAGCAGAGCATCACAAGACTCAACTGGTTGTGTCAATGGCCATAAACTTCTTTGCTATATTCTGTTACATTTTTTCTTTCGTATTTTTGTACCTTACAGATATCTACCTAGCAGATGATCAGCTAAGTCAACACCAGTCAATGAATGAAACCATGACCTTAGTATCTGCCGGAAAAAAGTTCCGGCTTGGTTTCTTCAGTCCAACCAATTCCAGAAACCAATACTTGGGCATATGGTTTGACAACATCCCAACTCAAACTGTAGTCTGGGTCGCAAACCGCGATAACCCGCTTAATGATTCATCAGGAATTCTGAAGATTGGTGATGATGGAAATTTGATTCTTCAAGACCAAACTGAGAGAGTTGTCTGGTCTAGTAATTTGAAGGATTCATCACCAAAATCAACTGTTGCTCAGATGTTAGACTCGGGAAATCTTGTTTTGAGACATGAGAACAGAGATGGTTACATTTGGCAAAGCTTTGATCATCCTTGTGATACCCTGCTAGCAGGAATGAAGCTTGGAAGTGACTTCAAAAATGGTTGGGTCTGGAATTTGACATCGTGGAAGAGTGCAGATGACCCTGCTCCTGGAGAATTTACTTATGGCATGGATACTCGTGGGCTTCCACAATTAGTCGTCCAAAACGGCTCTACCAAGATGTACCGAAGTGGGCAATGGAATGGTGAGCAATTCAGTGGACTATTTGCTCCACCCGACCTTCCTTTCATCCCCAAGGTCATCACAAATTCAGAGGAGATGTATTATGAGTATGGTCTCAAGAAAGAATCTACTGTTACAAGGGCAGTCATAAGTGTTTCAGGGTTAATCCAACGTTATGTATGGAACAATAGTAGCCTTGAGTGGAATCTCATGCGTGCCTTCCCTAGCGAAACATGTGATCATTATGGCCACTGTGGTTCAAATAGTATTTGCACAATCAGTGATACTAGGACTTGCATCTGTTTGACTGGATATGTACCCAAAGTAGCACAAGATTGGGAGATGCAGATATGGTCTAGTGGGTGTGTTAGGAAACATCCATTGAATTGTTCCAAAGGGGAAGGATTTGTAGAGAAGAAGGGTGTAAAAATGCCCGATTTATTGCAGTTTTGGATCAACACAAGTATGAGCCATAAGGATTGTCAAATGGAGTGCTTGAAGAATTGTTCTTGCACAGCTTATGCTAATTCTAATGTTACTAGAGGGGGAAGTGGTTGCTTGCTGTGGTATGAGGATCTGATTGATATCAGAACTCCAGAATCTAGTAATCAAATACTTCACATTCGTGTCACAGCTTCGGACCTAGGTATGTTTCTCTTGTTTTTTTCTTTACTAACTCATTAATCTTTCTTGGATTGTTTTCCTAATTGAATTGCTTCGTAGATTCCAAGAAGATCAAGCCACTGGTGTTGGTGATGATTCTTATACCAGTAGCTTCAGTAATGCTTCTTGTTGCTTCTTGCATAATACGGAAGAGGAAAGTACAGAGACAAGGTACAATTACAACCTTTATTTATTGCAAAAATCCAGCTTTTGATGTATTTAATTATACTTCAGTTCAATTTATATTACTCTACATTTTATTATCATAATGGGTTCATTTTCCTCATTGCGACTCATTTCCTTTTTTTATTTATTTTTTATGTGATTCTAGATCTGTCCAAGAAATCCGTTTCAGGTTTCAATATATCAAACTACAATATATGCTTTAAATGAGAATCTAATCCGATGGTTCCATTAATAAAAAATCATTTTATGATCCTTGAAAAGATCACAAGACCTAACTGCGTCTAGTCCCTAAACGTTGTCTCAATGACTATTGACTACTTTACTATTTTGAATTTTAAATATTTTTATCATCTAAATAGTTGGAATTTTTCAACAAAGAACTTCAGAATTTTATTCAAAAATAAAGTCCAAGCTGCCAGCAAGTTGCAGTGTATTTCTTGTTTATAGTTTGTTCATTTGCTGACTAATGGTTCTTCAATTGAAAATCTAGAAGACAAGTTCTGAATTGATTCTTTCTATACAAGAGAAGAAGAATGAAAATGCGTTTTATGCAAACCTCCTGGACCATAACATTCAGATTGTAATTGTATTGACCAAAATTTTCAGATAAAAACTTCACCAAACTGGACAAAAGGTCCAGTTTTTAAGTTCGGGAATGTTCTTATGATCCAAATTAGTAGTTTTATATTCCTGAAATTGTTGTGATTAACAGGTTTGGTATCAGACTCTCAAGCAAGAGATGAAGAAAACATGGAATTGCCTATTTTCAATATGATCACCATTACAGAAGCAACAAACAATTTTTCTGATTCAAATAAGATTGGAGAGGGTGGCTTTGGACCCGTATACAAGGTAATCTCAATTGAAGTATGTAATTATGATTTACATATGGTGTGTGTATGTGTATGTAGAGGGAGAGAGTTCTTGTGCGTGTGTGTGTTTGTTCATGTATAAAGCGAAACTCCAATCTTTGTGTGATAGCTGAAAAAGAGTTGTGTTAACTTTAAATTTTACAGGGTCAGCTAGCAACTGGACAAGAGATAGCAGTCAAGAGGCTTTCTAAGAATTCAAAACAAGGACTCCATGAATTTAAAAATGAGGTTATATTGATTGCAAAGCTACAACATCGAAATCTTGTGAGGCTTTTGGGATGTTGCATTCAAGGAGAAGAGAGAATGTTAATTTATGAGTATATGCCCAATGGAAGCTTGAACTCCTTTATTTTTGGTTTGACTCTCAACCTTACTTGAGTTGAATTTTATAATAACGCCTCAAAAAATTATTTGGAGAAAGATGAGTATTAAATAAAGTTGTTTTCTATATTACAAACACTTTCTGATTATTATTATTTGAAGGTGATCCAAATGATGCAAGTAATTCTCTTCCATGGAAGAGGCGCTTTGATATTATCGTGGGGATTGCTCGAGGACTTCTTTATCTTCATCGGGATTCAAGATTGAGGATTATTCATAGGGATCTAAAAGCCAGCAATGTGCTACTAGATAATAAAATGAATCCTAAAATCTCGGATTTTGGCATTGCAAGAGCTTTTGGAGGAGATCAATTGCTAGCAAAAACTACAAGGGTGGTTGGAACTTAGTAAGTGCCTAAAGCTCTTTCTAAGGTACATGCATAAGATAACATTCGTTGATTTCTTTATTTTTCTTGGCACAGTGGTTATATGTCGCCAGAGTATGTCATCGATGGCCTCTTTTCCATGAAATCAGATGTCTTTAGCTTTGGAGTGCTAGTTCTGGAAATGGTGAGTGGCAAAAGGAACAGACAGTTCCATCATCCAAACCATAACCACAACCTTCTTGGACATGTAAGTTCATTGTTAAAATTGGTTTCCTTCCCATTTGCAGTTTCTCTGTAAGGTAAATTATTTCATGATATATGATATGTTAGGCATGGAAATTACTAATTGAAGGGAAGGCTTTTGAGCTAATAGATCCGCAGATGGAGGATTCATTTCCAATGACTGAAGTATTAAGATGCATACAGATTGGCCTCCTGTGTGTACAGCAACGCCCTGAAGACAGGCCAATGATGTCCTCTGTGCTCTTAATGTTTGATAGTGAGGACACAAAGTTGCCCCAGCCTAAGCAACCTGGTTTCTACACAGATAGAAGCCTCTGTGATACAGAAGAAAGTACTAGTACGATAAATAAGATCACCATTTCTATGCCAGAGGGTCGGTAGAAGTAGCATTATATATTGGCCCACATGTGTTTGTTAGGAGGCATAACCCTTTTTCGACAGCCTTATCTTTGTTAGGAGATTCTTATGACATAACAAAGAATTGAAATAACAAAAGGTTGTAACTTGGTGGTGTTCCTTCAACTACCAAAGTGGTATGTGTTAGCACAATTTTGGTTATGTTAGTCCTAAAGTTTTAAATGCAGTCATGCCAGAGTGGAGTTGGGCCCAAAAGTGTTTAATTATTCCTAGCATTGGCCAGTTCAACAGCTAAGTTACGTCAGTGGCTTGGTCCCATTTGTTGCTTGGCCTTAAATGTCTTGGTCTGCTTGTTTTTTTGTGTTGGCCCTTTGGGCTGCTTCTAAATACTTTATACCATATATACAACTTTGACTTCTAGAAAAAATATATATATAAAAGCCACAATTCCTAACAAAAACATATATAATATTACTGTTAAGATATTCATATAACTTTTTCCTCTAAACTAAGTTACGTAAGTGGCTTGGTCCCATTTGTTGCTTGGCCCTAAATGTCTTGGCCTGCTTGTTTTTTTGTGTTGGCCCTTTGGGCTGCTTCTAAATACTTTATACCATATATACAACTTTGACTTCTAGAAAAAATATATATATATCAAAGCCACAATTCCTAACAAAAACATATATAATATTAATATTAAGATATTCATATAACTTTTCCCTCTAAACTAACACATTCTCATTGTCTTGTTTATATATATATATTTTTTGTGTTGGCCCTTTGGGCTGCTTCTAAATACTTTATACCATATATACAACTTTGACTTCTAGAAAAAATGTATATATAAAAGCCACAACTCCTAACAAAAACATATATAATATTAATATTAAGATATTCATATAACTTTTCCCTCTAAACTAAGTTACGTAAGTGGCTTGGTCCCATTTGTTGCTTGGCCCTAAATGTCTTGGCCTGCTTGTTTTTTTGTGTTGGCCCTTTGGGCTGCTTCTAAATACTTTATACCATATATACAACTTTGACTTCTAGAAAAAATATATATATATATCAAAGCCACAATTCCTAACAAAAACATATATAATATTAATATTAAGATATTCATATAACTTTTCCCTCTAAACTAACACATTCTCATTGTCTTGTTTATATATATATATTTTTTGTGTTGGCCCTTTGGGCTGCTTCTAAATACTTTATACCATATATACAACTTTGACTTCTAGAAAAAATATATATATATAAGCCACAACTCCTAACAAAAACATATATAATATTAATATTAAGATATTCATATAACTTTTCCCTCTAAACTAAGTTACGTAAGTGGCTTGGTCCCATTTGTTGCTTGGCCCTAAATGTCTTGGCCTGCTTGTTTTTTTGTGTTGGCCCTTTGGGCTGCTTCTAAATACTTTATACCATATATACAACTTTGACTTCTAGAAAAAATATATATATATATCAAAGCCACAATTCCTAACAAAAACATATATAATATTAATATTAAGATATTCATATAACTTTTTCCCTCTAAACTAACACATTCTCATTGTCTTGTTTATATATATATATATATATTAGTTGTGTCCGTGTCTGTATATTACTTTTTAAAGATTTGATGTATCGTCGTCCCATGTTCATGCTAGCTACCTATTTTCTAGTTCAAATCTACAAGTATAAAGGCCTTTAGATAAACTAATTGTAAAATGCAAAAAATGTTTAATTAATTACCCTCCCGAACGATTTATCACTACAAACTTATATAATTGGCAAAAAGTAAATGCACATACTTTTCTAAGTATTATTGTTCCAAAGTAACTATCATTCTCTTTACCCAAAAAAAAAAAAAAAAAAAAGCCAACTTTCATTCTAATCAGTGAATACAAACTCATATCATTTTTTTTTTCAAGAAACTAATTTTCATAAAAACTAAGAAGGAATATATTCAGGGAGCAAAGCTTTCAACAACCACGAAGGCCAAATGTTCCAAACAAAATCATTAACCTTGACAGACAAAGCATCCTTACTTAAAGCATTAGCAACCAAATTACCCGATCTAGGAGTCCATGAGAGGGAGGCACCAGGGCAATCCTACTTCAGAGAGGAGATGTCTTCAAAGAGGACCATCAAGGCTTCGTTCGTTGGTAACAGCTTCATCACTATTTTGCAGTCACCTTTAATAACAACGTTACGGTATTTCCACCACTTTAGAAGCTTCAAAGCTTCTCTTAGAATGAGGCCTTCAGCAACCGTTGGATTGTGAACATGGTTACAAAACAATGTGGCAATTTTAACCGGATGGTCAAGAGAATTTCTCAAAATTAAACTTCCACCACATGTATTGTCCACTGCATTAAATGAGGCATCAAAATTTAATTTAAGCGAGTCAAGCTCCGGAGCAGTCCACAATTTTGGGATAGGAGAGAGAACCTCGTGAGGCAAGACTAGTGACATTACTTTGCCAAGACTAGTTTACATTCTGGTCATTCAAAGACAACAACATAACTTTCTATTCTTGAGTCCTCTTTTTTATTCCTACAAGACAACTGGTTTTAAGCCACCACAAAAAAAAAAAAAAAAACCAACAACAACAACAATGCCACAAGACAAACACAAAGAACATACAATGGAAACTCAAGATTAGCCAAAATTATATAGGTATTATGGAGATGCGAGCAACTTCTCTATCTTGCGCTTTAAATACATGAACATTTGATCATCACGATAGGGAAGGTTGTCTTTGATTACAGGCACTTCCTTGAAAATTTTGATCCATTCATGCAAGCGAGGGAATGTGTGGGCTTCAACTAGCTTCACTCCTATCAAATCTTGTGTAACTCCCAGCCAAAGTAAAATCCCTCCAAAGACTATATCAACTATTCCGATGATATCTCCATTGAAGAATTTCTTCTCTCCAAGAGCTTGTTCTTCTATTGTTCTCAGCATTTCAAGGATATCATTCATGGCCTTTTCATGTTCTTCTCCAGTGGTTAAAAAAATTCTCCACATAGTAAGACCCTATATATGTATCATATATAATCAAGAAAATGATCAAACAAGAAAGTTAATTATATCAATTCAACCACATGTGAATGGACTGACTTTAATTTGATACAATTAACTAAATTGTGTAAACTGCCTTCTCATAAACAGACACCCTTAAATATAGCATTTCTATGTGCAGTAAGAAAATTATATATGGTATACTCAATGTTGTTTATGCATTTTTAGAAGTAAAACAGCCACTAAAATGAAACTATTTACCTTGTGCTCAGCAAATTTAACCCATAACCGAGTCACGGCTCTGTCATAAGAATCATTTGGCAGCAAGGGATTTTGCAGCCATGTCTCTTCTATGTATTCAAGGATGATAAGGACTCACAGATTGGTTTTCCACGATGAACAAGCACCGGTATCTTCTTGTGGACTGGGTTGAATTGTAGAAGCAGATGACTTTTGTTGGACAAGTCTTCTTCTATGTATTCGTATGGTATACCCTTTAGTTTGAGAGCCCATATTACTTGTAAAGAAATGGACTAAGCCATGTTCCAAGTAGCTTGACCTCTTCCATGTTTCACAGATTGGGAGTTATGATCCCATAGTGTCAATTTATATTGATTTTTGAATAAGGATTGCTTGGGCACCAAGATCAATACAAGCCACGCATATGGAGACCCGACTATGAGAGGTTGAATTCCAATGTAGTGTAATGCATGTTATTTTCTTTCTTACAATTTATATTGATTTTTGAGTGAGTCTTGCTTCGGCACCAAGATCAATACAAACCACACATATATAGACACGACTATGAGAGGTTGAATTCCAATGTAGTGTAATGCATGTTATTTTCCTTTCTACAATTAAATAAGTTTTATTTTTGTCATTGCCAGGTCAGATGAGGTGAGCAGCAAAATTTATTGTTACCATGGGCATTCACTTTGAGCTAGTTTACTGTGTTATAAGATAATGCAATAGCTGTAAATAGGTTAAATAGTAGAACTGAGACATCTAATGTGTTTTAAAAAATAACACAGGTCTCTTATATTTTTATATTTTTGTAACAATGATTTTTTTTGTTAATTTTTTATATACAAATAATTATCTAAAAATTTCAAAAATACTTTTAAAATTTTTATATAATCATATATTTTTTGAATTTTTCTCATAAAATATACCTTTTGTAATCGTATAACTTATGATTCTTTAATCTATTATAATTTTACAATTTGGACTGATTGGATGAGTTAAATGGTCAAATCGAGTTATATCACAAGTATAAAAAATTTATGTTGCATTTGAGAACATCAAATTTATGTCTTAAAATTTTGATTCGAGAAAACTTGGTTAAAATTTTCAACTAAATTTGGAGAAAACTTGGTTAAAATTTTTAGCTAATTTTTTTTCAATTTTAAGCTTAACCGCATTTTCAAGCTGTAATGCACACATTTTCAACTACTATAAGTTGACTTCAAAAGGAGTGTAATTTGTCTTCCTTTTTGTAGTTATATACATGAGATGGGCAAAGCAAAACTTCCTTTTATGTCAGCTTTTTATTTCCTTGACCTTTCAGCCAATAATAGAGAGAGAGAGAGAGAGAGAGAGCAATCTCTATATGGAAGGTAGCACGAGTCAAAAGATTCGGTAGATGAATTGCTATTGTTGGAGTCATGACAGTATTCAACAATTATTTGAGAGTGCAATTCTCTTGATTTTTTTTTGAGCAATGCTACACGTCATGAAAATATTTCATGAATTTTTATCTTGAATGATGTGGCAATTAAATGGCGAGTTAGTATTGGTGGGATTCCCCCCATACACGGAATGTCAATGGTATTATCACTTGCCACATCATTCATGAAGGCAATTCATGATAAAATTTCATGACGTTTAGCATTTCCCTTTTTTTTTAGTGCTAAGAATCAAACAACTATCTCCATGATGTTCTAAAAAATAAGAATGCTATACGTCATGAAAATATTTTATAAATTTTTATTTTGAATGATGTGACAATTAAATGGTAATTTAGTATTGGTGGGATTCCCCCATACACGGAATGTTAATGGTATTATCACTTGCCACATCATTCATGAAGGCAATTCATGATAAAATTTTATGACGTTTAACATTTTTCCTAAAAAATTACTGTTGATATGACTTTTTCAAAAACCAAAAGAATTTATTTAGTGATATGAAAGCTTTGCCAAGCCCAATCCTCTGATATTTGAAAACTGTTTTTTATTCATCAGCAAAACATAACAAGCTGAGAAAAACATAAACACATGGAGAAAACTAAAACCAATCATGGAGATGCTACAAACATCTCCCGCAGGTGCTTGAATCTCACCAACATTTGATCGCGATCAGGAAGGTTATCTTTGATTACAGGCGCTTCCTTGAAATTTTTGGTCCATTCATGCAAGCGAGGGAAAGTGTTGGCTTCAAGTAGCTTCACTCCTAATACGTCTTCGATATCTCCCATCCAGATAGCAATGCCTCCGAAGGCTATATCAACCATGCCGATCCTCTCTCCACCAAAGAATTTCTTCTCTCCGATTGCGTGTTCTTCGATTGTTCTCAGCATTTCCAGGCTGTCCTTCAAGGCCTTTTCATGTTCTTCTCCGGTGGTTCGAAACATTGTCCACAAAGTGGGATTCTGTATGTAACATAATCAAGAAAATTATCAAACAATATATATATATATATATATATATATTGCACTATATTGTCTAGTGTTTATGAATTTTCTTTCCAAGTAAAAAGAAGTGCTGAACTAAAAATTTATCTTACCTCAGCAAATTTAGCCCAAAATCGAGCCACAGCTCTGTCATAAGGATCAGCAGGCAGCAAGGGGTGTTGTGGCCATGTTTGTTCGATGTATTCGAGGATGATCATGGACTCACAAATTGGTTTTCCACCATGAACAAGCACGGGGACTTTCTTGTGAACTGGGTTGTGTTGTAGAAGAAGAGGACTTTTATTTGACAAATCCTCTTCTATGTATTCATAAGGTATGCCCTTCAGTTTGAGCGCCCATATAACTTTGTAACTAAATGGACTAGTCCATGCTCCAAGTAGCTTTACCTCTTCCATGTTTGACAGATTGGGAGCTCTTCTCCCAAAGACTCAATTATTTATATTGATTTTTGGATAAGTCTTCATTGGGCACCAAGATAAATACACACACATATAGACAAGACTATGAGAGGAATGGTTGAATTCAAGTGTAGTGGAATGCAAGTTGTTTTTTTCTGTTTTTTTTACAATTAAATAAGTTTAATTTTTTTTATAGCATACATAAGATGAGGTGACCAGCGAATTTTTTATTATCACGGTGACAGGGCGGAGTCAGGATTGGAGGGTGCGAAGGGTTAAAAAAAAATGTGTAAGAAATTTCGTCAACTAAAAAAATCTTAGAAATTTCACCAATAGAAATATATTATAAATCAAAAAAATTTCATCTCCATAAAAATTATTCCCAATAAAAATTAAAATTGAACTCAAATATATAATATTTTAAGGAAAAAAATAAACAAAACAAAATAGAAAAACATGATGTAAAAGGCTAAAATAGTGTCATCTGTTTCACTTCACTGAATCATACATCAAACACATATATATATATATAACTATAGCAAAGACAAAAAAAAAAAAATTAACAAATATGTTAGATTAGAATTTGGATGTGAGATTTGGACATCTAACTCAAAACTCATTTCTCTTTTAATAATATATGTGAATAGATACAGTCTTAGAGAGAGAGAATAAAACTTTGAACAAAATTGACCCAAAATCAAGCCACAGCCCTGTCACATGGATCAGTAGGCAGCAAGGGGTTTTGTGGCCATGTCTCTTCGATGCATTCGAGGATGATCATGGACTCACAAATTGGTTTTCCACCATGAACAAGCACAGGATCTTCTTGTGAACTGGGTTGTGTTGTAGGAGCAGAGGACTTTTATTTGAAAAATCTTCTTCTATGCATTCATAAGGTATGCCCTTTAGTTTCAGAGCCCATATTACTCTGCAACTAAATGGACTTTGCCTTTTTCCAAGTAGCTTCACCTCTTCCATCTTTGAAAGATCCATGGACAAGCTTGCTTTGGGCACAAAGCTAGAGATTAAGAGGCAGTATATATGTATGTGTGTGTATATACTATATATATAATATGTAACATATACAAGCCGGTTGAATTCAAATAGTGGAAGTTAATTATCTTCCTTCATATTATTTATTTAGTTTATTATTATTATTATTATTTTAAGTTGCAGGAAGGTGTCTTGGGTGGTGATTTGAGTCTTGAGGTCAACTTGATAGTGGTTTATTATCTTGAAATGCAAAAATTATATAGTCCAACAAATGTTACTAGAGAGAAAATTATACAATTTGGACAGAACGGATGAATTAAATGGTCAAATAGAGTTATATCACAAATCTAAAAACGTTATGTTGTGTTTGGGAACATGAAATTCATGCCATGAAATTTCAATTCGAGAAAACTTGGTTAAAATTTTCAACTAAATTTTGAAAAAACTTGGTTAAAATTTTTAACTAAATTTTTTTCAATTTTAAGCTTAACCGCATTTTCATGCTGTAATGCACACATTTTCAACTACTTGACTTCAAAAGTACTGTAATTTATCTTCCGTTTTGTAGTTATATGAGATGGGCAAAGCAAAAGTTGCTTTTGCAGGGGCAATTACTTTGGTCCTTGGGCCATGAGGTGTCAACTTTGTGTTGTTTTCTGTCCTGACATTGCTTCTTTTTTTTTCAACCTTGTGGTGGTATTGTCAAAGTTACATAAATAAGTGTCTCCACGAAAGCGATTCTATGATACAAGGACATCTATGAGTTAGTTAAATTTGATTCTCCAAATTTAAGTTTTAGGCAATCATTTCAGTATTTTAGTCAGTCACATCATTATATTAGAATTTTTAAATTTTAATTTCACAACAGGTTCTTCAAATTTATATTTTAGCCAGTTACAATCTCTAAATTTTGACTCCACAACAGGCTCTGATTTTCACTACCCACAATTAAATAATCTTACACAATTAAATTAATCTAAAATTTTACATATATACATATTTATATTAAAAAAATTTATACTTTTTTAACTTGAAAATTTCATAATTTTTTTGTTTTAAGTAAAAAAAAAGGCTAAGTGGTACTCAAATTAAAGCTCTCAAAATTATTTTTCTAACAAAATTAGTTTCATAAAAATTCAATTTGTAGTGAAAGTTATTGAGATTTAAGTGAATGATATATATATATATATATACATGCACAGACTCCTATAAAGTTGAGAACAAAAAAACAATATAATAAGTCTTTAGTTTGTTATATGGTTGGCCAAATTCAGCCAACCATTAAGCTAACCAACTATGGGTCCCGCAATTTTAGCGAATGTGTTGTTTGGCTACAGTGATGATCGGTTGGCCAGACTTGTGTCTGGCCAACCCGTTGCTCATGCTCTAAGACACTGGTAAAGTCCTTTTTAGGGATGACAATTTCCTCCGCCCAGGTGGGTTTCTACCCCGCTCCGCCTCTAATGGAGGGAATTTTGTCCGTCTCTAATAGGAGTAAGGGCAGATATGATTTTTTTAAAAAAACTCGCCTAGTACGCGCCCCGTCCCGATTATATACATACATATATATAGTGACATAATTATATGAAGTGTGCCATTTCTTTTATTATTATATTACTTATATAAATATAGTATACTAGATATATGACAGCCACTAGGGTTTACCTTGTTCTACTCTATTTCTTTTTTTATCTTACGACTAAAAGAGAACTCTCTCTATCTATCTTGTGTACATAATAGATCTATAATAAAAAGTTTCTTGAAGACCAAAACTGTTTCTATCTCCATCTACATATGTATGTATGTTTGTATAATTTTCTTTGGTCTTATATATTGGGGTTTTGACTGTAAGAGTGTTGTATTATCATTTGTGCACATTTAGCCCAAACATCGAATTCAAGGCAAATAAAGCAAAGGATTTTAAGGATTTTGTTATTTCTCTCTTTCTCTAAATGGAGTAGTGGTGGTATGCTTACCACAAATCCGTTAGGATTCTTAACAGGAGATGGATTAAGTATTTTCTTGACGGGGCGGGGTAGGATTTTGGCATACCCGCCACGTTGCCATCCCTAGTCCTTTTAGATGTCTATTACTATTGGGCCAGAGCGTTAAAACATCAACAAATGGTACAAAACTACAAATAGAAGGTTATGTCAGCTTTTTATATCCTTGACCTTTTAGCCAATAATGAGAGAGAGGAGAGTGAGCGAGAGAGAGAGAGAGAGAGGGGGGGGGGGAATTATCGAAATATGCATGTAGGATCCCCAAATTATAGTTATACGAAAATTCAAAGTTTAATACACAGCAATGCCAAGTTTAGCAAAACTATGTGCCAGTACAACAAATGGCTCAAAGCCATCGGAAGTGCAGGAAAACTCATAAGGAAGCCCATAAATCGTCTTCCTCATCTAGGCAATTCACATATAATTTTTCGATAAGCCAACCATCAGAAGACTCGGTTAACCCAGCTATCAAAGGTCGCTGCCGACCGAGTGCAGAGACATCGACGCAAGCTGTCAATGCTCCTTGAACAAGGGGATGGGGGACATGATGATGAATCGAGCCGATTCAAAACCCAGCAAAAGATTTGCCACGTGACTGCTCTGATGAAGCAGCCTCAGTTCTGAAAAAAGATCTCAATAAGCAATACACTGATACGGGGAACAATTCCAAAGTAGGCTTGGGCCTAAAGCATTCATGGTGAAAAGAATGTGCAAAATCACCACACCAAGAAATACCTTGTACCAAACTCTTAGAGCCCAATAAGGCAAGTGGAGTGAAATGTGCGGATGTTCTGATCCAGCCGAATTCAATTAAGATAATTTCAGATATGGACCAAGCCCAAACTTCTTGTTATAACCCTTCTTTAACTGAACAGGCTAGAGCAGGCCCGAGGAGATAGATCCTATTTCAACAAATATTGTCATTACAAAGGAAAAGGATCCCGTTCAACATTCTTGGAGAATGAAAGCTCGGGCTACCAGAATGGAGAAGCACTGGGATCTTCTTGTGAACTGGGTTGTATTGTAGAAGCAGAGGACTTTTGTTGGACAAGTCTTCTTCTATGTATTCATATGGTACACCCTTTAGTTTGAGAGCCCAATAAAGAAATGGACTAGGCCATGTTCCAAGTAGCTTCACCTCTTCCATGTTTGATAGATTGGGAGTTCTAATTCCATAGAGTCAATTTATATTAATTTTTGAATAAGTCTTGCTTGGGCACGAAGATCAATACAAACCACACATATATAGACACGACTATGAGAGGTTGAATTCCAATGTGGTGTACAGCAAGTTATTTTCCTTTTTACAATTAAATAAGTTTTATTTTTGTCATTGCCAAGTCAGATGAGGTGACCAGCAAAATTTATTGTTACCATGGGCGTTCACTTTGAGCTAGTTTACTATGTTATAAGATAATGCAATAAAATAAATTACATTCACAGCTCTGTAAATAGGTTAAACAGTAGAAGTGAGATATCTTGAGTGTTTTAAAAAATAACACTGATTTCTTATATTTACATATTTTTATAACACTGACTTTTTCTGTCAACTTTTTATGTATAAATAATCATCTAAAAATTTTAAAAATACCTTTAGAATTTTTATATAATCATATATTTTTAAAAAATTTCACATGAAGTATACCTCTCGTAATTGTTTAACTTATCATTCTTTAATCTATTATAATTTTACTTAACAAAAAAAAATTAAAAAAATTATACAGGGAAATAATTTTTAAAAATTGTATAGAGGAGGATGTCAATGTTATTTTGGAAAGGTGAGGGTAATTTTTCTATAATTTTTTTTTTATTTTCAGTTCAAGACTTTGATGTTTGCATTTTTTAGTATTGTTTAATTTGATTTTTTTTTATTTTAAATTTTTTTAGTATCACCTCTAATAGGTAATGGTGTTGGAGGAAGATTTTGAATTTCAAATCCCTTGCTAGACCTCTCATAAATCACTCAATTGGCAATGCCAATAATTATAATATCTTGGATTTTTATTTGAAGGTAAATTAATAAAGCTTCATGTGAAAGCTTATAGTCTCCATATATCTAGAAGTTGATTTGATAAAAAAAGTATTTATATAAAAATCAAAGAAGAGAACACGTGTTCATCTGTAAGTACTATACCAACACGTGGTACAAGTTATAGCATTATGAGTGAGTTCCGTCAATTTGATCGCGGCCAGAGAGAGAGGGAGTGTAATACCCTGTTCCAACACATGACATCATATTGTCCGCTTTAGGCCTGAGCCCGCACGATTTTGCTCTTGGGTTTTACCCCAAAAGGCCTTATACCATTTGAAGATAACATACTACATATAAGCACATCCCCTTTTTCACGCTCAGGCGATGTGGGATTGAGCACATCATATCCTGTTAGTGTCGTAGTTCAGCCCAGTGTTTGTCTTCATACTCGCCCACTCACACCCGTCCACAAGGGTTATTACAATCCACCTCCTACAAGGCCTGACGCCCTCGTCGACACACTTTCGGCTGGGTTCAGGCTCTGATACCAACTGTAATACCCCGCTCCAACACATGGTATAATATTGTTCGCTTTGGGCCTGAGCCTACACGATTTTGCTCTTGACTTTTACCCCAGAAGGCCTCATACCATTTGAAGAGAACACACTACATATAAGCACATCCCCTTCTCCACACCCAAGCGATGTGGGATTGAGCACCCTGTACCCTGTCAATGTGGTAGCTTAGCACAGTGTCTGTCTTTGCACTTACTCACTCACACCCGTCCACAAGGGTTACTACAAGGTACAAGGTGCGGTGCTCAATCCCACATCACCTGTGTGTGGAAAAGGGGATGTGCTTATATGTAGTATGTTTTCTTCAAATGGTATGAGACCTTTTGTGATAAAACCCAAGAGCAAAATCGTGCGAGCTCAAACCCAAAGCGGACAATATCATACCATGTGTTGGAGGGGGGTATTACAGTTGGTATCAGAGCCTGAACCCAGCCGAAAGTGTGCCAACGAGGATGTCGTGCCTCGTAGGGGGGTGGATTGTAGTAACCCTTGTGAACGGGTGTAAGTGGACGTGTAGTAACCCTTCTGGATGGGTATGAGTGGGCGGGTGCAAAGATAGACACTGGGCTGAACTACCACACTGATAGGGTACAAGGTGCTCAATCCCACATCGACTTGGTGTGGAAAAGGGGATGTGCTTATATGTAGTATATTCTCTTCAAATGGTATGAGGCCTTTTGGGGTTAAACCCAATAGCAAAACCGTGCGGGCTGTAGTAACCCTTATGGATGGGTGTGAGAAGCAGACACTAGACTAAGCTACCACACTGACAGGGTACAGGATGCTCAATTCTACATCGCCTGGGTGTGAAAAAGGGGATGTGCTTATATGTAGTATATTCTCTTCAAATGGTATGAGGCCTTTTGGGATAAAACCCAAGAACAAAACCGTGTGGGCTTAGGCCCAAAGCGGACAATATCATACCATGTGTTGGAGCGGGGTATTATAGTTGGTATTAGAGCCTGAACCCAGCCAAAAGTGTGCCGACGAGGACGTCGGGCCTCGTAGGGGGGTGGATTGTAGTAACCCTTGTGGACGGTGTGAGTGGGCGGGTGCGAAGACAGACACCGAGCTGAGCTACCACACTGACAGGGTACAGGGTGCTCAATCCCAAATTGTCTGGGTGTAAAAAAGGGGATGTGATTATATGTAGTATATTATCTTCAAATGGTATAAGGCCTTTTGGGGTAAAACCCTAGAGCAAAACTGTGCAGGCTCAGGCTCAAAGTGGACAATATCATACCATGTGTTGGAGCGGGGTATTACAGTTTGTAGTAACCCTTGTGGATGAGTGTGAGTGGGCGGGTGCGAAGATAGACACTGGGCTGAGCTACCATACTGACAGGGCATAAGGTGCTCAATCCCACATCGCCTGGGTGTGGAAAAGGGAATGTGCTTAAATATAGTATGTTCTCTTCAAATAGTTTGAGGCCTTTTGGGATAAAACCCAAGAGCAAAGCCGTACGGGCTTAGGCCCAAAGAGGACAATATCATACCATGTGTTGGAGCGGGGTATTACAGTTGGTATCAGAGCCTGAACCCAGCCAGAAGTGTGCCGACGAGGACGTCAGGCCTCGTAGGGGGGTGGATTATAGTAACCCTTGTGAACGGGTGTGAGTGGGCGGATGCGAAGATAGACACTGGGCTGAGCTACCACACTGACAGGGTACATGGTGCTCAATCCCACATTGCCTGAGTGTGGAAAAAGGGATGTGCTTATATGTAGTATGTTCTTTTCAAATGGTATGAGGCTTTTTTGGATAAAACTCAAAAGCAAAACTGTGCGGGCTCAGGCTCAAAGCGGATAATATCATACCATGTGTTGGAGTGGGGTATTACAGGGCGGGTGCGAAGATAGACACTGGGCTAAGCTATCACACTGACAGGATACAGGGTGCTCAATCCCACGTTGCCTGGGTGTGGAGAAGGGGATGTGCTTATATGTAGTGTGTTCTCTTCAAATGGTATGACGCCTTTTGGGGTAAAATTCAAGACCAAAATCGTGCAGGCTCAGGCCCAAAGTGAACAATATCATACCATGTGTTGGAGTGGGGTATTACTGGGAGGGAAAGAAAAAGAAAGAAAGTAGGACCGGAGAAAATTGAGTGTAGAGCCCAAAAATGTAGGTTTCCCAAACTTTTTTCAAATCTTTGAAATTATTGTTTTACTTGACAAAAAGTAGAAGATTTCGTAAATGGTTTGTCTTGTGTGAGATATGGATTTACATTGCAAACCCTTCTTGAATCAGGTGAATGTTTGTGATAAATCTTTGTGTTTAGAAATTGGAACTGAACAACATGGGTTTGGGTTGAATTTGTAAAACCTGAATTTTTTAAAATAGAGTATATCTTTTAGATTCATTTGAAACTGGTTTTATGTAATTTGGGTAAATATGCTATTATTGATGAGTTTTCAAAGGAGACAACTTAGACATGAGAACTGTAAACTGTTTCTTTTGAATTTTGTTATTCTGAAATTGGGTTTTGTAAACATAGAAATTTCATGAAATTGATTTTAAACTGTTACGTTGTACTTAACATGTTTATCCAGCTCCATTGTGAGAATTCTTTTTATATCTTGTTACTGGAGTTTCTAATTGAAATTGTTATATGTAAGCTTTTAAATTAAGAGCTGGGGTACAAAGGTTGGCCGGGGTTTTAACACCATCTTGTTGAATTGAAGGTTAGGGCCACGCCATAAGGTTGGACATCATCTTGTTAAAATTGAGGGTTGGAGCCATACCGAAAGGATGGCAGGTGTTTCAACACCATATTGTTGAAATAGGATTAAGGCTACGCCGAAAGGTTGGTAGATGTTCTAATAGAGACCATTTGATTATTGAGAGTTGGGGTCACGTTGGTGATTAAGAAAGACATTCATCTTATTGGTAATGAAAATAATTAAAATTATGGACTAATCTTGTTGGAATCGGAAATGGATCATGAATTTGTTGAAATTTAATCCATACTCAACTTATAGAAATCAATACTGCAATTAATTAAATAGGAGATTTTAATTGACATACCTGAATGAAGATTAAGCTGTACAATACCTTTGAATTTCTGCAAAAGATCCTTAGAGAGCTCTACTCCCTTTCTGAGAGTTGTCCTTTGATAGGGCTGAATAAGGGTTATGAAACTCTTATTTATAACAACAATAGGGGGGACGGCTTCTCTACAAAATAAAATACCTAAGTCTCACTTCCTATCATGGAGACGTAGATATCAACGGTTAAGATTAAATCCTACCAAATAAAGTTGAAAAACCACAATCCAACGGTGTAAATATTATACTGTCAATTAGACCACAATTGACAAATATAACCCCAACCCATCAAGTAACAATAATTATATTGCAATCCAATTTTAGAAATAATGCATAGAACCACAAAAAATATTTTATTTATTTAAAATATTCCAACAATCTCCCACTTGGTTCATGCACTTTAAGTTTTATAAAACGATACTATGGATTGCAACACTTTAGAAAAGTCGAGTGGCCACTCATTTTATTTTTTAAAAAAATACAATTATTGAAATAGATGGGTTGAAACTTAAAACACTCTCTTCCATAGACTTCCTCAATAGTGGATCATGGATGCGTAGACAAGTAATATTTTAGTCTAAACAGTTCCATAATCTCAAAACTGATTCCATCTAGGATTTGAGCAAATATATTAGTTTTACTGCATTTCATGAGATGCGCAAACTGCATGTGATCTAAACGCACACCTCACTATCCGTCCTGCTTCATACCATCACGGTATATCACCTGAACATATTACAGCAAACCACCAACCTTCTGTCTAGTGTGAGGGTTTACCGATATAGAGTCAATCCCATATCTAGCCCAAGCTATCCTCATGGAGTGTGAAACACTCCCACAGGCACTTTAATAATTATGTTTGGGTTTACCAATGTGGTGTCAATCCAACATCTAATCCAAACACCCTCATGAGTGTAACATCTCCAGGCAAACATAATAGCACGTGCATAAACTATATGTAAATAATAATGATGCATCATAACTTTATTTTACATGTAAATAACTGTCACCAAAAGGCGTAAATTAACTGAAGGAAAAATAACTATCACCATAAGGTGTAAATAAGCTGAAAGCTTACTGTAATGTAACATGATGTAAAGAAAAAACAAACATCATTACACAGAGACTCTTGAACACCTATCCGGATCACGTGCTCCTTAAAAATTTGCAGCTAAATACCTTTAATGAGAGGATCTGCAATAGTATTTTATGTGGGGAACCTCAATCGCATCTTCCTTAACCTTTTAACACACGAAAAAATGTACTTTATGTCAATGTGTTTATTACACTTGGTTAACCTTTCATTTTTCACATACTTTGTAACAACTTCATTGTCACAGAAAATATCATAGGCTTGTGTATGGAGTCCACAACCTTCAAATCCACAATAAAAATTTCTCAGTCACATGACATGTTTGGTTGTTTCACAAAACTAACCAACTCTACATACATAGTGAAATATGTGATAATAGACTTCTTAGAGCTTTTTCATGAGACAACTCCTTGAGCTAGCATAAAAAATAAATTCAGAAATGAATTTTCTACTACTCGAGCAACCTGCAAAGTCAGCATCGGAATAACCAACTATCTCAAAGTAATCTGATTTCCTGTAAATCAACATGAACTCTTTAGTTCTCTGGAGATACCTTAAGACTTTCTTCACTACCTTCGAATAAACAATGTGCAGATTTTGCTAAAATTAACTTGACTTCTCACAAAATCATTATCGAGACACTTTTATTCTGACAACATTTTTCCTTTAACACCTTGAACCTCACTTGGTACACAATATCTTCATCTCAAAAGTTTTCAATATTTTATCAATACATGCCTTTTGAGAAAGTCCAAATTTTCTGTAGTGCATGTATTACATGAATGTCATTACTAACTAATAAAATATCATTAACATATAAGAAAAAGATAACAAATTAACTTCCACTAAACTTGAAGTATATGTATTAGATCACGATATTCTTCAAGTTGAGACATGCATATCATTTCTTTAATTTCTCCATTGAGAAACAATGTCTAGACATCCATCTAACGCAATTCAATATCATAATTCATGAGTCTTTTGATGAAACTAGGGAAACATTTCAGAGAAATCATCATCTCTTATATCTATGATACACCTCAAAATCATTAAGTATAAAAGAAACCACAAAATTCTAGACTCCCACTGAATTCATACATCCTCAATAAATTTTGCAATGACATATTTCAACAATTTTTTTCATAGGTTTAGAGGAATAATAAAAGCAATAACTAAAAGATCTCTCAAGATACTCAATAAAATGACAAGTGACAGTGTAAGGATCAAGTTTCTTAATATCTAGATTATACAATTTCACCTCTACAAGGCATCCTCACACATGTAAATGTCTGAGACTGGGTCTATGGCCCATTTAAAACATTGAGATATGTACTAAAACAGCACGATTCACACCCTCCATATCTATAACCTTAAAATTATATTTTTTCTGCATCTTCCCCTTGACAGAGTCAACACATAAATTATAATCTGAAAAATTAGTAGTCTAATAATCTTATCCTTAACCAAACGTTCATGTTTTTTTCAAGAGATATACCCCAATTTCATATGTCATAGCATAGACGAATCCTTTCCAACGAAAGCACAATTTTATCGGGAAAGTATCGAGCCCATAGATAAACAAGAGGCATATATGATCTCTCTTGAATCAATCATCATATATATTCAGGCACGTTTACCTAATTGGGCTAAAAAATTACCACAATTTTTTATTCATGTTTTGTTTTCCTTTAACTTTTCTGTTCTACCTGATTTCCTTTCCTACTGCTTATTTTCTTGTAAAAAATATTCTTACTGCTATCATTTAAGATAAGATGGTCTGACTCAATTTTAATTCCCTTGAGTCGCTCTTCCTTAATCACACAAAGTGCTAATAGCTGGTTAATATTTTATTTTGTTTCATGTGAATTATAATTCACCTTGAATTTCTCAAAAAAGACCTAAACAGAGAATTAATATATCATTATGTGAACTAATAACTCATCATCAAATGTGATTCTCTGCTCCTTTAAAGCATTAACCAGTTTGCACATCGTATAAATGTGTTCCCTCACTGAACCATTGCCATCATATCTGGCTGACACAAGTTGTGTCAAATAATAATACTGTAACTGCTTCTTGGTACCATAAACAACTTCCTGATCAGATCAAGTACCTTCTTAGCAGTATTAAATAATAGAATATCACCCCACAAGTCACACCAATAGAAGCACAAATCAACCTTATGGCAATTGAATTATCTTTAGTCCACTTAAAATGTAATAACTTTACTACCTCAGAAGACTCTGCAACCACCATAGAGGGTTTATCCTTAAAAGGTACAGACTCGTAGTCTAAGAAACCTAATATAATATCAAAACATGTCCCCTAGGTAAGAATAATTTGAATCATCCAGTGGTTCAATCCCTGTAAGTTATATCTGAATTGCGGAAGCGTTAAGAACCTCAATACATGTTATATTAAATAACACCACATAAATAACATATAAAATAATATGTCACAGCTTTAGGGATTATTACTTTAATTCGTACTTGGAGTTTTAAGCCGAATTTATCAGGGTGTTTTACTATGTACAAAATTTTCCACCCTACGAGAATAGATAATATGTCATTTAAAAATCACCTTTGGGTAGAATTTTAAATACATTTACCTCCCAAATTTGCGATTAAAATCACACATAGACCTAGTTAATTATGCTTCCACTACCTTTGGGCAAGAGGGTTATTTAGTTTTAACCCAAACACTCTCAACTATTCTACTCACTTATCCTACATTAATACACTGATCACCTTTGGGCAGAACTAATGCCTAATATAGGTAAGTGCACTGTAAGACCTTAATAAGACCAATATTTGTCTTTAAAATTTTCAAAAATAATAACCTACATGAGTGAATGTCACCTTTGGGCAAGTATCACTCACTTTGGATACTACATTGAAAAGATCACTTTACCGGTCTTCCTAAACTCTAAGGAAAGACCTAAACTTTAAATTCCATTTTTATTTTGGGTTCACAAATTTATTTATAATGCACATAAAATAAACCCAAAAAAAATGGGACAAAGTATAAACATGGATCCAAAAAAAACTTTAATATAAATAAAAGAAATATATTTATATTTATCCATGCACATAAAATTTACTGTTCAAAAATTTATTGAACAAAATGAAATTAACTTAATAAAAAACTTTCATTTTTATAAAAAAAAAAGAGATAAAACTAATATATATACAATTAAATGTATATACATTTGCAAAACATTCATCAGAACCTTTAAAACCTGTCTTATGGAAGTATGCCCAATTATTTTCCTTGAGTTAATATAAAAATATATATATATATATATATATTTTATTTTATATTTAATTGACTTCAATTCTTGAAATCAACTCAATGAAAACACAAAGAAATCTCTCCGGGTCATGAATATGGCAACATTACGCATGAGAATAGAAAACTAATGCCATGTCACGCAAATTTTTTTTTTATTTTGTCCAACCATGTGTGTCAATTATATACCGTACCCATTACAATATGGAATAAAGCATAGAAACAGTAAGCAGGTGGGCAACGCAGCTTCTTTAATGTGGCAAAGCAAAACCAAGCATACAGGAAACTTCCATATTTAAAATCACATCTTATTTCATGCACAAAAGTCGAGAACTAAACAATCAGACTTTGTGTAATCACATGTATACTTATGCACATAAATCAAGAGCAAACTATCAGATTGTGTGTCCACTGTAACCGCATGTATATATATATATATATATATATATATATATATATATATATATATATAAGTTTAGTCAAAATCAGTGAATCAAATGTACGATTTTTTAAATTTTCATATAAACTTCAAATCCAGATAACTAAAAAGATAAATCAGTGAACGCACATAATATGATCAAATTTCATGTCGATAAACAATATATCAAATAATTTATCTCTTGATTTCTACAATAAAAATCTCAATTCCTAATCTGGCTCTGATACCAACTGTTAAAATTTAATCCATACTCAACTTGTAGAAATCAAGAATACTGCAATTAATTAAATAGGAGATTTTAATTGACATACCTGAATGAAGATTAAGCTGTACAATACCTTTGAATTTCTGAAAGAGATCCTTAGAGAGCTCTACCCCCTTTCTGAGAGTTGTCCTTCGATAAGGCTGACTAAGGGTTATGAAACTCTTATTTATAACAATAACAGGGGGGACGGCTTCTCTACAAAATAAAATACCTAAGTCTTCCTTCCTATCATGGAGACGTAGATATCAACGGTTATGATTAAATCCCACCAAATAAAGTTGGAAAACCATAATCCAACGGTGTAAATATTATACTGTCAATTAGACCACAATTGACAAGTATAACCCCAACCCATCAAGTAACAATAATTATATTGCAATCCAATTTTAGAAATAATGGATAGAACCACAAAAAAATATTTTATTTATTTAAAATATTCCAACAGAATTGTGTTAATTGAGACATACTTGGGTTATTTACTATGATTGTATTTTGCCTTTTAAACTAGTTGTTCAGTTCACTTTGATTGAAAAAATACTATAATTGAATAAGGGCGAGATGAAATATTCAATATTTGAATATACAGACCGTTCAAATTTGGATCATATAAGGAATAACCATCCGCATCAGATTACAAAGAGAAGAGTCTTTTAGATCATGAATAACCATCCGCGTCAGAGTACAAAGAGAAGAATCTTACTTCACGTGAACCAAAAAATTGAATCTTTATAAATGAGAGACCAGCCAACTCGTCAGGTACGCAATAATAAATGCAATTCTACTCTCCATATTTTAATGACTGTCAGTATCGGAGTGTACAGCCGATACTCTACCGATATCAGCTTAGTCACATCTCCTCTCTCTTAGAGAAGTTGAAGCAGAACTGAATCATGCAAAAATCGCATCAACTTCTAAACTAGTTAAATTTGTTTTTATTTGCATATATATGTCGAAAAAGAAAAGTTCTCTTACATGGATGAAAATTAATGATTATTCAACAACAAAAAAAAATGAAAACTTATTCGACTCTAGTAGCTCTTCTTTTTTTATTAAAATATTTTTCTGGTTGGAAACGTGGAGAGAGAAAACAAGAAGTGAAGAAGAGCTTAAGTTGTATTGATTTTGAGAACGTGGTGCCTAGCCAGTCGTTCCTCATTACTGTTTATTTGCATTGCCCATTCATTGTATTAGATAGTGTTTTGGACTATGCAAAGTATTGAAATTTTTATGACTTAAGAGTTACTGTTTCCCCCTTCTGTAATGTACTTGATGGATGTCTATTTGTATAATTGCTGAGGACTTATAGATGCATGAAGTTAAAGACACGTTTGATTGGTACAATGACAATTACTTTTGCTCAAAAGCGATAAGTCTCGAATTCAAGACTTGAAAACAGTTTCTCTAAAAATGAAAGTAAGACTAGCCGACATTTACCTCTCTTAAATTTCGCTCAAGCAGAAACTTAAATGGAAGTAGGCTAGCTGACATTTATCTCTTCTAAACTCCGCCGCTCAAGCGGGAGCTTTGTGCACTGAGTACGACCTTTTATTATGGTAATATACTTGAAGGTGAATCTGATGATGACCTCTTCTTCCAATGTTTTCTTTCTCAGCCTCTATTTGGAATTTCTTTCAAAATATTTGTGAACTTTGTAGCACAATGAGGATCAAATACAAATTCTTGGGTGATTGAGACAAGCTTAAGTACCCGAAAGAAGAAACTATACCAAACTATTACAAGCTTGAAAGAAACTGACATATATGAAAATAAGCCAAGTCTATTACAAGCTTGAAAGAAGAAGCACTAGAATCTTCATGTGAACGGCGTCGTATAGTAGAAGCAGAGTAACCTTTCACTTTGAGAACCCATATAACACTAACTATATATATGGGCCTGGCAATGTTCCAAATAGCTTCACCTCTTCCATCTTTGAGAGACCAATGGAAGAGCCCTTTTGTCCCATAGAGTCAACCCTATGGTTATTATTAATTGGGCAAGTCTTGCTTGGGCACCAAGCTCGAGTTTTAAACAACAAGATTTGGTTCAACAACTACAGGTTGAATTCAAAACTAATGTAAATTGTATTCCTGTTTATAATTAATAAGTTCTATTAATTCTTTTTTAATATCACTAGTCAATGAGGTGAGACATTATTAATACCTTAATATTTTGAATTTGAATACTAGTTAAAGGGCTGTGTTTGTTGTCCTCAATTTCCAGTATTGTTCTAATCTATAAGCTTAAAAGCCTCTACATAAAACTAATTGTAAAATACATAAACTGTTTAATTAATTACCCTCCATAATATAAAGAAAATTCATTACGAAAAACATCAAAAAAAAAATTTGAAAAAAAGTGAAACAACTAAGAAAATGAATATTTTAATCAAAAATCATGTTAGCCTCTACATAAAACTAATTTTAAAATACATAAACTGTTTAATTAATTACCCTCCATAATATAAAGAAAATTCATTACGAAAAACATCAAAAAAAATTTTTGAAAAAAAGTGAAACAACTAAGAAAATGAATATTTTAATCAAAAATCATGTTCTATTCCCATAAATATCTATGATCCAGGACATGCAATGGATAAATTTTGATACAAAATTAAGAGATTTATTAGTAGAAAATAGTTCAATTGGATAAAATAATTTCAATTTTCCTAAAGATGAAAACTCTAGGCATTTTTCTGCTAGATATTATGTTCGAAAATTACCGAATGGAAAGAAGCATGATAGAAAATAGCCCGTGTATACAAAAGATTTAGATAGAGTATTTTGCATCTCAGAAAAACAAGAAGAGTGATTTTTAAATAAACATTATTATTTATTATTTAATATTAATGTATTACATATTAAAAGGTAACTTTATATTTTGGAACCTAAGGCCTCAAATTACATTGAACCATCCTCCTTAGTGCCATAACATAAACACAAAGAACATACAATGGAAGACTCAAAGTTCAAGATTAGCCAAAATTATATAGATATCATGGAGATGCCAGCAACTTCTCCCTCAGGCGCTTGAAATACATGAACATTTCATCGCGATCCGGAAGGTTGTCTTTGATTAAGGGTGTGTCCTTAAAATTGTTGATCCATGCATGCAAGCGAGGGAACGTGTAGGCTTCAAGTAGCTTCACTCCTAACACATCTTCTATAACTTCCAACCAAACAACAATTCCTCCAAAGGCTATGTCAACTATACCGATGGTCTCTCCCCTGAAGAATTTCTTCCCTCCGAGAGCGTGTTCTTCTATTGTTCTCAGCATTTCAAGGCTATCCTTCATGGCCTTTTTGTGTTCTTCTCCGGTGGTACTTCGAAACATTGTCCAAATAGTAGTACCCTATATGTATATCATAATCAAGAAAATAAATTGTCAAAATGATGTTTATAGCTTTTTTCACATAAAAATAGAGTTCAAAGACATGAAATATGCTGCTATTGATGTCCAGAGAAAATGTGCACTAAATTATATAGTGTTTTATGCATTTTAAAAAAAAATAAAAAAAATTGAAATGGAAGTCCGAGTTTAAGTTTCGCTCCAGAGAGCCCTTATCCACTGGACACCTGTGCAAATTATGTTTTATGCATTTTTAGAAGTAAAAGAACTGCTAAAATGAAACTATTTACCTTGTCCTCAACAAATTTAGCCCAAAACCGAGCCATGGCCTTGTCAAAAGGATCATTAGGCAGCAAGGGACTTTGCAGCCATGTGTCTTCAATATATTCAAGGATGATCAAGGACTCACAGATTGGTTTTCCACAATGAACAAGCACTGGGATCTTCTTGTGAACTGGGTTGTATTGTAGAAGCAGAGAACTTTTATTGGACAAGTCTTCTTCTATGAATTCATAAGGTACACCCTTTAGTTTGAGAGCCCATATTACTCTGTAAAGAAATGGACTAGGCCATGTTCCAAGTAGCCTCACCTCTTCCATCTTTGAAAGTTCAATGGAATTAAGAGCCCCTCTCTCCCATAGAGCCATTTTATACTGATTATTGGATAACTCTTACTTGGGCACCAAGCTGTGTTTATATATTATATACACAAATGCACACATTTTCAACTACAACAAGTTGAATTCAGAAGTACTGTAGTTTGTCTTCTCTTTTATTAAACAGGAATAATTCACTAATTTTTGTTCACTAATATTTTGTTGAGTAATGATAGACTTAGTGAATGTTATTACCGAATGAGAGAAGTGAATCACTTATAGGATAAATGGAACTCAAATATTATTACGCTTTCACCATGGAAAGTGTGTTCCACCATTCCTTTGATTGTTTTGAATCATTTTCGACTTTTGTTGATTCTTTAATAGCCTCTGTATAGCTCCCATAAAACTACGAATAGCCCTGGGCTTGTTCTCAGTTAGATTGGGCCCAATCCCAAATTGGATTAGGCTTTTTTCTATGGTCTACAAGTAGAGGGGGAAAAAAAAACTAAAATCCTAAAGATTTAAAATTACAAAATAAAATACAATATACAGTGACCTATGAAGCACGGATATGGGACACGAGTACGACACGATACGGACACGGCGATGCTAAAAATTCTAAAAAAATAAGACACAAACACAACAAGGATACGGCTATAAAATAATAATATAATATATTAATATATATTAATTATTCAACTAAAAAAAGATTATATTACAGAAATATTTCAAATCATCAAGCAATTAATAACCAAACAAACTCATAAAAAAAATAGATTAAAGAACCATACTTATTTAGTCCTCTACATATATTTAGCTTAGATTTTTAATTTTAACTTAGTCGTATATAATTTCCTTTCGAAATACTTGAATATACATCACTATTATGAAGTGTCCAACATGTGTTCGAGGAGTGTCGAAGGAGTATTCTAAAAATGTCCAAGGAGTGTCCGAGAAGTATCTTAAAAATAAAAATATTATTGCACTTTTACGAAGTGTCCAACACATGTCTAAGGAGTGTTCAAGTGTCCAATACGGTGTCCGCGTGTTGACACGAGTACGGTACCTTCATTGAAGTGTCTGTACGTTTTAAACAGTGATTTTTTTTTGTTTTGAAGTGGGATTAACTTATTCTTTGGTATGACATGAGTCTGACTTGAACTATCAAACAAACAATCACTTTTTACTGACTTGTCAGTTGAGAGAATAAATATCTTGTACTTGAAATGGTTTGACATTGAAAGTAGCTTACAAAACGTTGTTGGGGCATCTTAGCTAAGATCAGGCTGCGTCCTTTGCTGCTGGGGAGTTGACCCTCGATCTTGATCACTTGTAGTGGGAGGGCCTCTAGCCCTTTCCCCAAATGCACAATTTGAGTACAAACACAATGAACAAACATGTGGATCTTCTTGTGAACTGGGTTATATCATATCGTAGAAGTAGAGTAGCCCTTCACTTTTTACACCCATATTACTCTGTAACTATATGAACTAGGCCATGTTCCAACTAGCTTCACCTCTTTCATTTTTGAGTGGCCATATGCCCAAACCCAATTCACATTCTGGTCATCCAAAGACAACAACATTCACCGCTGGTGATTGATTGATATGGAGTTAAACTTTTAGCTGCAGTGGAAAATTCTAGGACTGACAACGAGAATAGGGAGTAAAAGTGTCACGCCCTAAAATTTAAATACCTGGAACTCTAGTCCACTACCTGAATTTTGGTGCACCACTTGAAATACATAATGTCCTTCTTACCATACATCAATCCAAAATCTTTACATATAACAATCAAAATGTGATCGCTTAGATCATCTATTACAAAAACTTCATCTGCAGACTTCATCCCTCATCCTGAGAGCCAATTATATACAACAAAAATAATTACATGCTAAGAAATTTACATGTAAATGGCCTCATCGTCCTGTACAACGCTTCCATTCACTCGGTACTTGAAAATAAAATGGGGTGAGCTCAACAAGCTCAGCAAAAATTGTAAAACACTATCATTGCTCAAAAAGTTGACCTTGCCTTAAATTTCTACATATAAGGACTTGTACAACAATCTTTGTTGATTAGATTCACAAATTTTCTTATGATAATTAAACGCTAGTTAATTATCATATCCACAATTTCTTTCACACACAGATTTTTCTTATGATAATTAAACTCTAGTTAATTATCATATCCACAATTTCTTTCACAGACATATTTTTCTTATGATAATTAAACTCTAGTTAATTATCATATCCACAATTTCTTTCTCACACAGGAACCGTATTCTTAACAATTTCTTATTAAGCTAATCGTCTAGATTAACTTAACATAACCTCACGTGAGCCTCAGACTCCCCTCAAATAAATGGCATGCTTAGCCAACAAGTGGTGCGCATCATATTATAATACCTCACTCCAACACATGGTATGATATTGTCCGCTTTGGGCTTGAGCCCGCACGGGATTATAGTAACCCTTGTGGACGGGTGTAAGTGGGCGGGTGCGAAGACAGATACTGGACTGAGCTACCACACTGACAGGGTATAAGGTGCTCAATCCCACATGGCCTGGGTGTGGAAAAGGGGATGTGCTTATATGTAGTATGTTCTCTTCAAATGGTATGAGGCCTTTTGGGGTAAAACCCAAGACCAAAATCGTGCGGGCTCAGGCCCAAAGCCGACAATATCATACCATGTGTTGGAGTGGGGTATTACAGTTGGTATCAGAGCCTGAACCCAGCCGGAAGTGTGCCGACGAGGGCCTCGGGCCTCATAAGGGGGTGGATTGTAATAACCCTTGTAGACGGGTGTGAGTGGGCGGGTGCGAAGACAGACACTGGGCTGAGCTACCACACTGACATGGTACAAGATGCTCAATTCCACATCGCCTGGGTGTGGAAAAGGGGATGTGCTTATATGTAGTATGTTCTCTTCAAATGGTATGAGGCCTTTGGGGGTAAAATCCAAGAGCAAAACCGTGCGGGCTCAGGCCCAAAGTGGACAATATCATACCATATGTTGGAGCGGGGTATTACACACATAGTGCCGGACTAAGGAAGCTCGCACATGTGGTTGGGCTTGTACGTCTACTCATCCAGATGGTCCCGAACCATATCCACACAATAAGGGCACGCTTCGCTCAATGGCCATAACAAAAGGGCTGTACACACCCCATAGGTAGGTACCTGACCATACCTCACAAATTCTTTAAGAATTTTAACACGTTTTCAAGATTTCAAGCTTTTAGGATTTACTAAATGCTTTTGACATTTAATAAATCAAATCATTCTCTTAATGTGATCACTAATCACATTAATTAATCACTTTAAGATTTCACCACTTAAGTCTTTTCTAAACTTAATTATTTTAGTATAATTAATTTTATTATACCAAACTGTACTACTCAAGAGCTTTTCGTAATTTTTAGAGCCTAAAGGATATATTTCGCTAATTCACTCTAAATAAAAGGAAACAAGCGTTCTTTACCAACATAAAATCTTTTATAATTTATTAAATATTTTTCACATTTAATAAATTAAAAGAGCGAAATGTGCACGTTCATAAAACTTAAAACGTCGTTAACTGAATCTTTAATCCTTAGGATAAACTATTCTAACTTAACAAGCTCTATTGCGTTAAAACAAATGATTTCATAAATTTTTGTAATTTATGGAGCATTCGAGAATTTTTTCCTTTTTAAATGATGTTGGGCCAATTGATGACTTCTAGTCCAGTCTAGATCACCAAACAAAACTCATTAAACCACAACTCAATTTCCTATCTAAGCCCAACCAGATATCTTGCCCATCTCATTTAGGCCATCATCACTACTCCAATTAACCATTCACTAAATTCCAGTCCAGCCCACTCTGAGCTAGCCCGAAAAAATCAAGTCTCATTGGCCCAATACTTTTACCAAGTTCAATTTATACCACAACACTACACTACTAGCATTCCACCACAGTAGTCATGGCAACCAGCCACCTCCACCATATATATTACACTACCTCGCCACAGCCATGGTACAACATAGACCCACTGCAACCGAACCCATCTCCAAGACCCAGCAACTCACTGCCGTAAACCACCTTCTTCCTTATTATCTAAAATAAATGGGTCACATGCATCTATCCAAGATATGTCATATATATACATATATATCTATCTAGCATATCATCCTTATATACAAACCAACATACATTCAAATTCCAGATTCCCTGTACTAATAACTCAACCATGAGATCTCTTCTCAATGGCCCACGCTGGAACCACCTAGCTCCACCGCCAGTACTTCACAACTAGTCGTGAATCGCCATGGATAGACCCATCAGCTGAAGACCCATAACAGCCAACCACAGCTGCTGCCTATTGCCACGCCGGTATCACCCACAACACTACCTCTTTCAACTGCTAGTAGCCACCATGATTGCCACCACCCGAAACCCATACCAACACCATCTCAAGGCATCCATAACAACTCACAATTATTGATGATGAAAACAGAAGCTTCCAACTTAAATCATACATGCATTTGATTTATCTATATATATTTATAAATATAGAAATGAAAGGCAAGATTCAACTTGCCTGGTTAGTGTTCTTCTTCTCCTCTCTTCTCTTTCTCTTTTTCTCTTCTTCTTCTTCTTCTTCTTCTTCTTTCTCTCTCTAATCGAGCACAAGTGTTTCTCTCTCTCTCTCTCTACAGAACACAAACTCACCTTCTGTTTTTCCTGCTTCTGTCGAAAGTTTATCCTATCACCAAAGTGTCTGCCACAAAATCAATTCATCATTTCATGCATCTGTTAACTCACATGACCACACACAAGCTCAAACTTCACTCACACGACATATATATGCTTGATACATTACATACAACATCCAACTTCACATGCAAAAGTGACCCTCCTAATGTCTTCCATTTGTCAACCAAAGGAAAACTTGTCTACCACTTCCAATTCAAGGCTTCCTTTACAAGACATATACATATAGGCTATATATATATACACACACACACACACACATATATATATGCATATATATATATATATACACATATCCATAATTACACTTCTACCCCCACAAGGTCCAAAATTTCCCTTTGAGTCCTAAAGAAAATAAAATAAGATCCTATCTAATTTTAAGGGTGTTACATTCTATATATCCTCCTAAAAAGAAATTTTATCCTCGAAATTTGCTACCTTATTCAAAGAGCTGTGGATATTTTTTCCATCATCTTTGACTCCAATAACCATGTAGTTTTTCTTTCATTACTCTATATAGCTTCACCTCTTTCATTTTTGAGAGGCTATATGAAAGAGCCCTTTAGTCCCATAGAGCACTTACATCGCCACATACACAGATTTGGCTCAACAACTAGTCAACTACAGGTTGAATTCAAATGTAGTGTAAATTATCTTCCTTTTTTAAATAAAAAAAAAAAGAAGAAAAAATTGTTTTCCTGTTAATAATTAATAAGTTCTATTCATTTCTTTTTTAATAGCACAAGTCAATGAGGTGAGGCATTATTAATATCTTAATATTTTGAAATTGAATACTAGTTAGGACGGTTGAGAGTAAAATACAGGTAAGTTATCTAGATCATTGATGGATGACTGTAGCTTTCAGTTGATTAATTAAGAACATTTTGCTTTGAGTTAAGAGAAAAATTATGTTTGTCGTCCTTAATTTCCGGTCTTTTTCTAATCCATAAGCATAAAAGCTTTTAGATAACTAATTATAAAATACATAAACTGTTTAATTGCCCTCCCTAGTGATTTAAACTCATATAATTGGCAAAAAAAAGTAGATGCAACATAAGTGAATTTTTTGATGTATTTTTGTTCCAAGCGACTTTTATTCTTACTAGACCTTTAAATGGATTGAATTTGAATGTGATAGAGTATTTGACTCAAATTATGAAACGTACACCGTGGAGGTTGAGTTCAAGCTGACGTGGATAAGAAGTCTACTTTAACGAGGACTTCTCCATCTCTAGAAGCCAGTCTCCTACTAAGATACAGTCCCACTTGACCATCTCCCGGAGCCAATCTCCTACTAAGATACAGTCCCATTTGACAGCTATAACGTGGAGGTTGAGTTCAAGCTGACGTGGATAAGAAGTTTACTTTAATCTCCTACTAGGATACAGTCCCATTTGACCGCTATAAACGTGGAGGTTGAGTTCAAGCTGACGTGGATAAGAAGTCTACTTTAACGAGGACTTCTCCATCTCCAGGAGTCAGTCTCCTACTGGGATACAGTCCCACTTGACCATCTCCCGGAGCCAGTCTCCTACTAGGATACAGTCTCATTTAACCGCTATAAATACAGAGACGGTCCATATACAAGGTACACAATTAAGACCCCCTGAGTTCTTTTATAGCTTGGAAAATCCTTTAGATTTCTGACTTAATCGTCAGAGCGTAGTCGGCCGGCACCGCACCGGTGCCCTCTCGATTACTCTTCTCTTGTCTTTTTTTACAGGTTGGCATTTGACCAGTTCGGGGTGAATTTTTGCTACATCAGAATGTATCGGCCATAATCCATATCCAATTTGTTTGGTTAACAGGTTATTGGATTGAATGTTCCAATCCATATCCTAATTAGTAATTATCAGCTTGGATTCGAATCAAACAGACATCTAATTGACATTCACATCGAGTAACAGATCAGTTGATTTTGAAACATAGACGTCTAATTGATACACTTAGAGTATAGGTATTTGACTTTTTATTAAAGAAATAAACAATAAAGAGAGACAAAACAGAGAGGGAAAAGAAAGAAAATACTGATAAAAATATTTTAGTATTATATAAATATTATATATTATATTATATCAGATCGAATTATTATCGGGCCGAATCGACTATAATTCATATCCAATTTGATAGTCAACGAATTATCGAATTCAAATCGTTAACGAATTATCGGATTAAATGTTTCAATTCATATATTAATTATCGATTTGAATTCGAATCAAAATTTAATCCATTGACCGGTCTATTCTCACCCCTCAAACATAACGGCGGGGGATGGGACTCGGCCAAAATACCCATCCTGACTTCAAAACTGCAAGTCTTGATTAAACACCTCCTTGCACACTTGGATTTTGCCTTAAGCCTGTCTATAATGCACATGATCGGAAGGATCCCATGTCATAAAAATAATAAATAACTTCCATTCTATTTACCTGAAAAAAGAAAAAAAAAAGAAAGTAACTTCATTCTATTTAATTAGTGACAGATAACATTGTCAAGGCCAATTAACATTCTTTCTGGTCATCCAAAGACACTAGAACGTATTTAGTATTTTTCGGCTGTTTTTCACCGGCGGTATTGGAAGTGCCGGAAATTTAACATTATTACCGGCGGTTTTTAAAACCGCCGGAAATGACTAACAATTCTGGCAGTTTATTGGAAACCGCCAGAAATAGCATTATACACCGGCACTTCGTGGAAAAGCGCCAAAAATTTGGGCTTATTACCGGCGGTTTTTAAAAATCGTCGAAAATAACTAATACAAACTTATGGCCTTAGTGCAGCCCAACGAGAACTGCCAGAAATAAGCTTATTACTGGCGGTTTTTAATAACCGCCGAAAATGTGTTATAGCCCAGCCCAACCAAATCAATAAAATCGATTACCAAACATTTTAAAAATAAAATGGACCAAGTCCAAGAGAATTAACATAGCCCAGACCTAAGCCCATGTTCGGAAAGCCCATCTATATATATTCTTTAACTACTCGATTCCTTTCAACCCTAGCCACACTGCCCGCACTTCTCTCTCTGCATCCTAAGTCCCAATTCACGACTACCGATCTGTATTTTGTGTTTGCTCTCTCTCTCTCTCCCTCTTTCTCGTGGCATGGGAGGATTGTGACAATGGCTTTGGCGAGATCGGAGCGGTGGCTTTGACGAGATCGGTGATTTTCCAGGTATTTCTACTTTTTATAATTTTGTATGAAATTTCTTTTGATGCATTTTGCATATGCGTGTGTGTAATATGTGTATGATAGATCTATGCATGTGTGTGTTTTGTGTGTGTAATATCTGTATCTCTATATGAGTTTCGAGCCGAGCTCGAAAAGCTCGTGAACCTGACCAAGCCAAGCTCGAGCATTTGAAGTTGGAGCTCGATTCGACTTCTAGATTAGATGATTGATTAAGAAGGCATCGATCGACTTCTGGATTAGGTTGCGATGTGGCTGGTGTGGAAAGATATAATGAGGAAGAGACGAAAGTTGAATTGTTAAAAGAGTAGAAGTGTCATGTAAACTCTTTCTCTGCTTCTATGTAGTTTGATTTTGCTTTGAATACTTAAATTGTATACTAAATTGTTGAAAGAATAATGATAGTCTAGTGGAGCAACTATTATTATACTAAATCTTGATTTCTTTTTATGTCTGATGTGCAAGATTTCCTCGATAACTCCTTATAGGTAAAGAAATGAAATAAGTTAATTGATATACAAATCTCGTCGTTTCAGCTCATACATACGGTGAAATAGATGGTGTTTCTACCTTGCTAAACTAAGATATATGCATATGGACTGCAATTGAAATGAATAGGTTTGAGAGTGCTTCTGTTTTGTATTCTGTTGATTTTGGGGTTATTTTTTGAGTTCATCTCAATTGTTAAGAGTCAAGTGTGGGATTCAAGAAGCAATGTTTACTTGTGAGTCAATTTTTGTTCTATTACCTTTTCTAGTAAGAATATTTCTTGTTTATTAGAACTATCCTTCTGTTTCTGGTTGGGATCTTTTGCTGTAATAGGCATCGTGCTATGCAACAGGGACGGCTCAGATCACACATGGCTCAGATTTGTACTATTTTGCTTAGAGTACTTAAATTGTATAATCTAGTTAAAACCTTCCTTTGGGAAGATTTATCTGACTCATGATGCCTGGAGCATTTAGGCTTTGATATGCGTTGTTGATGTTATGTTGATAATATGCTTATATTTTGATTCCAATATATATTTCTTAAATCTGTTCTGAGTCATGAGCCACATTATATTATATGAATAGTTTTCAAGATCAGATTTTTAGGTCATGTTGTTGAATTTCTAGCCAAGCCTTTAGAACTCACTAATCTGGATACTGGAGTGGGAAATCGTAACTATCTTTTTACTTCATATTTCCTGTCAACGGGGCTCTCTCTCGGCAAGAGCCATGCCCGGCCCATGACCTTTCCCTTGATAAGTATCTTGAAATTTTTGAATAGACAAATCAAGGCTCCTTTTGGAATGGTCATGGTCTGCTTTACAGTATTACTATAATTAAGTTAATATAGCTACACTGGTGCTGTTTGCTACTCAAAGGAAGTAAGGTGTTGTCTGTGCACTTGATAACGCAATTTTTTTCCCCTTGCAATATAAATCTTCTTGTGCCTCTAAGACTTGAGAAATGACGCATCTATTAAATTGCAGATTGTGTCCATGGGTAGAAAGAAGTTCAGTACAGATTTTCAGCTAATGTTCAGACTTCTCAAGCTATGCCCCTGTTTATTGGGTTCATAATCATTGTTGTGTTTCTATTTGCATCCATTCATCTTATTGTTGGAGACATCTTTGCTAGCCTACTGGCCTTCATGCCAACAGGATGGGCTCTTCTGCAGGTATATACCATACATCTTTATTCCCCTCCACAAAGCAAATATATACACACAAATATCATTGTTGTATTTCTTGTTCAAGTAGCACAAGCATGTAGGCCAATGGTGAAAGGCCTGGGAATGTGGGGGTCTGTCAGAGCTCTAGCAAGAGGGCACGAGTACATGATTGAGATGATCATCTTTGTACCTGTGGTCATCCTTGCCTGGTTCCCATTTGTGTCAGAGTTCCAAACCAGGCTGCTTTTCAATGAAGCTTTCAGCAGAGGGCTTCAGATTCAACGTATTCCGGCTGGAGGGAAGAAGCATAAGTGAAGTGAATGAATGCTCTACCCTACCCGAGCAAGACTGACTACTGCAGCAGTTACATATTAAAGAGGAGAGAATAGTGGAGAAGCTGGGTTTTAAAGAGATTTTTGAAGTCAAAACAGAGTAATATCTCATAATAGGTTTCGGGGAGATTTCTGTTGTAGTCAAAACAGAGAGAGAGAGAGAGAGAGAGAGATCATAGATGTAGTAGAATATGTGTACACTTTTATTGATTTATAATTTGTACTTTGAAACTCGCTTCATGCATAGTATATATATAGCATGTAATGTGTTATCTTTGTTTCTTCAAATATCAATAAATCAATGAATGCTTTAATCTGTATTTTTTTGATATAATATTCATGCATGTATGTCAACAGGTTAAAACATTGTTTGTAAGTCAGTAGTCAGGTTAATGTACATTGATGATGTGGGAAAGTAGTGAGGGGGAGGGAAGAGGGTAAAAAAAAAAATTTCAATTCTGGTGGCTTTTCCTAAACTGCCGGTGAAAGTTAACCATTACCGGCAGTTTACAGTAAACTGCCGGTAAAAATGAACCAATACTGGCACTTTCAAAGTTTTTTTAGGCAAATAAAACTGCCGGTATAATTTCGACGGTTGCAAAAAAACTGTCGGTAATTACTGGCAATCTAGCAAAACTGCCGGTAATTCTCTACCGGCGGAACATTTTCTGGCATATTTTTTAACCGCCGGTGATGTTTTTTCCGACGATTTTAGAGGGCTTTTCCGACGGTTTAAACCGCCGGTAATATTAAAAAATCTTGTAGTGAGACAACAACATAACCTTCTATTCTTGAGTCCTCTTTTTTATTCAAAAACTTGCAACATACAAGGCAACTGGTTTTCAGCCACCAAGAAAACAAAACAATAAAGGGAAACACACAACCACTCAGAGATCGAACTACCTTTACCTAACCAGTGCCATAAGATTAGCCAACATTATATAGCTAGGTATCATGTAGATAGCAGCAAGTACTTCTCCCTCGGGTGCTTAACATACATGAACATTTTATCGCGGTCTGGAAGGTTGTCTTTGATTAAGGGTGCGTCCTTAAAATTGTTGATCCATGCATGCAAGCGAGGGAAGGAGTGGGCTTCAAGTAGCTTCACCCCTAACACATCTTCTATAACTTCCAACCAAACAACAAGTCCTCCAAAGGCTATGTCAACAATACTGATGATCTCTCCACTGAAAAATTTCTTCTCTCCAAGAGCGTGTTCTTCTATTGTTCTCAGCACTTCAAGGCTATCCTTCACAGCCTTATCATGTTCTTCTCCGGTGGTTCGATACATTGTCCAGATAGCAAGACCCTATATGTATCATAATCAAGAAAAAATAAAGAAATACTCTATCAGCTTCTTTTAAATGGGTTGCTAATTTTATTTAAGTAATATGCCTAGTGAAAAATGAACCTTTCATAAAACATAAGAAACATATGAATTAATGGAAGGAATTTTTGATAGAGGTAATTACTAAATTATGGTATAGTCAAAATGATGTTTATAGGATTTTGACATAGAAATAGAGTTCAAAACAAGTAAAAGAACTGCTAAAATAAAACCCATATATTTACCTTATCGTCCGCAAATTTAGCCCAAAATCGAGCCACGGCCTTGTCATAAGGATCATTTGGCAGCAGGGGATGTTGCAGCCATGTGTCTTCGATGTATTCAAGGATGATCAATGACTCACAAATTGGTTTTCCACGATGAACAAGCACTGGGATCTTCTTGTGAACTGGGTTGTATTGTAGAAGCTGTGCACTTTTATTGGACAAATCTTCTTCTATGTAGTCATAAGGTACACCCTTTAGTTTCAGAGCCCATATTACTCTGTAAAGAAATGGACTAGGCCATTTTCCAAGTAGCTTCACTTCTTCCATCTTTGAAAGATCAATGGAATTAAGAGCCCTTCCTCTCCCATAGAGCCATTTTATAGTGATTATTGGATAACTCTTACTTGGGCACCAAGCTGTAATGCACACATTTTCAACTACGACAAGTTGACTTCAAAAGTAGTGTAATTTATCTTCCTTTTCGTAGTTATATGAGATGGGCAAAGCAAAACTTGCTTTTGCAGGGGCAATTACTTTGGTCCTTGGGCCATGAGGTGTCAACAAAGTTGTTCAAGTAGCTTCACCCCTAAAGCAAAACCTTTTTTTTTTCAACTTTGTTGTGGTATTGTCAAAGTTACATAAATGTCTCCACGAAAGCGATACTATGATATAAGACACTTGTAAAGAGCCAGTTTATTGTGGATTATTAAACAGTAGTATCTGCTGATAACGTTTTGTGTTGATTTGTTAAACATTTGTTAAATGTTATATTGATTTCGTTAAAGTTATCCGAAAGATTTAATAAAAAAATATTTAAAGTGTATAATCTATATGCCAAAAGCAATGTTGCTCTTCAATGTACTGCAATATATAATTTTCTTCATTTAAACTTTAACAACTTTTACTGCATATTGAATTTTTAGATGAAATTATTTCTGTTAGAAAGATAATTATGAGAGCTTTAATTTGATTACCACTTAGACTATGTTACGATTATTTTTTTTAAAAATAAATTTATTTAAAATCAACACATTTACTTTATAAATAAACAACATAGTTTCCTATTTCAGTAACTCCAATTTTATTTTTAACTAAATTAATTCATCTCTCTAAAACTCAATTTAAATTTTTAAATATATAATTTCCTTCACTTAAACTTCAACAACTTTTACTATAAATTGATTTTTTTGATAAAATTATTTCTGTTAGAAAAATAATTATGAGAGCTTCAATTTGAGTACCACTTAGACTGTGTTACGACTTAATTTTTTTTAAAATAAATTTATTTAAAATCAATACAATTACTTCATAAATAAACAACATAGTTTCCTATTTCAACAACTCCAATTCTATTTTTAACTAAATTAATTCATCTCTCTAAAATTTAATTTAAAATTTTAATATATGTGTATATATATATATATATATATATATATATATATATAGGGATAAAAAGAGTTTAAATATATATTTATAAATTTTAGAATTTATATAAATTTAACATACTTAGGATTAAAGTGAAAATTTATAAAAGTAAAATATAAGAAAATTTGTTTATAATATTATTTTATTACTTTTCTTTTCTTTTTAAAGAATTATAATATTAAAGTACCGTAACTCTTCCCAACACAAAAGAAAAGTAATATAATAATATTTTAACCTTTTCAAAGAGAAAAGAAAATTAATTTCAAAAAAATTTATATATTTTCACTTTTATAAATTCTCACGCTAATCCTAAGTATGTTAAATCAATATAAATTCTAAAATCTATACATATTTATTTAAGGGAGACGATGTTACTACTCTCATTTTCTACCTTTGCACTCCTATCATAAATTAAATGACATTTTTAACATTAATTTCACAACTGAATGATTATTATTTTTCAAATTACACAACTACCTTTTCTGATATCCCCTCATTGTCTCCAATCTTTAATATTTTCGGTATATTTTGACAAGATTTTAAAACAAAATTACCAAAAAAAAAGAACTCAAAAAATAGTTATCTCTTTGACCCAAAAAAATAAAGTTATCTATGTTAAAAAAATTATCTCTTTTGACAAGAACCGAAAAAAAGGACCAAGAAAACAATTATCTCTATAGGACCCAAAAAAAATCCAAAAAAATGTTATCACTGCTGAATAAATTCTCTTTTGACATGACAAAAAAAAAGTACCCATAAAAAAAGTTATCTATGTCGAATAAATTATCTCCTTTGACAAGACCAAAAAAAAAGTCTAGTATGCATAAAAAAAAAACCCAAAAAAAGTTATCTCTATTGAATAAATTATCTCTTTTGAGAACACCAGAAAAAAGTATGGTGCGCAAAAAAAATAAAAAAAAAAATTCTCTAAATTTTGACATGACCCAAAAAAAAAGAGTACTAATTATCTCTTTTGACAAGACCAAAAAAAAAAGTTATCCCAGTTGAATAAATTATCTCTTTTTACAGGATAAAAAAACGTTCTATTTTGGCTAGAATTAAAAAAAGAAAAAAGAAGACAGTTTAAAAAATTAATTAGTCAAGTGTCTAAAAAATTAATTAGATTAATTAATAAGTTTAAACTATTTAATCTGAACATTTACTTTTATGATATTATATTATTCTTTAGTGTCCCGAGATATATAGTATAACATATAACATTATAAGTAATATAAGTTACACCATTTTCTTCTATTTTGTAAAGAGGAGTGCTAAGGACAGTCGCTTAAGCGATTGTCCTTACATAGTCGCTCCACTGATTGGTGAAAATCAATCACAAAAATTAAATATTTTCCTGTAATAAATGCCATACTTTTTCCTCAATTAATATACCCTTCTACTTCTAAAGTATTTACATTTGTGCTATCAACAAACAAATAAAACTGTTTATAAATATAAAGTATTAAAATATTTTTATTAATATTTTTTTTATATTGTCTTGCTTTTAAATATTTTTAATAATCTATATTCTTATTATAATCATTGCCTATATAATAATCTATATATTTATTATAATTATTTCCTATATAATTTTTAAAATTTTGTAATTATGGTTAATTGAATTATAGAACATAAAGCTTTTTCAAAGTATTAAAATATTTTCATTAATATTTTTTTATATTTTTTTGATTTTAAATATTTTTAATAATCTATATACTTATTATAATCATTTCCTATATAATTTTTAATATTTTGTAATTATGGTTAATTGAATTAAAGAACATATTTTTCTTTTATATAGTTATCATATTTTTCTTTTATAAATAGTTTTATTTGTTCGTTAATGGCACTAATGTAAATACTTTAGAACTAGAAGGGTATATTGATGAAAAATTAGGATATTTATTATAGAAAAATATTTAATTTTTGTGATTGATTTCCACGAATCAGTGGAGCGACTATGCAAGGGCAATTGCTTACTCCTCTATTGTAAACTTTTGATTAATTAGTCAAGTTTCTAAAAAAATAATTAGATTAATTGATGAGTTTAAACCATTTAATTTAAACATCGAGTTTTATGATAGTTGTTTTTTAGTGTCCCGAGATATATAGTATAACATATAACATTTATAAGTAATATAAGTTATACCATTTTCTTCTATTTTGTCAAATTCCGATTAACTAGTCAAGTGTCTAAAAAATTAATTAGATTAATTGATAAGTTTAAACCATTTAATTTGAATATCTAATTTTATTAAATGTATTATGCTTCTGATTTTGTTTATAGGACAAATAAGTCCTACTTTTGAAACTCTTTTATATTTAAGTTATAAACCACTTAACATTCCATCTATACCCTTACAAAATTAGACTAAAATTTTGTAATTTTAATTTCGTAAGCCAAAACTTTATATTTAGATATTTAAATATGTCTAAATTTTTTCTATTAACAGTTATATTTTTTTCATCAATGTATTTTTTATTTTCAAAAAAATTAGTTTTTTTTTTTTAAAGGATAAAATTTTATTCAAAATGTTTCAATAAATAGAAATTACAATATTTTATTAATTTTGAAAAGAAATTATCATATTTTATTAATTTTTAAATAAAATTTTTATTTTTGTATATGAAAAATTATTGTCGTAAAATCTACAAAATATTTTTGGAATTAAATTTAATTAAATTATCAAAATAATTGGTTTGTTTTCAAAAGAATAAAGTATTATTCAAATTATTTCAATAAAAATAAATTATAATATTTTATTAATTTTTAAATATATTTTTTAATATTTGTATATGAAAATTTATTGTAGTAAAATCTACCAAAAAAAATTGAATTGAATTTTAATTATATTAATTTTAAATCTAATTTGGTAAGGGTATAACTGGAAAGTTAAGTGGTTTAGAACTTAAATGGAAAAATGTTTCAAAAGTAGGACTTAATGGCCTATAGAAAATTTTATAGGACTTATTTGTCTTTTACATGGAAATGTAGGACTTAGTTGTAATTTTTCCTTCTTTTTTTTTCTGCATACCAGACTTTTTTCTGGTTTTGTCAAAGGAGATAATTTATTCGACAGAGATAACTTTTTTATGGGTTTTTTTTTTGTTGTGTCAAAATAGAATTTATTCAACAGAGATAACATTCTTTTTTGGTCTTTTTTTTTTTTTTGGGTCCTATAGAGATAATTGTTTTCTTGGTCCTTTTTTTTTAGTTCTTGTCCAAAGAGATAATTTATTCAATAAAGATAATAATTTTTTTGGTACTTTTCTTTTTTGGTCTTGTCAAAAGAGAGAATTTTTTCAATATAGATAACTTTTTTTTGGGTCATGTCTAAATAGAAAGAGATAATTATTTTTTGAGTTCTTCTTTTTCTGGTAATTTTATTTTTTTGGATCTTGTCAAAAGATACCGGAAGCATTAAAGATTGGAGACATGAAGGGGATATCAGAAAAGATAGTTGTGTAATTTGAAAACAATAATCATGTACTTGTAAAGTTAAGGTTAGAAATGTCATTTAATTTAAAGTGGGAGTGCAAACGTAGAAAAAAAGAGTGCTAACATCATCTCCCCTAAATAAATATTTATATATTTTAGAATTTATAAAAGTGAAAATATATAAAAATATATTTTTTTAATATTAGTTTTTTTCTTTTCTCTTTGAAAAGGTTAAAATATTATTATATTACTTTTCTTTTGTGTTGGGAAGAGTTATGATACTTTAGTGTTGGAAAGAGTTATAATATTTTTTATTAAGTTTATAATAATATAATAACTCTTTTAAAAAAAAGTAATAAAATAATATTATAAATAATTTTTTTTATATTTTACTTTTATAAATTTTCACTTTAATCCTACGTATGTTAAATCTATATAAATTCTAAAATTTATAAATATGTATTTAAACTCTTTTTATCCCTCTATATATATATATATATATATATCACACACACACATATATTATTTCTAAAATATATTTAAGAATTTAAATTGAGTTTTAGAGAGATGAATTAATTTAGTTAAAAATAGAATTGGAGTTGTTGAAATAGGAAAATATGTTGCTTATTTATGAAGTGAATGTGTTGATTTTAAATAAATTTATTTTAAAATAATATTATAACTCTTTAAAAAGAACAGAAAGTAATAAAATAATATTATAAATAAATTTTTTTATATATTTTACTTTTATAAATTTTCACTTTAATCCTAAGTATGTTAAATCTATATAAATTCTAAAATTTATAAATATGTATTTAAACTCTTTTTATCCCTCTAAATATATATATATATACACACACACACACACAACTATGTTGTTTATTTATGAAGTAAATATGTTGATTTATAGTAAAAGTTGTTGCTGTTTAAGTGAAGGAAATTATATATTTAAAAATTTAAATTGAGTTTTAGAAAGATGAATTAATTTAGTTAAAAATAGAATTGAAGTTGTTGAAATATGAAACTATGTTGTTTATTTATGAAGTAAATGTGTTGATTCTAAATAAATTTATTTTAAAAAAAATTAATCAAACATAGTCTAAGTTGTACTCAAATTAAAGCTCTTATAATTATCTTTCTAACAGAAATAATTTCATCAAAAAATTCAATTTGCAGTAAAAGTTGTTGAAGTTTAAGTGAAGAAAAGTATATATTACAGTACTTTGAAAAGCAACATTGCTTTCGGCATGTGGATCAGACACTTTAAATATTTTTATATTAAGTCTTTTGGGTAACTTTAGCAAAACCAATATAACATTTAACAAATGTTTAACAAATCAACACAAAACGTGATCATTTGGCTATTGCAGAGACTACTGCAGAATAATCCATAGCAGACGATCCTGGCTCCACTTGTAAAGTCCTTTTAGATGTCTATTACCATTGGGCTAAAGCCTTAAAACATCAGCAAATGGTACAAAACTACAAATAGAAGGTTATGTCAGCTTTTTATTTCCTTGACCTTTAAGCCAATAATGATTGAGAGAGAGTGTGTAGTAACCCTTGTGGACCGGTGTGAGTGGGCGGGTGCGAAGATAGACACTGGACTGAGCTACCACACTGACAGGGTATAGGGTGGTCAATCCCACATCCCTGGGTGTGGAAAAGGAGATGTGCTTATATGTAGTATGTTCTCTTCAAATGGTATGAGGCCTTTTGGGGTAAAACCCAAGAGCAAAACCGTGCGGGCTCAGGCCCAAAGCGGACAATATCATACCATATGTTGGAGCGGGGTATTACAGTTGGTATCAGAGCCTGAACCCAGCCGGAAGTGTGCCGACGAGGGCGTTGGGCCTCGTACCGGGGTGGATTGTAGTAACCCTTGTGGACGGGTGTGAGTGGGCGGGTGCAAATACAGACACTGGGCTGAGCTACCACACTGACAGGGTGCTCAATCCCACATCGCCTGGGTGTGAAAAAGGGGATGTGCTTATATGTAGTATGTTCTCTTCAAATGGTATGAGGCCTTTTGAGGTAAACCCAAGAGCAAAACCGTGCGGGCTCAGGCCCAAAGCGGACAATATCATACCATGTGTTGGAGCGGGGTATAACAGTTGGTATCAGAGCCTGAACCCAGCCGAAAGTGTGCCGACAAGGACGTCGGGCCTCGTAGGGGGGTGGATTGTAGTAACCCTTGTGGACGGGTGTAAGTGGGCGGGTGCAAAGACCGACACTGGGCTGAGCTACCACACTGACAGGGTACAGGGTGCTCAATCCCACATCGCCTGGGTGTGAAAAAGGGGATGTGCTTATATGTAGTATGTTCTCTTCAAATGATATGAGGCCTTTTGGGGTAAAACCCAAGAGCAAAATCGTGCGGGCTCAGGCCCAAAGCGGACAATATCATACCATGTGTTGGAGCGATGTATTACAGAGAGAGAGTGAAAAATTATCCAAATGTGCATGTAGGACCCCAAATTATAGTTATATGAAAATTCAAAGTTTAATGCACAAAAATGCCAAGTTCAGCAAAATTATGTGCCAGTACAGCAAATGGCTCAAAGCCGTTGGAAGTACAGGAAAACTCCGAAGGGAAGCCCATAAATCGTCTTCCTCATCCGGGCAATCCACATCTAATTTTTCAATGAGCCAACCATCAGAAGACTCTGTTAGCCTAACTACCAGAAGCCGCCACTAGCCGAGTGCAGAGACATTGAGGCAAGTTGTCAGTGCGGGGCTCTTTTAACAAGGGGATAGCAGACATGATGATGAATCGAGCCGATCCAGAATCCCAGTAAAAGATTTGCCACGTGGCCGCTTTGATGAAGTAACTTTAGTTCCGAAAAAGATCTCAACAAGCAATGCACTGATACGGGGAACAATTCCAAAGTGGGCATGGGCCTAAAACAATCACAGCGAAAAAAATGGGCTGAATCACCACACCAAGAAATTCCTTGTACCGAACTCTTAGAGCCGAATAAGGCAAGTGGAGTGGAATGTGGATGTTCTGATCCAGTCGAGCCCAATTAAGATAATTTCAGATATAGATCAAGCCCAAACTTCTTGCTACAACCCTTCTTTAACTAAACAGGCTGGAGCTGCTAGGCCTGAGGAGATAAATCCTATTTCAACAAATAATGTCATTACAAAGGAAAAGGATCCCATTCAATATTCCTAAAAAGGAAAGCTCGGGCAACCAAAATGGAGAAGCCGAAACTTGAAGATGTGTTGGAAACGAAGAAAAAATGCTTATTCCTTCAATCGACTGATGAGTCTCAGAATAGGAAAAAGAAAGCTAAGTAACCAGAGGAAAATTTTAGGGTGGATACAAACTTAGAAAAGATGGAGGAAGCCAGCCTAAATTGATCCCAACCCCCTCAATGAAGGCTCTGGTGTGGAATTGTCAGGGTGTGGGGAACCCCCTGACAGTTTTCCTGATGAGGAGATTAGTACACCTCCATTCCCCACCTTTGATATGTCTCTTAGAATAAAGAATGTAGAATTTCGTATGGAACGTCTTCGCCGATCACTAGGTAACTATGATATGTTTCTGGTTCCTCCTACTAGCACATCAGGAGGAATGGCGTTTTTCTATTCCATTGATTAGACGATACGAATGTGGATTTTGCTGAATTTTAGATTACGTACGTGTGAAGTTAATGACTCTTTGGGTGCAGATAGCTGGTTTTTACTACTGTCTACGCCTCTTGTTCTGATGGGGATCGTGTCTTACAATGGAGATATCTACACGGTTTGAAGTTTCAGTTAGGGGAAAAATGGATTCTGATTGGTGATTTTAATTCCGTTCTTCATGTGGATGAGAAAAGAAGAGGAATGGCGAAACAAGGGTGGATGATGCGTGAATTTCTCAATTTCATTTCAGATTGCAATTTGACAAATATTAGTTTCAAGGGATTTCCTTTCACTTGGGGTAATAATAGGGAGCCTGACAATTTTGTGATGGCACGGCTTGACAGAGCTCTATGGTCGTAGGCTTGGCTGTGGCAATTCCCTTTCTCTTCTCTTTTCCATTTAATGGTGTCTGGCTTAGATCATCAGGCCCAGTAACGTTATTAAAGAAGCTTGGGAGAGTCCTATGGTAGGATCGACACAATTCATTTTGCAAAGAAAGCTTATCAACTGCAAGTTAAGCTTGAAACAATGGAGCAGGGGACAAGATTTCAACTCCGACTCAAAAATTAAGAAACTCCAATGTAGGTTGACAGAGCTTAAAGATCCGGGGGACAATTGCTTTAAAGATGAAGTATTGAAACTTGAAGTCGAGCTGGGAGAAGCTTGGAGGGAAAAAAGTATTTTGGAAGCAAAAGTTGCGCATCAATTGGTTAAGCCATAAGGATAAAAATACAAAAATTTTCCACCGCAAAGCTCAGATACGTAGAAGGAAAAATTGGATCATGGGTTTAGAAGACTCAAATGACCATTGGTGCAATTCAAAGGAGGAGGTGAGACAAATTTTTAAATCTTACTTTTCGAATATATTTTCGTCTCAAGAAACTTTATTGGAAGAGGATTTTTGTTCTCTTATCCAATCCGTGGTCTCTCAGACTATGAATTCCAATTTGAAGGCTCCCTGCTACTAAGGATGAATTGCACTAAGTTCTATCTTCTATGGGGCTTTTAAGGCCCCAGGACCAGATGGCATTACACATTTGTTCTATCAATTGAACTAGAATATGATAAAAAGGGAGTTCCCTGCTAGATTTAACTCTTTCCTAACGGGTGGATTCCTGTTGAAAGCCCTCAATCATACAAACATTGTTCTGATCCCTAAAATTCACAATCCGACACAAATAACCCAGTATCGGCCTATTTCTCTCTGTAATGTGGTCTATCGTATTTTTTCAAAAGTTTTGGCAAACAGATTGAAAAGCATACTTCCCAACTTGATTTCAAAAAAATAATCCGCTTTTGTTCCAATGCGCCTAATTCATGACAACATGGTTATTGCCCATGAACTCTTGTATGTTATGAAGTCAAAAAAGAGGAAAACAAAGATGATGGCCCTCAAGCTGGATATAGCTAAAGCCTATGATCACATAGAATAGGTGTTCCTGGAGCGTATGATGACTTATATGGGCTTCGATCAGCGTTGGGTTAAAATTATTATGGAATGCATCAGAACAATCTCATACTCGGTGGTTATTAATGGAGAATAAGGTCCAAGCTACTGTCCATCAAGAGGTCTTTGCCAAAGTGACCCGATCTCCCTATCTCTTTCTCTTATGTACGGAGGGATTATCCTCTTTGCTAAAGGAAGCAAAGAGGAAGAAACAAATTTGTGTCCTATCCATAAATTTCAGGTGCAATTCAAAGTTATCCTAGCTAGATATGGGTCCCTTACGGGTCAATTGGTTAATTTTGACAAGTTTAGTATCTTTTTCAGCCATGGCACTAACTCTCAAGTGCGGGATCAACTTAAAAGAATTCTTGATATCAAAAATATGGATTGGATTAACAGGTATCTCGGATTGCCATCTATTCTAGGTAATTCAAAAATTCATTCTTTTAATTTTCTTATGGAGTAGGTTTCGGATAAAGTGAAGACGTTAAAGGGGGAATTTATGTCGAAGGCCAGGCATGAGACCCTTATTAAGGCAGTCATCTCTACCCTTCCAAATTATGTAATGCAAGTGTTCAAGCTCCTAAAGAAAGTTATTTTAAAGTTGCGAAGTAATCTTTTAAACTTTTGGTGGAGCGGGAATTCAAAGTCCATAAAGACAAAGTGGATTAGTTGGGATAATCATTGCTCTCATAAGATTAATGGCGGTCTGGGTTTTCGGATTAATATCGAAGCATTTAACTTGGCTTTGCTCTCCAAGCTTGTTTGGCGCCTTGAGGTTGAGGATCATTCATTGTTGGTTAGGATTCTTAAACAAAAATATTTTCGTCAATGCTCCTTCCTTGATTTCGAATGCAAGAAAGGCGCTTCCTGGATTTGGAAAGGTCTTCATGAAGCAAAAATAATTATTGCTAAGGGGGGTGAAATGGAGGATTGGAGATGGGCAATCAATCAATGTTTGGTTGGATTCTTGGCTTCCTGGAAAGTCTGCTTGCAAAATTATGTCCATGCCGAGTGATGCTTGTGTTTACAAGGTTATTGATCAAGATCGTAAATGCTCGAACATCAATCTAATTCGTAGAAATTTTAACCCATCTAACTGTCAGAAGATATTGCAAATCCCGATTAGAGTTAGTCCTGGAAAGGATGAGAAAATTTGGGGGTTGCACTCATCCAGAAAATTTTTGATTAAGAGTGCATACTTTATTGCTCTATCGCTCCTTAAAGGATCACGCTCCATTGAAAATTTGGTGGTTGAAAGACTTGTGCTACTATCTCCAACGTCACGTAATTCAAAACTAATTTGCAGGTGTCTAGATTCTGTTCAATCAACATGTTAAAATCTATTGATGTGGAGGATGAGAAAGAAGATGGAGAATTAGAGTCTGACAAAGAAAAAGATCATAATGACAAAGCCATTGGAATTTTAAAATTGAAGGAGATGGCGAATGATATTTTGCTAGAATGAAAGAGATTAGTGTAGGGATGATTTTATAAATGAGCAAATCAGTGTTTATATAAGATGAAAAATATAGTCATTAAGAATATAACCGTTTGAAATATAATGGTTTGGAATATAATCGTTAGAAATAAAGCCGTTGAAAAAAAGTAAAACAAAACTTAAGAAAAAATTAAATTTTAATAAAATAAAAATATATTAAAATATTATTATTTTTGGCTAGAGAAAATCTGAAGAGTCCAATGTGGAGCATCCTTTAATCAAAATATGGAGATTCCAAAACAGTGACATAAATCTTTTAATCGCTAATGTAACTTTCCAAAATTGTAACGTGGATTCTGGAGAGCCCATTTCGGATACTCCAATGTGGTTGCTCTAAGCTTTGTGTCGCCTATATTCTTTGAGAAGCTAAAGGCATGAATGAATTGGACTTCTAATAAATATCCATTATCATCCCATTCCATTTCCATGCAATCGACAACTTGTCAACAACGCATAACGATCCACATCATGAAACTAGATGTTCTCTCCTACCATCTAAGGGCATTCGTTATAGGCTCTCTATAACGAATGTAGAGTTTATTTTAAGATGGTATGGGGCTCTCTCAAATACGGACCCCATGTGTTTTTTGTTTGTAGGCTCTACATATAGGACTCATGTAGAGAGCAGATGCAGGCCCCATCTATTTGTTTTTGTTTATTTAATTTCTCTCCTCTATGTTTCTCTCGACTTTCCCTCTATCTCTCTTTGTGTTTCTATCTTTCTCTATTCAAATTCTATTCTAATTATAATTGTATTGAAATCAATTGTTTTAAATATAAAAAAAAAAAATTTGTTTTTAATATTATTATATATATCAAATTATAAAATTAGTTAATAATGTAACATATAATTATTTTGTGAGAAGAAAATATTTAAAATAATAGAATTAGATTAAGAGGATGGTGATATGTAATATTTTTTATTTTATTTATTTATGTGAGAAAATATGTAATATATATTTATTTTATTTCTTTATTTGTACAAAAAATATGTGCGAAAAAATATTTAATGTCTTTTTATTTGTCAATAAATATATTAGAAGCAAAAATAAATAAATAATATTTTATTCATCGCAAGCAATTGAAATAATTAAGTTAAAATTTTTTGTATAAAATTATTTTTTAAAAAAATATATATTAAAATAATAATATAGAGAAGTACCATATTAAAGGATTAAAATCTCTATAATTGGGGAGAGTCACGTCAGCTCAAAACATGATGTGACTCTCTTCAATCGAATTGTAAAAAATCTGGATTATTGATGGATGAGTGTAGCTTTCAGTTGATTAATTAATAATATTTTGCTTTGAGTTAAGAGAAAAATTGTGTTTGTTGTCCTTAATTTCCAGTCTTGTAACTTCATTCTATTTAATTAATGACAGATAACTTTGTCAAGGCCAATTTACAATCTGGTCATCCAAAGACAACAACATAACTTTCAATTCTTGAGTTCTCTTTTTTATTCAAACACATGCAAGATACAAGACAACTGGTTTTAAGCCACCAAGAAAACAAAACAAAAACAAAAAAAAGGAAACACACAACCACTCGGAGATCGAACTACCTTTACCTAACCAGTGCGCCATAAGATAAACACAGAGAACATACTCAAGATTAGCCAACATTATATCGCAGCAAGTACTTCTCCCTCAGGTCCTTAAAATACATTAACATTTCATCGCGGTCTGGAAGGTTGTCTTTGATTAAGGGTGCGTTCTTAAAATTGTTGATCCATGCATGCAAGCGAGGGAACGTGTGGGCTTCAAGTAGCTTCACCCCTATCACATCTTCTATAACTTCCAACCAAACAAGAAGTCCTCCAAAGGCTATGTCAACAATACTGATGATCTCTCCACTGAAAAATTTCTTCTCTCCAAGAGCGTGTTCTTCTATTGTTCTCAGCACTTCAAGGCTATCCTTCACAGCCTTTTCATGTTCTTCTCCGAAAGTTCGATACATTGAAAAAATAGTAGGTCGACCCTATATGTATCATAAAAAATAAAAAAAATAAAGAAATACTCAGCTTCTTTTAAATGGGTTGCTAATTTTATTCAAGTAATATGCCTAGTGAAAAATGAACCTTTCATAAGACATAAGAAACAAATGAATTAAAATTGAAGTAAAAGAACTGCTATAATAAAACCATATATTTACCTTATCGTCAGCAAATTTAGCCCAAAATCGAGCCACGGCCTTGTCATAAGGATCATTTGGCAGCAGGGGATGTTGCAGCCATGTGTCTTCGATGTATTCAAGGATGATCAATGACTCACAAATTGGTCTTCCACAATGAACAAGCACTGGGATCTTCTTGTGAACTGGGTTGTATTGTAGAAGCTGTGCACTTTTATTGGACAAATCTTCTTCTATGTAGTCATAAGGTACACCCTTTAGTTTCAGAGCCCATATTACTCTGTAAAGAAATGGACTAGACCATTTTCCAAATAGCTTCACTTCTTCCATCTTTGAAAGATCAATGGAGTTAAGAGCCCTTCTCTCTCATAGAGCCATTTTATGAGTATTGGATAACTCTTACTTGGGCACCAAGCAGTAATGCACACATTTTCAACTATTACATTTTTTTTTTTTTCAACTTTGTGGTGGTCCACGAAAGCGATAGTATAATATAAGACACTGGTAAAGTCCTTTTAGATGTCTATTACCATTGGACCAGAGCGTTAAAACATCAACAAATGGTACAAAACTACAAATAGAAGGTTATGTCAGCTTTTTATTTCCTTGACCTTTAAGCCAATAATGAAATAGAGAGAGAGAGAGAATGAGGGAAAAATTATCCAAATGTGCATGTAGGATCCCCAAATTAATTATAGTTATATGAAAATTCAAAGTTGAATGCACAGAAATGCCAAGTTCAGCAAAACCATGTGCCAGCTATTTAAAGACTGTGCCACAGCCATTTTAAAGAAAGTCTATTACTGAGAAGTTCATTCAAATGACACAAGAGTCTGGAGGTTTTTTTTGCCTCCACATTAGTTGCTTTAAGTTTGTTGGTGTCTCTTGTCTTGGTTTATTAGTATTCTCAGTTAATAGCTGATACTATAGGGCGTATTTCCCATGCGAATTGTTTTTGTTTTTTTTTTTATGTTTTTGTTTCAACACTATAATGAATAATTGAAATAAAAAATGTTTGAATAGTGTTAAAATGTTTCAAAATTTTTGACCAAAATTAGAAACACCACCATTTTGATGTTTTTGCTGTGTTTCGGCTACTGTAACGGATAAAAAAAAATTTTAAATACATTTTCGTTATCAAACGTGTTTTTGACTATTATTCATAACACTCATAACAAAAATAATTGTTCTGTTTAACGCAAAAATAAAAAAATGCATGCCAAACTGTTTTATAGAAATTACTCTGTTCTTTTTTTGGAATTAAAATTATATTAAAAAAAGTTGTACAAATAAAATTAGATAATAAGTTTCATTCGAAATGGATCTTTATACTACCAAAGACATCATCATAAGTTATATTGTTATAATTTATATTGAGGTTTTTTTAACACCTTCAAATAGTTAATCCGCAAAGGGAGAATATTCTAATTCATAATTAAATGGAAAAAAAATGTACCTTTTTCCTAAATTAATTATCCTTCTAGAAAAAGTCACCGTAATATGCATTAATGAGAAGAATAATGATTTGGAGCCCAATCGGCTTAGTCCGATTTTATTTTTATGTGAGTGTAGCGGTGGGTCTCACCACATGATGTCATTGTGATGTTATTGTGTAAGACTTACCACTCTACTCACATAAAACTATTTTCGGCTTAGTTCGATTCGGACTCTGTATCGTTACTCCAATTAGAAATAGTTGCATTACTACAATTTTTTACAAATTGATCAAAAGAAAGACAAGCTCACATTTATCATAGAAATGTTAATAAAAAATTGAACCGACCCAAATCATAATTTGGTTAATGTTCATTCTTAGCCCCCACGATTTATGTATGTGGGTCAGTAACAACAATTCTTTTTTTCCTCTCTAAGCTGGTTGTGGAGAAGAGAAATATGGTTAGTGTCCGTGTTTGTTTGTGATGAGAGAGAGATGACAACTGTGGAGCAGAAGAAAGAGAAAACCCACATCTAGATAGGGAGAACGTCTACAATGCACGCGGTGTAAATACACCGAGATGAATCTCATCCGTATATGTTTAGCATGTAAATCTTATCCGTATGTGTTTAATATGTATTGTGAGTCGTGTACAACACGTATGATCCAAATTCACCCAGTGTATTTACATCGGGCATAATGTAAATTTTCTCCTAGATAGGCTATGTTTGTGGCTGGTAATTAATGAAATACCCCCAAAAAAATTTCGCGCATGAGGTGGCCAGTCTCATACACAAAACCTAGAAAATACATACAACTGGTAGCAACAAGCATAGAATACAAAAGATATAATGAACAATTTTCTAAAAGTAGAAAAGAAAGTTCCTCTGAATTAAAATAACTGTTAACTAAACAAGTATATGTCTGGTAATACAATTTGGAAGTCCTGTAACCCAAGGACCCCTTAACCAGAATAAACCAAAATTTTTAATTCTAAAATTAATACCAACAATCAAAGTCTCAAAAGGTCATAGTATGACTCTTGAAGAAGACAAGTTCCTACCCTGTAACTGATGAGATGAGACGTCTACTACAACCAAACCCTAAAACTCTATCCTCGCGGTGGAACCTGTCTGAAACCTGAAATATCAACAAAGTGGGTTAAACCCACGAGCAAGTCTTATCTACTACATCCCAATCAGAGAACCAATATACATACCCTCAATATATGGGACACAAAATAAATCCATAGATTTGACATACAAGTTATTCTTTTATCCAGTTTCATGTTTCCAAAACAACAGTCAATATTTATAATATTCCACCCAAACCCTTACTATGAAAAAGAGAACACATTCCTTAAGTTCAGCAGAAATAAGCATAACATGAAATACTATCAAGTTTAAGCAATCCCAATATGTCACCATTTTATCATTTGATACCTTAATAGGTGTAGGTATATACATACTGGTCATTCCCTACCTAGTTCATGTTTTTAGAAATCAAAATCATCTTATACGTTATCCCAACGAACCCTTATCATTCGACAATGAACACCTTCTTTAAGTTCAAAGTAAAGAAACATATGCATGTATTTTATTAAATATCGACAATCATGACAAAGCAAATATAATGTATAGATACCTTATTAGGTATGGGCGATCCTGACACGCCGGGCAATCCTGACATGCCAAATAAAATGTATAGATACCTTATTAGGTATGGGCGATCCTGACACGCCGGGTAATCCTTACATGCCAAAATAAAATACATAGATGCCTTATTAGGTATGGGCGATCCTGACACGCCGGGCAATCCTTACATGCCAAAATAAAATGCATAGATACCTTATTAGGTATGAGCGATCCTGACACGCCGGGCAATCCTTACATGCCAAAATAAAATGCATATAGATGCATTCCAATATGAAACATAAAATAAACAAGGTGCATTATGATTTAAATTTGCACAAACCAGTATTTCAAATTATCCAACATGAAATTATCACCATAAGACAAATCGTTCACAAGTAAACTATAATCACGTATTGGATGGGCATTTATATCCTTAAAGGAAAATACATTCAAGTAAACCAAATAACCCAAGCATCCATTATAGAAGAAATTTCTCAACTCAACCTTCACTGCACTCAATTCTACGAGGGAGTCTAAACATATCTTTTATCTAGGTTTCTGGGTCTATTCTACTTCTGAGAACCCTATTAAATCATTCTGGAATTTTCTAGAATTTTTGGAAATTTTAAAAAATATTTTTCTCGCAAAAAGAAAATAAAACATAATTTGAACATACGTTTACAACCAACACAATCACAAGGGAGACTCATCTTCACATGAAATTTAAAACCCAGGTGCAGTTTAATCCTATAAAGTTAACTAAATTTTTCTAGAATTTTCTGGAATTTTAAAATATTTTCTAAAAATAAAAGAAGGTGAAAATCCTACTTTTAGACACTTTAAAAATTAACTTAACACCAAAAGAAACTCATTTCAAGATGAAAATTTATAACCAAGTTTATTTAACCTCCAAAAAGTTACAGTAAAAATTTAAAAACTTTTGGAGTTATAAAAGTATTTTCTAAAATTACAGAAAGTGAAAAACCCAACTTTTGAACCCTTTAAAAATCAATTGAATAATAAGGAAAAATTATTTTAAGTTGAAAATTTAAACCCAAGTGTATTTAGCCTCCAGAGAGCTACAGTAAAAATTTTGGAATTTTCGAAAATTTCTAACTATTTTCTAAAATTAAAGAGGCTAAAAAATCCAGTTTTTAGACACTTTCAAAATTAATTTAAAGACAATGGTAAATAATTTTGATATGAAATTTAAACCCCAATCCCCTTAAGCTCCCAGGAAGTTGACATAAAATTTTGGAAATTTTTAGAATTATAAAAGTATTTTTAAAAAATGATTTTTCCAGATTTTCAAGTTTTCCCAAAAATTTTAAAAATACAAAATAAATATCAAAACAATTCGGAATGGGCCCATATTGGACCCAGAGGTGGGCCCTCGCGAGTGGGGCCCGAAAATAATTTTTCGTCCACCGGCCGGTGCCGGAGCCTGTCGGACGCGCCCCCACTTGCCGGCGGCACGCGTAGGGGTCACGCGCCGGCTGGGCTGTCTTCCCCAGCGCGCTGGGGGATTTTCCGGCGCTGATTCTGGCTTCGTCTGACCTCCGCTCAGCCTGATTTTTGTACCGTTCATCTCCTCTTGATCCCCTCTACCCATTGGTACAAAAAGCCCCATCAAAAATTGTTCAAATCAAAAACCCCTAATTCACAAGTTCTAGGATTCTTCGCAAAATTTAAAATTTTCAACTCAAATTTCTCACGATCAATTTTATTAAAAATCAAGGGTTATTTTGTAGACAATCACAACAGAGAATGCTTACGAATTAACATCTTTTCTTATCCTAAATTGATGCATAAACAGATTCCTATACAATTTACACATACATGAAATATATATGCATATATTCTTTCATATATATATCTATACTCCTATATACAATTTAGCATAATAAATTTTCATGAAATTTATCCATAAGAAGCAACAAAACAAAATACAATTATAAACAAAATTTTCAATATAAACCAAATTCTTAAACCTAGACTATGCATACGAATTCAAAGGGGAAGAGAAGAATCAAACTTACCTCTTTGACGAATCAACTTGTTCACCCGATCGTCACTCCCTTCTCTCTTTCGTTTACTCCCTCAGTTCTGTGCGTAAAGTAACGGCAAAAATCCTAATTTCTTCTTTTTCCTTTTTGTCTTAATTATTCTTCTATTATTGATTTTTCTAAAACTAAATAAAATCAAAATAATAATAATAATAATAATAATAATAATAATAATAATATAATTATAACTCTGGCCCAACAATTTAAACATAACATTAGCCCAATCATTCCAACCCAAATTCCTCCCTAGCCCAAACCAAAGCATTTAAATAAAATAACACATAATCAATAACAATTCACATAAAATGATAAAAACAAATAATTAAACAGAGCAATTTACATGAAATGATTTGAATCTATAAAACCTAAGTAATCCACATAAAATGATAAGATGCATATAAAAGAAAAGCAACTCACCTACAATGATAATTTATTACAATGATAATTTATAGAAATAAGGCATTTCACATGAATTAATAAAATAAAGTAATAATATAAAGAAATTCAATTTTTTTAAAATAATAGACATCTAAATTTTTCAGGGTATTACAATTAACGTAACCACTAAAGCATCGTCATGTGGCTACTGAATTCGATCCTCTCGTATATGCCTCTAAGAAAGTTATGATCTGATCTTTTATTCGAGGGTGCTTGGCTTGAGGGGGTGGTTCATTCATTTTGCCCACTTCGTAAAATTTTTTGACTTTCCTCACATGCGCTTTACAAGCCACCTTGGACACTCCGCCGCCTGCAAACCCACCCGAGATAACTCTAATTTCTCCCAATTGAGGGTTTTTTCGAGTGTTGCCGTCTTGATCGTACCATAGGTGATTCTGTGCCCTCATCTCATCTCCAACCACAAATCTACGCAACTGGTCCTTACTAACCAAACTTTCAATTTGCCTTTTTAAGTCGATGCACTCATCTATGTCATGTCCATGATCATGGTGAAATCTGTAATACTTGTTGCGAGACCTCTTAGCGGGATTAGTTCTTAGCTTTGGGAGCCATATCACTACCGGATCATTTTAAATGTAGAGGAGAATTTGGCTTATCGATGTGTTTAATGTGGTAAAACTGATCTCGCGTCATCTTACCATATTTGGGGTCCCTTTCATCCTCACTAGAATGTCCTCCATTTTCCTGTCCATTTTTCTGTCGTTATCTCCTTTTTTTCCTTTGTGCATTTAAGGCATTTTCGACATTCATATACTTTTGGGCTTTTATGAGTAGCTCTAACATGCTTTATGGTGGATGTTTAGAGATTGAGTATAAGAACTTTGAGGGCTTCAGGCCTCCCATGAACACGGTAATTGCTACCTTGTCGTTCAAAGCATCGACCTTCAACATCTCCCTATTAAACCTGTTAATGTAGTCTCGCAACGATTCTCCCTTGATCTGCCTTACGTTCAGAAAATAAGTGGCAGGCTTCCTATGTCTTCGGGGGGCAATGAAATTGCTCACAAATAACCGGCTTAGCTCTCTGAAGAAATGTATAGATGTAAGTTTCAAGCTATTAAACCATACTCGGGCAAAAGCTTTCAATGTAGTGGGAAATGCTCTACACATGATTTCATCTGGTACTCCTTAGAGGTACATCACAGCCTTATAGTTCTCCAGATGGTCTAGCGGGTCATTGGTCCCGTCAAAATTTTCAAGGGTAGACATCTTGAACTTGTTGGGCAAAGGACAATTCATTACTCAAGTGGTAAAGGGGAGGTTAGTCTGTTAGACTAGATCCTTCACTATAGTAGGGCAATTCCCCTTTGTGGCATTAGCCATACTTTCCACCTTTGCTCTGAGGTCTTGCATCTCTATGTCATGATATGCAGCCTCGCCTACCAACCCCGAACTTTTATAAATACGAGCTCTGAATCTCGAATTTCTATAAATACGAGCCCTAAACCCCAAATTCCCATGAGTACGAGCTCTTTCAGACAGGATTAGGTGAATGAGGTTCGTCCCATCTCGATCGCTTCTTATGTGACTCTAGGCCACGTCGTCTGCTAGAACCCCACTATCTCGTCCAACATCATTTCCTTCTGGATAAACCGGTCTAAAGTGGCTCCGTGATGGCATTGGTACCATGTGAGGGAGGCGCTGGAGGATTGCTGCATTTTGTTGGAGTACCTGGATCAGACTCTGGTTTAAATTCTGAACTTGATATTCCAACGTTGCAACACGCTCCTGGTCATTTGGGGTTTCGGGACGTACCTCAAGCAAATCTCCCTAACCAGGAGGTTGCATGATTCCTTCTCCAGTTACACGAGTGTTGTGGCCGACAAGGAAGTCTTGCCCGGTTGGAAGATCGTGACCGATAGGTGAATCCTGGACAGTTAGGGGATTATGACTGGAAAAAGGACCCTGGTCGGCAGGAAGATTCGGACTGGCTAGATGATTGTGTTCGGTAGGAAGATCCTTTTCAGTTGGAGGATTGTGACCGGCTAGGGGATTATGACCGGTAGGAAAATCTTGTCCAGCTGGGGGATTGTGACCGGCAGGAAAATTATGTCCGATTGTTGTCTCTAGCTCAGATCGTAGGTGCATCATACTTCGTATATGCTTTGGCGTTTGACCCAGATCGTGAGACGATTTCTACTTCATCAAGTTCGTGATGTTCCCACAGACAGCGCCAATTGATGAAGCAGAAATCGTAGCATGATCCGGGTCAAACGTGAACCTGTAAAAAGACAAACAAAGGGTAACCGAAAAGGCACCGGCATGTTGCTAGTCGACTACACTCTGACACTCAAGTCAAATATCGAAAAGGCTTTTGAAAGCTGGAAAGGTACTCAGATGGTATTAATTGCGTACCTAGTATATGAACTGTTTTTGTATTTATAGCGATCAAATGAAAACGTGTCATAGTAGGAGACTGATTCTTCAGTTCTCCAGATTTATCTGGGAATAGAAAAGTCCTGGTCAAAGTTTATTTATCACCCATATCATACAAATCACAATCGCCCACATCACCTACCTTATAATTTGAGTCAAATACCCCATCATCATTCATACATACCAAATATAGCATAAGAATCTAATCATAACCCATGACACAATGATAGAATGACATGTGTATATTTTGAAATTTAAAACTATAATAAAAAACTTAATTTTCCCTCCTATATTTTAAATTTAAAATCTACACGATGGGTGTGAGGGACCTAAGAGCAAGTGAATATAATAAAGCTTTAATTACCAAAATCGCATTGGAGAATTAAAGTAATTTTAATAAAATTCTAAGTATCTTATGTAAATAAATAAAAATTTAATAGGAGAGGATGCCCCGCCCCGTCTAGAACTAGCATCTAATTTTCTCGAGTCTTGAATTTAATTTGTTAACTTTTATTTAAAAAATATTAAAATTAATAATTTATTTAAAATAGTAATTAATACAAATTAATTCAACTACAGTTGTCTCGCAATAGACTATTGTACTTGATAAAAATATCAATAATTATATTCATTCTTCTCATGCCTGCCCAAAAATGAATCCAGCAAATAGACAATAGTCCGGACATCAAAACCGGACATCAGAATTATTTTAACAAAAGATGAGCTGATATTAATCAAGGTTTTGAAAGATATGATACGGTGAGGGCATTCCTGCTTTTATATATATATATATATATATATATATATATATATATAGACTATTGATAAGTTTTAAGCTTTTCTTGTATAGGTAGCTTTCATGGATGCAAATGGTAAACATGACTCCTTATCAATGACTTATGTTATTACTCATCAAAAGTTTTCACCTATTTAACAGATAAATTATCCACTAGTGTTCAATTGTTACATCCCTTTAAATACACAAAAGAGTAAAGAGTACGTATAAATACGAAGCACATATGTTCGGATCAAGTCTCCACAAGTTATCATTCAACCACATCACCTTTCTCCTAATATGACCTAACACAAACATTCTCCATTAATTAATATACATGAAGCTCAAACTTTAGGTGTCAAATCGCTCGAAGTCAATGCTTGTAGGGCATAGTTGTAAAGATGGAGGTGAATAGTTTTGACTAAGTACAGTATTAATGAAAGAGATCGTGGAATTATTTTCGTGTAGTCACAAAACTTTATTGTGGGCCCATCTCATTTTATAAGACCAGATAACTCTTGAAAGCTGAAAAATATGCCATGGATTATCTTCATGTAAATTTAGTTCATCTCCAAAGCTGAATGCTTATAGACCATTCGGTATAGTCAGAATTGGAACGCCATATCATTACTCTTTTATTTTTAAAATTATATATTAGTATTCAAATATTGCATCTACTTAAATACATTGATGCTTACATTTGAGAATACGGAATCGGTATCTTGAATTTAGAATTAAAAAAAATTAATTCAAAATTAAAATTAAAATTCTTTCAATTTTATGTTATTTTGTAACACCACAACTTTTGGATGCACTTGGATAATGTTCATATAAAGGTGAATGCTTATAGATCACTTTCGCAGTATTTTTGTTTTGAATAATAACTTATAGTCCGAATTTCGACTAGACTATTGTGTGAGTGAGGTGATAGAACCCACCAGACATTATGTAGTGAGGCCTACCACTCCAATCATATAACACCCTTCAGACTAATCCAAATTCACACCATGTATCATTGCTCTTTCACTTTTGTAACGAATAAACTATCTATTAGTATTCAATTATTGATCTTCGGTACTTTGTAATTAAAATTAAAAGAAAATTAGTTTAAAGTTTAAATTAAAAAATTTTTAATTTTAATTCTAAAATATTGATTCAATACTTACAAGGAGAATAATATATAAGAATTGCATGTTGCATCTTGAGAAGTCAATGCTTGTAGGCCATGGTTGTAAAGTTCGAGGTGAAAACTTTTGACTGAGTACAGTACTAATGAAAAGGATTATGAAATTATTTTCGTGTAGTCACAAAACTTTATTGTGGGCACATCTCATTTTATAACACCACTTATGTTCATGTAAATTTAGTGCATCTAAAAAGGTGAATGCTTATCTGGACTAGGCCATTTTTCAAGTACCTTCACTTCATCCATCAGTGAAAGATCAATTGAAGAGCCCTCCTCTCCCGTAGTGCCATTTTATAGTGATTATTGGATAACTTTTACTTGGGCACCAAGCTGTAATGCACACATTTTCAACTACTACAAGTTGAATTCAAAAGTAGTGTAATTTATTTTTTTTTGTGGTGGTTTGTTATCCTGACAAAATGTATTTTCATTTTTTTCAACTTTGTGGTGGTACGACATAACACACTGGTAAAGTCCTTTTAGCATCCTCCAACCATTGGTCCAGAGGGTTGAAACATAGACAAATGGTGCAAATAGAAGGTTATGTCAACTTTTTATTTCCTTGACCTTCAACCCAATAAAAAAATAAGAGAGAAATGTGGGCCAAATGTGCATGATTAGAGTTATATGAAAATTCAATGCACATAAATGATAAGTTCAGTTCACCAAAACTATGTGCCAAGACTGTGACAGCAGCCATTTTCAAAATCATGATTAAAACCATGTATCTAAAGAGAATATCGGAATTGTCTCAATTTTTTATTATAATTAAATTTATATTTTAAAATTGTATTTTAAGTGATTTTTTGTTAGACAAATTTTGGGTTCAAAAGAATTGTAATATTTGTCCAACAAGTAATTATGTTTGGAATTCTATAAATAAATGCCTAGAATTAGGGTTGAAATTCATGAATTGAGAGATGTAGTCTCACGAGGGAGTTGAGTTGATGAGTAAAGGGTGTTACATTATCGCAGGGGCGGCTTAACATAATTTGAAGCCTTAAGCGAAAAATATAAGAGTGACCCTTTAACATATAATATTTTAATATCAAATATTAGTTAATAATGTTTATATAAAAATTATAGTCATTAAGAATATAATGACTATATTTTATGAAAAATATAGTCATTAAGAATATAACCTTTTGAAATATAGTGGTTTGGAATATAACCGTTAGAAATAAAGCCGTTGAAAAAAAGTAAAACAAAACTTAAAAAAAAATTAAATTTTAATAAAATAAAAAATATTAAAATATTATTATTTTTTGCTAGCGAAAACCTGAAGAGTCCAATGTGGAGCATCCTTTAATCAAAATATGGAGATTCCAAAACGGTGACATAAATCTTCTAATCGCTAATGGAACTTTCCGGAATTGTAATGTGGATTCTGGAGAGCCCATTTCGGACCATCTAAGGGCATTCGTTGTAGGCTCTCTATAACGGATGTAGAGTTTATTTTAAGATGGTATGGAACTCTCTCAAATACGGGCCCCATGTGTTTTTTATTTGCAGACTCTACATATAGGACTCATGTAGAGAGTAGATGAAGGCCCATCTATTTTTTTTTTTGTTTATTTAATTTCTCTCCTCTATATTTCTCTCGACTTTCCCTCTATCTCTCTTTGTGTTTCTATCTTTCTCTATTCAAATTCTATTTTAATTATAATTGTATTGAAATCAATTGTTTTAAATATAAAAAAAATAATTTTTAATATTGTTATATATATCAAATTATAAAATTCGTTAATAATGTAACATATAATTATTTTGTGAGAAGAAAATATTTAAAATAATAGAATTAGATTAAGAGGATGGTGATATGTAATATTTTTTATTTTATTTATTTATTTGTGAGAAAATATGTAATATATCTTTATTTTATTTATTTATTTGTACGAAAAATAAATAATGTCTTTTTATTTTATTTATTTATTTGTGCAAAAAAAATATTTAATGTCTTTTTATTTGTCAATAAATATATTAGAAGCAAAAATAAATAAATAAATATTTTATTCATCACAAGCAATTGAAATAATTAAGTTTTAAATTTTTGTATAAAATTATTTTTATAAAAAAATATATTAAAATCTTTACAATTAGAGAGAAGCACAACAGCTCAAAAAACATTGATGTGACTCTCTTCAATTGAATTGTAAAAAGTCTGGATCATTGATGGATGACTGTAGCTTTCAGTTGATTAATTAATAATATTTTGCTTTGAGTTGGGAGAAAAATTGTGTTTGTTGTCCTTAATTTCCAGTCTTGTAACTTCATTCTATTTAATTAATGACAGATAACTTTGTCAAGGCCAATTTAGATTCTGGTCATCCAAAGACAACAACATAACTTTCAATTAAGGGTGCCACCAAAAAGACATGACAACTGGTTTTAAGCCACCAAAAAGACAAAACAAAAAAAAGTGAAACACACAACCACTCGGAGATCGAACTATCTTTACCTAACCAGTGCCATAAGATAAACACAGAGAACATACTCAAGATTAGCCAACATTATATCGCAGCAAGTACTTCTCCCTCAGGTACTTAAAATACATGAACATTTCATCGCGGTCTGGAAGGTTGTCTTTGATTAAGGGTGCGTTCTTAAAATTGTTGATCCATGCATGCAAGCGAGGGAACGTATGGGCTTCAAGTAGCTTCACCCCTAACACATCTTCTATAACTTCCAACCAAACAACAAGTCCTCCAAAGGCTATGTCAACTATACTGATGATCTCTCCACTGAAAAATTTCTTCTCTCCAAGAGCGTGTTCTTCTATTGTTCTCAGCACTTCAAGGCTATCCTTCACAGCCTTTTCATGTTCTTCTCCGAAGGTTCGATACATTGAAAAAATAGTAAGACTCTATATGTATCATAAAAAATAAAGAAATACTCAGCTTCTTTTAAATGGGTTGCTAATTTTATTCAAGTAATATGACTAGTGAAAAATGAACCTTTCATAAGACATAAGAAACATATGAATTAAAATTGAAGTAAAAGAACTGCTATAATAAAACCATATATTTACCTTATCGTCAGCAAATTTAGCCCAAAATCGAGCCACGGCCTTGTCATAAGGATCATTTGGCAGCAGGGGATGTTGCAGCCATGTGTCTTCGATGTATTCGAGGATGATCAATGACTCACAAATTGGTTTTCCACAATGAACTGGGTTGTATTGTAGAAGCTGTGCACTTTTATTAAACAAATATTCTTCTATGTAGTCAATGTATTCATAAGATACACCCTTTAGTTTCAGAGCCCATATCACTCTGTAAAGAAATGGACTAGACCATTTTCCAAATAGCTTCACTTCTTCCATCTTTGAAAGATCAATGGAATTAAGAGCCCTTCTCTCCCACAGAGACATTTTATAGTGATTATTGGATAACTCTTAGTTGGGCACCAAGCTGTAATGCACACATTTTCAACTACTACAAGTTGAATTCAAAAGTAGTGCAATTTATCTTCCTTTTTGTAGTTATATGAGATGGGGCAAAGCAAAATTTGCTTCTGCAGGGGCAATTACTTTGATCTTTGGGCCATGAGGTGTCAACTTTTTGTTGTTTTTCTGTCCTGACATTTTATTTTTCAAAAAACATCAACAAATGGTACAAAACTACAAATAGAAGGGTTATGTCAGCTTTTTATTTCCTTGACCTTTAAGCCATTATTTCCATGACCTTTAAGCCAATAATGAGAGAGAGAGAGAGGGAAAAATTATCCAAATGTGCATGTAGGATCCCCAAATTATAGTTATATGAAAATTCAAAGTTGAATGTACAGAAATGCCAAGTTCAGCAAAACCATGTGCCAGCTATTTAAAGACTATGTGCCACAGCCATTTTAAAGAAAGTCTATTACTGTAATTAATCCAGAGACGGTCTTTCAAAGAACACAAGAGTCTGGAGGTTTTTTTTGCCTCCACATTTGTTGCTTTAAGTTTGTTGGTGTCTCTTGTTTTGGTTTATTAGTATTCTCAGTTAATAGCTGATACTATAGGGCGTATTTCGCATGCGTATTGTTTTTGTTTTTTTTTTTATATTTTTGTTTCAGCACTATAACGAATAACGGATATAAAACATGTTTGAATAGTGTCAAAATGTTTCAAAATTTTTGACCAAAATTAGAAACACCACCATTTTGATGTTTTTGTTGTGTTTCGGCTATTGTAACAGATAAAAAAAAATTTTAAATACATTTTCGTTACCAAACATGTTTTCGACTACTATTCATAACATTCGTAACTGACGGGTGTAGAATAGTGGGTGTTTGTCGTTACTTTTCTACACTTCGTACAAAAAAATAATAAAACCTGCAAAAACTTTACTAAAAATTGTATAGTAGTAAGCAGGGTCGAACCACTCTCAAGTGAGAATCAGTAACAAGTCTAAACTTCAAAACCTAAATCTCTTGAGATGAAAAATGAATATTTAAAAAAATAAAATTCTGATTTTTTATTTAATAATAAAAACTAATATTAAATGTCTTAGATCAAATGATAGGACAAATCTCAAGGAAAGAGAATTCACCACCATGGATCCATATAAATAAAGTTTTTTTTTTTTTATATTCTTATCTAGTTTTTCCTCCAATAACCAATACACTTCACCAATCCAATTAGAACTTGGAAAGATGAAGGAAAATATGAAATAAAAAAAATGACTTGATTATATATGAGAGAGACATTCTTTACTTAATCTGATGCACATTGGCTAGGTAAACAGAGGTAGGCATTCTTCGAATTACCATTATTTGGCAAACACGAAAAATCCTTCCTCTAATTTTATAAAATAAAATCTAGAATAGAAGAGTAGAAGAATGCTCTTGGGAGGAAAAAGTAGACAATAAAATAAAACAACTTACCTATACTTCAGCCATGGTGGCTTCATCACTCCCTTGAGAAGGATGTTTACGCTTGCATATTAAAAGAAAACAAACAAATAGAAATGAAACTACTACTCATCATTGAATCAATAAAAAATTACACTATTTTTTTCTATAATTTCTCTACAATTTCTAACCCCCTTCACCATCCCCTAAGACCCCCTATTTATAGAGTTAGAGGGGAATGGTTTAGGTGGGAAAAATTTAAAATACAAATTTGAAATACAAAATTTAAAATTCAAAATTCAAAATACAAAATTTTGAATTTAAATATCTAATATTTGATCTCCATATCTTTAATTTGAATTCTGGACTGCAGACGTGGTCGTACAAAAAAGTATTTTGCAAAGTTTTGAACTTGAGACCTTTTGTGAAGTAGATTTGATAGAATACCATCTCTTCTACAATTCTTCTGATGTTTATCTTTGACTGTATATATCCTTTTTAGGCCTTTTCTACTGCTTTTCTTCTTATTTGGAAATCAACCCCTATAAAACACAAAATGCAAAGATAAGAATATTTAAATAAAGTAAAAGAGTAATTAAAGACTTATTTTGAGATATAAAATAACATGTTTTGTGCACTTATCAGTAACAAAGATAATTGTTCTGTTTAACGCAAAAATAAAAAAATGCATGCCAAACTGTTTTATAGATATTACTCTGTTCTTTTTTTGGAATTAAAATTATATTAAAAAAAGTTGTACAAATAAAATTAGATAATAAGTTTCATTCGAAATGGATCTTTATACTACCAAAGACATCATCATAATTTATATTGTTATAATTTTCCGAGAAGAATTAATCAAATCACACAATACAGTAGAAAATAGAACAACCGGAAAATATTTAGAAAAAAAGAAAGGATTCAAAAGAGCTATGATATATGAAATTTTGGTGTTCCTAAATAACTCTTATAATTTTGTAAACCTTGCAATATTTGTCATAATCTCTAAAGGATCCCTAATTCAACAGTATAATCTCTTTATCTTAAAAACAGAAGGGAGTAGTTCGAGTCAGACGTTAGCAATGTATTTGAACTCATATTCAAAAGGACCCAACAATCAAAATGAACACATAATATATCATATTTCTACTACTTACTAAATTTACTATATATATATATATAAAGAAATAATAAACATTCAAGTATGGAAAAATATCATCGTTCTACTACTTAATAAATTCACTATATTTATCTAAAGAAATAATAAACATTCAAGTTTGGAAATAGATATAATTAAGAGTTATAGATGAGCAGCAAAGTTCATTTTCTACAACTCTTTTTCCATATCCTCTTTCCGTCTCTCCTCTTCGGAAATTCTCATCAATTTCCACTGTCAACTTTACTGTTAAAGAACAACCCATTTACTCTCTTTGGAGGGGGTGGAACATATTATGTTGTAGAACATATAGATATTTTGAGGTTTTTTTAACACCTTCAAATAGTTAATCCTCAAAGCTAGGGAGAATATTCTAATTCATAATTAAATGAAAAAAAAATTGTACCTTTTTCCGAAATTAATTATCCTTCTAGAAAAAGTCAACATAATATGCATTAATCAGAAAAATAATGATTTGGAGACCGATCTGCTTAGTCCGATTTTATTTTTATGTGAGTGTGGTGGTGAGTCCCACCACGTGATGTCATTGTGATGTTATTGTGTAGGACTTACCACTCTACTCATATAAAACTATTTTCGGCTTAGTTCGATTCAGACTCTGTATCGTTATTCCAATGATAAATAGTTGCATTACTACAATTTTTTACAAAGTGATCAAAAGAAAGACAAGCTCACATTTATCATAGAAATGTTAATAAAAAATCGAACCGACCCAAATCATAATTTGGTGAACGTTCAATCTTAGCCCCCACGATTTATGTATGTGGATCAATAACAACAATTCTTTTTTTTTCCCTCTTTAAGCTCGTTGTGGAGAAGAGAAATGTGGTTAGTGTCCGTGTTTGTTTGTGATGAGATAGAGAGATGACAACTGTGGAGGAGAAGAGAGAGAAAACCCACATCTAGATAGGGAGAACATCTACAATGCACCCGGTGTAAATGCACCGGGATGAATCTCATCCGTATATGTTTAACATGTAAATCTTATCCGTATGTGTTTAATATGTATTGTGAGTCGTGTACAACACGTATGATCCAAATTCACCCAGTGTATTTATACCGGGCATAACGTAAATCTTCTCCTAGATAGGTGTTTGTGGTTGGTAATTAACGTAACCACTAGAGCATCGTCATGTGGCTACTGAATTCCTCTCGCATATGCCTCTGAGAAAGTTATGATCTGATATTATATTTAAGGGTGCTTGGCTTGAGGGGGTGATTCATTTACTTTACCCACTTCATAAAATTTTTTGACTTTCCTCATATGCGTTTTACAAACCACCTTGAACTCTTCGCCGCTTGCAAACCCAGCCGAAATAACTTTGATTTCCCCTAATTAAGGATTTTTTCGAGTGTTGTCGTCTTTATCGTAGCATGGGCGATTTTGTGCCCTCCTCTTATCTGCAACCACAAATCTACGCAGCTGGCCCTTACAAACCAAACTTTCAATTTTCCTTTTTAAGTCGATCCACTCATCTATGTCATGTCCATGATTATGGTGAAATCTACAATACTTGTCGTGAGACCTCTTAGTAGGATTAGTTCTTAGCTTTGGGAGCCATGTCACTACCGGATCATCTTGAATGTAGAGGAGAATTTGGCTTATCGATGTGTTTGATGTGGTAAAACTGAGTCCCTTATCTCTATGCGATGATCTATTACTTTGATCTCACATCATATTGTCATATTTGGGGTCCTTTCTTCATCACTAGAATGTCCTCCCTTTTCCTGTCCATCTTTCTGTCGATATCTCCTTTTTTCCTCTGTGCATTTAGGGCATCTTCGGCATTCATGTACTTTTGGGCTTTTATGAGTAGCTCTGACATACTTTATGGTGGATGTTTAGAGATTGAGTATAAGAACTTTAACAGCTGCAGACCTCCCATGAACACAGTAACTGCTACCTTGTCGTTCAAAGCATCGACCTGCAACATCTCTCTGTTAAATCAGTTAATATAGTCTCGCAACGATTCTCCCTTGATCTGCCTTACGTTCAGAAGATAAGTGGCAGGCTTCCTATGTTTTCGGGGGGCAATAAAATTGCTCACAAATAACCGGCTTAACTCTCTGAAAGAATGTATAGATGTAGGTTTCAAGCTATTAAACCATGCTCGGGCAGAACCTTTCAATATAGTGGGAAAGGCTCACATATGATTTCATCTGGTACTCCTTAGAGGTACATCACAGCCTTGTAGGTCTCCAGATGGTCTAGCAAGTCATTGGTCCCGTCAAAGTTTTCAAGGGTAGGCATCTTGAACTTGTTGAGCAAAGGAAAATTCATTACTCAAATGGTAAAGGCGAGGTTAGTCTGTTGGACTAGATCCTTCACTATAGTAAGGCATTTTCCCTTTATGACATTGACCATACTTTCCACCTTCGCTCTGAGGTCTTGCATCTCTATGTCATGATGTGCAGCCTCACCTACCTACCCCGAACTTTTATGAGTACGAGCTCTGAACCCCGAATTTTCATAAATACGAGCCCTAAACCCCGAATTCCCATGAGTACGAGCTCTTTCAGACGGGATTAGGTGAATGACGTTCGTCCCATCTCGATCGCTTCTTACATGGCTCTAGGCCACGTCGTCTGCCAGAATCCCACTATCTCGTCCAACATCATTCCCTTCTGGATAGACCGGCCTAAAGTGGCTCCATGATGGCATTGGGGCCATGTGAGGGAGGCGCTGCAAGATTGCTGCATTTTATTGGAGTACCTAGATCAAACTCTGGTTTAAATTATGAACTTGGTATTCCAACGTTTTGACACGCTCCTGATCATTTGGGGCTTCGGGACGTACCTCAGGCAAATCTCCCTGACCAGGAGGTTGCATATTTCCTTCTCCAGTTACACGAGTGTTGTGACCGACATGGAGGTCCTGCCCCGCTGGAAGATCGTGACTGGCAGGTGGATCCTGGACAGTTAGAGGATTGTGACTGGGAAAAGTACCCTGGCCGGTGGGAGGATCCGGACCGGCTAGAGGATTGTGTCTGGTAGGAAGATCCTTTTCGGTTGGAGGATTGTGACCGGCTGGGGGATTATGACCGGTAGGAGAATCTTGTCTGGCTGGGGGATTGTGACCGGCAGGAGCATCATGTCCAGTTGTAGTCTCTAGCCCAGATCGTAAGTGCATCATACTTCGTATATGCTTTGGCATTTGACCCCGATCGTGAGACGATTTTTGCTTCATCAAGTTTGTGATGTTCCCACAGACGGCGCCAATTGATGATGAAGCAGAAATCGTCACACGATCTGGGTAAAACGTGAACCTGTAAAAAGACAAACAAAGGGTAACTAGAAAGGTACCAGCGTGTTGCCAGCCGACTACACTTTGACGCTCAAGTCAGATATCGAAAAGGCTTTTAAAAGCTGGAAAGGTACTCAGAGGGTATTAATTGCGTACCTGGTATATGGACCGTTTTTGTATTTATAGCGGTCAAATGAAAACGTGTCCTAGTAGGAGACTGACTCTTCAGTTCTCCAAATTTATCTGAGGATAGAAAAGTTATGGTCAAAGTTTATTTATCACTCGTATCATACAAATCACAATCGCCCACATCACCTAACTTATAATTTGAGTCAAATACCCTATCATCATTCATGCGTACCAAATGTAGCATAAGAATCTAATCCTAACCCATGATACAATGATAAAATGACATGTGTGTATTTTGAAATTTAAAACTGTAATAAAAAAACTTAATTTTCCCTCCTATATTCTAAATTTAAAATCTACACGATGGCTGTGAGGGATCTAAGAGCAAGTGAATATAAGAAAGCTTTAATTACCAAAATTGCGTTGGAGAATTAAAGTAATTTTAATAAAATTCTAAGTATCTTATGTAAATAAATAAAAATTTAATAGGAGTGGATGCCGCCCTGTCTAGAACTAGCATCCAATTTTCTGGAGTCTTGAATTTAATTTGTTGACTTTTATTTAAAAATATTAAAATTAATAATTTTTATAAAGTAGTAATTAATACAAATTAATTCAACGACAGTTGTCTCGCAAGAGACTATTGTACTTGAGAAAAATATCAATAATTATATTCATTCTTCTCATGCCTGCCCAAAAATGAATCCAGCAAGTAGACAATAGTCCGGACATCAAAACCGGACGTCAGAATTATTTTAACAAAAGATGAGCTGATATTAATCAAGGTTTTGAATGATATGATAAGGTGGGGGCATTCCTGCTTTTATATATAATAAGGTGTGGTTTTAAGTTTTAAGCTTTTCTTGTATAGGTAGACCTTATTATATATATATATATATATTTGAACACTAGTGGATAATTTATCTGTTAAATAGGTGAAAAGCATCCCCTTAAATACACTAAAGAATAAAGAGTACGTATAAATACGAAGCACATATGTTCGGATCAAATCTCCACAAATCAATGCTTGTAGGCCATGGTTGTAAAGATCGGGGTGAATACTTTTGACTGAGTACAGTGCTATGAGAGATGTCATGAAATTATTTTCATGTGGTCGCAAAACTTTACAGTGTACACATCTCATTTTATAACACCACGTCACATTCGCAATTTGTTTTGCTTTGAAGAATGATTTATAGTTTGAATTCCGACTAAACTGAATGTGATTTGTCTGAGGTGGTGTCGGAACACGCCACTTGAAAGATTATAAGAATTACATCCATTATTTTCTAAAGGTTATCCCGGTTCAAAACAAGAACCTAAAAAAAAGAAAATAAATAAATAAATCTAAAAGTGTCTCTCTCCGACATCTCTCTCTCATCTTCGAAAATACCTCCATTAATGTACAACCAAGAAAAGTCCTAAAATTTTGATCAAATATCGAAAAGAACAAAATCTATCAGAAATCATCTATCTCTTCTTTTTCTCTCTCTAATCTCCAACAAAGCCTCCATGAATGTACAACCAACAAAAATTCCAAATTTCAACCAAACACCAAAAAGAGCAAAAATTCTAGATAAATGAAGAGAGAAAAAGAGAGAGATAATACTCCAGTCTTCTTTATAAGAAGAGATCAATGCTCGAAATCACAACCATCGAGCAATATCGTCTTCTTTGAGGGACAATTTCAATCGGTTAAAGTTCGAATCATTGAGAGAAACGATATCTGACAACGAAAAGAGATGGCAAATGTTAATAGAGACAACGGCAAAAGGACGGAGACGGTGTAAGAAGAAAAAAAGGAGTGAGAGTAAGAGCACCAAAATAATTTTTAGTGGTGACTGTTAGCGTGAAGGAGTGAAACTAAGTAATTTTTGGTGGTAACGGTTAATATGGAAGAGTGAAGAAAATGTCACCAACAGAACCCTAACACCTATCAGCCTGAAGGTTTAATTTATTTTTTAAAAAAATAATTTTTAAATAGATGTCAAATTATCACTCAACCACGTCACCTTTCTCCTTAATATGACCTAACACAAACATTCTCCATTAATTAATATACATGAAGCTCAAACTTTAGGTGTCAAATCTCTCAAAGTCAATGCTTGTAGGCCATAGTTGTAAAGATGGAGGTGAATACTTTTGACTGACTACAGTATTAATGAAAGAGATCGTGGAATTATTTTCGTGTAGTCACAAAACTTTATTGTGGGCCCATCTCATTTTATAAGACCAGATAACTCTTGAAAGCTGAAAAATATGCTATGGATTATGTTCATGTAAATTTAGTACATCTCCAAAGCTGAATGCTTGTAGACCATTCGGTATGGTCAGAATTGGAACGCCATATCATTACTCTTCTATTTTCTAAACTATCTATTAGTATTCAAATATTGCATCTACTTAAATAGATTGATGCTTACATTTCACCACCGAGTTGGTATCTTGAACTTAAAATTGAAGAAAATTTAATTCAAAATTTAAATTAAAATTCTTCCAATTTTATTTTATTTTTTAACATCACGACTTTTGGATGCGCTTAGATAATGTTCATGTAAATTTAGTACATCCGTAAAGGTAAATGCTTATAGATCACTTTTGCAATATTTTTGTTTTGAATAATGATTTATAGTTCAAATTTCAACTAGGCTGAATGTGATTTGTGTGAGTGGGGTGGTAGAATCCACCAGAAACATTATGTGATGAAACTTACCACTCAAATCATATAACACCCTTTTAGACTAATCCGAATTTGCACCATATATCATTGCTCTTTTACTTTTGTAACGAATAAACTATTTATTAGTTTTCAATTACTGAGCATCGAATCGGTGCTTTGCAATTAAAATTGAAAAAAAATTAGTTCAAAGTTTAAATTAAAATTCTTTCAATTTTAAATATAAAATATTGATTCTATGCTCTCAAATACAACGAAGAAAACATATAAGAACCTCAAACGTTGCATGTCGCGTCTTGAGAAGTCAATGCTTGTAGGCCATGGTTGTAAAGTTCGAGGTGAAAACTTTTGACTGAGTACAGTACTAATGAAAAAGATCATGAAATTATTTTCGTGTAGTCAAGAAAGTTTATTGCGGGCACATTTCATTTTATAACACCACATAACTTTCGGAAGCTGAAAATTTCCTCATGAATTATGTTCATGTAAATTTAGTACATCTCAAAAGGTGAATGCTTATCTGGACTAGGCCATTTTTCAAGTAGCTTCCCTTCTTCCATCAGTGAAAGATCAATTGAAGAGCCCATCTCTCCCGTATTGCCATTTTATAGTGATTTTTTTGATAACTTTTACTTGGGCACCAAGCTAGCTGTAATGCACACATTTTCAACTACTACAAGTTGAATTCAAAAGTAGTGTAATTTTTTTTTTTTTTTTGCTGCAAGGACAATCACCTTAGGCCAAGGGGTGTCAACTTTGTGGTGGTATGACATAACACACTGGTAAAGTCCTTTTAGCAGCCTCCAACCATGGGCCAGAGGGTTGAAACATAGACAAATAGTGCAAATAGAAGGTTATGTCAACTTTTTATTTCCTTGACCTTTAACCCAATAAAAAAATAAGAGAGAAATGTGGGCCAAATGTGCATGATTAGAGTTATATGAAAATTCAATGCACATAAATGCTAAGTTCACCAAAACTATGTGCCAAGACTGTGCCAGCAGCCACTTTCAAAATCATGATTAAAACCATGTATTTAAAGAGAATATCGGAATTGTGTCTCAAATTTTTATTATAATTAAATTTATATTTTAAAATTGTATTTTAAGTGATTTTTTGTTAGACAATTTTGGGTTCAAAAGAATTGTAATCTTTATCCAACAAGTAATTATGTTTGGAATTCTATAATTTTATGCCTATAATTAGGGTTAAAACTCATGAATTGAGAGATGTAGTCTCACGAGTGAGTTGAGTTGATGGGTAGAGGTTGTTACATTATTGCAGAGGCGACTTAACATAATTTGAGGTCTTAGACGAAAAATTTAAGAGTAACCCTTTAACATATAATATTTTAATATCAAATATTAGTTAATAATGTTTATATAAAAATTATTCTTATTGAAATTATTATATTTAATTGGACCATTTTCTATTAATAAATTTTTTAATTTTTAACGATATTTTTCAAGTGTATAGATATTTATGGGAATAGAATATGATTTTTGAATAAGATCTTCAATTTTTTTTTTTTTACTTGGTTCACTTTCTTTCATTCTTTTTTCATATTATTTGCAAAGAATTTTCTTATTATACGTTTGATCATCACTACGAATTTAAGTTGATAATATATTAAATATCTTTCATTATTGTATTATCTTCTAGTAATTCTTTTAGATGACTTGGTTGTTCTTTTATTAATTTTTCACCTAAATTTCTTGTTATTTTATTATTAATTATAACAAAAAATTGTTGCAACGAGAGAAGAGAAAATTTGAGGAATAAGAAAAAAAGATAAAAATTAATAAGAGAGATGAAAGGTTTTATAATTCCTAATTTTTTACAATTATCTATTAAGTATATATTCAACAATTCATAAAAATAAAAAAAAAATAAAAAAAGTGAAATGAGTAGTGACAGAAAGAAAAAAAAAGGAAGGTTTTAAGATAAAGATAAAAATTAAAAGTTTTAGAATGAATTAAATTATTTGAACCTATCATTAAATTTTTACCATTGGTTGAGGCCTATGACTGCAAGGAAATTTTTTTTTACAAAAAGTCTAATAATATTAGAAAATAAAAATTTTACGAACTCTTATTAAGGAAATAAAATAATTTGGACACCTTCTATTGGCTGAGGCCTTAAGTAACTGCCTAATTCGCCTAAGGATTGAGCCGGCCCTCCATTACCGGTTTGGTAGAGTGAACGTTGATGACAAGAACCCTAAGTAAGAGTTTGTTTACGTGATGTGATATTTGGTTTTCCCTACCGTTATAATATTTCTACAATTTTGAATGAAATCTCTTCTCATTCACAGACGTAGGATGAGTTATGTCGAACAACATATATTTTGAGTTTTGTTTGTGATTTGTGCAGATTCAAAAAGCTCTATTTATATAATTTTGGAGGGGCTAGATGTCAATTTTTTATAAGATTTAATACTTGAAGAGGGGTACTTAGTAGAATTTTTAAAAATTTTGAGGAATTCAGGACCCTCCTACGATCTGTTGGGTTAGTGTGTGATTGGTTTTAAATATACTTTCACTTCTGCTGCTTGTAACACTCAGTAGAAGCATATTCTATATATATATATATATATATATAGATACACACACACACACTAGTGTGAATTGGGTTTGATGACTGTACAGCTTTCACAATATGCTCTACTAACAAACCATCACAACGGAGCCACAAAACTAAAAGAACAAGAGTGACCGTTAAGAGTAACGGTTGATATTCAAATCTCTGAAAATCATAGAAACAAAACCAGAGAGATCAAGATGGCAAAACAAAGACTCTAGAATACAGAGGCCACCTAGCAAATGAGATTGTGATTGAAGCCTTCAAGGGGAAGCTTCCAACGAGAGGCTATATCTATAGCCATGGGGGAGTCCTTCATTGGGATCGATAAGAGAGAGAGCTCTAATAATGGCAATGGTCGATTCTGGAGGAAGACCTAGTAATATTCTTGAATTTTCGCTGATTTCTCTCTCCAAATCTCATACACAGTAAATGAATGGTCGACGTGCATTTTATGATTTGATGAAATGTGCATTTTTCTATAAATGTTGGTGCTTCGTCTTTTGACTGGTGTCAGAAACCATCTTTGCCAAAAGGGCAAAATGGAGAGGAATGCGGTGAGCGTGGATCGAACACGCGACCTTCAGATCTTCAGTCTGACGCTCTCCCAACTGAGCTATCCCCGCTGAATGACAAGTATATAAATTAATAGCTTTTATCTTAGTCTATTCGATTGATGACAGTATATATTTTCTGCATCAATTTTCCCAATTATAACATTGATTAATTAATTTTATGTATAAAAAATGGAAAATGACTTCTTTTTGCATGATTAATCTTGTGAAATAAAAGTGTTTTCTATACTAAGTTGTGAATCAACATCTTCATTTTCTATTTTAACATGATAGTTAGGCTTTTAGTGAATATTTATTGATGATATCTCGTTAAAAGCGACTATGCGTCTTTACCATAGACTTTAGTTGAAGAAATTGAAATCGAATAATAAAATTCTCTCTCATCGGATTGACTCCTCTAAATCATCCAATCCGGATACAATTCACTCAATTTAATTTTAAATAGGCTTCTATTTAGATTATTTCTGTTGATCAATGGTTAATATATTTAGGTTAATTCTCTGTCATGGGATTGAAACTAACTCTTGTTTACCATATTTGGAGGGAGAGAAATTTCACATTGCTTCAAAGTATATCCTCACCTCCTGCGAAAACCCTAACCACTATTGTTGATTCGATAAGAATGCAGCTTTTTTAAGTTCGAAAATAAAAGTGCCCTCCCTAAGTTTGTTCTAGTTGATGTTCCTTCTAAATTTGAGAATTCGGTTAGGATAGTTTGTATTTAATGTTTGGGCCTTGATTGGGCTCCTGTTGTTTTTTTTAAAGGATCTCATTCCTTCCTTTTTCATTTTTTTTTTTGGGCTTCTGGACATTTTTATGTAGGCCCATGGGGTATGCTCATGAACTCTGTACTATTCTTTCTTTTTTTATACATTCATTTACTTAATTATTGAAAAATAAATAAATAAATGATTAAAATGCAATAAACTTCTCTCTGGTTTCAAATAGTACACAATATTTCCTTCTCCTTTTTTTTTGGGTACAACAAACACCCTCCAACTTACAAATTGATGTAATTTGCCCCTATTTGGTAATATTTGGATTAAGAATTGACGTAAAATGACAAAAATACACTCACAGATAAAAATAAAAAAAAAAAAAGTGATTAGCTTATCGAAAAATACCAAACAAAATTACTAAACAAAGAAAAAAAAAATAACTTTAATTACCCGAAAAAAAAAGAACTTTAATTCACCAATTTTTTTTCTTGGTAAATTTTTTCGGTAATTTTTTTGTAAATTACTCACTTTTTTTTTTTTATGAGAGTATTTTTGTCATTTTACGTCAATTCTTAACCCAAATAGTGTAAAATAGGGGCAAATTACACCAATTTTTAAGTTGGAGGGTATTTGTTGCACCCAAAAAAAAGAAAAAAATGAGAAGGGGCTATTGTGTACAATTTTGAAACTAGAGAATGATTTATTGCACTTTGGCCTAAATAAATCTATCTATAATAAATAATTGTATGATATTTGCTTAATAAAAATTAAGTATTTGAATTGTGTGCGCCACAAAAATTAGTCTAGATTCAAAATGGGTCATGACAATCTAACAGAACCAAAAAACTTTGTTTGGAGGAATGTTGTATTAACTGATGCATAGTAACACTACATGGTAACTCTTAGGACCCAATCATATGTTTAGTGTTTATTGTTTAAGTGTTTATATAAATAGTGTTTATGTTATGATTTTGTTTATCCATAAACATTAATATTATTTGATAACGAAAAAACGTTTAGCTTATTTTAAAAATCATAAATAGAAAAATGTGTTTGTTAACCTTGAACTATTTTTTAAAAAAAATCAACACAATAAATTGCATAAAAAGTCAAGTTCATGCTACAAAAAATTTATATAGTAATAACAGAGCAAGAAATATATATATATAAAAGAAACCAATAATATTGGATTACATATATATCTATACACTGCAAATTATACGGTAAAACTAAAATGACCCACAACCCAGAAGACCTCAACAAGTAGGAGTACACACAATTCAGTTCTTTAGGATTATTGGGGGAACCAGAATCAAAACCGTTCCCAACAATTCCTTTATTTTGAAACTAGAACCGTAAATTCTATACTATATAATTCTAATTCTATACATCGAAATAACTTTGAATCATTTTTCTCGAGCCGTACGAGGAGAAAACCTCCTAATTTTCTAGGGGGTGTTGTTCATCTACATCTATCCCAATGAGCCGTCTATCGAATCGTTGCAATTGATGTTCGATCCCGAAGAGATGGAAGAGATATTTAGAAAGTGAGTTTTTATCAATTGAAGTAAATTCTTCTTTTTGATCAATCAAAACCCCTTCCCAAAATGTACTAACTTCTTTCAAAACATACAGCTTTTGTGAATGTAGATGATGATATCTATACAGATGGATCTTTTATATATATATATATATATATATATATATATATATATATATAATAAAGTACCACACGAGTGAATATATAGGAATCCAAATCTACTCAATCACTCATAGTATAATCTCCTACATCCTAAGTCTTTCCATTCCGTCATCTGTCTTATGTTCTTCACGTAGCATTCAAACTAACTGACTCTATGAAATTACGTTGATACTTTCACATAAAAGTGGAGATATGGGAGGACACATAAGAACAAAGCTGGAGTAGAGAGAGTACTTCAGGAAGAAGAGATTGGATAAATTTTAGGGAGAGAGTGAGGGGTAGAAAATAAAAACAAGGCTAAACACTGAGGGTATACTAGTCTTTTTATTCTCTGATGCTTAGGATATATAAAGAATCTGATGTGAATGGGCATGTCAACATTCGGGTGATCTTTCGCGGATTAAACTTTGGTTTCAATATCATTATTCTATACACACACACAAACAGCAACAGCAATAGGGGCACCCTCTATGCAAACAAACATATTTAATTCTCTCCTCCCATCATGAAAATTTAGGTAGCAACGGTTAAAATTAAATCATGCCAAATAAAATTAGAAACCATGATCCTACAGCCTACAAAAATGGACAATACTTACCTACAAAACAGTGAGTAGGTTTTCCATTCTAGCGGTTGATGCGATCCAATCACAAATTCACATATCTCCTTTAATTACAAAATCAAAAAATTAATAAAAAAAATGTGATTTGTATAATTAATGGAATTTCTATTAGTGTGAATTTCCTTATTTATTACTTTCTTATTTTGCAATTAAAGGAGATGTGTGTATTTGTGATTAAACCACATAGCAGAGGTCAAGAGGTAACACCTATTCATCCGTCAGTAGGTATGTATTGTTCTAAAAAAATTATACTATCAATTAGATCAGAAATTGACAAGTATAACCATAACCCATCAATTATCGATAATTACGTTGCAATTCAATTTTAAAAAATATAGTGCATAAGATCACAAAAATAATTTTATTTATTTAAAATTTCCAACACAGCCAACACCCATAAAACCAAAGCCACAAATTAAGTAGACAACAAAGTGGCCAAAACTAGGAAGCAACTACAACAAAAAGAAATGATAATATATTGCCTAGGACCAGCAAACAACTAAGAGATTTCTCAATTGATCTGATTTTACACATTATAAGAAATACTTTTGTAATAGACATGAGTACAAGTTTTGACAAAACGATAAGTCTTCTTAATTGTGATATAGACGTCGCCAATTCAAAACAAGAAAACAATTTCGTCTATGAAAATAAGGTTGACTTACCGGACCCTATAATGACATGATCATCAAGGAGTTCTTCTTAAGCAAAAGTTATACCTGCTTGCATGGACTTGTTGCCACTTTTATAGATGTAGAAAAAAAAAGGGGGGGACATATAAGAAAGACTACTGTTAAAGAAGGGTTCATTTCATAAGCTATTAATCCAGAAAAATTCTAGTTATTCAATAATTGCACTTTGGACCTTGGTACTGCTGCTACTGTATAAACTTTTATTTTAGTGAAATGTCACCAGAAAGCTACAACTAGTCAACTACAAGAGGAAATTGCAATGTGCACCTTCAGATCACCTGCAGGACTTGATTACCTGAGACTCAAATGAATGATACTGTGAATTGGGTCTGATGACAGTACAGCTTTCACAGTATGCTCCACCAACAAACCATCACATCTGGCCCACAAAACTAAAAGAACAAGAGTGACCGTTAGAGTAACGGTTGATATTCAAATCTCTGAAAATCATAGAAACAAAACCAGAGAGAACAAGCTAGCAAAACAAAGACTCTAGAATACAGAGGCCACCTAGCAAATGAGATTATGATTGAAGCCCTTCAAGGGGAAGCTTCCAACGAGAGGCTATATCTATATAGCCATGGGGGAATCCTTCGTTGGGATCGATAAGAGACAGAGCTCTAATAATGGCAATGGTCGATTCTGGAGGAAGACCTGGTAATATTCTTGAATTTTCGCTGATTTCTTTCTCTCCAAATCGCATACACAGTACCTGAAAAACGAAGCTTGAACACAGAGTTATTACTAGTATAATTTTTCCCTTTCCATTTCGTGGAGCACCACTGGAGAAGGGGTTGCCAATCAAGAGGGGGGCAGTGGACTCCACAATGGTTTTGTATGGCACACCAAATAGCCACTCCCGAGAGTTTGAAATACGAGAAAAAGGCCTTCGAGCTCTTCGAGAACGATGGAACAAGTCCTGATACTCTTTACCGGTTTAATTCTTTGATCAGAGGTCACACTTTCGCTGGACATGCAGAACAAATTTACGTTTCTGTTGTTGCTTTCGATGAGGGGGGTCAGTTGTGAAAATGGGTTTACAATGAGATGTGTTTATACAGAATTCTCTGATTCATTTTTACTCCGAATGTTCAGAGATTGGTATTGCGAGGAACTTGTTTGATGAAATGCTCAAAAGAAACGTTGTGTCATGGACTAGTTTGATTTGTGGTTATGGTCGGACAGACCAACCGAAGGAGGCTGTTTCTTTGGTTTTTGAAATGGTTTCAGGTGGTATTCGACCAAGCTCAGTTACATGGTGTATGTGATTTTGGCTTGTGCAAAGTTGAGAGATTTGGATTTTGGCGAGAGGATTTGTGCCTATATAGGGAGACAGGCATGGAAATTAAAACGGTTTTGATGAATGTGCTGGTTGATATGTATATGAATTATGGAGCCATTGATAATGCAAAGTGGCCCATGCGAAGAACAAATGGAATGTGACTCCATTGCAGAATTATGTAGGAAGCAGAAATTCGGGGTGGGTCAGAAATTGGTTGGCCACGGGATAAAGGAGTGTTTGGGAATGGATGGGTTAGGCCATACAAGGGAAGAAGACCAGGGAAGGGTTTTGGGGAGGGCTGATAGCTTCCAGGGTATATATGTGAAATGGTGAATTTTTTGTTGGGATAGGGGGTAGGGGGTCCAAATGACAGAGTCAATGGAATTGTGACTGGGTGGGTTAGGAAATTTGGATATGGTTAGGTTGATAATGTTGTTGGGCATGTTGGTAGGCCAAGATCACTTGTTGTTTTGAATGAAGTCTGAGATTTTTGTAGGTGTAGCAAGTTCCCTAAGATCCAGAACTTTCCTCCAGCTCCTTGGGCAATCATGAGGTATGCCTACCTAGTACCTCCCATATACTTTTCTGTTTCAGATACTGATTCTAAACCCATATAACCCATGGGTAAATGTTGGCATTACATAAATGTACCATATATGTTTCATCATGGCACACTTATTCCATAGCACTAGATTAGGGAACCCCAGACCATGACCGATATTACCAGGCTTGTGATTCTAATATAGAAATCTATTTTAAGGCTGCATGAAGTGGCTCCTATGCTTTTTACTTTTCTCCTTTATTATTTTTTAATTTTTAATATATAGATTGAAGATGAAGACACGAGTCTTTTTGTCTCAGAAAAATGAGAGGGCATTCTTCTTTTTTTTGGGTAAGAAAAAATGAGACATTCTATTCCTGTAGAAGATTAGAAATGATAGAAGAGTTGGGTAGGCATCCAAATGATTTGTGGTGATCATTCATATATATATCCTAGCTCCTATCGTTTGGGAAACAAACTTACATCACTCATAGGAGTTTGTGCTTTTGTCTCCTTATTATCATTACTACCTCCTACAGTAAATGGTCTGTTGATATTGCTATTTGTATGTTCTAACTGTCTCTCCAACTTGTACTCTCAACTTCAAAACTTGTACTGACAAGGGCATTAGAAGCTTCACTATTTCCAATCCCACCATGACCACCGTGCTCATATCTCCTTCTATGAGCACTCTGCAACTCAATGCCCGTTTCTCTTCCTTTTTGGCCTCCAATCAAAGGGTTTTCTCACATGGGTCTGTGCATCTGCACAAGACATGGAAACATAGTATGTTTGTCAATGCAAAACCCATTATAAAAGATGGGGTTTTGAGCTTCAATGGCACTGAAGCACTGACAAGCGTGCCGGAGAGTGTCGTCCTTACACTAATTCATCAGCATTTGTGGATGCCACTTCCAATGTTACCAGCTCTCGACACGTTTTTAAGCCTGGTGTCATTCAGTAAGTCCTAGTGTTCTTTCCTTGTCATAGATTTTTCGAAGCAAGCACAATAGGCTAATGCCTCGGTGCTTGATCATTGCAGCTCATGTTTTGCTGCATTATTCATCTACTATGAAGATTATTATGTGTATTACTTATAAGCTCTTACCCATCAAAAGATTGAAGATGTGAATATATATATATATATATATGCCATTCAAAAATTGACCTTCAGTGTCGATACACAAAATTATATCCCATAAGAGAACAGAAAAGGAAAAAGGCTGCTACATCATATCTTAGGGAGTCTCTGCTACCATGGATTAGGAACAAGCCAAATGGGTATTAGTTCAATCTTCTCCAAATCATCTTCATCAGAATCTTCATTAATCAGCTCTATACTATGATCCTTCAAATCAAACCTACCTGTGTCATGACCTCCATACATGTCATGCTCATCCATTTGATCCCAATAATCATCCGTGAAGTAAATAGAATTTCCTTTACAAAATGGAAAACTCTTTGATGGGAGTGACACGGATTGATTTCTACCCAAAAACAGCATGCAATCATCGCCCAATGAATCTAGTCTCACCCATTTTTCTGAATTGAAATCCAGTTTGTAAACATGAAATAGCTTTGTGATGCAGGGACGAATCAAGTATTGCTTCTGTTCATCATCAAGAAGATCTGCCTCATGAACAAGGAGGCCGTCCTCGCGAACAAAATTACCAATATACCTCATAATAAGGAGAAGATCACCATTGGATTCCACTATGTAACTTCGAGTAAAATAAAGCCCATCTCCAAGGGAGTTTTCAAATTCCACCATTTTATTAGGAAAAGAAGGCTTAATAATGTCCATCTCTTTTACAGGGATACAACTTTTGAAATTCCAAATTTCAACAGAACCTGTTTCAGCTAAAGCAATTAAATGATGATGGTAGGAGATGATATCACAGTAATGTTGATTTGCACCACTGAGTGTAGTCCAATTAGTGTCTCCAGACCTTGAAAAGGCAAGCTTTGATTTTACACCATAAATCACCACAACCCAATAGTTGTTGTCGCTGTGAATTGGGTCCGATGACAGTATAGCTTTCTCAATATGGGTAAAGGAAAAGAGAGGAGGAAGTTGAAGCCGAACCTCCAAGAATGGACTGAACATGCATGGGATTGATTTTTGGTAGTCAAAAAAGATGAGCCACCCATGTGATGATCCGATGCAACCAGTGTGACCCAAGTCTTGTGGGATATTCATCGTCAGCTGCTTGTAGACCTTTTTCTCTGTTGGATTGTATAAGCAATGTCGGCTATTAATTTGATCGGCTTGGTCAGTAGGAAGCATGAGCATTAATGGTGGTTCATCAAACAATGGACTCTCTAGAGATGAAATTCGGGCTTTTGCAAGAGAGCACCAAGAATGGCACACTGCTCTGACACGAAGCAAGTCGGCGACAGACAATCGGTTCAAGATTGATTCCCACAAGTCAGTGTGAAGTCCAGACCAATCCGGTGATGATGATGATGTTTTTCTTCTTTTCGTGGGATGACCCAAATGGGTTTTGTTGGCTATCATCGTCATGTGTACCACTAGGCTTCAATTGATGTGCAAGGAAGAGACTCTGCAGAGATTTTGAGGTGTCTGTTATATAATATATTTAATATTATATTTGTTACTTGCTATTTCTATTTTATCCTAAATCACCTAAGATTTCTTATACCTTTTCCTAAACCATCTAGGATTAAGATTTCTTGTCTCCTAAGTTTACTTAGCCTCCAAGATTATGTGCCTATAAATAGGCTTTTATGTTTTGTTCAAAATATCAATTCAATATATACAATTATCTTTCTTTATTTCTAGGAATATCCATACGAATGGATAATTAATAAAATGATATTAAATAACAAATTAAATAATATTAAGAACTTGATAACCGGCTTCTCTAAAAGATTGGTAGAATAATTACTTAGGCACAGATTATAAATCAAAGGTAAATGTTAAATTTTTTTTTTTTTTTTTTTTAAGAAAGATGAATTCTAAATGAATTTGGTCACAAAAATCTTCTCTCATAAGTTTGTCGTCTCACTCATTTGAACAAGAATATTGCATTCTAACTAAGTGAAAGTGTAAACTTATACAAGAACACTCTCCTGGTAGGTTTACTATATATTTTTTATATGAAAAAATATTGTTTCCTCAGTAAAAATGCTTACTTTTAATTCTATTTAGTTATGTTTTTGTTCTGATGTGTGTATTTATAACTGAGATTTATATAAATCGGATTAGGGATTTTTAATTTGTATATTATTGCTTGTGCATGAAAACTAAATTCATCTTCCACTAGGGATCGGATTAAAATGATTTATGATATGATTAGAGATGGGATTTTCAACACTGATTCAGAGTTTGTGGCAAAAGGTAGAAGAAGACCTAATACCGATTCTTGATCATAATTCAAATGTTTACTTTTAGTAATTTACCATTTTATACGATAGGTTAGAAATTGGCAATCCATCTATAACATTAATTTTTCAAAATTAAAATAAGCAGAAAGTAGTTTCTTATTTTTGAAAAGGAGAGAAGTGAGTTTGGAACACTATACAAAGTGTGAATAGAATTTCTTACCCACCGGTGAGTAAGAGATTTTTCACACTTTATATGGTGGTCATTAGATTAAATCTAACGACCACATTCCAAACCCACTCCTCTCCTTTCCAAAAATAAGAAAATCATTTTTTGACTAAGTTAATTTTGGAAATTTGATGTTATACTAGTTTCTTACCTATTTTTTTAAGAAAAAATAAATTACTAAAAGTAAACAATTTAATTATGTCACAATGATATTAGCCCCTTTTTCACCTTCTGCCACATAATATCATGCAAAGTATCCCATACAAATAGATAATTAATAGAATGATATCAAATAACAAATTAACTAATATTAAGAACTTGATAACTGGCTTGTAAAGTATTGTGGAATAATTACTTAAACATTGATTATAAATCAAAGGTAAATGTTAAAGTTTTTTTTTTTTTTTTGAAGAAAGATGAACTCTAAATGAATTTGGTCACAAGAATCTTCTCTCACAAGTTCGTCTTCTCACTCATTTGAACAAGAATATTGCATTCTAACAAGTGAAAGTGTAAACTTATACAAGAAAGAACACTCTCCTAGTTGGTTTACTATCTATTTTTTATATGAAAAAATATTGTTTCCTCGGTGAAAATGATTACTTTTAATTCTACTTAGTTATGTTTTTGTTCTGGTATGTGTATTTATAACTAAGATTTATATAAATCGGATTAGTGATTTTTAATTTGTATATTATTGCTTGTGCATGAAAGCTAAATTCATCTGCCACTAGAGATCAGATTAAAATGATTTATGATATGTTTGGAGATGGGATTTTCAACACTGATTCAGAGTTTGTAGCATAAGATAGAAGAAGGGCTAATACCAATTCTTGATCATAATTCAAATGTTTATATATATATATATATATATATATATATATATATATATATATATATTACTTTTATCCGAGGGCAATCGATGTCTTGTACACATAAATCTTGAAAATGTATAATTCTTTTTGGATAAATTACTCTTACCTCCCCTTAGGTTTGGGTTAATTATTTTCAAATTAAATTTTTTGTAAAATTAATCCAACAACCCTGTCAGACCAACCATCCGTTAAACAAAATCAAATCTAATACACAATTACAAAAGTACCCTCAAGTTATAATGATTTTGTGCAATAATAATATCAATTTATAATCTTTTGACGAAGGTTAACATGTTTTATGTATATTTTTTTTCATTAATGCCACACCAATGAAATCGCCACCAAGGGTAGTTTTAGCATTTTGATTTTTTTCTGTTCATTGACTTTAATAGAGCTGACTATCAATTAACAGTAGGGGTACTAAGAGTAAAGTCAACCAAATCTTATGAGAGGTTGACTACTATAAAAAAATGGCAGGGAGACATTTGGCTCAATAACCCAACAAAAAAAAAAGGTAGATAGAAAAGAGTCTACATAGCCAAAAGAGAGAATGAGGAGAATAAGGATTAAAAAATTCTTTTCTCTCACTCATTTGCAGGCTCCCAACTGTGGAGAGCCTGCAAATGAAAATATTGTGGGGCCCACATTTGAGGGAGCTACACGAAATGCAAACCCTCTCTACATCTCATGTAGAGAGGGCCATAAGTGATGCCCTAATGCCGTAGTAAGCAGAAATGCAAACCCTCTCTACATCTCATGTTTGGTAGGAAGGAAGGAAGGAAGAGGGGTGGAGCGAAGATAAGAGGGAATGATCAAATTTCCTTCGTTTGGTAGAGAAGATGCAAGGATGGATGAGTCCTCATTCCTCTTTCACAAATTTTCATTCCTCCACGGTTGGACGGAAAGGAAAAAAAGCAAACCTATTATAAATATTTTTAATTATAAAACTTTCTTTATTTTTATTTTCTGCTCTACTAACAACCGAAATAAGGTATTATCTGCTTCTTTTTTCTTCCATCAAACCAAACAAAAAGAGGGAAGAACATAATCTCTCCTCTAGTGACGTCTTATACATCCCTCATTCTCTCCCTTCTATCCAATTTTTTCCTCTTACCGAACGGAGCATTAGCCTGGCGGAAGTGTTGTGCCAAAAGTTTTGCATTTATAGTATGCATGTGGTTGCGACCTAAAGTAGATGCTTCCATAATGCATCTCAGTGATGTAAAATTTTGGGCCCAACATTTGTGCCCAAGTGTTTTGCCTGAATATAATTTTCTTTTCTGAAACTGAGAGTGCACCTCCCAAATTAAGATATTACATGAAAAATATTTTAACACTAATATGTTTTAAGTGGACAAAATAATATGTAGGGTAAAGGGTGAAAAAACCCACGATCTGATGGCCCTCATGCCCAGTGTGGTCTGGCCAGGAAGCTTCACTATATAAGCTTGAAAGCCTGGCCCAATTTGGATTCTAAAGTTCGGGCCCAATTTGGATCCTAAAGTTCGGGTTGTTGTATTTGGAAAGCCCAATCCGATTATGTTCAAATCCTACAAAAATTTTGAATTGGAATTAAACCGTTTTGTTTGTCTTAACCACAACTCTCACACAGTTACTTCTTCTTTGCACTCAAAATTCTCATTACAATTCTCAAGCGCTTAAATCCCTTTCATTTTTTTACATTTTATGATACAATTTTTCATATATGTGATCAGATTTAATACTAATGAAGAATTTGACTTTCTCAATTTCAAGTAATGTTTGACTCTCCACTTCCAAATCCTTTTCGCGTATTATCTTAATTTTGTTATGTTAATCATTTTATTTGTGTGATTATTATGAAACTCTTGATTTTTGTTAGTTATTTTGTTTTAATATTTATATCATATTGTTACTCGATCTTTCAAAAAAATCCCACTACAAATTTTTTAAAAATTAACCGTGAATAACCACTTAAGTACAATATTAACCATGTTATAATAGATATATATAGAGTAATGATCTCCTGCTCACATTGAGCAAGAAATTTTTTACACACCAAACATTATAACCATTGGATATGATCTAAAGTGTAAAAAAAGTAAATTTCAAAAATCATTGCAATCATATTTATTGGTTACCATACACGGTGTGGAAGAATTTCTTAACAAAAATTCATTTTTGTATATATATATATATATAAACAATACATTATATTGAAACGAGTCAATACAAAATGCATTTATACATTTTTTTGTACAATTTTGTTATAACACCACAATCACTCCCTATAGAGGTCCAATGTCCTCATTGGCTGCACTTCACTTCTGGCTGGGGTCTGATGACAACTGCTCACAAGATCACCACAATCACTCCTTTTAGGCTGCACTTCACTTCTGGCTAGGGTCTGATGACAACCTCTCACAAGGTCACCACAATCACTCCCTTTAGGGGGCCAATATCATCGTTGGCCGCACTTCACTTTCGACTAGAATTTGATACCATTTGTAACGATCCGCTCCACGAGGTATGAAATTGTTTGTTTTGTACTTGAGTCCGCACGATTTTGTTCTTGAATTTGGAAATAGAATCACACATATAACCACTTCACATTTACCTTTTTCAGACAATGTGAGATCGTGCAACGTGTAACTTGCTAGTGCAGTAGTCTGTCAGTGTCTCTTTTGCCCATAACCCGCACACCCACAAGTCACCACACCCTTCATGTGAGACTAATCCCCACACTCCAAGCCTCAAGCCACACACAAGGTTGGCCTAGAAAAATCCCAAGGCTGGCTCCAATTGGAGTCAAACTAGAAAAGTCCTAATCTTTTGACTAATTGTTCTACTCTTTAATCATGTATGCATAACTTGTTAAAAATTATAATATATATATATAAATTTACAATAATACTAATTAATTTAATTACTAATACTATAATTATAATCTTTAAAATATAAGCAAAATTATAAGGATGCAAAATCATGTTTAGAAAATGAATGATTACTCAAGACATCATGACAATTAAGGCTAAAATGGAGCGGGATTGACCCATGATCCAATCCAAGTCTAAGTCCATTTTTAACGGGGTTGAATTTTAATTCTGAATCCGAATTACAATGGGTAAGAAATGGATATTCAATAAAAGATCTGTAACGAATTTTAGGTCAAATGTAAATTTGGATTTCTTAAATATATTTATCAAGTTTTTCCAAAGATCCAATGTAGATATTTGGATCATGGTTCAATTATATGGGTCGCAGGATTATGTGTGTGAGATTCAAATTGGATCATGATTTAAATATGGATCCTAAGATTTAAAAATATGAATTCAATACTGAATTCACATGAATTCGCTTCAAATCATACCTATATCATGTTCTTCTAACAAGCTATTTATAAAATTAATTGAATTAAACTAATGAAGAATTTGACTTTCTCAATTTCAAGTAATGTTTGACTCTCCACTTCCAAATACTTTTCGGGTACTATCTTAATTTTGTTATGTTAATCATTTTATTTGTGTGATTATTGTGAAACTGTTGATTTTGATTAATTATTTTATTTTAATATTTATATCATATTGTAATTTAATCTATCAAAACAGATCCCACTACAAATTTAAAAAATTAACAGTGAATAACCAGTTAAGTACATTGTTAAACATGTTATATATATATATATATATAATGCATAATGTATCTATACATTTCTTTTAATTGGAAGAGGGGTATTTCCACCCTTCATGTGAGACTAATCCTCTACACCCCAAGCCTCAAGCAGTATACAAGGTTGGCCTAGAAAAATCCCAAGGCCTGCTCCAATTGATGTCAAACTGGAAATCTCCTAATCTTTTGACTAATTGTTCTACTCTTTAATCTTGTATGGATACCTTGTAAATAATTATACAACATATATATAATTTACAGTAATACTTATTAATTTAATTAATAATACAATAATTATAATCTTTAAAATATAAGAAAAATTATAATTATGCAAAATCATGTTTAGAAAATGGATGATTACTCAAGATATATGCCATGAAAATTACGGTTGAAATGGAGCGGGTTTGACCTGTGATTCAATCCAAGTCTAAGTGCATTTTTAACAGGTTTGAAATTTAATTTTGAATCCGTATTAAAATGGGTCGAAAATGGATATTTATTAAAAGATCTGTCATGAATTTTAGGGCAAATGTGAATTTGTATAATTCTTAAATATATTTATCAACTTTTGCCAAAGATCCAATGCTGATATTTGGATCATGTTTCAATTATATGGGTCGCACGGCTATGTCTATGAGATTCAAATTTGGATCCTAAAATTTAAAAATATGAATTCAATACTACTGAATTCACATTAATTAGCTCTAAATCATACCTATATGATATGCTAGAAATATTTTAATAAAAATATTATTAAGTTATATTAATAATGTTTTAAGGTAAATATTATTATACTAATTAAATTATATTTATTGTGAATGTTTTATTACACTTAAATTCCCTATTTATATTACTGTAACGGTTACAAACTTTTATATTATAAAAAGCCTTCATCTTTATCATTTCATATAAGACTCAATTAAGCTAAGATTCTAAAGAATAGTCTTCATCTCTCTTTCTATGCTATTCTCCTCTCTATTATTTTACTTATGAGTTTATGAGTCTATGGGTAACGAGACACATATAGACTTGACCTAGTCTTTCTGTGATCGTGCACACGAAGGAGACGCCGATGTAAGCTGATTGAGTTGTATCTTAGAACTAACTAGTATCGTATGTAACTTCACGAAATGGGAGAAATGCATGACTCTTAACAAGGATGCGTTGGAGAAAGTCCATGTTTGGGTGAAAATATATAACACTCCATTGGAATATTAGATGGAGATGGGTCTAAGCTATGTGCTGAGTGTGATAGGCTTACCTCTATATGTTGATTCCATGACAAAAGCAAAGAAGAGGTTATCTAATGCTTGAGTGTATGTTAAGAAAAAGGCTAATGCAGAGTTAATCAAGGAGTTTGATATGAGAATTAATGAGAAATAAGTTGTTCAGATAAGGGTGTACTATTGGTACCTCTCTCATGAATGTAAGACTTTTGGACATGTTACTACATTATATCCTCTAAAATTCACAAAAGATGTAAAGGAACCAACCCTTGTTAATCCTACTCCCAGTTACAAAGAAAAGGATGAGCGGAAACAGTTGAACGAAAAGGAATGAGAATTATCAGAATTTCTATCACCACAATTCCATAAATCCCATAGAATATTGTTTAGAAGACCCGATTGGAGTCCAAGAAGGTGGAAATAATGGAATAATTGATGGAGCTATTGAGGGTCTATCTCTTGTTGAGATTCAATTACAAGAAATTATTAATAGCTAGGATATACAAATTATTTTCCCATTTGCTATCAATACAACTAACTCTACTTCTCCCAATAAATGTGTGACCTTGCAAGATAACACCATGAATGATATCCCTGTTTCTATTGTTAGAAGAAAGGTAATCATGTACAAACAAATTTTGAGTTCGAAAACTAGGACCGAACATGTACAACAAATATTCAATTTACTGATAATAAATAACAAATATTCAATTTACTGATAATAAATAAATGGATACAATCCTTTGTGGTTGATTTCTTTTACAATAAAGAAACCTCCCTCTGATTAAATCTCCTTGAGTTGTTTGGCACAAGGGATGCAATGAGCTTGAGCTTGAACTAGTTGTTGAGAGTTATTCGAGTTCTTCAATGTTGAAGAAAACTCGAATGGATTTTCGATCAAGGACTGATAAAGCTTGATCTCGAATGGTGTGTAAAAGGATGACACTGATGTGGCGTGCCTGATGTCCTTTGTCTTTAGAAACTTTAAAATGTTGTGTGAGTCAGAGCTTTGACGTTCTCTTGATCTCTTTGTCTTATAGGCCACATGGTGGGGTGTTTAATTTGGTAACTTCCCAATAATTGTGCTAATTTTCCATAAATAAGAGATATTTGTCTCTCTTTATATGAAAATAAATTCAAACTTGAACTAAGCACACATTCTTTAAAGATCTGAACCTTCAAAAATTTGACATTTGTCTGTTAACGGGACCCACATTCATGGAATTTAATTGATGGAACCCACATTCATGGAATTGAATTGACCAAGAATGATTGACTTCTTGACCAATCAGACTGTGACTAGACCATTATAAAATTTAAGGGTCTACAAGGCAAAAGCCTTGTATTTAGAAACAAAGAACTAACTATGAAAAGCAAGGGAATGAAAACATGACACTAGTAATGGGAAGTAAGAAATTAATGGTGGAGAACAAGAGAGCATGTACTCCCTTAGAAGGTAACCTTAATTTATCCTCCACTAATTTGTATGTTTGCATGCTGGAATATCAGAGGCCTTAACAACCCTAATAAACAATTAGAAATTATAAATGTTATTTATCAGCTTAAGCTTTCTCTTTTTTGTATTCTTGAAACAAGAGTAATGAAGAATAATAAAGATAAAGTCTTCAAAAATCTTACTCCTAAATGGTGGAGTTTAATAAAAAAAAAAAATTACAACTATTCTACATTGGGAAGTATTTGGCTCAATTGGGATCCAACTATTATTGATTTACCAGAATCCATATCAAAGATAGTAAGTAGGACTGCTACTTATGATGTGTGTATGGTGAGTATATTCCTTTATTGAGAGACTATATATGGAATGACGTTATTCAAAATGATGGTGCTTTCTCTCATCTGCCATGGACTGTGTGTGGAGACTTCAATGCAATTCAAAGCTATATGTTGGATGCCAAGAGGTTTTATACGTAGTAGAGACCAGCCTCTCCTCTGTGTTCTGCATTTTCAAATCCATTTTTGGTAAGGTAGTCTCTACTCTCTAGGAAGAGCACCACTTGCTCGCCCTTTTGGGATTAAACCTGTTTTATCATGCCTGTATTGACTATGTATGCATATGTGAACCAATTTGAGTGTCCTTGACAATTTATTGTTGTAAGCTTGAAGATGCATGTGTCAATATATTCATATATAGAATATAATGTTTATCCATTAAAAAAAATAAAAATGTCAATATAAAAAAAAAAAACACACACACACACATATATATATGCCATTCAAAAATTGACCTCCAGTGTAATACACAAAATTATATCCTATGAGAAAATAGAAAAAGAAAAAGGTTGCTACATCATATATTATGGTGTCTTTGTTACCATGGATTAGGAATAAGCCAAATGGGTATTAGTTCAATCTTCTGAAATCATCTTCATCAGAATCTTCATTAATCAGTTCTATGCTATGATCATCCAAATCAAACCAACATGTGTCATAACGTTCATACATGTCATGCTCATCCATTTGATCCCAATAATCATCTGTGAAGTAAATGGAATTCCCTTTACAAAATGGAAAACTCTTTAATGGGAGTGACACTGACTGATTTCTACCCAAAAATAGCATGCAATCATCGCCCAATAAATTCAGTCTCACCCAATTTTCTGTATTAAAATTCAGCTTGTAAACATGAAATAACTTTGTCATGCAAGGACGAATCAAGTATTGCTTTTGTTCATCATCAAGAAGATCTGCCTCATGAACAAGTACATCGTCCTCGCGAACAAAATTACCAATATACCTCATAATAAGGAGAAGATCACACTTTGATTCCACTATGTAACTTCAAGTAGAAGAAAGCCCAATCTCCAAAGGAGTTTTCAAATTCCACATTTTTCTTAGGAAAAGAAGGCTTAATGTCCTTTTTTTTATGGGAATAGAATGATTGAAATCCCAAATTTCAACTGAACCATTTTTAGCTAAAGTAAAGATATGATAATTATAAGATATGATATCACAATAATGTTGATGTGCACCATTGAGTGGAGTCTAAGTCTCTTTCTATACTACTTTCTTTATACGGAGAATTGAAAACAGAGAGAAAGAGATCTGCTTTTTCTTTGGAGAGAAAAGTGGTAATTGATGGAAAGTGTAGCACCTGATTATACTGTACACCTTGGTCCAATTTTGCGGATCCAACTTGGAGAGTATTTTGATAATTTCGCACTTATTATGTAGCACTAGGAGGTGCCTCTATATATAATTTGAACTCTCAGGTGCCGCCACATCTTTGTTGTCGGCAAATCCGTGCAAACCCTCCACAAGAACTACGCAATTCTTGCTTTAATCCACTCTTCCTCAAACTCGTCCTTGGACTTTGACCCTAGATTTTGGGTAAACATTATAAATTTGTGTGTCATAGTTAAAGAGTTGAGCACTTCACTTCAAGACTAAATATATCATGCAATTATATAATAGTATGTCTTAACCATTGTAAATATAGGTTCCTAAGATTATATATGAATTCAGATAATTGAGGAGGTAATACAAGTTCTCTGTTGTGATCATTGTCGATAAAAGTAAAGATATGTTTTTCAATAGGCCATAATAACCTTTATGATGATATGTTTAACTTTGATAATGCTCAATTGAAAGTTATCTGAGGGCATTGTCAATAAAAGTAAAGAAATGCTTCTTAATAGGCCATAATAACCATTATGATGATATGTTTAAATTTGATAATGCTCAACTTGAAGCTATCTGAGGGCATGATTTGGTTGCATCGTTGCACCCTAATTTTTCTTATAATGCCCTCGTGAGAGAATGTTCATGAAACAATTAATGATGCTATAGGAAAACATAACTGTTGATACGACTAAACAAAATATGGTCTAAAGAGTATGAAGTCGTCATCTAACATTGAGTTATAGTGTGTTACGTCACTTAAAGTGTGCAATCATGAGTTATATGTAGTGGGCTTATACAATGACATCTATATGATCTAACGAATTAAATTAATAATTTAGAGGTCTGATTATACATGAAAAATGTGTTAGGCACCCTTAATATCCATATAACAGATTATTTCACATGATTTCTAAAATGTGAGATTATGTATTTAGAGTGCATGTAGAACCTTTTGGGGTTCTTTATCACTTTAGCCTTTTTGAAATAAGATTAGATCAATTAGGAAGACCTAACCTCACACTTATTAGGCATAATGCATATGACTTGTCAATCTAAGTATTGACTCGAACAAAGTAATGAAATTGATTGATTGACTTGGTTAAAGATGACCTAAATGCTAAATGTATAAAATGTATGATAATTAAGACCGTTGTCAAGAGTATATAGAACTCATGAAGCTATATATGACATGAAATAATTCATTAAGAATGCAAGTATGACTTCAATACAGTAAATTGATTTAAAAGGGAGCAGTCCTAGACATTGCACAATGCAATTAACATCAATTGAAAATTAGACAAATTTAATAAATCATGGAGCTTTAAATGAACCCGAGGGTGGAAAAAAACATGGTTGCTCCTATTACACCATACACCAAGATAATCACACCCCTGGGTGTAGTGGTGGGTCCCGGTGCATGTGCTACATCTAGGGTTGTGATTATTCTTGTGCATGGTGCAACAAGAGCAACAAAGCTTTTCTCCCAAGGGTGGCCTTAGATATGACACCTTCAAGTGCAGCCGCACGGGTTTACCCAAATGACCTCGTAAAGGATGACTGGGCTTAAAAACCACATTCACATGGTTTTCCCTTAATTTCTCAAAATGCATCTATGCCCAACTTCTTAAAATTGCACTTTTCACCTTGAAAATAGTTGAAATTGTATTTTCAACTGAAATTGTATTTTCAACTGAAATAGTTGAATAGTTGAAAGTACCAAGTGGGAGTCACATATGAGCATTCAAATAACAACTGAGATGCTGATTCTGCAGAGACTGAACAGAGGCTACAGGAATTAGGTATGAACATGAACTCCATTGATTTCCTATCAAGTGTTGGCAGTCTGTTTAGTGATGCTAGCCATAGAATGAATCTATGTTTGTGTGTGGATAGTGGGTTCCAAAAAATGTGTGCCCATGGCACCTTAGGTAAGTACCTGGTGGCTTGGGTGGAGAAGAGTGTGCTTTTGAGAGAAATTTCCTGAAGGTGATGGAGAGAAATTTGAAAGAGTCAGGTAGATGGGGTTGTGATGAGGTTCTGAGAGAGAGGGCTCCATTTGGAGCCCAGTTGTCATTTCATTCCAGAAACTTGTAGTGTTGTGGTTGTTTGTTGCTATGTTCCACACTTTTTTCATCACAGCTGCCTTGTTGAGAGTATCCAAGTGAGGTAAGCCAAGCCCACCTGATTTCTTTGGTTGGCAAACTAGAGACCATGCAACTTTACACTTGCCTTTTCTCACTGAGGTCCCTGTCCATAGAAACTTCCTCAAAATCTGATTGATTGCCTTGGTAACACTCTTAGGAAGAATGAAAATGCTGGACCAGAATTGCTGAATGCTAATATGAGAGCATTTTGCTACTCCAATGACCTATTCTAGCTGTGATTTTTCCACCAAAGCAAGGCAATCTGAGGCTTTTAATCTTGTTGAGATGAGTGGAACTCCAAGATGTCTGATAGGTAGTGAGCCTCTCGCAGACCCCAGAATGTCAGTAATCCTTTGCTCAGTCTCAGTGTTTATGGGTTGAGCACCAAGAGGCAAATATAGGATGATGTTTCTAAACATAAGACTTGCACCTGATTTAATTGAACAATAGCAAACAATTAATATTATTTTCCGTTTTTTCCCCTATTGAGATCTCTCAACAATTTGGATGCACCTTGTGCTATCTTATAGTATTATATTTTTCATTGAACTAGAATGTACATTTTAGTACTTTTGGGTAGAGTTGAAATTAAATCATGAGCACAGATTGGATGAAATTGGGTGTGTTTTCTGATGGTCGACTATTCTTGCATAATGCTAAGATACTTTGAAATCTGTCCTTTCATAGTTTAAAGAAAAGCATTTCTTTTAGTAAAATTCTCTCTATTTTTATTAGAATAGTATGTGTGGGTGTCTGTATAATTTTCCCATAGACCGTAGTTTTAAGTTCCAAATATAGAATAAACCTTTCTGTATATTTTTCCCGTCCTTGCCCATTAAGAGTATTATTGCATATCACCTCTAAAAGATTTACCAAATATCAGCAAATTCAGAAAAATAAATAATTAGTAGAGAATTATACATGGAATCATACAAGATAATTCCACTGTCAGAAAGTAAATAATTTTTATGACCATTTTCTCATGGAATTTCAGAATTGCCAAGGCACATGAATCAAAATGGTAAATAAGGAAGTAAGGAACAATCAAGAGAGAGAAGAAAAATGACTCCAGCAGAATTTGAAAAGTTAGGAAAGAATTTAAGTTTATTACTTAAGGAGCCTCCTGGTGCTCCAATTTTCCCTGATCCTTTTAGTGCTCTGCTTTTAGTGCTCTGCTCTTCTCACTTGAAATTTAAAGCCTTGGTTTATGCAATCATTTTGAAATAATTAATAATCTCCTTCCATTAAATCCCAATTATCATCCAATATCCATAACAAACAATAAAAGAAGATGAAGGATACTATATTACTATTTTACAAACTAGCATATAAAACATTAATCGGTTCTAAAACTGAACTAGGTGATTCTATAATGCTTCAAATGAGAACTTCCTGTACTGGCTATGTATGCATATGTGAACCAACTTCACTGTACTTACTTTAGATTGGAATTTCCTGTACTAGTAATATCGACTCAAACCCAAAAGGAGGTAGCAAACTAGTATCACCCACCCAAAAGCTGAACATATTTTGATTGAAAGGTGAAGAATGAGGCATGAATGAAGCTACTGCAGTGCTGCTTCCTGATATTGTGGCAAACATGTAATATAAAGTGAAAGAAGCATTGAATTCTGTGAATGTGGACTCTCCAGCACCAGAATATCAGAAATTTCAATCTTCCCCTACACTACTGTGGTCTTATCTTGCCATTTTCTGATCTTTCAGTTCACAATGCTTCATAGACTCCCATATGGTGAAGAAAAAGGGAAGTAAATTGACTGGTATTGAAAGATTATACTCAGTGCTATGCTGCAGCCACTAGTAGTGATTTTATTAGATGTCATTCTTGATTGATCGAACATCGGAAAGAAACTCCTGTACCAACAAATCTCACTGGCAAAAGATGTAATGAGGTTCTCAAACTTGTACTCATGACTACGATCTATTGTATTGCCTAGCTTGTACATATGAATTCCAATTTGGATGAAGTTTGTACAGGGAATATATTGGTTCATGCACAGAGAGCATAATGCCAGTTAAGTTGTTCTAATGATTCTGAATCCTTCTCCTCACAGGTGATTAGAAGGCAGCTCTGCAATTTATGCAGAAGCAGATAAATGCTATGTTTTCTTTCTTCTTTTTTTTTGCAAATCAAAATAAAAATTGCATAAAAAGTGATTCTGAAGAGAATAATGTAGAATTTGTTTTCAGCTTCTTTGTTCCTATTTTCCCCCAATACATGCGCAGTTTTGTTGGGTCAAAGTCGAATTTTTTCATTTTTTAGTTTTGGTAATGAGGAGGTGACAGAAATTAGACCTAAAGTGTGCAAGGAAGTAGACAGAACAATATTGAAAAAGAAGGCCTTCTTTTAAGCACAGATTGACCTATGGAACTTTAGTAAAATTAGCAGTAGCCATCAGCTTGTATAGTTAGTTTGAAGATGCATGTATCAATATAAAAAACAAAGATATATATATATATATATATATATATATATATATGCCATTCAAAAATTCACCTCCACTGTTAATACACAATTATATCCCATGAGAAAACAGAAAAGGAAAAAGGTTGCTACATCATATCTTGGGGTGTCTCTGCTACCGTGGATTAGGAACAAGCCAAATGGGTAATAGTTCAATCTTTTGCAAATCATCTTCATCAGAATCTTCATTAATCAGCTCTATAGTATGATCCTCCAAATCAAACCTACCTGTGTCATGACCTCCATACATGTCATGCTCATCCATTTGATCCCAATAATCATCCGTGAAGTAAATGGAATTCGCTTTACAAAATGGAAAACTCTTTGATGGGAGTGACACGGATTGATTTCTACCCAAAAACAGCATGCAATCATCGCCCAATGAATCTAGTCTCACCCATTTTTTTGAATTAAAATCCAGCTTGTAAACGTGAAACAGCTTTGTGATGTAGGGACGAATCAAGTATTGCTTCTGTTCATCATCAAGAAGATCTGCCTCATGAACAAGTACGCCATCCTCGCGAACAAAATTCCCAATATACCTTATAATAAGCAGAATATCACCCTTTGATTCCACCATGTAACTTCGAGTAGAATAAAGCCCATCTCCAAGGAAGTTTTCAAATTCCAACTTTTTCTTAGAAAAAGAAGGCTGAATTTCCGTCTTTTTTACGGGGATACAACTTTTGAAATCCCAAATTTCAACAGAACCTGTTTCAGCTAAAGCAATTAAATGATGATGGTAGAATATGACATCACAATAATGTTGATTTGCACCACTGAGTGTAGTCCAATTAGTGTCTCCACACTTTGAAAAGGCAAGCTTTGATTTTAGACCATAAATCACCACAACACAATAGTTGTTGTCGCTGTGAATTGGGTCCGATGACAGTATAGCTTTCTCAATATGGGTAACAAGAAAGAGAGGAAGTTGAAGCCGAACCTCCAAGAATGGACTGAACATGCATGGGATTGATTTTTGGTAGTCAAAAAAGATGAGCCACCCATGTGATGATCCGATGCAACCAGTGTGACCCAAGTCTTGTGGGATATTCATCGTCAGCTGCTTGTAGACCTTTTTCTCTGTTGGATTGTATAAGCAATGTCGGCTATTAATTTGATCGGCTTGGTCAGTAGGAAGCATGAGCATTAATGGTGGTTCATCAAACAATGGACTCTCTAGAGATGAAATTCGGGCTTTTGCAAGAGAGCACCAAGAATGGCACACTGCTCTGACACGAAGCAAGTCGGCGACAGACAATCGGTTCAAGATTGATTCCCACAAGTCAGTGTGAAGTCCAGACCAATCCGGTGATGATGATGATGTTTTTCTTCTTTTCGTGGGATGACCCAAATGGGTTTTGTTGGCGATCATCGTCATGTGTATCACTAGGCTTCAATCGATGCGCAAGGTAGAGACTCTGCAGAGATTTTGATAGTCTGTTATATAATATATTTAATATTATGTTTCTTACTTGCTATTTTTATTTTATCCTAAATCATATAGGATTTCTTATACCATTTTCTAAACTATCTAGGATTAGAATTTTTTGTCTCCTAAGTTTACTTAGCCTCCAAGATTATGTTCCTATAAATAAGCTTTTATGTTTTATTCAAAATATCAATTCAATATATACAGTTATCTTTCTTTATTTCTAGGAATATCCAAACGAATGGATAGTTAATAGAATGATACTAAATAACAAATTAAATAATATTAAGAACTTGATAACCGGCTTCTCTAAAAGATTGGTAGAATAATTACTTAGGCACATATTATAAATCTTCTCTCATTAGTTTGTCTTCTCACTCATTTGAACAAGAATATTGCATTCTAACTAAGTGAAAGTGTAAACTTATACAAGAACACTCTCCTTGTAGGTTTACTATCTATTTTTTATATGAAAAAATATTGTTTCCTCGGTAAAAATGCTTACTTTTAATTCTACTTAGTTATGTTTTTGTTCTGATGTGTGTATTTATAATTGAGATTTATATAAATCGGATTAGGAATTTTTAATTTGTATATTATTGCTTGTCATTGAAAACTAAATTCATCTGCCACTAGGGATCGAATTAAAATGATCTATGATATGATTGGAGATGGGATTTTATTCAGAGTTTGGGGCAAAAGGAAGAAGAAGGCCTAATACCGATTCTTGATCATAATTCAAATGTTTACTTTTAGTAATTTACCATTTTATACAATAGGTAAGAAATTGGCAATCCATCTATAACATTAATTTTTCAAAATTAAAATAAGCAGAAAGTAGTTTCTTATTTTTGAAAAGGAGAGAAGTGGGTTTGGAACACTATACAAAGTATGAATAGAATTTCTTACTCACCGGTGAGTAAGAGATTTTTCAGACTTTATATGGTGATCATTAGATTAAATCTAACGGCCACATTCCAAACTCACTCCTCTCCTTTCCAAAAATAAGAAAATCATTTTTTGACTAAGTTAATTTTAAAAAATTGCTGTTATACTAGTTTCTTACCTATTTTTTTAAGAAAAAATAAATTACCAAAAGTAAACAATTTAATTATGTCACAATGATATTAGCCCCTTTTTCCACCTTCTGCCACATAATATCATGCAAAGTATCCCGTACGAATAGATAATTAATAGAATGATATCAAATAACAAATTAACTAATATTAAGAACTTGAAAACTGGCTTCTGTAAAGTATGGTAGAATAATTACTTAAGCATTGATTATAAATCAAAAGTAAATGTTAAAGTTTTTTTTTAATTTTTGAAGAAAGATGAATTCTAAATGAATTTGGTCACAAGAATCTTCTCTCACAAGTTCGTCTTCTCACTCATTTGAACAAGAATATTGCATTCTAACAAGTGAAAGTGTAAACATATACAAGAACACTCTCCTAGTTTACTATCTATTTTTTATATGAAAAAATATTGTTTCCTCGGTGAAAATAATTACTTTTAATTCTACTTAGTTATGTTTTTGTTCTGGTATGTGTATTTATAACTAAGATTTATATAAATTGGATTAGTGATTTTTAATTTGTATATTATTGCTTGTGCATGAAAACTAAATTCATCTGCCACTAAAGATCAAATTAAAATTATTTATGATATGTTTGGAGATGGGATTTTCAACACTGATTTAGAGTTTGTAGCAGAAGGTAGAAGAAGGGCTAATACCAGTTCTTGATTATAATTCAAATGTTTATAATATATATATATATATATATATATATATATATATATATATATATATATCCAATGGCAGTGGATGTCTTGTACACGTAACAGAATCTTGAAAATGTATAATTTTTTTTGGATAAATTACTCTTACCTCCCCTTAGGTTTGGCTTAATTATTTTCAAATTAAAATTTTTGTAAAATTAATCCAACAACCTTGTCAGACCAACCATCCGTTAAACAAAATCAAATATAATACACAATTATAAAAGTACCCTCAAATTATAATGATTTTGTGCAATAATAATATCAATTTATAATCTTTTGACGGAGGTTAACATGTTTTATGTATATATTTTTTTCATTAATGCCACACCAATGAAATCGCCACCAAGGGTAGTTTTAGCATTTTGATTTTTTTCTGTTCATTGACTTTAATAGAGCTGACTGTCAATTAATAGTAGGGATACTCAGAGTAAAATTAACCAAATCTTATGAGAGGTTGACTACCATAAAAAATGGCAGGGAGCCATTTGGCACAATAACCCAAAAAAATAAAAAAGTGGATAGAAAAGAGTCTAAAGAGGCAAAAGGATTAAAAAATTCTTTTCTCTCACTCATTTGTAGGCTCCCAACTGCGGAGAGCCTGCAAATGAAAATATTGTAGGGCCTGCATTTGAGCGAGCTACACAGAATGCAAACCCTCTCTACATCTCATGTAGAGAGTGCCATAAGTGATGCCCTAATGTCATAGCAGTTAGTGAAGGACTCACTAATGGATCATGTGAAATTTTCTTTTCTAGTGTAAATTATTGGTTGTTTGTATTGTAAAGAAAAATTATTAAATATTACGAAAATTGTGTATTGGACAATTCCACCACTAATAAAATTCTATTTTCTAATAGTAAAGGACTCTCTCAACAATGATCATGTTAAATTTTCTATTTCTATTTTTTGAAATTTTTTTTTTTTTTCAGAAATTCAAATCAGATATGAAAATGAATAATGCAAAACAAGAAGAAGCGTGGGCGGCAGGATTCGAACCGCGGGCAAAGCACTCAAGATTTCTTGTCACGCCTGATAACCACTCTGGCACGCACACACGACCACTTACACATTTGATTAAGCATTATTCTTTTATCAATTATTAGGTATACTATTCCGTTCATTGTTTTTTAGAAATAAAATTTGATAAGTAAATTTATTAGTAGGATTGTTCAATTTTTTTATTTTTATTTTTTACCTTAACAAAAAACACACTCATATATCTATTTTGTTCCTACGAAGATTCGAACTCTTCATCTTCTACTTTAGAAGGCAAGAAAGTAAAATCAAGATACAGACTTTGGTAGTAAAAATGTTGAATAAATGAGTCAATTTTTTATTTTTTTATATTAGAATTTAAGTAAAAAAAAGTACTCATAATACTCTATTCTCATTACGGGTGCACAAAAAATCGGTGAAACTAGAACTATAAGCAACCGTAATTAAATCGAATCGAACTGTTCACTGTGGTTCCGATTCTTGACTTAACAATTGGAACCATTGAATATATATATATATATATATAACTGTTATAAAATCATTGTAATAGTTATAATAACTTTTGTTAAGTAAAAAAAGTTTAAACAATGAAGTTATTATAACTATTATAAAGTTAAATACAACACATATAATAATTGTTATTATCTTTTGTTAGATAACAAAGTTGGAACAAGAGAGGAAAAAAGGTTTTTTTATTTTCTTAGCAACATTGGCATGTATATGAACACATACTTTTCAGAACTTGGTTAATTTGTTGATACATTCTTTGATTAAATTTGTTGATACATTCTTTGATTACTCATGATGCACACACAAATATAGAAATACATTTATATACACACACACATATACTCACATAACAATCTTTCAGTTCTCTTCGAAAAGAAAAAAATAAAATAAAAGTCATGAATGCATTAAAAAAAAAAAGAGAGAAAAGTAAATTTATAATTTAATAGTAGAAAAATGTTAAACTTTTTCATTGATTGGTAACAAATTTAAGGGTGCACAAAGAACCAGAACCGCAAATAACCAAACTGAACCGAATTCAACAATTTTGGTTCCAAAATTAAAGAACCGTTGAAAACGGTTCCTGTTCTCCAAGAATCGTAAAGAACCAAACCGTGTCACCCCTAATAGTCATCTCACTTTGGAAAATGATACAAAAAGTGAATTCAATTGCCGAAATTCCTGGCCTACTGATATGCATTCAACACTATTAGATGTAATACAATAAGATCTATGTGAGTCCCAAAATATTGCATCTAAGGGATTCCAATAGATAAGCCAAGTATTTTAGCAAGACATATTTGCTTGAGTATCATTGTCCTATCACTTTAGAAGAAATTCATTTTTTAAAGTTTTGAACCGTACTAGATAAAACACTTATATTTCGTTTGGTAGGAAGGAAGGAAGAGTGGTGGAGTGAAGATAAAAGGAAATGATCAAATTTCTTTCGTTTGGTAGAGAAGATGCAAGGATAGATGAGCCATCATTCTTCTTTCACAAATTTTCATTCTTCCAAATTTGGATGAAAGACGGAAAGGGAAAAAAATAAACCTATTATAAATGTTTTTAATTACAAAACTTTCTTTATTTTTATTTTCTGCTCTACTAGCAAACGAAATAAGGTATTATCTGCTTCTCTTTTATTTCATCAAACCAAACAAAAAGAGAGAAAAATATCATCTCTCCTCTAGTGACGTCTTATACATCCCTCATTCTCTCCCTTCTATCCAATTTTTTTCCTCTTACCGAACGGAGCATTAGCCTGTCAGAAGTGTTGTGCCAAAAGTTTTGCATTTATAGTATGCATGTGGTTGCGACCTAAAGTAGATGCTTCCATAATGCATCTCAGTGATGTAAAATTTTGGGTTCAACATTTGTGCCCAAGTATTTTGCCTGAATATAATTTTCTTTTTTGAAACTGAGAGTGCACCTCCCAAATTAAGATATTACATGAAAAATATTTTAATACTAACATGTTTTAAGTGGACAAAATAATATGTAGAGTAAATGGTGAAAAAACCCACGATCTGATGGCCCTCATGACCAGTGTGGTCTAGCCAGGAAGTTTCACTATATAAGCTTGAAAGCCTGGCCCAATTTGGATCCTAATGTTCGGGTTGTTGTATTTGGAAAACCCAATCCGATTATGCTCTGACACGAAGCAAGTCGGCGACAGACAATCGGTTCAGGATTGATTCCCACAAGTCAGTGTGAAGTCCAGAACAATCTGGTGATGATGATGATGTTTTTCTTCTTTTCGTGGGATTACCCAAATGGTGCAAGGAAAAGACTCTGCAGAGATATATATGTTGAGTGTGTATATATATATATATATATATATATATATATATATATGCTTATGCTAAACAGAAAATATATGGAAGGCTTAGACACTGAAACAGGGAGATACACGAGCAAAGAAGAGACCTAAGAAAGTGTAATGTCACGCCCCGTAGTTAGAAACTATGCCACACAGTTGCCACGCACGCGCGCAACAAGATGATGACATGAGAGTCTGCATGGCAGGAAGCTTTCAGAACATTCTAAACTTTTTTACACAAGTGTGGATTCTTTCGGAATTCTCTAGAATTGTGTGAAACATTCTAGAATTGTGTGGAACTCTCTAGACTTGTGTGAAATTCTCTAGTATTTTCTAGAACTCTCTAGATTTGTATGGAGTATTTTAGAATTGTGTTAGACACTCTAGAATTGTATAAAAGTTTCTAGAGATGTCTAGCATTGTAGAGATATTTCTATGAAACTTTTTAGAAACTTATTCTAGAATTCTCCTAACCATTAGGTTGTTGACACTTGTATATATCTTAGCCATTCATTGCAAGGCCAAGGGCCTATATAAGGAGGTGGGAGTTCATTTGCTCCTCACCCAAGCTACTAAACTTTGTAACAGTTCTCAAGTGCAATACAAGTTCTCTACTTTCTCTCAAACTCTCTCTTGCTCACTTTGCCTAACTTTCTCTTCCTTCATTTGTCTAACCTTAGTCTTTACTAAGCTAGCAATTCGGATAGTTCGACTTAGCACTTCAAGGACGCTTGAAAGTGTCTAAAGTCGCACGGATACTTAGAAAACTCTAAGTCCGTGACAATAATGTTGATATTATAGAGTGTGTGTATATATATGTGTGTGAGTGTGTGAGAATTGTATTGCTTTCTCTCCAAGCATCTCCAAGCATATAAATATAGGGAAGATGCTATATAGAGAGTGCTATTGAAATACTAAGATCTTGTATCTACTGTCCCGCGCTGCGCTATTAAATATGGCTTGATTTGTCTCCAACCAACGTTAATATTATAGGGCCAATGTTTTAGTGCCACGTCATCAAACGCAACTCCTGTACAAATACTAACATTGTCTCTAATTCTTTTTTCCTTTTTCCTTTTCTTCTCTGGTGGTTCCTTTTTATTTATTTATTTTTCGTTTTCTTTCTTTTGACATATAAATTATTGGTTATTTTGTTCCATTAAAAATTTCAAGCTTTTCTTAAAAAAAAAAAAAATTGATAATAAAATTTATAAGTTAAAACTGTGACACGATATTTCAACCGATAATTCAGACCTAAAAGATAAGTCAAATATTTATTTATTATTAAATATGTTTCAAGTGGAATTCATGAATTTTATTTAAATATATCCAAGGGTATAAAAGTCATTTCACTAAAATTTTAGATCTGAATTATCAAATAAAGTATGATATTACATGGAACATTATGTGAAAAATGCCCGGGCTCTCTAAGTGATACGAGTTAGTTAGCTGTAATCAAATCGACTTGTGTTTTCCAAATCTTTTCAACCATCTTAAAAGTACTATATTACCCTCTAATGCAACACTTTTCTCTTCCTATCATAGAAAAAAAAAGTTGACTATTAAAATTTAAGTACTTTTTCATTTTTAAAAATTTCATAATTATTATCATTGCAAATTTGGTATCTGAGTTTAGAGTGATGTCCTCATTAAGGGTGCGTTTGATAACCGTTTATGTTTAGTGTTTATTGTTTATCAAAACAATTTTTTACGATAAACATGTTTGATAATTTTTATTTTGTTTATAAATTGTCAAAACGCTTTTAAAACAACACTGTAGCTAAGCCTTCAAATCATAAACACCAAAATGATGTTTATTGTTTATGTTTATAAAAAAAAAAACTTTTTTTTCTTTTTTTATCTAAAATGGTGATTATATTATTTTAATTAAAAATTTAAATTAAAAGTGAGAAAATGAAAAAATATATATAAAAGACTATTGTTTGATACAACGATAAAAATATTAGAATTATCAAGTGTGGATAGAATTAAAGAGAATCAATTATCTTGAGAAAAAAATATTGGGTACAATATGAATAATTACTAATATACTTGATAATAAGAAATAGTTACTTAGGGGCACCCATGCTAAAAAAGAAAACTTATTTGAAAAAAAACAAAGAAGTCTCAACCATCTCCTTGTCAAAGAAATAAGAATGGTATTTTGTACTCATATCATTCATTCATTTTCAGTGTTAAAAGAAAAATATAAATAAAAAAAAATAAAAAAGAAAGTAGTAACGTAAGAAGTTCAAGAGAAAGAGTATGCCCTCCAAATTCCTCTTCTCACTCCATACAAATTGGACCGAATCGAACCGTTTACTACTGTTCCGGTTCCGACTCTAAATTTTAGGAACCGTTCACTACGATTCCGGTTCCAAGCCTTGGAACCAAAACCGGAACTGGAACCGTTAAATATATATATATATATAATATTTTGTTACGTAAAAATTTTTAACAATGAAGTTATTATAACTATTATAAAGTTAAATACAATTCCTATAATAATCGAATTGAACCGAACTCATTTATTCCGATTTCAAAATTAACGGTTTTGGTTCCGGTTCTCCCAATAACCGTAAAGAACCGAATCATGTGCATCCTCCTACTTGTTAGGGCCTTTTGGATTGTGGGTTATTCTACTTTTACAGTATCATTTGCTGTGTAAATATATATGTAACCAAATATTATTTATTTCTTTTTATGCATATTTCTTGCTCTATTATTGCTATATATATTTATTGTAGCATAAACTTGACTTTTTATGCAGTTTATTGTGTTGATTTTAAGAAAAAAAAGTTTAAGGTTAACAAACATGTTTTTCTGTTTATGATTTTTAAAATAAGCCAAACGTTTTTTCATTATCAAACAATACTCATGTTTATGGATAAACAAAAGCGTAACATAAACACTGTTTATATAAATGCTTAAACAATAAACACTAAACATAAATGGCTACCAAACGGACCCTAAATCTATCATTCTTTGTTCTTCTAGTTTCAACTTTTTTTTTTCTCTTTTAGCATTCTAGAGCTGATCAATTTCACACACTGTTAATAACTTCAAATAAACAAAAATTGACAAAAAAAAAATATATATATATAGATCAATCCTATCGTTGATAACTTATAAATTTACATTTATGATAATTCCAAAACAATCAAAAAGGTCAAAACTTAAATTTATATTGAATCATATCTAAAAAAATACATTTGTTCTTCATAAACTAAGTATATCTCTTCCTTACTAGAAATAAAATTTGTCTAATCAGATTTGAAAATTTTTAAATTATTAAAAATCAATTATTTACTTTTATCACTTTAATTAATACAAGACAATATTTTTATGCAATGAGTAAAAAAATGAACTAGAATAAAGATATTACTACGTGTTGGCATATATCATATCTCTCTCTTCCTGCTTTATCATATCACAAGGAGATGGTACAGCTGTTGGTGCTTCTTCTTTTGACTGGTGTCAGAAATAAATCTTTGCTAAAAATAAATGCGGTGAGCGTGGATCGAACACGCGACCTTCAGATCTTCAGTCTGACGCTCTCCCAACTGAGCTATCCCCGCTGATTGTTTGTACATAGCAAATATTTATAACTTTAATGTTAGTTTATTTGATTGATGACCAAATATATTCTCTGCATCAATTTTCCTAACAATAACCTTGATTAATTAATTTTATGTATAAAAAATATAATTCTCTCTCATCAGATCAATCCATCTAAATAATCCAGTTTAGATAGACTTCTATGTAATTTAAATTCTGTTCAAGATCGATCATGACAATCTAATTGAACCAAAAAAATTTGTTTGGAGTAAGGTTATATTAATTGATGCAGTCTAATAGTTAAAATTTTGATCTTGAACATAGTACACACTAGACGGTAACTCTTAATGTTAGGAAAAAATAATTTATTTTAAAGGGACAGTACATAGGGAGATTTTATTATTATTATTATTATTATTATTTGGAAAGCTCAATCCATATGGTCATGTGATAATATGAATTTAAGTAAAAAAATCATTAAAAATTTCTGTAATATGCATTATTCTTATCCATTACTTATTCGTTAGAGTCCTTGTTGGATGAATGAAGTTCGAAAAAAATTTATCGTGAAGTGTAGCATTACTTTAAAAAAAAGTTGGATCATAGAAAATCAGTTTTCGAGCATATGAGATTTTTATCTTCACAAATCTAGTATGTCTCTTTGTAATATCCCAAAAAAATTTAAAATAGATTTTTAAAATAATTTGAGGGTTAGATGAGTAATTTTGAGTATATATAATTATAATATAATTATATATATATTTATGTTTAGCAAATAATATTAGGGATTTAAATTTAAATAGAATCCTAATCCTAATGAGATTATAACCACTAAATACTCTCTATATAAATTATGTCTAGGGTTTAATATCGTAAAATATAACCTGAAAATTGTAGAAGCCGAGACGAGAGACAACGGCGACAAAGAGAGTTGCTTGGAATTACAGATGGAAAATTGGATTGAAGATTTAAAACAGGCAAGTTGATCTTACTTTATAATCATATATATGATTGAAACTTGCTTAATTAGAATTTTGATTTAAATTATATATATATATATATATATATTTAAGGTAATGTGTACGAACAGTAGTTTATACTATGCATATATCAGCATGTTGGATTTGGATTTATAGAAGTAAATTTGTAACATAAGAATAACCTTATTTTTAATTTACACACTAATTGAAGGGGTGTGCCTGAGTGAATCTCAGTGATCAAATAAATCACTAATGGACTTGAATGTTGATTTGAATTTACCGTTAAGAATTGGTTGAAGCGGTGAACTTTGAATTCTTGTTATATGTAAATTTGTAGGCATATATAATTGACACTGTTAGTAAGGATTCGATCTATGTGTAATCAATTATGTGTAGGTATATATTTGTGTATATATATGAATTTGGAATACAATAGGGTGATATGTTGTTGCGGTATATAATTATATTTAGGTTACAAGAGTTATATATAGGTTATAACGTGACTGATGTGTATATAGAGAATTATGTTTAGGATATGATGTTGTGATACATAGTGGCTGTATATATACTGAATTATTTTTATGATACAATGGGGGTGATGTGTAGTTGGGGTATATGTACAGAATATAACATATTGGCCCTACAATGTGTAGTTGCGCCATACATATAAAATTATATTTAGGATATAACGTGGTGATACGTAGTGCCCCTATATATACCTTATATTTGCGTTATATGTACAGTGACCCTACAATCCTTATATTTAGGATACAATGTGTATTTGGGTTATATGTACAGAATATAACATAGTGACCCTACAATGTGTGTTATATGTATAGTTGCAGAGTATAATTACAGAATTCTATTTAGGTTATAAGGTGACTAACTAAAGATGCATACAGAAATATATTTAGGATACAAAATACAAGGTGGTGGATGCGCAGTCGAAACAAACAATCACACTCTGCCATGACCTGAAATTTAGATGACTCATGTCCTGAAATTTAGACGACTTCAGTAGATATATGTCTTAAATTGATATACTAAGTAATTCTTTTATATCAATATTTGATTTGAGTTTTGAGACTCAAACTAAGAGAATGATGTGAATTTTGAAGGCCTAATGTAACAGAAGTGGTCACTTATAAAGAATTTGTAAACCACTCCGATGTTCTGTTATAGATGTAGATAGTTCTTGTAACAATTCTAGATCCTTTCTAGATATTGGGTAGTGTAGATATTTTGTAACAAAAATCTTGTGAAAATATAACCTGAATTATTTTGATGGTTTGTGATGGTATATTTGGAGAAGAAAATGATCTTCAAATAAAATAATTTTTTTAAATTTAAATTATAGAAATTTAGGAAAAAATATTGTAAATATTCTAGAAATGATGAAAAGTCCAGCAATGATATTTTTGAGCATAACTAACCTATTTATGTGAAATATTTGAATTGAGAGTGAGTCAGGTCGTGAAATCGATTTAAAACTCGATAAAGGCTTGTTTACGAAAATAAAATGATAAGAAATTAGATTCTGAAATTTTACCGAGATCTATATTTGAGATTAAAGAACCTTCACAAATTTTGTACTCTCACTAGTTACGTCTTGTCTGATTTGAGTAATAATTAAAGTGTATAGAAACACGTTGATCGATTATTGATTAAATTTTTTTACTGTTGTTGACTGCTTTGAATAATGATTAAAGTGTATAGAGATACGTTGATTATTGATTAAATTTGTTCAATGTTGCATATGTTTGATAAATCAGCATAATTGATAATTAATGGATGTTATCTGATTAGTCGGAGGGTAGTCCGGGACTAACCCTATGAGGACTTTGATAGGCATGGTCCGGGACCAGCCTATTTGGAAGTGCACTATCCTTTTTGTATGGCCATAGGGTTTAGCATACCCTTATTATGTGGAGGTGGTCCGGGACCATCTGGGTGAGTAGACGTACAAGCCCAGCCACATGTGTGACCTTCGATAGTCCGGGACTATGCGATGTACACCATTTTTGTTGGCTGAGCTAGCCATTTATTGGAGGGGAGCCCGGGGCTCATGTGAGATATGTGAGAAGTTAATAAGAATTAATCAGGATGTTGAATTGATTTATGGTTCATAATTGAGATAATTGTGACATAAATTAAATGGCGAGAACTTGGAGTTTTGATATGGTAATTAGTGCATTATTAATTGTTATATGATATTGACGATGGTAACGTATGAAAATTATAAAATGACTTGAGATGAGTTATACGTGATCCATGCATTATATATGAGATTGCGCATTTTTTTATTTATTTAATGTTTGATTAAATTATCTGTCATTGAGGTAATATAATTGGTTGTTGCGAGTTACTTTTATATATGAGAATATAAGGTCGGGTCAATTTGCTGAGCAGGGAATGTGTTTAGCAATCCCTTGTTGAGCTTGTGAGCTCACTTCTTAACAATTTTCAGGTACTCGTTGGGTATGCATGTGAAAGAGACCAATGGTGGAGATGGAGATCATCTAAGTAGTTTAGTACTTCTGTTATTGAGAACTCATGTAATGAGGATGAAGTTAGTTGGTGAAATTTGATTAGTGTTGATGTATGAATTTATTTAGTATTTAATGGAATTATTGAATGAAGATGATTTCATTTAAGGTTTTGTGATTAGTTGTGGATGTTATATTTAAATCATGCACTAAATTTAAGTATGGGACTAGAGTTTCTTATGTTTAAATTTGGGGGCGTGACACTCTTCCTCATTAGAAATAAATTAAAGTTTGTCTCATTAGAGTTGAAAATTTTCAAATTATTAAAAATAAATTATTTTTATGCTATGCAAGTAAAAAATGAATGAACTAGAATTAACATATTATTAATATTGTACCTCAAAATCCTTTGTATGGGGCAGTATTACTCAAAGGTAGAATCTTGTTCAAGTTGGTTAGAAACCAATAGATGACCCTCATTCACTTTTAGTTACACATATTAAATATATATATATTATATTATGACAACAAAATTAAAAAAAAAATTTGTATATAAAATTATAAGATTAGGTACCATCAAGTGTGTAGCTTGATCCATGCCATAACAATTGTCAATGTCTAAAGGTTTCATCTTGAACTGATCCTAAAAAAGGATATGCAAATCTGATCAATTTGATTAATCACCTACTTTGGGTTTCCTCCATAATTCCTACTTCTTCTTCTTATATATATATATATATATATATATTGTTTTTGGGAAATAGCATAGCAGGTTGTGAAGGACTCTGAACAAATGATGATGTTAGTTTTTCTATTGTTTTCTTTTCTAAATTATTAGGTATTCTATTCCATTCAAACGTTTTTTCTTATAAAGTAAAATTGATAAGTAAATTTGTGGGGAAGTTATACTTGCACACCCTTTTTTAATAAATGTACTTATATTTTATTTTTATTATCTTTTTGTGATTTAAATAATAGAAGTACCCATAATACTCGATTATCTTATTTATGAGTTAAGGACACTGATGTCATTTCACTGGAGTCATTTTTCAAAACAGATAGTGCACTTCCCAATTTGTTATATTACAAGAAAAATATTTTAACACTAGTATGTTTTAAGTGGAAAAATAATGTAGCGTTAGAGGTGAAGAAAACCACAATCTGAAGGCCCAACAGGACCAGTGTGGTACAACCTTGAAGCTTCTCTTGAAAGCCCGGCCCAATTTGAATCATACTAAAATTTGAATATGTTGAAGGTTATGCTTCTGCAATGTATGTGGAAGGCTTAGGGGTGGTTTGGTAATCATTTTTGTTGCAAGTTTTTTATTTTCGCAAGGACACTGTAGTGCTACCGTGTATGAAAGTGTGTTTGGTAACTTTCCTTCGGTTTGAACAGTAGGGTTATTGTTTTAAATTTTGGGGCCCAAATCCAGAACACAAATTTGGTGTTTTTGGTTGTTTTAGTATTGTTCCCCGGGTACTGTAGCGAAGCCTTTTACAAACACTGTAGCAGGCCTTAAGCTACATAGTAGTGCACATATAAAAATTAAAACCCAAAACGTTTTTGCTCTCAAACCCTACTCACATCCAGAGCTCCCGTTCAAGGCGATTTGTGATAAGTCTACCAAATGATCTGAAAAATCAATTTGCAGACCTACCGATCAACAAGCATCGTTCACCGATCATCAATCTATTCACTGCTGCAAGGTCCCTTCAAGGACAAGCACCTAATCGTCTCCACAAGCTACTGAGTCTTCACTCTTCTCTTCCTTTCCAAGAGAAGGGGAAAGATGAGCAAATTAAAAAGAGACCCAACAAAGAGTATTGTATGTTGAAGGTTTTGTTTGTTGACAAGAGAGTATCATTATCAGGGGTGAACAAAAATCTATCCACACTGAAAAATCGAACCTGATCAGACTGAATTGGACAAAACAGTTTGATTTTTTACGATTCGGTTCAGTTATGGTTTCAAAAACTTCAATTCGTAATTTTTCGGTTTGGTTATGGTTTGGTTTCTATCGGAACCGGACCGAACCGAACCGTTTAGTTATATATATATAAATTTATAAAATATATTATTTATAAATATAATATATTAAATTTCAAAGTAACCCTAATAATCTTATATAGTAAAATATATTTTTTTGGTCTTTTGATAGTAGTAATTTTTATGATAATAAGATAGTAGCAATTTTTTAAAACATCTAAACTATTATATTTTTTTGTCTTTTTATACAAAAATAAATAAAATAAAATTTAATGATAGAACCGTTGTTAGAACCAAACCGAACCGTTTCATCACGATTTGGTTCGGTTTTATACTTGAAACGATTTGGTTCAGTTTTATGGTTTAATAACATAAAATCGATCCGTAAGGTATTTTGAAACCAAACTAAACCGTCTAATATATATATATTTTAAAAGTACAAGTTGTTTCAAATCATTCACTTTTATGCAAATTCTTCAACTAATGTACTCCTATCTCTACTCTAACTCAATTTTTCTTAACATCACTTTTATAATAATATTTCAACTAATACACTCCTATCTCTACTCTAACTCTCAACTCCTCTTAACATTACTTTTATAATAATTCTTCAACTCATACATTCCTATCTTCACTCTAACTCTCACAATTTTTTTTATGTTCATTTTTTGTCACAATTTCATTTTTTTGTCACAATTTTTTTTTACATTGTTCTACTATTCTTCAACTAATACACTCCTATCTCCACTCTAACTCTCACAATTTTTTTTACGTTCTTTATTTTTTTGTCACAATTTTACTTTTGTTGGTCAATCTTTAGCCAAGAAATTTTGGTTGCTCTAAAAATTCCAAATTTCAGATACAAACCTGGTTTTATCATTTTTTTTATTTTATTTTTTATTTTTTTTACATTCTTCATTTTTTTTGTCACAATTTCACTTTTTTTTGTAAATTTTTTTCTCACAATTTTTTTGCACGTTGTTCTTCTAACATCTTGGTAATTGATCATAACCCTCTCTCTTTTGTAATTTTTGTGTTGTAATATCACTAAATTTTATTATAATATATTAACATTATTACTAAAGCTAAGCTTGGTGGAAGCAGGTATAGGGCCTCAATTGTAGCTGAAGACATACACAAAGATAAGAATCGAGGGAGGTAGTGTGTCTTCTTCATAAAATTTTGCTTTATGGGATAGCTTATTTGTCAAATGTAGCATTGACTACTTATCAATTTTCTTTATTAATGTTCTTATTTTACAAATTAACCTCTTTTCCTATTTCACATTTATGTGGTTTCGTTTATGTGATTTCGAAACTCTCCCTTGGGCAATGGGAAACTTTGCTACTCTGTTTATCTATTTCCAATAACAAATCTAGCCCCATGCCTTTGAATTTAAATGCATCAATTTCATTTGTTATCTTGTATGCTTGTTAAATTTCTAAGCCAATGTTTGCAGGATATCAAGAGGCAACGAAGGAAACCTATTCATCTTAAGAATGGTTGATCCATCCTACAGAGTCCCTCTTTAATGTAGCTGTTGCAAGAACTTGGACTCTTTAATGTAGCTGTTGCAAGAACTTGTTGTCAAGGCAGTTGAATTTTGAAGGGAGTTATCAATGTATAGATCAAATTTTGTTGTATATGTAAAACATGTCAATGTACCTTGTCATGCATTTTTTCGCAGGCTAGGAAAAGCTTCCATAATTTAAATTGATGAATAATTTGTCTTTCAAAGATCCATTTACTCTCTCCCTCGGTGATTTAAACGCATGCTAAACCGGACTGTGTATGTATCCAATTTTATCAAGAAATAGAAATGACTTCTTTAGAAATGTCTTCCACCTCTCCTTCCAAACGGAACATAAGCTTAGAAATTTATGTCATCCCCAAGTAATATCTTGAGAAATGAGGGAAATAGATGGTACCAGTCTTTGGCATAAGAAGATGAAAGAGCAAGTCTGCATTCCAAAGCTGGTTAGGTTATGTTATATCATCTAAATGTTTCAAATGGTATTTATAAATAAATTCTTATAAAAAATTATATTTTTTTTTAAATTTACATGGTTAGGTTATGTTATATCATCTAAATGTTTCAAATGATATTTATAAATAAATTCTTATAAAAGATTTTCATATATAAATTGAAGTGTACAATTTTTAGATTGTTGAGGATCATTTGATCAATTGCCCTAATTTATTGCCATGTAATGGGTATATCACCTCAAAAATGAAGAGAGTTATTTATATTAAGTGCAAGTCTATATATTTCAACCCATTTATATTGCATAAATATTGCAAATATATTTGCAATGCATTCCATTTTCACTTTCATTAGAATAAATTATTTGTTTCTTATCAGAATTAATTTAAAGATTCTCAGGTGCCTATTTAAGTTTAATCAAATTCTTTTTTTTTTCCCTTCTCAATTTGGTTTAGTTAGAAGTATTCTTCTCTAATTCTATTTATTCTTTGTCTCACATTTCATTCCTAACACAGACTCTTTCTATTTAAGAAAAACATAAATATTATTATAATTCTTATTTATATAACTTTTCTAATTCTATTTATTTTTTTATCTCACACTACTACATCCGTAACACACAATCTTTCTATTTTTAAAATTCAAAAAAATACAAATAAAAATATTATTATAATTTTTATATGTAGATAGTTTTATAATTCTATTTATTCTCTCTCTAACTTCATTCCTAACACAAACTCCTAAAATATTATATTTTTTATTTCAATATATATATATATATAGAAACATAATCTTTCTAATGAACTAATGAAATAACACCATTTTTTAATTTTTTATAATGCATTTTAAAAATTTTATAATATTATTTATTTCTATAAATAAAAAGAAACATAAAATTTTCTTATCTCTTAAATAAGTATTCTTTTCTAATTCTATTTATTCTCCATCTAACTTCATTCCTAACACAATCTCAAAAAATGTAATATTATTTAAATTATTATTATTTTTCTAATTTTTGTTGATCTCTCTAACTTCATTCCTAACCTAAACTCCTAAAATATAATATTAATAATGAAAAAACACTACTAAGAAAACAAGAGAATGGAATTGAAAATTTTGAACTAAATAATATTTAATGAACTCACTAATTTTATAATTTAGTTATTACTTATGTACTGGATAATAATTGATAAAAATAAAATAGAGGATAAAATATATATTTAAGTAAATTATTTTTTTATTAAAAATTGAACTTTGAGATTCAAAATATTAACTTATAATTTTTTTTCAATATATATATATATGTATGTATGACAAGGGATTGGAAATTTGTCCAGCCAAACAGGTTCAAATAGAACAAAAAAGTGGAGGCCCAAACACAGTGTTCTTTTCTCTCTGTAGATATATAATTTTGTACCAAAAGGATACGAGTGCTTCTTCTCAACCATAAATTTGTGCTAAAATACAGAACGTGAAAAAATGGTACTGTACGTATATAATACGAATTTTTCTTAAAAAGATATGATTAAAATTTTTCCCTAACAAGCATGAAAAAAAATATATATATAATATGTATGCTAATAAAAAATCGTGATAAAAATTACGGAACCATTTATATAGTTTTTGTTTATATGTAATGCAATAATTATTATTTTTGTACTCTTTTGTTTTTTTTTCCAATCATATCTCAATATTAATATTAACTCAAACTAAAAGAGTATGTTATAAATTCATGATTGTAAAAGTATTATAAAACATTTATATAGATGTATATTTATTTGCTTAGATCTCTTATTTTTTACTTACAAAAAAAAAAAAAAAATATTTATTTTTATTTTTATGTCATTTATTAATATATAGTTTTAGCAAAATAGGTACAATTACAAATTAAATTATCATAACATTGAACAAAGTACTTGAATATATAGTATTTTATGATACTACTTATTGCTGACGAAATATAAAACTAATAGTTTTCTATTGACTATGAAATAAAATAGTTAGGTTAATTAGTGGTAATGTTACTATAATGTTTAAAATCTGATTTTTTTTTCTAATAAAATGAATTAAAGTTTTGTAATTTTTTTTTAAAAAAAATTATGTAAGTAAAGTACTTTTCAAAATGTATAATATGTAAAATTTTTAATACATATTTTATACAATTAAACTAAAAAATTACAAATATTACTCGTTAATTTTGAAACTCGTACATTTGCTACAATTACAAATTAAATTATAATAATATTTAACAAAGTAATTAGATATGCCGTATTTTATAATACTACTAACAAAGTACCTAGAAATGTAGTATTTTATAATACTACTTATGGCTAATGAAATGTAAAATTATTAGTTTTTTTTTTATTGGCTATGAAAATAAAATAGGTAGGTCAATTAGCGGTTATTCTACGGAACACTATTTAAAAATTAATTTTTTTCCTAATAAAATGAATAAACGCTTTGTAAACTTTAAAAAAAATATAAGTAAAGTATTTTTTTATGTTATATAATATGTAAAATATTTAATACATGTTTTATATGATTAAACTAAAAAATATGAATATTATTTGTTAAGTTTGAAATTTGTACGGAAAATAAAATTTGTTTTTAGTTATATGTGTGTAAGTGTATTATACGTGTATATACACGTTTTGTTTTGGCTAACTATGCTTAAACCCTTTTTTGGTTGAAAACCCTAAAACCCTAGAAGCTGCCTCTTCTAGACCCTTCTCTTCCCTTCAATAACAATACCTCTTCTCGCCTTCTCAATCTCAATCTCAATCTCCACTCTCTCTCTCTCTCTCTCTCTCTCTCTCTCTCGACTACGCTGACAACTTCTGCTTCGCAGAATCTACTCTCTGTGTTTCAATTCGTGGAAACATGTATCGTTTTGCAGCAAACCTTGCTTCCAAAGCTCGGTACTTTCACCAATCTCACTCAATATATATTTCACTTTTCGTTGCCTATATTACATTTTTCTGTGTATCATGTTATCTTTTTTTCTAATCAATCACTCATTTTATTGATTTTGCAGGATTGCTAGTAGCACAGGCCAACAGGTTGTTGTCATTACACCTTATTGATTTCTATTCCTCATTCATTGTTTCTGAACACAATTGGTTTTCCATAGATCTCAGTATTTTTGTGTATGTGTCTGTATATATATGAATATATATATTTTACATATTGGGTTATGCAGGTTGGTAGTAGATTGAGTTGGAACAGAAACTATGCGGCCAAAGACATCAGATTCGGAGTGGACGCTCGGGCCTTGATGCTAAGGGGTGTCGAAGAGCTGGCCGATGCAGTCAAAGTAACCATGGGCCCGAAGGTACTCTACGATCTACGTAACCCCCATCAGTCAATATCTTCTATTTCTTTATTATTGTTCCTTTGTATTGAATTTGTATGACATTGCTTTACGCCAAGGATGTGTCTTTGTACCTGTTCATGATCACACAAAGTTCAAAAAGCAAACTTTGAGAAATTACTCGCAATACATCGTCGTAGCTCACTGTTCAAGCTCGATTACATTTAAAAGCATGTGTTTTAGTTTCTGATGTAGCTGTAGTTGGTTTCATTTATTGGGAAGGGATTCTATATTTGCCTATAGTGTATGATTTTGATCTGTCATGACGATATACCTCGGTGGTGGTGTCTTTTATAGTATATCTGTATATGATCCATGTTTTACTATTAAATGGTGTAGAAAGAGGCCGTTTGGGGGAACTTTAAGACCTGTTCAGCTGAGAATGGTTTGATTTTGTTGCTGGGTTTGACTTTCTGTTTCATTATTTTGAATGAGCAATAGGGAATTTTTCCTTCCTGCAAAAAATCAGTTGAAAACAGTTTATTTGAGATAGTGTAGATGTGTTTCTTTTGACATAAAATAGTGACACTGCGAGAGGTGAGAGGTGCGTTCCTTCTAGTAATGGCCAAATAGCTGCTGGCCCAACTTTTCTAATTTTTTATTTATTTTATCTTTTGTAGGGTGCCTTTAGTCCAAATAGCTCTAGTATAACCTGATTCAGTTTTCTGCTCCTATTACAATTTTTGTCCTTTTTGTGATCTTGTTCCCGGTTGGACTCTGAATCTGATTTTTGTTTTTGATTCTTGATGGGCCACTATGTTTTGATTGAACAAAGTTGTATTCATTCTTTAAATGTGTTGTATCATATTGTCTAAATATTGTTATTTGATACTTGAAGGGTCGCAATGTGGTGATTGAACAAAGTTATGGTGCCCCCAAAGTGACAAAAGATGGTGTAACCGTTGCAAAGAGCATTGAGTTCAAGGACAAGGTCAAAAATGTTGGAGCAAGCCTTGTAAAACAAGTTGCAAATGCGACCAATGATGTAGCGGGGGATGGTACGTTTTATTCCTAGCAGCATTAGAGGGATTTTCAATACATTCGAAGTTTAAATATTGCTAATTTGATGATTGAGGTGTCCCATTTATTGTTTATAATTTAAAGCATACATTTATTTTATAGGTTTGAATGATGAAAAGAAAGCATCTAATTATTCTTATGGTACTTTGTGTTTATGGTTATAATGTCCTTATCTTTTTGAACATCACAACTTTTGTTTTCAGGTACCACGTGTGCTACGGTCCTTACCCAAGCAATATTTACTGAAGGATGTAAATCAGTTGCAGCCGGGATGAATGCAATGGACCTAAGACGAGGTATTAGTATGGCAGTTGATGATGTGGTAACAAACTTGAAGAGCAGGGCACGTATGATTAGCACATCAGAAGAAATAGCCCAGGTTTGCCTGCTAGATTTAAATTTCTTCAACAAAATTAACATACTGCCAAGCTTGAGTGCTTACATCTGAGTCTTTTTTGCTCAAGTGGTATCTCTTCTTCCTCCCGCATAGGAGGTTAGAGTTCAAGTCCCTAAGGGGGCAATATTGGGTGTGTTTGTATATTTGTGTCAGTTGAGTATGTCTACCTACACAAAGAAAAAAAAAGTTGAACAAGTGCTGGGATACTTTTTTGTTGAAATAATTTTTTTGTTCGCAAGGTGACTGATATAATATTCTCTTAATAGGTGGGGACAATATCTGCCAATGGAGATAGAGAAATTGGTGAGCTGATTGCAAAAGCGATGGAGAGAGTTGGCAAAGAGGGAGTCATTACAATTCAAGTATGCTACTTACTCTTGACATGTTGTCTAATACCCATCCAATTTTAGGAGCATATGCCTTATCAAGTAGTTTATCTTATTGGAAAATTCTATTGGATTCGCATTGCATACATTTTTTCTCATTCACTGATTCATCTTTTCATGTTTAAAATTGCTTTTGAGTTCCGTATACTTAATGTGCTAGAGAAGGACAATCAAGTGTGAGGGGGAAGCACTCATCAATATAAATTTTGCTGCTTTAAGAATCTTGGAACAATAAGTAGTCTCTTTCCTGTAAAAAATTCTAAAATCTTTTATAAAGCCGTTGTTGCACAATAGTAAAGTCTTGGCATGACAAGTTTATGGCAGTCATAATAATTCTTACACGTGCAAAAAATGTGGCAGCTTCTTTTATCTGTTTTGAAGATCCCTTCCCTCATTCCTAATGGCAGGTGTTTTGAGTCTTATGAGGAATTTTGAAAGAAGTATAAAATGAAGAGATTGAAAAGATTAAACTTGCATAGTTATTGGAAATAACTTCATTTGCTAAATTTTTGCAGTAAAAAAGAACAATAAAAAAGAGAAAAAGAATAAAGAGTTATTCAATCATTTCTTACAATGACTTCTGAAAAGGGTAGAAGCCGCATCAACTTTTCCTTATTTTAATGCCGTGCTGTTTAACAATTAAGTTTGCATCGATGTACCCAGCTCCTATAATTGTCCTTTCATATATATTTTTGTTTTATTCTTTTTCTATATATGTTTTGAAAGGGGTTGGTTTGGTAGGACGCATGTTTAGTATATTTTTCGTAGTGTTATACAGTATATATTGTTCTGACTTCTTGTTGAATAACTGTAGGATGGGAAGACATTGTATAATGAATTGGAAGTTGTTGAGGGGATGAAGCTGGACAGGGGCTACATATCTCCATATTTCATCACCAACCCGAAGACCCAGAAATGTGTAAGTCTGGTTTTATCTTCATTTAATTTCCCAGCAAATAGGTTTTGTATCACTGTGGCAGACTCCTGATTGAAAAATGCTTACTGCTGTTGTTATTTTTACCAGCTCATCATTGTCCACTTCAGACTAACAATCTTCCATGTCTACTGTAGGAATTAGATGATCCTATCATTCTTATCCATGAAAAGAAGATCTCCAGTATAAATGCAATTGTGAAAGTATTAGAGTTAGCTTTGAAGGTAATAAATCTTTATTTATCGTATTATCTTCATCTCAAGTATCTTTTAATATGTTATTCATTAGTTATCAAGATTGTGTTCTCTATGTTCAGAGACAAAGGCCCCTGTTGATCGTTGCAGAAGATGTGGAAAGTGATGCACTGGCAACTCTTATCCTAAATAAGCTTCGTGCTGGAATCAAGGTTTTCATGTTTTCCATTTAGATATCGAAAACAGTTTTTTTTTCTTTTCATTACTTGACACATGCGGATTTGAATCTTATAGGTTTGTGCCATAAAGGCCCCTGGATTTGGAGAGAACAGGAAGGCTGCTCTGCAGGACCTTGCCACTCTTACTGGAGGCCAAGTAAGTTTCCATTGTACTAGATATGTTGTTTACATCTTTATATTAATATGAATTGCCCTGACTATGAATCTTCTGTTATAGCTTATAACCGAAGAACTCGGTCTGAATCTGGACAATGTTGATTTGGACATGCTTGGATCATGCAAAAAGGTAAGCTGATAAGGTGGCTACATAAGCTTTGACTGTGTATACTTTAGGTTATCTTTTTTTTTTGGATGTTAATAGTTTTATTTCTACATGATTAAATTAGGAATGAAATTCTCTTTAGAATCTAAAAGAGTGATGGTACAAATCACCATTTCTTGTATGATTAACAGTGGTTCTTGTTTTAGGTCACAATATCTAAGGATGATACTGTTATTCTTGATGGTGCCGGTGAGAAGAAGGGCATAGAGGAAAGATGTGAACAGGTTTGTTGCTTCATTCCATCGCATCATTATTCCTCCTTCTCTGACTACTAGTTTCACTTTTGAATTGATTTAATTGATTGGCTATTCTTTTATTGAAAAGCAATTGTTAACCAGAGCTTCTTTATGTTTTTTCAGATTCTAAATTGCTTTGTGCTGCCTACTTTTGCATTTACAGATTAGGTCGTTAATTGAATCAAGCACTTCTGATTATGATAAAGATAAGTTGCAAGAGAGATTAGCTAAGCTTTCTGGTGGTGTTGCTGTTTTGAAGGTATGCCCTTGTCTGAAATTGTTTTTGATATGAACTCGATGAAATGAAACAATTCTAGTGTGCCCAATCTTATGCTCACTCATTATGCTGCCATTCTCTTATGCTGCTCTCACTGCATATGAAGTGGTACCTACAAAGAACACTGCAACAACAACAAAGCCTTTTCTCAATTGCTTGGGTCAGCTACATGAATCCAATTCTTCCTTTCTGCTCTATCTCAGGCCACAGTCTCAGTCAAACCACATGTTATCATATCTACTAACTCTAGCCACGTTAATTTTAGTCTACCCCTTACCTAGCATTTCCTCAATGTGGACCATGTCACTCTTCTTAACTGCCGTACTTAAAAGTCTTTTGCGAACATGTTCAAATCATCTTAACCGATTTTCTTTCATTTCATCTCCAAGTGATGCTAATACCATCTCACGAATGGTAGCTACAAAGAACACTATGATATGAATTTGCTTCTCTTTTTAGATTGGAGGAGCTAGTGAAACTGAAGTTGGTGAGAAGAAAGATAGGGTAACGGATGCTCTAAATGCCACAAAGGCAGCTGTAGAAGAAGGAATTGTACCAGGTAATTTTGTTTACATGTCTGTTCCTGCATGATACAATTCACCAAGAATTGGAGATTGAACCAATATATTTTTTGTGCAGGTGGTGGCGTTGCTCTTCTTTATGCATCAAAAGAATTGGAAAAGCTGCCAACGGCCAACTTTGATCAGAAAATTGGTGTTCAAATTATTCAGAATGCTCTAAAGGTCTGAATATTTCATCTGACATTTAAAAAAAAAAAACTGTCTTTGCAACTTTCCGTGTGTTTTCCTATACTTCTGCTCACCCTTCAACACGTCTTACACTTGGCATTTTGTGTAACTTTCTTCTTTTTGAATGATAAATTCCATGACTTGGTTGACACTTTCCGGTATTACCTCAACAAATGACCACTTTTTTGGAGTCTTGTTGTACCATCAAAAATTGGATGAACACATTGCAAAATGCCCTTTTCTTCCTGAGAAAATCCGGTTGCAAGTATATGGACGTGACAAGTATAGGTTAAAAATAATTGTAAAGGAAAAAATATAACGAAAGAGGAATAATGGTTGTGTAGTACCAGAAGTTGTGGATATTCTTTTTTTTTTTTTCTTTGATGAAGTGGGTTTCTTTGGCCTCACAATTTTTTGAACTTCAAATTGCAGACACCTGTGCATACAATTGCTGCTAATGCTGGAGTTGAAGGGGCTGTTGTTGTTGGAAAGTTATTGGAGCAGGATAACCCTGATCTTGGATATGATGCAGCTAAAGGTCTGTGGATCTGTTCATATATAGTTGACCCCCATAAAGGCTTCAGCCAGTAATTAGAGGGTTATTGTCTTGTTTTTGCTTGTATTAAACTGTTGTCCTTTCTCTTGCACAATCAGGTGAATATGTAGATATGGTCAAAGCAGGAATTATTGACCCCTTGAAAGTAATAAGGACTGCTTTGGTTGATGCTGCGAGGTAAGCTGAAGGAAGCCAGCTTATTATAGTTTTTCGCTTTCCTGACATGGTTCCACGTTTGATGTCTCAACCAATCTACATTTTGTTTTCTTACAGTGTGTCGTCCTTGATGACCACAACTGAAGCTGTTGTGGTTGAACTTCCCAAGGATGAGAAGGAAGCTCCAGCAATGGGCGGTGGCATGGGTGGCATGGACTATTGATGACCCCTTCTGGATGGCGCACCTTTTGAGAGTCCGGCATACATAATTTTCTACACAAGTAACTGTTAGGGTTTTTACCTACAATTTAATCGTCGATTATGAAGTTCAGGCGTCCGTGTAACCATAGTGAGAGATCAGTAAGGACATTCTGATAACGTAGGATAAGTCTGATTAGTGTGCAAGGAACGATTACCCATTGTCAACATTATCTCATAAGAAGTGTCTTCCCTGCTTAATCTGACATTTGAAAAATATTTCATTTTTTTGCCCCCCAATTGAGTAGAAATATGTTATACATTGACGTTTTGACATTTATGGAGTGAAAAGAGAAGCCCAATTGATTTACCACTCTAGGCTTCCATCTCTGGTCATGAAAAAAGAAAGGTAAATCACTGCCCTTTCTTCTCAACCACTGAACAAATGACTCAGAGGTTCTTCATTCAATATCTGCGCAGTTTCTATTGGTCATGGGTCTAATCAGTGATTACAGGTAGAGTGGTAAACTGGCAATCTGTCGTGGATTCTAGTTTGAGTGTTAACCTGAGATTTAACTCTTGATAGGTCTGAAAATAATGGTGGTTGGTTTGGATAATTAAGGGCTTGTTTGGAGAAACAATGATTTTGCTGTGGTATGTGTTCATTTTTTATTGGAAGCATGTTTGGTAACGTAAAATCTGTAGCAAGATTTTTGGAAACAAAAATATAAAAACATGTTTGGTAGCAAAATGTTGCTTGAGACATTACACTCTGAGCAAATGTGTTGCTGTATTTTGTTTTCTTATAGTTACACAACCCACAATACAAAGCATGCAACAAAAACGGATCCCAAGTACACCACTCGAAATACAAAATATGCAACAAAATGGTTGCCAAACAGACCCTAGTATTAGTGTGTGGTCAACCTTGATCAGCATCTGGTTAATTTTTGTTCTGATTTGGAGTCAAGTTCTTAATTGGGGTGTTGAAGTTCATTTTAATCTCTTGTGAATTTAACTTGTCAATACCAAATAAAAAATAAATTGTGAAATTAGTAAAGGACACTCCCAAGTTCATCAATTTTTGAGCTGAGCAGGTTTTATCAAGGAAGCACGAACACGGAATACAAAATAAGGATACAGATATGGCAAGGATACGTCAAATAAATAAATAAATAAAAATATAATATTATACATAAAATATTAAGTTTTATTTTTCAACTATACAATAAATATACTTAAAGCAATTATACAAAATATAAGAAGTTAAAATTTAAAAATTCTCTATCTTTTTTAATATTATTTACAATGACTCACTTGAGGGTTTTAAAAATATTTTTATTTTATTATAAAATAATCCTTATTTTCTAACCTATAAAGTTTTTAATATTACAATCTCAACCCTATTTTATATAACAAAAATTTACAAATTTGCCCCGAAAAATATCCTAGACTCAGTCGTAGCTGTTCTTAACCCTATCGTATCCGATATTCAAAAAATAATTTAAAAAAATTGAATACTTCTTAACCCTATCGAACAAGTATTATGACCGTTTTTGTATAGAATATGTGTCCGTTTATGACCGTATCCGTGCTTTGTAAGGTTTTATTAACCATCTGTTGCTACAGTATGTCTAAAAGTCTGTTTTTTAAGTTTCTGCTGTAGCTGTTTGGTGAAAACTAGGGTGGTGGTTACTTGGGTGGACACCACAGGTCCACAGCAGTTTGTCTAAAAGTCTGTTTTTTAAGTTTCTGCTGTAGCTGTTTGGTGAAAACTAGGGTGGTGGTTACTTGGGTGGACACCACAGGTCCACAGCTGTCTCTTTTGATGGCAGAGAACTTTAAAAGTGCTTTTATTTTAAAATCTTGCTTTCAAATGGGTTTGATATCAATTTAGTTAGGTAAAGTTTTGAATGAAACTTTTAAAATTACTCCATTATTGTAAAATTAATAATGGAATTGCTTTAAATAATATTGTAAGTAACAAGCACTTTAATTGTGAAAAGTACCCTATAAAATGTATCACCAGCACCAAACAAACCAAATGAAAATTGTGGCAACTATACTGATAAATTTTATGAATCTCAAAAATGATAAATAGGGACAATTTTACTAATAAGTGTTATTTTTCATTCCAAGTATAAAAACCATATAATAGGTGGCTACGAATGATCTAATCACGCACAACCTCCACTGGTAGCACCCTCCATGTTAAGTTTAGCACTGTACGGTGCTCTGCCCAGACCAACTGCTTGACCACAGAGGGTCTCCAGAGCAATTCCCCTTCCTAGCCAATAAAATAAATTACAACAAATTGTTAGGTTTAGCACTCTACGGTGCTCTGCCCGGACCAACTGCTTGACCACAGAGGGTCTCCAAAGCACTTCCCCTTCCTAGCCAATAAAATAAATTACAAGGGTAAGATGTGTGCAACCGTAAGCTCGTATGCAAAGAGACTATTTAATTGTTTTAAACTCGTGTCCTCCATGTCACAATGAAACAACTTTATCATTGCGTCAAGAGACTCAAGACCCATCCTATAAAATTGTTGAGGAGTCTGTCTATATTCCTCTATACTATGATAAACTAAAATTTGGGTATAGTTCAAAACAGCATTTTCAGAAGTCAATCTTCACTGAGATGGCTTCTAAAATTGCATCAACAACATTCACACATACGTGTATGGCATTGAACTTACCTACCATGATTCCATATACAAAGCCTTCAATTTCATTCCAGCTTCTTTTCTGCGTTCTCTCTCACCATATACTGTTTACTTCACTCACAATATCACAAAACCCTCTATATGTCTCTCTATGAGATCCCTTGATTCAAAGGATGGAATACTAACCAATCCTATAATATATAGGAAACAAATAACGAAATGATTTTTGGATGACAACAATAAAATTCACCCCTTACACATGAGCTAGCTGTAACCATATGGCAGGTGAGAAGCATTTTTTTTCTATTTAAATGACCGGGCAGGCTGGCCAACCCAACCCGAGAAGTTTGGTCCAGGCTCCGATCTGTCATGTTCAAAGCAAACCTTCAAATTGGTTGAGACATGAGAAGGGCATGATAAATAGCACTTGGCCTTGTTTATCTTATTCACTATATTTTTCTGTTTTCGAAGAAATTATAACTAATAACAAGGCAAGATGTTCCCAGTGCACTTAGTAAGTTCATTAATACTAGTAAGTTCTTGAATGACATAAATGCTACTTCTCTAACTCTTACACCGACGAAGGTCCGAGGCCAAGAGGTATCTCCTTTCCTTTCAAAGTGAAAGGTAGAGGGTTCGAGTCTGTACTGTTAGGTTAAGTTTCTTCTGCATTTGTGTTTTCTTAATTTTCCATACACAGTTTCTATTTTGATTATAAACAACATATTTGATCATTGAAAGTTTCTGCATCATAAACCACTTGAATAATAAGATCAAGTATTAAATTGTGCATAAGCTTGTTGGAACAGCTTATTCCAGTTTTTGCCATCACCATTTTGTGTTAAAATGTATTATGATTCCATATATTTTTGTAGCTTAATTGGGAAATCTCTTGATAGTCATATCAGAGATACTTGGAATATAATCAACCATCATTTCAGATACTTGCAATGGATACAGAAAGACAGTAGAGAAGCTGAGTGATTAAAGAATAGATCAATAACACAATTTAACAAAATAGAAAGTTCCAAGTATTTACTTGCAAAGTTGCAACAAACAAAAGAAAGCATAAACAATCCAGGTTAAAACAAAAAGTAAAGGATTCAATGTAAGTCTCAACAAAAAGAATGAATATCAGCAAGGAATGAGTCATCTTCAATATCTACATGAATTTGGATTTATGACTAATTTAAGAATTGGCTACTGAAGAGCAGCTTAGTGGCAAAAGAGAGATTACCATTAACTAATTCTCTCATATATTCCATGCTTATGATGAGTTGATCACCTGACCTTGCACAAAAACTCCCTCCAACAACTGTTCCTATCAGTCGCAAACAATATCGAATGTGCAAGGAAATGCTCACATTCCCAATAAATGGCACTTCAATGGCTCGACTTACCAGGTGTCAAATTTTGCAATGCCTTCGTGTGCCTCAGCAAGTACAATCTGCCATTAATGTCATGTAGATTTCTTGAGTTCCAAGATAGAGACCTGAACAGCAAAAACACAACTTCTGCTTAGGTCAATCTTTAATTAATCTTGTCACTCTGTTCGAATATATCAAGACTGTGGACAAACAATTTTAACGCTCCAAAAATTATGATTATTAACCAAAATTTTGCAACGATGTCATATTACCCTGCATTTAACTGTTTGATAAGACAAGTATACATTAAGGTCATAACACTCTTCTATGACAGCTCTACAACACTAAGGCCGTTGAAGCGAGCACACCATGATGCAGGTGGCTTGAATTTTAAGAACAAAATGGGATCAATCAAAATATAAGGCATTCAAACATCAGTCAGTAGAATTCGGACCCACCTATCTCAACAATATGCAAAGTTCTAAACTAGCTCTTATTTTCCATTTGATAGTAATACCATGTCATGTCCATAAACCAAATCTTCTTACAACACAAGATAAATTCGCAGTATGATATAGCTCATTTGAGCACTATACCAGGTTTTTGTATACTTTGAGGCCATGCCCCACATTTAGTAGGTTCCCCTGATGATCCTTAAGATGAGAATTAATACTAATTCACACAAACATACATTTTGCAGAAGAAGGAAAATAATGAGAAAGACAGATAGTATAGAAAACCTGATATAATTTCTGATGGACACACGTCAGATCAAACTCAGCAAATTACACATCTTGATACTGTGAATCAGCACCATGCCTCCTGCTTTAATCAAGCGGTTGATTGCTTTCAGTTAATAAATGATAAAATATTACTTGATCTGTGGCAGTTTGCTGTAGATTTTAGCATGGTGAAACCTTTTAAACTTTGGTGAATTGTCTAGGTCTCTAGCTCAATAAGTGGATTTTTCCCAGCGCACTTGGATGATCTATGAACTCATCACAATTTCACAGTGCTCAAACCTGTCTTCTTCAACAGCTTCCCATCTTCAAAAATTCTCCTCACTTTTGCTGCTTCATCCCATCTCTTGCTTGAGGCATATAAATTTGACAACAACATATGATACCCACTATTATCTGGTGCTAATTTTGATAATTTTTCTCCAGCAAGCTCACCAAGTTCCACATTCATGTTCATCCTACATCCACTCAAAAGAGCTCCCCAAACAGCATCAAAATCCAAAAAATCACTGCTGTCAGAATTCTGACAGAGTCCAGATTTGATTAATTGATATGCTTCTTCCAGTCTCCCTGCCCGTCCAAACATGTCAATAATGCAAGTCCAATGCTCCAAACCTGGCTGAATTTTATATTTTGTGACCATCATATCAAAAAATCTGCAACCTTCTTCAATCAATCCAGAATGACTGCAAGATGAGAGTAAAGAGGTGAATGTGATGGAATTAGGTTTGTATCCATCTTCTTCCATCTTAGAGAGTAAGTCGCATGCCTCTCTCCCCTGACCATTAATTCCACATCCAGTGATCATCACATTCCAGGAGCTTTGGTCTCTTGACTGACCCATTTGCATAAACAAGACCTTTGCATTTTCGATGAGGCCATTCTTTGCATAAGCATCAACTAAAGAGTTCATAACTCGTGTTTCAAAATCAAGCCCAAGTTTTAATATATAAGCATGGGAAATTTCACCACCATGACCAGCCAAAACAGCCGTAGAGGCCTGAACAAAAGAGATCATTGTGACTGAATCTGGTTTGTACTGGCTTTCTGATTGCATTTTGCAGAAAACTCTCATTGCCATGGCAGAGTGTTCATTTTTTACATACCCAAAGAGCATTTTATTCCATGTGACAATATTCTTAAGAGACATCGAATTGAAAAGAATTTCTGAACTTTTCACACACCCACATCTCATGTACATATCTATAATGGCATTTTCAACATTAAGATATGAAGAAAAACCTTTAGAAACGCAATCTCCATGGAACATACTCCCTTCTTTTAGCAAACCCAAATCACCACACGATTGAAAAAGCAACACCATTGTAATAGCATCAGGCAGCACATTGGATTGAAGCATTTCAAGGAAGAGAAGCATGGCCTGGTCAGAAAGGTTATATAGATTATATGCTGCAATCATTGCATTCCATGTAGCAGTGTTGCGTCTCTGAATGCAAGTGAACAATGATTCAGCAGACTTTATATCTGAACACTTTCCATATGCATCTACCAATGCTGTACCCAGAACAACATCTCTATCCACGTCAAGGCCTTTCTTCACTATGAGTGCATGAATCGATTGAATTCTTCTATTATTTGCTGGGCTTGAATAAGAAGGAATCACATTAGCAAATGTGATCGAATCAGGACTTGCATTCGATTCTGCCATCATTCGTTCAAATAGACTTATTGCCTCACAATCATACCCATTCTGGGAATATCCTACAATTAACGAATTCCACGAAACCAATGTCTTTTCCAACAAAACTTCTTCAAATATATCTCGAGCATACTCAACTTTATTGCACTTCGCATACATATCAACTGTAGCAGTTCCCAGACGAAAGTCATACAATAGTCCCGTACAAATCAAGTGGCCATGGATACACTTTCCTAGACCAAGATTCCCAGCCTGGCCACAAGCTGACAGCAAACCTAATAATGTAACTTGGTTTGGAACCAAATCTCCAGCTTTCTTCATAGATAAGAACAGATCAAATGCTTCGACACAATTTCCATTTTGTGCATACCCCGTAATCAATGAATTCCAAGACACTACATCTCTATCATGCATATCATCAAAAACCCAACGACCTAAATCCAATCTGCCCATCTTAATGTACATTGAAATCAAAGTGTTTGCAACTGGAATATGCATATCAAATCCATTCTGAATTACAAAATCATGAACCAGCAACCCTTTTCCCATGCTCCTCAACTCACCACAAGCCATGATTGCATGACAAACAGTATCCAGATGCGGTAAAATACACAATTCTAGCATTCTTTCAAACGCCACCACAACCTCCTCATAGAACCCTTTAGATCCAAATTTACAAACTAAAGAATTAAACATATCCTCATCTCTTATGGGGATTTCTTCGATCACCCGGTAAGCATCTTCAACCCTCCCAAATTTCACATACATTGAAATTAGACTGTTCCCAATACCAACCCAACTTCCAAATCCGCATTTTATCAAGTAATTATGAATTCCCAACCCAGCATTCAGATGGGATAGACAAGCACATGACATCAAGAGGGAAGGGAACACAAAGAGGTCTGGTTTTGACAAAAGGAGGAGTTTCTTGAAGAGGAAAAGAGATTGTACAAAACGACGACTTTCAGTGAAAGTTTTGATTAGGGAACTACATGGGTATGTGGTCTTGCTGGGAAGGAATTCAGAAAACAGATAATTGGAACTTGTTGTTGATGATGATGATGAATACAAGAAAATGGTTGAGGAGAGGAAATGATTACAAAGCTGATTTAAGCGAGTCTGGGAAGCAATTTTGAGTGATGCACAGAGAGAAAATGCAATGATTGGCAGTTTGTTTGGAAGATTTGGCATTGGCGGGAAATGGGAAAGAGTCGTTATATTTGAAGCGATTCAAACCGTTTATATTAGATGATGACTTTAACTCTCTTGCTTTCAGTTGATTTTGAAGAGAGAGAATTACAGAAATGTGACCCTTGTAAATTTAAATTTCAAAACAGATCCTCTTATTTTGGTAAATACGATAAAATGCCTCAGTCTTAAAGAACCTATAGAATATCAGCCAAATGATAGAAAGATGAAATGACAATACTAGGGTTAAAAAAAAAGGAAAGAAATGAGAATGGCACATCTTGAACTCCGGTGAGAAAGTTTAATGAAGATAGTTTATTTCACAATTTCGAGGTCAAAAGTTTAAATTCCTTTAGAATCAATTCAAGAATTTTTTTTTCTAAAAGTAGATTATGAAATATTCTAAAAGGCTCGACACCAACATAGTTGATAAAAAAAAACACACACACAAAAATTAGTACAAGTTTCGTAATAAACAACGTACGTAAATAAATAATACATATTTTTTGGATTATTTATCTTTAAAAGTTGTGCTAATGGTTATACCAACTAGGCTAATGATTCAGTGAAGAATTAGGATAATGATTTAGTGGTGATTCCATATATATATATATATATATATATAATTCATTCTTAACCTTGTCCAAACTTGGTACAAATCTCAAACAAGGGGTTATTTGGTGTCTTGTAGAAGGAGGTGAAGTATGTCCCTACTCAGCCTACCATGTACACTTCCATGTGCATGTTCCTGCCAACTTCCACCAAATCCAATTTCTCATACATTTCAACTTCCACCCCCAAAAGGTTTAATGACTCATTCTAAAGGACACCTAAACCCAATCATGAGTCACCTAACAACACACCATTCATATTATTAATATCATGAAAACCAGTTCACCTCAATAAAAAAGTAATGTAAAAACAAAAACACAGCAGGAAAGTGGTGAGGTTAAGTAACAATCAATCAATCATACTCTAAATATGTACAAGTAAACATGGATTAATTGGGAAAAGCCCAGCGAAGCACATGGCAAGCATTGGACCAGCCAGATAGTTATCAAATGTCTCAGCTCCCAATGACTGATTTAATTTTGAAGTGCAATAAAAGTGGTAGCTATGAGTATGCATGGGATATATGACCCACCAAAATTCTGCAATATATAATGGTCAATTACCCCAATGTAATCTCCGTTAATCAAGGTATTTGGAGGGGTATAAATTTAACTTTTTGTAACATCGTGTTAATCATCTTTCTTGTCTTAATCTCATTTAAATAAGTTCGTCCAAATCTCTCTCTTCAATCTTTTTTATTACTTGTCATTTTAATTACTATATTTGATTTTTTAAAATCATTTTTAATGACATCATCTCATATATGTTATTTTTTGTCACCCTCTTCATCTCTTCTCTTATATTACTGTTAAATAATATAGTTAATATTATGTTTCTTACTATTTTGATTTTATCCTAAATCATCTAAAATTTTTTATACCATTTTCTAAACTATCTTGTCTCTTAAGTTTACTTAACCTTCAAGATTATGTGCCTATAAATAGATCTTTATACATTGTTCATAATTATATCAATATAAATTCAATCAAATACAATTATTCTTCTTTATTTCTAACAATTACAAATACTCTTCCTCGCTTCACCATGCATTGTTAGATCTCTAATATATATATCCAAACCATTTTAAGTCAACTTTCTTTAATTTTCTCCTCAATGGATACTCACTGCAAGAAATAAAGCTTTTGCTTAAAGCCTTCTAAAACCGATGATAATTTCTTTACCCACGGATTATTGGCAGATTAGCAAACCGCCGGTAAATGTACCGTCACTCACTACATCTCGACTGTTTATTTGTGTATGCTGGAATGTAATTTTCTCTCACTCTCTCATTTGTGCCATTATTTCTTTTAGTTACTCCACTCATCCACATTAACATTATTAATTTTGTTATATGAATGTGTTGTTGTTGTCCGTTTTTTAGGACTTAACACTTTGTTCCATGTAATATAGTTGATCTAATAATGATCCTATAAATTTGTTTTTGAACTTATATGTTGTTCTTTTATCACATAATATTTTACTAGTTTACCTCTATTTTGTTTAACCCACGTCAATTATATTAGTTATATCGATATTTATCAATAATCTTAAGCATCGAAAATAGTTGTTTTGAATCATTTGTACATATCATCGGCCGTGGATTGCTTTTTACTAATCTTGCCTACCTATCCATCATAAGATGGCAGTAAAATCAGACTGTTACAGTGACCCTATGGATTGAATTTGGTCCATGGTAAAAACACCTTATTAGATTGAGCTTCATGTTAATCGGTTGCTTATGGGTAACAGCTTTTCAAAAGAGCCTCGAGCCCCGTCCCTCCCTCGCAACGGTCACTAAACATTCTTGCAAACGCGTCAAAAGGGTCCCACTCGTTCTAAAAAATCAATATATATATATATATAAGCAATTAGTCAATATATTGTATTGTTGTGACCCGCCTACCTTGTCCTCAATTGTTTGTCTTGCTTCACCCTTGATCAACAATCAAAGCATCTTTCATCTCTCTAACCCTGTACCAATTTTTTTCCTTTTTTCCCATTAATGTTATAGAAATGACATTTTAAACACCTCTTTTTTTATTTTTATAGACTCTAGTTGTAATGTAGTTTAGTCTCAACTCTCGAAGCACCAGTTAGGTTTGCTTCTAGTGTTTTTTTATCCAACACTAGGAAATGACATACACCAAAGGGGGCCGTGGTAGAGCCAAATTTAACAATTTTTGAATGGGTTAATGTGTGACACCAACCTAATCGAAACTTGGTGGAGAATTTATCAATTCGATGCATCAAATACTTTTTGGAGGGTACACCACATATTATTTAGCAAGGAATGATTTGGACACTAACTCGTTTTGAGTCGCATAATCATTTTTTAAGCCATGTAGTTGAGGTGAAAATTGGGTTATCAAGGGAGGTAGACAATAGCTAGCAATGGGCTTTTTTTTTATTTTTTGTTTTTAACAGAGAACTTTTTAGCAATAACATTTTCTACTAAAATTTTCAAAATATAAAATTCCTTGAAAATTCAATTACTTGAATAATGAGTAATAAGTCTTTTGCAGCATTACACATTTTAGTCGGTATACCATTATATCCTGGTTGTTATTTTATTTATTAATTCATTGTTTAGTTAAAAAAATCATGAATATTTTTATGTACCAGAAATGAACCAAAATAGTATTTATTTTACTTAAAGGAGCTAGCCAAGCTCAGTGACATTGATTAGAGCATCATGACATCATGAAAAAAGAGAGATCAACAAATAGTTACAGAATCCAACGGCTATGATCCTAGTTAGCAGTCTACTTAAAATACTATTTGTTGATAAATGCCCTTTTCAAGCTTCTGCTTCTCAAGTGTTCATGGTCTTGCCCAAAGAGCTTCATACAGTTTCTTTCTTGCTGAGAGGATTGTGTAAGCCTTAACATACACTCCAAATCAAGAAAAAATAAATGTAAGTTCTCTTTGCACTCAACCAATCATTGACCATTTCTTCCATCATCATTATTATTTTTTAAACCCATTTCCATTGTAAGTTGTTTGTTACTGACAATATTGTTGTGACTATTGTTGTTGTTCTGCAATTTCATTTGTCAGGTCTTTTTAGTACTCTCGTTCTTATGGTATTTGAGAATATTTTCACTTCATTTGCATACATTGGAAATATTCCTTTTTTGAGCATTGTTTGATGAAGTAATGCAATTTAATTATTTTCAATACTATTTCTGGAAATTCATCTTCTCAAGTAGAGAGAATTCTTTTTTTCACTTGGGGGAATTTGTCAGCTTTACTGGAAATTGTATATCTTGATCATATTTTCTCTAGAACTTTAAAGGGGTCTTTTCTTATATATGTGAACTTGCTCAGAGAAGTGATGTTAAAGTAGCTAAGTGATTGTTATCCATTGCTTGTACTTAATGTGACTTTGAAATCTTAATTTATTATGTGAATATGTAGAGAAAATTCTATCTTGGTTGGTGGGTAGTTGAAGGAAGCTTCAAGGTCCCATTTCAGCTGCAAATTTTCTAAGTGAATATTCATCTCATAAATTATATTTAATTCAAGTTTTCTTAGGTGTGAAAGTAATTAGTTATCTCTCATTAATTGAATTTCAGTGTATCTAGCCACCATTCATGTTAGCTTGGAAATATGAATATCTTGTGTGGAGAAAATTGAAACTTTTACATGGTTGGTGCTGTAGGAAGTTTTTTTTTTTCTTCTTCTACTTTTACAGATAAATTTGAAATATAGGTTGCACATTGATTATCTTTTTAGATGACTTCTGGTATATGGTTCCAATTATTCTGCACCATTATATGAATGAATTTTATTTGATGAATTTCGCAGCATTTGTAATTGTAGAATGGGTGAGTCTGCTGAAGCAGTCGAGGTTGAGGTGGTAGGAATCGAACCAAGCACTTCTGAGGTTTCTCAATGGGAAGAACTACCTGGATCATTGGAGCAGAAGAGTGTCGAATGCTCGGTAGAAAGGAAGAAGTCCTTACGAGCCCGTTATTTATATGGCATTCTTTTTTTGTTTATAAATCTTGTTGCTTGGCTAGTTCGTGACTATGGACAAAGGGTTTCCCCTCAGCTCCATTGTGAGTCAAAGTTATTCCCTCTTGAACTGTAATGACTATGCTATTTTTTTTTTATATGATATTTGGGCAATGATTTAACAAAAAATTCCAAATATTTGTGCAGTCTCTTCTTCTAGCATGAGCTCTACACTGTCAATCTCCACATGTAACTAATGACATTTTCATTTGCAATGCCACATTCTTGTTTATAATGTAAATGGGGTTTCTGAAACATGGTCAAAATCGAGTTTTATCCTCTGATGATTTATTTCCTTCATTTGAAAAGATAATTTGGGAGTTTGGATGTGTAATCTTGTCATCTTTGTGTGTGCGCGTGCTTATGTGTTATGTGTTGAAGTCTTTCCATTTCTAGTTAACCCTTCCGAAAGAAGGGGTGGACTTGAAAGAATTATTATTTTTAGATTGGATTATTTCATGATGCTATTTTGTTTCTTCGGTGTTGTTGAATTTTTTCTGCAGATCTAAAAGCTTGTGGAATTGGGGGACATGATTGTTTTCGTACAATGGGAGTTCTTCGTGTCAGTCTAGGATGCTTCGTATCTTTCTTCTAGCAGTATAACTAGTACTTTCTTCTTGTAAGGAATTGTTTAATATGTGTTTTCAGTCATCTAAGATGAAAAAGTAGATGATGAAATTTCGGTGCTTGAATTTCGAACCCCCACATGCACCAGCTTGTTGTAGGAAAATGGTGATTAGAATAATCAATTGAAGGACATCTTCTTCTGATGCTAGCTCTTACATGGTTTTGCTTTCATATCTGAGGGTCGAAAAACATAATTTCCATATCTTAGTACAAGCTAAATCTTTTAATCAATAATTGGGACAAAGAAAAAACTTTAATTTAATTTATTTATTTATTTCTCTATCAAGATTTGGATTTTCATCCAAAAATTGACCCCGTGGATCTAATTAGAACATGGACAGGACAATTATCTGTTATGAAGCCTGCTGTCAGATCCTGGCCAAGGCTGCCATATAGTTCTATACTAACTTTGTCGAAATTGGACATTTTTCTGCTACTCATTCGCTCTCAATAGTCTGTTTAGCCAATCATGACTTGTGAGTGATGGAAAGGCTAGGCTGCAGCAGTTGAGGCTTATTTAAGAAAAGTTGGATGATTACTTAGAAATGTATAGTCATTTTTTTGTTATTATTTATGTTTATTCACATCATTTTCCTTTACAATCTATCATCCTTGACATGGAATTCAGATATTTTTCTTTATAATGTTCCTTACAACATGTAAAACAAGCAAGTTGTATGAAGCTCGCAGTGCATGGCATTCTGGATGGTGGGCATTGAAGTTCATGATATTGATTTTCTCGCTAGTAGTTCCATTCTTTATCTCCTCAGATTTCATTCAATTATACGGTAAGCTTATGAGGCATCAACTAAAGACCATGAAATTTTGTGCTTGCTTCATACCAGTTTAAACTTCTTACCTCGATGTGAAATCAAATGGAAAAAACAGCACAAACTTGCACATCCTAAGCATGGAAACTGTTGCAGTTGAACTTACACCTTTATCTTTCCTATAAAAAGTGTATCATCTTTTAATTTCCTGCTTTATTAAGTACCATAAATAAAAGATTGTTACTATCTTCTCGCAGGTGAATTTGCTCGTGTTGGTGCAGGGTAATCTTCAATCCTTTATCTCAAATATTACCAGTCGTGTTCTTGAATGAACCTTCTTTATTTACCATTCAATCAGTGCAGTACAAGGTTTCAGTTCCATGTTTACAATGACAATAAAGACTCAACTTTGTTTAGCGTTGGCCTTTCCGTTTATGAGTTTAGTCTTTATGTTTTCTTCCCTGAATGAGTGGATCAACATAGTGAAGCATTTGAACACTTGTGATGCCTAAACTAGAGCAGCACCATAATGGTCCAATTTAACTAATGAAGCTAAGACGGACACAACTTCAGAGAGATTATTTATTTTTTTTGCTTTTTCTCTATGTGTTTCTCAATCATCTATATTTGTAGAGAAACACGTGCTAATTTCTCGTACATGGACAGAGGTTTTTTTGTCATTTAAAAGCAGATATCACTATTTCAAACTTGACAGCTATATTAGCTAGAAGTTTAATTTTGTCACTGAGAAGTGAAAGAATATTGCTGCTGACATTTTTAGTTTCACTTCCTGTCCTTTTATTATACCAGGATTTTCCTCCTCCTCCAACTTATAAGTGTCATTGAGTTTATCACATGGTGGAATAACTACTGGATGCCCGATGATATAAGGAAGCAAAGGTATGAGCTTCTAGCTTGCTTGGTTGAGGGTCATCAATATTTAGGCCTTATCTATCGCATTAAGCAAAAACCTGGTAAATGAAAGCTCATGATCATCAATATAGCTTTGCAGTTTATTACTGTTCACCATGTAAAATAATTACATATCTTTGTTGACAATGTTACTTCATTATCATCACAATGTGAAATCAACTTATCGTGTTGTTCATAAAAGTAATGCAATGTTGGCCAAAGGTTAGAGAATCCTAACAGAAATCTTCATGGATGATACTGAATAACTCAGTGGAAGGGGACTCAGAGAGAGGATAGGATTGACCTCTGATGAGCGGAAGGGTGGTAGAGAATAAGATTACTAGCAGTGATTGGGAATCAACCTTGTTAAACTGATGTAGGTATTGTGAAAAATATGTAAGAGAAAAAGGAAGCACTTTGTCGAAACAAAATGAGAAATATTTCTCAAAAACAAGGTGATGAGAATAACTTGCACCATATTCATGATGAACTTATTATGTAATCTACAAATGGACACAGTTGAAGCAAGGTACAGGAACATAATGATCAAAGAAGGAAAAAGGAGAAGGAATAGGCCTTTTAAGAAACTGGATCTCCATGCCATTTCTTATGTTGAAGTCTTGAAGAACAAATCAGCACTATTTAAAAAGATAAATTACTAAAATGGCAAGGTCGATATATAGACAGCTTCTTTCAGGAAAAATGAACTGCAGTTTTCCAATAAAATCTATCTTTAGATTAACAAGCGTGAATGCCTGCAACAGAGATCATGTTTTCCTAGATAAAAAAACCATTTCTGTGAATGAGCCTTCTTCTCTTTTTCAGAGAGGATGATATGGCTACCTAAACAAAAACAAGAAGACGAAAGACCACATCATTGAAAAATGAACTGCAGTTTTCCAATAAAATCTATCTTTAGATTAACAAGCATGAATGCCTGCAACAGAGAACATATTTTCCTAGATAAAAAAGCCATTTCTGTGCCACTCCTACAACTATAGCATTCCAGATAGAGAACTTCTGAGTATAAGGTCGGTGGACACACTATACCAATGCATATAGTAGTAGGAAGGGCCAAAAATAAAAAATTTAAGTGAACTTCCTTTGCCATAACCATAATTTCATCAGCTTAAATTCATGATACTATCTGTAAAATTGATTATACTTCACTCTCTTTCTATGCAGCTGTTTCCTTGGGTTATTTATGTCAACGCTATTTTACATTGCTTCTGTATGTGGAATAGTGGCAATGTATTCCTTGTATGCTCCTAGACCCTCTTGCTTTCTCAACATGTTTTTCATCACATGGACTGCAATTTTGCTTCTAGTAATGATGGCTATATCCTTGCATTCAAAGGTACGCCTTTCAAGAATTTCCATTTCGTGTACTTGTCAATTTTATTCAAGCACTCAAGTTGAAACTTTTAAGTATCTTTTTCTTTTATTTCAGTTGGAAAGAGGTTCAGATACTTAGATTCCTTTACTAACCTAGTTTATTATTATTATTATTATTATTATTATTATTATTATTATTATTATAAATGGATTTTAATTTTTTGGACTTCCATAAAATGTTTAGATGACAGTTGATCTTGCATGAGATGGCAACAAACTTTAAAAAACTGGGGGCAATTTCTCTAAATGTCAGATAGTAATTTCAGCGTGTATTTTGACAAATTCACATTGGTCCAATAACATTAAGAGCATATTCATGGCATATCCCATTATTTTCTGCTACGAACATTATGATAAGCTTGATAATTAAACTGCAACAGCAAAAAGTTGTAGATGCTGAGACCCTCAGCCATTTCATATCTTATGATTCCTGACTAAGATTGCATTTTCTGATTGTGTAAACAATTTCTACAACCAAATTAAAACATCAGGAAGTTATAATAATATATCATGATGCTTGGTTTTCATAACAAGTGCCCTAATCTTCCCATAGTTGTTGTCCACCTTGTGAGAATTGCAAAGAGAGAGAAGAAGAGAAAAAGTGGGCTAGGGTTTCTATTAGTAAAAAGATAATAAGAGAATACACATAAAGGGGTTTATATAGCCAAGTAAGAAAGTGTGAAAAGACTATCCTACCCTCACAACTAAAAATATAATGAAAATAACAATCTAATATCTAATACACCTATCAGACCAAAAACCTAATCCTGAAGTGGCTTAATAGGGAAAAAAAATCCCTTGCAAGTTAGTGGGATGTTGAGAAAATTTTGCCTGAGATTGTTTTCTCAGTTTTTTTTTTTTTTTAACTTTTTATTTTTTCTTGAAGAGTGGAGACTGTCTTCCCAGTACACATATCTTTGGGTAAAATACTCAAATACCACGTTTCTCCAAGAGGGAAAAACAAGAGCCTCAAGAGTCCCACATGAATTGCAAGTTATCTATGTTTCTTCCCTTTATATATTGAAATTACTTTGAAGTTTGTTCTTATAAATGACTAGTCAAACAACTTGCATTTTTTAATCAGCATTTTTTTTTTACCTTGACAAGAAACACACTCACACACCCACTTTTTCTCCTATGGGAACTTTAACCTTCGACCTTCGACTTTTGAAGGCGAGGAAGTACCAATAGGCTATTCAATGCCCAGTTCTCATTACATAGTTGTCATGATAAGAAGAAACAAGTAGTTGGTCAAAGCTTTGTCATCCCTCACATAACTAGGACTAGGAGTATAGATACAGTTCTTACCATGACCTGTGGTTATTCTCTTTGGTTGATCCATAGATCCAACTTTGAACCTCAAACATAAAGATTTAATCTGTCTTGATTCATAGTACTTGATATATAAAAAGTTTTGTTCATATTGGATATCTGTAGTTACAATATCTCTGTTGTCGACAATGTAAACATATAATTATTTTGTATGTAATGTCAAAACATGACTGCAGTTAAGAATATGCACTTTTCTGCATGGTACTCGTTACTCCTATACCCATTTGATACACTGCATCTTATATATGATTATTGGGATGCTTAGAGCAGGTGAACCGAGGTCTTTTATCTTCAGGGATTATGGCTTCTTACATTGTTTTCCTCTGCTGGTCTGCTATCAGAAGGTTAGAAGTCTAAGCATGCAGTTTGACTGGCTAGTTGTGAGTCAATTGCAATATATGCGTACTTTGATCATTTCATTAGATTGTCAAGAAATTTATACTGTATATTCCTAAGCTAAGAATCAGCCTAGAATCTAAATTGATGAGTTCTTTTTTACTTCATGTATGTATACTGCAAAATCTCTATGATGGACAAAATGAATATCTCAAATTTTGGTTTTGCTGCATATGTTGCTAGAGTATGGAAATGCTGAAGTTGAGAGCTTGATATACACTGTTTGCTCTGTTCTCTAAGAGTTTTAGCTTTTTAAGGGCAGATGCAAGTTTTGGAGAGTTACTAGATTCAAGCCTCTTTATTGCATTTTATTACATTCAGTCAAAATGCTTGTCTAAGGGTCCATCGCTTTGTGCATTGGTAAGTGTTACGGGCTGTCAACCATGAGGACGCGGATTTGAGCAGTCACTTTGTGCAAATAATACCAAAGATTAGGTTTGTGTAATGACCTTCTTTATAGTTAATATGCTTGTCTGTCTCTCACATATGAGAGAGGATCACTTTTACTAAAATTAATTGTTAACATGATCTTAGGTCTTATAGTCAATGCAAATGTTTTGTGGGGACCCTAACAACATGAGGGGGGTGCTTAAGAATATATAAACATATAAGTTGAAAGTTCGATATACATTGCTGGACTCATATCTAACGACTTAAGCTTTTCAATGCAACTAATAGTGGAACGTGATCAAAGATCAGCTTTGGTTTTAGGTGGTCTCCATTTACATTTGTCTTCTCATTATATATTGCACTTTGTTCTATGATGCGATCCATTCTGTCAGTATGTTTCTGTCTCTCCACATGTGAGAGATTAATCTAATGTGAGGCAGGCTGTGAGGGCTTATACATTGTTGTATCCATTCCTTAAAAGATTAAATTTCTAAAGAATTGGTCGCTGACATGCTATCGCCTATTAGTTCTTTGATCTGCATTTATTCCTCCTTTTTGTCTATTTTTATGAAGTAGTCACATATAAAAAAGGGTATTAGAGCTTGATCCCATTGCAAGCCCATTCTATATTGTATTGATCAAGAACTGTAAACATTCATATTTATGTATGAAAGTAGAATATTTTAAGTACACAAATTGTAGTTTAATTGGTCTAGCTTGGCCAATGGAAGATGAAGTCAACTACTTCTGGAACCTTAGCTTACATTATTCACTTTAGAAATGGTCTCTCAGACTAAAGTTGAAATGACATTTGTGAAACCAGTTGAATAAAACAATTCAAGCATTCTGTTAGATGCCATACATTAATGTGGATGATGGATCATAAGTTCTATAAGGTAAAAATTTAACACCCAGTTATGGTGTTTGCTTAGAAGCTTTCTAATTGTTAGTATGCACAAGAACTATGTTATTGTCAACTTTTGAGAAGTGAAAAATCCACTGTGTTTTAAATACTTGCTTCTGGACTTAAATTTGTGCAGTTACAATGATCTGAATTTCTTTGATTTATTAGCTGTCGTAATTTAGAAACTTACGACAAATTTGTCCATTACAATTGCTGCTTTCTGTATTAATAACCACGTTCACTGCTGTGAGAAAACAAATAACTATTACAATCACTTCTATTAGAAAATAGGACATGAGATATACACATTTCTCTTGAATGATAATTGGATTTTCAAACTCTTTATGTAAGATTTGATAAACTTCCAAGTGTGAAAAAAAAAAACATATGAATTATTTTTCAAATATCTTTTAAATTTTGTGTTTTTGTTTTTGTTTAAGTTTCGATTCAACATGGATAGATAATTTATGGTCCAATATCAAGGATTACAGTTGTGTTTTGGGGGTGGTAGTCTCACTTCAAGACTTAAAATGGTTTTACAAAAGCACTGCACTCTGTCATGTAATGGAATCCTAGACCTGCTTCTTTACACAATACTGAATGGTTTGTTCAATTTATTTGTTATGGTTAGCCTATGCAACTTTTTCAATGAAGCTAAATATGGATGAAGACCAAATTATATAAAGTTCAAGGGAAATATTTTGGAGCCCGAACTCTGAAACCCAAGCAGAAAGAGGGGTTGGAGGGCCACATACCAGAACGGCTGTGGGGCCTACCAGCCTATATCTGCTTCCAATTCCGAGTTTCGTGCTCTGTATCATTGCTCAAAGTTCAATGCCCAAACCATTCTAAGTCAATTGTAAAATCAATACATTGGTAGGGCTTGTGGTTCTAGTTTCATTGCTGTGAACACATTTTGTAGTACGACTTGAAACTTTCCATGAGACATGGATATCTGATTACTATGGCTGTAAAACATGGTTTTCCAGTGAGCCTGCAATTGGAAAATGCAGCCCACAGAAGCAAGGAAATGGACACAGTGATTGGACTACTGTACTTGTAAGTGTTAACACCATTCTTTGTTTATCTTTCTATCTCTTCGATTTGAACCCTTTAGAAAGCTATGGAAAACACTCAACCCATGATCATGTTGTTTTATTTACTTGAAGCTGTGCTTTCTTTGTTTTTTTCCCAATAGAACTGCTAATTTGATAACTCATCATTACTAGTTTACTCTCAGTCTCAGCTGCTAAAAGTAATGAAATTTACTGCAAATGAATAAAGTTCATGATTTATTAGGGGAAACATTGAAACATTTGCACAACTGATTCATGTGCCATGTAGTCTGTTTTGTTCATGCAATGGGTGGATATGAGGAAAAGCTCACTAACTAGTCTGCTGCTTGGAGTACAAGAAAGTTTTATATGTCGTTACAAATTTTAATATTTCTTTAAATTGAAGGGAAATGAAGTCACCAAATTCATTCTCCGTAATACAGATACAACATGTGCTCTTCTACAATCTCTGTGAATTCATTTTTCTGCTTTTTACTTTCAGTACTAAAGCCTAATTCTGGATGTCCCATGGACATATGATACTTCCAATTTGCTTCCTATTGCATTTGCAGAGACAAACTCATCTGTTTACAATATATATATCCCTCAGGAAAATGAATGAAAGTGAAATTGGAAAGTTTACTCTTTTGCAAAATCCTAAAAATGATCATCTATGTGCAATAAATATAGTCACATTTCAAGAAATAATAATAATCATTTGACTGTTTCAGTCTTAAGAAAAGAAAGAAAAAGAAATAATTCATGTCGGTTTTACATCCAAATATGTGTTATTATCGGAAGCAAATGTAGCACAAAACACTGGTATACATATCACATTATATTTGATAACCTTTGTTTGATTGTTTTACACTGGATTAGCTTCGTATATTTACTGCATGGTTGAAAATCCCCTCATGCCTTTTTCCAGGGCTTCCTCATTGCAATATGTGCAATTGTCATGGCAACCTTTTCCACTGGAATTGATTCACAATCGTTTCAGGTGAATATTGCTTCTCTGTTCATGTTATGAAGCTTTACAAGTCCTTTTGGTGCAGTCCTGAAAATGCTACATAATAGAAAAGATAAGCAACTCGTGCACGCGTTACATGTTATGTTTATGTGATGATGAATAATGAAATGTTTCTGAAATGCTGTCCAGTTTCGCAAAGATGAAGTTCAACTGGAGGATGACATCCCATATAAGTATGGATTCTTCCACCTGATATTCTCCTTGGGAGCCATGTATTTTGCTATGCTATTCATCAGTTGGAACCTAGATAGTTCAACAAGGAAGTAAGAACACAATGTTCTCAATATTGTTCATCCAAATTACATATTAGAGCACATATTGTACCATATGTCACGACTTCATGTTTGCATTTTTGAACAACAGATGGAGCATTGATGTTGGCTGGGCTAGTATGTGGGTGAAAATTGTCAATGAGTGGTTTGCAGCTACCATTTATCGTAAGTGAATTTATGCATTTATGTGCTCCTCTTTGAATTGCTTACAAAAAACAAATATTTCTATTACATGGTTTAAGGCCTTCCATTGCCTGAATCCAATTCCATGCAGCCAAACATAGCTTATGAACTTTGTTTGGATTTTGAATTTTGACATCAGGTTGACTAGTAGCAATTTGGAACACATAAATTCAAGTAATAATTAATAAAATAATCAGCTAAATCCTAACATTATTTTATTTTCTGATGCAGTATGGAAATTGATTTACCCAGTTGTGAGACAGACCAAAGTGATGGAGCATGAAGAGCCTGTGCAGCAAGCAGACCACTCAGCTTTACCATGAAAAATTTAGAAAAGCTCTCTATTCCATGTTTGGTGTTATTGTTAATTTTCTTCACTCATTATTGGAGAACCCAATAGAGTGTCATATTTAAGCATCGGGCCAGTGTAATAAAATTTTCTGATGCAGTATGGAAATTGATAAACCCTATGAAGGAGTGGGTTGGTTGGCAGACCTTCAAGCACTGACTTGACAGTTGGAGGGTACCCGGCCGGCACCCAACGGTGTCGGCCTCGGTCTCGTCTCCTCTATCTTGCAGGTAGCTCGCGCCAAACCGAATCGTGCTGAAAATTGCATCAACACATCTGATCCTCATTGTTGGCAATGACAACTTTTGGTTAGGCTGTTTCTCAATTCTCAGTACATGACGGCTAAGTAAATATTGATTTAGTTAGGAGATTGACGTTTGAATTGTTCAAGTCTCCTAACTGCTTTTGTAATAAAAGTATTGTCATAACCAATTACTGTAGAGAAAGAAAATTGAAATTTGAGGAACAGGGAAGAAAACAATTTTTGTTGATTTTAATTGACCTGAAAATTGGAATAGAACCACTATCTGTTTTGGAAATTTTATTTTTTCTCTGTTTATTTGTCACTTCATCCAATTAGTTTTATTTTTATGTGTAGGATCTGTTACTTCAACCACGGGCATGTTTGGTTTTTCATTGTTAAAACTTATATGTGTGTGTATATATACACTTATATATATATATTACATCTATTTTCACATGTTTGGTTTTGTTGTACCCTTCACACTGAGGACACCCACCATCTACCGCTATTAGACCCCAACTTGCAATTTAGCAGCTCAAATTTTTTAATTTAAAAAGAAAAAAAAAAGGATGGTTATGATAATACATCAGTTTACTATTTAGCATTTCTCATAACTAATATGAATTCCAACAACTTCACAACATTTTGAGTCTAACAACAACTCCATCTTGAAGTTTGACAATTCCTTTCTGTATAAAGAGCAAATCTAGAGCTCATCTGCATACCCATCCAAGAAAACCATCACCCTGAGTACCAACAATATCTTATATACATTTCAAAAATGTTCAAGCAATTTTCATCATCACTATTGCTGGCATTGCTAATCGCAGCTGTGCACGTGGCAATCGTGGTGGCAATAGATCCTCCAATAATTGCCGGAAAAGAACCAGTCCTTGAGTTATACATGCATGACATTCTTGGGGGCAGTAGCCCTACAGCTAGACCGGTCACCGGCTTGCTAGGCAACATTTACAGTGGTCAAGTGCCATTCGCTAGGCCGGTAGGGTTCCTTCCACCAAAAGGCGGAGTAGCCATCCCTAATGCCAATGGTGCCATTCCAACTGTTAACGCCAACGGCATTCCACTGGGAACTGGCTTAGCTGGTACAACTTTCGCTGGAAATCCCAACAACAATGGTAACACAGTAACCACAGTATTGGGAGCTGATGGATTGGGACTAGGCTTTGGAACAATCACAGTCATTGACGATGTGTTGACCTCTGCTCCCGAGCTGGGATCACAGTTGTTGGGGAAAGCACAAGGTGTCTATGTTGCGAGCTCTGCTGATGGAACCACACAAATGATGACATTCACAGCTATTATGGAAGGAGGGGAATATGGAGATAGCCTCAACTTCTTTGGAGTATTCAAGATTGGGAGCACCATGTCACGCCTCTCGGTGACAGGAGGGACTGGAAAGTTTAAGAGTGCTTGTGGTTTTGCAGAGGTTTGCTCGCTCATACCACCTGGCCAGCTTGCCACAGATGGTGCAGAGACATTGTTGCGGTTCACTGTCCATCTCAGCTACTGAGATTGCCTGGTAATTTGAGGAACAAATATGGGTTCTGTGTGACCATGAATGTGATTTTGATTTGCAGTTTTCATGTCAAAGTGACAGTGAATGTAAAACTATTCTGATGTTTTTCATATATATCCATTCGCAATCCAGCCATCAAATATAATATAGCTGTGTTATACTAAAATTGACAATTAAAGATCTCTTGTTGTCAAGTTCTCAGTGGTGCAACATAGATGAATGTAATGGACCGATTTTCCCATGACATGAAAATGGTAACATCATGCACCAAATATAGAAGAAGAATAAGAAGAACTAGACAAAGCTCTTGCTTATTCAATACCAGACTTCAAGTCAAGACACAGGAGAAAGAAATACCAGAATGCATACCTCACAAACAATATATTCTGCAGTACTACAGTAATTGCAATCGACTACGTCTTCAAACAAAGAAGATGAGAAAGTCAAGCACCATGCACAATTTAAAGCAAGTAGCAAGATCAGAAGAAATTCTGAAAATTGAAAATCACTTTAATGTTAAAAGCAACTGTATTGCAGTTGTACAAAACTATAGTTTGACCCAGTGTTTTAGATTTCAGATGTTCTATAGACATTTTATTCTAAGTAAACTTCTGACACTAGATTTGGAGTTTAAGAGCCCTTTTTGCCAGTGAAATCTCTCCATATACATTTTGGATTCAAAGAACACTAGATTCACACGACAAGTTTTGCAGGATATACTTGTGATCAAGTAGTCAGTACTCTATCAACAGTGTCGAGCCTAGTGACATTGATATGGACAGGGGTGCTGGACAATTACATTAGATACAAAATATCAGGCAGCCTCAGCAAGAACCAATAGTTCAATAATCAAGCCTGTCCTACAAGTATAGGCATAATTATGGAAGGAAATGCTAAATTAGAAGTTTCCTTCTTACACAAACCTGATCAGATTTGATCGCGGTTAACTGCTCCATAGCTAAATTTTAATGCATCTCAATAAAAAATTAAAACTTAGCAATAACTCAATCAAACAAAATTAAAGGCTTTTATTCATCAAGCTCCAATAGGTGAACTATGGTTTCTGCTTTAAAATTTCTATTTGCACTTAGTTATGCCTAAATGAAGTTCTCAAAATCTCCCTCTTCCAATTTGGTTCCAGGAATGTTTCAAAAGTTTTGGCCATAACCAGCTTAAAACTCAGGTAGTGGCAAAGAATCATTAGAAACTATTTCATATAGTGTGGCATTTCTAAAAATGTCTCAAAGCAAGAACAACACAAGCTTAAGCTTTGAGCTTCCCACATAAGGCACAATTTCTAGTGCCTAGAGCAAATCACTACTGGAAATTTAGCCCTCAGATCAACTATTTGATACCACAGCTTGAACATCCAGAAAACAAAGCATAAATGAAAAAAGAGGTTTTCATAGAATTTAAGTGAAACCTAAAGGCAAATATTTGCTTCTAGATAAGTATGTCACTGTCACATTCCAAGCGGCAACAAATAAGCTTCTAAAGAGTAACAATGTTGACACCTATAGAAAGAAAGAGAACATGAATGAATTTAATGACTTCTGAATGACCAGTTGGAGAAAAAAATCTAAAATTTCTGATAATTAGTGCATCAGCAACATAACTTCTACTCTTCGTCAGAGTGTAAATTTGCTCATCTAAACTTCTATAATTCAGCTTCATCAGATAATCAAGGTAAAGTAATGTACATGGCATGGACTATGGCATCAAAATACCCCAAGACTGTCAACTTAACTGAAATCTCTTAGCGACTAACATTATATTTGAAAACAGCCTTCTCAACCAAAATAATGATAACAGATAGTGCGAAATGAATCATATGTGACATCTCCGGGTGTCACGGGCAAGTGGACAATACAAGTATGAAATTTCTCGCACCAATAAAAAGGATCACTTTCCTCACAATGATTACCTTCCCCCTCCCCACCTGCATCTTGAAAATTTCAAACTTTTTTATGAAACAAACAATCAGTATGTTCACTTAAATGAGAAAGTAAGAGACAATGCGTTCACTTAAGTAATTAGAAATGATTTTAAAAAAATAAGTACAATAGAAGACATGACTTGTAATAGAAAATGGAAAAAGAGAATTCATGTGACTCATTCCATTAATATGGGATAAAGGCAAGGATGATGATGATAATACTATTCATTAAAGAATAAACACCCAAGAGTTGTAGGATCTACGATTACATCTAAATGGAACAGAAACAAGTACACAAGAAATATGACACGGTACTTTAATCTCCATGATTGGAGAAGGCAGTTTCATTGTACATTACATGTAATTGGATTTTTTTTCTTCTCTCTAACAGAGTTAAAAATAGACTGCATTGGGGTTTCAGGATTATTGCTTGGAACTGTTTGGAGATGAAGTTTTCTGTTTCACAAAATGTACTTCAAACTTACAAGCAAGAAAAAATCTAAATGCTAAGTAGAGATCAATTGCCTAGTGGCAGATAATATTTACTAGTAAACAAATTTATCAAATATATATTTACTTGTAAACAAGTAACAAGGCCACTATGATTTTCAAACAGCAAAATAGTCAATCATGTATTGGCTATCATAAAAGAACTAGAGGGTTAACATGCCAACCATTAGTCAGTCATCTTCTTGTACAAAATATGATCACTATACAAAATTTGAATCACGTACGAGCACTATAGGTCTAATGCAAATTAACATGCCATATATATAGCTCTCAATGCATCATGACAAGTTAATAATGTTAACACGACGAAGCACTGTAACTTGCTCAAGCCCATAAAGTGAATCAATCAAGTGCATCCGCAGTGAAGCCGGACCTTTAGCTATGTCCATTCCTATCTCACCAGCAATACCAAATATGGATAATGCAGAAGCCGTGGCTTCAAAAGCATGCAATGGGTCAATTGCAACAAAGGCTGCAATGAGTGCAGTGACAGAGCATCCTGTCGCCGTAATCTTCTGCATCATAGGCACCCCATTTTGTGCACCAATAACTCGCTGCCCATCTGTAATAACATCAACAGCTCCAGATACGGCAACTATACAGCCACTTGCTTTAGACAAGGACTTTGCTGCTTCCACTGCACTGGTTGACTCGTGGGAGCTATCCACACCCTTGAAAACAATAAAGATGATTCATAGAGTTGATATAAGTATGACTTTTAAAATATATAACTCAAGTAAGCTGGTCATTAAATAGATTATTATGACTCAAAATCAAAAGGATCCAAAACAAACTCAGAAAATACGGATGAGCTAAGAAGCACGGAAACTTTTAAGGAGTCTTGTCCATGCTAGACACGTCAGACATTAACACTTCTAAATCACCGACACACGTCCAACACATTTTGGATGTGTCATAATTCAAAAATAAATTTCTCAATTTCCAAAGCAATACCGACACTTTTCATACACTCGTCAACTTGTGACTAATGAACCTACGTGATTTTGTAAGACTTTCTTTTAGCACGAAAGAAAGGACGTAGAAAATTTTTATTAAAGGAATGGATAAGGGAGTTGGAAAGGAGTCATCAAATATTGTGTGTGTACATACATATTTCATACATATACAGACACACATACACTTGTTTAGAGGGCGTCTTATTGGAATGGTTCCTCATTGCGAAAAACACACACACACAAAAGTTGGGTCCTTAACAAGTATAAATTCAATCTAGTAATGGAGTATTAGATAAAGTCACCATGAAGGCTCATGTTTTGTTGTGTTTGTGTCTTGTATTACTGTATTAGTGTTCATGCTTCTTCACTTATGAGGTGTAATATTTCTTATAAGGCATGTCGCAAAGAGAATCACTAAGTTCAAAGACAAGCATATCCAAGTAGGATGGAACATTTGCTAAGCAAGCTAAATGTAATTAAGTGAATCCATGCGATGAAAACTAGTTACAATTTATTTAATATCAAGTCCCAAGCTCTCAACTCAGGTTTTGGTGATATCATTACATTTCATTCAGCCATCGACGTGCAGCCATTCCATAATGTACTCAATGTGCTCCATTAGGGCACTGATATTATTGTATCACTACACTATAAATATTATTTCTCACAAGTCCCATTCATTCAACCACAATGCTTTCATGTATTTCCTTGGTTTAGGACCATTTAATATATATATCTGCACACACACACACACACGTGTGTGCAGACATATAAATGAAAAGGACATAAGATTCATACCATAAAATGGAATATATATAGGAGGTAATTGTCAGTGACAGTTCATATGTTTGTGTGTGTGTGAAGATAGTAAGGAAGCCAAAATGAGAGAGTTTAGGTTTAGGGACGTATATTGGAAAGTGAGAGTGGGAAGGTAAAAGAGAGATTGTTGGGCTGATAGGTAGATAGATGCACTTGGTATTGGAATATTGTGATCCTTTCTTACAAAAACCCAGGAGTGCAAGATTGAAAGTGAAAGATTGTGTAGTGTGAAACTCACCTCCCTTTATTAGTTTGCCTAATTTATTTTTGTAAAAATATGGCTTCTATTAGGGTGTAAACATTGTAAATAATAATTAGTTGTTAATCTGCAGATTAGTTAGTTAGTTAGCTTTCTAATTACTCTGTTTTAACTCATTCATTGTAACAGTAGCTATATATATAGCTGGCTTCAGTATTGTTAGAAAAAAGAGTAAAAGATCATTTCTCATTCTCTCTCTTCTTCTTAGCTCTTCTTCTTCTCGAGCTTCATATGGTATCAGGGAAAATTTGATCTGCTGCAAATTTGCTTGTTTTCTTCTTCTCCTTCGTTGATTGTTCTTGTCTTCTTCGATATGGCGACTCTTTCCTCGATGAGTGATTCCAATTCTGGAGAGCGTACCAATTCGAATCGTTCCGCCATTGAAGAACCTTCGAATCCCTACTATCTTCATCATTCTGATAGCCCTGGGCAAGTGCTCGTCTCACAACAGCTCACCGGTGAGAATTACACCAACTGGAGTCGCGCGATGTTAATTGCACTATATGTGAAGAACAAATTGGGATTTGTCGATGGTTCTATTTCTGAGCCTCAAGGTATTGATGATAATTTGCTCAATTCCTGGATTCGCAATAATAACATTGTTATATCTTGGATCTTAAATTCGGTTTCAAAGGAAATTTCTGCCAGTATTATTTTTGCTGCTTCTGCCCGAGAGATTTGGCTAGATCTTAGGGATCGTTTTCAACAGAGGAACGAACCTAGAATTTTTCAGCTTAAACGTGAATTGATGAATTTGCATCAAGAACAGAATTCTGTTAGCATTTATTTCACGAAGCTGAAAACTATATGGGAAGAACTGAGTAATTATCGGCCAAATTGTTCTTGTGGAAAGTGCTCTTGTGGTGGAGTTAAAAATCTTAACTATCATCATCAAATGGAGTACATAATGTCCTTCTTAATGGGACTTGATGATTCTTTTTCTCAAGTTCGTGGTCAATTGCTTCTCATGGATCCGATGCCTCCTATCAATCGTGTTTTCTCTCTGATTGTTCAAGAGGAACAACAAAGGAGGACTAATCCTTCCTCTGATTTGAGCAATTCTACTGGCACAATGGCCTTTGCTGTTAAAACAGATGTTGCTAAGTCTAGTGGATCTGTTTCTCAAAATTCTCAGAAATTCAATTCCAGTGCTTCTAAGAATCAGAAAAGAGATAGGCCTTATTGCACGCATTGCAAGATTCTTGGACATACCGTTGCTACAAGATCCATGGATATCCTCCTGGATATAAATTCAGATCCAACAACAGCTCTAATGTTGTTGCTCATCAAGTTTCTACTTCTGATGATAGACCAGATCAGTCTAATTCTTTTGGAGGTTTTGTTCAGAATCTGAACTCCAATCAATATCAGCAGCTAATTTCCATGCTTTCTACACATTTGAGTAGCTCAGCAAAGGTCACCAATGCTCCTGATCTTTCTTAAACCAACTGCCTCGCAGGTATTTGCTTCTCTGTGTCTTTGAGTCCTCTATTTTCATCCAATCAATTCTGGATTGTAGACTCAGGAGCTACTCGACATATTTGTTCACAAGCCAGTGTTTTTGTTTCCTTGCATTCTATTCATCACACAACAGTTACTTTGCCAAATCATTCCCAGAATTTGGTCCATTTTGCTGGTGATGTTAAACTGCATTCTGACCTTGTGCTTAAGGATGTATTGTTTGTTCCTCAATTCAAATTCAACTTGATCTCAGTCAGTGCTTTAGTAACTGGATCTGGCCTTACAGTGAGTTTCCTTCCTGACTACTTTGTTATCCAGGATCTATCAACCAAGAGGATGATTGGCAGGGGTGACAAAGTCCAAGATCTCTATGTTCTTAATGTTCAGTGTTTGAATTCTATTCCCAATGCCTTTGTCAAGAATGTTTCTGCTCATGTTTGGCATAATAGACTAGGACATATTTTTTTTAAGAGACTTGATTTTTTGAAAGATCAGTTGAAATGTGATGTAACTAGATTGCATAAGTCGGATCCTTGTTATATTTGTCCTCTTGCTAAGCAAAGAAGGCTGCCATTTGAATCCAATAGTCACTTGTCCAAATTTCCTTTTGATCTTGTGCACTGTGACATTTGGGGGCCATATCAAACTGTTTCTTATACTGGTCATCGATTTTTCTTGACTCTTGTTGATGATTGCACTCGTTTTACTTGGGTTTATTTGTTGAAGAATAAATCTGATGCTGTCTCTGTGATACCGAAGTTTTTCAACATGGTTTCAACTCAGTTTAATGCCAAAATCAAAGTATTTCGATCTGATAATGCACCTGAGTTATCTTTTACTGAGTTTTTTCAAGTTAAGGGAGTTTTGCATAGTTTTCATGTGTTGAAAGGCCTCAGCAAAACTCGATTGTGGAGCGAAAACATCAACACCTCTTGAATGTGGCTCGGTCATTATTTTTTCAATCCAGGATTCTAGTTTCTTTTTGGACAGATTGTGTTCTTACTGCGGCTTTCTTGATTAACAGAACTCCTTCTCCACTATTGAGGCACAACACACCTTTTCATTTGCTATACAAAATAGCTCCTGATTACACTCTTTTTCGAGTTTTTGGCTGTTTAGCATTTGTCTCCACCTTAGCTGCTCATAGAACCAAGTTCCAACCTCGTGCTCGAGTTTGTGCTTTCCTTGGTTATTCGCCTGGTGTGAAAGGTTATAAGTTCTATGAAATGGAGACCAAACAAAATTTTCTTTCACGAGATGCAGTGTTTCATGAGGAAGTGTTTCCTTTTCATGTTATTACTAGTTCAGATCAAGTTACTAATCCGTTTTCAGATTTGGTTCTGCCACACTCTTCATTACAAGCTCATTTTCTTCCCAATCTTGCTTCTTCACATGTTCATGATCCACCTATTACTTCTGGTGTTCCAGTTGATCTTCCCATTGATCGTCCTGATTATAATTCTCCAATTGTTTCTTCATCGGGTCCATCTCCCTCTGGTGTTGCTTCTACTTCCGCAGCTAATATTCCAGTAGATGATATCTCAGCAATTGCTCCTTTTCCATCTGGTGGTGTTGTTCTTTGAAAATCTACCAGAGTGATTCATCAACCTAATTACTTGAAGGATTATCACTGCAATTTACTTGCTGGATCTTCTACTCATGCTTCCACTTCTACAACTTATCCAATCTCTAACTACATCTCTTATCATGGCCTTTCTGATTCACACAAGCAGTTTGTGCTCAGTGTATCCTCTCAGGTTGAACCTCAATATTATCACCAAGCAGTGAAGTTTCCTGAATGGAGATTGGCTATGCATGAAGAGTTAAAAGCTATGGAAGCAAATAACACCTGGACCATCACTCATCTTCCTCATGACCAGCATACCATTGGATGCAAATGGATTTATAAGATCAAGCTTAAATCGGATGGATCTATTGAGCGACATAAGGCTCGTTTGGTAGCTAAAGGCTATACACAACAAGAAGGTTTGGACTTTGTTGAAACTTTTTCTCCAGTGGCAAAATTAGTGACTGTGAAGGTTCTTCTTGCACTTGCTGCCTCACATAATTGGCATCTAGCTCAACTCGATGTCAACAACGCTTTTTTAAATGGCAATCTTTTTGAGGAAGTGTATATGGATCTCCCTCTAGGCTATCTTAGACAAGGGGAGTCCTCTCCATCTCAAAGCAAACTAGTATGCAAGCTTCACAAGTCAATTTATGGTCTCAAGCAAGCTTCGAGACAATGGCATTCAAAATTTTCTCAAGCTTTGCTCAAATTTGGATTTCTTCAGTCAAAATCTGATTACTCTCGCCTCACAAAAGGTCATGGATCCTCTTTTGTTGCTCTTCTAGTTTATGTGGATGATATCATCATTACTAGTCCTTCCTCTCAAGCTATTGATGAGCTCAAACAGTTTCTGCATACACAGTTTAAGCTCAAGGATCTTGGTTGTCTCAAGTACTTCCTTGGTCTTGAGATTGCTAAGTCCAAGCAGGGTATTGTGCTTTCTCAACGCCATTACACCTTACAATTGCTTGAGGACACAAGTTATTTGGCTTGTAAGCCAACTGCTATTCAGCCATTTCCAATGGATCTAAAACTTCGTTTAACTACCACTGAAGGTGAACTGTTTCCTGATATAACACACTATCGACGGCTTGTTGGAAAACTTCTTTATCTCACTTTATCTCGCCCAGATATCACTTTTGTAGTTCACAAGCTCACTCAATTCTTGGCTCAACCTCGACTTCCTCATCTCAAGGCAGTGCATCACCTGCTTCGTTATCTCAAGAAAAGTCCTGGTCAAGGGTTGTTGTTTTCTTCTAATTCTTCCTTGCAGCTAAGAGCTTACTCTGATGCTTGTGCTCCAGTTAGTTTGAAAGCATTCTCTGATGCTGATTGGGGATCATGCCCTGATTCTCGACGCTCCATTACAGGTTTTTGCATCTTTATTGGCAACTCTTTAGTCTCTTGGAAGGCCAAAAAGCAGACCACCGCCTCTCGATCCTCAGCTGAAGCTGAGTATAGAGCCCTTTCCTCTACTGCCAGTGAGCTTATCTGGTTGCAGCAACTTCTTAAAGATTTTCAAGTCAAGGTTGATTCTCCTGCTTTGCTATATTGTGACAATCAAGCTGCAATACATATTGCCTCTAATCCAACCTTTCATGAACGAACTAAGCATATCGAGATAGATTGCCATTTTGTTCGTGAACGAGTTGCTTCGGGAGTTCTCAAATTGTTACCCATTAGATCTCAATACCAATTGGCTGACATGTTTACTAAACCCCTCCCATCTACTCAGCTTTTTTCTTTGTTGTCCAAGATGGCTGTAAATGACATTTACAAGCCACCTTGAGGGGGAGTATTAGGGTGTAAACATTGTAAATAATAATTAGTTGTTAATCTGCAAATTAGTTAGTTACAAATTAGTTAGTTAGTTAGCTTTCTAATTACTCTGTTTTAACTCATTCATTGTAACAGTGGCTATATATATAGCTGGCTTCAGTATTGTTAGAAAAAAGAGAAAAATATCATTTCTCATTCTCTCTCTTCTTCTTAGCTCTTCTTCTTCTCGAGCTTAATAGCTTCCAACTTCCATAGCAATGTAATTAGACTTTCCTAAGTACTCATCATTAGTCTTCACTCTAAATAATTCACTAAATAGCAGTCAGTAACACATTAAATTCATGTGAAATGCTATATGAAACAACAACCAACAAGCCATTTTTCCAACTAATTGGGGTCAGCTACATGAATCCTATGTTTGCATTCAGCTCTTGAAATGCTATATGAAACATAGTGATAATTCAATTCAATGACATCATTCAAAGTTCAAAAACACAATATCATGCTTTCAAAAACACAAAAAATAAGGTAATTCACAATGCTACACACACAAAAAAACAAAAACAAAACAAAACAAATAAAAAATAAAAAATCATGCTTTCAATAAACCCATGCTAGTATTCAATAGTAGTCAGCAAGACACTAAATTCATTTCAAAAGCCATATAAAACATAGTGAAATAATTCAATTTCATGGCATAATCCAAAGTGCAAAAACATGCTCTCAACAACATAAAATTATCAAATTGACAGTATCACTAATTACCTTACTGGCTCCAACTGAGGCATTGGAAAGAGCAATAATCTCAGACCCATTTCCTCTAATAACAGTGGGTTTGAGCCCAACAAGCTCCAGACAAGCCTTCAACCGGAAACAGGAACCCCCGGCGGCAACTGGGTCTAGAACCCAGGGCTTACCAGATTGATTGGCCACCTCGGCGGCGGACTTCATAGCCGGTAACCAGTCGGCGGTGAGTGTTCCGACGTTGATGCAGAGCGCGTCTGTGTGAGGAGTGAAGTCTGGGATCTCTTGCAAGGAGTGGATCATGGCCGGCGATGCACCGGCGGATAAGAGAGTGTTGGCCATCAGATCCATGGACACGAAGTTTGTGATGCATTGAATGAGTGGTGATCGTTGCCGCACCGCTGATAGGTGCGTCCATGCTTTTAGGCCCCACCCGTCCCTTTGCAGTACGATGGTGTTGTCTTCCATGGCCTCTCTCTGCCTCTAAAAATCTAAAATTGTTAATCAATTGTAGATGGTAATAGTGCAAATGACCCCTGCACACGGGAGACTAAATAGGTTGCTCTCGAGGAATTGGATTCCCTGCCAGTCCAATGGCCACCTCACAGGAGTTGTCTTGCTCCATTCGATACTCCACTAGTTCACCGCCATTCAATATCAAACTAACCCACTCTCTCTCTCTCTCTCTCTCTCTTTTATATATATATATATATATATTGCTTAATCATAACCGTAAATAAAATTATTTTAAATTGTAAATAAACGAAGACATTTTAATTCACATGCTTAATTTTTTAACAATTTTTGACAATTAAATTAATTTTTTTGTATTATTTCAAGCTAAAATGTAATATAGTAGTATTTGTTCGTGCATATGACACTATTATGCCTTTGAAATTGTGACGCCTAAATATTATTTTGAACATACATGGGCAAAAACATTTTGATTCAGGATTGTTTTTTAACCACTTTTGATCATTAAATTAATTTTTTTGTCTTTTATATTAAGCTTAAATGCAATATAGATTTGAACCACAAAATTGATTTTTTAACAATATTGATTATTTTGTCTTATTATACCAAACTAAATTATATATATATATATATATAAATTATTCTGTAAATATATTTGTGCCTTTGTTCTTGTATTTTATACTATATACATATATTATTGTTAGCATAAAATCACATTTTTTCTTTTGTTTATGTGATTTAATGATTTTATTTAATTCTTTGCTATTTTTATACATTTTTATATTACCTTTTTAAGCAAAAGTGCAAAAAAATCTCGTTATATTTTATCTTGGTTGCAACTTGCTTCCTGAACTATTATGGAACAACTACGTCAAAGTTATAAATTATTGCAAATGCCACTACCTTTTCGGCCACTGAGTTACAATTTAGAAGGTCAAATTACTAATGTACAAGTAAAATATAATTTAATCTAGATTTATTCCATTAAATATATAAATAAGAATTTTATTTTTCAAACATGGGAATTATATATATATTTAGAAGAATGATGGTAATAATTTAATATATATATACATAAAATACACATTCAATTTTTTAACTTTAAAATTTGCAAATTATATATTCATGTAAAATATAAAATTTAAGCTAAATATATTACATTAAATATATAAATGAGAATTTTATTTTCAAAAATGGGAATTGATGATACTTATATATATATATATATATATATATATATATATATATATTTAGCTTTAAAATTTGCAAATTATATATTCATGTAAAATATAAAATTTAAGCTAAATATATATATATGAGAATTTTATTTTTCAAAAATGGGAATTATATATATAATTAAAAGATTATATATATGTATATATAAAATACACATTCAATTTTTCAACTTTAAAATTTGCAAAATTCACAAATTATATATTTATGTAAAATATAATTTATTTTTCAAAAATGAGAATTATATATATGAATACATACATATATATATATATATATATATATATATATATATATATATGAAGAGTTTACATTCTAAAACACTATACATATAGTCAAAGAGGGTATAACAATCATATAAAGGGCATTTTTGTCATTTTATAAAAAATTGACTCGTGTGACCTTGTCCAACGGAACTTAGTGGCCGGAAAGGTGACTCGGGGGGATCATTTGCAACAATTTGTAACTTTAGGGTACGAGATGTTTCGAAAAATAATTTAGGGCGTAAGTTGCAACAAAGGTAAAATATAAGGGTTTTTTCTTCTTTTTTTTTTGCACTTTTGCCTATTTTCTATTGGTGTAGATTACACTACGTAAATATAAAACTCTTGTGAGTGAATTATTGAATATTATTGATGAAACAGAAGCTAAATTGAAAATTATGTCAAGCAATTCACAGTCACAAATTGGAGAGAAAATTGAAATATTATTAATGTTTGTGTAAATCTACTATCCAATACATTAATATATACTAATAAAGAAATTCTCAAAAACAAAAGAAATTGTAAAAACAACCTATTTTTGACAATATCTCGGAAAAATAAGAATAAGAACCTAATTACTAAAATAAGATAACTACCAAAATTTAGCCAAAACTAAGTCTAATTCATTACTAACAAAAATTTGAAAAAAAAATTGTTTGTCTTCTTGAAAAGTGTGAAAAAAAAGCCTAAATAATAAAATTTGGCCGAAAAACAACGTATGTTACGAAAAAATCTGCTGAGTATTGATCGTTGAGCCTATTTTGATTGGATATTTGGAGGTTGATTTTTTGCATTGTAATTTAAATTATCATGTTAGTTGAAAACAAAATTATTTTACAATATTCAACATATCCTTAAAATAAATTCTTGATTTTGTTTCAGGTTGCTCTCCTGAGTCACGAGCTCCTGAGAAATTATTAAATAGTTTTAGTTTTTGGATCATAGCTTATTTGGTGATCAAATCTAATTAAAATTCATATTTAAGTTTCTTCCATTATATATTATTAAACTTTTATGATATCACTTTTTACAGGGGAGTGTTTTGATTGGACTAAATTACATGATGCATAACTATTTGAGAAATGCTAAACGTCATGAAATTATTTCATGAATTTGTATCATGAATGATGTGGCAGGTAATGTGGAGAGCTACTATTGGTGGAATTTAGTGATAATATCATGGGACTATGTGTATGGGGGAATCCCACCAATAGTAACTCTCCATGTTACCTGCCACATCATTCATGATACAAATTCATGAAATAATTTCATGATGTGTAGCATTGCTCTAACTATTTAATAATTTATTTTACAACCTCGGGATTCGGAAAATAAACAAAGTCAAATGTGAAATAAAAAATAAAATACAACATCAGGAGGAGCTCTCTCCCGATAAGTTCGGTGGCACAGTAATCTTTTTTATTTTTTTCTTTATTTCACTGGCCTAAGTTCTCGGTGGCACGATAAAATTATAATTATATATATAATATTTTAACCTCAATCAAATATTAAAAATTGAGTTTATTTTTACACAAAAGTATTATAATTTGAATGTACTTTTGAAATTGTATATTAAATGTAATTTTGTTTAACGGATCGTTACTCCTACAGAAATATTAAAGTAATTTTTAATTTGAAGGTAATTAAGTTAAATCTCAAAAAATGTCAGAATTGCACGTTACCAAACACATTTTCTATGTTTTGCTTACTAATTTGCAACACTTATACGTTATTAAACATATTTTTATCTTTTTGCTTTCATAATTAATGCACCAATATTTTATGTTACCAAATATGCTTTTATTCTCAAATGGACACACAACAAAAACAAAAAGTAAAATCGCTAAATAAAAAGAGTTGCCAGCCCTAAGATGAAGTAAAATTGTTGCCAAACCGGCCCTAAGATGAAGTAAAATTTTAATAAAGTAATCTTAATGTAAACGTTATTTGATTTGGATCAAAATTAGTTTAGAAGTTTTTAGAAACCTTTGTTTTCACGCACAAAGCTAAGAAGGGTCGAGTGAGGCAGACACCCCCTCTAAATTTTTTTATTTGTATATTATACTCGTAATTTTGTAAAATTATATAAATGTCCTCACTAAAAATTCAAAAATACTAAGTATGCCCTACTAAAATTTTAAAAACACCCTAGTATATAAGCATGCTCCACATAATATCATTTTTAAGAATAATTTGGCTATATATATATATATTTTTTTTTTTTTCTCATCTGTATGGAAGAGAATGAGGATCACCTAGACAACAATGTGGGACCTGTTGGTGAGATTATCTTCAACTTTTTCGTGCACAGGACACTTCAGTGCCCTAGAGAGGAATTTAGTTGGTTTGAACTTTGTTGAATAATTGAGCAAATTCGTGTGAAATTCAGATTTGGGTCATATTATTGCAATTAAAGAAACAAAATTTATATAATGAAACTTGAAACTAAATGTAGAATGTTGTTATGAATTTACATGTCATTTTATTGTTTTCCCAATTAGATGACAAACCAGCCTGTTATTCAAAAGATCCTTTAAAATTGAGTAATATATGGTCAAATAATTTAAAATATTTAATTGAACATTGGCATTCTTTCAACAATTTAAAACTCAAAATTGAATTTGAAGGGACTGATTTTCTGAAATTTTCTTTTTATAGATATATCTTTTACAAACATCTGTGTAAAAAGAGAAGCTACTAGCCATCTATGTTATTAACTTATTATAGAAAAAAAAATAATAGGATAAGGATAATAATTTATACTAGAGATAAAATAATAGGTTTAAATTGTTGAAATTGTCTTACATTGTTAATAGCTTACATGGTCCACAGAATCTATTATAAATACAACAATAACAGTGATAATTAAAGTACAAAGAACCATACTAAATTAGGGGTGCACGGTATCAAACTGATTTGGTCATATTTTAGGGGATCAATGATTCAGTCAGAAATGTTTGATTGGTTATTGATTTAGGGACCTAAAAAATAAATCAATCCGAATTAAGCTATAATATATGTATCTATACTTGATTGATTTATTGGTAACACTAGTTACCATATGCTTGCCCACACTAAATTAAGACATGAACCAAAATATTGGATGAGTATGTCTTGGTTTTGGACTAATTGTAGTCAATATGGATTGATTTTAGGCTAAATTGCACTAAACACTCATAAATTATTAATTTGTGTGAAATACACTTCTGAACTACAAAACACAACAATTAAGCGCTCAATCTATCACCAAGGCATGTGACTTAGTATCTCCTTTCCTTTCAAAGCGAAACGTAAATGGCTCAAGTCTTCTCATTGTAGAAATTCTTGTTGAAAAATATATGTAAAATATATGATACTATTTAAGACATATTGAAATTTATACTCATATATAAAACATAGTCAAAATATCATGCAAATTATAATCACATATAATTTAACATAAAAAAGATCAAATAAATACAGACTAATCTGGAATTAGACCGACGTCCCACATGGTACTGTATGGACCCACTGGCGCTTGTCTCACAAGATACAACAATATTTTTTTAATTAGTAACAGCACTCCAAACTAATTAAAATGGCAAACCAACATAATCAATTTTGACCATTGGGTTCGAACCCATGTGTTTTGGCTAACTATGTCGCTCGAACTCACTTGACTCGGTTCATATGGTTGGAACCCTCTTGGGTTCATGGGAGAGGAGAGAAGAATGTTTTTGTATAGCCCACTTGAATTAATGCACAACTAAACACACCATTAAGTCCCCTTTATAATAATAAAAATATTATTTCTAAAAGATACCGAAGCCCAAAACCAGATTGGGCCAAGGCAGGCACACTTGTGGTTTTTGGTTTAGCCAAGCCTAATAAGGAGCATGTTCATACCCATTTCACCACTTAGGTTGTGACTCCTTATTTCATACTTATATATTTATACGCATAAAGTGTTCAATAATATTCTAATGTGAGACTTATTTCATGTGAGAACAAACCCATTTGCAAGACTTGGAAACCATGTTCAACACCTTACTTTGGAAGCCATTTTCTCATTCATCTGGAAATGAATTTGAGCAAGTAAATATATTATGTTCATCTACTTTCGGAGAAGAATATTTTTTAACTTGGACCCGATCCAAAATCTCAGTGGACCTCACTCAAATTTTAGTCCTAAAATGGCATGATCAAATCTAGTTTCCAACAATCCCCCGCATGAATGAAAATTGACTTCAAATGCAAAATGACTCAAAAGATACTAGAGAGAGAGAGAGTATAGTTGAAAAGTCATTACATCGGGACAAATAAATTTTGGCCTTGAATCTTTCCAAGTGTAATACTATCAAATTTAATTGATTAACCAGTAATATAAAGTCTTGAACTGTTCAGCCGTTAATGTAAACCAAGACAATAGTACACACACAATTCCTTTTCACACAAAATTGATTCTCACTTTTGTGTTCATTTTGACCCTGAAACAACTCCTAGAATTCATGAGTGTTTTAGAGAACATAGTATTTCATTCCCATAGAAGTGGCCCACTTCACACTCATATATGTGATTTTTTATTAAGAGTATCCTATTATACTCCACTTGAATTTTCAAGATATTGGAATCATTAAAAGCATGTTCTTAACCTAATACCCATGACAGACAGCAATGTACCATCATAGGAATGGAAAAAGATAAAATATCTCCTAGTGCTACTGGTGAGTCACTCAAAATTTTAGTTTTCCCTTTGAATCTAGATCTTAAGATCTCTAGTCAACTAGATAGGATTTCCATTAAGGTGACTCGTTAGATTTAGGCTTTAAGCTCATTTCCCTCAATGATCTTGTCACTTGCTCTCTATTACAACCTTTCATATATGTGGATCCACCAGGTTGTTTATCATTTGTACACTCTAGAGCTTTTTCCCGTTGAGAGCAGTTGCCAAGTGTTAGCCTATTATGAAAGTTCTTTAAGAAACTACATAGTCTCTCAATTCAGAGCAATTAACTTATATTCCATGGTTACACCTTTGATAATAAAGACATGTCCACTCATGGATCTAAAGTCTTTAATATCCCTTAAATTCAACGTCATTCCTTGATAAAAGCAATTCTTAATTTTATGGTAAATCTTGATCAACTCAAAACACTTAGTATTCTCCTGGATTGCTTTTATATCAAGTCATGTGTAACTTCATTATTTATAACACAATGACATATTGACAAACATATCTATTTTGAGTATCTTTAGTTAGTATCACTGCTGATTGATATGAACTCATATAGGATATGTTATTATTTTAATGTTCAATTTAATCTACATATAAATTTTTCCAAGTTTACACACTCTTTTTACTTGATTTGGAACTAAGAACCCTTCTTATTGTTCCATATTAATTAATAAAATTTCGTTCTATATTCTCTTGATTTATGCAAAAAATATGTCTCATTAATATCCTGATATTGTTATGATTAAATAATGTCTTATTATTTAGACACCCCACATTTCTAAGTATATATCGAGAGATATATCTTTCCATATATCAATTGGTGTCTTAATAATTTTCTTAAATGAGGTATTAAATTTGAGGATAGTTGAGCTTCCCCCACAACTTCTGAGTATTCCATAATTTATCAATAAGCATTTTTATACTATGGTTCTTGCATTTTAGCAACACCATTTTATTTTAATACTAAATTGATTCTCAACCTCATCATAATATATAACAGATCTTGTGCAAATACTTTTCTCATCTCTCATGTATATTAAGTCAAATTTATCATTGTGAATTAATGCTAGAGGTTTAACACCATTTTGTATGGGTAAATTTAAACTTTAATTAATTTCTTTTTACACGTGCCACATATGAGTTAATATTAAGACATTGATTAATCCATATGAGTAGGATAATTTACGCGTCTATTCATATTACTCATCCATATAAGTAGAACAATTAACTTTATTACAAGGTCAAGGTATATCACGCACGTATCATTAGCTCACATATACCATATTCCTATAAATTAGTACTCACTAATTGATTATAAAAACTAATTTGAACTCAATTAAGATATTTGAGCTCTCTACCTAATATCATTTCTAATACAACATTATTTTGGAAGTAGAGGATTTTCTTAAAGAGATTTAATCTTCAGATTTTATTATTTGATAAATATCAAAATCCTCTTATCGAAACAAATATGATGAGAAATATCAACTCGTCACCTCTAATTATAACTACTAGGTTGATTTTACAAATCATAACAAACTCTCTTGATCATGACACCTCAGTGGTCTTTAAATTTCTAGTACAGTGTATATATCTTTTATACCCATAATTTTTTCTCTAGGATAATATGTGCCTTGGACATTAGTGGAGAATTCTTGAAATTACTCCTCACCTTGACAAGAATATATCTTAATTAAACTTGTTATCTGTCACATTAAAGATATACTGATCTATACATATTATTGAATTTAAATGCAACATTATTCATTAATATTCACTAATATATATATAATAAATTAACCTCAATTCACAATAATCACAACTATGTAAAATCGAATTCAAATAACGCCATGTAATTCAATTTCATTTACACAATGAAAACAATATTTCTCTAATTATTATTCCATAACCTATACTATTTAACACTATAAACAATACTCAATCATACCAATATTTCACAAATATGGAATTTCAAGTAACACCCTATAAACTAATCTCTTAACATGTTTAACATAACAATATTCTACTATTAAATATGTCACATAATATATAACTCATATTGAACCTATCAATATTTTCTAATGAGTATAAAAATCACTATCTTAAAAAATGTCATATATTAAAACAGAGCACTTCAATTCTCTTAAGATTGTTGAGAAATATATGCATAATATATGATACTATTTAAGACATCGAAATTTATACTCATATATAAAAATATAGTCAAAATATCATGCAAATTATAATCACATATAATTTAACATAAAAAGATCAAATAAATACAAAAAAAAACCTGAAATTAGACCGATGCTAGTATTTCATACTATCTCGTTAAGACAATTGGCGCCCTGCATGGTGTTGTACTGACCCATTGGCACTTGTCTACCAGAATACAACGATTTTTATTCAATTAGTAACAACACTCCAAACTAATTGAAATGACTAACCAACATATGTCTAATACTCTCTCTCTTTGACTCAAATCAGACTAAAAATGAAGTTAAAAATAAAAATAAAAATTCAATTTTGACCACTGGGTTCAAACCCGTTCATATGGTTGGAACCCCCTTAGGTTCATGGGAGAGGAGAGAAGAATGTTACGTTGAGGTCATAGCCGAATTCTTTATATATTATTTCAACCAAATATATCACAAGCCCACTTGAATTAATGCACAACAAAACACACCACTAAGTCCCCTTCATAATAATAAAAATATTATTTTTAAGAGACACGCTAGGCCCAGGACTAAACTGGGCCAAGACCGACACACTTGTGGTTTGGTTTCGGCCAAGCCCAACAAGAAGCATGTCCATACCCACTTCACCACTTAGGTTGTGACTCCTTATTTCACACATCTATATTTATACACATAAATTGTTCAATAATATTCTAATGTGGGACTTATTTCATTTGGGAACAAACCCATTTGCAAGACTTGGAAACCATGTTCAACACCTTATTTTGGAAGCCATTTTCTCATTCATCCGGAAATGAATTTGAGCAAGTATAATATACTAGGCTCAACTACTCTCGAAGAGGAGCGTTTTTCATCCTGGACCCAGTCCAAAATCTTAGTGGACCACACTCAAATTTTGGTTCTAAAATGGCTTGATCAAAGTTAGTTTCCAACAGTTCTTTGCCAGATAAGGAAAAAAAAAACTCATCAAACTATCAAAATGTATCACATTCATCCCTAAACCAAACGATAATCTAATTTAGAGGTAAAATTATGTGCTTTTATTTTTTCCTTTTAATTCAATTAGAGTGAAGAAAGTATTCATTTTCTCTACCTGTTATAAGTGTTTGGGTTCTTTGTTCTTCCTCCTTCAATAATAATCTAGCTTATTTTAGTTTGTTTTGTATTTATGATTGTTACATGCTTTTAGTTTGTTTTAAATTCAAATTCAAGAAAATGGTAAAACATTTTGATTTTACTTTTAAATCAAATCATCCCTCAAATGTGATATAAAATATATATGTAAAGTTGTGCATGTAATAAATGAGAATAAAGATTGAGTATTTTTAGAGTCCATCTGGTAAGATGAAAATCAATTGTGGAAAGTGAAAGTGAAAGAAATTTTGGTGTGAGTAGATATAATCTAATGTAACTTTCCATAATTCCTTTCATGGCGTAGAGGGTCCTTAGATCTTAGGGAGTGAGAGCTACTAGTCTCTCGTAGTCGTTCCTTTTTCCTTTTTACCATAATCATTTTCTTACTTCTCCCTTTGTTCACCTTTTCCTTTGGCCCTTAATCTGTTCCTCTGCTCCCTCTTTTTCTTTCCAACCTTCATCTTTTTTTATTTACCATGATCTTTTTCTTGCCCTTTGATATCATTTTCTCTATGTAACCTTGTTTCTTCCCTATGGAGGATTTTACAAGATTTTATTCTCACTTTTGAAGAACATGATATCATTGAAATGACCATTGAAGACACCAAAGAAGGGATTCAAAAATGTCAATCTAGTTTGTTAGCAAAATTTTAACAGACAAATCCATCCATTTAAGGGGTTTGAGAAAAGTAATGGGAGAAATTTGGAATTGCTCCATGGAAATTATCAAAATAGCTTATAATAAATTTCAATTTACTTCTAAAGATTGGAGGATGTAGCTAGGCTGAATTCTTTGCAATAGTCCCTACTATTTTGACAAATACTTGTTAATCCTAGTGGAATGGAAACCAAACATGGTGATTGATGAGTCCCTATTTTCTGAAGCTTGGTTGTGGATTCACTTGTTGATCCTAGTTGAAATCGGGATAAAGAATCAAACAGAGGATGATATCTCAGAATTTGGGTGCTCATGGATGTTACAAAACCACTCTAACGAGCCACTCGATTAAAGGTTTTGGAGCAAATTCATTGGGTTTCTTTCTGCTAAGATCGTTTGCCTTCCTTTTGATATAACTATTGTACTAGTTCATTAATTCAAAGTATGCAAAAATCAAGGAATTCCACAGTCAAGATCTCTCCCATATGGCCAATAGATGAGAATAAAAGCTTTTCCTAAAAAATTGGTCCAGAGCACCAAATATTTGTGACAACGAATGACCTCATCGAAGGACTTATCAGAGAAAAAAGGTTCATTGTCGATAAGAGATCCTAGTCACAACTCAACAAATTTTATCCCCATTATGGAACCTTCCGTTGATGTGGTAATTCATGTTAGAGAATTAAGGAAAATTTCAAGAATTGTGCCTGTCATTGCCCACTTATATGGACCGATCATGGTTAAAAGATTCTCAAGAAAAATGGTTTGAGACGTTGGGGAAGGAACCATTCAAAACCAAATGTGGGCTTGAGAAGTTGGGTCTCCTTCATGTGTTAGGCCCAATTTGAAAAAATTCATGTGATCAATTCTTTCTGGGATGACCCATACTTATTTTTAAAGAGGTCAGTTTCAATCCTAGTCCCAAAATGAAACTTATTGAATCTTAGCCGATGGTCAGCATATCTAAGCCCATTTCTTCCCCCCCCCCCCTTTCCCCAAGGAATAGTATCAGTGTCTCAAATTTAACCATTGCAAATGCTTTAACTAACGAAACAAAATTCCCAAAAGAACATGTTCAAGCTACCAAAGGCATTTAAATTCAAATAACATGAAACCTTGAGCTCAATCAGTTTCTTAGGTCCTAGCTCCTTCGATGCATGATGGAGAGGCAAAAAGAAAGTTTTCCTCTTGGATGTTTGAAAGAAAAGTCAAACCAAAACACTTCAAAGTAGGAGTTCTAAATATAGAATGTCATATCTCGAAATATGAATGTAATGTATGTTCTTATGATAATGTGTATCTTTTTTAAGATGAATTTATAGAGGTGGAGAAAGTCAGCCCTAAATGGCCCCACCCCCATTAATGAGTGCTATGATGTGGAACCGTCAGGGTGTGGGGAGTCCTATAACACTTCCCGCTAAGGAGATCATCTCCATTCCCCTTTTCTTATATGCTTATTAGAAACCAAGAATATTAATGAAAAGTTACAAAGGTTTGTAGTCAAATTGAAAACTATGAAATACTTTTTTATCTTTTTAAAGGCTTGCCGGTGGGATTGATCATGTTCTATTTGGTGGGGTTGGGAATTGTAATGTTTGAACATTTAGACTTCCATATTACATGCAAAATTGATGGTGGTGAACATATTGGAGATTAGTACTTTACTATTAAATATGCCTCGTGTGATAATGTTACTTGCTCTCATTAATAGGATCAACTCAGGCATATTCAATCTAGAATTGATAGTCAATGGGTCTTGATGAGTGATTTCAATCAATTGCTTCATACCAATGAGCAAAAAGATGGAGTTCGAAAGCAAGGTTAGATTTTAAAAAGTTTCCAAAGGTTGATGAATGATTGCGGATTGATTGACATGGGTTTCAAATGATACCTTTTTACTTGGTGCAATAACATATTAGAAGGTAGAACAATAAAATCCAGACTTGACCATGGTTTATGTACTCAATCTTGTATTTAGGCATAGTAATATTCATTACATTAATGCCTCTAGGTCTGATCACAATCCCATGTTGATGCAGCTTAATGAATCTATTTCTAAGCCCAAACACATGTTTTACTTTGACACTTGATGGGCAAAGGAACAAGAATTTAGGCGTTTGATTTTTGAAACTTGGCAAGAAGATTTCAATGGCTCTCGAATGTACAGAATTTAGGAAAAACTAAAGTTGTGTAAAGAACCTTTGAAATCTTGGAGTAGCAAGAAAGTGAGAAATTCTATTATTCAAATAAGGTCTATTCAAGAAAAACTTTTAAGACTGAATGAGCAAGACCAAGTGGACAGAACTAAACTCAATTGTGTTAGACAAGAGTTGGGTATTGTTTGGAGGAATGAATAGATTTACTGGAAGAAAAAATGCAGGCCTTTGGGTATTACATGAAAAAAAAGAAGAAGTATTTTCACAGAAAACCATTTCGCAAAGAAGGAAAAATGGGATCTTAGGCTTATAAGACTTGATGGGAGAATGGAAAGATAGTAAAGAATATATCAAGTTAATAGCTAAGAAATATTTTGAACATCTTTTATTTCAAATCCTGCCAGTTAGAATTCTAGAATTCAGTCCCAAATAGAGTTACTTCATAAATGAATTAGAAATTGTTGAAGAGACAACTGAAGAGGAGCTCAGAATCAAGGGTGGACCCATAACGTTTGGGTTGGGGGGGGGGGGGACTAATGGTGTGATTATAAAATTTAAAATATAATATTTTTTTTCTTCACAATAGAAATTCTAACGTATATTCTTAATGTAAAAGAAGATTTAAGATACGATCGTTTATAAATCAAAGTCATTTCAATCCATTAAGTGCATTAAAAAAATACATCTAATCAATTTTTACATAGACATACACAAAATGGACAAAAAAATTTAACATTATTATATATCCCATATATCTAATCAAGTATGATTTGGTTATATACAAAAAGGGAGAAGAAGAAAATAACTACTATCAAAGTTGTGCCCGATGAACTTTTAGAGAATAAAAATAATCTATTATCTAATTTGAACTAAAAATCTTAACAGTTTCTCTCTCGATGTTGACAACCAAGTAATCTGCAAAAAAGTCATCCTCCATCTTGTTACGGAGCTTGGTTTTAACATTTTCATACCTAAAAATGCCTTTTCTATAGGTTGTGGAACTGGAAGAGTTAATACAAGTTAAATCAATCTATCAATTAAATGGTTGACTTTTGACTTCTTTGTTTCCATTAATCCTAGGCATGTTTTAGAAATTGTAGACATATTTCATAAATTTGAATGGTGAAGTATATCAATCTCATAATTTTGTAGTTGGAATCTTAAAAGAACTTTTTCCTTTTTTGTGAAATCCTTAGTGTTGACTTCAAGGTTTCAAACCAAGGTTATTTGAGTGATTTTGATGATAATAATCTATTATAGTGTAAATTAATAAGTTTACTTGAGTGCGCATTTTACAAGGTATCAAATTACCTCAAGCATCTAGGTTTTAGACTTTAAAGGGGACTTACAAAAAGATTCATAAAGCCACATAATCATAGAATTCAAAGATCAAAAATGAATATCAATGAAAAAGTTGAAGTAGAACCAAGCCACGTGATAATGGAACCTAAGATCTTAATGAATTGAAGATTAAAAGACTTGGTTAGGCTAGTCTTGAGTGAGTGCTAGTATTTAATGTAAAGTTATCTTTGAAGTAACTTCATTTGAAAGTTCAACCCTTGACCTAATGGACTCTAAGAGCCATTGCACTTCATCCATATTATTTATAATGGTTCTTAGACATATAACATTAGGCAATGAATTAATTGATTCATTTTAAGGCCTAAGCTGACATAAGGTGATTTAAAACTCTAGGATCCAATGCACTTTATGAACATCATTTTGATAATCCATAGACATGTAGAAATAGGTCTTGATCTTATATGCATCATTTTTTAAAAACCTAAGATAATTTGAGCCTTAACCTATACTTAAAAGAATAATTTTTTAAGACTCATTATATTATCAGGCGCTTGATGGTGAACCACCAGAAGCCTGATGATGGACATAAAGTTTGGCTTACTGATTTCATAAGATCAAAAGTCTGATCCTCAAGACTAGAAGCCTGATCCTTAATATTAAAAGCCTGATTTTCAATATCAGAAGCCTGATGGAATCCAATAAATTGGGGTTCGAGAGTCTTGCTTGATCAAATGTCTTATCCTTGTTTATCTAAATCTTCATACTTAAGACCAAAAGCTTGTTTTATTCTAAACTATCATTGAGCTTAATCTTTGAATATCTTTCATATATTAGCTACAATTATTAAGCCAAACACTTGAATATCATTTATAGTGGTAAAATTTCAATAAAGAGCTTTCATTTGAGTATTTCATTACTAACTCTAAGTATGTGAGCTATCATTTGTACATCTATCTTTGAGAGATATATTGTTGTACTCCAAACTTCAAATTCATATCTATTAAGAATTGGAAGCCCAAGAGGTGCTCTTGGTAATGGAAGCTTGAAAAAATATTGTAAAGGTTTACTCTCCGCCTGAAAGAGAGAATGATTAGGTTGGCTCTTCACTCGCAAGAGTTAACAAAGTTAGGTTGGTTCTTCACCTGTAAGCAAAAGTATGTAAAAATTTGCTTTCCACCCGCAAGGGAAGCTTTATAGTGGAATCTCCAATGTTTTTTTTATGCATGGATGTAGGCTACTGATGATGGTGTCAAACCATGTATATCATCATGTTCTTGAGTTTGCATTTATGTAACTCTTAACTGCTTTATTTTGCTAGCATATTCATTAGTTAAATTTCTAAATAATTTTTATATGAATCCTATGAGAATTGCTTTATATGAGGAGGATGGGGTGAATGCTTAGATTATATGGATATTGTTTTAATCGTCTTTTCAAGTTGCAAACCAAGTATTTGACAAAATGTGTAATCAACATAGTCTTCACTTTATAGGGTTTAGATGTTGCACTTAAATGACCACTCTCACTTGTTGAATACATAAGCTCACCAAGTGTTTTACAAAAGTACAAACAAGCTTACTTTTGTCAAAAGAAGCCTAATCAAAAAAGTTTCATTATTTGCTTAGAGTCTCTATTCACCCCCCCTCTAGGGACATTTAACATTGAGGAAAAAACTTATCTACAAGATTGCAAATATCATTGATTTTAAAAAAATTATAAGCATTTTTAGATCCAAAGCTAAGCTAAGAATAATGAATTCTCTTGTATGCTCATTAAATATGTTATTTAACTCTATTGTAACATTATAAATATCAATTCGATAATGATGTTCAATTGTAATGTGAACTTGTTGATGACGTGACTGATCCCGACTTATTAGGTATCGAGCATGCATATTGGGCATATCAATGCAATGTATTTCTCAAGATGATTTCACCTTTCTACTGTCCCTCAATTTTTGTATAAGTGCTTTTATAGTTGAGACTAGATTCAAAGTATTTAAAATATCTTGAGAACTCTATTGCAAAGTGTTTGTGTTGAACTTGGGCTCGCTGTAGATAAATTTTCTAACTGCTCAATCTGAAGTACTGACAATCTGTATAGAGTGTTTCTACCAAAAAAAAACTGAATCATTAGTGTACACACAAATTTCGAGTCTACGAATAAGAGAAAAACACATGGACAAATATATCAAATATATTAATTTTAATAAATATGGGTTACAAATCTCTTAGATCTTTATAAAGGAAAGATAAATTCCCCTGATTCGATCTCTTTAGTGATCCAGATTCAAGGGTTGCTTGAGCTTGATTTTGAATTGGATTGAAACTTTGGTGAAGAATGACATGTGGATTATGTGCTTGTTGTTCTTCTCTTTTAGGCTATAGATGCTTTGGAGCTTTGGATTTTGAGTGAAGAATTCTGCTGAGTTTCAACTTTCTCTGAGAGTCTTCTGGTTGTGTTTCTCCGGATTCAAGGGCTACTAGAGCTTAATCTTAAATCGAGTTGTTGAGAATCATTTTCAAATATTTGTTGTTGAAGAAAACCAATGAAAATTTTTAATCGAGGGCTGAAGAAGCTTGATCTCAAACAGTCTTGTTGATAGTTTTTTGAATTTGTTGAATCGTGGAGGAAGAACGACACGACTTTGAATATGCTTGTTGTTGTTGTTGCTCTTCAAAGCTTTAAGAGTTAGATGAATGTATGTCTTCAGAGCTTCAAATGTTGATTAAAGGCAGAGCTTGGCAGAGTTTCAGTATTCTGTCAGAGTCTTCTCCTCCCCCCCCCCCCATCTAGACCATTATTTATAGGTTAACCGGAGGAGTAGATTTGTAACTTTCTTTTCTTTTGATAATTATCTTTTATGATAATTGTGATAATTATCCAATATATACATAATAATTATCTTTGATGATAATTACATATATATATATATATATATATATATATAATTATCCATTTGACCCATTTTCAAGTGGACTTGGACGTTTTTAGATAATTTGAATCAGCCCATGACTCATTTATTTGTGGTGGGTTTGGGTTTTGAATTATCTGACTCATTGGGCCACATTCTAAAGTGGGTCAAATTGAAGGTAAGCCCAAATTATATTTTGAGTTCATTATGTAACTTTCTAATGTCTACAAATTACCCCTACTTCAAGTATTATGCTATATCGAGCTTGTCATGTATCTAAAGTGGGACTTGAAGTATTTAATTTTCACAAAGTTTTTCTTTTTTTTTTCTTGCGAAAATCCAATTGCAAGGAGGATGTCTTCTTTGTCAAGTTGAATTGGAGTCTTGAAAACAATTGAACTTTTTTTTTCCTTGTCCAAGCGAAATTGAAGACTTGAGGATCCTGTTGCAAATAGGATTTTTTTTCTTTTTCAAGCGAAATTTAAGATTTGAGGATCCTATTGCAAATATGACTTTTTTCTTGTCCAATATGAAATAGGATTTGGTTTTTCATGTTCAAACTGAATTGGAGTCTTGAAAATTCAATGGCAAATTGGATTAATCCATAGTTATATTTATGTAACCTATGCTTTAGACCCTTCACATCATAGAATAATTCAGATAAATCTCACAAACTGTTATTGAAAGGAAATTGGAAGAAATCCACACCTAGCAACTATAAGTTCTTCTTTCTTTCTCTTTTTTTTTTCATGGCTGCCACCTTTCTTTTCTTCTGACTACTGCCACACACATATATATGTATATATAGATATAGACTTCTTCTTTGCCTTCTTTTTTTTTTCCTGCTATTTTTTCGTCCATTTTTTCTCTCTCTCTATTTTTTTCTATTCCTTTTTTCTATCTCTATTTTTTTCTTTTTTTTTTTTTTGCTAGTGACGTGGTGGCTGACTAGGCACTGAATGCTGATTGGATGATGATGTGGCATGTGACTAGATTTGTAAAACATAAGAATTGTTGTGTTGTTTGCTGTTTATAACTTGAGATCTCGTGAAGAGTTATTACAACACCACACCATCTCTTCTACACTGCTCCATATATTGTAAACGTTTGAAATATAGTATAACATGTAGCTGAATTTTGAAAAAAACATATTTTTTCTCAGTAGCAACTTTGTCTTCCGCGATCTCTAGTAACCAATTTTGTTTTGTTTTTCCCAGATCGGATTCTACTTGTGAGCTCTACTCAAGCTTTGTGTTGGCTCTAAAAACATACAAATCCATTAAACTCATCGTGAAATACAAATTTACGTAAGTCACTCAACTTTTTTATTGCAAGTTTTAATTTCTTTGTTAGTTCTTGTAGGTCAAATCGTTTCTCTCAGAATATGGAGTTCAGAACCTCATTCATTAGTCCATTAAGGGTCCCTTAGTTCCGTTGGAACACATTATCGTCCCTTCAGGGTCCTTTAGTTCCATTGGAACACTTAATCGTCCCTTTGGAGTCCCTTAGTGCCCTTCGGGATTACTTAATTCATTTATAACACTTTATCGTCCATTCAGGATCCCTTAGTTCATTTGAAACACTTTATCGTCTATTCGGGTCCCTTAGTGCCCTTCAGGGTTACTTAATCATCCATTCGGGTCCCTTAGTGCCCTTCAGGGTCACTTAATTGTCTCTTCGGGATCTCTTAGACCCTGTTTGGATTAGTTTTTGAAAAGCGGCTTTCGGCTTTTCAAGCTCAAAAGCCATTTTGGAGAGTGTTTGGATTGGTAAGGCGGAAGAGTTTCGAAGTCCGAAAAGAGCGTTTAAAGGAAGCTGGGGGGTACCAACTTCTTGATTTAGCTTTTGCTTCTCTTTTTCTTTTGCTTAAAAGTTGAAGCAAAAGCTCTGCCAAACGGAGCCTTAGTGCCCTTTGGGGTCAGTTAGTTCATTTGGAACACTTTATCGTCCCTTTGGGGTCCCTTAGTGCCTTTCGGGGTCACTTTTGTTCCTTTGGAACACTTTTGTTAGTCCTTTTCGGACACTTTTTTTTTAGTTAAATTCTTCTCACATTTTTTTTTTCTTATCAGGTAAACAATATTTAACTTCTGTTAATCATAGTTTTCTTCAAAAACTTCAAGGCAAACATAGTAAACAATTTAGAACGGGAGAACGAAGATTAACTTGGAACTACACTGAATGTAAGAACCCCACTGGTTGGTCGTTTTGCTTCACGAGCCAAATTAACACAGCGTGACGGGTGCTTTCAACATCTTCGCGGCAAGTCAAGTCACCACACTGTGACAAACACCTTTTAACATATTTTAGCAGTGAGCCAAGTCGTCACCACGGTGCGACATACACCATCAACATCTTCGCGGCAGGCTAAGTCACCACAGTGTGGCAGACATCGTCAACATCTTAGTAGCAGGCCAAGTCACCACAGTGCGGTAGACATCATTAATATCTTGGCGGCAAGCTAAAAGAATTTTTTTTTTGTTGGATCGAAAGTCATTTACGTAGTTCAAAATAATTTTTTTAGATAGTTTATACTTATATTAAGGAGTGATTGTTTTTTTTTGTTTCATATAGATAGTTTATACTCATATCAATAAGTGTTTTTTTTTGTAGACAGTTTATACTCGTGTTAAAGAGTTTTTTTTTTGGTAAACAATTTATACTCGTGTCAAGGAGTGTCATCGACAGTTTAGGATCGTATCGGGGAGCACTTTAGCTTTAATTATTTTTCAACTTTGCAAGACTCAGAAGATAATCCAAGCTTGTGTTGAAAGGTGTGAACCAGCTCAACGTTAATTTGGAGATTTTCTTCTTACTTTGTTTCTTCATTATACTCTTCTTGTACTTGAGAAGAAACATCTCATTCGAACTCGTCTCCCCATTCAGAAGGAAAAGGTATTTCATTCATCATGGTCAATTCAGGCGGATTGAACCTCACCTAGTATGCTTTCATTCCGCTGCGAAATTCGATCTAGACAACATCTTCAGGCTTTGGACCCGACATTTTTCCTTCCTTCAGTCTTTCGATTTTCAAAGCTTCTTATGCTATTTGGAATTAGAAACGACTTCGTTCTTCGCTTTTTTGTTTTAAACTTTCGTTTTGCTGCTTGTTAGAGACAATTCGAGAAAGTAACTCTTGAGACATCACTTGTGTGTTTCTGGACAATGATTTTTGCGAGATCCTTGCAAGACTATTTTCATCTTCAACTTTATTTTTGGGCCTCCACTGCACCACACGATCATAATTTTCTGATCCTTTCTATTTGAAGTTATTTGAGGAGAACTTGAAGAATTACCTTTATAATGTTTCTTTGATGCAAATTCTTACAACTTGTCACTTTGGTTATGCTTCTTTTTCTTGTTCTTTTATGGGGATTTCTTTCTTATTTTAAAATTTGAGAAAATGTGTAGGCCTTTTTAAAGGACATACGTGAATCTTGCCCCATTGTCAAAGGTATTTCATATTAGAGAGCTGAGAATGAGCTTTGTATAGAGGGTTTGCCCCTATCTGTCCAGTCTTCTACCAAGGTTTTCTTGACTCAATGCCTTATGTAACTAAGAACCTTCAGATGAAGTCACTGAAGCAACATGATGTGTTTCTTGATATAAGTCTTTACAGACGATGCTTGTAACATAAAATGTATATATTTCATCGTCCGAGTTAAGAAGTATTTTGTCTTTCTCTTCGGACTCAACCCCTTCATTTTTAAGACAATTGTCAGACATATTGGGAAAAACAAGAGCTTTTGCACCACGACTTGTTATGCTGAGCTCCATATCATGGGCACAAGTAACTAGTTCTTCAAATCTATGAGGCCTAATTTTTTTGTAAAATGTAAAGAACCTCCAAGTGCAAATCTTGCATACACATTTCGACTATTGAGACTTCAAAAAAATGATCTTTGCAATCAAGACTTAGGGCTCGCCAACGGTTAATATAGTTGACCACAAGCTCGTCCTTCATTTGTTTAGTGTTAATGAGTTCTAGCATACTTACTATTTTGCGAGTACTGTAGAAGTGGTTGAGAAACTCTCGCTCCATCTGCTCCCAACAGTCAATACTCCCAGCTTTGAGGTCTGTGTACCAATCAAATGTATTCCCTTTGAGGGAAAAAATAAATTGCTTGACTAAGAGGTCCCCTTCGGTGCCAGCGTTATTACAGGTCTCCATAAAGTGTGCAACATGTTGTTTGAGATTGCCTCTTCCATCAAATTGTTAAAACTTTGGTAATTGATACCCCATTGATGTTTTTAAACTATCAATTCCTTCGGTGTAGGATTTTAAGTACATGAGAGTGATTTGAGGGGCACTGCCATACTGTGCTCGAATTGTGTTTGTTATTATATCTTACAAGGATAGATAACGAAGCAACTGGCAAAGCACAGTGAGTTTCATCAACCACATGTCCTGACGCAGATGTGTGACAAATATCTTTTGATTAGGCACCTTGTAGAGCTAAATTTAAAATATTTGCAGGCAGTTGTGTTAACTCGTCAGGATTTTAGATTTCAAACTTACTCATTAGTGCGACGATTTGAAAGTCTTTCTCTTCAATAGTTTTTGTGAGGTTTTCAATTGCATGTGCCATCATTGCTAGTTGGTCTTCCACCGAGGTTGTTCCAGTTATCATAGCTGCGACAATATTCCAATAGAAAAGTCCTTGAGGGCCAACATTCTTTGAAGTGATCGATTGTTCTAAAATATCAAGTAACGACTTCGAAAGCGAACCAATGCTAGAGTTGGCGTCAAAGACGGAGTGGGGTGAATGCGGTGGCACCAACTTTTTTGGAACAACGTTAGGATTATTTGCCCCCTAAGGATCAATGGTGTTAACATGTTTAGTTTTCACATCTATTGGTTTAGCAGGATTGGTTTTTACCAAATCTTGTTGATTCTTGAGCGAAACAATTGTTTTGGTCTTGTTATGCGTCATAGGATTTGCTGAGGTGCTGTTAGCACTTGACGGGTTCCTAGTGTTCTTACCACTGCTTGCGGCAGCTTTGATGTTAGTCAATGCAGTAGTGGTGTCTTTTGTGATTTCTTGTTTGTAGTCTGAGCCTTGGAAGGAGCCATAGATTCTTTTGAACGGAGTTTTAGACGTATAATGTGAGAGACAAAAATGAGAGGCAGAGATAGTCCCACCTGTCGTGCCAGAAATTTGTACACATAAATTTCGAGTATGTGAATAAGATCAAGACACGTAGACAAATATATCAAATATATTAATTTTAAGAAATATGTGTTACAAATATCTATAGATATTTACAAAAGAAAGATAAATTCCTTTGATTTGATCTCCTTGGTGATCCGAATTCAAGGGCTGTTGAAGCTTGATCTTGAATTGGATTGAAACTTTGGTGAAGAACAACACGTGGATAATGTGCTTGTTGTTCTTTTCCTTCAGGGTTTAGATGCTTTGAAACTTTGGATTTTGAGTGAAGAATTCTGCAGAGTTTCAACTTTCTCTGAGAGTCTTTTGGTTGTGTTTCTTCGGATTCAAGGGCTACTGGAGTTTAATCTTAAATTAGGTTGTTGATAGTCCTCTTCAAGTGTTTGTTGTTGAAGAAACCCGATATGAATTTCTAATCGATGGCTGAATAAGCTTGATCTCGAACAGTCTTGTTGATAATTCTTTGAATTTGTTGAATAGTGAAGGAAGAACGACACGACTTTGAATGTGCTGCTTGTTATTGCTCTTCAAAACTTTAAGGGTTGGATGAACGTATGTCTTCAGAGCTTCAAGTATTGATTGAAAGTAGAGTTTGACAAAGCTTTAGTATTTTGTTAGAGTTTTCTCTCATTTCCTCCTCCACCTCTGGACCTTTATTTATAAGCTTACCGGATGGGTAAATTTGTAACTTTTTTTTCTTCTGATAATTATCCTATAATTATCTTTTATGATAATTGTGATAATTATTCAATATATACATAGTAATTATCTTTGATGATATATATAAATATATATCCATATGACCAATTTTCAAGTGGATTTGGACTTTTTAGACAATTTAGATCAGTCTCTGACCCATTTATTTATGGTGGGTCTGGGCTTTGAATTATTTGACTCATTGAATATATTCTAAAGTAGGTCAAATTGAAGATAAGCCCAAATTATATTTGGATTCATCTTTTAACTTTTTAATGTCTACAATTACTAATAAATCAAGATATAATTTTTAGAATAAAAACTAAATTAATTATATTAAGCAAATATTTAACAGTTAGAATATGATAAAAAATTGAAAATAGATGCAACAAACATTAAACAATTCTAGGAGATTCTACTCTCTCTTCTTCTTCAACTTGGGTCTTAACTCTTTTTAATTGTTCTGATTCATGTGAACATCATTAATGGTTTATCTTCATCTTTTTTGGTCATTCTTTATTCAAGCATCGGAAGAGCAATATAATAACGAAGGAAAAAATGAAATGTTGAGTTCTAAGATGCTCTGTGATCGGTAATGACAGGAAACTTTAAAAGGTTTTATAATTTAAAATGGCATAAAATGTATAGAAAAAATAAAAAAGGGTTGAACTTTTATTGGACCTTAATTTATTAATGCATTCATATTAACATCGACAAAGTTGGGCACATTTTAACCACAATTCATATTGAGTAAATGTTTTAATTATACTTTTATTGAATAAACTTTTAATGTAGTTTTAATTGAATTAATAAAGGAGAAAACAAATTTAAAAAAATTAAAAAATGTATAGAAAAAATAAAAATGCCTCAGACTTTTATAAGTACTATATATATATATATATATATATATATATATATATATAGCAATGTTCATGAGCTCGTCAACGAGATTTGTTCACAAACATGTTCATAAACTAATGAGCTGAACTTGAGATTGTCTGAGCTTGACTCGTTTACTAATCGTTTACTAAATGAGTTTGAAAATGTTGTTTGAGTTTCGTTCGTTTATCAATAAACGAACATGACTCAAACCTAAATAATTCATGAACGACTTGACGTGTTTACGCTTTAATTTGGCCGGCAGAAGTAGTTAACATGGTAATAATATTAGGATGGATGATAGCAGTGGTGGTGGGGCTAGAGTTGATACATCAGGAGAGACGGATGATGGTGGCGGTGGTGGGGCTGGAGTTGTTACATCAGGAGATATGTTGATTTAAAAATTATTTTTTACAATGTTTATTAAACAATTGTTTTTACTAAATTATCCACTATTTAACAATTAATTTTTAAATTTGACGATTATTTGTCTTTTTTGTTTTTTGAGTTTAAGCTACTGAAAAGTAATTGCCGTTAACTCGAAGTCCAGTAGATGAATTTTTTTTCTTCTTTCAAGTAATTTTTTCAGTAACATAACATAAAATTGTACTGTGTACGATTGTATTGAGAGAGCAAGGACTCGAGAGAATGGAAAAACTCGTTTCTCACCCACCCAACCACCCAGCTTTCATGTGACATTCCAAAGGGTGATAAAACCAAAGAGAGGAAAGTAGAGACAATAAAGTATTTTTATTTTTTCAAAGGAGAAGAGAGGAATCTAGAGAGAGAGAGAGAGAGAGAGGAACTAAGTGAGAGAAGCATAACAAAACAAAGAAAAAAGAGTGTCTGAAAACACACAGCACAAGAAAAGAAGCGAAAGAACAAAAAGACACCATTAAACAAATACAAAAAATGCAAAGACCAACCCAATCACCACCGTTCGCCGCCAACGCCACCGCCACCATAGACAACAGAGCCACCACTCTCTGCGGCCTCATAGCCACCTCCCTCTTCTCTCTTCTCTTCATCCTCTACCTCTCCATCTCACAACCACCACCGCCGCCACGAGCCGACCCGTTCCTCTTCCCCAACGGCCAAACCCAGAAGCGCCTCCTCCACCACCAAATCTCCTCCGTCCCATCTCCGCCCACCCCTCCCTCCATCGCCTACCTCATCTCCGGATCCACCAACGATGCGGGTCGGATCCTCCGCCTCCTACTCTCCATATACCACCCAAGAAACCACTATCTCCTCCACTTAGACCTCTCTGCTCCCCAAGCCGACCGTGACTTTCTCGCTCTCATTGTCCAGTCAATACAAGTTTTCAAAGCTGCCCAGAACGTTAATGTCATCGGCAAGGCCGATTTTGCCTACCCGAAAGGATCATCTTCGATTTCATCCACATTACATGGTGCTTCGATACTTCTTCGATTTTCCAGGAATTGGGATTGGTTCATCAATCTCTCTGCTGCTGATTACCCATTGGTCACACAAGATGGTATATAGTGTGTGTGTGTGTATAGAATTGTTCATCGACATTATTGTTGAATGGTGTGATTTGATTGAACATTGTCAAATTCTTGGATTTTGAACTGATATGCTGATATGGGTTTCTTTGGATTTTCAGATCTTCTTCACATTTTGTCTTATCTGCCTAAAAATCTTAATTTTGTGAATCACACCAGTTACATTGGCTGGAGAGAGTATGAACTTTGACTTATCCAATTTATAATTCATGGAAACACACAGACACATTTAAGGTTGCAACAATTTGATGGATGTTGTTTATGATTTTAGTGATGTGTTTGGTGTTGTAGATCTCGGAGGTTGAAACCGATAATTGTTGATCCGGGGCTTTATCTTTTGGAGAAAAGTGAGATGTTTTATGCCACTCAAAAGAGAGAACTTCCAGATGCTTACCAGTTATTCACAGGTTAGTCTTTTAGTGTTTTCCTTAGTAAATTTCTTGTGTTACCCATTGGGATGAAGGCTGAAAATCTATGTGCTAGTTTGAATTGCAAATGCTGCAAATTTAAGATATGAGGCGGTTATGTGGTTGATGTGCAAATTATAAATAGAAATGCGTTATTGATCAAAGGGTATGTTGCCGGATAGCATACTATTATATGCACTGTGAACTGCATTGTTTAGATTTGACTAGGTGAGACTAAGAGGATGTTTGGTAATGCAATCAAGTACTTAAAATTGTAAATATTTGGTGGTTTTTCTACCAATGAGTTTCACAACACAGAATTACTATCACTTGAAAGCATAGGTTTCACCTAAAAATGACCAAAATTTTTAGTCGAAAGGATTTGGTTTATCACTTGATGCCAAATATGCTCAATGCAAGTAATTCTAAATTTTCACCCACCCACCAACACACAGTGTATGAAAAACGTAAGTGTTTTGTCTCTTCTGCAATGCAACCGCTGTAATGAGCAGAACGCAAGAATAAATCGGTCTCATCTATTTTAACCAACTAGTTCGTAAAAGAACCAATCATCCAATCACATTATCTCAATCCTTCTGCTTGGCTCACTTTCATTCCCGGCATCAACAATAACAACTGGTCATATGGTAAAACTCCTGCCTGGGAATTTCTTTACCTGAAATTTAGTATTCTACTCATCAGTGAGAAAGTAGCAAGAGCTTTTGTTTGAGTTTGAGAGGAGGATGAGAAGGGTTCTCTACTTCTGTTATAATGATTGATTGTCCTTATCATTGAATTTAAATATAGGGGTATTTTATGGGTAATCTTGTTTAACAGTCTAACTACTTACATGAGCTCTGATCTAGCTCACCAATATTGATTACTGGCCTTATGTGCATTAGCTTAATTTAATTATTTTAAAAGAGAGTATTGGAACTGATTTGATACTCATGGTCATAAGCACACGAGATTGAACACGTGTGTATAAATTTTGTATATGCACATACATACTTTAAGGACTTTTGAACATGAACTAACAAATATCAATATTGATTAGCTCACCAATATTGACTACTGGCCTTATGTGCATTAGCTTAATTTAATTATTTTAAAAGAAAGTATTGGAACTGATTTGATACTCATGGTCATAAGCACACGAGATTGAACACGTTTGTATAAACGTTGTATATGCGCATAAATAATTTAAGGATTTTTGAACATGAATTAACAATATCAAAGTCATGAAGGTGGACAACATTGATTTAAAAAGTTAAGGTAAGGGCCATAAAGGTTTGAATGATGAGGAAAGTAAAGTATTCCTTTTAGTTTAAAGTTCTCTCTTTCGATTTATTATTTTATATTTTAACGTTTATTATAGGGTTTAATTTTAACATTGATATATAGTTCTCTCTTATCAAAGTCTTGGGTTTCAGGGTAAATCCTTCATGCCCCAAATCCTGAAACACAAGACTCGAGGTGTGAGGTATAGAGCTTAAGGGTTTAAGTCGAGTTTAAGTAAGTATTATACTCCTTAAAAGCATCTTATTCCAGCGAGTTTGTAGTTAAATTTTTTTGACTCGAAATCTAGACCTCTGTTTGATTTGAAACTAAAAGCAATCATCTACACACTCTGAATCATTGTGGGGGAAAAATACATCTCTAGTCAATTTATGCAATTATAGGTTTCAGAATTTGTATTAAAGATGAATATCATAAGCTATCTGTATACAATTGAATTTCAACAGTCCATGTTCAAAAATTCATATAAGATTCATTTCTTCATGAAGTTGAGTGAAATCACTCATTTTGAAAAGTAGACTCAATATGATAGAAGAATAGAATCCTCCCATGATCATTTCTGTTTCCAATTAAATCAGTTTTTAGGTTTAATTTGTCTCCTTTTGCTTCCTTTTTGAATTTTAAAGTGTTTATTGACAAGTTTTTTTTTTTATAGGATTCTCAATATTTTCATGTGCAACCAATTTTATTTTTATAATGTTTGATGTTTTTATAAGCTAGAATTTTTTTGCAAGTTTAAAATATCACTACAAAAATTTATAAAAATTGATTTCACTTGCATAAACTTTGAGGGTAATATTAAGGGAAGAAGAAGTCTAACATAGTCTAGATTGATGGTAATACTAAGGGAAGAGGAAGACCAAAGTTAACGTGGGTAGAGTTAGTAAAGAAAGATATGATAGCATGTGGTTTGATTGAAGCTATGGTCTTTAGATAGAGCGGAGTGGAAACATAGGATTCATGTAGCCGACCCCAAATAGTTGGGAAAAAGGCTTAGTGGTGATGGTCAAGGGCAGAGCTAGTAGTGGGCTAACCTGGGCTATAGCCCAGGTCCAAAAAAAAAAATATATTTTTTACTACTACCGTGTTTAGTTCATAGCCTAGCCCACAAGCCTTTTATTTTTTAACTAGGGCTCTCATTTAGAAGAGGACGTTTTTGGCAGATCAGAAACCAAAAGAGGCAACGAAGAATCGACGGAAATTCCAGGGGTTTTTCTCTCTTCCTTTGCTCCCTAGTACTCCTTCATATCTAGGTATATATACGCACATATATATTGCTTTTGTGTGTAATATATATATGTGTGTGTGCGTGCGTGTGTAATTGATGCTCTGTTTACTTGATTTGGCTTTTGATTATTGCAAATTCTATTTTGTTAACGGAAAGAGGGAAATAAATTTGACAATGAAAATTAGAAAACCTAAAACTCTTTTGCCATGTGAGCAATTGATAATGGAAATTAATTTCAATTAACTGTGATATGGGATAGAGTGAGAAAGAGAGAGATAGAGAGAGAGAAAGTGGTTATGGTCTTGATACAAGTTTAGTATATCATACAACACATTTTTTTTTTGATAAGTAAAGATTTTATTAGAAAGCACCCAGAAAAATGGAGGGGCAACCCTTGAACAAGAACCAATTACATAGCAAAGGAACCTAAGAAGTCAACCATTTCTCCCATGGAGTTACAAGATCTACCTTAAACCCAATAAGAAATTGTACAAGGAATTGAGAATTTAAGCACCCCATTAGGAGTCTCTTCGTCATCAAACGTTCTTTGGTTCCGCTCCCGCCACAAGCACCACCACACGCACAGGGGGGTTGCCTTCCAGAAATTGCGGACATGGGTGTCCACTAGACCGCCTGGAACCACTAGACCACCACTCCAGGCTTCCATCAAATCTTTGGTGGAGCTAGGCATGACGCATTGAACCCTGAACAATCCCAATAGTAAGCTCCAACGGTCATGGGCCACTGGACAATGGAGTAAGAGATGGTCAACTGACTCCTCATTTCGCTTGCACATACAACACCAGTTCACAATGATCTGTTGTCTTTTCCTCAAATTGTCAAGCGTCAAAATCCTTCCATGAACGGAGGTCCATCCGAAGAAGGCCACCCTAGGGGGGCCTTAATGCGCCACACAGTCTTCCATGGGAAAGTCATCCCTTCGAATCCAGAAATACTCCTATAGAAGGATCTCACCTCGAAGCCCTTTGGAGAGGGTATCCATATCATTGAGTCGTCCCTCCCACTATTCACAGTTTGGAGATAAAGCGACTCCAAAAAGCGATGGCATCCTCAATCTCCCAGTTTTGATTTCTCGTGAACCCAACATCCCATATTGTTCTTCCACTATCAAGATGGTAGCAGTAAGAGACAAAAGCATGGCGTTTGTGCGAGATCCGATAAAGTCTAGGAAAAAGTTGAGCCAAAGGCTTATCACCACACCACCAGTCCTCCTAGAAACGAATATTGCTGCCGTTCCCGACCTTTAATTTGATGTATTTGGAAAACTCTGGCCATCCTTTTTGGATTGACTTCCAGACACCACCAACCCCCGCAGGAGTCCTTACCTCCTTAGAGCACCACCCTCCACTCTTTTCCCCATATCTACTAAGGATGAGTCTCCTCCAGAGCCTCTGCCTCTCTTATTGAAGGCTCCCAAACTCCTTATGCCTAACTCTCCTAACTTGATTGGCTTGCAAACTTGATTCCAACTGACAAGATGGTATTTAAATTCATCACCGAGGCCTCCCCACAAAAAGTTGCACTGAAGTCTCTCAAGCCTCTCCATAACTAAGATAGGAATCTGGAAAAGGAAAAGGAAGTATGTAGCGAGAGAAGATAGAGAACTATTAATCAAAGTAACCCTACCTCCTTTGGACAGGTACTGTTTCTTTTATCCCGCAAGCCTTCTCTTGAACCTCTCCACTATCGGGTCCCATCCTCCTGCCCTTTTGGCAGAGTCTCCCAACGGTAGACCCAAGTATGTGATTGGGAGAGAACTGACACCGCAATCCAGAATATCAGCTAAGACCACAATATTTGTCACAACTCCCATCGGAACCAACACACTCTTCCCGACATTAATTCGAAGCCCTGAAACTGTTTGAAAGCAAATCATCACACACCTTAAATATCTCATCTGAGATTCTTCCGCGTCACAAAACATAATAGTATCATCTGCGAACAGAAAATGGGAGATTTCAATTTGACTGGCGGTGTCTCTGCCCACCCTGAATCCCCTAATGAATCCCAGATCAACTGCTTTTCTCATCAACCTGCTGAGGCTCTCCATCACAATTAGAAATAGGAAGGGGGATAACGGATCCCTTTGCTGGAGCCCCGTGAGCTACTGAAAAAACCCGATGAAGATCCATTCACAAGCACTGAAAAACGAACTGTGGATAAACAGAACTCGAGCCACCTCCTTCACCTTTCCCTAAATCCCATCCTTTCCGGCAAATAGAGCAAGAAGCTACAACTAACATGATCGAAGGCGTTCTCAATGTCCAGCTTGCACAAAATCCCTGGAACCCCACTTCTAATTCTAGAATCTACACACTCATTAGCAATAAGAGTAGAGTCTAAGATCTGACGTCCTCCTACGAAGGCACTCCGAGGGTCCGAAATTAGGCCATCCATGAAGCTAGAACTTTACCTGTAAGTTTGTAAATGCATCCCACCAAACTAATAGGTCTAAAGTCCCGGATACCAGTAGCGCCTCCCTTCTTTGGAATGAGGGCGATGAAGGAGGCATTCAAGCTTTTCTTGAACCGACAATGGGAGTGGAAAGCATGAAAAGTGCCCATCACCTCTCCCTTTACCACCTCCCAATTTTTCAGAAGGAAACGTGATGTAAAGCCATCCGGCCCTGGTGCTTTGTCCGCTTTGTAACTCTTCAGAGCCAACAGAACCTCTTCCTCACTAAAAGGCCTCTCCAGGCCTTCTCGCTCCTCTGGTAATCGATCAAACGGCAGCCCGTCAAGCTGAGGTCTCCAGCTAAACTCTTCTGTGTACAGTCTCTGATAGAAGGAAAACACCCCAGTTCCCACCTCTTCCGCTCTACTAAGGCCCTCCTCGTTAACAATGATCCTCCCAATATGGTTGTTTCTCCGATGAGCATTGGCAAGCCGATGAAAGAATCTTGAGTTTCTGTCCCCCTCTTTTAACCAGAGGGCCCTAGATTTTTGGCGACATGAAATCTCCTCCGAAATTGCTATCTCATAGATCTCAGTCTGGCACACCTCTCTCCTCCTTCTCCCCTCCTCCCCAAGACCTCTAAAATCTTCCCAATAATCCAACTCAGCAATTTCCGACATCGTCCTATTTTTCCTCCATTCCAAGTTCCCAAACACCTCCTTATTCCATGTTTTGATGTTCTCTTTCAGAACACGAAGTTTGGTAGCCAGGACGAAACTTGGGTTACCAAGCACCTCACATTCCTCCCACCAACCCCTCACTCTTTCCTTGAAGTCCTTAGCCCGTAACCACATATTTTCAAACTTGAATGGAGTTTTCCTCTGTATCATGCCCCCACAATTAAGAACTAATGGAGTGTGGTTTGAGGTAACTCTAGTCAAAGCCGCTTGCACCACATCCGGGAATTTCTCCTCCCAATCCCCAGATATAAGGAACCTATCCAGCCGTGACAGGTGGGGGCCTCCCTCCCGCCGGACCATGTGAAAGTAGCCCCCTCCATGGGCATATCTATGAGATGGTGCTTGTCAATAAATCTTGAAATTGCTCCATGGACGGTGCCCACGCACCCCTGGAAGATCTCTTTGTCGGGATTCTGATTGCGTTCAAGGTAGCGGCCATCTCCTTCTCACTGATCCGAGCTCATCCCACAACAGGTGTCTCTCACTGTCTTCTACTGGGCCGTAAACACCAGAAAAGATCCATTTGAAACCGTCTTCCTCTAATGAAAAGGTGCAAGAAACTAAAAATCTCCCCACCCAAGCATCCACCTTGGACACCCACCTCTTATCCCACATCACAAGGACTCACCCCGAGGAGCCTAAGGCATCAAAAACTTCCCACGCCACAAATCTTCCCCCCCACAAGCTTCTGACCACATTATTTGTGATAGCTGCCAATTTTGTTTCCTGCAAGCAAACCACATAAGCATTCCACTTTCTCACGGCCATCTTCACCACCTTCCTTTTGTCCGGGATATTGAGACCCTTGACATTCCAAGAGATGATTCGAAGCTTCATGGAGAAACATCAGGTCTCCCCCCTCCCTTTCTCCTCATCCCTCTTCCTCCCTCCTTTGACAACCCTGTCTTCCCCTCGTAGTTCACATATGAGATTATGTTTCGTACCTCCCTCTCTCCTCTTTCAGCACCAACCCTTCTTTTCCCACTGTTTTTCAGACTTTCATGAAAAAACTGTAGCATCCCCTCAGCTTGGCCATGGATATCTTCATGAGACATGCCGAGTAAATTACACACAGTCCCTACATTCTCCTAAACCCAATCCCCCCCTACTCCTCCATTTTCAGACAAGTAACTCCCCGCTGACCTCATTAGGTAATACTGTCTGTAAAGGAACTGCCAGCTCTCCACCGGACAAACTCCCTCCATCCCAAGGTACAATTTCCTACCCAATTTCTGTGTCCGAGTCATTGTTAGAGCTTCTACATTCTGAGTAGACAGTGGAGTATAAGAAAGTCTCATGATGTGTTTTGAAAAAGTAGGGACATTCCGGTCCTCTAAGTGCGTTGTTTCCATTCAAATAAAAAAATCTAAGCCGACATTCCATTAACCATATTGACAACTGCAAGTCTGGAAGTAGTGCCCGAGTCAACCTCCTGTCTCCTCCTAAACGTTGACAATGCCTTGGTCAGCCCCAGCTGACCATCATCTTTGGGTTCAGCATTACCCACGTCCAGAAGAAGGGGTAGAAGCATGTTTGTGAGAGAGTATCTTGTTGGCTTCTGTTCTTGAGTACCCATTTCAGCCACCTCCGGCCAGTGGACAATTCTTGTGGAAGAGAAAGAGAATCCTGTTTCGTGCTCGCCATCTTAGTCACGAGACGGTTGGTCCCTTCCTTCCTCGCAACAATTTTTCCATTATCTCCGCCTCCCCTTTCCGGCAGCGCTGCCTCTCGCCATACTACCCCAGATTCACAAATATTATCTCTTCTTTTTTGAAGCACCTTCGCGTCCCTAACCAATACCTTCGTACCTTCGAAGACTTGAGAAATCCTGGAGAAAACAGTGGAATTGGTCGTCTTTGTCTTGTACTGGTTCTTCTCTACAGTTGCAGAATGCTTATTGTGATCCTTTCTTAGGCGTGAAGGGCCATCTTTATGACTAAGGGTTTGGGGTTGGGCCAGAGGATTAATTTCCTTTGGTTTCACCATTTTGCAAGCTTTGGGCTTCAGTTGAGCCCAATTACTTTTCCCTTTCTTTGGGCCCATAGTGAGAGAGCTTGAGACACCAGCCCTTTTTGCTTCGCTAGAATTTGGGCCTATTGCAAGAGGCCCAAACCGATTTCGCAGTTCGGATTTCGGCCTATCAGAATTCAAAAAATTTCTATTTCTATCACGTGGGTCTCGTCTGCGAAAGGTTACAACCTGTCTATCAGCAATCATCCCTTCATGTGTCATTGCATGTGGCCTCCTCTCACGCGCATGACTTGCGTGTTTAACCACGCGTCCCTATCCTCTTGTTTTTGCTTTCTTCTGCAATTCTCGTTCAGCAGCATAATTCGCCATGACTGTTCCGGTGTGACGATCCTGGATCCTCCACCACTCCTCCGTGATGAGCTTACTCACATCTCGTCCAACAAGAGAATCATGTTTCGGCACAAGTTGAGGTGAAGCTGTTTCCATAAGAGCAACCTTATAAGCCACCGATTCGTCTTCAACCAAAACAAAGGACGGAATCTCCCCACCATCAGAGACGACAATCACAGCAGTCTCTGAATCCACCATATCATCAGATCAGAGTCAAACTTCAAAAAACCCCCACATAAATCCCCAATGGCGACGAACAGTTTCTGGAACCAGAGATGGAGTGGCAGACCGTAGAGAAGCAGAAGTCTTTCCTTCCTTTTCTTCATCAGGCTAGCACAACCCACTCTATAGTACCCTACGTCAAGCAGAAGCACTGCATCACCCCATTCTCTCTTTCCTTCTTTCAAAACTCTCCTCGCTTACTTTTCAGATGGGAATCGGTAAAGAAGCAGCGAGTCCGGCAAGGGGGTAATTGTTACCCTAGTCGAAATCTTCAAGTTCTTTGAAGCCCATTTCCCGATTCTGTCAAGGCAACCTACGTCTCTGTCAAATCTTCCGACTAAGCATGAGCGTAGAGCCTCTTTTCGTTGCACTGTGCTGCGGTCGTCTATCCTGAAGACATGTCCCCTTTCCATCATTTTACCTTCAACCTCGCCGGAGCTGAGAAGGCAGGGCATTCTCGCTATCTCTAAGAAAGATCTCCCCACCATGATCTGGAAAGTCACCGACCTGGCCAAAGCCACCGTTTTGATCTTGCCAAAGCACAGTCTGCAGAGAGTGGTCGCGAAAGACATGCAAATATGATGTTCTTGGTCTAGATCAATGGACCTGCTTGATAAATGACCAAGAGCTCTGGCTGGAGAACGTACTCCCTCCAAACAATAGCATAAATTAGTTACAGTCCTTTTGACCAAAATGTTGTACTCCGAATTTCTTACCGAGTTCTGTTCCTACTGGGGATTGTATGAGATAATTGCGCTTGATCACTAATTTGGCAATTCGATTATATACTGAAGTCAAATACTGATAGAAGGAAATTCATTCATTAAATTTGGAAGAGGAGACCAAACAGGATTTTGGTAATTAGTGAATTTGATATATTTATTTGAGTTTTTGAATGAGGCGAGTCAGGATTTTTTTGTAGGCTTATAATGACCGACAAATAAATACGAAAAATAAAAAATACTGAAAAAAAATCAAGGCTAGGAAGGTTCACAATCATGATTATATGCTTATGCCAATCATTCGGGACTTCTTCAATTTAAGTGATAATCTCAACAATGATAAATTCATAAATAGAAGTATTTTGCAACTAAAGGAAAATTCCTGCCTTACTTAAAACAAATTCTACACACTTGAAAATGAATGTCTAGATTAATTATTTTCCATACCCTAAGGATATTTTTGAATCCAATTGCCATAAGATAAAATCAATTATGTGTATGATCACAAAATCCATTGATTTGTAGTTTGTACACACTTTACGTGGGACAAAACACATCTAACGCGTCCATCAACATTATGCTTTTAAAGGAATTTGGTCACACGTGAGATCGAGATGGTCATACCTTATATGAAAGACATAATTTAATAGATAGTACTTGCTTCTTGGTATTTTTTTCTTTCTTGTCCCTTGTATTAGTTTCTACAAGTGCAGTTTTATTCACATCATTTGCTATTTATTTATTTATTTTGTCGTGTGGGGCTTATTTGTTATTGCATATTTATTTGTTTAGCCGCGTAGGGCTTATTTGTTATTGCATATTTATTTGTTTAGCCGTGTGGGACATATATGTTATTGCAAATATTCTTTCATTTATCACTATTCTGGGCCTCTATTGTTTGAGACTATCGAGGCACTTACATTCCAAGATGAAAAATTTGTTTTTGTTCTATAAACTAGAAAATGATAAATCAAAAAGTGGGGCAACTTCTAATGAGCAGCGGGAGCAACCTCCTTCAAAAATTCTAAGAGTTGAACAAACAGAGGTTGATGATATGTCTTTTATACGAGATCCTGACTTGCGTCTTCAAATATGGCAACAACCCGTTAATGAATGTGATGAGCTTTGATGAAATTATATCAAAAGGGGACCTTATCAACCAAATCTCCCAGTGTTTCCTTCCACCCAAGATAGAACTCAATTTCGTCGATTTCTAAGTAGTTGGTATAAAAAATTCACTTGGCTTGAGTATTCTCTTGATAAAGATAAAACATATTGTTTCTCATGCTTTCTCTTTGAAACTAATCCACCATCCGGTCCTACTTTTACTGTCGAGTGGTTCAATAGTTGGAAAAGGGTTAATGATAGAGCTAGGTGCGCTCTTTTGCAACATGTGGGAGGTCCTAATTCGTCACACTTGTGTGCCGTAACAGCTTCAGATGCTTTAATGAATCCTTTTTTCTTGTTTAAGTGGGGAGAGGGGTTTGAGGATTCAATCAGATGGGTGGCCATATTGCCATAAAGAGTGGTCAATTAAAGGTGCGGTGGTTATGTAGGGTGTTGGCTGCTGGGGTGTCCCTAATGTTCCTTTGCAAAGCTATTTGGTGCACCTGGCCAGAAAAGATTTTGATCATTGATAGTTTTGTAAGGAGCTGAAAGTCCTGAATTGGAGCTGTATGTGCAACTTAAATGCAGAATTAGGGAACCACTTATGATCTACTGTTTGGTAGCTATGAACTTGTGGACACTCTTTTATTCCCTTTTTGGGGTATACTGGATTATGCCTTCCTCTGCCTTAACTTTTGAGTATTTGGGGCATTGGGGGTGGGGGTGGCCCAGGGGTGGGGAATTGAGCAGGAGGCGGCGCCTTATGCTTGTGGTGGTGTATTTGGCAAAACAGGCATTACTTTAAAGGGAAAAGTTTCTCTCTTTGATAGTGTAAAGATATAATGGAGTACATTTCGTTTTTACTCCTTGTTCTCTTGGCAACTAGGGGCAGTAGGAGTAGGGCAATTTTTGAGACGAAGGTGGAGTGCAGTTCATTTTTTTTTTTTTTACTCTAAGACCAATGTCAATTGGATTTGTTGTTGAGACACGTGCACTCTTTGAAGACCTAATGGAGCTTTTTTTATGAATTTGAATCATGCATGATTGAAATGTCAATTGGATTTGTTTTTGAGACATGTTCAATCTTTGAAGACCTAATGGATCTTTTTTTATGAATTTGAATCATGCATGATTGAGGGGGATATGAATATTGGGTTGGGAACCGTGGGATTGTGAGATTGCCATCTGTCGGTTTGTGGCTACAACCACCTTATGAGGGATATTTCTGACTTGAATGATTCTTTAGAGTTGATATTTGTTGAATCCCTGGTCTGCCAATGAGAACATATTTTCCTGCTGACATGAAGCAATTCTGTTTCCTATATTTAGTGGTTGTTTCTACCCTCCTTCAAAGTTTGTGGGGGCAGGTTTTGTTGCGTCTTCTGATAGTTGTTTTTTCCACTTTCTGTTTTGTAATGTTATTGGTTTTATTCTGTGAACTTAAAGGGATTCTTATCCTTCATTGTGTTCATTCTTTTTCCTTCTAACATGATTCTCTCTGGGTGAGAAAGTATGTAGTGTAAGATTATGTAGTGCACCTGCGGGTTCTAACTAAAAGTTTCAACTTAATTCTAATTGCTTTGGGATATGTATGGGCCAAAATGAAAGGGGAAAATAGCTTGACTTTGTCTTGCATGTGTAGCCAAATGTAATGGAATCCAAAGTTTTGAAAGTTTACATTTGAGGCCCATATGTTTAAATTTAGGCGCGTCTTTAAAATTTACAAGCATGTATAGTTTAAGGGCAGAGCAAGATGGACCCAAGCCTAAGTATGAAATTCTTATTCTTAAATTCGTCTTATATTAAGTACATAGCATAGTATATCCTCCAGTAGCTAGTTTGAAATTTCTGAAGTTTTCTGCCCCTTGCTTTATTATTATTTTACCTTTTTATCTCATTGTGGATATTGATTGCACACATGCAAACCTATCGTAGTCAGTTGCTCAGTGTTAATGTCATCATGAAAGTATTTTTTCGGGGTTAAATTTTTTGTACATCATGCAACATTTAATATCGGAATCCTGCTAGGATAAAACCAACAAGTATTATTTCAGAGAACTGACAATAATATATCCTTCGAGTGCAGGTTCATCATTTGGCATTTTGAGTCGCAAGTTTATTGAGTTCTGCATCTTGGGTACAGACAACCTTCCAAGGACTCTACTCTTGTACCTAGCAAACATGCCTTCGTCTCAGTCTGTTTACTTCCCTACCATTCTATGTAATTCTCGGCAGTTCAATAGAACAATTGTAAACCATGGTCTGCAGTATTCTTCCTTTGACACCAAACAGAAGCCCCTCCATCTCAACTCCAATGACTTTGATGATCTGATCAAGAGCGGAGCGGCCTTTGCCTCTCCATTTCTCCGAGATGACCCAGTGCTTAACCGCATTGACCAAGAAGTTTTGGGCCGCTGTCCTGGAAAACCAGTGCCTGGTGGTTGGTGTTTAGGTGAACCAGGTAACGAGACGTGTACTGTTTGGGGAGATGCTGATATATTGAGGCCCGGACCCGGGGCAGAAAGGCTTGAAAAACGTGTTTTTGCATTACTCTCAAATGGGACGCTCAAGTCTCATCAATGTGCAATTAAGTGATTCCCCTCAAATCCAAAGGAGAGGACACAAATTAAGAGAGGAGATGAAAAAAAGAAAGAAATCACTGCTTTTTTAAAGGGACATGGTGGTCTCATCAATGTGATTTCAGGTGATCTCCCCTTTCAAAACCAAAAGATAGAAAATGGAGTGGGGGCTGGGAATAGGAAAAGAAAGAAGGGGCAAAGAATGACCTGCCCCAAGTTGCCCATTAACCATTTCAACTTTGAAAATTTTGTTACATATTAACTTTATAACCTGTCATTGTTGTATTATTATTATTATTACTATTATTATTTTAATCGGCAAGAAACTCACTCACAAACTCATTTGCCCCTATGGGGGACTTTGAACCCTCACTTCCATTTTGAAAAGATAGAAGAGATACAACGAGGAGGCTGTAGTCTTTGGTTGTAATTGTTGTATTATTACTAATTGAAGTTGAGGTGGTTGCAAATGGAATTGTGGTTAGTTGAGATTATATATATATATATATATATATATATTTTACCTGTTGTGAAAATAGTAAGGATAGTTTGGACACTTAAAATCAAATGAATAGTACTTTTTAGTTCACATTAGCATTTTAGGAGAATTTAATTTTTTGAAATTTCATGACTTTGTTTCCATATATTTTTAATTAGACTTTGTAATTTTCCTATAATTTTTACATTAGGACATCCACAATGTCATCTTTGAATTTGCATCTCCGGATTCAGATTTTGGAGATTCACGTCAGCATATCAGCATCTATATGTTTTGGCTCCACAATAGTATTTTTGAATTTTTGCTAACCAATAATAATAATATTTTAATAAATTTTTAATTTTTTTATTAATATTTTAAGAAGTTATAAAATAGTATGCAATAAAATATTGATTATCTAACAACAAAAATAGATGAAAATTTTAATTTAATTAAAAGCTACTATATTTTTACACAATTAAAGTATTTTTTAACACAATTAAATTATTTTTTTACATTATTAAACCATATATGTGTGTGTGTGTGTGTGTGTGTTGAAGTTTTTTATAACTTTTTTGACTTGAAAAACTCATCATAACTTTTGTGTTAAGGTAGAAGATACTATAAGTGGTATTTAAATTAAAGTTTTTAAAATTCTCTTTTTAACATAAATAGTTTCATCAAAAAAATTCAATTGATAGTAAAAGTTATAAGTTGGGCTGTGTCTCGGAGGTCCATTTTACATTTACATGGGTGTGGTCGTTGAAGCTGGCCTTACACAGTTTGCCAATGTCATTGTCCACTCAATGAGAAGTCACATGAGTGACGAACTATAATAAATTTACAAATATTTAACCTTAACATCACTTCATACAAAGTAACTAGTCAACTAATGCACAATCTATAATCAAATTTTCTAACATGACAGACCTTTGAAACAAAATCCAAAGATATCAATTAGACAGTGTAAAGGAAAAATTCTTACTCAGTCCAACGGGTCAAACTGGTACACAAACGGACCAAGTCCAAGTCGATTTTGAGTTCAAGTATCAGCAGAAGTCCCAAAGGATTGATTCGAGAAAAGTAAAGGGCCTAACCCGCCCCCCCCCCCCCCCCCCCCGAAAAAAAAAAAGGCCAAAACAACCCGATCCAAACTCAAAAAGGAATTCAAATCATTGAGAGAAAGGATAGCTGCAAATAAGGGAATTTGAATCCTAGAAGGACAATAAATGAAAGGGATTCAATTGATCACTGAAATATCGTGTTCTTAATTTTATTGGGTATATGCATTGAGTTAATTACTAGAAATTAGCTAAGCAATTTTTTGTACCTACATTTTGGCGCAGTCTGTGGGAAACATTTAATCGTATTCTGTTCGATACTTGGAGAATTCACAATCATGGTGGACACGAGAAAAAATACTTACGATGTGGCAGACCTGGGGAGACCCCTTAGGAATCAAAGGGGGGTATCGCCCATACAGCCAAACATCCAGGATCCTCTAGCTCAGCCAAACACCCAGGATCCTTTGGTGCGCCTAAGCGTTCAGCAGTTAACCTAGTAGAACGAAGCTTCGCGTCAGCAAATCGCTGATCTTCAAGCAAAGGTCAAACACGCGAGAAACCCTGGATGACAGCGGAATGAGGGAGCCGCATTGAGTAACCACTCGTTGAGCGTCTCTCATCATAACCAGCCCACAGGTGCGAGCATTCCTTTTGGCCGATCCAATGGGGACCAAATCAACCCTGCATAGTTCTACCTAAAATGGAGAGTCCAAATGCAGCGGGAGATTGACAAACTTAAAGGGAGCCGATTTGCTACCCAGTAAATCGAGCACTTGCTACCACCAGGATGACCGAGTCTCCTTTCACAGATAACACAGTCAGGACTGAAAGGCCGAGAAGGTTCACTCTGCCAACGTTCGTCGCCTTTAATGGAAAGATAGATCCGGTGGAGCACATCTTCTAGTATCAACAGAAGATGACCTTAGATGCCGAAAATGATGCACTTATGTGAAAATTCTTTCCATCTAGCTTGGCTGGGCTTGCGTCACTTTGGTTCAAGCAACAACCGCTTCATTTGATCTCAAACTTCTCCAGACTATGCGAACTGTTCATGGCCCAATACGTTGGAAACCAGGAACAGAAGAGGACAATCTCCTCACTATTCACTATGAGGCAAGTAAAAGGAGAGATTTTGAAGTATTTCCTAACCCGTTTCAATCTGGAGATGTTAATGCGATCAAACCACAGCGGTGGAAGCTTTCAAGATAGTAGTTTTGCCAGAAAAAAGGTTTCCACAGGTCTCTGGTGAAGAGCATCCCAAGAGATATGGGAGATCTGAACTTCCGAACTTAGAAGCACTTGAGAATAGAAGAGGATGAAACCGCTAGAAGACAACGATCAACTTTGATCATTGTGGCTCAAGAAACAAAGAACTAGGTTGCTAAGGCAAAACCATCTCGGGTCACCCCTCTAGCCATCAGGCATCCTCCAGAACAGAGGGACAAAAACAAACACTATTATCTCCACAACGATTTCGGCCACACTACCAATGAGTGTAGAAGTTTAAAACAACAAGTGGAAGTTTTGATTGCTAAGGGCGGCTTGTCAGAGTATGTCATTTGTGAAGAACAAGCCAAACCTTCCGATCAATCACAACCGAAGGCGGGCAGACAGCTGAACCCTGCCCCCGTTCGTGTTATCAACACCATTCACGGTCGACCTGCCTTATACCGAGAAAGCGAGTTCGAAAGGCGGTCGAATCTAAGGAGTGCTCAAACAAATCAGAGGATTGGAAAGGTCCACACGGTGAATAACTGTTCGGCCAGTATACCCATCGTTTTCACAGAAGAGGACGTAAGAAAAATCCAGACGCTCTATGAGGATCCGCTTATGATCAGCCTCATCGTAGCCAACTGCGAGGTCAAACGAGTGTTGGTCGATGCAAAAAGCATCGCGAATGTCCTAACCCTATCGATTTTCCAACAAATGGGCTTGGAAACATAACACATCAGGCCTACTGCCGAACTGTTGGTAGGGTTTGACGGCAAGCAAGTAATCCCAACTGGGGTAGTGGAACTCTCAGTAACAACAGCAGCTAGAACCTTGATTGAAACATTCGTCATTGTCGATTTCAACTCTTCATATAGCATGATAATAGGAAGAGATTGGATACACAAGATGTAATGGGTTCCGTCGACACTCCATCAGTTAATGAGGTGCATAGTGCCAAATAGAAAGGATACAATCGATATCTTGGGAGACCATGTAGCCACCAGAAAATGTTATGCTCTTGCGCTGACAAGGAAAACAGTAAATGAAGAGCATACTAAATAGTAATTATAGAATTCGATACTAAAAGGACATTCCACGAGAGCAAGAAAGAGAAAATTCGACCAAGGAGCCACTCGAAGAGGTAAAAATTGTTCCCAGCAAGGATCCCACAAACTGGGGACTTCTCTGTGCAGGGAAGACAAAATACAACTAATACAATTATTGAGGAAAAATGCAGATGTTTTTGCTTGGGATCACACAGGCATACCTAGCATTAATCCATCTGTATCATGCCATGTGCTCAACGTAAATCCGAGCCACCCACTAGTGAAATAAAGGCAAAGGCGATTTGTTCCCAAGAAGAATCAGATCATAGCAGCGGAGATAGATCACCTCATTCAACCAAGCTTCACTAGAGAAGTTCAGTTCTCGAACTGGCTCTCAAATGTGGTAGTGGTCTAGAAAAAGAACGGCAAGTGGCGAATTTGTATAGACTTTACCAATCTAAACAAGGCTTGTCTTAAAGATAGTTTTCCTCTGCCGAAGATCGATCAATGGTTAATGCCACTACTGGGTATGAACTGTTGACGTTCCTTGATGCATATTTTGGATACAATCAAATTTTGATGAACCTAGACGATCAGAAAAAAACATCATTCATCACTGAAAAAGGAATCTATTGTTACAAAGTAATGTTGTTCGGCCTGAAGAACGCTGGAGCCTCTTACCAGCGACTGATCAACAAAGTCTTTAAAAATCTGATGGGCCAAACAGTTGAGGTATACATAGATGACATAGTGGTAAAGAGTTTTAAAAAGGAATATCACCTGAGACATCTGCATGAGGTATTCCGCACTCTGCGAAACCACAACATAAAATTAAACCCATCAAAGTTTTCCTTTGGGGTTTCTTCGGGACAATTCCTGGGGCACATAGTAAACCGAACAAAGATAGAAGCAAGCCCAGTTCAGGTGAAGGCCCTCATTCATAATGAAGAACCAAAGACTTACAAGAACGTTCAGATCCTGACAGGGCGCATTACCATTTTGAGTGGATTCATCTCTCGGCTCTCTGACAAGTGTAAGCCATTTTTTGATGCCATCAGGGGGAAGGGAAAAGTGGTGTGGGGAACTGAACAGAACGAAGCTCTGGCAAAACTCAAGTTGTACTTAATTTAGTTGCTAACACTTTCAGCACCTAAGGCAAGAGAACCTCTGTATCTATACCTTGCAATATCTCGAATAGTCACCAGTGCAGTCTTGATCAGAGAGCTCGGCAAAAAGCAATACCCAGTGTTCTACTCAAGTAAGACCACGACTGAGGCAAAACAGAGGTACTCAAAGATGGAAAAGATTGTACTGACCCTAGTCCAAACAAAGAGGAAACTTAGGCATTATTTTAAGCCTCACCCAATCATTGTCCTGACCAAATTCTCGATCAGAGCAATTCTTCATAAACCTGATCAGTCGGGGAAGAGTCACAAAATGGATAATTGAATTGGGCGTGTACAACGTAACCTATGAACCTTGGACCGCAATAAAGGGACAAACAGTTGCAGATTTCTTGCTTGAGTATAAGTCAGAGAGCAATGAAGAACTAGAAGCTCCAGTTCAGCATGAATGAAGACTCTATGTCGACGAATTTTTGACACAGGCAAGATCGGGCATTGGAGTGGAAATCCAAACTCCCGACGGAATTGATTTACAGCAAGCAATTCATCTAGAGTTCTCTGCATCAAATAATGAAGCCGAGTACGAGGCCTTGTTAGCAAGACTAAGACTGGCACAAACAATACAGGTAAAAAATTTGTAAGTTTTTAGTGATTCTCAGCTAATTGTAAAACAGGTTAGTGGGGATTATTCACCAAGAGATGATCGCATGAAAGCCTACAAAGACTTAGTGAAAAGAGAGTTCAAAGGGTTTAACCAAGTCAAAGTTTCTCAAATTTCAAGAGATCTGAACCTGGAAGTCGATAAGCTAGTGTGCTCAGCCTTGGCAGCTCAGTCAGACATGATCAGAATACCGCCGATCGACTCTTTACAAATGCCTAGCATCTATGTCCAGAAAGAGGTGATGGTCGTACAGAACCAACCTAATTGGATGGATCCTATCAAGTCTTATCTCGTCAATGAAGTATTACCAGATTCGAAAGAAGAACCAAGAAGAATTAGAATGAATTATTTCAGATATTCCATGATTAGCAAACATCTGTACAAGAGATCATTCTTAGGACAGTACCTGAGATGTGTGGCACCTGTTGAAAAAAAAAATTTCTTTCTAGAATTCACGAAAGCGTGTGTGAAAACCATTCAAGAGAACGGTCACTGGCCCATAAAGCCATTACCCAGGGATACTTCTGGCAATACATGGTTAAAGATGCCAAAGAGCACATTAGAAAATGTGATAAATGCTAGCAACACGCTAGAATACCCCATCAGCCCTTAGAAGACCTGACCACCATGGCTATGACCACCATGGCCATGATAGGCGTTGAGTGTTACATATTCTAGCCTCTTAATTTGCATATTTTATTCTCTTAGTGATAGATTATTTGTGGTTTTACTCTATTTTAGTCTTTTCTATATTTTCAGGGCCTTAATGATTATTTTAGTTAAAATTATGATTTTTGAGCTTTTAAAGATGACATTTAAAAGGGTTGTATGAAGCCTATATCAAGTGGATCAATTCAACTCCATATTTCAACTCAAAAAAGTCCAAGGAAGTGACCTAAAAGAATTATAACTGCTTAAGGGTATTTTGGGCTAAAATCCAATTACAGTTTTAATCCTGTTTTGAAAAACAGCCCATAACTCTTATTTTTGAGAATCAAAATGGCCCAATTCTTGCGTAGGTTGAACAAAATTCGATTCTGGACGTTTTTGTATTTCATGTAAATTTTGTGAATCGGACTTTTGGGGGGTCAAAATTTGGGATGAAAATCAGCAGAAAAATCTACCTGATTAGAAACTGCGAGAAAACCCTAATTGCCTCCTAATTAGGTGGGGACACTTCATATTCTCTTGGCCATTAAAAATGACGAATTAGGGCTAGATTAAGAGCTTTTGGTATCAGCTTTGAAGAGCTTTTGGAGTGGAGAACCATTGGAGAACAAGGTCTTGCGCGTATTCCATGAAGTTGACGCCTTCTTCCTTAACTGTTGAAGTGTCTTCTTCTACCATGAGCGGCTAGTTCATCACTAGGGTTTTGATGCAGCCCTAACTAAACATCAATGGTTTGATTATTCTAATTATTGAGAATTTTTGTATTCATGCATAGATTGTGTTATTTACAGGATTCTTCTTATAGAATTGAGCAATAAAAGTCTTATAAATTCAGTTTCAATGATTTCTTATCTTGTCTTAGATACTTAATTATTATTATTGAACTCAATCTTTCTTATTTTTTGTAATTATGAGAGTGATTATTACACAATGTTAATAATTAAATATATCATTAAAAGCTTTAATGGATTATACCTGAAGAAGATGGACGATACTGCACCCTAGAGTAGAGTAGTTAGGCAGATAGCCCATGCCAATCGAAGATAGTTCATGACTTAGCCTTAATCATATGTTATCTTCTTGACGGTTGGAGGTGAGCTTGTAACCACTGACACCACTTATGCATGGTATAATTATTCGTAGTTAGTTCAATTTTCTCATACTTTATACACTCTATTAGTTTCTCTTGCTTTTGTTTATTTGCTTAATTAATTAAAGTAGTATAAAACTCAGCAACCTATTCTTTCTTAATTTAATTAGAATTAATTTTATACATCCAACACAGTTAGACCACAGTCCCAGAGGATTGACACCCCTTTGATAGCCCTATTCTGCAACGAATTCGTTCTATTGCGAAGTGGTATAATTTAATTGATACACTTAGTCGCGATCAGGCCAGTCCCTGGCCGTTTGTAAAATAGGGGATGGATTCAGTGGGACCACTCCCTAAGGCTGCTAACAGCAAAAAGTACATTTTACTAGCCACGAATTAATTCACAAAATGGGTTGAAGCAGAAGCTTATGCAACGATCACCTATGTGCAAGTAAAAAGGTTCATCTGGAGAAACACCATCTCCCGATTCGATTTACCAGAATCCATTATCATGGACAATGCCACAAACTTTGACAATTGGCCGATCAAGAAGTTCTTTAGAAAATATGGGATCAACCAAAAATTTTTCTCAAGATCATACCCACAGGGGAACAGTCAAGCAAAAATAACCAATCGGACTATCTTTGAGTATGTTCGGAAAAAGTTGAAGGCCCGTAAAGGCAAGTGGCTGAACGAGCTACCTAAAGAGCTCTGGGCTTACCAAACGATGCCCAGGTGTCCGACCGGAGAAATTCCGTTCTGCCTGACCTACGGATCCGAAGTAGTGATACCAACCGAGTTGTCTACCTCAACGATTATAACATAGGTACTAGAAAATGGGCAGAATGATCAACTATTTGAACAAATCTGGATCTCTTGGAAGAGAAGAGGGAGGCAGCTCAGATAAGGCTTGTGTCCTATCAGAGGATGATCAAGCATAGTTATGACAAGAAGGTGACATATCGAGCGTTCAGCCTCGGAGACTGGGTGCTACGAAAAGTCACTAACAATACAAAAGAACGAAATGCTAAAAAATTTGCAGCAAAATGGGAAGGCCTATATGTAGTCACTGAAGCGATTAGGAATGACACATACAAGCTTCGCAGAGTTAGCGACACAGAAGCAATTCAAAAGCCTTGGAATGCAACCAATTAAAAAAGGTATTATGTTTAAATTCTGACATGCTAAAGTTAGAATATTTCTTTTTGACAATGTATCTTTTGACCTTCCAAAAGCAGAAAAGTCCTACAATAAAAAGTGCATTTTCTAATAAAGTACTTTGTTGTCAAAAAGAGAAAAGACTTGGTTCCACATCGGAAAAAAAAACTTCCTACTCTACAGTAAATAAAGAGTAGAATCATACTCTACAGCCATGGTAAGATAGGGCCGTTGTGCAAGAATTATATGCACATCGACACTGTCTTGCCTTCTTTTTACCTTTACTCCAAAGGTATTTAGCCACCAAAGCAACTATTTCAGATTCTACAAGCATGACCCCCAAATTCCTTTGGGGGAACCATATGTTTAAAACTCGTTATATTAGAGTTTAGAGTTTAAACTCCAATACAACCTTACATTTTTCTAAAAAAAGGAGTACGCCTTCTTTAGAATTGGTCTCAAAGACAAAGAGAATCATTTTTTAGTTGGTTATTAGAAAGAAAATACATATGAATGGGTATAATCCCACACTGGACAAAAAACCTTATTTTTCGTCATATATAAAAGGAAACAAGTGCCCTAAAGTCATAGTGAGAACATGGTACGGCGCAGGAGAAAATGTTCCGTAACATGCTTTCGCCTATTTTTACGTTAGCAATAATAACCAACCATCTTACAAAAAGAGAAGAGACCATAGGCCTAAACCAAGCTAAGGTCTCAAATGACCAATCTCTTATTGAAGCTAAGGTCTTAAACGACCGATCATTTATAAAAAGAGGCCATAGGCCCAAGTCAAGCTAAGGTCTTAAACGACTAATTGCTTATTGAAGCTAAAGTCTTAAACAACCAATCGCTTATTGAAGCTAAGGTCTGGACGACTGATCGTTTATAAAAAGAGGCCATAGGCCCAAACCGAGCTAAGGTCTTAAACGACCGATCGCTTATAAAAAGAGGTCATAGGCCCAAACCGAGCTAAAGTCTTAACTGACAGATCGCTTATTAAAGTTATGGTCATAAACGACCGATTGCTTATTGAAGCTAAGGTATGGACGATCGATCGCTTATAAAAAGAGGTCATAAACCTAAACCGAGCTAAGGTCTTAAACGACCGATCGCTTATAAAAAGAGGTCATAGACCCGAACTGAGCTAAAGTCTTAAATGACCGATCGCTTATTGAAGTTAAGGTCATAAACGACCAATAGCTTATTGAAGCTAGGGTTTGGATGATCAATCACTTATATAAAAAGAGGCTATAGGCCCAAATCAAGTTAAGGTCTTAAAAGACCCATCGTTTATAAAAAAAGAGGACATAGGCTCAAGTCAAGTTAAGATCTTAAAAGACCGATCGCTTATAAAAGAAGAGACCATAGGCTCAAGTCAAGCTAAGGTCTTAAAACATCGATCGCTTATAAAAAGAAGCCATAGGCCCAAGTAAAGTTAAGGTCTTAAATGACCAATCGCTTATTGAAGCTAAGGTCTGAACGACCGATTGATTATAAAAAAAAGATGTCATAAGGCCAAATCAGGCTAAGGTCTTAAACAACCAATCGCTTATTAAAGCTAAAGTCTGAAAGACCAATCACTTACGAAAAGAAAAAAGGCTATAGGCACAAACCAAGTCAAGGTTCTAAACGACCGATCACTTATTGAAGCTAAGGTCTTAAACGACTGATCGCTTATTAAAGCTAATGTATGAATGATCGATCGCTTATAAAAAAAATGTCATATGCCCAATCAAGTCAATTTATAAAAGGAGCAGCCGTCATCACAAGTCGATCGTTTGGATTAGTACCCTGCTGAATTCTCTAGTAAAGAAAGAAAAGACATCAAGTGCTGAGCGCTGATCGTTTACAGTACCAAGCAAAATTGGAAAAAAGAGTTTTCGTTTTAAGAAAAAGGCTGAGGGCCTAACAAGCCAAGGCAATTATCAGTTCAAATAGCTATCAAGTGCAGAAGTATCAAACTAAATCAGAAGATGAGTTTGAAAAGACTGGGGCACAAAAGATATTGTATTGATCAAAAAGGCAGTTACAAAAAGGAGGGTACAAACTGTCCCTCAAAAAGAAAAAGCTCATTCTAAGACTTACAGAAAAAAGAAAAAAAACTAAAAGAGTTAACCCTGGGGAGTTGTCCCATCCTCTTTGTTAAAGTCCTGATCAAAGAAGTCCACAATCAAGGTGCCCTTCTTACCTCGGGCTGGCTCCTCTGGCGCGACCTGATCAAACGGAGGAGGAGGAGAAGGAACAGTAGTCGAAATAGAATAGGGAGGAGCCAAGCACAAACTCTTGAGGAAGTCCGCAAACTTGCGTTCGGCTTTGCCAGACACAAGAATGTCGTACTCATCGAACGAGTCAATAGCTTGATCAGCATCAAACTTATCAGGATCTTGGTAGTCTCGTTCAGCTTTAGATTTGCCTCCTTGTTCGAAGCTATAACAAAAGTCGTCAGCCATCTTCAAAGCTGGAATCTTTAAAAACCGCTGATACATCTCAAGTCCCCCAGACTTGCAGCATCGCCTCAAGCTCAGCAGCCTTCTGCTCGGCCTCTAGGGCCCTCTACTCAAAATAACCAATAGCCTTTTGATTTTCAACAAGAGACTTGGTTAGAAACTTCACCTTCCCCCTCAAGGCTTTCAGCCTTGCGTTCGTTCAAACGTTCGACCTCTAGAGCCTTACAGAGGGAAATGGTCATATATGCACTCTGCAACACAACAAGACTAACAAAGTCAGAACAGGGGCGTAAAAGGGGGGGGGGGAGAAGGTAAGAAAAGAAATACACAGTGGATATGATAAAACAAACCTCCATAATATGAAGAGGCGCATTGGCAAGGAGCTCATCCCTGTTAGCTCCTTGTTGGCGGAGCTCATCCCTGGGAAGCCAGATCCCACGAGCAAGAGCCCTCATCATTTCACGGTCAATGACAGTACAATCCCCAACCGTAAAAAATGAGCCATTAGACTTCCTCAAGTCTGGAGCCCACTGTTTGGACGAGCCAGCGAACACCTTATCAACTGCGCCACTGGCAGGATCAAATAGAGTCAAAGTAGAAGAAAATGAACTCTGACCCTTCATGGCATCCACCATTAGCTTCTGGCTCTTGGATGCAGGAGCAGCACCAGAAGAGGCCCTCTTCTAAGGAAAAGAGGGGGCAACAAACTTGTTCTTGTCACGCTGAGCCTTAGACCTCCCCTTAACATTCTGAGCCTTAGGGAGGCTAGAACCAGAATGTCCCCTCATTTTGGGCTCTGGCATCTCCATCTCAGGATCTGAAGCATGATACATGGATGAAGATGCAACAGAAGCATCACAAGCAATATCTTGAAACTTGCGATGAGACAAGTACTTTCGCATAGAAAGACGAATATTCTAAACTTTCTCCTTCAAGAACTCAATCCGTTCAGCTGTAGAATAAAGTTATGAAAAATAAAGAGTTCTTGTTGAAAAAATATCCTAGAGTACCTACAAAAAGACTTTCCAGAAAGCGCAGATGAAAGAATCACAATGTCACCAAAAGCATTGGGAATAAGGAATTTTTGAGCCGCCCTAACATTCCAGGCCCCCTTCACTAACACAAGTTTTTCCTACCATAACTTGTCAAAGGTGGGGGTGTCAAAGCAAATTTTTCTGTCCTTATTTGAGAACAGATGGTAATAATTATCTTCGATCTAACCCGGTGAAAAGAGTAGTAGAACAGAAGATCATTCAAATGCAAGTTCAGATTATGTACACGGTTCAAAGAGAGTAAGCAAGAAAGGATACGAAAAAAATTAAGGTTTAACTGAAGCGGCGTAAGCTTTAGCTTGAAAAGAACAAAACTATAAAATGGGTGGAAAAGAAATCTGAGGGTTTTCAAATGAGAAGCTGAGAAAAAGACTTCACCTTCCTTAACTCCTTCCCCAGCACTGTAGTCAGAATCTAAGGGGTAACCCTCGATTATGACGTCGCTAGGAATACGACATTCCTCTCTGATTCTCTCAATGTCAACTAACTACCTAGTCACCGAAGCAGCAACCATACCCTGATCGGTTATGACTGCTTCCCCAGCAACAGTAGAAGTTTGGGCAGTTTCTGCGACTGGAAAAGAGGAACTAGACATTGTAACTTCTTGATTGTCAGAAAGGGTACAGTCACTATTACTGGAAGACATCATAAAGAAGAAAAAGATGTGGGTAAAAAGATGAAGACTAACCTGCGAAGATAAATCACTACCAGGAAGATCAAGGGAAAATGAATCTGGAAGAGAAGGCAATTAGTTGCAGAAGACTTGTGGCTGAAAATGACAAAGTATCAAGACAAAATACAAAGGGTAACGTGAAGGGATCACTTACGTGCTCAACGCCGTCGACTAGTACCCTAGCATTAAATGAGGAACCTCAATACAGGCAACGAAATCATTACAAAACTTATACAAATTCCCTCCAGTATAACAATGTTATAACTGAAGAGAATTAGGGGCAATGTGTAGAGAAAAAATTCTTACTCAGTCTAACGAGCCGAACTCGTACATAAACGGACCAATGCCAAGTCAGTTTGAGCCCAAATATCAGCAAAAGTCGCAAATGATTGATTCAAGAAAAGTAAATGGCCTAATTGTCCCACTAAAAGGCCAAAATGGCCTAGTCCAAACATAAGTCCAAACTCAAAAAGGAATTCAAATCCTTGAGAGAAAAAATAACTGCAAATAAGGGAATTTGAATCCCAACTTGTATAAATATCCAAGGACAATGAATGAAAGGGATCCCTCGAATCTTCTCTTTAATTGATCTCTGAATATTGTGTTCTTAATTTTATTGGGTGTGTACATTGAGTTAAATAGCAAAAATTATCTAAGCAATTTTTTATACCTACAGATAGTCTATATAGACTATATTACTGTAACAGACATTGCAAGCAGGCTTGTATATTAGACTCTATATTATAGCCATCAGAGATTCTGTCATTTTTAGTACTACACCCACCTGATGGGCACAGGCCGGTTTAGCCCAGTGCAAAATAGGCCGAACTGGCCCTTTTTTTGGGAGCGATCCAATTCTCTCGAAGCAGGCAATTCAGGTGTGAATTGGATCGGCCGACACTTGACGAGAACCAACAGGCTCGAGGCCACATGTTTCAGTCAAAATAACAGATAGGGGTGGAACTTAGATGGGCCTAACCCGAACAATTTGAGTTTGACTCAAAATTTTTGTGTCCGTTTGGGGAGAGCTTTCTGAAGGATTGAAACATGCTTCCAAACCCAAGAAGTTTTTTCCAAAAAAATATTAATGTTTGGTAAAATAAGAAAAATGGACTTCTAATAAAAGTCGAAATCCTAAAAAAATTCGTTCAAAGGAAACCAGAAAATCTTACTTTTGGAAGGAAGCCATAATTATTTTAAGTAACAAGTTTTATAGACAATTTTGTCTCCTTTTATTTCGTGAAACTTGCCCATTGAGAGTAATTATTAAGGATAAATTTGTCAAGTTAAAAATGTGTTAGTTGTAAAAGAAATTTCAAAAAATGCATCCACCAAACAACTTTTTTCTTTTAAATTCCTTTTATTAAAGACATTTTTCAAAGGCCTTTTAAATTAAAGGAATTTTAAAATAAAAAACTCCAAACAGGGCTGAGTGTGGAAAAAGTACTTGAGACTATAAGATTGTGATTGGGTTTAAACTTTAGACTCCAAATTTATTTTGGAAGAGATTTAGACAAAGTTTTACTAACTCAAACAACCCAATTTCCAAAGAACCCGAAAGATATAGTAATTTTGTTTTCATAAACTAATTGTCGAAAATAAAGCACCAAATAAGGCAGCAATTCTCATTGAATACGTTATCACTTATTTTTCTCAACGCCATTGTTATGACAAACAACCGCGAACCAAGCACAACACACCAATTACAAGAATTTACGTGGTTCGACAATATGCCCTACGTCCATGGTGAAGATCCGACATAAAATTTCATTATGCAAAAATCAGGAGATTACAAGTTTCAACCTCAAACCCTAACTCTCGTTCTCTTTCTGTGTTTTCAATATTCTCTATCTTAAATCCCAGTCCAAACCCTAAATGCCCTTACATACCGCGCTACAAGAGAATCTTAAACAGGTTCCAAAATTCGCAAGCGAAAAACGAGTCATAAAATTTTTCTAAAGCCCATTTTTCGGGTCAAAACTGGGTCGTGGCTTGAGATAAAATTTGGGCCACAACATAACAACCATAATTTATAAAAATAAATTAATGGGTACCCATTCTAACAAATTGGAGAATGAATTACTTGTCCAAAAATAAAAACATAAAAAAAAAAAAGGAGGGGGGGAATTCCAAAACATTGGGATGACAAAGGGATAGAAAACATGCAACATAAAGTTACTCAAAGTGCATAAGAAACCTTAACAATAGCCAAATCCTTAAAAATGCTAAAAAATTGATCAATGATCAAGGCACTATCAGATTCATCATTCATACATTTGGAAATCCATCAATCGTTCATCAAGTCTTGCATGTCAAAACATAGAACTGTAATGAAAAAGTGGGGCAACTCAGCATGGGCATTCATTGAGTTGGGTTCCTTGAGCAATCTACAATAGACACTGATCTTTCAACAGAGGCTAAGTTCTCTACTATTAAGTTATTTTTGTATCTCTATTATACAAGAATAACTAACATGTGTTCTACTTTTAGGCCTATAAAGAATGAATGGGCCTACAGATACATAGATTTGGAGGAAGAAATCATACCCTTTGTCCTCTACATCTTTCTCTGTAATGAACTAACTCCCTTGCAGTGTTTCTTTTGTGGCTGCTCTGAGATATCTCTCTTCTTATTTCCTTTTGACTCCTAAAACTTCACTACAAAACCCCAAAAAATGTAGCTACGGCGAAAGCAAGAAACAAAGCTCCACCCAAGTAGCCAACCTGATTCAAGATCAGGAGTGAGATGCGTATAAATTAAAATGTGACTTCCTATAGTAATAAAATAGTTTTGGCTCCTACCAGTTTTTCAGAAATGTAGTTGGCTAGAAATGCTCCCCCTAGAACTGCAATAAATGTTGCAAGCAAATGTCCGGCAATGGCTCCACTTGCCACACCCCATGGAGACTGCAGTGCATGGAAACAAAATTAATGAAAATTTTGTCGTGGCTGAAATTTTATAGCATGGAAGGATGAAATATGCTGCTGCTGAAACTGAAGAGATTATACCAGTGCAGCACCAAGAGCAATTGTTGCAAGCATTGATCGGTCTCCCCATTCCTATAAGCAACATCATTATATTAAAAAATGGCTTCCACACAATTTCTACAGTCCACACAAGATTTTGGAGTGAGGTTGCAGTTGCAATAATATTGGAGTGTTTAAACCAAAATAACCATAGGGAAAGTGCTTACAGCAAAAAATACAAGGCTAAATGACTTCCACACAATTTCAAGTGGACTTGAGAGCCGTTTTGACACCTGAGACATTGATACAGAAACTGTTATAAATGAAAATTTCGACTACCCAGATGCACACACACACACACATATATATAGAGAGAGAGAGTGAGAGGGAGAAATCCGCCAAATTCACTAGGAAGAGAATAATGCATGCACAACCTTAAAGAATCTACCAAGTGCGAGTGAACTATCATAACTTGTAAAAAGAAGAAATTTAGTTCCGAATGACACCTCATAAAAGAAGGCTATTAAATGAGAATATTACCCTTTCCTTTACAAGCTCCTCAGCTTCAGCAAATTCGTCAAGTTCAGGGCTGGTCTTGTCACCAGCTTTAACATCTGATGGAAGGTTCCATGCATCTTTAATTGATTTGAGGCCAAAGAACATCAAAAGAGTTACTGCTGCATATTCTCCAATTGGCAAGGCTGTTTACGTGATCACACATCACTAATCCATCAGAAATTCTTATTTACAAAGCGATTGACAGCTAGATAGTTATCAAGCCAAAAATTAATGTACCTCGAAGGCATGGAAGTACTTTGGAGGGTATTCAAGTTGACATATCACTTTGTAAAACATAACACTATAGAAAACAGAGGCATGCATCCTTCTTACTATTTTAAAAGATATACTTACAATCATTGGTCATCTAAATAAAGCTGTTCCCATATTAGAAAACCATTCAACAGTGAAGAAAAGACCTAATATTGTACAAGTACTATTCATCAAATAATTAAAATAATATATTACATTAAAAATACTTTTTTGGTAGATAACAAATCATATATAAATAGTATTACATAAAATTAAATATTAAATTATTAAATTGAAATAATAAAATAAAACATACGCAGTTTAACTTAAAGTCATAATACTGAAATGGTTAGTTAAAATACTCGGTTCATATTACAGTTGAGTTACAAAGGTTAAGGTTGGAACCAGTAAACCGGTACAAACTGATTAAAATCCTAGAGGTTGCCAACCAAAGCCTAGATTTGAACTGATTAGCCAACCAAATCCTATTGACCTAACAATCTCCCCTCTAGTCTAGGTCTAGATCGGGACATTCTCGTACTCCAAATATCAAAGCCTAGGCTTACAATCCTCCTCCCTCAAGGTGCAAACTAATGTTTTTTCAAGATTATCACTCACCAAATTCAGTCTCTACTTTTTCATGATTATCAACTACCAAATGCAGTGTCTCTATGGATGAAGGGCCCCTTAATTGCATAATTTTGGCACATGAATGCTATTGAGTGGAAAACTATTAGAAAAGGTCAACTTTCCTGCACAAATTTAATTATAGAGAGAATTGTTCCATAACAAACTATCATATTTTAATCATTGTCATATTCAAACATCATCTTAATATGCCATTTTTTAGAAGACACAATCAACCAAAAACAGCAATTAATACATTCTTGAGAATTTAGCAATTGAGCCCATTGAAGACGAATAGAAAAAATCAGTTGAGATTAATTTGTCATGTGAAACAAAGAAATGAATGAACAAGGAGGAATGTTGTTCAGGATGTACTGCTACAATGACGGGGTAAGGCCAAATAATATTTGGCATGAGTCTGCAAGAATAGAGATGAAGCTAAAATTCGACAGAAGTTAAAGCACTCAATTTGGTAAAATAGAGAGAACAAATTTGTCCAGCCACCCCATGTAGTGGGATAAGAAATTTTCAAGCTGCCCTAAGTTGGTTGATCAATCAAAATTCCAATTAAGCTGCTAGAAATCAGCGCATTGGCGTGCTATGATTTGTTTCCCCAGACGAAATAACGACACTCTCACATTGCCACCCATTGAATTTATTGTCAACCAAAGCAAATTTGGTGAGAAAAAGAAATGACAAGAACTACAACTTACTCGTTTGAAACTGGGCAGGAACTGAATGAAATATCCGTCCTATTATGACAGATACGACTGTCATTAGTGATAGTGCACCCATTGATCCCAAAAGAACCTGATCAACAACTACCGTGAGAATGCGACTCCCCGTAATAAAACGTTCATAGATCAATCCAAATTCTTCTACATCAAGATATTATGAAACAGAATTTCCAACAAAACCAACATTGTTTCAAACTTAAATTGTATCCAGATTCAGTATACTTCTAACATTCTTTTATGAGGTATGTGAAAACCCTCCATGCAGATATATTTCAGTAATGAAGCCCCACAAAGTTACAAACAAGAGATTGGAACATCGTTTTAAATTCAAAATCAATAGGGAATACTCTTCTAACAAGATTAAAAAGTGGTTATGTCCTCAAGACAAAATATAATGGACAGGGGAAATGATGATACCATTATGATTTGCTCTACATGGAGTACATGTTTGGGATTAGCTCTATGCATTAAATTTATCAGTATGCAGATATTTTGGTATAAACTGTTTTTTTCTTTTCTTTTTTTTCTTCCATTCTATTGTATGAAAGTTGGGCACGAGAGATAATTTATGCACCAACTTGAGGGGGAGTGTTGGAATATGAGAGAATATTCATGTAATGAGTGTAAGTAGCGGGAAATTACCACGTGGGGTATTATTGTAAATCTTACATTTATTAATATAAATATATGTGCTTAGAGATCTCGGACATATTCTACAACCCTTTGATGCGGGACAGGTAGGGGCGCTTCGATATCAAAATATATTGAGAAGAAGAGAGAGGAGAATAATAGAGAAGAAGAAGATTAGGGGAGAAGAAGAAGAAGCGAGAGGAGGAAGAAGTATGTAATCTCAATAATATTCAATATTCAATCCTCAAAAAATACCTTTCAAAATGCATGAACCAACATATAAATAAGCAGCAAGGAAAACCCTAATCAAATCCTACTACTAAAAATAAAACCCTAAAGTATTAAATTACAAAAATATCCCTAAAATAAAAACATTACTAATATAATAATAATATTAAATAAAAATTATCTCTAATTATCTATCTTTGCCCCTTCTCCATAAATAGAGGTGAAGCACGTGCAACTCATGCATGTGAATCATAGCTCGTTCTACATCAATTCTCCCCGACTGAGAAGAACTCTTCTCCGAAGAGTGAAGCGGACAATGTTGCTCGAAAAATCTCAAATCAACATGAAAAAACTCATTTATACTCCATGTGATATCAAAATCTGGATATCCTTTCCATCGAACAAGATAGTATTGAATATTTGCAATAAGAGAAGCATCACTGTGATGGCCAAGGTGATCTTTGATCCAAGCCGTATACCATAGCGGAAATGGTGGGAGAACAAAGGTCTGTGCTAGAGAAAATGTAACTCCACCTATAGGAATATAAGCTAACAAAACAAGACGCTCAGAGGTGCCTCGATTAGGTGACAAATACTCCACATGAAAAGTTAAACTAATACTATTATTTGATGGCAAGTCAAAATATGCATTAGGTCCAAATATATGAATGGTATGGAATGTATAGTGACTTGGGCTTGTAATGCCAGGAAAGAGTTATGAGGATAAAATTGTGGGTGCACACGAGTTAGAATACAATCTCTTTTAATGAATGCATGATTTCAAGTATGAGCATATGCAACAAGTTCATAATTTTTCTTACTCAAAACAATTTCTTGTTGCATATTGGCATGAAAATCATGGATAAGCTGAACAAAGGAATCAAGAAATTCAAGAAAATACAAATAAGGGGGCGAAGAAATATGATCAATGGACTGGCATGACAAAGAATTAAGTATAATCTTGAAAGAACCACTACCAATACATTGCTTGGTCAAACTAGCATAAGCATGCTCCATGATAGGCAAAAACAAATCCCATACATTGAGGTGGTTTACCACAAGACACTCAATCAAATATCCTAGACTTCGATTAGTAACCCCAATTCGTTTATTAATCTGACGATTAAATGTTTAGAGAAATTTCAAATATGTTCCTAAAAATGTCCACAATGTTTTCCAAAAAACTACTAGTATACTTGACATCTCTGTTCGACACCATGGAAGTGTGGAATTCATGACTTCAATAATTTTCTACAAGGTGATCTGGAATGAATTCTTTTTGTAAAGATTCATTCACTTGTTGTTTGGGTTCAACGCACTCCCTAGGATGTAAATGATGATGTGGGACACTAGAATCAGGCGGTGGAGAAGTAAACAAATTTTCAGAGGCAACATGCGAAACTTCTTTTGCCAAAATTTTGTCAACACAAGGCTGATTAGAAGGCTTATGCAGTTCTTTAGAACCACATATTGATGGGTGGGTCCACAAGCTTTAGCATGATCGTTTTACTATAGTACTTGAAACTATAGTGATTATTTGTGCTGTGGTGAGTCACATTTAAAGCATAGATCCAAGGGTGACCAAGTAACACGTGGGCTACTGTCAAGAGTAAAACATCACACCAAATCATATCAGAGTACTCACCCATTTGAATAGGAACAAAACACCTCACGGTGACAAGTAAGGAGGTCTCATCTACCCAGGCCATCCTGTATGGCTGTGGGTGAGGTTCAAGCTTTAGTTTCATTCTTGCAACACTTGATTTTGACACTGCATTTATTGAACTTCTTCCATCAATAATTATCTTGACAACTTTTTCCCCACATTTGAGATATGTGCGAAAAATATTGGTGTGTCCAATCATCTTTTCCCATGAAGGCAGATGGGATTACATCATTATAGAAAGTCTCATGTTCCATCTGATTTTTCATATGGTCAGGGAATGGTCTAGTCTTGTCTAGGTCACCTAAAGCTCTAGGTGGATACCTATGTTCAGAAACTTTACATGGTTGGACAATTGAAGCCCTCCAAGTAGGATTCTGTATTTGACTCTCCCTAAAGCTAGTTTGACTCATATGAGGTTCTCGGGATGTTCTTGGACTAGAGAAAAAATCACAGTGGTGGGATGGGGGTGTGGACTTGACATTATAATCGTGGTGATTGTTCCTAATGCCTTGTCTAACTCTTGGGGAAACACATGTGTCACCCCTAATGTACTCATTAGAACTTCTGTCCAATGGATGATGAACTCTTTGTTTCAATGCACCTTGTGCATAGGACATGTCATGTCATGGATACTCATGGTGGTGTCAAGCGATTGGTATAGGCATGAGACTGGTTAAGGACAAAATGCCAATATGACTAAAATTGTATTAAATAAACAAAATTAAGAACTACAACAATGTGCACAAACAAGAAAATGACATTCAATGAAGGATAATATGCAAAAATTTGTGCACTAAATGAAGTGGTATAGATGCAAAAATTAGAAGGAAATAGTTATAGCAAAAATTGGATTTTTTTTTTTATAAGTAAAAATAAAAGTAGATATAGTTATAGCAATAGAAAATATAATAGGTAATGGAGAGAAAATAAAGGGGCAATTGAATGAAAATAGAAGGGTTCAAAGACAAGTAGGCTCAATTAACACCTTGCAAATTTTTAGACTTTTCAAACAGATAAAAATACTAGTGTCAATTTTCAAATGAAGTACCCTTACCTTTACTGAAGTCCAAAGTATTCCAACTGTTGAAGATTACCCCCACAAAGCGGCTGCCAGAAAGAGGAGTTCTGTTTAACTGAAGAACTATACTGAATTGGTTCAGTTCTAGACTAATTTTAGAGCTAGACTAAATCTGTACCCATAGCCAAACAATGCTTGATATGATTCTGGGTTGGTCTGACCAAGACTACTGGGTCAATACAAATAATCAGATCAGATCCAATTTTTTTTTTTTTTTGGGTAAATTACCCCAACCTCCCCTGAGGTTTGGGCTTATTACCCTTACATTAAACTTTTTAAAAAATAACTATCACCCCCTTGTCAGAGTGAAGCTCCGTTAAAATATAGTTAACAGAACAAAAAATTTACCATACTACCCCTAATATAAAATTCAATATTTCCATCTACTCGTACCATTTTTTTCCCAACTCCACCATACCCCTACGCCACCACTGCCACCACCCCACTCTCACTCTCTCTCTCTCTCTCTCTCTCTCTCTCTCTCTATATATATATATATATATATATATATCACCACCACCGTCCCTCTCCACCACTGGTCCAAGCAAACAATGCTTGCAAATTGGAAAAAGAATCCACCATCGCCCCCTCTCTCCACCTCGCCGCCACTGATTCTCACCGTCCACTGCAACACCATCGACCCCTCTCCTAAACCCACCAACAATTGCAACCCAAACAACACCTAATCGAGCCCCTCTCTCCACCTCGCCGCCACTGATTCTCACCGTCCACTGCACCACCATCGTCCCCTCTCCTAAACCCACCAACAATTGCAACCCAAACAACCCCCAATCGGACCCCCTCTCTCCACCTCGTCGCCGCTGATTCACACCGTCCACTGCACCACCATCGACGCCTCTCCCAAAACCACCAACAATTGCAATCCAAACACCCCAATCGGACCCCTCTCTTTACATCAAAAAGTAACAAGGTGTCCAAAATCATCAAGAAAACCCAATAAAAACCATTGAAGACATCGTGGGAAGAAGAAAAAGAAAGAAAACCTATCATCAGTAATGAACCTTATGGGTTTGGTTAGATGCTCAAGAACCCCCAATTGAGGAATTTGAAAATCCAATTGAGGGATTTGGAAACCCAATTGATGAGTATCCGACTCAAGAGGTTACCATCACTCCGAATCCAATTTATGCGGTTCAAGCGCAGTAGAATGGGCAAAGACAACAGAGCACCTGGAATCAGCAAGCCATCCAGGGGCCAGGCCATCCCCCAACCCACTCAACAACCTCAAAACCCTCCTACCTAATCGCAACCGCAAAACCCAGCGGAAGCTCCGCCCAGACCCGATTATAACAAGGTTGCGCCTCCGGCCAATTATGATCCTCAGCAACGGTGGATGCAAACGACGACCAGAGCCACACTGTTGTTGGAAGAATTATGTGGTGAGGTGGTGGTTGGGTGCTGTTAAAATGAGTACTTGTAGCGGAAGAGAGAGATGAGCGAGAGTAGAGAGGCCGACAATCGTGGGGGAAGGAATTGGTGGTGGAGGAGAGAGATCAAAGAGGCAAGAGAGAGGCGATGGTGGTAGAGGAACGTCGTGGTGGAGGAGAGAGAACCGAGAGAGGAGAAGCAATGTCGGCGGAGGGTTGCTCTGTGTGTGTTGGTTGTCTGTAATGTCCATATACGCTTTCTTCATATATATAGATATATATATATAATAACAGGTATATTAATGATATATATTAAAAATGAAATATTTTATTTAGTATTTTTATATATAATAACAGGTATATTAATGATATATATTAAAAATGAAATATTTTATTCAGTATTTTTTTATATAACATAAGATTATATATATATATATATATATAATAACAGGTATATTAATGATATATATTAAAAATGAAATATTTTATTTAGTAATTTTTAAATAACATAGGATTAAATTTATTGAGGGGTATATTTGGTATTTTAAAAAATTTGACTAACTGCTTTAACATTCCTTTAACAGAATTGGAGTTGATGGTAATTTCAACATACCTCAAGGGAGGTTGATGAAATTTTTTTTAAAACTTTCATCTGAGAGTAATAAACTCAAACCTCAAGGGAGGTCTGGGTATATTACCCTTTTTTTTTTGTTATAATTGGATCCTATGTTGCACTAGGCTAAACCGGTTGGCCTTGTTCTTGGTCTGACCAAGACTACTTGGCCAATACAAATAATCAAATCTGATCCAAAATTTTTTTTTTTTGGTTATAATTGGATCCTATGTTGCACTGGGCTAAACTGGTTGGCCTTGTTCTGAACTGGGCTAAAGAGTTTGGGCCAGCTGAATCAACTACTTGAACCGGGTTAAAATCTGAATTTAATGCTGTGTTGGGTCAGATCCTGATATGGCCAGGATCTGGTTATAAGATAAACCAGAATGTTTAATGATGGTTGGTTGTGACAGCCGCAAAGACAGTGGTGCATGGTTTGGCTAACGGTCTCAGTTGATGAACAGTAACCAACAGGAAGATTGCTGTGTGTGAATACTTGCTATCAAAAACTTTGAATCTTTTGCTCTGATACCAATTGATGGGGGACGATATCAAAATATATTGAGAAGAAGTGAGAGAATGAGAGAGGAGATTAATAGAGAAGAAGAAAGTTAGGGGAGAAGATGAAGAAGCAGGAGGAGGAAGAAATATGTAATCTCAATAATATTCGATATTCAATCATCAAAAAGTACCTTTCACAATACATGAACCAACATATAAATAGGCAACAAGGAAAACCCTAATCAAATCCTTATACTAAAAATAAAACCCTAAAGTATTAAATTATGAAAATATCCCTAAAATAAAAACATTACTAATATAATAATAATATTAAATAAAAATTATCCCTAATTATCTATCTTTGCCCCTTCTCCAGAAATAGAGGCGAAGCGCGTGCAGCTCGTGCATGCGACTCATAGCTCGTTCTACATCACCCTTCTTTACATATTTTTCTCCCTCAGTCTCTCTCCTCTTTCTTCAACCCCTAATCATCCAAAACCTAAAATATAATCAATTATTGTGTTTTGACTAGTAATTATAGTTTCACTTGACTAGAAACTAAAACTTCCATTTTATGTAATGAGCCATTTGAAGCATACATAGAAACGAGGTACCAAACTCTAAAATTCTCTCTCAAAGCTTTCTTTTGATGTAACAAGGCTTTGATGCTAGGATTGGATGATGTCTCTAACTGTAGAGTGGCACAAAGTATAACTTGGATGGGTAGTGGATATCCCTTATCAGAAGTAAGTTTAGAAGAATTTGGGAGGTGAAGATGATGACTTGGGATAATTTCTACCTACATACTATTTAGGTACTTCAAGTCTTTAGCATTCTAAGTTCCATAACTCCAACAAGCAATATACATATAATTTTCTTTTAGACTAGATGTATCGAGTCTCACTTTGAAACAATGAGACTTTCGAAGTTTGATATTAAATTTCTAGCTGAAAATTGAAACATTACAATAGAATTTATGAAGAGAAACTACAATTAGGTGCAAAGAATTAGTGGCAAATAACATTGTCAAACCTTTTCTGTTATTCTGCTTTATCAAGGTATTACATTACAAATTTAGTTCTGGTCAGAGTTGCAGTTTGGATCTAATGTAGCAAAGGTTTCTCCATAGAATGAGATTCAAGTGAACATATATGAGATGTATTCTAAGACAAAATAGTAATAATTTTCCAAAGAAATGGATTCATATATTAAACACTAGCTTTCGTGAATGTTTCTGATAACGATTCTCTTTTACATGTAGCAGCATAGATATTGATTATACATATAAGAACTAACAGTAATCAAGTTCATTATAACATGTTAACGGCTGACAGGATGCTAATGATAACAATAAACATTTGACAACTGGATGATGTGGAATCTTACAACTGAGAACATGTGAATAGTTAATTGGACATTTTATGATATGCAAACTTACAACTAATCACTTGTGTAGTGAATTAGACAGTTTGTGATGTAATCCTATGATACGTCAGCGAGGTTTCCCACTATATATCTAAATAAGCTCAATGGTCTATTGTAACACAAACATGCCGGCACATGCAAGAAATGAAATCACTCAATTTTATATCTCATTTTGGGAATTACAAAAAAGGACTCGTAAGAGTGACAAAACAATTTAGGGAAAATCAATATGCAAGATAATATGATTTCATAAAATTAACAAAACATGTGGAGAGAGAGAGAGAGAGAGAGAGAAACATACCAGTCCTTTCTCATATTGCATTGCCAAGAGTGCCGCAATGAAAAATGTCTGTTCAGAGCAGAGAAAGTATGATTTAAGCTGCATTCAAATTCTCAAAATAAATTGATAATGCACCTGAGGGGGAATATTATGGCAATCATTGACATTTAACGAAGGAATGAAACTGTTAACAGGATAGTATAAAGGTAAGTATTACCATGTGATACGTATCTTCCAGACGACTGATGGAATTTAGAATGACAAGAAGTATCACAAGGTAATCCATTTATTGAATCTTGGGATATTGCATATGGTGTTGTGCACACCATATACATCACGGCCATGTTGTGACCACCAGGTTGTCAAGATATGGTCCAAAACAAGAATATGGGATGTTGACGCATGGTGGCTTGGGTTACAGGCTCACTCACTATTCTACTCTGTTTGTGCTTCAACTGAAATGTCATAAAGGACACGTGGCGCATCTAGCACGACTAACAGGTATTCCAGTTGTTGGCACATGTAGAAAAGGTTATAAAATCAGTGGTACACCCACCTGAAAAGCTTAGAGAGTGGAGGTCAGTATATACCACAGCTGATACTCCACCACGCTGCCTCTGCTTTTCTTCTACATTTTAGCCCTAACCGTCTCCCATCTCCCACCATCTCATGTTCCTTTCTTGCTATTAATGTGACTCACTCTATTTTCTCATGGTAAAAGGAACCCAGATTTATGCAGATAGAGATACCTAATTTTTTTAGCTCATCATATTAATTAATAAATTCTGTTTCATGCTTCATATCTCTGAAATATATTTAACTTTTCACTTTTGCTTATATAAGGGGAAAATATGAAAAGAAATAGAAAAAAGAATTCCCCAGATTGTAGAATGAACACCTATCAGAAGGATATGGAAAGAAATCAGGTATCCTGAAACAATCAAGATGCAAAATCATTTAAAACACCAATGTTAGCATATTGAAATAAATAAGATAGTGAGTTGTTGAAAGATGTGAGTTGTCAGGGACAAGTGAAAGAAGAGGAAAACACAGGCAAGCACACGTGTGAATATGAGTGGACACATTCAAATGGAGTCAAACATGGATAGAGTAGACAATTAGTTTTACAGTGGCATATAGTAAAAAAAGTTATAAGAAACATCAACCTGTCTTGGTTTGATCAGTTACCTTGTCCCCGATTTCAGAAACAAATATCAATGAAAATGCAGCAGTAAAGCCCGACTTTGCAATTGCTGTTAAGAGTGATGAAGGTCCTCCTTTCACAAAGGCAATCAGTGAATACACTAGAGCACATCCAAATAGCACGATAGCTATAGAGAGAGGATAAGGAATTTGACTAGGAGGCTTCTCACTGCCACATCATGAAAGATTTAAACATAAGTTATGACTGAATTAAAAAGTATCCCATTACATTTACGCTCCATTGACAGTAGAATATGTAACATGAAAATGGAATAAAAAACAGGATCATTACCATGATGGATCTTTGAAAATCAAAAAACAAGTTTCATGCTGTACTTTAAACTAAAAATTCAAACCTTATCTTAACAAAGTTACAATATCTTCAATTATGACATATGAAGTAGATTATACTTATTCTATGTTACTTCCTTGATGCTCTACACACATAAATTGGACGCAACAATAAAGTGTATATTTCTATGAAAGGGGATATAACCAAGCAGATCTACATGAAGAGTTTGCTATTCCAATTATACAAATCGAGCACATTTGGATAATTTTAATGGATAATCTTCATTATTATGACAAGTTACAAAAAGGATTGGTAGCTTCCATCATTATAATGCAAGGTCTTATATATTAAAAAGTAAAAAAGAGTAACTGAGAAATTAATTGAATCAACAATTTCATTGACATCCTGCAAATGTCGCACTGGTACAAATTATTACAAGTACATGATGCCTTAAAGCTTCCCTAACATTTATAAAGGCCAAACTGTAAATTACAGTCTGTTTCACAATTGAAATCATATAATGTAAAGCCAAAATAAATGCATCTCAATAAATTTAATCCAAATGAATGATCAATCATTTGCTAGCATAACCAAAATAAAAAAAAAAACTCACATTTTAGATGAACTGTCACTGGGTGGCCCATTATCCATGACTTTTCGGTTGTCATTTTCCTCTCTTTCTTCATAGCCCCTGGACTCGATACCAATATTAGATGCTTGGGATCTAATTATGCTGCACGTAGAGTTCAATTTTGATATTTCTCTACATCTTACTACAACACAGGGAAATGTTACTTAATAGTGCTATGTATAGACCATCAATGACAACATAAATGACATCAAAGAATAGATCAAAATAGGTAAGTTATTTCACGGCATAGGCTCTCAAAATACCACAAAGTACAGATAAAGCAAATTTCTGGAAACTGCTTCAAAGCCAGAAAAAAATTCTAGTTCAACTTAATATCCTGTCTAGTGGTTAAGTGAAATGCAAATCATTACAGTATGCAGAAAGGGAATGGGATACTTCATGTATTACAAATATGGTACCATAGGCATACGCTCATATTCATAATTTTAATTGCAACAGTTGATTTTCTTTTTAAAAAAATTGAATAATCAGAATTAGTACCATACAATTCATCATCATCATCTTCATCCTTGCCTTTATCCCGTACAAACAGGGTCTGCCATATGGATTCTCTTTTTTCCAATCTCTTCTATCATACGCCATTTCTCCTACTAGATTTAATTTTTTTAAATCATTTCTTATCACTTCATTCCATGCTAATTTTGGTCGACCTCTTTGTCTTTTACCTTCAATGCAAATCAATCTTCCTCTCCTCACCAGCGCGTCTTTAGGCCGCCGTTGAATATATTCATATCACCTAAGTCTATTCTCTCTTATTTTCTTGCTAATAGGTTCCACAACTAATTTCTCCCTAATCCTTTAAATGTTAATTTTATCTTTCACAGTTATTTTTAACATTTGCATTTCCGCCACATGAATGTGTTGCTCATGTTTCTTTTTTAGCGCCCAACATTCCGCTCCATATAAAATAGTTGTTCTAATGATTGTCCTATATACTTACCCTTTTAACTTAACTGATATTCGTTTATTACATAAAACTCCACAAACATTCCTCCACTTTGTCCCACCTATTCCAATTCTACTACTTACATCATCATCATCTCTCCATTTTATGGAATTAGTACCATAAAATTAACATCATTAATATGCACAAGTTATCTAGTCACGTATGCAATTGTGTTATAATGGAATCTGGCATGTAAAAGCATTTTACTGATTATCGTATTTATGTTGCGCTCTTGGTATGCCACCCTCCTTTCTTTCGTTCTCATCCTCAAAGGAAAACTACGGGCAAAAATAAGTAAAATTCTTTTGGATGGCTGAATTCTGCATTCTGGAGTGATTCTGTGGCACTATGCATATTACAGAACATTAATCAAGTATTCGTGCTTTCTGAGATATATGCCCTGTCCCAATCAGCGGGCACTGAGTTATAAAAGAAAATATGAAAAATTAAATAATTCAAGTTATTATACTTAACAGTTTAACAATTTAAATTGATTCAGCCCAGGTTCTAAGACATACGCATTCTTTTTGACATGGGTGTGGATCCAAATGCTATCATGTTAACAAAAGGACTTCAGTTGGCATGAATATGTCTTTGATACTGCTTAGGAAGGAAAAACCCCTCTATGATGTTTCTTTAGATTCAGCTAGTAATCAATAAAACCCAGTACACATATCTTCCCAAAAGCTGAATATTTACCCAAACATAAAGTGTAGATTATCGGGAGACATTTTCTCTCATTTTGCTTTGTGGATTCAAGGTTCAAAGAATCCTAGTGGATTCTAGGGTTTTAGATTGAATGGTTAATAATTTAGGTTGAAGGGTTAATATCATCCTTTGTGTTTTTTGCTTCCGTTAGTCACACCCAAAACTAAGAATGAGTTCTCAAACCCCTCTATAAGGGAACAACTGATTTACTCTGATTTCATGCTCAAGTGTCTCCAAATCTCAGTTCATGTAGTGCAAATTGAACAAATATATCTATATCTGATAAACAGAATTCAACACTTTCCACTCATCCACAGCCGGCATTACTCAACCAGGACCAAAATCAAGTTCTTACTCTACTTTACTTGAACAGCACTTAAATTTCAAATAACCATTCAATAGAATTCATTCATGCTCAACAAAAATCTTAAATCTCTCAACCCACATAGCTCAAATTCAGTAAAATATCATCAACATTTCACTATCTGAAAATTTTGAGACATGTAAAGACATGCATGCTAGGTTTACCCAAATCCCACTTGGAATTCAACTATTCAAGTGAATTGACAGGAGCCCTCACATTAACCATCAGGGTTTGTGTTCAACACTTCCGAGAGTAGAAATTTATAGCTTCTTGGGTGTTCCAATTCTTTTCCCATTTAAACTTTCCAGAGAAAACATGAGAAATTGAAAAGAAAATGTTATGAAAAGGACTTACATGGTGATGAAGATGAGCTGATGATTCTTCTGGATATGAAGGCACAACAAGGTTCCAAAACCATCAAAGGAAGCTTCCCTCTTGACATTGATGATGTCTGAACTGCCAATCCTTGCATTATCTTTTTCTCTGAAAAAACAAATTGTATTACAAGTTCATATCCATTCACTTCACAACATTATAGCCAACTCCAATCAGAATGAAGTAAGAAGTCGTGACATGAAAAATGGATGTTGCCCGGTTGAGCAAGGACAGAGGAATGGAGTGGGTTCACTCTATCTTGGTGCTAAACTTTTTCACGGTCAAGCTCTTGGAGGCAGCCACGTGTACTTGGGAGATGAAATGTGTTAGACCAACGATCTAGGAAGCACCATGCTCCGAGAAAGCTTCCGTGATCGACACATATTCAATAAGAATAGGGTCGAATACGTGTTTGATTTTTTTAAGAAGTATTTTATTTTTTAAAATTATTTTTTAAATATCGAATATACAAAGAATGCACTTGGAATATATCAGAATATGTTTATGATACGTTTAGAATACTTTTTGGGACAAATTTGTAATTTTTTGTTTTATAAAATGAAGTTGAAATTGTAATATTAAAAATTTTATAGGTTAAAAAATAAAGATCATTTTATAATAAAACAAAAATATTTTTAAAACCCTCAATTACGTGAGTCATTGTAAAGAATATTAGAAAAAATAAAAAATTTCTAGATTTTAACTTCTTATATTTTGTATAATTGCTTTAAATATATTTATTGTATGATTGAAGAATAAAACTTAATATTTTATGTATAATATTATATTTTTATTTATTTGACGTATCCTTGTCATATTCGTATCTTATTTTTAAAAAGAAAATTTCGTATGGTTGTATCCGTATTATCAGGGGCAGAGCTAGAAAATTTAGTTTGGAGGGGCCAAATTTACATTATGTAATTAAAATTTAAAAATATTAGCAACCAATTGTAATATAATTTTTTAAAATTTTAGTTATAGTATTATATATCTTGAGAAATTTGTTTACGAAAAAAAATTGAAAATTTGAAAAAAATGCAACTTAAATAATTAGACGGAAAATTGATGTGAGAAAGAAAAAAATTGAGAAGATAAAACGATAAGTTACAACTAAAAAGTGAAGAGGTAAAGAAAAAAAAAATTAGTGAACCAATTTTCCTTCAACAATTAATTGTTTCAGTTTTTCAAAAAACAATTTTTACAAAAAGATTTTGAGTAATTTGATTCCACTTCGGAAAGATATATTTGATTAAAAAAAATAATAATTTTAACTAAACAAAATCTAACAAGTTTTAACAAAACAAGAATATTTTTTTAGTGGCTTATACATAAATTAGTCATAGAACTTGTTATTTGTTAGTAAATGACCATTAAAAGTTTTAGTATATACGATCATTGTTGTGGTTTACAATCTCACAACACTTGTTTTTCCTCCTTTCAATTTGCCATTTAGCAAATGAAAATTGATATATAATTCCAGATGTTTTTCTTGTAAACATCAATTTACAAAAATATTTGATAAGAAATGTTCATGCATTTTTATTGAATATGATGGGACATTAGTGTATTTCACTTTTGAATTAATATAATAGATATTGTACATGTATATATGTAAATGAAATAACAATTTGTTGTGATAAGAATTACAATATTAATGAACTTAAATTTTTATTTCATAATATTTGGACGTTCAAAAGTATGGTTACAAGTTCTAAGTTTAATTTTTTTATATAGTTTTCAAGGGGACACAAGCTAAATTTATTTTCAAATTCTTTATTTGGGGTTAATATATGAGTGTTTTGAAAAGATTTGGGAGGCGCCAAATTGAAATTTTTAAGAAATCTTAGGATATTATTTTAAATTAATTATTTTTTTTAGGGGTATAATAAAATTGATTTAAAAAATTAGGGGGGGGCCAAATTGAAATTTTTAATAAATCTTAGGGTATTATTTAAAATTAATTGTTTTTTTTAGGGGTATAATAAAATTTTAAAAAAAAATTGGGGGGGCCATGGCCCCCCCTGGCTCCGCCCCTGCGTATTGTGTTACACCCGTATCTCGTATATGTGCTTCCTTGCCAAATACTCAAAGTGAACAAAGAGACTATTCTTGTTCATTGTTAAGAGTATTTGTTAGATACTATTTATTGGAGTGAGAAAAAAAATATCTTGTTTGGCATTACTATTAATATTATTACTATCATTTCTAATTGCAAAATAAATGTTTTAAAGATTTTAATTTTTTAAGAAAACATAATGCAAGGTTCTTTCTATATAAAAAAAAAATTCAAAATCCCTCCAAAAATTTAAAGATTAATTTAAGAAAATTTTCAAAACATATAAAGTATTTTAATAAAGATTCAACTATTTTATATTGACTTTTTAAAAAGGCATTAATTTTGAGACATTCCAAAAAATAGCATAGAGATCATTATTTTAAAACAAACGACTACTATTATTATTTTTGTCGGATCTTAAAATCAATTGGTGTTAAGAAGAGCAAACTTTTATCCCATGACTTTTAGCATCCTTTAAGAGTGCAAATATGAGAGTGGTATCCAACAACACTCCCAACATGATGGCACTCACGTGAGTCAAACCCGTGACCTCTAACTTTGATAGCACTTGTCGGATCTCAAGTCGTCTTCTCACCTAAAACCAATTGGTGTTAAGGATGACTAACTTTTAATCTTTTAAAGGCTAACATGCATCCCGTTAAGAGCGCCACGTGAATATCATAACATAAGAGTGGTGTCCAACAACACTACCCCGCACGATGGTACTCACAGGAATCGAACTCATGACTTCTAGCTCTGATACCACTTGTAGGATCTTAAGCCACTATCTCACCTAAAACCGATTGGTATTAAGAAGGACAAACTTTAATCTTTTACAAACTAAAACGCATCACGCATCCTGTTAAAAGTGTCACGTGAATCAACGACAAACATGAGAGTAGTATCCAACAACAATTACTACTACTATTGTCCATGATATAACTTACTTTTTAATATTGGACTATTTTTTAGATATTATGTGGTCTCTCATTTCTTTTTTTAATAAAAATAAAATAGAATGATGTCTTGACTTAAAGAGAATATATATATAGGTGAGCAAGAAATTTTCTTCACATTAAACAAGTAATTGTTGGATATGATATAATTGTAAAAAAGGTAGTTATTAAAAAATATAGCAATCATATTCTAAACCATAAACCCTACATTGTTTAAACTGTGCAAATAAGTACATTTTATCAATTTGAAGAGTAAATTGTCTAAAATACTCTTTTAGAAAATAAAAAATAAAGTTAAAATAAATACATAAGCGGCATTTTGCTAAAATTGTATCCATAATTTGTAGAGGTATTGTGGTCAGTTAAAAAGGGTATTTTTGGGATTTTAGAGTCAAATTTGACAATTAACGGACTAAGGAGATTATTTGCACATAATTTTAAAATGTTAGGGAGTTATATGCTGGAATGGTGTTTTTTGCAAAATTGTACTTCACCAATAAAAAGAAGTCTAAGAAAAGAAGGAAAGATATTTAGAAGAATAAAAGATGATGAAAAAAATAAATAATTAAAGTAAAAGTCTATGGATATAATTCAATTCAATCTAAGAATTGTGATGATATAGAAATTGACACAAGATCCGGGTCAACGCTATCTTGAAAAATACAAGAAAATGGTAACAGGAAGGACATCGGCGTGGTGCCGGTCGACTACGCTCTAACGGTCAAGTTAGAAATCGGAAAGACTTAAGAAGTTGTAAAGGTACTCAAAGGGTATTAATTGCATACCTAGAATATGGATTGCCCCTATATTTATAGAAGTAAGATGAGACTGTATCCGAGTAAGAGACTAATCCTTCAGTTCCTATGCCTATCTGAAGATAAGAGAGTCATGGTCAATCTTCACCTCTCATCCACGTCACGCGAATCACGATCGTCCACATCACATGAAATATAATTGGAGTCAAATACCCCATTAGATGCCCCATGTTCATAAGGGTTGCTTGTCGAACCTTAGGAACACCTTGATCAACCTGTTGGGCCGTGACCCATACTCTTGTGTAAGAGAAAATGAATCTTTAATCTACCCCTAGTCAGAACTCGTTAGGTTTCCAAGTCCGACCTATCCTAAGGAATCCCTAGCAGGCCGGCCCTGGATACCTGGTCTTGGCCAGCCCTGGGTAGTCGGCCTTGGCTAGCCCTAGATACCGGGCCTTGGCTGATCTTGGGTGGCCGGCCTAGGGCAGTTGGCAGGCCCAGTCTCCTTGGTCAGTCCAGTCTCTCTAGCCAGTTCAGTCTCCTTGGCTGGTCCAATCTCCTTGGTCAGTCCAGCGTCCTTTGGCCGGCCTAGTCTCCTTGGTTGGTCCAATCTCCTTGGCTAATTCAGTCTCCTTGATCGGCTTAGTCTCATTTGGCCGGTCTAATATCCTTGGTTAGTCCAGTCTCCTTTGGCCAACTTGGCTAAGGTTAGTCCCTTCTCAACCTTCTATACCCTTATTCTGTACTCTTGGTTACATTCTTATACCTCATGGTGTACTGGCAGGGCATCACCTTTGCATAGTGTATGTCCAATCATTTATTGTGTACAGAAAATACCCTTTCTAGAGAGAGAGCTTCATTTTTCGCTGAGAGGTCAAGTTTCAATAGAGAGCGCGGAAACCTAAACTCCGAGATAGAATCCCTGTGCTCATTTCATGCAGGAGAGATCGATGGCCTTAATTCCTGACTCCACTATAAACAAGATGAAGTGGCTAGGCTTAATACCGACATACCCAGGGTGATAGCGGGAGCCGTTGAGCAGTTCAAGGATTCACCTGAATTTAAAAAAATCTGCACCCAATCTTACGCCGAGGGGTTCAAATATTTTTGAGATTTGGCACAGGGCGTGTACCCAAGAATAGACTTCTCTCGCCTTCAGCTAGAAGATACTGAGGGGCAAGGCTCTTGATTTTGATGATTTTCGTAATATTATTACTTCATGGTGTAGCAAGCCTATGAGCTTCGTGCTACTTCCCTGTTTTCCTGTCATACTGTAACTTAGTAGTAATAAATTGTTATATTTTTTTATACCTTGTTGGAATTAAAAAGCTTATATAAAAATCTTTGCGGGATTTGTCTCGTCATTTGTTAAAACCCCTCTGAATGAGTTATGCCCCAATAGGGTCAATTGACAATGTTTTCGGAATTAATTCATCCTACCTTTTTATTAAAGATCCTCTGAAGGAGGTGTGCTCCAATAGGGTCGATTGATAATGTTCTCGGAATTAATTCATCCCACCTTTTTCATTAAAGGCTCTCTGAATGAGGTGTGCCCCAATGAGGTCAATTGACAATGTTTTCAAAATTAATTCATCTCGTATTTTTCATTAAAGGTCCTCTGAAGGAGGTGTGCCCCAATAGGGTCGATTGACAATATTCTCAAAATTAATTCATCCCGCCTTCTTCATTAAAGGCCCACTAAACGAGGTGTGTCCCAATGGGGTCGATTGACAATGTTCTCGGAACTAATTCATCACGTCTTTTTCATTAAAGGCCCTCTGAACGAGGTGTGCCCCAATGGGGTCGATTGACAATGTTCTCAAAATTAATTCATCCCATTTTTTTTATAAAGGCTCTCTGAATGAGGTGTGCCCCAATGGGGTCCATTGACAATATTCTCAGAATTAATTCATCCCGTCTTTTTCATTAAAGGCCCTCTGAACGACGTGTGCCCCAATGGAGTCGATGTATAATGTTCTCGGAAATAATTCATCCTGCCTTTTTTTATTAAAGGCCCTCTGAATGAGGTGTGCCCTAATGGGATTGATTGTTCATTTTCTATTCTGATTATACCCAAAAACTTAAAAAGAAAAAAAGAAAGAGCTTTTATTGATGTTCAAGTAGTAATAGAGGGTATTTGAAAACACCTCTGAGTTATCATTTTAAGGCACAACACTAAACTAAATTTTAACTGAAACTAAAAAATTAAATGCAACTATAAAAAATCTTATTGATTCCTTAGATGCTTGGCATTCCAAGGATGGGCCAATTATTTTCTTTCCAATGTTTCTAACCAATATGCCCCCTGTCGTTGAGTTCGGATAACTCTGTAAGGGCCCTCCCAGTTAGAAGCCAGTTTTTCAGTGCCTGGGGGTTTGGTCGCCTGAGTTACTTCACAGATTACTAGGTCTCCAGGTTGAAAACTCATCTGCTTGACTCGAGCATTGTAGTACCGGGACATGACTTGCTGATACACTGCCACTCGTACTCGGACCTATTCTCTTCTTTATTTTTGATTTATAGGCCCTCTATACTCAATGTCTCTGATATCTTTTTTTCTATCAGGGAAGTGGTGTAACACTCTCAGTCATTAGTTTGATCTCCCTTTAACTCTCCAACGTCATAGTCAGTGGGGAACCGCATAAGGAGATGGTAAGTGGATGTAACTGCCTTTATGGCATTCAATGTACCTCTTCCTACAATAACGTTATAAGTAGACAGGAAATCTACCATAGAGAAGTTCTATCATCTTTGTGACTTGTCTTGGATTTGCACTAGCGGTGATTGGAAGGGTAATGACACCAAGCGGAAAGAATGTCTCCCCAAAAAATTTGATAAGTGGGGATTTAGTAGGCTTGAGTCTTTCCCTACCCATATTTATCTGGTCAAAGGCTTTTACAAATAGGATGTCAGCAGAACTACCATTGTCGATCAATATTCACCTGATTGTGAAGTTGGCGATAATTAATGTGACTACTAGAGTATCGTCATAGGGTTATTAAATTCCCTTCGCATCGACCTCTGAAAAATTTTTGGTCTGATATTCTATTGGAGGGTGCTTGACTTGGGGGGCGATTCGCCCATTTCGTAGAAATTTTTGACTTTCCTCATATGCACTTTACTAGCTATCTTGGACTCTCTGCCACCTGCAGACCCACCCGAGATAACTCTGATCTCTTTTAGTGGAGGGTTTTTTCGAGTATTGTCATCTTTGCCTTCACATGGGTGTTTCTGTGCCCCTCTCTCATATCCAACCACAAATCTACGTAGTGGTCCCCTGCGAATCAGACTTTCAATTTGCCTCTTAAGTCGATGCACTCATCTATATCATGTCCATGATCATGCTAAAACCTACAATACGTGTCACGAGATCTCTTCGCGGGATCAGTTCTTAGTTTTGAGGGGCATGTCACTGTTGGATCATCTTGAATGTATAGGAGAATTTGGCTTATTGGTGTGTTTAATAAGATAAAACTGAGTCCCTTATCTCGCCGTGATAGCCTATCATCCTGATCTCACGTTGTCTTGCTATAATTAGGGTCCATTTCTTCCTTAATGGAATGTCCTCCCCTTTTTCTATCTGTCTTTCTATCATCATCTCCTTTTTCTTTTTATGAGTCTAGAGCATCCTCAGCATTCATATATTTTTGGGCTTTCATGAGTAGCTCTGACATACTTTCTGGTGGGTGTTTAGAGATTGAATATAAGAACTTTGAGGGCTACAGGCCTCCATGACACACGGTAATTGCTACCTTGTCGTCTAAAGTATTGACCTGCAACATTTCTCTGTTAAACTGGTTGATGTAATCTCACAGTGATTCTCTGTTGCTCTGTCTTACGTTTAGGAGATATGTTGCAGGTTTCCTGTGTCTACGGGCTGCAATGAAATTGCTCACAAACAATCGGCTCAATTCTTTGAAAGAATACACTGAAGTAGGTTTCAGGCTATTGAACCATGCCCGGGCAGAACCTTTCAAAGTAGCAGGAAAAGCTTAGCACATGATCTTATCTGGTACTCCTTGGAGGTACATCAGAGCCTTGTAGGTTTCAAGATAGTCTAGTAAGTCCTTGGTCCTATCAAAGTTTTCAAGGGTTAGTATCTTGAACTTGTTGGGCAAAAGATAACTCATTACTCCAGATGTAAAAAAGGAGATTGGTTTGTTGGACAAGATCCTCCACTGTAGCAGGACCCTTCCCCTTCATGGCATGGGCTATACTTTCAACCTTAGCTTTGAGATCCTACATCTCCATGTCATAATAAGTAGTTTCCCCTACCTGCCCCAAATTTTTATGAGTACGAGCTCTTTTAGACAAAATCAAGTGAATGGGATTAGCCCCAACTTACTCACTTCTGTTATGACTTTGGGCAGCTTCGTCTGTTAAAATTCCATTATCTCGCATAACATAATTCCCTTCTGGATTGACTAGGTTGAGGTGGCTCCGTGATGGCATCGGTGCTACAAGGGAATGCACCAGTGCTACGAGGGGAAGCCATTATAGGATTGTCGCATTTTGTTGGAGCACCTGGATTAGACTTTGATTTAAGTTATGATTCTGGTGTTCCAACACTGCGACACGCTCTTGGTCATTTGGGGCTCCGGGACATACTACAGGCAAGTCTCCATGACCAGGGGGCTGCATGCCTCCTTCTCCCGCTCGGGGATTCTGACACTCCCAAACCCTTGGGACACCATCTTTGCGAATTGGAAGATTGTGGCTGACAGGGGGGTCTTGCCTGACTAGGGGATTGTAACCCACATAGGGATCTAGACCGATAGGCGGGTTGTGATTGGTCGGAGGATCTTGGCTGGCTGATGGGTTGTGACCGGCAGGAGGATCCTGATCGATTGGAGGATTATAACTTGTAGGAGGATCCTGTCCGGCTAAAGGGTTGTGGTCGACAGGAAGATCCTGTCTGGCTGGCGAGTTGTGACCGATATGAGGGTCTTGACCGGCTCCGGTCTCTAACCCAGATCGTAGGTGTATCATGCTTTGTATAGAACAATCAAATTCATGATCGTTCCCACAAACGACACCAACTAATGATGTAGAAATCGACATATGATCTGAGTCAACGCTAACCTGAAAAATACAAGAAAAGGGTAATCGGAAGGACACTGGCGTGGTGCTGGCCGACTATGCTCCGACGCTTAAGTCATAAATCAGAAGGGCTTAAGAAGTTGTAAATGCATTCAAAGGGTATTAATTACATACTTGGAATATGAATTGCACCTGTATTTATACAAGTCAGATGAGACTATATCCGAGTAGGAGATTAACTCTTCAGTTCCCAAGCCTATCCGGAGATAGGAGAGTTGTGGTCAATGTTCACCTCTCATCCATGTCACATGAATCACGATCGCTCACGTCACATGAAATACAATTGGAGTCAAATACCCCCATCAAATTGTATGCTTCAAATTCAATATATTTTTATACGCCACATCAAACAATTAGAGAGGGTGTTTAATAATATTTAAGGAAACCTACAATGAAATTAACTAGATATGTGTTTATATCAAAATTTATGTATATGATGCCTTTTTCCAAGGTTATTTAATGTTTACGTGAGGCAAGAGCTATGTTTGGTACAATGGAAAAGAAAAGAAATGATAACATTAGCGATTAGATAAAGAAAAGAAAGGAAAGAAAATGATAGTGTATCAGTGTTAAACTTTTATCGTCTTTTATTGTGTTTGGTTGAATAGTAAAAGAAAAGAAAAGAAATGATAATTAACATGTTTGAAAAAAAAAAAGGAAAGGAAACTATTTAAATTTTTTACCATTATACCCTTTTATATTTAAAAAAACAAATTTTAGCTTTTATCTAATAAAAGTCAAAGTCATAAAAAGCCCATTCAAAAGAAGGTAATAAAACTTGCTTTTAAAAGAAAGTCGGAATTGTTTTAAATAACAAATTTTATAGACAATTTTGTCTCCTTTTATTTCGTAAAAATTGGTTATTGAGAGTAATTATTTTGGATAAATTTGTCAAGTAAAAACTGTGTTAATTGTGGAAGGAATTTATAAAAATGCATTCACCAAACAACTTTTTTATTTTAAATTTCTTTTTATTGAAGGCATTCTTCAAAGGACTTTTAAATAGAAAGAATTTTAGAATCAGGAAGTCTCCAAACAGGGCCTTAGTTTGTGATATATATGTAGAATGTACAAAGTTGATTAATGTTGGCTCTGATTTGTTCCAATGATTGCTAAAATGAGTATCAATTTAACTTAAACCGCTTCAAACAATAACTAGATCGTGACATTTCCTTTTATTAGTTTGTCAAAAAATGTCTAATTTTTCCTTGTTCAAATTAAAATATGGTGTAGAATGCTCTATAAGACAAATGAATTCAAGCACAAAAAAAAAAGGCTTATTGATTTACTTTCTTGAGAATAATTTTGAATTTTCAAATAAGAATTTTCCGCAAAATATTTTTTTTAAAGCTGAGTTAAAGTTAAAAATTTGTCTTATTTCATATATATATATATTTTATTTTGCTGAAATTGTTTCCTATTCTCTAATGCCATGTTTGGTATGCAGAAATAGAATAAAATGATAATAAGAATGAGAATGAAATGAAATGAAATGGTCATTCTGATTCTACGTTTGGTTGCAAATATGAAATGATGTATGAATGAAATAATGATCACCATTCTAGTGTTTGGTTGGACCAATTTAAAACCTAGAATGAAATGAATTTCAAATTGAAATCTCTAAAATACTCCTCTCAGTGACAAATAAATTAAACTAATAAAATAGAATTATTCTATATTTAAAAAAAATAAATAGTGGTGGTGGTGGAAGGCGGCGACAACAGAAGCGGCGATGATGGTGGAAGGCGATGACGGTGGTGGAAGGCAACAATAGTGTAGCAAGTTATGGTTATGGAAGGCACCGACGCTGGTGGTGGAAGGCATTTGTGGTGTAGGTGGCGGTAAAAGGCGTTGGTGGTGTATGTGGAAGACGGCGACAAAGGTGGTGGAAGACAGTGGAGGTGGTGGTGGTAGACTGGTAATGGCGACAGTGGTGGTAGTTGTTGGACTTGGAACGTAAGGATTTTTTGGAACATGATTTTTTTTTATAAAAAATTACTTGGGGAATAGGATGGTCATTCTATTGGTTGAGATGAGGAATGAATTTTCATTCTTTTTCATTTCAAGGGAATGACTTGGAATGGTCATTCCCACTTTAATTTTTCTACCAAACAAAAGAATGGATGAGACAAAAAATGTTGAAATCATTGTTCCATTCTATTCCTTTCCAACACAACATAAATTCTTACAACTTTTAAATAGAGTATTCACATTTCAAATAAATGATGAATAACCAATATGCTATTTTTGTTATTCATTCGAATAAAGAATGCTGAAATCATCATCATAATCCACAAGAACTTATATACAAAATCAATAGTCTATAAAGTAATGATACATATACTGAATTTGGCAACTTTCGAAATGTAAGTGGGGTGGTAGACCCTACCACATGACGTTATGTGGTGGGATCCATCACCCCACTCACAAAACACACATTCGAAAATAGTTAGATTTGGAAAAAAAATCATTATTCTATTCTATATTTATATTTTTGTGACTTATCCTTATAATGTATAACTCAATCAAAAGCGAAGTCAGCATGTACTGCCGTGGGGGAAGGGCTCGAAGCCATGCTGACCCCACTAGCTTTTTTAATTTTATTTTTGTTAGGGAAATTTTTTAAAACACTTTATAATTCACACAAACAAAAAAAATACAAAAAATATATAATTGAGTAAGACACAACTCAACCATCAATTTTATAAGATCAATAATATTAACAATAAAATAAAACATAAGAAGCAATACATAAATACACGTGAGATGAGGATATAATTAAAATAATAATAGATAAAAATAAGGTTAAAGAATCGCTGGCCTAATTGGGAGGCATGTGTAAACACATTGGGTTAAAGTTAATAGTCTTCCTTTTCGTGCAGGTACATACAGTACTAGTCAGCTCCAAGATATAACTCAACCAGTTCATATTGGCGTCTCCTCTATGTGCACGACCACATGAAGACTAGGTCCAAGTCTATATGTGTCGCGTTGTCCATAAACTCAAAAAGTAGTGTAATTCATACACATATATAAGCATAGATTGAATATAGAGATGCAATAGAAGAAGAAGGTGGGAGTATCTCTCTTTATATTTTCAACTTACAACCTAAACCCCAAATGAAAGATAGAATGCTTTATATATAGAATAAATATCTAACAGTTAGGATGTACAATGATGAAAATTATTATTGAAATAATTCCACCATAAATATAATTTAACTACTAACATAATATTCACATTAAACTATCATAAATATATTTTTATTAAAATATTCCTAACAATTTTATCATGTCTACTGAATCAAATTTCATACTCCGCCTTTTAGCTTAGAGCATCAGCAGTGGGTTGGCCAGACGCAAGTCTAGTCAACCAAACATGACTGTAGCCAATTAATATATTGGCTTAAATTGTGGGATCCACCAATGGTTGGCTAAGTGTTTCGTTGGATTCGGTGAAGCACATAGCCAACTAAATGCATTTATTATTATCTTTTTTGTCTTTACTTTTATAGAAGTTCGTGCCATATATATATATATATATATATATATATATATATATATATAATACCCCGCTCCAACACATGATATGATATTGTCCGCTTTGGGCCTAAGCTCGCACGATTTTGCTCTTGGGTTTTACCCCAAAAGGTCTCATACCATTTGAAGAGAACATACTACATATAAGCACATCCCCTTTTTCATACCCAGGCAATGTGGGATTGAGCATCCTGTACCTTGTTAGTGTGGTAGCTCAGCCCAGTGTTTATTTTCGCACCCGCCCACTCACACCCGTCCACAAGGGTTACTACAATCCACCCCCCTACAGGGCCCGATGTCATCGTCGGCACACTTCCGGCTGGGTTTAGGCTCTGATACCAACTATAATACCCCGCTCCAACACATAGTATGATATATATATATATATATATATATGTATAATTTAATTAAATCTCAATAACTTTCACTACAAATTGAATTTTTTGATGAAACTAATTCTGTTAGAAAAATAATTTCGAGAGCTTTAATTTGAGTACCACTTAGACTATTTTTTTTGACTTAAAACAAAAAAATTATGAACTTTTCAAGTTAAAAAAGTATAATTTTTTTTAACATATATATCTATATACATAAAATTTTAGATTAATTTAATTGTGTGGGTAGTGAAAATCTAGAGAACCTATTGTGGAGTCAAAATTTAGAGATCCTGACATAATGATGTGGCTGGCTAAAATGCTGAGGTGACAGACTAAAATTCAAATTTGGAGAACCAAATTTGGCTAACCCATAGTGGATGCCCTTAGTTACATTTTTTTTTTCTTTTTTTTTTTTTTTTTATCTCGGGAACAAGTTTATAGGGTTTGACAAATATGAGAATCATAAATTTCTCAAACAAGTTCTTAAAGAACAAGAAGAATCAAATCCTCCAGCTGAGGTGGTGAATGATGATGATATATAACTAGCATTACTAATGAGTTCATTGGACTTCCTTTGGAACTTGAAAACCATATGAGAACGTAAAAGAAAAGAAAAATAGATGTAGGAAGTTTTATTTCCCTTGTTTGATGGAAAATTTCAAGGAAAAGAAAATATGGAGAAAAGAAAAATGAAGAAAGAGAGTTTCCTAAAGCATTGCAGAAACCTAATTCTGGTATTGAACAACTAGAAAACAAGGAGAAACTCAGTAAAAAAAAAAAAAATTATGAATAAGTTCATTTCCTTTCTTTTTCCTTTTTCTTCTCTTTTCTTTTCTTTCTTATTGTAGACATTAAGAAAATCATTAAGTGCGTCAGTTAGGAAGAATTACATAACACGTTGTTTAACTGAAACTGTAACCTTAAATAGAAGGAAATATAATTATTGAATTGAGTTGAGAAATAATTTATTATTTCCGTTAAATTATTCTTAACAGAAAGAGAGGTGTCTCTTACCTCCTTATAGTCATTCGAGCGCAACCAATTTCTCTACAAATGAGTCATCGGTCACTTGATTTGAGAGAATATATTTGGACTCAAATTATGAGTTGGGATCAAGAACTTTGACAAGCCCATATCTGAATGCCCAAAAAATATACTTTCTCCAGAAAAAAATATATTTATATACAACCGGATGTTAATCAATAATACCATTTTATTTTTCTCTAGCAAGAAACTCCACACACCCCTTTATCTCTATACTCTATAGAAACGTAAACTCTCACATCTAATTTTAAAATACGGAAGAGATCGATACCACTAGGCTACAATATTTGATAATCTATAATACCGTTTGAGTAGTTGAGTTTTCCATACACATAATGTGAACACCTAGTTATGTGTATTAGAATTAAGCTTTTAATTTGTCAAGCCAGAGAAAAATGTCAAAGGTTGAAAATTTTGAATTGCTTTTTATATGCAAAGTCTGGTTCAAATTATGTTAAAAAAGACTTTGGCTACAAAAGAAAGTACAAGTCACCTTAGAATTTCATACTAGTATATTATTGAGGCATGTTTCCGAGACTTAAATGGTCATCAATCTAGCTTTGATTCACTTAAATTTTAAGTAGATCGAGATTTAGATAACACCAGTTTAACTTAAGATACATTGTAGCTTCTTAGAACTCTGAGAGTTGACCATGCGGTCAACTCTAGCCAGCTCGATCTTAACTAATCCTAAAAACTCTTTTAGTCTTTTTTAATAATATTAATTTGTGTTAAACCATGTGTCTGGTGCAGAATAGAAATTTAATATGAGGTTAATTAATTAAAGAAAATTAAGATTCAAGCAAGTTTAGTAAATTATAAATCTTCATTCATGCTAGGAAGCAGAAAAGAAAAACCAACGAGTCAAAGTTTTAGGTTAGACCTGTAGTGAAATTTTACATTGGATGAGAAATTTGATGACACAAATATCATCAACCAACGTTTTAATTTGGCCAAATTGCATTAAATCTCCCTGTACCATCAAAAAGTTACAAAATACCCTATTCTATATTTTTTTTTACAAGAAACTCACTCAATTTATCAGTCCACGTGTCACGTACATTGCACGTGACAACTTGATTTTTTTTTCAATTTTCATACTTTGGAGGAGATGATTTATAACTTTTGATAAATTGAAAAAGTTTGTTGTTAAAAAAAATAGTAGTAGAGGTGAGTGTTTTGTAACTTTTTGATACTGCAGAGGGATTTAGTACAATTTGACCTTATTATAATGTAAATTGGGATGTTAGGTCTTGGTCCATCTTTGCCAAATGTGGAGAAATTAAACTTGAGACTTAACTGATTTCAATCAAATCAAATTATAATTTAAGTAGATCAACAAAAGACTTCGACTCTCTTTGAAAGAGTTTCCTTATTATAAAATTCCTTCCATTTAAAAGACTTTTGAAAAATATTTTCAATAAAAATAATTTAAAAGAAAAAAAAGTTGTTTGGTGGATGTATTTTTTAAAAATTCTTTTCACAATTAATACATTTTTCACTTGATAATTTTATCTTTAATAATTACTTTCAATAGGCAAGTTTCACGAAATAAAATAAGATAAAATTGTTTATAAAATTTGTTACTTAAAATAATTCTAACTTATTTTCAAAAGTAAATTTTTTGGATTTTCTTTTAATAGATTTTTTTAAAACTTTGACTTTAATTAAAAATTCACTTCTCTTATTTTACTAAATACTAACAATATTTTAAAAAGAAGTTATCAAAGTCAATCGAGCACTTGATTTATTAATGAAAAAGTCGTGATACATTATTTGAAAGTCAGACGTAATTATGTAATTGAGAATTAGTCCGATTAGATATTATTTTTTATACTGAAAATTAAATAATGATTGAGAAACTTGGTGGAAATGAGCCAAACGCTAAAGAATGGTGATTGGGTACAGGCACTAACGCCGGTGGGTGGTGGTCTCAATTATTTTATAGATGAAAGTCCAGTCAAAGGCTCGAGGGATGGCACGTTGTTCTCCAACCATCTACCAATTCATTATAGTATAAAAAAATATGATGCTTTATGTGATTGGGCGTACTATTTTATTTTTCAAACTAAAATACTTATTGCCCAGACAAATATCCACATTGACAATGATTGATTTGGACATAAACTAAGTGCCTAGGGAGAATTTACTGAGCCATCAATCCAATCTCACACCCCTCCCTCTCATATAGTGGGTGGGGCCATCGGTATACTCACCTCCATGAGATAAGCCCATCCTTCGTCTTCTCATTCTTTTATTTATATATATATATATATATATATATATATATATAAAAGTATGTATATTAGATAAAATGATTTTAGATAGCAAAAAAATATTTAGAAGTATAAATTTATTTTTTAATAACTTTTGATCATTAAATTGATCTTTTTGTTTTTATTAGATCAAGTTTAAATGTATATATATATATATACATACAACCGTCTTATCTTGAAAAGAAATTCATCAATTACAGTGATTCTTTATTCAGATGGCTAAGTTTTTATCGTGGAGCGTTGCGTCAATATTTTAGATTGACATAACTCCATAATTATAATCAGTTCAATTAATTCATATGACACTAGCTGAATTGGCCTCTTATATATATATATATATATATATATATATATATATAGTAGAGATATCGGCCAACAAGCTTGTTAATTGTGGCAGGTCTGTTAACTACTCAAGTGTGGAACTTATCATGCGACAAACTGACATGATAAGTGTCGACTTGTTACTTTACAAATATTCTTAATCATCAACTTTCTACTTCAAAAAGTTATAAAATTTTAATCATTAGCATAACTACTAGGCATTTTAGTAACGGAACTTGTGTTAGACCTAGTCGTGGAGACAAGGTTAAGTTTGCTTAACGAGCTTTTAAAGCTTTTAAGTTATTAGCATATTTAAAATTTTTATCCATAAAATTTGATTAGAAATAAGTCATTTTTTTTACTTGAAAATTTATAATTTTGTAAGCGATAAGTACAGTACATCCAATAAAAAAATAAAAAAATCAAGAAAATAACTTAATGCTAACTCTCTCACTTCACATTTTAAAGGTTGAGACTTGGGTCCTCTGAGGATTGGAGATTCAAGTTTTCATTAGAGTAATATTGGGTGATATATATTTTAAGTTATGGGTACATTAAATATGACATCTCTTTTACTTTTTAATTAGATAATTGAGATACCAGAAAGAGAAAAAAGAAGAAGGGAATGATGCTTAATATTGAAATCATGAAAATGTTCAATTGTAGAAGTGTTGCTAAAAATAACAATAATAATTGTAGAGGTGTTTATTTTGGTAATTAAATAACACGATTGATGCAAAAAGTATGCTAAAAAGATTGCAATATATAATTTAAGAGTAATGATATATATATATAATTTGAGATTTTTGAAAGTTAATTATGTGAGTTGAGTGGTGGGCCTATCATATGACAACAAAAAATATAACGAATTATGGTATAAAAAAAGGTTTACGGAATTAGTTACCAAAAAAACAAAATCTACAGGTCTAATAAGGATCATTTGTACCAAAAAAAAAAAAAATCTACTTAGTTACTTAATAAAGAAAAAATTCTACAAGTCCACTTTGTTTTAGTTTTTCTATAGAAATACTCTTTTATAACATAATAAGACTAAAATATATTTACTCAATAATTTTATAAAATCCATTTTCTAAACAACAGTTAAAGAATGTAATTTTAGATTGGCTATCTTTTTATTTTTGCTATGATTTCTTTTTCCTAAAAAAGTACTTGAGAGTCCGGGTTTATAGAAAAAAAAAAAAAGGAAAAGAAAAAAAGAAAAGAAAAGAAACCATATATATTTCGAGAGAGATGGAAAGGAAACTTCTGAGTGAGACTTGAGAGTCCACTTGACTTTTTCGTCCGTGTGGAATTCCTAGTACCTACCTTACCTACAACCTGTCCTAATCTTAAAAATCCGAATTTTCTCGCTAGAAAAGAAAACTTTTCTGGCCTAGAAAGTTCAGTTCTTTTACCTTTTTCCAGCACTGAAAAAAAACCAGAAAGTAGAGAGAGAATCTAAAGATCATACCCAGATATTACTTAGAAAGATGTTACCATATGGATGAAGAGAGAGGTAAAAAAGCATGTTTGTTCGGCCATTAGAGCACCATATGAAGATTTTTCACCATCCTATTACCATTCAAGGCGTGGGTTTGTGTGCTACTATGCTTCCTTGTTAAACTTTCCCAAGTATTATAATCCCAGAAAGTCTGGGATTCATTTGAATTTGATTTGATTTGTTTTGATTTCAAAAGGCTCCTTCCATAGTAAAGGTTTGATTTTTTCTTTACAGAGAGCTTGCGTGTGGATTGAAAGATCCCAAATTCTTGGAAACTGTTGGAATTTGGATCTTTCTAGATTTTGTCTTCTAATACTTGGATTCTTATGGTTGTTTCTTTGTCATCATCTCAAGGAATGACTTGAATATTGCTGGTTTTGCTGTTTTGGGTGCCTCTTTTGGGGTGAGTGAAGGACTCAAAAGGTATGTTAAGGCCTTGATCTTTGATGGGTTTTTGAATTTTGTGCTGTGGGGTTCCTTTCAAGTGGTTAATTAATCACTTCCTTTTATTTGTCATTTCTGAAATAGCCATTACCTTTGTTTAAACTTCTGAATTGTTGGGTTCTAGGAAATGGTTGATTCATCACTTTTTTGAATGTGCATTAAATTCTTTGGACCCTTGGACTGGTTTGTCAAAGACTGGCTATTTGGGTTCAATGCAGAAACCCCTACTTCTTTGGTTTCTAGTCAAACAAAGGATTGTATTCCTCACTCTCTTGTTACATATTGGCTCTTTTTGGTGATTGAGCATATGATATTTGAACCTTCTTTTAGAAATGAGGGATTCTATATCTTAGTGGTGGATGCTATGATTGTGTTGACTTGTAGGAGTTGTTAACATATTTGTTTATGCTGTAAGTTTGCTTTACTGGAGGGTTACTACTTACTAGAATGTCCGGGTTTTTTGGATCAAGGAGAGGTTTGGTTTTAAGATTTACTGGGATATTATTAGTTGTTGCTCTAGTGTTTTGCACTTCGGAGGGGTTGAATTCGGAGGGGCTTTATCTCTTGGAGTTTAAGCGTGGCATTCAAGATGAATTTAACAATCTGGGTAATTGGAATTCGAGTGATCAAACACCCTGTGGATGGAGGGGTGTGAATTGCACATCTGATTATGATTCGGTGGTCTGGTTGCTCGACTTAAAATCAATGAATCTTTTGGGGATCTTAAGCCCAAGTATTGGTGGTCTGGTCAACCTAACTTATCTTGATGTTTCTTCCAATGGGTTTACCGGCAATATTCCCAAGGAGATTGGGAACTGCTCGAGACTGGAAAGTCTTTATTTGAACAATAATCAGTTCAATGGACAAATTCCTGCTGAATTGGGTAATCTGTCTTGTTTAAGAGAGTTGAATTTGTGCAATAACAAGATCTCCGGCCCCATTCCAGAGGAGCTTGGAAAGCTTTCCTCACTGGTTGAACTGGTGACTTACACCAACAACCTCTCGGGTCCATTGCCTCATTCTCTTGGAAATCTCAAGAATTTGAGGAAATTTCGAGCGGGGCAGAATATGATTTCTGGAAGCATACCCTTGGAAATAGGTGGTTGTGAGAGCTTGGAGTATCTTGGTCTTGCCCAAAATAATTTAGAAGGGGATATACCCAAAGAGATTGGTATGCTTGGGCGCTTGACAGATCTAATTCTTTGGGATAATCAGCTGTCTGGTTTTGTCCCACAAGAGCTTGGCAATTGTACGAATCTTGAGACCCTTGCTTTGTACGTGAACAGTCTTGTAGGAGAAATTCCTGTGGAGATTGCAAGCCTCAAGTTTCTGAAGAACTTATACCTATACAGGAATAAACTGAATGGATCAATTCCAAAGGAGATTGGGAATCTTTCTTTAGCTACAGAGATCGATTTCTCAGAGAACTATTTAACGGGAGAGATTCCAACAGAGTTTAGTCAAATAAATGGTCTAGAATTACTCTACCTTTTCGATAACCAGCTGACGGGTCTGATTCCAATAGAGCTTACGGGCATGAGAAACTTGACAAAGCTTGACCTTTCAATTAATTACCTCACCGGCTCTATTCCATTCGGATTTCAGTATCTAACCAAAATGATCCAATTACAACTTTTCGACAATTCTCTGAGTGGTCGAATTCCTCAAGGGCTTGGACTTTACAGTCAACTATGGGTGGTTGATTTTTCAGACAACCACCTAACAGGAAGAATTCCTCCGCATATTTGTCGCCGTTCTAACTTGATTTTGCTGAATCTGGGGTCCAATAAACTGTATGGAAATATTCCTACTGGGATCACAAGCTGCAAAACACTGGTGCAGCTACGTCTTGATGGAAATATGTTGACTGGGAGCTTTCCTTCCGAATTGTGTAAATTGGTGAACCTTTCTGCTGTTGAACTGGGCCAGAACAATTTCAGTGGTCCTATTCCTCACGAGGTTGGGTATTGCCAAAAGTTGCAAAGGCTTGATCTCTCGAACAATTTCTTTTCATCTGAGTTGCCAAGGGAGATTGGAAATCTGTCACAGTTGGTCAGTTTTAATATTTCATCTAACATGTTCACTGGACAGATTCCACCAGAAATTCTTAACTGTAAGATGCTTCAACGACTTGATCTTAGCCAAAACAGTTTTGTAGATGCTATACCAAATGAGCTTGGTGCCCTTTCACAGTTGGAGCTTCTCATGCTTTCAGAAAATAAGTTTTCTGGAAATATACCAGCTGTATTGGGCAATCTTTCTCATTTGACAGAGTTGCAGATGGGTGGCAACTCTGTTTCTGGTGAGATACCATCAGAGTTGGGTGCTCTCACAAGCTTGCAGATTGCGATGAATCTTAGTAATAATAATCTCTCTGGCAGCATTCCGCCTCAGTTGGGAAATCTTATTTTACTTGAATTCCTCCTGCTTAATAACAATCATTTGAGCGGTGAAATTCCGAGCTCATTTAAAAATTTATCAAGTTTACAGGGTTGCAACTTCTCATATAATGACCTTACTGGGCCTCTGCCTTCCATACCTTTGTTTCAGAATTTGGCTGTCAGTAGTTTTATTGGAAACAAAGGGCTTTGTGGTGGGCCTCTTGGGGATTGCAGTGGAACTTCATCTACTAATTCAGTCCCACCATCTGTGGAAGGGGTGGATGCGCGTCGGAGTAAGATCATTATTGCAGTAGCGACTGCCGTAGGTGGAGTTTCTCTTATTCTAATTGTAACTATTTTATATTTCATGAGGCGTCCAGCTGAGGTGGTTGCTTCCTTGCATGATAAAGAGATGTCGTCTCCAGTTTCGGATGTTTATTTTCATCCGAAGGAGGGGTTCACTTTCCAAGCTCTGGTTGAGGCTACAAACAATTTTCATGACAGTTATGTCATTGGAAGAGGTGCTGTTGGGACAGTTTACAAGGCTGTTATGCATTCTGGACTAACAATTGCTGTTAAGAAGCTTGCATCTCACAGAGAGGGGAACAACATTGAAAGTGGCTTTCAAGCTGAGATTTCAACCCTGGGAAAGATTAGGCATCGCAACATTGTGAAGCTGTATGGTTTTTGCTATTACCACAGTTCCAATCTGCTTCTTTATGAGTACATGGCCAGTGGCAGCTTGGGTGAATTGCTTCATGGGTCATCTTGTAGCTTGGAATGGCCAATACGCTTTATGATTGCTCTTGGGGCTGCTCATGGTCTTTCTTATTTACATCATGACTGCAAGCCAAAGATCATTCATCGTGATATAAAGTCTAACAATATTCTACTTGATGATAAATTTGAAGCACATGTTGGTGATTTTGGTTTGGCGAAGGTTATTGACATGCCTCAATCAAAGTCGATGTCTGCAGTTGCAGGATCATATGGATACATAGCCCCTGGTATGCTCTCTCTTTGGCGCTTCCCATGGCGGTATATTATTTGTGTTTCTAGGTTCATCATTGACACTGTTGACCTATATATCAATATCATCAACAGAAATATATATATATATATATATATATATATATATATATATATTTTGGTCCTAGGAATTATTGAATTTTCATTCTATGAGGTGTTGATGGAGAAGTACCTCCTAACTGGAAATCCTTCTGACTCTACTTTGATAAGCCAGATTATTAGAATATGTTAAGTTTTGGACTTTATATAGTCTTAATACCTTGATGGTTAAATGTTTTTAAGGTTCTTCTAAGATATACATATGCCAGGATTCTTGGATTCCATGATATATTCAATGCCAAGAATAGTTATTTTGTTCTCTCAAATGAGTTTTATAAGTACAAATATAGTTATGGGGCTGAGTCATTATCAAGATTGGACATTGTTGTATTGATGTGAAGTTTTGTATTCTTTTTGTATATTGAGGTTTTAATTTAGGTGTCGTTTAGATGGTTGAGTGAGAATATAATGGAGCAAAAATTATGCAGACATTCAGTTTTTTGTACATACTACAGGCTGACATAACTTCCCTTTTTTTATTCTGTTTCTTTCTCTTAATATGTTCTCTGCTATACTAGTTTCTAAAGAGTGTAGTTTTTTTCTATGAAGTATACGTATGCATCTAGATCTCGTCTGAAGTTTGAGTTGCTCTGTTGTATTTATGTCATTTATCTTTTCACATCTAATGGATTTATTGCTAAAAATTTGACAGTTGTCCCAAATGACCACACAAAATTGATGTCAGGTCTTTTCATGAAATAGTAAATCATAGATGCTTCCATTTTTCGTAGTGCTGGCATTCTGTAATAGCATTCTTCCTTAAATTCTATGGATAACTCAGTGTGTAATCCAGTTTCCTTGACATCCATGAACTTGCCTTAAATGAATGATTTCTAATACCATGAGTGATCCTTGTAATCACCTACGTGCCTTAAACAGCTCGGTGGGATTCATGGGAATACCTCCACTGTTTAGCAGCTGCTCCAAACTAAGGTTGCCTTGTGTTGCTGGTTGCACATTGGTTTATTTTATTATTATTTTTCTTTTAAATTGAGTATTGGAATTAGAATTGAATACAACTATTCACTTGCTGGTGAGTTTTAGAGGGATAAGATAGACAATAGAGAGAGAGAGAGCCAAAACTATATCATATTTTCGTTAATTTCCGTCGATCTCTAGCGTACCACATTTTTTGCTTAAGAGACTAATTATAGGACTTACAAAACCTTAATAACACATAAAAATTGCCTAAAGTACATTATAACTGATATGCTATCTTATAACGCCTGAATTTATTTCCGAACCTGCTAAAACTCCAAAAATGTTTTAAAAGAATTGCATCATTATTTCTGAATATTCCTAATAAAACTAAGACCACATATATTAACTGACATATCACTTCTCATGGGTATTGCATTAATTAGGGTGCATTGATCCCATGTTTTATAAAGGGAGGCAAAGGCCATTTATGTGTTGATTTTTGTCAATTGAGGGTGCTAGAAGTGGTGGTTGCTTGATGTAATGGTAAAAGCTCTAATAAGTATTTACTCAAACTACATATATTAATCGTCATATTGTTGATATTAGTTTAGAACACCATAGGAGTCTTATTTTATGATCTTAACTGATCTTAGTGCAAAATGCCTAAAGCTGAATTTTATATCTAATGATTACTAAAAATGTAAAGCAATAACCTTATTTATTTGGTGCAATCTAATTGTCAATTGGTTTTTGATTTGGTGAACCTAACTGAAAATAGTTCAAGTTTCCAATAAGACAAATCACATATATTAATTTTTAGTTGTTGCAAGCAAGGACTTTCTAGGTTTGTAGAGTCCTAACTAATTTAACTTAATTGGATTTTTTTTTTCTTAGTATTCACTCTAAAGAGGGAATGAGGGATACACTTAAACCCACACACACATGAAATTGTTTTGTTTTATATTATTGTATTACCAAATATTCATAGTTTTTATCTTCAAATTGTATGAAAGTTTGCTTAATGTGAAAATTCATCAAGGACAATTGTAAATGTAAAAAACAAAATGTTAACTCAATAATTTCATATAGGCAGGGCGGATGCTCTGCATGTGATATTGGTAAAAGAAGGAAAAACTCAAATTTGAAAGCAGAGAATGGCTTCTTACTGTCACATGGAGAGATGGATGTGAACTCCACCTCATCCTATTAAATTTCAGTTGATCAAATATATCCTTAATTATCAATAATATCATATATCACAATATTATATAACATATAATTTATTCAAATATACATGACGTGTACATGTAATTGTATCCAACTTTTGGACATATTTCAAACAAGCAATGATATCATGAAATATACCCGACGAGTCCATATAAGAAGGTTTGACACCGGGGGTCACACTCAGCACCTGATACATATACCTGACAAGTCCATGTAACATAGATGTGGTGTGTTGAGAAGAGATTGTTCTGAGTTTTTTCTGGTATTTCAATTAGGTTTGGTCTGGTAGTTCAATGGGGATCAGTAATAGCAGTAAATGTGACTTGTTGATTGGATAAAAAAGGGTACCCAAATTTTTTTATTTCCAATTATTGAAATTTCCAAATTTTACCTGTTATATTCAGTTTGAAAGGATGGTTTATTTATGGTCCTTGCTTCATTAAAAACCTATCTAATTCTTGAGTTCTCAGCCATATGATTTGTGTGATCTCGCTTGGTCATCCATGCAATATTTTTTGTTAGATACATAAAATAAACAGCTTATTGGTCGTAGACTTATATGCCTCATTTATTCATTTTGCTTGACAAATTTATCCAAACAGATAGGTAGAGAGGACAATTTTAATCAATCTATACTCTCTCTTTCCCAGTTGAGTTATGCACTTATTCTTGGATTGAAAATTTTGAAATTTATCCCTTTGTAAGTGACTAATGATTGGCCTTCTTTTCATGCCAGAATATGCATACACTATGAAAGTCACAGAAAAATGTGATATCTATAGCTACGGGGTGGTTCTGTTGGAGTTGCTAACAGGAAAAACTCCTGTTCAGCCCCTAGATCAAGGAGGCGATCTTGTCACATTTGCGAGGAACTATATTCGAGAGCATTCATTGACACCTGGGATACTTGACTGCCGATTAAATTTACATGACGAGAGAACCATCAATCACATGCTTACTGTCTTAAAAATTGCTTTAATGTGCACGAGTATGTCCCCTTTTGACCGGCCATCAATGCGGGAAGTTGTGCTGATGTTGATCGAGTCCAATGAGCGAGAAGGGAATTTCATTTCATCTCCAGTTCATGATGAGATACCTTTGCAGGATGATGCTTCGTGAACGTATTCAACAATTCCCCAGGTTCATTAACACACATAATTTCCTTTAGTTCTAAATATTCCTTGTATTATTTACCATTTAAATGATAAATATCATCATGTACATCCATCTTTCTTCTCAAATAAGATTTCATCACTCATTTTCTAGTACAAAATTGATGTTGCTCTCTCTCACTCTCTATCTCTCTTGTCGTTTTGAAATCAATACATAATAGGAAAATAGAATGTACCTATTGCAACAGAACTGTAACTAATTGTATCTTGAAGTTCATGTATCTGTTTGGCCATCTATTCTATGATGATCTAAGATTGCGCTTATATTCTATCCATTTTTATGAATATTTATTTATTTTTATTTCACAATTGAATTGGTTATGAAATTTGATGTCATTCCTCATGAACAGAAGATTGCGGCTTATGTTATTTTTGTTTTAAATCATTGCTTTGGAAACCTTATAAATAAATAATTCAATGACTAAAGATAATATATGATTATCTAGCTCCCAGTTGTTTTGCCATTAATGTGTTTAACTTCTTCATTTTCTTGCTCCTGTTAGGCCCTTTATTTAGCTGATTAGTGATAAAATTGCGTAACGAAAAATAGTTTTGGTAAAAGAATAATACAAGAATTATTCCTGGTCACTCTCATTCCAATGGGAATAAATATTATATATTCTTCTGTTTTTCTGTTTGGCTGTGTTTATTTCCACCCATTTTTCAAGAATGCAGTTTTCAAAAATTTCAGGAGTATTTCAATATTCTTACTGGTGATTTATTATCTGCCTTCTGCATTTTTTTTAAAATTTATTAAATGTGTGAAACATGAGTTAAAGAGATAAATATAAAACTATAGCTATAGACTGGAATGGTACTTCTGGTATGTTGGGATCTAATGAGAAAAATTGAGTGCCTAAAGTAAAGGAACTCATACCCATGGTGGCAATAGGAGATGGGTGATATTGAAGCTGAATGTATAGATTTGGAGTTACAGGAACCTATAGCCCTAACTAGAAACTTTGGTATTATTAACAGTAACTAATACATGATCCAACAGGAAACTGAGAACTTGGAAGGAAGAACTGAGCAGTTTGAAGAGGATTTTGCACATATATGTGAAATGATTACGTGTATATATATATATATGAAAAAAGTTATAGCAAATGAACACACTCACAACATGCTCCTAGTGGGGCTCAAACTCTCAACCTCTCCTTTGGGAGGAGAGATCATAATATCTGGGCTATTGGCCTGGTAAATGATTAAATATTTTGTGTCATTTTATTTATTTTATATTTTATTTTGAAGATAATTTAAAGCATGTTATACAGAACGGTAATGCTACTCTGGTCGAATAGTTAGACATAAACTTTTACATCTATAGGATACATGTCTGTCTAAGTATCATTGAAAGATAGTGATTTTAGTTCAGAGGGTGTAGTGTATTTGGTCAGGGAAAAAAAATTAGCGTAACAAATATAATTTTTTCATATAAAAATGCAAGCAAGAAACAAAAAACATAGCAAAATCACTATCTTTCAATGGGTAGTGTAGTATTCTTAATCTAATTTCATATCAATATTCATGTAAAGTGAAACAAAAAATATCTAAATACTAGTTAAACTATGAGCCATGTTAAATCAATCATACTCTCTCTCTAAGCGCTTAACTAACATAGACATCTCTATTGTTATTTGACATTTCTATTGTTACTTGCTATCCAATCCGATGTCTGGTTTAAGATCCAATGCTTCTACCCAAATCAAGGTGAGTGAAACAATTCAGCCATCAACGTATGAATCTACGTAAAACACCATCTTTTATTTTGTAACGAGACAATTCAAAATCAAAATTAATTATCTCTCTGAATGACCTAATTTTCTAAATAATCAAAGCCTTACAAAATTCAGTAAATTAAAGGTCCTAGTTTAAGATGTACTTTTCAAACATTAAAAATATTTAAGAAATATCTGAATGAAACTTGAAAGTCAAAACCCATTACTGATTAATTTTTTAAGTCAGAAGCATAATAAGATATAATATCAAAATATCATTACAATTGGTCCAAAGAAAGAAGAAAAGAAAAAAAAAATAGAAAAATTAACAATTGCATGAGGTTCAGATTTGGATTAAGAGAAAAGAAAAGAAAAGATCAAAAGATAGAGGAGAGGATTTGATACACAATTTTGCGAAAGAGGAACGTTTGTGTCACAGCAACGAAGCAAGAACTTGTTGCGTTATATCTTGCCCCGTTTTTTATTCTTGTTTTCTAAAACTTATTAGGCTCTAAGAGAATTGAGCCTTTCTATTTAAAAGAAGTGTATTAATCCAATAGATAAAACGTATTGAACTCCAATAAAATTAGATTTTCTATTTAAAAGAAGTCTATTAACCCAATAGATGAAACATCCCATCTAATTTGCAAGGTAAAAAATAAATTGAGAGGGAGTATTTTTAAAATTTTTAAAAAAACTATACATATATTAAAGAAAAAAAAAAAAATGGGGGGCCCCTGGGAATAACATAAGCAGAAGGCGGCATTAAGCAACTTGCATGAATAACATTAGAGGAAAGATGTTACAAAGATCCAAGTTATGGTTTATTGTATTTTTAGAAAACATTATGGTCTAGAATGATATTATGTTAACTTCAAATCTCTCTCTCTCTCTCTCTCTCTCTCTCTATATATATATATATATATATTTGGCCTTGAAGTTGTTTAGCCAGTTTAGTCTGTACCCAGAAGTTAGATACTTTGTTGGAATTGTTGCTGCTTCTTTTTCTTTTTTCATTTAATTGGAAGGGGATGGGGGAGGGCCATTTTGTGGTCCACTTGGAAAGGTACATACTCAATTGGGTTCAAGTTGGCTAATTAGGCCTCAATCTGAGCCCAACTCAGTCTCAGCAACTCAGTCTCAGCCTTATCTTGGGTCAAGTCTTTTGTTTAAGCTGAAATCAAAGTCCATAAACATCAAGGTTGGGGTTAAGTTTCAATCTACCAAAGTTGCATTGAAGCCTTAATTCAGGGGTAAACCATGGAAGCCCTTCATTTGACTATTACATCTCGCTCTCAAAGGGGAGGTGAGCGGTTCAATCTCCATAGACAATTTGTGAAATGTGTACCCGAGTACTTATCTAAAAAAAAAAAAAAAAAAAACCGTGATTAGTGCTATTTAATAAAATTTAAAAATTTTAAGAACTGAATTTTAAGTGGTTAAATTTTTAAGTGGTAATAAAAATTATGATTTTTTTTGGTATTTTATTTTATTTTTAAGTGTTCAATATTCAATGATAAGTATAGTCATTGTCACTTAAAATTTAATATATTTTCTGTGACGCTTACCTTTTTAAATGATATTTAAATTGTGTTATCAAATGTAGAATCTAAATCCTAACCTAACTTAATAACTTAGAATTCAAATTAATTTTTTTTTCTTGTATCTTCTTTTGAAAGACCCTTTTCATTAAATCTTCAAATAATTGAGACTATAAACTATAATTTTTTTTAATGATTTCTTTAACATAAACTTGAAAATCTTTACTCTTGAATAAAAACTCTAATTTTCTTCACTATCTATATGTGAATAATTAGATAAACACATAATATATTTAAAGCTTCTTATAATTTTATTTTGATTTGGTATTTTCGATCAAAGAGAATATATATATATATATATATATATATATATATAATTAAAAAAAGAAACCCAATTTGATTACCATTCTCACTTCCTTCTTTAATGAGATTCATTTAGTTTGATAAAATATTAAAACTTATTAAAAGTGTAATATGTATAAAAGTAATATTTATATCTTTTTAATATCGCGCTGCTCTTTTTTATTGTAACAATTATTAAGGAAATGTCATTCAAAATAATGATAATGATGATGGTTATCTATGTATACTATTACAATGTCAAAATAGGGCTATCAATACTGAAAATGGATCATCTTTAGCCAAATTTCTCTCCTAAAATTCCACAGACCTCAATACCAAGATTCAGTCACGTCGTTATTTTGTTAAACTCAATGTTGAAATTTCTATTAAAAGTGAATTTGTAAGTAGTAAAGTTGACTATGATGATTTGACTGAATCTGAACCACTAATACCTTGTAATCCTATTTTAAAATGTAATATTTTCAATTGATTTTGTGGCTGGTGATTATATTCAATCCCTCACATATGGAGGCATTTATAATATACCATGAAAAGGGTCTTGGGTGCACTTTTTCTTATAAATAATAATTTTTGGTTTGAGGAAGAAATTTGGGAATTTTTTTTTTAAGTGGTGATTTTTTTTACTTCATAACTTCACACACACACATATGTTACTATTGTATAAGAACAATCATTTCATGCTTACTTTTTACCCAAAAAAAAAATTCTTGTCCACCTAAAGAAGGGGAAAAAAATTGCATTCCTACTAAAAATTTAAATTCTCTTTGCAAAAAGGAAATTGCTACTAACTGAAATACAAAGAACGATGGTGGTGTTCAATGTACATTTTTCTTTCTTACACGAACAAAGATCTTCTTCAACCAAATGTCTTTTATAAATTTTGCATACTTTAATTGATGATCCAGATTTAGTCATGTCATCGTCTTATTTAACTTTATTACTTACAAATTTAGTTTTAATAAAAAAATTAACATTTAGTTTAACAAAATGATAATGTGGCTAAATCTGAACAACAGAATTAAAGTTTGACGGGAGATGATTCATTTCATAGGTATGCACTTAAAAATTTAATATATATACTTGACAAATTATTATCGATGATATTATACATTTCTAAGATTCCAACGCTAGCCCTACAATTTCTGAACTAGAAACTCACATACTCGCTTTTGCCCTCGGGGATTGATAATTCTCAGCTATCTGTAAATTTATGGTCAAAACAAGGTCCGAAGTCATTAGCCTTTTTGTCAAATAGACAAATTGTTGACCTTGCAACGGTTACTAAGCAATAGTCATAGCACCTATATGCATCCCTCTTTGCATCATAGACATTGAAATACTCATGATCATGGTCTAACCATCTCATGTGACACCAATAGAGTGTAGTGAGAGAGAAATTGGGCTCAAAAGTCCACCCGTAGAAACCATGGGGAGGTATGAGATGGGTGTCAAGATCGTGGTTCTTGGATTTGCAATGAACGGTCAGATCTGTACCTAACATATTGTTAATGCGAACGGTTGTTTTTTCTGCAGAAACAATTGATGCTTCCCACAGAATTACAATATTCAACAATGCAAACACTATTATGACCTTCTTCTTCTGCAAATGATGTTGTTGTTTGTAGTAGTAAAATGAAGAACTCATGCTATATATATATATAGCTGTTTGGTTTTGGTTCAATAGAGTGAAATGAAGATTTGGGTGTATAACAATTTCTCTTATTTAAATAGGGGTCAATGAAGTGAAATTGGGTGATTCACCGTCAAGAACGCATTTACACCAATTCAAGCATAAGCAATGGAGAGAGAGAGAACAGATTGAAGACTACAGATATTGATGTGAGATTAAGTTAGCAAAATTAATAAAAACAACACAAATAATCATATTTTATTATTATTGTTTAAACCACTAATTATTAGTTTAATGGGTATAATCTCTCCTCCTTTAAAATGGAGGTGAGGGGTTCAAGCCCCATAGATAGGGGTGGGATTTGGCTGAGTCAAGGGGTCGAACCAGGTAAGATCCAAGGTATTGTCACTGAGCCTGTGCCAGTCCTAAGTTCTGAGGAACCTATTACATCTCAATTCATGCCATACCGTACGAGTTTTTTGAATTGTTTTAAAATTTAATCACGTACTAGGAAACTAAAAGTTACAAAAGTAAAATAAAATACTACAGTGTGTGTGTGTGTATATATATATATATATATATATATATATTAAGTAAGGAAAATATATACACTTAAACATGAAATTCAGTAATGTTTTTCATGATAGAATTTGGAAAAGGGCAAATTACACTTACCTCCCTTCTAGATTGGCTTTATAACACTTACCTCCCCTGTGTTTTGGCATATAACACTTACCCCCCTCTAGTTTGCACATGGTAACAAATATTCCCTTCTATCAATCAAACTAACAGTTATTACTAATGTCATCAAAATTTAATATTAAAAGGACAGTAGTGGCTAGTAGTTTGGATGGAGCTGGGTTTTCTCGGCAGTGGTTTCAATGGTGAGTGTTGATGGCGTAGGTGGTGAAGCATGGTGGAGAAGGAGGTGGGTGGTGGCTCAGCTGGAGGTGATGTTGCTACGGTTGAAGGTCCGAAGTGGGTATGCTCATAGTAGTGGCTCATGGTGGGGGAAGTGGGTCTACACGACTGTTTGGGTGTTGTTTTAATAATGGTGGTGGAGTTGGTGGTTTGGTGGGTTTGACCGACATTGGATCTGTTTGGCCGAGGTGATAACAACAGTGGAGATATGGGTCTTCTAGGTACGGTAGTGGAGGTGATGGGTCTTAGCTTCAATGGCAGCTCTAGCATTGGGATGGTAGTGGCTAGTGGTTTAGCCGGAGCTGGGTCTTCTCGACAGTGGTTTCAATGGTGAGTGTTGATGGTGCAGGTGGTGAAGCTTGGTAGAGATGGAGGTGGGTGGTGGCTCGGTTGGAGGTGATGTTGCTACGATTGCAGGTTTAAAGTGGGTCTGCTCAAAGTGGTGGCTCATGGTGGGGTATAATTGTCCTTTTAAGATTAAATTTTGAAGATATCAATAATAACTGTTAGTTTGATTGACAAAATGGGGTATTTGTTATCAATGTGCAAACTAGAGGGGGTAAGTGTTATATACCAAAACACAAGGGAGGTAAGTGTTATAAAGCCAATCTAGAAGGGAGGTAAGTGTAATTTGCCCTTTGAAAAACTTAAAAACTTTATATTCTTTATTATTTTATTTATAAATTTAATTTAATACTGTATTAGTTATTAGGGTAAATTACTCTGACCTCCCTGAGCTTGGCTCTTTTACTCTCAGATTAATTTTGTTAAAAAAGTTTTTTCAACCTTCCTTGAAGTTTATTTGATATAACTATGACCTCCCCAATTAATCAAGTTAAATAGATAAAGTGAAATGTCAAAACTACCTTTCCTGTAATAAAATGACTAAATCAACCTTGCTCATTATTTCAAAATTATATTTTAATTAAAGTATATGGACAAAAGTACCATCATCATGGTCGAATGCAAATTTTCACGTGATATAAGGAAAAAAAATGGTGTCCTTATTTTTTCTAATAGTCCCAAACAAATCACATAAATTTTCATCATTAGTGCCCCTTCAATCGATGATGGATACCCCTTCACCTTCTCTGTAACCTTTCCAATCATCCCCTAACATCGCCTCCACCAAAGCTCCCACAAAACCTCACAACCCAACAATTGCCACCATCGACCACACCTCTTACGTTTCCAATCCAACGGTTGAATCACATCACCTTTCAAAGTCCACCATCGACGGTGGAAACCCCACCATCAAGAAAAGGAAGAAGAAGACTTGTAATAAAAAAAAGGAAGAAGCAGCAGCAAAGACCATTCCTTGTGGACAACTTTGATTTGCCACCGTCGCCGCCATCATTGTAATCTTGTTGTACTTCGCATTCGATACAAAGAGTTCTTCAAAATTTGAGTACCCAACGAAACCCTAGAATCTTGATTGATTTGGTTTGACAAAGAGATAGAGCGATGTCAAGGCGAAATTCCAGGATTGATCACAATGAACAAGAATCATAGATTTAGGGTGGAAAAAGGGGCAAGTTGGGAAATTTCAATTTTGGCAAAATCAAAGATGGTATTCTTGAGCAGTCTAGGGTTTTCGTTATGTGAAGGCATATTTTTGTTTTTCATTCCTTTACATTTACTGATTTTTATATTAAAAATCATTAAAATAATTTAGGGGCAAAAGAGTCAATTAGATTATTAATTTAACGATGTTTGTCTACAAAGTCTATGAAAGGGTATTAGAGTTATTTTTGCAAAACTTCCATTTGAACGTAAGAAACCCAAACCTCAGTAGAGGTCGGGGTAATTTACTTTATAATTTAACAGACTCATTGAATGACTTGTCCAACTACGACTTCTGTTATATTTTTCCTTTATGACTATGTTGTTCATAGCATGTTAATCATTGTCATTATCTTTGTCTTTATTTGATAGATATGAATGAGGTCGACATCCGGAATTCTTCTTTTACTTTTTTTTATTCATTGAAAAAAAACACGAATTATTTTTCTATTTCTTTTTTCATTCTATTCAATTAAAAGTTGTGAGACTCGTGTCTCCTATCTTATATTTCTATAAAATTGTAGGTATTTTGTATCCTTAGAAAATTTCTTTGAAATTGTTTACATCTATTGATCAATTGTATAAAAAACCTCATGATCAATTCTAACTTACCACAACTTCATCAGAGTCAGTTTTTTTTTTCCCTTTTTTCGCTAAAAGGAAAATGTATTAAAGAATAAAAACTTTACAAAGGTAAAAGAGCATACCTCACACTTGCAAAAAATATCATCTAAAATAACTTATCCTTTAAATTAAGGAGCTGCAATCAGATTACCAGAAACAACTAGGGGTGCACAACGATGAAGTTCAAACCATGATTTGATCCTATTCGTGCAAATTGATTTAGTTTTGGATTGAATTTTAGTATAATTGATCAGATTGGTTTGGTTCACGGAGTAGGAGTAAAAAATTCAATTTGAACCGATCCAATCCGCCATTAATATAAATACACATTAGGCTTTATATGATTGGTCCACTTTATTTACATATAATGGGATTAGCCACAGTCGATTATGGTATATAAGTGTACCTCAGATATTGTGTTCAATAGTATTGCCAAACAATGAGCCAATAGGAAGTAGATTTGTAATGAACAATTAAACAAACTGAAAGTAAAGAGAGATAACGGTAGAGAGAATCAAACACAAGAACACCAAGCTCGTAACATGATTCAGGGGCCTACATCCATGCCTTAAGAACGTCTCTCAAGGATTCTTAAATCCATTATGGAACTCTCCTTCACAAGTAAACCTCTTACAAAGCTTCACAAGCCTCTCTCTCTTTACTAGTGAACACTTCACTTAGACTTCAAGGGTTACATTAACCCTTTTACAAGAAATTCAACAATATACAAAATTTTGAATACAATAGTGTAGATGCAAAAATCTACTCACTAATTGCTAGCAATAAATTCAAGCAATGAACGCTTAAAAATATTGTATGGAAAAATTGTTGTCTTCTTTGCTGCGTTTGCCCTTTCTTTTATATTCGTGTTTTGGATTTCAATTAGCCTATAACTTTTCCTTGATTGGGGAGATACATGATTTTCTCTAGTGATTTTATTGCATGAATCAAGCCATATCCATTTTAGGATTTCAATTGTTGATTTTGTGCTTTGTGGGATGCCACGTGGACTTGCTGGGATGAGGTGGTCGCCAAGTCATCGCTCTATCGGATGCTACATGTGTCATTTTTATGTTGGTGAGATTTTTCCCTCCACAAATAATAAATATCACCCAATAGATAGATTTACAAATCCAAGCTCACTACAAATATTCCTTAATGGATATATATACAAATCAAAGCTCACACTAGAGTAATAGATGAATCAAATGATGAAAGTTCAACTCTATGAATGCTAAATATGCTATTCAAGAGATTGTACAAAACTAATAAAGTTGTTGAAAAATCTCCTGAATGAGAAGGGACCTTTTTATTTATAGCTTTATTTTTTATTTTTGGAAATTGATAGAGCTCCTTAAGGCGTGTTTGGCTCTATTTTTGCAAAATTTAATAGTTCATATAGACTTCTATAAGCCTTCATACAAACGTCTATGATCCTTTTCTTAGATCCAAACCAAACTTCGTATAGACGTATGAGCTTTCAACAAATTTCATATATATTTCTATAAGGTTTCTTTTGAAAAATATGCACTTGCAATAAATTGCCAAATCATGAAGATATAGACGTCTATGACGATTGGATTGGTTTGGTTTAAAAGCTCTCATTGGGTTGGTTTGGTTTCGATTTTCATGAAATCGATGGAATCAGATTGATTTTGATTTTATGTCTAAAGACAACCAATCCGTTTTGTGTGCACCCCTAGCAGCAACATAAGAAATAATAAACCAACTTGGAAGGACACAAGTAGCTGCTATGGTCCTAGCAGCAAGGTTGTTCTTCAACTTTACAAATAGTTGTAAATATATTGAGTAATAGAAGATGGAGATGACACCATGGATAAGAAAATCCTACCATTTTGTTCCCTCTAAATGCCATAAACACACTGTAATACCCCGCTCCAACACATGGTATGATATTGTCCGCTTTGGGCCTGAGCCCGCACGATTTTGCTCTTGAGTTTTACCCCAAAAGGCCTCATACCATTTGAAGAGAACATACTACATATAAGCACATCCCCTTTTCCACACCCAGGCGATGTGGGATTGAGCACCCTGTACCCTGTCAGTGTGGTAGTTCAGCCCAGTGTCTATCTTCGCACCCGCCCACTCACACCCGTCCACAAGGGTTACTACAATCCACCCCCTTACGAGATCCGACGTCCTCGTCGGCACACTTCCGGCTGGGTTCAGGCTCTGATACCAACTGTAATACCCGCTCCAACACATGGTATGATATTGTCCGCTTTGGGCCTGAGCCCGCACGGTTTTACTCTTGGGTTTTACCCAAAAGGCCTCAACTGTAATACCCCGCTCCAACACATGGTATGATATTGTCCGCTTTGGGCCTGAGCCCGCACGGTTTTGCTCTTGGGTTTTACCCCAAAATGCCTCATACCATTTGAAGATAACATACTACATATAAGCACATCCCCTTTTCCATACCCAGGCGATGTGGGATTGAGCACCCTGTACCCTGTCAGTGTGGTAGCTCAGCCCAGTGTCTATCTTTGCACCCGCCCACTCACACCCGTCCACAAGGGTTACTACAATCCACCCCCCTACGAGGCCCGACATCCTCGTCGGCACACTTCCAGCCGGGTTCAGGCTCTGATACCAACTGTAATACCCCGCTCCAACACATGGTATGATATTATCCGCTTTGGGCCTGAGCCCGCACGGTTTTGCTCTTGGGTTTTACCCCAAAAGGCCTCATACCATTTGAAGAGAACATACTACATATAAGCACATCCCCTTTTCCACACCCAGGCGATGTGGGATTGAGCACCCTGTACCCTGTCAGTGTGGTAGCTCAGCCCAGTGTCTATCTTCGCATCCGCCCACTCACACCTGTCCACAAGGGTTACTACACACACCCATCAAGACAAGCTTGAACAAGAAAATTTCACGTGACTTAAAATCAATTTTCTCGTTAACTGAGCACTAGAAAACTGATTTAGGTCTGTAAGAGAAGGAGCTGGGAGGAGATTTGGGTTTGTAAAGTTTAGAATCGTATGAACTAAGTGTGAGTAGCACGGTGTGAAAGTGGCTGCGAAAGTTTGATTAAAACCTAGAGGGGAGTGATTAGGTTTACTTGCTTGTTTGCTTAATTTTTAAATTAATTTAATTTTAAGGCCAATTAAAATTAAAGTAATCCCCCAAAGCATGTACATAAAATAAAGTGCAATAAAGTAAAGAGTGCACTAGATATACGTGAAAAAATCATATAAAAAAAAATCATGAGTGGGACTTGTAGCCCTAGAGAATCAAATTCACTATCGTCGAAGCAAAGTACAATAGACTGTTCCTGACTCACACCCACTCCACTCTGATAAAAACTTGATGCATAATACTTTATGCTTAGGCTTGCGACTCCCTCGTCCAATTGCTACAAACTCTTGGCTAACATCACAATCCTTATAGAATGGTAATTAGAAGAACACGAACACGAACACTCAACAAGTATTCTGTCTCCTTTATAGTGCGATCTTCTTCTCCTTCCTTACCAACGAACAGTTGTAGAATAAAACGAAATGATCTAGTGACTTGATCAATAAGAAATCTCTGAAGCACTCTTCGACAGATTGATCAAGCAAAGAGAGAGAGACAACCTAAATCACTCATAGTGTATATACATGTGTGATTTCTGAAAGAAATATAAATAAAAAATTAATAAAGAATTCTCTGCTCTAAAAATATTCTATGCTTTCTCTCTCTAGAACATAATCTTTTTAATGTGTGTTGAAAGCTTAATGAGAAAGAAATCATATGAAGTTTTTATAGATATTAAAAACTCAAATTTTTTCTTGAAAAACAAGTTAAAAATTAATTAGAAACAAGTCTCAATGTTTAAGGAAAGTTCATAGTCAAATCTCGGTCGAAATAGGACATTGCAGTGCAAAATTGCCAGACCAGGAAGCATGGACCAGTCCAGCCCATTCTTGGACTAATCCAGCCTTGTAGAAATCTCTGAATGAGATTCCAAGGCCTCATGGACCAGTCCAACTAAAGATTGGAGTGGTCCAACCTTGAAGATTTTGCATAACTGTCCAAAAATCCTAATTTTCAAGGTCGGAACCTCCTGGTTTGAGAAATATGTGTTCTCACTATTTTACCGGGACTACACGACTCTTATACTCAATCAACGATGTCGACATGCAAATGAAACCATTCAAAAACTTCAAACGATCAAATCTTTGTTCAGAATATAAATAAAATGTTACAACTCGATCATGTTCTATTTTGACACTGAAAATTGCCAATTACAAAAATGTACGTCACACTAAGTAGGCTGAAAAATGCTAAAATTAGGACTATTTCCATTTCATTACCCCCATTTAATGTTAGGAAATTCTAACCCACCCTCGTCTTTAGGATTGATATTTTCTCCTAGACAGAAAGAAAAAAGGAAAGAAAAAAAACTATGAAAGTTTTTCCATAGTTTTTTTTTTTTTATTTTTGAAGTGAAATTCCAACATTCAATCTTATTGGACTAGTGTGTACATACTTCCTCAGAAAGTCATCAAACCAATCATTCAAATTCAAAGTTTTTTTTTTCAGGCCTGAGATATGCAAAACCAATTTAGTAAGAGTTTTTGTGGTCATTAATTGAAGTAATTTTAGAAGAAACCAAGGCATTTGAAAGAAATAGAATCTTGTTCAACTCCAAATATGGATAAATCTTCAAAAACCAAACCCTAGAAAAGCATGTGGAGTTTCTAGAATTGTTTGGGAGATACCAGACTGAGTGTAATAGTAGATTTGTGCATTCCTAAATTGTCCGAGTGCTAGACAATTCAAGAATTGTTTCAAGACACGTCACTTATGGAGAATGAAATAAATTAAATGTTGCAAGGAACCGATCTCCAATTGAAGCAAGTCACTTAGCGAGAATGAGACAGATTAAATGTTGTACACATGAGATATATAATTGTACGTGAGTTAGCAAATTTCGGTGTCAAAACTTGTTGATTGAGTTGTAAATTTTGATTTATCTTTTGAATTGATCTTCGGAGTTGAAGGGAAAGTGTCTCGATACTGTGGATTTGATTGAAGGCATCACTTAGTACATGTATGTGATCGAGGACACTATCCTTGAAGTTTGGTAGTTTAGGACTTAGAATAATATGTTTAAAATTTAAAAATTCATTTTTCTCTAAGTCCGACCGGTCTTCACTTTTAAGCACTAGTCCAACGTTTCTCATTTTCTGAAAATTTCAAAACTTGCATGTTATAGGACTAGCCCTCGTATTTGCAACCGATCACACTTAGTTAAGGTCAAGTCAGATCGGCCCTCAATTTTAAGACCGGTCGTACTTGTTGTTGTTAGTTCAAAAATTTCCTTTCAAGTCCAATTTTTGTTTCCATATTAGTCCAAACTTCTTGGAGATGTTCTTTAGGGTTCTAAACTTATTTTTCAAGTATTCTAAAGACCTTTATGCTTCAACCTAGATGAGAGACTTGGGATTAAATATTTGTATAGAGATTGGAGCTATAAGAGAGATTATGAGAGAAAATCTTTTCTGATTTTTCTGTTCATATATTTGAAAGCACGTACACACAAAGTGTTTAAGTTGTAATGCTCTTCTTCATTTAATCAACGAGATTTTCAAAAACAACATAAAAAACATCATCCGTCTACACAGTTGATCAGAGCAACACTATTTCTTATGTACATATTTCTTATATGAAAAAAAGGGGATTCGATCAATATGAAGGGAATAGAATGTTTGTGTTCTTTCAGCAACCCTTTTACAAGGATTGAAGAGTAAGACTGAAGTCAGCTGTAATTGAACGAAGAGTAGCAAGAGTAAGTTTGAAATATTGGGCAACTAGTTCTTGACAGAGTGGAGTGGATGTGAGACTGATCATAGTCTGTTTACTTTGCTTCGATGAAAGTTGATTGATTTTTTGAGGTTACAACTCTTCGTGATTTTTTCCTGTTTAGGTTTTTACGTAAAAATTTCTGGTGTCATCTTTTTACCTTTCTTTACTTGCATTGGTTCTTTTGTGATTGGTTTGGAATTAGTTGTTAATTATTGTGAGTACTTAACATATTATTAAAATTGTGCAAGACACCTATTCAACCCCTCTAGGTCTAAGAAATTATATCACACACTAAATTAAAGCCTTCAACAAACAAAGAAATTTTGATTTTAGCTTTTGTTGGTGGGTTAAGGTACTTTCGACAAATGTGAATCAGGCATAATTTTGGAGATGCAGCTCCTTAACACCTAAAAAGCACAGACACTTCACCAAGGGTGCCGTATCCGTGTCAGACACTTGGACACTCCTCGGACATGTATCAGACATTTTGTAGAAGTATCCTGACATTTTTCTTTTTAGGACACTTCTCGGACACTCCCTGGACACTTCTCGAACACTCTTTGAACACTTTTCGAATACGTGTCGGATACTTCGTAGCAGTAATGTATATTAAAGCATTTCAAAAAAAAATTATATGCGACTAAGTTATGATTAAAAATCTAAGCTAAATATATGTAGATGACTAAATAAGTTTGGTTATTTAATCTATTTGTCTACTTTTGTTTATAGTTTGTTTGGTTATTAATTGCTTGATGATGAATTGAAGTATTCTGTAATGTAGTTTTTTTTTTTTGTTGAATAATTAATATATTATATTATTATTTTATAGTCGTGTCTTCACCGTGTCTGTGTTCTACCTTTTAGAATTTTCTGTGTCGCCGTCTCTGTGTCGTGTCGTACCGTACTCGTGTCCCGTGTCCGTGCTTTCTAGGTTAACACCTTTGAGGTTGCCAAGTCAAATGCGCATTTCCGCACGTGTCCATATATATATATATAGATATACCATAAAATGGATCAGGCCCAAACCCAAAGCAAAATGAGCACAGAGAGTGTTTATTTCCTCTTCCAGACATTAAGCAATTCTGTAAATGAGTTATATGTACAAGTCCATAAAATGATCAGGCCCAAACAAGGAACAAACAAAAGGGAAAGGAAACCGAAGGAATACGCAAACCCAAAGCAAAAACGAGAACAGCTGTAGTAACCCTTGTGGACGGGTGTGAGTGGGCGGGTGCGAAGACAGACACTGGGCTGAGCTACCACACTGATAGGGTGCAGGGTGCTCAATCCCACATCGCCTGGGTGTGGAAAAGGGGATGTGCTTATATGTAGTATGTTCTCTTCAAATGGTATGAGGCCTTTTGGGGTAAAACCCAAGAGCAAAATCGTGCGGGCTCAGGCCCAAAGCGGACAATATCATACCATGTGTTGGAGCGGGGTATTACAACAGCCGATTACAATTTGAACTATCTTGACCGTTATATCAACGACACCAATCTGGAGGCCTATGGGGTCGAATGAAGCACAAATGTGATTGCAAAGGTTCATTGTAAAGCAAATGTAAGAAAAGACAATAAAAAAAGAATTGAAATTTCTGATCTTTTAGCGGAAAAGTGTTTCATATGATAGTAGAAGATGACTTTGTAAATTAGAATTGAATTACACATATATCTATATTTTTTCCCCCCGGTGATCATCTATATTGTTTTTGTTTATATATATATATATAGAGTGAGTGTGTTTTTTGAAAAGAGGGAAAAAAATGAGAGACAATACTTATCCACTCATTTGTGAGTAAGCCGTTCTTGCACAAGAATAACATGACAAATATTTCCTTCAATTTTAAATATTTAAAGAATAAAAATTAGAAAGACAACCAAATTTAACCCATTTTAGCTCGGTAACTAGATCCCGAGCCCTACTCTCTCTCTCTCTCTTCGATGTATTCTCCCAACGTCTATCTCCCTCTCTCGTCTTCAAAGATCAAATTCTTGCCTCTCAGGGATAGTTCTGAAATTAAATATAGTTTGTGGAGGTCGTTGTTGTACCAAAATGTTGAGTACAACCATTGAAGCATAGTGTTATGTTAACAAACTGTTTGTTTGCCATGAAATTTATGATGTACACCATTCAATTTCACTTGTTATATGTGTATCTAGCTATAATGGATTAAATCGGGTTGAATTTCTATTTTTTATTTTATAAACATTTAAATCGGTGGTAAGTAAGAACTCTCTACTCACCGGTGAAAAAGCAAATATTGTCCATAAGCGAGGATATTCAATGCCGAACAAAGCCGCCTTTCTTCATGTCAAGAAATTCACACTCACTTTTTTCCATGGTTATATTTCTCATTTACCATGCGCCATTTTAATTTTTGTTCTTTTGTGTGTGTGTGTATATATATATATATATTTTTTTCTTTTCCTAAATAAAAGGAAATGGGGCAGTAGACCCCCAACCCCATCCCCATCCCCATCCCCATCCCCATCCCCTGTATAGTTTTTCCATCCCCAACTAAAATCGTTCATTAAATGGAGCGTGGCAAGGCATGGAAGAATTTAAAAATGTACTTTCGTAATTGTATTACGAATCTAACGAATATAATAATGAAACAACACTACAACATATTTAGTATTTTCCGGTGGTTTTTCACCGGCGGTATTGGAAGTGCTAAAAATTTAACATTTAGTATTTTCTGGCGGTTTTTCATCGGCGGTATTGGAAGTGCTAGAAATTTAACATTATTACCAGCGGTTTTTAAAAACTGTCGGAAATGACTAACAATTCTGGCGGTTAATAGCATTATATACCGGCACTTTGTTGGAAACGGCCAGAAATTTGGGCTTATTACCGGCGGTTTTTAAAAACCACCAGAAATGACTAATACCAAACTTATAACCTTAGCGCAGCCCAACGAGAACTGCAAGAAATAAGCTTATTACTTGTGGTTTTTAAAACCATAATAGTAATTCTTTTTCTCTTATGTGGATAAAATCAAGATTCAAATTCTCAATTCGAACTTGAGATTTAATATTATTGTAGAAATATCAAAATAATACATAAATTTCTCAAATAAGTATAATACAAAAGGATATTACAAGCAACAATATTCTTAATATAACGAAGAGAGATGCGATATGAGACGAGAGAAATGTAGAGAGATATATGATATGAGGGAGAGGTGGATTGAGCGGTAAAAGTCTCTAGTGATTGGAATAGTATAAACTAGGGTTTGCTTATTGTATACCTACAATTTTTTAATATAAGATACATTAAAAGAAAAAATTTATAATTTCTCATTATAAATCAGGCGGGGTGGAGTGGGGCATGCAAGTTTTCAATCCTAACTCCCATTTCCTTTCCATAACTGTTCTAAACAGGACAGAGCGGAATGGATCTCCGACGGAACGGGGTGTTTTGCCATATTACGGTAAAATAAGTAAATTCATGGCACATTAATGGGGTTGACCCATTGCAACTACTACATAGTTGATGGATCATTTAAAACTCTAGGAGATTATCTGCTAATAGTTGGAGGTTATTTATTTATTTTGCAATTAACGATTAAATTTATGCTTAGTACATAGATTGTAGTCATTAGTCTTGGGGTCAAAGAGACAGATTGTTGGCCTTGTAACGGTTACATAGCAATTGTCATGGCACCTAAATGTGTCCCTCTTTGCATCATAGACACCGAAATACTCATCATGGTCTAACCATGTCATGTGACAGTAATAGAGTGTAGTCAGAAATAAATTGGGCTCAAAAGTCCACTCGTAGTGATCTTTGGAAGGTATGACATAGGTGCCAAGATCGTTGTCCTTGGATTTGCAATGAACAGTAAGATTTGTACCATAGCCTAACACATTGGTAATGCGAACAGTTGTTTTTACAATTTTGCCCGAAACAATTGATGCTTCCCATAGAGCATTATTCAACAATGCAAGCACTATGATCTTCTTCTGTAAATGTTGTTGTCTGTAGTAGTAAATTGAAGAAATCATGCTATTTAGCTGTTTGATTTTGGTTCTATGAAGTAAAATATGAAGATTTGGTTATAACAATATCTCTTATTTAAATAGGGTTCTGAGGTAAATAGAAGCCCTTGAACAGAAGCTAGCGCTTGGCCCTAATAAAATTTAAAGAGAATTCCGCGATTCACCGTGAAAAATGAATTCACACAAATTCAAGCATAGGCAATGGAGAGAGAACAAATTGAAAGGCACAAATATTGATGTCATTATTAGCTCAGCTGGAATATATAACCTCTCCTCCAGAGGTGAGGAGTATGAGCCGCATGGTGGATAATTGTGGATGTATTTGTGAGTATTTACCTAACCAATAATAATAATAATAACAATAATAATAGTTTGTTTAAGTGCCTCAAACAATTACTAACTGAATTACAAGTAGCTTCTACTGTGAATAATGTCTCTTATTGTGTTTAATTGTTTAAAATAATTTTATTTCATGTGAATTTTGGACGACCTTTGTGCAAACAAATCTTCATTTTTTTACATTTACATTTACAAATCTATGCAGTATATGATCATAGTCTACTTTTTTTTTTATCTTATCACTAGTTAACACCATTCCTAATTTTACTAATTTTAACCCTATCTTTTCTGTTCATATGCTTCATACCATATGTAAGAAAAAAATGAGGGGTGTAATTGCCCCCACTGGGCTCATGTGGCCTAGTCCTTGTATATATATATATATATATATATATATATAGTCACATTCTCAGGTTTTTAGATGACAACAAAAGCAGCAGCTAGAGACATAATTGTTGAAAGGGATGCCCGTGATATCATATATCTCTTGCCGCACCAATAAAAATAATATTCCAAAAATTGTTTTGTTTTTGTGGATGGCTCATCTCATTCCAATACAACTTTATCATAGATTTAATTCATGAACCCACATTTGCATCAAACTAAATAAGTCACAACACAAAGTTAAGCAACTTATGCTGAAAAACAACATAGACAACAATGTTTTGATAAGGTGACTCAAATCAAGAATGTACTTTTTAAATAGGACAAACTGAACTCTAAGCAATCCAGTTACAATTCAAGCTTCAGGTGTATTTAGGGCATCTAGTATGGCACTCACTATACCATATTTGGTGAGGGCGACACGGATTTGACGAGCAACAATGGGCATAAAAAATCTGAATAACGAGTATAAAAAATCAGGTTACTTTTTTGAAGTAGGACAATTCTTCCACTTATATGCCAACGAGTAGCAGCTCAACTGTTCATCTTGAGTTTTAGTTTTAGATTCTGCAACTTTGACCTCTGCTTTACCTTCTAAGAATAATAATTGAGGTTTTTAACACTGATGACCAGGCTTATAAATCTTATCACAATTAAAACAAAGACCCTTCTCATGTCTTTCCTTCTGTCTAGTCCATGATAAATGTTTAACACTAGGAGATAAAGCGGACAATTACGTAAAATAGACTTAGGTGCTGGCAATACGTCTGAAATATATGGATGAGAAGCAGACTTTGTTGCATTATTGGTTGTTGTTGCAATAATTGCATCTTCCTGACATGGTGCTAATTCAAAGGCCTCAGTTAAGTTCATCGGACGAAGCAAATGAACAATAGCTTTATATTAGCACGAAGTACAGAGAGAAAAATACTAACTTGATGCGACTCCAACAAACTGGGAACTATATTAGCAAGTTGCTTAAACTCAGTAATAAACTACGGACAATACTAATTTGAGACAGTTTCGCTAGTGAACTACAAGGATCAATATGCTGTTGAGACCCAAAGTGAGTTCATATTACACGAGAAAATTGCTGTCAAGTCAGAATAACAAGAGATCGGCCACCAAAATTGCTGTCAAGTCAAAATTGCTATTTGGGTTCTAGACCCAAAATTGATCATTTGATCGGAGATTGGCCACCAATAATCCTTTGAATTGGAAATTAGCCACAAAATCTTAACTTTTCATTTAATCAATGCCCTAATCCTATTATACAATCGATCCTTATATATAGTAGACTTCCTAAGCAAGTAAATAAAATAAGGAAATAACATTGCCTAATAAATATTTTTAATAATATTGGTTTCCTAACATCCCCATTTAAGCATAAATTTCAAAAATTAAGGAAAATTTCTGAATACCTGTAAGTTGCGCGGTGTGGAAGCAGTTTAGTTAATTTAGAGTGAAATGCTAATCCTTAGACCTAGAGGGGGGTGAATAGGTCATCTTGCCCAATTTTTATGATTGATTAATTACCCACAATTTATAATTAAGCATCCAAACCAATCATAAAATAAATAAAGCAAGTAAGGAAAAGTTAGAGATGACACCAGAAATTTTACGTGAAAATTCAAGATGGGAAAAACCACGGGGGTGAGGCAGAAACCCCAAATAAACCAATCCACTATCTCGAAGTAAAGTACATCAGACTCTGTCCTAGACTCATACCCCTCTTCACTTTGTTAAGAATCTGATGTAGAACACCTCAGGCTTATGATTGCGACAACATGTCCAACTGCTGCAAATTTCTGGCTAACGTCACAATCCTTATAGAAAGGTAGCTAAAAGAACAACAATACTCAGCAAGTATTTTGTTACCTTCGTAGTGATCGTTTCTCTTCCTCTTCAGATAAAATCTTGTAGTTTGAAGGAACCACCTCTGCTGCTCTTAATCAACCTTTGTAAACTGATGATGTCTTGAAGATTCCGTTGATCAGATGAAGAAGAACATCACAACTTAAGCACTCCGTGTGTGTGTGCTCTCAAAAATAAAAATCAATGAAGATTTTCTCTCATAAATTTCTCTTCTAGCTCTCAAAAATATATTCCTGGCTCTGAATATTAAATCATTGAGTTCCTCATCTCTCACTTTTTGATTGAAGCATAAAGTGGTATTTATAAGGTTTAGAATCTTTAGTCTACTTGAAAAACAAGTTTAAAACACCTAAGGAAAGTTTTAGAGAAGTTTTGGTTGACTAGGAAATCAATTCGGATTAAAAAGAAAATTTTCGCGCATGTCAGCCAAGTTGGACCGGTACTAAAAATTAGGGACGGGTGGGACTTTTGCAGACACTTAAAAATTTCCAAGTCCTGAGAAAAGTCGGACCGGTTCTAAAAATTGGGGATCGGTGAGACTTTTCAGACATGTTGAATTTTTAAAGTCCCGAGACAAGTTGGACTGGTCCTCATATTTGGGGACCGATGGGACTTAGCAAAAATTCAATTTTAATATTTAAAGCATATTTTCCAAATCTTAAGCCCACCAAACTTCAAAACATAGTGTCCTCACTCATATACTTGTTCTAAGTGATGTCCTCATCAAATCCACGGTATCAAGACACCTTCCGTTTAGCTCCGAAGATCAAGACACAAAATTAAACAAAGATTACAACTCGATCAACAAGTTTTGACACCGAAATTTGCCAATTACAATTATATATCTCACAATCTCCCCCTTTGGCAATTTTTTGACAAAACCAACCTAGACAATATGTAATCTACCCCGCAGCAGAAAAGATAAATTACAATGTTGTCAAAAATAAAAACATATATATCTGAACCAAACTGAGTAGTCACTCTGATCTTGAGCTTGTGGCAAATATGAAGAACACCTATATTCAGCAAATATGATGAACCACGATACTCTGCAAAATAACACTCAAAGATACCTTTGTGAAAGCTTAATAAAGATAGATAAGCATAAACATAAGCAAGAATAAAACTAAACATGTAATGCCAATGCTATGTACTGCTCTCTCTTAAACAACTCATCTCTCCCTTAATGATAAATGACTAGACAACTCTCCCCTAAAAGTCACAAAGTCTCTCTAATAAACTCCCAAAATCTCTCCCCCTTTTTGTCACAAATTGACAAGGGACTCTAAAGAAAGAAAAATAATAAGGAGGAATCAAGCAAACATATAGAACTTGTATATGTAAACAATAGAAAATATTGACTCTACAAGACTATATGAACATAACAAACAAAAACCAAAACTTAATCAATTAGTTTCACACATTTAGTAAGTGTAGTAAAATCACCATAATTTTCATAAGCCAAAAAATTTCTTTTGTCAATCGTTCAGATTTTCAGACAATATTTCAATGACATTACACTCACTCAGAAATCAAACAATCAACATGTGCACAAACTTTTAAATTTTCTTTTATTGTTCCTCGCACATACATATTCGGTGGCTTTCACTCTTACGGGTAGCCAGCTATTTCCTCAAAACAACCCTTTTCAAAAGATATCTCATTGGAGATTTATGTTATAGTGGTAGCTTCAAACAAATCCCGAAGGTAGCCTTTTGCATAAGAATATGCTCAACAGCAATTTTTCATTTTTTTTATTCTTTTCTTTTCCAGCTGTTGATATAGTTTTTTTTTCACTCATCACTTTTTTTGGTCTTTAGCACAATATTGAACATTCAATTCCCAAGATAATGCTCTATCACGTCAACACTATCTTTGACCAAAACAATGACATAAAAATAATCCAGTAAATGTACTCATCATGATTCATCTACTAAACAAAATAAGTAAGCAAAACCAAATTTTTAACTCTTAGCCATAGTATGTTATACACATGTGATCTATGTGTCACTAATTTTCTTGTGTTTAAACATTCTCATTCTAACATAGTTTGCTTAACTTCTCAATAAAAATAAGAATAAAAATAAACTTAAAATTACAAGGTTCAATACATAATCTGGACTCATAAGATGAATATGAAGTTTCCTTTCTAGATTATGTCAATGCTATGCAATCTAATCAAGACAACAAATGCCTATAGATTTTCTAAGGCGATGAAACTTAGAAGCATCTAAAGGCTTTGTGAGAATATCAGACAAATTATTATCAGTATGCACTTTCTCCAAAGACACGACATTTTGTTCAACTAATTCCCGAATAAAATGATGTCGAATGTCAATGTGTTTTGTCCTAGAATGCAAAACTGGATTCTTTGAGATATTAATTGTACTATTGTTATCACAAAAGATAGACATTGTACCTTGTTCAATTCCATAATTCAGTAGCATCTGCTTCATCCAAAGTAGTTGTGTGCAACAACTTCCAGCAGCAATATATTCAGCTTCACATGATGATAAGGAAACACAATTTTGCTTCTTGCTGTACCATGAAACAAGATTAGTACCAACATAGAAACAACCACCTGAAGTACTTTTCCTATCATCCTTGTTACCAGCCCAATCAGCATGAGTGTAACCTACAATCAGTTAGACTCTATAGAAAAATACAATCCATAATTCAAATAGCTATTAACATATCGAATAATGCGCTTGATTGCAATGAGATGTTGTTCTCTAGGATCAGCTTGATACCTAGCACATACTCCTACACTAAATGCAATATCAGGCCTACTTTCTATCAAATACAACAGGCTGCCAATCATACTCCTATATAATGAAAGATCAACTCTCTTAGAATCAGAGTTCTTTTCCAACTTGAAAGAAGTACTTATAGGAGTTTGCACATGTTTGAAACCTTCCAAACCAAATTTCTTGACTAACTCCTTTGCATACTTAGTTGGAGATATAAAAATCCCATCATCAAATTGCTTCACCTGGAGTCCAAATAAAAATGTTAGTTCACCAACCATGCTCATCTCAAAAGTATTACCCATATTTTTAGCAAATTCATGAACAAGGTTATCAGAAGTAGAACCAAAAACAATATCATCCACATAGATTTGAGCAACAAGCAAATTTTTTCCTTTCTTGATTATGAATAAAGTTTTATCAGCTCCCCCTCTCCTAAAGCCCTTATGCAACAGATAAGAAGTCAATTTTTCATACCATGCTCTAGGAGCTTGTTTCAAACCATAAAGAGCCTTTTTTAAATGAAAAACATGATCAGGATTATGTGGATCAACAAAACCCTGAGGTTGAGGTACATACACTTCTTCTTGCAAAATATCATTTAGAAAAGCACTTTTAACATCCATTTGAAATAATTTAAATTTAAAGTGACATGCAAGAGCAAGAAGAAGACGAATAGACTCAAGTCTAGTAATTGGTGCAAAAGTTTCATCAAAATCAATTCCTTCAACTTGAGTATATTCTTGTGCAACTAACCTGACTTTATTTCTCATTACAAGCCCATTCTCATCAAGTTTGTTTTTAAAAATTCATTTAGTTCCTATGATGTTCACATCCTTAGGTTGAGGCACTAACTCCCAAACATCATTTTTCACAAATTGATTCAACTCTTCTTGCATTGCTACAAGCCAATCGAAACTTTGAAGAGCTTCATCAACATTTTTAGGTTCAAATTAAGCCATATGACATGAGTGTCCTATGTTATCTGATAAGTGTTCAATTCTATGCATTTGAACCCTCTTTATTGCATATGTTAGTCCCGTTTCTACGTTTACCGAGATATGTTTATGGTATTTTTGTATTTTTGATGTATTGCAGGTCTTGTAGTAAAAGGAGCAAAGTTTGAGGTCATTTGCAGCTGAAGAGCAAATTTCAGAATTAAAGCTAAGGCATCTCGATCAATTGAGATGTTGATCTCGATCAATCGAGATCTCGATTGATCGAGAATTGATTTTGATTGATCAAAATCACTATCAATCGAGATTCCAATCTTGATTAATCGAGATTCTGCAGAGCCACTTGTCCACTTGCTCACCTGCTCTTTCCAATTGCAATAAAATTCCCCTTTTTGCACGATTTAGAGGGATTGTCTGACTTGAACAAGATCTTTGAATACTTTCTTGAGATAGTTGATATATATATTGATATATATATATTTATGGTGGGCCCTAAGGTTGAAAAGGAGGCCATAAAGCACATAAAGAGGCCATTTTCTCATATCTCTCATGCACATCAGAATACACAGAGAGAGACATTCGGGAGAGGGGAAGAAGGAGCTGAACCAGACCAAGAAGTTTCATTTTCTCCATCAATGGAAGAGTGCAAGGCAGCCATGAGCAACTAACTTCTGTACTAGGGTGTGGGTGAAGCCCCTAGTCATGTAAACTTGTTCATTTTTGTAGCATTTTGGGATTTGTAATTAAATGTTGATCATCTAGTCTAGTGACAATGTACACTTATACATTTCTTATATATATTCATTTGATGTGGAGTTTATTCTTGTCTTAGAGTAGATTTTGTCATATGAATGCACAACATTTGCATATTCCACAAGAAATGCAATTGATGGCTAGGTAATGGTACTTTAAATGAATGTGTAGTGCTTGCTTGTATAAACTATGCCAAGATAAGGTAGTTTGGATGCATGTAGGTTCACTTAGAGAGTAGGGTAATTAGGTAGTTAGTTAGGTTGAAGAGCTATGCTTGTTGAAGATGGATTATGATAGGTTTGCACACACATTAATCTTTTGATATGTCATTGAGGTCACAAGCCTAATGACATTGTTAGGCATTTAATTTATGAATCCCAAGCTTGCTACACTTATGAACATGTGAATGGCTAGTGGTGGAAACCACCCCTAGTTCTCTCTCCCAACTTTTAAACTCTTTACATTTATTATTTTTACATTCATGCAATAATTTTATAAACAAAACTCAAAACCTTGTTTTTAGGATTAAAGTGGAATTAATTTTTCTTTAAGACAATTACGACTAGTTCTCGTGGGATCGATACCCTCTATATAGAACCGTATCTACAAAGATTCGTGCTCTTGTGAGTGGTTAAATTATATTTTGAAAAAGGGCAAAAATAAGCTTACCATTTAATTTAAGTTTAGCCACATCATTATCCTTGACTCTACTCCTAGTATTTCTCTCCTCCCATGGCCCTATCACATTAGTCAATGGATGACTACTTCGAATCCTAAAACTGCCAGATATTGGGACTTCCTCATGTGGTGTAGGATTTTCTATAGGTGCATGTGTATTATCAATTCCTTCCACAATTTCATCACCACCTACATATTCATCTACATCCTCAATCTCACTTTCTTTCTCAACCTCTCTCTCACTAGATTCACTCTCAGGTAACCCTAAGGTGTTTACACCTTCTTCTTCCTTAGGTTGATCATGTATCTCCTTAGGCCTTGAGTCATCAATCACAACATTAATAGACTCCATTACAACATTAGTGCGACGATTATACACCCTATATGCCCGACTATTTATTGCATATCCCAAAAAGTATCCTTCATCACTTCTAGAGTCAAAATTTTCTAAATTCTCCCTATTTCTAAGGATATAACATTTACTCCCAAAAACTCTAAAGTGTTTAATGTTGGGTGTCTTTCCATACCACAATTCATATGCAGTCTTTTTAGTTCCAGGCCTAAGGTACACCCTGTTTAAAACATGACAAGCAGTACTAACAGCTTTAGCCCAAAAATGTTTAGCTAACTTACTTTCATGAAGCATAGTACGTGCCATCTCTGCAATTGTCCTATTCTTTTTTTCAACTACACCATTCTGCTGAGGTGTTTTAGGTGTAGAAAATTCATGACTTATGCCAAGATTATCACAAAACTCAATGTAAGGTCTAGGTTCAAACTCACCTCCTCTATCACTCCTAACACGAGTTATTACATATCCTTTCTCATTCTGAATCCTTTGGCAAATTGACCTAAAGAACACAAAAGTATCAGATTTTTCTCTCAAGAAAGCAATAAAAGTAAATCTAGAAAAATCATCAATCATTACAAGCATATACTTTTTATCACTTATGCTTTGAGTTCTTACTGGACCCATTAAATCCATATGGATCAGTTCTAATGGTCTTGAAGTGACTTGATGCTTAAGTCTCTTGTGTGACACTCTTGTTTGCTTACCTAATTGACATGGTCCACATACCTCATCTGTTGGTCTTTTCAATTTAGCCAAACCTCGAACTCATTCATGATTAGACAAACTTACCAAATCATTGTAATTCATATGAGCAAGTCTCCTATGCCACAAAATAGCTTCATCAGTTATAGTAGAAAAACACATATGTGAAGGATCTGAAAATATCACATAACAATTTTCAGGAGTTCTAGATCCTTTCAAAATACAATCACCTTGCTCATTAGTTACAAAACATCCATGTTGAGTAAAATTAACTTGAAAACCACTATCACATATCTGACTGATACTCAACAAGTTTACAGCTAAACCTTTAACATATAGAATATTTTTCAATTCACTAAAAGTAGAAAAATTAATTTTACCTTTACCACTCACTTTAGATGTATTGCCATCACCAAAGGTAACAGGCCCACCTGTATAATCCTTAAAAGTGGTAAACATTGTTCTATCCCCAGTCATATGCCTAGAGCAACCACTATTAAAGTACCAAACTATAGGACCAAGTGCTCTAAGTACAGTGTGCATGACAAAACATTTCAGATTATTCTTTTTCACCCAAATAGTTTCAGATTTTTTATCAAATAATTTCCTAAATATTTTAGAATTAGAATTATCAGTCTCAAGGGGCTTTTTCTTCTTATTGCCTAGAACAGAATTAAAGTAATTCAATTTATCAAAATTTTCTATCAATTCTTGTTGCTTCTTTTCAAGTTCTTTCATATCATTCAGCAAAATTCTTGAATTGTTTAAGTTTTTATGCTTTTTCAGTTCAACTTTTCTCTTCTGACACTTGTATTTAATATGACCTATTTCTCCACAAAAATGACATGTTGGAGCAAGTTTTAGAGTATGAGTAATAATAGAAGGCTTAGTCTCAACTTTCACAAAATATCTTTTGATTTTAAAAGTGAAAATTCTTTTGAAGTTGAAACCAATGTTCTTTGTTACTCAAATTTTTAGAAAAATCAAACTTACCAAATTTGCAAGTGTCAGAGTTAAATTTCTGGAAAGACTGATTAGATTTAACAAGTTCACAATTTAAGTTATCAATCTTATGCTGAAGTGAATTATTAAACCCTTTAATCTGTTTAACTTCCTGTTCCAGAAATTCAACTTTACCCAAAAGATTCATCTTTTCATGTCTAAGTTCCTCTAAATTTTTATTGGTGACTGAAACTTCCAATTTGTAAATATCTCCATCAAGTTCAGCAAGTTTCAATTTTTCCAACAAATTTTCATAGTCCCTTTTCAACTTAGATCACTCAAGATGCATGTCAGTTAAAGAATCAGAAAATTGAGGTAAGACAATTTCAACATCAAAAGACACAATGTGAGACATCATAAAATTCATAACTAAATTAACAAAAAAATCTAACTCAGAATTGAGCAACCCGCTCTGATACCAAATGTGAGTTGCGCGGTGCGGAAGCAGTTTAGTTAATTTAGAGTGAGATGCTAATCCTTAGACCTAGAGGGGGGTGAATAGGTCATCTTGCCCAATTTTTATGATTAATTAATTACCCACAATTATTATCAATTAAGCGTCTAAACCAATCACAAAATAAATAAAGCAAGTAAGGAAAAGTTAGAGATGACACCAGGAATTTTACGTGGAAACCCAAGATGGGAAAAACTACAGGGGTGAGGCAGAAACCCCAAAGAAACCAATCCACTATCTCGAATCAAAGTACATCAGACTTTGTCCTAGACTCACACCCCTCTTCACTCTGTCAAGGATCTGATGTGAAACACCTCAGGCTTATGATTGCGACAACATGTCCAATTGTTGCAGACTTCCGGCTAACGTCACAATCCTTACAGAAAGGTAGCTGAAAGAACAACAATACTCAACAAGTATTTTATTCCCTTCGTAGTGATCGTTTCTCTTCCTCTTCAGATAAAATCTTGTAGTTTGAAGGAACCATCTCTGCTACTCTTGATCAACCTTTGTAAACTGATGATGTCTTAAAGATTCCGTTGATCAGATGAAGAAGAACATCATAACTTGAACACTCCGTGTGTGTGTGCTCTCAAAAATAAAAATCAATGAAGATTTTCTCTCATAAATTTCTCTTTTAGCTCTCAAAAATATATTCCTGGCTCTGAATATTAAATCATTGAGTTCCTCATCTCTCACTTTTTGATTGAAGCATAAAGAGGTATTTATAAGGTTTAGAATCCTTAGTCTACATGGAAAACAAGTTTAAAACACCTAAGGAAAGTTTAAGAGAAGTTTTGGTTGACTAAAAAATCAATTCGGATCAAAAAGAAAATTTTTGCGCATGTCAGCCAAGTCGAACCAGTCCTAAAAATTGGGGACGGGTGTGACTTTTGCAGACACTTAGAAATTTCCAAGTCCTGAGAAAAGTCGGACTGGTCCTAAAAATTGGGGACCGGTGGAACTTTTCAGACATGTTGAATTTTCAAAGTCCCGAGACAAATTGGGCCGGTCCTCATATTTGGGGACCGGTGGGACTTAGCAAAAATTCAATTTTAACATTTAAAGCATATTTTCCAAGTCCTAAGCCCACCAATCTTCAAAACATAGTGTCCTCACTTACATACCTATTCTAAGTGATGTCCTCATCAAATCCACGATATCGAGACACCTTCCGTTCAGCTCCGAAGATCGTGACACAAAATTAAACAAAGATTACAACTCGATCAATAAGTTTTGACACCAAAATTTGCCAATTACAATTATATATCTCACAATACTAACTTTGTATTGAAGATTCAAGTCACTCCATGGAAGTTGCTTTACAAAGTGGAATAGCCATTGTCCAAAATCACGTAAAATGGAAACGTGGGCTTTTAGGGTTAGGGTTTCGCCTGACGGAGAAAAAGGTGATTAGGTGAAAACTAAAAGTATTCATTGCCAAACAAAGCCGTCACTCTTTCAAAAAAATACAAACAAAATCGTAAATATATAATCCCTAGCAACTAGGGCGGGTTGGAGACTCAACTTGGGTTCAACCCTAAGTATAAATTAGTGAACCCTAGCCCGAACCCGAGCTCACCCATTTTTAATTTGCAGAACCTCAAGTGTTAAAATCTGGTTGGGAATTTCGGGCTACAAATTTGGGTTTGATATTGTAAAGGTGGGTCTTCTTATCAAAAAAATTATGTTTCTGCTATAAGGAATCAAACCTCATCCCTTTCGCAACTTTGAATATAGTTATAAATTCTGCCACTTTTCCATCACTATCTTTTATTTATATAAGACGCGATAATAATATTTAATATACAAAACTGAAAGTTTGGACTATTTATTAAAATAAGTTTAAAACATTCATTAAATTACAATAATATTTCCTCCCTTTAAATATAACAAACAAATGTTATAAATTATATTATTAACTAAATCAATGACACAATTTTCACTATCCTAAAATCAAATAAAAATAATAATCTCACTCAAATAATAAAGCATCGAGAACAAACATTAAGTATACATCTCATTGAATTGGCATATTTTTAGATCCTTGTTAATATCTTTCGACATTAATACAATATTAATATTCTAATATATATTAATGTTGAAGTATTATTGACAAAAAATAAAGGAGTGGTATAACTTATATTACTTTAATTAATATGCTATACTATATATCTCGGGACACTAAAGAAAAAATTAATTTCATAAAATTAAATATTCAGATTAAATGGTTTAAACCCATCAATTAATCTAATTGAATTTTTAGACACATGACTAACTAATTAGAATAATATAGTATATATCTTGGGACATTGTAACTCTTATATGATATATAAGTTATTACTTGTTACATTTATGGGCAAAGTCGGCTCCAATTCCAATGGCAATTGGATATTGTGTATTCACATGGAGTGTCAGCATTGAGAGAGATTGTGCTAGGTTCAACACTCTTTTTGTAGCATTTTTTTGTATATAGCAGTTGTATAATTTAGGTTTAAAGGGCGGGTTGGTCTAGTTTGTATGACGGGCCGGGTTCGGGTTAGCAAACATACTAACCTGGGACCGCTCCGAAAACAAATCGGGTTTGCAAATTCTAGACCGGGCCTATCCCGATATTCAATATTCTCGGCCCAAGCCTAAAAATTTTTGGGTTGGGTTCGAGCTGGGTCGGGTTGGACCCGCTCGAGTTGCATCTCTAGTTATTAGTAAGCGCCTGACTCGTTACACTAAGCCACTAGATATATAAAATTTCTAAATAAATATTCTTGTTTCAAGATGCAATCCTTGTAAATTCCAATATACAAAGTTCACTCTTTTATTGGTTCATAACTTCTCCTCATTGAAGTTATGGTCTTATCTTCATTTGTACCATTATATCAAGCAAAATATCCTTATGAATATATATCAAATTGGCATTCCTCTCCCTTATGTGAAAGGTTCGCCACTTCAATCAAATTTGAAGGACCACATACCTCTTGGTCACATTACTAAATGTTGGATTGATAAAATTTGTTGGATTATCTTTTTCTACACAACAAATATTATTCCGAATAGCTAAATTAAATTTTTGTAAATGGTTCTTACTCCAAGACAATTGTATCATAAATTTGATTTGTGAACCATTTATATTAATTGCATTTGATTAAATCAATTCATCTTGCAGCACAAAGTACTTAATTTTTTTTATAGATATTGTAACAATAGAAACAACAATTTGCTGCACTCAATAATTAAGGTAATAAATTGAAAAACAAACAATCCAATTGTTCGAATTCGACCACAGGCTAGCAATATCAGTTTCCTTTATCACCAATGCTTAGTGGTGGTGTTCCTTCACCCCACTTGAACCAAATATCTTCTGGACCATTACCATTGTCTTTATAGCTATGTACTCCATTCTCCATCACTCTCCATAAACATTTCGTCGTGCATCTGGACTGATCTCTCTTTGCTACATAGAGGTCAAAAATCCCCGACCCATGGTCCCATGTCACGCCACAGAAGAAAAGTGTAGTTTCCCAAATGTTAATGTAGATATTCCAATTGTAGTAGTCTCCATAAGATATAACATGACTCCCAAGATCATTGTCCGCCGATTTACAATGAATGGTAAAACTTGTCCCAGCACTAATGTTGTTATAAACGTAAACATGAGTTTTTGGTCAGAATAGGGCAAATTTCTCTCCCATGTTTTCTCGACTAGTCGCAAAAATGACAAGCCCATCCCAACAACACAGAGGAATGAACAAAACAAACAACACAACACATTTGTTAAACAAAGCCATCTTTGTGATTCTATGAGAAGCAAAAGATGGGTTTTTAAAGTTGGATGAGATATCTCGGCAATTCTTCAATGTGATTCTTGTGGATTGAAAGAAAATGATGGCATAGAAGTTACTTTTCATGCTAAAAATGTAGATTCTTTGAATCATTAGATTATTTTTATTTAAATTATATGCATTTATGCACTAATTGTCTAAATATGGAGAAATCATTATAAGGTCATGGACGGTGTCGTGAGTGTATTAAACTCTACAACTAAGAAAAGTGGACCAAAATTTAATAAGATACTATCAAAAAAAATATCTAAACATAAGTTTTTATTAGAGTGGATCACAAAGATCTAATGCTGCGTTTGGTACGCAACAATGGAATGGAATGGAATGGAATGCCAATATTACCTTTTTAATTTGATCCATTTCTTTGTTTGATAAGAAAATTAAAAGTGAGAATGATCATTCTGCATCATTCCTTTGGAATGAAAAAGAATGAAAATTCATTCCACTACTCAACTTATGGAATGATCATTCCATTCCCAATAAACATTAAAAAAAAAATTTAGTTACCAAAAATAATGTAATCATCATTCCATTACTGCATCATTTAATGTTTGAAACCAAACAATAGAATGAGAATGATAATGATTATTCCATTCCATTTTTATTCTCATTCAATTCTCACTTTAATGGAATGCTCATTTCATTTTATTGTTACGTACCAAATATAGCATAATAATTTCTCATAAATCTCAATTTACTTTTTCTAAGAATAATGCATCCAAAGTCAGGTCCGTGGTTGCCCATTCGTAGTAGACTTGATTTAAAAATATTATTTTTAAATGTTTTATTTATTTATTTTATTAAATGACATAATAGTCATAAGAGTATTAACTTTCCACCTTTCATATCACCTTACACTTTTCTTACTATAATTAGGTCCCTTCCATTCTTTAATGCTAATAACTGATTATGAAAACTTTAACTTTTTTTTATTTTATTATTATTATTATTTTATCTTCTTGGAAGAAACTCAGACACTAATTTTGTCCCTTTGCACATGGACCCTCAACATTGTATTTTGGAAGGTGAGCAGGTACCATTAGACTGCAACGTCCTTGGTAACTTCTTATATATGACAATTTGCTTATATTTTTAGTTACATTTTTAAGAGAAATGCTAAGACAGTTGTAATTTTTTCTTATAATTAACTGTTGCTGGATGAGGTGAATTTTACTACTACAAATCTACACTACGTTGATGCTCATCCCCAGGTATACAAGTGACTGAGCCTAGCATAGTACTAATTAGTATGTAATACAATATTTTTTTTTCTCATGGGTATTGCATTAATTAGGGTGCATTGATCCCATGATTTAGAAAGGGAGGCAAAGGCCATTTATGTGTTGATTTTTGTCAATTGAGGGTGCTAGAAGTGGTGCTTGCGTGGTGTAATGGTAAAATCTGTACAAAGTATTTACTCAAACTACATATATTAATCGTCATATTGTTGAAATTAGTTTAGAACACCATATCTTAGTGCAAAATGCCTAAAGCTGAATTTTATATCTAATGATTACAAAAAAGGTAAAACAATAACTTTATTTATTTGGTGCAATCTAATTGTCAATTGGTTTTTGATTTGGTGAACCTAACTAAAATAGTTCAAGTTTCCAATAAGACAAATTGCATGCATTAATTTTTAGTTGTTGCAAGCAAAGACTTTCTAGGTTGGTAGAGTCCTAACTAATTTGACTTAATTGGATTTTTTTTTTAATAGTATTTACTCTAAAGAGGGAACGAGGGATACACTTGAACGCGCACACACATGAAATTGTTATGTTTTATATTATTATATTACCAAATATTCATAATTTTTATCTTCAAATTGTACGAAAGTTTGCTTAATGTGAAAATTCATCGAGGACAATTGTAAATGTAAAAAACAAAATGTTAATTCAATAATTTCGTATAGGCAGGGCTGATCCTCTGGATGTGATATTGGTAAAAGAAGGAAAAACTCAAATTTGAAAGCAGAGAATGGCTTCTTACTGTCACATGGAGAGATGGATTTGAACAATAATATCCTATTAAATTTAAGTTGATCAAATATATCCTTAATTAACAATAATATCATATATCACAAAATGATATAACATATAATTTATTCAAATAATTGTATCCAACTTTTGGACATATTTCAAACAAGCAATGATATCATAAAATATACCGACGAGGCCATATAAAATTGATGTTGCTCTCTCTCACTCTCTATCTCTCTCGTCCTTTTGAAATCAATACATAATAGGTAAATAGAATGTACCTGTTGCAACAGAACTGTAATTAATTGTATCTTGAAGTTCATGTATCTGTATATTCTATCCATTTTTTTGAATATTTATTTATTTTTATTTCACAATTGAATTGGTTATGAAATTTGATGTCATTCCTCATGAACAGGAGATTCCCCTGCTAGATTTTAGTTACGGCTTATGGTATTTTTGATTTAAATCATTGCTTTGGAAACCTTATAAATAAATAATTCAATGACTAAAGATAATATATGATTATCTAGCTCCCAATTGTTTTGCCATTAATGTGTTAACTTCTTCATTTTCTTGCTCCTGTTAGGCTCTTTATTTAGCTGATTAGTGATAAAATTGCGTAACGAAAAATATTTTTGGTAAAAGAATAATACAAGAATTATTCCTGGTCACTCTCATTCCAATGTGAATAAATATTATATATTCTTCTGTTTTTCTGTTTGGCTGTGTTTATTTCCACCCATTTTTCAAGAATGCAATTTTCAAAAATTTCAGGAGTATTTTAATATTCTTACTGGTGATTTATTATCTGCCTTCGGCATTTTTTTTTAAAATTTATTAAATGTGTGAAACATGTGTTAGAGAGATAAATATAAAACTATAGCTATAGACTGTAATGGTACTTTTGGTATGTTGGGATCTAATGAGAAAAATTGAGTGCCTAAAGTAATGGAACTCATACCCATGGTGGCAATAGGAGATGGGTGATATTGAAGCTGAATGTATAGATTTGGAGTTACAGGAACCTATAGCCCTAACTAGAAACTTTGGTATTATTAACAGTAACTATTACATGATCCAACAGAAACTGAGAACTTGGAAGGAAGAACTGAGCAGTTTGAAGAGGATTTTGCACATATATGTGAAATGTCTGTCTAAGTATCATTGAAAGATAGTGATTTTAGATCAGAGAGGGCGTAGTGTATTTGGTGAGGGCAAAACAAACTAGCGTAACAAATATAATTTTTTCATATAAAAATGCAAGTAAGAAACAAAAAACCTAGCAAAATCACTATCTTTCAATGGGTAGTGTAGTATTCTTAATCTAATTTCATATCAATATTCATGTAAAGTGGAACAAAAATTATCAAAATACTAGTTAAACTATGAGCCATGTTAAATCAATCATACTCTCTCTCCAAGTTCTTAACTAACATAGACATTTCTATTGTTACTTGCTATCCAATCCGATGTTTGGTTTAAGATTCAACGCTTCCACCCATAGCAAAGTGGGTGAAACAATTCAGCCATCAACGTATGAATCTATGTAAAACACCATCTTTGATTTTGTAACGAGACAATTCAAAATCAAAATTAACTATCTCTAAATGACCTAATTTTCTAAATAATCAGAGCCTTACCAAATTCAGTAAATTAAAGGTCCTCGTTTGAGATGTACTTTTCAAACACTAAGAATATTTAAGAAATATCCAATTGAAACTTGAAAGTCAAAATCCATTACTGATTAATTTTTTAAGTCAGAAGTATAATAAGATATAATATCAAAATATCATTACATTTGGTCCAAAGAAAGAAGAAAAGAAAAAAAAATAGAAAAGTTAACAATTGCATGAGGTTTAGATTTTAAAAAAATAGTGCTATTTAATAAAATAGTTCTATTTAATAAAATTTAAAAATTTTAAGAATTGAATTTTACGTGTTTAAATTTTTAAGTGGTAAAAAAAATTATGATTTTTTTTTTGGTATTTTTATTTTATTTTTAAGTGTTCAATATTCAATGATACATATTTTCATTGTCACTTAAAATTTAATGTGTTTTAAATGATATTGAAATTGTGTTATCAAATTTAGAATCTAAATCCTAACCTAACTTAATAACTTAGAACTAAAATTAATTTTTTTTCCTGTATCTTCTTTTGAAAGACCCTTTCCATTAAATCTTCAAATAATTGAGACTGGAAACTATAATTTTTTTTATGATTTCTTTAACATAAACTTGAAAATCTTACTCTTGAATAAAAACTCTAATTTTCTTCACTATCTATATGTGAATAATTAGATAAACACATAATATATTTAAAGCTTCTTATAATTTTATTTTGATTTGGTATTTTTGATCAAAGAGAATATATATATATATAATTAAAAAGAGAAACCCAGTTTGATTACCATTCTCACTTCCTTCTTTAATGAGATTCATTTAGTTTGATAAAATATTAAAACTTATTAAAAGTGTAATATGTATAAAAGTAATATTTATATCTTTTTAATATCGCGCTGCTCTTTTTTTATTGTAACAATTATTAAGGAAATGTCATTCAAAATAATGATAATGATGACGGTTATCTATGTATACTATTACAATGTCAAAAAAGGGCTATCAATACTGAAAATGGATCATCTTTAGCCAAATTTCTCTCCTAAAATTCCACAGATCTCAATACCGAGATTCAGTCACGTTGTTATTTTGTTAAACTCCATGTTGAAATTTCTATTAAAAATGAATTTGTAAGTAGTAAAGTTGACTATGATGATGTGACTGAATCTGAACCACCAATACCTTGTAATCCTATTTTAAAATGTAATATTTTCAATTGATTTTGTGGCTGGTGATTATATTCAATCCCTCACATATGGAGGCATTTATAATATACCATGAAAAGGGTCTTGGGTGCACTTTTTCTTATAAATAATAATTTTTGGTTTGAGGAAGAAATTTGGGAATTTTTTTTTTAAGTGGTGATTTTTTTTACTTCATAACTTCACACACACACATATGTTACTATTGTATAAGAACAATCATTTCATGCTTACTTTTTACCCAAAAAAAAATTCTTGTCCACCTAAAGAAGGGGAAAAAAAATTGCATTCCTACTAAAAATTTAAATTCTCTTTGCAAAAAGGAAATTGCTACTAACTGAAATACAAAGAACAACGGTGGTGTTCAATGTACATTTTTCTTTCTTACACGAACAAAGATCTTCTTCAACCAAATGTCTTTTATAAATTTTGCATACTTTAATCTATGATCCAGATTCAGTATGTCATCGTCTTATTTAACTTTATTACTTACAAATTTAGTTTTAATAAAAAATTTAATATTTAGTTTAACAAAATGATGATGTAACTAAATCTGAACCACAGAATTAAAGTTTACGTAATTCAACAGAGAGATTTGACAGGAGAGGATTCATTTCATAGGTATGCACTTAAAAATTTAATATATATACTTGACAAATTATTATCGATGATATTATACATTTCTAAGATTCCAACGCTAGCCCTACAATTTCTGAACTAGAAACTCACATACTCGCTTTTGCCCTCGGGGATTGATAATTCTCAGCTATCCGTAAATTTATGGTCAAAACAAGGTCCGAAGTCATTAGCCTTTTTGTCAAAGAGACAAATTGTTGACCTTGCAACGGTTACTAAGCAATAGTCATAGCACCTATATGCATCCCTCTTTGCATCATAGACATTGAAATACTCATGATCATGGTCTAACCATCTCATGTGACACCAATAGAGTGTAGTGAGAGAGAAATTGGGCTCAAAAGTCCACCCGTAGAAACCATGGGGAGGTATGAGATGGGTGTCAAGATCGTGGTTCTTGGATTTGCAATGAACGGTCAGATCTGTACCTAACATATTGTTAATGCGAACGGTTGTTTTTTCTGCAGAAACAATTGATGCTTCCCACAGAATTACAATATTCAACAATGCAAACACTATTGTGACCTTCTTCTTCTGCAAATGATGTTGTTTGTAGTAGTAAAATGAAGAAGAACTCATGCTATATATATATATATATACATATAGCTGTTTGGTTTTGGTTCAGTAGAGTGAAATGAAGATTTGGGTGTATAACAATGTCTCTTATTTAAATAGGGGTCAATGAAGTGAAATTGGGTGATTCACCGCCAAGAACGCATTTACAGCAATTCAAGCATAAGCAATGGAGGGAGAGAGAGAACAGATTGAAGACTACAGATATTGATGTGAGATTAAGTTAGCAAAATTAATAAAAACAACACAAATAATCATATTTTGTTATTATTGTTTAAACCACTAATTATTAGTTTAACGGATATAATCTCTCCTCCTTTAAAATGGAGGTGAGTGGTTCGAGCCCCATAGGGGTGGGATTTGGGTGAGGAAAGGGGTCGAACTAGGTCAGACCCAAGGTTTTGACACCTGAGCCTGCGCCAGTCCTAAGTTCCGAGGAACCTATTACATCTCAATTCATGCCATGCCGTACGAGTTTTTTGAATTGTTTTGAAATTTAACCACGTACTAGGAAACAAAAAGTTAGAAAAATAAAATAAAATACTAAAGTGTGTGTGTGTATATATATTAAGTAAGGAAAATATATACACTTAAACATGAAATTCAGTATTGTTTTTCATGATAGAATTTGGAAAAAACTCAAAAACTTTATATTCTTTATTATTTTATTTATAAATTTAATTTAATACTGTATTAGTTATTAGGGTAAATTACTTTGACCTTCCTGAGCTTGACCCTTTTACTCTCAGATTAATTTTGTTAAACGTTTTTTTTCAACCTTCCTTGAAGTTTATTTGATATAATTATGACGTCCCCTACTGTTAGTTTGATAAGTAATCAAGTTAAATAGATAAAGTGAAATGTCAAAACTTCCTTTCTTGTAATAAAATGACTAAATCAACTTGCTCATTATTTCAAATTTATATTTTAATTAAAGTATATGGACAAAAGTACCATCATCATGGTCGTCCGCAAATTTTCACGTGATATAAGGAAAAAAAATGGTGTTCTTATTTTTTCTAATAGTCCAAACAAATCACATAAATTTTCATCATTAGCGATCCTTCAATCGATGATGGATGCCCCTTCACTTTCTCTGTAACGTTTCCATTCATCCCCTAACATTGACTCCACCAAAGCTCCCACATAACCTCACAACCCAACAATCGCCACCATCGACCACACCTCCTACGTTTCCAATCCAACAGTTGAATCACATCACCTTTCAAAGTCCACCATCGATGGTGGAAACCCCGACTTGTAAAAAAAAAAAAAAGGAAGAAGCAGCAGCAAAGACCACTCCTTGTGGACGACTTTGATTTGCCACCGTCGCGACCATCATTCTAATCTTGTTGTACTTCGTATTTGATACAAAGAGTTCTTCAAAATTTGAGTACCCAACGAAACCCTAGAATCTTGATCGATTCGGTTTGACAAAGAGATAGAGCGATGTCAAGGCGAAATTCCAGAATTGTTCACAAGGAACAAGAATCATAGATTTAGGGTGGAAAAAGGGGCAGGTTGGGAAATTTCAATTTTGGCAAAATCAGAGACGGGTATTCTTGAGCAGTCTAGCGTTTTGGTTATGTGAAGGCATATTTTTTTTTTTCCATTCCTTTACATTTACTGATTTTTATATTAAAAATCATTAAAATATTTTAGGGGCAAAAGGGTCAATTAGATTATTAATTTAACAACGTTTGTCTACAAAGTCTATGAAGGGGTGTTAGAGTTATTTTTGCAAAGGGTAATGCTACTCAGGCAGAATTCATAGGCAGAAACTTTTAGAATCATTGGATGTATGTAGTAGGCTCCACCACATACACTCACCACATGCATCTAATAGTTCTAAAAGTTTCTGCCTATGAATTCTGCCTAATGTTTCTGCCTGAGTAGCATTATCCTTTTGCAAAACTTCCATCTGAACGTAAGAAACCCAAACGTCAGTAAAGGTCGGTCGGCGTAATTTGCTTTATAATTTAATAGACTCATTGAATGACTTGCCCAACTACAACTTCTGTTATATTTTTCCGTTATGACTATGTTGTTCATAGCATGTTAATCATTGTTATTATCTTTGTCTTTATCTGATAGATATGAATGAGGTCGACATCCGAAATTCTTTTTTTACATTTTTTTATTCATTGAAAAAAACACGAATTATTTTTCTTTTTCTTTTTGCATTCTATTCAATTACAAGTTGTGAGACTCGTGTCTCCTATTTTATATTTCTATAAAATTGTAGATATTTTGTATCCTTAGCAAATTTCCTTGACATTGTTTACATCTATCAATCAATTGTATAAAAAACTCATGATCAATTCTAACTTACCACAACTTCATCTTTTTTTTTTTTCCTTTTTTCGCTAAAAGGAAAATGTATTAAAGAATAAAAACTTTACAAAGGCAAAAGAGCATACCTCACAGTTGCAAAAAATATCATCTAAAATAACTTAGATCCACAGCCAGCAATAGCAAGCGTGAAAGGACCACAAAAAGAAGAAAACTCATCCTTTAAATGAAGGAGCTGCAATCAGATTACCAGAAATAACTAGGGTTGCACAACGATGAAGTTCAAACCATGATTCGATCTTATTCGTGCAAATTGATTTTGTTTTGGATTGAATTTTAGTATAATCAATCAAATTGGTTGGTTCATGGATTAGGAGTAAAAAATTCAATTGAACCGATACAATCCGCCTATAATATAAATTCACATTAGGCTTTATTTGATTGGTCCACTCTATTTACATATAATGGGATTAGGCACAGTCGATTATGGTATATAAGTGTACCTCAGATGTTGTGTTCAATAATTTTGCCCAAACAATGAGCTAATAGGAAGTAGATTTGTAATGAACAATTACACAAATTGAAAGTAAAGAGAGATAAAGGTGGAGAGAATCAAACACAAGAACACCAAGCTCGTAACATGATTTGGGGGCCTACTTCCGTGCCTCAAGAACGTCTCTCGAGGATTCTTAAATCCATTATGGAACTCTCCTAATGGGTGGAGAGCAAACCTCTTACAAAGCTTCACAAGCCTCTCTCTCTTTACTAGTGAATACCTCACTTAGACTTCAAGGGTTACACTAACCCTTTTACAAGAAATTCAACAATATACAAAAGTTTGAATACAATAGTGTAGATGCAAAAATCTACTCAATAATTGCTAGTAGTAAATTCAAGCAATGAACTCTCAAAAATGTTGTATGGAAAAATTGTTGTCTTCTTTGCTGCGTTTGCCCATTCTTTTATATTCGTGTTTTGGATTACAATTAGCCTATAACTTTTCCTTGATTGGGGAGATACACGATTTTCTCCCCAATTATAGTGATTTTCTTGCATGAGTCAAACGATATCCATTTTAGGATTTCAGTTGTTGATTTTGTGCTTTGTGGGATGCCACGTGGACTTGCTGGGATGAGGTGGTCGCCAAGTCATCGATCTGTCGGATGCTACACGTGTCATTTTTATGTTGGTGAGATTTTTGCCTCCACAAATAGTAAATATCACCCAATAGATAGATTTACAAATCCAAGCTCACCACAAATATTCCTTAATGGATATATATACAAATCAAAGCTCACATTAGAGTAATAGATGAATCAAATGATGAAAGTTCAACTCTATGAATGCTAAATATGCTATTCAAGAGAATGTGCAAAACTAATAAAGTTGATGAAAAATCTCCTGAATGAGAAGGGACCTTTTTATTTATAGCTTTATTTATTTTTTTGGAAATTGATAGAGCTCCTTAAGGCGTGTTTGGATCCATTTTTGCAAAATTTCATAGTTCTTATAGACTTCTATGAGTCTTCATACAAACGTCTATGATCCTTTTCGTAGATCCAAACCGAACTTCGTATAGACGTATGAGCTTTCAACAAATTTCATATATATTTCTATAAGGTTTCTTTTGAAAAATATGCACTTGCAATAAATTACCAAATCATGGAGATATAGACGTCTATGACGATTGGATTGGTTTGGTTTAAAAGCTCTCATGGGGTTGGATTGGTTTCAATTTTTATGAAATTGTTGGAATCGGATTGATTTTGATTTTATGTCTAAAGAGAACCAATCTGTTCTCTGTGCACCCCTAGCAGCAACATAAGAAATAATAAACCAACTTGGAAGGACACAAGTTGCTAAGAAATAATAAACCAACTTGGAAGGACACAAGTTGCTATTCATCTTTATAAACAGTTGTAAATATATTGAGTAATAGAAGATGGAGATGACACCATGGATAAGAAAATCCTACCATTTTGTTCCCTCCAAATGCCATAAACACACCCATCGAGGACAAACTTGAACAAGAAAATCTCACTTGACTTAAAATCAATTTTCCCATTAACTGAGCACTAGAAAACTGATTTAGGTCTGTAAGAGAAGGAGCTGGGAGGAGATTTAGGTCTGTAAAGTTTAGAATCATATGAACTAAGTGTGAGTAGAACGGTGTGAAAGTGACTGCGAAAGTTTGATTAAAATTTAAAGGGGAGTGATTAGGTTTACTTGCTCGTTTGATTAATTTTAAAATTAATTTAATTTTAAGGCCAAATAAAATTAAAGCAATCTCACAAAGCAAGTAAATAAAATGAAGTGCAATAAAGTAAAGAGTGCAGTATATATACGTGAAAAAGTCAGATAAGAAAAAAAATTACGAGTGAGGCTTGTAGCCCTAGAGAATCAAATTCACTATCGTCGAAGCAAAGTACAACACACTCTGTTCCTGACTCACACCCACTCCACTCTGATAAAAACTTGATGCATAATACCTTAGGCTTAAGCTTGCGACTCCCTCGTCCAATTGCTGCAAACTCTTGGCTAACATCACAATCCTTGTAGAATGGTAATTGGAAGAACATGAATACTCAGCAAGTATTTTGTCTCCTTTATAGTGCGATCTTCCTCTCCTTCCTTACCAACGAACAGTTGTAGAAGAAACCAAATGATGCAGTGACTTGATCAATAAGAAGTCTCTGAAGCACTCTTCAATCGATTGATCAAGCAAAGAGAGAGAGACAGCCTAAATCACTCATAGTGTATATACATGTGTGATTTCTGAAAGAAATATAAATAAAATATTAATGAAGAATTCTCTACTCTAAAAATATTCTATGCTTTCTTTCTCTAGAACATAATCTTTTTAATGTGTATTGAAAGCTTAATGAGAAAGAAATCATATGAAGTTTTTATAGATATTAAAAACTCAAATTTTTCTTGAAAAACAAGTTAAAAATTAATTGGAAACAATTCTCGATGTTTAAAGAAAGTTCATAGTCAAATCTCGGTCGAAATAGGACATTGCAGTGCAAAATCGTTACACCAGGAAGCATGGACCAGTCCAGCCCATTCTTGGATTGGTCTAGCATTGTAGAAATCTTTGAATGAAATCCCAAGGCCTCATGGACCAGTCCAACTAAAGCTTGGAGTGGATCAACCTTGAAGATTTTGCAAAATTGTCCAAAAATCTTAATTTTCAAGGTCGAAACCACCCGGTTTGAGTAATATGTGTTCTCACTATTTACTAGTACTACACGACTCTTATACGTGATCAACAATGTCGACATGCAAATGAAACCCTTCAAAAACTTCAAATGATTAAATCTTTGTTCAGAATATAAATCAAAAATTACAACTCGGTCAAGTTCAGTTTTGACACCAAAATTGCCAATTACAAAAATATACGTCACACTAAGTAGGCTGGAAAATGCTAAAATTAGGACTATTTCCATTTCATTACCCCCATTTAATGTTAGGAAACTCTAACCCACCCTCTTCTTTAGGATTGATATTTTCTCCCAGACAGAAAGAAAAAAGGAACGAAAAAAACTATGAAAGTTTTGCCATAGTTTTTTTTTTTTTAAGTGAAACTCCAACATTCAATCTTATTGGACTAGTGTGTACATACTTCCTCAGAAAGTCATCAAACCAATCATTCAAATTCATAGTTTTTTTTTGGGCCTGAGATATGCAAAACTAATTTAGTAAGAGTTTTTGCGGTCATTAATTGACGTGAGTTTAGAAGAAACCAAGGCATTTGAAAGAAATATAATCTTGTTCAACTCCAAATATGGATAAATCTTCAAAAACCAAACCCTAGAAAAGCATGTAGAGTTTCTAGAATTGTTTGGGTGAAACCAGACTGAGTGTAATAGTAGATTTGTGCATTCCTAAATTGTTCAACTTTTAATTTCATCTCTGGCTCTCCTTCCTCCCACTGGAAGCTTATTGACAACTATCAGAATTCTTCTATGGGCCGAATATGGATCTTTTACAACTTCAACAAATTCAATGTTCAAGTTCTTGATAAAACTGAGCAAGTTATTCATTGTATCATCAGAGAAATTGGAAAGCCTGATCAATTCATTGCATCCTTTGTCTATGGTCTCAATTCCAGATTGGGTAGACAAAAGTTATGGTCCAATCTATGTGCACACTCCTCTATCTTTCAACAGGATGCTTGGATTCTTTTGGGAGATTTCAACACAGTCCTCCACATAAATGAAAGGTATGGTGGTTGTATCAGATGGTCGGCTGAAATGTCTGATTTTAGTAATTGTGTTAACTCTCTTTGCCTTGAAGACCTTAGATACACTGGTATCTTCTACACTTGGTCTAACCAAAGTCCTGGAATTGGTAACATCTCAAGGAAATTGGATCGAGCCATGGTCAATCCCTTTTGGTCCCTTATGTTCCCTAATTCAAAATGCTCTTTCCTACCCCAAGGAGTCTCTGACCATAGTCCATGCATTGTCAATTCTGGTTTATCACCTACTTGTAGACATATCCCTTTCAAATTCTTCAATTTCTGGACCTCACACCCCTCTTTCACCCAATCTGTTGAAAATGTCTGGCTTTCTCCCATCTATGGTTCAGCTATGTTTAAGGTCACACAGAAGCTTAAGCTCCTCAAACCCATTCTTAGAGGATTGAACAAAAGGGACTATAACAACATTTCTGCTAGAGTCCATGCTTCAAAAACTGAGCTTCTGAATTGTCAAACCAACCTTGATTGTTGCCCAAATGACCCTAATCTTAGACGTGTTGAAAAATCTCTTCTTCAGTCTTATACCCATCTTTGCCTTTGTGAAGAACATATGTGGAAACAGAAATCCAGAATTAAATGGTTGGCTGCAGGTGACCATAACACTTCTTATTTTTTCAAAAGTGCCAATTTCAGACAGAACAGAAACAAAATTCTGAGCATCACTCTCCCTTTAGGCACCATTTCTTTTGAGAAAAATGTGATCCACAATGCCTTCATCTCACATTTTCAGGACCTACTCAACTCCACTTCTGATTACCCTGGCTTCCAAGTACTCTCACAGTATGTCACACATTGCATTCCTTCTGAGTTTATGCAGTCACTCACTTCTATCCCCTCTTCCATTGATATTAAGAAATGTCTTTTTTCTTTTGGCAATGATAGATCACCAGGCCCAGATGGCTATACATCCTTCTTTTTCAAAGAGACATGGAGTATTCTAGGTGTTGAAATTACCAATGCCATTAAAGATTTCTTTATCTCAGGAAAAATTCTCAAAGAAATCAATTCAACTTTGTTGACTCTTGTCCCAAAGATTCAAAATGCTTCCACAGTAAATGATTTCAGACCAATTGCTTGTTGCAATACCCTCTTCAAATGCATTTCCAAGTTGATTTCAAATAAGCTCAAACCTCTCTTGCCTGTCATCATCAATAAAGCTCAATCTGCTTTTGTTAAAGATAGAAGAATTGCAGATAACATTTTTATTGCTCAAGATCTGCTTCATGGCTACCATAGACATTCCACTCCACCTAAATGCACTGCCAAAGTTGATCTCAAAAAAGCTTTTGACACTTTGAATTGGGATTTTTTGCTTGATACTCTAACCCTTATGGGTTTCCCAGCTACTTTCATTTTATGGATCAAATTGTGTATTACAACTCCTTCTTTTTCCATTTCTCTTAATGGTGAATCACATGGGCATTTCAAAAGCAGTAGAGGCATAAGGCAGGGTGACCCACTCTCACCTTTTCTCTTTGTAATTGCAATGGAAGTCCTATCCCTCATTCTTACAAAACTCACCATTAACAATCCTTCCTTCACTCATCACTCAAAATGTAAGCACTTAGGCCTAACTCATTTAATCTTTGCTGATGATTTGCTCCTTTTTGCACATGGTTCTATCAACTCAATGAATGTGATCAAAGAGGCTTTAGATATCTTCAGCTCCTTATCTGGCCTCACTGCCAATTCTGGAAAAAGCCAATTATTTTTCTCTGGTGTCTCAGAACCTATCCAAGAGAGTATTCAAAACTCCATGAATTTTCAGATAGGTGACCTTCCTTTCACATATTTGGGTATTCCACTCATTTCCTCTATGCTAAACTCAACCCATTGTACTAGCCTTGTGAATAAAATTTCAAGCAGAATATCCCATTGGTCCAGCAAATCCCTCTCTTATGCAGGTAGGCTCCTTCTTTGTAAATCAGTTCTTTGTAGCACTCAACTCTACTGGATGAACATTTTCATCCTCCCTAAGATGACAATCAACCTCATCAATTCCATCATTAGGAAGTTTCTCTGGTCAGGTTCTTGTTCAATCAGGAAAAATTCAAAAGTTGCTTGGTCCCAAGTTTGTTTGCCAAAGGATTGTGGTGGACTTGGTCTACCTATTCTCTCTGAAATGAACAGAGCAGCTATGCTCAAACATATCTGGCATCTCTTCAATGCACCAGATAGCATCTGGTCCCAATGGATATCCACCAACTTTATCAAGGGAAAAAATTTCTGGGATATAAACATTCCTTCCCAGTGTTCATGGTCACTCAGAAAGATGCTCCAACTCAGGCAATTGGCTCGACCCATGCTCACTGCCATTATTGGTTCAGGATCACAGACATCATTCTGGTTTGACACATGGCTCCCTTGTGGCCCTCTGGTCAATAAAGTTCAACACAATTGCTCTCTCTCCACTGCCCTGGGTAGATACTCTATGGTAAGTGACATTACCTTAAATGCCGAATGGTCTATTCCACATTGTCTTCAGAGATTAATCCCAGAATTGAGAGACACCTCATACCTTCCACCTCTTAATCCATCTACCCCAGACCATTTCTTATGGAACTGTCTTCCTTCTTTCTCCATGGCTCTCACCACACAAGTTATCTCTCCCCCACCTCCTATTGTTAATTGGCATCACATTGTGTGGTTTAGGTTCAATATCCCAAGGCACAGTTTTATCTTATGGTCCGCTGCTCTAAATAAGCTCTCTACCTTGGATAAACCTTCTATGGCATACAAGATGATCCCAAACCATTGTTGTCTATGTTTGAAAAATAGGGAAACTACATCTCATCTTTTTTTCCAATGTCCTTTCTCAACCACTATTTGGAATCATTTCCAACAACTTTGCAATTTCCAAATCAATTTCTTAAATTGGAATGATCTTCTTTCATGGACTGCAGCAAATTGGACAAACTCTATTTCCCATTTATCCCACAAACTTGCACTAGCAGCCTGTGTCTACTTCATTTGGAATGAAAGAAACTGCAGAATGATCAATAACAAAGCCTCCACTACCCAGAGTATCATCTAGTGCATCCATCGAACAATCACACTAAGATTGCACTCATGCTCATTCAAAAACAACAGAGCAGCCAGAAAACTAGCAGCCACTTGGCATCTCCCAAGCTCAACTCTTAGGCCACCAAAGAAACCACCAGATTTTTTTTAAGCTCAGTTTCCTTTCTAAGTGTTTGCTTTTCTTTCCTCTTTAAGTTACTTCTATGAGATGCCAAGCTGCTACTGGTTTATTTTTTTCTTTTTTACCTTATGCTCTGTTTTGGTTTATGTTTCAGTTGATCCAAAGGTTATGTTTCAGGTCACAAAGCCTTATGGTTTCTCTACTTTGAGAACTTGCATGTATATTCAATTATCAATATACTTACTTACCTTACCAAAAAAAAAAAAGTCACTTAGCGAGAATGAGACAGATTAAATGTTGTACACATGAGATATATAATTGTACGTGAGTTAGCAAATTTTGGTGTCAAAACTTGTTGATCGAGTTGTAATTTTTGATTTATCTTTTGAATTGATCTTCGGAGTTGAAGGGAAAATGTCTCGATACTGTGGATTTGATTGAAGGCATCACTTAGTACATGTATGTGAGTGAGGACACTATACCTGAAGATTGGTAGTTTAGGACTTAGAATAATATGTTTAAAATTTAAAAGGTCATTTTTCTCTAAGTCCGATTGGTTTTCACTTTTAAGCACTAGTCCAACGTTTCTCATTTTCTGAAAATTTCAAAACTTGCATGTTATAGGACTAGCCCTCGTATTTGCAACCGATCACACTTAGTTAAGGTCAAGTCAGATCGTACTTGTTCTGGTTAGATCAAAAATTTCTTTTCAAGTCGGATTTTTGTTTCCATATTAGTCCAAACTTCTTGGAGATGTTCTTTAGGGTTCTAAACTTATTTTTCAAGTATTCTAAACACCTTTATGCTTCAACCTAGATGAGAGAATTGAGATTAAATATTTGTATAGAGATTGGAGCTATAAGAGAGATTTATGAGAGAAAATCTTTTATTTTTTTTTGTTCATATATTTGAGAGCACGTACACACAAAGTGCTTAAGTTGTAATGCTCTTCTTCATTTAATCAACGAGATTTTCAAAAACAACTTCAAAAACATCATCAGTCTACACAGTTGATGAGAACAACCCTGTTTTTTTTGTACATATTTCTTATATGAAAAAAGGAGATTCGATCAATACGAAGGGAATAGAATGTTTGTGTTCTTTCAGTAACCCTTCTACAAGGATTGAAGAACAAGACTGAAGTCGACAGTAATTGAACGAAGAGTCGCAAGAGTAAGTTGAAATATTGAGCAACTAGTTCTTGACAGAGTGGAGTGGATGTGAGACTGATCATAGTCTGTTTACTTTGCTTCGATGAAAGTTGATTGATTTTCTGAGGTTACAACTCCCGTGATTTTTTCCTGTTTAGGTTTTTATGTAACAATTTCTGGTGTCATCTTTTTACCTTTCTTTACTTGCATTGGTTCTTTTGTGATTGGTTTGGATTTAGTTGTTAATTATTGTGAGTACTTAACATATTATTAAAATTGTACAAGACACCTATTGATACCCTCAAGGTCTAAGAAATTATATCACACACTAAATTAAAGCCTTCAACAAACAAAGAAATTTTGATTTCAGCTTTTGTTGGTGGGTTAAGGTACTTTCGACAAATGTGAATCAGGCATAATTGTGGAGATCCAACTCCTTAATACCTAGAAAGTACAGACACTTCACTAAGGGTGTCGTATCCATGTCGGACACTTGGACACTCCTCGGAAATGTGTCGGACAATTCGTAGAAGTATCCTGACATTTTTCTTTTTAGGACACTTCTCGGACACTCCTCTGGCACTTCTCGAACACTCTTTGAACACTACACGTGTCGGATACTTTGTAGCAGTAATGTATAATCAAGCATTTCAAAAGAATTGAAATTTCTGATCTTTCAGCGGAAAAGTGTTTCATATGATAGTAGAAAATGACTTTGTAAATTAGAATTGAATTGCACATATATCTATATTTTTTCCCCCCCGGTGATCATCTATATTGTTTTTGTGTGTGTATATATATATATATATATATATAGAGTGAGTGTGTTTTCTGAAAAGAGGGAAAAAAATGAGAGACAATACTTATCCACTCATTTGTGAGTAAGCTGTTCTTGCACAAGAATAACATGACAAATATTCTCTTCAATTTTAAATATTTAAAGAATAAAAATTAGAAAGACAACCAAATTTAACCCATTTTAGCTCGGTAACTGGATCCCGAGCCCTACTCTCTCTCTCTCTTCGATGTATACTCCCAATGTCTATCTCCCTCTCTCGTCTTCAAGGATCAAATTCTTGCCTCTCAGGGATAGTTCTGAAATTAAATATAGTTTGTGGAGGTCGTTGTTGTACCAAAATGTTGAGTATAACCATTGAAGCATAGTGTTATGTTAACAAACTGTCTGTTTGCCATGAAATTTATGATGTACACCATTCAATTTCACTTGTTATATGTGTATCTAGCTATAATGGGTTAAATCCGGTTGAATTTCTAATTTTTATTTTAGAAACATTTAAATCGGTGGTAAGTAAGAACTCTCTCTTTGATGTATACTCCCACTGTCTATCTCCCTCTCTCGTCTTCAAGGATCAAATTCTTGCCTCTCAGGGATAGTTCTGAAATTAACTATAGTTTGTGGAGGTCGTTGTTGTACCAAAATGTTGAGTACAACCATTGAAGCATTGTGTTATGTTAACAAACTGTCTGTTTGCCATGAAATTTATGATGTACACCATTCAATTTCACTAGTTATATGTTTATCTAGCTGTAATGGGTTAAATCCGGTTGAATTTCTAATTTTTATTTTAGAAACAACTAAATCGGTGGTAAGTAAGAAATCTCTACTCACCGGTGAAAAAACAAATATTGTCCATAAGCGAGGATATTCAATGCCAAACAAAGCCGCCTCTCTTCATGTCAAGAAATTCACACTCACTTTTTTCCATAGTTATATTCTCATTTACCATGCTGTCATTTTAATTTTTGTTCTTTTGTGTGTGTGTGTATATAGATATATATATATATATATATATATATATATATTTTTTTTTTCTTTTCCTAAAGGGTAAAAGGAAATGGGGCAGGAGACCCCCAACCCCTGTTTAGTTTTTCCATCCCCAACTAAAATCGTTCATTAAACGGAGCGTGGCGAGGCATGGATGAATTTAAGAATGTACTTTCGTAGTTGTATTACGAATCTAACGAATGTAAATGATGAAACAAATTTTCAATCATAATAGTAATTAATTTTCTCTTATGCGGATAAAATCAAGATTCAAAAATTCTCAATTCGAACTTGAGATTTAATATTATTGTAAAAATATCAAAATAATACATAAAATTTCTCAAATAAGTATAATACAAAAGGATATTACAAGCAACAATATTCTTAATATAACGAAGAGAGATACGATATGAGACGAGAGAAATGTAGAGAGATATGTGATATGAGGGAGAGGTGGATTGAGCGGTAAAAGTTTCTAGTGATTGGAATAGTATAAACTGGGGTTTGCTTAATGTATACCTACTATTTTTTAATATAAGATATATTAAAAGAAAAAATTTATAATTTCTCATTACAAATCATGCGGGGTGGAGTGGGGCATGCAAGTTTTCAATCCTAACTCCCATTTTCATTCCATAACTGTTCTAAACAGGACAGCGGAACCGAATGTTTTGCCATATTATGGTAAAATATGTAAATTCATGGCACATTAATGGGGTTGACCCATTGCAACTACTACGGTCCTGTTTGGATTAGCTTTTGAAAAATGGCTTTTGGCTTTTTAAGCTCAAAAGCTGTTTTTGGATTGGTAAGGCGGAAGAATTTCGGAGTCCAAAAAGGGCGTTTAAAGGAAGCTGGGAATACCAGCTTCCTGATTTAGCTTCTGCTTCTCTTTTTCTTCTGCGTAAAAGCCGAAGCAAAAGCTCTGCCAAACAGAGCCTACATAGTTGATGGATCATTTAAAACTCTAGGAGATTATCTGCTAATAATTGGAGGTTATTTATTTATTTTGCAATTAACGATTAAATTTATGGTTAGTACATAGATTGTAGTCATTAGCCTTGGGGTCAAAGAGACAGATTGTTGGCCTTGTAACGGTTACATAGCAAGTGTCATGTCACCTAAATGCGTCCCTCTTTGCATCATAGACATCGAAATTCTCATCATGGTCTAACCATGTCATGTGACAGTAATAGAGTGTAGTCAGAAATAAATTGGGCTCAAAAGTCCACTCGTAGTGATCTTTGGAAGGTATGACATGGGTGCCAAGATCGTTGTCCTTGGATTTGCAATGAACAGTAAGATTTGTACCATAGCCTAACACATTGGTAATGCGAACAGTTGTTTTTACAATTTTGCCCGAAACAATTGATGCTTCCCATAGAGCAATATTCAGCAATGAAAGCACTATGATCTTCTTCTGTACATGTTGTTGTCTGTAGTAGTCAATTGAAGAACTCATGCTATTTAGCTGTTTGATTTTGGTTCTATGAAGTAAAATATGAAGATTTGGTTATAACAATGTCTCTTATTTAAATAGGGTTCTGAGGTAAATAGAAGCCCTTGAACAGAAGCTAGCGCTTGGCCCTAAAAAATTTTAAAGAGAATTCGGCGATTCACCGCGAAAAATGAATTCACACAAATTCAAGCATAGGCAATGGAGAGAGAACAAATTGAAGACCACAAATATTGATGTCATTATTAGCTCAGCTGGAATATATAACCTCTCCTCGAGAGGTGAGGAGTATGAGCCGCATAGTGGATATTTGTGGATGTATTTGTGAGTATTTACCTAACCAATAATAATAATAATAACAATAATAATAGTTTGTTTAAGTGCCTCAAACAATTACAAACTGAATTACAAGTAACTTCTACTGTGAATAATGTTTAATTGTTTAAAATAATTTTATTTCACGTGAATTTTGGTCAACCTTTGTGCAAACAAATCTTTATTTTTTTACCTTTACATTTTCAAATCTACGCAGTATATGATCATAGTCTACTTTTTTTTTATTTTTTATTATCTTATCACTAATTAACACCATTCCTAATTTTACTAATTTTAACCCTTTCTTTTCTATTCATATGCTTCATAGCATATGTAAGAAAAAAAGGAGGGGTGTAACTGTTCCCCACTGGGCACATGTGGCTTAGTCCTTGTATATATATATATAGTCACCTTCTCAGGTTTTTAGATGACAACAAAAGCAGCAGCTAGAGACATAATTGTTGAAAGGGATGCCCATGGTATGTCTGAGGGAAATTTGCAAATTATGTACATAAGCTTGCAATATTTACAAGAGTGGAGACAAGGACTTTTTTAGCATCTTGTTTCAAGATCCAATTCTTAAACCTTCCAATACGCAAATAATTAGATGAATCAAATAATTTTACCAAAAATTTCAGTAGGGTGTAACTGAAGACTGAGATGCCCGTGATATCATATATCTCTTGCCACACCAATAAAAATAATATTCCAAAAATTGTTTTGTTTTTGTGGATGGCTCATCTCATTCCAATACAAGTTTATCATAGATTTAATTCATGAACCCACATTTGCATCAAACTAAATAAGTCACAACACAAAGTTAAGCAACTTATGCTGAAAAACAACATAGACAACAATGTTTTGATAAGGTGACTCAAATCAAGAATGTACTTTTTAAATAGGACAAACTGAACTCTAAGCAATCTAGTTACAATTCAAGCTTCAGGTGTATTTAGGGCATCTGGTATGGCACTCACTATACCATATATGGTGAGGGATACATGGATTTGACGAGCAACAATGGGCATAAAAAATCTGAATAACGAGTATAAAAAATCAGGTTACTTTTTTGAAGTAGGACAATTCTTCCACTTATATGCCAACGAGTAGCAGCTCAACTGTTCATCTTGAGTTTTAGTTTTAGATTCTGAAACTTTGACCTCTGCTTTACCTTCTAAGAATAATAATTGAGGTTTTTAACACTGATGACGAGGCTTATAAATCTTATCACAATTAAAACAAAGACCCTTCTCACGTCTTTCCTTCTGTTTAGTCCATGATAAATGTTTAACACTAGGAGATAAAGCGGACAATTAGGTAAAATAGACTTAGGTGCAGGCAATATGTCTGAAATATACGGATGAGAAGCAGACTTTGTTGCATTATGGGTTGTTGTTGCAATAATTGCATCTTCCTGACATGGTGCTAATTCAAAGGCCTCAGTTAAGTTTATTAGACGAAGCAAACGAACAATAGCTTTATATCAGCACGAAGTCCAGAGAGAAAAATACTAACTTGATGCGACTCCAACAAATTGAGAACTATATTAGCAAGTTGCTTAAACTCAGTAATAAACTACGAACAATACTAATTTGAGACAGTTTCGCTAGTGAACTACAAGGATCAATATGCTGTTGAGACCCAAAGCGAGTACATATTACACGAGAAAATTGCTGTCAAGTCAGAATAACAAGAGATCGGCCACCAAAATTGCTGTCAAGTGAAAATTGCTGTTTGGGTTCTAGACCCAAAATTGATCATTTGATCGGAGATCGGCCACCAATAATCCTTTGAATTGGAAATTAGCCACAAAATCTTAACTTTTCATTTAATCAATGCCCTAATCCTATTATACAATCGATCCTTATATATAGTAGACTCCCTAAGCAAGTAAATAAAATAAGGAAATAACATTGCCTAATAAATATTTCTAATAATATTGGTTTCCTAACATCCCCATTTAAGCATAAATTTCAAAAATTAAGGAAAATTTCTGAATACCAACTTTGTAATTAAGATTCAAGTCACTCCATGGAAGTTGCTTTACAAAGTGGAATAGCCATTGTCCAAAATCACGTAAAATGGAAACGTGGACTTTTAGGGTTAGGGTTTCACCTGACGGAGAAAAAGGTGATTAGGTGAAAACTGAAAGTATTCAATGCCAAACAAAGCCGTCACTCTTTCAAAAAAATACAAACAAAATCGTAAATATATAATCCCTAGCAACTAGGGCGGGTTGGAGACTCAACTTGGGTTCAACCCTAAGTATAAATTAGTGAACCCTAGCTCGAACCCGAGCTCAACCCATTTTTAATTTTCAGAACCTCGAGTGTTAAAATCTGGTTGGGAATTTCGGGCTACAAATTCAGGTTTGATACTTTAAAGGTGGGTCTTCTTATAAAAAAAAATTATGTTTCTGCTATAAGAAATCAAACCTCATCCCTTTCGCAACTTTGAATTTAGTTATTAATTCCGCCACTTTTCCATCACTATCTTTTAATTATATAAGATGTGACAATAATATTTAATATACAAAACTGAAAGTTTGGACTTTTTATTAAAATAAGTTTAAAACATTCATTAAATTAAAATAATATTTCCTCCCTTTAAATATAACAAACAAATGTTATAAATTATATTATTAACTAAATCAATGACACAATTTTCACTATCTTAAAATCAAATAAAAAAAAATCTCACTCAAATAATAGAGCATCGAGAACAAACATTAAGTATACATCTTATTGAATTGGCATATATTTAGATCCTTGTTAATATCTTTCGACATTAATACAACATTAACATTCTAATATATATTAATGTTGAAGTATTATTGACAAAAAATAAAGGAGTGGTATAACTTATATTACTTTAACTAATATGCTATACTATATATCTCGGGACACTAAAGAAAAAATTAATTTCATAAAATTAAATATTCAGATTAAATGGTTTAAACCCATCAATTAATCTAATTGAATTTTTAGACACATGACTAACTAATTAGATAATATAGTATATATCTTGGGACACTGTAACTCTTATATGATATATAAGTTATTACTTATTACATTTATGGGCAAAGTCGGCTCCAATCCCAATGGCAATTGGATGTTGTGTATTCACATGGAGTGTCAGCATTGAGAGAGATTGTGCTAGGTTCAACACTCTTTTTGTAGCATTTTTTTGTATATAGCAGTTGTATAATTTAGGTTTAAAGGGCGGGTTGGTCGGGTTCGTATAATGGGCCGGGTTCGGGTTAGCAAATATACTAACCCAGGACCGCTCCGAAAACAAATCGGGTTTGCAAATTCTAGCCCGGGCCTATCCCGATATTCAATACTCTCGGCCCAAGCCTAAAAATTTTTGGGCTGGGTTCGGGTTGAACCCGCCCGAGTTGCATCCCTAGTTATTAGTAAGCGCCTGACTCGTTATACTAAGCCACTAGATATATAAAATTTCTAAATAAATATTCTTGTTTCAAGATGCAATCCTTGTAAATTCCAATCTACAAAGTTCACTCTTTTATTGGTTCATAACTTCTCCTCATTGAAGTTATGGTCTTATCTTCATTTGTACCATTATATCAAGCAAAATATCCTTATGAATATATATCAGATTGGCATTCCTCTCCCTTGTGTGAAAGGTTCGCCACTTCAATCAAATTTGAAGGACCACATACCTCTTGGTCACATTATTTGGATTAATAAAATTTGTTGGATTATCTTTTTCTACACAACAAATATTATTCCGAACAGCTAAATTAAATTTTTGTAGATGGTTCTTACTCCAAGACAATTGTATCATAAATTTGATTTGTGAACCATTATATTAATTGCATTTGATTAAATCAATTTATCTTGGAGCACAAATTACTTAATTTTTTTTATAGATATTGTAACAATAGAAACAACAATTTGCTGCACTCAATAATTAAGGTAATAAATTGGAAAACAAACAATCCAATTGTTCGAATTCGACCACAGGCTAGCAATATCAGTTTCCTTTATCACCAATGCTTAGTGGTGGTGTTCCTTCACCCCACTTGAACCAAATATCTTCTGGACCATTACCATTGTCTTTATTGCTATGTACTCCATTCTCCATCACTCTCCATAAACATTTCTTCGCGCATCTGGACTCATCTCTATCTGCTACATAGAGGTTAAAAATCCCCGACCCATGCTCCCATGTCACGCCACAGAAGAAAAGTGTAGTTTCCCAAACGTTAATGTGGAAATTCCAATTGTAGTAGTCTCCATAAGATATCACATGACTCCCAAGATCATCGTCCGCCGATTTACAATGAATGGTAAAACTTGTCCCAGCACGAATGTTGTTATAAACGTAAACATGAGTTTTTGGTCGGAATAGGGCAAATTTCTCTCCCATGTTTTTTCGACTAGTCGCGAAAATGACAAGCCCATCCCAACAACACAGAGAAATGAACAAAACAAACAACACAACACATTTGTTAAACAAAGCCATCTTTGTGATTCTATGAGAAGCAAAAGATGGGTTTTTAAAGTTGGATGAGATATCTCGGCAATTCTTTACTATCCTTCAATGTGATTCTTGTGGATTGAAAGAAAATGATGGCATAGAAGTTATTTTTCTTGCTAAAAATGTAGATTCTTTGAATCATTAGATTATTTTTATTTAAATTATATGCATTTATGCACTAATTGTCTAAATATGGAGAAATCATTATAAGGTCATGGACGGTGTCGTCAGTCTATTAAACTCTACAACTAAGAAAAGTGGACCAAAATTTAATAAGATACTATCAAAAAAAATATCTAAACATAAGTTTTTATTAGAGTGGATCACAAAGATCTAATGCTGCGTTTGGTATGCAACAATAGAATGAAATGGAATGCCAATATTACCTTTTTAATTTGATCCATTTCTTTGTTTGATAAGAAAATTAAAAGTGAGAATGATCATTCCGCGTCATTCATTTGGAATGAAAAAGAATGAAAATTCATTCCACTACTCAACTTATGGAATGGTCATTCCATTCCCAATAAACATTAAAAAAAAAATTTAGTTACCAAAAATAATATAATCATCATTCCATTACTGCATGATTTAATTTTTGAAACCAAACAATAGAATGAGAATGATAATGATCATTCCATTCCATTCTTATTCTCATTCAATTCTCACTTTAATGAAATGCTCATTCCATTTTATTGTTACGTACCAAACATAGCTTAATAATTTCTCATAAATCTCAATTTACTTTTTCTAAGAATAATGCATCCAAAGTCAGGTCATCTCTAACTTTTTTTATTTTTATTATTATTATTATTTTATCTTCTTGGAAGAAACTCAGACACTAATCTTGTCCCTTGCACATGAACCCTCAACATTGTATTTTGGAAGGTGAGAATTTTGGAAGGTGAGAAGGTACGATGACTGCAATGTCCTTGGTAACTTCTTATATATGACAATTTGCTTACATTTTTAGTTACATTTTTAAGAGAAATGCTAAGACAGTTGTAATTTTTCCTTATAATTAACTGTTGCTGGATGAGGTGAATTTTAGTACTACAAATCTACACTACGTTGATGCTCATCCCCAGGTATACAAGTGACTGAGCCTAGCATTCCTATAATTTTACCAATACACTATGCTATCTCGCTAAATTTCAGTACTACGTACAAATCTACACTATCCATTGATTGATGCTTATTAGTAAGTATATGAGCGACTCTGACTAGCATTTCTATAATCTTACTAATACGCTATGCTACCATCACCTTACCTTTAGAGTGCTATTATAGATGCCTTAAAACCATGTCTATACAATAATTTTTTTTCTTCTAAAAAATACGGTAGCATAGTACTAATTAGTATGTAATACAATAATTTTTTTTTCTCATGGGTATTGCATTAATTAGGGTGCATTGATCCCATGATTTAGAAAGGGAGGCAAAGGCCATTTATGTGTTGATTTTTGTCAATTGAGGGTGCTAGAAGTGGTGCTTGCGTGGTGTAATGGTAAAATCTGTACAAAGTATTTACTCAAACTACATATATTAATCGTCATATTGTTGAAATTAGTTTAGAACACCATAGGAGTCTTATTTTATCATCTTAACTGGTCTTAGTGCAAAATGCCTAAAGCTGAATTTTATATCTAATGATTACAAAAAAGGTAAAACAATAACTTTATTTATTTGGTGCAATCTAATTGTCAATTGGTTTTTGATTTGGTGAACCTAACTAAAATAGTTCAAGTTTCCAATAAGACAAATTGCATGCATTAATTTTTAGTTGTTGCAAGCAAAGACTTTCTAGGTTTGTAGAGTCCTAACTAATTTGACTTAATTGGATTTTTTTTTTTAATAGTATTTACTCTAAAGAGGGAACGAGGGATACACTTGAACGCGCACACACATGAAATTGTTATGTTTTATATTATTATATTACCAAATATTCATAATTTTTATCTTCAAATTGTACGAAAGTTTGCTTAATGTGAAAATTCATCGAGGACAATTGTAAATGTAAAAAACAAAATGTTAATTCAATAATTTCATATAGGCAGGGCTGATCCTCTGGATGTGATATTGGTAAAAGAAGGAAAAACTCAAATTTGAAAGCAGAGAATGGCTTTTTACTGTCACATGGAGAGATGGATGTGAACAATAATATCCTATTAAATTTAAGTTGATCAAATATATCCTTAATTAACAATAATATCATATATCACAATATGATATAACATATAATTTATTCAAATAATTGTATTCAACTTTTGGACATATTTCAAACAAGCAATGATATCATAAAATATACCGACGAGACCATATAAAATTGATGTTGCTCTCTCTCACTCTCTATCTCTCTCGTCCTTTTGAAATCAATACATAATAGCTAAATAGAATGTACACGGTATGATATTGTCCGCTTTGGGCCTGAGCCAGCACGGTTTTGCTCTTGGGTTTTTACCCCAAGAGAACATACCATTTGAAGAGAACATACTACATATAAGCACATCCCCTTTTCCACACCCAGGAAATGTGGGATAGAGGACCCTCAGACCCATCCACAAGGGTTACTACAATCCACCCCCCTACGAGGCCCGATGTCCTCGTCGTCACACTTCCGGCTGGGTTCAGGCTCTGATACCAACTGTAATATCCCGCTCCAACACATGGTATGATATTGTCTACTTTGAGCCTGAGCCCTCACGGTTTTGCTCTTGGGTTTTACCACAAAAGGCCTCGTACCATTTGCAGAGAATATACTACATATAAGCACATCCCCTTTTCCACACTCAGGCGATGTGGGATAGAGCACCCTGTACCCTGTTAGTATGGTAGCTCAGATCAGTGTCTGTCTTCGTACCCGCCCACTCACACCCGTCCACAAGGGTTACTACATTCATTTAGTTTGATAAAATATTAGAACTTATTAAAAGTGTAATATGTATAAAAGTAATATTTATATCTTTTTAATATAGCGTTGCTCTTTTTTTATTGTAACAATTATTAAGGAAATGTCATTCAAAATAATGATAATGATGACGGTTATCTATGTATACTATTACAATGTCAAAAAAGGGCTATCAATATTGAAAATGGATCATCTTTAGCCAAATTTCTCTCCTAAAATTCCACAGACCTTAATACCGAGATTCAGTCACATTGTTATTTTGTTAAACTCAAAGTTGAAATTTCTATTAAAAGTGAATTTGTAAGTAGCAAAGTTGACTATGGTGATGTGACTGAATCTGAACCACCAATACCTTGTAATCCTATTTTAAAATGTAATATTTTCAATTGATTTTGTGGCTGATGATTATATTCAATCCCTCACATATGGAGGCATTTATAATATACCATGAGAAGGGTCTTGGGTTCACTTTTTCTTATAAATAATAATTTTTGGTTTGATAAAATGAGGGGGGTGAAATTTGGGAATTTTTTTTTTTAAGTGGTGATTTTTTTATTTCATAACTTCACACACACACATATGTTACTATTGTATAAGAACAATCATTTCATGCTTACTTTTTACCCAAAAAAAAATTCTTGTCCACCTAAAGAAGGGGAAAAAAAATTGCATTCCTACTAAAAATTTAAATTCTCTTTGCAAAAAGGAAATTGCTACTAACTGAAATACAAAGAACGACGGTGGTGTTCAATGTACATTTTTCCTTCTTACACGAACAAAGATCTTCTTCAACCAAATGTCTTTTATAAATTTTGCATACTTTAATCTATGATCCAGATTCAGTATGTCATCGTCTTATTTAACTTTACTACTTACAAATTTAGTTTTAATAAAAAGTTTAACATTTAGTTTAACAAAATGATGATGTGGCTAAATCTGAACCACATAATTAAAGTTTACGTAATTCAACAGAGAGATTTGACAGGAGAGGATTCATTTCATAGGTATGCACTTAAAAATTTAATATATATACTTGACAAATTATTATCGATGATATTATACATTTCTAAGATTCCAACGCTAGCCCTACAATTTCTGAACTAGAAACTCACATACTCGCTTTTGCCCTCGAGGATTGATAATTCTCAGCTATCTGTAAATTTATGGTCAAAACAAGGTCTGAAGTCGTTAGCCTTTTTGTCAAAGAGACAAATTGTTGACCTTGCAACGGTTACTAAGCAATAGTCATAGCACCTATATGCATCCCTCTTTGCATCATAGACATTGAAATACTCATCATGGTCTAACCATCTCATGTGACACCAATAGAGTGTAGTGAGAGAGAAATTGGGCTCAAAAGTCCACCCGTAGAAACCATGGGGAGGTATGAGATGGGTGTCAAGATCGTGGTTCTTGGATTTGCAATGAACGGTCAGATCTGTACCTAACATATTGTTAATGCGAACGGTTGTTTTTTCTGCAGAAACAATTGATGCTTCCCACAGAATTACAATATTCAACAATGCAAACACTATTATGACCTTCTTCTTCTGCAAATGATGTTGTTGTTTGTAGTAGTAAAATGAAGAACTCATGCTATATATATATATACATATAGCTGTTTGGTTTTGGTTCAATAGAGTGAAATGAAGATTTGGGTGTATAACAATGTCTCTTATTTAAATAGGGGTCAATGAAGTGAAATTGGGTGATTCATCGCCAAGAACGCATTTACACCAATTCAAGCATAAGCAATGGAGGGAGAGAGAGAACAGATTGAAGACTACAGATATTGATGTGAGATTAAGTTAGCAAAATTAATAAAAACAACACAAATAATCATATTTTATTATTATTGTTTAAACCACTAATTATTAGTTTAACGGATATAATCTCTCCTCCTTTAAAATGGAGGTGAGGGGTTCGAGCCCCACAGGGGTGGGATTTGGGTGAGGCAAGGGGTCGAACTAGGTCAGACCCAAGGTATTGACACCTAAGCCTGTTCCAGTCCTAAGTTTTGAGGAACCTATTACATCTCAATTCATGCCATGTCGTACGAGTTTTTTGAATTGTTTTGAAATTTAACCACGTACTAGGAAACAAAAAGTTAGAAAAATAAAATAAAATACAAAAGTGTGTGTGTGTGTGTGTATATATATATATATTAAGTAAGGAAAATATATACACTTAGACATGAAATTCAGTAATGTTTTTCTCGATAGAATTTGGAAAAAACTTAAAAACTTTATATTCTTTAATATTTTATTTATAAATTTAATTTAATACTGTATTAGTTATTAGGGTATATTACTTTGACCTCCCTGAGCTTGACCCTTTTACTCTCAGATTAATTTTGTTAAAATTTTTTTTTCAACCTTCCTTGAAGTTTATTTGATATAATTATGATGTCCCCTACCGTTAGTTTGATAAGTAATCAAGTTAAATAGATAAAGTGAAATGTCAAAACTACCTTTCTTGTAATAAAATGACTAAATCAACTTGCTCATTATTTCAAATTTATATTTGAATTAACGTATATGGACAAAAGTACCATCATCATGGTCGTCCGCAAATTTTCACGTGATATAAGGAAAAAAAATGGTGTCCTAATCTTTTCTAATAGTCCCAAACAAATCACATAAATTTTCAACATTAGCGATCCTTCAATAGATGATGGATGCCCCTTCACCTTCTCTGTAACGTTTCCATTCATCCCCTAACATCGACTCCACCAAAGCTCCCGCTAAACTTCAGAACCCGACAATCGCCACCATCGACCACACCTCCTACATTTCCAATCCAACGGTTGAATCACATCACCTTTCAAAGTCCACCATCGATGGTGGAAACCCCAACTTGTAAAAATAAAAAAAAGGAAGAAGCAGCAGCAAAGACCATTCCTTGTGGACGACTTTGATTTGCCACCATCGCGGCCATCATTCTAATCTTGTTGTACTTCGCATTTGATACAAAGAGTTCTTCAAAATTTTAGTACCCAACGAAACCCTAGAATCTTGATCGATTCGGTTTGACGAAGAGATAGAGCGATGTCAAGGCGAAATTCCAGGATTGTTCACAAGGAACAAGAATCATAGATTTAGGGTGGAAAAAGGGGCAGGTTGGGAAATTTCAATATTGGCAAAATCAGAGATGGGTATTCTTGAGCAGTCTAGCGTTTTGGTTATGTGAAGGCATATTTTTGCATTTTTTTATTCATTGAAAAAAACACGAATTATTTTTCTTTTTCTTTTTGCATTCTATTCAATTAAAAGTTGTGAGACTAGTGTCTCCTATTTTATATTTCTATAAAATTGTAGATATTTTTTATCCTTAGCAAATTTCCTTGACATTGTTTACATCTATCAATCAATTGTATAAAAAACTCATGATCAATTCTAATTTACCACAACTTCATCAGAGTCAGTTTTTTTTTTTTTTCCTTTTTTCGCTAAAAGGAAAATGTATTAAAGAATAAAAACTTTACAAAGGCAAAAGAGCATACCTCACAGTTGCAAAAAATATTATCTAAATAACTTAGATCCATAGCCAGCAATAGCAAGCGTGAAAGGACCATGAAAAGAAGAAAACTCATCCTTTAAATGAAGGAGCTGCAATGAGATTACCAGAAATAACTAGGGGTGCACAACGATGAAGTTCAAACCATGATTTGATCTTATTCGTGCAAATTGATTTAGTTTTGGATTGAATTTTAGTATAATCGATCAAATTGGTTGGTTCACGGATTAGGAGTAAAAAATTCAATTGAACCGATACAGTCCGCCTTTAATATATATTCACATTAGGCTTTATTTGATTGGTCCACTCTATTTACATATAATGGGATTAGGCACAGTCGATTATGGTATATAAGTGTACCTTAGATGTTGTGTTCAATAATTTTGCCCAAACAATGAGCTAATAGGAAGTAGATTTGTAATGAACAATTAAACAAATTGAAAGTAAAGAGAGATAAAGGTGGAGAGAATCAAACACAAGAACACCAAGCTCGTAACCTGATTCGGGGGCCTACTTCCTTGCCTCAAGAACGTCTCTCGAGGATTCTTAAATCCATTATGGAACTCTCCTAATGGGTGGAGAGCAAACCTCTTACAAAGCTTCACAAGCCTCTCTCTCTTTACTAGTGAATACCTCACTTAGACTTCAAGGGTTACACTAACCCTTTTACAAGAAATTCAACAATATACAAAAGTTTGAATACAATAGTGTAGATGCAAAAATCTACTCAATAATTGCTAGTAGTAAATTCAAGCAATGAACTCTCAAAAATGTTGTATGGAAAAATTGTTGTCTTCTTTGCTGCGTTTGCCCATTCTTTTATATTCGTGTTTTGGATTACAATTAGCCTATAACTTTTCCTTGATTGGGCAGATACACGATTTTCTCCCCAATTATAGTGATTTTCTTGCATGAATCAAACGATATCCATTTTAGGATTTCAGTTGTTGATTTTGTGCTTTGTGGGATGCCACGTGGACTTGCTGGGATGAGGTGGTTGCCAAGTCATCGATCTGGCGGATGCTACACGTGTCATTTTTATGTTGGTGAGATTTTTCCCTCCACAAATTGCAAATATCACCCAATAGGTAGATTTACAAATCCAAGCTCACCACAAATATTCCTTAATGGATATATATACAAATCAAAGCTGACATTAGAGTACTAGATGAATCAAATGATCAAAGTTCAACTCTATGAATGCTAAATATGCTATTCAGGAGAATGTGCAAAACTAATAAAGTTGTTGAAAAATCTCCTGAATGAGAAGGACCTTTTTATTTATAGCTTTATTTATTTTTTTGGAAATTGATAGAGCTCCTTAAGGCATGTTTGGATCCATTTTTGCAAAATTTAATAGTTCTTATAGACTTCTATGAGTCTTCAAACAAACGTCTGTGATCCTTTTCGTAGATCCAAACCGAACTTCGTATAGACGTATGAGCTTTCAACAAATTTCATATATATTTCTATAAGGTTTCTTTTGAAAAATATGCACTTGCAATAAATTACCAGATCATGGAGATATAGACGTCTATGACGACTGGATTGGTTAGGTTTAAAAACTCTCATGGGGTTGGATTGGTTTTGATTTTTATGAAATTGTTGGAATCAGATTGATTTTGATTTTATGTCTAAAGACAACAAATTTGTTCTCTGTGCACCCCTAGCAGCAACATAAGAAATAATAAACCAACTTGGAAGGACACAAGTAGCTGCTATGGTTCTAGTAGCAAGGTTGTTCTTCATCTTTATAAACAGTTGTAAATATATTGAGTAATAGAAGATGGAGATGACACCATGGATAAGAAAATCCTACCATTTTGTTCCCTCCAAATGCCATAAACACACCCATCGAGGACAAACTTGAACAAGAAAATCTCACTTGACTTAAAATCAATTTTCCCATTAACTGAGCACTAGAAAACTGATTTAGGTCTGTAAGAGAAGGAGCTGGGAGGAGATTTGGGTTTGTAAAGTTTAGAATCGTATGAACTAAGTGTGAGTAGTATGGTGTGAAAGTGACTGCGAAAGTTTGATTAAAATTTAAAGGGGAGTGATTAGGTTTACTTGCTCGTTTGCTTAATTTTCAAATTAATTTAATTTTAAGGCCAAATAAAATTAAAGCAATCTCACAAAGCAAGTAAATAAAATAAAGTGCAATAAAGTAAAGAGTGCAGTATATATACGTGAAAAAGTTAGATAAAAAAAATTACGAGTGAGGCTTGTAGCCTTAGAGAATCAAATCCACTATCGTCGAAGCAAAGTACAACACACTCTGTTCCTGAATCACACCCACTCCACTCTGATAAAAACTTGATGCATAATACCTTAGGCTTAAGCTTGCGACTCCCTCATCCAATTGCTGCAAACTCTTGGCTAACATCACAATCCTTGTAGAATGGTAATTGGAAGAGCATGAATACTCAGCAGGTATTTTGTCTCCTTTATAGTGCGATCTTCTTCTCCTTCCTTACCAACGAACAGTTGTAGAAGAAACCAAATGATGGAGTGAGTTGATCAATAAGTAGTCTCTGAAGCACTATTCGATCGATTGATCAAGCAAAGAGAGAGAGACAACCTAAATCACTCATAGTGTATATACATGTGTGATTTCTGAAAGAAATATAAATAAAATATTAATGAAGAATTCTCTGCTCTAAAAATATACTGTGCTTTCTTTCTCTAGAACATAATCTTTTAATGTGTATTTCAAGCTTAATGAGAAAGAAATCATATGAAGTTTTTATAGATATTAAAAACTCAAATTTTTCTTGAAAAATAAGTTAAAAATTAATTGGAAACAATTCTCAATATTTAAGGAAAGTTCATAGTCAAATCTTGGTCAAAATAGGACATTGCAGTGCAAAATCGCTACACCAGGAAGCATGGACCAGTCCAGCCCATTCTTGGACTGGTCTAGCATTGTAGAAATCTTTGAATGACATCCCGAGGCCTCATGGACCAGTCCAACTAAAGCTTGGAGTGGTTCAACCTTGAAGATTTTGCAAAATTGTCCAAAAATCTTAATTTTCAAGGTCGAAACCTCCCGGTTTGAGTAATATGTGTTCTCACTATTTACTAGTACTACACGACTCTTATACGCGATCAACGATGTCGACATGCAAATGAAACCATTCAAAAACTTCAAATGATCAAATCTTTGTTCAGAATATAAATCAAAAATTACAACTCGGTCAAGTTCAGTTTTGACACCAAAAATTGCCAATTACAAAAATATACGTCACACTAAGTAGGCTGGAAAATGCTAAAATTAGGACTATTTCCATTTCATTACCCCCATTTAATGTTAGGAAATTCTAACCCACCCTCTTCTTTAGGATTTATATTTTCTCCTAGACAGAAAGGAAAAAGGAAAGAAAAAAAACTATGAAAGTTTTACCATAGTTTTTTCTTTTTTAAGTGAAACTCCAGCATTCAATCTTATTGGACTAGTGTGTACATACTTCCTCAGAAAGTCATCAAACCAATCATTCAAATTCATAGTTTTTTTTAGGCCTGAGATACGCAAAACTAATTTAGTAAGAGTTTTTGCAGTCATTAATTGACGTGAGTTTAGAAGAAACCAAGGGATTTGAAAGAAATAGAATCTTGTTCAACTCCAAAAATGGATAAATCTTCAAAAACCAAACCCTAGAAAAGCATGTAGAGTTTCTAGAATTGTTTGGGTGAAACCAAACTGAGTGTAATAGTAGATTTGTGCATTCCTAAATTGTTCGAGTGCTAGACAATTCAAGAATTATTTCAAGACACGTCACTTATGGAGAACAAATTAAATGTTGCAAGGAACCGATCTCCAATTGAAGCAAGTCACTTAGCGAGAATGAGACAGATTAAATGTTGTATTTAATACCCAGCTCCAACACATGGTATGATATTGTTCACTTTGGGCCTGAGCCCGCACGGTTTTGCTCTTGGGTTTTACCCCAAAAGGCCTCATACCATTTATAGAGAACATACTACATATAAGCACATCCCCTTTTTCACACCCAGGCGATGTGGGATTGAGCACTTTGTACCCTGTCAGTGTGGTAGCTCAGCCCAGTGTCTGTCTACGCACCCGCCCACTCACACCCGTCTACAAAGGTTACTACAATCCACCCCCCTACGAGGCCCGACGCCCTCGTCGGCACACTTCCGGCTGGGTTCAGGCTCTGATACCAACTGTAATACCCCGCTCCAACACATGGTATGATATTGTCCACTTTGGGCCTGAGCCCGCACGGTTTTGCTCTTGAGTTTTACCTTAAAAGGCCTCATACCATTTGAAGAGAACATACTACATATAAGCACATCCCCTTTTCCACACCCAGGCGATGTGGGATTGAGCACCTTGTACCCTGTCAGTGTGGTAGCTCAATCCAGTGTCTGTCTTCGCACCAGCCCACTCACACCCGTCTACAAAGGTTACTACAATCCACCCCCCTACGAGGCCCGATGCCCTCGTCGGCACACTTTCGGCTGGGTTCAGGCTCTGATACCAACTATAATACCCCGCTCCAACACATGGTATGATATTGTCCGCTTTGGGCCTGAGCTCGCACGATTTTGCTCTTGAGTTTTACCCCAAAAGGCCTCATACCATTTGAAGAGAACATACTACATATAAGCACCCTTGTGGACGGGTGTGAGTGGGCGGGTGCGAAGACAGACATTGGACTGAGCTACCACACTGACAGGGTACAGGGTGGTCAATCCCACATCGCCTGGGTGTGGGGAGGGGGATGTGCTTATATGTAGTAAGTTCTCTTCAAATGGTATGAGGCCTTTTGGGGTAAAACCCTAGAGCAAAACCGTGCGGGCTCTGGCCTAAAGCGGACAATATCATACCATGTGTTGGAGCGGGGTATTATAGTTGGTATCAGAGTCTGAACCCAGTCGAAAGTGTGCCGACGAGGACGTCGGGCCTCGTAGGGGGGTGGATTGTAGTAACCCTTGTAGACGAGTGTGAGTGGGCGGGTGCGAAGATAGACACTGGGCTGAGCTACCACACTGACAGGGTACAGGGTGCTCAATCCCACATTGCCTGGGTGTGAAAAAGGAGATGTGCTTATATGTAGTATGTTCTCTTTAAATGGTATGAGGCCTTTTGGGGTAAAACTCAAGAGCAAAACCGTGCGGGCTCAGGCCCAAAGCGGACAATATCATACCATGTGTTGGAGCGGGGTATTACATTATACACATGAGATATATAATTGTACGTGAGTTAGCAAATTTTGGTGTCAAAACTTGTTGGTCGAGTTGTAATTTTTGATTTATCTTTTGAATTGATCTTCGGAGTTGAAGGGAAAGTGTCTCGATACTGTGGATTTGATTGAAGGCATCACTTGGTACATGTATGTGAGTGAGGACACTATACTTGAAGATTGGTAGTTTAGGACTTAGAATAATATGTTTAAAATTTAAAAGGTCATTTTTCTCTAAGTCCGATTGGTCTTCACTTTTAAGCACTAGTCCAACGTTTCTCGTTTTCTGAAAATTTCAAAACCTGCATGTTATAGGACTAGCCCTCGTATTTACAACCGATCACACTTAGTTAAGGTCAAGTCAGATCGTACTTGTTCTGGTTAGTTCAAAATTTTCTTTTCAAGTCGGATTTTTGTTTCCATATTAGTCCAAACTTCTTGGAGATGTTCTGGAGGGTTCTAAACTTATTTTTCAAGTATTCTAAACACCATTATGCTTCAACCTAGATGAGAGACTTGAGATTAAATATTTGTATGGAGATTGGAGCTATAAGAGAGATTTATGAGAGAAAATCTTTTATTATTTTTTGTTCATATATTCACTACAAGAAAGAAGGCCTTTTACGAGAGGCCAAAAATGTCGTGAAAAGTCATTCACGGCGCACACCAAGCCCACGTCTATTACGGTCCCGTAAATACTCTTAACTTTTTACGAGAGAAAATAAATCTCGTAAAAAAGTAAAATATTCCCCGTCAGTATATTATCTACGTAATAAATTTATTTACGATATGCAAATTCCCTCGTTAATAATTAATTTACGTCATATTTGACCTCTCGTAAAAAAGTAAAATATTCTCCGTCAAAAAAATTTTTGTCTACAGAATAAAATTATTTACGATGTGCATAATCTCTCGTTAATAATTCATTTACGTCATACCTGACCCCTCGTTAATACATCTAAATATTGACGACCTTTTTATTTACGGGGTTTGTTGCTCCCTGTTAATAACATATCATTTTTTTTTAATAAAAGCACCCTCAAATGCTACCTAATCATCCACATATAACCTGTATTTCCAACAATTACAACTAAATAGAATACAATGCTAAAAAATCTCACTTAATTCTAATAACTAAACTAATATATTGAAATACGCCATTATACATATCAAAAGATTAAAGACATACATTTTCACAATTCATCAATGTTCAATGTGCCAAAAAAACAAAATCCATTTGTCAAAAACACTATCAATTTCCTACCACTCCTATTAAACAATTCATCAATGTGCAATTATCATTCAATTTAAAAAACTAGCACTCCTCACTCCAATACGCCGATCTTCACATTGTTGACATTCAATTTTCCTGACAGTTTTCCCACCTCATTGTCCGTGGTAGACATTGAGCTATACAAAATCCAAGCAATTAGCTGCATCACACAAGTCTCAATTTTAGTATGCTAATAATGCCAAGAACTTGAAGGAAAAAAACTTAAAAAAAGAAAAAGAGTAAAGTAAACAAATGACCAAATAGAACCAACTCAAATGGAGATAGAAATAATGTTGTAAAAAGAAACAAAGTCGTAGATAGTAACTAAGTCGGCAATCCAGCAAGCACACTATTCATAGTTCAAAATTGGTGAATCATGAATGCCATTTAAAAAGGGTTCAGGTAGCTAACCATGAGGTGCTGGTACAAAAGATAGATCCTTCTGGTAAAATTGATGACTTGATAGATTATATGAGTCCCCACTAGATGTTGTCACACAATGCCTTGGTTAAAGCTACCACTGTCATAAGACACTTCTTACATGGTGGAAATTTTTTTCAAGATTGCCTTTGATACCTCCAACTTAAAATCTGTGAGGAAAAAAATTCTAATGTATCTTTCATCTATGTAGGATGCTAAAAAACCTAGTAACAAACTAACCTAGTCTTCGGCGGTATTCTAGGTTATACCTATCACCATACAAGTATACCAGAAAATATAAATAATCAGACTGTATTTTCATTGCATCAAGAATTCATCTGGCCTAATTGATTTTATTAATGGTATGACCAACTTTTGATGTCCAAGACAAAAGATAAAACTCAAAGTTTACATCGAGACTTTATTACCCTACCTAAACCTCATATAAAGTCACTTATTTCACCATGATTAAGTCCATTATGCTAATTCACACATTTAAGTGGGATTAATCATTAGACATTAGATTATTTATTGCATTAAGTTCATTATTTCAGCATAATGTGCAACAACTTACCAAACATAAAGGAAACTCAAACACATCACCAACAAATTCACACAACATTAGCCAACAAGTACACCAGTAGCCATCATATTTCAATAACAACTAAAATACATTAGAATGACCATTTGAATCATTATAATGAGATGCTTAGAGTGTTAATCAAATCTATTACAGATTATGAATCCTGGTTTGAGTGGGATGGTAGTGTTAATAATGTTAAAGATTAGGTTTAGTAGTCCCAAAGGACTTAAAATTGTAAAGATTTAGTAGGACCTTTTTCACATAACCTTAGTTTAGATGGGCAGCAAAACATTACTAAATATAGAATTACAAGCTTGGATGCTTTGTGCAAGCCTGTGAAAATGATGTTTATGGCTGTTTTTATATATGTACAATATTTTATGTGTCCTAGAAATAAATAAAAAATCTTTACGAGTAGATTCGTGCCTATTCAGTCAATTAAACTCCTTAGTTTGTATCTCTTCAAGAAAACAGATTATAAGGATCCCTATGGTAGAGTAGTTGATCTGATATTACACTTCACAAGGTGTTAAGGGAATGAAAATTTTCCCACATTTGTATTGAAGCAGTTGTGTCAAAACACACACTATTAATCCAACTAGAATATGGATTTACTAGCTTTGTTGAAGTAATAAGCATTGCAAAATTTGTACGTCATTCCACAAGTATCATATATCTTCCGGTAACTAAGCAATTGTAGGTTCTAAACCTAATCCTCACTGTGTGCTTAAAAGAACAAATGACTTATACCTAATGCTTAAGTGCTTCAAGAGCAAAAATCCTCCTGTTCGGATCCAAGCAGAGCATTTTCTGCAAAACAATAACCAAGGTAAACATATATTCTATCACTTTCAAAAAAATGCAAGTGACCCTCAAATAAAAACAAGAAAAGCTTAATTTAATGTGAATGTTGATTAGATGGACTTGCTCCACCAAGTGACCCTCAAATTCTATGCATAGCTGTGAGGCTATGGTCAGTTGCAGAGAAGCTCCTTGAGATGTATAACAAAACATATGAACTTACATAAAGAAGATCCAATCCAGCAAGTTCAAGTCCAGGGACCACGTCTCCAAGGCTTGGTGTGACATGAGAGGATAATTATTGGCAGAAGAGAAACAAGGTGAGAATAGTACCTTTTTGAAGATTCTGTGACAGAAAGATCAAAAAGACAAAGCAAGCTCAAAATCTCTATTATCGTGGTTATATTAGAAATGTACCCACATATTTTAGTCACTCCAGGCCAGGTTTCTTCATTTGGTACACCCATCATGCTTCATACAGGAATGCAGATGTCAATATCAATGAATTGGAGATGGAAAAATGGATATGCACATAAAATCAGTTTGTGTAAGCTATATAGCAGCTGAACATTTCCATCAATACATTTGTCTCACTAGTTCCACTGAACAGGGGCCGAAGAGTCACCCATCTTAGCAAATATACACCCCACAGACCACATATCAACGGGAGCGGAGTAATTGGTGGCAAGCAGGAGTTCGGGTGCCCTGTATCCTAAAGTTGGTACCTGGAGTGTATTTCCAAAAGTATGAAAATCACAGACAATGTGATAAACAAGTCAACTGATGCTTGAAAAGTTTCCTTGTAATCAACATTACATTTGTAACATTACTATGGGTTTATACAACTTAAGACACCTTAAAAGAGAACTTCCCAAAATTCTGTCGCCCACAGTATAACCATTTTTTATTCAACTAGTTATATAATGAAGTATCAATGTTTCACAAAAATAATAAACACATTTGTTTTCTAAGTGAAAGAAAAAATTACTCCACTCAGCAAAACCCATTCAGCTTCATCTCAACTTCCAAAGCAACATTCAGGAAGAACAATAAATTTTCACAAAAATTTCCAAATTTTCTTTCTAGAATGAAATAAAGGAAATAACATTTTTTGGTATGCAGGAAACATCTAGATGCCAATGTAGGAAAAATCTCAACATCACTCCAAAATACCAAGCAAACATTAAGGAAAAATAGAACATAACAAATTTCACAAACATGATTTCTTATTATGATGTGTAATGTCCAAATGTCGTCTAGAAATTGCTTAGTTCCCGATCACACACTAAAGATACTTCTCATTTTTTGTAACAATTATTTCTTTATTATTGTTGTTATAAATGTCTCTTAGGTTGCAGTATTCAAATTGCTCATTCACCAAGCCTAAATATTCCAGTGAAAATTTGTCTACCAAAACAATTAGGTATAAAAAAAGGGCAAATACCTTACCAGTGTAGTTCCTGAGAGGAACACCAAATGCCCTGGCCAATCCAAAGCAACAATCTTCAGTACCTTTCTGTTGAGATGTATTAGCAAATTCTTTGGTTTCAAATCCCGATGAAGTATTTTATGAGAATGACAGTAAGCAATACCACAGAGAATCTGATAAAGAAGGCTCTATAGAGAAATCATGTTCAAAGGTAATCATCCTCATCAACATCACAACTAACTATCCAAAGTAACTGAAGAAAAATAATACGAAACGACAATATATATATGTATAAATCAATCAATCAATTAATAATAAAAAAGAAGAATAAAAAATATTTATAACTCAATTTTATCAGACCACACAAAATTGAAAAAAATATTTATTGTGAAATTTATAATTAAACCACCTCAAGTGCTATCATGTCACAACAATTGAAAAGTGATAGAGTCAAATATAAAATATTCATACAATAAAGTAAATTTTATCGAACTATAAAAGTGAAAAGAAAAGGTGGGATAAACATCTATATCATTTCACCAATGCACCAGTTGAGCTTTAAGCTTTAAGTAAAAAAAAACATAAGTCACCCATTTAGAGACACACATGCATAAAGCTCACACCCAATTTTATTATTTGTTAATCCTTTGCAACATTTGGATAAGATGCAAAGAACTTCGATAGGTCAAGGTCCAGATACTCAAAAATGAGATCCACGCCTCTCCAAATGATTACGATATCAAGTAACCTACTTTCAAAGTTCCACACATATTTTTATAGAAATTCACAAAATATGTATTGTATACATGTAGACATTCAAAAAATTAAGAAAGTTAATAGCAAAATATAGTAGATAAATCAAACATAAGAGACAAACTACTGTCTGCAACTAATACATTTCTAATGTATATTGAATAGATAAGGACCTTTATACACTAAGGATGCACTCTACTCATGAGAGAATCAAGTTCTACATATATCCATCAACCAAACCAACAATTAAAAGAGAAATGGAAAGTTAGCCCTCCTTAGTATATTCATTTTGGTACAAGTACTTTTAGAAGTCTGATATAGCATAAAATGCCAAAAAGAGATCCAGCAATGTCTACCTCAGTGGAAGTAGGCATCTGATGTCTTCTCTTCATTTCCACTACTACAAATACAAGGGATCTGTTGTACAGTATGATACACAAGGTATGAAGATAAATGTATCACAAATAATTCCCAGCAAGAATATTAATCATTGTAGACACATCAATCCACATATTCTTTTTTATTTTTATTTTAGTTTAGAGATTTCCAATTGGATTTTCAGATACCTAATGTATTCTACAACAAATAATGTGGTGTGGTATTTTTTTCTCATTGATACAAAATATTGGTTAATTCCTTTGCCATCATTGATCAGGAGCTCGTGATTTAGAAAGTACTAGCTTATCAAAATGGAGATCCCATAAACTCAACAGAAACAATAATATATGTTATATAACTTCATTTTACTTTTAATTTTCTCATAAGTCAATATACATATTTATCTCCAGGTTTTACATTCATGATGCCTAAAAATTACCAAAAGAATAGCAAAAATGAAAACCTGTAAACATATAAATAAAAATTTAAAAATAAAATGCAAATACATCAAACAATTAAATCAACCAACATACTTTCTCTTACATTGCAATATCCAGGTAGACTTAAAACTGGGTAAACTCAATAGACAATGAAGACAATTAATTAACGGTATCATAATTTTTCATACTAATGTTTTTTTTGAAAAGAGAGATGTGGTTGTTGCAATGGGAACAACAAACTAGAACAAAAAGCGAAAAGGAAAAAGAACGTAGTTATCATCTCAAAGAAAAAAAAAATAAAACAAAATCATGTTTCAACTGCTCAATTGTTATCATATGTTACATGAGAAGGATATAGAGACCACTAGAGAATGGATTTTCACATTAATTTCAATTCACAGACCCAAAAACAAAAGTACAATCCAAGAAACAGTAGACTTCGTCTACAAACATAGAACCTTAACCCAATCAAATTAACTCAAATAACTAACACACATTTTACATTGTGGAACAAAATTAACAAAGTGATGGTCCTTCATATCAGGGAAGCATAAGCTTATATGCATTAAATTTATGAAATAATAACATATTTATTTCCTTTCAAAATGATAGATAAATATTTGCATATAATCAATTTCAAACACTAAAACCCTAATTCAATTCCAAACTCAAATCAATCAACCACTTATAAAAAAAACTCAAATCAATTGACCCAAATGGGATTCCAAAAACATGTAAAGAAACAGTATAGGCATGAAAAAATAACAATTGTCTGAATTTGAGGTATGTTTTGGTGTCACCTAATAGTGGAGACAGTTGATTGATGGTTATAGAAAACAAAATCCACAACACAAATATTGATTCTTGGTTATACAAGACAAAACCAAACCCTAGAATACTGAATCACAAAACGAACGCAAATCTCAACCATAACTTACCTTGAAATAGATTAGGGTATGATTGCCTCCATTAAAGGGCATTGAAACTAATTAGGATTTGATTGCCTCCATGAAAGGGACCTTGAACCTGATCGTCGCTTGACCTAAGTGAGAGAAAACGCAAAGATCGACGGGACATGATTAGGGATTAGGGCAATATGATTAGGGCTTTGGTGAAGTAGAAATCCTAAAGGGGCGTGAGAGAGAGTAGGTTTCAGGAGGGCTTTTATGGAGATAGAAGAAATTAGTAAATGGGTGAGAGAGTGTTGGTTCGTGCTTTAGCTTGGTGAGAGTGGGTTTCACGCGGGTGCTGAAAAATTTAGAGCGACAAGAGGGGCGGGAGAGGAAAATTAGTAGCGGGAATTTTTATTATTTATTCACGGGGACTAGTAGCCCCGTTAAAGGAAAAACATTTAGCACTTACTAATGGGAAACTTTTATACCCATTGAAATTCAACAAGTATGCCGTTAATATATGTAAATATTAACGAGCTATTAACGCCCCGTGAAAACATTCTTTTACGAGGATTTTGTCAAAATCTCGTGATTGTTCAACCATTTCTGAGACTTTGACGAGGAACCTCTAGTTAATCTCGTAAAAAAACACTTTTTAAGGGACAAAACAAGGGAACCTCGTAAATACTACGTCGTAAAAGACCACTTTTCTTGTAGTGATTTGAGAGCACGTACACACAAAATGTTTAAGTTGTAATGCTCTTCTTCATTTAATCAACGAGATTTTCAAAAACAACTTAAAAAACATCATTAGTCTACACAGTTGATGAGAACAACCCTATTTTTTATGTACATATTTCTTATATGAAAAAAGGGGATTCGATCAATATGAAGGGGATAGAATGTTTGTGTTCTTTCAGCAACCCTTCTACAAGGATTGAAGAACAAGACTGAAGTTGGCAGTAGTTGAACGAAGAGTCGCAAGAGTAAGTTGAAATATTGAGCAACTAGTTCTTGACAGAGTGGAGTGGATGTGAGACTGATCATAGTCTGTTTACTTTGCTTCGATGAAAGTTGATTGATTTTTTGAGGTTACAACTCCCCGTGATTTTTTCCTGTTTAGGTTTTTACGTAACAATTTCTGGTGTCATCTTTTTACCTTTCTTTACTTGCATTGGTTCTTTTGTGATTGGTTAGGATTTAGTTGTTAATTATTGTGAGTACTTAACATATTATTAAAATTGTACAAGACACGTATTGACACCCTCAAGGTCTAAGAAATTATATCACACACTAAATTAAAGCCTTCAACAAACAAAGAAATTTTGATTTTAGCTTTTGTTGGTGGGTTAAGGTACTTTCGACAAATGTGAATCAGGCATAATTGTGGAGATCCAACTCCTTAATACCTAGAAAGCACGGACACTTCACTAAGGGTGCCGTATCCATGTCGGACACTTGGACACTCCTCGGACATGTGTCGGACAATTCATAGAAGTATCCTGACATTTTTCTTTTTATGACACATCTTGGACACTCCTTGGACACTTCTCGAACACTCTTTGAACACTACACGTGTCGGATACTTTGTAGCAGTAATGTATATTCAAGCATTTCAAAAGAAAATTATATGCGACTAAGTTATGATTAAAAATATAAGCGAAATATATGTAGAGGATTAAATAAGTTCGGTTATTTAATCTATTGTTCTACTTTTGTTTATAGTTTGTTTGGTTATTAATTGCTTGATGATGAATTGAAGTATTCTGTAAGGTCAGGATAATGTTCAGGATGAAAATGTTGAACTTCCTCTCGATTTGGTAGCCATGATCGCTTAGGCTATAGCTACAGGAGTGGCGATTGCTCTTTAGAAACCACAGCCACTACAAATGGCGCATGTTCCATTACCAGTGGAACAACCTAACAAGTGGGAAGCATTCAAAACTCTTTCACATGAGGAATTCCTGGACTTACAGAAGAAGGACAGGACAATCGCAGGTCGGAGCAGGAATTCACCAATTTATCTTTGTTGCACCAATTTATATCTATATGTCTTTACTGTCCTCATATAGAGGGTATGTTTACGATATCTCTGATTGGGTTGTAGTAGAGAGAATTTGCTCGTGGGTTTAACCCACTTTGTTGATATTTCAGGTTCCAGACAGTTTTCACCTGGAGATTTGCGTGTGGAGTTCGTAGAGCTTGACAATCATCCATTCCTTACCATACTTTAGTGTAGGGACTTAAATCTGTTCATAAAGTTTTACTTTTATGTTTCTTGGTTAAGGGGTCCGTGGGGTTACCGGACTTCCAAGTTGTATCAATTAGAATAATACAATGTTATTTAATATGATTATTCATTTCAGTTAGACTTTCCTTTCAACATTTATAATTTTTTTTCTTTTGTCATTGTATTCTATGCTTGTTTGCTATCAGTTGTTAGTATCCCTCAGGTTTTGTGTATGAGACTGGCCACCTTATGCGCGAAATTTTCTGGGGGGTATTTCATTTGGTATCAGAGCATTCCAGGTTCAAGTATTCTCGGGTCTGTAGGGTCCATCGTAGGGTATCTTCCGCGTTGCGTATTCTTATAAATAGAATCTAAGTATATGATTCATTGTACTCTTTACATCTTAGTCTACTATTGGGGTCTTATGTAGATGTCACCCCGTAGGAGGAGGAAGGCGAACCACAACTAAGGTCAGGATAATGTTCAGGATGAAAATGTTGAACTTCCTCTCGATTTGGTAGCCATGATCGCTTATGCTGTAGCTACAGGAGTGGCGACTGCTCTTTAGAAACCACAGCCACGACGCATGTTCCATTACCAGTGGAACAACCTAACAAGTGGGAAGGATTCAAAACTCTTTCACATGAGGAATTCCTGGACTTACAGAAGAAGGACAGGACAATCGCAGGGTCGGAGCAGGAATTCACCAATTTATCTTTGTTGCACCTGAGGAGGTGAACACTGAAGAGAAGAAGGTGAGCTATTTTGTGAAGGGATTGATTTAAACTACTCGACAGGTCATGGTGGGTAATTTAGCTTATTCCACTTACACTCCGGTGGTTGATGCTGCATTGTAGCACTGTCAAACAAGGAGGGATTATAGGAAAGGATAAGGGAAAAAACAAAATGATAGATACTTCGTTAGCCAGATAGTGGAAAAAAAAATGGAAATAGCAGGGCAATATGTTTAATAGATGAACTATGTGAGGGTCTACAATGTCATGCCAGATCATATGCAGGCACCACCGCAATGAGGCAGAGTCCACTTGGATGAGGAAGGATGAAATAAAGTCAAAATATCCCGATCTTTAATTTTAGGTATGAGGCAAATTCCGAGGACGGAATTTCTTTTCTAGGGGGGAAGAATGTAATACCCCGTAATTTGAGGATATCTAAATTGGGCTTTTATTTATTTGATGGAGTTTTTAATTATTTAAATGCTTTAATTAATTTTGGCAATGCCTGTTAATGTGGATGTTTGAATTGTTGCTAAGTTTTGATTGTGTTTAATTGTGTGTTAAATATTTGTTTTAAATATAGTTTTTTTTTCTGTTAAATAAAAATATGTTGGTTTGGATTGCATTTTCTTTATTCTTGTTTTAATTATTTTTATTATTATTAGGATGGGCTAGGCTGCTGGGCTAGGCTATATATATATATATAGTTGGGCTAAATATTTTATATTTATTAGTTTAATTATTTAGGAATATTAAATAAGAGAAAAGGAATTAGGGATCAGTAATTTCTACGTAGAGAGGATTCCTACGCACAGATAGGGAGAAAACGGTAGACGCCAGGAAAAGAGAAGAAAAATGATTTTTGCTCAATATCACAAGGCAAGTTCGAACTCTTCTCTTCCCCTTTGAATCTGTATACATATATATTTTTGTATATACATGTTGCTGGAATATATATATAATATATATATTAATTGTATAGACATGTTGCTAGAAATTGTATGCAATTAATTATGAAATTAAATGATTTTTCATGTTAAGAATTTATGTGAATTAAACATGAAGATTTTGGAGTTTTGGTACTGTTTTAGGGTATTTTTGCATATATATATACATGTATATATGACTGTATAGGCGTGTATATATATATATATATATATATATATACATGAAATTGGGTTTACTGTATTCATCATTTTTGAACGTTTTTGTTCCGATTAAAAGGTAGATCTTACTTCCTAGAACAATCCTTAAAAGTTTGGTTATGAACCGTTGGGTAGATTGACGGGAAACTGAGTTTAAAATTTTAGATTTTTGAAACTTGAAATTGGGCGTTTTTGATTTAGTCCGCGAGAGGGGATGATTTTGGTACCAATACGTAGCTTAGATCGATACGAGTTCAATGGTATATTCATATGCGCGATTCGGTGCCCGGAAGTGATCAAAACATGGTCGGAAAATTTCGGCCTCCATTGTTGAGCGTGAAGCTTCAGGTGGGGAAGAAGAAGGAAAGAAAAAGAAAAAAAAAAAAAGAAAAAGGAAAAGAAAAGGGGGCCACCAGTCCGCCGGCGCGTGGAGGCGCGTGCCGCCGGCGCCGGTAGCCGGAAAAGTATTTTTGGGGCCCACTCTCGGGGGCCCACCTCTGGGTCCGATATGGGCCCATTCCGAATTATTTTATTATTTGTTTTGAATTTTTAAAATTTTTGGAGAAACTTGAAAATTAGGAAAATTATTTTTAAAAATACTTTTATAATTCTAAAAATTCCCAAATTTTTATGTCAACTTCCTGGGAGCTTAAGGAGCTTGGGGTTTAAATTTTATGTCGAAATGATTCACCATTGTCTTTAAATTAATTTTTAAAGTCTCTAAAAACTGAGTTTTTTAGCTTCTTTAATTTTAGAAAATATTTAGAAATTTTCAAAAATTTCGAAATTTTTACTGTAACTTTCTGGAGGCTAAATACACTTGGTTTTAAATTTTTAACTCAAAATGATCTTCCCTTGTTGTTCAATTGATTTTTAAAGTGTCCAAAAGTTGGGTTTTTCACTTTCTGTAATTTTAAAAATACTTTTAGAATTCCAAAAATTCCCAAATTTTTGTGGTAACTTTCTGGAGGTTAAATAAACTTGGTTTTAAAATTTCAGCTTGAAAAGAGCTTCCCTTAGTGTTCAATGAATTTTTAAAGTGTCTAAAAGTTGGGTTTTCACCTTCTTTTATTTGTTGAAAATATTTTGTAAAATTCTAGAAAATTCCAGAATAATTTAATAGGGTTATTAGAAGTAGAAAAGACCCAAAAACCTAGATAAGATTTTGGTTTAGATTCCCTCATAGCTTTGAGTGTATTGGGGGTTGGATTGGGTGTTTGCTTCTAAAGTGGTTAAATTGTGTTATTTGATTTACTTGAATGTATTTTCCTTTAAGGATATAAATGTCCATTAAATACTTGATTATAGCTTACTTGTGAACGATTTGTCTTATGGTGATAATTTCATGTCGGATAATTTGAATTACTTTGTTTGTGCAAATTAAGATCATAATGCACCTTGTTTATTTTATGTTTCATATTGGGAATGCATCTATACATTTTATTTGGTATGTAAGGATTGCCCGGCGTGTCAGGATCGCCCATACCTAATAAGGTATTTATGCATTTTATTTTGGCATGTAAGGATTGCCAGGCGTGTCAGGATCGCCCATACCTAATAAGGTATTTATGCATTTTATTTTGGCATGTAAGGATTGCCAGGCGTGTCAGGATCGCCCATACCTAATAAGGTATCTATGCATTTTATTTTGGCATGTAAGGATTGCCAGGCGTGTCAGGATCGCCCATACCTAATAAGGTATCTATGCATTTTATTTTGGCATGTAAGGATTGCCAGGCGGGTCAGGATCGCCCATACCTAATAAGGTATCTATGCATTTTATTTTGGCATGTACGGATTGCCAGGCGTGTCAGGATCGCCTATACCTAATAAGGTATCTATGCATTTTATGTTGGCATGTTGGGATTGCCAAGGCGTGTCGGGATCGCCTAATACCTAATAAGGTATCTATGCATTATATTTGGCATGTTGGGATTGCCAAGGCGTGTCGGGATCGCCAAACAATTAATATGATATTTTTATATTTTATTTGGAGCATGTCAGGATTGCCTAATATCTAGTAAGAATGTTTCTCGTTATATATTCGAGCATATTACGATTATTTATTGTGTAAACTTAAAACTAGTCTGCACTTACATTAAGATAACTGATGTGTTAGTGTAGGGTGTGGGCCGGCTCTATTCTTGGGTCATAGGGTTAATTGGGTATATATATTTATGAGCTGGTGGATTATCTTTAATTGTAGATAAACATAAATTTGTTGTCTTGGGAAAGGATTATTAATGGAGGCAGGATAGGTATGCCTAATACCTTGTAAGGCATTTGTAGAATATATGGAAGAAGGCATGTTAGGATTGTCTATGATTTGAACTTAGAAATTTGTTTTACCGGTATTGTGATAATGGATGGGTTAGTTCGGAACATAGTTCTAGTTACTTCTAAGATATGAGATTTAATGACTAAACGGTATAATTATATCTATATGTCTTTACTGTCCTCATATAGAGGGTATGTTTACGGGTTCTCTGATTGGGTTGTAGTAGAGAGAATTTGCTCGTGGGTTTAACCCACTTTGTTGATATTTCAGGTTCCAGACAGTTTTCACCTGGAGATTTGCGTGTGGAGTTCGTAGAGCTTGACAATCATCCATTCCTTACCATACTTTAGTGTAGGGACTTAAATCTGTTCATAAAGTTTTACTTTTATGTTTTTTGGTTAAGGGGTCCGTGTGGTTACCGGACTTCCAAGTTGTATCAATCAGAATAATACAATGTTATTTAATATGATTATTCATTTCAGTTAGACTTTCCTTTCAGCATTTATAATTCTTCTTCTTTTGTCATTGTATTCTATGCTTGTTTGCTATCAGTTGTTAGTATCCCTCAGGTTTTGTGTATGAGACTGGCCACTTTATGCGCGATAACTATTCTATAACTATTCTAAACAGGATAGCAGAATGGGTCTCCTACGGAACCGGGTGTTTTGCCAAATTACGGTAAAATAAGTAAATTCATGGCACATTAATGGGGTTGACCCATTGCAACTACTACATAGTTGATGGATCATTTAAAACTCTAGGAGATTATCTGCTAATAGTTGGAGGTTATTTATTTATTTTGCAATTAACGATTAAATTTATGGTTAGTACATAGATTGTAGTCATTAGCCTTGGGGTCAAAGAGACAGATTGTTGGCCTTGTAACGGTTACATAGCAAGTGTCATGGCACCTAAATGCGTCCCTCTTTGCATCATAGACATCGAAATACTCATCATGGTCTAACCATGTCATGTGACAGTAATAGAGTGTAGTCAGAAATAAATTGGGCTCAAAAGTCCACTCGTAGTGATCTTTGGAAGGTATGACATGGGTGCCAAGATCGTTGTCCTTGGATTTGCAATGAACAGTAAGATTTGTACCATATCCTAACACATTGGTAATGCGAACAGTTGTTTTTACAATTTTGCCCGAAACATCTGATGCTTCCCATAGAGCAATATTCAACAATGCAAGCACTATGATCTTCTTCTGTAAATGTTGTTGTCTGTAGTAGTAAATAGAAGAAATCATGCTATTTAGCTGTTTGATTTTGGTTCTATGAAGTAAAATATGAAGATTTGGTTATAATAATGTCTCTTATTTAAATAGGGTTCTGAGGTAAATAGAAGCCCTTGAACAGAATCTAGCGCTTGGCCCTAAAAAAATTTAAAGAGAATTCGGCGATTCACCGCAAAAAATGAATTCACACAAATTCAAGCATAGGCAATGGAGAGAGAACAAATTGAAGACCACAAATATTGATGTCATTATTAGCTCAGCTGGAATATATAACCTCTCCTCCAGAGGTGAGGAGTATGAGCCGCGTAGTGGATATTTGTGGATGTATTTGTGAGTATTTACCTAACCAATAATAATAATAATAACAATAATAATAGTTTGTTTAAGTGCCTCAAACAATTACTAACTGAATTACAAGTAGCTTCTACTGTGAATAATGTCTCTTATTGTGTTTAATTGTTTAAAATAATTTATTTCATGTGAATTTTGGACGACCTTTGTGCAAACAAATCTTCATTTTTTTACATTTACATTTACAAATCTATGCAGTATATGATCATAGTCTACTCTCTTTTTTTTTTTATCTTATCACTAATTAACACCATTCCTAATATTACTAATTTTAACCCTATCTTTTCTGTCCATATGCTTCATAGCATATGAAAGAAAAGAATGAGGGGTGTAATTGCCCCCACTGGGCTCATGTGGCTTGGTCCTTGTATATATTTTGTGTGTATATATATATATATATATATATATATATATATATAGTCACATTCTCAGGTTTTTAGATGACAACAAAAGCAGCAGCTAGAGACATATAATTGTTGAAAGGGATGCCCGTGATATCATATATCTCTTGCCGCACCAATAAAAATAATATTCCAAAAATTGTTTTGTTTTTGTGGATGGCTCATCTCATTCCAATACAAGTTTATCATAGATTTAATTCATGAACCCACATTTGCATCAAACTAAATAAGTCACAACACAAAGTTAAGCAACTTATGCTGAAAAACAACATAGACAACAATGTTTTGATAAGGTGACTCAAATCAAGAATGTACTTTTTAAATAGGACAAACTGTACTCTAAGCAATCCAGATACAATTCAAGCTTCAGGTGTATTTAGGGCATCTAGTATGGCACTCACTATACCATATTTGGTGAGGGCGACACGGATTTGACGAGCAACAATGGGCATAAAAAATCTGAATAACGAGTATAAAAAATCAGTTTACTTTTTTGAAGTAGGACAATTCTTGCACTTATATGCCAACGAGTAGCAGCTCAACTGTTCATCTTGGGTTTTAGTTTTAGATTCTGCAACTTTGACTTCTGCTTTACCTTCTAAGAATAATAATTGAGGTTTTTAACACTGATGACCAGGCTTATAAATCTTATCACAATTAAAACAAAGACCCTTCTCATGTCTTTCCTTCTGTCTAGTCCATGATAAATGTTTAACACTAGGAGATAAAGCGGACAATTACGTAAAATAGACTTAGGTGCTGGCAATACGTCTGAAATATATGGATGAGAAGCAAACTTTGTTGCATTATTGGTTGTTGTTGCAATAATTGCATCTTCCTGACATGGTGCTAATTCAAAGGCCTCAGTTAAGTTCATCGGACGAAGCAAACGAACAATAGCTTTATATCAGCATGAAGTCCAGAGAGAAAAATACTAACTTGATGCGACTCCAATAAACTGGCCGGGAACTATATTAGCAAGTTGCTTAAACTAAGTAATAAACTACGGACAATACTAATTTGAGACAGTTTCGCTAGTGAACTACAAGGATCAATATGCTGTTGAGACCCAAAGTGAGTTCATATTACACGAGAAAATTGCTGTCAAGTCAGAATAACAAGAGATCGGCCACCAAAATTGCTGTCAAGTCAAAATTGCTATTTGGGTTCTAGACCCAAAATTGATCATTTGATCGGAGATCGGCCACCAATAATCCTTTGAATTGGAAATTAGCCACAAAATCTTAACTTTTCATTTAATCAATGCCCTAATCCTATTATACACTCGATCCTTATATATAGTAGACTTCCTAAGCAAGTAAATAAAATAAGGAAATAACATTGCCTAATAAATATTTCTAATAATATTGGTTTCCTAACATCCCCATTTAAGCATAAATTTCAAAAATTAAGGAAAATTTTTGAATACCTGTGAGTTGCGTGGTGCGAAAGCAGTTTAGTTAATTTAGAGTGAGATGCTAATCCTTAGACCTAGAGGGGGGTGAATAGGTCATCTTGCCCAATTTTTATGATTAATTAATTACCCACAATTATTATCAATTAAGCGTCTAAACCAATTACAAAATAAATAAAGCAAGTAAGGAAAAGTTAGAGATGACACCAGGAATTTTACGTGGAAACCCAAGATGGGAAAAACTACGGGGGTGAGGCAGAAACCCCAGAGAAACCAATCCACTATCTCGAAGCAAAGTACATCAGACTCTGTCCCAGACTCACACCCCTCTTCACCCTGTCAAGGATCTGATGCGAAACACCTCATGCTTATGATTGCGACAACATGTCCAACTGCTGTAGACTTCCGGCTAACGTCACAATCCTTACATAAAGGTAGCTGAAAGAAGAACAATACTCAGCAAGTATTTTGTTCCCTTCGTAGTGATCATTTCTCTTCCTCTTAAGATAAAATCTTGTAGTTTGAAGGAACCACCTCTGCTGCTCTTGATCAACCTTTGTAAACTGATGATGTCTTGAAGATTCCGTTGATCAGATGAAGAAGAACATCACAACTTAAACACTCCGTGTGTGTGTGCTCTCAAAAATAAAAATCAATAAAGATTTTCTCTCATAAATTTCTCTTTTAGCTCTCAAAAATATATTCCTGGCTCTGAATATTAAATCATTGAGTTCCTCATCTCTCACTTTTTGATTGAAGTATAAAGAGGTATTTATAAGGTTTAGAATCCTTAGTCTACATGGAAAATAAGTTTAAAACACCTAAGAAAAGTTTTAGAGAAGTTTTGGTTGACTAGGAAATCAATTCGGATGAAAAAGAAAATTTTCGAGCATGTCAGCCAAGTCGGACCAATCCTAAAAATTGGGGACGGGTGGGACTTTTGCAGACACTTAGAAATTTTCAAATCCTGAGAAAAGTCGGACCGGTCCTAAAAATTGGGGACCGGTGGAACTTTTCAAACATGTTGAATTTTCAAAGTCCCGAGACAAGTTGGGCCGGTCTTCATATTTGGGGACAGGTGGGACTTAGCAAAAATTCAATTTTAACATTTAAAGCATATTTTTCAAGTCCTAAGCGCACCAAACTTCAAAACATAGTGTCCTCACTCACATACCTATTCTAAGTGATGTCCTCATCAAATCCACGGTATCGAGACACCTTCCGTTCAGCTCCGAAGATCGTGACACAAAATTAAACAAAGATTACAACTCGATCAACAAGTTTTGACACCGAAATTTGTAAATTACAATTATATATCTCACAATACTAACTTTGTATTGAAGATTCAAGTCACTCCACGGAAGTTGCTTTACAAAGTAGAATAGCCATTGTCCAAAATCACGTAAAATGGAAACGTGGGCTTTTAGGGTTAGGGTTTCGCCTGACGGAGAAAAAGGTGATTAGGTGAAAACTAAAAGTATTCAATGCCAAAAAAAGCCGTCACTCTTTCAAAAAAATACAAACAAAATCGTAAATATATAATCCCTAGCAACTAGGGCGGGTTGGAGACTCAACTTGGGTTCAACCCTAAGTATAAATTAGTGAACCCTAGCCCGAACCTAAACTCACCTATTTTTAATTTTCAGAACCTCGAGTGTTAAAATCTGGTTGGGAATTTCGGGCTACAAATTTGGGTTTGATACTGTAAAGGTGGGTCTTCTTATCAAAAAAATTATGTTTTTGCTATAAGGAATCAAACCTCATCCCTTTCGCAACTTTGAATATAGTTATAAATTCTGCCACTTTTCCATCACTATCTTTTATTTATATAAGATGCGACAATAATATTTAATATACAAAACTGAAAGTTTGGACTATTTATTAAAATAAGTTTAAAACATTCATTAAATTACAATAATATTTCCTCCCTTTAAATATAACAAACAAATGTTATAAATTATATTATTAACTAAATCAATGACACAATTTTCACTATCTTAAAATCAAATAAAAATAATAATCTCACTCAAATAATAGAGCATCGAGAACAAACATTAAGTATACATCTCATTGAATTGGCATATTTTTAGATCCTTGTTAATATCTTCGACATTAATACAATATTAACATTCTAATATATATTAATGTTGAAGTATTATTGACAAAAAATAAAGAAGTGGTATAACTTATATTACTTTAACTAATATGCTATACTATATATCTCGGGACACTAAAGAAAAAATTAATTTCATAAAATTAAATATTCAGATTAAATGGTTTAAACCCATCAATTAATCTAATTGAATTTTTAGACACATGACTAACTAATTAGAATAATATAGTATATATCTTGGGACACTATAACTCTTATATGATATATAAGTTATTACTTGTTACATTTATGGGCAAAGTCGGCTCCAGTCCCAATGGCAATTGGATGTTGTGTATTCACATGGAGTGTCAGCATTGAGAGAGATTGTGCTAGGTTCAACACTCTTTTTGTAGCTTTTTTTGTATATAGCAGTTGTATAATTTAGGTTTAAAGGGCGGGTTGGTCTGGTTCGTATGACGGGCCGGGTTCGGGTTAGCAAACATACTAACCCGGGACTGCTCCGAAAACAAATCGGGTTTGCAAATTCTAGCCCGGGCCTATCCCGATATTCAATATTCTCGGCCCAAGCCTAAAAAATTTTGGGTTGGGTTCGAGCTGGGTCGGGTTGGACCAGCCCGAGTTGCATCCCTAGTTATTAGTAAGCGCCTGACTCGTTACACTATGCCACTAGATATATAAAATTTCTAAATAAATATTCTTGTTTCAAGATGCAATCCTTGTAAATTCCAATCTACAAAGTTAACTCTTTTATTGGTTCATAACTTCTCCTCATTGAAGTTATGGTCTTATCTTCATTTGTACCATTATATCAAGCAAAATATCCTTATGAATATATATCAAATTGGCATTCCTCTCCCTTATGTGAAAGGTTCGCCACTTCAATCAAATTTGAAGGACCACATACTTCTTGGTCACATTACTAAATGTTGGATTGATAAAATTTGTTGGATTATCTTTTTCTACACAACAAATATTATTCCGAATAGCTAAATTAAATTTTTGTAGATGGTTCTTACACCAAGACAATTGTATCATAAATTTGATTTGTGAACCATTTATATTAATTGCATTTGATTAAATCAATTCATCTTGCAACACAAAGTACTTAATTTTTTTTATAGATATTGTAATAATAGAAACAACAATTTGCTGCACTCAATAATTAAGGTAATAAATTGGAAAACAAACAATCCAATTGTTCGAATTCGACCACAGGCTAGCAATATTAGTTTCCTTTGTCACCAATGCTTAGTGGTGGTGTTCCTTCACCCCACTTGAACCAAATATCTTCTGGACCATTACCATTGTCTTTATAGCTATGTACTCCATTCTCCATCACTCTCCATAAACATTTCTTCGCGCATCTGGACTGATCTCTCTTTGCTATGTAGAGGTCAAAAATCCCCGACCCATGGTCCCATGTCACGCCACAGAAGAAAAGTGTAGTTTCCCAAATGTTAATGTAGAAATTCCAATTGTAGTAGTCTCCATAAGATATCACATAACTCCCAAGATCATTGTCCGCCGATTTACAATGAATGGTAAAATTTGTCCCAGCACTAATGTTGTTATAAACGTAAACATGAGTTTTTGGTCGGAATAGGGCAAATTTCTCTCCCATGTTTTCTTGACTAGTCGCGAAAATGACAAGCCCATCCCAACAACACAGAGAAATGAACAAAACAAACAACACAACACATTTGTTAAACAAAGCCATCTTTGTGATTCTATGAGAAGCAAAAGATGGGTTTTTAAAGTTGGATGAGATATCTCGGCAATTCTTTACTATCCTTCAATGTGATTCTTGTGGATTGAAAGAAAATGATGGCATAGAAGTTATTTTTCTTGCTAAAAATGTAGATTCTTTGAATCATTAGATTATTTTTATTTAAATTATATGCATTTATGCACTAATTGTCTAAATATGGAGAAATCATTATAAGGTCATGGACGGTGTCGTCAATGTATTAAACTCTACAACTAAGAAAAGTGGACCAAAATTTAATAAGATACTATTAAAAAAAATATCTAAACATAAGTTTTTATTAGAGTGGATCACAAAGATCTAATGCTACGTTTGGTATGCAACAATGGAATGGAATGGAATGGAATGCCAATATTACATTTTTAATTTGATCCATTTCTTTGTTTGATAAGAAAATTAAAAGTGAGAATGATCATTCCGCGTCATTCCTTTGGAATGAAAAAGAATGAAAATTCATTCCACTACTCAACTTATGGAATGGTCATTCCATTCCCAATAAACATTAAAAAAAAAATTTAGTTACCAAAAATAATGTAATCATCATTCCATTAGTGCATCATTTAATGTTTGAAACCAAACAATAGAATGAGAATGATAATGATCATTCCATTCCATTCTTATTTTCATTTAATTCTTACTTTAATGAAATGCTTATTCCATTTTATTGTTACGTACCAAACATAGCATAATAATTTCTCATAAATCTCAATTTACTTTTTCTAAGAATAATGAATCCAAAGTCAGGTCATTTCTAAACTATCACAACATTAAATGGAAAGGGCTGCCACTGTACGTGGTTGCCCATTCGTAGTAGACTTGATTTAAAAGTATTATTTTTAATTGTTTTATTTAGTTATTTATTTATTTTATTAAATGACATAATAGTCATAAGAGTATTAACTTTCCACCTTTCATATCACCTTACACTTTTCTTACTATAATTAGGTCCCTTCCATTCTTTAATGCTAATAACTGATTATGAGAACTTTAACTTTTTTTTATTTTTATTATTATTATTATTTTATCTTCTTGGAAGAAACTGAGACACTAATTTTGTCCCTTGCACATTAACCCTCAACATTGTATTTTGGAAGGTGAGAAGGTACCATTAGACTGCAATGTCCTTGATAACTTCTTATATATGACAATTTGCTTACATTTTTAGTTACATTTTTAAGAGAAATGCTAAGACAGTTGTAATTTTTCCTTATAATTAACTGTTGCTGGATGAGGTGAATTTTAGTACTACAAATCTACACTACGTTGATGCTCATCCCCAGGTATACAAGTGACTGAGCCTAGCATTCCTATAATTTTACCAATACACTATGCTATCTCGCTAAATTTCAGTACTACGTACAAATCTACACTATCCATTGATTGATGCTTATCAGTAAGTATATGAGCGACTCTGACTAGCATTTCTACAATTTTACTAATACGCTATGCTACCATCACCTTACCTTTAGAGTGCTATTATAGATGCCTTAAAACCATGTCTATACAATAATTTTTTTTCTTCTAAAAAATACGGTAGCATAGTACTAATTAGTATGTAATACAATAATTTTTTTTTCTCATGGGTATTGCATTAATTAGGGTGCATTGATCCCATGATTTTAACTGGTCTTAGTGCAAAATGCCTAAAGCTGAATTTTATATCTAATGATTACAAAAAAGGTAAAACAATAACTTTATTTATTTGGTGCAATCTAATTGTCAATTGGTTTTTGATTTGGTGAACCTAACTAAAATAGTTCAAGTTTCTAATAAGACAAATTGCATGCATTAATTTTTAGTTGTTGCAAGCAAAGACTTTCTAGGTTTGTAGAGTCCTAACTAATTTGACTTAATTGGATTTGTTTTTTAATAGTATTTACTCTAAAGAGGGAACGAGGGATACACTTGAACGCGCACACACATGAAATTGTTATGTTTTATATTATTATATTACCAAATATTCATAATTTTTATCTTCAAATTGTAAGAAAGTTTGCTTAATGTGAAAATTCATCGAGGACAATTGTAAATGAATTATTTCATGTACATCCATCTTTCTTCTCAAATAAGATTTCATCACTCATTTTCTAGTACAAAATTGATGTTGCTCTCTCTCACTCTCTATCTCTCTCGTCCTTTTGAAATCAATACATAATAGGAAAATAGAATGTACCTGTTGCAACAGAACTGTAATTAATTGTATCTTGAAGCTCATGTATCTGTATATTCTATCCATTTTTTTGAATATTTATTTATTTTTATTTCACAATTGAATTGGTTATGAAATTTGATGTCATTCCTCATGAACAGGAGATTCCCCTGCTAGATTTTAGTTACGGCTTATGCTATTTTTGTTTTAAATCATTGCTTTGGAAACCTTATAAATAAATAATTCAATGACTAAAGATAATATATGATTATCTAGCTCCCAACTGTTTTGCCATTAATGTGTTAACTTCTTCATTTTCTTGCTCCTGTTAGGCTCTTTATTTAGCTGATTAGTGATAAAATTGTGTAACGAAAAATATTTTTGGTAAAAGAATAATACAAGAATTATTTCTGGTCACTCTCATTCCAATGCGAATAAATATTATATATTCTTCTGTTTGGCTGTGTTTATTTCCACCCATTTTTCAAGAATGCAATTTTCAAAAATTTCAGGAGTATTTTAATATTCTTACTGGTGATTTATTATCTGCCTTCGGCATTTTTTTTTAAAAATTGTTAAATGTGTGAAACATGTGTTAGAGAGATAAATAAAAAACTATAGTTATAGACTGGAATGGTACTTTTGGTATGTTGGGATCTAATGAGAAAAATTGAGTGCCTAAAGTAATGGAACTCATACCCATGGTGGCAATAGGAGATGGGTGATATTGAAGATGAATGTATAGATTTGGAGTTACAGGAACCTATAGCCCTAACTAGAAACTTTGGTATTATTAACAGTAACTATTACATGATCCAACAGAAACTGAGAACTTGGAAGGAAGAACTGAGCAGTTCGAAGACAATTTTGCACATATATGTGAAATGATTACATATATATATATATATATATATATATTAAAAAGTTATAGCAAACGAACACACTCACAACATGCTCCTAGTGGGGCTCAAACTCTCAACCTCTCCTTTGGGAGGAGAGATAATAATATTTGGGCTATTGGCCTGGTAAATGATTAAATATTTTGTGTCATTTTATTTATTTTATATTTTATTTTGAAGATAATTTAAAGCATGTTATACAGAAGGGCTACTCTGGTCAAATAGTTAGACTACATCCATAGGATGCATGTTTGTCTAAGTATCATTGAAAGATAGTGATTTTAGTTCAGAGAGGGCATAGTGTATTTGGTGAGGGCAAAACAAACTAACGTAACAAATATAATTTTTTCATATAAAAATGCAAGTAAGAAACAAAAAACATAGCAAAATCACTATCTTTCAATGGGTAGTGTAGTATTCTTAATCTAATTTCATATCAATATTCATGTAAAGTGGAACAAAAATTATCAAAATACTAGTTAAACTATGAACTATGTTAAATCAATCATACTCTCTCTCCAAGTGCTTAACTAACATAGACATCTCTATTATTACTTGCTATCCAATCCGATGTCTGGTTTAAGATTCAACGCTTCCACCCACAGCAAAGTGGGTGAAACAATTCGGCCATCAATGTATGAATCTATGTAAAACACCATCTTTGATTTTGTAACGAGGCAATTCAAAATCAAAATTAACTATCTCTGAATGACCTAATTTTCTAAATAATCAAAGCCTTACCAAATTCAGTAAATTAAAGGTCCTAGTTTAAGATGTACTTTTCAAACATTAAGAATATTTAAGAAATATCCAATTGAAACTTGAAAGTCAAAATCCATTATTGATTAATTTTTTAAGTCAGAAGCATAATAAGATATAATATCAAAATATCATTACATTTGGTCCAAAGAAAGAAGAAAAGAAAAAAAATAGAAAAGTTAACAATTGCATGAGGTTCAGATTTTAATAAAATAGTGCTATTTAATAAAATTTAAAATTTTAAGAATTGAATTTTACGTGTTTAAATTTTTAAGTGGTAAAAAAAAATATGATTTTTTTTTGGTATTTTTATTTTATTTTTAAGTGTTCAATATTCAATGATATGTATTTTCATTGTCACTTAAAATTTAATGTGTTTTAAATTATATTGAAATTGTGTTATCAAATTTAGAATCTAAATCCTAACCTAACTTAATAACTTAGAACTCAAATTAAAAATTTTTTCGTGTATCTTCTTTTGAAAGACCCTTTCCATTAAATCTTCAAATAATTGAGACTAGAAACTATAATTTTTTTTATGATTTCTTTAACATAAAATTGAAAATCTTACTCTTGAATAAAAACTCTAATTTTCTTCACTATCTATATGTGAATAATTAGATAAACACATAATATATTTAAAGCTTCTTATAATTTTATTTTGATTTGGTATTTTCGATCAAAGAGAATATATATATATATATATATATATATATATATATATATATATATATATATAATTAGAAAGAGAAACCCAGTTTGATTACCATTTTCACTTCTTTATTGAGATTCATTTAGTTTGATAAAATATTAAAACTTATTAAAAGTGTAATATGTATAAAAGTAATATTTATATCTTTTTAATATCGTGCTGCTCTTTTTTTATTGTAACAATTATTAAGGAAATGTCATTCAAAATAATGATAATGATGACGGTTATCTATGTATACTATTACAATGTCAAAAAAGGGCTATCAATAGTGAAAATGGATCATCTTTAGCCAAATTTCTCTCCTAAAATTCCACAGACCTCAATACTGAGATTCAGTCACGTCATTATTTTGTTAAACTCAATATTGAAATTTCTATTAAAAGTGAATTTGTAAGTAGTAAAGTTGACTATGATGACGTGACTAAATCTGAACCACCAATACCTTGTAATCCTATCTTAAAATGTAATATTTTCAATTGATTTTGTAGCTGGTGATTATATTCAATCCCTCACATATGGAGGCATTTATAATATACCATGAAAAGGGTCTTGGGTGCACTTTTTCTTATAAATAATAATTTTTGGTTTGGTAAAATGAAGGGGGTGAAATTTGGGAAAAAAATTTTAAGTGGTGATTTTTTTTACTTCATAACTTCACACACACACATATGTTACTATTGTATAAGAACAAACATTTCATGCTTACTGTTTACCAAAAAAAAAATTTCTTGTCCACCTAAAGAAGGGAAAAAAAAATTGCATTCCTACTAAAAATTTAAAATCTCTTTGCAAAAAGGAAATTGCTACTAATTGAAATACAAAGAACGATGGTGGTGTTCAATGTACATTTTTCTTTCTTACACGAACAAAGATCTTCTTCAACCAAATGTCTTTTATAAATTTTGCATATTTTAATTTACGATCCAGATTCAGTTATGTCATCATCTTATTTAACTTTACTATTTACAAATTCAGTTTTAATAAAAATTTTAATATTAAGTTTAACAAAATGATGATGTGGCTAAATCTGAACCACATAATTAAAGTTCGCGTAATTCAACAGAGAGATTTGACAGGAGAGGATTCATTTCATAGGTATGCACTTAAAAATTTAATAATTATACTTGACAAATTATTATCGATGATATTATACATTTCTAAGATTCCAACGCTAGCCCTACAATTTCTGAACTAGAAACTCACATACTCGCTTTAGCCCTCGGGGATTGATAATTCTCAGCTATCTGTAAATTTATGGTCAAAACAAGGTCCGTAGTCATTAGCCTTTTTGTCAAAGAGACAAATTGTTGACCTTGCAACGGTTACTAAGCAATAGTCATAGCACCTATATGCATCCCTCTTTGCATCATAGACATCGAAATACTCATCATGGTCTAACCATCTCATGTGACACCAATAGAGTGTAGTGAGAGAGAAATTGGGCTCAAAAGTCCACCCGTAGAAACCATGGGGAGGTATGAGATGGGTGTCAAGATCGTGGTTCTTGGATTTGCAATGAACGGTCAGATCTGTACCTAACATATTGTTAATGCGAACGGTTGTTTTTTCTGCAGAAACAATTGATGCTTCCCACGGAATTACAATATTCAACAATGCAAACACTATTATGACCTTCTTCTTCTGCAAATGATGTTGTTGTTTGTAGTAGTAAAATGAAGAAGAACTCATGCTATATATATATATACATATAGCTGTTTGGTTTTGGTTCAATAGAGTGAAATGAAGATTTGGGTGTATAACAATGTCTCTTATTTAAATAGGGGTCAATGAAGTGAAATTGGGTGATTCACCGCCAAGAACGCATTTACACCAATTCAAGCGTAAGCAATGGAGGGAGAGAGAGAACAGATTGAAGACTACAGATATTGATGTGAGATTAAGTTAGCAAAATTAATAAAAATAACACAAATAATCATATTTTATTATTATTGTTTAAACCACTAATTATTAGTTTAACGGATATAATCTCTCCTCCTTTAAAATGGAGGTGAGGGGTTCGAGCCCCATAGGGGTGGGATTTGGGTGAGGCAAGGGGTCAAATTAGGTCAGACCCAAGGTATTTACACCTGAGCCTGCGCCATTCCTAAGTTCTGAGGAACCTTTTACATCTCAATTCATGCCATGCCGTACGAGTTTTTTGAATTGTTTTGAAATTTAACCACGTACTAGGAAACAAAAAGTTAGAAAAATAAAATAAAATACTAAAGTGTATGTGTGTGTGTGTATATATATATAATAAGTAAGGAAAATATATACACTTAAACATGAAATTCAGTAATGTTTTTCATGATAGAATTTGGAAAAAACTTAAAAACTTTATATTCTTTATTATTTTATTTATAAATTTAATTTAATATTGTATTAGTTATTAGGGTAAAGTACTCTGACCTCCCTGATCTTGACCCTTTTACTCTCAGATTAATTTTGTTAAAAAAAAATTTTTTGTGAGTTGCGCGGTGCGGAAGCGGTTGCGAAAAGTATTTTAGAATCTAGAGGGGGGGTGAATAGGATCACTTGCTCGTTTGCTTAATTTTTAATTAATTCAATTTTTAGTCCAATTAATCAAACAATTAAAGCAAGCAAATAAGTAAAGTGCAAGTAAAGAAAAGAATGCACCAGATATACGTGGAAACCCAAGGCGGGAAAAATCACGGAGGGAGGCGGCACGCCTCAGGGAACCAATTCACTATGATGAAGCAAAGTACAACAGACTCTGTCTCAGTCTCACACCCCTCTTCACTCTGTCAAGGATCTGATGCGGAACACCTCAGGCTTATGATTGCGACAACACGTCCAACTGTTGCAGACTTCCGGCTAACGTCACCATCCTTACAGAAAGGTTGCTGGAAGAACCAAAATACTCAACAAGTATTTTGTTCCCTTCGTAGTGCACTCTGGTTACCTTTCTTCCTCAGCAAACAAGCAAGCGAAGAACCTTTAATCCAATGTTTTGATCAGCAAATAGATTTGATGCAGTCTCTGAGCAGCTAATCAGAAGTAAAACACCATCCTAAATATCACTCGTGAAGTATGGATGTGTGTTCTTAAAAATATAAAGTCCTAATTATACTGTATATATTTTCTCTCTCTAAAAATATGTTTCAGGCATATATTCCTTGCTTACCTTTATAGAGAAAATATGAATACATATATATAGACAAGGAAGTTCTAAGTCTACTTGGAAAAGAAGTTAAATACCAAAATAGAACTTTCCTAGAAGTTTCAAACCCAATAGGAATCAGAATTTCCGTCAAAATTTACTTCCTATTTGGAACAGGCTAAGTTGGACCGGTGCCAAATAATCAGGATCGGTGGGACTTTTTGAAAATCTGCAGAAACCATCTTATCGAGAAAAGTTGGAACGGTCCTAAATATTGGGGACCGGTCCTACTTTGAAAAATCCTAAACTTTTCATTTAAACCCTAGTTTTTCAAAATAGGCTCGGAACTAAAAAGTGCAGAGTGTCCTCACCATTCTTACCTGTACTATGGTGTTCTAACTGATTTATCGGCTTCCATGCACTTGAGTGTCAGTTCGAAGTTCTCGATGATCGGTTATATAAAATAACATGAAACTTACAACTCGATCATTCAGGTTTTGATCACCGAAATATGCCAATTACAAATTTATATGTCACATTTTCAACCTTCCTTGAAGTTTATTTGATATAATTATGACGTCCCCTACCGTTAGTTTGATAAGTAATCAAGTTAAATAGATAAAGTGAAATGTCAAAACTACCTTTCTTGTAATAAAATGACTAAATCAACTTGCTCATTATTTCAAATTTATATTTTAATTAAAGTATATGGACAAAAGTACCATCATCATGGTCGTCCGCAAATTTTCACGTGATATAAGGAAAAAAAATGGTGTCCTTATCTTTTCTAATAGTCCCAAACAAATCACATAAATTTTCATCATTAGCGATCCTTCAATTGATGATGGATGCCCCTTCACCTTCTCTGTAACGTTTCCATTCATCCCCTAACATCGACTCTACCAAAGCTCCCACAAAACCTCACAACCCAACAATCGCCACCATCGACCACACCTCCTACGTTTCCAATCCAACGGTTGAATCACATCACCTTTCAAAGTCCACCATCGATGGTGGAAACCCCGACTTGTAAAAAAACAAAAAAGGAAGAAGCAGCAGCAAAGACCATTCCTTGTGGACAACTTTGATTTGCCACCGTCGCGGCCATCATTGTATTCTTGTTGTACTTCGCATTTGATACAAAGAGTTCTTCAAAATTTGAGTACCCAACGAAACCCTAGAATCTTAATCGATTCGGTTTGACGAAGAGATAGAGCGATGTCAAGGCAAAATTCCAGGATTGTTCACAAGGAACAAGAATCATAGATTTAGGGTGGAAAAAGGGGCAGGTTGGGAAATTTCAATTTTGGCAAAATCAGAGACGGGTATTCTTGAGCAGTCTAGCATTTTGGTTATGTGAAGGCATATTTTTGTTTTCCATTCCTTTACATTTAATGATTTTTATATTAAAAATCATTAAAATAATTTAGGGGCAAAAGGGTCAATTAGATTATTAATTTAACAACGTTTGTCTACAAAGTCTATGAAGGGGTGTTAGAGTTATTTTTGCAAAACTTCCATCTGAACGTAAGAAACCCAAACGTCAGTAGAGGTCAGTCGGCATAATTTACTTTATAATTTAACAGACTCATTGAATGACTTGCCCAACTACAACTTATGTTATATTTTTCCGTTATGACTATGTTGTTCATAGCATGTTAATCATTGTTATTATCTTTGTCTTTATCTGATAGATATGAATGAGGTCGACATCCGAAATTCTCTTTTTACATTTTTTTGTTCATTGAAAAAAACACGAATTATTTTTCTTTTTCTTTTTGCATTCTATTCAATTAAAAGTTGTGAGACTCGTGTCTCCTATTTTATATTTCTATAAAATTGTAGATATTTTGTATCTTTAGCAAATTTCCTTGACATTGTTTACATCTATCAATCAATTGTATAAAAAACTCATGATCAATTCTAACTTACCACAACTTCATCAGAGTCAGTTTTTTTTTTTTTCCTTTTTTCGCTAAAAGGAAAATGTATTAAAGAATAAAAACTTTACAAAGGCAAAAGAGCATACCTCACACTTGCAAAAAATATCATCTAAAATAACTTAGATCCACAGCCAGCAATAGCAAGCGTGAAAGGACCACGAAAAGAAGAAAACTCATCCTTTAAATGAAGGAGCTACAATCAGATTACCAGAAATAACTAGGGGTGCACAACGATGAAGTTCAAACCATGATTCGATCCTATTCGTGCAAATTGATTTAGTTTTGGATTGAATTTTAGTATAATTGATCAAATTGGTTGGTTCACGGATTAGGAGTAAAAAATTCAATTGAACCGATACAATCCACCTTTAATATAAATTCACATTAGGCTTTATTTGATTAGTCCACTCTATTTACATATAATGGGATTAGGCACAGTCGATTATGGTATATAAGTGTACCTTAGATGTTGTGTTCAATAATTTTGCCCAAACAATGAGCTAATAGGAAGTAGATTTGTAATGAACAATTAAACAAATTGAAAGTAAAGAGAGATAAAGGTGGAGAGAATCAAACACAAGAACACCAAGCTCGTTACCTGATTCGGGGGCCTACTTCCGTGCCTCAAGAACGTCTCTCGAGGATTCTTAAATCCATTATGGAACTCTCCTAATGGGTGGAGAGCAAACCTCTTACAAAGCTTCACAAGCCTCTCTCTCTTTGCTAGTGAATACCTCACTTAGACTTCAAGGGTTACACTAACCCTTTTACAAGAAATTCAACAATATACAAAAGTTTGAATACAATAGTGTAGATGCAAAAATCTACTCACTAATTGCTAGTAGTAAATTCAAGCAATGAACTCTCAAAAATGTTGTATGGAAAAATTGTTGCCTTCTTTGCTGTGTTTGCCCATTCTTTTATATTCGTGTTTTGGAATACAATTAGCCTATAACTTTTCCTTGATTGGGGAGATACATGATTTTCTCCCCAATTATAGTGATTTTATCGCATGAATCAAACGATATCCATTTTAGGATTTCAGTTGTTGATTTTGTGCTTTGTGGGATGCCACGTGGACTTGCTGGGATGAGGTGGTCGCCAAGTCATCGATCTGTCAGATACTACACATGTCATTTTTATGTTGGTGAGATTTTTCCCTCCACAAATAGTAAATATCACCCAATAGATAGATTTACAAATCCAAGATCACCACAAATATTCCTTAATGGATATATATACAAATCAAAGCTCACATTAGAGTAGATGAATCAATTGATGAAAGTTCAACTCTATGAATGCTAAATATGCTATTCAAGAGAATGTGCAAAACTAATAAAGTTGTTGAAAAATCTCCTGAATGAGAAGGGACCTTTTTATTTATAGCTTTATTTATTTTTTTTGGAAATTGATAGAGCTCCTTAAGGCGTGTTTGGATCTATTTTTGCAAAATTTTATAGTTCTTATAGACTTCTATGAGTCTTCATACAAACGTCTATGATCCTTTTCTTAGATCCATACTGAACTTCGTATAGACGTATGAGCTTTCAACAAATTTCATATATATTTTTATAAGGTTTCTTTTAAAAAATATGCACTTGCAATAAATTACCAAATCATAGAGATATAGACATCTATGACGATTGGATTGGTTTGGTTTAAAAGCTCTCATTGGGTTGGATTGGTTTCGATTTTTATGAAATTGTTGGAATCGGATTGATTTTGATTTTATGTCTAAAGACAACCAATCTGTTCTCTGTGCACCCCTAGCAGCAACATAAGAAATAATAAACCAACTTGGAAGGACACAAGTAGCTGCTATGGTCCTAGTAGCAAGGTTGTTCTTCATCTTTATAAACAGTTGTAAATATATTGAGTAACAGAAGATGGAGATGACACCATGGATAAGAAAATCCTACCATTTTGTTCCCTCCAAATGCCATAAACACACCCATCGAGGACAAACTTGAACAAGAAAATCTCACTTGACTTAAAATCAATTTTCCCATTAACTGAGCACTAGAAAACTGATTTAGGTCTGTAAGAGAAGGAGTTGGGAGGAGATTTGGGTCTGTAAAGTTTAGAATTGTATGAACTAAGTGTGAGTAGCACGGTGTGAAAGTGGCTGCGAAAGTTTGATTAAAATTTAAAGGGGAGTGATTAGGTTTACTTGCTCGTTTGCTTAATTTTCAAATTAATTTAATTTTAAGGCCAAATAAAATTAAAGCAATCCCACAAAGCAAGTAAATAAAATAAAGTGCAATAAAGTAAAGAGTGTAGTAGATATACGTGAAAAAGTCAGATAAAAAAAAAATTACGAGTGAGGCTTGTAGCCCTAGAGAATCAAATCTACTATCGTCGAAGCAAAGTACAATACACTCTGTTCCTGACTCACACCCACTCCACTCTGATAAAAACTTGATGCATAATACCTTAGGCTTAAACTTGCGACTCCCTCTGTAATACCCCGTAATTTGAGGATATTTAAATTGAGTTTTCATTTATTTGATGGAGTTTTTAATTATTTAAATACTTAAATTAATTTTGTCAATACCTGTTTTTATATGTTTAATGTGGATGTTTGAATTGTTGTCTTGGGAAAGGATTATGGATGGAGGTAGGATAGGTATGCCTAATACCTTGTAAGGCATTTGTAGAATATATGGAATAAAGCATGTTAGGATTGTCTTTGGTTTGAATTTAGAAATTTATTTTATCTGTATTGTGATAATGGATGGGTTATTTCAGAACATAGTTCTAGTTACTTCTAAGATAGGAGATTTAATGACTTAACGATATAATTATATCTATATATCTTTACTGTCCTCATATAGAGGGTATGTTTACCGGTTCTCTGATTGGATTGTAATAGAGAGAATTTGCTCGTGGGTTTAACCCACTTTGTTGATATTTCAGGTTCCAGCTGGAGATTTGTGTGTGGAGTTCGTAGAGCTTGACAATCATCCATTCATTACCATACTTAAGTGTAGGGACTTAAATCTGTTCATAAAGTTTTACTTTTATGTTTTTTTTTTTTGGTTAAGGGGTCCGTGGGTTACCGGACTTCCAATTTGTATCAATCAGAATAATATAATGTTATTTAACATGATTATTTATTTCAGTTAGACTTTCCTTTCAGCATTTATGATTCTTTTTATTTTATCATTGTATTCTATGCTTGTTTGCTATCAGTTGTTAGTATCCCTCAAGTTTTGTGTATGAGACTGGCCACCTCATGCGCGAAATTTTCATTAGGGGGTATTTCATTTGGTATCAGAGCCTGAACCCAGCCGGAAGTGTGCCGACGAGGACGTCGGGCCTCGTAGAGGGGTGGATTGTAGTAACCCTTATGGATGGGTGTGAGTGGGCGGATGCGAAGATAGACACTGGGCTGAGCTACCACACTGACAGGGTACAGGGTGCTTAAACCCACATCGCTTGGGTGTGGAAAAGAGAATGTGCTTATATGTAGTATGTTCTCTTCAAATGGTATGAGGCCTTTTGGGGTAAAATCCAAGAGCAAAACCGTGCGGGCTTGGCCCAAAGCGGACAAAAGGGGGTATTACATCCTCGTCCAATTGCTGCAAACTCTTGGCTAACATCACAATCCTTGTAGAATGGTAATTGGAAGAACATGAATACTCAGCAAGTATTTTGTCTCCTTTATAGTGCGATCTTCTTCTCCTTCCTTACCAACGAACAGTTGTAGAAGAAACCAAATGATGCAGTGACTTGATCAATAAGAAGTCTCTGAAGCACTTTTCGATCAATTGATCAAGCAAAGAGAGAGAGACAACCTAAATCACTCATAGTGTATATCCATGTGTGATTTCTGAAAGAAATATAAATAAACTATTAATGAAGAATTCTCTGCTCTAAAAATATTTTATGCTTTCTTTCTGTAGAACATAATCTTTTTAATGTGTATTGAAAGCTTAATGAGAAAGAAATCATATGAAGTTTTTATAGATATTAAAAACTCAAATTTTTCTTGAAAAACAAGTTAAAAATTAATTGGAAACAATTCTCAATGTTTAAGGAAAGTTCATAGTCAAATCTCGGTCAAAATAGGACATTGCAGTGCAAAATCACTAGACCAGGAAGCATGGACTAGTCCATCCCATTCTTGGACTGGTCCAGCCTTGTAGAAATCTTTGAATGAAATCCCGAGGCCTCATGACCAGTCCAACTAAAGCTTGGAGTGGTTCAACCTTGAAGATTTTGCAAAACTATCCAAAAATCTTAATTTTCAAGGTCAGAACCACCCGATTTGAGTAATATGTGTTCTCACTATTTTACTAGTACTACACGACTCTTATACGCGATCAACGATGTTGACATGCAAATGAAACCATTCAAAAACTTCAAACGATCAAATTTTTGTTTAGAATATAAATCAAAAATTACAACTCGGTCAAGTTCAGTTTTGACACCAAAAATTGCCAATTACAAAAATATACGTCACACTAAGTAGGCTGGAAAATGCTAAAATTAGGACTATTTCCATTTCATTACCCCTATTTAATGTTAGGAAATTATAACCCACTCTCTTCTTTAGGATTGATATTTTCTCCCAGACAGAAAGAAAAAAAGAAAGAAAAAAAACTATGAAAGTTTTGCCATAGTTTTTTTTTTTTTTAAGTGAAACTCCAGCATTCAATCTTATTGGACTAGTGTGTACATACTTCTTCAGAAAGTCATCAAACCAATCATTCAAATTCATAGTTTTTTTTTAGGCCTGAAATATGCAAAACTAATTTAGTAAGAGTTTTTGCGGTCATTAATTGACGTGAGTTTAGAAGAAACTAAGGCATTTGAAAGAAATAGAATCTTGTTTAACTCCAAAGATGGATAAATCTTCAAAAACCAAACCCTAGAAAAGCATGTAGAGTTTCTAAAATTGTTTGGGTGAAACCAGATTGAGTGTAATAGTAGATTTTTGCATTCCTAAATTGTTCGAGTGCTAGACAATTCAAGAATTATTTCAAGACACGTCACTTATGGAGAACAAATTAAATGTTGCAAGGAACCGATCTCCAATTGAAGCAAGTCACTTAGCGAGAATGAGACAGATTAAATGTTGTACACATGAGATATATAATTGTACGTGAGTTAGCAAATTTTGGTGTCAAAACTTGTTGATCGAGTTGTAATTTTTTATTTATCTTTTGAATTGATCTTCGGAGTTGAAGGGAAAGTGTCTCGATACTGTGGATTTGATTGAAGGCATCACTTAGTACATGTATGTGAGTGAGGACACTATACTTGAAGATTGGTAGTTTAGGACTTAGAATAATATGTTTAAAATTTAAAAGTTCACTTCTCTCTAAGTCCAACTGGTCTTCACTTTTAAGCACTAGTCCAACGTTCTCGTTTTCTGAAAATTTCAAAACTTGCATGTTATAGGACTAGCCCTCGTATTTGTAACCGATCACACTTAGTTAAGGTCAAGTCAGATCGTACTTGTTCTAGTTAGTTCAAAATTTTCTTTTCAATTCCAATTTTTGTTTCCATATTAGTCCAAACTTGGAGATGTTCTTTAGGGTTCTAAACTTATTTTTCAAGTATTCTAAACACCTTTATGCTTCAACCTAGATGAGAGACTTGAGATTAAATATTTATATAGAGATTGGAGTTATAAGAGAGATTTATGAGAGAAAAATTTTTATTTTTTTTTGTTCATATATTTGAGAGCACGTATGCACAAAGTGTTTAAGTTGTAATGCTCTTTTTCATTTAATCAACGAGATTTTCAAAAACAACTTCAAAAACATCATTAGTCTACACAGTTGATGAGAACAACACTGTTTTTTATGTACATATTTCTTATATGAAAAAAGGGGATTCGATCAATACGAAGGGAATAGAATGTTTGTGTTCTTTCAGCAACTCTTCTACAAGGATTGAAGAACAAGACTGAAGTCGGCAGTAATTGAACGAAGAGTCGCAGGAGTAAGTTGAAATGTTGAGCAACTAGTTCTTGACAGAATGGAGTGGATGTGAGACTAATCATAGTCTGTTTACTTTGCTTCGATGAAAGTTGATTGATTTTCTGAGGTTACAACTCCCCGTGATTTTTTCTTGTTTAGGTTTTTACGTAACAATTTATGGTGTCATCTTTTTACCTTTCTTTACTTGCATTGGTTCTTTTGTGATTGGTTTGGATTTAGTTGTTAATTATTGTGAGTACTTAACATATTATTAAAATTGTCCAAGACACCTATTGATACCCTCAAGGTCTAAGAAATTATATCACACACTAAATTAAAGTCTTCAACAAACAAAGAAATTTTGATTTCAGCTTTCGTTGGTGGGTTAAGGTACTTTCGACAAATGTGAATCAGGCATAATTGTGGAGATCCAACTCCTTAATACCTAGAAAGCACAGACACTTCACTAAGGGTGCCGTATCCATGTCGGACACTTGGACACTCCTCGGACATGTGTCGGATAATTCGTAGAAGTATCCTGACATTTTTCTTTTTAGGACACTTCTCAGACACTTCTCGAACACTCTTTGAACACTACACGTGTCGGATACTTCATAGCAGTAATATATATTCAAGCATTTCAAAAGAAAATTATATGCGACTAAGTTATGATTCAAAATATAAGCGAAATATATATAGAGGACTAAATAAGTTTGGTTATTTAATCTATTGTTCTACTTTTGTTTATAGTTTGTTTGGTTATTAATTGCTTGATGATGAATTGAAGTATTCTGTAATGTAGTTTTTTTTTGTTGAATAATTAATATGTATTAATATATTATATTATTATTTTATAGCCGTGTCCTCGCCGTGTCCGTGTCCGTGTCCTTCTTTTTAGAATTTTCCGTGTCGTCGTGTGTCTGTGTCGTGTCGTACTCGTGTCCCGTGTCTGTGCTTTCTAGCTTAACACCTTTGAGGTTGCCAAGTCAAATGCGCATTTTCGCACGTGTCCATATATATATATAGACCATAAAATGGATCAGGCCCAAACCCAAAGCAAAAAAGAGAATAGCCGATTACAATTTGAACTGTCATGACCGTTGTATCAATGGCACCAATCTGGAGGCCTTTGGGGTCGAATGAAGCACAAATGTGATTACAAAGGCTCATTGTAAAGCAAATGTAAGAAAAGACAATAAAAAAGAATTGAAATTTCTGATCTTTCAGCGGAAAAGTGTTTCATATGATAGTAGAAAATGACTTTGTAAATTAGAATTGAATTGCACATATATCTATATTTTTTCCCCCCGGTGATCATCTATATTGTTTTTGTTTATATATATATATATATATAGAGTGAGTGTGTTTTCTGAAAAGAGGGGAAAAAATGAGAGACAATACTTATCCACTCATTTGTGAGTAAGCTGTTCTTGCACAAGAATAACATGACAAATATTCCCTTCAATTTTAAATATTTAAAGAATAAAAATTAGAAAGACAACCAAATTTAACCCATTTTAGCTCGGTAACTGGATCTCGAGCCCTACTCTCTCTCTCTCTTCGATGTATACTCCCAATGTCTATCTCCCTCTCTCGTCTTCAAGGATCAAATTCTTGCCTCTTAGGATAGTTCTGAAATTAAATATAGTTTGTGGAGGTAGTTGTTGTACCAAAATGTTGAGTACAACTATTGAAGCATAGTGTTATGATAGAGTATTTGACTCCAACTGTAAAACTATTGACGTGGAAGATAAAAACAAAGTGACGTGGACAAGAGTCTATCTTTGATCGGGTGGTCTCTGTCTCCAAGAAGGACTGGGAAACTAAAGGACTCCAACTACAATGCAACCTTATTTGATAGCTATAAATAGAGAGACGGTTCAGAGACCAAGGTACGCAATAAATACTCTCTTGATTTCTTTACAGCTCAAAAGAAACCCTTCCTATTTCTGACTTGATCGTCGGAGCGTAGTCGGCCGGCACCACGCCGGTGTCCCTTCGATTACTCTTCTTTTGTCTTTTTTCACAGGTCAGAATTTGACCAGCTCGGAGTGGATATTTGCTTCATCAGTTGGCGCCGTCTGTGGGAACAGTCACAAAATTTGACTGTTCTGTTCGAATCATACACGAAGCATGATGCACCTTCGATCTGGATTGGAAACTACGGCCATACAGGATCCCCCTGTTGGCCAGGGTCCTCTAGAGCATGACCTACCTGACCGAAACGGCCCTCCGGCCGCGCAAGATCCTCCTATCGGTACTGACCTCCCAAACCCAAACGCACAAGACCCGGCAACCAATCCGCCCACGGGTAATGGAGGCAGACAGCCCCCTGGACAGACGGACCTTCCGGGGACACACCCCGAAGTCCCAAACGATCAGGGGCGTGTCGCAGCGTTAGAGCACCAAGTCCAGAATTTAAACCAAAGTCTGGTTCAGTTGCTCCAGCAAAATGCGGCGATTCTGCAACGCCTCCCTCCTGTGGCGCCAATGCCGTTGCCAAGTGACATAAGGCCTGTTAATCCGGAGGAGGACGACATTGAGATAGAAGGTGAAGTCCCGATGGAGGACGCGGTTCAAAGTCAAGTAAGAGGTGGGACGAGTCACAGCCGTTCAGTTCCTCCCAAGAGGAACCAGCCCCGCGGAGATTTCGCATCCCTTGCTTATCACGATATGGAGATACAAGACCTAAGAGCTAGGGTAGAAAGCATGGCTCATGCTATAAGAGGGAAGGGCCCTGCCACCATAGAGGATTTGGTCCAACAAACCAACCTCCCTTTCTCTGCAGGGGTAATGAATTGCCCCCTGCCCCCCAGGTTCAAGATGCCCACGGTGGAAAGCTTTGATGGAACTAAGGACCCGCTAGATCACCTAGAGACTTACAAGGCCCTGATGCATCTCCAGGCGGTACCCGATGAGATCATGTGCAGAGCTTTTCCCACTACATTAAAAGGCTCTGCTCGGTCCTGGTTCAATAGTCTAAAACCATCGTCTATCCGTTCTTTCAAAGAGTTGAGCCAACTGTTTGTTGGCAATTTCATTGCTGCCCGAAGACACAGGAAACCCGCTACCTATCTCCTGAATGTAAGGCAAACTAAAGGGGAATCGTTGCGGGATTATATCAATCGATTCAACAGAGAGATGTTACAAGTCGACGCCTTGGATGATAAGGTGGCAGTCACAGCATTCATGGGAGGGTTGTTACCTTCTAAATTTCTATACTCTGTGTCTAAGCATCCCCCCGAAAGCATGTCTGAATTACTTGTGAAAGCCCAAAAATACATGAATGCCGAGGATGCCCTTGATGCCCGAAGGGACAAAGGTGATAGTGACAAGAAGGGGGACAGGAAGAGGGGAGCGCAATCTAGCGGAGAGGAACGGAACCCCAAGTATGGCAGAGTCTCACAGGAACAGAATGACAAAGTCGTGCGCCGCGAAAGGGGATTCAGTTTCACCCCGTTGAACACACCTATAAGTCAAATCCTCCTTCACATTCAGGACAACCCGGCGGTGTCATGGCCTCCAAAGTTAAGAACTGATCCGGCCAGAAGATCCCATGACAAGTATTGTAGGTTCCATCGCGATCATGGCCACGATACCAATGAATGCTTGGATTTGAAAAGACAGATTGAGAGTTTAATTCAAAAGGGCCAGTTGCGAAGATTTACGGTCGGCGGGGGGCAGAGAGCACAGAATCAGACGCAGGAGGTAAATGAAGGCACGGCTCGAAAAAACCCTCCAATAGGGGAAATTAGAGTCATCTCTGGAGGAGTCGGGGGCGGCGGAGAGTCTAATGCCGCTCGCAAAGCACATACAAGGAAAGTCAGGAATTTCTCCGAAGTAGGCGAGGTGAGTCAATCACCCGCCAAGTGCCCTCGGTTGAATGACCAGGTCATCACTTTTTCAGAGGATGACGCCAGAAAAGTTCAGCAACCCCACGATGATGCCCTCGTAGTAACATTGATTATCGCCAACTTCACCATTAGGCGGGTTTTAATCGACAATGGTAGTTCCGCAGACATCCTTTTTGTAGATGCATTCGATCAGATGAAGATTGGAAGGAACAGACTCAAGACCACCCAATCTCCGCTCGTGGGCTTCTCCGGAGAGAAACTCCTTCCCTTGGGTACGATCGACCTCCCGGTCACTGCCGGTTCAAGTCCCCGACAAGTCACAAAAATGGTAACCTTCTTTGTGGTGGATTGCCCAACCACGTATAATGTCATTCTGGGAAGGACCACATTGAATGCTATGAGAGCAGTAACCTCCACCTATCACCTTCTTGTTCGATTCCCCACAGAACATGGTGTTGGGGAACTAAGAGGGGATCAGGCCACTGCCCGAGAATGTTATGCCACCTCCTTAAGGGAAAAGAAGATGTCAGAAACCCTAAACATTGAGGGACAAGAGATGGAGGAGAAAGAAGAGGGTCATCGTGCGGAACTAATGGAAGAACTGGTCGAGGTCGACTTGAATGAGCAAGGTGCAGGAAAGAAGGTGAGCTTGGGATCGTCACTCTCACCCACCTCTCGGGAAGAGATGATACGATTCCTAAAAAAAAATGAAGATGTGTTCGCATGGTCCCACGAAGATATGTCGGGGATTGATCCAACCATGGCCGTACATCGACTGAATGTCGACCCCACTGCCAAGCCAGTTAGACAAAAAAGGAGAATCTTTGCCCCGGAAAGAAACACAGCAATTTCTGAGGAGGTAGAGAAATTATTGAGGGCCAACTTCGTATGGGAAACCAATTACCCGGACTGGTTGGCAAATGTGGTGCTGGTTAAAAAATCTAATGGCAAGTGGCGCTTGTGTGTCGACTTCACCGACCTAAACAAGGCCTGTCCGAAAGACAGCTCCCCCCTGCCCCGGATTGACATGCTGGTGGAAGGGACGGCAGGGTTCGAGCGGCTCAGCTTCATGGATGCCTACTCAGGATATAACCAAATTCCAATGTGGCCGTCAGACCAGGAAAGGACGTCCTTTATAACAGAAAGAGGATTGTACTGCTATACGGTGATGCCGTTCGGTCTAAAGAATGCCGGGGCAACTTATCAAAGGTTAGTGAATAGAATGTTCAAAGAGCAAATTGGCAGGAATATGGAGGTGTATGTTGATGACATGCTCGTCAAAAGTCAGAAGGCTGCCAACCACTTGGTTGATTTACAAGAAGCCTTTGATGTCCTTCGAAGGTACAGAATGAAGCTCAATCCAAGCAAGTGTGCCTTCGGGGTATCCTCCGGGAAGTTCTTGGGCTATTTAGTCAGTAAGAGGGGGATAGAAGCCAACCCACAGAAGGTACAAGCCATCCTGGATACAAGGTCGCCCAGAACTGTTAAAGAAGTCCAAAAGCTGACAGGAAAGGTGGCAGCATTGAGCCGGTTGATTTCCCGTGCTACAGACAGGTGTCTCCCATTTTTTCAAATCCTCAAGCGGGCCTTTGAGTGGACTCCAGAATGTGAGCAGGCCTTAAACGAGCTAAAGCAGTACCTCAGCTCGCCTCCACTCTTATCATGTGCACGTATGGGAGAGGAATTGTACTTATACCTGGCTGTCTCCCTTGCAGCAGTCAGCTCTGCACTGGTACGGGAGGAAGAGGGAGTGCAAAGGCCAGTCTATTATACCAGCAGGATTCTCAGAGGGGCGGAAGAAAGATATCCCTCTATAGAAAAACTAGCATTTGCCTTGGTTACGACGGCCAGGAAACTCAGGCCATATTTCCAAGCACACACCATTGTGGTACTAATTGATCAGCCGCTCCGACAAGTCCTCTTCAAACCTGAAACCTCTGGGCGGCTTGTGAAGTGGTCTATGGAGCTAGGAGAATTCGACATCCGATACAAGCCAAGGGCAGCGGTCAAAGGCCAAGTGCTAGCAGATTTTATAGCCGAATTTACATTCCCCCAGGAAGATGAACAAGTTCAGCAGGAAGAGGTGGAGGATACAATCCAGCAAGACAGGGAGGACCTAATGGACCCTGGTTGCACGTGGCAGTTATTTGTGGATGGGTCATCGAACGCGCAAGCTAGTGGCGCAGGGATACTAATCAGATCTCCAGAAGGAGAAACATTCAAGTACGCCCTGCAATTCGGATTCAAGGCAACAAACAATGAGGCCGAATACGAAGCCTTGATTGCAGGGTTGAAACTAGCTGGTATCCTCAAGGTTAGGCAGTTAAAAGCTTATACCGATTCCCAGCTAATTGCCCGGCAGGTCAGTGCGGAATACGAGGCAAAGGGAGTAAGGATGAAATCTTACTTGCAAAAAGTACAAGAGCTGGTTGCCCGTTTCCAAAGGTTTTCAATCACGCGGGTCCCCCGTAGTGAAAACTCTAATGCAGATGCTCTCGCTCGATTGGCTACGGCACACGAGGCCGCCCAAGGGGGGGTGCTTGTAGAGCGCATGGACCACCCGAGTATAACAGAAGTAACATCATGTGAAGTAAACCAGGTCACCCAGGGCATGGAATGGGCAGACCCGATAGTCAAATACATAAATAATGGTGAATTGCCGTCCGACAAGGCAGAAGCGCACAGAACAAGGATCAGGGCAGCTAGGTACACCTTGATCGATGGAGTCCTCTACAAAAGGGGAGTCTCCTTACCATACCTGCGATGCGTGTCGACAGGAGAAGCACAGAAAGTCATGAGGGAAATTCACGAAGGAGAGTGTGGAAACCATGCGGGGGGCAGGTCTTTGGCTCACAAGGCCATTAGGCAGGGATACTATTGGCCCTCTATGCAGCAGGATGCGCTAAACTTTGTCAAGAGATGTGAAAAGTGTCAACGCTTCGCCAACATCCCGAGACAACCTCCGGAAGAATTAACACCTATAATGGCCCCGTGGCCTTTTGCCCAATGGGGAATGGACTTTGTTGGCCCTCTACCTATGGGAAAGGGGCAGACAAAATTCGCAATTGTAGCAGTTGACTATTTCACCAAGTGGGTAGAAGCCGAGCCTCTAGCCACAATAGGGGAAAGGAATGTCATCAATTTCGTGTGAAAATCGATCATATGCAGGTTTGGTGTTCCAAAAGTCATAATCATGGATAATGCAAAGCAGTTTGAAAGCCGACGATTCCAAGATTTTTGCACAGAGCATGGCATAAACTATCGATATTCCTCGCCAGGCCACCTGCAGGCCAATGGGCAGGCTGAAGTAGCCAACAGAACCATATTTAAAATAATCAAGAAACGCCTGGATGACTCCAAAGGAGCATGGCCAGAATTGCTGCCAAGTGTTTTATGGGCCTACAGGACCACCGTCAGAGTCCCCACGGGAGAGACGCCCTACTTCTTAGCTTTCGGTAGCGAAGCAGTTCTTCCTGTCGAAATAGGGGCGGTGGCGAGCCATCGAGCCAAGTATTATGACCCAGATCACAATGAGGAGGAATTAAGAGCCAGTGTAGATTTCATCGACGAGAGAAGGGAGCAAGCACAATACGAATGGCCGCGTATCAACAAGCCATGTCCCGGTATTATAACACCAGAGTTAAGCATAGAAGTTTCCAACCCGGTGATCTAGTCTTGCGAGAAGTCACTCAAGCTACCAAACCTCACGGCACTGGAAAACTGGCCCCTAATTGGGAGGGCCCGTACAAAGTGGTTAAGACTCAGAGGCGAGGCACTTACTGGCTGGAAACCTTAGAAGGAAGACAGTTGGCTCATCCTTGGAATGCCGAGCATTTGAAGAAGTTATATCAGTAAAGTTTTTTTTTCTCTCGACTTATTAGTTTTTCGTCTCATCTTCTTTAGTTTCAGCAAGTATTATTGTAGAGGCAGGCTTTACTTGCCAAACCTTAGGTGTCATTCTAGAGGTTGGCTCCATAGCCCGAAACCTCAAAACAGGGTTCTGACCAGTCCCATCTTTTCTTTTGTAAGTTTTATTATGGAATGTCAATGGAGAATGCTATTTACACCAAAACGAACTGTTATGTTTAGAAGGCAAAACCCTACGGGGGCACACCTCCACGGAGGGCCTTTGAAGAAAAAGGCGGGATGAGTTAATCCCGAGAAAAATACCGCCCTACGGGGATAAAAGCCCTACGGGGGCACACCTCCACGGAGGGCCTTTGAAGAAAAAGGCGGGAGGAGTTAATCCCGAGAAAAATACCGCCCTACGGGGATAAAAGCCCTACGGGGGCACACCTCCACAGAGGGCCTTTGAAGAAAAAGGCGGGATGAATTAATCCCGAGAAAAATACCGCCCTACGGGGATAAAAGCCCTACGGGGGCACACCTCCACGGAGGGCCTTTGAAGAAAAAGGCGGGATGAATTAATCCCGAGAAAAATACCGCCCTACGGGGATAAAAGCCCTACGGGGGCACACCTCCACGGAGGGCCTTTGAAGAAAAAGGCGGGATGGATTAATCCCGAGAACATTGTATAAACAACCCTACGGGGACACACCTATAAGGGTATACGAGAAAGGCAGGATAAGTTAATTCCGAAACATTGTATTAATTCACGAAAGGCGTTACAAGATCATAAACATAAACTACAGGAAAAGAACTTCGGCTACAGTACGAAGTAAAATGATGGTAAGAAGTACATCAATCGGTGCCCTCATTCTCATCCCCTTTCAGTTGCAAACGGGAAAAATCCATGTCAGGCCACTCGTCTTGGGCCATGGTCCGGAAATACTCAAAGCCTTCTATATAGGACTCGTCGCATAGCCTCTCAAGCGCGGGCGAATCCTTGAAACTCTCAACCGCCGCAGCTTGATAGCCTGGTAAATCTTCGGCCCAGCGCGCCAACTCCTCCTGGTTACGGCGAGCTTGGGCATTGAGAATATCAATCTCCCCGACTTGAGAGGCATGGGAAGTACGCAAAGACTTTATCTCAGAATCGAGCGCGGAACGCTGGGTGTCGAAAGAGGCCTGTTGCTGCCCAAGTCGGTCCACTGCACGCATGTAGTCGTTGGAAACAGATTGAGCAAACGTCACACTCTGAAAAAAAAAATCATCAAATGATATAAAACGTGACGTGTCAACAAAGAGGCTTTTTGCTACTAGACAAAAGCAAAGAATCAGGAATCCGAACCTTGGCCATGAAGGATAGAAGATTTTCGGTAGAAAAGAGTGCCCCATGTGAGCTTGCCTCGTCGAGGTCGTTTTGCATAACATACTCTCCGGTACGACGAATTGTAAAATTTGGGTCATTTAACATTGACCCAGGGCCGCTATTGGCACATGAAAAAGAAGTTTGGGAGCCACCACTCCCAAAAAGAGGGGTCTCAGGGGGACTAAAGAGTCCGGGGTTTTCGCCACTAAATAGTTGAGTTTGCGGCACTCGGAAGGTGCTGGGGTCAGGAATAACCCCCGAGCCAGCAGCAGAGGGAGGGTTCCCAACTGAGGGAGGAGAAGATAAATTCCCCATTCGAGTGACAGCAACCCTCGGTCTCTTTTTCCCAGGGGAGGAGGAAGAAGCAATGCATTTGCCCTTCTCCTGGAGAACCTCCTTTGGTATCTGCCTCGGTCCTGCAAGTTTGGGACCATAAGCAAACAAACTGATAAGCACAATCTCCTAAAGACCAAAAAGGCAAAAGGAAAGAAAAAGAAAAAAAACATACCCCTGCGCGGGACTGCGACCTGGAGAGGATAGCCTAGTAACTCTAAGCCTGCGTCATTGGTTAGGGTAACAGCATCTCTTACTCTAGCGCGGCTTGCTTATTCTAGTTTTTCCTCTTCGGCCCTGCTTGGAGGTGGCGTGGATTTTCAGGCTAAAAATAAAGAAGGAAGTAAGGCACAAAGGAAAGAATGATGAATGTATATGTAAAAAAAAAAAAGGTGGCCAACTTACGGGCAGCATCCCCAGCCACCCACGAACGGGGTATGATATGAGGAGTAGGCTCCCAGCACCCGGAAACAAAGAAGAAGCGGTTCCTCCATGACTTTATGGTTTTGTTATGGTCAACTGCGACCAAACATGACTTTGCTTGGCCTCCGCCTGGGCCACCGGAGCGGCTATGAACGTGGCGCCAATCGCTGTTCTTAAAGAGACCATAACGTGAAAAGAACCCATTTGCTGTCATTGGAATGTCAAAGAAAAAAGACTTCCACAGAACAACACAGGCCATAATAATGCGCCAAGAGAGAGGTGTGAGCTGGGAAGGACATATGTTTGCCGTGCTAAGAATCTCCTGGACAAGAACTGGAACTGGGAATCGAAGACCGCAGGTAAACGCGCCCTCGTAGAAACATGTCTCTCCAGGATGGACAGAGAAACCCGATCAGTCGAAGAAGGGGCACGGACTCGGACTCCAGCAGGGAATGAATAGCGGAGGGCCACGTCCTCCACGTCCCGTTGAGTCATGGAGGAAGCAATATTGCGACATACAGAAAATTCATCCATCTAAGAAAAAACAGAGGAGGAAGGACGTTTGTGAAGAAGCAGAGAATCTAGATACAATAAGGATTTGTTGCTGGATGGAAGGGATGAGGAGGAGCTGAAGTACAAGAAGACCTTTTATAGGTGTCCTCCAACGGCTCCATCCTAACGTTCAACTCCAACGGCTCAATTCCAACGTTCATCTTCGACGCAGTAGTGAATGGTATCCAACGACCCCAAGGAAGGCAACCCCGAAGACAGCTCCAGCGAAGGCAGACTCGGGCGAGGACAGTTTCTCCCGCGAAGGCAGCCAGTTGAGGGCAGCCACCCGCGAAGGCAGCCACCAGCGAGGGCGGCCACCCGAGGGCGGCCACCCGCGAGGGCGGCCACCCGAGGGCGGCCACCCCCGAGGGCGGCCACCCGAGGGCGGCTACCCCCGAGGGCGGCCACCCGCGAGGGTGGCCACCCACGGGGCTGCCACCCGAGGGCGGCCTGGGTGGGTCACGCAGATGAGATGTACAGTTTGTTTCCGGGACAACCCAAAGAGCCAATCAGAGTGTTCTTAAGGTTTGACGAGCAATCCTCATGAACAGGGGGCATCTGATAGAGTATTTGACTCCAACTGTAAAACTATTGACGTGGAAGATAAAAACAAAGTGACGTGGACAAGAGTCTATCTTTAATCGGGTGGTCTCTGTCTCCAAGAAGGACTGGGAAACTAAATGACTCCAACTACAATGCAACCTTATTTGATAGCTATAAATAGAGAGACGGTCCAGAGACCAAGGTACGCAATAAATACTCTCTTGATTTCTTTACAGCTCAAAAGAAACCCTTCCTATTTCTGACTTGATCGTCGGAGCGTAGTCGACCGGCACCGCGCCGGTGTCCCTTCGATTACTCTTCTTTTGTCTTTTTTCACAGGTCAGAATTTGACCAGCTCGGAGTGGATATTTGTTGCCTTGAATCCGAATTGCAGGGCGTACTTGAATGTTTCTCCTTCTGGAGATCTGATTAGTATCCCTGCGCCACTAGCTTGCGCGTTCGATGACCCATCCACAAATAACTGCCACGTGCAACCAGGGTCCATTAGGTCCTCCCTGTCTTGCTGGATGTATACTCCCAATGTCTATCTCCCTCTCTCGTCTTCAAGGATCAAATTCTTGCCTCTCAGGATAGTTCTGAAATTAAATATAGTTTGTGGAGGTAGTTGTTGTACCAAAATGTTGAGTACAACCATTGAAGCATAGTGTTATGTTAACAAACTGTCTGTTTGCCATGAGATTTATGATGTACACCATTCAATTTCACTTGTTATATGTGTATCTAGCTATAATGGGTTAAATTCGGTTGAATTTCTAATTTTTATTTTAGAAACATTTAAATCGGTGGTAAGTAAGAACTCTCTCTTTGATTTATACTCCCAACGTCTATCTCCCTCTCTCGTCTTCAAGGATCAAATTCTTACCTCTCAGGGATAGTTCTGAATTAAATATAGTTTGTGGAGGTCGTTGTTGTACCAAAATGTTGAGTACAACCATTGAAGCATTGTGTTATGTTAACAAACTGTCTGTTTGCCATGAAATTTATGATGTACACCATTCAATTTCACTTGTTATATGTGTATCTAGCTGTAATGGGTTAAATCCGGTTGAATTTCTAATTTTTATTTTAGAAACAACTAAATCAATGGTAAGTAAGAAATCTCTACTCACCGGTGAAAAAACAAATATTGTCCATAAGAGAGGATATTCAATGCCAAACAAAGCCGCCTCTCTTCATGTCAAGAAATTCACACTCACTTTTTTCCATGGTTATATTATCTTTTACCATGCTGTCATTTTAATTTTTGTTCTTTTGTGTGTGTGTGTGTGTGTCTATATATATATATATTTTTTTTTTTCTTTTCCTAAAGTGTAAAAGGAAATGGGGCAGGAGACCCCCAACCCCTGTTTAGTTTTTCCATCCCCAACTAAAATCGTTCATTAAACGGAGCGTGGCGAGGCATGGATGAATTTAAGAATGTACTTTCGTACTTGTATTACGAATCTAACGAATGTAAATAATGAAACAAATTTTCAATCATAACAGTAATTCTTTTTCTCTTATGCGGATAAAATCAAGATTCAAATTCTCAATTCGAACTTGAGATTTAATATTATTGTAGAAATATCAAAATAATACATAAAATTTCTCAAATAAGTATAATACAAAAGGATATTACAAGCAACAATATTCTTAATATAACGAAGAGAGATACGATATGAGACGAGAGAAATGTAGAGAGATATGTGATATGAGGGAGAGGTGGATTGAGCGGTAAAAGTTTCTAGTGATTGGAATAGTATAAACTGGAGTTTGCTTAATGTATACCTACTATTTTTTAATATAAGATATATTAAAAGAAAAAATTTATAATTTCTCATTACAAATCAGGCGGGGTGGAGTGGGGCATGCAAGTTTTCAATCCTAACTCCCATTTTGATTCCATAACTGTTCTAAACAGGAGAACAGAATGGGTCTCCTACGGAACCGGGTGTTTTGCCAAATTACGGTAAAATAAGTAAATTCATGGCACATTAATGGGGTTGACCCATTGCAACTACTACATAGTTGATGGATCATTTAAAACTCTAGGAGATTATCTGCTAATAGTTGGAGGTTATTTATTTATTTTGCAATTAACGATTAAATTTATGGTTAGTACATAGATTGTAGTCATTAGCCTTGGGGTCAAAGAGACAGATTGTTGGCCTTGTAACGGTAACATAGCAAGTGTTATGGCACCTAAATGCGTCCCTCTTTGCATCATAGACATCGAAATACTCATCATGGTCTAACCATGTCATGTGACAGTAATAGAGTGTAGTCAGAAATACATTGGGCTCAAAAGTCCACTCGTAGTGATCTTTGGAAGGTATGACATGGGTGCCAAGATCGTTGTCCTTGGATTTGCAATGAACAGTAAGATCTGTACCATAGCCTAACACATTGGTAATGCGAACAGTTATTTTTACAATTTTGCCCGAAACAATTGATGCTTCCCATGGAGCAATATTCAACAATGCAAGCACTACACTACAAGAAAATAGGGATATAGTGGCCAAATTTTAGTGGCGGCCATAAAAAAGCCGCCACCTAAACCTTCTGAATTCACGTGGCCCCTCCCTCTGTCTCATTGTCATTACCACCCCTTTCATTTCTCTCTCTCTTCGGATAACATTGGGAAAGTTGGACCCCCCTCTCTCTCTCTTCCAAATACACGATTTCATTACTCTCACTCTCTCACCTTCACTTTCTTTCACCCTCACCCTCTCTACATTTCATCCTAATTTTGTCTTAGACTGAAAATCTAACGATCATAGATCTTCCATTTCTGCCTTTTTCACTATCGATTTTCTCTCTCGATCTCCATAAATTTACTTATCCTAATGCAATTGATCGATTGTTTGAGTTTGGATTGTCATTTCTGCTTCTCTCAATGTCGATTTCTCTCTCTAAGATATCCATGATTTACTTCTCTGATTACAATTGGTCGGTTCTTTGACTTTGGATTCGATCTTGCGTAGAGAGAGAATTAAGAGTTCTTGTTGTTCAGTGAATCGGTGTGTTTGACTCGGTACTACGAGGAATAAAGGTGTCCTCTACTTCTTCACCGCAGCCATGGCTTCTGCGAGGAGTGTCTCTGTCGATCGGATGTTCTCGGCGTCCTCAGACACCACTCTATCGTGCCCTAGATGTCGCCACTTTTCCGTCGTCTAACACCACCCTGTGGTGCTGCCACATCTCCGTCATAGGCAACTCTGTGTAGGCCCTCCGCAAGAACTATGCATCCCTGGCTTTAATCTACTCTTCCTTAAACTCGTTCTCGACCTATTGAGTATGTGAATGAAATATTTTTTATTTTCTCCATTTCTTCCAATTTTTTATAATCAAACAAATATTTATGCATGTGTGCCCTCTTTTATTTTTATTGACAAAAATATTTATATAAATTTTTTGTTGTTGGTGCCGGGTAAAGTTTTGAAAGCCTATGCAAATGAGAGAACGGAGATTAAACATGGTTAGCCAACTAATAGAATTATGAGTTTTATGTCATAGTAGAGATTACTTTTTCTATATATTAGTCAGTACTTACTTTCATCTTTGAGGCCATAAATTGCTAAAATACTTGCAATGTTGATTCATTAAAACTGATGCAATTTTTCATGACAACTTTTATGAAAATAGTAAACTGAGGACATGGAAACTCTCATTATGCAACAGTCTTACCTGATCATACTAAAACTTGACCAATTAAGTCCTCTCTACCATTGACAAATGGGATTATAGAATTTATAGGTAATAATGTTATTGTTTATACGGAATGATGACAATATGAGTATAATATAGGCAGTGTGGTAAATCACCTAGAGCCTTTTCAATTTCACACTTCATAATATTCAAATACTGATGAAAAAAGAATGGGGTTAGATTAGACCATATCCTAGTATCTACAGATTCAGATTATAATCAACTATTGTTAATGGGAATATGCATTGGCAATTCTATAGTTTATGGTAGGCTTTTGTTAATCACTAATGTACTTAATTGGAAACGTTGTTACTTGGCACACCTCGGCTGTAATTGGTATATAACTTGCTTCACTCTTTTACTATTTTATGAGTATGATAGTATTTTCTTGTAAGAGCAATTCTACTATGAGGACTCACACTTGTGAACTCTAACCTTTTCACAGTAGTTTCTTCCTTCTTGTAAATGGCTTGCAGTGTTAGCAATTTCAGGAACCATACCATGATTGGTACAAGTTGTTGGCTTATTCTTCATAGCAGAGTCTGCAAGATATTTGGTGTGTTTGATTTTTACTTCTGCATCTTTCTAACAAATTTTATTTGGTATTAGATCTATCTTACGCATTGCCGCGGTTTATCAAAACAATTTTGACAATAGATTAATGTTGCTCTTCTTCAGGGGAATTCTTTGAACTTGTGTCAATCTGTTTAATTTGTTTGCCTTAATTGGCCTAGCTTCTTAAATTTAGCTTTATACCCATTTCTGGCAGGCCTGCCTAGTTTCGGTTCACTCATTGTAAGTTAGGCTTTAATTTATTCTAGTTACGCAAGTGGTAAAGAAGCAACTTTAGTAATGATTTATTCGAGTAATTAACTGAGAAAAACTAGTTTAAGGAATGAATATATATATATATATATATATATATATATATATATATATTCCATTATATTTGGAAGACGGCCGCTTTTGATGGTTCGATTGTGAAGGCCTTTTTGTTTGTATTTGTAGTATAAGTTCTTAATGTTTATGTTGTTGGTGGATCATAGTAGTTGTAAACACGGAGTAGCAGAATTTTATCATAAATCCATTGCAGGCATGCTATGTTGATTCAAAAGAGAATGAGAATTGATTGTGTTTCAGAACATTTTTGCTAATTTTTATAAATGTTGGCAAGACTAATTACATTTTGATGTGAAAACATTACACTGGCTAAGCTCACAATGACTATCTTCATTGTCTTTTTTACTTAAAAGTTTGTGTTAATATGTATTCATATTTTTACTGAAAATATCATAATTCATTTTTTTACCACCCAAGCTTTACAAGATTGAATTTTTTGTAGGAAGATGACTATGATATGAATGTTGATATTGCAACATCTACTACTCAAGCTCCTGGAAAGTAACTCTTTTCATGAGCTCGAGATTTATTGTTACTTGCATGTACTGATATTTTTAATTGATCAGAAGCGATACAATGAGGTATGAAATTATAAGATCATTTCAAGGTATTGCATATTCTTTACAAAACTAGTAATGTTTAATAAATTGTTTTTGAGCTTACGTTTGTTGTTGTCTACCTGTACTTCAGACAAAAGCTTGTTCGTCAGCAAGCATGGTTTTTCTAAAGGACCTGAATAGAAAACGATTGATGTTCTAGCGTCCTGGTTCTATTTCTATTACTCTCTGAGCTATGGATGAACTTACTAGTGATTAAGCCCGAGGCAGCATAGGTAAATCCCGTTAAACTGATTGATTATGAGTATCAGATAGCTATGATCTTCTTCTGTAAATGTTGTTCTCTGTAGTAGTAAATTGATGAACTCATATTTAGCTGTTTGATTTTGGTTCTATGAAGTAAAATATGAAGATTTGGTTATAACAATGTCTCTTATTTAAATAGGGTTCTGAGGTAAATAGAAGCCCTTGAACAGAAGCTAGGCAATGGAGAATTCGGCGATTCACCGCGAAAAATGAATTCACACAATTTCAAGCATAGGCAATGGAGAGAGAACAAATTGAAGACCACAAATATTGATGTCATTATTAGCTCAGCTGGAAGATATAACCTCTCCTCGAGAGGTGAGGAGTATGAGCCGCATAGCGGATATTTGTGAATGTATTTGTTATTTACCTAACCAATAATAATAATAATAACAATAATAGTTTGTTCAAGTGCCTCAAACAATTACAAACTGAATTACAAGTAACTTCTACTGTGAATAATGTCTCTTATTGTGTTTAATTGTTTAAAAATAATTTTATTTCATGTGAATTTTGGTCAACTTTTGTGCAAACAAATCTTTAATTTTTTACCTTTACATTTACAAATCTACGGAGTATATGATCATAGTGTACTTTTTTTTTTTTATCTTATCACAAATTAACACCATTCCTAATTTTACTAATTTTAACCCTATCTTTTCTATTCATATGCTTCATAACATATGTAAGAAAAAAAGGAGGGGTGTAACTGCCCTCACTGGGCACATGTGGCTTGGTCCTTGTATATATATATATATATATATATATAGTCACCTTCTCAGGTTTTTAGATGACAACAAAAGCAGCAGCTAGAGACATAATTGTTGAAAGGGATGCCCATGGTATGTCTAAGGGAAATTTGCAAATTATGTACATAAGCTTGCAATATTTATAAAAGTGGAGACAAGAACTTTTTTAGCATCTTGTTTCAAGATCCAATTCTTAAACCTTCCAATACGCATATAATTAGATGAATCAAATAATTTTACCTAACATTTCAGTAGGGTGTAACTGAAGGCTGAGATGCCGGTGATATCATATATCTCTTGCCACACCAATAAAAATAATATTCCAAAAATTGTTTTGTTTTTGTGGATGGCTCATCTCATTCCAATACAAGTTTATCATAGATTTAATTCATGAACCAACATTTGCATCAAACTAAATAAGTCACAACACAAAGTTAAGCAACTTATGCTGAAAAACAACATAGACAACAATGTTTTGATAAGGTGACTCAAATCAAGAATGTACTTTTAAATAGGACAAACTGAACTCTAAGCAATCCAGTTACATTTCAAGCTTCAGGTGTATTTAGGGCATCTGGTATGACACTCACAGTACCATATTTGGCGAGGGCCACACGGATTTGACGAGCAACAATGGGCATAAAAAATCTGAATAACAAGTATAAAAAAATCAATATACTTTTTTAATGTAGGACGATTCTTCCACTTATAAGCCAACGAGTAACAACTCAATTGTTCATCTTGAGTTTTAATTTCAGATTCTGCAACTTTGACATAAAAAATGAATATACTTTTTTAATGTAGGACGATTCTTCCACTTATAAGCCAACGAGTAACAACTTAATTGTTCATCTTGAGTTTTAGTTTTAGATTCTGCAACTTTGACCTCTGCTTCACCCTCCAAGAAAAATAATTGAGGTTTTTAACACTGATGACCAGGTTTATAAATATTATCACAATTAAAACAAAGACCCTTCTCATGTCTTTCCTTCTGTTTAGTCCATGATAAATGTTTAACAATAGGAGATAAAGTGGGCAATTGGGTAAAATAGACTTAGGTGCATGCGATACGTCTGAAATAGATGGATGAGAAGCTCACTTTGTCGTATTATGGGTTGTTGTTGCAATAATTGCATCTTCCTGACATGGTGCTAATTCAAAGGCCTCAGTTAAGTTCATCGGACAAAGCAAACGAACAATAGCTTTATATCTGCACGAAGTCCAGAGAGAAAAATACTAACTTGATGTGATTCCAACAAACTAGGAACTATATTAGCAAGTTGCTTAAACTCACTAATAAACTACGAACAGTACTGATCTGAGACAATTTGGCTAGTGAACATATGCTGTTGAGACCCAAAGCGACTACATACTACACAAGAAAATTGCTGCCAAGTCAGAATAATAGGAAATAACATCTCCTTGAAGATGCATTGCAACCAATGGAACCATCTGGGCATCTAAAACACCATTGAACTCTTGATATTGTTCAACTTGAACACCTACTATTCAGGACTAGAACCATCAAATTTCAAAAAATTAATTCAAAGAGTTCGACCTTGTCGTCATGTCGTAGAGGTTGATGAAGGTTGACGCCATGTTGGGGAAGGCAATCGTCACGTTATGGAGGATCGGGAACATGTTGTGGTGCTTGCCTACTTTGCCACAATGCTGGGATATGCAATATTAATTCTTGTAAATTTGTAAACATAACGCCCACCCTGGTAGTAAGAGCATCAACTTGTTGTTCGAGCTCCTTAGGGTCAGTTTGGTAGGAAAGAAATAGAAGGAAAAGAAAAGAAAGGTGATGGAGGGATATGGTTTTGTGTTTGGTATGGAATTTTTAATAGAAAGGAAAAGAAATGGATGGATTTGGAGGGATAAATTAAGGATGAATAGTAGCTTTTATTATCTTTCCAAAAATGGGAAGAAATGGAAGGAAAGAAAAGGAAAGACTACATTTTTTAATGAAACTTTGTTAATACCAACTTTGCCCTTATTTTGATAAAAGCTAAAATTTGTTCTTTTAAATATAAAAGGGTATAATGGTAAAAATTGTAAATTGTTTCATTTCCTTTCTTTCTCCAAACATGTTAACTATCTTTTCCTTTACTAATCAACCAAACATGATTAAAATCTAATACTATCATTTCCTTTCCTTTCCTTTCTTTTTTTTTTTCTCTCATTAGTAATGGTACCATTTCTTTTCTTTTCCATTCTACCAAACATAGCTGGTCGTCATATTGAAGATGCCAGTGGAATCAAAGATGAATAATAGAGTAAAAAAATGGGCGATCTAAAATCGAATGGTCTAATTCCCAATGTTAGGGTTCTAGACCTAAATTGATCCTTTGATTAGAGATCGGCCACCAATAATCCTTTGAATTGGAAATTAGCCACCAAATCTTAACTTTTGATTTAATCAATGCCCTAATTCTATTATATAATCGATCCTTATATATAGTAGACTTCCTAAGCAAGTAAATAAAATAAGGAAATAACATTGCCTAATAAATATTTCTAATAATATTGGTTTCCTAACATCCCCATTTAAGCATAAATTTCAAAAATTAAGGAAAATTTATGAATACCAACTTTGTAATTAAGATTCAAGTCACACCATGGAAGTTGCTTTACAAAGTAGAATAGCCACTGTCCAAAATCACGTAAAATGTAAACACTACAAGATTTTTTTATATCACCGGTAGTTTAAACCGCCGAAAAATGCATTCAAAATTGCCGAAAAAAACATCACCGGCGATTAAAAAATATGCCCAAAAATGTACTACCGGTAGAGAATTACCGGCCGTTTTTTTTTATAACCATTGGAATTATACCGGCAGTTTTATCCACCAGTAAATACACTGAAATTACCGGTAATGGTTAATTTTTACTGGCAGTTCATTATGAACCGCCGGTAATAATTAAGTTTTATCTGCAGTTTACTATAAACCGCCGGTAAATCACTGGCAGTTTTACAAAAATGGCCGAAAAAATCTTCTTTTTTTCTCCTCTTCCCTCCCCCTCACTACTTTCCCACAACATCAGTGCAATTGGACCACAATGAAGAAATGAATTCATTCTCAACCAATATTCATGTCATTCTGAGGGTGAGAACCGGGTGTGCACATTTAATTTAATTCACATTAACGAAAATAGGAAACAACTTTGACAAAAATTCTGAGTCCTATTGGGTTTGAAACTTCTAGGAGAGTTCTATTTTGGTATTCAACTTCTTTTCCAAGTAAAATTAGGACTCCCTTGCCTATATATATGTATTTATATTTTCTCTACGATAGAGGCCTGAAGAATAAATATTTTTAGAGAAAGAAAGTATATAGAGTATAATTAGGGCTATATTTTTAAGAACACGCATCTATACTTCACGTATGATATTTAGGATGGTATTCTACTACTAATTAACTGTTCAAAAACTGCATCAAATCATTCGCTGACCAGAACATTGGATTGAAGGTTCTTATCTTACTTGCTGAGGAAGAAAGGTGATCATATCGTAGTACGAAGGGAATGAAATACTTGTTGAGTATTATTGTTCTTTCAGTAACCTTTCTGTAAGGATTGTTACGTTAGCCGGAAGTCTGCAACAGTTAGATGTGTTATCGCAATCGTAAGCCTGAGGTGTTCCACATCAGATTCTTGACAGAGTGAAGAGGGGTGTGAGTCTGAAACAGAGTCTGCTGTACTTTGCTTCATTATAGTGAATTGGTTTCCTAAGACTTTCTGCTTCCCTCCATGATTTTTTCTTGCCTTGGGTTTCCACGTATATCCCGTGCATTCTTTTCTTTACTTGTACTTTAAGTTATTTACTTGCTTTAATTATTTGATTAATTATTAATTGAACTTAAAATTGAATTAATTTAAAAAATTAAGCAAACAAGTAAGTGATCCTATTTACCCCCCTCTAGGTTTTAAAGTACTTTTCGCAACCGCTTCCGCACCGCGCGACTCGCAATTGGTATTAGAGAATGTTTTCTAATTTGTGAGTAGTTCCTTGCAAAGTATTTTTAAAATCAAAATTTTATTTTTATTTTCAAAAATCATCATGGAATCTAGTATGAAAGAGGGTGGATCAATTCAGCGAACTCCTTTATTTGATGGTTCAATTTATACTTTTTAAAAATCTCGCATGAAAGCCTTTTTGAAATCTCAAGGAGAGAGAGTTTGGATGGCTATAGAGAATGACTATAAAATTCCTACCACTACCACTGGTAATGGTGATGCTGTTGTGACTGCAGAAAAGGAACAACATTGTCTAATGCTGAGCATGAAGATGCTTATAATAACAACAATGATTTATATGTTATATTTAATTCTGTTGTTCATTTTCAATTTGCTAGAATTTCTGCATGTTCCACTTTGAAAGAAGCATGAGATATTTTACAGGCAACTCATGAGGGTACCACCAAGGTAAGGAAATCTAAGTTACAAATACATGCCACTAAATTTGAAACAATTATAATGGATGAAGATAAGATATTTTTTGATTTTTATTCTAGGCTTAATGATATTGTTCGAAGTAGTGCTAACCTTGGTGAGAAAATTCCATCCTTTCAAATTATTAGAAAAATCATGAGATCATTGCCTGATAGGTTCTAAGCTAAGTTGGAAGCCTTAGATGAGATCGGATATGTAGATTCTATGGAAGTGGCGGAGTTAGTTGGATTAATTCAAACTTTTGAGATGAAATATTCAAAGCTTTAGAAAATAAAAAAATTGGCTTTAAAAACCTCAAAGACTTCCAAATCTTCAAGTTTGTCAAATATTTCAAATTCTTCAAAATCTGAAGTTGAAAAAATTGAAAGTTTTGAATACGATTCAGATAATGATGTTGCACTCCTTGCTAGGAAATTTAGAAAGATTCTTAAATATGAAAAAGATAAAAATCTTAGAAAAAGAAATTCTTCTAAATTCCAGAATCAAAGCTCATTATCCAAAGGTAAGGAAAGGAAAGAGAAACAAGATGGCTCTAAGGAGACTAAGGTTACATGTTGGACATGTGGTAGTAAAGGTCATACATCTAATCAATATCTGAGTCCTAAGAATAATAGCTTTAGTGCAAAGAAAAGTTCAAACACTAAAAAGAAAGCATGAAAGCTATTATTTCTGAGTCTGAATCTTCTAACTCTGATAGTGATTCTTCTGTTGAGACTGATTCTCTTGCTTTTGTTACTTTATTAAATGATGATACTGCTAATAATCATTCTTCTGATGAAGGTGAAATGGAGAATTTTACAACTCTAAGCCAAGTTGGGTTTGATGATTCAGAAGATAAAGAAAAAGAAGAACCAACTAAGGAAGAACTGTCTAGGGCTTTTGAGGAGTTGTTTACAAAAATAGTCAAGGTTAAAAGAGCCTACAAAAAGCAAACCAAGCAGTTAGAGATGGTAGAAGGTGAAAAAGAATCATTGAAATAAGAAACTGAGAAGATCTAGAAGAAGGTTGAGGAAAGTAAAATAAAAATTCTGCATCTTCAAGGCAAAGCCAAGTTTCTCGAAAGTGAGGAAGTCAAGCTATCTTTGCCAAAGATTCTCTTCTTGTTAGAATTAATTTTCATGAGCCTGAATTGAAAAAATCACAAGAGAAATTAATTGTTTTACTTTTGGGCAGATTAAGCTTGATAACATGATTAGTGTTGGAAAGCTTGTAGGAGATAAAACTGGATTAAGTTTTGTTGGGTCATCATCTAAGGAAAAAATTATTTTTGTTAAACCCAAGAATTTGAATGTGTCTGAACCCAAACCTAAGCCTCAAGTTGAGTCTTTGCATGCTAATGTTGTGTCCAATGTGCTTTATTGTTCTCTTTGTGGTTAGAATGGACATAGTCAACATTATTGTTATAAAAAGAGAAGACATTCTAATTCTGATTTTCATTTGCATAATTCTTTTGCTAAGAATAGGGTTCATGTTAAAAAGTCACATTATTGGAACAAACCCAAAAATTCTCAAGCTAAAAAGAATTCAAACAAGAAAAAGAATATTTTTGTTTCTCCGCAATACTTTCTTGATAAATTGCATGTTAAAACAATCTGGATGAAAAAGGAAGATTTGGAGAAGTTTGTATCTGTTGATATTATGGGATTTATTTGAAATACCCCCTACAAATTTCAAGCATGAGGTGGCCAGTCTCACACATAGAACATAAGGGATATCTATAACTGATAGCAACCAAGCATAGAATATAATGACAAAAGAAGAAGAATTATAAATGCTGAAAGAAAAGTCTAACTAACATAAATAATAATGTTAAATAACATTGTGCTATTCTGATCAATACAACTTGGAAGTCCGGTAACCTACGAAACCCTTAACAAAAAAAATCATAAAAGTAAAAACTTTATGAAAAGATTTAAGTCCCTACCCTAAAGTATCGTAAGGAATAGATAATTGTCACGCTCTACAAACTCCACGTGCTAATCTTGAGATGAAAACTTTCTCGAACCTGAAATATCAACAAAGTGGGTTAAACCCACGAGCAAATTATCTCTACTACAACCTAATCAGATAACCAGTAAACATACCCTCTATATGAGGACAACAAAGACATATAGATATAATAATATCGTTTACTCATTTAATCTCCTATCTTAGAAGTACCTAGAACAATGTTTTGAACCAACCCATCCATTATCACAATAAAGGTAGAACAAATTTCCAAGTTCAAACCATAGGCAATCCTAACATGCCTTATTCCATATATTCTATAAATGCTTTACAAGGTATTAGACAAACATATCCTGCCTCCACCAATAATCTTTTTTCAAAAAACCAAATTTATTTTATATACAATTAAAGATAACCCACCAGCTCATAAATATATATACCCAATTAATCCTGTGACCCAAGAATAGAGCCGCCCTACACACTACAATAACACATCAGTTATTTCAATGCAAGTGCAGACTAGTTTTAAGTTTACAGAAGAAACAATCGTAACATGCTCGAATATATAATGAGATACGTTCTTATTAGATATTAGGCAATCCTGACATGGTCCAAATAAAATATAAAGATACCTTATTAGGTGTTTGGCAATCCCGATATGCCTTGTCAATCCCAACATGCCAAATATAATACATAGATACCTTATTAGGTATTAGGCGATCTCGACACGCCTTGGCAATCCTGACATGCCAAATATAATGCATAGATACCTTATTAGGTATTAGGCGATTCCGACATGCCTTGGCAATCCCAACATGCCAAATATAATGCATAGATACCTTATTAGGTATTAGGCGATCCCGACATGCCTTGGCAATCCCAACATGCCAAATATAATGCATAGATACCTTATTAGGTATTAGGCCATCCCGACATGCCTACATAATTAACATTGAAATAAAAATCTAACATACTTAAAAGTTTGCTAATTTATATCATGTAAATCCTATCCTCCCATTTATTAATTTAAGCAAATAAAAATAAATAAATAACACAATATACTATGAATGTAAATGAGTTTATCATACTCCTATAAACTGTTTTAAACACCATACAATTAATCAAGGACATTTATTCAATCAAAGAAACAATTAAAGAAAATCTCACAATAAAACTAACACCTCAATTTAAATATCAAGTATCTAAACCTAACCTAACCTAAGTTTCTGGGCCTATTCTGTTCCTAAGAACCCTCTTTAATTATTCTGAAATTTTTTGGAATTTTTCAAAAAATTTTAAAAATATTTTCCAAATAAAAGAAAATGAAAACCAATTTTGAGGCATACTTTTAAAACCAATTTAACTACGAGGGAAGCTCAAATCCACTTGAAATTTAAAACCCAAGTGTATTATGTCCCTAAAAGGTTACTCAATTTTTTTTAAAATTTTCTGAAAATTTTAAAATATTTTCAAAATAAAAGAAAATAAAAATCTAGTTTTGAGGAAAACTTGTATGTTACTTTAACCACAAGGGAACCTCATTTAACTTGAAATTTAAAACCCAAAATTATTTTATCCCTAAAAGATTATATAAATTTTCAGAAATTTTCTGGAATCTAAAAGTAATTTTTAAAATTTTTTTTTCCTATTTTCCAATTTAAAAACAATTTGAAAAATAAATAAATAAAATATTAAAACATTCCGGATTGGGCCAGAGTGGGCCCAGTGGGTGGACCCCGTGGGACCCTTCTCGGTCCCCTAACGGCGGCGCACACTCCTCCACGCACTAGCGGGACGCGTGGCTACCTTTTTTTTTTTCTTTCTTTTTATCTTTTTTCTTCTTCCTAAAGGTCCACGCAACAACAATGGTGGAGAAACTTCATGATCACTTTCCAATCACTTTCGGGCACCGAATCATGCATATGAATATACCATTGAACTCGTATCGATCTAAGCTATGCATTGGTACCAAAATCACCCTCTCTCGCGGCCTAAATAAAAAATGCCTAATTTCAAGTTTCAAAATTCTAAAATTTCAAACTCAATTTTCCATCAATCTACCCAACGGTTTACAACCAAATTTTCAAGGATTGTTCTAGGAAGCAAGATCTACCTATTGATCAGAACAAAAACTCTCAAAAATGATAAACACAGTAGACCCAAATTTCATGTTCGTACATATATATATATATATATATGTATACACACACACATTCGCCTATACAGTCATATGTACATGTATATACATATATAAAAATACCCTAAAACAATACTAAAACTCCAAAATCTTCATGTTTAATTCACAGAATTATTCTTAGCATGCAAAAGAATTTAATTTCATAATTAAATGCATACAAATTTCTATCAACATGTATATACAATTAATATATATATATATAATATATATATTCTAGCAATATGTATATACAAATAATATATATGTATACAGATTCAAAGGGGAAGAGAAGAGTTCGAACTTGCCATGTGATGTTGAGCAAAATCATTTTCTCCCTTTTCCTAGCATCTATCGTTTTCTCCCTATTTGTGCGTAGAAATCCTCTGTGCGAAAAAACTACTGAACCCTAATTTCTTTTCTCTTATTTAATATTCCTAAATAATTAAACTAATAAATATAAAATATTTAGTCCAACTATATATATATATATATATATATAGCCCAGCCTAGCCCAACCTAATAAAAAATAAAAAAACAAAAATAAAGAAAATGCAGCCTAAACCAACATATTTTTATTTAAAAGAAAAAAATATATTTAAAACAAATATTTAACACACAATTAAACTCAATCAACACTTAGCAACAATTCAAACATACACATTAAACACATAAAAATAGGCATTGACAAAATTAATCAAAGCATTTAAATAATTAAAAACCCAATCAAATAAATAAAAACTCAATTTATATATCCTCAAATTATGGGGTATTACATTATTCCTAAGGTGTTTGGGTGCAAAACCGCCTAACTAGGTCGTTAAGACTTTGATGGTCATGGACTAAGCTCATGTTCATTATTAGTTTTTAATTAGACCATATCATTTAGGTTAGGATAGGTTTTGTTTATTTTTGGTAATTACCATATGAGATTACGATAATCATATTTTTCTGAGAAATAATGTGAATTCTATGTATTTCTTTTTAATTTCACTTTGATTTGTGAATGCATAATTAGGACACTTAGTTTGTCAATGAATGAAGTACTTGAGTTTATAATCTAAACATTGATAACTAATGTGCTGTATTTATTTCTATTTAAAGGTAAATCTTCTGAGTTCATACAATTGTGCACTAGTCCAACTCTGAGAGAATTGATTGAAAACTAATGTGAAGTTGACTAGAGTATATTGTATGAGTAACATTGAAAGCTTAAATTTTCAATAATAAAAAAGATGAAGATGAAAAAAAAATTATGTTTTTATTCAGTATGAAAAGAAAAAGAAAATGAAAATTTGCTGAAGATCTAAGACAAAAAGGAAAAGACTAACTTCAGGATGTTTTCGAAGCTTCTACTACAATGTAAATCTCCAATGAGATATCTTTAAACAAATAAATAGTTATTTTGAGAAAAATAGCTGGCTGCCCGTAAGCGTGAAAGCCACTGTCTTAGAAAAAAAATGAATGATTGATCATGTGTAGTTATATTTGCTTATCATCCAATATGTTTTAGAAGATGAATCAAAGGAATTTGATTATTTTTTGATGAAGTTGAATTTCACACACACACATGGATTTATTAAATGAATTTCTAAATTTTTATAAATATTTTTGCATTGGAAGTTGTGTCATGATCATGAATTTGTGAATGAATTTTATAGACAAATTATGGTTTTTAAAATTCTGCATTTATAAATGTTTGAAATTTTTTAGAAATTTTAGAACTCATGTTATTCTCTGAAAAAATGTGTCTTTGATTATTCTCCTGAGATTATTCATGTTTTATTTTTATTGAGTTCTTTTTCTTTTAAAAAATTTTCAAAAATCCAAAAATATGTTTTATATTGATTCTGTGTTTATTTTTCATACTTTGTATGCTTAATTGCTAAATCAAGTTGAGATGAGGTGTATTTGGTGAATTAGAGGTCCAAAGTGTAATTTTTCATAATTCACAAAGTTAGACCAGTCCCAATTATTAAGCACAGGTTGCACTTCTGCAAGTTCAAAGGAACCGAGATAAGTTGGACCGATCCCCAAATATTAGAACAGATCGCACTTAGCAGATGCCTAGTTTTTATAAAATCCACGTGCGTTTGAGTGCTTCTAACCTCTCCCTCTCACTTACATACACACTCTCACTCTCATATCTCTCAAAACTCTCTACAACTCTCACACACTCATATCATATACATTATCTTCCTCATCTATATTTCTTTTGATTTGTGATTATTGGAGGTTAGGATTGGATATTTTAGAGGTTGTGTAAATTATTGTTGACTTTTGTGGTGAATTAATCAAACAAATATCTTTGAAGTTTGAGGATTGAAGTTTTGATCTCCAAGTGTTTGACCGAATTTTTTAATGGAGCTTGTGATGTTGTTTATGCTTCCATTCGGTGTAGCTCTAATGGATAGATTAAAGAGATAGGTTAGTATTTTTATAATTGGACTAGAATGTTGATTTGAAAGACTTTGATTAGGAGTCCTTATGTAATTTGGATGTTTTATTTTTTACAATCAAAGTATTTGATATTATCATTGAGGTGAATTCAACTATTATGACTCAAATAGTTGATGTTCTTGATCTTAACAGGTGGTACTATTTTGTAATATTTGAGGACAAATCTTGATAAACCATCTGTAAAGGATAATGATTCGAGCCTTATGAGAATCTAATGCATCTTTGCCAATGGACATTATTCATTCTCCTACATAACTGATGATAACTAATTTTTAGGCTTTGATGCTTTGATGATTCAGATTAGTTCATCTGTTTGCTAGGTTTATGACTTAGACTTGTTTATTTTTGGATACACATGGTGTCTTTGATTAGGTTAAATGTCTATTTTATGGATACCATAGTTGTGATCATACTTTTGTGGACTTTGATGCAAATTTCAATGGATGGAGTTACATATTCAAGGATATCATTTTGATAGATGTTGATATTTAGTTTTTGGAGCTCATGATGATGGTGAGGATTAGGTCTTGATATCGACTTAGTTATGTTTTGCTAGACTTTGAGTAGTTAACTCTATTTTGTATAGGTTTGATGCTTGAACTTATTTTGTTTTGTTTATTCCATCAACTGATATGTTTTGGATATTATTTGATCAGTAATGATGATTATTTTTGTTTCATTATTATCTTAGTCTCTCTATATGCTTCTTTAATTATCTGTTTATATGATTCTCTTTGGCATTTCTTTTTTACTTTGTTACAAAAAGGAGGAGAAGTATTTATCAGATATTTCTATTTAAGGGGAAGATTAAGGAGAACATTACAGATTTTAGCATTACAAGTTTATGTTTATATTTCTTTAGTAAGCTTTTCACATGTTGTGTTGTTTAAGTAATGTGTAAGTACAAACTTTTTTTTCTAAACCGTCTTGAACACACAAGTGAAGCTTCTGTTGATCAGTTCTTTATTTCTATGTATTTTTGGGTAACATTGTAATCTAATTTTTTCAATGGGTTAGGTTATAATTGTCTAAGTGGTTTTTGTCACGAAATTGTCAAAGGGGGAGATTGTGAGATATATAATTGTAATTGACATATTTCTATGATCAAAACCTAATTGATCGAGTTGTAATTTTTGTATTATTTTATGTAATCGATCTTTGACAACTTTGAGTTGATATTAAAATGCATGGAAGCAAATAAATCAGTAAGAACACCATATAGTATAGGTAAGTATGGTGAGGACACTCTACACTTTATATTTCAGAGCCTATTTTAAAAAACTAGGTTTTAATGAAAAATTTAAAGTTTTTCAAAGGAAGACTAGTCCTCAATATTTAGAATCAGTCCAACTTTTCTCGGCAGTTAGGTTTCTGCAAGTTTCCACAAAGTCCCACTGGTCCTATTTTTTGGCACCGGTCCCACTTAGTCTGTTTCAAATAGGAAACAACTTTGACGAAAATTCTGAGCCCTATTGTGTTTGAAACTTCTAGGAGAGTTCTATTTTGATATTCAACTTCTTTTCTAAGTAGAATTAGGACTCTGTTGCAATATATATGTATCTATATTTTTTCTACGATAGAGGCCTAAAGAATAAATATTTTTAGAGAGAGAAAGTATATATAGTATAATTAGGGCTATATTTTTAAGAACAGACATCTATACTTCCCGAGTAATATTTAGGATGGTGTTCTACTACTGATTAGCTGTTCAGAAACTGCATCAAATCATTCGCTGATGAGAACATTAGATTGATGGTTCTTCTCTTACTTGTTGAGGAAGAAAAGTGACCATATCGCACTACGAAGGGAATAAAATACTTTCTGAGTATTGTTGTTCTTCCAATAACCTTTCTGTAAGGATCGTGAAGTTAGACAGAAGTCTGCAACAGTTGTATATATTGTCATAATCGTAAGCCTGAGGTATTCTGCATCAGATTCTTGACAAATTGAAGAGGGGTGTGAGTCTAAGATAAAGTCTGTTGTATTTGCTTCATTATAGTGGATTGGTTTCCTGAGACTTTTCGCCTCCCTCTGTGGTTTTTTTCCGCCTTGGGTTTCCACGTATATCCGGTACATTAATCTCTTTACTTCCACTTTAAGTTATTTACTTGCTTTAATTGTTTAGTTAATTATTAATTGAACTTAAAATTGAATTAATTTGAAAAATTAAGCAAACAAGCAAGTAATCCTATTCACCCCTCCTCTAGGTTTTAAAGTACTTTTTGCAACCGCTTCCACATTGCACAACTCACAATATATATATATATATATATATATATATCGACGGCAAGAAGAAAAAAATTCTAAAAAGGTAGAAAGTTGGTCGGATTGTCGGAAACGAGATCCGCACTTTTTGGGTGATCATCAGTCAGTTCCATTTGGTTATCTTCTGAATTTATGAGATAGATATACATATATATTTTAAAGCTAGGAATAAAATGTGTATAAGTATGTTATGTAGATTATTTACATTTCAATTGGGGATTTCTATTAATTGATGTATAAATCATGCAAGCTAGTGTAGATCTTTGGTTGTACTAATGATTTGAATTGTGAGTGTTATATTAATCTTCAATTTAACTTTATCTTGTCTTAAAATTGATTTATTGTTGATTAATCTCATACACTATTGCTCTTTGTAAACGAGAATTTATACGATATATAACATGTTGGAAAATAAAATAATCTTATGCTTCATTTTTTTTATGGTAGTGGGATGGTTACATAATAGTCACATGCAAGCAAGGTTGTGGTCACGATTGAACATAATCAATCCCATATTAGTATAACATAACGTAATTGATTATCAAATGAAGTTGATAGAGACGAGTTTTTAGTGAATTTTACTTATTTTTCTGAAATTTATTGAATTCTTGAAGACCGTTCAGCAGATGTAATATTTTTTATTTAAAAACTGATTGTTCATTTTTTACTAAATCAATGAAATAAATGAATATTTATACATTATATAACATGTTGGAAGATAAAATAAAAAAATTTATATAATACATGTCAAAGTAAATCGTGTAAAAAATGGTAGAAGAACTCCTAGTAAAACTGAGTAATTATTTTAAAGCATTATTAAAAAAAGAAGAAGCTTGTTGTAGTATTTTTTGTAATTTGGTTGGAGAGTTTAATTTTAAAAATAACACGTGACGATTCATTCTTTTTTATTTATTTGATGGAAGTTTTACATTATATATAATTATTAGTCTATTGCAATAAAAGGGAAGCAACTGGTATCATGGTTGGAGTGTCAGCATTGAGAGAGATTGCGCTAGGTTTGACACTTTTTGGTAGTGTTTTTGTTTTTATATAGCAATTGTATAATTTAGGTTTAAAGGGTAGGTTGGTCGGGTTCGTATAATGAGTTTGGGTTAGCAAACATACTAACCCGGGACCGGCCCGAAAACAAATCAGGTTTGCAAATTCCAGCCCAGGCTGTCTTGATATTCAATATTCCTAGCCCAAGTCAAAAAAATTTTGGGCTGGGTTTGGGTTGGTCGGGTTGGACCCGCCCTAGTTGCACCCCTACTAGCAACACAAACTGTTGGTGGGGCGGGAAAAAATTCCTATTCTTGGGACGAACTTAAATTTGTTTATGATATTTTATTTAATATAATAAAATTTCGTGTAAGTAATTTTTTAAATTAAATGAAACTGTATATCGATATTATAATTATAGAGCATACAAATTTTTTTCTTTCTAAATCTAACATAAAAACATCATCACAAGTAACATAATTTTTTTTTTTTTTATAATTTCATATAGTAAACTTGTTCATTAATTGTTGAACAAATTTTAACTTTATAAGTAGTTTCTTGAACTTTCCTGAGGTTTGGTCTAATTACACATGGCAGTCATGTATTACACTGTGTTCCTGCTTTGAGGTTAGACGCGTGTCACCAACGACCTCTCCTCCTGTAATGAAATTTTAAAAAATAACTTAATTGCCCCTGACTATAATGAAATGACAAAAGTACTATTAAAATATTGACAAAATTGCCCTTCACATATGTATAAAATACTCTACAATATTAACATATATATATATATATATATATATATATATGTATGTATGATGGGCAAGATATGTATTTCACTTTAAAAAAAATTTCTATTTAAAAGTATTAAAATATTAAGGTAAAAAGGACATTTCATAACTTCTATACACAGTGTAATAAAAGCCAAATATGGTTGTCGTGTGTAATTAGGCCAAACTTAGGAGATTTTAGTGTATTTTACTCCCAAAGTTAATTATTAAACACCAAGGTAATAGTTAATGCTTTAAATGATATGGTCATAATATTAAAAGGAATTTTCTTACACTATGAGCAACATGCTTTATATTTACATATACATATACATATATATATATATATATATATATTTATATTGTTGAAAAAAAAGTATACCTTTTGAAATTTGTTTTAATTTTACTTATTTTTTCTCAATAAAAATTTTGCCACAAAATATCTTGTCCCTAAAAGCTACAATTAATGATAAAGAAATTTGTCGCCAATATCAGTAAAGAGAGAACCTTTTATGGATTTCAAAAGCTACATAGAAACCAACGACAAAATGAGTTTGTCACAAAGAAGTAACACAGAAACATTTTATCACTAACAACTCTCCTTCCCGCCACACGGCATAGGTGGGGAAAATTCTGGCCTAAGGTTCTACGACAGAGTATGTTTTGTCACTAAAAGTCCATAAAAGGTGATGAATTATATATTTGTTGTCTAAAGTTGGTTTTTCGATCCAAATTTTATTTTGTCATTAAAACTTTTGTTCCAAATGTTCCAATTTGTAGTTTATGAGGTAACAATTAAAGACAACTTTCAAATGCAATGACATGGTATCTCAGGAGAGATTTCAATCTTGTGTAAAGGACATAGCAATCGATGAAGTTAATACATGGTTCCAAATTCCATGTTTATTTTGGATTCTCCCAAACTGCGAGGCCCTTTTCATAGAGTAATTAACAATAACCATATTTATAATAACATATCTGATGAACATGTTCACCATTTGGTTGATAGGAGAGAGTCTTTTGGAGATTGGACTGGCACAAGATTTTGACTTTTATTGGAGAAGGAAAAAAATTGAAAAAAAAGTTAAACTGATTACACAAGATAGCTTTTGTCCATTTCATACTCCTAAATAATGCAAAATGGTAACACTATCCAATAGTTTAGGTTTTTTGGTCATTAGTAAGTGCCTGACCCGTTATAGTTGGTATCAGACTCAGCCCTTGATCCGATATCACCCCAAGTACCCACCCGGGTGGAGTCTGGGTCTAGGTCATTACTGGTCCTTTCATAATTAGAGAAGATGGGTAAGAAGGGTGGTTTGACCTCAATGAGGGCGTTGAGAGTTTGGGTGGGGAAGAATATTAGAGGTTCTTGTCTCACATCGGATCCGGATGGAAAAATAATTGGGTATAAATGGTTAAGTAGACAACAGTGCCTGATAAGTGTTCAATACTATGTATTTGAACCCTCTTTATTGCACATGTTAGTCTCGTTATTACATTTATCGAGATACGTTTACGATATTTTTGTATTTTTGATGTATTGCAGGTGTTGTACCAAAAGGAGCAGTGTTTGAGGCCATTTGCAGTTGAAGAGCTGAATTCATAAATAAAGCTAAGACATCTCGATCAATTGAGATGTTGATCTCAATCAATCGAGATCTCGATTGATCGAGACTTGATTTCAATTGATCAAAATCTCGATTAATCGAGATTTAAGTCTCGATTGATCGAGATTATGCAGACCCACTTCCCCACTTGCTCACCTGCTCTTCCCACTTGCAACAAAATCCCCTTTTTTGCATGACTTGGAGGGATTGTCTGACTTGAACAAGACACATGGAGATATTATTGCTCTATTTGGTATATATACTGATATATATATATATATGGTGGGCCCCAAGGATGAAAAGAGAGCCATAAAGCACAAAAGAAGCCATTTTCTCTCATATACAAGATACACACTTAGAGACTTTCGGGAGAGGGGAAGAGGAAGCTGAACCAGACCTTGAAGCTTCATTTTCTCCACCAATGGAAGAGTACAAGGCTGCCATGAGCAACTAACTTCTCTACTAGGGTGTGGGTGAAACCCCTAGCCATGTAAACTTGTTCATTTTTGTAGCATTATTTGGGATTTGTATTTAAATGTTGATTATTTAGTCTAGTGACAATGTACACTTATACATTTATTATATATATTCATTTGATGTTGATTTTATTCTTGTCTTAGAGTAGAATCTTTCATGTTTATCCACAACATTTGCATCTTCCACAAAAAATGCAAATGATGGCTAAGTAATGGTATTTAAATGAATGTGTTGTTCTTGCTTGTATAAACCATGCCAAGATAAGGTAGTTTGGATGCATTTAGGTTCACTTAGAGAGTAGGGTAATTAGTTAGGTTGAAGAACTATGCTTGTTGAAGATGGATTATGATAGGTTTGCACACACATTAATCTTTTGATATGTTATTGAGGTCACAAGCCTAATGACATTGTTAGACATTTAATTCATAAATCTCAAGCTTGCTACACTTATGGACATGTGAATGGCTAGTGGTGGAAACCACCCCTAGTTCTCTCTCCTTACTTTTAACTCTTTAAATTCATTGTTCTTACATTCCATGCAATAGTTTTAAAACAAAATTCAAAACCTTGTTTTTAGAATTAAAGTGGAATTAATCTTTCTTTAAGACAATTAACAAATAGTCCTCGTGGGATCGATACCCTTTATATAGAACCGTATCTACAAAGATTCGTGCTCTTGCGAGTGGTTAAATTATATTTTGAAAAAGGGCAAAAATAAGCTTACAATTATAATTCATGTTTAGCCACATCAAAATTTTGGCGGCGTTGCCGGGGACTACAGTTTAATTGTCGCCATTGAAAGATTAAATCTGGTTTAATTCTTAGGCTAAAAATTCTTTCATTCTTTTTTTTTGTATATATCTTGTTCTTATCTCTCAAATTTCTTGATTTTAGGTATACTACATAGCGGGCATCTTAAAGGATCAAAGTTGGAACCCTTTGTGAGTATAAAGTCCAAAATTAATGGGTTTGAGTAATTTTTTTTTTTTTGTATATATTATTGTTTATTTTGCATATTGAGGTGTTGTTATACTATTAATGCATGCTACGTAGACGGTCATTGTCACTTCCTTTGCTTCCTTATAATATTGAACTTGAACGAACAGTTAGACAACGTAGAGGAACCTCTAGGGACCCTATATTACCTAGGACTGAAAACATGGATCCAAATGAGAGACAACCTCCCGGACTACCTCCTTTTAATCATGAACAACAACCTCCACCTCCTCCTCCTCAAGGAGAATTTCTTATGAACTTTTATCTTCCGACTACATTTGAAGTACCTTCATGTATTCAATTTCCAGATGTAGCGACAAATCAATTTGAGATAAAGTCCTCCACCATCAACCTTCTTAATAGCTTCCATGGTCTCCCAAATGAAGATCCATACTGACATTTAGATTACTTTCTTTCTGTGTGTTCCACCATTCAGGTACCACACTTTATGGAGGATGATCTAAAGCTTCGTATGTTTCCATTCTCCCTAAAGGATAAAGTTAGAAGTTGGTTCAATTCCTTAGAACCTAACTCAATCCATTCTTGGGCGGAGATGCAAATTGAATTCTTAAAAAAATACTTCCCAATGGAAAAGACAAGTGATATTCGGCGAGCAATCACCGGATTCACCCAAATTGATTAAGAACAATTTCATGAGACGTGAGAGAGATTAAAAGATCTTCTTAAATCTTGTCCGCACCATGCTGTCCCAAAATGGCAGCTAGTGCAAAGCTTTTATGATGGGGTGAGTGAGCAACATAGGCAAATGATAGATTCCGCTTGTGGAGGTGGATACCTTTTGAAAAGCCCAGATGATGCTTGGAAACTTTTTCAAACCCTAAGCAATAATTCAGCTCAACGCTCCTCCACTAGAAAAGGGAAATCCACCCAACCTTGTAGAGGAGTGCATGAGATTTCAAGGGTAGATGAGGTTGCCATGCAAGTAGAAGCCTTAACCCGAAAAATGGACCAAATCATGAAAAATGGGCTGCCTACTCCAAGCCAACCTGTTCAAAATCGGGAAGGGTGTTCATTTTGCTATAGCACTTCACATTATGTGCGAGATTGCCCTATTGCCGGTCAATCTCCCGATTATGCTCAAGAGCAAGCGAATGCCTTGTACTTTAAACAGATTAATGATCTAAATTCAAATACCTACAATCCTGGTTACAAGAATCATCCGGCATTTTCATGGAAATCTCAAGAATCAAGTCCCTCTTTTCAAGGGCAAAATTCCTTTAATTCCCAATCTCAACAGCCTCAATATAGGCCAAATCCTCAACCTTACCATCAAAGATCCAACTACCAACAACCACCACCTCCTCCGAGAAGCCAAGGCTTTGAAGAAAGAGTGATAAGCAATCTTGAGGCCAATACTCGCTTGTTGCAAACTCACTCTCAATCAATCTCTAAGCTTGAAGCTAATGCTCAATCTATGGCTAGGTTAGAAGCTCAAATCGGGCAACTAGCTAATGCCTTGAATAGAAGAGGGGAAGGTAAGTTGCCAAGTCAACCGGTGGCAAATCCTAAGGGTGTTCATGTGATTGAGGATCCATCATCTTCATCTTGTAATGCTCCTCCGGAGCAAGTTCAATCAATCACCATCTTAAGGAGTGGTAAAATCATAAATTCCAAGGTTAGGGAAGTAAAAAAGGAATCCAATGAGCAATCCAAAAATCTAAAAGAATCCCAATCAAATCCAAAAGTGTTTCCTTCAAATCCAAATGTGAACAAAGTCCCACAAAATCCAAAATGAAAGGCAAGTGAAGTTGTGTCGCCATCTATTCCAAATCTTGACACTTCTTTTGAACCTCCGGTTCCTTTTCCTCAAAGATTGAAGGAACCTTCTCACTTTGGGAAGCAAGGAGAGAAAATTCAAGACATGATGGAGATCTTCAAACAAGTAAAGATCAATCTCCCTCTCCTTGATGCTATCCGGCAAATTCCCTCCTATGCTAAATTCTTGAAGGACTTGTGCACTCAAAAGTGCAAATCTAGGAACAATGTTCCTAAGAAAGTCCTCCTAACTAAGCAAGTAAGCTCCATTTTCTAACACCAAGGCCCTCCTAAATTCAAAGATCCAGGTGCTCCAACCATTTCATGCACCATCAGAAATCAAGCTTTTGAAAAGGCACTTCTTGATTTAGGGGCTAGTGTCAATTTGCTTCCATTCTCAGTTTACCAACAATTAGGTTTGGGAGAACTTAAGCCTACCACAGTTGTGTTGTAACTTGCCGACTGCTCGGTGAAGCAACCACGTGGTATCATTGAGGACGTGATAATTCAAGTGGACAAATTTTATTTTTTGGTGGACTTTATAGTCCTTGACACGGAACTGGTCCAAAATCCAAATAGACATATTCCTATCATTCTAGGTCATCCATTTTTGGTCACGACAAACGCTTGCGTTAATTGCCGTACCGGAGTAATGGACATCTCTTTCGGGAATATGAAAGTCCGTTTGAACATCTTTAATGCTTCTCACCACACATCCGATGACGAAAGTGAATGTTTTTGTGTTGATGTAGTGGAAGATCTCGTTCAAGAAGTGCTTCCTTCCATTCTTTCTAAGGATCCTCTAGAGGTATGCTTAAGTCATTTCAACTATGATGATTATGACATTGAGCAATCTATTTTTGAAGTTAATTCAATGCTCGATGTCACGACCGTCATGGATTTGCCTAAATGGAGAGTTCCGAGAGAACCTTTACCTCATTTGTCCAATACTTCCCAAACTCCTTCTCTAATTTTCCCACCACAACTTGAGCTCAAGCCTCTACCGGCTACACTCAAGTATGTCTTCTTGGGCGCTAATGGAACCCTTCCAGTCATTATTGCTTCCAATCTCACCAATGATCAAGAGATGGAACTTCTAAAAGTGCTAAAAGAGCACAAGGAAGCAATAGGATGGAGTGTGGCAGATCTTAAGGGAATAGATCCTTCTATTTGTATGCACCGCATACACTTGGAAGAAGATGCAAAGACCTCAAGAGAGGCACAATGTCGATTAAATCCAAATATGAAGGACGTTGTAATGAAGGAGGTGGTGAAGTTACTAGATGCGGGAATCATTTACCCCATCTCAGATAGTAAGTGGGTTAGTCCCACTCAAGTGGTTCCTAAAAAGTCCGGTATTACGGTGCAACCAAATGATAAGGGTGAATTAGTTCCCCAACGCACCACCACAGGATGGAGAGTTTGCATAGATTATCGAAAACTAAATTCAGCAACTCGGAAAGATCATTTCCTTCTTCCATTTATTGATCAAATTTTAGAGAGATTAGCCGGTCAAAGTTTTTATTGCTTCTTAGATGAATATTCCGGCTATAATCAGGTTGCTATAGACCCGAGGGACCAAGAGAAAACCACCTTTACATGTCCTTTCGACACATTTGCTTATAGACGTATGCCCTTTGGGTTGTGCAATGTACCGGCGACTTTTCAACGGTGTATGATATCTATCTTTTCGGATATGGTGAAAAATTTCTTGGAAGTGTTCATGGATGATTTTTTCGTGTTTGGACCTTCATTTGAATCATGTCTCCAAAATCTATCCCGTGTTCTTACACGATGTCAAGAAACCAATCTAATCCTCAGTTGGGAAAAGAACCATTTTATGGTTCAAGAGGGCATTGTCCTAAGGCACATTGTGTCTAAGAGAGGAATTGAGGTGGACAAAGCCAAGGTTGAACTTTTTTCCAAACTTCCTCCACCATCAATGGTGAGAGAGATTCGTTCATTCCTTGGGCATGCGGGCTTTTATCGCCGTTTCATCAAAGACTTTAGCAAGATCTCTCGGCCTTTGTGTCGCCTTCTTAAAAAAGTGTCTTGTATAACCTTTGATGAAGCGTGCCTTAACGCTTTTGAAAAGCTCCACACCATGCTTACAACTGCTCCAATTCTCATCCCTTCAAATTGGGCTCTCCCATTTGAGATCATGTGTGATACATCCGATTATGCCATGGGTGCGGTCTTAGGGCAACTAGTAGACAAATTGTCACATGTTATCTACTATGCAAGTAAAACCCTTTCTGAGGCTCAAATCAATTATACCACAACGAAAAAGGAGTTGCTTGCAGTAGTATTTGCTTTGGACAAATTTTGAGCTTATCTATTAGGTTCAAAGGTCATTGTCTATTCGGACCATGCTGCCCTCTGGCATCTTTTAGCCAAAAAGGACACTAAGCCTAGATTGATCCGGTGGATACTCTTGCTGCAAGAGTTTAATTTTGAGATTAGAGACAAAAAGGGAACCGAAAATGTGGTGGCTGACCACCTCTTTAGAATTCTTGTTGAATCCCTCCATGACTCCATTCCAGTTTGTGAATCCTTCCCAGATGAATAACTCTTTGTAATTTCCAAAGAGAGTATTCCTTGGTATGCGGACATTGTCAACTACATGACAATCGGCAAAATACCTTCTTCTTGGACCAAGCAAGAGAAGGATCGATTTTTCTCCCAATCACGATCATATTATTGGGATGATCCTCAATTATTCAAATATTGCCCCGATCAAATAATCCAAAAGTGTGTACCCAACAGTGAATTCCAAAGCATTCTAAAATTCTGTAATACACTTGCTTGTGGGGACATTTTAGTGCTAAGAAAATCGCAGCAAAAATTCTTCAATGCAAGTTTTTCTGGCCAACACTTCATCGGGATGCATACTCATTTTGCCGCTTGTGTGAACGATGTCAGCGCCTTGGCGCAATGTCTCGGAAGGACATGATGCCTCTCAACCCTATTCTTATTTTTGAGATATTTGATGTGTGGGGCATTGACTTCATGGGACCTTTTCCACTATCTATTAGTCATGAGTACATACTTGTGGTGGTGGACTATGTTTCTAAATGGATAGAGGCAGTTGCTACCAAAACCAATGACCACGCAGTCGTGGTTAAGTTCATTCAAGCTAATATCTTTAGCCGTTTTGGTATGCCTCGGGCCCTCATCAGTGACAGAGGTAAACATTTCTGTAACCGGTTCCTTCGAACCATGCTTACTAAATACTCTGTCACACACAAAGTAGCCACCCCATACCATCCTCAAACTAGTGGCCAAGTGGAAGTATCCAATAGGGAGATTAAGAACATCCTTGAGAAAACAGTTCGGCCTGACCGGAAAGATTGGTCATTGCGACTAAATGATGCATTATAGGCTTACCGAACTGCTTATAAGACTCCCATTGGAATGTCACCTTACCGATTGGTTTATGATAAAGCATGCCATCTTCCAGTTGAATTGGAGCACAAAGCTATATGGGCCACCGAAACTTTCAAGTTTGACATGCAAATGGCCAGCTCTAATCGAAAGCTTCAATTGAATGAATTGGAAGAATTGCGACATGATGCATATGAGAACGCTAAAATCTGTAAGGCAAAGTCAAAAGCCTTTCATGATCGCAATATTCGAGTCAAGACATTCTCTTCGGGCTAGAAAGTATGGTTGTACAACTCACGCCTCCGTTTGTTTTCCAAAAAACTTCGCTCTCGTTGGGATGGTCCATTTTTGGTTAATTCCGTTGCTCCCCACAGAGCGGTGGAACTGAAGGACTTGAAAGACGAATCGTTGTTCAAAGTGAACGGGTAGCGCTTAAAATCGTGCGTGGATGACCAAGTTACCATGGAGTACGTGGATGTTGTCACTTTGACGGATCCCGTGTATTTTGACTCGTGAACTGATTCTGATATCATGCCATAGACGTGTAAGGTGGCTCGGCCATGGTAACTATCATGCTTCCATGATGTCCCTCTTATCCAAAGTAATTTTGTATCTAAGTCCCATAAGTTCAAGTCCATGAGGTTCTAAATCAAGCTGACTATTTTTGAGAATTTTGATTGATCGAAGCAAAGATTTCGATCAATCGAGATCTCGATTAATCGAGATTTTGGTCTCGATTGCTCGAAATAATGCAGAGACTTTGAAACATGTTTGCAAAGAGCAAAGTCCCGAGAGGTGGTTTTCTTCAATGGCACTTTGATGGGTATTCGATCAATCAAAATTTTGATTGATCAAAGCAAGGATCTCGATCAATCGAAATCTCGATTGATCGAGATGTAATTTTCAAGTTTGAGGGTCATAACACCTATATCCTTTCTGAAAGTCAGAATAGCCACCAAAGACTCGTGATTCAAGATTTGGGAGGTGAGGAATTAAAAGTAAGGATTGCATCTTTTGTTGCGGGGTTTGAAAGTCTATCACTTGAGAAGGTGTTCGATTAATAAGGTATGCAGCGGTTCACAGCCTCTCTCCAATATAACTGAGGCAACTTCATGCCAAAGAGAGAAGCACAAACCACCTCCAACAGTTGTCTATTCTTCCTTTCTGCCAATGCATTTTACTGCGGAGTATAGGTGCAAGGGGTTTGATGACTAATCCCATAGTTACTCAGAAACTTACCGAATGATGCATCTACAAACTCAGTACCATTGTTGGATTACAGAACATGAATCTACTTTTAGAATTGAGTTCCCACCATATTATAAAATTCCTGAAATGTTGTACATACATCACTCTTTTTGTTAAACAGAGACACCCAAGTCATTCTAGTGCATTCATCAATAAATGTAACAAAGTAACGTGCTTTAGAAATAGAAGGGATTTTTGCAGGACCCCAAACATCAGAGTGAATAACCATAAAAAGGTTCTAAACTTTTATTCAAACTTGGTAAATAAGAAATACGATGGCTCTTAGCCAGTTCACAAATGTCACAATGAAAATCTAAATCATTCAGAACTAAAAAAAGATGTGGTTGTAATTTTCTAAGATAACAAAAAGAAAGATGTCCTAGTCTCTGGTGCCATAACCATATAGTTGCTCGAGATTTGTCCTTGCTGCTAGTTTGATTTGCCTGACTGAATTTCGATCGCCTATTTTTTGTCAACTCCAAGTAGTAGAGTTTGCCCCGTCTAATAACATAACGTACCAAGAATCTTTCGAGTTAGAATGTCCTGAAAAACACAAAATGATGGCGAAAAAGTTACAGTGCAAGCGAGAGTGGAGGTAATTTGTCTAATAGACAAAAGATTATATTCAAAAGATGGAAAAACAAGGACAATATCTAATATTAATGTGAGAGTAGTGGATAAGGTGGCAGATCCTTCTCCAGTAATAGGAGAGGTACTACCATTAGCTGTAGTGAATATAACAAATTGAGGAGAAGGTAGAATGGATTATAACTAACCGAAGTCCCTAGTTATATGATCGGATGCACCCGTATCAATAATCCAAGTACTATTCTTAGAAGTTGTAGAGAATACAAATGCTTTACCAACAATACATGGGTGGGCAACATTTGCCATAGGCTGCGATTGTTCTTCCTCCGTAGATGTCACCATAGATTTCCCTACAATCTTCTTTCGTGGTTTCTTTGTGAAGTCCCACCACTCAGGATAACTAATTGTAAGGACCGGTTTATTTTTGGCCGGTTCCGAACTAATTTTGGACCGGGTTTCTTTTTTTCGAATTAATTAATTTTGGAGAAGTGTGGATATATATATATATATAAAGATGGAGAGAGTTTCATACGTGGAATTATAGATGTATAGATGTGTATATATGTGTTACGTACTATGCACATGTGAAAATAGATATGTATAAATATATATATACATATTATATATATATATATTTTAGGTGGCTGAGAAGGGAGTGTGAATTTTGAAGTATGTGGTGTATAATTAAAGTGGGTGAGATTGAAATGAGATGAGATAGGTGGGTCAGCTGAAAATGAGGAAGACCAAGTGTAGTGGTCGGCTGAGAGGGAGAAAAAGAAAGAAAAGAGAAAAGAAAAAGAAGGAAAGAGAGAAGGAAGAGAACCAGTAGAGAGAGAAAACTTGGAAGGGAAGAGAGAGAGAAGGTGAAACTGAGAGAAGAAGAAGGAAGAAGGGAAGTGTAGAGAGAGAGAGAGAGAGCTTTAGAGAGAGAAAGCTTGAGTTAGAGGGAGAGAAGGAGAACCCGAAGCCAAGAGAGAAGAAGAGCTCACGGCTGGTGGTGTGGTCGGGCTGCCATGGCTGTGCAGGTGCTGGCCGATGGCAGCTTCGGCGGGCTGAGGTGTGGTGGAACACGGTGGTCTCGGGCATGAAGGAAGCTCGGTTGGTGGCTGGGTTGCAGTGTGCCGAGGAGGTGGACTCGGCTCGGTTTGGTTGGTCCGTTCAGCAGGGATGTTGGTTGCTGTTTGAGGTGCCGGAAGTGGTGCAAGTAGCAGGTGGTTGTTCATGGTTTTTCGGTAGTGGGACTGGTTCTCACGGCTGTTTGGACAGCCAGTTTTGGTGGCCGACGTCAATGGTGAATGGTGGTTATTCGGGCTGCCTTGGTGGTTGTTTGGTGAGGAAGTTGATGGTGCCGAGAAGGGTGAAGCTTGTGGGTCTCTTGGCCAGCGGTGGAACTCGGTTGGTTAGGCTTCACTGTGGGTCTTGTGTGGTGTTTGGTTATGGTGGTAGAAGTGTAGAATTCTTGGGTTGGCTTACTTGGCCGTGGAAGGCACTTGATGGCAGTTTCGGGTGGTTCATCGTTTGGACTTTGATGTTGGGCCAACTTTGTATGTCCTTAAATTTGGTTATAAATTGGGCTGAAGTGGTTGATTCATAGTTTGATCTTGAGAATTACTTGGGCTGAATTACAAGTCTCCAATTGGATTGGGTATTTTTGGGCCTACATAATGAAGTGAGCTATATAAATTAAATTGGGCAAAACTCTCATATTGGAGTGTGAATGGGTTTAATGTGTGGACTACCTTAGCGGGATTAATTGATTTGGGCTCACTATTTTAATTGAGTCTAGATCAATTAAATTAGACTTGGGTAGTAGACTTGGTGATTTAGACTTGGTTGAGACTAGAAGCTTCCTATGAACTTTGGATACGCAATTATGTGTAAAACAATTCCGACAAAACTGTGGATGGTGATTAATTCAGCTTTCTCAGAATTGGAGATTTTTGGAGTTCTCACTCCAAATTGAGGTAGGGGGTGTGCGTTGTGTCTTTCATTGCAAATTTAATTTCATGTTAATGACATAAAGTAGATGTTCTTATGTTATTTATGATTAAATGAAATTTGGGATATCATCTTTGATTTAAATTGATGTATGATTTAAATCGCATGAACTGTTGTATGTGCCTTATATGACATGTATTGCATATATGGACTTTTATGTTAAAATTCGTGTTTTACAAGAAGATGAATGAAATTCTTTTACGTTGAAAAGATTGGGGTATGTGTTACAAGGCATGAATTGATTAAATATGCAAAATGGTGTATGTATAGTATGTACGGGATTTTGGGAAAAATGATGAAAATCGAGTTTTGGGAAGTAGGCTTATAATTATGTCTTATGATTCTTGTGTGACATGTTAGAATTGAATTAGGACATTTAATGGGTGCAATGCATCGAACTTGTGAATGTGGGTGCAAAATGTGAACTATTTTGTGTGAGTGTGGGGTGTGTCTCGGAAGTGGCTCATGGAAAATAGAGGGGGAACATATCCCCTTGGGGTTGAAAGACCTCTACCTTGCGCAAGTGGGTGGTAACCGGATGGGTTAGTAGCCCGAAATAACCAAGAGTTTGAGATATGGGACTTCGGTACGTGTCTCGTGTGTGTGTGTGAGTGTGAACCAAATCCGAGAGAGTGTGTTGAGTCTTATGTGTAACTTATGTAAAATTACATGACTCGTGTGGATATTTATCCGATTTGAAATGTCATATGCCACTTATATGATGGAGAATGTGCTTTATGCATGGATTGAAATTATGTGGTTGTCAAGTTACATTTGATGCATATGCCACGATTTGAAAGAAATGAGTAGAAATGTGAGTTTTATGATGATTCCGTTAAACTTGTGTTTAAATCCCATTTGGTCATATGTTATAGATATGATGAGACTGTGCATTATTGCATGTATGAAATTGAAAATTTTGTGGTAGTCATGCATCTTGATGTCTATGCCATGTGAAGTGAAAGTTTCGGTCTTTGGACTAGAATGCTAGGAAGCATGACACGTAGTTAAGCGGTGCGTGTTGATTGTGTTTATGCGTTGATATGAGATATGAATTTGGACGGATTGCACAACGTATTACCTTGAGCCCGTTGAAAATTGCTCATCCCCTTACACTAACACTTTCAGGACATGACAAGGAGATGGTTGGCGGCGTGCAATCGTGAGTTGGACTTAGAGTTAGAAAGATCTCTCATTTTTGACGTTTTGAGTTATGCGCGTCCGGGATGTGGACATGATGCGCTTAGACATGTATAAAGAGATTTCTATTTTGAGATATTGTTTATAGACATTATGCTCTTAATGTTTGTTTTCATATTAGAACAATTATGGATGATGATAAAGGTGTTCACTTGATGATTATTCTAGATGTCATGATTATGTATGTTGTAGAAATGCTGGGGGGACACGTGCCCAGAAGTGTCCATTTTGATTGTTAGATATAAATGCTGGGGGGACACGTGCCCATAAGTGTCCATTTGAATTTAAAGCAGGAATGACATCAGGATCTGATTTATTAGAATGGGTCATGCCCAATTTTTGTGAAAATAATAGGAAATTGAGATTATGTGATCAAGTGATGGTTATATCGTGAGGGTAATCTCACGGGCTCACACTCGGGATTCGGGTAGGTCCAGGGGAGTCCCGGCAGTCCGGGTTCTGGGGCGTGACACTAATGATTTCATAACATCGCTCTTTCAAATGACCTATTTCACCATAATGAGTACATACTAGGCTGCCAAAATTTCTAGTTAATTGATTACTTCAATTTTTCGACGAGTAAGACAACAATCCTTGTCGAGTTTGGTTGGCCCGCAGAGCTGAGCTCTCAGAGATTAGACGAGAGCCTCCCATTATCTGCCTTTGTTCATATTCTCTCCTGACATATGCATATGTACTCTCCAAATCAAGTTTTAGGTATTTTCATAAGATTTCTCCACAAACCTGATCAAATTTGAAGTCAAGTCCACTTAGAAAAATATGAGCTCAAAGCCTAGCCATGGCTGAATGCAACTGGACAACCCCTTCAATTATTCCTTCTTAAGAGATAGTCCAATGATCAATTTCCTGAAAAATAGCCACAAGTTCATTATCGTATGTTAATAATGGTCTACTTTTTTGTGTGGTAGAAAAGGATCTCTGGTTCAATTCAAAGATACATGTTTCGTCTGTTCCATCATAGAAGGTTTTGATACAGCCTCCCATATCTCTTTGGCTGTGGGGAGACGAATAAATTGCTGCCTCAATGATGGACTCATCAAGTCAATAAGCCAACTTTTCACTTTGTGATTTTTGGTAATCCATGATCCAAGATTGGGATCTCCAAGTGCTAGTTTTTGCTTCTCTAGTGAGATATCCAGCTTTGTTGCGAGCGCTAATACGCATCTCCATGAGTTGATACCATAATGAGTAATTGGTCTCATCTAGTGTGATACTGGTAGGAAACAAGAAATTGTCATGGTGGACAATAATCTTTCGTGTTGGTGTTGGGGTTAGTTCGGTTGATACGCAAGGAGTGATGGCCATCGGACCACAACAAATTTACAGTGATGATATTTGGAATACGAACTTCAAAAAAAAAAGTATACGATTGTTTGTCATTTCCTTAGAATCGAACGTGCTCTGATACCATGTCAAATAATGGTTTCTGTGAATTATTCTGATATGTCTTTCTTCTCCGAGTTGGACACAATATATAGATACAATTACATCCTATTAAAAGGGAAACTAAATATTCCTATATTTAAGCACAAGATTAGTCAGCTAACCACATTCCTAGGATTAATTAGAAAATTAATCTAATAATTATATACCCCACATACAGCTCATGTCCACATGTAATAACTTTTCAATTCTGATATTTCTGTCTAGTTTTTTTTTTTTTTTGTAAAAAATAAGGTATTATATATAATAAATTATGAAATTTCATAGATATTCTCATGGTGTACTATCTTTAAAAAAATATAAATTTTAATAATTTTAGCAGCAGTAATACGAATAATGAAAAAACACCAAAAAAAAAAAATACATGATCATTAGATGAGTTCATTGTAATATTTAACACTGAGTTATGAAATGGTTCTAACTATTATGGCTACTAACAATGAGTTCATTGCAAGCTTTTACACTCTCAGAAACTGCAAAGATATTCCAGTCTTTATATTAATGAATGGTAAGTAGATGCTATATTTCTCTTCCAAATTGTTTTTTACAACAATTAAAACAAAAATTATTATTCAGTTTAGAAAAGAGTGCGCTCTATTTTAACTTCGAATAAAACAATGTTATTTTAAAGCTTTGTTTTGAGAGCACACTCAAAACTAAAAAAGAAAGATTTTTTTCAATAAAAGAAACCTAGAAACAATCCTATAAATTTGTAATGACCCACACTTCAGTTGTTTTTTGCTATGTAAAATGATCAATGAAAAAATTCAATAATTAAAAAAAAAAACAGCAAACACTTGTGTCAAAAATTTGTATGTTCCTCTACCCCATTGAACATTAATTTGATCTAACACAAGTTTGATTCCCTTCAATTGGGAACAATTGATGACATAAATTTCAAGCTTCAGAGTGTAAAAATAAAAATAAAATGGAGTCTAAAGAAGCCCTAATAATAATAAAAAGAAGTTAAAGTTTTCATCATCATTTATTAGCATTAAAGAATGGAAGGGACCTAATTATAGTAAGAAAAGTGTAAGGTGATATGAAAGGTGGAAAGTTAATACTCTTATGACTATTATGTCATTTAATAAAATAAATAAATAAAACAATTAAAAAAATACTTTTAAATCAAGTCTACTACGTAGGGGCAACCACGTACAGTGGCAGCCCTTTCCATTTAATGTTGTGATAGGTTAGAAATGACCTGACTTTGGATGCATTATTCTTAGAAAAAGTAAATTGAGATTTATGAGAAATTATTAGATCTTTGTGATCCACTCTAATAAAAACTTATGCTTAGATATTTTTTTTGATAGTATCTTATTAAATTTTGGTCCACTTTTCTTAGTTGTAGAGTTTAATAGACTGACGACACCGTCCATGACCTTATAATGATTTCTCCATATTTAGACCATTAGTGCATAAATGCATATAATTTAAATAAAAATAATCTAATGATTCAAAAAATCTACATTTTTAGCAAGTGAAATAACTTATATGCCATCATTTTCTTTCCATCCACAAGATTCACATTGAAGGATAGTAAAGAATTGCCGAGATATCTCATCCAACTTTAAAAACCCATCTTTTGCTTCTCATAGAATCACAAAGATGGCTTTGTTTAACAAATGTGTTGTGTTGTTTGTTTTGTTCATTACTCTGGGGTGTTGGGATGGGCTTGTCATTTTCGCAACTAGTCGAGAAAACATGGGAGAGAAATTTGCCCTATTCCGACCAAAAACTCATGTTTACGTTTATAACAACCTTAGACCTGGGACAAGTTTTACCATTCATTGTAAATCGGGGGACGATGATCTTGGGAGTCATGTGATACCTTATGGAGACTACTACAATTGGAATTTCCGCATTAACGTTTGGGAAACTACACTTTTCTTCTGTGGTGTGACATGGGACCATGGGTCGGGGATTTTTGACATCTATAAAGCCCACAGAGATGAGTGGAGATGCGCGAAGAGATGTTTATGGAGAGTGATGGAGAATGGAGTACATGGCTATATAGAAAAGTATGGTGGTCCAGAAGATATTTTCTACCAGTGGGGTGAAGGAATACCACCACTAAGCATTGATGATAAAGGAAATTGATATTGCTACCCTGTGGTCGAATTCGAACAATTGGATTGTTTGTTTTCCAATTTATTACCTTAATTATTGAGTGTAGCAAATTGTTGTTTCTATTGTTACAATATCTATAAAAAAAATTAAGTACTTTGTGCTACATGATTAATTGATTTAATCAAATGCAATTAATATAAATGGTTCCCAAATCAAATTTATGATACAATTGTCTTGGAGTAAGAACCATCTACAAAAATTTAATTTAGCTATTCGGAATAATATTTGTTGTGTAGAAAAAGATATCCCAACAAATTTTATTAATCCAACATTTAGTAATGTGACCAAGAGGTATGTGGTCCTTCAAATTTGATTGAAGTGGCGAACCTTTCACATAAGGGAGAGGAATGCCAATTTGATATATATTCATAAGGACATTTTTCTTGATATAATGGTACAAATGAAGATAAGACCATAACTTCAATGAGGAGAAGTTATGAACCAATAAAAGAGTGAGCTTTGTAGATTGGAATTTTCAAGGATCGCATCTTGAAACAAGAATATTTATTTAGAAATTTTATATATGTAGTGGCTTAGTGTAACGGGTACTAGTGACCCAAAAATCTAAGCTATTGGGCACTGATGTGGCTAAACTTGAATTATAATTGTAAGCTTATTTTTGCCCTTTTTCAAAATATAATTTAACCACTCGCAAGAGCACGAATCTTTGTAGATACGGTTCTATATAGAGGGTATCGATCCCACGAGGACTATTTGTTAATTGTCTTAAAGAAAGATTAATTCCACTTTAATTCTAAAAACAAGGTTTTGAATTTTGTTTTAAAACTATTGCATGGAATGTAAGAACAATGAATTTAAAGAGTTAAAAGTAGGGAGAGAGAACTAGGGGTGGTTTCCACCACTAGCCATTCACATGTCCATAAGTGTAGCAAGCTTGGGATTTATGAATTAAATGTCTAACAATGTCATTAGGCTTGTGACCTCAATGACATATCTAAAGATTAATGTGTGTGCAAACCTATCATAATCCATCCTCAACAAGCATAGTTCTTCAACCTAACTAATTACCCTACGCTCTAAGTGAACCTAAATGCATCCAAACTACCTTATCTTGGCATGGTTTATACAAGCAAGAACAACACATTCATTTAAATACCATTACTTAGCCATCATTTGCATTTCTTGTGGAAGATGCAAATGTTGTGCATAAACATGAAAGATTCTACTCTAAGACAAGAATAAAATCAACATCAAATGAATATATATAAGACATGTATAAGTGTACATTGTCACTAGACTAAATAATCAACATTTAAATACAAATCCCAAATAATGCTACAAAAATGAACAAGTATACATGGCTAGGGGTTTCACCCACACCCTAGTAGAGAAGTTAGTTGCTCATGGCAGCCTTGCACTCTTCCATTGGTGGAGAAAATGAAGCTTCAAGGTCTGGTTCAGCTTCCTCTTCCCCTCTCCCGAAAGTCTCTAAGTGTGTATCTTGTATATGAGAGAAAATGGCTTCTTTTGTGCTTTATGGCTCTCTTTTCATCCTTGAGGCCCACCATATATATATATATATATATATATATATATATATATCAGTATATATACCAACTAGAGCTATAATATCTCCATGTGTCTTGTTCAAGTCAGACAATCCCTTCAAGTCAGACAATCCCTCCAAGTTTGGGATATATATATATATATATTTTGGTATATATACTGATATATATATATATATATATATATATATATGGTGGGCCCCAAGGATGAAAAGAGAGCCATAAAGCACAAAAGAAGCCATTTTCTCTCATATACAAGATACACACTTAGAGACTTTCGGGAGAGGGGAAGAGGAAGCTGAACCAGACCTTGAAGCTTCATTTTCTCCACCAATGGAAGAGTGCAAGGCTGCATGAGCAACTAACTTCTCTACTAGGGTGTGGGTGAAACCCCTAGCCATGTAAACTTGTTCATTTTTGTAGCATTATTTGGGATTTGTATTTAAATGTTGATTATTTAGTCTAGTGACAATGTACACTTATACATTTCTTATATATATTCATTTGATGTTGATTTTATTCTTGTCTTAGAGTAGAATCTTTCATGTTTATGCACAACATTTGCATCTTCCACAAGAAATGCAAATGATGGCTAAGTAATGGTATTTAAATGACTGTGTTGTTCTTGCTTGTATAAACCATGCCAAGATAAGGTAGTTTGGATGCATTTAAGTTCACTTAGAGCGTAGGGTAATTAGTTAGGTTGAAGAACTATGCTTGATGAGGATGGATTATGATAGGTTTGCACACACATTAATCTTTTGATATGTCATTGAGGTCACAAGCCTAATGACATTGTTAGACATTTAATTCATAAATCTCAAGCTTGCTACACTTATGGACATGTGAATGGCTAGTGGTGGAAACCACCCCTAGTTCTCTCTCCCTACTTTTAACTCTTTAAATTCATTGTTCTTACATTCCATACAATAGTTTTAAAACAAAATTCAAAACCTTGTTTTTAGAATTAAAGTGGAATTAATCTTTCTTTAAGACAATTAACAAATAGTCCTCGTGGGATCGATACCCTCTATATAGAACCGTATCTACAAAGATTCGTGCTCTTGCGAGTGGTTAAATTATATTTTGAAAAAGGGCAAAAATAAGCTTACAATTATAATTCAAGTTTAGCCACATCAGTGCCCAATAGCTTAGATTTTTGGGTCACTAGTAAGTGCCCGACCCGTTACACTAAGCCACAAGATATATAAAATTTCTAAATAAATATTCTTGTTTCAAGATGCAATCCTTGAAAATTCCAATCTACAATGTTCACTCTTTTATTGGTTCATAACTTCTCCTCATTGAAGTTATGGTCTTATCTTCATTTGTACCATTATATCAAGAAAAATGTCCTTATGAATATATATCAAATTTGCATTCCTCTCCCTTATGTGAAAGGTTCGCCACTTCAATCAAATTTGAAGGACCACATACCTCTTGGTCACATTACTAAATGTTGGATTAATAAAATTTGTTGGGATATCTTTTTCTACACAACAAATATTATTCCGAATAGCTAAATTAAATTTTTGTAGATGGTTCTTACTCCAAGACAATTGTATCATAAATTTGATTTGTGAACCATTTATATTAATTGCATTTGATTAAATCAATTAATCATGTAGCACAAAGTACTTAATTTTTTTTATAGATATTGTAACAATAGAAACAACAATTTGCTACACTCAATAATTAAGGTAATAAATTGGAAAACAAACAATCCAATTGTTCGAATTCGACCACAGGGTAGCAATATCAGTTTCCTTTATCATCAATGCTTAGTGGTGGTATTCCTTCACCCCACTGGTAGAAAATATCTTCTGGACCACCATACTTTTCTATATAGCCATGTACTCCATTCTCCATCACTCTCCATAAACATCTCTTCGCGCATCTCCACTCATCTCTGTGGGCTTTATAGATGTCAAAAATCCCCGACCCATGGTCCCATGTCACACCACAGAAGAAAAGTGTAGTTTCCCAAACGTTAATGCGGAAATTCCAATTGTAGTAGTCTCCATAAGGTATCACATGGCTCCCAAGATCATCGTCCCCCGATTTACAATGAATGGTAAAACTTGTCCCAGGTCTAAGGTTGTTATAAACGTAAACATGAGTTTTTGGTCGGAATAGGGCAAATTTCTCTCCCATGTTTTCTCGACTAGTCGCGAAAATGACAAGCCCATCCCAACACCCCAGAGTAATGAACAAAACAAACAACACAACACATTTGTTAAACAAAGCCATCTTTGTGATTCTATGAGAAGCAAAAGATGGGTTTTTAAAGTTGGATGAGATATCTCGGCAATTCTTTACTATCCTTCAATGTGAATCTTGTGGATGGAAAGAAAATGATGGCATATAAGTTATTTCACTTGCTAAAAATGTAGATTTTTTGAATCATTAGATTATTTTTATTTAAATTATATGCATTTATGCACTAATGGTCTAAATATGGAGAAATCATTCAGTCTATTAAACTCTACAACTAAGAAAAGTGGACCAAAATTTAATAAGATACTATCAAAAAAAATATCTAAGCATAAGTTTTTATTAGAGTGGATCACAAAGATCTAATAATTTCTCATAAATCTCAATTTACTTTTTCTAAGAATAATGCATCCAAAGTCAGGTCATTTCTAACCTATCACAACATTAAATGGAAAGGGCTGCCACTGTACGTGGTTGCCCCTACGTAGTAGACTTGATTTAAAAGTATTTTTTTAATTGTTTTATTTATTTATTTTATTAAATGACATAATAGTCATAAGAGTATTAACTTTCCACCTTTCATATCACCTTACACTTTTCTTACTATAATTAGGTCCCTTCCATTCTTTAATGCTAATAAATGATGATGAAAACTTTAACTTCTTTTTATTATTATTAGGGCTTCTTTAGACTCCATTTTATTTTTATTTTTACACTCTGAAGCTTGAAATTTATGTCATCAATTGTTCCCAATTGAAGGGAATCAAACTTGTGTTAGATCAAATTAATGTTCAATGGGGTAGAGGAACATACAAATTTTTGACACAAGTGTTTGCTGTTTTTTTTTTTAATTATTGAATTTTTTCATTGATCATTTTACATAGCAAAAAACAACTGAAGTGTGGGTCATTACAAATTTATAGGATTGTTTCTAGGTTTCTTTTATTGAAAAAAATCTTTCTTTTTTAGTTTTGAGTGTGCTCTCAAAACAAAGCTTTAAAATAACATTGTTTTATTCGAAGTTAAAATAGAGCGCACTCTTTTCTAAACTGAATAATAATTTTTGTTTTAATTGTTGTAAAAAACAATTTGGAAGAGAAATATAGCATCTACTTACCATTCATTAATATAAAAACTGGAATATCTTTGCAGTTTCTGAGAGTGTAAAAGCTTGGAATGAACTCATTGTTTGTAGCCATAATAGTTAGAACCATTTCATAACTCAGTGTTAAATATTACAATGAACTCATCTAATGATCATGTATTTTTTTTTTTTTTGGTGTTTTTTCATTATTCGTATTACTGCTGCTAAAATTATTAAAATTTATATATTTTTAAAAATAGTACACCATGAGAATATCTATGAAATTTCATAATTTATTATATATAATACCTTATTTTTTACAAAAAAAAAAAAAAAAACTAGACATAAATATCAGAATTGAAAAGTTATTACATGTGGACATGAGCTGTATGTGGGGTATATAATTATTAGATTAATTTTCTAATTAATCCTAGGAATATGGTTAGCTGACTAATCTTGTGCTTAAATATAGGAATATTTAGTTTCCCTTTTAATAGGATGTAATTGTATCTATATATTGTGTCCAACTCGGAGAAGAAAGACATATCAGAATAATTCACAGAAACCATTATTTGACATGGTATCAGAGCACGTTCGATTCTAAGGAAATGACAAACAATCGTATACTTTTTTTTTGAAGTTCGTATTCCAAATATCATCACTGTAAATTTGTTGTGGTCCGATGGCCATCACTCCTTGCGTATCAACCGAACTAACCCTAACACCAACACGAAAGATTATTGTCCACCATGACAATTTCTTGTTTCCTACCAGTATCACACTAGATGAGACCAATTACTCATTATGGTATCAACTCATGGAGATGCGTATTAGCGCTCGCAACGAAGTTGGATATCTCACTAGAGAAGCAAAAACTAGCACTTGGAGATCCCAATCTTGGAACATGGATTACCAAAAATCACAAAGTGAAAAGTTGGCATATTGACTTGATGAGTGATGTTGTTTTAAAATTGTTAAATAACTCGCAAGTGTACGAATCTATTAAAGTATAGTTCGGCAAGAACGAGGTCGAACCCAAGGGAATGCTTTGAGAAGAAAAACTAACACAAATTCAAATTAATTTAAAACTAATCTAGTTTAAACACAAGTTGGTTGATTTGAGATAAATTAAACTAACATATAAATAAAATAACACTATTGAAATCAAATAGAGAAAATAACTAAGGTTTCGGATTCCACTACCATTAAATTCATGAAGTTTCTAATATTCATTTATTAATTCCCAAATTTGGAGTAGCAATCAAGAAATCAATCTGTTACTTACTCAAGATTTAACAATAAAGCACTATGAAAAATATATTAAAAGGTAGATTTTCCTTCGCTTCACTAGTGTAAAATTCTAAGCATCCTATGTATCCAATTTAATGAAAAACATAAGATCAAAGATTATCACTTTTAAGAAATACAAACTCAAGCTTAGATTAATTATAATACTTTCTAACTATCACATATACATGATATAGATGGTGAAAGAATTATAAAATAATTAATCACAAGAATCGAAAATCATAAGCAATTAAATCACACACATGAGAATCAATTAATGAACAAAAGAACTTTACTTCATTAATGGAGGTTTCCTCCTCAACCCTAGTTGAGGAGTTTAGTTACACATGGTAGAAGAAGAAGATAACAATATAATAAAAGACATAATGAATAAATAAAACCCGGATTGTCTCTGTCTTCTCTGCCCTGGCCTCCACTTCTTTTCCTCCCTCCAAACAGCCTCCAATTCACCTCTTTATACCCCAAGAGAATACATAAAGTCCTAATCCAATTAGGAGATAAAGTCCTAATCCAATTAGGAGACAATTAGGGTTTTCCCGCAGCCCTAAATAGGTAGATTTTTCTGCTGCTTTTCGGCCCAAGTTTTGACCCAGTAGAAGTCCGATTCACAAAATTTACGTGAAATACAAAAGTGTCCAGAATCGAATTTCGTTCAATTTATGCGAGAATTAAGTCGAATTGACGCTCGGAAATAAGGTTTTCAGTCCACTTTCCAAAACGGGATTAAAACTGGATTAAGTGTAGAATTGGGCTTCAGGCCCGTAATCTTCTTAAGCAGTTGTAATTCTCTAGAACCTCTTCCTTGGGCTGATTTGAGTTAAAATATGGAGTTGAATGGACCCATTAGATGTAGGCTTCATATAACCTTCTTGGATATCATCTTTAAAAGCCCAAAATCATGGTCTTATCAGAAATAATCATTAAGGCCCTGAAAAAGACAGAAAACACAAAAACAGAGTAAAATCACATATAAATTATCAGTAAGAGAATAAAATATGTAAATTAAGAGGCTAGAATGCGTAACATTCAATGCCGATCAATGAGTCCATCATTGAGGCAACAATTTATTCGTCTCCCCACAGCCAAAGAGATATGGGAGGCTGTATCAAAACCTTCTATGATGGAACAGACGAAACATGTATCTTTGAATTGAACCAGAGATCCTTTTCTACCACACAAAAAAGTAGACCATTATTAACATACGATAATGAACTTGTGGCTATTTTTCAGGAATTGATCATTGGACTATCTCTTAAGAAGGAATAATTGAAGGGGTTGTCCAGTTGCATTCAGCCATGGCTAGGCTTTGAGCTCATATTTTTCTAAGTGGACTTGACTCCAAATTTGATCAGGTTTGTGGAGAAATCTTATGAAAATACCTAAAACTTGATTTGGAGAGTACATATGCATATGTCAGGAGAGAATATGAACAAAGGCAGATAATGGGAGGCTCTCGTCTAATCTCTGAGAGCTCAGCTCTGCTGGCCAACCAAACTCGACAAGGATTATTGTCTTACTCGTCGAAAAATTGAAGTAATCAATTAACTAGAAATTTTGGCAGCCTAGTATGTACTCATTATGGTGAAATAGGTCATTTGAAAGAGCGATGTTATGAAATCATTAGTTATCCTGAGTGGTGGGACTTCACAAAGAAACCACGAAAGAAGATTGTAGGGAAATCTATGGTGACATCTACGGAGGAAGAACAATCGCAGCCTATTGCAAATGTTGCCCACCCATGTATTGTTGGTAAAGCATTTGTATTCTCTACAACTTATAAGAATAGTACTTGGATTATTGATACGGGTGCATCCGATCATATAACTAGGGACTTCGGTTAGTTATAATCCATTCTACCTTCTCCTCAATCTGTTATATTCACTACAGCTAATGGTAGTACCTCTCCTATTACTGGAGAAGGATCTGCCACCTTATCCACTACTCTCACATTAATATTAGATATTGTCCTTGTTTTTCCATCTTTTGAATATAATCTTTTGTCTATTAGACAAATTACCTCCACTCTCGCTTGCACTGTAACTTTTTCGCCATCATTTTGTGTTTTTCAGGACATTCTAACTCGAAAGATTCTTGGTACGTTATGTTATTAGACGGGGCAAACTCTACTACTTGGAGTTGACAAAAAATAGGCGATCGAAATTCAGTCAAGCAAATCAAACTAGCAGCAAAGACAAATCTCGAGCAACTATATGGTTATGGCACCAGAGACTAGGACATCTTTCTTTTGGTTATCTTAGAAAATTACAACCACATCTTTTTTTAGTTCTGAATGATTTAGATTTTCATTGTGACATTTGTGAACTGGCTAAGAGCCATCGTATTTCTTATTTACCAAGTTTGAATAAAAGTTTAGAACCTTTTTATGGTTATTCACTCTGATGTTTGGGGTCCTGCAAAAATCCCTTCTATTTCTAAAGCACGTTACTTTGTTACATTTATTGATGAATGCACTAGAATGACTTGGGTGTCTCTGTTTAACAAAAAGAGTGATGTATGTACAACATTTCAGGAATTTTATAATATGGTGGGAACTCAATTCTAAAAGTAGATTTGTGTTCTGTAATCCAACAATGGTACTGAGTTTGTAGATGCATCATTCGGTAAGTTTCTGAGTAACTATGGGATTAGTCATCAAACCCCTTGCACCTATACTCCGCAGTAAAATGGATTGGCAGAAAGGAAGAATAGACAACTGTTGGAGGTGGTTTGTGCTTCTCTCTTTGGCATGAAGTTGCCTCAGTTATATTGGAGAGAGGCTGTGAACCACTGCATACCTTATTAATCGAACACCTTCTCAAGTGATAGACTTTCAAACCCCGCAACAAAAGATGCAATCCTTACTTTCAATTCCTCACCTCCCAAATCTTGAATCACGAGTCTTTGGTGGCTATTCTGACTTTCATAAAGGATATAGGTGTTATGACCCTCAAACCTGAAAATTACATGTGATCTTGGATGCTTCTTTTCATGAATTAGAGCCTTACTACTTAGGGGGAGTCTCTAGACCTTCTCTTCAGGGGGAGAGCTCTAGTAAAGAGAATGTGTTACAAGGAGGTGGTGGAGAAGTTGGTAGAGGAGTTGATTTTATAGCGTTAGAAGAAGTGGATGAATATTTTGAGAAAAGTGTTCAGCAAGGCTGTGGTAATATTTCTGAAATTGAGAGTGAAGTGTTAGTTATTGCCAAAAATGAATCAGGTTTTCCCGGCATGTCAAAATTGTTGATGTCCTTAGAGTTGCCCATGTCTACACCATTAACTGAAGAATCTACCTAGAATGTTCTTCCTCAGGTAATCTCAAATCTTATATTTGATGAGTCTATTGAAAAAGATGTTCATGTAGAAAATATAGCTCCTAAATATCCACAAAGATCCAATAAGGGAGTCCTATAGAAAGAATATGAACCTAATCCTAAAGCCAAAACCAAAATAACCAACTAGCAACCATATGTCCTCCCATAGATTGTCTGAATCGTATGAATTTATTATTAATCAACTATCCACTATATCTATTCCTAGTAGTGTGCAAGATGCATTGACATATCCATAATGACCAAAGGCAATGAACGAAGAGATGGAGGCTCTACAAAAGAATGCCAATTGGAAACTTGTTCCATTACCCAAAGGAAAGAAGATAATTGGATGTAAATGGGTGTTCAAGGTGAAACTCAAAGTAGATGGCAGTATTAATAGATATAAAGCAAGGTTAGTTGCAAAGGGGTATACGCAAAGGTATGGGGTGGATTATCAAGAGACTTTTGCACCAGTAGCCAAGATCAATACAATTCGCATTCTCATATCTATAGCAACAAATTGGGATTGGCCTCTCCAATAATTTGATGTTAAAAATTCTTTCCTCAATGGAAGAGGTCTACATGGAGTTGCCACCCGGAGTTAAACGTAATTCTTCGTATAGAAATAAAGTTTGTAAACTGAAGAAGTCATTGTATGGGCTGAGACAGTCACCTAGAGCTTTGTTTGGGAGGTTCTCTTCTACAATGAAGGCATTTGGTTATAAGAAAAGTAATTCAAAACATACTTTGTTTATAAAACACAAAGAAGGGAAGGTAACAACTTTAATCATGTATGTTGATGATATAGTCTTGACAAGAGATGACCTATGTAAAAGGAAGCATTATAGGAGTATTTGGCTGCTAAATTCAAAATAAAGGATCTCAGGCAACTTAAATATTTCTTGATAATTGAGGTAGCAAGATCAAAACATGTGATTTCCCTTTCACAATGGAAATATGTGCTAGATCTTTTAACCAAAACTGGAATGCTTGTGTTCAAACCAGTAGAAACATCCATAGAAATGAATCACAAGCTTGGAGTTTCTCCATATCAAGCTCCAACAGATAAGGTGTTATCAGCAGTTGGTTAAAAGATTAATCTATTTGTCAAACATGAGGCCAGATATAGCTTATGCAGTGAGTGTCGTAAGCTAGTTCATGCATGCACCAAGTGAATAGCATATGAATGCGGTGTATCAAATCTTAAAATACTTGAGTGCTCTAGGAAAAGGTTTGTTGTTCTCAAAAAATGGTGTATCTAACACTAAAACATATACGAATTTTGATTGGCAGGTGATCAAACCAACAGAAGGTCTACATCAAGTTATTTTACTTTTATGGAAGGTAATCTTGTCATTTGGAGAAGCAAGAAGTAGAAGGTCGTGGCAAGATCAAGTGTAGAATCCGAATTCGAAGGTATGGCTTGTGGTATATGCAAATTGTTGTGGATTAGGAGTGTACTAAAAGATTTAGGGAATGAATATGCAAAACATAATCTTCATTGTGATAATAAAGAAGCCATTGAGATTGCACAGAATCCTGTACAACATAACTGCACCAAACATGTTGAAGTTGATCGCCATTTCATCAAGAAGAACCTCGATCAAAAGATTATTCTATTTGTTCAGTCTAAAATTCAATTAGCTAATATGCTCACGAAAGCAGTTTCAGGAAAGGTGTTCTGTAAGAACCGTGACCATTTTGGCCGGTTTTCTTGAATTTCCATTTAATTGTCATATTAAGACATTAAATGATTGTATATGTGTTTTAAATGTAAAATGCATGTTTAGATAACTTAATTAAGCTTTGGAGAAGTTTTCAGAGTGTTTGGCAAAAGTTGACTTTTTCGGGTCCGATCAACCTAGGGGCGCGGGCCCAAAAAATCCAAAAGTCTCAGAATGACCTCAAAATTTTAAGGTAACTTAAATAAAATATTTGACGTGCAAAGGAATTGATTTCGTGTCAATCGGAGTTACGGAACTCCAAAAATGAGCCCGGGAAGGTTTCGTGAAAAAGTGATGGCATACTTGTAATTATGAGTAGGTCATTTAGGCTATAAATAGCCATGAGAACTCAGCCATTCTCACTTTCTTCTCCCATCCATGTAAGCATCTATGCATATATATACATAGCATCTTCATCTTCTTCCTTTCTTCATGAATTTTGAGGGGCTTCGGGTGAGAGTTTGAATTCGCCGAAGAAGGAAGAAACGACCTACGTGTTGAGAGCTTGAGATTGATTGGTCCAAAATCATTTTTGGAGAAGATTGATCTTTTGGGTGAGATTTGGAAAAATTCAATTGGAAGCTCTTCCAATTTGAGGTAGGGATATTTAACTCATAAAATCTGGGATTCTTGTGATTATATTGGTTGCCTATGACAACCAATTGGTTATGTGGAGTAAATTGATGTTCCTCAATGTTCAAGCATGCTATTTTATATCATTAAATGTGCTCATAATGTTGGTTGATATGATTGTATGCTTATAAATGCCTTAGAGAAACTTATGAGCATGTTGGGATTGATTTGTGAAATTATGTAGGTGGATTTATGTATAATTGTGAGGGTGACTTCCATGTGTTTGATAAATTGCTCTAAAAACATTGTGAAGGATGTGTGGTTATGTGAAATGTAGAGGTGTGAATCATGTTCATTGTAAATGTATATGCTGCCTAAATGGGAAATTGTTTAAGTGTGATTGTTAGATGTCTTATTTGTCACAAATTATGAATGTACATTTGATAAAATTGTGGGGTCATCTTCATTGGTATGGTGAGGGAGGCAAGTAATGTGAACGATGGAATCCATTCGGTAAAATGGCGAGGTATTCCGGTAAAGGTAACCCTCGTGAGGTATTTTGATCAAGGTACCCTCATAGATTAATGTGTAGTGAGGTATTCCGGTAAAGATAACCCTCAAGAGGTATTCTGGTAAAGGTAACCCTCTATAGGTGGGATTGGTTGTCCACGGGAATTGGAGACCAATATGTGGGAAGGATGAGGGAGTTGTGCATATCATGTTGCATTCCACCTTGTTGGTGATATGGTTGTGTTGTGTGCATAAATTTTCATTTTGTTAAATGCAATTGTATGGTTTCGTGGTATTCATGGTGGTGGAATTATGTTTTAAACGTTTCTACTGAGCTTGTGGTTGCTCATCCCACGTGGATTAACATTTTTCAGGAAATGGAAAGGAGGTGATGGAGCCTCCCCAATAGTCCATTGGCACGGAGCGATTTTTGTCCTTTCAAAGACCTTATGTTATTTTGTTAGAATGCATGTCCGAATTGTGGACCATATGCATGATATGAATATGTAAAGACCATTTGTTTTCCGAAAACATGTATCATTTGTGCTTTACGGTTTCATGCACTTAAATCTAAACTTTTGGTGGATGTGGTTTGTGACTAGTGATTTTGCACAATATATGTATATGAAAAGAGAATTGTGTTAGCTTCGTTTTAATAGGTCATAGGCCTTGTTTCGATTTATATTGAGAAAGATATGCATGTTTTGGTGCAAGGGTTGGAAATCTGACCTACACCCACTAATTTGAGTATAACTTGAGTTATGGTTGGTATTTTTCAATGATTCAAATTGGGTTAGAAACTAGAAATCTTAAGGATGATCCATGTCAAATTTCAAGTCAAACGGACTTACGGATTGTGAGATATTAGCATTGAAGTCAAGTTGAGGAGTGCTTTCAAAAATTCTGGATAGGTGCAGGTTGGGCGACTCAAAGTGGACTTTGAGGCACTTGGAAATCTTTGAGACGCCTCAAAGTGGAGTTTGAGGCACCTCAAAGAGCTTTTTTGATGGATTCGACCCTTCTGGAAGTTCCAGGCGACTCAAAATGGAGTTTGAGGCGCCTCAAAGTCTTGAAAACCTTAAAAGTGTGAAATTTTATGATTTTTAATGATTTAGGAGTGGAAATGGAATGTCATGGATGCATGGACCGATGCGAGGCCTATTGGGATGGATAGTGATGAGTATACGCATGAATAATTACATGTGTATGATTAGCTTCCGCGGTAATTGAGAAATGTGAGGGGGTTCATTGGGGTTTAATGAACGGGTTCACACCCGGGATTCGGGTCGGTCCGGGGGAGTCCCGGCGGTCCTGATTTTGGGGCGTGACATGTTCCATGGTATAATTGATAAGTTGGGCATGATAGATATCTATGCTCAAACTTGAGGGGGAATGTGGACATGAGTTATATGTGGAGTGTATAATTATTATCTTGATTTTCTAATTAATTCTAGGAATATGGTTAGTTGACCAATCTTGTGCTTAAATACAAGAATATTTAGTTTCCCTTATAATAGGATTGTTATTTAGTTTATTTTTTTTATAGGATGTAATTGTATCTATATATTGTCTCTGACTTGAGAAGAATGACATATCAGAATAATTCATAGAAACCATTGTTTAACACTACATATTCATTTGTAAAAATTCTATGCTATTGCTAAATAATTAGAAATATACAGGACGCATACAAACTAGATGGAGGAAACAACTTTAAATCGTAGGAATAAATTTGTTGCAAAATTGGTTTAACTCTTTTTTTTATATATATATTTTATTTTATTGCTAGGAAAAAACTTGGTTCAACTCTTCAAAACAATAAATTGCACCAAACATGTCACTTTTACAGTGGATGTCTTTGTGAGTTGCGCGGTGCGGAAGTGGTTGCGAAAATAAATTAAAACCTAGAGAGGGTGAATAGATTCACTTGCTTGTTTGCTTAATTTTCCATATTAATTCAATTTTAAGTCCAATTGAAAATTAACCAAATAACTATAACAACTAAATAACTTAAAGTGCAAGTAAAGTAAATACTGCACCAGATATACATGGAAAACCCAGATCAAGAAAAAATCATGAGGAGGCAAAAAGTTTCTGGAAACCAATCCACTATAATAAAGCAAAGTACAGAAGACTCTGTCTCAGACTCACACCCCTCTTCACTTTGTTAAGAATCTGATACGGAACGCCTCAGGCTTACAATTACAACTTCAGGTTCAACTGTTACAGACTTCTTGCTAATGTCACGATCCTTACAGAAAGGTTGCTGGAAGAACAAAAATACTCAGCAAGTATTCTGTTTCCTTCATAGTGCGATATGGTTACCTTTTTTCTTCAACAAGTAAGAGAAGAACCACGAATCCAAGGCCCTAGTAAGAAAATGATTTGATGCAGTCTTTGAGTAGACAATCTGTAGTAGAACACCATCCTAAATATCACTCGTAAAATATAGATGTGTGCTCTCAAAAATATCTTGCCCAAATTATACCGTATACTTCTCTCTTTAAAAATAATAATTTTTCCAAGCATAATTGTATAGAAATCATAGATACATATATATAGGTAAGGGAGTCCTAATCTTACTTGGAAAATACTTTTAAAACTAAAATAAAGCTCTCCTAGAAGTTTCAAACCCAATAGGAATCAGAATTTTTGTCAAAATTTATTGCGTATTTGGAACAGGCTAAGTGAGACCGGTGCCCAATTACTAGGACCGGTGGGACTTTGTAAGAACCTGCAGAAACCAAAAGTACTAAACAAAGTTGGACCAATCCTAAAAACTAGGGACCGGTCCTATATAGTGCAGAGTGTCCTTACCATACTTACCTGTATTATGGTGTTCTTACTGATTTAACTACTTCCAAGCACTTGAGTATCAGCTCGAAGTTGTTGATGATTGATTACATAAAATAACACAAAAATTACAACTCGATCAATCAAGTTTTGATCACCAAAATATGCCAATTACGAATATATATATGTCACAATCTCCCCTTTTGGCAATTTCATAACAAAACCACCTTGAAAATTATAACATAATCCATTGGAAAAATTAGATTACAATGTTGCCCAAAAATACACAGAAATAAAGAGCCGATCAATTGAAGTTTCACTTGTGTGTTCAAGATAGTTAGAAGAAAAACCCTGTATATGCACATCTTTTAAACAACACAACTTGTGACAAGATTAATTAAGAAACATAAATAAAAACATATAAAAAAAACATGTAATGCTCCCCTTAAATAGAAATATCTAATAAATACATCTCCCTTTTTTTGTAAAAAATTAAAACAAAAACGTCCAAGAGAGTCATATAAGCAGATAATCATTTAAGCACAAAGAGAGAATAAAACAATAATGAAGCAAAAATAATCATCATCACTGACCAAATAAATATTCAGAACATAAACACATTAGTTGATGGAATAAACAAAATATAACACAAAAATCTAGACATCAGGGGTAGTGAAGTCAAATCTAGTCTAGAATCAAAACATCAAGGACTTCGTTCATTTGATTCACCTTCACTGGCTTGTCAGTCGCAGGAAGTTGAAAAACTCCTCGACCTCCAAACCTAACCTGTCCAGCTTCTTGACTTAGCTCATAGGCCTTCCGATCCTTGTCCTTCTTGTTTACCGAACAAGTAATTGATGTGGCATAAATCATTCCTTTCAGTTTTTCAATGTCTTCCCTTTTAGGAATACAGACCCGTGCACCTTTTAGAATAGCCATCACTATCTGTGAAAAAGTTAAAGTGGATGATGAACGAGAATGTCGAGTAGCTAAAATCATGATATGCATGATTGTTGCGGGAAAATTGATGTGATCCTCTCAAACAATATGGTCTAGTAGCTTACCTTAACTTTTAATCAAATTTCCCTTGTGGTCATGGGGATCTAGGTTATATAAGACCACCAAATTCAATGCCGAAACCTCATGTGTAAGGTAAAGTGAAGGTAACCTATCAATGAGACTTTGGGTTTCAGGTATACATAACTCTCTAATCATATCATCCATGTTCGGTTGGTTTGGATCCTCCACCTGATAAGGTAAAATGATGTCCTCCTCAATCTCTGCAACACCAAAATATTGTCAATTGTGTCCTTAGTGATCTCAATATGAACACCATAACATTTAGTCACAAAAGTTAGGTTGTCTAAGTTTGATGTAATGGTGTTGAGATAAAAATATTGAACCATGTCCGGCCTCACACTCTCTCGAATATCATAAAGAGACTCCCAACCATTATCCTCAAAATATTTCACAAAATCCATCACCCATTTGCGTTTGATCACCGCAAGATTGACTCTCTGTTCAATTCTCATTGCCCGGTACCCAATGATGTTAACAAAATTATTGAAATTTGAATCATCCTCAAACATGTCTTGGGTGAATACTATACAATTTTCATCACTGCTTCATGCTTTAGTACGTCCCCGCTTTTGTGCCATCAAAACCACAACAAATGGGACCAAATAAAGTGTTAAAAATTCCATTGAGGTATTTTATCAAACACCTAGTGTGCAATGTTATAATCTTCAAGTTTCAAAAAGCTTTGTTTGCACAATATTACCACAATCAACAAGCAATCAATCAACAATCTCTAAATATTATAATCCCAACCTCCAATGATCACATCAAAGAAATATAGAGGAAGAGAATGTATATGAGTTGGGTGTTTTTGAGTATAAGAGACTTGAGAGTGATATGAGAAAAAGTGTGTGTGTGTATGAGAGTGTGATTGAGGGTTTAATCAAAATCACACGCGTGCAGATTTTACAAAATTCTAGGCATTCGCTAAGTGCGACTTATCCTAATTTTGGGGGACCAGTCCAACTTATTTTGGTATCTTAGGCCTTGCATAAGTGCGACTGGTGCTCAATATTGGGGACCGGTCCAACTGTGTGAACTATGCAAATTTACACATAGGACCATAAATTTTCCAACTACACCTCATCTCAACCTATTTTGACAATTAAGCACAAAAAATGAACACAGAACAATAATAAAAAAAAAGTTTTGGATTTTTTTTTCTTGAAAACACAAAAAAATATATATATTTTTGGAGTTTTGAAAATAAGAACAAACAAAAATAACCAAAGACAATCTCATGAGAATAATCAAAACATATTTTTTAAAGAATAACATGAGCCCTAAAATTTTTGAAAAATTTCAAACATTCATAAATGCAGAATTTTAAAACCTATAATTTGTCTTCTAAATTCATCCTTAAATTCATGATCATGACACAACTTCCAACACACAAATATTTATAGAAATTTATAAATTCATCTAATAAATCCATGTGTGTGTGCGTAATTCAAATTTATCAAAAATTAATCAAATTCTATTGATTCATCTTCTAAAATATATTGGATGATAAACAAATATAACTACACATGACCAAGCATTTTTTTCATTGAATTTCATATATATATTTTTATTTTTCTAAGACAGTGGCTTTCAAGCTTACGAGCAGCCAACTATTTTTTCAAAACAACTTCTTTTTAAAGATGTCTCATTGGAGATTTATGTCGTAGTGGTAGCTTCGAACAAATACCGAAGGAAGTCTTTTCCTTTTTGTCTTAGATTTTCAGCAATTTTTTTTTTTTTCATACTGAATAACAACAGAATTTTTTTTTTGTTCATTTCATTTTTTTCATTGATCATTTAAGTCTTCAATGCTACTCATACAATATACTCTAGTCAACTTCACATTAGTTTTTAATCAATTCTCTTAGAGTTGGACTAGTGCACAACTTGTATGGGCTCAAAAGATTCACCTCTAAAAAGAAATAAATATAGCACATTAGTTATCAATGCCTAGATCATAAAATCAAGTACTTCATCCATTACCAAACTAAATGTCCCAATTATGCATTCACAAATTAAAGTGAAATTGAAAAGAAATATAAAGAGTTATCATTATTTCTCATAAGATATGATTCTCATAATCATATGATTATCGCTAAAAAAATAAACGAAACCTAACCTACACTAAAGATATGGTACAATATTGGAAAACAAATAATGAACATTAGCTCTGTCCATGACCATCAAAATCCTAGTAACCTAGTTAGGGGGTTTTGCACCCAAAGACCTATTAGGAATAAATCTCATAGTATCAACAGGCACAAACTTCTTCAAATCTTTCATTTTCATCCAGATTTTTTTAACATGCAATTTATTAGGAAAGTATTATGGAGAAACAAAAACATCATTTTTCTTGTTTGAATTTTTTTTTGCTTGAGAATTTTTGGGTTTGTTCCAATAATGTGGCTTTCTAGCATGAACCATATTCTTGGCAAAAGAATTATGCACATGAAAATCAGAATTAGAATGTTTTCTCTTCTTACAGCAATAGTGTTGACTATATCTATTTTTACAACAAAAAGTACAATGAAGCACATTGGACACAACATTAGCATTCATAGACTCAACTTGAAGCTTAGGTTTGGATGTAGACAAATTCAAGTTCTTGGGTTTAACAAACACAGTTTGACCCTTTGATAATGACCCAACAAAACTTAATCCAGTCTTGTCTCATACAGGCTTCCCAACACTAATCATGTTATCAAGTTTAATCTGCCCCAGAAGTAAAAGAAATTAATTTCTCTTATGATTTTTTCAGTTTAGGCTCAAGTAGCAACACGAACATCTTTAGCAGAAACTTGACTTTACCTTGAAGATTTAGAATTTCTATTTTAATTTCTTCAATCTTTTTCTGGATCTTCTCAGTTTCATCTATTAGAGATTCTTTTTCACTTTATACCATCTCCAACTGCTTGGTTTGCTTTTAGTAGGCTCTCTTGATCTTGATAGTTTCTGTGAACAACTCCTCAAAAGCCTTGGACAGTTCTTTCTTGGTTGGTTCTTCTTTTTCTTCATCTTCTGAATCATCAGACCCAACTTGGCTTAGGGTTGTAAACTTCTCTATTTCATTTACATTAGAATAATGATTATTAGCAGTATCTTCATTCACTAAAGCAACAAAAGCAAGAGAATTATTTTCAACAGAAGAATCACTATCAGAGTTAGAAGACTCAAACTCAGAAATAATAGCTCTCATGACTTTCTTTTTAGTGGTTGAACTTATCTTTGCTCTAAAGCTATTTTTCTTAGGACTTGGACATTGATTCGATTTATGACCTTTACCACCACATGTCCAACAAGTGACCTCAGTCTCCTTAGAGACATCTTCTTTCTCTTTCCTTTCCTTACCTTTGGATGATGAACTTTGATTCCAAAATTTAAAAGAATTTTCTTTTCTATGATTTCTATCTTTTCCATATTTAAGGATCTTCCTAAATTTCCTATCAAAGAGTGCAACATCATTATCTGAATCATATTCAAAACTTTCAACTTCAGATTTTTAAGAATTTAAAACATTTGACAAACTTAAAGACTTAGAAGTCTTTGAGGTTTTTAAAGCTAAATTTTTTTATTTATGAAGCTTTGGATATTTCATCTCAAAAGTTTGAATTGATACAACTAACTCAGCCACCTCCATTAAATTTACATCTCTACTTTCATCTAAGGCTTCCAACTTAGCTTGGAACCTATCAAGCAATGATCTCATGATTTTTCTGATAATCTAAAAAGATTGAATTTTCTCACCAAGGTTAGCACTATTTTGAACAATACCATTAAGTCTAGAATAAAAATCAGAAAACATCTCATTTTCATCCATTCTAATTGTTGTAATTTCAATGGCAAACATTTGTAACTTGGATTTTCTTACCTTGGTGACCCTCATGAGTTACCTGTAAAATATCCTATGCTTTTTCGAAATGGAACATGCAAAAATTCTAGTAAATTCAAAAGGAACAATAAAATTAAATATAACATATAAACCCTTATTGTTATTGTTAGCATCTTCATGCTGAGCATTAGACCATATTGCTTTATCCTTTTCTACACTCACAGCAGTATCACCAGTACCAGTGGTAGTAGTAGGAATTTTATAACCATTCTCAACAACCATCCAAACTCTCTCTCTTTTAGATTTCAAAAAGGCTTTCATGCGAGACTTCCAGAAAGTATAATTTGAACTATCAAACAAACAAGTTCGTTGAATCGATCCACCCTCTTTCATATTAGATTCCATAATAACTTTTGATAACAAAAATAAATTTTTATTTTAAAAATACTTTGCAAGGAACTACTCACAAATTAGAGAACATTGCTCTAATACCAATTGTGAGTTCGCGGTGCGGAAGTGGTTATGAAAGTAAATTAAAACCTAAAGGGGGGTTAATAGGTTCATTTGCTTGTTTGCTTAATTTTCCAAATTAATTTAATTTAAGTCCAATTAAAAATTAACCAAATAACTGTAGCAAGTAAATAACTTAAAGTACAAGTAAAGTAAAGAATGCACAAGATATACATGAAAAATCCAGACTGGGAAAAAACCACGGGAGAGGCAGAAAGTCTCAGAAAACCAATCCACTATAATGAAGTAAAGTACAGCAGACTCTATCTCAGACTCACACATTTCTTCACTCTGTCAAGAATCTGATGCGGAATACCTCAAGTTTACAATTGCAACTTCAGGTCCAACTATTGCAGACTTTCGATTAACATCACAATCCTTACAGAAATGTTGCTAAAAGAACAAAAATACTCAGCAACTATTCTGTTCCCTTCGTAGTGCGATATGATTACCTTTCTTCTTCAGTAAGTAAGAGAAGAACCAGAAATCTAATGCTCTGATCAGTGAATGATTTGATGCAGTCTCTGAGCAGTCAATCAGTGATAGGTGTTGAATGTTACACATTCTAGCCTCTTAACTTATGTATTTTATTCTCTTAGTAATAGATTATTTTATTATTTTACTTTGTTTTACTATTTTCTGTATTTTTAGGGCCTTAATGATTATTTCAGTTAAAACCATGATTTTTGGGCTTTTAAAGAAGACATCCAAGATGGTTAGATGAAGCTTACATCAAAGAAATTCATTCAACCATTTATTTCAACTGAAATCAGCCCAAGGAAGAGGTCCAAGAGAATTACAACTGCTTAAGAAGGTTTCGGGCCTGAAGCCCAAATCTGCGTATAATACAATCTTAATCCCGTTTTGGAAAATGGACCAGAAGTGTTATTTTTGAGCCTCAAATTGACTTTATTTTTTAAAAGGTTGAACAAAATTCAATTCTGCACACTTTTGTATTTCACAAAAATTCTGTGAATTAGACTTCTAGTGGGTCAAAAGTTGGGCCGAACGTCAGCAGAAAAAACCCACCTAATTAGTGCTGTGGGAAAACCTAATTAATTCCTAATTGGATTAGGACTTTGGTGTATTCTCTTAGGGTTTAAAGTGAAGAATTAGAGGCTGAGTTGGGGGGTGATTAGGGTGATTGGAGAGATTAGAGAGTCTGAGAGAGCTTTGGATAGAACAGAAGACATACTTTACAGAGCCATTGGAGAACGAAGTCATACATATAATTCATGAAGATGATGTCTTCTTTCTCAAGAGTTGAAGCTTCTTCTTCTACCATGAGCGGCTAGTTCATCCACTAGGGTTTTGACGTAGCCCTAACAAAGCATCAATGGTTTGATTGTTTTAATTATTGGGGACCTTTATATACATGCATAGATTGTGTAATTTAGAGGATTCTTATTATAGAATTGAGCAATAGAAGTCTTGTAAATTCAGTTTCAATGATTTCTTATCTTGTCTTAGATATTTAGTTGTTGTTATTGAACTCAATCTCTCATATTTTCTGTGATCATGAGAGCGACTATTACATAATGGTAATCACTGAATATATCATTAAAAGCTTTGATGGATTATGCCTAGAGAAGATGAACCATACTGCACCCTAGATTAGAGTAGTTAGGCAAATGGCCCATGCCAATCGAAGATAGTCCATGACTTAGCCTTAATCATATGTTATCTTCTTGACGGATGAAGGTGAGCTTGTAGCCACCGACACCACTTATGCATGATGTAATCCCCCATAGTTGATTCAATTGACCATTGATTGTGGAGTTAGTGGTGAAGTCAAATACTCTAGATTTCTCTTATATTTTCTTCACTTTCTATTTACTTTGATTTATTTTATTTTACTTTTTAATTAGTTTAGTTTAAAAATCAGAATTCTTTTCTCTTAAATTTAATTAGAATTAATTTCATATTCCAATTAATCAGACCATAATCCTTAAGGTTCGACACCCCTTTCGATAGCCCTATTCTGCAAGGAATTCGTTCTATTGCGAAGTGTGGTAATTTTTAATTGATACACTTATTGAGTCACACTTACACACGAATCAATCAGTAGTAGAACACTATCCTAAATATCACTCATGAAGTATAGATGTGTGCTCTCTAAAATATATTTCCCTAATTATACTATATATACTTTCTCGCTCTAAAAATAATAATTTTTTCAGACATAATTGTAGAGAAATCATATATACATATATATAGGCAAAGAGGTCCTAATCCTACTTGGAAAATGCTTTTAACACCAAAATACAACTCTCCTAGAAGTTTCAAACCCAATAGGAATCAGAATTTTCATCAGAATTTATTTCTAATTTGGAACAGGCTAAGTGGGACCGGTGCCCAATTAGTAGGACCGGTGGGACTTTGTAAAAACCATCAGAAACTAAAAGTACCAAACAAAGATTGGCCAATCCTAAAAATTAGAGACCGATCCTATTTTGAAAAACTCTAAAAATTTCCCAGAACCCTAGTTTTCCAAAATAGACTCAAAAATATATAGTGCAGAGTGTCCTCACCATACTTACTTATGTTATATGGTGTTCTTACTGATTTAACTGCTTCCATACACTTGAGTATCAGCTCAAAGTTGATCGATTACATAAAATAACAAGAAAATTACAACTCGATCAATCAAGCTCTGATCACCAAAATATGCCAATTACTATATATTTATGTGTGTGTGTGTGTGTGTTTGACAGTCTTTTGCTATATTTTTTTGTTTCTTGTTTGGTTTTCATGTGAAAATTATAAATGATGGTGGCAATTGACATTTCCTAATTTTTTTTAAAAATTTTTTATGGAGAAATACTTTCGAAGAACATCAAGGTTAAGAGCCTCTATAGAGAAAAATAATGACAGTTTAAAGAAAAGTCATTTTGAGTCCTCTGACATGAATTCTGAGAATCTTCCAGCAGATCCAGGACTATGACCTCGAATCTTGGATTTAAAATCCTGATACCAAAATTGAAGATCATATCTTCAAAAGGGTTTCTATCAGCTTAGAACTCATTCTTTTCCTTATAAGGATTTAGGGAATAGGTAACGACGATTTAACTCTGGTTCGTTTACTGATTTTCCTTGGCTAGAATATAGCATAGCCAAAGATGCAAAATTTTGCCTAAGCTGCTATCTTTTCAAGCCAAATATTAGGGAACAAACAGGAGGTAACTTTTTAGTGGGTGAAGGGTTTTCAAATTGAAAGAAAAAATATTAGCTCAAAACTCATGTTAGAGGCCCCAATAGTGCCCACAACCAAGCTTTGAGATCAAATGAAGCTTTGATGAACCAAAAGCAACACATTTAAATAGTTTTCTCTAGGTAGTTGGATCAAGCAAGAGATGAATATCAAACTTGTTTGAATGTACCAATTGAATTTGTCCAATTCTCTTCACCAAGGACTTGCATTTCGTGGCCATGATGAATCTAAAGATTCAAACAATCAAAGGAACTTTCTTGAACTTTTGAGATACACTGCCTATCAGAATGAGGATGTTAAGGCAGTTGTATTAGAAAATGCCCCTGAAAATATGAACTTAACATCACTTGAGATTCAAAAAGACATTGTCAATGCCACTGCAATAGAGATCATTTATGTTATTATCAAAGACATTGAAGATGCATTTATTTATTTATTTTAGGTGATGAATCTTGTGACATATTGTTAAAGGAGCAAATGACAATTGTGTTGTGTTACGTGAATAATGGGAGTATCATTGAGTATTTCATTGGTATGGTACATGTTATAGATACAACTACTCTTTCACTTAAGACAACGATTGATAATGTATTTTTTTAAATGGATTGAGCATTTCTAGACTATGTGGATGATGTTATGATGGGGCTACTAATATGTAAGACAAATTTAATGGTCTCAAAATGCTTATTCTGAAAGAGAATGAATTTGTCTTTTATGTTTATTGTTTTGCTCACCAACTTCAGTTGGATTTTGTTGCTATAGGAAAGAATCATGGCTAGATTTTAACCTTTTTTGTATTTGTTGCTAATGTGGTGAATGTAGTTGGAGACTCATGTAAATGTTGTGATATGCTTCAAAAGAAACAAATTGTCAAAGTTATTGAGAGATTTAACAATGGCAAGCTTTCAAGTGGGAAAGACGTAAATCAGAGTACTTCTCTTATACGTGCAGGAGACACCCATTGGGGATAACATTATGGTATTTTAATTAGTTTGATTACAATGTTCTCATCTATAATTAGTGTTATTGAGATTATTGAAGTGGATAGACTGAAATCCGATCAAAGAGGTGAAACAACTATTCTGCTTGGGTCAATACAATCCTTTAATTTTGTATTCAGTCTTGATTTGATGAAGACAATGCTGGGATTTACAAATAAATTGTCAAAAGAACTACAAAGAAAATATCAAGATATCGTGAACGTCATATCTTTAGTCAAAGTATGTAAACAACGTCTATAAATGATGAGTGAGGATGGATAAGATTCTTTACTTGATGAAGTTTCTTCTTTTTATGAGAAACATGGGATTAATGTTCCCAACATAGATGATGTGTTCTTTGTTTAAGGACAACCACGAAGTAATGTGCAAGAAATGAAAAACTTGCATTACTATCGTGTTGAGTTGTTTTATTCTATCATCAATATGCAACTTCAAGAACTAAATAATCATTTTAGTGAGGCAAATACTGAGTTACTTCTTTGTGTGGCATGACTATGTCCAGATGATGCATTTTTTGCTTTTGACAAGCAAAAGATAATTTGCCTTTCTAAATATTATCGAAATGAATTTTTTGCAAATAAGCTCATAGAACTTGATATTCAGCTTCAGATTTATATTCTTGATGTGTGCTCTACAAAAAAAAGACAAGGTGTATCTATTGTTGTATTTGCTTTTGACGTTCGCATTGTTTTTACTAGTCACGACTGCCACTTTGGAGAGGGCATTTTCTGCTATGAACATTGTAAAGAATGAATTACTTAATCGAATGGGAGATCAATTTATGAATAATAGCTTGGTTGTATAAATCACTCCGCCTGTATTTTCTTACACAGCCAATCCTAAGCCTGAATAAAAAATGAGGGTTGCGTTAGGTAGCTTGACAGCCGGCATAAAACTATGTCATGACCAATATGAACATGGATCCTATAAATACATGAGTAAATACTAGGGTATTCCCTTAAGCGACGCGTTGTATGAGCTTCCGAATGCTTCGAAAAATGGGAAAGGGGTGTTGCGTTGACGCTTGGGTGCGGTAAAAAATCAGCAAGGGTTCTTGTATTTTTCTGGACTAGCACGGGTAAAGAAGTTTGCCCATGATACTAGGCTTAGGATACAGACTTGGAATATAGGAACTTTGATGGGTGAGGGAATGGAGTTACTAGACACTATGGTTAGAAGAAAGATTAATATTTTATGTGTACAAGAAATAAAGTGGGTAGGGGAAAAAGCTAGAGAAATGGAGTATGGATAATCATAGAGAAAAACTTTAAAGATGATGTAATAACAGTTATTAGAAAAGAAGGTAGGATCATATTAGTAAAACTCGTATTAGGAGAAAATATAGTTAATATAATTAGCGTATATACACCCCAATTAGGACTAGATGACAATATTAAAACACTTTTTTTGGGAACATATGGACGAGTTGATGAAAGTGATACTCGAAGGAGAAAAAGCGTATATAGGAAGAGATTTTAATAGTCATGTAAGAAAAGTGAGTGGAGGATATGAAATGGTACATGGTGGGCATGGATTTGGAGATAGAAATCATGTTGGGGAGACTATCTTAGATTTTGCGGTAGCATATAATCTTATAATTAGGAATACATTTTCTATAAAGAGAGATGAACACTTAATAACCTTTAAAATTGGTTCAAATATGAGCCAAATTGATTTCTTTTTAACTAGAAAGGTAGATAGACTAGCAAGCAAAGATTGAAAGGTTATTTTCGAAGAGAGTTTAACCTCACAACATAGGCTCCTTGTTTTAGATATATGTATAAAAAAGGGCAACCAAAAAGGAGAAAAAGAACCATAAAACCAAGGACTAGGTGGTGGAATTTAAGAGGGCATAAAATGAATTTATTTAAAAATAATATGTTAAAAGAAGCAACAAGGAATGTAGAAGATGAAACAAACTTAATGTGGAATAAGATGGCTACATATATAAAAAAGAGTAGCAAAAGAAGTTTTACGATAATCAAAAGGAATGGGACCGTCATTTAAAGAAACTTGGTGGTGGAATGAGGAAGTTCAAAAATCATAAAAACAAAATGGGAATGCTATAAAGTTTGGCAAAAAGACTGGGAATAGTAAAACCTTTAACAAATATAAAAAAGTAAATAAAGAAGTTAAGAAAGTTGTAAGTGAGGCAAAACATAGAGCATATGATGATTTTTACTCACAACTAGGTACAAAAGATGGAGAAAAGAATATATATAAACTTGCCAAGCTAAGTGAGAGAAAATGTAATACCTCGTAATTTTGGAGGTCATTTCATTTTAATTTAAATGCTTTATTTTTTTTTTATCAGTTAAATTGAATTGCTTTAGTGGTTAAATTAAATTTCTTGGAGTGCTTTAAATATTTTGGGGTTGTTTATTTTATTTTATTTTATTTTGTTGGACTAGGTCTTTTTTTTTCCTTTATTTTAATTTTAGATTGGGCTAGGGAGAAATTTGGGTTGAGTTGGGCTGGAATACCTGGGCTATGTGTATTCTTATTTTGATGGGCTAGGGTTTATTTTTACTATTTTTTTATTTTAATTATTTTGAAGTTTAATTAGTTTTCTAAGGAAAAAAAAAAAGATAAAAGAAAAGAAAAGAGGATTAGGATTTCTGTCGTTTACACGCACATAGACTGAAAGAACGTTGACGCAAGAGAGAAGGAAAAGAATGAACGATTCAAAGGGATGAGTTCTTGTTCGTCAAAAAGGCACGTTCGAACTCTTCTCTTCCCTTTTAAACCAGTAGACATAATTTTTCTTTTATATATATATTGCTTGAATATGTATTAATGTATATAATTATGAAATTGTAAGATTATGCATGCTAAGGGTGTTTCTATGAATTAAACATGAAAAATCTGTGGGTGATTTTTCACAAGTGTACGTATGTATGTATATATGACTGTATAGGCAGATATGTATATATATATGAAATTTGTGTTTAATGTAATTATCAGTTTCGAAAGTTTTATTCCGATCAATAGGTAGATCTTGTTCTCCCGAACAATCCTTGAAAGTTTGGTTGCGTACCATTGGGTAGATTGATGGGAAATTGGGCTTGAATTTTTTTGATTTTTAAAACTTGAATTTGGGCATTTTTGTTTAGGCTGCGAGAGGGGCGATTTTGGTACCAATGCATAGTTTAGATCAAGAGCAGTTGAATGGTATATTCATAGGCGCAATTCAGTGTCTGGAGGTGGCTGAAAAATGGCTGGAAAGTTTCGGTAATGTGGCTGTTATGTGAGTTGCAGAGAAAAACAAAGAAAAAAAAGGGAAAAAGAAGGGTGAGGGCAGTGCCTTCCACGTGCGCTGCCAGTGCTTGGGGGCGTGTGCCACCGGCGCTGGCAAGCACCGAGGATGGTGGCAACTGGCCCCACTCCTCAGGCCCAGTTTGGGCCAAGTCCGGAGTATTTTTATATATTTTTTTAAAAATTTTAAATTAATTTTTAAATACAAAAAGCAATTTTTTAAATTGTTTTTAAATTCCATAAATTTTTTGAAAAATTTTGGTAATCTTTTGGGGATAGAATGCATTTGGGTTTTAAATATCAAGTCAAAATGAGGTTCCCTTGTGGTTAGGTTAGTATAAAAAGTGTGCCTCAAAATTTTTATTTTTATTTTCTTTTAGTTTGGAAATATTTTGAAATTTCTAAAAAATTTCAGAAAATTCCAGAATAATTAAGTAGGGTTCTTAATATATAATAAAATAGGCCTAGAAACCAAAGTTAGAACTAGGTTTAGATACTCTCGGTGATTAAGGTACGTTGTGGGTTTGATTGCGTGATTGCTCTTTTGATTGTTGGTTATATTTCTTCTTCATTAACTATATGCTTTGAAATCATTACTAGTCATGGGTGTTTATATTTTATGCCTTTGGTTTGAACTTAAAAAATAGGTTCTAAAATTGTACGATAGGGGTTAAGTTGGAACGGTATATAGGAAGACTTCTATTTGGAAACATGAGATAGATAAGGAAATGAAATACACACACACATATATATATATATATATATATATATATATATATATATATATTTGTTGTCCCTCATATAGAGGGTATGTTTACCGGTTCTCTGATTGGGTTGTAGTAGAGAGAACTTGTTCGTGGGTTTAACCCACTTTGTTGCTATTTCAGGTCCTAGGCCAGTTCCATCGCTAGGATAGAGTCGTGGGTTGGTAGATTGTGGCAAACTGCTTCTCTCTTATCAATTTTCAAAGTAGGGTCCTTTTCTTTCTTGATGTTCTACATATGAACTATAATATCCTTAAAAAAAAAATGAAATCTATATAGTGTATAATATACGTATATAATTATATTATTTTAATTTTTGAAATAATAAGTGATGGAGATAAAATAGGAGTCCTTTAAAGTTCAAAAGACCCCTTATATCTCTTAAGTATGATAAACGTCTCTGATATAAACTTTTGATATAATATTATATTTAATATATATAATATTTTATTGAAACAAATAGATCACGGATATACGTTGAACCTCTGCAATAGCTGGAAGGAGAAACGGTGATCGAAGAATTGTATAAAGAGAGTTAGTGATTGGAATAGCGGAGATTGGACTAGCAATCATAGGCAAATCGATTCATTTTATATATTTATATATAACTGAGACTTGTCGTTTAATTAGAAGTTTAAAATATTTGATCATGCTGACACCTTAGGGTTACGTTTAACGTATACGGTAATTTTCATTGATTGCATGAGTTTTTCTGAATAATAAATTGTTTACTAGATTAAATATGAGATCATAGTGTTTAAATATCGATAAATTATGAATAGGGAAAACCTTCTGAAATATGTATGCACCCATAGGAATGAATCACGTGTTTGAAATAATAATATTTTGGATCATGAATTGTTGTTGAGTTTGGTGTAAAAGAACGTGTGAATTTGGTGGTGATTACAAAATACATGAACTGTTAGTAGCTTCTGTGTAAAAAAACATGTGAATTTGATGTTGGGCAGTTTTAAATATTGAAGGTTACGCATTGAAATAAATGTTATGGATTTAGTGGATTTATTTATCGTTATCAGTGGTGGAGAATGGGACTCAAAGTAGTTATTGAAATGATATATATATATATATATATATATATATATAATTATTCATGTATACAGTTATAAAAAGAAATGAACCCTTCTAGGAATAGTGCATGCCTGAGATTAAGTTATGCTGAAGTACAATTTGGATATAAAAGTTAAGCCTTCAGCTAATTATTTACTATTTTATGAGCTGAACCAATGGTTGTGTAGTGGAATCTGAAAGATTGATATGCTGGGGTATGTATAAGATAAACCTTTAAACGTAAACAAGATATATATATTTGCATAACTCATATACATTGATATATAACTTAAAATACAGTAACGTGTTTTTGGGTCAGCTTTATTGGTAAATAAATAGGACTATGTTTGTTTTCCTTAAATACGGTTTTAAGTTAACTTGGGTAGCTGGGAAGAGTAAAATGGTGGAACCAGTGTTCTGTATCTTTTTACTTTAGAACAGTGGCACGGTGGAACTAGTGTTCTGTATATTTACTATAGGAAAGTGGCGCGGTGGAACCGTATATTTACTTTAGGACAGTGGCCGTATGTGTATCGAAATGTGAAAATTGGGTTTGATAAAGGTTAATGGCTTAGCTTCTGTAATGTTTGTTGTTGTTCTTTGAGGCTAAGAGTGACACTCAAAGTGGGTTATACATTTGCACGTGAAATGAGTTGCCAACAGAACTGGTCATTTATAAGGAATCTATTTACCACCCTAATATTTCTGTTAGTGTATAGATATATCCAGATATTGCTTGTATAATATTCTGGACATTTTATTGTATAGAAGAGAGACTTATTTTTGCATTCTTTTATTCAAGTTTAATGAAAATTAGAGGAAAATAGTAAAAATATTTCTAAAATTATGAAAAATTCCTGTATATTGTATTTCAGTTTAGTTAACTCAAATTTGCTGAAACATGTGAAATTATATTAAGTAAGGAATGGATAATGGTGAGTAGTCGAGAAGTAGACTGGGACTATTCTTATGATGACTTTCTTAGGTATGGTCAAGAACCTGCCTATTAGGAATGCACTACCCTTTTGTTATGGCCATTGGGCTCAGCATGCCCTTATTATGTGGACGTGGTCCGGGACCATCTGGGTGAGTAGACATATAACCCAGCCACATGTGTGTTTTCGATAGTCTGGGACTATGCGATGCACACCATCAATTAGAGGGGAGCCTGGGTCTCATGTGAGATAAGTGGATTTTAATATTAGTTAATCAAGATGGTTAACAAGTTTATGGTGTGAAATTGTGAAAATTGTGTTCTGTTTTATGTTTTGGTAATTGTGAAATATGAGAATTTATGACCTAAGAAGAATATATGTAATTAATGCATTTTGACGAGTTACTTTTATATATGGAAATATAAGATGAGTCGATTTGCTGAGCAGGGAATGTGTTTAGCAATCCCTTGTTGAGCTTGTGAGCTCACTCCATAACAATTTTCATGTACGTTGATTGGAACGTGATGGATTCATGTGAGCCAGATGGAGATGATTTTGCTATTTTCTTACTTCTTTGTAGTTCAATAAAGTTGATATGAACTTATGTAATAATGTCGGAGATTTTTTAAGGATTGTATTAGATGATGCTACATTTGTTTTGTAGTTATTTATGTTTTCAATAAAAATTCTTTTTGGGAGAATTATATTATATTGTGTGAGGTGGTTGTTGTTGTAAATCACGCACTTTATTTAAGTATAGGACCAATGTTTCTAATGATAGGAAATGAGGAGGATAAGATTTCAAAGTTTGTGCGGGGTTTAGCTTCTAACATCAAGAAGATGGTTATCGGGCAGGGATTGACAAGATACTCGGATGTTGTACAATGTGCCATGAGGCATGAGGAACATAACATGGAGTATCAGAGACAGAGGGAGAAGAAGGCAGAACAAAAAGGCAAAAGGAAGATTATTTCAAATTCTCAACCAAATAAGAGGGGACAGCAACAGTAACAACCTCAAAGAGATAGGCAAAGTTAGACATGGCAGAGAAGTAGGCAAGATTGGTGAGCAGGGAAATGATAGAGAGTTAGTGGAGGTGAACAGTTCACAGCTTTAGTGCCAGCTACACCTCAGAATATATAGCCACATCAATTTCTTGAGCATTGCTACAATTGCCATGAGAAGGGACCCATGGCTTGTTGTTGTACCAAACCACGTAGAGATGCTACGCCACTTGCTATAGAAGGTACACTTACTATATATGACAATATAGCTAGAGTATTGTTTGATTCAGGTTCTTCATATTCTTTCATTGCCTTGTCATTTGTGAACACACTTGAATTAGAACCTGAACTTATGAGTGATATCTTACCTTTTATGACTCTACTTGGAAGCACGACGACACTTGATAGGGTGTGTCGAGCATGCCCTATTAGGATTGGGGAGTTGGAACTTCCTACTAATTTTATTGTACTGCAAATGAGAGAGTTTGATGCTATATTGGGTATAGATTGGTTGGCAAGATATCATGCCCAGTTGAACTACCATGAGAAGATAATTGTCGTCTCACTTCCGAGATAGTTACCCTATCAGTTTAGGTGTGAAGAGTTTGAGGGTATTATGACCATGGGGTTTCTTGGCCATATTGATATGAATACGCAACATATGACTATGGAACAAATTCCTATTATTTCAGAGTATGTTGATGTGTTCCAAGATATTCCGAGTTTGCTTCCTAGGAGGGTAGTAGATCGTGGGTTTATTTGGCCTAGTACATGACAAGTGCACAAAACATGTTATTTTATATCTCAAAATAAGTCTTTAATTACTCTTTTACTTTATTTAAATATTCTTATCTTTGCATTTTGTGTTTTCTAGGGGTTGATTTCCAAATAAGAAGAAAAACAGCAAAAAAAAGGCCTAAAAATGATATATATAGCCAAAGATGAGCATAAGAAGAATTTTAGGAGAGATGGTATTTTGTGCAATCTACTTCACAAGAGGTCACAAGTTCAAAACTTTGCAAAATAATTTTTACACGGGTACGCCTGCAGTCCAGAATTCAAATTAAAGACATGGAGATCAAATATTAGATATTTAAATTTCAAAATTTTGTATTTTGAATTTTTGTTTTTAAATTTTGAATTTTGTATTTTGAATTTTTGTTTTTTGTATTTTGAATTTTAAATTTTAAATTTTTCCCACCTAAATCATTCCCCTCTAACTCTATAAATAGGGGGTCTTAGGAATGGTGAAGGGAGTTAGAAAATTGTAGAGAAATTATAGAAAAAATAGTGTAATTGTTTTCTTGATTCAATGAAGAATAATAGTATCATTTCTATTTGTATATTTTCTGTTGATATGCAAGTGTAAGCATCCTTCCCAAGGGAGTGATGAAGCCACCATGACTGAGATATAAGTGAGTTATTTTATTTTCTTGTCTATTTTTTCTTCCCAAGAGCATTCTTCTGCTCTTCTATTCTGAATTTTTATTTTCTAAAATTAGAGGGAGGATTCTTCGTGTTTGCCAAACAATGGTAATTCGAAGAATGCCTACCTCTGTTTACCTAGCCAATGAACATCAGATTAAGTAAAGAAATGTCTCTCTCATATTCATATATAATCAAGTCATTCTTTTTTATTCCATATTTTCCTTCATCTTTTTATTCCATATTTTCCTTCATCTTTCCAAGTTCTAATTGGATTGGTGAAGTGTATTGATTATTGGAGGAAAGACTTGATAAGAATATTAGAAACTTCATTTATATGGATCCATGGTGGTGAATTCTCTTTCCTTGAGATTTGTCCAATCATTTGATCAAATACATTTAGTATTAGTTTTTATTATTAGAAAAAAATCAGAAGTTTATTTTTTTAAAAAAATATTTATTCTTCATCTCAAGAGATTTAGGTTTTTAATTTTAGATTTGTTACTGATTCTCACTTAAGAGTGTTTCGACCCTGCTTACTACTATACAATTTTTAGTAAAGTTTTTGCAGGTTTTGTTATTTTTGTACAAAATGTAGAAAAGCAATGACAAACATCCACAATTCTACATTTGTCAAATGGCGCCGTTGCCGGGGACAACCATCCATTATTCTACACTCGTCAAATAGCGTCGTTGTCAAATCAAATTTGAGAATTCGAACCCAAATATTCAACACTACAATTTTTTTGGGAGCCCACCCAAACTTTCTTTCCCTCCCTTCTATTCATATTATTTTTTAGTTTCTTATTATTATTATTATTATTATTTGACGAAAAGAACAATATATATATATATATATATTTTTTTTTTTTTCAATGGCAGGTTCTTATGATGCACTGCTTATGTTGATGCCACCATCAGACACTCTTACAAGAGGAACAATAGCTTTGTCATCCAAGTAAATACCTAATTCTTTTACATCATTTTTATTTTCTTTTTAAATTAGGAAAACATTGTATTTTTTTTTAGGTTGATAACTTTCGCATGCAAACTCTAGAATAGAATAACTTAGAAAATATCCATAAGGTCACACTTTCTTCATTTTTTTTCTTTTATTTTTTGTTCCTTTTGTTAAAAAGAAGAAGAAGAAGAAAAAAGACCACACACTCAGTCATTGTTTTTTTTTATTGCTTCTTTTGTTTGTGCATCTTTAAATTAACATTTTTTTTAATTTAGTATTTTTGTAGTAATGCACTTTTTGTCATTTAAAAATATTTATAGAAGTAGAGCTAACTCTTGGTAACTCCAGTGAGCACCTTCCAACTTCAAAATGTCTAGGAAAGTTCTGTCTAAGGAGTGTGGACGTTCCGTCATTAAGCAGACCAAGTGCCTCTCCACACTTTCCTGGGAACTTTCCTAGTTGTGTTTTTGGTATACCTTAATTGGTAATCCTAGAGTTACTCTAACAAAAAAAATTATAGTAGGAGTTGTATTTATTTGTTAAAAAGAAAAAACTTACATTTTCTCATACATAATCTTGAACATGATTACTCACGCTTCATTTTTGTTTAATGAAAAGTTAAAGCAAATCAATTCATTCTGATTAGGTGATATTCTTCCAACCTTCTATTTCTGCTTAATTGTTATTTTGTCCAAACATTGAGGACAATTTTGAATTTAGGTTTGGGGGTATGATATTAATTTTTAAAATTTTCAAAAAACGTTGAATTTGCAATGTTTTGAAAAATGTTTTGTGATAATGGAAATTTTCACACTATGATTTGATTTCTTTTAATATTAAATGTGTATAAATATTTAAAATAAAATATTTAAGCTTTAGTGCATGAATAAGTTCATAAAAGTTAAGATTTTATCCAATCTTTCAGTTAGAACAATTTCATGAATTTCTAAAACTCAGAAAAAACAAAATTCACTAAAGCCCCATAATACGATTTGAAATTGGTAAGTGAATGCATTTTAAAGATCTTACGAATAAAAGTGGAGATTTAACCCAGTAAGTTATTGTACCATTCTTTTTATTTTGAGCATTATATGCTAATTACTCTATTTTTTCTTGAAATCCACATAATTTTGTTGATTAGTCTCATTATTTCATTCTTTTGGTCAAATATTAAGAATTCACCATGTTATGCCACATTTGTTTTTTGTTTTTTGAGCTCATGTATGTTGAAGAACTATACCTATCCTTAAGAAATGATTTTAGGCCATCTCTCTTTATTTGAGCCTTTCAAATTTTATTTTTCTTTCTCTTTCTTAGTTATGAGTTACCACTTGTTAAACAGTTGAGCTTTTTGCCCATTCTTTCTTTTATAACCATATTTTTTATGATTTTTTGAGAATGGATGTGATAATAAGTGAAGCTTTTTGGTCTAGCCTTTCTTTTATAACCATTTTTAGGTTTTCCAAGAATGGATGTGATCAATGTACAAGCGGGTGAAAAAAAAAGAAAAAAAAAGAAGAAAAAGAAAAAAAGAGAGTATAATTGTTGATGAGATTTTGAGAAGTGTATATAAAAAGAAATGAAATAGAAAGTATTCAATTGACAAAATTTTGGAAGAAAAAATTGAAAGTAATATGCTCTAAGTGAGTTACTTCTTCCCAAACATTCTCGAATATACCTTACCATTATCATTATCACTTTTTTATCTTCTTTTTACCTAAAGTTACATCATCATAAAAGTCCTTTCTGATCTTAAGGATGGTATAGTTCGGATATGGACATAACTGAGTTATATTGTTGTGTGGTATAAATTCTTAATATTTGATATTCCCTTCATAAGATCATATGCATTTTCTTGAAAAATTCGTTCTTTATTGAAAATATGTGAGATAATTTGTATTTGTTTTACATTATTCTACTCACATATACTTGGGTGCAAAATTAGCCAATCTCTTAGTATTCAATTTTGAGTGACATATCATAAGTGAGATTTGAAATCAAAGCTAATTTACTAAGGAAATCTAAAATGCAGTTGCTTTAAAATTGAGAATTATATTATTGGTGGCTATTCACACACACACTTTGAGTCAAAAATAGTAATGAAATTTTGTAACTTTTGAATAGTATTTAATCTTTTCTTTTAATTTTTTATTACACACTAAAGTGGAATGATGGAGTACTTTTACACATTAATAGAGAAAAAAAAATCTTTGAGTGTTAATTACCATTTTTTTATGTTTGTAGGTATCATTACTGAAACCCTCACGAGGCTATAGCTCGTCCACTAGGGGTTTAACGTCTTATTGCATATGGAAAATGCAATTGAGAACAGTCTGCGAAAGTGGCACATCTTTAGTTAGGAGTTAAATAAAAGTAGCAGTTTTGTGCACTAATTTCTTTTGCTTGTATTTGTAGAGGACTAGCAAAAGCTCGTTTGGGGGTAATTTGATAAGTGCACAAAACATGTTATTTTATATCTCAAAATAAGTTTTTAATTACTCTTTTACTTTATTTAAATATTCTTATCTTTGCATTTTGTCTTTTATAGGGGTTGATTTCCAAATAAGAAGAAAAACAGCAAAAAAGGCCTGAAGAGGATATATATAGCCAAAGATGAGCATAAGAAGAATTGTATGAGATATGGTATTTTGTGCAATCTACTTCACAAGAGGTCTCAAGTTCAAAACTTTGCAAAATAATTTTTACACGGGAACGTCTGCAGTCCAGAATTCAAATTAAAGACATGGAGATCAAATATTAGATATTTAAAATTCAAAATTTTGTATTTTGATTTTTGTTTTTAAATTTTGTGTTTTAAATTTTGTATTTTAAATTTTGTATTTTGAATTTTTGTTTTTTGCATTTTGAATTTTGAATTTAAAATTTTGCCCACCTAAATCATTTCCCTCTAACTCTATAAATAAGGAGTCTTAGGGGATGGTGAAGGGAGTTAGAAAATTGTAGAGAAATTATAGAAAACATAGTGTAATTATTTTCTTGATTCAATAAAGAATAATAGTTTCATTTTTATTTGTATATTTTTTGTTGATATGCAAGCTTAAGCATCCTTCTCAAGGGAGTGATGAAGCCACCATAGCTGAGATATAAGTAAGTTATTTTATTTTCTTGTCTATTTTTTCCTCCCAATAGCATTATTCTACTCTTCTATTCTGAATTTTTATTTTCTAAAATTAGAGGGATGATTCTTCGTGTTTGCCAAATAATGGTAATTCGAAGTATGCCTACCTCTGTTTACCTAGCCAATGGGCATCAGATTAAGTAAAGAAATGTCTCTCTCATATTCATATATAATCAAGTCATTCTTTTTTATTCCATATTTTCCTTCATCTTTCCAAGTTCTAATTGGATTGGGGAAGTGTATTGATTATTGGAGGAAAAACTAGATAAGAATATTAGAAACTTCATTTATATGGATCCATGGTGGTGAATTCTCTTTCCTTGAGATTTGTCCTATCATTTGATCAAATACATTTAGTATTAGTTTTTATTATTAGAAAAAAATCAAAGTTTATTTTTTAAAATATTTATTTTTCATCTCAAGAGATTTAGGTTTTTAATTTTAGACTAGTTACTGATTCTCACTTGAGAGTGGTTCGACCCTGCTTACTACTACACAATTTTTAGTAAAGTTTTTGCAGGTTTTATTATTTTTATACAAAGTATAGAAAAGCAATGACAAACATCCACTATTCTACACTTGTCAGTACATCACCTTGGGGAACACTTGTTTTGTTTGTCAAGAGGTCACTCCGCCTATGTGTCGACTATCGTGCACTGTATAAGGTAACGATCAATAATAAGTATCCTTTTTCACGTATTGATGATTTGTTTAATCAGCTCGGAGGAGCACAGTTGTTCTCTAAGATTGACTTGAGAATTGGTTATCATCAGTTGAGGATTAAGGAGGATGATATTTCTAAGACTGTCTTCAGGACTCGTTATGGTCTCTACGAGTTCTTAGTTATGCCTTTTGGGTTGACTAATGCTCCAACAGATTTTATGGATCTAATGAATCAGGTGTTCAGACCATTTTTGGATCAGTTCGTTGTAGTATTTGTGGATGGCATTTTGATATATTCCAAGAGTAAGGAGGAGCATGAGCAGCATTTGAGCATTGCACTTCAGACTTTGCGTGTGCATCAGCTCTATGCTAAGTTTGAGAAGTGTGAGTTTTGGCAAGAACATATAAAGTTTTTGGGACATGTGATCTCTAGGGATGGAGTCTTAGTGGATTTTGCCAAGGTGGAGGCTGTGTTGAGTTAGAAATGGCCTACTATTGTCACCGAGATTCGTAGCTTCTTAGGTCTGGTAGGATACTATAGACATTTCATTGAGGGTTTCTCCAAGATTACTGCACCTTTGACTTGTTTGATTTGGAAAGATGTGAAGTTTGTTTGGGATCACCGTTGTGAATAGGCATTTGAGGAGTTGAAGACTAGATTGACTTCAATACCAGTTCTTATCATTCCTATCAGTGGTAAGGAATTTGTTATCTATACAGATGCATCACATCAGAGTCTTGGGTGTGTTTTGATGCAAGAGGGTAAGGTGGTGGCATATGCCTCTAGACAGCTTAAGCCACATGAGCAGAATTACCCTACACATGACTTAGAATTGGCGGCTGTGGTTTTGGCATTAAAGGTGTGAAGGCATTACTTGTATAGTGAGAAATTTGAGTTATTCTACGATCACAAGAGCCTAAAGTATCTTTACTCTCAAAAGGAGATGAATATGAGACAACGAAGGTAGATGGAGAAGATAAAGGATTTTGATATGACCCTCCGATATCACCCTGGGAAGGCAAATATGGTAGCTGATGCATTGAGCCAGAAGCCGAGAGGACTGGTTGGCTTTATGATGATACATGAGTGGATGATGTTGGAAGCATTAGTAGAGTTCTCCATTACGCTGACTTCTCATAGTGTAGGTACTCTTCTTTGTAGTTTGACAGTACAGCCGACCTTGATCAGTCGGATTATACAGGCACAGACTCAGGATGAGAAGGTATAAGCTAGAGTAGTTGAGGTTATTGAGGATGAAGGTAATGCAGACTAGATTCGTGGGGCTGATGGAGGTGTGAGATTTTGAGGTAGTGATCGGCGTTGAATGTTACGCATTCTAGCCTCTTAACTTATGTATTTTATTCTCTTAGTGATAGATTATTTTGTTATTTTACTTTGTTTTAGTGTTTTCTGTATTTTCAGGGCCTTAATGAGTATTTCAGTTAAAACCAAGCTTTTGGGCTTTTAAAGAAGACATCCAAGATGGTGAGATGAAGCCTACATCAAGGAGAGTCACTCAACCATTTATTTCAACTCAAATCAGCCCAAGAAAGAGGTCCAAGAGAATTACAGCTGCTTAAGAAGGTTTCGGGCCTGAAGCCCAAATCTGCGCATAATGCAGTCTTAATCCCGTTTTGGAAAACGGACCAGAAGTCTTACTTCCGAGCCTCAAATCGACATTATTTTCGCGTGGGGTTGAACGAAATTTGATTCTGCACACTTTTGTATTTCACGAAAATTCCGTGAATCGGACTTCTAGTGGGTCAAAAGTTGGGCCGAAGTCAGCAGGAAAAACCCACCTGATTAGTGCTGCGGGAAACCCTAATTAATTCCTAATTGGATTAGGACTTTGGTGTATTCTCTTGGGGAATAAAGTGAAGACTTGGAGGCTGAAGAGGGGGAGCTTAGACACAGAGATTGGAGAGTCTGAGAGGGCTGAAGAGAACAGAACATATTGCAGAGCCATTGGAGAACGAAGTCATACGCGTAATTCAGAAAGATGATGTCTTCTTCCTCAACAGTTGAAGCTTCTTCTTCTACCATGAGCGGCTAGTTCATCCACTAGGGTTTTGATGTAGCCCTAACAAAGCATCAATGGTTTGATTGTTTTAATTATTGGGGACCTTTATATACATGCATAGATTGTGTAATTGTGAGGATTCTTATTAATGAATTGAGCAATAAAAGTCTTGTAAATTCAATCTCAATGATTTCTTATCTTGTCTTAGATATTTAGTTGTTGTTATTGAACTCAATCTCTTTTGTTTTCTGTGATCATGAGAGAGATTATTACACAATGGTAATCACTGAATATATTGTTATGAGCTTTGATGGATTATGCCTAGAGAAGATGAACCATACTGCACCCTAGATTAGAGTAGTTAGGCAGATGGCCCATGCCAATCGAAGATAGTCCATGGCTTAGCCTTAATCATATGTTATCTTCTTGACGGATGAAGGTGTGCTTGTAGCCACCGACACCACTTATGCATGATGTAATTCCCCTATAGTTGATTCAATTGACCATTGATTGTGGAGTTAGTGGTGAAGTCAAACACCCTAGGTTTCTCTCTTATTATCTTCATTATCTGTTTACCTTTGATTTATTTTATTTTATCTTTTTAATTAGTTAAAAATCAGAATTATTTTCTTATAAATTTAATTAGAATTAGTTCTGTGTTCCAACTCATCAGAACATAATCCCTGAGGTACGATACCCATTCATTTCGATAGCCCTATTCTGCAAGGAATTCGTTCTATTGCGAAGTGTGGAAAATTTTAATTGATATACTTTTTGAGTCACACTCACACACGAATCAATTTTTGGCGCCGTTGCCGGGGATTATCTATTTGATTGATTGGATTTTACAGAATTAGTTTTAATTGGATTTTTAGTTTAGGAAATTTTTATATTTTATTTTTATTCTTGTTTTTGTTTTCTTTTCAGGTGCTTTTGGTAATATATGCAAGGTCGTCGTTCTGTGGCTGATCCTTTGATACCTCTTGATCCTGAGCCTGAACGTACTCTTAGACAACAGAGGAACATCCCTGTTGACACCAGTGTGCAAGAGGAAGAAATAATTGAAGACATGGCAGAAGAGAGGAATAATAACCTTGTTCCTAATGCTGATGGAGAAAGAGCTAGATTGCTTAGGGACTACTATGTTCCTGAGACATATACCTCGCCAGCAGGTTTTCAACTGCCCAATGTCACAGCACAGAATTATGAGATCAAGTCCAGCATTATTCAGATGCTACCATCTTATTTTGGGCTGACTGAAGAAGACCCTTACAAGCATCTGGATGACTTCATTGAAGTGTGCTCAACAACAAAAATTCATAACTTCTCTGAAGATGCTTTCAGGATGCGACTCTTTCCATTCTCTCTAAAGGAGAAGGCCAAGTATTGGTTTAGATCTCTACCGGCAGGCTCTATCACTACATGGACTCAAATGCAAAGTGAGTTCTTGAAGAAATATTTTCCGATAGGGAGGACCAATCAATTCAGACGTGCTATCACTGGTTTCTCTCAATTTGAGGGGGAACAATTTTATGAGACATGGGAGAGATTCAAGGACCTTCTTAGGAAGTGTCCCCATCACCAAGTTCTAAAGTGGCAGTTAGTGCAGTGTTTCTATGAGGGGCTAACAGAGAGTAACAGACAAATGGTGGATGCATCATGTGGGGGTACTTTCATGTTAAAAAGCGAAGATGAAGCATGGACTTTGTTCGAGAACCTTAGTGACAATTCTTTACAACGTGTGTCTTCATCTCGTTCGAGCAGACCATCCAATACAAGGAGGACAGATGATATTTATAAGATTGGTTCTGCGGATGCTATGTCTACCATTGTGGATGCTGTGTCACAGAAAGTGGTGCAACTCATGGCGGCTGGTCAAGTTCCTAATCCATCTTCATATCCTCCTATGTTTGAGCCATGTGATTTTTGCTCAAGTCCTCTGCACCATGTGAATAATTGCCCTTCACTTGGGCAGTTTGTCGATCTTCCACAAGGACAAGGGGCAGCAATACAGCCGACTTTTCATCCTCAAAACTATGTGCATCCACAACCATATGAAGCACAAGTTCCTATGCCACCAAAGAGTTCGGCTCTTGAAGATAAGATGATGCTTGCCTTAGCAAAACTTGACAAGCTTGACTCTATTGCTGAAGTACTTCAATCCACTGCTCAATTGGTACATTCTCACTCTCAATCAATTGCCAAACTGGAATCTCAGTTTGGACAACTTGCCAATGCCTTGAGTAAAAGAGAAGAGGAAAAGTTACCAAGTCAACCCATTGCCAATCCTAGAGGGATACATGATTCTTTGAGCAACCCACATCTTGAGGAGGTTCAAGCCATCACCACTTTGAGAAGTGGAAAAGTAATTGATAACAAGGTGGGGGAGAAGAAGAATGATCAAGAAGAGGTGCTCATGAGTCCAATTGCTGAAAATTTATATGAGTCCAAAGCTCCTTTCCCACAACGTTTAAGAGAAACATCCAAGTTGAGGAAACAAGGGGACAAGTTGCATGACATGATGGAGGTGTTTCGACAAGTGAAGATTAATATACCACTCCTTGATGCCATCAAACAGATTCCTCCTTATGCCAAATTCTTGAAGGACTTGTGCACTCAGAAAAGGAGATCAATGAGCCATGTGCCAAAGAAAGTGATGCTGCCACAACAAGTGAGTTCTATAATTCAGCAGTGCACTCCTCCTAAGTACAAAGATCCTGGTGCTCCAACTATCTCATGCATCATTGGAGAGCACCATGTTGATAAAGCTCTTCTGGATTTAGGTGCAAGTGTGAATTTATTGCCTTACTCGGTTTACCTGCAGTTGGGTTTGGGAGAATTGAAGCCTACCACGATGGTTTTACAGTTTGCAGATAGATCAACCAAACAACCTCGTGGGATCATTGAAGATGTCATCATCAAGGTAGATAAATTCTATTTCCCAGTGGACTTCATTGTTCTAGATACCGAGCCAGTGCATAATCCGAAGAGGCACATTCCAGTCATCCTTGGTCGTCCGTTTCTAGCTACTGCTAATGCTCGTGTTAATTGCAGAGCAGGGATCATGGATATATCATTTGGCAACATGAAGGTAAAATTGAATATTTTTAATGCCATTGAACATCCTCCAGATGAGAATGAATGTTTCTTCATAAATGACATTGATGATTGTTTGGAAGAAATTACTTCGGTTGTTCCATCTCAAGATATTGAGAAGTCCATTGAGGGGGTAAATGTCATATTTGATGTAGTGGCCATGAAAGATAAGCCACCTTGGAGGATTCCTCTTGAACCACTTCTCCCTATTTCAAACACTCCTTTGGTGCCATTATTAGAGTCTTCTCCATGGGTAAAATTGAAACATCTTCCGTTAAGGCAAAGGGATGTATTTTTCGAAGCCAATGAGACCATTCCGGTCACTTTGAGTTGGGCACAAGGAAGTGAGGATCATATAGAGGGGATGGTGTTAAATCTTCCCAAGCGATGTGGCATTGGGTGAACTCTCAATTGAAGTCGATGATCGTCGCCTACGGACGTTAAATTGTAGGGGTTGTATGTATGTCTATCCTTTTAATTTCTTTAGTTTTCTTTCTTTTAATTTTTAGTTCATGTTTTCTTAGTTTTTCTTTCAATATTAGGTATGTTTAGTGTATTTTCTTTGAGGTCTTGATGTCTTAGTTGCTTCCGAGGGATACCGGGAGGTGTGTCGGGGTATTTGGACCCAAAACAGGCGAAAAAAGGCCCTCTCGGTCGACCTTGGGCGATAGAGACTTCAAAAGTACCCTTCCCGGTCGATCTTGGGCGATGGACAGCCCAGTTCGGACCAGTAGGGGCGATCGATCGCCCCCCTGTAGGGGGATCGATCGCCCAGAAAAAAAAAAAAAAAAAAAAAAAAAAAAAAAAAAAAAAAAAAAAAAATTTTGCACCAGGTGGGCGATCGATCGCCCAAATGGTGGGGGATCGATCGCCCGAGAAAAAAAAAAAAAAAAAAAAAAAAAGAAAAATTAAAAAAAAAAAAAAAAAAAACAAATTTTTTTTTTTTTTTTTTTTCCTTTTTCCTTTTTCCCCTCTCTTTTGTATTCAATGCCTTTTGATCATTTTATTTTATTTTTTTTAATTTTATTTATTTATTTATTTTTATTTTTATTTTTCTTTCCCCTATTTTCACTTGGTCTTGGCGTTTAGTGGTTGTTTTGACAGGTTGTAACATCCAAGTTTGGGGGTGTGCTTGCATTGCCTTCATGCTAGTGGTGTGCTCTATTTTCTTGCCACTCATACTCCGAATTTCTGGTAACATCGTTCTTACTCTTCTCTTTGCTTTAATTGATAGTACATTGAGGACAATGTACAGTTTAAGTTTGGGGGTGAGGCGATGCCTATTTTTGTGCTTTATTGCAATATGGGGGGAAATTTGTGTGAAATTCTTCTTATATTAGGATTTTATTTTATTTTATTTTCTTAGTTTGTTTATTTTATTTTATTTTGTTTTATTTTTAGATAGTATGTTTTGACATGATTCAAAGGATTAATACCTTAGGTAGGTGCATAACTTGCAATTTTTGAGTATGTTTTGAATTTTTGAAACCTGTGATTTAAAGTATGTGGTTTTAATCATGGTTTGCAATAACATGTTTTGGGATGATTAATTCTAGTTTCCTTACATGCACAAATACACTAGCATAATCTTGTGGGGCATAAACTTTGGTTTTGAATTATTGAGTTACATATGCTTGATATTAATTAGTATCTCTTGAGAATGAGTACCGATAATGTGTTTTACTTGACTTCAATGAAAAAGAAAAAAAAAAAAAAAAAAAAAAAAGTGATGAATAAGCAAATCAATTTGATCCTTTTCATGAGTAACCGGGCCTCTATGCCTCAGGAAGCACGGAGTGTTCGCGTCAAAAGTGAAAGGGTGAGAAAAGATGAGCATTGGTTGTCTTGATTTGTAGCCTGACTGATTCGAGTAATTAGGTCTTCAGGGTATCTTAAAGCCTAGTGCCCTAAAGCCGTCTGGTTTGGGAGTCACTGACTGAAAGCTTGCTACATGGATCTTTCAGAAAGTTTAATAGATCAAGACATTGCACAACCAATAAAGCAATGAAAAAAAGAATGATGAAAAAAAAATATGAAAAAGTCATGTATGCATGTTGGGAAGTATGATTTCAATAAGGGGAGCTAGTGAGTTGAAAGGGTATGTGCCTTAATATATTCAGAGCTTGGTTATGCTACATGAGATGATTGCTAGTTCACTTTACACGAGGGAGCTAGAGTTGATTATTTTGAGATATGTTGATGTGAATTATGCATGAGGACCATTGATTTGAATTATAGAATTTGAAAGTTTGAAATTATTCTTGAATGCAAGTTTGTAGCTATATATTGTAATCTTCTTCTTGAATTAATGTTGAAACAGAATTTTGAATGTTTGTGGGTAACATTTCTGGAAACCCTCACGAGACTATACTCGTCCACTAGGGGGAACCTAGGGGTTTAAAGGCTTGTTGCATATGCTAAATGCAATCGTTTCTCCCACGAAAGTGGAGTTTGGTAGTTTAGTTAGTATTTGTTAGTTTCTTTATTTTAGTTTTGTTTTATTCTATTGCTAAGGGACTAGCAATATGTAAGTTTGGGGGTGTGATCGGCGTTGAATGTTACGCATTCTAGCCTCTTAACTTATGTATTTTATTCTCTTAGTGATAGATTATTTTGTTATTTTACTTTGTTTTAGTGTTTTCTGTATTTTCAGGGCCTTAATGAGTATTTCAGTTAAAACCAAGCTTTTGGGCTTTTAAAGAAGACATCCAAGATGGTGAGATGAAGCCTACATCAAGGAGAGTCACTCAACCATTTATTTCAACTCAAATCAGCCCAAGAAAGAGGTCCAAGAGAATTACAGCTGCTTAAGAAGGTTTCGGGCCTGAAGCCCAAATCTGCGCATAATGCAGTCTTAATCCCGTTTTGGAAAACGGACCAGAAGTCTTACTTCCGAGCCTCAAATCGACATTATTTTCGCGTGGGGTTGAACGAAATTTGATTCTGCACACTTTTGTATTTCACGAAAATTCCGTGAATCGGACTTCTAGTGGGTCAAAAGTTGGGCCGAAGTCAGCAGGAAAAACCCACCTGATTAGTGCTGCGGGAAACCCTAATTAATTCCTAATTGGATTAGGACTTTGGTGTATTCTCTTGGGGAATAAAGTGAAGACTTGGAGGCTGAAGAGGGGGAGCTTAGACACAGAGATTGGAGAGTCTGAGAGGGCTGAAGAGAACAGAACATATTGCAGAGCCATTGGAGAACGAAGTCATACGCGTAATTCAGAAAGATGATGTCTTCTTCCTCAACAGTTGAAGCTTCTTCTTCTACCATGAGCGGCTAGTTCATCCACTAGGGTTTTGATGTAGCCCTAACAAAGCATCAATGGTTTGATTGTTTTAATTATTGGGGACCTTTATATACATGCATAGATTGTGTAATTGTGAGGATTCTTATTAATGAATTGAGCAATAAAAGTCTTGTAAATTCAATCTCAATGATTTCTTATCTTGTCTTAGATATTTAGTTGTTGTTATTGAACTCAATCTCTTTTGTTTTCTGTGATCATGAGAGAGATTATTACACAATGGTAATCACTGAATATATTGTTATGAGCTTTGATGGATTATGCCTAGAGAAGATGAACCATACTGCACCCTAGATTAGAGTAGTTAGGCAGATGGCCCATGCCAATCGAAGATAGTCCATGGCTTAGCCTTAATCATATGTTATCTTCTTGACGGATGAAGGTGTGCTTGTAGCCACCGACACCACTTATGCATGATGTAATTCCCCTATAGTTGATTCAATTGACCATTGATTGTGGAGTTAGTGGTGAAGTCAAACACCCTAGGTTTCTCTCTTATTATCTTCATTATCTGTTTACCTTTGATTTATTTTATTTTATCTTTTTAATTAGTTAAAAATCAGAATTATTTTCTTATAAATTTAATTAGAATTAGTTCTGTGTTCCAACTCATCAGAACATAATCCCTGAGGTACGATACCCATTCATTTCGATAGCCCTATTCTGCAAGGAATTCGTTCTATTGCGAAGTGTGGAAAATTTTAATTGATATACTTTTTGAGTCACACTCACACACGAATCAGGTAGGCTATGTGTCCCAGACTTAGCAGACCTCAAGAGAGAAATTTTAGAGGAGGCACACCACTCTAGGTACACGGTGTATCCCAGTGGCACTAAGATGTACCATGACTTGAAAAGGCAGTTTTTGTGGGAAGGCATAAAACCTGATGTGGCAAATTTTGTATCTAGATGTCTCACTTGTCAACAAGTGAAGATTGAACATCAGAGACCAGCTGGACCATTACAACCATTGCGTGTGTCTGAGTGGAAATGGGAGCATGTAACGACAGATTTTATAGTGGGGTTACCGAGGTCAAAATAGAACCACGATGCAGTATGGGTAATAGTGGACCGATTGACTAAATTAGCTCATTTTTTGCCTATTCGAGCTACTGACAAGGTGAAGTTGTGTGATCTTTACATTAAGGAGATAGTCAAGTTCCATGGAGTGTCAGTGTCTATTGTTTCAGATCGTGATCCTCGTTTTACATCTCAATTTTGGAGTACTTTTCAGAACGCTTTTGGTACTTCTTTGAATTTAAGCACCACCTTCTATCCTCAAACTGATGGTCAGTCAGAGAGGGTCATTCAGGTATTAGAAGATATAATCTGTGCTTGTGTATTAGATTTTCAGGGTAGTTGGGAGGATCACTTACCATTGATTGAGTTTGCCTATAATAATAGTTATCCGGCTAGCATTAGCATGGCACTTTATGAAGCACTATATGGGAGCCCTTGTCGTTGACCGATATGTTTGTCTGAGGTTGGTGATAGCAACCTATTAGGGCCTGAGTTGGTGCGAGAGACCACAGAGAAAGTAGCTATCATTTGAGATCAACTTTGTGCAGCTCAGAGTTGACAAAAAAGCTACACAGATCAACGACGTTGAGTTTTGGAGTTTACAACGGGAGATTTGGTGTTTCTGAAAGTCTCGCCTATGAAGGGAGTTATGAGGTTCGGGGGAAAGAAAGGGAAGCTAGCTCCTCAATATGATGGACCTTTTGAGATCACACACAGAATTTGGGAAATGGCTTATAAATTGGCTCTACCTCCTAGTTTATGATCTGTTCATGATGCTTTCCATGTCTCTATGTTGAGGAGATGTTTAAGAGATGAGACTCAGACTATTGATTGTAGCGAAGTAGAGTTGCATCCTGATGTTACATATGTGGAGACACTTGTTCATATTGTGGACTGTATGATGAAACGATTGAGGCGGACAAAGATTCCTCTAGTGAAGGTGCAGTGGAATCATCAGAAATAGAGATAAGCTACATGAGAGTTGTAGTCAGAGATGATGAAAAAGTACCAACAACTCTTTGAGTAAGGTATGTAAATTTCGAGGATAAAATTTCTTTTTAGGAGGGTAGGACGTAATATCCTGAAAAAAATGAAATCTATATAGTGTATAATATATGTATATAGTTATAGTATTTCAATTTTTGAAATAATAAATGATGAAGATAAAATAGAGTCCTTTAAAGTTCAAAAGTCCCCTTACATCTCTTAAGTATGATATACATCTCTTATATAAACTTTCGATATAATATTATATTTAATATATATAATATTTTATTGAAACAAATAGATCACCGATATACGTCGAACTTCTACAGTAGCCGAAAAGAGAAACGGTGATCGAAGAATTGCATAGAGAGAGTCAGTGATTGGAATAGCGGTGATTGGAATAGTGATAACAGGCAAGTCAATTCATTTTATATATTTATATATAACTGAGACTTGTCGTTTAATTATAAGTTTAGAATATTTGATCATGTTGACACCTTAGGGTTACCTTTAATGTATACGTTAATTTTTGTTGATTGCATGAGCTTTTCTGAATAATAAATTGTTTACTAGATTAAATATGAGATCTTAGTGTTTAAATATCGATAAATTGTGAATTGGAAAAACCTTCTGAAATATGTATGCACCCATAGGAATAAATCACATGTTTGAAATAACAATATTCTAGATCATGAATTGTTGTTGAGTTTTGTGTAAAAGAACGTGTGAATTTGGTGGTGATTGAAAAATACATGAACTGCTAGTAGGTTCTGTGTAAAAACACATGTGAATTTGATGTTGGGCAGTTATAAATATTGAAGGTTACGTATTGAAATAAATGTTATGGATTTAGTGGATTTATTTATCGTTGCCAGTGGTGGAGAATGGGACTCACAGTAGTTACTGTAGTGATATATATATATATATATATATATATATATAATTATTCATGTATACAGTTAAATAAAGAAACGAACCCTTCTAGGAATAGTGCATACCTAAGATTAAGTTATACTGAAATACAATTTCGATATAAAAGTTAAGCCTTCAGCTAATTATTTACTATTTTATGAGCTAAACCAATGGTTGTGTAGTGGAATCTGAAAGATTGATATACTAGGGTATGTATAAGATAGGCCATTAAACGTAAACAAGATATATACATTGATATATAACTTAGAATACAGTAACGTGTTTTAGGGTTACCTTTTTTGGTATTAGGGTCAGCTTTATTGGTAAATAAATAGGACTATGTTTGTTTGCCTTAAATATGGTTTTAAGTTAACTTGGGTAACTGGGAAGAGTAAAATGGTGGAATGAGTGCTCTGTATTTTTTTATTTTAGAATAGTGGCGCGGTGGAACTAGTGTTCTGTATATTTACTGTAGGAAAGTGGCGCAGTGGAACCATATATTTACTTTAGGACAGTGGCCGTATGTGTATCGAAATATGAAAATTGGGTTTGATAAAGGTTAATGGCTTAGCTTCTGTAATGTTTGTTGCTGTTCTTAGAGGCTAAGAGTGACACTCAAAATGGGTTATACATTTGCGCGTGAAATGAGTTGCCAACAGAACTGGTCATTTGTAACGAATCTATTTACCACCCTGATATTTCTGTTAGTGTATAGATATATCTAGATATTGCTTGTATAATATTTTGGACATTTTATTGTATAAAAGAGAGACTTATTTTTTGGTTCCTTTATGCAAGTTTAATGAAAATTAGAAGAAAATAGTAAAAATATTTCTAAAATTATGGAAAATTCCTGAATAATGTATTTCAGTTTAATTAACTCAAATTTGCTGAAACATGTGAAATTACATTAAGGTAAGTAATGGATAATGGTGAGTAGTCGAGGAGAAGTCCGAGACTATTCTTATGATGACTTTCTTAGGTATGGTCAGGGACCTGCCTATTGGGAGTGCACTACCCTTTTGTTATGACCATTGGGCTCAGCATGCCCTTATTATGTGGATGTGGTTCGGGACCATTTGGGTGAGTAGACGTATCACCCAGTCACATGTGTGTTTTCAGTAGTCCGGGACTATGCGATGTACACCATCGATTGGAGGGGAGCCTAGGGCTCATGTGATATAAGTGGCATTTAATATAACTTAATCAAGATGTTTAACAAGTTTATGGTGTGAAATTATGAAAATTGTGTTTTGTTTTATGTTTCGGTAACTATGATATATGAGAATTTATAACCTGAGAAGAATATATGTAATTAATGCATTTTGACGAGTTACTTTTATATATGAAAATATAAGGTGAGTCGATTTGCTGAGCAGGGAATGTGTTTAGCAATCCCTTGTTGAGCTTGTGAGCTCACTCCTTAGCAATTTTCAAGTACACATTGATCGGAACATGATGGAGTCATGTGAGCCAAATGGAGATGATTTTGCTATTTTCTTACTTCTTTGTAGTTCAATAAAGTTGATATGAACTTATGTAATGATGTCGAAAATTTTTATGGATTGTATTAGATGATGCTACATTTGTTTTGTAGTTATATATGTTTTCAATAAAACTTCTTTTTGGGAGAGTTATACTATGTTGTGTGAAGTTGTTGTTGTTGTAAATCACGCACTTTATTTAAGTATAGGACCAGTGTTTCTATTATTTAAATTTAGGGGCGTGACATGAACTCTTTTGGGTCGTTATTTACTCCGGTTATTTAATCTTTAGTATTTACTCTTGTTCTTCTTGGTTATGTTGTCCTTGGGTTATGGGACTTCCAAGTTGTATTGCACAGACATGTACCTCAGTTACTAAACTTTATTATTATTTAAGATAGATTTTTTTTTAGTATTTATAATTCTTTTCATTCTGTCCTTGTATTTTATGTTTGTCGCTATCAATTGTAGGTATCCCTTACGTTTTATGTGTGAGACTGGTCACCTCATGTGTGAAATTCGTAGGGTGTATTTTAGTTGGTATTAGAGCATTCCAAGTTCAAGTATTCTTCGGTCCTTAGGGTCTATCGTATGGTATCTTCCGTGTTTCATATTCTGATAAATAGAACTTAAGTATAGGACTTATTGTACTCTACTCTATTATTAAGGTATTGACATCTTTTCTATTTCATCTTCAGATGCCACCCCATAAGAGAAGGGATATGAACAAATCCTGGGTCAGGGCAATGCTCAAGGTGGAAACGCAGAGATTCCTCCCAATTTGGTAGCCATTATCGCTCAGGTTGTAGCTACAGAAGTGGCGATTGCTCTTAAAAATTAGCAACCACCTCAGCAACCATCGCAGATGGCACAGGTTCTATTACCAGTGTAACAACCCAACACTTGGGAGTAGGTACGAAATTCCTTCACAAAAGGGAATCAGCTAGAGTTTTGAGGGTCCATATAGGTGACTAAAACGTATCAGTGGAAGAAAGACATTGAGCGCCATCTTTGCATTATCACGTGCACTGAAGTATGGAAATAGATGCTAACTACTTCTAAGCTAGTAGGGAATGCATATAGTGGTGGGAGTGGGTGACTATACTGGAGCAGCGGACTATATTGACTTATGCAAATTTTTAGGTCCTTTTTTATGCTAAGTATTTCCCATATGCAGTGAGGGCAATCAAAAAGAGAGAATTTATGGAATTACAGCATGGGGACAGGACAAGAGTTCACCAATTTATCCTTGTTTTGCACCGGAGGATGTGGATACTGAAGAAAAGAAGATGTTCAGCTCTGTGAATGGGTTGATTTGGCCTATTCGACAGGTTATTTTGGGTTGTCCAGCTTATACTACATATGCTCAGGCGGTTGATGCTACATTGTAGCGCTATTAGTCAAAGAAGGACTACAAGAGGAGAAAGGGAGAGAAATGACACGACAGGGACTCCACTAGTCAGACAGTGTAGAAGAGAAATGTAAATGGTAGTAAGCAATTTGATAGGGGTAATCATCCAGGGCATCAGTCATGGAAGAGGAACAGAGCTAATGGTGATGCTCAGAAAGGAGAAACTGCTACTCACATAAGACATAATAGGGTACCATAGGCAAGTCAGGCTTAGTCACAGGAAACCAGCAGAGGAGGCGTACTGGTGTATTCAGAGGACATTGTTACAGGTGTGGTGAGCTTAGGCATTTAGCTAAATATTACCCTAACACCAATCAGGGACAGCTTGGTCAGTAGGGCCAGAGACAGTAACCACCTTTGTCGGTACCGCAAGTTCCACAAATTCAGGCTCAGCATCATCTAGCTTTACTCGTACCACCGCCGCCTGTGGGGTAACCTGGTCAGTAGATTCATTATGGGCTGGGCTATAACATCATGTCATATGATATGCAGGCTCCTCAGGTGATTGAGGGTATGTTTCTAATCAATGGTACATTTGGTTGTGTTTTGTTTGATACTGGTGTATCTCATTCTTTTGTATCTAGAGCATTTGCTAGCTTATCTGGTATAAAATTTCTACCATATAGTTCTCCACTTACTATAGTTATGCCTTTAGGGGTTAGTATTATTCTATGGGAACACGGTAGTCAAGTCCCTATAAACATTGGCAGACTTATTGATCTTGGATATGCATTTCTATGATGTTATACTCAGGATGGATTGGTTATCACATTACCATGCTTAGGTTAATTGCCATGATAAGGCAATTATTTTTGCAATACCGGGTCAGGAGATGTATTTGATTGTTATACCGTAATCAAATTGAGGGTCTAGTATGCACCTGTTCTTTATTAGTGAAGAGTCTCTAGAGGGAATTACAGTTTTTATAGATTCTATTCCAGTGGTATGAAATTTTCAGGATGTGTTTCAGGAGATCCCAAGGTTACCACCGAGTCGTGAAATAGACTTTGGGGTAGATTTAGCTCCAAGCACCAGGTCTATTGTTAGGGCCCCAAACAGAATGGCGCCTGTGGAAATGAAGGAGCTGAAGGATTAGATTCAGCAACTTCTTAGTCAGAAATTTATTCGTAGGAGTACGTCACCGTGGGGAGTACCGATGTTGTTTGTGAAAAAGAAGTATGGGTCCTTTCGCCTTTGTATTGACTACAGAGAATTGAATAAGGTCACAATCTGCAACAAGTACCTGTTGCCTAGGATTGATGATTTGTTCGGTTAGCTAAAGGGATCCACCTACTTCTCGAAGATAGATTTGAGATTCGGGTATCATCAACTTCGAGTTAGGGAGTAGGATGTATCGAAGACAACCTTCCATCAATGACATTCTGGTTTATTCTATGATAAAGGATGATCATGCTAGACATCTTTGTATCATTCTGTAGACACTGAGAGATTATTAGCTATATGCAACATTTGAAAAGTGTGATTTCTGGTAGAGGGAGGTGAAGTTCTTGGGTCATGTAGTATCTGAGAAAAGGATAGCGGTCGATCCAAAAAAAGTGCCAGTAGTTTTGGAGTGGGGATAACCCACCTCACCTTCAGAGATTTGTTGTTTTCTTGGGTTGGCTAGTTATTATCGTTAGTTTATTCAGGGCTTCTATAAGATTGTTGGCCAGCTCACCCATCTCACTAAAAAAGGCGTGCCTTTTAGTTGTGATGACTCTTGTCAAGCGGCGTTTGACAAACTGAAGAGCAAGTTGATGACTACACCTATTTTAGCTACTCCTCAAAACGGCATTGAGTACTTGGTATTCACTGATACGTCATTACATGATCTGGGATGTGTGTTGATGCAGGAGCTAAGGTCGATATCATATACTTTATGGAAGCTTAAGCCTCATGAGCTTAATTATCCAACTCACAATCTGGAGTTACCAGCTATAGTTTTTGCCTAGAAGATTTGGAGGCATTGCCTCTTGGGTGAGACCTTTAGATTTTTTAGTGATCACAAGAGCTTGCACTATCTATTCTCACATAAGGAATTGAATATGAGGCAATGCAGGTGGTTAGAATTCGTGAAGGATTATCACTTTTCCATCCAGTACCACCTAGGGAAGGCGAACGTAGTAGCTGATGCACTTAGTCACCGACCCTATGCTAGTCTTTCCACCCTATTCAAAGTAAAGTGAAATGACTTGAGTAACATTGATGCCTTAGCTGATGCCTTTGTAGCATGTGTAGTGGTTACACCTCCTATCATTCAGAGGGTAATTATAGATCAGCTAACTGACTCGTAGGACGTAGAGAGGGTGGCTGAGTTGAAATTTGGAGAGGTACCATTCTATACAGTGGGTAAAGATAGAGGATTGAGGTACAAGGGGTGGTTAATGGTCCCTCACAATGATGACTCGAGGAGGGTAGTGATGACTGAGGCCTACATTTCTCAACTTTCAATACACCTGGGAGGCGATAAGATGTACTAAGACATGAAAAGACAATTTTGGTGGGCAGGTATGAAGAGGGACATTGCTATATTTGTCTCTAAGTGTAGCACATGTCAGGGGATCAAGATTGATCACCAGAGACCGCGGGATTTTTTCAGCTACTGCCTATATCAGAGTGGAAGTGGGAGAGCATCTCCATGGATTTTGTTGTGGGACTTCCCACCTCACAACGGAATCATGATGCAATTTGGGTGATAGTGGACATGTTGACAAAATTAGCCCATTTCTTGCCTTAGTTACACCTCAAATAATACGCGAAGCTTTACATTGCAGAGATAGTGAAGCTTCATGGTGTGCCTCTGTCCATTATATCGATAGGGATCCGAATTTTGTATCAGGGTTTTAGGAGAGTTTTCAGCAGGCTATGGGTACAACTTTGTATCTCAGTACAACCTATCACCTTTAGACTGATGGTTAAACTGAGAGGGTTAATTAAATTTTGGAGGATATGTTGCGAGCATATGTACTCGACTTCAAATAAAATTGGGAGAGTTAATTGCCGCTAGTTGAGTTTTCCTATAACAATAGTTATCAAAAGACTATTGGTATGACACCATTTGAGGCTTTATATGGGCGCCTATGTAGGTCACCGATATGTTGGTTGGATGTTGGAGAGAATAGATTCTTGGGTCCTGAATTCATCAAGGACACCTCTGAGGAAGTTGCTCGTATTAGAGACCGTATGTGAACTATACAGAGTAGACAAAAGAGTTATGCAGATTGAAGAACTCGAGCATTAGAGTTCAAGGTGGGAGATCTGGTTCTACTCAAGGTTTCTCCCAAAAGGGAAGTAATGCGGTTTGGGAGAAAGGGGAACTTGGCACCTCATTTTGTAGGTCCTTTTATGATCGATTACTGATAAGGTTGGGGCAGTAACATATAGATTGGCGTTACCAAACATGATGCACATGGTGCACAATGTCTTTCATGTTTCTATTATGAGGAAAATTTATTAAAGATGAGGATGTTTACTAGCACATTGAGGTTGGAGAGATTGAGTTGCAGCCAGATGCAAAATATGTGGAGCATCCTTACTACATTCTTGACCATAGGTGATGTGATTTCAATTCTACTTAACCACTCACAATAGAACGAGTCCTCGTAGGATAGGGCTATATAGAGGGTGTTGAACCTCAATAACTTGCAAGGTTGAATTATTATGTTACTCAGTCTTTGAATTAATTCTAAAATAATTGGAAAACAATTGTTGATGTTTGATCTTGAAATTAATTGAGAAAATTAAAGCTTTTTATAAATTGGTGTTATGAAATTTAATCAGGAAGAGAAGGTCCTGGGAACTGACTTCACCACTAACCCTCTAACAATGAAAATTGTACTAATTTGGGATGTTTACTCTAAGCATTCAGAAAAGAGTGGCTACAAGCCCAATTCAATTCTATCAAGAGAATTCGTTTAACATTCAATTAAGCACAACTCGTCTTCACTTAGCATGGCCTATACATCTAACTAATTAATGAGGTTATAACCCATCTTTGCTTAGCACGAATTATCAAAAATCTAAATTGAACGATATGTGAAAATTATTGTATAACCTGTCTTAACAAAATCACAGAAGTTGAAAAGAACAAACCCTAATCATTGCAAATTTGAATTCATTCTACAAGAACAAGAATAAATGTGTAATGAATAAATACATTCAAATTGAAAGCAATAGCACAGCTACTGTTTATGTCTCAGTTATACAATCAATGCACAAAGTAAATTATTCCCAAATTAATATACAACTTAAAACATTGAAAGACAGGTTAGGGTTACATCACTTCCCCGGAATGGTGTTTAGCCGCTCATGATCGGATGTCCAAGCTTGAACAATGATGAAATCGCTATCCTCTTGTCCGTATCGTCACTAATCGCCTCTGTATTTCTCTCCGTGTTCCTCCACCCAGAATACCCTAGTTTTTCCCTTTTCCTCATTTTTACTTTGCGAAACAAAATCCACGGGACACCTCGCCTCCCCAAAGTGGCAAATACGCATAAGAAACTGGCACTTGCACCTCACAAAGTGGCATTTGCGTCCAAAAAGTGGCAGCTGCGCAAATAGGGCAGAAAGTTGCCTTAAATATCCATTTTAGGAAATTTTTGTGAAATATAAAATTATACAGAATTGAATTTCCTTTAACCTAGGTGGTGTTTGGGTAGTTTTAACAATTTTGTATGGAGTTATGGTCTAAATACCAACATGGGTCCAAGACTTTTTAGGCCTGAATTGGCCCAATCTTCAATGTGAATGGGCCCGTGCTCCTTTTCTTCATTTAAATTTATTTCCAGCCCATTTCTTCAGTCCATTTAGTTTGGATCTTCAGGATAAACATATCTCCCATGGGTCAAGCTTCAGTGATAACTAAATGAGTACCATTTGTAGCCCGATTTCACCATTATTAATCAGAATTACCCTTCATCACCTGAAACTATAAAAAGATTATAATTATTATTAAAAACATGAAAGAAATATTATTAAGACACTAATTCATATAATTTAGGGATACTGAATATGCAATGTTCATTACTTAAAAATAGGGACCAGGTTCTTCATTCTAAGACCATTCCGTTAGTTCGAGTTCAGTGAAACCACCACAATGAAACAGAGTCCACTTGGGAAAAGGAGGATGAAATAAAAGCAAAGTGTCCAGAGATTTTTCTTTCAGGTATAGGGTGAATTCCGAGAATGGAATTCCTCTTTTTAGGAGGGAAGAATATAATAACTCGTAATTTTGGAGGTCATTTAATTTTAATTTAAATGCTTGCTTTTTAATCAGTTAAATTGAATTGCTTTAGTGGTTAAATTAAATTTCTTGGTGTGCTTTAAAGTTTTTGGGTAGTTTATTTTATTTTGTTGGACTATGTCTTTGTTTTTCCTTTATTTTAATTTTACATTGGGCTAGGGAGAAATTTGGGTTGAATTGGGCTAGAATAGCGGGGCTATGTGTATACTTATTTTGATGGGCTAGGGTTTATTTTACTATTTTAATTATTTTGGAGTTTAACTAGTTTTCTAAAGAAAAAAAAAAGATAAAAGAAAAGAAAAGAAAAGAGGGTTAGGTTTCTGTCGTTTACACGCATAGAGATTGAAAGAACGTTGATGCAATAGAGAAGGGAGAGAAGGAGCGAATCATAGGGACGAGTTCTTGTTCGTCAAAAAGGCAAGTTCGAACTCTTCTCTTCCCCTTTGACCTGTAGACATAATTTTCTTTTATATATATATTGCTAGAATATGTATTCATGTATATAATTATGAAATTGTATGATTATGCATGCTAAGGGTGTTTCTGTGGATTAAACATGAAGAATCTGTGGGTTTAGTATAGCTTTGTGGGGATTTTTCACGTGTGTATGCATATATATATATGACTGTATAGGCGGATATGTATATATATATATATATATATGAAATTTGTGTTTAATGTAATTATCAGTTTTGAAAGTTTTTAATTTTATTAATAGGTAGATATTGCCCTCTCGAACAATCCTTGAAAGTTTGGTTGCGAACCGTTGGGTAGATTGATGAGAAATTGAGTTTAAATTTTTTTTATTTTTAAAACTTGAATTTTGGCGTTTTTGATTTAGGCTGCAAGAGGGGGTGATTTTGGAACCAATGCATAGCTTAGATCGAGAGGAGTTGAATGGTATATTCATATGCACAATTCGGTGTCCGGAGGTGGCCGAAAAATGGCCAAAAAGTTTTGGGAAGATGGCTGTACGTGAGTTGCACAAAAAAAGGAAAGAAAAAACAAGAAAAAAAAAGTAAGAAGAAGGGTGGGGGCGCGTGCCACCGACGCCGTGTCCATATTATTAAATAAGAAAATAGAAAAAATAATTTTAAAAATTCCATAAAAAATTTTAAAAATTCTAGTAATCTTTTGGGGATAGAATGCATTTAGGTTTTAATTATCAAGTCAAAATGAGGTTCCCTTATGGTTACATTAGTATAAAAAGTGTGCCACAAAAATTAGATTTTTATTTTCTTTTAGTTTGGAAATATTTTTAAATTTCTGAAAAATTTTAGAAAATTTTAGAATAATTAACTAGGGTTCTTTATAATAGAATAGGCCCAGAAACCTAGGTTAGAACTAGGTTTAGATACCCTCGATGATTAAGGTACATTGTGGATTTAATTGCGTGTTTGCTTTTTTGATTGTTGGTTATATTTCTTCTTCCTTAATTGTATGCTTTGAAATCATAATTGTTCATGGTATACCTGATTTTAGTTTACTTGTGTGTGAGTTATGTTGTTGTGGTTATTGGATCTCATTAGATTATTTATTGTGTAAAAGTAGATTTAAGCATGTAAGGATTGCAGGGGCATGTCAGGATTGCTAATACCTAATAAGGTATTTAAGGTTAGCTAGGGAGGCATGTAAGGATTGTCAAGGGGCATGTCAGGATTTGCCAATACCTAATAAGGTATTTAAGGATAGTATAGGAGGCATGTCAGGATTGCCTAGTTTAATAGTGTGTTTATATTTTATGCCTTTGGTTTGAACTTAGAAAATAGGTTATTAAATTGTACGATAGGGGTTGAGTTGGAATGATATATATGACAAATTCTATTCAGAGACATGAGATAGATAAGGAAATGAAATGTATATAATTATATATATATTTGTTCTCCCTCATATAGAGGGTATGTTTACTGGTTCTCTGATTGGGTTGTAGTAGAGAAAACTTGCTCATGGGTTTAACCCACTTTGTTGATATTTCAGGTTTCAGGCCAGTTCCATCACGAGAATAGAGTCGTGGGTTGGTAGATCGTGGCAAACAGTTTCTCTCTCATTAGTTTTTAGAGTAGGGTCCTTTTATTTCTTCATGCTCAGCATATGAACTTTTTTGGGTCGTTTTTTACTTCGGTTATTTAATCTTTAGTATTTACTCATGTTCTTCTTGGTTATGGAGTCCTTGGGTTACGGGACTTCCAAGTTGTATTGCACAGACATGTACCTCAGTTACTTAACTTTATTATTATTTAAGATAAACTTTTCTTTCAGTATTTATAATTCTTTTCATTCTGTCCTTGTATTCTATCCTTGTTGCTATCAACTGTAGGTATCCCTTACATTTTATGTGTGAGACTGGCCACCTCATGCATGAAATTTGTAGGGGTATTTCAGAAAAACTAGAGATTTTAGCCATATTAAATGTATTAAGAGTGAAGATTCACGAGTTTTAGTAAAATACAATGAAATTAAAGAAAGATGGAAAAGCTATTTTGAAAAATTGCTAAATGAAAACCATATAAGAAGTTTAGGCTTAGAGGAAAATGTTAGAGATATTATATTTTTCCGTAGGGTCAAGGTGTGGGAGGTTAAGAATGCCTTAAGAAAGATGAAACTGAGGAGGCTTTAGGAGCCGATGGCATTCCTATTGAGGTGTGGAAGTGTCTAGGAGAAGTTAGCTTGTCTTGGTTAACAAAATTGTTTAATAAAATTATAACAACCAAGAGGATGCCAGATGAGTGGCGCCAAAGTTTTCTTCTACCTATATATAAAAATAAAGGAGACATATAAAGTTGTAATAATTATCGTGGTATTAAATTAATGAGTCACACTTTGAAACTATGAGAGAGAGTGATTGAATAACGCCTAAGATGATAGATGAAAATGTTGGAGAATTGATTTGGATTCATGCCAGGTAGGTCCATGATGGAGGCAATTCACTTGTTGAGGAGTCACAAAGGGATACATTGACACAATAAATGACATGTATGATGGGTGTGTAACTATAGTTAGAACGCCTATAGGGGAAACAAGTGAATTCCCAACCACAATAGGCTTACACCAAGGGTCAGCATTAAGTCCATACTTTTTTGCCCTAGTGATGGATAAGCTAATAAGACACATCCAAGATGATATTCTATGGTGTATGATGTTTACCGATGATATTGTAATAACCTGCTCCACCTCATGGTATGATATTGTCTGCTTTGGGCCTAAGCCCGCACGATTTTGCTATTGAGTTTTACCCTAAAAGGTCTCACACTATTTACAGAGAATACACTACATATAAGCACATCCCCTTCTTCACACCCAGGCAATATGTGATTGAGCACTCTATAGCCTGCCAGTGTAGTAGTTCGCCCAGTGTCTCCAGCACCCACCCACAAGGGTCACCACAATCCACCCCCTAGGAGGCCTGACGACCCCGTCGGCACACTTTTGACTGGGTTCGATTCTAATACCATTTGTAAAGCCCGCTCCACCACATGGTATGATATTGTCTGCTTTGGGCCTAAGCCCGCATGATTTTGCTATGTAGTTTTACCCCAAAAGGCCTCATATCATTTGGAGAGAACACACTACATATAAGCATATCCCCTTCTCCACACCTAAGCGATGTGGGATTGAGCACCCTATAGCCTACTAGTGTGGTAGCTCTCCCAGTGTCTCCTGCACCCGCCCACATCACACCCACCCACAAGGGTCACAACAAATATTGTCTTAGTTGATGAGACTAAAGAAGGAGTTAATGCCAAATTGGAGATTTGGAGAAAAGCTTTAGAACTAAAAGGGTTTAAGATAAGTTGAAATAAAATTGAATATATGGAGTGTAACTTTAGCAAATCTAGAAGGACAAATGAGGATGTAGTGAGAATTGAGAATCAAAAGGTTCAAAAAAGTGAATATTTTCGCTATTTAAGCTCAATTATTCAAAATGAGGGAGAAATTGGAGATGACGGTAATCATAGAATAAAGGTAAGATGATTTAAATGGAGGGGTGCATCTAGTATATTGTGTGATAGGCATATCCCCTTACGATTGAAAGGGGAGTTTTATCGAACAACTATTATACTAGCCGTACTTTATGGTACCGAATGTTAGGTAGCTAGGCAACAACAACTGGATAAAGTGAGTGTTGCAAAAATGGGAATGTTGAGATGGATGTGCAGAAGACTAGAAATGATAGAATTAGAAATGAACACATTTGGGAGATGGTTGGAGTAGCACCAATTGGAGATAAAATGAGAGAGAATCGGTTAAGATCGTTTGGACATATGCAAATAAGACCCCTGACTGCGTCGGTCAGGAAAAGTAACATAATGCAAATTGAGGGCAATGCTAGGGGAAGAGGAAGACCAAAGTGAAGATGGGTAGTGTTAGTAAAGAAAGATATGATAGCATATGGATTAACTAAGGAGATGACCTTAAATAGAATGGAATAAAAATATCGGATTCATGTAGCCGACCCCAAGTAATTGGAAAAATGCTTGGTTGTTGTTGTTGTTGTTGTTGTTGTCGTTGCTTGATTGTATATATAGAAGAAGATATATTTAAAGGCATAAATAGTGAGGCTATCATGCATCACTTTCAAAATATGAAATCCCGTTGAGGACGGTTGTAATTGTATTCAATATTGCATTATCAATCGATATTATGATTGTTATATTTGTCAAGTCAAGTATTCTGCCTTGGTTCTTTTTATTTGAATTTTATATCAACTTGTTGGGTTTTGAAGTTGAATAATAAATTCTTTTATTTGAAATTTTAATTTGCATTACTAAAGAACATCTTGTTTGTTTTGATTTTTAGGATTTGTTAAGTGCTTGGAGAGAGAGTATGATTGCTTTGACATGGCTCATAATTCAACCAATATTTTAGGTAATTTCTCTTCTACTTTAAATGAGTATTGATATGAAATTAGATAAAGAATACTATACTACTCCTTGAAAGATAGTGATTTTGCTATATTTTTTTGTTCCTTGTCCACCTTCTATGTGAAAATTTTATATTTGTCATGCTAGTTCTTTTATGTGAGAAATTTATATTTGTCATGCTAGTTTTTTTTTTCTCCAACCAAATACACTACGCCCCCTAACTAAAATCCTGGCTCCGCCCTTAGGTCCAACCTAGTAAAATCAGGGATTTAATATCTGGAGGCTTCATGGACCAGTAGGGTTTCCTTGGACCTGTCTAACTGAATTCTTTGAAAAATTGCCTGATAACCCTAATTTTCAATGTCGGAACCTCTTGTTTCATAAGCTATGTGTTCTCACCACTTTACCCGGAGTACATGACTCTCAGACTTGATCAATGATGTCCACATGCAATTGAAACCACTTGAAAACTTCAATCGATCAAATCTTTGTTTAAATCATCATAGTTTTCTTCCGAAGTGTTAGGCTTCATGTCTTTAAAGATCTTTTACATGTCCGGTGCAAAACTTCATTCTTGCTCTCTGTCTTTAATTACATGATTAATTGCAAGAATAGAATTGAAAGATTACAACTCGATCATGTAAAGTTTTGACATTGAAGATTGCCAATTACAATTTTATATGTCACATCATACAAGCAAGATCCATAGAATGATATTTAAATATAACCAAATTCAATTTTCAAATCCTCGAAGCAAGAGCCAAACTAGCAAGGCAACATTAGTGAACAAAATACTGATCATTAACAACAAAATAGTAGCCACATAAATGATCCATCAGTAGCCAAACTAAGTGAACAAAATAGTAAAATGTCAAATATTAAACAATAGTATAATATAGTGTAATATACAATATACTTGTAAATAATACATATCTAACGAATCATATCGGTTCGATCTAACAAATAGGATCGATTTTCTCAAACCCTAATCTGATAATCAAATTGTTCCCAACAATTTTGTACTTTATAAATTCATAACCAAATCGTGCGTTAAAAAAAGTGAACCAATCCGTACGGATTAGATTGGATCGGATTGATAGATTGATGGATTGTTTGAACACCCATAGTCAACACGACTCTAACACGATCCGACGTTAGCAGGTCTGAGTTGACCTTAATCATGTTTGTGACATAATGATGCCAACCTATTTAATTAATTGTGTCATTTTTGTATTTTGAAACTCAATTCATTTAACCCGATTAGGCCCATTTAATTAATCGTGTTATAATCATGTCATACATGTCAACCCCATTAACCCATAACCTAGTTTAACTTAATTACTATGGACATTTCTATTATTTCAATATAAATTCAAGATGGATATTGTATTTGGCTTTTTTTGTAATTGTATTATTCCAATTTTTTTGTAACTTAATTACCATTATCTCAATTTTTTCATTATATTTGTATTTTATACTTAAGTTAATAAATGTGTTGCATGACCCATTTAAGTTAAACTAGCTAAATAGGTCATTATATGAGTTGTTTATTACACGGGCCGTATCTTGGTATCATTTAATAAAAGGGTCATGTTCGAGCTAATCTATTAACAAAATACTAACGTGTCAACACAACACGAGTATGACTTGCTAACAGATACCTTAAAACCATGTCTATATTGTGAGATATATAATTGTAATTGGCATATTTCGGTGATCAAAACTTGATTGACCAAACTGTAATTTTTGATTTATTCTTTCTAATCGATCTTCAACAACTTCGAGCTGATATTCAAGTACATGGATGTAGATAAATCAGTAAAAATACCATATAGTACAGGTAAGTATGGTGAGGACACTTAGCACTTTCTATTTCCGAGCCTATTTTGAAAAATTAGGGTTTAAATGAAAAATTTAGGCTTTTCAAAGTTGGACCGGTTCCCAATATTTAGGACCGATCCAACTTTTCTCTGCAGTTAGGTTTCTGCAGGGTTTTACAAACTCCCACCGGTCCTATTTATTTGGCACTAGCCCCACTTATCCTATTCCAAATAGGAAACAGATTTTTGATGAAAATTCTGATTCCTACTAGGTTTGAAACTTCTAGAAGAGTTCTATTTTGGTATTCAACTTCTTTTCGAAGTAGAATTAGGACTCCCTTGCCTATATATATGTATCCATATTTTCTCTACAAAAAAGCCTGAAAATTAATATTTTTAGAGAGAGAAAGTATACACAGTATAATTAGGGCTATATATTTTTAAGAACACATATATATACTTCACGAGTGATATTTAGGATGGTGTTCTTCTACTGATTAGTTGTTCAGATACTGCATTAAATCATTCGCTGATCAGAATATTGGATTGATGGTTCTTCGCTTGCTTGCTTGTTGAGGAAGAAAGGTGATCATATCGCACTACAAAGGGAACGAAATACTTGCTGAATATTTTGTTCTTCGAGTAACCTTTCTGTAAGGATCGTGACGTTAGCCGAAAGTCTGTAGCAGTTGGACATGTTGTCACAATCATAAGCATGAGGTGTTCCGCATTAGATTCTTGATAGAGTGAAGAGGGGTGTGAGACTAAGACAGAGTCTGTTGTACTTTGCTTCATCATAGTGGATTAGTTTCTTGAGGCTTGCCGCCTCCCTCCGTGGTTTTTTCCGTCTTGGATTTTCACGTATATTTGGTGCATTTTTTACTTTACTTGCACTTTAAGTTATTTACTTACTTTAATTGTTTGATTAATTGGACTTAAAATTTAATTAATTAAAAATTAAGCAAACGAGCAAGTGAACCTATTCACCCCCCCTTTAGGACTTAAAGTACTTTTCGCAACCGCTTTCGCACCGCACAACTCACATATATAACATTTTTTTAATAAAAAAAAAAGTAGAGTAACATAGTACTGATTAGCATGTAAACTCAACTCTTTGCTCAAGGTCTGACCCAACTCAAGCTAAGCCTAAGGAGGGCTTTGTCCAATCCTAGCCCATATCCCCTTTGGCTTGTGTCTAAGGTTGCCTTTTTCATGGGGCTTGGGGCAGACCTGAAATAGGGTATCTAGCCTAGGTTTCGGTCGGGCCTACCCCATGACGGACCCAATTAAGAAAAATAAAGTTTTGAGAAGAGTAATGATAGGGAATGTGGGAACCGAAGGTTATCCCCGAAATAGAGACCGAACTTGATGTGGCTTAGTGTTAGAGGAGCTAACTTGTCCCACATCAGATCTAGATAGGGAATAACTTGGGCAAATACAGGTGGGTATGCAGCATTACCCAATATTTTAGGTTTTTGTGTTAGAAGGCAAACGTTCGATCCGTTACATTTAGTGTCAAAGTCAAACCCAATAGTTGAGTTAGTGTTATGCCAAGCGCCCGGTCGGGAGGAACCGAGTCTGCTCCAGGTAGACCGAGTGGCCCAACTGCAACGAGTGTATTGCGTGTTTGGGTGAGGGAGAATATTAGAGAAGCTAACTTGTCCCGCATCGGATCTGGATATTGGAGAAGGACTTGGGGATATATGAGTGGGTATGTAGCACTACCCAATAATTTAGGCTTTTGGATTAGAGGACAAGCGCTCAACCCGTTACATTTGGCCACGCCAGACTCTTTAAAATGCTAAGCCTAAGAGAATCGCAGTGAAACTAAAGGAAAAAAAAAAAAGTTGCTTAAAGATCATGGAAATATAGAGCTGATGATGGTGTGAAGATACGAGATAGCATGCGCGCGCACACACACTGACACACATATACACAAATTTACATTGGGAGGATATGAAACTTCTCACTACAACATCAGTCTTGTTGCGGGTCTCTCTAGAGTTTCAAATTAGTTTTCTTCTCCTAAAGCTTTACTTTTTCTCAGTTTGTGAAATCTGGAATTAGGGCAAACAATTATACTCCCTTCTTTGAGTTTGGTTTAGAACGAAAATGGTGATTAGGCTTTTGTCAATTTGGCAAACCGAAGAAACTGACATAGCAAAGAGATCATGGTGCTACTGCAAGAACCATACACACAACGAGGAAAAATATAAAAAAAAAAAATAGGAAAGAAGAGAAAGCGTGGGGGAAAGACCGAAATAGGCTCGGATGAGAAGCACTTCAAAGAATAGGTGGATTCATGTGGACTCATCAATTTGGGGTTCCGAGGATTTCCATTCTCATGGACAAATAATAGGGAAAAGACTTGTATCGTTAATGAACACCTTAACAGAGCTTTTAGCATCTGAAAAATGGGGATTCGTTTCTCCAAAACAGTGGTGCAATCTTAAAGCAGTGTTTTTTTTTTTAACACCGTTCTCTCACACTTAGCATTTTATAGAGTTTGATGTAGTCAAGCCAAGTCTGGTTCAATCTGTGTTTCGGGGATTACTTTCGTTTTCCTATATTATTCTTTGGAGAAAGATGAATTTTCAAAACAAGATTTTGAAAAGGTTAGCATTAATTATCATTTTTCTCTTTCAGAAGGTCCTACCGGGAGTCGAACCCAGGTCGCTGGATTCAAAGTCCAGAGTGCTAACCACTACACCATAGAACCGCCCCTTATGATTTTTGTGGGATGTTAAGAATATTATATATAAATAAAATATTTGGAGTGGGCTTCAGCCAAGCTGAAGATGGGCCTTAACCCAGAAACGAAAAGTTAAAAAAGAAGGGAAAAAATGAAACAATAAGAGCAAGACCACAATTAAGGCCCAAAAACATTTCGAACGAGAATTGTTTCGTCAGATGGTATCGTGAGTCTCTGAAGGTGGTCTAAGATCGGCACTTCTGTGGTATCCATCAACCACACTGGCTTCCAGCAGAAGATAAGAGTTCAATCAGGGGAATGACGTGGAGCTCAGTTAGAACCTCAACAGAAAAAACTTGATTGATCTCGATGTACAGTGCACTAAGAGAATGAATTACAATCTCAAGCTTTGATAGAAGCAAGGACGGACCAATGCTGGCCCAGTGCCCCCACTCAATTGTTTTTTTCCCTTCTTATATACTCTTATTTTTTAAATTATATACTTATATATAACACCTTCTCTTCCCCCCCCTCCCAAAAAAAAAAAAATTACAAAAGAAAAACCGCACTTTTTTTAAATCTCTCTCTTTTTCCCTCTCTTCGTCCTCAATATTTCTCTCTCTATCCCTCTCTTTCTTTCTCTCTCTCTTTTTCCCTTTCTTTCTCTCTTTTTTACCCCCTCTCTCTCTCTGAGTCTTTTCTTTGTCGTCTCTCACTATATCAATAAAAATAATTTAAATTAATAAATTCATTTAATTTTTAATAGAGAAATTACAAAAATAATAAAGTAAATATTTTTTTTTATTTTTTTAATAATAAAGTAAATATTATCAATGAAGAATGATAAATTTATTCAATAGAACTATTACGATGGCTTGAAAAAAAAAATTAGAGTTAAAGGTTGTTGTTCCCCCTCATAAAAATTCTTGGGTCCGTCACTGAATGGTAGTCATAATCTTGTTGAGAACAACATTGTGAGGATGATTTGTCTCTGGAAATTCTTGAGTTACATTCACGCACGGAGCCACCAAGGGACGAGTAATTTTTTTTCTTTGTATTATATACCCAAAATTTTGTAAATTTTGAAACATGTATCCACTAATTTTTTTAAAATACCCACTATATTTTTATATGCCCCCACTAAAATTCTTAAAATACCCTACTAATTTTTTTATTTGTATTATATACTGTTATTTTAAAATAATTTTTTTTTGTTAAAGGCCTCCCTCTCACTTAGTTTTCTGATTCCCTCCATCGTTGGGCAGATGTGGTAGACACATGCCACTAGTGCCAAGGAAGTGTGAGAGTGATGCTTGTGGCGATATATTCATTGAATTGTTCTATATATTCAATTTGGTTTTGCGAGAACTTTATAATTGATGCAGGGTTATATATTCTAAAAAGCGAGCATGCACAAGTGAATTTCAAGAAGCATGAAAATTCAAGTAGAAGAAAAGCTAGTGGTTTGCTCGTGTGAAAAAGAATAAAACATTTAATTATGTAATGCATATCTTTATATAAGTATGTGAGGATTTTTCTTAAGCCATGCATAGCAATAGAGAAATGTGCAAATTTACTTTACTTATAATTTAGGACATGTTGGTGAAAGCTTACACCCACTAAGACGTACATAAGAAGAGGATACACTTCAAAATTCAAAAACATACACGGACCTTAAAACCAGAAGATAACATAACACAGGCCATTATAAAAATAATGGCTACAACCATGAACAAAATACTAGATCGATGGACTAGCTAGCCTAGCTCATATAAAACCAACACTAATGCAAATGAAAAGTTCAGATATTAAAATAATCTAAGGTAGACAACCACCACCAACTCCACCACCGACACCACCAGCACCTCCAATTCCACCACCTTTGCCGCCAGCACCCCCAATTCCCCCACCAACCCCTCCTAGCCCACCAGCACCACCGAGCCCTCCAACTCCACCAGCACCACCGAGTCCACTTCCACCACCGAGACCGCCAATCCCACCAAGCGGTATAACCCCAGCGTAGCCACCAACTCCGCCAATTGCACCAACACCACCAAACGCGATGAAGTTCTTTTGGTCATCTAGGCCAGCACCACTAGGTGCAGTGGCCTTGGGAACACTTAGTGTATTCTTTTGTTCATGACTTACACTAGCATGATCAATAGGTGGCATGGTAGTAGTAGTAGTAGAAGGCACATTCCTTGCTGTGACATGCACTAGTAGCAGTACTTGAGCAAGCACAAATATTACGTACAACTTTGCCATATATCACTTCTCTCTCTCTAAAAGTAAGGGATTCTGCTCACTTCACTCTAGCAAGTTTTGGTATGATATGCTCTATATTTATGGACCGAATGAAGGGTTGGGGACAGTTATAGGTATTAAAGGGGCATTGTAAATGTGGGCATTAACTCTTCATGCTTCAGCAATCTCGAGAAAAGCATTTTTTTCAGTTATGTCTCAGAGGTGGGTGAATGAAAAGAATAGATAATTAAGGTTCGTAGTTATTTCTATCACGCTATTCAAGAATTGAGTGCATGCAAAGTAAAGGTTAAATTGCATGTCGTCTCCCGAGTGGTATTTCTCTGATAATAAAAAAATTGTACGAGTTTCAAGAGAAATAATGGAAATACTATATGTCTCCGTACACATAATCTCAAGATATTATCACTGAATTCCACCAATACTAACTCTCTACATTACCTACCACTTCATTCATGATACAAATTTATGAAATAATTTCATGACGTTTCGCATTTCTCGTGTCAAAATACCTCCGAGTATTCATCCAAATTGAACTCCTATATATATATATATATATATATATCTATATATATATATATATTTTAGCTTTTGAAATTTTTATTCATTTGATGCAATGGATGAGAGTCTAATCCTTGGAATCAAATGAACAAAAATTTCTTCTGCTACACCTCACCTTGAGAAATAAATAGCATTGTTTTTATATATAATTATTCAATTGATGCATTATGTCTCACTCATTTGAGAGGGTTTTTATTCATTTGATGATCAAAAGAATAAAAATCTTTGCAGTTACACACAATGACCTGAAAAAAACTTTGGAATTTATATATATATATATATATATATTTATTGTTGTAAAACATATTTCGACTTAAACCGACACTCACAGCAGTTCTGTCTGTTTAATCTGAAATCTACTTAATTAAATAGCATAACACATATAAATAATTAAGGGTTTAGGGCCAATAATTGTAAGTTACACATTTCTCACTTCGGTCCATGAGGCAGTTATTTACTGTTAATCCTTTCGATAACAAAAGTAAAATATTAAGGTTGTCAGAAGGTGTATAGTTGTTTTTCTTTATATTAGCATATTTTGAATACAAAAAATAACAGATGAGTCATGTAAGAAAAAAAATGTTGCTTGTATTAAAATTGTTTTGCCATACAAAAATAGCGTCAAAATATCTTAAAATAATACGAGATAATCAATGAATGAATTTCATTTTTGTCAATTTTGGTCGAAAGAAAGAAAATATAAAATTTGACAGAAGTGCGTGATTGCCCTAAATAAAGTTTAGTTAATTTATTAATTAACCTTGAATAACATTTTATAGTTAGTTATATGCTTCAGAATAATCTTCAAATTCAAACAAAAAAATCTCACGTTTTTAAAAGTTTAGCATTTTATTTTTAAAATGAAACCATATAACACAAATTAATCTAAAAAAAATTCTTTTATTTTTCTTAATTTTCTCAATAAACCAATAAATACTATATATTACAAATATATAAGCAATATATATATATATATATATATATATATATATTATATATGAGAGAGAGAGATGGAGAGCACATAAAGATAAAAAAAGGTTCACATAATTCAACAATTGAAATTGAACAGTAATGTCAATTACGACTGTACTATATATGTCTCAATATTTTTCCAAAAGTGATAAAATGACAGATTTTGGTTCCATCGGTTGTCTGTTGAAAAATTTACTTAGTAAATTTATTTTACTAATTTATTTCCTACTAAACACCCAAAAAAATGAAAAAATAATTTTAAACCTTACTTTACATCGAAACAAGGACAAACTAGAGTTTGTAGAAACTACTAAAAAGGGAGAGAGAGTTACATAATTATTAAACTATGTGAATTTTTTTCTTTTTTTCTTTTTGATATAAGAGTACTGATAGAGAGTCGGAATCAAACTAGATCGAGAATAGTTTTATATGAGTGTAGTGATTGATCTCACCACATGACATTACCATAACATCATGTGATAGTGTCCACCACTCCACTCACATAAAAATAAAATCGGACTAATCCGATCGGCTTCCAAATCATTATACTTGATATAAATAACTCAGACATCCACATGTTTTCATTGGAGCTTGAAAAGTCAAAATAATTTCAACCATAATCCTATAGGATAACAGTACAAGAGGTAGAACTATTGATGTAACAATGGGAAACAAACAATGGAATCAACAAGCGACCTCATCATTGGTTTCGTGGATTTGCGGTAGAGCTAGATAAGAATTGGAAGTAGCATCAAGGCATCAGTAGGATAAGATTGTTGTGTTTTTTAAAAGGAAACCTAGCTAGTTCCCATTCCTGGAATCTGGTGGCTTCTTAGGAGGGTGGATGAAAGAGCTAGGTAGAGGTCATGTTGCAGCTAAAACTCTTGCTGATCTGCAATCATTGAAAGTGCAACTGAGAAGCCTCAATTAGATGATTTTTGTAATTGCATTGATAGTGATTTATGCAGTTGAAGCTTTGTCTTTGAAGATTCTTGAATTCTTTTTTTATTTTTCCATATGTAGTAGATGTAAGAATTTTGGAACAGTAGATACAACCAGCAAAAATGAGCCTATTTGATAGGAATTTCAAAGAGTGATCCCAAAAATTCTTCTCATTCAGAATGACAGCATGTATCCATTTGGCTCATAAGTTATCAGGATTTTTAAACAAATTTCATGTGTACTTGATCATTGCGGCACTGTTGAGTGTAGACAGAGACGGTAGACCAAGACCTTCACTTGCCTTGTGAGTGCACACTTTAAACCATGCAACCTTACAATATTTCATTGAAGTCTCTGTGTGTGACCACAAGAATTTTCTGAACAGTGAGCTGATTTTTGATGTCACATTTGTTGGCAAGATGAAGATGTTCATCCAGTAGAGCAACATACTGTATAAGACTAACTTGCAAAGTTGGAATTTACCAGCATGAAAGAGGCTTTTACTAGTCCAGTGAGAAATTCTATTTGAAATTTTGTCTATCAACGTACTAAAATCATTGGAGGTTAGGCATGAAAAGATTAATGGGACAACAAGGTAAGTGAATGGGAGTGCTCCAATGTTAAAATGTAGCATATCAATGTAAACATGAATTTTTATGGTATTAGCAGCCCGACCTAAGAGTGAGCAAAAGATGTCTAATCCTTCTTTGAGGACTTTGACAACACTAAGGTCACTATGGATAAAAAATAGGAGATCATTTGCAAAAATGAGGTGGGTCAAGGCAACTTGTTGGCATTCCAATGGAAGGTGAAATCTGGGTTGTTGGTGGTTTATTTGGAGAGAATAAGTGAGCGAACTTTCATTGCAATAACAAATAGGTAAGGTGATAAGGGGTCACCTTAGAGAATTCCTCTAGATTTTTGAAGAAACCATGAGTCTCTTCATTTAGTGAGATGGAGAAGGTTGGTATAGTAATACAAAGTTCAATCCAAATGATGGACATAGGAGGAAACCTCATCAGTCTGAGACAATCCAAAAGGAATTCCCAACCAAAAGTGTTAAAAAATTTCTTCAAGTCAACATTAATGACACATCTTAGTGGAGTGGAGTGCCTAGGGTAACTTCTTAACATCTCTTGAGCCAAGAAAATGTCGTCTACAATTCTTCTTGATTCAATAAAGGTTGATTGTGACTGATTGATAAGGAATCTAAGATGGGCCTAATTTTGATTGACAGAAGTTTAGAAATGCATTTGTATAGGGTATTGCAGCAAGTAATAGGCCTAATGTCACGCCCCAATTTTTGACTTCCGAAAGCTGAGGGTGATTGGATTACACGTCATCACATCACATCGATCAATAATCCCATTATGATACCATACTTTGATACTAAATTATCACGCCCCAATATTTGAACCACCGGAGATACCGTCTCCGAGCCCGTATCTCGAGAGTGATTCCATCTATTAAATCCTAATGAACTACCTCAACCTTTAAATCAATGCGGAAGCGTCATTACATACATACGTTTTTCTACGTAAGACTCAACATCAATCACTCACCAAAGGCCCTAGACGTGGCCACACATGTAACTCTAAACACATCTCAAATTGTAAGTCTAGCTATACATTACAATACATCGTAATGCTAATTATGATGCATCATAGTGTACGATAAATTACAAATGCTGCGTAACATCCTGCGAAAAGTGTTGTTTTTTCACCCCAAATCTCCAACAAAATTACGATACATCGATCGTGATGCTCACTTCAATGCATTGTAATGTCCAATGCATCGCAAATGTTGCATAACATCTTACAAAAATTCTTATTTTCTATCTAGATATGCATCGTTATGAATTCTACGATGCATTGCTGAATTTCGATGCATCGTAATAGGGATTACGATACATTATAATCCTTCAAATGCCTATCCTGCAAGATTCACAAGTGTTCACTAATTCTAAGCAACTCACATCTAAACAAAATCTCATCTTCAAATCCATTCACACAACATTGACAAATAAATAAAATGTTATTTCTTCATACAAATATGGATTTGGAACTCTAAAACCGTACATTACACGTTCATTTCTCAACGGTCTTACATATGCCATATATGGCGAATACATTTGAAACTCATAAAGGTTGTCCAAATGTAAAACAACATTTCTAAATTGATTAACATGCCACAAACCGGCATGGACATCTATATACATATATCCAAAAAGAAACTCCAAAATCCATTTGAGCCAATCTAAGCCTTGTCCTCCACCGGTGCTTTATCTGAAAAAGTTTTGGGGTAAGGGGATAAAAATACAACAATGCCCAGTAGGAATAATCCACCTGACTCAACTAGGTAGCCATGCATCTTGGATTACATCCAGCCCCAAAGAATTTGTCTCTCTAACCTCAATACAACAGACATGTGACTTACATAATCTACCATACAATGCCTTGAATGGAGCTATCTCAATACTAGCTTGGTATCTATTGTTATAAGCAAATTCCACCAATGGAAGGTGGTCCTCCGAACTACCTCGAAGATCAATCACATATACCCGTAAGATATCCTCAAAAATCTATATCGTACGTTTCGACTGACCATCCGTTTGAGGATTAAAAGTCGTACTAAAGTGGAGGTCTGTATCAAATGCGGTCTGGAAGCTCTGCCAAAATTGTGATGTAAATCGTGGGCCTCTATCGGACACAATAGAAACTGGCACACCATAAAGCTTAAGGATTTGTTCAATGTACAATTGACTGAGAGTTTCCACATCATCGGTCACTCGGATAGGAAAAAAATGAGTCATCTTGGTCAATCTGTCAACAACGACCCAAACTATGTCATGACTCTTCCTTGACTTCGGAAGCTCCATCACAAAGTTCATAGTGACATGCTCCCACTTCCACATTATCACAGGTAATGGTTGTAACAATCCCATTAGCCTTTGATGCTCGGCCTTCACTTGTTGGCAAGTGAGGCATCTCACTACAAACTGCACCACATCCTTGTTCACACCTTTCCACCAATATAGTCGGTGTATGTTATGATAAGTCTTGCACCACCTAGATGTACTGCAAGTCTCGAGTTGTGAAGCTCTTTAAGGACTTATTCTCTACAAGTTAGGGGAACAAAGATCTTTCCCTTGAATTTCAAACCCTCATCGGAATGAATTATCCATCCTTCCACCATCTCGCCACCCAAAATTTGAGTGCGAATAGCCTCCATCTCACCATCTTGCCTCTGCTCCTCAATCACTCTACTCACTAGAGTTGGTTGAGTGATAAGAGTAAATAAGGTTGCTTATGCATCATCTTCCCTGAAATATAATCCCATTTTTCAGATATCTTCCATCATTTTCCACTCACGTATAGCTATACTTGCCAAACTATCAAGTGACTTTCTGTTTAAGGCATCTGTTACCACATTAGCCTTTCCTGGATGATATTACAAGCCTAAATCATAGTCTTCCATGTACTCCATCCATCTCTATTGCTTCATTTTCAATTCATTTTGTGAGAAAAGGTATTTGAGACTCTTGTGATCGGAGAACACTTCAAATCTTTCTCTGTATAAGTAATGCCTCCATACCTTAAGTGAGAAAATTGTCGCCACTAATTCCAAGTTGTGTGTCGGGTAATTCTATTCATGTGTTTTCCATTACATTGAACCATACTCCACCACTCTTTCAATTTGCACAAACACACATTCCAAACCAAGTCGTGAAGTGTCACAATAGATTTTGTACCCCAACCCATGTTTTGAAATGGTTAAAATTAGAGCCAAAGTCAATTGACTCTTTAATTCCATTAATGCATGCTCATAAGCATCATTCCACACAAATTTAATTCCTTTTCGGATAAGCTTGGTCATTGGTGCCGCTAACCTAGAAAAGTCCTTCAGGAACCTCCAGTAATACCCAGCCAATCTCAAGAAACTACGTATTTCAAATACACTCCTTGACCTTTCCCAATTCATCACCGCCTCTATCTTAGATAGATCCACGAAAACTCCTCATTCGAACATAACATGCCCAAGGAACTTCACCTCCGCTAGCCAAAATTCACACTTCTCATATTTGACATACAATTGGTTCTCTCTTAGGAGTTACAATACAATCCTCAAATGACCCTCGTGCTCTTCATCGAAATATGAGTACACTAGAATGTCGTTAACGAACACTACCAAAAACTTTTTCAAATACACATTGAAGACACGGTTCATCAAATCCATGAATGATGCCGATGCATTTGTCAAACCAAACGACATCACCAAGAACTCGTAGTGTCCGTATCGTGTGTGAAAATCAATTTTTTGAATGTCTTCATCTCTAACTCCCAACTAATAATACCCTGATCTCAAGTCAATTTTTGAGAAACACCTTGAACCCTTGAATTGATCAAACAACTCATCTATTCTTAGCAAATGATACCTATTCTTGATCATTGCCCGATTTAACTTTCGGTAGTCAATACAAAGTCACAAAGACCTATCTTTCTTCTTAGCGAGCTCCCCAAGGCAAAATACTAGGACGTACAAATCCTTTGTCTAGCAACTCTTATAATTGGTCATTTAATTCTTTCAATTCAGTCAGTGTCATTCGGTACGATGCTATAGAAATGGGAGCGGTACCTGGAACAAGTTTTATAACAAATTCCACTTCAAGTTTCGAAGGCAACTCCGTCGAGTCCTCCAAAAACACATCCAAAAGCTCATGTACCATATGAAAAAACTCTCCATATGTAACATCCTCACCATCTACTAGAAAGCTTGCTAAGAAATATCCAAGTCCTTTTTGATAACTAGGATTATGCGAAGATTACAAGTACAAGTTATCTTTTTCCCTCACAAAACAAATATTGTCATCCTTCGATGTTTATAAGGTTACTCTCCCACGATTACAATCGATGTTAGCTTTATAGGTAGACAACCAGCCAATCCATACCCAATATCATATCAAAGCTAGACATGTCAAGGAGGATGAAATCAAATACCAATTGGTGCCCCAAAATCTAGATCTCAGATGACCTATATACACTACCCAAAGTCACTCTACCTCTAACTAGTGTATCAATGGATAAAACTGTGTCCAATGATGACACCTCCAACCTCAAAGCACAAGCAAATGCAATAGAAATGAATGAAATGATGCACCCAAGTCCACTAAAATCCTAGTCCAAGAGGTAGAAATCGAACCACTAATGGTCCTCTCGAGGTCTCTTCTGGAATAAGAGTGAAAGCACTACCCTGTGCTCTCTGGCCTTGATGCCTAGTACCTTGATATCTCGACTACTGATTAGGAGCACTAGCCGTGACTCCTCTAGTTGGTGCCCATGAACGATGAACAGATGGCACTACCATTGGTGGTGACAATGCTCTAAAGCCTGATTGTGGAATGGTAGCCTGCATAGAACACTGTTGTGAACCAACTCCACTCTGTGTACCCTTCTTTTGGGGATAGTTCCAACTAATAGGCCCCATCTGCTAACAATGGTAACACTTTTTTTCTGCCACTGAAGTAGCCTGTCGTTGTGTACACTCAGACCTATATTGTCTAGGCTTCTAACAGTTAAAACAAACCACTCTAGATCGTGAAGATCCAGTGGATACATGCACAGATGGTGTCGATTGGGCTTGTTGTTACGTTTGTGAGAACGACCCACCATCCCTTTGCTTCTTCCTAGCATGATTGTCCGAAAGGGACCTTGTGCTCCTCATTTGATTAGTTGCTTCTCTTACCCTTTGATTATCATTACTGACCTCCTTAGCTATCAACGCTCTCTCTACCACCATAATGTAGCTTGTCAAACCTAAAATTACAATCCTATCCCTTATAAATGTTCGGAGACCTCTCACGAACTTTTTCATTTTTAGTTCTTCCGTAGGTATTACCTCTTGGGCAAAACTAGCCAAAAAAGTAAATTTTGTTTCGTATTCCATCACTGTCATGGTAGCTTGATGTGACTCATAGAATTCTTTCCTCAAGCTATCTTTTACCATCACCAAAAATTATTTCTCAAAGAAAAGTAGTTGGAACATGTCCCAATCCATCATCTCGATGTTATGGTAATTCTCAATAAATTTCCACCAACGGTTGGCCTCACCCGTAAGATGATGGGCGACCATTTTCATTCTCAAGTCCTCCTATGCCTCTAGTGCGGTAAGGAGTTTACTATTTTGTCCAACCAATTTTCCACCACCTTAGGGTCAGAACCCCCAACATATGATGGTGGATTGTGCTTCTTGACATGCCTTAATGGCAATATCATTCAACTAGGAGCTACTCCTGGTAGAGTCTGATTCTCCTCTTTAGCCTCCCTAGTAATTTGCCACATGGTGGTAACCATGTCGCGCATGAATTGCTCTATATCAATAGGAGCTACTACTACTGCTCTCCATAAGCTCTTCGTGGTGACATTTTTTTATATAGATGATAATAAAACACTTAAAATCCAAAACATGAACATAATCAACAAATTCTTCTCGTGCAAACTCAACATTTGGTACTGTGATAAGTGTATCAATCAAAATTACCACACTTCACAATACAACGAATTCCTTGTAGAATAAGGCTATCAAAAGGGGTGTCGAACCTCAGGTATTATGGTCTGAATGAGTTGGATAACTAGAACTAATTCTAATTGAATTTTAAGGGAAAGAATTCTGATTTTTATATTTAACTAAATTAAAGAAGCAATTAAAATAAAACAAGAGAAAATAGAGAGTGTAGAAAATATGAGATAAATCTAGGGTAATTGAATTCACCACTAACGTCACAATCAATGGTCAATTGAACTAACTATAGGGAATTATATCATGCATAAGTGGTGTCGGTGGCTACAAGCTCACCTTCATCCATCAAGAAGATAACATATGATTAAGGCTAAGTCATGGACTATCTTCGATTAGCATGGGTCATCTGCCTAACTACTCTACTCTAGGGTGCAGTATGGTCCATCTTCTCTAGGCAAACTCCATCAAAGCGTTTAATGATATATTCAATGATTACCAATGTGTAATAATTGCTCTCATAATCACAGAAAATAAGAGAGATCGAGTTCAATAACAATAACTAAATATCTAAGAACCCTAATGGATGAACTAGCCGCTCATGGTAGAAGAAGAAGTTTCAATGGTTGAGGAAGAAGGCATCATCTTCATAAATTACGCGCAAGACTTCGTTCTCCAATGGTCCTCCACTCCAAAGATTTGTAAAGTATGTCTTCAATTCTGTCCAAAGGCTCTCCAAGCTCTCCAAAATAGCCTTCAATTTGCATTTTATCCACCAAAAGAATACATCAAATTCTTAATCCAATTAGGAAATAATTAGAGTTTCCCGCAACACTAAATAGGTGGCTTTTTCTACTGATGTTCGGCCCAACTTTTGACCCACTATAAGTCTGATTTACAAAATTTTTGTGAAATACAAAAGTGTCCAGAATCGAATTTCGTTCAACCATGCAAAATTAAGTTGATTTGAGGATCGAAAATAAGACTTCTGGTCCGTTTTCCAAAATGGGATTAAAATTGTATTAAACGCAGCATTGGGCTTTAGGCCCGTAATCTCCTTAAGCAACTGTAATTCTCTTGGACCTCTTCTTTGGGCTGATTTGAGTTAAAATATAGAGTTGAATGGATCCATTTGATGTAAACTTCATCTAACCCTCTTGCATGTCATCTTTAAAAGCCCAAAATTATGGTTTTGACTGAAATAATCATTAAGGCCCTAAAAATACAGAAAACACTAAAACGAAGTAAAATCACAAAATAATCTATCACTAAGAGATTAAAATATGCAAATTAAGAGGTTAGAATGCGTAACATTCAACGTCGATCAACATTATGTTAAGTCACTTCATAATTAGCATGTCATACTAAAAACGTAAACACATTCTATGTAATATGTATTACCCTTAAATTTACACTCACATCATCAAATTGGATATGATTTTTTGGAGATGTGGATTCATGCTTAAAATGATGTTTGATGATGTTTTTATCATTTGTACATGCTGTGGGTCATGTTTTGATGATTTTTAGGCTTTTAAATGAATTTGGAGCTTAAAAGTTGAGATTTTTGAGTCCTGGACAGTAAGTTGCGATACTTGTGACGATACATGTTCGATGCATTACAGCTTCGATGCATCTAACCCCTCAATTCGATGCATCGAAGTTACTATTCACAGCATTCTCCAAATTTTTTCCAAACTTTAAACGAGCATAACTTCTTCGTTTCAAATCAGAATTGAGTGTGATTTTTTTTTTAAATTGAGTATTTTTGGATTCTCTATCCAATGGTATGGGTCTCAGTTCCAGATTCCAAACACATGAATTGTTGAGTCTTGAAAGTGAGTGATTTATGACAGTGCGGATAAATAAAATTCCCTCTAAGGTGATATGGTTTGAAGTAGGGCCCATTATGGATAAGGTAGAGTTATGCACATCTATGTGCAACAATAGAGTTAAGCTTCTGTGGTAATTGAGGGTTCATTGGGCTTAATTGACGGTAGTCACCTCCGGTGTTTCGAGAGTCGGGAAACTAGGGCGTTACAGCATGGTATCAGAGTTTGATACTATCGTATGAGTGTGGTTAATGTTGTTCAATGGGTTGAGTGAACGGGTTCACACTAGGGATTCGGGTCGGTCCGGGGGGTCCCAGCGGTCCGGGTTCCGGGACGTGACAAATAATCTCACTATGATACCACGTTGTCACACCTTGCTTTTCGAACCACCAGAGATATCGTCTCTGAGCCCGAATCCCGAGGGTGATTCCGTCCATTAAACCCTAATGAAATACCTCAATTATTAAATCAATGCAGAAACATAATTACCTACATACATTTACCTATATAAGACTCAATATCAATCACTCACCATGGGACCAAACGTGGCCACACATGCAACTCAAAAAATCTCAAATCCTAAGTCCAGTTATACATTACGATACATCGTAATGCTAATTATGATGCATCGTAGTGTACGATGCATCGCAGATACTGCGTAACATCTTGTGAAAAGTTCTATTTTTTCACTCCAAATCTCCAACAAAATTACGATACATCGTGATGATCACTTTGATGCATCATAATGTCTTATGTTTTATAATCTAGATATCCAACACAATTACGATGCATCACTATGAATTCTATAATGCGTCACCGAATTTTTATGCATCGTAATAGGGATTACGATACATCATAATCCTTCGAATGCCTATCCTGCACGATTCACAAGTATTCACTAATTCTAAGCAACTCGCATCTAAACACATTACATCATACATTTCATGCATTTGGAACTCAAAAACTATACATCATACATTCATTTCTCAAAGGTCTTACACATATCATATATGGCGAATACATTTGAAACTCATAACATAAAGGTTATCTAAATGTAAAATAATATTTCTAAATTGGTCAACATGCCATTAATCAGCATGGAAATCTATATACTAATATCCAAAAAGGAATTCCAAAATCCGTTCGAGCCAATCTAAGCCTCGTCCTCCCCCGATGTTTTATCTAAAAAAAACTTTTGGGGGAAGGGGTGAGCATACAACTACGACCAGTAGGAATAATCCCTATATGATAAAATGACATACTTCAATGTTTTTCATGCTCAAAACATACACATTTTTGAAATCATATATAATGTCTCATGTTTCCACTACACATAAGCAATTCGAAGGTAATCATATTCACCAATAAACTCACCCCACGTATACTCTGAAATCACTTTAACTGGAGACTTCTGCTTATCACAATTCCATAATAAAGGTCTTTTCAACATCACAGTCTCTGCTTACACTCTACGGGTCATTACCCGACGGAAACGATATCCGCTAGGCCAAGTTTTTGGTCTTGCACCCTAGGGCTCCAGGCCCTTCTTAATTCTCACACATACCCTAACAAACACAAATTTTCACAAAATACACATTTATCACATAAATGCATAAAACCAAGATTTTTACAAAGATTCTTCCAATGCATAACATATGTCAAGTTAAGACATCAATTTCAACCCAGGTTTATCACAATGCAATTTCACTTATCTCATGGAAATCAACAATCATGCATCTTCAAGAAAATCTTCTTTTATGCATATCTTCTCACATAGAGTCAAATTTCCCAATTTATTCCCAAATGAACACAAGGTTGCACAATGCATTCATGAACACCCACAAACACATGCATAACACATAAGTTCTATCGAAGGCTTGTTAGATAACTTATATATGCAAGAGATACCAAATTTCACATAAAACACATGGAAAAATAACATGTCACAAGTATGTAACCTATAGAATCAAAATAGAGAAAAGATTCACACCTCTACCTCAGATCTCAAGCTTTTTTAGCAAGGTTCCAAAACATCATCCCTTTTAACTTCACCAAAATTGAACTTTGTTCGGTCCAATACGTAACCCTTGTCGAGTAGAGCAATTCATTTGCCTTCGTTCTCCAAGTCCTAGCCCAACACTTCCGAAATGAAGAGAGAAGGAAGAGAGACAAAGTAGGAGAGTGAGAGTGATATATCAGCTATATGTAATGGCTGAGATTTCAACTCCCAGATATTTATAATATCTTAGGATGCAAAATAACCGAAACGCCCCCGGGTCACTTGACGTACCCTCCCGACCTCCGTTTTTTATTTTGAAAGCAATTATGCCTCCAAAATCACTTCCTTAACTCATTTAACATTTTATTTGCTCTAAAATCAAAAATAATATTTTTTTAGTAATTTTTCAAATTTCGGGGCCCACCCGACCCGCCTCCGGGGCCCCGTTGACCCAAAATTCTCAAATTTCACCAAATATTTTCAAAACCTCTAAACAACTTCCCAAACATATTTTCTATATTTAAAATATGTAAAAAATTATTTAAAATGCAATTATGACAAAAATGATGATAAAATGAAAACTGGTCAAAATTGGACCCGGTCTCTACACTTAAACTCATGGACTATAGATACATTCTAGATCTTAGGGATAAGAGCAAATAACATAGAGTTAATATGCTTGAGCAACTTTCCTGAGATAAAAAAAAACTTTGATAGCACAAATCAGATCAGATCCAATTAAGGGCCAACTTTTCTTAAAGAAATAAGATGAATAACCATCAGGGCCTTATGACTTTTCATTGCCAAAAGAGGAAAGGCACTGATGAATTTTAGCATCAGTTGGATTAGAGGTGGGCATATGGTGGAAAGAAGCTAGTGGGGATATGGTTGGTTATATACTGGGAGAGAAATAAGTGTCAGGGTTGGGAGGAGAGGATCCCACGAGAGAATGAAAATGGGAGATGAAAGCTTGGAAGACATCATATTTTTTAGAGATTGTAACTCCAGCATCAAAGGTCAAGCTCTAAATTTTGTTTATGTTTTGCTTGCACCTAGCTGTCTTGATAAAATAGGAAGTGTTTTGGTCACCAGAAGATAACCACTTAAATCTTGCTTTTTGTTTCCATAGTTTTTCTTCAAGGAGCATTAGGTGTGAGTAGGACTAAATGAATGATTTTTCAAGGATTCTAAGATTGTGGTTAGTGGGTTGAGGTCAAGTTTGGTTTGACAGATAGAAAGCTCAGATTTATAAGATTGAATTATATTTGAAAAGTCATTATAGTCATGCCTATTCAAGGTTTTGAGCAATGGTTTCAAAGACTTCAATTTCTAGGTGATTCAAAACGTTAGTGTACATGTGATAGAGATGCTCCAAGCTTGTTCAACATTGATAAGGAAATCACGGTTGGTTACCAAGAAATGAAAAATTTTAGATGGTAAGGTCCTAGCGGGTGAAAGGATGCCTAAGTTCACAATGACTGGATAGTGGTCAAAATAGATTGTGGAAGGAAAATGCATTCAAAGCTAGGATACATAGAGTGCCAATGATGGTTAACAAGTTCTCTATCTAGTTTTCTTAAAATGATAGCAATGCCCAAAATTAGTTAGACCAGGAAAAAAAATACTTATGAATTTGAGATCATCAAGGCCATCATAGGTGATACAGTCTTTGAAGTCACTCATTTTAGGAGTCCATCTAATGCAGCCTCTATATCAGTCATTAATGTTAAGCATTGTATTGGGTTTTACCCCAAAAGGCCTCATAACTTTTGGGGTAAAACCCAAGAGCAAAATCGTTCGAGCTCAGGCCCAAAGCGGATAATATCATACCATGTGTTGGAGCGGGGGTATTACATTCCTAGTGATTATATCATTGACAATATATCTGCTTTGAATTTGATTGTCTTATATTCTTGATCCTCATGATTATAAAAGTGATTTGCCAAGGCATAGAGATGAAATTTTGTATCACATTGTGAATGGTGATAAGATTAATGTGCCTGCTACAATTTTGAGGACAATGATTCAAGAGTCTAATGATTTTAGGCCAACCAATGCTTTTCCTTTTCAATTGATTGTGATGAATATTCTTAAGGCAAAGAAAGTGTACATTCCTTCAAATGCATTAGTTGAAAAGTCCAAAGGAAAGTTTACAGCTTCTAATGTTAAATTACCAACACGGCGATGGAAAGAGTACAAAAGGAGGCTGGTAGGCAACATGTTGATGAAGATATGAATGAAAGTGATGATAATGCTCCTATTCATGGATTTTATATTCCTAATTTCAATTGTGCTTTAATTGTTAATCAGTGTAATCAATACATAAGGGGTTTAGATAGGTACTTAAAGAGGAAGTTTTCAAATCTTGAAGCATTGATTCAGAAAAGTTATTTTTGAAAGTTCTAGTAATGATGGTGATGAAGATAATGAAGGTTTGGTCTTGGTGTTTTAGACCCAGTTAGTTTATTTGGCTAGACTTGAGTGCTTACATGTTATGTAAAGTCTTCTATGTTTAATTGCTTGAACATGTTTATATTTATGTTTAGACTATCGTGTCTATGTTTATTTTGGATATTTGGACTATAATTCCTAATTTTGGTACTCTTGATTATATGCTTTGAATATAGTTTATGTTTTTATTTCTCATTTAATCAATTTGTGACAGTATCTCTCTTGGTTCCTTTGTTCTTACATTGTCAATTTGTTCAAAAAAGGATATATATATATATATATATATATATATATATATATATATATATATTTGTTTGATTGATATATATGAGAGACCATATGGAGGAGAGTTAGTATATTGTTTATATGATTAAAGGGGAGTTATTTTTTGTTTTTCTTTTTTTTTATCTTGATATCACCATATTTTCTTGATTAAGCTTTCACATGTAGTGTTGTTTGCATGACATGTAGCTTTTATAGGGTTTTGGCAAACACTACATATTAAGCTTGGAAGCTTGCTAGTTATGCTCTGATATCTTCAAGTTATATTTCTTTGTATTTTTGGGATGTTTGGGGCATATTGTAATCTAATTTTTTAAGTGGTTAGGTTATGATTGTCTAGGTTGGTTTTGTCATGAAATTGTCAAAGGGGGAGATTGTGACGTATATTTTTGTAATTGGTAATTTTTGGTGTCAAAACTAGACATGATCGAGTTATAATCTTTTAGCTATATTTTTGTAATTGATCATGTAATTGAAGTCTTCGAGTGAGTATAGTGTTCTACACCAATTATGCAAATGATCTTCAAAAGCATGCTGAAGCTTAAGACATCAGAAAAATACATCAATGCATTGAACAAGGGTTTGATCGATTAAAGTTTTCAGATGGTTTTGATTGTATATGGACATCATTAATCAAGCATGAGAGTCATGTAGTCCAAGTGAAGTGGTGAGAACACGTATATTTCAAACCGGGTAGTTCTCACCTTGAAAATTAGAGTTTTTTTTGGCAAAATTTTCTAACTTTTCAAGGTTGGACTAGTCCAGCTCAAACCTAGGCCGGTCTATAAAGTCTCAGGACTTCACAACTTCCAGGGCAGAGCCCTAGACCGGTCCAATTCAAGGATGGACTATCCAAGCATTTTGGTGGCAGATTTTGGTTATACAGTGTTCTATTTTGACTTAAATTTGACTATGAAATTTCCTTAAACGTAGAGAATTTTTTTTATTGATTTTTAACTTGTTTTTCTAGAAAAATTAAGGTTTTTAACATTTATAAAAACTTCATATGATTTGTCTCTTAGTATGCTTTCACGAAACTTTGAATACGCATCAAAAAGATTATCTTTAGAGAGAGAAAGCATAAAGATATTTTTGGAAAGAGAATTCTTCATTAATTATTTGTTTATATTTTTTTGAGAGATCACACACAAATATACACTATGAGGGATTTACGTTGTGTCGCTCTATCCGCTTGATCAATCATTTGAAGACTGCTTAAGAAATTTATTATTGATCAAGACAACTAGATTGTTTAGTTTCTTCTAGAACTATTTGTTGGTGAGGAAGGAGAAGAAGGTCACACTACGAATGGGACATAATAGTTGCTGAGTGTTCATGTTCTTCCAGTTATCCTTTTGCAAGAATTATGATATTAGCTAAAAGTCTGCGGCAATTGGACGAGGGAGTCGCAAGAGTAAGCCTAAGGCGTTCCGCATCAAGTTCTTGTCAGAGTGGAGTGGGTGTGAGTATGGGATAGAGTATGTTGTATTTTGCTTCGACAATAGTGGATTTGGTTCTCCGAGGCTACAAAGTCTCTCCCGTGATTTTTTTCCAATCTGAGTTTTCCATATATATCTAATCATTCTTTATTTTATTGCACTTTTTTTATTTGCATGCTTTGTGTGATTGTTTTAATTTCAATTGAACTTAAAATTGGAATAAATTGGAAAATTAAGTAACTCACAAAAACTTGATTATCGATCTTGAAATATAAAGTTTTGGAGCCACAATTTCATATTTTCAAAGTTGGACTAGTTCAAGTCTTTCCTGACCAGTCCAAGAGCTCTTAGAACCTCAAAATTGCTCACCAACAAATTTGGACCGATCCAAGGTTTGACTAGGCCAGTCCATGAGGTCTTAATACCTCAAATTGAGGACTCAACAAGGCTGGACCTGACCATGCCTTCAAGTCTGGCGATTCTGTCTTCCTTTGTCCTGTTTTGACCTGAATTTTACTCTGAACTTTTCTTAAAAATCAGAAATTATTTCCTATTGATTTGGGACTTATTTTTCAAGAAAAATTAGGACTTTATTATCTCTATAAACCTTCATATGTTTTCTCTCTAATTAATGCTTTCAATGAGCTTTTCATATACATCAAAGAATATACTTTTAGAGAGAGAACATTAGAGATATTTTTCTACAGAGAATTTTATTATTCTATTTATATTTTTGAGAGCACACAAACACGGAGTGTTTAAGTTGTAATACTTTTCTCTATCCCATCAACCGAAGTTTTCAAAGATAACATCGTCTATATAGTTTGATCAGAGTAGCAGTGGTAGTTCCATGATACTACTTGATTCTATCTGAAGAGGAGGAGAAATGATCGCTACGAAGGCAACAAATATAAAATACTTGCGGAGTATTTGTATTCTTTTAGTTACCCTTCTGAAAGGATTGTGACAATAGGTGAGAGTCTACAATGATTGGACAAAGAGTCACAAGAGTAAAGTCAGAGACATTCCGCATCAAGTTCTTGTCAAAGTGGAGTGAGTGTAGTAACCCTTGTGGACGGGTGTGAGTGGGCGGGTGCGAAGACAGACACTGGGCTGAGCTACCACACTGACAGGGTGCAGGGTGCTCAATCCCACATCGCCTGGGTGTGGAAAAGGGGATGTGCTTATATGTAGTATGTTCTCTTCAAATGGTATGAGGCCTTTTGGGGTAAAAACCCAAGAGCAAAACCGTGCGGGCTCAGGCCCAAAGTGGACAATATCATACCATGTGCTGGAGTGGGGTATTACAGTTGGTATCAGAGCCTGAACCCAGCCGGAAGTGTGCCGACGAGGACGTCGGGTCTCGTAGGGGGGTGGATTGTAGTAACCCTTGTGGACGGGTGTGAGTGGGCGAGTGCGAAGACAGACACTGGGCTGAGCTACTACACTGACAAGGTGCAGGGTGCTCAATCCCACATCGCCTGGGTGTGAAAAAGGGGATGTGCTTATATGTAGTATGTTCTCTTCAAATGGTATGAGGCCTTTTGGGGTAAAAACCCAAGAGCAAAACTGTGCGGGCTCAGGCCCAAAGCGGACAATATCATACCATGTGTTGGAGTGGGGTATTACAGTGGGTGTGATCGAGTCTAGTATAGAGTCTGTTGTATTTTGCTTTGAGTTAGTGGATTAGTTTCTTTAGAGGCGTCTGCCTCACCCCGTGATTTTTCCCTTCTTAGGGTTTTCATTTAAAATTCTTAGTGTCATCTCTAACTTTCCTTACTTGCTTTATTTATTTTGTGATTGGTTTGGATGCATAATTATTAATTATAGTGAGTAATTAATCAATCATAAAAATTGAGCAAGAAGACATATTCACACCCATCTTGGTATAAGGATTACCATCTCACACTAAATTAAGTGAACTGTTTCCACACCGTGTAACTCACAAAAAACTCTTCATATTTTTGAAATTATTTAGACCTACTTTCAATTGAAGAAATAACTTAATGTACTATCTATGAAAGATAATCCATCCTAAAAAATTCTTGGCTTATTGAGTTAGTTTTCATCTTCATTCACCAATCCAATTTAAATATGTCCGAAATTGATCCACAACAAACACGATATCCAACTCTTGTTGTTGTATCACATGTTTCATTTTTCCTAATTCACTTTTTCACACTAGAAACTAGAAAGCCCTATGCTTTTACCTTTATAAAAAGCAGAAGACGTGTTTTAGTACAATTTGTGAGATATATACTTTGTCGGATCTTTTTTCTTGGTCATTAGTGTCAAAGAGAATGTCTGATGCCTTCGATCAGATGAAAAACATCATTTAGCATAGGCAAGTGAGTGAGGACACTTTGCACTTCATATTTTGAAGTCCGATTTTAAAACTAGAGTTTAAAACTTCAAATTTTTGTAGTTTTCGAAGTTTGGACCGGTTCACTTGAAGCCTGGACCGGTCCAAGTAGTATTGGTACTTTCGAAATTTATTTTTGGGCACAGTGAACCAGTCCAACAGGAGTGGGTGTAAGTCTGGGGCATAGTCTATTGTACGACCACCGCCATCTTAGGAGTTGTCTGTTACTCGCTGGCTAAGAATTTATTCAAACGCAACTAATTTTGTAATATTTAATCAAATTTTAACTAAAGGACTAGTAAGAAAGTCTAGGATTTCTATACAACATGATCCATAAGTTGTATGGCTGAGAGTACAAATGTCACTAGAGAGAATTTAACATTTAGGAATGTCAATGGATCTCTCAAACTATATTTCAATTCTGCATACTTCTTTCTAAAAGGTCCTGGACGATGATCATTCACTTTCTCCATAACACGGGAATAGCAGAACTTTCTAGGATTAATTGTCACGTTAGAGCAAAGCTTGTTAAACATGGCAGAAACTGATGCATCATCAGCTAATCGATTTTCAATAATTCCATAGCTGCGAAGTGCTTCAGCATCCTTTGCAGAATCAATGAGGCAATTCAAGAAGGTTGCATAACCAGTCACATAATTCTGGCAAAAATTTGGATGATATTGCTCATATGCAATGAGATTTCTGAAGAGACACTCAGTTTCATCATCAACAGTTATGGGTGGTATTTTCATAATCCTCTTTCTGAACCTTATATCGAACAAAGAAGTACTCTTCACAGCTTTTTTGAACTTAATGCCAACCCTCTCGAGCTCTGTGGTACTTTTTATCAATTCCAATTTATCTTGAGTTCCAACATTTCTATTGGGTAGCATTTCAACAAAGGAAGGACTCCAACCATGATGCATGAGGCCTAGTAGATGATCAACATTATCTAATGAAACCCTAGTGGAAGTTTTTATGCCCTTTGAGCATGGTAATTTGCTGCCCAAAAAGTTCAAAGCTATCTCAGCTATGTCCATGTCATCCTGCTGATCATCTGAATGCTTGGTCATGTTGAACAGCTGAACAAGAATGAACAATGGAAGTTGATTTTCAAATAAAATCAGATCACGTCGTAATATATTCTTGATCCGATCAATTTGGAAAATAGGATCACCTTCATCTACTAGTCCTTTCATCCTCGTCTTGCGCAACAATTCAATGATGAAACTACCATCAACAAGCATCATTTCGACAAACTTATCTTTGTTTAGATTGATAGGTTCTGCATAACAACTACGCGCTTCTTCTTCCAGCGCTCTTAACTTTGTAACATATTTATCCACACTAGACTCATTTCTTCGTTTAAGAAGTTGTTGTAGGTACTTTAATTTGTGTTCTTCCATTCTTTCCATGTTTTCTTTGCCGTGGTGATAAGGACCAATGGCAACCATTGCAGGTTCATATGCCTTCACATTTACTCTGCGTAGTAGATCATCAACTCTGAAGATACAGGACTTAAAGGATGTATGAGAGAGGACATGATTTGCTATTCTTTGGGCCATATTTATCTTCAAGAAATAGTAGAACTGATGCACAAAGAAATCACTAATTAATATTGGAAAGAGTACTATAATTCTTATGTCCGAGTCCTAATAATCAAGTGTACAAACTCTGGAATAGGTAAACAAATAATTCCTATGAAATAAAGTTTTGGGATTTTAGATCCCTTTTATAAAGCTAGATATATCAAATTAGTTTTACTAATATACACATAAACCCACAATTACAGCATAAAAACAAATAACGATCCTATCTAGCATCCTGACTAACGAATATTCACTATTTCCCTTCATAATTGAAAATAACAATTATTCATTAGCGGGATACTACATTCTCCGTATTTTTGGTGTGCCAAATACTCTCTTTGAGATGTAATTAGTTGGGGTTTGTTAAAGTTGTTTCATTAGAATTGATACTCCAACAGGCTTGGTATTGTCTCTACTATAATAATATATCACCATTTTCATGAGATCTTGAAAATGTCGCTACAAGAATTTTAGTATTTAGTTGCGGTTTAATATTGGCGGTTTAGAAAGTGTCGGACATTACTAAAATTACTGGTGGTTCTTAATAAATGCTAGTATGTATTTTCAACTCTGGCGTTTTGAGAAGAACTGTCGAAAATGACCAGAAAATTCCGCAGTTTTCACTTAACATTTGGCGGTCCCATAGGAAATAAAACAATTAGGATACGTATTAATGCTCGGGTAGTGTATAATTTCTCCAGTTATACGCCCCACACCCATTATCGATCTCGATAGAAGTCTCCAGACTCTCTCATAGAACTCTGGAATTCAACCTGAGAATTTGTAGTTGAAAGTGACGAAACGTTGAAATTTCTTTTTGTAACAGAGATTGGGAGGCAATGGACGTTCACATTCTCTATTTTTTTTTTCCGTTTGGGACTATAGAGAATGAGAAAGAGGAAAGAAAAATTGTTAGAGAATAGTTAAAAATGACTTTTCTTTCGTACCCATTTTGAGTAATTTTCTTTCCTTTCCCTTGTTCTTGAGATTCACAGAATTTTTTTTTTTTCGCTTTTGAAGAATTAGTCGTGAATTAAAATTTTCTATCAATTTCATTTGTTTATTTTTTTATTTATTTAAGCTTTCCAAATTGTAAAGTTGTTAGTACCTTGATGGAATTGATGGTCCTGTAAAATGAAAATTAAGTAGGACTTCGCTCACAAAACAAACTCTTGTGGTCACACAGATATATACTAATTCTTCTACTTTTTGAGCATTCCTAGTCATCTTTGACCTTTATTTTTCCTTGTAAATTAAAGAAGAGAAATTCTTCTTTTTTTTTCTCAATTTCACATACAGCGTCATCAATTTGAATTTCATCATTTTTTTTTCTTTGTTTCTCAATTTCACATACAACATCATCAATTTGAAAGATATTTGTCCTTGATTAATTTCAGGAGAAGGCAAGTATATTTGCCAAAGAAAATGTGAAGATGGGCCGGACTGCAATGACTTTTGTCAAAAATCCGGATTCAAGTCTGGGCTACGCCTTCCACCTCTTTATCAGTACTGTTTTGCTGCGATCGGTGATTTTGCTTAATTATTCCACCTCTTGTAAAACAAGCATATATATATATATGTGTGTGTGCGCGCCACGATGTATAATACACGCATTGCCTCTTCCATATAATAAATTAATAAAATCCCCTCTTCTCTGTCAATAGCCTCCTTAGTACTTGCTAGTTAGGCCCGTTTGGTATGCGAGATGTTTCCTTTTCAGATAAAACAGAAACAGTGTTTTTATTGTATGGTGTTTTGAATTGAAAGCAAAAGTATGTTTGATGATGAAATTTCATTGCAGAAATTACTGAAGCAGAAATATGCAAAACACATTTGGTAACGTCAAAAATTTTGAAAACAAAACATTGAAAACATGTTTGGTAAATCCACTGTTACCAAAAATATAAGTAAAAACAAAAAACGTGTTTGATACTGACTGTTTTTAATTTTTTATTTCATTTTTAAAATTTATTTTTATAATTAATTATTTATATAATAGACATAATTTTAGTAGTTGATTGGCAAATTTTGTACGCAATATTTTTTTGCGTTTCTCATTGTGGGACAGATCACGTGGAGGCCAGATGGTGCATCCTGAAGGTAGATATCATACATTTATTTTTAAATCTTTGATGATATAAAATTGATAATATGAAGTAACAATATAGTATATAATGCTTGTAAGGAAGTTCAACCAGTAGCCTATAACGTATAGTTGTCTCATCAGATTGTCTACTATGGTTTCTTATCAATCTATTAAAACTCAACTTTTTTATTTTCTTTTATGAGTTTTGGCAATTTGGAAACCTGCCTCTAATGGTGGTAAGTAATTTCTGATTCATAATTATGGTTTCATGTATAGTATAGTTGGATTAATTATGGTTTTAGCTATTCTCGGCTCAACCTACTACTTAGAAATTAAGACAATACAAAAATACATAACAAAATAACCAAAATAATGAAAAGAAACTAATGTATTCAAAACATTTTTTGAACTTTATTAAAGTTACTTTCCATCAAAATACAAAAATAGAACCATTTCAAAATACCATAAATAAGGAATTACAAAAAAAAAAACTATTGTACAATTCCACCAATAAACACACCTGGAAAAATGTTTCTTCCAATAACTACCCAAAGCTTCATTCATAGTATTCAAATTAAAAAAAAATGTATTTGACATCCAAATTCATCAAATATTAATACAATAATAAACTCTCATATCCATGGCTCATAGTAGAATGCTCCGAGGTATGGTATTGCACTATATCTTGGCTTGGTCTAAGTGAACAAGCCTGATCATATCTCATAGCTCAAGAGTTTATGAGAGTTCTACATAGTTGCATGTCTTGAGGTCGACCTTCCTTAGGTATGAAGCACCATTCATGCTATCTCATCTTCTTCACGATTTTATCTGTTTTATATTATATATCAAATACCAAGTTCTCTAGTTAAAATCTAATGGCATATAAAAACATATATTTATGATTTTACCAATATAGGCACAAAATATAGAACATTATGACTTTTTGGTACTTCACTCTTAAATTTTTATTTATAAATTATTATAATTTTAAGCCATTTGTGGATTAAGGTTTCAAGACACACTATTGTTCAAAAAGCATAATTAACAAAAGTTAAAATACAGGTCCACTGGAGAGGGGATGCTGGTTGTATTAACAAAGTAGATGTGTTCTATTGCAACCAAATTTCTCATATATATGTATATATAGCTCTGTGTGTCACTGTTAGGTCTATTTGGTTACAAAGTGATAACATCATCTTTCAGCATGAATTTTCCAATGAATCATATTTATAATGTGGATCAATGTATAAATCCTCGTTACCTATTTTCTGACATAACAAGTTATCGCGAAATTGTTTCTTATGTGAAATCAATATTTTTTATTTGGGTTATATTGATCTTAGTATACACTAATACAATGGTGTACCTATTAATCCTTAAGCAAATTTCATGGGTATACTTGAGCAGATATAAGCTTGTTCTTAATCGTGTCTGATAACTATAATTTGATTGTTTATAGAAAATAGGTCACAAAGAAAGAAAACAAATTTGTAATCGAGCAAAATTCCGTATAATTATATTAGGAATAACTAATTTCTTATAACTCCATAGCAAATTTCATATTCAATGACAAAAATTTCCAGCCATGACAACCCATATTAGCACTGTTTGTAAGACAAAAGATAATGTTATTATAAACAGAAGCCATACATAGAAGAATAGCCCATGCTTTCTGAATATCCACCATGGTCATCAGGTATGTCTGTTAAAAGAGAGAATTGGTGACAGCTTAAGTTAAGGTACAATAGAGTGATAATTCTGATTAGATGTCAAGTCTGAGACTATTTTAGATGAAGCTTGGCATGATTCATATATTTCCTGAACAGAAAACAAAAGGTATTCATGTTTGAATATTTTAATAAATAAAATATTTTTATTTGAGGTCCTATGCACTATTTCTAAAATTGGATTGCAATGTAATTATTGTTACTTGATGGGTTGGAATTATACTTGTCAATTGTGGTCTAATTGACAGTATAATATTTACACTGTTGGATTGTGGTTTTTCAACTTTATTTGATGGGATTTAATCCTAACCGTTGATATCTAAGTTTCCATGATAGGAAGGGAGACTTAGGTATTTTATTTGTAGAGAAGTCGTCCCCCCCTGTTGTTATTATAAATAAGGGTTTCATAACACTTATTCAGCCCTATCGAAGAATAACTCTCAGAAAGGGAGTAGTGCACTCTAAGGAACTCTTGCAGAAAACTTGAAGGTATTATAAAGTTTAGTCTTCAATCAGGTATGTCAATTTAATCTCCTTTATAATTATTGCAGTATTCTTGATTTCTACAAGTTAATTGTGAATTAAATTCCAACAATTGGTATCAGAGCCAAGTTAAGAATAGAGTTTTTGTTGTAGAAATCAAGAAATAATTTTTTATCAAATTGAATAAATGTTTTATGAGACTTCCGTCAGAATTTTCAGGAGTCACACTTTTAGTTGATGAATTAATTTCTCATGATTCACTCAATTCACTAGACTAGACTTATATATATAATTATATTCTCATTAATTCTCACGGTCGTGTATATGTCGAGTCAAATGAGAGATGATTTATAGAATTGGTGTTAGGCTAGTGTTGCTTGGTGTTATGATGGACTAATTACAAGTGGCGAAGGAAGGGCCCAATACTAAGACACCTGACCATGAAAAGTTGAAAACTAAGGTCAAGTTTACTGTTTGAAACCTTGGCCATTTTATTATATATATGGGTTGGTTAGGAAAGCTTTATTATATATATGATGGTTGGTTGTTCTCTCATATTCCCATGGTTTAGAGTACAACTTATTAATTCAAATTTTTTGATATATTAGATTATTATTTTTTTACATATATCAAGTTTGTGATATTGACTTTGGTGCATGGTATAATAATTTCACATGGTGGTGTCCAGTATCTATATATACATGTGGTTGTATATATGTATTATGTTAAACTATTTGAACAGACTTGAATTCACGTACAAAAATGTAACATTCAATCCATGTTCTCATGCTTGTACAATAGCTATTATTTATAAGTTTTTTTTTTTTGGCTACATGTTGTTGTTGTGTGGTTATTAAACCACCAACAGTGAACAATTAATATTAAAAAATTGTTTTTTTTTTTAAGTTTATTTTATGGACATGCCTACATGGATGATATGAATATTTTTTTTATTCATTATTCAGTTATATTTGGTCCATTTTGATTTATTGTTCCATATTTTCTTGGGTTTGATTTATGTGCAATGAAATAAAATAAAGAATTTATGGAACTAAATAAAATGAAACTTTTTCAAGTTTAGGTCTTTCCTTGGGGTTTAGGAGGACCAGTAAAGTGACTAAGGTGGTATCCAAAGTGGGTGATGCCTGCCCAAAGGTGACATTCACTCATGGAGGTTATTCTTCTTAAAATTTTAAAGTTTCACAATGCACTTTCCCACATTAGAGAATTTGTTCTGCCCAAAGGTAATCAATGTCTTAGTGTGAGTTAAGTGAATAGAATAGTTGAGAGTGTTTGGGTTAGAACTAAATAACCCTCTTACCCAAAGGTAGTTGAAGTGTTTAGTAATAATTCAAGCATAATCAACTAGATCTATGTGCGATTTAATCGCAAATTTGGGGGAGTAAATGTATCTAAAATTCTGTCCAAAGGTGATTTTTAGATGACATCTTCTCTGTTCCCGCAGGGTGGAAGGTTTTGCACATAGTAAAACACCTTGATAAATTCGGCTTAAAACTCCAAGTATGAATTAAAGTGATAATCCCTAAAGCTGTGACATATTTTTTTTTATATGTTGTTTAGGTAGTATTATTTAATATAACATGTATTAAAGTTATAAATGCTTCCGCAATTCAGATATAGCTTACAATGATTGAACTACTGGATGGTTCAATTTATACTGCCTAGAAGACAAGTATTGAGCTTGTGATTGGGTTTCTTAGACTATGAGTCTGTGTTTTATTAAGGAGAAACCCATTATGCCCACTATAGAGTCTTTTAAGGCAGTAAGGTTAGTACATGTAACTAGATTAAAGTAATACCATGGCTATCAGATTAATTTATGTTTCTATTGGTGAAACTGTTAGGGGTGGTATTCTAGTATTTGATACCGCTAAGAAGCTTCTTGATTTGATCAGGAAGTAGTTCATGGCACCAAAAAATAACTACAATATTATCGTCTGACACAACTCATCTCAGTCAGATATGATAGAAATGGTTCAGTGAGGAAGCATATCTATAAGATGTACAAGCTGGTTAATAACCTAAGGGAATAGAGAATTGCACTTGATGATAAGTTATTAGTTCACATTGTGATATATTATCTGCCTAGGTTTTTTTTGAGACATTCAGGGTAAATTATAATTTATATGAGACAAAATAAGATATTAACCAGTTATTAGTACTTTGTGTGATTGAGGAAGAGTGGCTCAAGGGAATTAAAATTGAGTCAAACTATCTTGTCGTAAATGACAACAGTAAGAATATTTTCTAGAAGAAAATAAGCGGCAAGAAAGGAAATCAGGTAGAACAGAAAAGTTAAAAGCAGAATAATAAAGGAAAATGCATGATCATAGGAATGATGAATATTGGTTCTGCAAAATAAAGGGCATCAAAAGAAAGATTGCACAATTTTAAAATTTAGTTGAAGGAAACAACGCATGTATGAAAATTATTGTGCTAATTTTTTAGCCCAATTAGGTAAACCTGCTTGAATATATATGAGGATTGATTCAAGAGAGATCATACATGTCTCTTGTTTATCTATGAGCTCGATACCTTCCGAATAAAATCGTGTTTTGTTAAAGATAATTAATATGTGCTATGATATAGAGGATTGGGGCATATCTCTTGAAAGAGACATGAACGCTTGATTAAGGATGAGATTATTGGACTACTAATTTTTCAGATTATAAATTATGTGTTGACTGTGTCAAGGGGAAGATGCAGAAGAAATGCAAATTTTAAGGTTATAGATATGGAGGGTGTGAATCGTAGTGTTTTAGTACATATCTCAATGTTTTGAATGGGTCGTAAGCCCAGTCTCATACATTTATATGTGTGAGGATGCCTTATAGAGATAAAATTGTATAATCCAGATATTAAGAAACTTGATCCTTACACTGTCACTTGTCATTTTATTGAGTATCTTGAGAGACCTTTTGGTTATGATTTTTATTATCCTTCTAAACCTATGAAAAAATTGTTGAAACATGTCATTGTAAAATTTATTGAGGATGTGTGAATTTAGCGGGAGTGTAGAACTTTGTAGTTTCTTTTATACTTAATGATTTTGAGGTGTATGATAGATATGAGAGGTGGTGATTTCTCTAAAATTTTTCTCTAGTTTCATCAAATGACTCTTTGAGAGTCATTTTGTCATTTTCACACATTATGATCTTGAGTTGCATTAGATAGATGTCTAGACAATGTTCTTCAATGGAGACATTAAGGAAGTTATTTACATGTTTGAACCTAAATAATATCGTGATCTAATGCATATACCTCGAGTTCAGTGGGAGTTAATTTGTTCTCTTTGTCTTATATGTTGATGATATTTTGTTAGTTAGCAATGACATTCATGTGATACATGTATTACAGGAAAAAATTTGGATTTTCTCAAAAGGCGTGTATTGATAAAATATTGAAAACTTTTGAGATAAAAAATTTGTGTATCAAGTGAGGTTCAAGGTGTTAAAGGGAATATGTTGTCAGAATAAAAAGTGTCATGATAATGATTTTGTGAGAAGTCAAGTTGATTTTAGTAAAATCTGCACATTGTTTATTCAAAGGTAGTGAAGAAAGTTTTAAGGTATCTCTAGAGAACAAAAGAGTTCATGTTGATCTACAGGAAATCAGTTTGCTTTGAGATAGTTGGTTATTCTGATGCAAACTTTGCAGGTTACTCGAGTAGTAGAAAATTCACTTCTGGATTTATTTTTATGCTAGCTCAAGAAGCTGTTTCATGAAAAAGCTCTAAGCAGTCTATTATCACATATTTCACTATGTATGCAAAGTTGGCTAGTTGTTGTGAAACAACCAAATATGCCATATGGTTAGAAAATTTTTATTGTGGATTTGAAGGTTGTTGACTCCATACACAAGCGTATGACATTTTCTGTGATAATGAAATGGTTATAAAGTATGTGAAAGATGAAAAGTTGACCAAGCGTAGTAAACACATTGACATATGGTACATTTTCGTGTGTGAAAAGGTTAAGGAATATACGATTGAGGTTCCTCATATAGTAACAGAAAAGATGATTGCAGATTCTCTCACTAAAGGTCTTCAATCAAAATTATTTAAGGATCACGTGATCCGGATGGATGTTCGAGACTCTTTGTGTTATGATGCCTGATATTTATTTTATATCATGTTACATTACAGTTAGCTTTCAACGTATTTACACCTTATGGTGATAGTTATTTTCCTTTAGTTTATTTACGTCTTTTGGTGACAGTTATTTGCATGCAAAATAAAGTTATGATGTATCGTTATTATTATCTTCACTTATATCTAGTTTATGCACGTGCTATTATATTTGCTTGGGAGTGATGTTACACTCATGAGGGTGTTTGGGTTAGATGTGGGATTGGCACCACATTGGTAAATTCAAACATAATTATTAAAGTGTCTGTGGGAGTATTTCACACTCCATGAGGATAGCTTGGGCTAGATATGGGATTGGCTCCATATCGGTAAACCCTCATACTGGACAGAAGGTTGGCAGTTTGCTATAATATGTTCAGGTGACATACCGTAATGGTATGAAGCAGGACGAATAGTGAGGTGTGCTTTTAGACCACATGCAGTTTGCGCATCTCATGAAATGCAGTAAAACCACTATATTTGCTCAAATCCTAGATGGAATCAGTTTTGAGACCATGGAACTGTTTCGACTAATATATTACCTGCCTATGCATTCATGATCTACTATTAAGGAAGTCTATGGAAGAGTGTTTTAAAGTTTCAACCCATTTGTTTCGATAATTGTATTTTTCTAAAATAAAATGAGTGGCCACTCGACTTTTTTAAAGTGTTGCAATCCACAGTGTCGTTTTACAAAACCTTAAAGTGCATGAACCAAGTGGGAGATTGTTAGAATATTTTAATAAATAGAATATTTTTATTTGTGGTCCTATACACTATTTCTAAAATTGGATTGCAATGTAATTATTGTTACTTGATGGGTTGGGCTTGTCAATTATGGTCTAATTGACAGTATAATATTTACACCGTTGGATTGTGATTTTTCAACTTTATTTGGTGGGATTTAATCCTAACTATTGTTGTTATAAATAAGGGTTTCATAACTCTTATTTAGCCCTATCGAAGAACAACTCTCAGAAAGGGAGTAGTGCACTCTAAGGAACTCTTGCAGAAAACTCGAAGGTATTATAAAGTTTAGTCTTTAATCAGGTATGTCAATTTAATCTCCTTTATAATTATTACAGTATTCTTGATTTCTACAAGTTAATTGTGAATTAAATTCCAACAATTCAAAAAATGTTCAAGTATGAAGGATTAAGGCAGCTACTTTATGCAAGTAATTTTAAAGGTCGGATTTAGACGTAGTTGGAACCAACTCAAAGGAGTCCTATGTCGCATTTCAGAAGAAAAAAAATAGTTTGTATATACTCAAGGACCTTAAAAGGCATACCATACATTACTATTTCAGAAAGACACTCTCAAACTCAAGGACCTTAAAAAGCATCCATACCTTAAAAGCTCACTTTCCTGGACTCCTCACCCATTGTTACTTCCTTTATTAAAGTTGGCTTGAAATCTCAACCAAGAAAACATATCCAAATTTTACAATATGAAGCTGAAGAAGAACCATTTGCAAAAACCAAAAATAAAGAATAACAACGTCATTGTACAATTCCACCAATAAGCACACCTATAGAAATGCTTCTTCCAAACAGAGTGAACAACCAAAGCTCTGTTCCTCCAAAAAACTTCCTAACCAACAGGCAATTTAATTAAATTCCAACAAACAGAAAAATCAACCCAACTACAATGGACAAGCCAGGTATAGGCAAATTTGTCAGAAATGCTAAGATGTCAGATATTGGAAAAAAATGAAATAAACATACAATACACTCAGATCAGACCCAAGAATGAATAAATTAAGTTGCTCAAGCTAAATAGAGCACAACATTAAACACAAACATATCCTCATGCCCCATATAGATCAATAAATAGAGAGTAGAAGCCTTAACACACATGTCAACAAAATAGAGCAAGGAACTAGGGTTTCAGTTGAACCAAATTATGGGGAAAACAAAAATTTTTACAAATTATACCCAAATCAAGACAAGATCAGTGTGTATATAGGTGGTCAGGCAGAATATAACTCAATATAGTAATCAATTACAACATTTGTGCGCCTGTGCAAGTAAGTGACAACAAGTTACCACAACCACATTCTCATCATTGATATCCTTCTAATTACCAAATTCAAGCACATTCTCATCAATGATATCCATCTAATTACACAAATAAAATTACTAAATTAGAAGACACCAAAAAATTAGATAAAAGAATTATAGTTTAAGAGCCACATGTCCACATATCATTGATGACTATTTCGTTGTTATTATTATTATTTCATTATACTTGGTCACTTGGAAGTAGTTTTTGAAGGGTAGAATTAGAAGACACCAATTTAAACGATACTAAGGTTCCAAGACAAGCCAATTGAGGGGTGCAATGACTAACACAACTTAAAAAAATTGTAGATTATTAATCCTAATTTAAATGGCAAAAGTTGTACAAACCTACAAGCTGTATATATAGAAATTATAAATTAAATATTATATGAGCTATATTAATAGAAGATCATTTAATAATAGAAGATCATTTAATAATAGAAGATCATTGAAACAGAAGAGAAAAAGCAAACTCAGAAATTAACAACATTGTATCTAGAGAGACCAATGTGTGTGTGTCGCAATGATACACTTATGTCAACTTCCAATTTGAAAAAAAAATCCACAGATTATTAAAAGCAAAGAGCATGATGTGGCAATTATTAATCCTAATTAAATGTCAAAAGTTGTACAAATCTACAAGATATATATATATATATATATATATATATAAATTAAATTTATATGAGCCATTAATAGAAGATCATTTAATAATATATAGAAGATCATTAAAACAAAAGAGAAAAAGCAAACTCAAAACTTACAATTTTAGTAGAAGTAATTGTTTTTCTTTTTCAGTCAAGAAATTATCTACTCAACAAATTTGTTCTCTTTTCACTAATTTAAAAAGGTATTGAGAATCATGAGATTACACTCTCATAAAGGCATGATGATCTAAAGAGACAGAGAGTCTGTGCCACATGTTTTCACAAAATGAACCGGGTATGCCACCTCCTTGTTACAAACTTAAGAAATAGAAAATGTGACTCGTATCATAATTTATGTGCCTGGAAAATAAATTTTATTATAGAAAACAGAAGAATGGTACTGAGCAAAACAAATTGGTCTGCTGACAACTTTAGTAATTTAAAGTAAGTATTAGTCCACAATGATGTATATAACAAAATAGATTGACATCCATTTCAAATTACATAAAAGGCCTCAGAGAGTGTATCGCAATATTCTAAAGCTGACAAATTCCAGAAGTAACGAGAAAAAGATAGATAGTTTAGAGCATTAAGGAGGTTGAGGATCAATGCATATGTAGGGGTCAAATAAAAATAGAAGGAGGGCTTGGAATGAACATTCTACATTAAAAGTTTCAAGCAGTAAGTGAAGAGCACCCACATCCTAAGGTAATAACATTGATAAAAATTGCTATACAAACATGATGTTTGATAAAGATATTGTGTGTATTATTTCTTTAAGCGATGTAAATGAACAATCAGAAGTATCCAATGAGAGTTGGAATATCCAAGTATTGTTAAAGTAATTCTGGGAGAAATCTCCTTTAAACAGCAAAATTAAGTATTTCAAGAATTTCCTTCTATTTCCTCTAAAAGATGAAAGTGCAATTTTCATGAGGACGGAAGTGTTCTTGTAGGAAACCAACAACATAATTTTCAGGAGGACAGAAGTGTTCTTGTCGAAAGTAAATGAAATTTAGCATTCTAGAAACAAAAAGCAGCTCATTAATTAGTAAAAAGTTACTATCATGAATGATAATTTGAGCAATGCTTAAAAGATCATCTGACCAGGTTGCTGCCTACTTGGCAAGATACAAGTTGAATAAATATTTCACATCATTAGATTGATATCATGATTTGACAGCGAGATTAAATTAGGAATGGGGGAAATAAGTAGACATATAAATATGAAGCAAAAAGTAGCTTAAAATTCTGTTAAAGATAATAATTCCAGACTCATCCTCAGTGTCAAAGAAGACGAATAAGTCACTTCATTACAAGGTTCTTGTGGCCAAAACACTATCAAACTCCACACAAATTTGTATACATTGACAAGTGCACACAAGTTCGTCTAAGAAATTAAAAACAACTAGGGTTTATATGTTGGGCCGATACATGTTATGCCATATATATATATATGCATCTAAATCAAAATTTATGTGGAATTAACATAAAATCAATAGATATTAAGATGAATATGTAGTCGGGTTTACTCTAAAATCAAAGACTTTTCATAAAAGTCATACGTAAAGTCTTGAGAGCAAGAAAGAAACTTCGATCATGAAAATGGCCACAACCCAGAGATGTGTTTGACTCGCCTCAAATCGCCAGAGCCAATTGAGGTAGAGGAGAGAGAAGCGAACGCAAAAAATGACCTAAAATTCCTAATATACCTGTTGCGGATTTGGGCTATTTGTTTGCTCCTCTACAGTATTTTTGGCCCAAATGTTTTGGATTGTTAGTGAAGCTATGGTTCTGCAACATGAAAAAACACTATTTTGTTGTTTTGGGATTGGGCCTCTTTTATCAAAATGTTATAGTACTCTGCAAAACATAACAGGCCTCCACCAAACATGCTTTGAGCCATAAAGTGGGTACTATAGTGGGCCTGCAACAAAAACACCAAAAGCAAATCAAAAACCAAATAGGCCCTTAGTATTTTGCATTAATTGATATGCCCATATATGAATATTAATTTGATTGAATAATAATAGTTCATTTTAGAAACAATACTTAGGTCTTTATGGGTGAGTATCTACTTTGTCCTTTTCTGACAGTGACGTGACCCAATGACAAATAAATAAATCAACATATTGGGAATTAATCCCTTTTATTCGACACAACGGAATCATATCATCATATAAACAATCATACAAGCATATATGGAGACAAAAATTAAACTCATCTACGCACAATACAATATTTTACATGGTTCACCCAATTCCAGGACTACATCTATGGAGAAAGAGATTTCACTATAATTGAAAAGAGAATATACTGCACGCAAAATGCATGCTTACCACACACACTTTTTCACTCACTCTTGGCATCTCTCCCCCGAAATTACATATACCTTCTCCTCACAGCACTCACCAACCCATTATATATTTAACCCTATATCTATTTATAGTGTCTCCAAAACCAATTCCTTCTTGAACAACGATTCTCATACCTTGTTTACCAAGAAGTTACTAATTCAATCACAACTCTAAAATAGATGTACACAACTTTCTCCCCAAGACTTCAGCCTTGGGCCACAAGTCTTTAGGCTTCCAAAACGGAAAAGGAAATTGTCGCAACTGAACTTGAGCCATAAACCCAACAATTTCCACCTTGCCTCAAATTCCATTAACGCGCTCCTCGATAGCTCCACCTTAACCGAAGATTCCTCCACCTCGAACCGAACTTCATCACATCATCTTCATTGGTGTTCAATTGCTCACACATGGCAACCCACCAATCAATCATCATCATCACTCATCATCCTTTTTATCATCATCTCTACCCCCATACCCTCTTCTTTTCTCACTCACTACTTTTTTGGGTTGAAAACAGTAAAACTTCCTTCTTCATACCATCATTTTGCCCCATCTTTAAAACAAGCATCATCTGGCTTGATCCAAGACTTGTTCCTTATGGGTTCAAACTATCATCATCTCTATGTCGTCATTAGCTATTATTGTATCTCCATAACTCTTCACGATCAACCTTCTGCTCTGATACACCGCCAATCTTCTGCTATGATCTTCAAAACCAACCACAGGCTCTGACCCACCATTGGCTCTAATACCAGTTATTGGAAATTAATCCCCCTTCATTCGGCACAACGGAAGAATATCATCACATAAACAATCATACAAGCATATATGGAGATAAAAACCAAACACATCTACGCACAACACAATATTTTACATGGTTCACCCAACTCTAGGGGTACGTCCATAGAGAGAGAGATTTGACTATAATTGAGAAGAGAATATACTGCACACGGAAAGCATGCCTACCACAAGCACTCTTTCACTCTCTCTTGACATCTTCCCCCCAAAATTAAATATACAATCTCCTCACAACACTCACCAACCCCTTATATATTTCCTCTCTTTCTCTATTTTCCTTTAACCCTACATCTATTTATAGAGTCTCCAAAACCAATTTCTTCTAGAACAAGGATTTTCATACCTTGTCTAACAAGAAGTTATCAATTCAATCACAACTCTAAAATAGATGTATACAACTTTCTCCCTAAGTCTTCAACCTTAGGCCACAAGTCTTTAGGCTTCCAAAACGGAAAAGAAAACTACCACAACTGAATTTGAGCCACAAACCCAACACAACAGTCACGATAGACTAAGTATTCATTATTGAGAACCTAAATATTCATCAAGGAAAATGCATTGGAACTCACCAATGAATACTTTATTCGGACCGATGATATAGACTAATAATAAATGAACACATCAAGATAGAGTAAGTATTCACTAGTAAGTACCCAAGGAGTGTCCTCGTTTAAATAGAATCCAATCTTATTTTCTAAATAAAAAGTCAATGGTGAAATTTAAGATAATTGATATTATATCTTTAAGGTTGTATTTATTAGGAGGGAAGGAATAAATATTGAATACCTCATGTATCTACTATAGTACTATGCAAGTATCAAATAAAAAATATTCACTATTTTCGTTGATATGATAAAATAACAGCTAACTATTGATTGAGGTATTAAATTCTCAATAGTTTCATGACACGAAATACTTTTTCGGAGAGGAGAGATGAAACAAATCTCTATCATTTGCTAGAGGAAAATTTTGGAATGAAGGAAACAATGAATGAATGGTATATCATATAATCTTATTACCCTTGTCAATTTTTGCATGTGGGACCCAATTCACTTGAATATATCCGATGCCCAACCTCTATCGCTCATTAATTTGATAATCGTTTTGCAAACTAAAATCATAAAAAATGAAATTTGGGACGATAAGTTAAATATAAAACACTAGTGATCCGTAGATATGTTTCAAATGAGATTCATGTTAATTACTTAAAATATAGGATGAAATATCCTCATATTTTTCTGAAGATAAGACTTTTGACAAAATTACTCTGACTTTTCCTATCAGAAGTTAATCATTCACTAAATTACCATTTTGCTCTCAATAAAAGTCTTCTTAAAGGCTGGCGTTATTAACAAAAATAAATCTACTTTTATACCCTGTTGGAAATCTTGCCAAAGAGGGAGAACGTACATACAATCTCGTGTATTTGGGAATAAACCAAGCACAACATTCTTCAACAATGTTTAATGGTCAATTGCAATGTGGTGTGAGAAAGAATTAACCTCGAAGACTAAAAGTATGAAGTTCAAGATCAAACATATCGCATCATATGAAACATTGCACACAGAGGACCATGATTATTTTATCGTCAGTGCACAACACAGTGGAAATGACCATCTCCTTCCTTCTTGCATTCACGTGTTAGCAAAACCCAAATAACCCCTGTTCGTGACCTACCTGTCCCACCATAACACAGTGCAAATGACCATCTCCTTCCTTCTTGCATTCACGTATTAGCAAAACCCATGTTCGTGACCTACCTGTCCTACCATAACATCTCACCCCAAACTCCATTTGGTTCACCAAGTCAGCATATGAATCAATCCTCCACATATATAAACCTATGATTAGAGATGAAATCAACCAAAACCGTGTCCAACCATGATTCTGACTCAAAACTACTTGAACCAAAGTGATAGACAGAAGCATCACATAATAGTTACTGATCGACATCTAAAGGTCCAATAGAATAAAGCCAAAGACGATCGAAGATGTACTCTAATGTTTCTATAGCCTTCACAACTATAAATCTACTCCTCTAGTGATTACTAAATAATTTTATTTTCTGATAATATGATCATAATCTATCTATGATTCCTAGTTCAGCTAGGACTAGGTTACTTATCTCCTAAATAAACTTGGTCTCTAAGATTATGTGCCTATAAATAAACCTTTATATATTCTTCATCAATATCAAATCAATATATATATTCTTTGTATATTTCTAACAAACTGAATTGATATATTATTATGAACAATATTTATAAGTACGTAATCTTGGAGGCTTTATAAACTTAGGAGAGAAGAAATCCTAGTTCTAGATGGTTTAGGAGGTGTAAGAAAACTATGTCATTTAGAAAAATATATATAACCTAACCGCATATATAAAAAGAAATATATAATCTAACAGCCCCCGCAAACTCAAGGTGAGTTATATGAAGCTAACTTGAGTTTGGAGACAAAATCTTGAATGCAACTCGTGAAAGCAATCTGGTGATGTTACCAGCTATGGTTGCGAACACATATAAAGAAATTGCAAAAGAGTGACTTGGTAAAGAAAAGCAGCTCACTGGAGTGAAAATCAGAAAAGGGGATGTTGAAATCAATGACTTTCACACACAGATGCTAGTGTGAGCCGATGAATTGAACTTGAGCTGGGATGTCATATTTTTTTTCTTTTATTATCTACATAATATATATATTTATATATATATATATATATATATATATATATATATATATAAGGCAAAAGCTATTTTCTACGATTAACCACCAAAATAAAGTGGATGGTGTCATCCCCGGCGGTGAGGGCGACAAACAATAAAGACGGCGGTGAGGGCGACAGACAATTAAGACTATCAGAAATTGATAGGCTCTAATATCATGTTAGATATAAAGGAAAATTGTATTTGTAGTAACCCTTGTGGACGGGTGTGAGTGGACGGGTGCGAAGACAGACACTGGACTGAGCTATCACACTGACAGGGTATATGGTGCTCAATCCCACATCACCTGGGTGTGGAAAAGGGGATGTGCTTATATGTAGTATGTTCTCTTCAAATGATATGAGGCCTTTTGGGGTAAAACCCAAGAGCAAAATCGTGCGGGCTTAGGCCCAAAGCGGACAATATCATACCATGTGTTGGAGCGGGGTATTACAGTTTGTATCAGAGCCTGAACCCAGCCGGAAGTGTGGCGACGAGGACGTCGGGCCTCATAGGGGGGTGGATTGTAGTAACCCTTGTGGACGGGTGTGAGTGGGCGGGTGCGAAGACAGACACTGGGCTGAGCTATCACACTGACAAGGTATAGGGTGCTTAATCCCACATCGCCTACGTGTGAAAAAGGGGATGTGCTTATATGTAGTATGTTCTCTTCAAATGGTATGAGGCCTTTTGGGGTAAAACCCAAGAGCAAAACCGTGCAGGCTTAGGCCCAAAGCGAACAATATTATATCATGTGTTGGAGCGGGGTATTACAGTATTTAATTGATATTATTATGAATAATACATAAAGGCCTATTTATATATAGGCACATAATCTTGGAGGCTAAGTAAACTTAGGAGACAAGAAATCCTAGTCCTAAATGATTTAGGAGAAGGTGTAAAAAACTTATGAGGTTTAGGAAAAGATATATAATCTAATAGCAGATATAATAAGAAATATATAATCTTACCAGCCACTTTTCATCCGGTTGAGAATTTGGTGTTGGTTGCTCTAACATGTTGCATGATCTTGAGCAGGCGCAACATGAGAAGTATAAACATATAACAATAATTCACTAATATACTAATGCATATGTTAAAAGTGGTAAATAAAGATGTCCTATGATCTCACGAGAAATCTCTAAATGAATATATTGAATATAGAGGTTTGATCTTGTGTATATAAGCAAAATAATATTTCTGCTCTCCAATATTGTATGAGGAGTGTCCAAAGTGCATACTAGGTTTTTTTAGAGAAGATGTGTATATATAGACAACCTGGTGAAATGTTTAAAGTTGAAAATAACTTTCTATATCATTTCTTTCAAAACACTACTAGTTGGACGTTGTCAAATGATCAACACTTGTCTCAATCGATTGAAGCAACTCTAGCAGGTTTAGATCAATCCCTCGATCGATCAAGATTACTGTAGTTATGATAATTAGAAAAATATCATGGAAAATGATTTTTAATTAAAAACCAGCAGTAATTCTCATGCAAATTTTGGAATCAAAACAAGTTTAGAAAACATTGAAAATAAGATGCCATGTATGCATGTATCTAATTTTGTGAGTGTGCATATTTTGGAATCAAAACAAGTTTAGAAAACATTGAAATTAAGATGCCATGTATGCATGTATCTAATTTTGGGAGTGTGCATTAGAATGTGAATTTACCTTTATACCTTTTTGTACACTATTTCTAATTTGACCTTTATCGTAACTTGATTTACAGGACACACCATTACCAAATTTCTATCTAATTAGAAATTAAACAAAAGAAATTGATCATCATGTACTAAATTACTTAACTAAGTCATATTCACCTAAAAAACACGATTGAGAAGAAACCTCCTCCGTACCACTGATGTGGCACAATGAAAAGATGACATGTGTTCTTTTTTAAAATTAAAATACATAAAAAAAAATCATAACTTTTTATCTTATATTTAAAAAGGTAAAGTGCAAAATATCCTTCCGTTATATAAAAAATGTGAAAAAAATCCCTGTTTTTTGAAAAGCCTCGATCATTTTTTAATTTTTGCAAATAAGGACAAATTTTTAATTTGGAGAAAATTGAGCAATGAAGTGATTAAATTATTTTTAATTTATAAATTAAAAAAAATGCAAAACCTTTTTAGGGATTGTCCATTTGACTTAAGTGCCCTTAATGTGCTTGACTGCTTGGGAACATTTAATCCTTCGTAGGTCGATCTGAAGCTCGGTAGGTGATTCTCTCTCTCTCTTTCTCTCTCTCTCTCTATATATATATATATATATATATATATATATATATCTATGGTGTAAATTTGTGCAAGGGTTTCAGAACGCGAAATTTGTTCAGATCTTCTTCTCGCAATTGACTTCAAAATAGTTTTCTTTGCCTGAGCAGCCATCAAAGATCTGACATTAGACTAATATTTTTTTTACAAATCATAATTTTTGTTTTGAATGTTGTTTTCCCTTATACTTTATTTTGGGTGATTTTGTAAATTGGTGGAGTGCGGTCTCTGATGAGTAGATTTTTGAGATCGAGATAGAGGGAGTGTTGAAGGAGAGTGAAGATGAGTGAAAGCCATCTGTTTCAACTTGGAACTATTGGGCATTGTGTCTGATTAGTTACATAGATAGTCGTTGCCATGAAAATAGGAAGAACTGTAATACCCTTTATTTTTAAGGAATTGTTTAATTTATTTATTCTGGGTTTATATTTTGATATAAGTTGTGTTACATTTTTTACGGTTAAATTCATAAAACCACTTCTACTATCAAAAAATTTCATAAAACTCCCTGAATTTTTAAAAAACTCCCATCTACTATCAATTTATCTAATATAAGGACAAATTTAAACGGCTCTGTCAGTTAAATCTGAAAGTACCAAAATATCCTTATTTTATTTTATAAAATAAATTCATAAAAAAAGTTATTTGTAAATGACGGATGTATCCTTTATAGGGGTGAAGCGGCAATTTGGAATAATTAGAAAATAGAGAGGGGTTTCTTGATTTTTGCCCAAAGTGGGTAGTCTTCTCCTTCAATTCACGTCATGCTACTGTAAATCTCAAATTCCACCATTTTATATTTTTGAAGCTTTCTCACTCCAAATTGAACCTATATAAGTATGTATATCGGGTTAAAATCATAAAACCCCCCTTTGCTATAAAATATTCTCATAAAAATTTGTACTATGAGGATATTTTAGTCTTTTTAATTTCAACAGATGCATAAAGGGTAATTTAGTCATTTACACACCACGTAACAACTCACGTTAGATGCACATGGAATTTCTCTATTAATTTCAACCGAAAACTAACAGGAGGGGGCAATTTGATTATTTTAAGTATAGGGGGGTTCTATGATAATTTTTATAGTAGAGGAGGTTTTATGAATTTAACCCTACTTTTTATATGGGTTGTTATATATATATATATATTGCATAACTTGGCGCTCTTCTAGGCTGGCAGTTGTGTGACAATACTCCAAAGAAAGTGGCACTTTCGTGTAACATGTTATGGTCTCAACACCCTTACGAGGTAGTGATAAGTTTCACGCACTCTAAGCCCAGCCCGCGCACAGTTAGAAAGATCGGCCGCAATCTGAGCAGTACCACCCACCCTACCCTACCACCTATAGGGGGTCGTCCGTCCTACAGCTGCCCAAAAAGGAACTATAGTGATCTTGAATAGGGATCCTACAACGATATATATATTCCCCATAAAAAGACCACTAGATCGAGCACCAGTTATTTCGTATTCGGTCAAAATCTTGGCTACTTGATCGAAATGGGTAGCTCCGGTAGACACATAGATTATGGAACACATAGGGTGGGTAGGCCCAACCACCACACTAAACGTATATATATATATATACATATATATATGTGTATATATATATATATATATGTATTACATTTGAGCTTTGAGTTTGAATTTTTCACCCAAAAAAATTCATCATCTACTAGTCAAATATTCTTAAAAAATCAATCTGGCGGTTAAAAATGTATATGCCTATCTACGGTTTAAATTTGCTCTCCCAATCTTCAATCAACGGTCATTGTTAACCCACCCCACTACATTATATATCACACTCTCCCACTCTTTATTAATTTTATTTTGTTTCTCTCTCCTGTTTTATCTCTGAATCTCTCAAACCAAAATAGAGCCACCATTTTTTTCTTCACACACACACACACTATCTCTCTCTCCATGACCTCCTTCAAACACACCATCAATGGCGAAACCTTCACTTCTCAAGAACCCAATTTGCTACATTCTGGTCCGACGATGAACTGTTGGTGCTCCACTCAAGAACCCAACTTGCTCCACTCTGGTCCAGCGATAAGCTGTTCTTGAACGGCTAGATCCGGTTGATGAAACTCTCGACATCTCAAGAACCCAACTGGTTCCACTATTGGCTCGATCTGGAAGACGAAGCTAACCAGTCCGGCATGGCTCTCGACACACCTACAACTGCTGCTGGAGCAGTTGCTTGATCCCAGTCTGGCGTCAGCTGACTCGATCTGGAAGGAGAAGCAAACCAGTCTGGCACTATTCTTGACCAATATATCTGTATTTTATGCTTTGACTGTTCAAGATTTTTTTTTTCATTTTGCCTTTAATAATCTAAGGAGTGTTTTTTTTAGAAATGTATAACTTTAGTTTTACCATATTCTTTAATTCTGATGGCAGACTCAAGTTCATGTAACTAATTTTTGACACATCTTATTTCTGTGGCAGATTTGTACGCTTCGTAAGCACACCTGAAGTTCTCGAGAGGTTTGTGCAAATCGAAGAAGAAATTTTGCAGATTGAGAGTTTTGTTCAATCTAATGAATCTTCAAATACCAATATAGCAGGGCAGGCCAGGCCGACAAACGTATGATGATAGCTGAAATTTTAATAGCAAAACTTTACTTGATAGGTTAGAATTTGATTGCTTGTGTTCTACTCCCTGATTTTTTCTCTTTGCAAATGTGTTGCACTATCTAACAATGCATATGCTCTTCCTGAAAGATCATGTATGAACCACATTTTAAATAAATTAATAAAAGCTTGGGAAGATATTTTTACCACTTTCACTATAATATGTCAAATAATTTAAAAATTTTGCTCAAAAATAGGAACAGGAAGGGTCTCAAGAATTTTTGCTTTTTTTTCTTTTCCAAATTCTAGGTGAATTGCTTTGTAGTTTGTACCTGCCAAATGTTTTGCTGTGAAAATATGTGGAACCTGTATCGTTTTTATGTTTTCATCAACCACAGACCTATGCATCAGATTATAGTTTTGATTCAGTCTCCTTATTAATTTCGATTATCAGGAAGTTTGCCAACGGCCAAGAAGTCAAATGATTCCTGCAAGGTATTTCATTTATTTACATATCCGATAGATTAAATTTGGTAATTTTTTTTTAGAGATGTATAACTTCAGTTTTACCATATCCTTTGATTTAATAATCTGTTTAGGCCTTCAACTGGTAAATCGTTTTATTTTTGGGTAAATTTTTTTTTTTTTTAAATTGGTGTCCATCTTCAATTCCATGCTTCTTTATCAAGTCTCTCCCTCTTATTTAGTTATTTTTTCTCCCTTCTAGGTGCTTGATTTTAGTCTTTTTAGTTATGTAATTTCTTTCTTTTTTTTATAAATTTTTTAGTTATGTAATTTCTTTTTTTTTTTTTTGATAAATTTTTTAGTTATGTAAATTCTTGAATACGTTTTGTTGTAGATTTGTGGTTTATTAGGAATGCTTGATGTATTAGTACTGAATTTGTGATTCTTAATTTGGATTGTTATATTCTTTTCACTTCCGACTGAAATGGAGATAGTGGTTGTTTGACTCTATAGCATTGGTCTTCTTTTCTTTTGACTCCAACTTTATCTCCTTTTCTCACCTTTTTTTTGCTTCAACTTTTGACTTGGTTTCTCATCCTCATTAGATACATATATATATATATATATATATATATATATATACATATATATATATATACATATATATATATATATAATATTACATACATAATATATACAAAATAATATTACATAATATATAACTCTTCATGATTTTGGTTGGTCTTGGGGAAGAATTTATCTTTTACAACACTCAACCCTGTGAAGGTAGTATTTTTCTCTCTCTATTTTGTTTTACCAATTCCCAATTCAAGCACAATTATTTATCGAAATTCTTGAATTAAACTTGAACTTAATGATTTTTCTCTATCTTTTGCTTTGTGTATGATCAATGTGCTGAAAGAACTATCATTTGTAAGTTATTATTGTTACAGAATTATCATTTGGTTTTTTTTTTTTATTAATCAGGCTTAATTCACGATAATGGGGATTTTAATTGACGAAGAGCCGGTGGCGGTGTATAAGATTAAAAGGTTTTGTTGTCGAGGGAGTTGTTTAAGGCGGCTACGGCACCGAAAGCGGCGACGGCAGACTCAGAACCGAACGCGGCATCACCGGAGCCCAACACGTTGGTGGATCAAATAGCGAATGATAATGGTTCAATGAGGCTCGAAGGTGGAATGTTTGTGATGGTGGTTTTGGGATTGTCTTTGGGAATATTGGGACTTCTGAGCATTGGATGATCTGGTGACCAAGAGTATCATGGATTTTCATGTCGTCGTGCTGGATAGATGACACGTTGCTTAGGAGAAATGGAACCGACACTTCCAGGATATGTTTTTTTCTCTTTTATTTGATTTGTAATTATTTGTGTGGGTACATAAAGCCATTTGTAATTATGTTGGGGTCCATATTTTGACATATAAAAAAATTCAATAAAAATGAGGCACCTAGAATTACGTTATCCTCAAGATAGTAATATTATATACACCATCAATTGTTTGTTGGCCAACAAATTAATATTATATAACTCCTATGAATTATCTTTTCAAGAAAGATAAACGAACATATCGTGTGAATTATTGATCATTTACTATTTTGTTTTGAACAAAAAAAATATATGTTACTTAAATTATTAGTTAAAACTCATTGTTTTAATTGTTTAGTGTATATATATTTCACTATATATCATTTTGTGGGAGATAGTGCACATTTTTTAAATATGTTATCAGAAAGAGAAATTAAGTCCATTTATATTGTAAAAAAATATAAATATTGGTTGCAAAAAAAAAATCAAATTTAAATTCAAAATCGCTCCCACCTAAATTTAAATTTAAACCTTAACTCCCACCTAAATTAATTTGAACAATTGATACGAGAGATTTGATACAAAACTCTATTTTATAGGATATACTATTAGGATATAATATTATTTTACCTTTTTTTGTTTTTATTTTTTTTTCTTTACTTTTACTTTCATCGTATCATTCATTTTTTTTACTTTTAAATCTTTCAAATCAAATTCAAATTCAATTTTCTTTACACCTAAATTTGAATTCAAATTCAAAATCACTCCCACCTAAATGGTAATTGGATATTGTGTAGGTCCAATAATGGAAAAGAAATAGAGAGTGGGCATTAGAAATGAGGAGCAGGAGATGTATATACATATATTATTTTGATGGCGACTCCTAACGAGGTGTTAGGAGGAAATTTTTCTTGGAACCCATAATATCAACATTAGGTTCAGCAGGAGGATGTGATGATGTGGTCAAACCCTAATTGGGAATTAGGGGAAAGTTCATCTCAAAATCCACGATATCAGCGCTGGGTTTAGTACGAAAAAGAGAACATGGTACCACAACTCGGTCAGAACTCAACTGGTTGTGTAAATACCATGTCAGGTAACCAAGAGCAGTGTGTAAATCTAGTCAAGCTAGATAATTTTGTGAATCTAGAAGAGGATGACCAGTTCAGAAATCCAGTCGAACTAGATAATTTTGGAAATCCAGAAGGGTCTTTTGCTGGTATGGATATGGACAATCTAGTATTATTCAATTTTTCTGAGCTATTAGTAGACGAGGAACAGTGGAATCAACCACCTGACAGTAGTGATCAACACTCAATACCGTTTGGGTACATTCTGAGTCTGTAAGATATATTGTACACTTAGATAGAAGCTATGTATAAGTGTATGTAAGTACTGTCAAATATAATAGGACATGTACAAGTTTGTATATACGGTCCAATAATTTTTTTTCTTAGAGTGTCGTAGGCACGGGCAATACCCTTGTATATATATAAATATCTCTGTGTGTGTGTGTGTGTGTGTTGTTGGGATGTCTTATTAGTTTGGCCCTATTGTTTTGTTAGACTCATTTTAATTAGGTTCAAGTTCTATGGCAAATTATGTGTAACATAATATATTATATCTATATAGTATGCCCTAGAATATTATGATATGTATTCACGTAGATACGGAGAGTGAGATACCGAAAAAGAGTGCAAGAGAGAGAGAGAGCAGAAAACGAACTCTAGGCGTACGATTCTTGTTAGAGAGGACTGCGACCTTAGGCAGGGCAAGAACTTTTGATTTTACACACTAAGAGGCAAATACCTTTTCTATTCTTTCCTTTTGAACTCATAAATGTTTCACCTCTGAAAATATATGTGTGTGTGTGTGTGTGTGTGTGTGTGTGTGTGTGTGTGTTGATAAAACTAGGGCTTCGAATCTGGAATGATCAAATCTGGAATGATTATATGTTAACATAATTAGGGTTTTAAATTCTAAATTTTTTTTTAACCTAAATGCTCTTTGTAAAACGGAACTGGATATGTGATAATGTTGGTAGATTAATTACAGTTCAATTTCTGGATTTGTTGGCTTTGTTAATTTGCTATTTTATAATTCTGTATACGAGTTTGTAATGTTTTGCATGTTGTAGTTTTAATAATTATGTTGTATTTGTATATGTAGTTATTTCTATTTCGCATGTTGTAGTTGTAATCAATATGTTGTATTTGCATACATAGTTATTTATGTTTCGCATGTGGTAGTTGTTCTGTTTTGCATGTAGTTGTAATCAATATGTTGTATTTTTATTTGTAATTATTCTAGTGTATTTTTATTAAAAAAAATTCCTAAATATGGCATTTTGACATAGAAATTTTAGGGTATTTTTTTAGCTCTGCCCAGACCCATGGACCAGGCTCGACTTTAGAATAGTTTGTGTAAGGGGTTGCGTGTCACTGAGATTTTATGAATGTGAATAGAAAATTTTGTATTCATATTATATGCACTAAAAATGATAGATTATTATCCTTTGGATGTGAAATGGGATATAGAACCACTCTGGACTAACTATTAACGCAATCTCACGAGTACATTTTAGCATGGTTTAGATTATTATCCTTTGGATGTGAAATGGGATATAGAACCACTATGGACTAACCATTAATGCAATTTCACGAGTACATTTTGGCATGGTTAAGTTGTCTATGAGTCCGTGGTTGATTTCAGGCATAATTGAATTGCCTATCATTTTATATTTATAATATCTAATTATATTCTTAGAGGTATTGAGTTAGATTTTTCTTTATTACTCTTTACTTAGATTAGAGATGATAAGTTTATTGGTTTTCTATTGCGATGTAGTAGAGATGACTTGTTCATGGGATTAACCCATTTTTTGTTGATATTTCAGATCACAGGTAGTTACAGCTACAAGGTTGAGGACTTGGTCGTTGCTTGTGGTCATCCACTTTCTTCAATTTTTCAGAGTAGGATTTATTTATTGTTTTGGTTAGACTATTATGAATTTCAAACTTAATTATTATGATTTTGGATTTAGGAGTCCTTGTTTTACGGGATTTTCAAGTTGTAATAAATGAGAATTTATAGAGGAGCTGAGAATTTATTATTTATTAGTCATCATTAAAATTTATTTCTTTTTTATTGTATCATGTATTATGTGCTTGTTTACCATCACATGTTGATGGCTCGTATTTTTGTGTATAAATCTGGTCAACTTTTGAATGAAAATTTGGAATTGTTTCAAAAAGAGATAGAGAGAGAGAGAAATGCCCTTGTTGCTGAGTTCATGTTGGCTAGACAATATTTCAAATGGGCTATAGACAGGAACTTAGGCAATACAATTATTGAAGGTAACTAACTGTACATCATTGATGGCTCCCGCGGTTCCACACAACGTACTCTGTAGCATCGATTTTGGAGCACATTAGACACCTACGTCAACTTCAAACTCAACTCTCTCTCAATTGGGTGGGAAGGAAGGTAATCAAGTTGCCTTTGTTTAAGTCAAATAGCACATATACGAAGGAGTTTAATGTTCTAGAGTCCAACTTTCTTCAGAATGCTATAATGTTGGTTGCCATGGATTGTAACTAATTTCTTTGCTATCAATGAAAACTTGCTTGCTTGCTTAGCTAAAAAAGCTACAGAGAAAAAAATACAGAGAGAGAGAAAAAAATGCATGAGAGAGAGATTCTAGGACAGAGAAACAATTTTAGAAAACTGAACGGGGCATTTTTGTTATTCAAAAATGGTTCTTTTTGGGTTTTTTCAAAAAAACTCTAACATCTTCAAGTACTAGAAATATGTAATAGGGAACAATTTGCTCCAAATTTAAAAATTATAGAAATTTATATCACACACCAAATAGTACTTTTGGATTTTTAAAAAAGTCTAACATCATCAACTACTGGAAATATGCAATATGGGACAATTTGCTTCAAATTTTGAAATTATAACAATTTATATTCACATACCTAATAGTAGGTGTTTCCTGCACATTTTTTATATAGCGAGGTGATTTTTTGCACTTTATCCTATTTAAAATTCAAAATGAACACATGTTATTTAATCATTGTTAATCATTGTATCACATTAAGAGTGTGAAGGAAGCTTCTCCTCATGGCCGATGTGGTGGCAAGTATTGTTCAAAATAATTTATCAAAACCCTAGAAATCAAAAACCCTAAATAATAAATATCTACTTTAAAAACCAAAACCCTAAAAAAAGCAGTTTTGGGACCTTTACTTTAGTTGGTGAAATAATCATTTTCCTGTCAAGAAAACCCTAATAAACATAACTCCTTGATTCCCAAAATCCAAAAACTTTTATACCCCAAAATTACTAAATAATTGCTATCCACAATTATATAGCAACATTCTTAACAAAGACGCGATTGATACAAATGTAGAATCTCAGCCATCCAATGAATGATGTGAGTTCACTGTGGAAACAAATTATCAAACGGCTGAGATTCCACAGTCGCATCACACTATGGGTAGCATAGCCCTAATATTTTCTTCTGGGACTTGACAGATACTCGGTATTTTGAAAATCTTGTAATTACTATAATAAATATCCAATTAAGAATTAATATGTATTGTTTTTAATATTCACCATAATTTACGAAGTATATATAAATACACTTTCTTGACTTAGTTAAGCAGTTTACATTGGCATAACCCTGTCATTAATTATCACCTTCCAATTATTGTAATATGTATATGACCAAATTAGAAAATCTTGTAATTACTATAATAAATATCCAATTAACATCATTAGCTTAATATTTATAGATATCCGCTTTCTTGACTATTAGTTAAGCAATTTACATTGGCATAGCCCTTTCATTTATTATCACCTTCCAAATATGTGTACAAAATCTAGAGCTTTAAACGGCTTTGGAAGTATTAAAAGGCTAGGAAATTATTGATGATGCAAAAATCGCCACACGATCTGGGTCAACGTTAACCTGAAAAAGAAAAAAGAAGGGTAGTCGAAATGATACTGGCGTGGTACCGACCGACTACGCTCTGACAATCAAAAATTGAAAAGGCTTAAGAAACTATAAAGGCATGTAGAGGGTACGTAGACGTCACATAACATACAATTGAAATCAAATACCCCATGAAATACCTCATGTCCTTGAGGGTCGCTTGTCGAACCTTAGGAACACTTTGATTATCCCCGTTTGACCGTGACCCATACTCTTGTGCAAGAGAAAACAGATCCCAGCTCAAGGTCAGATCTACCAAACCCGGTCATTGACCGGCCAGACTTTGGCCGGCCTTAGGTTGGTATATAAGAACTAGAATATAAATCTGATTTATATAGTTACAATTATTGTAGCTCGAAAGAATTAAACCTTAGCTAACAAGCTTTAATGGTATCACCTCAACCATCATGCCAATGACTCGTTTGGTTTAGAAACTTTAATTCATAAACCTTCATGGCACAACCCTTGATAAAACCATGAGACAAACTTTGTGGGGCTTACACGTCATTTGCTAAAATTTCTCTTGACGAATTGTGCCCTAATGGGGTCGGCTGACAATGCTCTCGGAATTAACTCATTCTGCTTTTTCCTTTAAAGGCCCTCTATATGAGGTGTGCCCCAATGAGGTTATTGACAATATTCTTGGAATTAATTTATCCCACCTTTTTCATTAAAGGCCTTCTGAACGAGGTGTACCCCAATGGGGTCGATTGACCATGTTCTTAGAATTAATTCATCCCGCCTTCTTTATTAAAGTCCCTCTGAACAAAGTGTGCCCCAATGGAGTCGATTGACAATGTTATCGGAATTAATTCATCTTGTCATTTTCATTAAAGGCCCTCTGAACGATGTGTGCCCTAATGGGGACGATTGACAATGTTCTCAAAATTAATTCATTTCGCATTTTTCATTAAAGGCCCTCTGAAAGAGATATGCCCTAATGGGGTCGATTGACAATGTTCTCATAATTAATTTATCCCACCTTTTTCATTAAAAGCCCTCTGAATGAGGTGTGCCCCAATGGGGTCGATTGACAATGTTTTCACAATTAATTTATCTCACCTTTTTCATTAAAGGCCCTCTGAACGAGGTGTGCTCCAATGGGGTCGACTGTTCATTTTTTGTTTTGATTATACCAACAAAATTCAAAACAAAAAGGGCTTTATTGATATTCAAGTATCAATAGAGTCTATTTGAAAAAGCCTCTGAGCTATTGCTTTAAAGCATGACATTAAACTAAACTTCAGCTGAAACTAATAAAGTAAATGAAACTATGAAAAATCTTACTGAAAATATTTCCTCAGATGCTCAGCATTCCAAGAATGGGCTAACTGTTTCCCTTCCACTGTTTTTAACTAGTATGCTCCCTGTCATTAAGTTTGCAAGGGCCCTCCCAATTAGGAGTTAATTTCTCGATGCTTGGGGGTTTGGTCACCTGAGTTACTTCATAGAAGACTAAATTCATATGTTGAAAACTTATCTATTTGACTCGGGCGTTATAGTACCAGAACATGACTTGCTGATAGGCCCCCATCGGTTCTGTCTTTCGGCATCTTCTTCTCTTTCAGGGAAGTGGTGTAGCACTCCCAGGCAGTAGTTTGATCTCCCCTTTTTTTGTCTATTTTTCTATCATCATCTCATTTTTCTATTCGCACGTCAAGAGTATCCTCAGCATTCATGTATTTTTGGGCATTTATGAGTAGCTTTAACATACTTTTTGGTGGGTATTTAGAGATTAAATATAAGAACTTTGAGGGTTACAGGCCTCCCATGAACGTGGTAACTGCTACCTTGTCGTCTAAAGCGTCGACCTACAACATCTCTCTGTTGAACCAGTTAATGTAATCTTGCAATGATTCTCCCTTGCTCTGTCTTGTGTTCAGGAGATAGGTTGCAGGTTTCCTGTGTCTACGGGCTACAATAAAATTGCTCACAAATAACTGGCTCAATTCTTTAAAAGAATGCACTGATGCAGGTTCAGGCTATTGAACTATGCTTAGGAAAAAGCTTTCAAAGTAGTAGGAAAAGCTCTGTAAACGATCTCATCTGGTACTCCTTGGAGGCACATCAGAGCCTTGTAGGTTTTAAGATGGTCTAGTGGGTCCTTGGTCTCGTCAAAGTTTTCAAGGGTTGGCATCTTGAACTTATTGGGTAAAGGATAACTTATTACCCCGGAGGTAAAAGGGAGATTGGTTTGTTGGACAAGATCATCTACTGTAGCAAGGTCCTTCCCCTTCATAGCATGGGTCATACTTTTAACCTTAGCTCTGAGGTACTTCATCTCCATGTCATAATAAGCAGTTTTCCCTACCTTCCCCGAATCTCTATGAGTACGACCTCTTTTAGACGGAATAAGGTGAATGTGATTAGCCCTAACTTGCTCACTTCTCACATAACTTTGGGCAGCGTCGCCTGCCAAAATCTTACTATCTCGCATAATATAGTTCCCGCCTAGGTGGAGGTGACTCTGTGATGGCACCGGTGCTACGAGGGAAGGCATCGGTGCTACCGAGGGAAAGCGTTACAGGATTGCCGCATTTTGTTCAAGCACTGGACCAGACTGTAATTCAAGTTCTGAATCTGGTGTTCTAATGCTACGACACGCCTCTAATCATTTGGGGCTCCAGGACGTACTCCAGGCAAGTCTCCATAACTAGGGGGCTGCATGTCTCCTTCTCCCGCTTGGGGATTCTGACACTCCCAAACTTTTGGGAGAGCATCTTCGCGAACTAAAAGGTTGTGACCAGTAGGGGATCCTGCCCAACTAAAGGATTATAACCCACATTGGGATCTAAACCGGCAAGCGGGTTGTGTTCAACAGGAGGATCCTGACTGGCTGGAGGATTGTGATCGGCAGGAGAATCCTATCTGGCTAGCGGGTTGTGGCCGTTAGGAGGATCCTGACCGGTTGGAGGATTTTGACCGATTAGGAGGTTGTGACCGGCAGGAGGATCCTGTCCAGCTGGCGGATTGTGGCTTGTAGGAAGATCATGATCAATTGGCAAGTTATAACCAGTAGGAGGGTCCTGGTCAACTCCAGTCTCTAGCTCAAATCGTAGGTGCATCATGCTTCGTATAGAACAATCAAATTTGTGATTGTTCGCACAGACAGTGCCAACTAATGATGCAGAAATTGCCACACGATCTAGGTCAACGCTAACCTGAAATAGACAAGAGAAGGGTAACCGGATAGTGCTGGACGACTACACTCCGACAATGAAGTCATAAATCGGAAGGGCTTAAAAAGCTGTAAAAGCACGTAAAGGGTATTAATTACATACCTAGAATATGGACTGCCCTTATATTTATAGCAATCAGATGATAATGTATCTAAGTAGCAGACTAACCCTTCAATTCCCCAGTCTATCTAGAGATAAAAAAAGAGTCATAGTCAATATTAACCTCTCATCTACGTCATGCGAATTAACCCACGTCACATGACATACAATTAGAGTCAAATACCCCATCAATTATATATATATATATGTGTGTGTGTGTGTGTGTGTGTGTGTGTGTGTGTATTATCACTGGTAATTACACTACCAATACAAAAGATTCAAGAGTTATAAGAAATGGAAATCGGGCATCTCTCTTCCACTGCGAAGAAACTAATTATAATGGTGATTGTGTTTGCTGTTTTACTCTTATCACTTGGTAAGTTAGAAAATTAAATTGGCTTCATTAGCTTATAATGTATATTGTTTTTGTATTCTTCTTTTGTGAAATTTTTGTTTTAATCAAATTTCAAATAATATATTATATGTAGTTATGAATTTTAGCTAGTCCATTGATATTTTGACCCAAAAATTATGAGAATGCTAATTTGCGCTCAGCTCAAACTTGGTAATTTGTCAGTTCTCTATTTTCTCTCCATTTGGGACTTAGAGAATGAGGGAGAGGAAAGGAAAATGTTAGGGAATGGTTAAAAATGACTTCTCTTTTGTACCCATTTTGAGTAATTTTCTTTCTTTTCCGTTGTTCTTGAGATTCAAAGGATAATATTTCATTATTTATATTGATTGTATGAAATAACACCAAATCATTGATGGGAGTTATTACATTCTCAGTACTTGAGATGGGTCCCAAATACTTTCTAATAAAGAAGAAATTAATGAAGCAAGTCTCTGTCATTTGGAACTAGGAAGCATGAATATTTATACAAGAGTAATGTAACTGTATTGGATACTTATTGGATACCGATACTCCTTGAATACTTGCAGATACGTGTCTGATAATTCCTAAAGATATCCATACTTTTAAAATATATTTTTTATTTCTAACACATATCTGATATTTCTTAGATACTTTGACCATGTACTTCTCAAATACTTCAGAACACATTTCTAAAGTTTTGAATATTAAAATATAGTTTTTTCAGCAAATAATATCATATTATAATTGTTAAGAAAAGTTTAAATTTATTTTAAAAAGAAGTGTTGAGATATATATAATAATTTAGTACAAAATTTATCCATGCAATATAATTCTTAACTCTTATTTTGTTTGTTAATCTTCAAATTTTATAAAGAAATGTTAATAACTCTATTTTTTCTATATATAAAAATAAAATTTGTTATTTTTATATTGTCATGTCAGGTCATGTCGTACCCGTATCCTATCGTACTAGTGTCTCGTATCCGTATCCATGCTTCCTAGATTTGGAATAATAAAAATTTTGAGAGAAGAAAAGGATGAATGAATATAGTAAGGATAAGTTTTGTATATCATGTAAAGTGATCTTATTATCCTCGTCAATTTTTGTAAAATTATATAACGAGGGAATATATTTTAAAGTGGCACTCAATCCCCACTTGAATATATCCAAGGGCTTTAGAGCCATAGGCTAAATTCATTAATGCATCATCTCTTATTTTATAATACCATTATTATTCTTTATACTATAAATTAACTCTTTTTACCTTCTTTTTATTTTTTTTTAGTATTTTTTTGGGTTTTGGCAAAAAGAGAACTTTTTTCTTGAGTACTTTTTTTTTATCCTATCAAAAGAGATAATTTATTCAAGAGAGATAATAAAAAAAAAATTTCATGTCAAAAGAGATAATGTGTACTCTATTTTTTTTTTTTTTTTTTTTGTACTTTTCTTTTTGTGTCCCGTCAAAATTGAGAGATAATTTATTCAACAAGGAGATTTATTTTTTGAATCCTTATTTTTTTTGGTCCTCTCAAAAGAGAATTTATTCTAACAGAGATAACATTTTTTTTTGTGTTCTTATTTTTATTTTTTTTGCGTAGTATACTCTTTTTTTTTTTTGTCTTTTTTTTCAATTCCTGTCAAAAGAGATAATTTATTCGGTAAAAATAACATTTTTTTGGATTTGGTTAAAAGAAATAATTTATTCAACATAAATAACTTTATTTTTTTAACCTTGTCAAAAGAGGAAGAGATAACTATTTTTTTAGTCTTTTTTTTTGGTAATTTTTTTTACGTACATGTCGAAATGAGATCGAAAACATAAAAATTAAAGAAATGGATGAAATATCAAAAAGGGCAGTTGCATAATTTGAAAAAAAAAAATCAATCATTCATTTGTGAAGTTAAGATTAGAAATGTCATTTTCTTTAAGATGGGAGTGCAAACATAGATGAGAGGAGTGTGAATATTGCCTCATATATATATACATACAAAACATACATATATATATATATATATATATATACACCAAGCCTACTACTCAATGTTCTTGTGCAATTTCATAAACCAAGTTAATTAGTTAAAAGAGGTAATTAATATCACAAAAGAAAAGAAAAAAACTATAAAACAGATAAAATCAATTCCAACAGACCCGGAATGGTATTGCAGTTAACAACCATGGAAGAGAGAAATGTTCTCATGTTTGGCGCAACACACTCTGGTACTGACACGTGGCTCTTCTTTTTCATCATCTTCCCTCTGTGTGTGTGTGTGTGTATATATATATATAAGTATATAACTAAACCAAGATCAAGACACATGATAGGTTAACTGTTTTTTGTACGAGAAAAGAAGAAAAGAAGAGGCATCCATCAAAGGAAATAAAGCAATGAAGATGGCAAGCTTGACAATAAAGCTTTCAAAATACCTTCCTCACAGAGCAATGTTGGTGCCCAATGGGTTTTGTAGCCCTAGGGTTTTTGTCACTGCTGCAAGACCTTTGCAAAAGGTGAGTTATATATATACTTCCAACACCATTTCACCCATGAAGTTTCTTATAAAACACTGATTTTGAGGCATCGAATCGACAACTTAAATTGTAAATTAGAACTAAATTAGTTTAAACTTTTTAAATGATTATTTTTTAAAAAAAAATCAATTTTAAAACTCGAATTACATGCTAACAAACGCAACATAAGACAAAACTTGAATTGCAATAAAATTTTATGGTGTGTACTTGGGTGTCAAAATTTTATATAATGTTTTTTAATAATTATGGATAATGCTTTGTTTGGAACAAAAATTCTTTTGGGATTTGGATTGTGAAAAGGAAAAGAAATTGGATTGAATTTTAAATCAAATTCATTTTGTGTATTTGGAATAATCTGGAATTTAATTACTAAAGAAATATTTCTTGTACCAATTTAGCCATATTAATTATAAAGATTGCAATCTATGTTCTGGCAAATTGGATAACCTACAAACTGGTAAGTTAAATAATTTACAAATCCCATCAAATTTCACCAAATTTTATATGATTTGAGGACATGGTAAGGAATGACATTGATGTAACCAGATTTCAGAAAACGATCATATGCAAGAAAGTGCATTTCCATATATATATATATATATATATATATATATATATATATATATATATATAGTGTTCAAATCCATCATATATAACTAGTGTTCAAATCCATCTCACAATATATATAGATAGGTGATATTGGCATTCCACCAATATCCTCGGCACTCCACTCACATCATTTTTTATAATAAAATTACAAAAGTATCCTTATGTTATACAATTTTTTATTCTTATATTTTTAATAACCTAATTGACCTTATCTGATAAGGTTAGGATTCCACGCACAGTGGAACTATCTCACGTTCTCTCTTCTTTTTTGCACCAAAATACTTCTCTAAGTTAGAGGAAGTCATTGATATCATTAAAACAAGAAATTTTAAAAATCTATGAATCACTCAACCCTAATGTCCATGGTAATATGATTTTTTTTGTTCTACTTTATTCTTTAGAATATATTTTTTGAATTGGTTTTGAAAATATTATTTTTATTTGTTGAATCAATTTATCAATATTTATTTTATAAGTAGAAAAGTTTAGGATTCTATAATGATTAGAGAGTATTGATCAAATATATGTGATTATATAGGATAATAAAAGTTATGTAATTAGATTAAAAAGTATTTGAGTTGGAAGCAAACAATGTATCAATGAATTAAACCTGTCTTGGAAAAAAATTAATTGTATTTAAAATCAAAGGAAAGTTTTGTCTTACTTAAATAAAAATAATGATGTATAATTTTTTAAGGGAACCAAGGAAAGCTTTTTTATTTTAGAAGGAAAATTTTAGAAATTAAGAAATGAAAAGAGATACCTGATTCTCTCGAATCCTTTTCCAATTGTAATTGTCATAATTTAGCTAAGGAGACTTTTTCTTCCTTTGCTTTATATTTTTTTACTCTTCCTTTCTGTTTTGTTTGTTCACAAATTGATCGTATGTTTCTAATCTTTAATTTGTATTAGTTTATAGAAAATGTAGGAAAAGAATTGAAAAGAGTCCAAAAAAAGGGAGAGATTATGAGACAACGTGACTGCATTGGAATTTTAAGAAAGATAAAAAAGGTATTGGAATTGAGTAGAAGGGCAACTGGAGTATTAAAAATATAAAAATCAAATATTGTATAGTGTAGAGACACTTTTGTAATTTTATTACAAAATAGATATGAGTTGTCTGTCCGAGGATATTGGTCGAGCGCATGTATATATATGTCTAAGTAAAAATTAAAGGTGTCCCCAAAATAAAAAAGGATAACCATATATGAAAGTATTGTTCCTAGACTTTCTTGATGTTGCTATGATAAGATCATGTTCATGAAATATGGCCACAATCCAAGCATTTGTATTGCACCATATTACTTATTATATATATATATATATATATATATATATATATATATATATATATATATATATATATTGTGACTAATTGACAGACCAAGTCCAATAAAGAGACTGAAGAAACATGTGATAAGGCGACTGAAGCAGCAGATGCAGTTAAAGATGGTGCTAAAGAAGTGAGGAAGACCTGCGAATTCGTGCGCCAGACAACCAAGTCTGCTGCTGACAGTGTAACACTCTAAGCCCATAACCAAACTATTTTGCTTTTGTAATGACCATAAATATTGTGTATTATTGAGACTGCATATATATATATTATTATATATATGTATATTACCCTTTTATCATATATTTGTTGCTCATTTTTTTTATTTGAAGCTGATAGATTAACTAATTAATTCTTCATATTATGAGAGTTCAGGTGACTAAGATGACAAAGCAAGTGAGCGGAAAATTATCTGATAACCTGACGGAAAAAGTATCGGAAAAGATCAAGGAAAAAGTGGTTGGCAAGTGATTTTAGTTCATAAAATATACCTAAGAAATTAGATTCATAAAGTCTGTTGATCACAATTTCTTGTCTTCAGTTTTCTGGCACCAGTGTGCCTTGTTGTTGTTTTTGTTGTTTTAACAACTTATTCAAATTACACTACTTTGTAACTTCTTAGTTGTAACTTATCTACTCCTCTGGAAAAGTATTTGTTGTGTTAAGAGAATCAATGGAAATCAACTCGGATTACTCTGCAAAAAAAGATAATATTGGTGGCGTATATATATATATATATATATATATATATGTATATATATGTCTGAATATATGCTTTAAATTATTTTATATTTATATTAGAAGTTTGGTTAATTTTCCGATAATAGCTCTTCATAGGTATGTAGCAAAGATAAAATAAATTTGCAGCCTCCACCATTGCAATGCCATTAATTCGATTGGAAAAACTAGCTAAAACTTGTTTGAGTATGAAAATTATATAAAAGGTTGTTACTAATCAGGTCAGTATTATATATATATATATATATATATATATATATATATATATAACATCATTTGATTTCTAACTGAGAAAGTAATTCTACATGTTTGATGGCTTGTTTATGGAACAGATGGCAATATTTTTTCTAAGTTTAATAAGGAGAAAACCAATTAGTAGGGTTTCATCAGGAATTATTCAAGTCTTTGGGCTATTGTGCATCCAAGAAACAGTATTGCCTTGAAATCTAAGGATGTTAAACATATATGCCTTCAAAAGCACTATACATATATATTTTTATTGGATTATTTAATTTTTAAACTTTATTATTTACATTGAAGACTAATATATATCATGGTGATACATTTATGTAATGGTGTGTCTTTAACCACTTGAATAGCCATTCATATATGGATACATCTAAAGATGCATATATATCGAACTAAATCTAGGACAAAGTTCAATATGGTTTTAACTAAAAATGATATTGTTGTCTCTCTTGGTGAGAGGAAGTAAACTGGAGTTTTGATGATGTGGGGACATTTGAATAAAACATTCACCATCTTTTCTTGGAATTCGTTTGAAATGTGATGTAGCGTGGTAAATTTACTGGACATGGTTCGATAATCATAGAAACAATATTGGACGTAACCCAAATTTTGAGTGAACCAAGTTTATGTTCTTATTTCTTTTTTCTGTTATTTTCGCAACAATATGCCCCCAACTTTCTATGCATTTTTAGTTTAATTTTCTTTGTTGATTCTGTTTGGTGGTATTTCCAACTGAACTTGTATGCCTTACCAAATTCCCTTCCCTCTGTAATCAAAGCACCCTCTAACAAATTGCATTGGGATAAAGGGTACATCTAATATCCGTAATTTTGGAGGTCTTTTAATTTTAATTTAAATATTTTATTTCTTTTATTAATTAAATTGAATTGCTTTATTAGTTGGATTAAATTCTTTGAGTGCATTAAATATTGTGGTGTAATTTACTTTATTTTTATTTTATTCTATTTTATTTTATGTGGACTCGGTCTTTGTGTTTTCTTTATTTTAATTCTGTATTGGGCTAAGGACGAATTTGGGTTGAGTTGGGATGGAATGGTTGGGCTAGGTGTACTTATTTTTGATGGCTAGGGTTTGTTTTATTAATTTTCTCTTTTAATTTTATTTAGTCTTAATTAGTTTTCTGAAAAAAATAATTAAAAAAAAAAAGAAAAGAAATGAAGGGATTAGGGTTTTTGTCATTAGTATACGCATAGAAACTCAGAGTGTTGACGAAAGAGAGGACAGAGAGAATGAGCAATCGTGTGAGCGGGTTTTGAATCATCGAAGAGGCAAGTTTGACTCTTCTCTTCCCCTTTGAATCTGTATACATAGACTAAATCCTGTAATGTGTAAATTCTTTGTTGCAATTTTTTTTAATCTTTCATTTTGGTATAAAATTGATTTTTATAAATCTGATTTTTCTCTGTGGATTATGATATTTGTGAAATTAGATTGACAATTGAGAATTGGTGTTGATTATTTATTTACACACATATAGATACATGCATACATGTATACGATGAATATAATGACATGTTAAGTTTAAATTTGTGGACGTTTATTGTAGCAATATGGGATTTGTTGAGTGGTTTTTGCTGGATTAAATTTACCCTTGGACATTTGGGAATGAATCATGGAGAAATTTAAATTTTATTTTTTAAAAATTTGTTGAAGAAATCCTAGAAGTTGTGATTTGGGGGTTTTCTTTTCAGGGCGTTTTTTATGAGGCTTTTGCTACCAATAGATAGCTTACGACGAGGGGAGAATATCAGTATAAAATTTGGGTCGAACGGAGGCTGGAAAGTGGCCGGAAAGGGGATGCCTACGCGCATAAACAGTGCGCGCAGGCTGAGGGTTGAAATTTTGAAAAATTATTTTTTAAAAATACTTAAATGCTTCCAAAAATTCCCAAACTATTACTGTAACTTTTTGGATATTAAATTAACTGGAGTTTAAATTTTCATGTTGAAATAAGCTCCCCTTGTAGTGAAATTGATTTTTAAAGTGTCTCAAAATTGGGTTTTTCAACTTTTTTTATTTTAGAAAATACTTTAATAATTCCAAAATTGTCAAATATTACTGTAACTTCCTGGATGTTAAATGATCTTGATTTTAAATTTTCATGTCGAACTAAGCTCCTCTTGTAGTGCAATTGATTTTTAAAGTGTCTAAAAATTGGGTTTTTCACCTTCTTTTATTTTAGAAAATACTTTTATATTTTCAGAACTTTCCAAACCTTTTTTGTAACTTCTTGGTGGTTAAATAAACTTTGGTTAAAATTTTCATGTTGAAATGAGCTCCCCTTGTAGTTCAATTGAGTTTTAAAGTGTCTAAAATTTGGGTTTTTCAATTTCTTTTATTTTAAAAAATACTTTTATAATTTTAAAAATTCCCCAATTTTCACTATAACTTGGGGCTTAAAGGAACTTGAGTTTAAATATTTATGTATAAATGAGCTAACCTTATAGTTCAATTGATTTTTAAAGTGTCTAAAAATTGAGTTTTTCACCTCCTTTGATTTTAGAAAATATTTTAAAATTTCAGAAAATTCTGGAAAAATTCAGGTAACTTTATAGGGATGAAACAAACCTGGGTTTTAAATTTTTGGTGGAAATAAGTTTCTCCTATGGTTTTATCAATTTTAAAGTATGCCTCAAAACTATGTTTATTTTCTTTTGCTGGAAAAATATTTTTTTTAAATTAACAAAAATTTCAGAAAATTTTAGAATGATTAAAGAGGGTTCTTAGAAACAAAATAGGCCCAGAAACCTAAATTAGAGTTAGGTTTAGACTCTCTCGAAGATTTAAGTGCATGGGAGGCTTGCTTGGGTATTTGATCCAATAATGGATGGTTGTGTTATTTTATTGTCTTAATTATTTTCTTCTTGAAGTTATAATTATTCATGATACACGTGGTGTAGTTTATTTGTGAATGAGTTGTCTCTTTCTGATGATTGGATACCCGATAATTTATATCCTTATGTCTTGTACATTTTCAATAATTGTGCACATTTTGCTTATTCATGTAACAATATATCTATACATTATATTTGGTATGTAAGGATTGTCCAGGGGTATCAGGATCGCCAATACTTAATAAGGTATCTATACATCATATTTGGCATGTCAGGATTGTCAGGCGTGTTAGGATCGCCAATACCTAATAAGGTATCTATACATTATATGTGGCATGTCAGGATTGTCAGGCGTGCCAGGATCACCAATACCTAATAAGGTATCTATACATCATATTTGGCATGTCAGGATTGGTAAGCATGTTAGGATCGCCAATACCTAATAAGGTATCTGTACATCATATTTGACATGTCAAGATTGTCAGGCATGTCAGGATTGTGAATACCTAATAAGGTATCTATATATTATATGTGACATGTCAGGATTGCCAGTCGTGTAGTAACCCTTGTGGACGGGTGTGAGTGGGCGGGTGCATAGACAGACACTGGGCTGAGCTACCACACTGACAGGGTACAAGGTGCTCAATCCCACATCGCCTGGGTGTGGAAAAGGGGATGTGCTTATATGTAGTATGTTCTCTTCAAATGGTATGAGGCCTTTTGGGATTAAACCCAATAGCAAAACCGTGCGGGCTATGGCCCAAAGCGGACAATATCATACCATGTGTTGGAGCGGGGTATTACAAGTCGTATCAGGATCGCCAATACCTAATAAAGTATCTATACATTATATGTGGTATGTCAGGATTGTCAGGCGTATCAGGATTGCCAATACCTAATAAGGTATCTATACATTATATTTGGTATGTTAGGATTGTCTAGATTTAATAAAATACATGCATACGTTTCTTTGTTTTGAACTTAAAGAATGTGTTCATTGTTGAGTGATAAGGATTTGTTGGGACAATATATAAGATGATTTTTATTTGTGAAAACATGAACTAGATAAGGAATAACCAGGATGTTTATATCTATAACTATTAAGGTATCAAAGGATAAAAATGGTGGCATGTCAGGATTACTTAAACTTGATATATTACATGTTTACGTTTTATTTCTTTTGAACTTAAAGAATGTATTCACTTTGCATGATAAGGGTTTTGATAGAACATTGTAAAGGATGGATGTTATTTTGAAAACATAAATTGGTTAAGGAAGGACTTGTATCTTATATCTACATATTTCTCTTGAGTCCCTCACACTGAGAGTGTATATATTGGTTCTCTGATTGGGATGTAGTAGATAGGACTTACTCGTGAGTTTAACCCACTTTGTTGATATTTTGAGTCCCAAGCAGGTTCCACCGTGAGGATAGAGTTTTAGGGTTGTTGTAGCAGATACCTCTTCTCATCAGTCTCAGGGTAGGAATTTATCTTCGTCTTCAATAATTCAAACCATGAACTTTATGGAGACTTTTGTTATTAGTTTTAATTTAGAGTTGCAAACTTTTGTTCTTTCTAGTTAAGGAGTCCTTGGGCTATGAAACTTTCAAATTGTATTACCAGACACGTACTCTTTTATTTAATGTTATTTCAATTCAGTGGGATTTTCTATTCAGCTTTTAGAATTTATTTTAGTTTGTCTTTTGTATTCTATGCTTGTTGCTATTAGTTGTTAATATTCCTCAGGTTTTGTGTATGAGACTGGCCACCTCATGCACAAAATTTTGTTGGAGTATTTCATTTGGTATCGGAGTATTCTAGGTTCAAGTGTCCTCGGGTTTTAAGGGTCCGTCGTAGGCCTATCTTCCTCATTGCGTATTCTAATAAATGGAATCTTGGTATAGGACTCGTAGTACTTTATAGGTTTTAGACTATTATTGGAGTTCTATTCAGATGTCACCTCGTAGGAGGAGGAAGGCGAACCACAACTAAGGTCAAGACAAAGTTCAGAGTGGAAATGCTAAACTTTCTCCTGATTTGGCAGTCATAATCTCTTAGGTTGTAGCTACAGGAGTGGCAACTGCTCTTTACAATCAGCAGCGACCACAATAGCCACTGCAAATGGCGCATGTTCCATTACTAGTGGAACAACCTAAAAGTCGGGAAGGATTAAAAACTCTTTCATAAGAGTGAGTTCCTAGACTTACTGCAGAGGGACAGAACAGTCGTAGGGTATGAGCGGGAGTAAAACAATTTATCTTTGTTTGCACCTGAGGAGGTGAACACTGAAGAAAAGAAGGTGAGTATGTTGTGAGCATGTGTACTCGACGTCAAGGGTAATTGGGAGAATTACCTTCTACTAGTTGAGTTTGCCTATAATAATAGTTATCAAAAGACTATTGGTATGGCACCATTCGAGACTCTGTATGGGTGCCCATGTAGGTCGCCGGTATGTTGGTTAGATGTTGGAGATAATAGATACTTGGGTCCTGAATTCATTAAGGACATATTTGAGAAAGTCGTTATTATTAGGGACCATGTGCAAACTGCTCAGAGTAGAAAGAAGACTTATGCTGATCAGAAAACTCGAGCATTAGAATTCAAGCTGGGGGGATCAGGTTTTCAGTCAAAGTTTCTACCATGAAGGGAGCTAGTAATGCGGTTTGAGAAAAAGGGGAGGTTGTTACCTTATTTTGTGTGTCCTTTCATGATTACTGATAGGATCGAAGCAGTAGCATATAGAGTAGCGTTACCAAACATAATGCACAGGGTGCATCATATCTTTCATGTGTCTATGTTATGGAAATTCCTTAGGGATTATGTTATTAATCAGCACATTGAGTTGGGGAGATTGAGTCGCGACTAGTTGTATCATATGTAGAGTAACTTTACTGTATTCGTGACCATAAGAACCAGGTCCCTCATTCTAAGACTATTCATTTAATTCAAGTTCAGTGTAGTCACCACAAGTAGGTGGAGTCCACTTAGAAAAGGATGGATGAAATAAAGGCAAAGTATTCAGAACTTTTATTTGAGGTATGAGGTGAATTTCGAGGACAAAATTTCACTTTTTAAGAGGGAAGAATGTAATACCCTGTAATTTTGGAGGTCTTTTAATTTTAATTTAAATGCTTTATTTCTTTTATTAGTTAAATTGAATTGTTTATTGGTTGGATTAAATTCTTTGAGTGCATTAAATATTGTGATGTAATTACTTTATTTTTATTTTATTTGGACTGGGTCTTTGTGTTTTCTTTACTTTAATTCTGGATTGGGCTAAAGAAGAATCTGGGTTGAGTTTGGCTGGAATGGTTGGGCTAGGTGTACTTATTTTTGATGGCTAGGGTTTGTTTTATTAATTTTCTCTTTTAATTTTATTTAGTCTTAATTAGTTTTCTGAAAAAAATAATTAAAAAAAAAAGAAAAGAAAGAAGGGGATTAGGGTTTTTGTCGTTAGCATACGCATAGAAACTCAAAGTGTTGACGAAAGAGAGGACAGAGAGAATGAGCAATCGTGTGAGCGGGTTTTGAATCATCGAAGAGGCAAGTTTGACTCTTCTCTTCCCCTTTGAATCTGTATACATAGACTAAATCCTGTAATGTGTAAATTCTTTGTTGCAAATTTTTTTAATCTTTCATTTTGGTATAAAATTGATTTTTATAAATCTGATTTTTTTCTGTGGATTATGATATTTGTGAAATTAGATTGACAATTGAGAATTGGTGTTGATTATTTATTTACACACATATAGATACATGCATACATGTATACGATGAATATAAGACATGTTAAGTTTAAATTTGTGGAGTTTATTGTAGCAATATGGGGTTTGTTGAGTGGTTTTTTCTGAATTAAATTTACCCTTGAACATTTGGGAATGAATCATGGAGAAATTTAAATTTAATTTTTTTAAAATTTGTTGAAAAACCCTAGAAGTTGTGATTTGGGGGTTTTCGTTTCAAGGCATTTTTTATGAGGTTTTTGGTACAAATAGATAGCTTACGACGAGAGGAGAATATCAGTATAAAATTTGGGTCGAACGGAGGCTGGGAAGTGGCCAGAAAGGAGATGCCTACGCGCATAAACAGTGCGTGCAGGCTGGGGGTTGAAATTTTGAAAAATTATTTTTTAAAAATACTTAAATGCTTCCAAAAATTCCCAAACTATTACTGTAACTTTCTGGATACTAAATGATCTTGAGTTTAAATTTTCATGTCTAAATAAACTCCCCTTGTAATGAAATTGATTTTTAAAGTGTCTCAAAATTGAATTTTTCACCTTCTTTTATTTTAGAAAATATTTTAATAATTCCAAAAATTGCCAAATTTTTACTGTAACTTCCTGGATGTTAAATGATCTTGATTTTAAATTTTCATGTTGAAATAAGCTCCTCTTGTAGTGCAATTGATTTTTAAAGTGTCTCAAAATTTGGGACCTTCTTTTATTTTAGAAAATACTTATATTATTCTAAAACTTCCCAAACTTTTACTGGAACTTCTGGTGGTTAAATAAACTTAGGTTAAAATTTTCATGTCGAAATGAGCTTCCCTTGTAGTTCAATTGAGTTTTAAAGTGTCTAAAAATTGAATTTTTCAATTTCTTTTATTTTAGAAAATACTTTTATAATTTTAAAAATTCCCAAATTTTCACTGTAACTTCTTGGGGCTTAAAGGAACTTGAGTTTAAATTTTTATGTCGAAATGAGCTACCCTTGTAGTTTAATGAATTTTTAAAGTGTCTAAAAATTGAGTTTTTCACCTCCTTTGATTTTAGAAAATATTTTAAAATTTCAGAAAATTCTAGAAAAATTCAGGTAACTTTATGGGATGAAATAAACCTGAGTTTTAAATTTTTGGTGGAAATAAGTTTCTCCTATGGTTTTATCGATTTTAAATAATGCCTCAAAACTATGTTTATTTTCTTTTGCAGAAAAAATATTTTTTTTAAATTACCAAAATTTTAGAAAATTCTAGAATGATTAATTAAAGAGGGTTCTTAGAAACAGAATAGGCCCGGAAACGTAGATTAGAGTTAGGTTTAGACTCCCTCGAAGATTTAAGTGCATGGGAGGCTTGGTTGGGTATTTGATCCTATAATGGATGTCGTGTTATTTTATTATCTTAATTATTTTCTTCTTGAAGTTATAATTATTCATGATACACGTGGTGTAGTTTATTTGTGAATGAATTATCTCTTTGTGATGATTGGATACCCGATGATTTATATCTTTATGTCTTGTACATTTTCAATAATTGTGTACATTTTTCTTATTCATATAACAAGGTATCTATACATTATATTTGGTATGTAAGGATTGCCCAGGCGTGTCAGGATCGCCAATACCTAATAAGGTATCTATACATCATATTTGGCATGTCAGGATTGCCAAACGTGTTAGAATCGTCAATACGTAATAAGATATCTATACATTATATGTGGCATGTCAGGGTTACCAAGCGTGTCAAGATCGTCAATACCTAATAAGGTATCTATACATCATATTTGGCATGTCAGGATTGTCAAGTATGTCAGGATCGCCAATACTTAATAAGGTATATATACATCATATTTGGCGTGTCAGGATTGCCAGGCGTGTCAGGATCGTCAATACCATACCTAATAAGGTATATATACATTATATGTGACATGCCAGGATTGCCAGGCATGTCAGGATCGCCAATACCTAATAAAGTATCTATACATTATATGTGGCATGTCAGGATTGTTAGGCGTGTCAGGATCGCCAATACCTAATAAGGTATCTATACATTATATTTGGCATATTAGGATTGCCTAGATTTAATAAAATGCATGCATACGTTTCTTTATTTTGAAGTTAAAGAATGTGTTCATTGTTGAATGATAAGGATTTGTTGGGACAATGTATAAGATGATTTTTATTTCTGAAAACATGAACTAGATAAGGAATAACCAGGATGTTTATATCTATAACTATTAGGGTATCAAAGGATAAAAATGATGGCATGTCAGGATTGCTTAGACTTGATATATTACATGTTTATATTTTATTTCTTTTGAACTTAAAGAATGTGTTCACTTTGCATGATAAGGATTTTAATAGAACATTATAAAGGATGGTTGTTGTTTTGAAAACTTGAATTAGTTAAGGACGAACTTGTATCTTATATCTATATATTTCTCTTGTGTCTCTCACACTGAGGGTGTGTATATTGGTTCTCTGATTGGGATGTAGTAGATAGGACTTGCTCATGGATTTAACCCACTTTGTTGATATTTCAGGTTCCAGATAGGTTCCACCATGAGGATAGAGTTTTAGGATTGGTTGTGGCAGACACCTCTTCTCATCAGTCTCAGGGTAGGAATTTATCTTCGTCTTCAAGAATTCAAACCATGAACATTATGGAGACTTTGGTTATTAGTTTTAATTTAGAGTTGCAAATTTTTGTTCTTTCTGGTTAAGGAGTCATTGGGTTACGGAACTTTCAAATTGTATTACCAGACACGTATTCATTTATGTAATGTTATTTCAATTCACTGGAATTTTCTGTTCAGCTTTTAGAATTTATTTTAGTCAGTCTTTTGTATTCTATGTTTGTTGCTATCAGTTGTTAATATTTCTCAGGTTTTGTTTATGAGACTCGCCACCTCTTGCGCGAAATTTTGTGAGGGTATTTCAGTAAAATAGGATTTTTCATGTTTATTTGTTCTCCTCGTCATCTTAGAATCAAAATTTTTCAAGCTATTTACTGCTAATTCATCACTTCAGTTGATGCTGTTTTGCTTGGTTCACATTACACAATAATCTCAAATGCTAGGAAAGAAAAACACACACACACACAATCAAGGGAACATAGTACTAATGCTACAGATTCATATGACTCAAACACTTGATAAAGGAAAAAGAAATATGAAATCATTCAATTCCTAAATACCCAAAAGCCAATATAAGATGTAGCACCAGATGATGAAAAAACCAGCAGATGGTGTTTGGAGGATGACAATATAAGAAAAAGAAATGAACAACACTTCTGCACCTACTCCTAGAATGTCAGTTGTTTTCACTACTGAAGCAGGCCGAGGTCGCACAACAATGTGAGGACAGTGGCATGAGAGAGATGAGTGGGACAATTAATAACGCGCGGCGTGAAAAATGTGAACTTCTTAAGACAAAGAAAACTGATATATGATAGATAAAACAATGGTGGAATTATATATATAGAATTGGAAATCTACAGGAAAAGTGAGTAATGAATGTGACTTGACTAGGGATGCTAGCACGGATGGCCTCTGCGGCAGCTGAGAACACCGGCACCAGAAGTAATGTCGCCGACCATGGAAGAAGATTTTGCTCCCAAGCTTGAAGCCTTGGCGTAGCTGGCTGAGGCTCCGGCTCCAGATGGAGTGAAGTAGGCCCCATTAAGCAACAGGTCGCCCTCTGACCTCCAATTCCAGCCCTTCCATTTGCTAGCAGCTGTCTCCACTCTCTTTGTCACCTGCTCAATCCAATCCATCATCAACAATAACACAATCCAATATGTCAACCTCACTGTAAAAACCAACTTTTTTACTCTATGGGCATGACAGAAGCAAAGAAAGAGATGGGAAGAAGGAGACAGAAAGCAAGTTGTCTTTTAATTGTACAATACCTCTTTTGCAAAGGGGTTGGATGGGGCAAGGTATCTGTTTCCCTGGCTGTTGATGGTGGGGTTTGCACTGCCACCAATGGCATACATTTCCCAGTGTGTGTAGTCATTGTTCACCACATGGAAATACCCATGTCTACACCTGCATTTTTCATCAATTGACTCTGTCAGATCAACATGGATGAAGCGAAATCCAACATAGCAAATTTGATTGGCTGTTGAGTTGAGTCTGTGCCAAAGTAAAAATTAGAATTATTCATGTTACAAAGTTCATATCTCAATCAGATAACCTCATTTGGACGGCAATTTTTTAATCCATGAATATGTCATTTTTGTACACACCCACAGTATTGGCCATAGGAGGGCTCAAACACTGTACCATCTAGACTAATAACCATTTTATGCCATTGTTTCCATTATTTATTGTGCTTTGATATATATATATATATAGATCATCCCAGGGCACAATCTACATTGGGAGTAATTATTGAGTATTCTGGAGATTTCATATTTATAGGAATTTCACCAATAGTAAACCTCTATTCCATACCATTTTAGAAGATAATATGAAATAGAGAGTTAGTAGTGGTGGGATTTCCCCCAACGGAGTCCGGTGTTATTTAATAATTTTTCTTACGTTGGAACAGAGGGCTAAGAAAGCAATGGGACACAAGCGTTCGATACTGAAAGCTTTGATCATATTACCTTGGCATTCTCTGGATAAGACCCTCTCCAAAATGGTTGTAGGCAATAGTCACTTGCATTTGCTTGTCTCTGGTGTAAGAATCACTATGACCCAACAACATCACCTATGTTTATGACATAAACAACAAAATTAGTCCTCTGATAAAAAGGAAACAACTTAAACTAAATAGTCAACAGGAATTTACAGTACGCAAACCTCATTGTGGTGTGTGAAATAGTTGTTGGAAATGGTAATTGCAGTCGAACCCATGACAGCATCAACAAGGCCATCCGGACAATTAGAGAGCGAATTGTGATCAATCCAAATATGGCTTGATCCGAATATGGAGATGGCATCACCATCAGCCATTGTCCTCAAACCGAAATGTGTTGGTGAGCTCCTGACCATGGCATTCCCGGTGCGTTTACAGTCATGGATGTGAAGACCATGGATTATGATATTGGTGATGAACTGGATTGTGATGCACCCTCCATTAGTAATATGGACATTGGCTCCACGCGCATCAATCGTCTTGAAGCTATTCATAATGAGCTCCTGCTTCAATTGTATCACCATGTCGCGCTTGAACACAATCCAGAGAGGCCTCTCCTGGATTACAGCATGGCGAAGAGTGCCAGGCCGGGGGTTGACAGGGTCATGGTCGCTGGGGTCAGTGACAACATAGAAGCGACCATCGCGTCCGCCAACGGCATTACGGCCAAAACCAATGCCACAGTCAGCCAGGCGCTTGCGGTTGCGGTGCCAGTGGTGGTCGCAACGCCAGCAGTCATCAATGGGGTTACCCGTTCCACACGAGAAAAAGCCCAATTTCCTCCTCTCAGTACTGTTTTTTATGCTCCTGCTCAATCAAAAGCAATGTTATTGTGAAATTGTTGCTCTAATTTTATTTCAACCAGTCCAATTTTGAAATTTTTGCGGATCATAGATCCGGAATCTAAGTCTATGTTATAACTCTATATATAAGGGTGTGCTAGGATTTGTTGTGTGATGTAGAGAACATTAAAATCAAATTTGCATACTAAAATTGATTTTTACCGTTCAACGTCAAATCACAAAACTCTTGTCTATGTTGAAATCACGCATACAGGGGTGCTAGAATTTGTTGTGTTTGATGGGAAGAATATTGAAATTGAAATAAAAACTGAAAAAGAGAGCAAAATGTTGACGGCTTGTAATCTCCAATTATGTTAGTAAAGTGAAATCAATGTTTATTGTTGAACTAGACTATGTAAGTGAAATCATGTAAGTTGTGTGGTACATGGGTTTATGTGTATGTTGTGACAACTACAATTATTAAGATTTTGACATCATTGTTATTCGAGATATTTCATTATAGTAACAGAAACAGAGTGCAGAATTTTAGTGTCAAAATTTCTGTGTGACATTTAAAGATGTCCAAGAATTATTGCTTCTTAGTTAACTTTTAACGCAAACAGAGTTTACTGTTGCCATTAAAATATAGATACAGATTTGAAGGTTAAGTATTGATGCGTCGGTGGAGGTAATTACATTTCCTCTGTCCTCACGTACCTTTAATTTGTAACAGTCAAGTCCTGAGCTATGTGGGGTTAGACAAAGAAATTAAAGTATTTTGTCATTTTATGTAACGGATCAAATTTTGTTGGTCGGATATTAGCATAGGCTTTGGCCATATATATAGTGGAACTGTGGAAGTGTCTCACTCACACAAAAGATATACAATATAGTTTTTCATAACATCATATATATATATATATATATATATATATATATAACATTCCATATGTTGACATATCTAAAAAGTAATGGCATCTCTATTGCTTCCAAGTTCCAACATGCACAATGTAAATAGACTCACGTGATAAACAAATGTACAATAGAGTGTTCAAGGGTAGTTTTGACCTTTTAATACTCCGAACTAGCCAAGAGGAAATGTCCAAATTAAAACAACCCCTTAGTGCCCAAAATCCAAATCAGTTGCTTTAATCATACACATGCACCAAACTAGATTCTTTACATGTTAAATTAAATTTATTTATTAAATTTAAGTCTCTGTGTGTGAGTGAGTGAGAGAGAGAGTGAGTGTGTGTGTGAGAAAGAGAGACTCACATCTCAACCATGGAAACAACCTCATCTGGATCATCTACTACTGCATCCTCATTCAAAGCATTAACATCTTCCATCCTGGAAGAGTACAACTCATTAATTCACCAAACCAGTGTGTGTGTATATATATATATATATATATATATATAGATATAGATATATGAACATGACAGATTGTGTTATCGCAATTAGCCGTTTTGGTTCAAATGGAAAGAGACGCATACCAAATATTCTTGCAGGAGTTAATATTCCTAGTACCACAAAATATTTAACCCAAAAAAAAACACACAAAATGTGGGTCTCGGGTCAGATAAGAAATCTCTAAAGACTAAAGGGACATTTTTTTAAGTACACAGTAGCAGTGTGTGCATGTGTGTGTACCTGTACACTGCTCAAGGTCCACCGTTAAAACTGTGAAAAAATGATTCCGGGGAGAGAAAATAAAAAATACGAATCAACTGAAAACTGCTTTTCTAGAGTGAGAAATATTTAGAGAGAGAGAGGCGAGGAGACTCGTCGGCGGGAAAATCCGCTTATTTATAAAATGCTCGCAGAATTAAATGACTGAATTACCCAGGGAAGGGTGGGTTTAGAAGAAGGGAGGGTAATTATGGAAATGTGAAGGCTTTCAAGGAACATAACGGAATAAACGATTCAGATCTAACGGGAAATGGATCTCAACGGCTGAGATTGTTCTGAGCTTTAGATAAAAACTTGCATATAGATAGATTAGAGAGACAAATGTAGTGGTAATATATATAATACTGACCTCACCGCCATTGATGAGTTGTTGGAGCTCTGTAACTGCTCTGTTTCCGCATTCCTGTTAAAGAAACAACGAATGAGAAGATTCAAGAACAATGAAGCACATTTACCATGGGCTCTCTCTTTCTCTCTCTAAAAATCTCTCCACATTCTCTCTCTAGCTGTGAATTCCGTAGTATTTGAATGAACGAAACAGAGAATGAACAGTCATTTCTCAAATCATGCTTAGAAATTAAAGAAAAATTAGAACCCAAAAATTTGGATCATCTGATGATTTTGCTGAGGACCCACATTATGCAGATAAATTCCGAACCAGAAGCAAAAATTCAGTTAAAAAAAGTTGAATAACAAGAAACGGAACAAGCATTGCAAATTTGCAATAACAGCTAAAAAACAGAGCAATTAGAGAGAGAGTGAAATTCAGTCAAAATATTGTCAAAGGAGATAGTATGTGTCTGTGTGTGTCTGTTTAGAGAGAGAAACATACCTCATCTGAGAAAAGTGGTCCTCCTGAGATCTCGCGACGACTACAACGAAGATCATGAAAAGCAGTAATGAACAGAGAGAAATCCAGTTCCTGGGGACCGCCATTGCCATTACAGCTCTGCAGGGCTAGCTCTCTCAGTTTCTCTCTCTAGGTTTCAGAGCAGAAGAAAGAGAGGTCAGAGTAAAAACAGAGAATGAGAAAGCTGAGCTAAGCAGAGCACAGAAATACTGGAGTCGAAGAAGAAGCTTCAACCGTAACGGCCCTTTATAAGAGAATCATTTTGTTTTAACGTTAACGGTCGTTAACCTGAAACGGCTGACCAATGACCATGGTTAGGTTAGTTAAATATAACTCACACCATCATTTTGTAACCAACTCCTTTACCCGCAACTAACAGTTCGTTTTGTTTTGACAGAAACTATTTATTACTCAAAAATCAAAAGCACTCTTTTGACAGAGCCACATCCTCTGCAATGCAATATGCCATAGAACACAATTAAATTTGATTTTAACATTTGAAAAAGAAAACAAATTTAATATATTAAAAACACAGATTTAATTACTTTAAAAAATTACAGTCGCCTACTGATAGCTTTATTTTTCTTTTCTTTTTCTTTTTATATTTTTTTCTTGCGAAACTTTAATGTACTCGAAATATCAATAACATGGTATCACTAACTAATTTATTTGTATGTAAAAATTTAACTCAATGAAATAGATTTTTTTTTTTATGTGAGAAGATATAATTAGTGACTTAGTATCACTGGTGCACTTAAATATTTTTATGAATTCAAAAAGCTTAAATCTCACCCGCGTTTGATCCCATTTTATGTATCAAAAGCTGTGAATTATTATTATTATTTTTTTTCAATGAAAGTAGTGTTGGAATCTTCATGTACATGAGAATTATTGAATATTTTTAAAGAGGGTTTGAAGTTTTTATCTCAATAGAATTATAAAGCTATGGATGTGGATGTTGAAGGTGATTTGCTTGAATGTAGCAAATATTAGTTGTGATTATGTGGACATCAAGGTTGTTTGGGAGGCTTGTCGTGGGGTAGGGGAAAATGGAGTGGAGGCTTCCTTCCATATCGTCTTTATTCACACAATTTTTTTGTTCACATCAAGAATCGAATTCTTCTTTTCCTCTTTAAAGATGAAGAGATTATATCATTGGACTACAAGTCTTTTAGTCATTAGAATGAAATATTTATTTGTTGGAGCTAAAACTCTCCTTTCTCTCTCTAATATGTACTTGTAATCTCATGCCATCCAAGTGTGGGCAAGTCACGTGTCATGTTTGCTCCATGACCTTCTCTGTATTTATTGTTTCAATATCCTCAATATATCAACTAACTTCATATGACGATAAAATAATTAGAGTATTAGAGTAATGCTATCAAGAGAGCTCTCTCTCATGACAAATGAGATAATTTTTTTAGATTTGTGAAAGTTAACATTTGAGTAATGATAGAATCTGAATAGAACTAGTACGAATGTAGTTTTATGTGAGAAGAGTGGTGAACTTTACTACATGATGTCATGTGATAGAGACTAATCCGATTCGGCCTCTAAATCATTATTCTTAACATTTTATGTCAAAAATAATCTAACATAACTTAAATTTTGAATTTAATTTTCTTCAATTTCAATTTTAAAACCTAAATTCGGTTTTCCAAACTTATTCAAAAAAAAAAAAAAATTCATTACTCTAACAAGAAATTATTTTTAATATTTCCAATTTTTTGGAGACCTCCTGACTTTTTAGGAGCAAAATCATATCCCCATGCGACAACCAAGTGGCTCCCATCATGGCAACATTTCACGCGGGTAACAATTTCATCTTTCCTAGCTAATTTGCTCCTCAGCAAGTATATAAAGATATATATATATATACACAAACACACACAACATTATCATCTACACTCAGTAATTACCCGGACCACTGATGGTGTGGACCAATCTAGCATGATTGATGTTAGTTAAATGACCCAAGAAATCACACTCGAACAAATAACCTATAACAAACTTTAGATCAACGTGTCAAGATCATATTGGTCAGTCGATCTGACCCTTAATATTAACCGGTGGTTAGTGGTTACAAACAACCAAGAGTGTTTGGGTAGTGATTTAAGAACTAACTCAGTAATGATGTGGTTCTATTTTTAGGAGAACCCACTTACCTTCCCTCTCTATCTTTCCTTAATTTGTTTCACTGAGCAAGTATTTAGGTGGCTGCCCACAAAAATTATCAGCGCCCCTCAATTACCTTCATATCTTGACCTATAAGCAAGGGGAGAGAGAGAGAGAGAGATAATGGGTTGATTCATTCTTTTACTCAATTAAATCTGACATAATGAAAAAGGAAAAAGATAGATTTTGTAGGCCATGTTTGGTTACCAGAAATTTGGGTGTACCGATTTCATGAACTTCTTGATTTTCCACCATATTCTGATGCACTCAAGAGAGACAAATTTTGACATGATCAATTAACACAAGTTTAATTGTATTTATGTCATAATCGTGTCAATTTGTTTAATTTTTTAAATCATGTCATGTTTGTGTTTTGAATCTCAAATATATTTAATTTGATTAAACTTATTTAATTAAAATCGATGTCATAATTGTGTTATATCTATCTGATTAATCTGTAATATATTTTAGTCCAATTTCATGTCTGCGAGTAGATCACAACTCGCCTCAAATTGGTATTACGATGACCCAAAGTAGGTCTCTTCTTCTTCTATATGTTTAGAGCGGATAGAAACCAATAATCCATCGCACCTCAAATTTATTACGTACATATAGTCAATATTTATAATATTCAATATCATTCTCGGCCACTATCAGATTTTTAATTTTGATCACTGTTACAACCATAGTTTCTAAGTTTTTTATTGAAACGATTCGCTAGTTCGTGCGACCATGGCTTATATACAAGCAACTAACCCTTACAGGTGCTTATATATATATATATATATATATATATATATATGCGCGCGCGCGCGTGCGGTGGCGCGAATGTGTTCTTGATCGAGCTACTATTAAATCTATAAACGTTACACTGTTAATAGTTCTTGAGAGAGATTCTTATGGTTCATTGTTTTGGGTGCAACATATATACTGATTACAAATACATACATGTATATCTTTATCTAATAAAATATATTTATACGCCTATATATATTTTAGGATACGTCAACCAGTTTAATAGCATCCATGTAACCAAATCATTACTGATCAAGGCGTAATTAATAAAATAACAATCTTTACCTTCATCTACCAATATTATTTTACAATTTAACTATTAAAATAAAGACTAGAAAGATTTCAATTATTATAAAAATAAATAAAATAAAATATCACTTACCTCTTAATAGTATTGCAAATTTTCCTCACCTCCTCCTTGTAGTCCAATTAGTATGACCATTGAGTTTTCTAGACAGCCCTATATATAGTTTTCCTTTTATATAGTTTTCCTTATAGGGTTTTCTGGACAACCTTATATATAGTTTTCCTATTTAGATTAGGATTCTATTTCTTTTTATTTTATTCATTAAATACTTAATTGGTCTCTTACAATTTTATCCTTTAATTAACAACTAATTTGGATTATTAATTTTAGTTGTTATTACATGTTAGCAAAGTTATTTTCTTACATCAGTCGTCTGATTAAAAAACGAAAGGGTAAATTATACTAACCACTTCTAAGGTTTGGCATAATTACACAAAACATTAAATTTATGCATTTTGTTACACTGACCTCCCCTATAATAAATTTGGCAAATCAGACGTTAAATTTTAAAGTGATTTTACTATTTTACCCCTCATATTTTATTGTTAAAAATAGTAAAATATCTGGATAGCTGAAATAATATTTTACCCACATATAAAAAACATTCCTTTTTTTTCTTCTTCTCTCTCCTTCTACAACCTTTACCATGCCACCGCCACCTCCTCTCATAAGTAGTTTACGTATGTTTATGTGTATGTGTATGTGTATGTGTGTGTGTATATTGTATATAAATTCTAACCCAAACTCCAATTTGTGTATATAAATATATAAATCCACTCCTACATATGTGTATATATATATATATATATATATCAATATATATATACATAATCTATGCATCTCTTCTTACTTTTCAACCCAGAAATGCTGTAGCTGAGAAGAAGAAGAAACACACAAGCCTCTTAGATTTGTACACTCTCATACATATTATACACATATATACAAATATATATATATATATATATATATATATATATATATATACATACACATGAGTATGTACCGAATTACCACAACCACCACCACCCTGTAACTCTTCACTACCTTTCATTTCCATTCTCAAATCTATATAAATTATTTGAGTTTCAACAAATCCAAATCTAACCCCGACTAATCAAACACAAATATATATACATACATATATATATATATATATATATATATATATATGAATAGCACGGAACCGCCACCACCCTAGACCTCTCTTCTTTGCCCTCAATTTTCATCCTCAAATCACATTATGAATTATTGAGTTTCCATGACCCAACCATTTTGTTTTCTATCTGGATCATCTTCCTAAAACCCATCCTTGTCGACACCAATGAAACCCAAATCTAACTCAAGGCAGAAGGGCAAAGTAGGCTAATGCTCTGATGGTGGTGGGTTCTAGATCAAAATGGATGATCTCATCTACGACACCGTGAGAAGACGAGTACGATGCGCTGGTTATGAAGCATCGGGAAGAAGCTTGAGGGATAACGTATATATATCTACATACACATATATAATTATATATACACACCGACACAAACCCTCAAACATTCATCTTCTTGGAAGCTTCATTTCCCGATTCGCTGCCGACGAACACATAAAAGGCTCTGACATTCTCGTCAAAACCATTGAGTGCCCCACCACCGTTTTTGCCTACGTCGATGGTGCGTCAATGGAGATCCACCAAGCCCTTACGCACTACACCACCATCTGAATCTATGTTGATTTCGAGACTTTGTTGCCTTGATCGCTTGGTATCAAAATCCTAGGCTTGCAAACTCTGTTGTACTATTTAAATCTATCATTATCTCATGGATTAGGGTTAGGGTTAGGGTTAGGGTTTGAATCGGGATCATGGATGGGATGCTCATGTATGTAATGGAACGATGAAGGTTACATAATGGTATTTTTGTCTCTTAAAACTAGTGTTTTTCATTTATTTATGGGCATTTGGTCACTACAACCAAATTTTTGGACCAAAAAGGTGAAATTTTGGACGGAGGGGGCCTTTGTTATAACGGAGCAAATGTTAGGAGAACAGGTGTAACAAAATATATAAGTTTGATGTTGTGTGTAATTAGGTCAAACCTCAAAAGAGTTCAATGTAATTTACCCAAAATAAATAAATAAATAAATTAACCAAGCTCTCGTGAGTTTTATATAAAATCCAAATTTTCATCTATTTGGAAAAATTAAATAGAGCAGCTTTCATTAAAAATATATATAAAAAATTGTACGGCACAAAGAACTGGGAAATTAAAGGGGACAATGTGTTAAACTTTTGGTAAGATTAATTATAAAATGAATTTGAATTAGAAGATGATTAGGATAATCAAATCAAACTTCATTGCCTTTCAAAGAAGATTCATGTGTCAATATCATGTACCCTAGGGTACATGATATGGTGGATTAAGTTTCTGCTGATCACTTTTGGCACAATTGAGAAATTTACAGACCCTTTTACATTTTTTTTTTTTTTTTATGTATTTAGGAAGTTTCTTAAGTCAGTGCAACATGTGTTTGAATATTTTCTTTTTCTTTTTCTTTTTCTTTGGATGGGAATGGAGAGAATGAAACAACCCTTTAAAAAAGCTACTTTATGGTAAATTTGGTTGAATATGAATTTTAACCATCTCAGGAAGCATGTAGAAAAATAGGGCCTTCTTATATAAATGCATATAAATTAATTTCTAGAATAATAGCATAGAAAATTACAAATGTGATTCATGACCTCCGGTTACATACCGGAATTTTTTTTTTAAACATTTCAAATAATAAAGGAAATTCTAAGACTTTGTTTTGTTCAATTTTCTGTTTTTAGTTTTATGAGAATTGAAATTTAAAAATTGTACCAAAATTTACTTGGTTGACAATTTCTGAAAATTGTCAGACTTGTTTAATTTGTCACTTAGAAAACAGTTGTCAAGAAGTCAAAAAAACAAAAAACTACTTTTAGAACACTATAATAATAAAGTAAAATGTTTTACAGAAAAAAATATATATTCCGTTTGGTGGTATGAAAATTCATTCTTGTTAATTTAAAATTAATTTTAAATAATTCATAATTCCAAATAAAAACTTCCCGATCCAAGGTATTGTTTGGCATGAGAAAATTTGTTCCAAATTTGGCGAATCCGTACTTAAACTTGGTCAAAATAAAAAAAAGGTGGGACCCATGTCCAGTCATTCACCAATCACGGGTGACATGCAGGGCATGGTGCCATAGTCATTAGTCACACACACTCACCGCCCATTAAGAGAGACCTTTGATTGGCTGACCTTTTTCTCTTTTCGACAATTGATTGGCTATTACACGCCCCCTTTCTTTCTTTTATTTATTATTTATTATTATTATTAATTTTGTTTTCATCCTCACAAAAAAAATCACACTCACATTTTTCTATTAATTAAACGAAATATTAATTTACCGATAAATTAATTAATAAGTTATTAATTTAACAAATTATTTTATAATCATTATTTTTTGTTTTAAAACAAGAGTTTACTATTATTATTATTAAATTTATTCTATCAATCATATTTCAAAAAAATATCCCAGTGAATCTTATATGTATCTCTTATCAAATTATTAATTTATATAATAAGTAGGACTTGTAGAAATCTTTAAAAGAATTTTTGAAATGTATTATTTTATAAATTTAATAAAATTATTAATTTAGTGTCTTGGTCCAAGTCGGAATTGACGTAAATTAATATTTAAAAGAGATTATTAAATTATTCAATATTAATTTATTGAAGTTTTATTATACTTTAAAAAATGATAAAGTACCACCCGAATTCTATTGATTATGTTTAAAAATTTAATTCACCCTCGTCATTGTAAACATATTTTTAATTCCACTTATTAGCTGCGAGCCTGCGAGTAGTTCTAAAGATATTCCGACACCCAATCTTTAGAATCTGAACTGAATCTGAATTCGTTGATAAATTTGCATATTAGATGATGAAGTTTGAAGGTTATCAATCCACAGTGAAACATCCTCGTGACGATTTTGTTCATATTAATTTCTCTGATCCACCTATACAGTCACGTTAGCACAACAATCCTAATGGAAGAATATTTATGATTTCAGGACCACTTACCACAAATTTCTATGCAAGCATTTCTGTAAATCACAAGCATACCTTGACCTTACTGTGGTGGTGTAGAATGTCAGAAGTTGTGAACTGGGTAATAAAATTTCTCTCTCTCTCTCTCTCTCTCTCTCTTAATTTTTTATTTTTTATTTTATTTGTTCAGGCAAATAATACATGCAACCACCTATTTTGTTCATGGGAAACTTTTAAAACCTCGACTTTTAACTTTGAAAATTTGAGAACATATCATTTTAGACCCCCAACTAATATAAGAAATGGACTCTCTCTAAGTTTTTCACTTTTCATGCATCTCCAATGCATGATTTAACGGTTGTTGCAAAGGTGCCATGTCTCCCATACAAATATATGTTACATATATATATACATATTCAATATTAATATGAGTTGAGAAAAAAAAATGTGATGAGGAGAGAAGGAAAAATAAAGTAAGGTGAAGTAAGAATAAAAATTAAGAGTTTTAGTAAAACGTAAGAAATGGGAATGAAAAGTTTTAATATGAATTAAATTCTACAAGTGACTTGGATCCTAGTTTTTCTCTCTCGAGGCATCTCCAATACAAGATCGAATCGTTACATTTAGGGATGCACAAAAAATTTGTCAAAATCAAAAAACCAAACCGTACCAGACCGGACAGGACAGCTTGGTCCAATTTTTTTGCCGTTCGGTTTGGTCACGATTCTCAAATATTGGAACCATGAAGTTACGGTCCAGTTACTATTTTAGGTACTGAGGGACCGAATCGGGCCGTTTCTATATATATATATATATATAAGTTTTATAGTTTTAGGCTTTTATCTTACACTTTATATCTTTATTCTATAATATATTATACAATGGCTGGTGGCTGCCCCAATATCCATATAACCCTAATACTCTATCTCTATGCATATTTTCTTTCTCATCATTATTTCTCATTCTTGTTCAAAATAAACGCCACTAAAGCTAGGGTTCCAAGTTTCCAACTTCCTCGATCTCTGGTGATCTCCTCTATTCTCCAATCTCTCAGTGTCTCACTTCTCTCTCTCTATATGATTGTATCTCACTTTGTCTCATAGTTCCGAAACAAAACATGACGCTAGAGTTGATCTCTTCTCTGTTACTCTGATCTCGATCTATCTCTCACCTCTCAGCTCTCTCTCTCGATCTTGATCTCAAGAAGGCTAGCACTTCACGGCTCACGCAAAACAAGTAACCAATCACAGAGTTGTCGTCATCTTTCTTAGTCGAGGTAAGAACTAAATCAAAAAAAAAATATAGTTTAGCTTGTTTGTTGTGTTGTGTAGTTTTCACTTTTCAGCGGGAGGTTTTTGCTATATTTCCAATTTGTAAAATTGATTTCTTAGCTTATGTTTAAGGAGCAATGCTACATGTCATGAAAATATTTCATGAATTTTTATCTTGAATGATGTGGCAATTAAATGGTGAGTTAGTATTGGTGAGATTCCCCCCATATACGGAATGTTAATGGTATTATCACTTGCCACATCATTCATGAAGGCAATTCATGATAAAATTTCATAACGTTTAGCATTTCCCTATGTTTAAGCATGGTTATATAATTATATATAGGTGGTATATATTGAATTTGATGTTATATATTACAATTTGTGGGATTTTGGGGCTTGCTCAGTAGTGGGTCAAGTATATCAGTATATGAGTCTGTCCCTATCCGATATTTGGAAAGTCTTTTGTAAATAACCCAACCTCGCACATAATATTCTGCAAAATTTACTTATCTAAGCCACATCCAAGCTTAAAAAGGATAATTTCACAATACTGATTAGAAACAGTAAAAAAATATCCACCAATTTATCTTAGTGACGCTGTAGAAAAACAGTAAGAACATAATAACATTAACAATAATTCTTCAATTCAGTATTCTGCAAACACTAACAATAAGAACATAATAGCAGTAAGAACATAATAACACTAACAATAATAAATTCAAGAAAATAAATAAATTTTTTTTTGTCAAAATTCACTTGAAAAACTCCCCTTTCATTTTATCATATAATTTCTTGCAAAGATTTATTAATTGTTAACCGGTTCTTTTTTACAAGTATATTTATTAATTGTTAATTTTAATAAAATTATTTTCTTTTGCAGCCATGAGTTGCTTAGGACGTTCAAGATTGATCGAGGACGTTCGAGATTAAGTTCAGGTCGCAAAAGAATTTACAGAGGATTGGAGCTTGGGAATTGTGGTGTTTGTTGTTTTGCTTTCTAGAATTCTAGTTATGAATCTGTAATGTAACTTTTGGAAGTGTAGTTTTTTCTTGGGATTTCAATTTGTATTGTGTTTGAAGTTTGTTTGATGATAGATATTATGTTAGTACTGGTTGAATTTTTATGTTGTATTATGTTACTACTATTATTTGTATGAGGTTTTAGTAGTTCTTTAAAGAAATTATATTATGATTTAATCAGGTTGGAATTTGGCATATAATAGCCTTTTAAAAGGCTTGAAATTGGTTGACAGTAGGCACAAATTTAAATTTGAAAGAAGTTGGTGAACCATGGAACCGAACCGAACCAAACGTGTTCTTCACAGTTCGGTGCCATGGGTTCAAACGGTTCGGTTCGGTTCCATTTTTAGTGGAACTGAACCATACAGTTTAGTTCCAAAAAAGACTAAAATCGGACTAAAACTGGACCATGTGCACCCCTAGTTACATTCATGTCATGTCATCTGTTTTGTTGGATTAAGTTGTGTATGCGACTATATATAGTTAGTATTGTTGTAGTTGTGGAGCCTGATGATGATTGTTTTTGGAAGGTTGACAACTATTACATTTGTTTCTTATTATTATGGGACTTGTTTAGGAATTTAATTCCTAATTGAACTTTTCTTCTGAAACCTGAAGACTTGGTGATTAATACAACTTGGTGACTAAAATATCTCTCTTTATAAATAGGAGTTTTGTGTAACCCTAAGATTTTATATCAAATTATGAGAACAATTGTGAACCGAATAAATTTAATTTTGTGAAATTGGTGAGAGTAAGAGAGAATAGAGCTTAAGTGATTATAATCCTCCATCATATTTTTCATAGTGAAATTGATCGGTGTGCTCCTTGGATGTAGCTCATTGTTGGGGTGAACCAAGTAAATCTCTTGTGTTTTTTGTGTGATTATTTTATTTTATGATTATTTTTCCTCAGATATTCCCAACAACTGGTATCAGAGCCTTAGTTTGCACATCAAGGGCATGACAGGTGGTTGACGAAATTTTGGCGAAGTTTTTCATCACAGATATGTCCGTTTGAGTGGGAGTATAGCGTTTGAAGATAGAGCATCAAAGATTGAGAAGTTTGATAGCACAAACTTCAATTTCTAGAAGATGCAAATAGAGGACTATTTGATCCAAAAAGATCTCGATTTACCACTTGGAAAGAAGCCAACAGAGATGAAATAAGATAAATGGATTAAGCTTGATCGAGAGGCTCTTGCAATGATTAGATTGATTTTGTCAAAATCGGCTGCCTTCAATATCAAGAACGAGATGACGATGACACTCTCATGGAAACCCTTTTTGATATATATGAACAATCATCTACAACGAACAAGGTACATCTTATAAAGAAGTTGTTTAACTTAAAGATGTCGGAAGGTGGAAGATTCAACGAGCATCTCAATGTATTCAATGAGATCATTGGACACTTAGAATCTGTTGAAATTGACATCAAAGATTAGGTCTACGCACTTTTAATTCGAGGATAGTTACCTGAGACTTGGAGTAACACAGTTACAGTAATCAGCAGTTCTGCAGAGAAATCAAAGTTGGAGTTCAATGATGTTGTCAACATAATTCTGACCGAAAAAATCAGAAAGCAATCAGATGGCGTTTCTACTAGTGGTTTGGCATTGAATGTTGAAAGTAGAGACAGAAGTTTGAACAAAAAGAAATGCGGTAATGGACATGGTCATTCCAAGTCAAAGAATGGCATATCAAAGTCTAAAAATCTCATAGGCAATTCTCCAGATCTAAAAAACGTTAAGTGTTAGAATTACGGTAAGATTGGTCATTATCGGACTTCATGCAAAGTCTCGAAGGAAAGAATATAAGAGAAGACCGAAGCAAACATTGTCTTAGAAGATTTAGATGAAGCGTTGATATGCTCCTTGGAGAGCAAGGAAGAGCCATGAGTGATTGACTATGGGGCCTCGTTTCATGCTACCTTAAACAGAGACCTATTTACTAGTTATTCACTCGGTAACCTTGGTAAGGTGTATCTCGGTGATGATCAGCCATGCAACATAGTCCATTGGTCAATTATCAAATGAAGGTTATGCTATTAATTTCATTGGAGATTTGTCGAAAGTCTCCAAAGGTACTATGATTATAGCACATGACAAAAAGAATGGCTCTCTCTACACAACTACTAGTGCTAAAGTGTCAATAGTGATTGTTGAAATCAAAGAAGATCACAACATATGGCACCAGAGATTAGGTCATATTAGTGAAAAATGCTCAAAGTTATGCACTCGTTAGGGAAACTACCAGGGCTGAAATCGATTGATATCAACTTCTGTGAGAATTGTGTATACGACAAACAGAAAAGAGTTAATTTCAAAAAGAGTGACAGAGTTCTCAAGAGTGAGAAACTTGAGTTACTTCACACAGACGTTTGGGGGCCAGCCCCGATCTCATCCATTAGCAAAAATTCCTATTTTGTGACTTTTATCAATGATCAAAGACGGAAGGTATAGGTCTATTTTTTTGGGGCTCAAATTTGAAGTATTTGAAGGTATTCAAAAAGTGGAAAGCTATGATAAAGAATGAAGAGGTTGAGGTCAAACACCGGTGGCAAGTATGAAGACACGGGTTTTAAGAAATTGTGTTTTGAGAATGGGATCCATTTGGAACGGATTGTGCAAGGAACCCCACATCAAAACGGGGAGGCAGAACAATTGAACCGACCATTGACGGAAAAAGTTAAAAGCATGGGCATTCAGTCAAGTTTATCCAAACAGTTTTAGGCTGAGGTAGTTAATATAACAACTTACCTTATTAATCGAGGACTGTCAATGCCGTTAGAGCACCGAATACCAAATGAAGTCTGAAGTGACAATGAGGTAAATATTTTATTGCTGAAAGTGTTTAGTTGTATTGCTTATGCGCATATTAGTGACTATGTTAGGGAAAAACTAGACCCCAAGTCACTAAAGTGCACCTTCATCGGATACGGAGGAGATGATTTTAGTTATCGACTTTAGGATTACCAAAGTACGAAGATCATTTGTAGTAGAGATGTAATTTTTAATGAAAAAGTGATGTACAAGGATAGAGGTATTGCACAACCTACTAGCTTGATACAAGAAAATCTAGAGTATGTCGAGTTGGATGATGATCCAATAAAAAGTGTGGCGTAGCAGGTTAATGAGGGTCCTCAACCAGAAGAGCCTGTAGAACAACAAGCACCACAGAGCCCAACTTCGACACCCGCACGCAGAAGGTCTACTCGTCCATATGTACCAAATCGAAAGTACATGAATTTTCTATTGCTGACAAATGGTGGAGAACCCAAATGCTATGATGAGGCATGTCAAGTAGAGGATTCGAGCAAGTGGGAGCTAGCGATGAGAGATAAGATGAAGTCCATTTTCTCTAATCGTACATGGAAGCTAGCTGAATTACCCATTGGGAAGAAAACTCTACACAACAAATGGGTGTATAGAGTTAAAGAGGAGCATAACAGTTCTAAGAGATACAAGACTACATTGGTGGTCAAAAACTTTTGATAGAAGGAAGTGATTGACTACATTGACATTTTTTTCTCAATTGTAAAACTGAATACCATTAATTCAGTTTTAAGAATTCTTGTATCTAAATATTTGCATCTTGAGCAATTATATGTGAAAACTACTTTCCTTCATGGATACCTAGAGGAGGAGATTTACATGCAACAACCGGAGGGTTTCTTAGTCAAAGGGAAAGAGAAACTTGTGTGGAAGTTGACAAAGAGCTTGTATGGCTTGAAGTAAGCCCCGAGGCAGTGGTATAAGAAATTTGACAGTTTTATGAAGATATATGGCTACAATAAATGCAACACTGACCATTACTGCTATTTCAAAAGGTTTGATGCGAGTTACATCATACTGCTACTTTATGTTGATGACATGTTAGTGGTAGGTTCTGATTTTGAAAAAATCAGCAAGTTGAAGAAGCAATTATTGAATGAGTGTGAAATGAAGGATCTTGGTGCAGTGAAGTAGATACTTGGGATGAGGATTAAAAAGGGCAAGTAGAAGGATCTTTTGCAGTTGTCTCAGACTAACTATATTGAATATATCTTGAAGAGATTTAACATGAGCAACACTAAGCCAGTGAGCACACCCTTAGCAAACCATTTTCCCTTATCCAAAAATCAGTGTCCGATGATAGAAGAAGAGAAGAACTTCATGGTTAAAGTTTCGTATGCTTCAGCCACTAGAAGTTTAATGTATGCCATGGTGTACACGAAACCAGGCATTGCTTATGCAGTGGGAGCTGTGAGTAGGTTCATAAGTGATCTGGGAAAGATACATTGGAAAGCAGTAAAGTGGATATTGCGATATTTACGTGGTACAACAAAAATGTATGTGCTTCGGAAGAAGCGACTTGTGACTATATAGTTATGTAGATGTTGATTTTGTTAGAGAAGTTGATCACAAATGGAGTATGACCGGGTATGTGTTCACAGTTGGTACTACTACAGTCAGTTGGGTTTTACAGTTACAAAATATTGTAGCGTTGTGCACAACAGATGCATAGTACGTAGTAGTCACAGAGGCCAGTAAATAAATGATTTGGTTAAAAGGTTTGTTGGCAGAGTTGGGATTCAAGCAGGTGAAGAATGTTTTGCACAGTGACAGTCAGAGTGCGATACACTTGGCGAAGAATTCTACATTTCATTCAAGGACCAAGCATATAGGACTTCGATATCACTTAATTCACTCGTTGTTAGAAGATGAAGTGTTGTTACTTGAGAAGATACTTGACACTAAGAATCCTACTGACATGTTAACCAAAGTGGTGACATAAAGAAACTGAAGCTTTGCACAGCTTCAGTCAGTCTTCTAGCTTGAAGACAAATGATAGGCACACCGAAATGCATTGCGATGCATAGAGAGAGTTGATGGAGAATATTCATTAGTCCTCTAGTCTCCAAGTGGGAGATTGTTGTGGTTGTGAAGCTTGAGAACGATAGTTTTTGGAAGGTTGATTATTGAAAATTTTGTTTCCTATTATTATGGGACTTGTTTAGGAATTTAATTCCTAATTGAACTTTCTTTCTAAAACCTGAAGACTTGGTGACCAAAACAACTTAGCAACCAAGATATTTTCACTTGTATTGGGGATTTATAAAACTTTTACTATTCTCCTAATTTTCCCCTTCTTACTTTTTTTTTTTATTATTATTAAACTCTTAACTTTTATCATATTCTTTTTTTTTTATCCTTGGTCCTCACGTTTTTTTCTCCTCTCTCATCACATAGGAACTCATTATCTCCCTCCATTACTTATTTTCTTTATTCTCTAAAATATTTTAGTATTTTGGGACTTTTCAAATATTTGAAACTAGCAATTTTTTACGTGGGTGAAATAACTTTATTGGAAGCCACAAAATAGCTAGGAATAAAAGGATTGAAGAATTTGTTAGAGTATTGGATCAGATTTTTCTAACATCATGTTTTATTCTTCTTTAACTTAATTTAGTAATTTTGTAGTCTTATTATTACTCCTTCCATCCCACAAGAAATGTATACTTTGGTAAACTAGTGTCTGTAGTTTATCGAGGTGGACATTTATATTGGACAGATGAAGTATTTGTTATCATAAAAGTATATATTTTGTTTTTGACCATTTTTATTTATATTGTTGAATATGTCTACTAGAAAATATGATTTGAAATATGAATTTTTGTTAAAAGAGAAAAAAATAAATAAAGTAATTCAATCTCAAAAAGAATCTCTTAATAAAAAATTTACAACTGATAATCAAAATTTAAAATAAAAATATATATTAAAAGACTACCTATATATTTTCTGCCTAAGGTCTCAAATTATATTGAGTGGGTCTTGCATAAATAGAATTGTAAGAGTTAAAAAATAGTACAACATATATCTCAAGTTTGACTCTTCTAAAACTTTCTTCGGACATGTAGTTTATAATTGATTGCATATAAAAATAAGAATTAACCTCACTCAAAATGGCTAATTCATATTTAACTAATGTACTTTTTTATCATTTCATTATTAGTTTTTAGGAAAAATGTAAAATGCAAATAATAATAATAACAACAATAATAAAAATAAAAATAAAAATAAAAACTCCCTTCATGTCAACTTTTTCAAAATTGCAGTGGACTACCAATTTGGTAAATACTACTATTGTAAAACCTGCAAATTGTCCCCTCCTATTATTTTTCTGCTAAAAGATTAACATAAATAGTATTATATGTTTTGACCAATATGTCTGCTTTTTTTCTTTCTTTCTTTTTTGTTTTACCAAATTTCTCGCATTTCATTTTTTTTCTTTTTTTTACTCCCATACTAAAGTATATTGAGGATCTATTTTTGGACTCGAACACAAAAAAATGAGTTGGGGGTTATTTCACTAGTAAATCCTAGGGTCTTAATTTTAGATCATTTTGTTATTTCAAATTGTTGATGCAAAAATTTGCACAATCCGGTTCAATGCACTCTTTCTGCAAGACAAAGAAGATGTGACTGCACTGGCAGAGTGTCGACCGAGTACATTCCGACACGATCAAATTAGTATTTCTAATCTTATAAATAGGAAATTAATTCTGTAATTAATATTTGTATACCTTTCGATATACCTGATCCCTTTTATTTATAGGGAGTGCTAGTAGCGGTATTCTTGTAGAAGACTTTTTCATTTACCTTCTCCATTACGTAACTTTTGCCTTTTACAATAAGTAATTATCTCTTTGGGTCCTTTGACTCATTTGCCCTTTGGACTTCTTGTTATGTAAGTTTCTCATATTACAAATATTTTTTAATTTTAATAGTTGAATGATCGAAAGAGGTTATTTTACAAATCTTTTATAATTTAGGGGTTTTTGAAATTAGAAGGGTTATTTGTAAATGTAGAATAATTGAAGGGAAGTTCTTGCATTTTAACCTTAGTTTTAAGATAGTAGGAAAAAAAATAGAGAATTTATTTGCAGTATGCTTGATGCAAGGAGTTAAGTCTAGTTTGATTCACCTTGGAATCAAATAAAACATGTGTTGCATGTCTTTTTTTTTTTCCCTCTTTTTTGCTGGGTGTATTACAATTTTTGATGCCTATCAATTACATAAACAAACAATGTACCGTTGCCAAGAGTCAAGTTATCTATCATCACCATCATTATTATTGTCTTTAGTATCTTACCAACAGAGTCGGTCACGTAAATATATATATATATATATATATATATATATATATATATATTTCTAGATATATCTTCTACCAGATATATGATAATGACATGTCTCTCTTTTCCTAAATTTAAAGAAAAATGGAAGTGGCAATTTAAATATGTCCTAGTCAATCTACTTTTAAGTTCTCACATCACCTCCCAATTAAAAATGGTACCATATATCAAAACATCGTTAGATATGCAAGATATCCAAACACTCTAATAAAGAAGAAATAATCTAGAATTGGAACAAAATAGTTCAACAAAGTTAGCTGCTACCATTTTCACACCCCTGCTCCAATTTGTGTGGCCTTTTTAAGCTACCACTACAACTAGACATTAATTGTGCTCGTTAGAAATAAACAAAAAATTATATTAATTGAATTGAATTTAGGAAGGTGATATTCGCACTTCTATTTTTTACATTTACATTTCTATCTTAAAAACAATGACATTTTTAGCCCTAACTTTACAAGTGAACGATTATTTTTTATAAAATTACACAAATACCTTTTCAGATATCCTCTCTCTCTCACCCTTATCTTTAATGTTTTTGGTTTCTTTCGATAGAATAAAACAAATACCAAAAAAGAAGACTAAAAAAACAGTTATATCTTTTGACATGATCAAAAAAATAAAACATTATCTATGTTAAATAAACCCAAAAAAAAACACTAAAAAATATATTATCTCTGTTAAATAAATTATCTCTTTTGACAAGAACAGAAAAAAAATACCCAAATTTTTTTATCTTTATTGAATAACTTATCTCTTTTTCACATGATAAAAAAAAAAGTAAACTATGCAAAAAGAAAAAAATGACCCAAAATTTTTTTTTATCTTTATTCTCTTTCGATAGGGCCCCCAAAAAAGTTATCTCTCTTGAATAAATTATCTTCTTAAACAAGACCTAAAAAAAAGGTTATCTATGTGACTAAATTATTATTTTTTTGATAGGACCAAAAAAAAAAGTACCCAAGAAAAAATTGTCTCTTTTTACATGAAAAAAAGGTAGTTAGGCTTCGTTTGTTCGACATAAAATATTTATTGAAAAGTATTTCTGAAAATTTTTGGTATTTGGTAGCATCAACCAAGCTACGTATTCAATATTTTATGGATTAGTTGCATCAATCCAAACATTTTGGTATGAAAATGTTTTACGAGTAGAACATTTTTCCTTTTAAAATATGCAATCAAATAGGAAAAATTTTTAGAGTATTTTTCAGAAAATATTTTTCGTCGAAACAAACGGAACGTAAAGCAAGTAAAGAATGTAAAAAGAGTTAAAATTTATAATATAAAGGGTAATTATGGTATTATAAACTTAATGCATCATCTCTAATTTATTGTAATACATAAAAGTCTATTTATAGGTACATAATCTTGGAGGCTAAGTAAACTTAGAAGACAAGAAATCCTAGTTCTAGATGGTTTAAGAGAAGATGTAAGATACCAATGTGATTTAGGAAAAGATATATAATCTAACAGTAAATATAATAAGAAATATATAATCTAACGGCACTTGCAAACTCAAGGTGAGTTATATGAAACCAACTATAGTTTGGAGACAAAATTTTACATGCGACTTACGAAAACAATCTCGTGATGTTACCAAATGTAGTTGCGAACATATACAAAGAAGCTGCGAAAGAGCGTCTCAATAGACAAATACAGCTCATTGGAGCGACGGGAAGACCGAAAGAGGCTCGTTAGAGCAAAAACTGATTTGAAAATCAGAAAATGAGTTCATTGAAATCAACGACTTTAACACACAGATGTTATGGCTCATGAAAGCAATCTGGTGATATTACCAATAGTGGTTGTGAATACATACAAAGAAGCTGCAAAAGAGCAAATTTGTTGGAGCAACGGTAAGACCGAAAGATGCTTGTTGGAGTGAAAACTAATTTGCAAATTAGAAAATGAGTTCATTGAAATTAACGACTTTGACACACAGATGCTAGTGGAAGCCAATGAATTGAACTTGAGTCGAGACTGTCATATTTTTCTTCTTTTATATATATATATATATAAGGCTGACATAAGTTATTTTTTACGATTGACTGTCGGGGATGAAGCGGATCATGTCATCCCTGACGATGAGGGGAATCGACAACGAAGACTACCAAAAATTAATAGGTTTTGATACCATATTAAAAATAAAGAAAAAATTATATTAATTAAATTGAATTTATTGCAATACATAAAGATCTATTTATAGGCACATAATCTTGAAGGTTAAGTAAACTTAAAAGATAAAAAATTCTATTTCTAAATGATTTAAAAAAAGATATAAGAAATCTGTGATTTAAAAAATATATATAATCTAACATCAAATATAATAGAAAATATGTAACATAAGAGATCTACTTATACTTTTTGAAGGATATGATGCGTTTGGATATACAAAAAACCAAAGTTGTCATAACATTGGATTTTTGTGCCACATAAGCTGCAATGCGAAAATCCTTAACAAGGTCAAACAAATTTTAAAAAGAAGAAATTATAATCTGTAAAGACAAAATTTAATAAATCTTATAAATTGATCCATCAATCAAAGTTGAGAAACCCTAAAGCTTTGTTGAGAAAACCGTCTGTTTTAGAAGGAATTAGAGAAAATTTAATTCAAACTCCCAATTTGACGTGTTAAAATTTTAAATTTTTTTATGTAAATTAAATTTCTTTCAATTTCAAGAGAAAAATTTAGTGCTCCTAAAGATATCATAAAAAACTTGATCAAATCTTTTTTTTTTTTTTATAAGAGAATTAATCAAATTTGAAATTGAAAAATATATTCAATTCTTATCCAAACCATTAGAGCTGAACATTTGAGTGCTGTAATACCTCGTTAAAAACTCTTAACTTTTTCTTTTCTTTTCTTTCCGGACAAAGAGTTCCTAAAATACTTTTGAGAAGGTTACTTTCAACTTTGAAATGAAAGGAAATGCCACGTGCCCTTTGCACGAAACACTCGTAATTGCTATCTTTTACAAGGTCAACCTTTTCTATAACGACAGTAACAACCACCAATCCCAAAATTACTGTGTAACCTAATGGTGAAAACCTTGGTAATAGCATTACTCTTTTTAAGTATGCTTTTTGGCACCAACTCCAATAATCACCTTATCAATCAAATGCAAAGAACAAGGCCGTGATATGCGAGACAAATTATAACAAGTCAAATGGAAGGTACACACATTATGTAACCAACAAAGAGCAATAATCTACATTTGTTTTACTTTTGAGACATTGGCTTAACCAATTAGTCAAGTACATAATCAAGTAACCACTTATTAAAGCTGTCTTAGTGTGAACCCATAATTACTTTTGCAAGCTTTATTAAACCTAACACATTCTTCCCACCTTTCAGTGGAATAAGTCCATTTGCCAGCCTGCATTAATACTACTATTGTAAGATGCAGCAAGTTAGTGCTTCTTTCTGGTGAACCAACAAATTCGTGAGTGTCAGTTATATATATATGTGTGTGTGTGTGTGTGACCATTTCATTAGGGCTATGTTTGACTTTTGTAGTACTAGAAAAACTTGAAAAATGACAATTTAATTTTTATTTTTATGTGGAAACTTTTAATCAAGTAATTTTTGATGCACAAGGTTACAAGGTAAATTTCTGGATTTTAAGTCAGAAATTAGATTAATTGTAGAGCAATATTTCTGGGAATTGTATACTTCTTCAGCGGGGGGTTTTGTTTCTGATTTTTGGAATTTAATTTCTCATAAAATTTCTAATGATATTAATTTTGACCTGCTAAGAGAGGGCACCGAAGATGAATTGAGAGAGGTTTTGAAAGGTATGGGATCTTATAAAGCTCCAGGGCCAAATGGCTTCCGCTATTTTTTCAGACAAATTGGGACATGCTTAAATTTGATCTAGTAAGAGGCTTTAACCTGTTTTTTGAGACTGAATTTTTAACTTCAAGTCTTAATCACACCAATATTTTCCTTATTCCAAAAGTGAGAAACCCAGTTAAAATGGATCAATTTAGACCCATTGCCCTATGTAATGTGGTTTATAAAATTTATTCCAAGATTTTAGCTAAACAGACTTAAACCTTTTTTGCCTTCCTTGATTTCGAAAACACAGAGTGCTTTCGTTCCTCAAAGATTAATTCATGATAATGTGATTTTGGCTCAAGAAGTGCTTCATTTCTTTAAACAGAAGAAGGATGGGCAAACCAGTCTTATGGCTTTAAAGTTGGATATGGCAAAGGCATATGATAGGGTTGAATGAGATTTTATTAAGGTGTTATGGAGAGAATGGGATTTGCAGAAGGATGGATTAGAGTGGTCATGGGATGTGTGAAATTTGTTTCCTATTCTGTGCTCATTAATGGAGAGAGTGGAGGTTTAATCCACCCTTCTAGGGGTCTTAGGCTGGGAGATCCTCTATCTCCTTACCTGTTTTTATTGTGTATAGAGGGTCTATCTCTTTGTTGAACAATGCAGTGAGTAGAAGACAACTTCATGGAGTTCGGATTGGGAGGGGAGTGAAGTGAACCCAATCACTCACCTATTCTTTGCTGATGATGCTCTTTTATTTTGCAGGGCAAATGTCTTTGAGGCATCTACTTTGTAGTCTGTTTTAACAATTTATGATAAGCTTTCAGGCCAAATGGTGAATTACAATAAGTCTAGCCTTTTCTTCAGTTCAAATGCACGAAATGAACTGAAACAAAGTTTGAGGACCATGATACAAATCAGAAAAGAAGGTTGGATCAAAAAAATTTTGGGATTACCTGCAATTTTAGGGAGATCCAAGTCAGTGTCCTTGAAATTTTTAGTAGAGAATATTGAAGCAAAAGTGCAGCATTTGAAGGCTGACCTTCTTTCTAAAGCAGGAAGAGAGGTTCTTTTGAAATCTATTTAAGCCTCTTTACCCATTTATGCAACTCAGTGCTTTAAGATTCCTACAAAAATTTGCAATCAAATTAGAAGTTTACTTGTAAAGTTTTGGTGGAGCGGTTCAGTTGATAAATCTAAGATTTGTTGGATTAGTTGGGATCAACTTTGCATTCAAAAAAAGAATGGTGGGCTGGGGTTTAAAAATTTTGAGTTGTTTAATGTAGCTCTTTTGTCTAAACTTGTTTGGAGGTTGGAGGTGGGGGATCAATCCTTGTATGTTAGAATCTTTAAACAAAAATACTTTTCTTCAGTTGATTTTATAGATTCTTCTTGTAGTCATAGAGCAAGTTGGGTTTGGAGAAGTCTGAGTTCTGTTAAAAACATTATTGCTGGTGGTTTGAGATGGAGAATTGTGAATGGCAAGGATGTTCATTGTTGGAAGCATTCCTGGTTACCAGATTCTAAAAATCCAAGACTTACTTCTAATCAAGATGGCTGCTCAATTTCAACAATGGATGAATTGATTTTTCATAATTCAAGGAGTTGGAATCAAGAGTTAATTACTACCTCTTTCAATGATAGAGATATTGCTTTAATTCTTCAGCTTCCTATTAACGAGTTTGGGGATGAAGATCAGAAAGTTTGGGGTCTTACCTCAAACGGAGAATTTTTGGTTAAAATTGTTTATAAATTGGCTTTACAGTTGAGAGGCAAGGGACATACATGTTCATTTGATGAAGCAAGTAGTTGGCAAAAATAATTTGTTCCTCTTTTGGAAGACCATTTGGACATTGAAGGTTCCCAGGAAACTTCAAATTTTCATTTGGCAGTGTTGCCATGAAAGGCTACCAGTTTTGAAGTCTTCGAAGGTAAGGGGTGTGGTTGAGAATAGTACTTGTAAATTTTATGATGTCAAGGAAGAATCAATCGCCCATCTTTTGTGTTTTTGTCCTATAGCAAAATTTGTTTGGCAAATTAGCCCTTTGAGATTGGACTTTGGGTCTGACAAACAAATTTTCTAGAAGTAAGTATGGCTTCATCTTCATAGTTTATGGTCAAATTTTCAAGATGCTGATGATTATTTTTCTATATGGGCAATAATTTGCTAGCAGTTATGGAAGTCTTGAAATGATTGGCATTTTAATGGTATTCAACGGGATCCTGGGAAAATTTTGGATCAAGTTCTTTCTCACTTTTATGAGTTTAATGGTTATGGTTTTCAAGAAAAGGCTAGTCAATTGTCTAATGTTGGAATTGATCATTGTTCTCATCACTGTGGATGCATCATACATTGCTGAAAGTAGATATTGTGGTGGTGGAGTGGTTCTCAGGGATTGGAAAGGTAGAGCTTTGAAGGTTGCACAGTATTTTTTAAAAATGTTAGTTGTGCTAGAGTTGCAGAGGCAAAGGTATTGAAGAAAGCTTTGAAGTTTATGTTGCAATGGGGTTATTTTGATCAGGCTATTGTTGAGGGTGTTTGTAAGCAAGTGATGTGTCTGAAGCCTTCAATGTTATCTGCAACATCTATTTGTGAAGACGTCAAAGTACTACTACAATCCTTCAATGACACGAATCTTATTTGGTGTTCAAGAAAGGGTAATTTGGTAGCTCATGCTTTGAGTAGATGAGCTACCAGATGCCAAAGTGGTGAAGTTGATTGGAATGTTTGCAGGGGCGGAGCCAGGAAACTATGATTGGGGTGGCCAAACTATTAACATTTTTACCATAAATGAGAGGATCTAATATAAGAATATTTTTAATTCAAAAGTATTCCATTATCGTTAGATGCATACAAAAACATATCTAGCCAAACTTTGGACTGTTCATTTACAAAAAATGATTTGCCTATATCTAGTCAAATATGACCTAAATATGTACAAAAATAAACCAAAAAGACCACATATCTACTACAAAAGCTAAGCTCGATGATCTTTTAGAGAATAAAATTCATCTATTATCCAATCCGAACTAAAAGTCCCAGCAATTTCTTTTTCAATATTGATACTCAAATAATATGCAAGAAACTCATCTTCTATCTTATTGCGAAGTGTTGTTTTGACAAGTTTCATAGTTGAAAATGCCCTTTCTGTAGTTGCTGTGAAAACTGAAAGTGTCAAGACAAGACGAATTAATCTATCAATCAAATAGTAGATATCTGACTTCTTTGTTTCCATGAATCCTCTACGTAGTTTAGAAATTGTTGACATATTTTGTAGATGTGGATGGTGAGGTACATTAACAATATAGTGTTGCAATTGAAATATCAAAAGAGTCTTCTTTTGGTCCGTTAAATCTTGAGGATAAAATTTCTTTGCAAGCTTACAAATGTCATCAATTTTAAACAACTTGTAAGCATCCCTAGGATCCAAAGTTGAGCTAAGAATAACAAGTTCCATTACTTGTTCACTAAATCTGTTATTCAACTCTTGCACTTGTGAATCAATTGTGGCATTGAATATATCAATTCGATAGTGGTGCTCAAGTGTAATATTGTCTTGTTGGTAACGTGGCCGCTTGAGCAGATTGTAATTCATCATTTCGTTTGCAAAAAGCTCCAATGATATTGATAATGAAGCTCAACTTCGAAAAAAATTGATGGATAGGGATTACTTCTCTAGATGCTGCAACTAATGCCAGTTATAATTGATGAGCTAAACAATGCACATAATATGCATAAGGGCAATCATTAAGAAATAATGCTTGCAAGCCATTTTATGCCCCACACATATTACTAGCACCGTCATAACCTTGACCTCGGAGATTATGAACACTAAAATTATAATGAGATAAAACTGCAGAAAGCTCATTTTTAAAGTCAACGAAGTTGTATCTATAACATGCACAAGATCAAAGAAACCTTCTTGTAAAATTATTGATGCATCTTAAAACAAGAGCCATTTGCTCGATCTCTTTTCAATTCATCATGTGCTTCATCAACAAGAATATAAAACTTGGCATCTCCAATGCCTTCACGGATCTTCTTTCTCACTTTTATAGAAAGAATATGCAAAATCTCCTTTTGAATTTGTGGTGAGGTATACTTGGCATTTTTTGAAGCATTTTCTAGAACAAGTTTGGCAACATCATCATTATATGTTGCCAAAATCTTTATCATTTAAATGAAATTGCTCCTATTTCTTGATTCAAGGCATTCGTCATGCCCTCTAAAAGCACAAGCTTGAAATGTAAGCCATCGAGTTGCATCAATTGAAGTCTTCAATCTCAATCGGTTATTTAAAATTTGTTTTGAAGTTTGTCTTTCCATTACTTTATCAATATGACAAGGTTGATTCATTAAATCCTTACAACATCTCTCGGCTATGTTGTGAAGTGAACAAGGACCTTCTCTTACATGATTTAGGAAAGCACACCTTTTTCCATCGTTAACTTTCTTCCAATTTTAAAATCTTTCAATAGTGAATGCATTTGTTCTGGGACGCCTCATTGGTTTCTTTCCAAAAAGAAAGCAGGGTAAGCAAAATGGGGCATCCTTTGAAGGAGAATACTCTAACCAAGAAGGAAATAATTTGAGCCAAGATTATTGAAACCGACGGAGATGCTTTTTCGATCCAGAACGCGTATACTTTGACAGAACAAATTGGTATGGTCCCACTTTGATATAGCCTCGACGAATTTCATCATATGTTGGTTAATAAGATATTCCCATATTTGACGACATAATCCTGGATCATGTTCTAATAAGGTATGATCAACTTCTGTATGTTCAGCTCTAGGAGATTTTGGAAGACATGGGTTATCAAGAACCGAAGCATCATGATTAGATATGAAAGGCACGTCATCTTTTGACTTATTGATGTTCTCTCTTTGAAAGAACGCGTCAATAGTTTTTGATGGCTTGACCATCATATAACACTATACTTAGGCGGCCTATACTTCTAAAGTAACCAATTAACCTGAAAATTAATCTATCAATTAATTATTTAAATAAATTTTCTTATCAAACTTTCCTAACAAAGACAAAAAAAAAAAAAGAAGATCAAGCCAAAATTGAAAAAGCTTCCAATTAAACAATTAGAGTTTTAATTTATAAACAAATTCAAAATTCATGTAATAATATCACAAATTAATAGTCAAGCAAAAACTAGAACATGTCATTCATATTAGCATATCAATTATCAATCTATTATTATTTTTAATTATCAATTAATAACTTGATCGTACGAAAAAAATAATTCAAAAATATTACCTCTAACTCAGTAGTCCTTTACACCAAATTTTGCCAATATATAAGTGTCTCTGATCACTGATTCACATTCAACACATCACAGACTTCCAGCTACCCTAAAAAAATAAGCTTAATTTGATGAGGAATTAATCTATCAAAGAAATAACATAAGGTATTAATTTAGAACGTCATCTAACTCAATAACCCATCAATTAATGGTTAATGACTCGTGAACATCTTTTAAAATAGTGTTATTTGCCGATTGTAAAATTATATAAGCACATATATAGTTTTGACTAGCACCATACGTTAAAACAGTAAAAGCATATGGTTTGAACTTTAGAGTTTGGACTACAATCATACTATAAGTCTATAACATAGATCAATAAGCCCCTTTTAGGTTAATTTTGATGGATTTACAGCAAGCTATTAGTTTGTGTAGTACAAATAAAATCTATAGGTTGCATGAGTCGACTCATACAAGAATTAAGAGAAAAAATATTTTGAAAGCCTGGCCAATATATATATATAAAAGAACTGATCTATCAACTATCAGACAAATAACAGATGGGTTATACACAAGCAGCTAGAACTAGAAGAGTAGAAGGAAAAGAAATTTAAAACTACTAATAATAATATTGAAATTAAATGTTAGAATCATTAATACATTTTAATTTAGAATGTCATCTAACTCAATAATGAATAACCCATCAATTAGTGATCCAATCCAACAAGAGCAAAACACTTGAATATAAAAAAAAAAAAATTAGGATTTTGAAAAATGACAATAGAATTTGTGATTTTTTTAATTAAGAAAGTGAGAGAGTCTGAGAGATAGAAATAGGAGAGTTCGGAACTTACATAAAAATTAATATCTATCTTTCAAGTCTCACCTCCATGGCTCCATGAGAAAAGAGAAAAGAATGGAAAGTGACTGAGCAGCCGAGCAAGGGCTAGGAGCTATCGCTATTGCTTGTTCTTTGGAAAGGGAAAAGGTAAAGTTTTCCTTTTTTTTCTCTTTGTTTTGTATAAGACTGTAAGTTGACTTGCTGATAGAAACAAAAAAGTTTAACGTATATATTATTAATATATTAGTATTACTGTAAGGCTGTTACTATTAGTGTGTATGAGTGTATATATATAATATATATTATAATCATTAATATTACTTGACATTTACAATATACTATTAGTCCATTAATATATTAGTAGCAGAAGCATTGGGTTGGAGGCATGTTAGTGGTATATATATATAGGTACTATTTTTTTTAAAAAAATTTGGGGGAATGTTTGGCCCAATGGCTCATTGATTGTTTGCATTCTGATTGTAATAGTCGTATTCGGTAATATATTCATTTGATGTTCTGGAAAAAAAAAAGGTTATAAGGTAAATTTCAAATATTCTAGATTATTTTCAAATAATACATAGTGCTTTAATCTGGTGTTATTCTATCCTATGAGATTCGAACCTAAGATGTACAATCTTAAATCCGTTATTTTTTTTATCCCTAATATGAATCATTAAATGCACTTTATTAGATAACATAGTCTCAATTTTATAGAGATTTTTTTTTTAATTCTTGAGATATTTTGAAAGAAATATTAAGTGAAAGATTCAAAATTAATGAAAATAAATCATTTATTATTGGTAAATGTCATGCATGAAAAGTATTCATTGTTTGAGAAGTGTTAATTTTGGAAGTAGATAGTCAAATTTGTATTTCACTAAAAAAAGACACTAATGATGCGTTTCGTATGCAGGAATGGAATGTCTATTCCAATCATTCCTTTGTTTGGTTTAAATTTTAAAGTGAGAATGATCATTCCATTGGAATGAAAATCCATTCCATAGTTAAACCTATGGAATGGTCATTCCATTCCTAGTAAGATTAACAAAAAATTTATATTACCAAAAAACCCTTCTCCTTCACCACCACACCAGCTTTACAACCACCACTACCACTACCACCGGCTCTACCACCACCGCCACATCGCCATCTTCTTACTCCACCACATCACCACCTCTATATCGCTACCTTCTTACACCACCACCACCGCCACTGTCACCACATCGCATCGCCACCACCTCCACCACCGCCTTCCTCCATCACCACCCCCACTACACCACTACCACCGCCACATCTCCACCTTCCTCCACCACCACACCACCACCTCCAGCCCCACCACACCATTGCCACCACTGCCACATCACCACCTTCCTCCACATCCATAACAACGCCACCCTTACCACACCACTCCACCACTTTCACATCGTCACCTTCTTGTACCACCACCTCCACATCGCTATCTTTCTCCATCGCCGCCACCTCCACATCGCCACGTTCCTCCTCCTCCTCCACCTCCATATCGCCACATTCCTCCACCAACACACATTTGTTAGTTTAATTTATTTGTCACAAGGAGGGGTATTTTGGAGAATTTGATTTAAATTTTATATCATTCATACCTCATTTCATATTTGCAACCAAACAATAGAATGAGAATAACCATTTCCATTCTCATTCCATTCCTAGTTGCATTCCATTACGTTCTCTATACCAAACATAGCATAATGGTAATATATATAGTAATAAAGGGCAATACGGGAAAAATGATCATTATTTATAGAATAGGTACTTATATATTTGAAAATATTTTTCAGAAGTGTGATTTTTTTTTTGGAAAAATTAGACTTTTGTTACCAAAATTGAAAAAAAAATGCTTTTGGGTGACCTTAAACTTAAGAAAACATAGATAGTAATCAAACTTAAAAAATAATTACCAATTAGTAACCATTATAATTTAATATCCTAAATGCCCTTCCGTTAACAATTTTTTTTTTATTTTAAATTTTGAACCTTGTTTAGTCAATCTCCATGGAGTCAATGCCTGAGCCATTGCTTTCGTTGTGTTTTAGGGTTTCTTAGTTACACAGTACAATGGTGATATATATATATATATATGAAATCGATTGTGCAGGCCACTCCACTCCAAACTCTCATTGATTTCGTTGTGTTTTAGAGTTTATTAGTTACAAGGTGATGATATTATTAGCGGATGATATATATACACACACACATTGTCATTTTTTTATTGAAAGGGTATTTAAGACATTAAATTAAAATGGTTATTAATTTGTAATTATTTTTTAAGTTTAATTACTATCTATCTTACCTTGAATTTAAGGTCACTGAAAAGCAAATCTTTTCAATTTTGGTCACCAAAATCTAATTTTCCCTTTTTATTTGTCTTATAAAAAATTTATAAGACTTAATTACTTATCTTTAAAGCTTAAAAGCAGAACTAGTTGGTAATTTTCTCTATTTTTTTATTTTAAAATTTTCAACACTTGCATGATATTGAACTTGAATTGAGTAATTGAAATTCCTTTTCTTTGTCGAAATTCAGTTTTTAATTTTTTTCTTCTTGGAAACTAAAATTTCAAATAAAAAGGTTGGGCATAAAAACTACTACACAACAAAGTAAACGTGTGTCCTAGAATAAACACGAATTCTTTTCAAATACAGATTTCTAGAGAAGAAATAAAATGAATTGAATTTAATTAATATAAGAATGATAAAAAAAAAATCACCTTCCAAAAAAATGAAAAAAAAATTCAATAATAAAGAAGTAGATGACAAGATGAGAAATAATGAAGCGGTTGGGCCTGATAAGATACCTATAGAGCCCGTTACCATTTCTGTTGCCCCAACAGAAATTCGATTTGTGATGTTCACATGGTAATGTTATTTTGGGTTTGGGTTGTGGGCTTTGGTTTCTTTTGGGTTGGGAGAACTTTGTTTGTTTGTTTATAAGCTTCTTAGCTTCTTTTGGATTGGGCCTACTCTTGGCCCATCTCAAACTGTACATAAAACTTATTTATACAATTTGCCTCAATTTTTGAAAAAAAAAAAATCTCTCTCTCTCTAAGCTATCCCCACTATTTTTATTTCTTTATTTTTTTAACTTTGATATATAAATTTCTCAAAAATTATAAAGTTGCTCTCCCAAATTTTCAATATTTCTTCAAGTCTTTTGGAGAAAATATAATCTAGTGACTGGAAAAATGATATTTACATTTCACTATTGTACTCTTCACTTCACTTGTTTCGGACGAGCACCTCTTGCGGGCCATGGACAAAAAGTTGTCCCGTATTACGGAAGAACAAAATGCGCTAGCCGAAAAGGCTGTTGAAAAGGGTGCCTTATTCGAGATGGGGTTGCCAGGCTCGTCGGCGGAACAAAAAAATAGCATATCGACAATCCTGGAGAATCACCTTGATACTATCAACGTTGATAGGCACTTACGGCAAATACGTAGGTGGGAAAAAGAAGGGGAACACAAATTCTAATAGAATAGTATAATAGGAATTTTCAATGGATACAGTACATTTCGGCGATACGAGAAAAATCCAATGCTTCTTGCTTCCTAGTGAAAGTGGATTCAGGCAGATTCGTCGAGTGTCCGTCAGCGGATAGATAGTCGGCTCATTGCTCGGTATATTATAGATCAGAAGGGAAAGCCTACTACACTAAAAGGGGCGAGCTTACCACATCGATGCGAGAGGACCGCCCCATCACTAGAAAACTATATTATCCGGCATTCCCTGTAGTTTCTTTTTTTATCCTTAGTTTCTTGCTTGAAAGCCGGGCTAGGCAACGAGTCTTCCTTCCGAGTCGAGCGAGGGGGCATTGGCTGTGAGCTTTCCCTGGACAGGTTCCATTACGGAGGGGAATGCATATGATAAGTGTTCTGTTCTATAGGAAAGCACTACGCAATAGACACTATCTCTATCTACTATGATAAGTCGAAATCGCGAAAAAATGAAATCTAAATAGAGTTCCTCGATCGACTAGACGTGCACTTCATTTGAAGCAATCTATTCCACCAGTACGTTAGACCAAGCCAAGGAAGAAGTATGCAAGGCAGATATTGTTTTTTGAATGCGAAGGTATTGACTTTTGGGAATATTAATTTCATGAATTCAGTGCGGATCGGGACTAGACTAGAGATTCAGCAACCACGACTGGAACGGAACTTGAAGCTTAAAAGCAAGGGGCTTAGTCTTTTCAACGAGAAGGGGCATCTTGCTGTGGTGTGGAGACATTGCAATTAAGGTATGATTGGTGCAGGGTTGGTTATTCGCCGTCTTCTTGATACAATACGTTTCCATTCCTATGAAACGACTGCCAACCAAAGTGTAAGGCCTCTTTTCTACGCCTATGAATATGCAGTAATATCTCATGCTTATGTAGGCCCTGTTTGGATTGGCTTTTGAAAAGTGGCTTTCGACTTTTCAAACTCAAAAGCCGTTTTGGAGAGTGTTTGGATTGGTAAGGAGGAAGAACTTCGGAGTCCAAAAAGAGCATTTAAAGGAAGCTGGGGGGTACCAGCTTCCTGATTTAGCTTCTGCTTCTCTTTTTCTTCTGCGTAAAAGCCGAAGCAAAAGCTCTGCCAAACAGGGCCGTAGTGGAGTCCTCTTTTTTGATCGCTGAGCCAGCAGCCGTCTCTAGCCTTTTTCCCTCTTCCGCTTACTTCAACACCTACCAGTTTGGCAGGTAGAAGGTCCATTCGGTAAATCCAGTTGCAAGCCTAAGGGGGTTGGTTTCATGAAATAACTATTTCTAAGTTTAGTCAAAAGAAGAGAGAGAGAGCGAGACGCAGTCACGGATGGAATATTTTGATGAGAGAGGTGCGTGATTGAGACTGCTAGTTGAGAGGAGACGAAGGAAAGGAGATTCAGGTTCAGTTACACAAGGTCTATAAACCCTATATTTTGAATGAAAAAGTAAGATTCTGAATAAGAGGAAGTTCATTTATGAGCCCCTAAGAACGGTAAGGAGAGAAAGTAGGTCGTTAGCATACCTACCTACTTGAGCAGGAAGGTGAGCGTGGGTTTATATACTTTACAGGTTCCCGCCAAACAGCTCAGAGGACGAGCAAGCAATAGGAGCAACCATCGATGGACACCAACAATCCAATCTTCCACCCACCGCATTCCCAATGAGAGTCCATTCCCTATTCCCGCTGCTCAAGCTAAAGAAGTAGAATGTAGAAGAAAAGTCAGAGAGAAGAGGATAAAAAAAAAAGAGTAATTAATCCCTCATTGAATCAATGGCACAAAAAGAACTATCTTTGATAAATTTGGCTCTCATCCCTTTAAGAAAAAAATAGAAAGAAAGTCAAACAGGTATATATCTCAAATTAGATGATGGTAGGCAGCCTACTGCCTACTTAAATCTTTTCAATAAGGGAGGAAGCTTTAGCTGGAGAAAGAAAGATGAAAAAGCTATCGACTATGCAACTTGGCCAATAATGAGAAAAACCGAATCAAATCTTTATCCCGTTCTCATGAAACTTTTTCAGAAAACCCCAGTAGACAAAAAATAGGAAGAAAACATATCAAAAGGAAACTTTGGAATGTCTAAGCTTCGGAAAATTAGGAATCAAGTAGGAAATTCAATTGATATATGTCTTACTAATACTAAGACACCATTTGCAAGCAAAATAGAAGTTATCTTAGGAATTTAAAGGGAAAATAATACCAACGAGTGGAATACCGACGACTAAGAGAAGGGTTAAAGGGAATTGAACTTTATTAAGGCCGGATAATCATTTGATTTGGTATAAGGCTAGATACTACTATGGTTTTTCAAGAACAGAGACTTTTTTACTTACTATATAATTTGGTTTTTTCTTGCTAAGCCAAGAGCTACAAGGCAATTACCTACGTAGAAAGACCCACCGGAAGTGCTCTTCTTATCATCCGAATTGCCTGCCCCTGAATTATTATTAGTGAGATGGGGAAAAGCAGAAGAGGAAGAAGAACCATACCCCCCGTAGCCCCCCTACTCAAAACAAAGAGGGGATTCTCTCAAAATCTCTGAAGCGATAGGACAAGTCATGGTGATCAATGGGGAAGACGCATTGCCCTCGAGCTCGGTTAATAATGCACCTGAAGAACCACGAAAGGAGGAACATACTTCAGAATACTTGGAGTAGAGGGAAATGATGTCAAGCAGATCGTAAGAAGCCCAAAGAATCAAACAAAGAATGAATGAATGCAATGAAGCAAGCCAAGATCAATGGAGGGGCATCCAGTCAAGTACCTACATTCCGATTCCCAATCATGGATGAGCCTCCTCTACGGATGCAAAGAACTCCTACACCTTATTTCATGAATGGGCAATCCGAGAGGCCTCGAAAGCGATTCGCTTATTCATCTCCTATTGAAGAGTTATACTATGATCGCTCTGTGGTCCCATGGAGAAGCCTCTCGGAAAGATGGATATTGAAGCAATGATACAACCTGCAGTAGAGCAGACTAATACGGGAAGAACCTGAGATTCAAAGATTTTTTCCGACATCCAGATGTAACTCTGCCGGAAAGGTTCAAGATACCGAAGTTTAGTAAATACAATGGGGTCGGCGACCCATATCATCACTTGCTGTCCTTCTGTGGGGATTGTCGAGGCCTTGATTCCCAGCCTGGGTTATTGATCCACCTTTATTAGAAGTCATTAGAAGGAGAAGCCCACCCCCTCTTACTCCCCCTTGATGTTCTACGTAGTTTTGACGATGTGATTGACAGATTCACCAGCCAGTAGTTGCACCAGGTGGAACATCCCCCAATCTCTGTGATCTGGTGAATGATCAAATGCAGCCCAGTTTTTCATTCATTACCTTTGTTAACCGATGGAGGAATTTAGCAACTAAATAAAAATGGAACATAAAAGAGGAAGATGCAGTACAGATGGTTATCGATAACCTGCATGGGCCCATCAAGGAGGCGATGGTGCTAGGAGATTGCCAAACATTCCCTCAACTCTTTGAACGAGCTGCCCGCAAAGACGGGTCTATCACTTTTCGAAGGAACTGTTCTAATGGGGGAGAAGGCAAGCCGAAGAATACCCTAAGAACCCAGCAGCCAGCTCAAGAGGTTACCATCACTCCGAATCCAAGTTATGTGCTTTAATAAAAATTGAAATAATACACTCACTCTATAATTTTATTAGAAATAGAACAACACTTATGCTCTATAGCGTAATTGTGACATTTTCTTTTCAAGTGGATTGCAAAAGTATAGAGTAGTGTGCAAATATTAAATAATTTCTAGTCATCAAATTTAAAAATAATTGTCAATCCCAAACACAAAAAAGTATGGGGCAATTTTGCACATATATAACTATCTGAATACTAGATAATGGGAACAGGGTCCACTCGATAATTGAGCCCTAAGGTGAAAGTTTTAAAGAAAATATTTTGTTTTTTTTTAAAATATATTAATACTATTAATTAAATTTATTTTTTTAAAACTTTACTAATTAACCAATTGAAAATAGTCTAGAAAAAAAAATAGATTATAAACAGTGAGAATAATTATAGAAAAAAAATTTGGAAAAGAAATATAGTTGAATTATAAGTTTTTGAGATAAATTATCTAGTATTTCAATTCAATCTATTTATTGTAGTAACCCTTGTGGACGGGTGTGAGTGGGCGGGTGCATAGACAGACACTGGGCTGAGCTACCACACTGACAGGGTACAAGGTGCTCAATCCCATATCGTCTGGGTGTGGAAAAAGGGATGTGCTTATATGTAGTATGTTCTCTTCAAATGGTATGAGGCCTTTTGGGATAAAATCCAGAAAGCAAAACCGTGCGGGATCAGGCCCAAAGCGGACAATATCATACCATGTGTTGGAGTGGGGTATTACAGTAGGTATCAGAGCCTGAACCCAGCCGGAAGTGTGCCGATGAGGGCGTCGGGCCTCGTAGGGGGGTGGATTGTAGTAACCCTTGTGGACGGGTGTGAGTGGGCGGGTGCGAAGACAAACACTGGGCTGAGCTACCACACTGACAGGGTACAGGGTGCTAAATCCCACATCGCCTGGGTGTGGAAAAGGGGATGTGCTTATATGTAGTATGTTCTCTTCAAATGGTATGAGGCCTTTTGGGGTAAACCCAATAGCAAAACCGTGCGGGCTATGGCCCAAAGCGGACAATATCATACCATATGTTGGAGTAGGGTATTACAATTATATCACTAAGAAAGGAAACTATTAACGAAAATTAAATTAGGTCAGAATCTAATTAACTATATTTATATAATTTTCTATTAAATCCTTCCTAAATGGGTCTTACTATTAAACCTTACTTAAATGGAGAACTGCCTAATCATAAGAAATTTTAGAATACCCTGGGGGTTTCATCCTAGCCGTTCACGCACGGCTAGAATGACCCCGAGGTATTGTAAAATTTCTCCTCAATCACACCTAGTAATTCAGAATTTGTTGAATTTGTAATTACAATAGTTTTTTCTAATAAGAATGTGTAGAGTTTGTCTTCTTTTATTGTGAAAGATCAGTTTTAGGTTCTCTTTATAAAGAATAAATTCAAAATAAATTTACTACTATTTGCATCATCATTATTATTAATTTCATTTTACCAAACAATTGAATATTCTTAACTCCTTTTAAGTACTCTATCAATTGAAATATCTCAAATTAAACTTTCACAATTTTTTTCCCTCACACATTCACTTTGTCCCTATAAGAACTTGAACTCTCGACTTTTTATTTTGGAAGATGAAAAAAGTACCACTAAAGTACAGTTCTTGGTAATTAAACTTTTGCATGGTACATATATTAAATTAATAATTTCATTTAAGATAATGAATTTTCACATAAGAATGTCAAATAAAACATGAATATGATCATTCAATTTTGAAGAAGTCTTTCTGGACAGAATTCAGCCCACGCAGCATAACTCTTCAATTTTATATGGATATCAAATCAAGGCATAAAAATTACTTTAAAATATTCAGAACCTGTTTTTGATCATTTAGCAAGAGATTAGACCCCTTAGGGCTCTTGAGCATGCACTTGATGCAGAACTCTAGCTATTCAAAAGATGGAATTAACAAAGGGATCTTAGCAGAAAGCAAAAAGGATAAAATAGAAAAGAATTCTAGTTACTTCAACTCTATTTTTGAATAATTTCTTGTTGTTTTCCAAAATTGTCCTCTCTCGAACCAGTTTGAGAAATGAATTTATTTCAATTATATGATGCTTGTAGGCAATTACTTCCACATGACCGAATTTACAGCTCTTGATGTGAAAGTTGCAAAAACAAGTAAGTTTAATTAAGTTAAATATATAAATTATAACAGCTATCTTTGATCAAATACAAAAAAACCCACCTACAAATATCCTCATCTAGCTCCTATCTCCCTATCCAATTAGGAAGCACAGATACTTCTAGAAAAGTAACGTACCCGTATCGAATACTTATCGGATACCGATACTTCTCACATACTCGTGGATACGTGTCCGATACTTCCTAAACGTATCCATAATTTTAAAATATATATTTTTATTTCTAACACGTATCGAATACTTTTTAGATACTTTGACCATGTATCCGATACTTCTCAAATACTTCACAACACATTTCTAACAAGTTTTGAACATTAAAATATACAATAATATCATAGTACAATTGTTAAGAAAAGTTTAAATTTATTTTAAAAAGAAGTGTTGAGATATATATTATAATTTAATATAAAATATATCTATGCAAATTATGCAATATGATTCTTAACTTTTATTTTGTTTGTTAATCAATATATTTTATAAAGAAATGTTAATAACTCTATTTTTTGTATATATAAAAATATAATTTGTTATTTTTATATTGCCGTATCCTGCCGTACCCGTATATTATTTTTTTGAGATTTGTCGTATCGCCGTACTAGTATCGTGTCGTACCCATGTCCCGTATTTGTATTCGTGCTTCCTAGCTATCCAATAAATATCATCCCTGGATATAAAATGACATACATGTGTGTATGAGTTGTGCTCAGCATGTGACATGTATGGGTTGGACATGATTGATTTTCTCGATATTGAGTCTTTTTCGGGGTTGACGGCCAACAACAAGGGTCTGGAGTCCTTAAGTGAAAAGTCCTAAACATTGTTAAGCGCGTGTCGTCACCATCGGGTTAGTAGCCCAAAAAGTGAGGGTATATGGTACTTGGCATTTGAGGCATGTACTCTGGTTTGTTTCTAATCCCACTGTCATATGATTTGAAATGTGATGTGTGTGAGACATTCAATTTTGAAATAATTTGTATAGCATGTATGGAAACACATGATTTGTATTTGTGAAATGTGTAGGTGTGTAACACATTGTGTGCATTAGAAAAATTATGTTACACCCCGAATTTTCGAAGAGAAATTCAGGATGTGAAAAACAAATAAAAACAAAATTAAAATAAAATAAAGGAAGAAAGGGAAATCTAAAGTTTCCAAATAGTCCCTTTATACATAAAGTCCTGTACAAATGCTATTACATTGGAAGATAATATTAAATATATTTCTTCCATACAAATCCTCAAAAATTTACAATATTTCAAAAACTAGACATAAGTGAATTCTAATGGTCCCACACTGCTACCTCTTCGACCGGTACTACCAAGTCCCGTAAATTGTACCCGTATCAGCAACCAACCTGCAAAGTCTGGGAGGGGGTGAGCTCAAAGCTCAACAAGGATATGCTGAACAATCTTTCATTGCCGTATCAAGTTGACTTTTGCCTCATAATCTCAAAATAATTTAATTTATATATAAATAAGTAATACCATCCAATATAACAATTTAGTCATAAAACATTTAACATTCAATGAATTTAAATGGACAAAACATGTTGGCAAGTACAAGCAATCGTGTACAATTTGTGCACATAACATGACATAATTTCAATGTACCAATTATACATCCAAGAGTGCAAACAAACAATTACCATTGTATATATACAGTAACACAATTTAAATGCACAATTTAGTCAACGAACACATTTAATTGTACAGAAAAGTTAACAAGCACACACATGCACATTAACAAATAATGCACATAAAATAATACACCAATTGCACTGAAATATCAAAACACGTGAATAAATTACAACACAATTACCTTTATCAACCACGATTTAAATTGCAAAAACATAATTTCAAATAAAATAATTTAAATCCCCATGTCCATAGTCATCACGTAAATAAATTATAACACAAACACCTTTATCAACCACAATTTAAATTGCAAAACATAATTTTAAATAAATCAATTTAAATCATCACATCCATAGTCATCACGTAAATAAATTATAACATAATCACCTTTATCAACCACGATTTAAATTGCAAAACATAATTTCAAATAAAGCAATTTAAATCACCATGTCCATAGTCCTCAATATATATATATATATATATACACACACACACACACACACATAATAATTTTCAATATATATATATTATTATAGATATATACATTTAATGCAAGCAAGTATTTAAAAATACTAGTACATCGTACACATAATAATTTTCAATATATATATATTATTATATATATATACATTTAATGCAGGCAAGTATTTAAAAATACTAGCACATCGAATATATATATATATATATATATATATATATATATATATATTTTATACACATTAAATCACGTATGCACATATATATAAAATATACACAAATTAAATATAGGCGAATAAGAGAAAAGAGCAAGTATCAACTTGCCTCGGGTTTTAATTCGGAAGCCCGCGAATCCATTGCCAATCCTGAAATCCAAAGCCCACAATTTTGTCCGGTCCAATGTTAAGTCAAGCCCATAAAATCAATCCATTTTTATTTTAAATTGATACTGGGCCAAGATTTAAATTCTGGCCCAGTCCAATTTCATTTGTCCAAACAGAGCCCAACTTGAATGATCCAAATTCAATTTTCAATTTGGTTCACTAAATTAGTGGGCCCAATTTAATTGTGTAGCCCAGTTCATTGTCCACCTTTTCTAGAACCAACCCAATCTCAACTATGCAGGCCAACCCATTTCATCTGGCCAATACACCATCACCAACTTCCCAGCACACACCAGTCACATTCACAAACTTCACCATCTCTTTATCATGGCAACCAACCACCATGAAACTCCATAAATAACCACTAAAGACCCCAGCCATCATGGAAATAAATTACCACCTCAAATCATGAAGTGTGACCTTCAATTAGCATGGTTGGAATGTACACCATTGACAACACCATGCACCACCACAAAAGAACCGTCCAGCCAAAACCATCTCAACACCACCAACTTTGCTCCATCAAAACCACCAGTCATAGTCTACAAGTAAGCTGCCAAGCTAGACCCCATAACAGCCATTAAGAATTTCATTCTCATGACCACATCTTAGGCCACCGTAACAGCCACCCATGTACCGAAACTACACCAACATCGAGTCTCCACCAACTAGAGCACCAGCCGAAACCAACCGGATTCACCAAGCTCACCAACCACAGCCATGGAACCCGCTACCGCAAGCTACTTCAACCATGAAACTCTATTGCCATTGCACAACAAACCACCATTAAAACAGGCCACCAAGCCATGCGCATAGGCTACCAACCAAATAGGCCGCTGCCATCACCAAAAATAACCATTTACGGCCACCATGACCAGTCCACCAAGCCGCCAGAAAAACCCAATAGCCACCTCTAACGACCAGCAAGCTACCACATTCAGCCAGCCATCAACCACCAAACACATCACCCATGAAGCTTTAATTCACTAGCCACCATGGAAGCTCAAAGCACCCGCACAACCAACCTTCAGTCGCCGTCCTCGGCTACCGTGAAGACCCAAGTTCAGCCACTACATCATACAGTGAGCTAGCCACCATGGCCTCCATAAACCACCATAAAACCCGCTGCCACCATCACCACCGTAGCCCTTAGCCATCACCACCACGTGTACTACAACAGACCCACCATGGGCCACCTTCCCCTCTCTTCCCTCTCGGTTTCTCTCTCTCTAGAACCAGTGAGGTTCTCCCTCTCACTTTCTCTCACTAGCGGCTAGCTCCTCTTTCTTTCTTTCTCTCTCTCTCTCTCTCTCTCTCTCTCTAGGGTTTTCTCTCTTTTTCTTCCGTTTTTTTTAGAGATTCTAATCAAATCCTCCATAAATGCAAGAGAAAAAAATAATAATAAATAAATAAATAATACTTGGCCCATATTAAAATACACTAACCCAACACCTAAATAATTATACTCCACCCCAAATTTAATATTTCAACCCAAATTCTCCTTAACCCAATCCGAAAAAGAATAAAGAAAAAAAAATAACAGAAAATACAAAAGTCTAGTCCAACCTAAATAAATAAATAAAATAAAACAACCTAAAACATTTAGCATTTAAGACACCCAATAACAATTTAAACTAGTAAAATATTTAACATTTAAAACACTCAATTAACAATTTAAATAATTAGAAAAATACCAAATTAAAATTACGTAACCTCAAAAATTACGGGGTATTACAAATTATGCATGCGATATTTGAAATGGGATATGTAATTGTGTGTGACTCACGGTTTTGAAATGTGTAACATATGGATTGATTTTGTAACATGTAAGGGTGTGTAGACTTAGTTTTTTTTTGAAAAGAATGTACATGTGATGCATGATGTTTGAGAAAATGTGTTGCATGTGATTCATGAAACATGGTACGTGAAAAGTGTAAGTACATGTGTGACGAGGGATTGGTATAAGATAAACGGTCGCATGCATGGATTACATAAGGTCCAAATGCGAAAAGAAGAAGAATAAGTGTATATGTGTGACTTGGAGTATGAGAGGTTGACATGGAAAGGTAACAATGACGGTAGAATAACTATCATTGTTACCTTTCTCATTTATAAGATGAGAAATATTGTAATACCCCGCTCCAACACATGGTATGATATTATCCGTTTTGGGCCTGAGCCCGCACGATTTTGCTCTTGGGTTTTACCCCAAAAGGCCTTTTCCACACCCAGGCAATGTGGAATTGAGCACCCTGTACCCTGTCAGTGTGGTAGTTCAGCCCAATGTCTGTCTTTGCACCCGTCCACTCACACCCGTGTGTGGTAGCTCAGCCCAATGTCTGTTTTTGCACTCGCTACTCACACCCGTCCACAAGGGTTACTACAATCCACCCCCCCTACAAGGCCCGATGTCCTCGTCGGCACACTTCCGGCTCGGTTCAGGCTCTGATACCAACTGTAATACCCCGCTCCAACACATGGTATGATATTTTCCGCTTTGGGCTCTTCGCACGATTTTGCTCTTGGGTTTTACCCCAAAAGGTCTCATACCATTTGAAGATATCATACTACATATAAGCACATCTCCTTTTTTACACCCAGGCGATGTGGGATTGAGCACCTTGTACCCTATCAATGTGGTAGCTCAGCCTAATGTCTGTCTTCGCACCCGCCCACTCACACCCGTCCACAAGGGTTTCTACAAATATTGTATACTTTATGATTTTGTAAATATCATTAGTACTCGTGATTTGATAGGTATTGGGTTAGGTTTCTTTTGTCTATCAGAGTTATGGTATACGTGTGATTGGGTAGTGATAGAGTTGTTAAAATTTAAGGATTTTAAATCTCCAGATGATTTGACGGTATTGATATGTCTTTTGTTCGTTAGTAGGAATGTATTAAGTCCAAATAGTTCCTATCTTAACTGGTATTAGTTAAGACTTGGAGATAATATCTTAATGGTTTTGATTATGTGATATTTTCTTATGTTGAGTTTCAATTTAATTATGACTAAGTATATGGTGCATAGTTGTTGTTCTTATGCATAGTTGTTTTTTTTATGGTATTGATAAATTGTGTTTAGAATTTCTCTACTATGCAGTCGTCTCATCCCGCTCTTTAACATTTTGTTTTTCATGTGATTAAAGTGGTATCGTGAAGGATGAGAGGGTGTTTCTTGTTGTGGCAATATAAAATGAGCATAGAAAGCTTGTTTCTTGTCATTTTAAGTTAAAATTTATGATGCTGACCATTATTATTAGTGATGGAACACCTTTGTATATATATTTGAAATTCATTTACGATAAGAGGTTGGCAAATGCATGTAAATAGTTGAGGCATCATTTTTTTTTTTTAATCAAGATAAGTGGAAGAAGAAAAAACTGAAAGACAAAGAAGGCATCAGAGAAAAGAGCCTTCTTTACAGAGGAAGGGATATCATCCCAACACAAAACTGCTGATTTAAAGACAAGGCTTTCGGCCACCTGAGTCGAGCTTACAAAAGGGAATGAAACAGAGGCAGCAATTTGAGGAGCTGAGCCTCGTGATTTCGAAGGATAAGACCCCCCCATGTTAAGCTTAGATATGAAATCGTAAGAGGCATCGAAATTAAATTTAACAAAACCTTGTAGATGAGGACACTAACTCTGTTTAGAAACATATCACTACTTTCCCTATTAATCACCACTGAATATGCAACTGTTTGAAGGCATTCCATGATCAACTGAACCCATCTGTTATCGAAACCCAACCTAAGTTGAAAAACAATAAGAGATTTGGAAAAGAAATATAGTTGAATTATAAGTTTTTGAGATAAATTATCTAGTGCTTAAATTCAATCTAAAAATTAGAAGATAATGTATACGTTAAGTTAGAATATAATTAACCATATTGATATAGTCTTTCTATTAAATCTCTTTTTATTGAAGGGTATTCACGTGAGGCCTAAGCCAACCGCCTTAATCACCTAGTAATTGAGAATTTGTGGGCATTGCAATTACAATAATTTTTGCTAATAAAAATGTGTAGAGTTTTTCTTCATTTATTGTGAAAGATCAGTTTTAGGTTCTCTTTATAAAGGGACTCTTGAGCATGCATTTGATGCAGAACTCTAGTTATTCAAAAAATGGAAGTGATAAAGAAATCTACTTTTGTATAAAAGGGGTCACCTGCTTTGACTTCCCAGCAGAGGTTCCTACAACACTTCTTTTATTTATTTAATATTTTCACAGCAATTCTTGTTTTGTTTTTTTTTTTTTGTCATTCAATTTTACAAAATAGGAGGCAAAAGCATGGGTTTGTTTTGCTGGATTTTCCTATAAAAACACTTTTATGTTATTGGAGTTGATAAAACGAAAACAGATCAATAATTTGCTGATTGTTTTCCAAAATTGTCTTCTCTCGAACCAGTTTGAGAAATGAATTTCTTTCAATTATATGATGCTTGTAGGAAATTACTTTCTCATGGCCAAATTTACAACTCTTGATGTGAAAGTTGCAAAAACAAGTAATATTAATGAACTTGAATATACAAATTATAACAGCAATCTTTGATCAAAAACATAGAAACCCACCCACAAATAATCCTCCTCTCCTATCTCCCAATCCAATAAATATCATCCCTGTAAATAAAATGACAATTAAGAAGAAACCTGGCGATTGGAATCTAATTGATCATTCATTCAAATCCGATCCATCGTGTTTCTATCCGGTAACAGTAGCAACTGTAATTGGACTAGCAAATGAACTGGTGTTCGACTGGTATTCTCTTTGGTTGAGGTGTGTCATCAGTAGCAACTGTGATTGGACTCCTAACATTATGTACACCATCTGACCATAATAGCTCTCCAAATGCATGGCCTTTCGAAACACCACTTCTCTTAGTTTTCTTGGCTTTCAGAGTCAAGTAAAAGGTTTTCTCTTCACCGGTCCTCTTAAAAGTCAGAATATTGGGCTCAACAGTAACTGAAAATCCTGGTGGTTGACGAAGACGGGCTTTGTAAGTACTCGCCGATCCAACATTCTTCACTGTTCGACTCACGATGATTGAGCCGGAGAGTTTAGGGACAGTTATTGAAGGGTAGTTAAGGTTCAAGAGACTGAGAGGATTGATGGATTTGGAACATACGTGACTCTTAGAAAAGAGTTCAATAATAGTTTTATTATAGCCAAGTGCACAAAGGAAGTCTTTGTAATCCTTAACTTTTAAGTCATAGACTAAGCCAGGATCTGCAGCAAGGGTTGGCCGTATATGCCCAGCACCGTAACCGAACGGTGTTGCCTTAACAAAGGATCCATTCCTTGATCCATCTAGCATTGGGTGGCCGGTGTTGTCTCTTGTTCTTGCTAAACACAGAATGATCGATCACAAACAGAACAAGTTTTAACACAAATATATATGCTCTCCAAGTAGCAACTAATATTAGTAGAACAATTTTATTAGTATAACTAATTATTGAAGTATTATTACCGGTAGTCATGATTGCAGATCTAATAGCACCAGGGCTCCAATCAGGGTGAATTGACTTGAGAAGGCTGACAATTCCGGCTACGTGAGGACAAGACATGGATGTTCCAGACATAGTCATAAAGGGTGTCCTGCGGTCATCGTAATATGCTGCTGTAGGGCCCTTAGCTCCGGTGTAAGCAGCCAGGACATGTACTCCTGGTGCAGTAATATCAGGCTGGATATATAAAAAGGAAAAAAAATGGGAATTAGTTAATTACAAAATGATAAAAACTGAAAAAGACAGACAAGTAGAATGGTAATGAGTTCCTTGGCCAAACCTTGAGGATTTCTGGTGTTATAACGTTTGGACCCCTAGAGGAGAACTCAGGCATGAAGGGAGCAGGCTTTGTGCGCAATTCTACCATTGGTTTTATCGAAGCCTGCGGATTACTGTTGAAATTTTGGGAATGAGTATAAGAAAAAGGATAACAGACAGGTAATGTTACGTGCATTTGACAGTTTTCAGACTTCGCGAGACTCGCATACTAGACTAGCCTTTATTTTATAAAATAAATGTATACAAAGTATGAGAGAAGACAAAGATAGAGATACTTAGTAGAGTTGATGTAGGCCAAAACAGCAAGACAATCTGTGTAATTGATATATGATGCTGTCAAAACATGAACGTCGTCATCAATCTCACGACCAGTAGTCGCATTGTCGCAAAGAATCACCCCCACAGCACCAGCCAAAGAAGCCAGTCGTCCTTTGTCAAATTTAATAGCAGTCTCTCCAAGAAGGCAAACCAAGATCTTACCCTTTGCCTTCTCGGGGTCAAGCGTTTCTTCATTGCAGCGTAAACTACATAAAACAAGCAAATCAGACACAACACTGCATCTTAAAAAGAGCATAAAATCACTTTATCAGAGCTAGAAATTACTGTTTTTTGTAGAACTAAAAAGAGAAGATTTGAAGAAGATTGTCCTTACGCGTAAGTATCAGATGCATTGGCAAGTTTAGCTTGTGCACCGGTAATGAGTGGGTAGAATCTATCTTCTGGCAATGGTTTGCAGATATCTTTTCCCTAGTATCATATATTTAGATCATTATTAGAATATCAAACAAATATAAGAAATACAAGCAAGGCCAAAGTTAATGACAAATATATAGACAGAATTTGAATTGAACCTTGAGACGCATTCCATTGCTAAGGTCAATGTGAGAACCAAGCTGACGATCCATGGTGCTCGCTGCAACGGTTAGCATCCATGGCGAAACATTGGAGACACTACCTTCCTCTGGTCCTTCATTCCCGGCTGAGGCCACCACGGCTATGCCATGCTTAGCAGCATGGAATGAGCCGATTGAAATGGAATCATTGAAGTAATCATTGGGAGGGCTACCAAGCGATATTGAAAGCACATCGACACCATCATGGATGGCATGATCGAAGGCTTTGAGGATGTCAGCGTCCGAGCATACTAATCCACCAGAAATTCTTGGCCAGCATACCTTATAAGCAGCCACTCTAGCTCTAGGTGCACCACCTTTTGCAGTTCCATTGCCACTGCCAAACACATTTGCTCCATGGACAAAGTTTCCACCTGCTGTTGCTAGTGTGTGAGTTCCGTGGCCATCAAGGTCTCGGGCTGTGAAATTGGAATGGTCTTTAATGTCACATTTCGAAGCAAATCCTTTGTAGAAGTACCTAACTCCGATGAGTTTCCTAAAATATTTGTCCAAAAACAAGAGCATTAAACAAGTCCTACCATATATTGTTTCTACCAGAAGAAGTCTCTCTTTTTATATATTTAAGGACCTTTCTCAATCGGAAAAAAAAAAAAATACTTCTTAATATTTATAAACTCCGGACTTGTGAGAATTCAAGCTCTTGATATATATTTATATAGGATTATAGAGAACTAAGATCTTAGACTATCAACAAACCACTTCCACTTACTTTTGTTAATTCTTACATTATTGGTTATTAGTCTGTTACTTTACAAGCCAAAAATAAATACAAAAGAGAGAATCACTATTTATTGATCACAAACTTATATTTTTCGAAACAAAGAAAAATGCCATTGAATGCCAACTGATCATTCGTGGGCAAAAGTTACTGTCCAAGTACTGTTTAGGGCTTAATTGATATATAATTTTGTTTCCATATTTATGTTGATTTATTTTGATATATATTCATCTGGCTCGCAGTGATTTGAATGGAAATTGAACATACTTATTGCAAGGGAATCCATTTTTTGTGTTATTCTGACATATTCCATTCCACTTTGATGGCACGGGTCCATATCCATTGTCATTAAAGCTCTCTGATTCAGGCCAAATGCCTAGCAAAAATAAAGTCATGAGAAATTATGAATTCCAAATTTAAAAATCTAGAATTACAAGCAAGCTATATATAGAGAGTCAAAAAAGAGGAAAAAAAAAAAAAAGAAATGTTGTGACTTACCGGTGTCAATATTTCCTATGATGATATCTTCCCCATACTTGCCTTTCTTCCACAAGGAATTCGAGTCAACATCACCGTTGTTATTTTCTAGAGAAAGAAAATTCCAAGAATGGGTTGTGTGCAATTTTTTTATTCCATCTAAGAAAACGGACACAACATTTGAATCCTCTGCATCGATGTATATTGTGAAACATTTATCATTTTATTAGTACACCAAAAATTAAAGATCGAATGTTTAAGGAAATGTATTTATCTACACAAGATGTTGTACGTGAAATCTTAGCTGCCTGCTCCTCATCAAGTATTGCAGCAAAGCCGTTGATGTATCTTCTGTACGAGTAATATATGGCATCTTTGGCCTCCTTTGTACTGCATGAAGCAATACCATGAGCAAAAGAGAGAGTTGAACAACGTGCTACAATATTATGAACAACACGAACACCTAATCTTTGTCGATCAAGAAAAAATTGAATATAGACTTAACAATTGACATTATTTAGATAAAGCAATTGTCTTCTCACTCAAATCTGCATCTCAGATCATTTGACACAATATGAAAGTGGAAAAATATGTGAATTCTCAAATTTGAGAAACCGTGAATTCTTTTCTTTGCAAAAGAGGAATTCATGGATTGCCCACACGAATTCTCTTTTTCCATTCTTTACGATAAAAAGATAATTTATGTAACCGACTTTACATATTTAAATAGGACTACAAGAACGATCATAATAATGGAAAAGTGGAAAAATTATTAATCAAAATGCGTGACAAATCTCATACCTTCCAAGGAATGATCCAAGAAACTCGTAATGAGAATCTGAGACCTCGTTTAGAGTTGCCTCTGTCATTTTTCGGCCATGTGAATGAGCTCCCATGTACACAATATATGACTATTAAAGACACCACAAAAGAAAGAATTAGAGGGGAAGAATTAGGAAATAAGGAGAGATCTACAGGAGTAAATAATTGCTTGTGGGAGGGAAATTTCCACCATATATATATATATATATATATATATATATGTATATATAAATATATATATATATATAGAGAAAAATCCTGTACCTTTTTGGCCGCAAAAGCTGGCGATGGGGACACACAGAAAAGAATGAAGAGTGCAAGGAAAATTGGAAGTTTTGAAAACGACATTTTGCTTTCCATTATTGCCAAATGCTGTAATTGACAATGATATATATATTTCTTAAGCATTGTGCTTAGAAACTATATATCAAAGGCAGCTCTTTTCCCTCCTTTTTTGTCCGGAGGGGGAGGAGGAGGAGAAGAGGAGGAGGAGGGGTTGTTTATTTATACCCATATTGATATCTATATATGCAAGAGAATTAGATCTCAAAACTTCGTCCTCCAATTTTATTTAAGGATCTTCTCAAATATAGTAATTCTAAAAATGAACTGAATCAAAGTGTGCATTTACTATTTTTAATTAGAAATAATCTAATGGACATTTGGATCGTTAGAAATGTGTGTCTATATATAGGTAAAGTGTGTAAAAAGACAAAAAAGGGCACTTCTTCCTCTTTTTTCTCAACCCTCCATTTTCCGATGGCCAAAATCGAACCCAAGAGTCATCAAACCCATTGAAGACTTCAATCCCTCCAACTCTTCATTCTCTTATTACATTCTATCTCTCGCGGTCTCCACAATCTTCGATTCTCATACCCTTATTAACGTTGGCACGTACTGAATTGAGAAACCTCTTCTTACTCTCTCTGAACCCTACTTCACCTCTCAGTTCAAAGCACAGAAATTCAACTGATTTTGACGGTTCTAAGCCGAGAAATATTTCACTTCTGCGACGTGTAATGGGGAGAGGTTTCTCACTCGATTCGATACATGTAATTGCTCGTGTTGGGAAGGTTTTGGTGGTTACGGTGGGTGTATGTATTTGATCCACACACACACACACAATTATATATATATATATATAACTTTTATTACAAATTAATGTTTTTGACAAAAGTATTTGTATTAGAAAGATAATTTAGATAATTTTAATTTGAGTACTAGAGTTCCGAAATAAGACAAAAAAAAAAAAAAAATGTTTTGAGTGTTTCAAGTCAAAAAGTTTATAAAAAAACTTTAACATATATATCTATCATTAGTTTAATTATGTGACAAAATAATTTAATTGTGTGAAAAAATAGTAAATTTTAATTGAATTAAATTATTTATCTTTTTTTATTACATATTCGAGATTTTATTGTGTAATATTTCATAATATTTTAAAAATATAACATAATCTTAAAGATTCTCGTACATGAAAATGCAACATAACTTAGATATTCTAATATATAAAAATGCTTAATTGTCTTCATCACCAATTCGGTTCTACAAATTTTTTATCAAATCGTTTTTTAATTACGTATTTATCCCTCTGCTGCAGTATTGGAGTTGGTGAGGGTAAATGTGTGTTGTTAAAACATTGTGGTCTAATCTAAAAGTGGGATTCGTGATCCTCTCTTCCAGTGGCAAAAACCAAATTCTAATATTGTTCTGATGCTTATCTTCAATGATCATATTGTAAAGGATGATGCACATTTTTATTATAAGACACAAGTCTATCTCATCTCAAAAAAGCATTGATCCTTGCGTTATTTCTCACTTGATTTATAAGACCTCAAATGCTCACTTCACATCTTTCTTGTGTGACTGTTGTCTTTGAGCAAACAATTTATGTTTTCCAGATCTTAGATTTGGAATAGTTTGCAATAAATTTTTTCACTTGGGATATATACCATTAGACAAGTAATACCCCATGCTATAGTAATGCTCATTCATCACATAATTAACCGGCGGTAATCGGCCATTGATAATTCAATTGAATACCGAGGAATGATTTAACACATTTAAATCATTGTGTGAACCTAACATTCTAAAAAATGCATGCCAAATCCACAAATCTTGTGAGGCTACCATCTCAAATATGAGAGTAGCCTTATGGGAGCATCCCTTATGCGTACCATGCCACGCCATTGAAAAATTCTTTCACTCCCAGTGAATACAGTCGATGGAACTAAACATACTCGACAATCCTCTAGCTTCCCTTTTTTTGAAGCAGCCGTGCTATATCGACTTCGTTCGGTTCACACATGCACTCCTCATACACAGTAACAACAACATTACAAAATTCCATCAAGCATCTAATGACAATGCAGTTATCATGTTTTATATAGAAGATTGCCAAATGACCAGTCGCATCCCTTCTTTGGACAAGAAAGTGATCATAAGCTTTAACATTATTCAGAACATGAAGAAATAGTTCTTGTCGCATCCTAAATCATCTATAAAATTGCTCGAGTGTATATGTACAATTCTGGTCAAAGTGGTCTTTCATTAGCCGACGGTGACTTCCTTCTTAGTCACGATGAACATACTGTCTTTGAGGTGGTTGAAAGACTTGCGCTACTATCTCCGACGTCACGCAATTCAAAATTGATTTGTAGGCTTTTAGATGCCCTTCAATCAATGTGTCAAAATTTACTGACGAGGAGGATGACGAAGAAAGTGGAGAATTAAAATTTAGAAAAGATCGTGATGACGAAGCAATTGAAAATTCAAGATGAAAAATATAGCCATTGGGATATAATTTAAAAAATCATTAAAAAATTAAATTTTAATTAAAAAAATTTAAAATTTAACAAAAATATTATTATTTTTTATTAGCGAAAATCCGAAAACACTGTTGTGGAACCAAAATATGGATACGCTGATGCACTGATATGGATCTCCTTGTTCAAATTCAGAGATGCTTTTGTGCACGCTCTCAGTGTTGTTGTTAAGAGGATATAGTGTGGTGAATCGGAAAGTTCCATTTTGGTAGGAGATGATGTATTAGTTTGTCAAAGTTATTAACAATACAAGTAATTTAACCAATTCAACTTACTTGAACAACCTAAATTTTTCAATTTGCTATGTTTTACAATATCAAAATAAGGATTATGTTAATATAAATTGTAATTAAAGCTTGAAATAAGAAATAATAACTGAACCGTAACATGTTGACAAAATTGAAAAACAAGCAGGATAATAGAAAAATAGTTTCATAGACAGAAGTGAAAATCAAACTCACTAGAAGACTCAATTTTCTTTCAAAATAGTCGAACAAAATGGGTCGACTGCATGGAATATAAAAATAAAGTCATCTCTCTCAAACACCTTAATCTTCTTGCTACCTTTTATTAAAATAACTTCAAGTCATCTTCGTCATGCATGTCACTCAAAATATAATTCTATGAAAAATATACATTGAGTTTTGTGTTTACTTATTCTTTAGTTTCAATTCAGTTGCTTTTTGCATATTATTATATTCATTGTATGAATGGTGTAGTCTTATGACTCTTATGGGCCTTCATTCTTGGCCTATATAATTTATTCTAATTGTATATGCATGACAAATTATCAATCCTGTTTTCATGAATTCTCTATGCTACCATGTTGAAATAATAAAGATGAGTAAAAATTACACGAAAAATTTAAATACAAGAAGAACTCAAGTTATATTGAGCTGGCATTGCTGGGCCCGTCCATTTTGAGGTTAATCCTTATTGAATTTAAAGCTTCTGTTATTCTTTCAGTGAATACCTACTATGTCTTGACCACTTATATAATCCAATAAAAAATAGATATATTTCTGTAATTACAAAATGCAACTTCAAATCAGAAGAAGAAGAGAATGAAACCCAAGATTCATTTGTTAGGATCGAACTATGCATAATTTTGAAATTGCCGGTTAGTTGGTTTTCGCCGAGCTATTCAAAAGTCAATCAAATATTTCTAGTTGTCAAAGTCATTACAACCTTTATAATCTTTCACTTATCTAACTTTGAGTAATTATGTAAAGTAGAAATGACTCTCTCACAAATTCAATCACTTCGGCCTTAATGGCTCTGCTGACTTACTTGAAATGCTTTCTTTATATTTAATAAATGGATGAATATCACGTAACAATATATCTATAACTTTCTCATCATTAACATTTATTGTCATATGAAGATCTGTTACAATTTTTTCAGTCATAAAGGATTCAAGATTGTTTCTAGTAAATGACCAAATACCACCTAAATGACCAAATACCACCTAACAAACTACACGTAACTTCTTTTTTATTAGCATTGATTGTGGGATGAAGATCAGTCACAGATTTGTGAGCAGTAAAGGGTTTATATCCTAAAGATGCAGTGACACAACGTGTGGAGACGAAACCGAAAGACCTCTTATATCAATCTTACAAAATTAACATTAAACTGTTCAAGTATTAATTGAAGAAACTTCAAAGCAGTAATGAAAGATAGTAAATGCAAGAAAAATAAGCCTACATTTAGAGATAAAAGTAGCAAACCTAGATTTAGAGATGAAAGTAGTAGTGTCTCCATATAAAATAAAGGTGTATTGAATCGCTGGGGATAATTTGACGGTTGTGTGTATTTGTGCAGGACCTTTAACTCGAACATAAATGAGTTATATTTGTAGTATTTTTGGATCGATGTGGTCCATCGTTGGATCAGTCTGTTACTTGCAGTTGATCTCATCATAGTCGGCTAGTGGATGATGATGAAACTTCGTAGGAAGGTGAGAAATGAATCATAACAATCAAGACTTTCTTGAAACTAGGAGATAATTTTGATTGGGGAAGTGATAGCTATTGCAGAAACGACGGTGTTCGCTTATCTCTAATTATCGGAGCATTAAATTCGTTGATCATTCTTTGTTTCAACCGATTAAACTTGCATGTTCTATGAGGTTTATGAATCTTTTGTAAAAGCCATTGTTTGAACCAATGCTTGTTCTTCTGTTTTCTTGATTTTTTTCTTGAGCAAAGCGATCTGATTAATCTGCTAATGCGGTAATAGAGCATAGAAAATTAACCAACCATACAATCGTAGGAGACCAAATCGTGACCCATCTCTTTCTAGATATAGCCACCAGACTCAGCATATGGACAACTTTGTTACTCTCACAATAAACCCAATTCCAACTACACTGGGAATGCTGATTCAACAAAAACGTTATATCTTGCTGAAGGACTCAATTTGTAGCAACTCCATTTAAGATAATGAATTTTCACATAAAATTTTCAAATAAAAATTGTACAGAGTCATTCAATTTTTGAAAAATTCTTTTTGGCCCAAATTGGGTCAAAATTCTTTTTGATATATATATTTTTTTAAATCTGCACTTGACTTTAATATAGCCGTTAGGCACTATTTGGCTGACACAACCGTGCTTAAACTACTTTATTGGTCAAAAAAGTTACTTTTTTCTTGTTATCTTCCTTTTTTTTCATGTCTATAAATTCATGAACTCCTCCCAACATTTACCTCACATTCAAATTATCAAAATTCTCTACTCCTCCAAGCAACATGTAGACACCCAAATTTTGTCCAGTCCGTCAAATAATGAGAAAGTATGTTTTCAGTAAAACTTTGCCATTGCGTCCGGAGCAGCCCAAAACCTTTCGGAATCGCTTTGGTTCAGGCTCGTAGCACGCCAACCAGTCCAAAAACAATATAAAAAAAAGGCTCAAATGCATGTATACATATAATATGTATACATGTATTTAGAAAAATAAATAAGGGCCCAGCTGCACCCTAGGGGGGCGGCCAAGAGAGAAGAGGGTGGGCCCCACCCTCATAAAAGAAAAAAAATGCAATAAAGGTAGTGCCCCCATGGGGCGTGGCCCAATTCGGCCTCGCCATAGGGGAGCGGTTAAGTAATGCAGGTGTGGTCCATTTGGCTTAAATCAATTCAGTTGTTCGTATCTACTTCGTAATTGTCCAATTTTTTCACAGTTAAGTGTAAAATTAGGCAAAATTAGTGAGTAAATGTGCAAAGAAAATTCTAAAATAACTCTTCTGGCACACAAATTAATTTCCCAAGAGAGATTACTTGGGTACTAAACTTACTTAGGCCTCAAGGCATTTGCCCTATAAATATACAAGTCGTATTATGTATTAAAGTCCAGAAAATTGGTCAAGTATAGCCTAAAATATTGTAGACACTCATATAATACACCAACTCTCTCTTTCTCCGATCATATTTTAGCATCCAGTTGAACACTCTCCACCAAGAAGTCTCTGTCCTATCCCGAAGAACAACAGAAGGCTGCAGAAAATCAAATGGTAAAAGAAAATAAGTCTCTGTCCCATCCTGAAGAACATCATAAGGCTGGAGAAAATCAAATGGTAAAAGAAAAAAAAAGGTAGACATTGTGGTAGTATCCAAGGAGCATTTCTTAACTTTTGTATTTTATTTATTGCATCTTTTCTTCTACTCCTATTCTGCATAGCCTCATATTTTGTGTGCATCAACCCTCACCCTAGCTTTAGCTAGTCATCAACCGGTATGCAATCAAGGTAGTTGTTGCCTTTTACATATATGAGGTGGTTAAAGTTATATGAGTGCTCTTTAACCTATTCAAGTAACTAATAGGTCTCTTAGATTTCTTTTATGCAAACCCTTTATTGTGTGTGCGCGCACATTCATTCATAAAAGAATAAACTTCTGTTGATTTTCGATCTCTACCCAATCGATTTCAAATATTTGGAGCATATGGTTTTATGACATCTCAATTGTCATTAGAGCCATAGTCCATGGTTCTTGTATGGTATCAAACATTTGTCTTGACTATGTCCATCGTATTCATGTGACGTGTGGGGGTAGATCAAAGACTTTCAAAGCCATAACTCTTTTTATCATACACACTCACTTATTTTTATTTAAAAAACATCAAAACCTATTTTGAACACATGAAGTCCATTCTTATTACACTTATTCGGCTCTAACCTACCGACATGAGAGTGGAACCCACCACAGCTCAGTGTTTGCCTTTTATCCTATTTTTAATCATTCAGCCAGAGATTAGGCCTTAGGACTCAAATGTTTTCACAAGTCAGTGTTTGGCACATTGTTTCTTTTGAGAAAATCTTCTTTCTATTATTCACTCAAACCTTCTATTCATTGTTTTTAATTAGCCAACTGTGTTACAGATCAATTAATCAGGCCAAGAAACCACTTTGGTAATAGCTTATTGATGTATCATACCTTATTTTGAACACATGAGATTTAATTGATTCATACACATCACAATGAAATACATGATACAAATGTTAAAACAAATCTCACAATATGAATACACAATTCTTCCAATAAAATGAATAATACATCAATGATCATTAAACAATAACACAATCAGATTAAGACTACAACGTGGAAAAAAAATAGGAAAGAACAATTTAATAGAATGATATAAGATCAAAAAACGACAATAATAATAGAGATAATAAATAATTGACCTGGATAATGAAACGCATGTAAACACTATCCTAAAGTCGATCGTATGGCCTCCTTACGTGTGGATAGTTCTATTACAATTCTAAGATACCACTTGATCATATTCGCCATTGGTCTTCTTTGAGCACATCTAAAGAAAGACAATGTTGTACTAGTCTTATCAGTTTTGAAGAAGGTGATCGGATATAGAGAGAGCACACCCATATATATCACCCAAAAGTGTTTTTCACATAGTATGGTAGATGACTCTTTTATATACTTACAACTTGAAACATTTTTATATCATCGATATAGAATTAAAAATAAAATAATAATGGTAATAATAATAACTGATTTTTTATTTTTATTTTTTTTGGGTAAAAGGGGTAAGCATCATACACGAGGTAGACACAATGAAACATCTGATAATGTTTATATAGACTTGAATCATAAAACTTGGACAGTTTGAAATCTGCATCTGAATTTTATTCCTATAATCGGTATCAACATCTGGTATGACTTCAGCTTGTATAGAATTACATCATAATTGATACCATTCAATTCACAGTGTATTACGTAACGCATATTATAATGTTTTTGTTAGTATAATACATATGTAACATATGTAACATGTGTCCCTATAATCTCTCCCCCATAATCTCTCCCTTTATTCTCTCTCCATCCCATTATTCTCTCCTTGACTCACTCTCTGTATCACCTATATATATAACCCATTGTATTGGAGATGAATATAATATTGTTGATGAATATATACGAGATATATCTTCTTTATCTTTTCTCTCTAATCGTAACATGGTATCAGAGCCATAAACGATTTCACTGTTTCTCATTGTTTGATACTATTCATCAACTATATTAAAATCATTGTCACTATCCAACCTTACAAAAATCACATCACCTTCAAACATACAGACCTAATACAAAAAGTGACAGTCGCCCCAATACAGACCCATCTGTTCACCATCACCACACCCAATATCAATATAGACCGTGTTCCTACACCCAATACAGACCCACAAACGCCATCTACAATACAGACCGTGTTCACCATTGCTATTCTCAATACAGACCCACAAACACCATCTACAACTTACATATCAGTCACTGTGAACCATAGTCAATCCATCAACAACCAGTTTAACCCATCTGTAACCACGCAAAACTCATCGCACCAACAACCTTCACCAGCCGCAACCCAAAATCCACCATTTGCAAATCCATCCTAAGTTTCTGCAAACCCAAGTCACCACCAGAAACCTCCATCACCAGTAGACTCAACTTGCCATTGTTCAACCATCATCTGCAATCGCCGCATCTCCAGCATCGTCGCTCCGCCACATGCGACGACACCAGCCGCTGCTCCTCACGCTACTACTCCTCCGGCGATAAAGCCGCCATCCTCCTCTCCTGTTGCCCTTCTCTGGTGGATTCTCTATTGTCACCACATACAGACCCACACCAGACCCCTCTGCAACGCCACCAGTCGCCATCGCATCACCTCCACCATCTGCGACGCCACCAGTTGCCGCCGCAACACTTCCACCATCAGTCGCTTGTGAAGCCACCAATTGTCACCGCAACACTTCCACCACCAGTCACTGCTTCGTGGTCCTCCGCCACCCGCAACACCATCAGTCACCGCTTCGTGGCTCTTCACCACCTGCGACGCCAGCCACTATTCGTGGTCTCAGTCCGGTCCTACCGGTAAGATCCAGAAGCCACCACTATCACATCTAGAATATCTCTTTATCAAATCCAGAAGCCAACTCAAATAAAACCATTGTTCCATCCATCATCACCACCATCAACCTCCATCACCAGCCACAACCACACTCCATCACCAGACGTCACCCATATTATTCCCAAACACAAGACCCAACCTCACTCTCTCCGTAACGCCAGAGTTGTCATTGTTGCCTGCGTCATCAACAACAAGTCTATTCCGACTGTGGTGTGAAAGAAAAAAAAAAGAGAAATTGTTTTCAAGTTTTGCATCCATGGAACGCTCCGATGTATCGCAACCTATTAATATTATTCTTGATGGCCCTAATTACTCCTCCTAGGCTCCGGCAATGACAAGCTTCTTGAAGGGCCGTAAGCTTTGGCATCTTATCATTGGTACTATTATGCAGAACGACAAATATGCAGAACGACTTGATGATTGGGATAGCAAAAATTATCAAGTTATCACATGGTTCCGTAATACCTCCATTTCCTCTATTGGCCTCCAATTTGGTCGTTTCGATACCGCCAAAGCAGTCTGGGACTTTCTTCAGAATAGGTACACCACTACTGATCTGGCTCATCAATTTCAACTCCAAAGGACTCTTCATTGTGCTATTCAAAAGCCTGGTCAATCTATCCATAGCTTTCTTTCTAAAATGTATGCTATTTGGGATCAGTTAACTCTTTCAGAACCTACATGGGATTGTTCTACGGATACCCAGAAGTTCACTACTTACAGAGATCAGCAACGACTAATAACATTTCTCATGGCTCTCACTGATAAATTTGAATCCATTCGAGCCGCTCTTCTACACAGACATCCACTTCCCACTATAGAAAGTGCTGTCTCTGAGCTTCTATCAGAGGAAACTCGTCTTGGTACTCTTCCATCTCAGAATCTCCCATCACAGACTACTGATATAGTTCTTGCTACAACCTACCATAGGGTCAGTCAATCCTCGTCTAAATCTTCTTCTCAATTAGGTTGTACTTACTGTCATGATCTTCATCATGCCCTTTTGAACTGCCCCATCAAGGTCTGCAAATTTTGTCACAAGAAAGGCCCTGGTCATTATCAGAGAGATTGCTTTAAGCATCCTTACAAAACCACATCTCGTAATGCTAAACCTAAGTCTAGTCCCTCATCTGTCATGGCTGTTACAACTGAAGGATCTTCTTTGCCAGACTCCACATCATCTGTCTCTACCAATGATCTAAGGGATCTGCTCCAACAACTCCTCTCTACTTCTGGTACTCACTTTACTGCTATGTCTGTTACTTCAGGTAACTCTTCTTGGTTTTTTGATTTCGCCTGTTGTAATCACATGACTTCTGATTCCACCATATTCATCTCCCAAAATTCTACTACTCGCACTCCTCTTATTACCACTGCTGATGGATCTCATATGAAAGTAAATCATACAGGAAAAGTATCCACCCCCAATGTCACACTCTCTGAGACCTTTCACATACCTGAACTTACTCTTAATCTTATCTCAGTTGGTCAAATATGTGAACTTGGACTTAATGTTCTTTTTTCTTCTTATGGTTGTTCTGTACAGGATCCTCAAACAGGACAGATCCTTAGGATAGGCCGTAAAGTTGGAAGACTATTTGAGCTCGTCAATCTTCATCTTCCTTCTCATCATTCTTCTATTGCTACATCCACCTCTACAACTCCTTCTTTCAACATTTGGCATTCCAGACTAGGGCATCTTTCTGTTGGGCGCCTTCGCTCTTTAGTGACCACTGGTCTATTAGGGTCTGTCAAAAATGATGATGTCTCTTGTTTACATTGTCAACTTGAAAAACAACCAGCTTTATCTTTTAATAAAAGTGACTCTGTTTCAACTGCTCCTTTCAATTTTGTCCATTCTGATGTTTGGGGACCTTCTCCTCATTCCACAATGGGGGGGTCAAAATATTTTGTTATCTTTATAGATGATTATTCTCGGTTTATCTGGCTCTACCTAATGAATAATCGCTCTGAGTTACCTCAACTTTACTATAATTTTGTCAACATGGTCAAAACCCAATTTTCAAGATCTATCAAAATTTTTCGTGTCGATAATGCCATGGAATACAAGGAAACTAATTTTCTCAAGTTTCTTCGTCAACATGGTATCGTCTCTCATTATTCTTGTCCTGGCACTTCTCAACAAAATGGGAGAGCTGAACGTAAACACAGACATATCTTAGATATTGTTCGCACTCTTCTTATTTATAGTTCATGTCCTGAAAAATTCTGGGGGGAAGCAGCTCTTACTGCTATTTATACCATCAATCGTGTTCCTATGCCTATCCTCCAAAATCAATCTCCTTATAAGCGTCTATATGGTGTTACCCCTTCTTACAATCTTCTCAAGGTTTTTGGTTGTGCTTGTTTTGTCCTCCTTCAATCACATGAACGCACCAAGTTAGAACCTCGTGCTCGTCTTTGCTGTTTCTTAGGCTATGGGATTGAACATAAGGGTTATCATTGTTGGGATCCTATCTCTAAACGATTACGTATTTCTCGTCATGTCATATTTTGGGAACATAAGATGTTCTCATCTCTCTCTAAGTTTCATATCTCTTCTCCATCTACATCGTTCTTCTTTAGTGATCCCACTGTTGACCTCTTTCCTTTTAACATAGACACCGACCACCCACCGACCGCAGATCAACTATCAGCTTCACCAAATACTCTTCCTATCTCCCCAGATCTTCCACTTCCCTCTGAGCTCCCACATACGGTCTCTCCTAATGGGTCTGCTCCTACTGATGATTCTGTTGCTTAATCCTCTACATATGATATCCTTCCCACTGAGCCATCTGATGGTACTCGTCATTCAGATCGGGTAAGATCCACACCAGGCTACCTTCGTGACTATCATTGTTTCTCCACTATTTTATCTCATCATGAACCTCAATCTTATCGAGAGGCTAGTTCTAATCCTCATTGGCAACAAGCTATGACAGATGAATTACATGCTCTCGACCAATCTCATACATGGGACATGGTTGATCTACCTTCTGGAAAAACTGTTGTTGGTTGTAAATGGGTCTACAAAATTAAGATTCATTTGATGGCTCTGTGAAAAGATACAAAGCTCGTCTGGTTGCTAAAGGTTATACACAGGAATATGGTATTGATTATGAGGAGACTTTTGCTCCTGTCGCCCGATTGACTTCTGTTCGCAGTTGCTGCTGTTCGTAAGTGGGTTCTTTTCCAAATGGATGTCAAAAATACATTTCTCAATGGGGATCTTGCAGAAGAAGTTTATATGAAACCTCCTCCTGGATATAATCACTCTCCTCATCAAGTTTACAAACTTCGTCGTGCTTTATATGGTCTTAAACAAGCTCCTCGAGCTTGGTTTGCAAAATTTAGCTTTGTTATTGGCAATTTCGAATTTACACCTAGCTCTTATGATTCTGGCCTCTTTATTCGTAAGGCTGCATCTGGTATTACTCTTCTACTTCTCTATGTTGATGATATGATCATTACCGGAGATGATCTTGACGGCATTTCTACTCTCAAACAATCTCTTAGTCATCATTTTGAGATGAAGGATCTTGGACACTTGAGTTACTTTTTGGGTCTTGAGATTCATTTTGATTCCAATGGTTATTATATTTCATAAGCCAAGTATGCCTCCGACATTCTTGCTCGAACTGCTCTCACTGATTGTAAAACATCTTCTACTCCTCTAGAAACTAACATTCGTCTCACTCCTCTAGATGGTACTCTGCTTAGTGATGCAACATTGTATCGACAATTGGTTGGCAGTCTTGTCTATCTTACAGTTACTCGCCCTGACATTGCTTATGCAGTTCACATTGTCAGTCAATTCCTATCAGCTCCAAGATCTACCCATTATGATGTCGTTCTTCGCATTCTTCGATACATCAAAGGTACTATGTTTCAAGGGCTTCATTTTTCTGCTCATTCTTCTCTTGTTCTTCGTGCCTACTCTAATGCTGATTGGGCAGGAGATCCCACTGATCGTCGCTCCACTACCGGATATTGCTTCTTCTTGGGTGATTCTCTTATTTCTTGGCGCAGCAAGAAACAATCTATCACTTCATGCTCTAGTACAGAGGCTAAATATCGTGCTCTTGCTGATACTACTCAAGAACTTCTTTGGCTTCGATGGTTACTTGAGGACATGGGTATTTCATATTCCACTACTACAACACTCTGTTGTGATAATCAAAGTGCCATCCAGATTGCTCACAATGACGTCTTTCATGAACGTACCAAACATATTGAAATTGATTGCCATTTTGTTCGACAATATGTACTTCAAGGCACAATTCATCTACTCTCTATCATTTCTGCTGATCAGACAGCCGACATTTTCACCAAAGCTCATCCGCCAGGACGTTTTTATGATTTGGTTTCCAAACTTAAGTTGTTTTCCTTTTTACCTACTTAAGTTTGAGGGGGAATGTTAGTATAATATATATGTAACATATGTAGCATGTGTCCCTATAATCTCTCCCCCATAATCTCTCCCTTTATTCTCTCTCCATCCCATTATTCTCTCCTTGACTCACTCTCTGTATCGCCTATATATATAACCCATTGTATTGGAGATGAATATAATATTGTTGATGAATATATACGAGATATATCTTCTTTATCTTTTCTCTCTAATCGTAACAGTTTTATTAAACATAGATCTTCCAAGGTTGCACTTAAGGTTACCTTTTTTCTTGCAACATGGTTTGCTTCCATTTACCAAATCATTTATTTATTTATTTGATGCTTCACACATACTTGATTCAATATTAATACTTTGGTCAAAACTATAAAATTTTATGCCAGAAAAAATACAGAAACTATATTTCCTAGAAAATTGTATATATATATATATACTAGCCATAGAAGCAAATTACTCTCTCCAATTCACACACAAATTGTGTTCATTTGTTCTTCATCTATTCAATTCAATCCGAAGAAGATTACTCTCTACAACCCATTAGCACCATTCTTTTTCGATTTTTCATATCGTTTTGTAATTGTCTATCCACTGTTAGATGAAATGTTCAACTAAAATACAAAGAAATATTCACATTATACCATAGGAAAATGCAATGAGAAAAAAAAACATTTTACATGAAAAATATTTTACCCCTTAAATTTTTTATGCCGAAAGAAACAGAATTTGCATAGTGTGAGCAATTCATAAAACGAAAAAGGAACTAGAAGGGTTGAATTTTAACATTTGATTAATACAAGTGTTTTTTTTTTTTTTAATTATATCAAATTCCACCCAAACGGATTGATTCCAAAACAAAGTTTAAACTCATTTAAATCTAATTTTATTTGAAGTTCAAATGTTAATTTTAAAAAAGGAAAAAAAAAAAAAGAATAGTTGGGTAATGAATGAGGTTTTTAATTTGTAAAAACAATTAGTAAATGATTTTTCTCTTTAATTAAATTTTCTTCCTTCACTGTACACCCGAGTCTCTTCGCCAGAATTTTGTTGTGGTATCAATCCGTTTTAGGGCTATTGAGTCTTTTTACATGTTTGAAGGACAAAATGGACCTTCCAAAATGAGGCTTGTTTAGTCTTATTGTGAAGCGTTTTAGGGCTATGTAGTCTTTTTACATGTTTGAACAGCAAAATGGACCTTCCAATACTATTAGAATGATGATGTCTGTGTGCAATTTAGACTTTTGTGAGGGGTGTGAGTGTATTGTTTTTTTTTTTGAAATAATAGGAAAAAGAGAAAAAAAGTGCATGGTCCTGTCAGTCCCACTTGCCAATTTGCATAAGTAGTTACTTCTAGGGCTGCACACGGTTCGATTCCCTACGGTTCCTTTAGGTTCCTGAAGGAACTGGAACCGGAACCGTCCCAACGGTTCCCTGTTTTTGGGAACCGGAACAGGAACCGTTGGGAGGTGGAACCGAACCGAACCGTAGCCAACGGTTCGGTTCGGTTCCGAACCGCGGTTCTCCGGAATTTTTTTTTTTTTCAATTTTACAATCTAATATATTGAATCATTATATAATATAATACAATATTATTGATAATAAATGTATTTTAACCATATATGTTTGGTGTTTGTATAATATTATCATAATATTATAATAGTAAATTAGTAATAAGACTAATAACTAATATAATTATATAACTAATTTAACGGTTCCGGATCGGTTCCGGTTCCGGTTCCTTGGAACCGTCACCTACGGTTCGGTTCGGTTCGGTTCTGCTGGGCCTGGAACCGGAACCGGAACCGTGTTCAACGGTTCCTTGAAAAATGGAACCGGAACCGTACCGATGGTTCGGTTTGGTTCAAGTACGGTTCCGGTTCCGGTTCCTACGGTTCTTTGTGCAGCCCTAGTTACTTCTGAAGTGGTAAAGAATCAAGTGTACCCAGACCTTTGTATAACCCACTTGGGTAGGCTCTGATCAGCTTGTGCTTGTCCAGCCTAGCCCAATCAATTTTTGGACTATTATAATTACTCATTTACACATATAAAGTTTAGTTGGAGATTTAATTTAGTCCGAGTGAAAATTTATTTGGATTACATTGTAACTTGTATGAAAATTTTGAGTACAGACTATGTTAATGATATACCATTTAAATTTAGATTTGTATACAACTACAATCAATTGCTCACATGTGTGCCTATTAATGGATCGAATTTTGATTCGAATTCGATCCGAATTCGAGCCAATACTTAAGATGTGGATTGGACAATAATTCGTTAGGGATCTGAATTTGATATTCTGTTGGATAAACAAATCGAATATAGATTATGATCAATCCAATCAGATAATAATTTGATCCGAAATAATTTATTTTTAAATATATTTTATCTAATGTTATAACATATAAAATTTACATACTATTTAAATATTTTTTTATCATTATTTCCTTCTTATTCTTCCTTCTATCTATTATGTCTTTCATTATAGTTTTTTTTTTTAATAAAAAGTTAAATACTTACATTTCTACTACTTTTTTCTTTATATTTTATTTTTCTTCCCTATTTTTTTCTTACTCATTATTTGTTAATCTCTTTTGAAATTACTTTTTTTTTTTTAAATTATATTTTTTCCGATCCAAATCTGATTCGTTTACAGGTCTACATGTGTGAATCTAGTTCTAAATTATTCTGGCCTCAAGCTTTCACAAATAAAAATTAGCGCGTCAAACATAACAACTCCCACATATTTATTTAGTATGTCAATTCTAATTATAAACAGATTAACAAGTCAAATACAAACATGATATATTTAATTAGCGTGTCTATCTAAATTATAAAGAGATTGATGGTAAAAAATGAACGCGACACATTAAATTTAAAGGTTTGCTAGCCACAGTTGTCCACGTGACCCGATCTGATTTGTTGAGTCACGTACCAAACTTTATCACTTTTTTTTTTTTATCTGTTTTCTCATCACCTTTTAAAAACCTACAGTAACCTATTAAAAATAGTTGTAGACTCTATCAACCCTTTTTACAAGCAACATGCATAACTCTTTTCTAATTTTTTAGTCAACATAGGTAAAAATGTTCTCCCTAAACCAGTCACTTAGCTTTAATTTACCTTCATTGGACCACTCTTCTCAGACACATGGATATTTAGATTCTTCTCTGGTGAATTTTAAAGATCATTTAAAGACCAAAGATTGGATTGTTATGGCTTAGAGCAAGATACACACGTTAGGACAACTAGCTTATAATTATGTATACAATTAATTTTTTCATTTTTGGTTCATAATATAATATGTATATTTGATATGTATAACAAGAAGATAATGACCATCATGTTTTTGTTTTTAACCAACTTGCACAAGATTGTTGCTTTAAGTTAACACCACTACACAAGATTTTTAGGTATAATATTAATTTATTAATTGTAGCTCACTTGTTACTTACACATCATAAATATATTATCTTGTATTAATTTAATTAATAAAAAATAATATTTGATTTTTAATAATATGTAAATTTTCAGGTGTGATTGAGGAAGGGACACACTTGGTTTATGAAAAATATTTATTTTTGGTATCTTTTGAGATATAATTGGAAGTAATTTATATTTGATTATATATTAACATAGCAAACTTTTGGTCATGCATTAAACTTTTATAATATGATTAGATGTAATTTACATTTAATTATGAGTGTAAATAAATTTTATTCTTTTGTGCCTGAAAATGTTAACGACATTATTATCATTCAATATTTTTTTTGATTTATTGTGTTTTCAAAAATTAAATTATTCAATTTTTTGGATTAAATAACCAGTTGTTTTTAACAAAAGTTAAAGAGAGCATTTTAGAGTTGGTTCATAAAAGATGAACTTACGTGACAAAGAAAAGTGATCTAGTCAGAGTAAATTGAATCTAATTGACAGGTTTAGAGAACACACTTTTACACACGTTGACTAAAAAATTAGAAAAAAAAAGTTGTGTGTATTGCTTATAAGAGGGTTGATAAAGTCTAAATTACTATACGTTTTAAAAATGTCGTGGAAGAAAAATAATACTCAAACAGAATTGTTAAGCAGACACTTTTTCATTCATAGAATGCATGTAGTAAGTGCATGTGGTGCGATCTATCACATGCATTCAATGAATGTAAAAATTTTTGTTTAACCATTCTGTCTAAGTAACATAATCCCAAAAAAAGACATATAAAAAAAAAATGATTAAGTATGATATGTGACCTAACTAATCAAGTTGAGCCACACAAGTGACAACGATGGTGACCAGAAAACATTTTAAAATTTAATAAATTAATTGGAATTGACACAATTATAACAAGAACAGTAACTTAGAATTAACTTCTGTACTTAGTGTCATGTTCAAATCTGGTCAAATATTGCTACCGTAGGAATGTTCAACGGAGATCTAATTTAAGTCATAACCACAACAACACGGCATAGGGATGGGACACAATTGACATATTCTGTAGGACACGTGGCCGCTTTCCTGATCTTGAAAACTGGTGGTGCTCAGTGTCGTTGATGTGAAAGCCTATGTATAAAGTATAATGTATTGGTTTCTCTTGAACCCACGTGACAGATCAAGCACTTTTCATGTGCGCAAGGTCTGGATCTACTACACTGGACCATATGGTTTTCCCCTGCTCCCTCCCACTGTTCTTCCTAAATTATCCACCAATGTATGCATAGCATGGACAACTCATGTGCTACTTAATGATTTCTAAAATGAGAACAAAACAAAATTGTTAAAACTGTCAACAAAATAACTTTTTAGCGTGGACAATTCATTTTTATCCGTTTACACTCGTTTTTTTTATTTATAAATAGAATGATAAAAAAATTCATAAACTCATTAATGTATCATCATAACTATTCTTTATATTATAAATTTTAATTATTTTTACCTTTTTTAAAGATAAATTTTTTCTTGAATTATTACTCTTTTAGGTACTTTTTTTTTTATCTTGTCAAAAAAGATAATATATTCAAAAGAGATAAATTTTTTTTGATGCTTTCTTGTTTGGGTACTGTCAAAAAAATAATTTAATTAACAAATATAACATTTTTTTAGTACTTTCAAAAAAGATATTTTATTCAACATATATAACTTTTTTTGGGTATTTTTTTTTGTCTTGTCGAAAGAGAAAATTTATTTAACAGAGATAAATATTTTTAGGTCCCTCCATTTTTTCTTTTGCATACCACACTTTTTTTGGTCTTTTTTCTTTATTGCGTAGTATTTTATTTTTTGTTTGTTTGTTCTTGTCAATAGAAATAACTTTTTTTTGTCTTTTTTTTTTTAGTTCCTATAAAAAGAAATAATTTATTTAAAAGAGATAGATAACTTTTCTGTAAAAAAAAGAATTTTTTTGGGTTTTTTGGTTAATTTGTTTGGATCCTGTTAAAAAAGATCGAAAACATTAATGATCGGAGACAAAGAGGAGGATATCTAAAATGATAGTTGTGTAATTTGAAAAAAATACAATCATTCACTTGAAAAGTTAATGTTAGAAGTGTAATTTTTTTTTTTAATATGAGAGTGTAACTATAGAAAATGGGAGTCCAAATATCACCATCTTTTTTAAAAAAAAAAAGGGATTTCAACTAACAGTTTTATAATTTTCATGCAAATTTTTATCGAAATATATTTCTTTTAAAATATAAATATTTTACTCGAAAAATATTTAAAATTATATTTCACACTAAAATGTTTGAGTTGATGCAACAATTTCGTAAAATATTGAATAACTAGCTTAGTTGATGCAACCAAATACTAAAAAGATTTTAAAAATATTTTACATCGAAACAAACAGACTTAAAAAATAAAAATTTATTTTAAGTGAACAAAAAAAAAAAGGGTTAAAACTATCAACAATACTTTTTTTTCCTTCCAAATTTCTAATTTTCAACCCTCAAAAAACTAGAAAACTGCATCAGGTCCTATATCTCTAACTTTTAAATGCATTTGACCAAGATGGCAAGAAGTTGAATGGAAAAATCAAAACTAAAAAAAAAAAATATCATACATTGACATTGGCAGAATGATTTTACAACTAAAAATATATTATAATATTTTATGTTTTAGGATATGCGATTTGAAAATGAGGAGCTTATCTTATGTTAATATTTGCGCGCATCTATCCTTAAAATAGAAGAGAATCTATGCTTCCATCGGTTGTACCCATGAAAAGCACTTTTTATGTATAACTTTACATAATTTTTAGGCAAAATAGTGTTTGTTTCAGCATAATCAATTTAAAGATTTGAAAAAAGCACTTTTTAGTGGGATAAAATGAAAATGAAAGAATACATATGATGGAATAAACAAGTAAGAAAAAGAAAAAAAAAGGTATGATAACGAGCACTTCTCTTCGTAAACTGTATTAATTTGATTGTGTATTAGTTTGTAAATTGTAACATCATTCTGATCTCATTTTTGAAATTTTGTATTTGTATCTAAAAAGCACATATACTTCAGAATGATCTCATTCTTGAAATTTTGTATTTACATTTAGAAAGCACATATATTTCATTGAGAATGTCACGTTCGTGTTAGACATTCGGATATGTGTTGAACACTTTGTAACACTAATATATATTTAAATATTTTAAAAGAAAATTATATATGACATTACGATTAAATTATGATTAAAAATCTAAGCCAAATATTTTAATCTATTTGTCTATTTTTGTTATTTTTTTTTTTATAATTTTTTGTATCATCCTGTCTATATTATATTTGTACTCGTGTTCAGCATCCGTACTTCAAAGATTTGCATTCTATACCGCTTACACAATATAATATATTGTTTATAAATTAACAATATAAAATTGTTGTTTCACAAACAATCTAAATTAGTTATGTTGTAAAATTGTTGCCTAAATAGTTTGAAGTTGTTATATTTGAGCAAGAAAGGACATCGTAAAATTGTTGTGATGGCACGTAAAAGACACCAGATGGAAGTGAGACAGATGATCCGGACGACACTAAAGCTGGGTCCCACTTGCATGAGTGGCAGCTGTACTGATATCAAACTATTCCGAGCACAGATGATCATTTCCTTCCACAATCTTCCCGGTTGCTTCTAAAACTTCCAAACTCCATTTCATAAGTACATGCCGCCCCAGATCCTCATTCTTCACACCCACACACACTCTCTCTCTTCACTTTCTCCGTATTCGTTTTCTCTCTCTAAAAATGCAGTACAATAACCTTGGCCGGTCGGGCCTGAAAGTGAGCCAACTCTCCTACGGCGCATGGGTCAGCTTCGGTAACCAGCTGGACGTCAAGGACGCCAAATCGATCCTCCAATGCTGCCGAGACAACGGCGTTAACTTCTTCGACAACGCAGAGGTCTACGCCAACGGCCGAGCAGAGGAGATCATGGGCCAAGCCATCCGCGAGCTGGGCTGGAAGCGGTCCGACATCGTCGTCTCGACCAAGATCTTCTGGGGCGGACCCGGACCCAACGACAAGGGCTTGTCTCGGAAGCACATTATCGAAGGCACAAAGGCCTCGTTGAAGAGGCTCGACATGGAGTATGTGGATGTGATCTATTGCCACCGACCCGATTCGTCGACGCCGATCGAAGAGACGGTGAGGGCTATGAATTACGTGATTGATCATGGGTGGGCGTATTATTGGGGGACCAGTGAGTGGTCGGCGCAGCAGATTACAGAGGCGTGGGGGGTGGCTGAGAGATTGGATCTTGTTGGGCCGATTGTGGAGCAACCCGAGTACAATTTGTTGTCTAGGCACAAGGTAAAGGTGGTTTTGTGCATACCCAGATGTAAAGATTTGTTTTTTTGATGCTTTCTTTGTGGTGTTTGATAATTGATATAGGTTGGTCTTATTCTGAATTGGGTATGTTGTAATTTTGCATATGATCGACAATTTTGGTTAAAATGTCGAACTGGGAGAATTTTTGGTGGTGAGTGTTTTTCTTATTTTTATTTTTTTTAATTGACGTTTTTTCTGGTAATAACAATGAACTTGTTTCTCTGAAATCTGAATTTTTTGTCTAGCTAGAAGGTAAAGGAGTTTCTGGGTATACCCAGATGTAAAGATCTGTTTTTTTTTTTGTTTGTTTTTTTTTTTTTTTGGGTTGGTCTTCTTGTGAAATGGGTATGTTGAAATTTTGGATATGATCGACACTTTTAGTTATAAAATGTTGAACTAGGAAGATTTTTTGGTGGGGTGGGGTGTTTTTTTTTTTTTTTTCCTTCCTTTTAAGTGAATTTTTTCTGGTAATAGCAATGAACTTGTTTCTCTGAAATCTGAATAACTATTTTTTTTTCAAGTGATTTTTTTCTGGTAATTGCTATGAACTTGTTTTTGTGAAATCTGAATTTGACTTTGTGGTTATGATGTTTTGTATTGAATTAAAATTGGTGTATTTTGAGGAAGCTTAAATACATATAACGCTAGTATGCCCTATAGGATGCAATACTATTAGTTTAAATAAAAGGGAAAATTACAAAGAAGTCCTATTTTAAAAGACCATCAAGTCCTATTCAATGTAGGTTTGTTCATTGATAGAACTTGATGTTCTTATATATTTAAAAGTAGGACTTCTTTATAATTTTTCATAAACCCATTGTTTTTCAGAAATTGTAGTGATTTAGTGATGCTCTACTCATCACTTCATTACCAAACTTCGCGTTTTGCACAGTTGTGTGTTTCATTCAGGTTGGGTGTTAACTTGTTGTTAAGAATGGCTTCCCAGCTTCATAATCTATTGTCGTGATATTTACATATCTGTTTAGAAGAAAAATGGACATCAACAATGAATTTGTTTGGGTTTGTGTAGCTTGTGTAATTTGTTCACTTTCCATTCTAATAGTATGTTACTCAATTTTGTCTGTATATGGTGGATTTTATCCATTGTGCTTTTGGTTCAAATAGTATTCTCAATTTACTATCGTAGCCACTTTTTTTTTTTGCAAAGAATTGATGAATTTTATTTGTTACAACATATATACTTCATTACATATATAATTCCAACACGTTTTTTCGCACTGCAGGTTGAGTCAGAGTACCTCCCCTTGTACACTAATTATGGCTTAGGTCTTACCACATGGAGTCCACTTGCATCTGGAGTTCTGACTGGAAAATATAATTCGGGAAACATTCCACCTGATAGTCGGTTTGCATTAGAAAATTACAAGGTATAACCTTTCTTTAAATTTACAGTTCTGGTTACTGAGGTATCTTTTGTTTTAAAGTTCAATCAAAATTATTTATCAAAAAAAAAAAGAAAGTTCAATCAAAATTTATATATGGACTTCTTAAATTTTACAATTCTGACTTTTGCAGTTTATTGTCAAAGTGCCCTCCTCACTCTTTGTTGTGAGCTTGGTTGTCTCTTAGTTTGTTAAGTTCTTATCATTTCTTATTAGTTAGAGTGATGATGAACATATTCAAACATTCACATTTATTGGCATTGAATTGTTCTTCACATGATGGAATGGACACACAATTATGCATTATTATGGGGGCAAGCATTTATCTGGTGTTGCCCCATTTTTGACATTTCATTTTCTTATGTTAGTTCTTATAGCAGGATTAACCATATACCACTTTAATTGAGTGTTAGTTGTCATTAGTGTTGCTCCATTAAATATTTATTGTGTTGTGTAGGTCTTTGATTCCTTGTATTGGGTAAAGAAGAAAGTCGGGGAAGAATTCACCAACCTCCCTTTTATGTCCTCTATTTATAGGTATTCCTGTCATAGTTCGAGAAAAGACATTGACCTCCCTTGTTAGAGTTGTGGAATATGTGGCATTTCAGGCTTACACAACACTACAACAAGTGGCATACAGAATCACAGCTGTTTGCCCATCATTTCCTCTTTGACCAAATCTAAGTTTGATCACCACCTATCACTACCGACTGCCATGACCATCATCAACACCCTCCATAAACAACCAATCAATGTATACTTACACTGGATTCCACAATGCTGTTATATTCCCAACAGCATCACCACCCTACATTGGTTTGAAAATCACAATCAAACCACTATCTCCACTCATCACTGCCCCATCATCATCTCTGCCCAACTCAGATTCGACTCTGGCCGAGTCCGAGTCTTAGTCCGAGTCGACTTGGCCAAGTCGGGCCAAGTTGACCGAGCTTTGAAATATTGGTCAGGCCAACTCACATGCAAGACTTGTTCATGTTTCTATTGTCTTTTGGGTCGCACAAAGTGCACTCCCGCTGTTGCAGGTGTGACTAAGAGTGTTAAACCACCTTTGCTTGCCCCACTATAGTTGTTAGACCAAGAACCTCAAGCTCAATGTTGTGGCTGCTGCTGCTGCTGCAAGCACCTAACCATTCCCTGAAAGGGGTACCTGGGTTCTGCCTTTTAACCTCGGGAAGTGTAAAGCATAAGAGGTGTATTTTACTTTTAATTACTCTGGAGATATGACTTCTGGATGTTATAAAGCCTATTTGACTAAGCTACGCTCAAAGGCATGGTTTAGGAAATGGTGTTCTATTAACATGACGGGGCGGGGAAGGGTGCTTCTTACTAAATGTGGACGGGATGTGGAGGGGGTCTCCCCCTGCCCTTGCCATTCATGTGCATGAAAATCCTCATTTGATGTGTTTTTATGTTTTTGAGTTATGCTTTAATTTCTTTTTTGAAAATTTCCTTGGTATTTTATTAGTGTTGTATATTTTTTGTGAATTCATTTGAAATATGCGGTATATTTGAAGAAAATGTATACAAATTATTTGTGAGTTTATCTGGTCTGTAAAATGCCTCGTATTTATTGTCCTGATGTTCTGCGAGACTGTGACAACTTTAAGGTGTTGAGTTTTTAGTGGCTCTAAGGTGAAAGTGCTCATGCTTGGCTCCTATTTCATACCATTTATATATATTGGTATTGTGCTTTTGGGTGATCAATAGTACAAAAGGACTGCTGGGTTATATGGAATATCTGGTTCTGGGACCAGACATGATCTATCTGTGTTGAGACTGGTTATCTTCCCTCCATCTCTAAGCTCAAGGATATGGTTTGTTATATGTATGTTGCATATCCAGTACGAGTACTTAACCCATTTTAAACATCCATGTGTCCAATGGTATGGTTTGCTATATGTCATATAGCATATGGAGTAAGATTAGTTAACCCATTTTAAGCATCCATATGTAGCAGAAAAAAAAATGGATATTATCGTATGGAACTCATATCAAAATGGGACTTTTCCCTCTCTTTTTATATATATATGTTAGGTGCATTAGACACACCAAACACTCATACACATTTTGCATTATATTCATAGGATTTAGTCATATATATTGGAAGTGTCCATTTAATGAGGGTTTTTTTGAAGTGGTTGAGAAAGTAAGTATGTGGTATGTGCTCAATGGCGATTAGGCCCGTAGATTATTGGCGAACCATATCTCATGAGTAGAGGCAAGTTTCGGAATGAAAATGATTTGATCATAATATCATATTGGTTTGATACTTTGATTGTAGAGTTGACAACTTCTGTTCCACTCTATATGAAGTAGAAGTGGGTGACTTCCTAGTTATGCTGTAAGTTATATATGGACATGGCTTGACATTGGCGCAATGCCTAATTTTGTTGCGAATTGAAAATAAAAAGGAGCTTTCAGTTGTCCAGAACTAATCTTTACAAGGCAATGAATTAGTTCATGTGAATTTTGACGAAACAATTTTTGATTTTGTTGTGGAGAAATCCTTGATCTTTTTATTCACTAGACTTAAGAGAGGGTATGGGGTGAAGTTTGATCATATCTAAAATCTAGATTATAGAATTGTTCGTTTTCCAGGAGTTATGTGGAAGAGTTGCTAAGCAAGAATGACTTATTGACATCTCTCACGAATTGAACCACAAGTTTGAGCATGTACATGTGGGAGGTCTTGGAAAGACTATTAATGTTTGTCCTGAGCTGCTTGGAAGTTGGAGATAGCTATGACATTAAGGTAGAAAGTTTAACTTTTCTAGAATATCTCAAGGAAGAGTATTCTGTGGATTGTTGGTTCATTGTTTAGTAGAGGGTGGTTTTATTTGTGCTGGTGAGATGCCGATCCTTATTTGGTGGAGAATGCGAATTTATGAGAGAATGGATTTAGTTTCCTTTCTTCAGGAAAAATTTGTGAGACTGTTGATTTGTTACGAGGCTACTTCCTCCTCTGTCCAAGATCGTCCTTCTGCCCAGGGGTTTAGAGTTTACTATTGCTTGAGAGGCCTGCGGGCTTTTTTTTTTTTTTTCGTTTGTGGTGGGCTATTTGTTTCTATGGTGGTGTTATAATGATCACTTCTTGTTTTTCTTTTGAAGGAATCCTTGTCCTTCATATTTTATAAACATTATTGGTTTCTTATTTTCTTGTTTATAAATAAAATTCTTGGCAGGGACCTGTTGGGGTGCCCTTTAATTATGCCCCCCATTTAAATCCTGCTGCTTGAAAGAAAACCAGTCATCATAGCGCAAACTTGGGTCGGGTATCTCATGTTTGTTCTATTCCCAACTATAAATATTTTCTCCAAATTTCCAAATCTCACCGCCCCGACCTAGCCTTCCTGTCTCTTCTCAGGTCCTGAAAGCACCATAGATATAGAACAGATCAGTTGCTGAAGTCAGTCAAATTGTGTAGTTCAAATGGTGCTAACAAATTAAGTGGGTTTCGCTGGAGCTATAAGCAAAATTCGGAATTGCTGGAATCATTTGGAAGTATGTGAGGAACAAAGCCAAGAAAAATAAAACTGATCATTGATACTTAATATTAGAAAAGCATCATAAAAGTAGAGAAAGAAGCCCATGCTTCTTTATGATTTATGAAGATCATATTTATCTATTATATTCCCATAATAAAAAAAAATATTGTTTCCAAATGAAGATGTGGGTGGAAAGATAAATATATGATTTATTGGTTTTAGAAATAACAACAACAACAACAACTAAGCTTTTTCCCAATTACTTGGGGTTGGCTACATGAATCCGATGTTTCCATTCCACCCTATTTAAGGTTATCTCCTCAGTTAATCCACATGCTATCATATCTTTTTTTACTACCTCTACCCATGTTAGCTTTGGTCTTCCTCTTCTCCTAGTATTGTCCTCAATTTGGACTATGTCACTTTTTTCTGACCGGCGCAGTTAAAGGTCTTTTTTGCACATGTCCAAACCATCTTAACCGATTTTCCCTCCCATTTTCTCTAATTGGTGCTACACCAACCTTCTCCCGAATGCGTTCATTTCTAATTCTATCCTTTTTAGTCTTCCCGCACATCCATCTCAACATTCGCATTTATGCGACACTCACTTTATGCAAATGTTGTTGCCTAGCTGCCCAACATTCTGTATAATAAAGTATGGCTGGTCTAATAGCTGTTTGATAAAACTCCCCTTTCAATCGTAAGGGGATACGCCAATCACACAATATACTAGATACACCCCTCCATTTAATCCATCCTGCCTTGATTCTATGATTAACGTCATCTCCAATTTCACCCTTATTTTGAATAACTGAGCCTAGATAGCGAAAATGTTCACTTTTTTATACCCCTTGATTCTCAATTTTCACTACATCCTCATTTGTCCTTCTAGGTTTACTAAAGTTCACTCCATGTATTTAGTTTTATTTCGACTTATCTTAAACCCTTAGTTCTAAAGCTTCTCTCCAAACCTCCAATTTGGCATTAACTCCTCTAGTCTCATCAACTAAAACAATATCATTTGCAAACAACATACACCATGGAATATCATCTTGGATGTGTCTTGTCAGCTCATCCATCACTAAAGCAAAGAGGTATGGACTTAATGCTGACACTTGGTGTAAGCCTACAGTGATTGAGAATTCGCTTGTTTCCCCCACAGGCGTTCTCACTATAGTTACACACCCATCATACATGTCCTTAATTGTGTTGATGTATCCCTTTGTGACTCATTTTTTTTCTAAAACCCTCCATATTAGGTCTCTAGGTACCCTATCATAGGTTTTCTCCAAATCAATAAAAATAATATGGAGATCTCTCTTCTTCTCTTTATATCTTAAAATTACTCTCCTCAACAAGTGAATAGCCTCCATCGTTGACCTACCTGGCATGAATCCAAATTAATTCTCCGACACTTCCAGTCTCTCGTCTTAGGCGTTGTTTAATCACTCTCTCCCAGAGTTTCATAGTGTGACTCATTAATTTAATACCACGATAATTATTGCAACTTTGCACGTCCCTTTTATTTTTATATATAGGTACAAGAAAACTTTGGCGTCACTCATCTGACATCCTCTTAGTTGTTATAATTTTATTAAATATTTTTGTTAACCAAGACAAACCAACTTCTCCTAGACACTTCCACGCCTCTATAGGAATGCCATCGGGTCCTAAAGCCCTCCTCGATTTTATCTTCCTTAAGGCATTCCTAACCTCCCACTCATTGATCTTACGGAAAAATATAATATCTCTATCATCTTCCTCCACGCCTAAATTTCTTATATGGTTTTCATTTAGCAATTTTTCAAAAAAAGTTTTCCATCTTTCTTTAATTTCATCCTCCTTTACTAAAACCCGTGAATCTTCACTCTTAATACATTTAATATGGCTAAAATCTCTAGTTTTCCTCTCCCTTAGCTTGGCAAGATTATATATATTCTTCTCTCCTTTTGTACCTAGTTTAGAATAGAAATCGTCATATGTTCTATGTTTTGTCTCACTTACAACTTTCTTAACTTCTTTATTTGTTTCTTTCTATTTGTTAAAGGTTTCACTATTCCTAGTTTTTTCCAAATATTATAGCATTCCCGTTTTGTTTTTACGATTTTTTGAACATCTTCATTCCACCACCAAGTTTCTTTAAATGCCGGTCCCGTTCCTTTTGATTCTCCTAGAACTTCTTTTGCCACTCTTTTTATATATGTAGTCATCTTATTCCACATTAAGTTTGCTTCATCTTCTCCATTCCACAATGCTTCTTTTAACATATTAACTTTAAACAAATTCATTTTCTCCCCTCATAAATTCCACCACCTAGTCCTTGGGTTTATAGTTCTTTTTCTCATTTTTGGTTGCCCTTTTATACATAAATCTAGGACAAGAAGCCTATGTTGTGAGGTTACATTCTCTTTGGAAATAACCTTACAATCTTTGCATGCTAGTCTATCCACCTTTTTAGTTAAAAAGAAATCAATTTGGCTTACATTTGAACCACTTTTAAAGGTTATTAAGTGTTCATTTCTCTTTATAGAAAATGTGTTCCTAATTATAAGGTCGTATGCTACAGCAAAATCTAAGATAGTCTCCCCGGCATGATTTCTATCTCCATCAATTGAAGGCAAAGTTGACACATCAAGGCAGTGGTTGTGAAATGCACAGCAATAGAGAGATAAGAGCACGAGAGTGAAGAAAACTTTAGCAATGATTTACACTGAAAGGGAAATTGAGGCATCATTAGTAGATCAAGGGGTGAACCCAGTATTTTTGGTAAGCCCTTTTCTTTTATTTTTTTCCAAACTGATTTTACGCTTCTAATGCCTCCCTGAATGTGCGCTAATCTGACTATATGGGTCCGTGCCCTTTTCTTGTTTCATAAATCTGTGAATTGGTCAGGAATCGCTGTCGATTTTGATGCTCTAGGTGCATTTGATTCTTGTCCACCCCATTTATGTGTTAACCATGAACCTATTCAATAATGATTTTGAAAACTTTTTAGACTTGGCAAGCTAGAGGGTTTGATTCAAGACTATCACAATATATACTAAGCTAATGTCCGCTAATGCCACATCAATTATGTTGTTAGTTTCTTCCTGCTGCTATTTATTGCAAGTTACTTGCAAACATACTACACACATTCAAACAATACAAACACTAAAACAATATATATATATATATTAAGGCACAAAATGGGTTAGGGTTGACTTGAGATCCAATTCAAGCTAGATTTATTTTATTGGGTTAGGATTTTAATTTTCAATTAATTATTATTTTTATTACTGTAAGTCACACGCATTCACACATAATTTTCCCTTATGGGAGGCCTAAACTCTCATTTTGAATTTTCTTTAGAAGATTTATCAAGGATCTGGCTTGGGTTTGAGTGTGATTTGACATGAAATTGGGTTTGAGTGTGATTTGCACACTTTTGCTCCCATTCTTACTCCACATGTGGGCCAATCCCCTTCCATTAGTGGGGGTTAAGTGTGAAGGGCATGTTCGAGTCACTTTTGTATGTAGGAAGGAGCCAAATTTTCCATTATGGAGATATCTGTTACTTTGGATTCTCTATTTACCCCTGAGGTACTGGTACGGTATATGTTTCTACAAGGTAATGGAAAAGTTCAATTTGATGAAAGAGATGGGTTTCCTACTTCACATGGAGAGAGAGAGAGAGAGAGAGTTATGCTCTTCATGTTTAAGAAAATAGTAACATTATGACCCCTCCAAAGATCTCTCGTCTCTTTCTTCCTTTAAGGATAAACCTCTTGCACTGATATTGTATACTTGTAGACGGTGCTTTTAAGTATTGGCATGACATCAAAATGAAGTATGTGTGATTAGGGGTTTGAATCTCATCATATATTTGAAAAACTCAACATTCTTAGAGAGCGAGGAAAGAAGAACTAGCAGTTCTATAGTTAGAGTCTCTTTAAGTTGATTCAAATTTTCTTGTAAGGAAATTTTTTTTTGGGTTGAATTCCCCTGAAATCTGTTTCCATCTCGACTCTTTGTCCTATTCCATCACCTAGTAGATTGCAAATAATTCTGAAAGTTCATGACGTCATGGGTGATCACACGTTAGCCCAGCTGTATAGCACCACTTCAATGTGAAATCGTCTTGGTCAATTAGCATTTTGCTTCCTTAGAGCTCTTCAGAATTCTATTTCATTCAGACAGCTGTTATATTTTATCGGCTCTGTGGGGGAGTATTATTTATGAGCAAGTTAGGTTGAATGGAGGAATTATTTTGGAATAGGATTTATGACTTTATTCTGCTTTCTCAGTTCAGCTTAATATTATACTTTGAAATAGTTTGAACTTTATTCTCTAACGTTTCTAGTGCTGATCAGCGCCACTGTATTATAAAATCTTGCCCTTTAATGTTGAATTGAATTCTGACATTATTTCTTGTAGAATCTTGCTAGCAGATCACTAGTGGATGATGTTCTGAAAAAAGTTAATGGATTAAAACCAATTGCTGACGAACTGGGGGTGCCTTTATCTCAACTTGCCATTGCTTGGTGTGCAGCAAATCCTAATGTCTCATCTGTTATTACTGGTGCCACCAAGGAGGCTCAGGTCAGTTTTAACTCAACACAACACATTTGGTTTGAATTTTGTTTAATTTCCCGGTAAAGTTTTCTCTTTTTGGATCACATACATTTGGCTGTGACCTCTTCTCGTTGCTTTCAGTTATTTTTTCATTTGTTTGTCACAAAAAGAAAACATAATGTTTTAATTACATGATGTGGAATCCAGGAAATATTTGGTTTTGTTACTTTACTCCCTCGTGTGCAGTATCATAAAACAAAAAATATATCCTTCTTTTACTCATAAAAAATAAATATTGTGATGTCTCACAGTCTTGGGGTAGAAGTGGTTGGCACTAATAAGGGAGGATGCCTCCTGCCTGTGTAGATGTCTTTTGAAAATCGTGGGCGCATTTGTGTAGTGCAAAGCAGACAATATTTGCACGTGGGGCGGGTCCTGATACATGGTATCGGGGCCAATCCCCAACCGGAATATGAAGAAGTGTGCACAAGCTCATGAGAGATATACATGTCACTTTAGTGTGATTTTGATGTCTCTTTGTACGAAGCTGCCACCAACCAATTATTCGACTGTTTTCTCCCCTTTATTCCCCTTGCTGTTGTTCGAATCTCCCATTAAAGGCCGTGTTTTTTTTATAATGCAGATTCAAGAGAATATGAAGGCCGTCAATGTCATTCCGTTGTTGACACCTCCTGTGATGGAGAAGATTGATGCTGTCGTTCAAAGCAAACCAAAGCGTCCTGATTCGTATAGGTAAACAGGGGATGTAATTCCATTGTTACCCTGCAGTCTCTGTGGCCAATTTGTACCACAATGCAGGAAGAACACATTTCATTTGTTTTCAAATGGTGTCTTTGATGGCTATTTATTGTCTGCGTCATTTGGACTTTTGCCCCTGAAATTTGGCTGGATGTTTCGAAAATTTTCGTCTTCTTTTTATTGGGAGGTTGCTGTGGTTCCAATGCAGTGACTAATTGTCCACAATGTTCATTTTGAGGTCAAATATTGCCCTATAGTTGAAGTCATAGAAGTGTTATGTGATTTGGTTTGTATTTCTTCATCTCTTTTCTTTCTATAGTAGTATAGTCTTTTTCTTTTGAATGATTTTTTGGTATAAAGAAACCAACAATGAAAAAAGAAAAATATGGAATATCTATATATATATATATATATATATATATATATATATATATAGACACTACATTTTGTTCCACCTCCTATTTTTGGCTATTTTTCAATAGTTCGAACTTCTTAAATTTCATCAATCACCCCAATTATGGATTCCAAAGACTATTCAGTCCGAAGGTGAAATTCTATCATTTCAAGTTGATTTCACCATTTGATTGTGAAATGAACCTAAATCGGGCCTGATTAAGGTTTCAGGTAGCCTAATTTAGATTATGGTCGTCATCAAGGAGTCTCAATGACTTCAAATCCACCCCAAAAGTGAAATTCAAGCATGTTCCAAATATTTATACCGAAAATTGATCTCAAAGCAAGCCTCAATTAGGATTCTAAAATCCCATTTTGAATTTCAGTTAACTTTGGAGGGTCATAATCTCTTATCAAACACAATAAAAGGGCTCAAACATCATCTTGGATCATAATAATCTGTCTAATTGCACCATTTGATTCAAGCTGAGCTACTCGATTAGGCCATTTCCGAGAGATTGCAAAATTAGAATTTATTAATCAACATCACCCATTCCTAATTTTTTTAATCTCAATATTCAGATCATCAAATTTTCAAATTGACACTTTCATGGTGAAAATCATGTCATTTTACTTGGGAGTCCTCAAAATTTCCTCTCAATTGGCTACTTTCACCATTGGATTGCGTAGGAGTCACTGTAGCCATTCGATTGTGGGCGCCAATTTCCAAATTTTCAAATTATCATATTGATATTATCAAAACCTAAAATTGATGATTCCATGATAAAATTAGAACCATCTTATTCAACATTCTCAAAATTACACTTAAATCGAGTAAGTTTCACCATTTGATCCGAAAAAAAAGTTCGTAGGATTGTCTGATGGGGACTGATTATGAAAAAGAATTCTAAAATGATTCAAGCTAGCACAAAAATTGTAAAGTGTGCAAAATGCTGCACCTTGAGGTGTGACACATTGGATTGCAGCCCGCAGATGGGAATGAGATTGCCCCATCTCAAGATGCGTCAATCTCAATAAAACATTCAAAATTATGTTGTTTTGACTTTACTAACCCAAAACTACAATAAATAGCTATTTCCTCCCCCAGATTTCTAACTTACATACAATTAACCTCTTTTTTTTTTTAATCTGAAAAGGTTGTTGACTTCCAAATAGTCTTCAAGCCTCCTCCACTCAAGTTCAAGACATCCAAGCCAACCCCCCTTCTCTCCCAAAATCAATATACAATCTTCTATTGAAGACCAAAGAGAAGGAGAAGGCTGCACTTTTAAAGAAGCAGCTTCCAAACCTTTGAAGATACAAGTTGAATCAAGCAAAGGATTCTAATATTGTTTAAGAAGACTAAAGGTAAGAATTTTAAAACTACTCCTTTTCTTCATTCTATCTTCTGTAGATGCATTTGTAACAACAATGCATATTAGTGAACTTTTATTCACTACTATATTCAAATATGATATTTCAGCTACACGCAATCGTTCGGAAATCACGTGCATCATTTAAAAAGTTCAGACTTCATTTTTGATAAGTCTCAAGTAAGTCTTGCTAGGTGATCGATCTAGTCCATGTGGACTATACATTAATAAATTTTGCATTTTATATGTTTTTTTTGTGAAAAATGATTTTGCCCATTTAATCAAGCTAATCGATATAGTAAGATTTGAGAGGGATAGATGGTAGAATCAAGTAGTACTGGACGTTTTAAACCATTATGCCATCCAATATCTAAACTTTCAAAAATAGTTTGGTTGGAAAAATATAATATAAAATAAAATAAAATTGTGAATGATGCTGGCAATAATATATTCAAACTCATTCAGTTTGCTTAAAAAAAAGAAAACCAAAGCAACCACTTGCCTGATTACTGTACTGGAATTTGAAAAAGGTACATAGGAACTAGTTTGGCGTAAAGTAAGAAAGAACCGAAAATATAGTTTGTATGAGCGTCAGCACAAGTAAAAGGAGAGCGGCACAAATTGAAATGATTCTCCAAGGGCTGTTGAAATAATTCCGATTTAACTTTGCCAGCCATGTGTTCCGACGGCTCCTACAGTGCTTATTCACTTCCTTGAAAACTTTTTGGTAACTGATCTGACTTGCGTGAGAGAGGCTGACATTAGAGCCAAGCTTGTTAAACATGGCAGAAACTGCTCCATCGTGACCTAAAAGATTTTCAATAACTCCATAATGGCGAAGATTTTCAACATCCTTTGCAGAATTGATAAGGCTATCCATGAAATAAGCATAATTAGTGACAACTCTGGGATAATTAAATGGACGACGTTGCTCGTATGCAATTTGATTTCTGAAGATAGTCTCTGTATAATCTTCAATCCGCAGAAGTGGAATTTTAAGGACACCTTTTTTGAACTTTATATCAAACAAGGGGGTACCATCCTCAGCCTTCTCGAACTTAATCCCAGCATCTCGGAGCTCCGTGGTACATTTCATGCATTCCCACCGAACTTCATCTTCATATCTTTTGCTTTTCTTTTTTCCCAGGAAGTTAAAGCATCTCTGCAAAAAACCTTTATCTTCACTTATTTCAGATGTCTCTTCAAAGATTTCCTTAAAAACAACTTCATTTCTGTCAGGCACCATTTCATTAGATGGACACCATCTACTGTGTATGAGGCCTAATAGATGATCAACTTTATCAAGTGAGATTCCTTCAGAAGTTCTTGATGTACTTTGACTTGGTAATATCATTAGTAAAAAGTTCAGGGCTAGGCCAATGATTTGGTTGGGTGGATTTGAATCCCTTGTCATGTCGAATAACTTGGCAAGAATAAAGAATGGAACTTGATTTTCAAATAACACCAAGTCATATTTTAAAACATCACTAATTTGATCCAATTGGAAAATAGTATCATCCTGCTTAATCAATTCTGGGAACCAAAACTTGCGAAACAACTCAATGATGAAGAAGCCATCAAAGAGCATCATTTTCACAAACTCATCCTTATTCAGACCGATCGATTCTCCATAACATTGGCGTGCTCTTTCTTCCAATTCTCTCAAGGCAACAATGTATCTATTCACACTTGACTCGTTTCTTCGTTGAAGAAGCTGTTGCAGGTAACGACATTTGTGCCCTTCCATTATTTGCAACTTCTCTTTACCATGGTGGTAAGGACCAATTGCCAGCATTTTTGGTTCATAAGCTTTCTCATTTTGATCGCGTACTTCATCACTCACCCTAAAGATATAGGGCACGTAGGGTGTATAAGATAAAGAAGAAAGCGTTTCGTCAATGGAAATTGAGAGATGATCAACTTCTGTTTCAGACATCTTTTATCATCCAGAAATTGTATATTCTGTATCAAAGAAGTCACCAATTACTTCAATAGAATTGACATAACCATTTATTTATTAATTATTTTTTTTATCACCAATGTGAAATACAAACAATAGAATAGTTTAGCAAGCTTAGCATCAACACATCTCTCTCTCTCTCTCTAAAAATCACTTCTACTGTTGATACTTGTAAAATTTGAAGGGCAGAGAAGAATTAGGCAAATGGGGTTGTTTTGGGGATTCTGCTAAACTTCTTTTGTTAGGATTTATACTGCAATAGACTATTCAGTTACGTAATAGGGTTACACCGGATTACCAAAATCAAATTTGGTAATCCACGTGACATTAAGTAGTTTTAAGAGCGAGAAAACAGCTACAGAGAAACAGGAGGGGATATATATATATATATATATATATATATATCAGTCACATTAATAAGGCAATTCTTTATGATTGGTGCAATGAAGCGGTAGGAAATCTGGAAGCTACAATTCATCCAGGCACATTACCACTTCTGCACTCGCTATTCATAACACCTCTCATAGCTTTTTGATTTTAAAAAACTGTGAAATGTCTAGTCTTATTAGTTAATTATTTTTGATATAAAAATTACAAAATATCAAAAAGTCAATAATTATTACGCAACTCATTAACTCTTGCACTACATAAATTTAAGGTATATTTCACTGACACTCATGAAATTTACCCTTATAATACCCTCCTATACTCCTGAGATTTTTTCATATTACACCCAAAATACAACTCGGGAAAAATTTGACAAAAACATCCCATGTTAGGTTTTCCTTTAAAAAAACTATGAAATGTATTGTTCTTTATTATTTAATTATTTTTAATATAAAAATTACAAAATAACCAAAAAGTCCATAATTATTACACTAACTCATTAATTCAGTCACCCACTAGATTCTCTCTCACTCTACCCTTCACCTTCTTCTTTTTTCTCTTCACCACCACCACCTGCATTATCAACTTCTTCCTCATCCAGTGAATAGGTCTCATCACATATCCAATCACCTTTAAACGCATCACACTCACCACCCTTTTCACTCAAGAACTCAACTCTTCGATCCTCATCAGACCCATCAAATTTCAACCACAAAACCTCTGAGATTGTATTGAAAATTGAAAACCTTTAGCAACAGCTCTGTAATCCAAGTAAAAGAAATAGAAAATAACACATACTGTCACAAAAAAAAAGCCAATAATGCCCAAAGAAGGCCCAAACAGTCTCAAACGCTAGAATTTTTTGAAAACAACCATAAAACGCTAGACATTAGGACTCAGAAGTAGTATTGGTTTATATTAGAGAGAGAAGCAGGGAAGGAAAGGAGAAGAAATTAATATAGAGATGTAGAGTGGAAGCAAAACAGCATTCATAGCGAATCTGTTTGAATCATTTTTTTCTGGCTTCTTTACTTGGTGAATGAGTAACGTTTATATTTTGAGAGTACGTTGATATGACACAGAAAGAGATGGGTGTCAAGAAAGCAAAGTAGCATTAATGGGAAAGAACTATACACTTTGTTATGCTTTTAGAGAGAGAGAGAGTGGAGAGAGAGAGAGAGAGGAATTGGTTGACTAGTGGAATGATGAACTGTATTTGTGGGTAATGGGTATGCTACTGCTATTGAGCATTCAATTTCAAAATCTGAAAGAATCTGGAAATGAGGCATGGGTGATTGATTATAATGTACGTGCAAGTCCATCTAGAGAGAGAAAGTGACTCTCAATCTCGCTCTAGAAATCGTGGTAAGTTGACTCGTGGTCGTGGACTCGTCGTTCGGGGCCAAATAGAAATGGTCAAGAAAAAAAAGTTTTGGTAACCGACAAAACTAATTAACCTCACATTTACTAATTTTTATCATTAGTTAATGGTTAATCCAATGTTGAAACTAGCAGTTACTTCTTGAAATAACTGGGGTTGTGCACGATAGTTGTGGCAGTTCACGGCATGACAGTCGTGAGTGGTGAGTCTACTCTGTGGCATGACAGTAGTCTTGGTGTGGTGTCAATAGGGGTGATTATGACAGCTGGGTTGTGCGTGTGCACGCGTACACACACATATATATATATATGTATATATCAAAGTCGGTTAGTTCATTTCTGTTACAGGGGAGGTCATTGTAACAAAATTAATTAGTTTGATATCTGGTATAATTAGGCCAAATCTCAGGGAAGATCAGTGTAATTTATCCTTAAATTAACCTTATAGTTAGTAATTTAAATACTAGCTAGAAGAAGGCTAGTAGAATATATATCAAGTTCATTTGACAAACATAAACGATTTATTATAAACAAATCAGTAATTAAACAATGATAAACCATCATTAATTTACATTAAATTAAGATTTAGATAATAATTAGTATCAGTAGCAAGTTGCTGGTCACTTAACCAACCCAAACCTGTACATAAACTTACATGTCAACAATATGGAAACTAAGGGTAGCTAAACTTAGCTCTTCTTTTCCTTTCTAACATTCATGCATAAAGAAATGCTATGTTGAAGGCACTACCATAATGAGCTCAAAGTTTTCATTCATTAGATCCACCGACTAACGTTGATTGATCCAATGAATGAGACAAGAGTTCACACTTCACACTAAGAACGGCCTCATAATCGACTCCTTTACCCAACACTTGCTCTCTTCCATTTTGTTTCTATCCTCATGTGTACGTGTGTATGTGAGAGATAGAAGAGAGAGAGAGAGAGAGAGAGTGCATACCAGCTGAGAATGCTTGTCTCAGTTCAATGTTGTGTTGGATACAGCCTACACATTCTGCCACGCCACTTTGTCACAGTAGCACAAGCTACGTACCAAACAATATAGTTGTCAAAGAACATAAAAGGCCCACTCTGCACAACATTGTGGATGATCAAATAGGGCACAAAAGAAGATGGTTGCAGTATATGTTTTGAATCCCATGCTTTCTCATCTTATATAATAATTCATTGAAGGATACATTGCACCTAATTCATTTTCATGGATAGAGCAGGGCCAAGTAGGAGCGGCCTCCTCCACTTGTTTTTTTGGGTAATTTTTTTTTTTCAGCCTGTTTAATCTCTCTAAACTTGTTTATTATTCTCTAATCTATTAATTTTTTATTGGTATGCCCGACTTCTTAGATATGGGTTGTTGACAAAATTTCAAAATTTGTCTTTATCATCTTGGTTTATCAAAAAAAAAATCTATGATTAATCCTATCAAATTTATAAGTTCACAGTTTTTATTTATCTTTATAAATTAGAAAAATTAAGTGTATCAGTGAAGTTGCTTTTAATATTTTATCGTGATAACAATTAAAGTGAAAGTATTTTTTAAAAAAATTAATTTAAATGAAAACATGGACAATAAGAATATCAATTAATGTTAAAAAAAATTGTTGCTTATGGTATTTAAATTTTTCTTTCTCTTATTGCCATTCAAGCCCATTTCTTCCTAATAATTTTAGGACACTGACACTGTTTGTCATCAATAATTGTGATTTGTGAGTGCCTAACGCTATTGACAGCATCATGCATTGTTAGTAGCATCACTTAGATGATATTTTAGATAGGAGTGACAAATTGGACGGATTTGGACTGGGTTGAATATGGGAATATGGATCGAGTCGATCCGTAAGTTTATATTTGATCCGACTATACACGACAATGACAAACCTGATGTTTAATGCACCACAACAATGACCTCTTTAAAATTTATGTATGTATCATGTATATTAAACAATCAAATTATATATGAACTTTTGCATAATTGTCTTGTTTTGAATCTCAACCTTGACACATTTATATGATATATTTACAGACTACGCTATATTATATACTACTTAAAACTTAGAAGTAGTTAATTTAATCACATAATAATATAATTTTTATAAGTCTCTTTTTAAATCAAACAAACTTTCAGAATTTTTATTTAAGTAAAACTAAGATTTTCTTTGATTTTTAATTTAATTAAACATATCTTTCATAAAAAAAGAAAAAAAAATCAATTAAAGATTATGGTTTATTGTAGAGATTGGTTTACTTTCAAATTAATATTTTCTCTCAAATACTTTGATATAAAATTTTCTTCCAATTCAAATACTTTTAGATTAATAAGATGAGAATTGTAAATGTTTAGATCAGTTCTATGCTGGCTAAATCTCATTTGTGAATAGATTTTATCTTTGCATATAGTGAACAGAGAGTTCTCATTTGTGAATCTTTAACCCTTCTTTTTTTTGTACAGAGAGGAGTGCTCTTCTCCTGTTTGAAATGAAGAAGCAAAACTTAGAAAATATTCTAATGCATCTTCAGTGCCAGATCGATGAGAGAGGGTGGAATCAAAAAGAGAGAAAGGGGAAGAGAGAGAGAGAGAGAGAGGTGGGATCAAAGAGAGAGAAAAGTGGGACAGAGGAGAGAGAAATTGAATTGAATAGAAGAATTAAACTTTAGTCCACGTTTTATTCTATTATTGAAATATAAATTGAATATGAGTATCCATATTTAATTCAAATAACTTATCAATCAATTAATTTATATTTATCCAATTCATTTTTTACTCGCATAAAAAAAAAAAAAAGTCAGTACAGCCCACGTGCTTGATTTGATACTTTTTCTTCGTTTGTTTGTTTTTTATTTTATTCTATTTTACTCTAACAACCCTATTTTTGTTTCTTCCTTCCAAACTGTGGCAGCTAAAGCAAGTATTTTGGACTTGGGACAGCTAGACTATACTTTCCAATCAACAACATGGTACTCCGTATTTATTATGACGCAGTCTCTTGCATTTGTAATTAAATCTACAACATGCATGCATGAACCCATAAAAGCAGCGGAAGCAGTATTTTTTCTTCAATTAATTATTTTGATTTCAGAAATAGACAGGTCCTTGATGGAAATTTTAATATAAATTTTTTTTTTGATGCACGCTAGGTCTTCAGAAAGCACGAGAGGTCCCGATCGACAAAGGAATGAGGGACCGGTTTGAGCAACCATTCATTAGGCGCCAATAAAAAGTAAAACAAGTGAACTCATAAAATAAAAGGTGGGCCCTCTTCAAGTGAGGTTTTAGACCCACTCACAAATGAAAGGTGAGCTAGGCTTTCACATTGGCAGGTTGAGAAGCCCGAATCTAGCCCAAGTGGCCCATAATAAGGAATGACCATATCTATTTTTGACTTGGTGAATATGGATAGGTTGGCAGGTTTGCACCCAATTTGTCACCCCTAATTTTAGATTATTGGAGCTAATGGTTAGTTGTCATGTGTGATATTTTATATTATTGGAGCCAATAACGTAGGATGGACGGCAGCACTTTCTTTCTTTTATTTATGGAGTTTGGAATGGATAATGCTTGGGTCCAACCTTTGACCTGTTTTGAAAAATTATATAATAGTAAAAAAAAAAATAGATCTATTTTTAATAGCTTAGGATAAGCTAACAACGGCTCCTTCTAATTTGAAGTTCCTCGTGTTGTTTGATTATTATTTTTGACAGAAAAAGGATAATCCAAAGGTTAAGATTTTTATTTGTAGAGATAAGTCGATGAGTGTAGTCCATCACATTGTGCAAGATAATTTCAATTGAATAAGATACATATATACATACATAAAATTGCTTTTGATATTAATACTTAGCTATGTAGTTGCACCAAAACTTTTGAAATAATCAAATTTGTCAAGTTGTTATGAAGAGTTACGTTATTCTTCATGAAAAATTTAGTATTTAAAATTTAAGAATGTTTAAGTGCTTTAGATACAATAGCAATGGATCTTACAGAAGAGAGAGAGAGAGAGAGAGAGAGAGTAGTATTTTAGGGTTTGGACTTTGGTGTTAGAACATGATGGAAGTTGAGAGTTCAAGCAAGAGAGATATTTTGTCCTCTTGTAATATAGTTTATTTTTTTCATAACTAGATTTGAACAAAATATCCAAAAATGGTCACTTGATAGCATCTGACATACCACTTGTAGTCTTAGTGGTTCTTCCTTACCTTTCAAAGTAGAAGGGGTTGGTTTAAAGTTTCTATAGGGCAAAAGTGAGTGTGTGAGTTTCTTGCTATAGTAAAAAAAATAAAAATAAATAATAGCATCTAACTTTTAAGTATGTTGTCTATTTTTCATTTTTGTACTTTATACTAGTAGTCAATTGCAGAGTAATTTTATTTGGCCTTGGTCAAACTTTAAATTTTTCGTAATTTATTATATTGCTGCAACTATTTATAAGAATTGTCCTTCCTAAGTCATTATTCTAATCCTAAGATGGGAGAATTTAAATGCTTTAGGATCTTGATGACGCTTATGTTCAGAATATTATTGATGGCTCTTAGTTTATTCTATGTTCTATGACTCTGCCTTCTCATCAAGGTTCCTTTTCTTTTTAGTTTTGTCTATGGGGAAAATACAAAGAAAAAGAAGACTTGAGATAGTTCACTATCTTTGGCAAACTTGGTTTTCCCACCTGTTGAATTCTTGGGGAGTTTAATTCTATCATTTTTTTATTGAGAGATTCGAAGTTTTTGATAAGTCATTCAAAATTGTTTAAACCCTGTAATGGTAGGAGCCTTGGACACTAGGCTAGTCCTTTGAATGAAGCCTCATCGCAACAATAAAATTGCTCCATTATGACATGAAAGAACTATTTTGGGATGTTCTTGAGGTAAACTATGAAATAACTATTAAAATTTCAAATGCTCACAAGTAGGTTTGAGATGATTGGAAAAAAATGAAAGTTTTAATGAGTTTTATTCTAAAGCCAATGCCATTGAGAATTTTAGCTTCAACCTAAGAGATTTCAAAAATAAAATTGTTAGAAAGATTTTCACATCACTGCTGTAGTAACCTTTGTGGATGGGTGTGAGTGGGCAGGTGTAGAGACGAACACTGGGCTGAGCTACCACACTAACAGGGTACAGGGTGCTCAATCTCACATTGCCTGGGTGTGGAGAAAAGGATGTGCTTATATGTAGTGTATTCTCTTCAAATGGTATGAGGCCTTGTGGACGGGTGTGAGTAGGCGGGTGCGAAGACAGACACTGAGCTGAACTGCCACACTGACAGAGTATAGGGTGCTCAATCCCACATCGCCTGGGTGTGAAAAAGGGGATACGCATCAACAAGCCCACATTATCACTTTACTTTATCGTAATTTACCTTTTATATATTGTTTGTCAATTTCAATATTTCAATTCAAGTACTTCAGTTTCAGTTTTTCAATGCCCTTTACATTCTCGCACTGTTTTCAATTACTTAGTTCTAATACTTAGAAAGTCCTTTTTGTTAAAGCAATTTCAAACCCCGTAAGGGAATCTTGATTTCCACTCTTCTTCAATTGCCTGACCTTCTTGGCCATATTGGCCAAAACAAAATGGATCATTTTGTTTGACCTCATTCCTTTAAGTCTCTTCCAGACTCTGGCACATCTATACTCAAAAATAGATATCGGACGACAGATTTATCATCGAACAATCTCCTAGTTTTGTAGGATGTTATTAGGAAAAGAATAAAAATATACTAAACCTATTGTATAATTTTACAATTGTTTTGACAATCAAATCTACAACATATTAGTGTTTGTGAGTATAGGTTATATTATTTTGCCATAAATAAATATTACATGTATGGATTCTCTGCTGTAGTGAGTTGTAAATTTTGAACGCAATTAAATCTAGTTTCAACATATTAAATCTTATTGGAATTAATCTGTTAAAATTAGATTTAATTGTGTTGAGCCCACCTACAGCATGATGTATGCACCGCATATGATCCTAACTTATATTACGCTTAATATTGATTGTATAATATATGCAATTATCAAATTGTAGATTACAAATCTGACATTTATAAGATATTTTATTAAACAAAATATATTTGTTTTATAATAGACCTATGGGTATTTTGTTCGTTATAGAATTTTATTATCAACCTCCCTCTATCTTTTCCACATAATTCTTGCTAGAATGTTAAAACATCTTACTTGTTTTCACTTCAAGGTTTAAGCTTCCGGTTACTCTGGTTTTCCATGTTTATTCACAAATTTGATGCATCTATGTCTAGAAGGGACTTAAATTCTCTCCCGAACAACATACATTAAAACTCCTATAAAATAACATTCTTAGGACCAAGAGAAATTATTATCTTAGTAAAATTATTGATTTCTTGATAAATGAATAACTTATTAATTTATTGAATGAATATTTATTAATCTACAGAGAGTATTATGCTTCTACTACTTCTACATATATGACTTATAAATCAAAAAATAATGGATGATGTCAAAAGTTAATACATAAAAGCCCAAGAAACTCAAAACAAGAAGTGATAGTTATTAATTGTATAAGATAGAAAGATTCTTAAAAGGAAGTGATGTAATGCCAAAACTTAATGCCCTAGATGATAGTTGTGTTTAACCAAGTATTTTTTCAAAAGAGGTTTTTCAATCAGTAGTAGTGTAATACCCCGTTCCAACACATGGTATGATATTGTCTGCTTTGGGCCTGAGCCCGCACGGTTTTGCTCTTGGGTTTTATCCCAAAAGGCCTCATACCGTTTGAAGAGAACATACTACATATAAGCACATCCCCTTCTCCACACCCAGGCAATGTAGGATTGAGACTGTAATACCCCGCTCCAACACATGGTATGATATTGTCCGCTTTGGGCTTTTTGCTCTTAGGTTTTACCCCAAAAGGCCTCATACCATTTGAAGAGAACATACTACATATAAGCACATCCCCTTCTCCACACCCAGTCGATGTGGGATTGAGCACCCTGTACCCTGTCAATGTGGTAGCTCAGCCCAGTGTCTGTCTTTGCACCCTCCCACTCACACCCGTCCACAAGGGTTGCTACAATCCGCCCCCCTACGAGGCCCGACGTCCTCGTCGGCACATTTCCGGTTGGGTTCAGACTCTGATACCAACTGTAATACCTCGCTCCAACACATGGTATGATATTGTCCGCTTTGGTCCTGAGCCCGCACGATTTTGTTCTTGGATTTTACCCCAAAAGGCCTCATACTATTTGAAGAGAACATATTACATATAAGCACATCCCCTTCTCCACACCCAGGCGATGTGGGATTAAGCACCCTGTACCCTGTCAGTGTGGTAGCTCAGCCCAGTGTCTATCTTTGCACCCGCCCACTCACACTCGTCCACAAGGGTTACTACAAATAGCCTTGAATAACTATTTGTTTCAACATGAAAAAAATATACCAAATGTGATATATGTGATGAAGCAAAAATTCACCCCGAACTGGTCAAACGCCAACCTGTAAAAAAGGACAAGAGAAGAGTAATCGAAAGGCGCGGTGCCGGCCGACTACGCTCCGACAATCAAGTCAGAAATCGGAAGGGCTTTTAAAGCTGTAAAGAAACTTAGATGGTATTAACTGTGTATCCAGTATATGGACCGTTTTTGTATTTATAGCGGTTAAGTGAGACTGTGTCATAGTAGGAGACTGGCTCCTGGAGATCTGGGGATAGAGAAGTCCTGGTTAAAATAGACTTCCGATCCACATCATCTTGAACCAACCTTCATGTTACACGTTTCACAATTCTAGTCAAATACTCTATCAGATGCCCCCTGTTTATGAGGGTTACTTGTCGGGCCTTATGAACACTTTGGCTGGTCTGCTAGGCTTTATCTTGGCTTGTGAATTTTAAACATAATATATATATATATTTTGCGTGGGCCCGGCCTGGGGCGCCTGGTTGGGCAGTGCAGCACCCTGCCTTGGCTAGGGCACGGCGCTGTGGGCCCGGCCTGGGCTGGGTGGTGTGGGCTGCTCGGTCCGATGGGCCAAACTTGGGCCGGGCGCCTGGGTCACCCGGCTTTGGCCGAGTGCGGCTTTGACCGTGCTCAAGATGGGCCAGTTTCTTCTTGGAATCGACTTTTGGTCGGTATATAAGAACCCGATTTATATATATATATAAAATGATTGTCACATTGAAGAATCGAACCTCAGCTAATAAGCTCTGATGGTCTCACCCTAACTATCATGCCAATGACTCACTTGGTTAATAAACTCTAATTAATAAACTTAATAGCACGGCTCTTGATAAAGCCATGTGACCACCTTGGTGGGACTTACCTGCCTTATGCTAAAATATTTTTTAACAGGTTGTGCCCCCGTAGGGCTGTTAAACAATGTTCTCGAAATTCGTTCTCCCACCTTTTTGATTAAAGACTATCTTTGGAGGTGTATTCCCGTAGGGTGGCCCTCGTAGGGCTGTTAAACAATGTTCTTGGGATTCATCCATCCCACCTTTTTCATTAAAGGCCCTCGACCTTGGAGGTGTATCCCCGTAGGGTGGCCCTCGTAGGGCTGGGCCCTTGTAGGGCTGTGACCCCGTAGGGCTGGGCTCCCGTAGGGCTGTTAAACAATGTTCTCGGGATTCATCCATCCCGCTTTTTTCAATAAAGGCCCTTCTTGGAGGTGTATCCCCGTAAGGTGGCCCTCGTAGGGCTGTGCCCTTGTAGGTTTGTGCCCTCGTAGAGCTGTGGCCCTAGTAGGGCTGTGACCTTCGTAGGACTGTGCCCCCGTAGGGGTGGGCCCTTGTAGGGCTGTGACCCCGTAGGACTGTTAAACAATGTTCTCGGGATTCATCCATCTCTCCTTTTTCATTAAAGGCCCTCCTTTAAGGTGTATCCCCGTAGGGTGTCCCTCGTAGGACTATGCCCTCGTAGGGTTCTGGCCCTCATAGGGCTGTACCCCAGTAGGGGTGGGCCTTTGTAGGGCGTTCTCAGGATTTATCCATCCCGCCTTTTTCATTAAAGGCCCTTCTTGGAGGAGTATCCCGGTAGGGTGGCCCTCATGGGGCTATGTACTTACTTTTTGTTTTAGTTATAATAACAAGTTTTGAAACAAAAAGGATTGCTATTGATTTTTGATTAACAAACAGAGAATTATTCGAGCAAAAACCTCGGAACTATCGACCTAAGGCTCAATATTAAATTGAGCTTCAGCTAGAATAATTAAAGTAAATGCAACTTTTAAAAGAAAGTCTTACTGGTGGCACTTCCACAAATGCTCAGCAATCCAAGGATGGCCAACTGCCTCCCTTTTAATGTCTCTAGTCAATATGCCCCTGTCTCCCTACTCATGACGTGATACTTTATCAGTCTGCCCCCGTGACATTTTGCCATACTTGGGGTCTCTATCTTCCTCACTGAAATGTCCCTCCCTTTTCCTGTCTGCCTTTCTTGCATCAAGGGTATCCTCTGCGTTCATGTACTTTTGGGCTTTCACGAGTAGCTCGGACATACTTTCGGGAAGGTGCTTAAAAATTAAATACAAGAATTTTGAAGGCAGTAGGCCCCCCATGAATGTGGTAACTGCCACCTTATTGTTCAGAGCATCGACCTGAAACATTTCCCTGTTAAACTAATTAATGTAGTCTCGCAATGACTCCCCCTTATTATGTCTTACGTTCAGGAGATAGGTGGCGGGCTTTCTGTGCCTTCGGGCGGTAATAAATTGCCTACGAACAATTGGCTCAGTTCTTTGAAGGAACGTACAGATGCCGGCTTTAGGTTGTTGAACCATGACCTAGCAGAACCCTTCAATATAGTAGGAAAACCTTTACATAGGATTTCATCTGGTATTCCTTGGAGGTGCATCAGAGCCTTGTAGGTCTCCAGATGATCTAGCGGGTCATTGGTCCCATCAAAGCTTTTAAGGGTGGGTATTTTGAACTTGTTGGGCAAAGGACAACTCATTATCCCCGCGGAGAAAGGGAGGTTGGTTTGCTGGACCAGCTCCTCTACTGTAGCAAGGCCCTTCCCCCTTATGGCGTGGGCCATGCTTTCTACTCTGGCTCTGAGGTCCTGTATCTCTATGTCATAATAAGTAGTTTCCCCTGGGTGCCCTGAGTCTCCATGGGGTTGGTTCTTTTTGAGTGGGACTAGGTAACTGGAGTTCGTCCCACCTCTTACTCGGTTCTGAGCTGCATTGTTCGTTGGGACTTCACTGTCTCGCCCAACACCATCCCCTTCTGGATCAACAGAGGGACTCGGCGATGGTACTGGATCGATAAGAGGGAGGCGCTACAGAATTGTCGCATTTTGTTGGAGTATCTGGGCCAGACTTTGATTCAAGTTCTGGACTTGACATTCCAACACTGCGATCCGTCCCTGGTCATTTGGGATTTCGGGCGTGCCCCAGGGAAGTCCATCTGTCGAGGGGGTTGCATGCCTCCCTGTCCTGCAGCTAGCACGTTGCAGCCAGTAAGATCAAATACACCTCCTGACCCGGTATAACAAAAGAATTGCCTGATCATGGCAATTGACATGGGCATGATAATTCGATAACCAATCCATCCTGACTATAACATCATATGAATTCATGTCTAGGACCAATAGGTCCACTAAGAACCTGAGATTGCCAATGCCTATAGTGACTTGACTACAACGTTCCCGTAATACTATTCTAACTCCCAATGGTGTAGTTATAGTAAGTTGAGAACTACACGACTGAGTAAGTATACCCGATATCCTAACAAACGACTGAGACACAAAAGAGTGAGATGCCCAGTATCAAATAAGAACACAATCAAAGTTACCCTTTATCGGAACCCTACCCTCGATCACCTGAAGAGTCTGCTCATCATATGGCATGACGTTGTAAACCCTCCCATAGTTCATCTATTAAACATATTGCCCTGCTATTTCCATTTTTTTCCCCATTATCTGGCTAGCGGAGTATCTATCATTTCGTTTCTCCCCTATCATTTCCTATACTCCCTCCTTATTTGACAGTGCTGCAATGCAATATCAACCACCTGAGTGTAAGTGAAATAAACTATAGTACCCACAATTACCTGTTGAGTAGTCTAAATCAATCCCTTCACAAAATAGCTCACCTTATTCTCTTCAGTGTTCACCTCCTTAAGTACAACAATGATAAATTAGTCAACTTCTGCTTCGACCCTGCGATTGTCCTGTCCTTATTCTATAAGTCCAGAAATTCCCTCATGTGAAATACTTTTGAATCCTTCCCAACTGTTAGGTTGTTCCACTGGTAATGGAATACGCACCATTTACAGTGGCTGATGTGGTGGCGGCTGATTCTAAAGAGCAGTCGCCATTCCTGTACCTACAGCCTAAGTGATCATGACTACCAAATCGAGAGGAAGTCCTACATTTCCATCCTGAACATTATCCTGACCTTAGTTGTGGTTCGCCTTCCTCCTCCTACGGGGCGACATCTAAATAAGATCCCAATAATAGAGTAAGATATATAGAGTATAATAAACCCTCTACTTAGATTCTATTTATTAGAATACGCAATGCGGAAGATACCTTACGACGGACCCTACAGACCCGAGGATACTTGAACCTGGAATGCTCTGATACCAAATGAAATACCCCCAGAAAATTTCGCGCATGAGGTGGCTAGTCTCATACACAAAACCTGGGAGATACATACAACTGGTAGCAACAAGCATAGAATACAAAAGACAGATTAAAATAAATTCTAAAAGCTGAACAGAAAATTCCACTGAATTGAAATAATCGATAAATAAATCGTTATATGCCTGGTAATACAATTTGAAAGTCCCGTAACGCAAGGACCCCTTAACCAGAATAAATAAAAGTTTAAGACTCTAATTTAAAACCAACAACCAAAACCTCCAAAAGAGTTCATAGTCTGACCCTTGAATAAGAGGATAGGTTTCTACCCTGTGACCGATGAGAAGAGATGTCTGCCACAACTAACCCTAAAACTCTATCCTTGCAGTGGAACCTGTCTGAAACCTGTAATATCAACAAAGTGGGTTAAACCCACGAGTAAGTTCTATCTACTACATCACAATCAGAAAACCAATATACATACCCTCAGTATAAGGGACACAAACGAAAACAATAGATTTAACATACAAGCTATTCTTATTCCAGTTTCATGTTTTCAAAACAACAGTCATTAATTATAATATTCCACCCAAATCCTTATTATGCAAAAGTGATCACATTTCTTAAGTTCAGCAGAAATAAACATAACATGAAATAATATCAAGTTTAAGCAATCCTAACATGCTACCATTTAATCTTTTGATACCTTAATAGGTATAGATATATACATACTAGTCATTTCCTACTTAGTTCATATTTTCAGAAGTAAAATCATCTTATACATTGTTCCAACAAACCCTTATCATTCAACAATGAACACATTCTTTAAGTTCAAAATAAAGAAAACATATGCATACATGTATAGATATCTTATTAGATATGGGCGATCCTGACACGCCAAATAAAATGTATAGATACCTTATTAGGTATGGGCGATCCTGACACGCCAAATAAAATGTATAGATACCTTATTAGGTATGGGCGATCCTGACACGCCGGGCAATCCTTACATGCCAAATAAAATACATAGATACCTTATTAGGTATGGACGATCCTGACACGCCGGGCAATCCTTACATGCCAAATAAAATGTACAGATGCATTTCCAATATGAAACATAAAATAGATAAGGTACATTATGATTTTAATTTGCACAAACAACTAATTCAATTTACCTGCTATGCAATTATCACCATATGACAAATCGTCCACAACTAAACCATGATCAAGTATTCCATGGGCATTTATATCTTTAAAGGTAAATATATTCAAGTAAATCAAATAACCCAAACATTCATTATAAAAACAAAATTTCCAACCCAACCTCCAATGCACTCAAACCTACGAGAGAATCTAAACCTAACTCTTATCTAGGTTTCTGGGCCTTTTCTACTTCTAAGAACCCTATTAAACCATTCTGGAATTTTCTGCAATTGTTTGGAAAATTTAAAAAAAAATTATTTTTCTAGCAAAAAGAAAAATAAAACATAATTCGAGGCGTACGTATACAACCAACACAATCACAAGGGAGATTCATCTTCCCATGAAATTTAAAACCCAGGTGCATTTTAATCCTATAAAGTTACATAAATTTTTCCAGAATTTTCTGGAATTTAAAAAATATTTTCTAAAAAATAAAAGAATGTGAAAACCCAACTTTTGGACACTTTAAAAATCTATTGCACAACAAGGGAGAATTATTTTGAGTTGAAACTTTAAACCCAAGTGTATTTAGCCTCCAGAAAGTTTCAGTAAAAATTTGGGAATTTTTTGAGTTGTAAAAGTATTTTCTAAAATTACAGAAAGAGAAAAAAAACAACTTTGGGCACTTTAAAAATAAATTGAACAAAAAGAGAACATTATTTTGAGTTGAAAATTTAAAACCAAGTGTATTTAACACACAGGAAAATACAGTAAAAATTTAGGAATTTTTGGAAATTTTTAAGTATTTTCTAAAATAAAAGAAAGTGAAAAACTCAATTTTTAGACACTTTAAAAATTAATCTAAAGACAACGGTAGATTATTTTGACATGAAATTTAAAATACAAGCTCCTTAAACACCCAAGAAGTTGACATAAAATTTTGAAATTTTTAGAATTATAAAAGTATTTTTAAAAATAATTTTTCCAGATTTTCAAGTTTTCACAAAAATTTCAAAAATACAAAATAAATATCAAAACAATTCGGAATGGGCCCATATTGGACCCAGAGGTGGGCCCCCGCGAGTGGGGCCCGAAAACAATTTTTCGGCCACCGGCCGGTGCCGGAGCCGGCCGGACGCGCCCCCACTCTCTGGCGGGGCGCGTGGGGGTCACGCGCCGGCTGGGCTGTCTTCCCCAGCCGGCAGCGCGCTGAGGGAATTTTCCAGCGCTGATTCAGGTTCGTCCGACCTTCGTTCAGCCTGATTTTTGTACCGTTCAGTCTCTAACCCAGATTGTAGGTGCATCATGTTTCGTATATGATTCGTGTAGAACAATCAAGTTTGTGATTGTTTCCTACAGACTGCGCTAACTGATGAAGCAAAAATTCACCCCGAACTGGTCAAACACCAACCTGTAAAAAAGGACAAGAGAAGAGTAATCGAAAAGGCACTGGCGTAGTACCGGCCGACTACGCTCCGACGATCAAATCAAAAATTAGAAGGGCTTGCCGTAAAGGAACTCAAATGGTATTAATTGCGTACCTGGTATATGGATCGTCTCTGTATTGATAGCGGTCAAGTGAGACTGTGTCATAATAGGAGTCTGGACCTTCACGTTATACGTTTCACAATTCTAGTCAAATATTCTATCAATATGCATTGAAAAAAATTAAGAATAAGATTGAGTTCAGTTTAGGTATAAAGAAAGTTCATACAACTTTAATACTATATTTTGAATTTTTGTTTGTTATTTTTTTTGTGTTTCAACAATTATTATTTTATATTTTGTTGGGCCGGATTTCTAAAAAAATTATTATCTTATGTATTTAGCGAGGTTATTAATTTATTATACTGCTTGAGTTGAGACCAAAAAAATTTATTATTTAAATTAGATTATTAAATTACCAAACATTTATTTATCGAGATCTTCTTGTACTCTGTGGTGCAAATTAGTAACGCAAAAAGCACCCAATCATGACCACGTAATTTGTAATTCAAATTTCACCAATTTAATAGTGAAACCACTAAAAATCGGTGAAATTTTATGACAATAATGCATGAAAAGTTTGCAGCGTGGGTGTGAAATTGCTGAAAGTGTGAAATTGTGTAGGAAGGTCGTTAATGGTATCAGTAGCTTAATTCAGGTGATACCATATTTTTCTCATAAATAAGAGGTAGAGCTTGATGTCCTTAATCCACGTCAGTGGGTGTTGGATCTTTCCGTTCATGAATCAAGACGGGAATAAGGTACACTAGGATTAATTTGGTTGGATAGAGAGAGTTTGTGATGGAGATTGGAGAAGTTCAGTTCATCACAAAAATGAGTGGTCATTTCACGCCTTGACTCATGAACGGATGAGTCAATGATATGTAGATAGATCGGACACCCATTGATCTGAATATAGGAAGCACGGAAACGGACTAAAGCCACAAACATGATACGACACGAATACAATGATACAAAATTTTAAAATAGAAAGGATTCAGACACGAAAAAGATACGATTATATAATATAATAATATATATTAATTATTTAACAAAAAATAAGACTATATTACAGAAATATTTTAATTCATCATCAAGTAATTAAAAACCAAATAAACTTATAAACAAAAATAGACAATTAAATTAAAGAATCACACTTATTTAATCCTCTATATATATTTAGCTTAGATTTTTAATCAGAATTTAGTCGCATGTAATTTCTTTTCAAAATAATTGAATACTCATCACTATTATGAAGTGTCCGACATGTGTGTAAGGAGTATCCGAGAAGTATCCAAGAGGTGTCTGAGAAGTGTCCTAAAAGAAAAAAAATGTCAGGACACTTCTACTATATGTCTGAGTGTCCAACACGATATCCGAGTGTCCGACATAAGTACGACATCCTCGATAAATTATCCGTGCGTTCTAGATGTGGATTGAGGACTTCAAACTCAAATTTTTATTTAGAAGAAAAAGAAGAAGAAGATGATATCAGTGTTTGAACAAGTTTGGTGGGACATGATATAAGGCAGTGATGTGTCTAGGGTGTCGGGCGCACTGAATGTCTTCTCAAAGAGTAGATACTGGGTGAACTAGATAAACTATCCACCTGGTATATTTGGTGAATGAAAATATATTATTTTAATTTAGTAAAAATAGTTTTCACACGTAAATGAGAGACCGTTCTCGGTAAATGATAGCATTTTTATTGGTGAAAACAACTCAACTACTATCCTCCGTCCTCTGTTATAAATTAATGTTATGGGTCTTGCATTTTCTAATCCAATCATAGAGATCAGAGGAGATCAAAAGGCTCATAGTTTCATATTTAGAAGATGTGTGAAGTATCAAGTTCGAGCTGATCATGTCTCAATTTCCATTGACCATAAGCTTACTTCCTTATCTCATACACCCTTCAAGCTCTGCATCTTTTGGGCGAGTGATGGACTACGCAGCAATGAGAAGGCCTACGAACCAGAAATACTTGCAATTGGTCCTTACCACCGTGATAAAGATAACTTGCAAACGATGGAAGAGCACAAATTACGTTACCTGCAACAGCTTCTTAAACGAAGAGGGGAGTTAAGTGTGCATAGATACATTGTTGCCTTGAGAGAATTGGAAGAAAGAGCATACCAATGTTATGGAGACTCCATTAGTACTCTAAATAAGGATGAGCTTGTGGAAATGATGCTCCTTGATGGCTGCTTCATTTACCAGCTGTTTTACAATTTTTCATGCCTAGAATTGATCTAGCAAGATGATCCTATTTACCATTTGGATCGAATTGAACATGCTTTGCAACGTGACTTGGTGTTATTTGAGAATCAAATTCCTTTCTTTATCCTTCATAAGTTATGCGACATGACAAGGGTTATAAGTCCACCGAACCAAATCATTGAGCTAGCCTTGCGCTTTTTAGAACAGATATTACCAGGTCAAGTATATTAAGAAATATTTCTAATGTTGATCTCTCACTTGATAATGTTGATCATCTGTTAGGTCTCATACACAGTACATGGTGTCCTGCATTTAACGGAATGGTGCTCAATACAAATAATAGAAATGAATATGAATAATGGGAGTTGATGAAAGGGGCAACAGAGCTCCGAGATGCTGGGATTTGGTTCACGATAACTAAGAAATTGTTGACACACAAAAGTGGTATGACACGTGGCTGCTACTTTAGTATTGACATGGACAAAAATCAGTATATACATGAAAAGAGAAACAGATTAACCGAGAGATATTAGTAAAATAATGGTGCTCAATACAAATAATAGAAATGAATATGAATAATGGGAGTTGATGAAAGGGGCAACAGAGCTTCGAGATGCTGGGATTTGGTTCACGATAACTAAGAAATTGTTGACACACAAAAGTGGTATGACACGTGGCTGCTACTTTAGTATTGACATGGACAAAAATCAGTATATACATGAAAAGAGAAACAGATTAACCGAGAGATATTAGTAAAATTGGACTCTATCAAGAGTCCATAGAAATGATGACTCTGAAGGCTGATAGTGATAGAATCATGGATATTTTGAACTCTTGAAGCTTCATAATTTTGGATATGCTTGGACTTTATATATATATATATATATTTGATCTCTTAAAATTTAAGATAAGCTATTACAAGGCTATGATATATTATTGGGAAGATATTTGTTTCTATGGCGGTGTTATAATGATCACTTGTTGTTTTTCTGTCGAAGGAATCCTGTCCATCATATTTTGATAAACATTATTGGTTTCTTGTTTATAAATAAAATTCTTGGCAGGGACCTGTTGGGGTGCCCCTTTAATTATGCCCCCCATCTAAATCCTGCTGCCTGAAAGAGAACCAGTCATCATAGCGCAAACTTGGGTTGGGTTTCTCATGTTTGTTCTATTCCCAACTATAAATATTTTCTCCAAATTTCCAAATCTCACCGCCCCGACCTACCCTTCCTGTCTCTTCTCGGGTCCTGAAAGCACCATAGATATAGAACAGATCAGTTGCTGAAGTCAGTCAAATTGTGTAGTCAAATGGTGCTAACAAATTAAGTGCGTTTTGCTGGAGCGATAAGCAAAATTCGGAATTGCTGGAATCATTTGGAAGTATGTGAGGAACAAAGCGAAGAAAAATAAAACTGATCATTGATACTTAATATTAGAAAAGCAACATAAAAGTAGAGAAAGAAGCCCATTCTTCTTTATTATTTATGAAGATCATATTTATCTATTATATTCCTATAATAAAAAAAAAAATTATTGTTTCCAAATGAAGATGTGGGTGGAAAGATAAATATATGATTTATTGGTTTTAGAAATAAAAAATAAATAATATAGAAGGGATGAGCTTCAAAATTGATGGCACCATGAGCTCTAAGGCAGGACGATTTTGCAGTGGTGAACATCAGTTGAAGGCAAAGTTGACACATCAAGGCAGTGGTTGTGAAATGCACAGCAATAGAGAGATAAGAGCACGAGAGTGAAGAAAACTTTAGCAATGATTTACACTGAAAGAGAAATTGAGGCATCATTAGTAGATCAAGGGTTGAACCCAGTATTTTGGGTTATCCCTTTTTTTTTTTTTCCCAAACTGATTTTACGCTTCTAATGCCTCCCTGAAAGTGCGTTAATCTGACTATATGGGTCCGTGCCTTTTTCTTGTTTCATAAATCTGTGAATTGGTCAGGAATCGCTGTCGATTTTGATGCTCTAGGTGCATTTGATTCTTGTCCACCTCATTTATGTGTTAACCATGAACCTATTCAATAATGATTTTGTAAACTTTTTAGACTTAGAAAGCTAGAGGGTTTGATTCAAGACTATCACAATATATACTAAGCTAATGACCGCTAATGCCACATCAATTATGTTGTTAGTTTCTTCCTGCTGCTATTAATTGCAAGTTACTTGCAAACATGCTACGCACATTCAAACAATACAAACTCTAAAATAATAATAATCATATATATATATATATATATATATATAAATTAAGGCACAAAATATGAAGGCCGTCAATGTCATTCCATTGTTGACACCTCCTGTGATGGAGAAGATTGAGTCTGTCGTTCAAAGCAAACCAAAGCGTCCTGATTCGTATAGGTAAACATGGGATGTAATTCCATTGTTACCCTGCAGTCTCTGTGGCCAATTTGTACCACAATGCAGGAAGAACACATTTCATTTGTTTCAAATGGTGTCTTTGATGGTTATTTATTGTCTGCGTCATTTGGACTTTTGACCCTGAAATTTGGGTAGATGTTTCGAAAATTTTCATCTTCTTTTTATTGAGAGGTTGCTATGGTTCCAATGCAGTGACTAATTGTCCACAATGTTGGTTTTGAGGTCAAATATTGCACTATAGTTGAAGTCATAGAAGTGTTACGTGATTTGGTTTGTATTTCTTCTCTTTTCTTTCTATGGTAGATAGCCTTTTTCTTTTGAATGATTTTTTGGTATGAAGAAACCAACAATTAAAAAAGAAAAATATGGAATATCTGAATAGATCTATCTATCTATATATATATATATATAACCAACATTCTGAATGATGCTGGCAATAATATATTCAAACTCATCCAGTTTGCTTAACAAAAGAAATCCAAAGCAACCACTTGCCCGATTACTGTAGTGGATTTTGAAAATGAAAGTACATAGGAACTAGTTTTGCGAAAAGTAAGAAAGAACCGAAAATATAGTTTGTATGAGCGTCAGCACAAGTAAAAGGAGAGCAGCACAAATTGAAATGATTCTCCAAGGGCTGTTGAAATAATTCCGATTTAACTTTGCCAGCCATGTGTTCGGACGGTGCCTACAGTACTTATTCACTTCCATTAAAACTTTTGGGTAACTGCTCTGACTTGCCTCGGAGACGCTGGCTTTAGAGCAAAGCTTGTTAAACATGGCAGAAACTGCTTCATCGTCACCTAAAAGATTTTCAATAACTCCATAATGGCGAAGCTTTGCAACATCCTTGGCAGAATTGACAAGGCAATCCATGAAATAAGCATAATTAGTTACAACTCTGGGATAAATAAATGAACGAGATTGCTCGTATGCAATTTGATTTCTGAAGATAGTCTCTGTGTCATCATTAATGTCCAGAAGTGGGATTTTAAGGACACCTTTTTCGAACTTTATATCAAACAAGAGAGTACAATCCTTAGCCCTCTTGAACTTAATCCCAGCATCTCGGAGCTCCGTGGTACATTTCATGTGTTCCCACTGAATTTCATCTTCATTTCTTTTGTTTTTCTTTTTCCTCAGCAAGTTGAAGCATCTCTGCAAAAAAACTTTAGATTCACTTATTTCAGATGTCTCTTCGAAGACTTCTTTAAAAACAACTTCATTTGTATCAGGCACCTTTTCATTAGATAGACACCATCTACTGTGTATGAGGCCTAATAGATGATCAACTTTATCAAGTGAGATTCCTTCAGAAGTTCCTAATGTACTTTTACCTGGTAATGTCATATGTAGAAAGTCGAGGGCTAGGTCAATGATTTGGTTGGGTGGATTTGAATCCCTTGTCATATCGAATAACTTGGCAAGAATAAAGAATGGAACTTGATTTTCAAATAACATCAAGTCATATTTTAAAACATATATAGTTTGATCCAAAGGGAAAATAGTATCAGCCTGGTTGATCAATTCTGGGAACTTAAACTTGCGAAACAGCTCAATGATGAAGAAGCCATCAAAGAGCATCATTTTCACAAACTCATCCTTATTCAGACTGATCGATTCTTCATAACATTGGCGTGCTCTTTCTTCCAATTCTCTCAAGGCAACAATATATCGATTCACACTTGACTCGTTTCTTCGTTGAAGAAGCTGTTGCAGGTAACGACATTTGTGCCCTTCCATTATTTGCAACTTCTCTTTACCATGGTGGTAAGGACCAATTGCGAGCATTTTTGGTTCATAAGCTTTCTCATTTTGATCGCGTACTTCGTCACTCACCCTTAAGATATAGGGCGGCTCGAAGGGTGTATGAGATAAAGAAGACAGCGTTTCGTCAATGAAAATTGAGAGATGATCAACTTCTGACATCTTTTATCATCCAGAAATTGTATATTCTGTGTCAATGAAGTCACCATTAATTACTTCGATAGAATTGACATAACCATTTTTATGGAAAATGCTTATGAATATAATTCATGAATTAGTATCTCAAATTAGGTGCCTGATTATTTAACAACTTTCTATTTCTTAAAAGTAGTTATTTTGATAGAATATAGGAAGAAAAAAGAGAAAAAATATCATTATAACAGAAATTCAAATTAAGTTTTATGCTCGCATCTTCCTTTGAAAGACTCATTCTATTAAATTTTCAAATAATTGAGACAATAAATACAAATTTTTTTTCATAATTTCTTTAACATGAGCTTGAAACTATTTCTCTTGAATAAAAACTCTAATTTTCTTCATTATCTACATTTGTGAATAATTAAATAAATACATAATATACTTAAAGTTTCTTATAATTTTATTTTGATTTGGTATTTTCGATAAAGTTAAATTATAAAGAAAGATTTAGTAAATATAGAGAGAATTGGAGGGAGTGCAAAAGAGAATATTTTTATATTTAATAAAGTAAAATAAAAAAATTAGAGAGAGAAACCCAATTTGATTATGGTTCTTACTTCCTCCTTTAATGAGATTTATTTAGTTTGATAAAATATTAAAAATTATGAAAAGTGTAATATGTATCAAAATAGAGGATATTTATGTCTTTTTTATATTGCTACATTATGTTCGAGATATATATTCGAGATGTTCAGCGCTACTCTTTTCAAATTGTTCTTTCAAAAATTTTGTCATCTTGACGACGGATGCTTAAAAACTAGTTCAATTCTTTCTTGTTCTCTATCTATATATATACAGTCTACTATAATATATATATATATATATGTATAATTATTTATTTTTCATAAATAATAATGTTAACATAAAATAAAAAAGTAATTAAATTTCTCTTATTTCTCTCTCTCTCTCTCTCTCTCTATATATATATATATATAACCTAATATACATAATTATTTATTTTCATAAATACTAATATTAACATAAAATAAAAAATTAGTTGCCAATGCATATTATCATGAAGGGTATTGTGATCATTTTTCTATTATAATATTTTTATATTGAAATATATTTAAATAATGAGAGACAATCAAGACATTTCACATATTAAAAAAATGAAAAAACTCATAAGTAAGTTTGGTGACGAAAATTCACAAAATTGTAATAATGTGTTAATACATCAAATTTATAGAGTGTCAGTAATATTTACCCTAGAAGTAACTGTTATCAATATAATAATATTATTCTATTTGTATACTTCATGCGTGCAACTAGTTACATTGAGCGTGTGTAAGTGAGAGAGAGAATACTAAAAAAATGGTGCAACTTACCTGTTAAAAGCTTCAATTCTTGATCATCCGCTAGTTGTATCTATAGATATATTTTCTAAATATGAATGATACTATTTACCCTTTTGATCTCCGCTCAATGATTTAAATAGGTTGTTGCGGAAGGAAGAGGGAGTGAAGTGATGAATTCCTTTTTCTCGCATAAAAGTCAGTCTTGGCGCGCGCTTTCCATTAGGACAATTTAAGGGTAAGTCGATGACAATGTTGAATACAAGGAACAATTCTATTAAAGACTTAGTCCACGGATAACAAGAGCAGCCCAAGATTGTAAACGTGAAATAAAAACAAGTCAAGTATTTGAATATTCTAGTGAGAAATTGCGTGGAAGAAAAAGGAGCCTGGTGATCAAATTCTACAATGAACAAACACAATACAGAGTGGAATTTGACAATTGTATATATTATCAACAATATGGTAAGATTTGAGATTTCAGGTGGAAGACAGTACTATGAATAGAATCAAGTAGTACTGGACGTTTTAAACCATTATGCCATCCAATATCTAAACTTTCAAAAATAGTTTGGTTGGAAAAATATAATATAATATAATATAAAATAAAACTCTGAATGATGCTGGCAATAATATATTCAAACTCATTCAGCTTGCTTAAAAAAAGAAAACCAAAGCAACCACTTGCCTGACTACTGTACTGGAATTTGACAAAAAGTAAATAGTAAATAGGTACTAGTTTCGCGTAAAGTAAGAAAGAACCGAAAATATAGTTTTTATAAGATATATATATATATATATATATATATATAATAATAATAAAAGTATATTCTTACACAGTCGAAAAGGTTACCATTTTTATTTCCTCCGCACATTCTACGCAAATAATGAACACTCATGGTCACTGCCAAAAAATGGCTGGCCCACACGTACTTTATCAGCATATATGATTATATATAAATACTTTCATAATTATATATATATATATATTTATATATTCATCATATATATAGATAATCTAATACCTAAAAAATTAATTAAATGATTTTATAAATATTTTGAGTTATTATAATATATGTTTGGAGTGGTATTTTTTTATATATTTTTGTGTTTTGTGCTTATTATTGTTATATTTTAGAGGTATAATTGTTTAAAAAGTTAGTTTGAATTATTTTTTTACTAGTTTTGTAGAATCTTACGATTCACGATCCGATTTTACGATTTCGATTCCACGAAACCCATATTGATCCTACATAGAATCTCGATTCTAACAACCTAACTTGACGTATATATATATATATGTGTGTGTGTGTGTGTGCGCACGCGCACGCCCGCAACCCCAGCTACCATCATCACTCCCATCGACACCACACCAAGACCACCGCAGTGCCATAGATCAGACCCACCACTCATGGATGTCATGCCGTGAACCACTACTAACTGAGCCACCACAACCATCGTGCACAACCTCAGCTGCCATGACCACCACCATGCTCCCACCTTCGGCTTTATCAACCTCACCATGGTGGTGGCCATGACTGCTGGGGTTGTGCATGATACTTGCGGTGGTTCACGGCATGGCAGTCGTGAGTGGTGAGTCTGGTCTGTGGCATGGCAATAGTCTTAGTGTGGTGTCGATAGGGGTGATCATGGCAGTTGGGTTGTGCGTGCGCGCGAGCACTGTAATACCTCAAAATTTTGGACGTCAATTATTTTAAAGAATTTGAATTACTTTATATTATTATTATTATTAATTCATGTCAAATGCTTTGTCTCTATATTTTATTATTTTATGTGAGTTGCTTTTCTTTTATATGCATTTTATCATTTCATGTGAATTAATAAGTTTAATTGTTATCATTTTATGTGGATTGTTTATGTTTTATAGAATCCAAATTATTTCATGTGAATTTCTCTGTTTTTATTTTTACCATTTTATGTGAATTATTTATTGATTATGTATTGTTTGATTTGAATTTTTTAAATGTTTTAGATTGGGCTAAAGAGGAATCTGGGCTGGAATAGTTGGGCTAGGGATATGTTTAAGTTGATGGGTCATGGTTATGGTTATATTATTATTTTTAATTTATTTAGTTTTTAGAAAAACAATAATAGAATAATAATAATTAAGACAAAAAGAAAATAAGAGACTAGTGAAAGAACGATCGGGTGAACGAGTTATTGAATCGTCAAAGAGGCAAGTTCGAACTCTTCTCTTCCCCTTTGAATCTGTATACATATATATTATTTGTATATAAATGTTGCTGGAATATATATATATATATATATATATATATATATATATAATATTAATTGTATAGACATGTTGCTAGAAATTTGTATGCATTTAATTATGAAATTAAATGATTCTGCATGCTAAGAATAATTCTATGAATTAAACATAATGAAATACCTCCCAGAAAATTTCGCGCATGAGGTGGCTAGTTTCATACACAAAACCTGAAAGATGCATACAACTGGTAGCAACAAGCATAGAATACAAAAGATATAATGAACAATTTTCTAAAAGCAGAAAAAAAGTTCCTCTGAATTAAAATAACCGCTAACTAAACAAATATATGTCCGGTAATACAATTTGGAAGTCCTGTAACCCAAGGACCCCTTAACCAGAATGAACAAAAGTTTTTAAATTCTAAATTAATACCAACAATCAAAGTCTCAAAAGTTCATAGTATGACTCTTGAAGAAGACAAGTTCCTATCCTGTAACTGATGAGATGAGACGTCTGCTACAACCAAACCCTAAAAACTCTATCGTCGCGATGGAACCTGTTTGAAACCTGAAATATCAACAAAGTGGATTAAACCCACGAGCAAGTTCTATCTACTACATCCTAATCAGAGAACCAATATACATACCCTCAATATAAGGGACACAAAATAAGTTCATAGATTTAACATACAAGTTATTCTTTTATCTAGTTTCATGTTTTCAAAATAACAGTCAATATTTATAATATTCCACCCAAACCCTTATTATGAAAAAGAGAACACATTCCTTAAGTTCAGCAGAAATAAGCATAACATGAAATACTATCAAGTTTAAGCAATCCCAACATGTCACCATTTTATCCTTTGATACCTTAATAGGTATAGGTATATACGTCATTCCCTACCTAGTTCATGTTTTCAGAAATCAAAATCATCTTATACGTTATCCCAACGAACCCTTATCATTCAACAATGAACACCTTCTTTAAGTTCAAAGTAAAGAAACATATGCATGTATTTTATTAAATCTCGACAATCATGACAAAGCAAATATAATGTATAGATACCTTATTAGGTATGGGCAATCCTGACACGCCGGGCAATCCTGACATGCCAAATAAAATGTATAGATACCTTATTAGGTATGGGCGATCCTGACACGCCGGACAATCCTTACATGCCAAAATAAAATGTATAGATACCTTATTAGGTATGGGCGATCCTGACACGCCGGGCAATCCTTACATGCCAAAATAAAATACATAGATACCTTATTAGGTATGGGCGATCCTAACACGCCGGGCAATCCTTACATGCCAAAATAAAATACATAGATACCTTAGTAGATATGGGCGATCCTGACATGCCGGGCTATCCTTACATGCCAAAATAAAGTGCATATAGATACATTCCAATATGAAATATAAAATAAACAAGGTGCATTATGATTTAAATTTGCACAAACTAGTATTTCAAATTATCCAACATGAAATTATCACCATAAGACAAATCGTTCACAAGTAAACTATAATCATGTATTTGATGGGCATTTATATCCTTAAAGGAAAATACATTCAAGTAAACCAAATAACCCAAGCATCCATTATAGAAGAAATTTCTCAACTCAACCTCCAATGCACTCAATTCTACGAAGGACTCTAAACCTAACTTTTATCTAGGTTTCTGGGTCTATTATACTTCTGAGAACCCTATTAAATCATTCTGGAATTTTCTAGAATTTTTGGAAATTTTAAAAAATATGTTTTTCTCGCAGAAAGAAAATAAAACATAATTCGAAGCATACGTTTACAACCAACACAATCACAAGGGAGACTCATCTTCACCTAAAATTTAAAACCCAGGTGCATTTTAATCCTATAAAGTTAACTAAATTTTTCTAGAATTTTCTGAAATTTTAAAATATTTTCTAAAAATAAAAGAAGGTGAAAATCCTACTTTTAGACACTTTAAAAATTAACTTAACACCAAAAGAAACTCATTTCAAGATGAAAATTTATAACCAAGTTTATTTAAACTCCAAAAAGTTACAGTAAAAATTTGGGAACTTTTGGAGTTATAAAAGTATTTTCTAAAATTACAGAAAGTGAAAAAACCCAACTTTTGAACCCTTTAAAAATCAATTGAATAATAAGGAAAAAATATTTTGAGTTGAAAATTTAAACCCAAGTGTATTTAGCCACCAGAGAGCTACAGTAAAAATTTCAGAAATTTTGGAAATTTCTAACTATTTTCTAAAATTAAAGAGGCTAAAAAATCCAGTTTTTAGACACTTTAAAAATTAAATTAAAGACAATGATAAATAATTTTGATATGAAATTTAAACCCCAAGCCCCTTAAGCTCCCAGGAAGTTGACATAAAATTTTGAGAATTTTTAGAATTATAAAAGTATTTTTAAAAAATGATTTTTCCAGATTTTCAAGTTTTCCCAAAAATTTCAAAAATACAAAATAAATATCAAAACAATTCGGAATGGGCCCATATTGGACCCAGAGGTGGGCCCCCGCGAGTGGGGCCCAAAAATAATTTTCCGGCCACCGGCCGGACGCGCCCCCACTCGTTGGCGGCGCGCGTAGGGGTCACGCGCCGGCTGGGCTGTCTTCCCCAGCGCGCAGGTAGCGCGCTGGGGGATTTTTCGGCGCTGATTCCGGCTTCGTCTGACCTCTGTTCAGCTTGATTTTTGTACCGTTCTTCTCCTCTTGATCTCCTCTACCCATTGGTATAAAAAGCCCCATCAAAAATTGTCCGAATCAAAAACCCCTAATTCACAAGTTCTAGGGTTCTTTTCAAAATTTAAAAATTTTAACTCAAATTTCTCACGATCTATTTTATTAAAGATCAAGGGTTGTTTTATAGACAATCACAACAGAGAATGCTTACGAATTAACATCTTTTCTCATCCTAAATTCATGCATAAACAGATTTCTATACAATTTACACATACATGAAATATATACATGCATATATTCTTACATATATATATTTATACTCCTATACACAATTTAGCATAATAAATTTCCACGAAATTTATCCACAAGAAGCAAAAAAACAAAATACAATTATAAACAGATTTTCAATATAAATCAAATTCTTAAACCTAGACTATGCATACGGATTCAAAGGGGAAGAGAAAAATCAAACTTGCCTCTTTGACGAATCAACTTGTTCACCCGATCGTCACTCCCTTCTCTCTTTCGTTTACTCCCTCAGTTCTGTGCGTAAGGCAACGGCAAAAACCCTAATTTCTTCTTTTTCCTTTTTGTCTTAATTATTATTTTATTATTGATTTTTCTAAAACTAAATAAAATCAAAATAATAATAATACAAGCAATAATAATATAATTATAACTCTGGCCCAACTTTTTAAACATAATCTTAGCCCAATCATTCCAGCCCAAATTCCTCCCTAACCCAAACCAAAGCATTTAAAAGATTTAAATAAAACAACACATAATAAATAACAATTCACATAAAATGATAAAAATAAATAAATAAACAGAGAAGTTTACATGAAATGATTGGAATCTATAAAATATAACAATCCACATAAAATGATAACATTCAAACTTATCAATTCACATGAAATGATAAAATGCATATAAAGGAAAATCAACTCACATATAACGATAAAATATAGAGACAGTGCATTTCACATGAATTAATAATAATAAAAATAAAATAATAATAATAATATAAAGCAATTCAAATTTCTTTAAAATAATTGCCGTCCAAATTTCCAGGGTATGACACATAAAGATTTTGGAGTTTTGGTACTGTTTTAGGGTATTTTTGTATATGTAAATACATGTATATATGACTGTATAGGCGGGTGTATATATATATATGTACGAATATGAAATTTGGGTCTACTGTGTTTATCATTTTTGAGGGTTTTTGTTCCGATCAATAGGTAGATCTTGTTTCCTAGAACAATCCTTGAAAATTTGGTTGCGAACCGTTGGGTAGATTGACGGGAATCTAACTTTGAAATTTTATATTTTTGAAACTTGAAATTGGGCATTTTTAATTTAGGCCACGAGTGAAATACCCCCCAGAAAATTTCGCGCATGAGGTGGCCAGTCTCATACACAAAACCTGAGGAATATTAACCACTAATAGCAACAAGCATAGATGCAAAAGACAGAAATAGAATAATTGCTAAAAGCTGAACAGAAATCCCATTGAATTGAAATAATTGATAAATAAATAATTATATTCTGGTAATACAATTTGGAAGTCCCGTAACCCAAGGACCCCTTAACCAGAAAGAACAAAAGTTTAACACTTAAATTGAAATCCAAAAACAAAACCTCTAAATGAGTTCATAGTTTTACTCCTGAAGAAAAAAAGTAGATTCCTACCCTGTGACTGATGAGAGTAGATGTCTGTCACAGCCCAACCCTAGTACTATATCCTCGCGGGGTAAACTGCCTGGGACCTGAAATATCAACAAAGTCGGTTAAACCCACGAGCAAGTTCTATATACTACATCCCAATCAGAGAACCAATATACATACCCTCAATGTGAGGGACATAAGAGATAGATATACGTGCAACAATTCAGATTATTCCTTATTCAGTTCATGCTTTAAAAGATACAAATCATCTGATATATTTTATCAACAACCCTTACTATGTAAAAACGATTACCTTCATTACGTTCACAAATAAAGATACATATCTATGCATTTTATTAAATCTACGTAATCATGATATGTCAAATATAATGCTTGAATACCTTAATAGATATGGGCGATCCTGACACGCCGGACAATCCTTACATGCCAAATAAAAGTGTAGATACCTTATTAGGTATGGGCGATCCTGACACGCCGGGCAATCCTTACATGCCAAATAAAAAGTATAGATACCTTATTAGGTATGGGCGATCCTGACACGCCGGGCAATCCTTACATGCCAAATAAAAATATAGATGCATTTCCAACATAAAATAATAAATAAACAAGATGCATTATGATTTTTAATTTGCACAGACTACAAATTTGAATTATCTGCTATACAATTATCACCATATGACAAATCATTCACAAGTGAACCTTAATCAAGTATCTTATGTGCATTTATATCTTAAAAAAAATAAACACAATCAATTAAATCAAAATAACCTAACATCCATTAGAGAAAATAATTTTCCAAACCAACCTCCAATGCACTCAAATCTACGAGGGAATCTAAACCTACTCTTATCTAGGAACACTATGAAAACATTCTGTAATTTTCTGAAATTTAAAAATATTTTCAATAAACCAAAGAAGGTGAAAATCCAACTTTTAGGCACTTTAAAAATTAATTGAACACCAAGGGAAGCTCATTTCAAGATGAAAATTTAAACCCAAGTTTATTTAATCTCTAAACAGTGATAGAAATTTTTTTGGAAATTTTGGAATTTCAAAAGTATTTTCTAAAATTACAGAAAGTGAAAAACCCAGCTTTTGGACACTTTAAAAATCAATTGAACAACAAGGAAAGATTATTTTGAGTTGAAACTTTAAACCCCAAGTGTATTTAACTTCCAGAGAGTTACAGTAAAAAATTTGGGAATTTTTGGAGTTGTAAAAGTATTTTCTAAAATTACAAAAGGTGAAAAAGACAACTTTTGGGTACTTTTAAAAATTAATTGGACCACAAGGGAAAATTATTTTGAGTTGAAAATTTAAAATTAAGTGTATTTAACATCCAATATCATACAATAAAATTTTCAGAATTTTTGGAATCATGAAATTATTTTTAAAAAATGATTTTTCAAAATTTCAAGTTTTTCCAAAAATTTCAAAAATACAAAAAAAAATATCAAAACATTTCGGAATGGGCCCATAGTGGACCCAGTGGTAGGCCCTCGCGAGTGGGGCCCAAAACCATTTTTCTCGGCACCGACCCCACTCGCCGGCCAGGCGCGTGGGGAAGCGCCCAGCACTGGGGCTTCTTCCCCAAAGCGTCTAGCAGCGCGCACAGCAGGCGACTTCCCGGCGACGGTCCGGCCTCCTCCGGCCACCATTCGCCTCCATTTTTGCGTCGTTCTTCTCCTCTCGACGCCGTCTACCTATTGGTGCAAAAATCTCCATCCGAAACGGCTCGAATCAAAAACCTCCAATTCACAAGTTCTTGGGTTCTTCGCAAAATTCAAAAATTTAAAACTAAATTATTCACGATATGTTTTCCTAAGGATCCAGAGTTGTTTACAAGATAATCCCAACACAGTAGGTTCACGATTTAATATCTACTTACTTCCAAATTGCATGCATAAATAATTTCTTTCCTAACACAATATATATATACATGAATATATGTGCATATAACCTTACATAAACAAAATCAATCTATTCTATATACAATCATCACAGTTAAATCTCATGAAATTTATCAATAACAGAAAAATATAAACATACAATTAACTACAAATTTTTAATATAAATAAAATCCTCAAACCTAGACTACGTATACGGATTCAAAGGGGAAGAGAAGAATCAAACTTGCCTTTTTCTGACGAATCAACTTGTTCACCCGATCGTCACTCCATTCTCTCTTTCGTTTACTCTCTTAGTTCTGTGCGTAAAACAACGGCAAAACCCTAATTTCTTCTTTTTCCTTTTTGTCTTAATTATTATTCTATTATTGATTTTCCTAAAACTAAATAAAATCAAGATAATAATAATAATAGAAATAATATTATAATTATAACCCTAGGCCCATCATTTTAAATATAACCTTAGCGCACTCATTCTAGCCCAAATTCCTCCCTAGCCCAAACCAAAACATTTAAATAAAATAACACAATTAATAACAATTAACATAAAATGATAAAAAAAATAAACAGAGAAATTTAAATGAAATGAATTGAATCTATAAAACCTAAGCAATTCATATAAAATGATAAGATGCATATATAAAAGAAACGCAACTCACCTAAAATGATAATTTATAGAAAAAACATTTCACATGAATTAATAAAATAAAATAAGAATATAAAGAAATTCAATTTCTTTAAAATAATAGCCATCTAAATTTTTCAGGGTATTACAACGAGAGGGCATGAATTTGGTACCAATGCGTAGCTTGGATCAAGATAAGTTCAATGGTATATTCATAAGCTCGATTCGGTGCCCGGAAGTGACCAAAAAATGGTCAAAAAGTTTGGCCACCATTGTTGGACGTGAGAGCTTCAGGTGAGGGAAAAAGAAAGAAAAAAAAGAAAAAACCCCCACGCGCACCACCGGCAAGTGGGAGCGCGTGCCGCCCGCTCCGAACGGTGGTCGGAAAGGTATTTTTGGGCCTCACTCACGGGGACCCACCTCTGAGTCCGATATGGGCCCATTCCGAAATATTTTGGTATTTTTTTTGAATTTTTGAAATTTTTGTAAAAACTTAAAAATTCAGAAAATTATTTTTGAAAAATACTTTTATAATTCAAAAAATTCCCAAAATTTTATGTCAACTTCCTAAGAGTTTTAGGAGCTTGGTTTTTAAATTTCATGTCGAAATAATTTCTCCTTCTTTTGAAATTGATTATTAAAGTGTCTAAAATCTGGGTTTTTCAACTTCTTTAATTTTAGAAAATACTTAAAAAGTTGCAAAAATTCCCAAATTTTTATTGTAACTTTCTGGAGGTGAAATATACTTAGCTTTAAAGTTTCAACTAGAAATGAGCTTTCCTTGTCATTCAATTGATTTTTAAAGTGTCCAAAAGTAGTGTTTTTTATCTGCTATTATTTTAGAAAATACTTAAAAAATTTTCAAAAATTCCTAAATTTTTACAGTAACTTCCTTGATATTAAATGAACATGGGATTAAGTTTTCATCTCAAAATGAGCTTCCCTTGGTGTTCAATTGATTTTTAAAGTGTCTAAAGGTTGGGTTTTCACCTTCTTTCATTTTAGAAAAATATTTTTAAAATTTTAGAAAATTATAAAAAAAAAATTCAGGTAACTTTATAGGATTAAAATACACCTTGGTTTTAAATTTTCTAGTGAAAAGGAGTTTTCCTTGAGGTTGTATCGGTTGTATAAGTATGCCTCTAACTATGTTTTATTTGTCTCTGATTAGAAATTATTTCTTTTAAATTCCCGAGAATATCAGAAAATTTTCAAGATGTTTAAACACGATTTTACGGAATAGAATAGGCCCAAGAACTTAAATTCGAGTTAGGTTTTAACTCCCTTGAAGGTTTGTATAATTTGGAGGTTTGATTGGGTGTTTGTTTCTAAAGTGATTAATTGTGTTATTTGATTTACTTGAATGTATTTTTTCTTTAAAAATACAAATGCCCATGAAATACTTGATTATAGTTTACTTGTAGATGATTTGTCTTACGGTAATAATTTCATATTGGATAATTTGAATTACTTTGTTTGTGCAAATTAAAATCATAATGCACCTTGTTTATTTTATGTTTCATATTGAGAAGGTATTTATGCATTTTATTTGGCATGTAAGGATTGTCCGGCGTGTCAGGATCGCTCATAACTAATAAGGTATCTATGCATTTTATTTAGCATGTAAGGATTGCCCGGCGTGTTAGGATCGCCCCTAATAAGGTATCTCTGCATTTTATTTGGCATGTAAGGATTGCTTGACGTGTCAGGATCGCCCATACCTAATAAGCTATCTATGTATTTTATTTGACATGTAAGGATTGCTCGGCGTGTCAGGATCGCCCATACTTAATAAGGTATCTATGCATTTTATTTTGCATGTAAGGATTGCCCGGCGTGTCAGGATCGCCCATACCTAATAAGGTATCTATACATTATATTTGGCATGTCAGGATTGTCTAGATTTAATAAAATACATGTAATACCCCGAAAAATTTAGGTGTCAATTTAAACTCTTTACATTATTAATTTATTTTATTAATTCATGTGAAATTTTTTTTTATATAAATTATCATTGTAGGTGAGTTGTTTGTCTTTTATACATGCATTTTATCATTTTATGTGAATTGGTATTAATTGTGTGTTATTTTATTTAATTGTTTTGGGTTGGGCTAGGGAGGAATTTGGGGTAGGATGAGTGGACTAAGGTTATGTTTAAAATGATGGGCCTAGGGTTGAAATAATATTTTATTGCTATTGTTAGTATTATTAATTTGATTTTAATTAGTTTTAGGAAAATCAATAAAAGAATAATTAAGACAAAAAGGAAAAGAAAAGAAGAAGAAATTAGGGTTTGCCGTTGTTTTACGCACAGAACTAAGAGAGAGTAAACGAAAGAGAGAAGTGAGTGACGATCGGGTGAACAAGTTGATTCGTCAGAAAAAAGGCAAGTTTAATTCTTCTCTTCCCCCTTGAATCCGTATGCATAGTCCAGGTTTGAGAATTTATTTATATTAAAAATTTGTAGTTAATTGTATGTTTATATTTTTCTGTTATTGATTAAATTTCGTGAGATTTAACTGTGATGATTGTATATAAATTAAATTGATTTTGTTCATGTAAGGTTATATGCATATGTATTCATGTATATGTATATTGTGTTAAGAAAGAAATTATTTATGCATGCAATTTGTAAGTAAATAAATTGTAGTAACCTTTGTGGACGGGTGTGAGTGGACGGGTGCATAGACAGACACTGGGCTGAGCTACCACACTGACAGGGTACAAGGTGCTCAATCCCACATCGCCTGGGTGTGGAAAAGGGGATATGCTTATATGTAGTGTGTTCTCTTCAAATGGTATGAGGCCTTTTGGGGTAAACCCAATAGCAAAATCGTGCGGGCTCAGGCCCAAAGCGGACAATATCATACCATGTGTTGGAGCGGGGTATTACAGTTGATATCAGAGCCTGAACCCAGCCGGAAGTAAGTGTGCCGACGAGGGCGTCGGGCCTCGTAGGGGGGTGGATTGTAGTAACCCTTGGGGACGGGTGTGAGTGGGCGGGTGCATAGACAGACACTGGGCTGAGCTACCACACTGACAGGGTACAAGGTGCTCAATCCCACATCGCCTGGGTGTGGAAAAGGGGATGTGCTTATATGTAGTGTGTTCTCTTCAAATGGTATGAGGCCTTTTGGGGTAAACCCAATAGCAAAATCGTGCGGGCTCAGGCCCAAAGCAGACAATATCATACCATGTGTTGGAGCGGGGTATTACATAAATGTTAAATTGTGAACCTACTGTGTTGGGATTATCTTGTAAACAACTCTGAATACTAGGGAATACAGATCGTGAATAAATTGGTTTTAAATTTTTGAATTTTGCAAAGAACCCTAGAACTTGTGAATTGGGGGTTTTTGATTCGGGCTGTTTCGGATGGGGCTTTTTGCACCAATAGGTAGACGGCGTCTAGAGGAGAAGAACGGCGCAAATCTACCACACTGACAGGGTACAAGGTGCTCAATCCCACATCGCCTGGGTGTGAAAAAGGGGATGTGCTTATATGTAGTATGTTCTCTTCAAATGGTATGAGGCCTTTTGGGGTAAAACCCAAGAGCAAAACCGTGCGGGCTCAGGCCCAAAACGGACAATATCATACCATGTGTTGGAGCGGAGTATTACAGTTGGTATCAGAGCCTGAACCCAGCTGGAAGTAAGTGTGCCGATGAGGGCGTCGGGCCTCGTAGGGGGGTGGATTGTAGTAACCCTTGTGGACGGGTGTGAGTGGGCGGGTGCATAGACAGACACTGGGCTGAGCTACCACACTGACAGGGTACAAGGTGCTCAATCCCACATCGCCTGAGTGTGAAAAATGGGATGTGCTTATATGTAGTATGTTCTCTTCAAATGGTATGAGGCCTTTTGGGGTAAAACCCAAGAGCAAAACCGTGCGGGCTCAGGCCCAAAGCGAACAATATCATACCATGTGTTGGAGCGGAGTATTACAATGCATGCATATGTTTCTTTATTTTTTTGAACTTAAAGAATGTGTTCATTATTGAATGATAAGGGTTTGTTGGGAAAATGTATAAGATAATTTTGTTTTCTGAAAACATGAACTAAGTAGGGAATAACCAGTATGTATATACCTATACATATTAAGGTATCAAAGGATAAAATGGTGGCATGTTAGGATTGCTTAAACTTGATATTATTTCATGTTATGTTTATTTCTGCTGAACTTAAGAAATGTGTTCACTTTTGCATAATAAGGATTTGGGTGGAACATTATAAATAATGATTGTTGTTTTGGAAACATGAAACTGGATGAAAGAATAACTTGTATGTTAAATCTATGAATTTCTTTTGTGTCCCTTATACTAAAGGTATGTATATTGCTTCTCTGATTGGGATGTAGTAGATAGAGCTTGCTCGTGGGTGTAACCTACTTTGTTGACATTTCAGGTCCCAGGCAAGTTCCCCCCCCGAGGTTAGAGTACTAGGGTTGGTTGTGGCAGACATCTACTCTCATCGGTCATAGGGTTAGGAACCTATCTTATTATTCAAAAGTCAAATTATGAACTCGTTTGGAGATTTTGGTTGTTAGTTTTAAATTAAAGTCTTAAAATTTTGTTTATTATGATTAAGGGGTCTTTGGGTTACGGAACTTCCAAATTGTATTAGCAGACATATAATTATTTGTTTACCAGTTATTTCAATTCAGTGGAATTTTCTGTTCAACTTTTAGAATTTATTTTACTGTCTTTTGTATTCTATGCTTGTTGTTACTAGTTGTATGTATCTCTCAGGTTTGTGTATGAGATTGGCCATCTCATGCGCGAAATTTTGTGGGGGTATTACACGCGCGCACAGACACAGACACATTTATATATATATATGTATATATCTACATATATATAATAATATTTACTATATATATAACATAGTAACTATTATTATATTAGATGGGTAAAAATGTCATTTTATATATATAAATATTTTAATTTTTATAACAATATAATATTAAGGGTATAATAGGTATTTCAATCAAAAGTTAAAGTCGGTTAGTTCATTTCTGTTATAGAGAATGTTATTATAACAAAATTAATTAGTTTGATATTAGGTGTAATTAGGCCAAATCTAAGGGGAGGTCAGTATAATTTATCCTTAAATTAACCTTATAATTAGTAATTTAAATACTAGCTAGAAGAAGGCTTGTAGAATATATATCAAGTTCATTTGACAAACATTAACGATTTATTATAAACAAATCCGTAATTAAAAAATGATAAACCGTCATTAATTTACAATAAACTAAGTTTTAGATAATAATTAGTATCAGTAGCAAGTTGCTGGGCACTTAACCAAGCCAAACCTGTCCATAAACTTACATGTCAACAATATGGAAACTAAGGATAGCTAAACTTAGCTCTTCTTTCCTTTCTAACATTCATGCTTAAAGATATGCTATGTTGAAGGGACTACCATAATGAGCTCAAAGTTTTCATTCATTAGATCCACTGACTAACGTTGATTGATCCAATGAATGAGACAAGAGTTCACACGTCACACTAAGAACGGCCTCATAATCGACTCCTTTACCCTACACTTGCTCTTTCCCATTTTGTTTCTATCCTCATGTGTACGTGTGTATGTGAGAGAGAGAAGAGAGAGATAGAGAGAGTGCATACCAGCTGAGAATGCTTGTCTCGGTTCAATGTTTTGTTGGACACAGCCTACACATTCTGCCACGCCACTTTGTCACAGTAGCACAAGCTACGTACCAAACAATATAGTTGTCAAAGAACATAAAAGGCCCACTCTGCACAACATTGTGGACCATCAAATAGGGGACAAAAGAAGATGGTTGCAGTATATGTTTTGAATCCCAAGCTTTCTCATCTTATATAATAATTCATTGAAGGATACATTGCACCTACTTCGTTTTCATGGATAGAGTGGGGCCAAGTAGGAGCGGCCTCCTCCACTTGTGTTTTTGGGTAATTTTTTTTCCAGCCTGTTTAATCTCTCTATACTTGTTTATTATTCTCTAATCTATTAATTTTTAATTGGTATGCCCGACTTCTTAGATATGGGTTGTTGACAAAATTTCAAAATTTGTCTTTATCATCTTGGTTTATCAAAAAAAAAAAAAAATCTATGATTAATCCTATCAAATTTATAAGTTCACAAGTTTTATTTATCTTTATAAATTAGAAAAATTAAGTGTATCGGTGAAGTTGCTTTTAGTATTTTATCATGATAACAATTAAAGTGAAAGTATTTATTAAAAAAATTAATTTAAATGAAAACATGGACAATAAGAATATCAATTAATGTTAAAAAAAATTGTTGCTTATGGTATTTAATTTTTTTTTTCTCTTATTGCCATTCAAGCCCATTTCTCCCTAATAATTTTAGGACACTGACACTGTTTGTCATCAATAATTGTGATTTGTGAGTGCCTAATGCTATTGACAGCATCATGCATTGTTAGTAGCATTACTTAGATGATATTTTAGATAGGAGTGACAAATTGGACGGATTTGGACTGGGTTGAATATGGATCAAGTCGATCCGTAAGTTTATATTTGATCCGACTAACACGACAATGACAAACCTGATGTTTAATGCACCACAACATTGACCTCTTTAAAATTTATGTATGTATCATGTATATTAAACAATCAAATTATATATGAACTTTTGCATAATTATCCTGTTTTGAATCTCAACCTTGACAAATTTATATGATATATTTACAGACTACGCTATATTATATACTACTTAAAACTTAGAAGTAATTAATTTAATCACGTAATAATATAATTTTTATAAGTCTCTTTTAATATCAAACAAACTTTCAGAATTTTTATTTAAGTAAAATTAAGATTTTCTTTGATTTTTAATTTAATTAAACATATCTTTCATAAAAAAAGAAAAAAAAATCAATTAAAAATTATGGTTTATTGTAGAGATTGGTTTACTTTCAAATTTATATTTTCTCTCAAATACTTTGATATAAAATTTTCTTCCAATTCAAATACTTTTCGATTAATAAGATGAGAATTGTAAATGTTTATATCAGTTCTATGCTGGCTAAATCTCATTTGTGAATAGATTTTATCTTTGCATATAGTGAACAGAGAGTTCTCATTTGTGAATCTTTAACCCTTCTTTTTTTGTACAGAGATGAGTGCTCTTCTCTTGTTTGAAATGAAGAAGCAAAAGCTTAGAAAATATTCTAATGCATCTTCAATGGCCTTGTGAATATATATATATAGCTTAGAAAATATTCTAATGCATCTTCAGTGCCAGATTAATGAGAGAGGGTGGAATTGAAAAGAGAGAAAGGGGAAGAGAGAGAGAGAGGTGGGATCAAAGAGAGAGGAAGAGAAGAGAGAGAAAAGTGGGCCAGAGGAGAGAGAAAATGAATAAAAGAATTAAACTTTAGTCCACATTTTGTTCTATTAGTTTCTATTGGTGAAATATAAATTGAATACGGTATCCATATTTAATCCAAATAACTTGTCAATCAATTAATTTATATTTCTTCAATTCATTTTTTACTCGCATAAAAATAATAAGTCACTACAGCCCGCGAGCTTGATTTGATACTTTTTGTTCGTTTGTTTGTTTTTTATTTTATTCTATTTTACGCTAACAACCCTATTTTTGTTTCTTCCTTCCAAACTGTGGCAGCTAAAGCAAGTATTTTGGACTTGGGACAGCTAGACTATACTTTCCAATCAACAACAATGGTACTCCGTATTTATTATGACGCAGTCTCTTGCATTTGTAATTAAATCTATAATATGCATGCATGAACCCATAAAAGCAGCGGAAGCAGTATTTTTTCTTCAATTAATTATTTTGATTTCAGAAATAGACAGGTCCTTGATGGAGAGGTCCCGATGGACAAAGGGACTGACAAAGGATTGAGGGGACCGGTTCGAGCAACCATTCATTAGGCGCCAATAAAAAATAAAACAAGTGAACTCATAAAATAAAAGGTGAGCCCTCTTCAAGTGAGGGTTTAGACCCACTCACAAATGAAAAGTGAGCTAGGCTTTCACATTGGCAGGTTGAGAAGCCCGAGTCCAGCCCAAGTGGCCCATAATAAGGAATGACCATATCTATTTTTGACTTGGTGAATATGAATAGATTGGCAGATTTGCACCTAATTTGTCACCCCTAATTTTAGATTGTTGGAGCTAATGGTTAGTTGTCATGTGTGATATTTTATATTATTGGAGCCAATAACGTAGGATGGACAGCAACACTTTCTTTCTTTTATTTATGGAGTTTGGAATAGATAATGCTTGGGTCCAACCTTTGACCTGTTTTGAAAAATTATATAATAGTAAAAAAAAAATAGATCTATTTTTAATAGCTTAGAATAAGCTAACAACAGCTCTTTCTAATTTGAAGTTCCTCGTGTTGTTTGATTATTATTTTTGACAGAAAAAGGATAATCCAAAGGTTAAGATTTTTATTTGTAGAGATAATTCGATGAGTGTAGTCCATTACATTGTGCAAGATAATTTCAATTGAATAAGATACATATATACATACATAAAATTGCTTTTGATATTAATACTTAGCTATGTAGTTGCATCAAAACTTTTGAAATAATCAAATTTGTCAAGTTGTTATGAAGAGTTACGTTATTCTTCATGAAAAATTTAGTATTTAAAATTTAAGAATGTTTAAGTGCTTTAGATACAATAGCAATGGATCTTACAGCAGAGAGAGAGAGAGAGAGAGAGAGAGAGAGAGTAGTATTTTAGGGTTTGGACTTTGGTGTTAGAACATGATGGAAGTTGAGAGTTCAAGCAAGAGAGATATTTTGTCCTCTTGTAATATAGTTTATTTTTTTAATAACTAGATTTGAACAAAATATCCAAAAATGGTCACTTGATAGCATCTGACATACCACTTGTAGTCTTAGTTGTTCTTCCTTACCTTTCAAAGTAGAAGGGGTTGGTTTAAAGTTTCTACAGGGCAAAAGTGAGTGTGTGAGTTTCTTGATATAGTAAAAAAAATAAAAATAAATAATAGCATCTAACTTTTAAGTTTGCTGTCAAATTTTCATTTTTTTACTTTATACTAGTAGTCAATTGCAGAGTAATTTTATTTGGCCTTGGTCAAACTTTAAATTTTTCGTAATTTATTATATTGCTACAACTATTTATAAGAATTGTCCTTCCTAAGTCATTATGCTAATCTTAAGATGGGAGAATTTAAATGCTTTAGGATCTCGATGACGCTTATGTTCAGAATATTATTGATGGCTCTTAGTTTATTCTATGTTCTATGACTTTGCCTTCTCATTAAGGTTCCTTTTCTTTTTAGTTTTGTCTATGGGGAAAATACAAAGAAAAAGAAGACTTGAGATAGTTCACTATCTTTAGCAAACTTGGTTTTCCCACCCGTTGAATTCTTGGGGAGTTTAATTCTACCATTTTTTTTATTAAGAGATTCGAAGTTTTTGATAAGTCATTCAAAATTGTTTAAACCCTGTAATGGTAGGAGCCTTGGACACTAGGCTAGTCCTTTGAATGGAAGCCTTATCGCAACAATAAAATTGCTCCATTATGACATGAAAGAACTATTTTGGGATGTTCTTGAGGTAAACTATGAAATAACTATTAAAATTTCAAATGCTCACAAGTAGGTTTGAGATGGTTGGAAAAAAATGAAAGTTTTAATGAGTTTTATTCTAAAGCCAATGCCATTGAGAATTGTAGCTTCAACCTAAGAGATTTCAAAAATAAAATTGTTAGAAAGATTTTCACATCACTGCTGTAGTAACCCTTGTGGATGGGTGTGAGTGGGCAGGTGTAGAGACGAACACTGGGCTGAGCTACCACACTGACATGGTACAGGGTGCTCAATCTTACATTGCCTGGGTGTGGAGAAATGGATGTGCTTATATGTAGTGTGTTATCTTCAAATGGTATGAGGCCTTGTGGACGGGTGTGAGTAGGCGGGTGCGAAGACAGACACTGGGCTGAACTACCACACTGACAGAGTATAAGGTGCTAAATCCCACATTGCCTGGGTGTGGAAAAGGGGATGCGCTTATATATAGTATGTTCTCTTCAAATAGTATGAGGTCTTTTGGGGTAAAAATCTAAGAGCAAAATCGTGCGGGCTATGGCCCAAAGTGGATAATATCATATTATGTGTTGGAGCGGGGTATCACAAATGTAACATATATAAAGTCGATGATAACGTGAGTGCTTCAATCCTAGCACTATTAAACTCCGTCAATCACTGGTTCCTTATCTGTAAAAATGTTTGGGGGAGGGGATAAGCGCCATCATGCCAGTAGAAATACCCAAACCAATTTATGCATCGACTCGATGCGACGTACATAAGATGCAATAATAGCATTCCTATATATTACATGACATGCTTTCAATGCTCATATCCATTAATCTCAATACAATACATGAATAAATTATATGTTCAATAATGCTTAATTAATGAAAAGTCATACAAGCATTAACATAAATATCATAATTCAGTAACAAGACATAAACTCCAAGTCAAATAACTTTTGAAATCAAATAAGAATGGAAAGTATTCGTAGATCCACTAGATAACATCCAGCTAGGAAAATTATCCAAAATATTTTACTTTATGGGCTACTAACCCAAGGGTCTAGACAAAACCCACATTGGCCAAGTTTTGGGCTTCACACCCTAGGGCTCTGGGCCCTTCTTGCTTTTCCGACCTCCTCCAAAAATTAACAACCAAGCACATAAATTTCAAGTATGTTAACATATACAATCTCAATTGTAACATGAATTTCCAAGCACGTTATAAGCCACTTAATTTCATGCTCAAACATATCTTTTTCCACACATATAACAATGCAATGACAATCCTTTCATAAGACATACACAAAATGTGTTTTAGAAGAAGAGAACCTTTTTCATACATTTTATCAAACACGTGGCATGTAACATGTACAACATAATCTCCATAACCATAGATTATTTTCATGAAAAATATGCATCCTCAATTGCTGGCATATATAGCATGCATGCACAATCCACATGAATAGCTTACTTTAACACATATTCTAACATATTTACAATTACCAAATTTACCAAGACAAATATACAATCTCCATACACATCAATGTCATCATAAAATTCATGTGAAGACTAAATTAACATATAAATGTACAATAAAATATACAATACTCATAATTACCATTTCTAACACTTCTAAACATGCTAAACAATCGAAAATCAATATCAATCCATAAGGAATCTGATCGGCGTTGAATGTTACGCATTCTAGCCTTTTAATTTGCATATTTTATTCTCTTAGTGATAGGTTATATGTGATTTTACTCTGTTTTTGTATTTTCTGTCTTTTTCAGGGCCTTAATGATTATTTCAGATAAAACCATGATTTTGGGCTTTTAAAGATGATATCCAAGAAGGTTATATGAAGCCTACATCTAATGGATCCATTCAACTCCATATTTCAACTCAAATCAGTCCAAGGAAGAGGTTCTAGAGAATTACAACTGCTTAAGAAGATTACGGGCCTGAAGCCCAATTCTACACTTAATCCAGTTTTAATCCCGTTTTGGAAAGTAGACTGAAAACCTTATTTTCGAGCGTCAATTCGACTTAATTCCCGCGTAGGTTAAACGAAATTCAATTCTGGACACTTTTGTATTTCACGTAAATTTCGTGAATCGGACTTCTACTGGGTCAAAACTTGGGCCGAATGTCAGCAGAAAAATATACCTATTTTGGGCTGCGGGAAAACCCTAATTATTTCCTAATTGGATTAGGACTTTATCTCCTAATTGGATTAGGACTTTATGTATTCTATTGGGGTATAAAGAGGTGAATTGGAGGCTGTTTTGGGGGAGAAAAGAAGTGGAGGCCAAGACAGAGAAGACAGAGACAATCCGGGTTTTATTTATTCATTATGTCTTTTATTATTTTGTTATCTTCTTCTTCTACCATGTGTAACTAAACTTCTCAACTAGGGTTGAGGAGGAAACCTCCATTAATGAAGTGAAGTTCTTTTGTTCATTAATTGATTCTCATGTGTGTGATTTAATTGCTTATGATTTTCGCTTCTTGTGATTAATTATTTTATAATTCTTTCACCATCTATATCATGTATATGTGGTAGTTAGAAAGTATTATAATTAATCTAAGCTTGAGTTTGTATTTCTTAAAAGTGATAATCTTTGATCTTATGTTTTTCATTAAATTGGATACATAGGATGCTTAGAATTCTACACTAGTAAAGCGAAGGAAAATCTACCTTTTTGATATATTATTCATAGTGCTTTATTGATAAATCTTGAGTTAGCAATAGATTGATTTCTTGATTGTTACTCTAACTTTGGAAATTAATAAATGAATATTAGAAACTTCATGGATTTAATGGTGGTGGAATCCGAAACCTTAGTTATTTTCTCTGTTTGATTTCAATAGTGTTATTTTATTTACATGTTAGTTTAATTTATCTCAAATCAATCAACTTTTGTTTAAACTAGATTAGTTTTAAATTAATTTGAATTTGTGTTAGTTTTTCTTCTCAAAGCATTCCCTTGGGTTCGACCTCGTTCTTGCCGAACTATACTTTAATAGATTCGTACACTTGCGAGTTATTTAACAATTTTAAAACAACATCAAGTTTTTGGCGCCGTTGCCGGGGAATTGCAAACAAGAAAACTAATCAAATTTCAATTGATTTAATTCTTCTACTAGTTATAATTTAGTTTTTTTTCTTTCTTTTGTTTTATTATTATCAAAAAAGAAAAAAAAATCTTTCCAATTTTAATTATTTGTACTAGGTTTTTTTTTAAAAAAAAAAAAAAAAACTTTTTCTTTATTATTATAGTTTAGTTTTAGTTTTAGTTTTAGTTTTAGTTATTTTATTTTTATTATTATTATTTTTAGTTTAGTTTTAGTTTTATTTTATTGTTATTGTTTTACCTGATACTTCTTAAATTCTATAGGTGGTATTGTTGAAAATTGTCTTTTTCGCATGTTCTTGGGCACTACTTTGGAATCCAAGTAAGTACAATTTTTTTCCTTCCGTTTATTTTTATTTTTATTTTTTATTTTTTTTTTTCTTAGATTAGGAAAACATAGATTTTTGTTTTAGGTTGATAACTTGTGCATGAGAACTCTAGGATAGAATAACTTAGAAATAACCCTAGGGTCACATTTTCTTCAAGTTTATTTTTTATTTTATTTTTAATTTTTTTCTCTATTTAAAGAAAAAAAAAAAAAAAGAAGAAAGACCACACACTCACTCACTTTTATTTTATATTTTTTATGGTGTGTTTTGTTTGTGCATTTTAATTTAGCATTCTTGCATTAAAATTTTAGTAAGGGCACAAACCCCCAACAAGATAAGGATTGGATTTCATCACCAATTCCTTGCCCAACTAGGTTAAAAATCTCCTTGCATTTGTCTATCCCAAGCCAAATTTAGTTTAAATTTAAAATCAAGTAGACATTGGCCATAGGAATTCACATAGCTTATAGGACCCTCTTGGACAGAGTTAACTTTTGGTAACTCCAGTGAGCACCTTCCAACTTCACAATGTCTAGGAAAGTTCTGAGGAGATTGGTTTTTAAGTGGGACCGTTTGTGACCCCTCCAATCTATCTTAGAAACTTTCCTGGTTGTATTGTTGGTGGGGCTTAACTGGTAATCCTCTAGTTCCTCTGAAAGGGAGTAGAAGCTGTCTAACTAGGTAAGAATTATTTTGGAACTAGTCCAGATAATTCTTTAGGAAAATAAAAAATATATATATATAAAAAAAATAAATAAAAAAAAAATCACTAACCTTGAATTAAATTTGAAAAAAAAAAAAAAAAATTTGCTTGTTTATTTGGTTGGTATTTTTGTGAGTCATTTTAGTGTATGTTAGGTCGTTGATCACTGAGTCTAGAATTGCTTCCATTAGATCTTGAGATTGAGAGAACCTTTTGAAAGGGTGTGAAAAATTCTAGTGTTAGAGATCCTTCTTTACCCAAGATGGCAGATCCCGTTGAAACTAAATCCCTTAAGGACTATTACACTCCCGTACAGATTACAAACCCGTCTTGCATTGTGTTACCTGCTACCCAACAGGGACATTTTGAGATAGGGGCGGCGGTAATTAATTTACTGCCCACTTTTAGAGGTCTTAGTTCCGATGACCCATACCTCCATGTTAAGGAATTTCTAGAGATTTGCTCCACACTACAATTTCAACATATTTCTGAGGAGTCAATTAAATTGCGGTTATTTCCATTCTCTTTGAAAGAGAAAGCAAAATCTTGGTTATACTCACTCGAACCCGCGTCTGTCAATTCATGGAATGGGTTATGCACCAAATTTCTTACCAAGTTCTTTCCCATGCACAAAACTAACTCCCTTCGTCGAAATATCATGCAATTTACTCAAAAAGAGGGTGAAGAGTTTTATATATGTTGGGAGAAATTTAACGATCTTCTCCTTAAGTGTCCCCATCATGGTTTTGCCAAGTGGCAATTAGTTCAATTCTTTTATGAGGGATTGTCACCCTATAATCGTCAACTAATTGAGTCACGAGGTGGGGTAGAATTTATGTCTAAGAATGAGGATGAAGCATGGAAATTTCTTGATGCATTGTCAGAGAACTCTCAACAATGGGAGTACTCAGGGAGGGTTGAAAGGAGTGGTCTATCAATGTTCTCAGAACCCAAAAAGGGAGGAATCTATGAGGTCCAAGAGGATACCAATTTGAGTGCGAGGATAGCTAGTTTAACTAGAAAAGTGGAGGCTATAGAGATGAGTAAAGGAAGTAATTCATCTATTTGTGCAGTTAATGAGATGTGTCAATTGTGTGGAAGTTCTTCTCATACGGCACAAACTTGTCCATCTATTGCATCTTTTCATGAGTGTATAGCCGAACAAGCCAATGCACTTAATTCATATAAGAAACCATTTGGCAGCCCCTATTCTGACACATACAATCCTAATTGGAGGAACCACCCTAATTTTTCTTGGAGGCAAGACCAACCTCGGAACAACCAAGGGGTGCAACCTACGCAACCCCAAGGGCAACCACAATTTTCATATCCTTCCATGTCCCAAAATGCCCCTCCATATGTTCCCCCACCTCAACAAAGACCAACTTTAGAGGATACTCTCCAACAGTTCATGCAACAAACCAGTCAATCAATTTCTAAATTAGAAATGCAAATAGGTCAATTAGCCACTGTTGTAGGAGAGAGGGAGAAGGGAAAGTTTCCTAGTCAACATGAGCCTAACCCAAAGGGCCAGTTTCATATTAGTGATCAATCCACTTCTAGTTCATATGAGCAGGTTCACTCTATCACAACCCTAAGATCGGGCAAACAAGTTGATAATGGAGTCCAAATGCCTATACATAATGAGAAAATTGAAGAGGACCATGTTAGCGATTTAGGAAGAGAGGACAAAACTACATATGAAGTTGAGTCAGAAATTCAAGTCCCTAGTCTTGACCCACCATCTCCAATAAGTCCACCAGTTAGAAACTTTGTTCCTACTGCACCATATCCTCAAAGACTTCAAAAGCCTAAGAAGGGCAATCACTATAATGAGATTATGGAAGTGTTTAAACAAGTCAAAATTAATATTCCATTTCTCGATGCAATTCAACAGATCCCCTCTTATGCAAAATTTTTAAAGGACTTGTGTACGGTCAAACGTGGCTTGAATGTGCACAAGAAAGCCTTCCTAACTGAGCAAGTTAGCTCAATCATCCAACATCGCACTCCACCTAAATTTAAAGATCCCGGATGTCCTACGATTTCATGTACCATAGGTGATCAAAAAATTGAGCAAGCTTTGCTTGACTTGGGTGCGAGTGTCAACTTGTTGCCTTACTCTGTCTACGAGCAACTAGGTCTTGGTGAGTTGAAACCCATGAAGGTGGTACTCCAATTAGCAGATCGTTCAGTTAAGGTACCTCGTGGTGTTATTGAGGATGTGCTTATTCAGGTTGATAAATTCTTTTTCCCTGTAGACTTTATTGTCTTAGACACTCAACCTGTAGCTAATCCTAATAATCAGATTCCTGTCATCTTAGGTCGTCCATTCCTAGCCACTTCAAATGCTTTAATCAACTGTAGGAATGGTGTTGTGAAACTCTCTTTTGGAAATATGTCGGTTGAGCTTAATGTTTTTAACGTAAACCGACAACCACCAGACTCTGAGGATATTTGTGAGGTAAATTTAATAGAGAGTCTAGATCAGGGTACTTTTATTCGTGCTAGTTATAAGGACCCTTTAGAGGCAAGTCTAACTAATTTTGGCTGTAATTTTGATATTGATAGTGCTTGTGAAGATGTGAATGCTTTATTGGATGTGAATGTTTCATTGAATTCAGTCCATTTTATCAACACCAAAAAGTGGAAAGCCAAGATGGAAAGCCTAGGTATAGGTTGAGTTATAGACCTATTTGGTCATCATTGTACATTATTAGTTTTAGGATTTATAGCTCTTGCGTCTTTTTATTTTTAGTTTGTGTATTTTATTTTCAATTTTTCTTTAACCAAAAAAAAAAAAAAAAAAATTCATCATGATCCGGTATAGCCGCCCATTCTCTGATTATGTATGTAGTACCAATTCTACAATTTGTGATATGATCGATAAAGTTGATGATTTCCGTTTATTAAAGTCTGGTTTCAATACCCAATACTGTCGAGATTGCTTCAACACAGTATGGCTTTAATAAAGAAAGGCAACCCCTCTATACTCTATACGTTAGCGTATCTGGATAATCAATATCTTATCACATATACATCTTGAAAAATTGGGACCCACCAGTTCAGAGAATGGAGAGCAAAGTAGTTCCCGTGATTTTCACGTAAAGATTAGGTTTAAAAAAAAAAAAAAATTTACTTTCTGTTTCATATTTATTTTTACCCATGTTATTTTACTTGGTCGTTGGAGTATAGTCGTTGTTTTGACAGGATGTAGCATCCAAGTTTGGGGGAGTGGCCTCATTACCTTCATGCTATTAGTTTGCTCTATTTTCTTGCCACTACTCCCGTTTTCTGGTAATATTGTTCTAACCCTTCTCTATGCTTCGATTGGATGTACATTGAGGACAATGTACAGTTTAAGTTTGGGGGTAAGGTGATGCCTTTTATGTGCTTTATTGAAGTGGGGGAAATTTTTATGAAATTTTTCTTGTTCTAGGACTTTTGGTTATTTGATTTTCTTAGTTTTTTAATTATTTTCTTTTGTTTTATTTTTAGATAGGATGTTTTGACATTTTTCAAGAGATTAATACTCTATGTAGGTGCTTAACTTGCAATTTTTTAGTATGTTTTAAATTTTTAGAAACTATGGTTTGAATTAGTGGTTTAAATCATTATTTGCATTGACATGCCTTGGGGTGATTAGTTTTAGTTTCCTCACATGCATAGGCACACTAGCATAATCTTATGGGGTATAAACTTTGGCTTTGAGTTGTTGGGTTACATATACTTGATATTAATTGGTATTCCTTGAGAATGAGTACCGATGATGTGATTTACATGATTTCAATGAAAAAAAAAAAGAATATGTGATGAATAGAAAATCAATTTGATCTTTTTCATGAGTAACCGGGCCTCTATGCCTCAGGAAGCACGGAGTGTTCGCGTCAAAAGTGAAAGGGTGAGAAAAGATGAGCATTGGTTGTCTTGATTTGTAGCCTGACTGATTCGAGTAATTAGGTCTTCAGGGTATCTTAAAGCCTAGTGCCCTAAAGCTATCTGGTTTGGGAGTCACTGACTGAAAGCTTGCTACATGGATCTTTCAGAAAGCTTAATAAATCAAGACATTGCACAACCAATAAAGCAATGAAAAAAAAAGGAATGAGAAAAAAAAATGAAAAAGTCATGTATTCATGTTTGGAAGTATGATTTCAATAAGGGGAGCTAGTGAGTTGAAGGGGTATGTGCCTTAATATATTCAGAGCTTGGTTATGCCACATGAGATGATTGCTAGTTCACTTTACACGAGGGAGCTAGAGTTGATTATTTTGAGATATGTTGATGTGAAATTATGCATGGGGACCATTGATTTGAATTGTGGAATTTGAAAGTTTGAAATTATTCTTGAATGCAAGTTTGTAACTATGTATTGTAATCTTCTTTTTGATTAATGTTTAAACATAAATTTTGAATGTTTGTGGGTAACATTTTTGGAAACCCTCACGAGACTATAACTCGTCCACTAGGGGGAACCTAGGGGTTCAAAGGCTTGTTGCATATGCTAAATGCAATCGTTTCTCCCACGAAAGAGGAGTTGGGTAGTTTAGTTTGTGTTTAGTTAGTTTCCTTTGTTTTAGTTTTATTTTGTTCTATTGCTAAGGGACTAGCAATATGTAAGTTTGGGGGTGTGATCGGCGTTGAATGTTACGCATTCTAGCCTTTTAATTTGCATATTTTATTCTCTTAGTGATAGGTTATATGTGATTTTACTCTGTTTTTGTATTTTCTGTCTTTTTCAGGGCCTTAATGATTATTTCAGATAAAACCATGATTTTGGGCTTTTAAAGATGATATCCAAGAAGGTTATATGAAGCCTACATCTAATGGATCCATTCAACTCCATATTTCAACTCAAATCAGTCCAAGGAAGAGGTTCTAGAGAATTACAACTGCTTAAGAAGATTACGGGCCTGAAGCCCAATTCTACACTTAATCCAGTTTTAATCCCGTTTTAGAAAGTAGACTGAAAAACTTATTTTCGAGCGTCAATTCGACTTAATTCCCGCGTAGGTTAAACGAAATTCAATTCTGGACACTTTTGTATTTCACGTAAATTTCGTGAATCGGACTTCTACTGGGTCAAAACTTGGGCCGAATGTCAGCAGAAAAATATACCTATTTTGGGCTGCGGGAAAACCCTAATTATTTCCTAATTGGATTAGGACTTTATCTCCTAATTGGATTAGGACTTTATGTATTCTATTGGGGTATAAAGAGGTGAATTGGAGGCTGTTTTGGGGGAGAAAAGAAGTGGAGGCCAAGACAGAGAAGACAGAGACAATCCGGGTTTTATTTATTCATTATGTCTTTTATTATTTTGTTATCTTCTTCTTCTACCATGTGTAACTAAACTTCTCAACTAGGGTTGAGGAGGAAACCTCCATTAATGAAGTGAAGTTCTTTTGTTCATTAATTGATTCTCATGTGTGTGATTTAATTGCTTATGATTTTCGCTTCTTGTGATTAATTATTTTATAATTCTTTCACCATCTATATCATGTATATGTGGTAGTTAGAAAGTATTATAATTAATCTAAGCTTGAGTTTGTATTTCTTAAAAGTGATAATCTTTGATCTTATGTTTTTCATTAAATTGGATACATAGGATGCTTAGAATTCTACACTAGTAAAGCGAAGGAAAATCTACCTTTTTGATATATTATTCATAGTGCTTTATTGATAAATCTTGAGTTAGCAATAGATTGATTTCTTGATTGTTACTCTAACTTTGGAAATTAATAAATGAATATTAGAAACTTCATGGATTTAATGGTGGTGGAATCCGAAACCTTAGTTATTTTCTCTGTTTGATTTCAATAGTGTTATTTTATTTACATGTTAGTTTAATTTATCTCAAATCAATCAACTTTTGTTTAAACTAGATTAGTTTTAAATTAATTTGAATTTGTGTTAGTTTTTCTTCTCAAAGCATTCCCTTGGGTTCGACCTCGTTCTTGCCGAACTATACTTTAATAGATTCGTACACTTGCGAGTTATTTAACAATTTTAAAACAACATCAGAATCAATGATAAGATGGGGAGAACACTCTTATCTCAAATCCAAGCTTTAATATCAAAAAGTCCCAAAACACCAAACTTTCAAACTTTACCCAATTTGAATTTTCAAACAGTAGAATCGTAGATCGTAGTGAGAAGAACAACTTTCTCTTCTTGAGATATCTCTTAATCCAAATTCTAGTTTCACCCATCTTTTCAAACTTTACCAAATCGAACCTCGAACCGATCGAATTGAAGAGAGTGATGAGGAGAACAATCTTTTCTATTGGAACAATATTCAAATTTCACCTAAAGCCTTTCAAAATCTGGAGAGAATGTAGAGTGAAGTTATAGAGAGAGAGAGAAGAGAAAATCAGATTTTGGGATGAAATAAATGTAATAAATTTATTTATATTTACGACCTTTGCAACTAAGTCCATCTCTTTCTCCTCAATTTGCTTCTTGTTACTAACAACTTTCTACTAATCGCATACTAACATTTACTTCTTCCAATTTATCTTTTAGACCCCTCATTCGTTCATATATGCCCTTATATAAATTTTCCAAAACCTGTAAAAGTATTTCAGGTCATTCGATTTATCTCGGATCCCACACTCCCAAAATTCAAAAAAATCTCATAACTCACAAAACAAATATTTAAGCAATTAAGTCCACATTCTTTATCACAATTAATTGTAATTAAAAATACAAATAAAAATAAAATTCAAGGCTTTACATGATACTAGAATTAAGGATGTAATTTGTGAAACGTTGAATAAGTAAACGACATGTGGTAAGACATGGATTATCAATTAAGATCATTGCCTATTTGATGGTAATTGGGCTATGAAGTGGATTAATGGGGCTCTGAGGAGTTGGACTACATGAAGACTCCTATTCAACAAGAGGAAGAGAAGTTAGAGCAGTTTTATCCCTGAAAGAAAGTAATTGATTGTGGAGAAAGAACATGGATATGTGATAAGAGAAAGTTAGACATTTTACGTAATACCTCAGAATTTTGACGTCATTTATTTTAAATTTGAATTGCTTTGCCTTTATTTTTATCATTTTATGTGAATTGTTGTCTTTATAGATTATTATTATTTCATGTGAATTGCTTTGCCTTTATATTTTTATCATTTTATGTGAATTGTTTTGTCTTTATAGATTGACATCATTTATTTTAAATTTAAATTGCTTTGCCTTTATTTTTATCATTTTATGTAAATTGTTGCCTTTATAGATTTTTATTACTTCATGTGAATTGCTTTGCCTTTATATTTTTATTATTTTATGTGAATTATTTTATTGATTGTGTATTGTCTGATTTAATTTTTTAAAATGCTTTGGATTGGGCTAGGGATGAATCTGGGCTAGAATGGTTGGGCTAAGGGTATGCCTAAGTTGATGGGTTAGGGTTATGGTTATAATATTTTATTTTCTTTTATTTTTTTTAGTTTATTTAGTTTTCTAAAAAAAAAAATAAGAAGACAAAAGAAAATAGAAGACTAGGGTTTCAGCCGTTCGCTTTACGCACAGAAACCAAGAGTGTAAACGAAAGAGAGAAGGGAGAGAATGAGCAATCGAGTGAACGGGTTTCGAATCGTCAAAGATGTAAGTTCGATTCTTCTTTTCCCCTTTGAATCCGTATGCATAGTCTAGGTTTCAGAATTATGTTTATATTAAATTTTTTTATATAATTTTATGTTTTTTTTGTTGCTTGCTATTGATAAGTTTCATGAGATTGATTATGTTAACTGTATATAGGAGTTTAGATTTATATATGTGTGAATATATGCATATATATTTAATGTATGTGTATAATGTATGAAAATCATACATGCATGAATTTGGGATGGAAAGGGATGTTAAATTATAAACCTTTTGTGTTGTTATTGTCTAGTAAACAACCCTTGATCTTTACGAAAGCAAATTGTTGAGGAATTTGACTTTGATTTTGAAATTTTTGCGAAGAACCCTATAACTTGTGAATTGGGGGTTTTCGATTCGAACCATTTCGGATGGGGCTTTTTACACCAATAGGTAGCCGACCTCAAGAGGAGAAGAATGGCGCAAAAATGGGGGCGAGCGGTGGCCGGAGCTGGCCGGACTGTCGCCGAAAAGTCCCCAGCAGCGCGCTATACACACTGGGGAAGAAGCCCCAGCCCAGGGCGTTTCCCCCACGCGCCTGACTGGCGCGTGGCCCTGACACCGGCCGTTGCCGGAGAAATCATTTTTGGGCCCCACTCACCGGGGCCCACCTCTGGGTCCAATCTGGGCCCATTTCGAATTATCCTTCTATTTTTTTTTCAATTTTTGAAACTTTTGGAAATTATTGAAAATTCAAAAAATCATTTTTTTAAAAATACTTTTATATTTCGAAAAATTCCTAAATTTTTATTTCTACTTTGTGGGGGTTAAATGAACTTGGGTTTTAATATTCATGTCGCAATTAGCTTCCCTTGTGGTTAAATTGATTTTTAAAGTTTTTCAAAATAGAGTTTTTCATCTTCTTTTATTTAGAAAATATTTTAAATTTTTTAGAAAATTAAAATAACATTTGGTTAACCTTATAAGGATAAAATACACTTGGATTTTAAATTTCGGGGAAAAATAAGTTTCCCTTGTGGTTTTATCGGTTTTAAAAGTATGCCTCAAAGTATGTTTTATTTTCTTTTATTAGAAAAATATTTTTTAAAATTTTCAAAAAATTCAAAACAATTAAACATGGTTTTAGAAATAGAATAGGCTCGAAAACCTAGATTAGAGTTAGGTTTTGACTCCCTCAAATGTTTAGATACATTGGAGGTTTGGTTGGATGTTTGCTCCAAAAATGGATAATTATATTATTTTATTTCTTTGATTGTATTTTCCTTTAAAATTATAAATGTCCATGAAATACTTGGTGTTAATCTATTTGTGAACGAGTTGTCTTATGGTGATGATTGTATATCGGATAATTTAAATCATTTTGTTTTGAGCAAATTAAATTATGATGAACTTAATTTTATTTCATGTTGTAAGTTGGTTGGGAGGCATGTAAGGATTGTCAGGGCATGTAAGGATTGCCATGGGCATGTCAGGATTGCAAATACCTATTAAGGTATCTAAAGTTAAAGGAGACATATAAGAATTGCCATGGGCATGTTAGGATTGCCAATACCTACTAAGGTATCCAAGGATAAAAATGGTCGCATATCAAGATTGCTTAAACTTGATGTTATATATGTTTATGTTTCTTTCTTTTGAACTTAAAGAATGTATTCACTTTTGCATGATAAAGGTTTTGATGGAACATTGTAAAGGATGACTGTTGTTTTGAAAAACATGAATTGGACAAGGAACTACTTGTATATTATATATATGTATTCCTCTTGTGTCCCTCATTATGAGGGTACGTATATTGGTTCTCTGATTGAGATGTAGTAGATAGAACTTGCTCGTGAGTTTAACCCACTTTGTTGATATTTCAAGTCCCAGGCAGGTTCCACCGTGAGGATAGAGTTTTAGGGTTGGTTGTGGTAGACATCTCTTCTCATCAGTCTCAGGGTAGGAATTTATCTTCTTCTTCAAGAATTTAAACCATGAAATTTTTGGAGACTTTGGTTAGTGGTTTTAATTTAGGGTTGCAAACTATTGTTGATTCTGGTTAAGGGATCTTTGGGTTATGAGACTTCCAAATTATATTATACACACATTTATTTATTTAGCGATTATTTTAATTCAGAGGAATTTTCCTATTTCGAGTATTTGTTGTACTCTATGCTTGTTGCTACTAGGTGTGTCTATCTCTCAGGTTTTATGTATGAGACTGACCACCTCATGTGCGAAATTTTGTGGGGGGGTATTTCATTTTGTGGATTGAGGAGGATGTGACTAAGTGAGTTATTTTCTTAGATAAGATAACAGTTTATTTCTCTATAATTAGAAATCTATAAATAGAAGATTTGGGTTTCGTTGTACAACCCCACACATTGCATCAACAAACTTACATTTTCACTTTAATTTATCATAATTTACCTTTAATATACTATTTTTCAATTTTAGTATTTCAATTCAAGTACATCAAATCCAGTATTTCAATTCGCTTTACATTCTCACACTGTTTTCAATTCCTTAGTTGCAATCCTTAGAAAGTCTTTTTCGTTACCCCGATGGTATTTTTTCAATTATCTTGGAAAGTAAGTCTAACTTAAGAAGACTCAATTGATGACCTAGTAGTATGCAGTCAAGAATGCATAGTAGAATCGTTAACATGATATCAAACAGATCTATAGAGGGTGAATAAGTCTTCAAAGAAAACTATGTCCAATTCAAAATTCACAAAATAACTTTTAAACTTTTGTGCATATATATACCACCTAAGGATATGAATATCTAAACTGATACAAACTCTAATAACAATTGTTGGATTTTGTTTGGTCAATGACCTCAATTACGAAAAGATAAATATTTACCAAATTTGTCACGAACCCCTAAAAAAACATAAACAAATAAATCAACAAAATATATATTTCAAATCAAATATATTATTAAATAAATAAACATATGTGAATGTGTTCTTGATCGATTTGTCAAATTTGGTTAAATAGCAATGTAAGTATGCTCATATGCTTGTTGATAACATTTTATCAAACATGTTGTGCACATTCATTCAACAAATCATTCAAGATAAAATAAACAATTTAAAGTGAAGTAAGTAAACAAGTAAATTATAGAGATTTGCACACTAGATTTTTACGTGAAAAAGTCTACCCCAACGGTATGTCAAAAAAATCACATGGACTTGATCCAACAAAGTAATCAACTATGATGAAATTGATGTACAACCTAAGTTTGCATGGCCTTTTGGCAATGATTCAATACACTAGAAGTAGTAACCCTTGTGGACGGGTGTGAGTGGGCGTGTGCGACGACAGACACTGGGCTGAGCTACCACACTGACAGGGTACAGGGTGCTCAATCCCACATCTCCTGGGTGTGGAAAAGGGGATGTGCTTATATGTAGTATGTTCTCTTCAAATGGTATGAGGCCTTTTAGGATAAAATCCAAGAGCAAAATTGTGCAGGTTCAGGCCCAAAGCGGACAATATCATACCATGTGTTGGAGCGGGGTATTACAGTTGGAATCAAAGTCTGAACCCAGCCGGATGTGTGCCGACGAGGACGTCGGGCCTCGTAGGGGGGGTGGATTGTAGTAACCCTTGTGGACGAGTGTGAGTGGGCGGGTGCGAAGACAAACCCTGGGCTGAGCTACCACACTGACAGGGTATAGGGTGCTCAATCCCACATCGCCTGGGTGTGGAAAAGGGGATGTGCTTATATGTAGTATGTTCTCTTCAAATGGTATGAGGCCTTTTGGGATAAAATCCAAGAGCAAAATCGTGCAGGCTCAGGCCCAAAGCGGACAATATCATACCATGTGTTGGAGCGAGGTATTACAGTTGGTATCAAAGTCTGAACCCAGTAGGAAGTGCGCCGACGAGGACGTCGAGCCTCGTAAGGGGTGGATTGTAGTAACCCTTGTGGACGGGTGTGAGTGGGCGGGTGCGAAGACAGACCCTGGACTGAGCTACCACACTGACAGGGTACAGGGTGCTCAATTCCACATCACCTGGGTGTGGGAAAGGGGATGTGCTTATATGTAGTATATTTTTTTCAAATGGTATGAGGCCTTTTAGGGAAAAATCCAAAAACAAAACCGTGCGGGCTTAGGCCCAAAGCGGACAATATCATACCATGTGTTGGAGCGGGGTATTACACTAAAATCCTTAGTTGATTTTAAGACACATCAGGCATCAAATCTTATAGTCCTTCGAAGATCTCCAAATCCCAACTCCTGATATGTCTATCATAACTTCAGTACACTCGAAGTTTATTTTTTCCTCTCGGACCTGTCTATGCAACCACTAATCGTCCAACCGATTATGTTATGAAGTGTTTACATAAACACTAAGTGTTGACATTGTATTTTCAGCATAGTACCATAACTTATAGTATCATTACTCAAATATGTATATCATATCACCACTAATATGTATGTATGATGAATGATACACAAAAATATAGATATGCACACTATCTATATGTATGCCCTCTATCTCACAAGTTAAGCTCTCATAAAGAAACACTTATAAATGAGTAAATGAATGCATAAGGCGGTTTTTAGCACTCTAGTGTAATATGCGGTCTTTACACACACTAGGGTTTATGTAAACACTAGTATATATAAACATTACATTTTTTAAAATTTTCATAAATGACTATTGAAGCCTCCATATTCTTCATCGACAATCCCTTCGATCAAAGTTGAAATCCAGAAATTCTAACTCTCAGGGATTGATGCAGCCTAAAATATCGATTGATCGATGCATTCGATTGTGAGGTACTAAAGTCTGTTGAATCATGTTCTAATACTAGAATTGTCATAACTTAATGCACAATTATTGTCCAAAATATTATAGCAACATGTTAGACTTGACAAAATAGTCATGTGCATGCATATAGACTCACACACACACACACACACACACACACACACACATATATATATATATATATATATATATATATATGCATATAAATCTTTTTTAAAACTATTTTTAGAAAACTAATCAATTTAGCATAAAATCATATATATATGTATATATGAGAAAACTTTAGACTCAAATATTTAGATATATACACTTTACACATAGTCCTTAAAGTCTTGTAAAAATAAACATAAATATATTTGTATATAAGTTAATACTCCCTCTAGCCCAAAAAAAGAGTCTCTTTTCAGAAACTCAACTTTTTAAGAGTGTATTGTTTAATTTTTTTATTGTAAGAGAACTGAATGAATTTTCAAATTTACCCTTCTAAAAGGTGGAGTGATGTCATGTTTTAGGCTATTTTTTCATGGTCGGTCTACAATGGAGGGTAAAATAGGAATGTTAAAAAAGATGATGCATTCAATTTTGAAATGGGACAAGTATTTTGGAACATCCAAAAATGAAAAGTTAGACACTTATTTTGGGACGGAGGGAATATGTAAAATAAGAAGGTTTTACATTCATATACCCTATATAAAACATGTATGACATATACAACATGTATAGTATGTATGTGTGCACGTACACATCATATAGTAGGAAGTTCACCTCTGTGCCAAATGGCTTAAGACAGGTCAATACCATATCTGTTTCTCTGTGATAGACATCATGCCACAATTAAGATGGAGAGAGTTGTCGTCGATGATGAGAAGAAAATCTCAGTTAACAAAAGGGATTTGTCCTGAACTATCGTGTTCTTACTCAATTAAAGGCATTGTAAATGCAAATCTGTTTCTAAACAACTCCTTTCACTTTCGGCATTCTATCCATCCAAGCATTCCAATTGTCAAGAGTAGTATGCTAATTTGAAAAATGGAAGATGGGTTGTTCATCATTAGCAGATAAAGGAAACTTATTAAAAAATGGTAAGAACTCCTCTACCATATGATAGAATGAATAAATAGAAGAAGGCATTTTATCGACGAAGGCGGGTTCAAGAGCTTTGAAGCCATTAGAAACTTTAATCAAGGAATCTAATTGAAGTTGATCGGCAGGAAGTTTGGAAAGGATACGTTCGATCTATTTTCCATGGGTGGATGGACTACTAGAAGGCACTAGAAAGTTAAAGTTAGATTTAGAAGTTTTTCTTTTAGGTGCCATGGAAGTTGCAGAGAAAATAAAATAAAGGTTAGAGTATAATGTGACTAATGGGGACATGAAGTGGGTTAATGGGAATATGAAGAGTTGGACTACATGAAGATTCCTCTTCAACAAGAGTGTAGAGAAGTTAGAGCAGTTTTGTCCTTGGAAGGTAGTTATTGCTTTTGGAGAAAGAACATGGATACGTGATAAGAGAAATTTAGACATTTTATGGATTGAGAAGAATGTGACTAAGTGGGTTATTTTCTTAGGTAAGATAGTAGTTTATTTCTCTCCAATTAGAAGTCTTTAAATAGAGGACTTTGTGAGATAAATTATTTTAAGTTGGCAAATTTCAATGTCAAAACTGAGTTGATGGATTTGTAATTTTTGGTTTTTGGGTCTCGATAATGGAAGATGAAGAACAAGTGCATGGATACCGTTGATTCGATGAGAACATCATTTAAGGCAGGTATGGTATGTGGAAACTTTGTATTTGGAGTTTTGAAGGTTTAGGACATAATATTCACAGAGTGTTCGTGTTTTTCCAGAAACCCTTCTGTAAGGATTGAGGAGTAAGCCTAGAGTCTGCAATAACTAGACAAGGAGTCTATGGACACCCTTGTGGGAGTGTGAAATATTGGGCAATTATAACACTAGCAAGTTATAAGGTGCTTAGTCCCTATATCACCTGGGTGTGAAAAGTGTGAAGTGCCACATTAGTAGGCTATAGGGTACTCAACGTTGCCTGGGTATGGAAAGGGTGAAGTGCCACACTGGTAGACTACAAGGTGTTCAATATTGCTTAGGTGTGGAAAGGGTGAAATGCCACATTAGTAGGCTATAGGGTACTTAGTCCCACATCGTATGGGTGTGAAAAGAGTGAAGTGCTTATATGTACAGTTCTATCTTCAAATGGTATGAGGCATTTTGTGGTAAAACCTATTAACAAAATTACGCGGACTCAGGCCTAAAACGAACAATATCATACCTTATGGAGCAGGTCATTACATATGGTAGTAGAGCCTTACCCAGCTGGAATGTGTCAACGAGGACATCGGGCCTCCCATGGGGTGGATTGTGGTGGCCTTTGTGGGTAGGTGTAATGTGAGGGAGTGAAAGACACTAGGTGAACTACCACACTAGCAGGCTACATGGTGCTCAATATCGTTTGGGTGTGGAAAGGGTGAAGTGCTACACTAGTAGGCTACAGGTTGCTTAATCCCACATTGCTTGGGTGTATTGCCTCAATGTCGAAAAGGTGAAGTGCTTATATCTGCGGTTGTATCTTTAAATGGTATGAGATTTTTTGGGGTAGAACTCAAGAACAAAACTGTGCGAACTTAGGCCCAAGAGGACTATATCATATCTTGTGGAGTTGGACATTACAGAGTTGCAGGAGTTAGTCTAGAGTGTTTAGGAACTAGTTCTTAGTAGAGTGGAGTAGGTGTGACACAGAGATAGAGTATATTGTACTATGGTTTGATAGAGTCACGGGAGTTAGTCTAGATAGTGGATTTGTTTATCTAGAGTTATAGCCATACCCATGGTTTTTTTTTTCTTTTTCTGAAAGGGTTTCTATGTGTATCAGGTGTCATCTCTTACTTTACTTTATTTATCACCTTGTATGTGATTGTTTTTGTTTTAAATAGGCTAGAATTAAAACAGTTCAAAAAATGAAATAAATAATGATTTCATACACCTATTCACCCCCCCCTTTAGGTGCATTTTATCAAACTTCCATAGCCACTTCCGCACCGTACGACTCATAGGTTGGGGTTAAATTTTATAGCCCCCCACACATGGCATCAACGAGCCCACATTATCACTTTACTTTATCGTAATTTACCTTTTATATATTGTTTGTCAATTTCAATATTTCAATTCAAGTACTTCAGTTTCAGTATTTCAATTCCCTTTACATTCTTGTACTGTTTTCAATTCCTTAGTTCTAATACTTAGAAAGTCCTTTTTGTTAAAGCAATTTCAAACCCGTAAGGGAATTTTGATTTCCACTCTTCTTCAATTGCCTGACCTTCTTGGCCATATTAGCCAAAACAAAATGGATCATTTTGTTTGACCTCATTCCTTTAAGTCTCTACCAGACTCTGGCACATCTATACTCAACAATAGATATCGGACGACAGATTTATCATCGAACAATCTCCTAGTTTTGTAGGATGTTATTAGGAAAAGAATAAAAATATACTAAACCTATTGTATAATTTTACAATTGTTTTGACAATCAAATCTACAACATATTAGTGTTTGTGAGTATAGGCTATATTATTTTGCCATAAATAAATATTACATGTATGGATTCTCTACTGTAGTGAGTTGTAAATTTTGAACGCAATTAAATCTAGTTTCAACATATTAAATCTTATTGGAATTAATCTGTTAAAATTAGATTTAATTGTGTTGAGCCCACTAACAGCATGATGTAATGCACTGCAGATGATCCTAACTTATATTATGCTTAATATTGATTGTATAATATATGCAATTATCAAATTGTAGATTACAAATCTGACATTTATAAGATATTTTATTAAACAAAATATATTTGTTTTATAATAGACCTATGTGTATTTTGTTCGTTATAGAATTTTATTATCAACCTCCCTCTATCTTTTCCACGTAATTCTTGCTAGAATGTTAAAACATTTTACTTGTTTTCACTTCAAGGTTTAAGCTTCCGGTTGCTCTGGTTTTCCATGTTTATTCACAAATTTGATGCATCTATGTCTAGAAGGGACTTAAATTCTCTCCCGAACAACATACATTAAAACTGTTATAAAATAACATTCTTGGGACCAAGAGAAATTATTATCTTAGTAAAATTATTGATTTCTTGATAAATGAATAACTTATTAATTTATTGATAAATGAATATTTATTAATCTACAGAGAATATTATGCTTCTACTACTTCTACATATACGACTTATAAATCAAAAAATAATGGATGATGTCAAAAGTTAATACATAGAAACCCAAGAAACTCAAAACAAGAAGTGATAGTTATTAATTGTATAAGATAGAAAGATTCTTAAAAGGAAGTGATGTAATGCCAAAACTTAATGCCCTAGATGATAGTTGTTTTTAACCAACTGTTTTTCCAAAAGAGGTTTTTCAATCAGTAGTAGCCTTGAATAACTATTTGTTTCAGCATGAAAAAAATATACTAGATGTGATATATGTGATGAAGAAAAAATCCACCCCGAAGTAGTCAAACGCCAACCTGTAAAAAAGGACAAGAGAAGAGTAATTGAAAGGCGATGTACCGACCGACTACGCTCCGACGATCAAGTCAGAAATCGGAAGGGTTTTTAAAGCTGTAAAGGAACTCAGATGGTATTAATTGTGTACCCGGTATATGGACCGTCTCTATATTTATAGCGATTAAGTGAGACTGTGTCATAGTAGGAGACTGGCTCCTGGAGATAGAGAAGTCATGGTTAAAATAGACTTCCTATCCACATCACCTTGAATTAAACCTTCATGTTACACGTTTCACAATTCTAGTCAAATACTCTATCAGATGCCCCCTGTTTATAAGGGTTACTTGTTGGGCCTTATGAACACTTTGGCTGGTCTGCTAGGCTTTATCTTAGCCTGTGAATTTCAAACATAATATATATATATATATATATATTTTGCGCGGGCCCGGCTTGGGGGCCCTGGCTGGGCAGTGCAGCACCCGGCCTTGGCTGGCCTTTGTGGGTAGCTTGGCCGGGGCACTGCGCGGTGGGCCCGGCCTGGGCCGCCCGGTCCGATGGGCCTGGCTTGGGCCGGATGCCTGGGTCACCCGGCTTTGGCAGGGTGTGGCTTTAACCATGCTCAAGATGGGCCAGTTTCTTCTTGGAGTCGGCTTTTGGTCGGTATATAAGAACCTGATTTATATATATATATATAAAATGATTGTCACATTAAAAAATTGAACCTCAGCTAATAAGCTCTGATGGTCTCACCGTAACCATCATGCCAATGACTCACTTGGTTAATAAACTCTAATTAATAAACTTAATAGCACGACTCTTGATAAAGCCATGTGACCACCTTGGTGGGACTTACCTGCCTTTTGCTAAAATCATTTTTAATAGGTTGTGCCCTCGCAGAGCTGTTAAACAATGTTCCCGAAATTCATCCATCCCGCCTTTTTCATTAAAGACCCTCTTTGGAGGTGTATTCCCGTAGGGTGGCCCTCGTAGGGCTGTTAAACAATGTTATTGGGATTCATCCATCCCGCCTTTTTCATTAATTGCCCTCGACCTTGGAGGTGTATCCCTGTAGGGTGGCCCCTGTAGGACTGGGCCCTTGTAAGGCTGTGACCCCGTAGGGTTGGGCTCCCGTAGGGCTGTTAAACAATATTCTCGGGATTCATCCATCCCGCTTTTTTCATTAAAGGCCCACCTTGGAGGTGTATCCTCGTAAGGTGGCCCTCGTAGGGCTGTGCCCTTGTATGTTTGTGCCCTCGTAGAGCTGTGGCCCTAGTAGGGTTGTGACCTTCGTAGGGTTGTGCCCTCGTAGGGGTGGGCCCTTATAGGACTGTTAAACAATGTTCTCGGGATTCATCCATCTCTCCTTTTTCATTAAAGGCCCTCCTTGGAGATGTATCCCCGTAGGGTGGCCCTCGTGGGGCTGTGGCCCTTATAGGGCTATGCCCCAGTAGAGGTGGGCCCTTGTAAGGCTGTTAAATAATGTTCTCGGGATTCATCCATCCCGCCTTTTTCATTAAAGGCCCTCCTTGGAGGTGTATCCCCGTAGGGTGGCCCTCGTAGGGCTATGTACGTACTTTTTGTTTTAGTTATAACAACAAGTTTTGAAACAAAAAGGATTGCTATTAATTTTTGATAAACAAACAGAGAATTATTCGAGCAAAAACCTCGGAGCTAACGACCTAAGGCTCAATATTAAATTGAGCTTCAGGTAGAATAATTAAAGTAAATGCAACTTTTAAAAGAAAGTCTTACTAGTGGCACTTCCACAAATGCTCAGCAATCCAAGGATGACCAACTGCCTCCCTTTTAATGTCTCTAGTCAATATACCCCCGTGACATTTTGCCATACTTGGGGTCTTTATCTTCCTCATTGGAATGTCCTTCCCTTTTCCTGTCTGCCTTTCTTGCATCAAGGGCATCCTCTGCGTTTATGTACTTTTGGGCTTTCATGAGCAGCTCGGACATACTTTCGGGAGGGTGCTTGGAAATTAAGTACAAGAATTTTAAAGGCAGTAGGCCCCCATGAATGTGGTAACTGCCACCTTATTGTTCAGAGCATCGACCTACAACATCTCCCAGTTAAATCGATTAATGTAGTCTCTCAATGACTCCCCCTTATTCTGTCTTACGTTCAGGAGATAGGTGGCGGGTTTTCTGTGCCTTCGGGCGGTAATAAAATTGCCTACGAACAATTGGTTTAGTTCTTTGAAGGAACGTACAGATGCTGGCTTCAGGTTGTTGAACCATGACCGGGCAGAACCCTTCAATATAGTAAGAAAACCTCTACATAAGATTTCATCTGGTATTCCTTGGAGGTGCATCAGAGCCTTGTAAGTCTCCAGATGATCTAGCGGGTCATTGGTCCCATGAAAGCTTTCAAGGGTGGGCATCTTAAACTTGTTGGGCAAATGACAACTCATTATCCCCACGGAGAAAGGGAGGTTGGTTTGCTGGACCAGCTCCTCTATTGTAGCAAAGCCCTTCCCCCTTATGGAGTGGGCCATGCTTTCTACCCTGGCTTTGAGGTCCTGCATCTCTATGTCATAATAAGTAGTTTTCCCTGGGTGCCCTGAGTCTCCATGGGGTTGGTTCTTTTCGAGTGGGACTAGGTAACTGGGGTTCGTCCCACCTCTTATTTGGTTCTGAGCTGCATTGTCCGTTGGGACTTCACTGTCTCGCCTAACACCATCCCCTTCTGGATCAACAGATGGACTCGGCGATGGTACTGGATCAACAAGAGGGAGGCGCTGCAGAATTGTCGCATTTTGTTGAGTATCTGGGCTAGACTTTGATTCAAGTTCTGGAGTTGACATTCTAACGCTGCGATTCGTCCCTGGTCATTTGGGATTTCGGGGGTGCCCTAGGGAAGTCCATCTGTCGAGGGGGTTGCATGCCTCCCTGTCTTGCAGCTAGCACGTTGCAGCCGATAAGATTAGGGGCAACAAGCGGGTCCAGTCCGATTGGAGGGCCTTGTCTGCCAGGAAAGTCATGGCCGACAGGAGGATCCTGGGCAGCTGGAGGATTCTGACTGACAGGGAGGTCCTGCGCTGGGGGATTGTGGCTGGCAGGAGGGCCCTGCGCTGGAGGGTCCTGTACGGTGGTAGTCTCTAACCTAGATCATAGGTGCATCATGCTTTGTATATGATTCGTGTAGAACAATCAAGTTTGTGATTGTTTCCCACAGACTGCGCTAACTGATGAAGCAAAAATTCACCCCGAACTGGTCAAACGCCAACCTGTAAAAAAGGACAAGAGAAGAGTAATCGAAAGGGCACCGGCGTGGTGCCAGCCGAGTACACTCCGACGATCAAGTCAAAAATCGAAAGGGCTTTTAAAGTTGTAAAGGAATTCAGATGGTATTAATTGCGTACCTGGTATATGGACCGTCTCTATATTTATAGCGGTCAAATGAGACTGTGTCATAGTAGGAGTCTGGCTCCTGGAGATAGAGAAGTCCTGGTTAAAATAGACTTCCTATCCACATCACCTTGAATTCAACCTTCACGTTATACATTTCATAATTCTAGTCAAATATTCTATCAATATGCATTGAAAGAAATTAAGAATAAGATTGAGTTCAGTTTAGGTATAAAGAAAGTGCAGACAACTTTAATACTATGTTATGAATTTTAGTTTGCTATTTTTTTTGTGTTTCATCAATTATTAATTTATATTTTGTTGGGCCCTTAAGGATTTCTAAAAAAATTATTATTTTATGTATTTAGCGAGGTTATTAATTTATTATACTGTTCGAGTTGGGCCCAAAAAAATTTATAATTTAAATGAGATTATTAAGTTATCAAACATTTATTTATCGAGACCACGTAAAAAGCACCCAATTATGACCACGTAATTTGTAATTCAAATTTCACCAATTTAATAGTGAAACCACTAAAAATCGGTGAAATTTAATGACAATAATGCATGAAAAGTTTGCAGTGTTGGTGTGAAATTGCTAAAAGTGTGAAATTGTGTAGGAAGGTCGTTAATGGTATCAGTAGCTTAATTCAGGTGATACCATATTTTTCTCATAAATAAGAGGTAGAGGTTGATGTCCTTAATCCACGTCAGTGGCTGTTGGATCTTTCCGTTCATGAATCAAGACGTGAATAAGGTACACTAGGATTAATTTGGTCGGATAGAGAGAGTTTGTGATGGAGATTGGAGAAGTTCAGTTGATCACAAAAATGAGTGGTCATTTCACGCCTTGACTCATGAACGGATGAGTCAATGATATGCAGATAGATCGGACACCCATTGATGTGAATATAGGAAACGGACAAAAGATATAAATACGATACGACACGAATACGGTAATACAAATTTTTTTAAAAAAAAGATGCAGACACGAAAAAGATACGACTATATAATATAATAATATATATTAATTATTTAACAAAAAAATAAGACTATATTACAGAAATATTTCAATTCATTATCAAGTAATTAAAAATTAAACAAACTTATAAACAAAAATAGATAATTAGATTAAAGAATCACACTTATTTAGTCCTCTATATATATTTAGCTTAGATTTTTAATCAGAATGTAGTCGCATGTAATTTACTTTCAAAATACTTGAATACTCATCACTATTATGAAGTGTACGACATGTGTTTAAGGAGTATCCGAGAGGTGTCTGAAAAGTGTCCTAAAAAAAAAAAATGTCAGGACACTTCTACTATGTGTCTGAGTGTCCAACACGATATCCGAGTGTCCGACATAAGTACGACACCATTAATAAATTGTTCGTAAGTTCTAGATGTGGATTGAGGACTTCAAATTCAAATTTTTATTTAGAAGAAGAAAATGATATCAGTGTTTGAACAAGTTTGGTGGGACATGATACAAGGCAGTGATGTGTCTAGTGTGTCGGGCGCACTGAATGTCTTTTCAAAGAGTAGATACTGGGTGAACTAGATAAACTAACGACCTGGTATATTTGGTGAATGAAAATATATTATTTTAATTTAGTAAAAATAGTTTCACATGTAAACGAGAGACCGTTCTCAGTAAATGATAGCATTTTTATTGGTGAAAACAACTCAACTACTATCCTCCGTCCTCTGTTATAAATTAATGTTATGAGTCTTGCATTTTCTAATCCAATCATAGAGATCAGAGGAGATCAAAAGGCTTATAGTTTCATATTTAGAAGATGTGTGAAGTATCAAGTTCGAGCTGATCATGTCTCAATTTCCATTAACCATAAGCTTACTTCCTTATCTCATACACCCTTCAAGCTCTGCATCTTTTGGGCGAGTGATGGACTACACAGCAATGAGAAGGCCTATGAACCAGAAATACTTGCAATTGGTCCTTACCACCGTGGTAAAGATAGCTTGCAAACGATGGAAGAGCACAAATTACGTTACCTGCAACAGCTTCTTAAACGAAGAGGGGAGTTAAGTGTGCATAGATACATTGTTGCCTTGAGAGAATTGGAAAAAAGAGCATACCAATTGAAATACCCCCAGAAAATTTTCACGCATGAGGTGGTTAGTCTCATACACAAAACTTGAGGGATACTAACAACTGATAGCAAACAAGCATGGAATACAATGACAAAAGAAAAAGAATTATAAATGCTGAAAGGAAAGTTTAATTGAAATGAATAATCATGTTAAATAACATTGTATTATTCTGATTGATACAACTTGGAAGTCCGGTAACCCACAGACCCCTTAACCAAACAAAAAAAACATAAAAGTAAAACTTTATGAACAGATTTAAGTCCCTACATTAAAGTATGGTAATGAATGGATGATTGTTAAGCTCTACGAACTCCACGCGCAAATCTCCAGGTAGAAACTGTCTAGAACCTGAAATATCAACAAAGTGGGTTAAACTCACGAGCAAATTCTCTCTACTACAACCCAATCAGAGAATCGGTAAACATACCCTCTATATGAGGACAGTAAAGACATATAGATATAATTATACCGTTTAGCCACTAAATCTCCTATCTTAGAAGTAACTAGAACTATATTCTGAACTAACCCATCCATTAACACAATACAGATAAAATAAATTTCTAAGTTCAAATCATAGACAATTCTAACATGCCTTATTCCATATATTCTACAAATGCCTTACAAGGTATTAGGCATACCTATCCTGCCTCCATTAATAATCCTTTTCCAAGACAATAAATTTATGTTTATATACAATTAAAGATAATCCACCAGCTCATAAATATATATACCCAATTAACCCTATGACCCAAGAATAGAGCCGGCCCACACCCCACACTAACACATCAGTTATCTTAATGTAAGTGCAGACTAGTTTTAAGTTTACACAAGAAATAATCATAATATGCTCGAATATATAACGAGAAACGTTCTTACTAGATATTAGGCAATCCTGACATGCTCCAAATAAAATATAAAGATACCATATTAGGTGTTAGGCGATCCCGACACGCCTTGGCAATCCCAACATGCCAAATATAATGCATAAATACCTTATTAGGTATTAGGCGATCCTGACACGCCTTGGCAATCCCAACATGCCAAATAAAATGCATTGATACCTTATTAGGTATGGGCGATCCTGACACGCCTGGCAATCCTTACATGCCAAAATAAAATGCATAAATACATTATTAGGTATGGGCGATCCTGACACGCCGGACAATCCTTACATGCCAAAATAAAATGCATAGATACCTTATTAGGTATAGGCGATCCTGACACGCCGGGCAATCCTTACATGTCAAATAAAATACATAAATACCTTATTAGGTATGGGCGATCCTGACACGCCGAGCAATCCTTACATGCCAAAATAAAATGCATAGATACATTCCAATATGCAATATAAAATAACAAGGTGCATTATGATTTAAATTTGCACAAACCGTTATTTCAAATAATCCAACATGAAATTATCATCATAAGACAAATCGTTCACAAGTAGACTATAATCAAGTATTTGATGGACATTTATATCCTTAAAGAAAATTTCATTCAAGTAAATCAAATAACTCAAACATCCATTAAAGAAGCAATTTCCCAATTCAACCTTCAATGCACCCAAATTTATGAGGGAGTCTAAACCAAACTCTTATCTAGGTTTCTGGGCCTATTCTACTTCTAACAACCCTATTAAATCAGTCTTGGATTTTTTAAAATTAAAAAAAATATTTTCAACAAATAAAAGAAGGTGAAAACCCAACTTTTAGATACTTTAAAAATTCATTGAACACTAAGGGAAGCTCCTTTCAAGATGAAAATTTAAACCCAAGTTTATTGAACCTCCAGAAAGTTACCACAAAAATTTGGGAATTTTTGGAATTACAAAAGTATTTTCTAAAATTACAGAAAGTGGAAAAACCCAACTTTTGGACACTTTAAAAATCAATTGAAGAACAAGGGAAGATCATTTTGAGTTGAAAATTTAAACCCAAGTGTATTTAGCCTCCAGAAAGTTACATTAAAAATTTTGGAAGTTTTGGAAATTTCTAAATATTTTCTAAAATGAAAGAAGCTGAAAAACTCAGTTTTTAGACACTTTAAAAATTAATTTAAAGACAATGGTAAATCATTTCGACATGAAATTTAAACCCCAAGCTCCTTAAGCTCCCAGAAAGTTGACATAAAAATTTGGGAATTTTTAGAATTCTAAAAGTATTTTTAAAAAACTGATTTTCCTAATTTTCAAGTTTTTTAAAAAATTTTAAAAATTCAAAACAAATAATAAAATAATTCGGAATGAGCCCATATCGGACCCAGAGGTGGGCCCCCGAGAGTGGGCCCCAAAAATACTTTTCCGGCCACCGGCGCCGGTGGCACGCGCCCCCACGCGCCGGCGGACAGGTGGCCCCTTTTTCTTTTTCTTTTTCTTTTTTTTTTCTTTTTCTTTCCTTCTTCTTCCTCACCTGAAGCTTCACGCTCAACAATGGAGGCCGAAATTTTCCGACCATGTTTCGATTACTTCCAGGCACCGAATCGCGCATATGAATATATCATTGAACTCGTATCGATTTAAGCTACGTATTGGTACCAAAATCATCCCCTCTCGCGGATTAAATCAAAAACGCCCAATTTCAAGTTTCGAAAATCTAAAATTTTAAACTCAGTTTCCCGTCAATCTACCCAACGGTTCATAACCAAACTTTCAAGAATTGTTCTAGGAAGTAAGATCTACCTTTTAATCGGAACAAAAACGTTCAAAAATGATGAATACAGTAAATCCAATTTCATGTATATATATATATATACACGCCTATACAGTCATATATACATATATATATATATATATATATATATATATATATATGCAAAAATACCCTAAAACAGTACCAAAACTCCAAAATCTTCATATTTAATTCACATAAATATTCTTAGCATGAAAAATCATTTAGTTTCATAATTAATTACATACAAATTTCTAGCAACGTGTCTATACAATTAATATATATATTTTACATATATTCCAGCCGCATGTATATACAAAAATATATATGTATACAGATTCAAAGGGGAAGAGAAGAGTTCGAACTTGCCTTGTGATATTGAGCAAAAATCACTTTTCTTCTCTTTTCCTGGCGTCTACCGTTTTCTCCCTATCTGTGCGTAGGAATCATCTATACGTAGAAACTACTGAACCCTAAATTCCTTTTCTCTTATTTAACATTCTTAAATAATGAAACTAATAAATATAAAATATTTAGCCCAACTATATATATATATATATAGCCCAGCCCAGCTGCCTAGCCCAACATAATAATAATAATAATAATAATAATAATAAACAAGAATTAAGAAAATGCAACCCAAACCAACATATTTTTATTTAACAGAAAAAAAAACTTTATTTAAAACAAATATTTAACACACAATTAAACACAACCAACACTTAGCAACAATTCAAACATCCACATTAAACATATAAAAACAATCATTGACAAAATTAATTGGAGCATTTAAATAATTAAAACTCCATCAAATAAAAAAAAAATCAAATTTAAATTCCTCAAATTACGGGGTATTACACCAATGTTATGGAGACTCCATTAGTACTCTAAATAAGGATGAGCTTGTGGAAATGATGCTCCTTGATGGCTACTTCATTTACCAGTTGTTTTACAAGTTTTCATGCCTAGAATTGATCCAGCAAAATGATCCTATTTACCATTTGGATCGAATTGAACATACTTTGCAACGTGACTTGGTGTTATTTGAGAATCGAATTCCTTTCTTTATCCTTCATAAGTTATGCGACATAACAAGGGTTATAAGTCCACCGAACCAAATCATTGAGCTAGCCTTGCGCTTTTTAGAACAGATATTACCAGGTCAAGTATATTAAGAAATATTTCTAATGTTGATCTCTCACTTGATAATGTTGATCATCTGTTAGGTCTCATACACAGTACATGGTGTCCTGCATTTAACGGAATGGTGCTCAATACAAATAATAGAAATGAATATGAATAATGGGAGTTGATGAAAGGGGCAACAGAGCTCTGACATGCTGGGATTAGGTTCAGGATAACTAAGAAATTGTTGACACACAGAAGTGGCATGACACGTGGCTGCTACTTTAGTATTGGCATGGACAAAAATCAGTATATATATGAAAAGAGAAACAGATATGCTATATTATTGGGAAGATATTTGCTAACTGACGACTACGATAGTAGGCTGTTACGTGAAGACTGACTGCGTGGATAAGAGTCCATCAAGAAGTTGACTCGAGTAAGAAGAACTTTGAAATGGTATGGGCTCTTGAAAGTTACCCAAATGACGTAGTTTGCATATATATATATATATACTCAAAGGAAGCGTATTATGTGGATTGTTGGTTATTTTTTTAGTAGGGGATGGTTTTATTTGTGCTGCTGAGACGCCTATCCTTATTTGGTGGAGATTGTGAATTTATGAGAGATTGGATTTAGTTTCCTTTCTTCAGGAAAAATTTGTGAGACTGTTGAATTGTTACGAGGCTACTTCCTCCTTTGTCCAAGATCATCCTTCAGCCCAGGGGTCTAGAGTCAACTATTGCTCGAGATACGTGCGGGGTTTTTTTTTTCCGTTTGTAGTGGGCTATTTGTTTCTATGGCGGTGTTATAATGATCACTTGTTGTTTTTCTGTTGAAGGAATCCTTGTCCATCATATTTTGATAAACATTATTGGTTTCTTGTTTATAAATAAAATTCTTGGCAGGGACCTGTTGGGGTGCCCCTTTAATTATGCCCCCCATCTAAATCCTGCTGCTTGAAAGAGAACCAGTCATCATAGCGCAAACTTGGGTTGGGTATCTCATGTTTGTTCTATTCCCAACTATAAATATTTTCTCCAAATTTCCAAATCTCACCGCCCCGACCTACCCTTCCTGTCTCTTCTCGGGTCCTGAAAGGACCATAGATTTAGAACAGATCAGTTGCTGAAGTCAGTCAAATTGTGTAGTTCAAATGGTGCTAACAAATTAAGTGCGTTTTGCTGGAGCGATAAGCAAAATTCGGAATTGCTGGAATCATTTGGAAGCATGTGAGGAACAAAGCGAAGAAAAATAAAACTGATCATTGATACTTAATATTAGAAAAGCAACATAAAAGTAGAGAAAGAAGCCCATGCTTCTTTATTATTTATGAAGATCATATTTATCTATTATATTCCTATAATAATAAAAAAAAATTATTGTTTCCAAATGAAGATGTGGGTGGAAAGATAAATATATGATTTATTGGTTTCAGAAATAAAAAATAAATAAAATAGAAGGGATGAGCTTCAAAATTGATGGCACCATGAGCTCTGAGGCAGGACGATTTTGCAGTGGTGAGCATCAGTTGAACGCAAAGTTGACACATCAAGGCAGTGGTTGTGAAATACACAGCAATAGAGAGATAAGAGCACGAGAGTGAAAAAATACTTTAGCAATGACTTACACTGAAAGAGAAATTGAGGCATCATTAGTAGATCAAGGGTTGAACCCAGTATTTCTGGTTATCCCTTTTTTTTTTTCCCAAACTGATTTTACGCTTCTAATGCCTCCCTGAAAGTGCGTTAATCTGACTATATGGGTCCGTGCCTTTTTCTTGTTTCATAAATCTGTGAATTGGTCAGGAATCGCTGTCGATTTTGATGCTCTAGGTGCATTTGATTCTTGTCCACCTCATTTATGTGTTAACCATGAACCTATTCAATAATGATTTTGAAAACTTTTTAGACTTAGAAAGCTAGAGGGTTTGATTCAAGACTATCACAATATATACTAAGCTAATGACCGCTAATGCCACATCAATTATGTTGTTAGTTTCTTCCTGCTGCTATTAATTGCAAGTTACTTGCAAACATGCTACGCACATTCAAACAATACAAACTCTAAAATACTAATAATCATATATATATATATATATATATATATATATATATATATATATATAAATTAAGGCACAAAATATGAAGGCCGTCAATGTCATTCCATTGTTGACACCTCCTGTGATGGAGAAGATTGAGTCTGTCGTTCAAAGCAAACCAAAGCGTCCTGATTCGTATAGGTAAACATGGGATGTAATTCCATTGTTACCCTGCAGTCTCTGTGGCCAATTTGTACCACAATGCAGGAAGAACACATTTCATTTGTTTTAAATGGTGTCTTTGGTGGTTATTTATTGTCTGCGTCATTTGGACTTTTGACCCTGAAATTTGGCTAGATGTTTCGAAAATTTTCATCTTCTTTTTATTGGGAGGTTGCTATGCTTCCAATGCAGTGACTAATTGTCCACAATGTTGATTTGAGGTCAAATATTGCACTATAGTTGAAGTCATAGAAGTGTTACGTGATTTGGTTTGTATTTCTTCTTCTCTTTTCTTTCTATGGTAGATAGCCTTTTTCTTTTGAATGATTTTTTGGTATGAAGAAACCAACAATTAAAAAAGAAAAATATGGAATATCTGAATATATCTATATATATATATATATATATATATATATATATAACCAACATTCTGAATGATGCTGGCAATAATATATTCAAACTCATCCAGTTTGCTTAACAAAAGAAATCCAAAGCAACCACTTGCCTGATTACTGTAGTGGATTTTGAAAATGAAAGTACATAGGAACTAGTTTTGCGAAAAGTAAGAAAGAACCGAAAATATAGTTTGTATGAGCGTCAGCACAAGTAAAAGGAGAGCAGCACAAATTGAAATGATTCTCCAAGGGCTGTTGAAATAATTCCGATTTAACTTTGCCAGCCATGTGTTTGGACGGTGCCTACAGTACTTATTCACTTCCATTAAAACTTTTGGGTAACTGCTCTGACTTGCCTCGGAGACGCCGGCATTAAAGCAAAGCTTGTTAAACATTGCAGAAACTGCTTCATCGTGACCTAAAAGATTTTCAATAACTCCATAATGGCGAAGCTTTTCAACATCCTTGGCAGAATTGACAAGGCAATCCATGAAATAAGCATAATTAGTTACAACTCTAGGATAAATAAATGGACGAGATTGCTCGTATGCAATTTGATTTCTGAAGATAGTCTCTGTGTCATCATTAATGTCCAGAAGTGGGATTTTAAGGACACCTTTTTCGAACTTTATATCAAACAAGAGAGTACAATCCTTAGCCCTCTTGAACTTAATCCCAGCATCTCGGAGCTCCGTGGTACATTTCATGTGTTCCCACTGAACTTCATCTTCATTTCTTTTGTTTTTCTTTTTTCTCAGCAAGTTGAAGTATCTCTGCAAAAAAACTTTAGATTCACTTAGTTCAGATGTCTCTTCGAAGACTTCTTTAAAAACAACTTCCTTTGTATCAGGCACCTTTTCATTAGATGGACACCATCTACTGTGTATGAGGCCTAATAGATGATCAACTTTATCAAGTGAGATTCCTTCAGAAGTTCCTAATGTACTTTTACCTGGTAATGTCATCTGTAGAAAGTCGAGGGCTAGGTCAATGATTTGGTTGGGTGGATTTGAATCCCTTGTCATATCGAATAACTTGGCAAGAATAAAGAATGGAACTTGATTTTCAAATAACATCAAGTCATATTTTAAAACATATATAATTTGATCCAAAGGGAAAATAGTATCAGCCTGGTTGATCAATTTTGGGAACTTAAACTTGCGAAACAGCTCAATGATGAAGAAGCCATCAAAGAGCATCATTTTCACAAACTCATCCTTATTCAGACTGATCGATTCTTCGTAACATTGGCGTGCTCTTTCTTCCAATTCTCTCAAGGCAACAATATATCGATTCACACTTGACTCGTTTCTTCGTTGAAGAAGTTGTTGCAGGTAACGACATTTGTGCCCTTCCATTATTTGCAACTTATCTTTACCATGGTGGTAAGGACCAATTGCCAGCATTTTTGGTTCATAAGCTCTCTCATTTTGAACGCGTACTTCATCACTCACTCTGAAGATATAGGGCTCGAAGGGTATACGAGATAAAGAAGAAAGCGTTTCGTCAATGGAAATTGAGAGATGATCAACTCTTATTTCAGACATCTTTTATCATCCAGAAATTGTATATTCTGTGTCAAAGAAAGTCACCAATTACTTCAATAGAATTGACATAACCATTTATTTATTAATTATTTTTTTATCACCAATGTGAAATACAAACAATAGAATAGTTTAGCAAGCTTAGCATCAACACATCTCTCTCTCGAAAAATCAAATGGGGTTGTTTTGGGGATTCTGCTAAACTTATTTTCTTAGGATTTATCCTGCAATAGACTATTATTAAGAGCAATGCTACACATCATGAAAAAATTTCAAAAGAGGGGCAGAGGCAGCATAGGCCCTCGAGGGGACCTGAATTTTGTTTTCTTATATAAATATATATATATATATATATATATATATATATATATAAAGTAATGATTTTTTTTGCTCACCCTTAAACAGGAAATTTTCTACACATCAAGCTTGAATATGATTTAAGTGTAAAAAAAAGTAACTTTTAAATATCATTACAATTATATCAAATGGTTACCATATATAATATGAAATAATTTCTTACTTACCAATGAGCAAGAAATTATTTGTATATATATATATATACAAATATGCCCCCATTTATTAATTTTTAGAATGAATTAAATGGAAGTGGTTGTTCTAACATCTCATATCCTACAACATATCCATCCATTTTGAGTAATTTTTTAAAAAAGACTCGATCCGAAAAAGAAGGAGACATCTATTGCGTTTAATTCCCATTTTCATTTAAATAATTTTCTTTTCTCCTCTTGAATTAAGCTTCTCTTTCAACCCTACATTTTAAAATCCGAATATTATTTACTTGCACATGCAATTTCTATGGCAAAAATCTAGTTGTAGTATGATGTAGATCACGTAGGGATGACATCTAGGGGTGGCAATTTGTGTTTCCGTGTCATGTTATCTCGTTCTACGAGTATTGTAACAAATCGCTTAACTCTAACACAACTCATTTAATAATCGTGTCAGATACTATCAACACTAACCCAACTCTTTTATTATAAGTGTTGACCTGTGTAACGTATTTAATAAACATATATTATATTGGCACGACTCATTTAATAACTTTTTTAACTCGTTTAACTTATATGATATTGTTTTTCCACCCCTAAAAATATATCTGAAGATCATATGTAGTAACCCTTGTGGACGGGTGTGAGTGGGCGGGTGCAAAGACAGACACTGGGCTGAGCTACCACACTGACAGGGTACAGGGTGCTCAATCCCACATCGCCTGGGTGTGGAAAAGGGGATGTGCTTATACGTAGTATGTTCTCTTCAAATGGTATGAGGCCTTTTGGGGTAAACCCAATAGCAAAACCGTGCGGGCTATGGCCCAAAGCGGACAATATCATACCATGTGTTGGAGCGGGGTATTACAGTTGGTATCAGAGCCTGAACCCAGCCGGAAGTGTGCCGACGAGGACGTCGGGCCTCGTAGGGGGGTGGATTGTAGTAACCCTTGTGGACGGGTGTGAGTGGGCGGGTGCATAGACAGACACTGGGCTGAGCTACCACACTGACAGGGTACAAGGTGCGCAATCCCACATCGCCTGGGTGTGGAAAAGGGGATGTGCTTATATGTAGTATGTTCTCTTCAAATGGTATGAGGCCTTTTGGGGTAAACCCAAGAGCAAAACCGTGCGGGCTCCGGCCCAAAGCGGACAATATCATACCATGTGTTGGAGCGGGGTATTACAGTTGGTATCAGAGCCTGAACCCAGCCGGAAGTAGTGTGCCGACGAGGACGTCGGGCCTCGTAGGGGGGTGGATTGTAGTAACCCTTGTGGACGGGTGTGAGTGGGCGGGTGCAAAGACAGACACTGGGCTGAGCTACCACACTGACAGGGTACAGGGTGCTCAATCCCACATCGCCTGGGTGTGGAAAAGGGGATGTGCTTATACGTAGTATGTTCTCTTCAAATGGTATGAGGCCTTTTGGGGTAAACCCAATAGCAAAATCGTGCGGGCTATGGCCCAAAGCGGACAATATCATACCATGTGTTGGAGCGGGGTATTACATCATATAAATAATAAAATATATATTTATACATAAACCCTAAAATCAAAGTATATTATAATTTTTGTATCTATATGTAAACCCCAAAACATTCTAATGCGTTTCAATAACTCAGAAGAAACTGTAACAATCTCATCCTTATATTAGTCATGTAAACAAATAAATAGATTACAAACAATTGTAATATATATAAGTTTGAACAAAATCAGAATATATGAATAACTCAAGTCGTAGTCATGTGTCGGATTAGATGGCTTAGACCCAAACAATTTTGGCCAAACCTACCATAACTTTTGCGAATTGTGTTCGTGTCGACTCGTTTATCAAAAATGTCGCTTAACTCGTGTTGTGTCTAATTTTGCCACCCCTAACGACAAACGGGCGGATGCCCTTTTGAGTCCATGCCCCCATAACCATTTAAAAAAGAAAATATATTTATAAAAAATGAAAATCAGTCCCAATTTCCATCCCCAAACCGATTACGAATTTCAAGCCACAGCCCGACCGTCCCATCTCAATTAGGGGGAAAAAATGGTTACCAGGGCAGAAAGAGTTTTAGAGAAATGAAAAGAGTGATATATATATATATATATATATATATATAGAGAGAGAGAGAGAGAGAGAGAGAGAGAGATGCATCTAAAATATGTAAATCACCAACGAATCAACATATAAACCCATGGAGAGAGAGAGATAGATGCATCTAAAATATGTAAATCACCAACGAATCAACATATAAACCCATGGATCTAAAGATCTATCCAAGCAAAAAAAAGAATATTACTATTTATATATAGATTATAGATATAATTAAATTAACATTATTAGTAATTCAAATACTAGCTCTAAGAAGGCTGGTAGAATATATATCATGTTCATTTGACAAACATTAACGATTTATTATAAACAAATCAGTAATTAAACAATGATAAACCATCATTCATTTACATTAAATTAAGATGTAGATAATAATTAGTATCAGTAGCAAGTTGCTGGACGCTTAACCAAGCCAAACCTATACATAAACTTACAATGTCAACAATATGGAAACTAAGGATAGCTAAACTTGGCTCTTCTTTCCTTTCTAACATTCATGCTTAAAGATGCTATGTTAAAGGCACTACCATAATGAGCTCCAAGTTTTCATTCATTAGATCCACTGACTAACGTTGATTGATCCAATGAATGAGACAAGAGTTCACACTTCACACTAAGAACGGCCTCATAATCAACTCCTTTACCCTACACTTGCTCTTTCCCATTTTGTTTCTATCCTTGTGTCTACGTGTGTGTATGTGAGAGAGAGAGAAGAGAGAGAGTGCATACTAACTGAGAATGCTTGTCTCGGTTCAATGTTGGGTTGGACACAGCCTACACATTCTGCCACGCCAACCACTGCTACAGCCTCTGTCACAGTAGCACAAGCTACGTACCAAACAATATAGTTGTCAGAGACCATAGAAGGCCCACTCTGCACAACACTGTGGATGATCAAATAGGGCACAAAAGAAGATGGTTGCAGTATATGTTTTGAATCCCAAGCTTTCTCATCTTATAAAATAGTTCATTGAAGGATACAATGCACGTACTTCGTTTTCATGGATAGAGTAGGGCCGAGTAGGAGCGGCCTCCTCCACTTGTTGATATTACATATCTAATATTTTTCCAAAATTCTATTATTGCCCCATTTAAATTTTTGGTAAAACCCTTATTGTACATGTATTTATATGCATACATGCACATGGTGTGGGTTGGTAGTTGCAGCCTGTTTAATCTCTCTCTAAACTTGTTTATTATTCTCTAATCTATTAATTTTTTATTGGTATGCCTGACTTCTTAGATATGGGTTGTAGGTTGGTAGTTGCAGCCTGTTTAATCTCTCTCTAAACTTGTTTATTATTCTCTAATCTATTAATTTTTTATGGGAAAATTAGATTTTGGTGACCAATTCTAAACAAAATTACTCTAAAGTGACCATAAAGTATGAAAAAGATGAATAGTCACCAAAATTAAAACTTAATTGCTAGTGAGTGACCATTTGATCCCTTATTATGTAAATATCCTTTATTAGATAAATTATTTAACAATTGGACAAAAAAGGTGAAATATAAAAATTCAATGTCCTAATTAGAAAGAAATATGAACAGCTAAATTAGATTTAAGAACAATACCAAGAGCGTATATAATGTTAAGGCTACGAAAGTTTTGAAAATGACATGAAATGGAAAGGGATGTGCAAATCCAAACTAGATATATAAACATTTCAATAATAATTCACAGTGGCCAAAAAAAGTGAAATATAAAAAATTCAATAAACATGAATTGTTTTTTAACAAACTCGAAGTGTCATAGATTTGTACCTAGAGTTAGCGTGAATTGAATACAAATGATGTTTGTCTTGTTGATCTAATAAAATTTTTGATCTCTTTGCCAAAAAAAAGTAATTCTTATATTTTATTCTCTCAAACAATTTGTAAGCAAATTTAAGCAACTCTTAATGTGTCTCAAACTTATTAGGTAACTTCTTATCCTCTATAGTATGTTTTGAGGCCATGGCAGGGAGAATGAGAAAAAGAAATTAAGGATGATAAAGAAACCCTATCTTTTTAATTGGTAGACTAACAAACTAAAAAGAAAAAAGGGAGTGATGGACGAGGAAGAGGAAGAGAGAGAAATGAATTCAAGGAGTTATTTTTACATTGAATGCCAATTTTGTTATTTAAAAATTATTTTTAGAATGTTTAATAAGCATGAATTATTTTTTATTAAATTACCCTCAAATGGTCACTCATCAGCAATTAAGTTTCAATTTTGGTGACTATTCATCTTTTTCATACTTTATAGTCACTTTAGAGTAATTTTGTTTAGAATTGGTCACAAAAATCTAATTTTTCCATTTTTTATTGCTATGCCCGACTTCTTAGATATGGGTTGTCAACAAAATTTCAAAAATTGTCTTTATCATCTTGGTTCATCAAAAAAAAATCTATGATTAATCCTATCAAATTTATGAGTTCACAATTTTTATTTATCTTTATAAATTAGAAAAATTAAGTGAATAGGTGAAGTTGCTTATAATATTTTGTCATGATAATAATTGAAGTGAAAGTATTTATTAAAAAAATTAATTTAAATGAAAACATGAACAATAAGAATATCAATTAATGTTAAAAAAAATTGTTGCTTATGGTATTTAAATTTTTTTTCTCTTATTGCCATTCAAGCCCATCTCTCCCTAATAATTTTAGGACACTGTCACCGTTTGTTTTCAATAATTTTGATTTGTGTAGCATCACTGTTTAGATAGGGGTGGCAAACTAGGCGGGTTTGGATCAGGTTGAATATGGACTGGTCAAATATGAGTAGGTTGAATGTGGATCGGGTCAAATATTCACAGAGTGTTCGTGTTCTTCCAGAAACCCTTCTGCAAGGATTGAGGAGTAAGCCCAGAGTCTGCAACAATTAGACAAGGAGTTTGTGGAGACCCTTGTGGGCAGGTGCGAAATACTGGGCTAGTTACCACACTAGCAGGCTATAAGGTACTTAGTCCCATATCACCTGAGTGTTTAAGGTGTGAAGTGCCACACTGGTAGGCTATATGATGCTCAATATTGCTTGAGTGTGGAAAGGGTGAAGTGCCACACTAGTAGGCTATAGGGTATTCAGTTCCACATCGTCTGGGTGTAGAAAGGGTGAAATGATTATATGTACGGTTCTATCTTCAAATGTTATGAGGCATTTTGTGATAAAACTCAAGAACAAAACTGTGCGGACTCAGGCCCAAAGTAAACAATATTATACCTTGTGGAGTAAGTTATTACAGATGGTATCAGATCTTTACCTAACTGTAAGTGTGCCAACGAGGACATCGGGCCTCCTATGGGGTGGATTGTGGTGGCCCTTGTGGGCAAGTGTGATGTGAGTGAGTGAAAGACACTGAATGAGCTACTACACTGGCAGGCTAATGGTGCTGAATATCATTAGGGTGTTGAAAGGGTGAAGTGCTACACTGGCAGGCTACAGGGTACTCAATCACACATTGCTTGGGTGTATCACCTGAGTGTCGAAAAGACAAAGTGCTTATATGTGCAGTTCTATCTTCAAATAGTATGAAGCCTTTGATGTAGAACCCAAGAACAAAACTCTACGGACTCAGGCCCAGGAGGACAATATCATACATCATGGAACGGGTCATTATAGAGTTGCAGGAGTCAGTCTAGAATGTTTAGGAACTAGTTCTTGGTAGAGCGAAGTGGGTGTGAGACTGAGATAGAGTCTATTGTATTTTTGTTTGATAGAGTCGTGGGAGTTAGTCTAGATAGTGGATTTGTTTATCTAAAGTTACAGCCACTCCCATGATTTTTTTTTTCTGAAAGGGTTTTCATGTATATTAGCAGTCATCTCTTACTTTACTTTATTTATCGTCTTGTGTGTGATTGTTTTTATTTTAATTGGGCTAAAATTAAAATAGTTTAAAAAATGAAACAAATGAAACAAATGATTTCATACACCTATTCACCCCCCTAGGTGTGTTTTTATCAAACTTTCAGTGCCATTTCCACACTATACGAGTCATAGGCTGGGGCTTCACTTTACAGACCCCACACATGACATCAATAAGCCCACATTATCACTTTACTTTATCATAATTTACCTTTTATATATTGTTTGTCAATTTAAGTATTTCAATTCAAGTACTTCAGTTTCAGTATTTCAATTCCCTTTACATTCTCGCACTGTTTTCAATTCCTTAGTTGTAATACTTAGAAAGTCCTTTTCGTTAAGGCAATTTCAAACTCATAAGGGAATTTTGATTTCCACTCTTCTTCAATCGCCTAACCTTCTTGGCCATATTGGCAAAAACAAAATGGATCATTTTGTTCGACCTCATTCCTTTAAGTCTCTTCCAGACTCTAGCACATCCGTACTCAATGATAGATATATTGGATGACCGATTTATCATCAAACAATCTCCCAGTTTTGTAGGATGTTATGAGGAAAAGAATAAAAAAAATACTAAACCTATTGTATTATTTTACAATTGCTTTGACAATCAAATCTACAACATATTAGTGTTTGTGAGTATAGGCTATATTATTTTACTATAAATAAATATTACATGTATGGATTCTCTGTTGTAACGAGTTGTAAGTTTTGAACGCAATACTAAACATTCTATCCCACACTCCAACTCGATCAATTTTCTTAAATATAATGACAATTACAAGTTAACTTCTTGTAAGACAACTTTTTAATCCATGATGAATCTGAATAAGATCTAGAAAAGCACCAAACATTCAGCAAAATAAATAAGTTCATTTTGAATTGAAACTTGATGTTTTGGTTATTTTGAAAACTAGAGTGAACTCTAGTAACCTTGATCGTGATCTACAATAAATCCATAGTTAGCTGGTTTAGTTTAGGTACAAAGAAAATACAGACAACTTTATATGCATATTTTGATAAACAGTTGAAAATAGAAGTTGTCAAGTAAAGAGTTACTAAGTACTGTATTATGAATTTTTGTTTGCTATTTTTTTTTATATATATTTCATCAATTATTAATTTATATTTTGTTGGGCCCTTAAGAATTTCTAAAAAAATTATTATCTTATGTATTTAGCGAGGTTATTAATTTATTATACTGGCTCGAGTTAGGACCAAAAAATTTTAATATTTAAATAAAGTTATTAATTTATCAAATATTTATTTATCGAGATTTTATTGTAGGCAAATTAGTGACGCAAAATCAAAACCACGTAATTTGTAATTCGAATTTCACCAATTTAATAGTGAAACCACTAAAAACCGGTGAAATTTTATGACAAAAGTTTGCAGACTGGGTGTGAAATTGTGTAAGAAGGTTGTTAATTGTATCAATAACTTAATTCAAGTGATACCATCTTTATCTTATAAATAAGAGGTAGAGGTTGATGTACTTAATCCACGTCAGTGGCTGTTGGAACTATCTACATGATCATTGACTCATCCGTTCATGAGTCAAGACGTGAAATGGCCTCTCATTTTTTGTGACGAACTGAACTTCTCCGATCTCTATCACTCTCTTTCTCTACAACCAAATTAATTCTGGTGTACCTAATTAATGGAAAGCGCTGGTCAATGCCTTCCACAACAACTCAAAATATTGTACAGCTATATTCTTTAGGCTTTTGTTTGAATAAACAGTGGAGAAAAAAAAAATTAGTTATGAAAGAAAAGAAAAGAAAATAAAGGATAATAAAAACTTGTATTTATGTTTGGATAAATAATGAAAGAAAATAAAGAAAAGAATAACATTATTGTTTGGAAAAGCTAACTGAGAAAAAAGAAAAGAAATTATTTTAACAAATTTATTATCACATTTCTTTTTATTTACTATCATACCCTTTTCTCTTTTAAAATGTTAGGATTAGTTTTGATATTAAGAAAGTTTTACTTAATCTTATCCTCCTTTCAAATCTTTTCACTTTTGAGATAATAGTATAAGAGAGATTTGGAGGGATAAACTATTCCTCCAAATCACTCCTAATATTTTCTTCTCTCTTTTTTAATAAACTGAACATAATAAACATTATCCCTCCCTTCCTTTTTTTCATTCTAATTCCATCAATTCAAACTAATTTTTAGAGTTCAAGACATGTCTAATAAGAACTTTTCTTTCATAAGATCAAAACCACTTGCCTACTAAAAAATTATTTAAAATATAATTCTAAAATAAAAACATAATTAGAATAGAAATTTTAGACAGCTCCTAGCAGAGTGTACCTCATTAGTAGAACACGCAAGCCAATGCTGACTTTTCTGCAAGACAATGGAATTCAATTCCTGTCCCTCTTCCTTCCGCAACAACTCGAAACTATTTTACTACTATATACTCCTCCTTCCTAGCTCTAGTATAAATTAATGTTGTGTCTTGCTTTTTCTAACTCAATCATTGAGAGAGGATATCAAAAGACTCATAATATCAAATTTAAAAGATATAAATATTGTGGCTCTTCAAAACTTCGAAGGTAATGTAGTAACTTTTTACTTTAATTGTCACCAAGAATGCCATTTATTATTAACCAAAACTATATCCAATTTGAGAGTAAAATTTTGATTTTGTTAGACCTTGTGTAGAAAATAGTAGTCTCTAAACTCATCCATTGAGGCATTCCATCCACTGCATGAGCCTCGAGTCTTCCCATTGACGTGCTTTAAAGCGTTGAAGTCGCCCGTATCCCTTATCTTTCTTTGTTCCCTTATATTACCCTTATTTACATTTGACTTAAATGACCTAACTTCAATGAAAACTAACGTTTAGATAGAAAGTTGAACATGTGGAGTTTTATTTTTTATTTTGTTGAGAAAAATGGTATTTTGGTAAATTTATGCTCAAAAAGTGTTTGAACTTGTACTTTGTTATATTGTGGCCTTTATACAAAAAGGGCTTTGGTTTTTGAGAGTTAAAAGATGTTTTGAAAAAGTGTATTTGTTTTGAAGACTTGTAAAAGAATTTGGGAAAAAGTGGTGAAATGAACTTGAAGAATGACTTCTAAGAAAATCGTTCATATTTAGAAATTTATAAGGGATTATATATAATTTCTTGTAAATAAAATGGATTGTATATATGTAGGACCTGAGTATCTAACCAACACTACATAGAAGGGATCTCTCTTCTCTCCTCGACGTAATTAATAGTAATTAAATCAGTCACATAAACTTTTTTATGACTAGAATAGTGAGCCAAGAACACTACAACAGATTTATCTTTTTCCGGCGATTTTTGACCGGCGGTATTGGAAGTGCCAGAAATTTGAAGCTATTACCGGCGGTTTTAAAAAACCGCCGGTACAGAATAAGAATTCTGGCGGTTTCTTGAGAAGCGCCAGAAAAGTTGTCCATTACCGGCGGTTTATTTAGAACCGTCGGTAATAATCAATATATTTTTTTAAACGTAAGCCCATGTTCTGAAAGCCCATAGATATGTATTCTTTAACTACTCAATTCTGGCGGTTCCTAAAAACTGCCAGAAATAACTTTCCTACCGGCGGTTTGTTAGAAACCGCCTGAAATAATCAATATATTCTACCAAACTTCTTTAGACTAAAATGGACCAAGTCCAAGAGAATCAACATAGTTCAAACCTAAGCCCATGTTCTGAAAGCCCATCTATATATATTCTTTAACCACTCAATTACTCTCAACCCTAGCCGCACGCCCCGCACTCCTCTCTCTACATCCTAAGTCCCAACTCACGACTGCCGATCTGTATTTTGTGTTTGCTCTCTCTCTCTCTCTCTCTCGTGGCATGGGAGGATGGTGACGATGGCTTTGGCGAGATCGAAGCAGTGGCTTTGACGAGATCAGTGATTTTCTAGGTATTTCTACTTTTTATAATTTTGTATGAAATTTCTTTTGATGAAAATTTAGTTTTAGACAGATATGTGCATTCTGTCTATGCGTGTGTGTAATATGTGTATGATAGATCTGTGCATGTGTGTGTTTTGTGTGTGTAATATCTGTATCTCTATACGAGTTTCGAGCCGAGCTCGAAAAGCTCGTGAACCTGACCAAGCCGAGCTCGAACACTTGAGGTTGGAGCTCGATTCGACTTCTAGATTAGGTGATTGATTAAGAAGGCATCGATTGACTTCTGGATTAGGTGATTGATTGAGTTTCCGATGCTTTCTGTGTTCGATTAAGTGATTAGGTGTAGGGTTTAGGGTTTAGGTTCTATTTTAAAATCTGTGAATCATTGATTAATCTAATTTTTTGTAAATTTGATGTCCTCAATTGTACGAGTCAGAAATCTTATGTGGTGGGTGAGAGTGATGAGGACATGGAGGATGCTGAGGATGGGCCTCAACCGCAAGCAACTGTTGATGAAGAAGAGGAGAGTGAGATAGTTGAATCTGACATTGAGCTTGAATGTGAAACTGTGGTGCCCGATAATGATCCTCCGCAGAAGGTCTCTTGGAGTCACATTTATTTATTTATTCTACTTTTGATATTTTGATAGAGATTTTTTACTTTTAACATTGAATTTTGTAGATGGGAGATGCTTCTGTCGAGGTTACAGAAGAAAATCGTGATGCTTCGCAAAGGTCAAAAACACAGGCCATGGAAGCAATCTCCGAAGGTATAATGTTTATATATATATATAATTTTTTTAAATACATATGTGTAAACAAATTTATGTGTATATACTCTTATCAATGCCTGGACACCCATATGACTTTTTATATATGTATTTAGAAACCAGTTACTGGATTTGAGGCTTTGTGTTGATCAGGTAAGTTGGAGGAAGCAATTGAGCATCTCACGCAGGCAATTTTGCTCAACCCAACTTCAGCAATTATGTATGGAACCAGAGGTAAAGCTTGGTTTGAGGCTTATACTGTGCTTGTCAATCTTTTTTCTTCCTTTCTTTGCAATTTAAGATTTGTAGCTTATTTTGTTTATATCTAATGTTTATTTATCCTTGATGTTTTTACAGCTAGTGTGTCTATCAAAATGAAGAAACTAAATGCTGCTATCCGAGATGCCAATGCAGCTTTAGAGGTTATTATCACTTTCCTTAATCTGCATAGAAGAGAAGTTGAAAGTTTATTTTCATTATTTATAGTTTAAATATGCTTATTGTGCATGCCAACAGAAGCATTTGCCAATATAATGTGTGCATTTGACTGTGTTCCATTTATAGTATCACGTTTACTCAGGTAACATTTGCATGCGTAATTGCTTATATCATGCATTATTTGCATGGGTACTCCAATATGGCTTCCAGCATTTGCCTTTTTTGTTGTTTGTATAGATTATCTTTGCAATGTTATCATGTGATAGGCAGTCTTTAATTATTTTATGCAACAAGGTGTCAAATGAAAAGATTTATGATATTACTGTAGAGCAGTATTTTTATATTCTAGGCAACATGAATTTCACAATTGCATAGCGAAAGTTCTAAGCTTTGTCCTGTACCAGGCAGATTAATAGTGCAGTCGGCTCTACCTAATTTCTATCGCATCTGCTTTGCTCACTTTGGCATTTCTTGGGTTCTGTAAGTATATATTCTACTATAATCTTATGTCGATTAATTATGCAATTGCAAATCTATATATATATATATATATATATATATATATATATATATATATATCATAACTTAATCTCATCTTTTCATGTTAGTTAATTTCTTTAACTGGTTGCAGTGTTTTCCGTTCTTGGATTTCCATGTCTTGTATACTTGTAAGTACTGTTACATATATAATTCATGAAATAACTTGCTTTTTGGGTCGTTTTCATTTGTAATTAAGACCCTAGTTGTGGCTAAAATTTTAGCTATATTTTGTCTTTGCTTATTAACAAATGCTTGGTGGTTTATTGTCCTGGCTTTTAACAATTATACTGGCATGACCAACTGACATATATATGATCAAAGTGTTAATGTGGTTTTCTGGGTAGGTTTCAATATTTGTCATGCTAAATCATTCTATAGAGGGAATGGGGACCAATATTGATTGAACACTGTTGTGTATTTCTTTAGCATGACCACTGATTTTGTGGTGAAAACTGTAGAGTGAAATGCTTACAGTATGTTTTCATCATTTAAAAACCATGAAATAGGTGAAAACATTGTGATCACCTAGCATTTTAGAAGAAAGTTGGTTTGGTTTATAGAAACATGTTGAAGTGTGGATAATCAGTGTCAGCCGTCATTTTAGGTGTCATTGAGTCCTACCGAGCCTGTGCAAGAATGTATTCCAGATTGATATTGAGCCTGTGTGGATATGTTACTTTGTCTCTAAATGTTAGAAGATGTTAAACTCACTCTAGAGTATCCTAGTGCTACACCACAGGGGTTTCTTTGACCAATATATAAATTAATATGCATGTCATTAATTTATTATATTGAACATTAGTTTACATAGTTTAAATTTAAAGCTTATTTTCCCTGTGCAGATTCTGTATCATCTTTTGAGTTTCCTGAATCTGAAGCATCAAAGGTGGGTGTGTGCATTGTATGTTTTTTCTTTTTATAAATGAATATATGTATGCAAACTTTATGGAAACATTTGTAAATGATGACAAGTAATTCTATTTTTTTATTTTATATTTCAGATGGATATTGATATCCCCCACTTCTATCTAGATCCAGTGGAGTTGCCCATGTGTGGATTCTCTTCAATCTTCTCCATTTCTGGAACTCTCTCCTTCCTCCTCTTTTGCATGGGAATTCGAGCTGGTTGAATTTCTGCAATGTGACTTATTGCTCTGATTTCTTTGTTTGTTAAAATATGTATTTTTAAATTTCAACTACTGATTGTAGAAACAAACATTTTCATATGTATATATATATTTTTATTAGAGCTTTTCACTTGGATGCTTGGACTTATATATTTTTATCATCTTTTAAATTTCTTATGATTGATGCCTTGAAACTTCCAAGTAAGACAAGCGGAAGAAGTATATGGTTGAGAATATAAGTAAATGAGTTGGCAAATGCCTGCTAGACTCGACTAGGAAGGATTGATGATTTTACATACTATAAAGAGTATGATTAAAGACACTTAATTATATACATATATATATATATACACACACACACACACATAGTAGGGACATTGCTTAGCACGATTATAAAATGTTAGCTTGCATGTCTAGAGCACCACAAACAGATTCTAAATCTGAAAAAAAAAAAAAAAAAAAAAAAAAAACTACTTTTACCGGCGGTTTTTTGTTAACCGCCGGTAAAAGTAGCATTTTCCGGCAGTTTTTATAAAACCGCCGGTGATTTACCGGCGGTTTATAATAAACTGCCGGTAAAAATTACCTATTAGGGGCACTTCAAAGGTATTTTCCGGCGGTTTTTATCCGCCGGTATAATTCCGGCGGCTGCAAAAAAACTGCCGGTAATTACCGGCAGTTCAGCAAAACCGCCGGTAATTCTCTACCGGCAGGACATTTTTCGGCAGATTTTTTAACCGCCGGTGTAGTTTTTTTCGGCGGTTTTGAAGGCATTTTTCGACGGTTTTAACCGCCGGTGATATAAAAAAACCTTGTAGTGGAATAGGAGTAAACATGCAAACTTTTACATTATATCACTATAACCAAATTAATTGAAAGTTAGTTAAAGAGACCACGAGGGAATACTACTAAAAAGGGTAATCTTGAGGAATTATTGCAAGTATAAGACTTATCGAGTAGGAAAAATAACATTTGATGTTGTATTTTTTCTATTAGATTGACAGCTGATTTTGAGGTCATAGTAAAAATTAATGACGTTAAGGGTACTTTTGAAATTAATGTCATAGTGGTAATCGAAATTGTTCATTATTGAAACGAAAGGTTGTTGGACACCTGAGTTTCCAGAAATGATTTGTTATGCGATTTGGTGTCAACTAAGCAATTCCTTTTCCTTTTCTATTTCGGATATATTCACGGACATATATTTACTTTCTATTTTGGGTAGATTAAAACTCTCCATTGGCTAAGGGTTATTACCCTGATTTTGTGTGTTTGGCTAGGGAGACATTTATTTCGGTTAAGAAAAATGATAGTTAGTTCTAAACTTTTACCTCCATTGAATATGTGATGAATTCCATCACTCGCATATACACATGTCTATATATATACATTTCTATGGATCCTAATGTCCAGTAGATTCTATCTAATTTAAAATAGTAAATGCATACTTTTATTCCATTCATTTTTTGAATTACTATATTAGTAATTCTCTTGTATAAATAAATTAACCCACCTCCTCTCCTCCTCCTCGGAACCAAAAAAAGGAGGGAGAGAGCCGCCTTCGCTTCTCTTTCTCCATGCAAACAGATGATATATAGTTCTTAAGTACAATACTTAAGAAATATATATATCATTGTTGATTACAGCATTTGGCCATGATGGAAAGCAAAATGTTGTTTTCAAATATTCCAATTTTCCTTGCACTCTTCATTCTTTTCTCTGTGTCCCCAACGCCAGTTTTCGCGGCCAAAAAGGTACAACATTTTTCTCAACATATATGGAGGAAATTTCCCTCCCACGAGTTATTATTTACTCCTATAAATTTGTCCTTATACTCATAGATCGATTTGGCGTTTAACTTATTCCCTAGTTCTTCCCCTCTAATGGACTGGCTTTGATTATTCTCTTTTCTTTTTTTCTTTTGGCTTCTGTGTTTTCTTTAATAGTCATATATTGTGTACATGGGAAGTCATTCACATGGCCGAAAAATGACAGAGGCAACTCTCAACAATGTCTCAGATTCTCACTACGAGTTTCTTGGATCATTTCTTGGAAGGTATGAGGTTTGACACGTATTTTGATAAATAATTTTTTTACTTTTTATTATTATCATCTTTCTCTTAATTCTATTTAACTATATGGAATCGGCTAGATAAATTACTTTTTTTATTAAAGAGAATTAAAAAAAAAAAAAAAGAATTCGTCTAACCAACCATGAATTCTTTTATTGCAAAGAAAATAATTCATGGTGTCTCAAATTTAAGAATTCACATATTTCTCTACTTTTGTATTGTGTCAAATGAACTAAGACAATTACTTTATCTAAATAATGTCAATTACTAAGTCTATATTCAATCTTTGCATTTCTAAAATCCTGATAGATTAGGTGTGGGCATTTTTCATACTATTGTAGCACATTATTCAACTCTCTTTTGCTCATGGTATTGTTTCATGCAGTACAAAGGAGGCCAAAGACGCCATATTTTACTCGTACAGAAGATACATCAATGGCTTTGCTGCAATGCTCGATGAGGACCAGGCAGCTAAACTCTCAAGTATAACATGTTGTGTAGATAAATACTTTTCCTTAGTCATGTAACCTTTATGTTTGATCATTAATTTTTGGTCTACTAAAATGATAAATGTTTCACAATATACATCGACGCAGAGGATCCAAACGTTGTGTCCGTTTTCTTAAATAGAAGGAGAAAATTGTACACTACCCATTCATGGAGTTTTCTTTCCCTAGAAAATAACAACGGTGATGTTTACTCGAATTCCTTGTGGAAGAAAGCCAGGTTTGGAGAAGATATCATCATAGGAAATCTTGACACCGGTAAGCGACAACCTTTGTTTCTCTCTCTCTCTTTTACTATCTATATATATAAGCTCTGTTTGGATTGGCTTTTGAAAAGTAGCTTTCGGCTTTTCAAGCTCAAAAACCGTTTTGGAGAGTGTTTGAATTGATAAAGGTGGAAGAGCTTCGGAATCCAAAAAGAGAGTTTAAAGGAAATTGGAGAATACCAGCTTCATGATTTAGCTTCTGCTTCTCTTTTTCTTCTGCGTAAAAGCCAAAGCAAAAGCTTTGCCAAACAGGGTCATAATTTGCTTCCAAATTACTTCTGCTTTATCTTGTAATTCAAGATTTTTAAATTTGAAATTCATAATTTCTTGTGACTTTGTTTTTGCTAGGGATCTGGCCAGAATCACAGAGCTTTAGTGACGAAGGATATGGACCCGTTCCATCAAGGTGGAAGGGAGTATGTCAGAATGACACTAAAGATGGATTCTCTTGCAATAAGTATGTTCAATTTTTCATTTAAATCACAATCCAGCCAGACGAATAAATTGGCCTGATTTGTTGATTAAAAAAAAAAATCAATAACGAGTGAACTTATTTAGTTATTTTATCTATTTTTGGACAAAATTTTCAGGAAACTTATCGGAGTTAGGTACTTATACAAAGGATTTGCTTCCAAATGTGGGATTAAAGACCATTCTAATTTCTCTGCCAGAGACTATGATGGCCACGGAACTCACACACTATCAACAGCAGGTGGGGGCTTTGTTCCAATAACAAGTGTGTTTGGACTTGGCAATGGAACTGCGAAAGGTGGAGCACCTAGAGCTAGAGTGGCTGCTTATAAGGTATGCTGGCCAAAACGAAATGGTGGGGTAAATTGCCTCGACGCTGACATCCTCAAAGCCTTCGATCAAGCCATACATGATGGCGTGGATGTGCTTTCAGTATCGCTTGGTGGTGCTTCCGTTCAATACTTCGATGATGCCATTTCAATCGGCTCATTCCATGCTGCTAAGCATGGCATAGCCGTGGTGGCCGCAGCCGGGAATGACGGACCGGATGCTGGTAGTGTCTCCAATGTTTCCCCGTGGCTGCTAACTGTTGCAGCCAGCACCATGGATCGTCAACTTGTTGCTTACGTTGACCTTAAGAATGGAATGCATCTCAAGGTTCAATTCAAATTCGATATGTATATATAGATATATATATATATGTCATTAACTTTATATATATATATAATACTAGGGAAAAGGTATCTCCAAACCATTGCCAGAAGATAGATTCTACCCACTTATTACCGGTGCACAAGCTAAAGTTGCCAATGTATCTGATAGAGACGCGTAAGAACAATCTTCTTCAAATCTTCTCTTTAATGATTTTTAAGATGCAATGTGTTGTGTCTAATTTGCTTGTTTCATGTAGTTTACACTGCCGGACCGGAACGCTCGAACCCCAGAAGGTAAGGGGTAAGATCTTGGTTTGTCTTATCGGAGAGGGTTCTGGAAAGATTGACAAAGGACTGCAGGCTGCTTCGGCTGGTGCAGTGGGGATGATTCTTTGTGACAATAAGACTATTGGTAGTGATTTTAATGACGAAGCTAATATTTTAACTACATCACATATCAGTTACACAGACGGTCTTGCTGTTTTTGCCTACATCAACTCTACCAAGTATATCTATATATATATTTATATATCTCCCTCTCTTTGCTATCTTTCACATTTTGTATATATACATCTATTTTATCAAAAAAAAATTACCAAAATTTCAACAGTGAACCACTGGCTATGATTAAGCAAATGGCAGAACTGGGCGAAAAGCCTGCTCCGTTCATGGCTGATTTCTCCTCTAGGGGTCCAAACACTGTAACACCAGAAATCCTCAAGGTTTGGCCAGGGAACACATTACCATTTTATTTGTCTCTTTCTTTCTGTTTTATCATTTTGTAATTAACAAATTCCCACTTTTTATCCGATTTATATTCAGCCGGATATTACTGCACCAGGGGTACATGTCATAGCTTCCAACACTGGAGCTAAGAACCATGCCGGAGAATATTTTGATCAGCGCAAGACACCCTTTGTCAGTAAGGATGGAACATCCATGTCTTGCCCTCACGTAGCCGGAATTGTTGCTCTTCTCAAAGCAATTCATCCCGATTGGAGTCCTGGTGCCATTAGATCCGCAATCATGACTACCGGTAATACTTCAGTAATCAGTAGTACTAATATATGTTGGTAGTTGGAGCACATTTGTTTAAAACTTGTTCTAATTGTGATCATTATGCATTCAGCAAGAACAAGAGATAACACCGGCCATCCAATGCTAGATAGATTACAGAATGGATCGCTTGCTAAGGCAACACCGTTCTCTTACGGTGCTGGGCATATACGGCCAACCCTTGCTGCAGATCCTGGCTTGATCTATGACTCAAAAGTTAAGGATTACAAGGACTTCCTTTGTGCACTGGGCTATAATAAAACTATTATTGAACTCTTTTCTAAGAGTCACGTATGTTCCAACTCCACCAATCCTCTCAGTATCTTGAACCTCAATTACCCTTCAATAACTGTTCCTAAACTCTCCGGTTCAATCATCGTGAGTCGAGTAGTGAAGAATGTTGGCTCGGCGAGCACTTACAAAGCTCGTGTTCGTCCACCACCAGGATTTTCAATTACTGTTGAGCCCAATGTTCTGCAATTTAAGAGGACCGGTGAACAGAAAACCTTTTACTTGACTCTTAAAGCCAAGAAAACTAAGAGAACTGGTGTTTCAAAAGGCTATGCATTTGGAGAGTTATTATGGTCAGATGGTGTACATAATGTTAGGAGTCCAATCACAGTTGCTACTGATCCCCCACCTCCACCAAAGAAAATCAGTGAGGAGTCCTCGTCCCCGTCCGAATGCTAGTCTAATCACAGTTGCTACTACTGCCACACCTCCACCAAATAGAAACATAAACAGTCGGGTTTGAGTGAATGATCAATAAGATTGTTAAGGTTTCAACACAAGAGGGGAAAATATTTGAGGGTGGGTTTCTTTGTATTTGATCAAAGCTGTTATAATTGAGGGATCGGAAACGAAGAAAATGCATTATTCAATGCTTACAGACAAGACAATAAAAATAGAAAAATCTTCTTCTCTAGTTGGATGCAATACAGAGGTGACTAGGATATTTTTAAATATAAATACATAATCAAGTCATGAATTCATAAGTATGTCATGTCAGATTCAAATTACCAAAAACAACAAACAAGTGAATAAAAAAACAAAAGCATCATCATTCTAGGAGATTACTGCTAAAGATGAGGACATCCATAGAGATTCATCGGCTGGTTCAGCTCTGGTTCAACAAATGCACATCACATGCACAAACTGACTTTGAACCTTTTGGCCTAACAAGACTAGACAGGCTTAAATGGATTGCTAGGCAAACCAACTATTAAAATCCCAATTTCATTCTAGATTTAGCCACATAATTGGAAGTCGTGCATCAGTTCGAATCATATGTTTGATTGTAATTCAAAGTAAGAGCAATGACTAAACAAAACAAAGTAATATATTTCCATGTTGTAATTATCACTGAACATATATATATATATATATATATATATATATATATGGAAATTCTGAATTTGTATGCAGAATGAGATACAAGACATATATATATATATATATATATATATATATATGTCTTGTATCTCATTCTGCATACAAATTCAGAATTTCCAAAACATTTGTTCCCCATAGACATCGTTAGGAACTATCCTTGAGGTATCAAATAATGAAAGAAGAATCTATGCTACTCTTTTGCCTTTGCCCATTTGATGATTTACCCCTAAAAGAATCACATTTCTAACAGATATGTCAATCTGTGACCACTTTTAGCCTCTTGTTTTTCACCATGCCATTGTGATTAGCATATTACATATGTTACTTTATTATTTTAACAATAGGTATAAAGTAGTAACCTCTTACAAAATATTAAAAAGTCAAGGTTTGAAAAAATAATAATCAGAATTCAAAACTCAGAAGAGCAAAATTAACTTTCAACATTAGATCAACTTTAAAGGTAGGGATTAATTTGAAAATGGGGAATGCAAAATTTTGAAGCGAATCATGGAAAATTTGAAGAAGAAAGAAGTGTGAAAAGAAAAGAAATGAATAACTAGAGAGATTTTTAGAAAGGGGAAAACTTAGGGTTCTTATTTGAAGACGAAAGAGATATAGAATGGAAGAGAAGATGTACCTACGTGTCACCATTCTCCGATGAAGAGCCCTCCAATTTCGTCCGCGTTGGCCCGTGAGGAGACCTCCGAGTGCCATTGTTATCAGCTTGTCATCTATGGTTCCGTCAAGGTATATAGTATACACGAAGAGAGAGAAATCCCAAAGGCTTCGTTTGGATTGAAGGATTTGGAAGGATAAGGAGAGAAAAGAAAGGAGAGGATAGGGGATGTTGTGTTTGGGTGAGTATTTTTAAAAGAAAAGAAAGGATAAGGAGGGATAGCAATCCCTCCTTATCCCTCAATTGCAATCCTCCCAAAAATGAGAAGATTGGGAGGGAAAGGATTGAAACTTAAGTATAAGTTTTATAATACCAAAATTGACCTCAATATTTTAACACATAAAATTCTTATACTCTTCCATAAACTTAAGTAAAAGGGTATGTTAGTAATTTGATTGTTATCCTTTCTTTTCTTTTCTCTATTCAAACAAAATTACTATCTTTTCCTTTCTTTTCTCTCCTGTTTATCCAAACATGAATAGAGGTTATTGCTATCCTCTCCTCTCCTCTCCTTTCTCTCATAACTAATGTTATCCTCTCCTTTCTTTTCTCTCCACTTTATCCAAACGGACCCAAAGAGAACACTTATGAGTTTCTTCTCTTATTCAATTGGGTTTTATTGTGTAGGTGAAGGTGCACTAAAGTTATTTGCACCATCAGTAATCCAGACATTATTGTAGTCATACATGCAACAGGAGATTGTCTAGTTTAGCGTTGAAATTATTGGTTTTCAACTACAAATTACATTCACTTTACTTTACTGAGGGTATCATACTTATATTCGACATTTGGATATCGTGTAAGACATTTGAATATTTCTTGGAGACATGTCGAATACTTCGTAAAAGCGTTTTGACATTTTTCTTTTTAGGACACTTCTCGGACACTTCTCGAAGACTTCTTAGACACTATTCAAAGATGCATCGGACACTTCATAGCAGTGATGTATATTCAAATATTTTCAATGAAAATTTATGATACTGAGTTATGATTAAAATATAAACTAAATGTATGTAGAAGACTAAATAAGTCTGATTCTTTAATTTATTTTAATCTAGTTATCTATTTTTGTTTATAAGTTTATTTAGTTCTTAATTACTTGATGATAAATTAAAATATTTCTATAATATAATATTTTTTTATTAAATGATTAATTTATATTAATATATTATATTATTATTTTATAGTCATATTTTAGATGTGTTCTTGTCTTATTTTTTAAAAAAATTTCTTATAATTATATTTGTTTCGTATCGTCCGTATATTACGTGTCCGCGTGCTTCGTTAAGTTTTCTAGCATGAAAATGGGTTAGGTTTGAAATGAATTCATTGCCTTCCTAGAAAACATCGCAATACATTATCCATGTCTTACAAACAAGACAACAAAAATAGCAGGTCGTCAGTATATTCTTAAATATAAATACATAAAATAATCATGTCATGTCAGATTCAAATTACCGAAGACCAATAAACAAGTGAATAAAAAAATAAAAAAATCATCATTCTTGAAGATTACTGCTAAAGGTGAGGACTCCCATAGAGATTCATTATATAGGAAACTCACAATAGTATTGCAACTAATGCGTGAGGGGACAATGGTGATTACATGGAATTTAAAATATAATTATGCCATCCTTGATTGTAGACATAAATTTAAAATATAATTATGTAATCCTTGATTGTAGACATCTAATTATGTGGCTTGAGCACAAACAACTTTAAATTATAATTCAAAGAAAATAAAAACCTCAGGAAAAAAAAAACGTGACATATGCACAAATTTTCATCAAAATATCCACAAGTAAAACCCCTCTTACTACAAAGAAATGGTCAAACAAACAGTTTAATGAGCACTAAATTAGTGGAATGTATAGATATTGAGAGTCTATATAAACCTCATTTGGTAGTTTACATAGGCATTAGAAAATAATTGAGAGTTGTCTTATAAACTTGTGTATATATCATTTAAGAATTTCTTTGTATCTATTATTGATTTATAGTGAAAGGTTGGAGGACAAAGCCTTCTGTAAATTCGTGTGTCCCTTGTGCCTTATTATATACATTGTGTGTATGTGTTTGACTGAGACTTGGTGAGCAACCAAGTACCATCACAATGGCAAAATTTTGGTAATTAATTGAATCTTGTGACTCAGTCAACTTTTCAATATATAACTAACATTGATTTTCAGCATACTAGTCATCGTCTCTAGGTATGATGTTGGACGCGTAAGTTTTTTCTTTCCAAGTCTGTCATTCAAAGATTCAACATTCATCAGACGGGAACAATAACGAAATGAAGATCAGCCACATCAATGTAATCATAAATAACGTTATTGCAATCGGCCCTAGCGCTTCTAGTTGTTTGTCATTCCCATCAAAGTTGTTAGGTGAAACCAAACTCTCCGCATAAAAAACTGATTCATAAGTGGGACATTTACAAATTTTTATAAATCTCATATTTTTAGTATCGTACGATCCTAATTTTGATAGAGCAAGGGAGTTTGCTGCATCAATCTTCAGTAGAAGTTCACCATTCCTCAAGAAACATAGCAGTGTCAAGCAAGCAATGCATAAGCTACATGAGATGGTAATAAACTTAGTCCAACATGCCTTCACGCCATATTCCTTCATCAACCACACCACAGCATAACGTTCATTAGCACTATATCTAGGGGTACGGATATTTCCAAAGCCAACTGCATAAAAACATTTTTCGAATGCCCCCCAGTGTGTGAATTGGAATCAAAAAATTTGTTTCGCCCCGGAATGCCTAGGGACATCTCACTAAATACCTCCTTTGAAAAATCAAAAGAAACAATTACATTGGGAAGTGGTTCAGAACCAATGCCACGATTCAGGAGCCAATGAAAAGCTCCATTCAAAATAATTCCATTACTACACATTGAGAATGTCTCTAAATGACTACAACTCAGGTCTTGTACTCTTCTCCAAGAATTGTGTCTAAGACTAAACATAAGGAATCTCAATCTGATACTTCTAGAGGCATCAATAATATCAGTTCCCAAAACCACCTTGTAATCAACACAAGGACTTGGGGTATATGTATACACACACTTGACGGTCTAACTTTACTCTTCAAGAGTTGGGCTATGTTTGGTATAACGAAAAAGAAAAAAAAAAAAAAAAAAGTAAAGGATAATATTATTATTAATGAGAGGGAAAAGAAAAGAAAAGAAAAAAAAAATAGAAATGGATAATATTAAACTTTAATCGTATTTTTGATTGATTAATAAAGAGAAAAAATAATAATAATATTTAACATATTTGGAAAAAGTAAAGAAAGGAAACTATTTAAAAAAAATTACCATTATATTCTTTTTATATTTAAAATTTAAATTAGATAAATTACACTAACCTCCCCTGAGGTTTAGTCAATATACACTAACTTTTCCTCTTATTTGTCAAATTACACTAACCTTTCTTGTCAGAATTATTAGGTAGATGTCGTAAACGAAAGTAACAATTTTTAATATTATTTTAGTTCATAAACAAAACAAAGCAAAAGGACAAAATTACTCAATTGTATTCCAATGTCTGCTCACCCTTTTCCTTTCGCTCCACTGTCATTAACGACATCGGTGAGCTTAACAGTTCATTTAGAAAACAAAATCTAAAATTGATGAAAAATAAAATATTTTTGAAAACTTAAACCCAATTGTAGTTTAAATAAATAAGTGAAGACTCCACTATTCACAAATTTAACAAAAAAATCCATGAATTGAAATGGGTTTATATTTATGTATGTAACCAAGGAACAACAATAATTTTTTAGAAATGTGTCCGTAAATTGAAAAAAATAAATGGATTGGCTAACTACTAGCTTTTATACATGGATTAGCTACTTGGCTTTGTAATTTTATATACTAGTGTGTGTGTGTGTAATCAAAACAACGAACTTTTGTACTGTGACTTTTAAAAACATAAAAAAAAAAAAAAATTATTCCATAAACTAAACCTAAAATCTCCAATTCAAATAATTTAACCCTAATTATTCTAAACCCAATTCTGAAATCACAAATATGTTCCAATGAAGTCAAATCACACAATTAAACTCTATAATTTCAAGATTCTAACTCTTGACTGAATTAAGTGAAGAGAAAAAGTAGAGAGAGGGTGACGATCAAAAGGAAAAAGAAGAGAAAAAAAATATTTTATCACATCTCTCTCTTGTCACCATAAATTATTGTCAGTAACATTCGCTAGAGATCAATTTTTGACTTTTTGAAATGATAAGAAGAAAAAGTGGATAATTTTGTCAAATTTATTCAGTTAAAAAATGTATCTAAGCATTTCATGTGATTTCATAGGGATAATTACATCTTTACATGTTTTTTAAGGGTAGAACTGTAATTTAAAATATACAAATTACTGACATCATAATTTTTCTTCATTAACTACATATAAGCACATCCCCTTCTCCACACCCAGGCGATGTGGGATTGAGCACCCTATACCCTGTCAGTGTGGTAGCTCAACCCAGTTCCTCTTTTTGCACTCACCCACATCACACCCGTCCACAAGGGTTACTACAATCCACCCCCCTACGAGGCCCGACGTCCTCATCGGCAACTATAATACTCCGCGCCAACACATGGTATGATATTGTCCGCTTTGAGCCCAAGCCCACATGGTTTTGCTCTTGAATTTTACCCCAAAAGGCCTCATACCATTTGGAGAGAACATACTATATATAAACACATCCCCTTCTCCACACCCAAGCGATGTGGGATTGAGCACCCTGTACCCTATCAGTGTGGTAGCTCAGCCCAGTTTCTCTTATGGATGGGTGTGATGTGGGCGGGTGCAAAAAGAGACGCTGGGCTGAGCTACCATACTGACAGGGTACAAGGTGCTCAATCCCACATTGCCAGGGTGTGGAGAAGGGGATATCCTTATATGTAGTGTGTTCTCTCCAAATGGTATGAGGCCTTTTGGGGTAAAATCGAAGAGCAAAATTGTGCGGGCTTAGGCCCAAAGCAAATAATATCATACCATGTGTTGGAGCAGAGTATTACAATTGGTATCAAAGCCTGAACCCAGCCGGAAGTGTGCCGACGAGGACGTCGGGCCTCGTAGGGGGTGGATTGTAGTAACCCTTGTGGACAAATGTGATGTGGGCGGGTGCAAAAAGAGACACTAGGCTGAGCTACCACACTGATAGGGTACTCAATCCCACATCGCCGAGGTGTGGAGAAGGGGATGTGCTTTTATGTAATGTGTTCTCTTCAAATGGTATGAGGCCTTTTGGGGTAAATTCGAAGAGCAAAACTATAATACCTCGTTCCAACGCATGGTATGATATTGTCTGCTTTGGGCTGAGTCCGCACAATTTTGCTCTTGGGTTTTACCTCAAAATACCTCGTACCATTTGAAAAGATCACACTACATATAAGCACATCCTCTTCTCCACACCTAGGCGATGTGGGATTGAGCACCATGTATCCTGTCAGTGTGGTAGCTCAGCCCAGTGTTTGTCTTTGCACCCACCCACTCACACCCGCCCACAAGGGTTACTACAATCCACCCTCTAGGAGGCCCGATGTCCTCGTCGGCACAGTTCCGGCTACGTTCAAGCTCTGATACCAACTGTAATACCCCGCTCCAACACATGGAATGATATTGTCTGCTTTGGGATAAGCCCGCATGATTTTGCTCATGGGTTTTACCCCAAAAGGCCTCATACCATTTGAAGGGAACACACTATATATAAGCATATCCCCTTTTTCACACCTAGGCGATGTGGGATTGGGCACCCCGTACCCTGTCAATGTAGTAGCTCAACCTAGTGTCTATCTTTGCACCTGCCCGCTCACACCCTTAGTAACCCTTGTGGGCGGGTGTGAGTGGGTGGGTGCAAAAATAGACACTAGGCTGAGCTACCACACTAACAGGGTACATGGTGCTCAATCCCACATCGCCTGAGTATGGAGAAGAGGATATGCTTATATATAGTTTGTTCTCTTCAAATGGTATGAGACCTTTTGGGGTAAAATCCAAGAGCAAAATCATGCGGGCTCAGGCCCAAAGCGGACAATATCATATCACGTGTTGAAGCGGGGTATTACAAAAATCGTTCGGGCTCAGGCCCAAAGCTAACAATATCATACCATGTGTTGGAGCGGGGTATTACAATTGGTATCAGAGCCTAAACCCGGTCGGAAGTGTGCCGACGAGGACGTCGAGCCTCGTAGGGGGTGGATTGTAGTAACCCTTGTGGATGGGTGTGATGTGGGCGGGTACAAAAAGAGACATTGGGCTGAGCTACCACACTGACAGGGTACAAGGTGCTCAATCCCACGTCGCCTGGGTGTGGAGATGGGGATGTGCTTATATATAGTGTGTTCTTTTCAAATGGTATGAGGTCTTTTGGAGTAAAACCCAAAAGCAAAACCGTGCAGGTTTAGGCTCAAAGTAGACAATATCATATCATGTGTTATAGAGGAGTATTACAGGTTAGCTATCGATGAACCATTGTCCGACATGTTTAACAAGCTATTCTGTAATGTCACCATCAATCCTACAACTTTCTGCTATTGGGAACTTTTCAAGAATGTGAATCATTACCGTACAACACCTTCTGGAAAAAGAGGATGGAGAAGTTATAAGGGAGAACTAAGGTATCATCTGAGAAACCCAATTATTATTTTATTTACAGTCATACAAATTATAGTTCCTTCTTTTATAAAATCCTAGCTAGATCCTTGTTGTTACCGGCCTTTATGACGCCGTACAGAATAGTGATTATTCTGTAAGTTAGTGTCAACAGGCAATTCACAGAAAAAAAAACGCAAGAGAATCGCCCAAAAATACAGAGAAAATACTCTAGTATTCAAATTATTATTCAAAATTAAAGTTGATCTCAAATCAGCCCACAAGCCGGGTTATATAGCTGAAAAATCGTAAATATCAGAATCTTACCAAAAATAGCAAAATCCCAATAATCACGCCAAAATGAAATACGAAATAAAATAAGTACGCTACCAAAAATCTAGCCCAAATCGCGTACAGAATCAATGCTTAAACGACAAAAGAAAATATTACTATAAAAGGAAAGAAAAACTAAAAATCGGGATTCGGAAGGGAAAACAACATATTTTGGACTAGAAAAAATATGCACCCAGCTTCGCTTGGTGCTCACGACGTGCGCGCCGAAGAGAGCTTTCCGAATTGGGGTCATAAGAGTGATTAATTCCGATACATGTAGCCAAAGTTATGGCCAACAGAACTACACCCAAAACTGTCTCAATTAGGAACAAGATCATGGCTTCTTACCATCTTTGCACTGATCTGCCAACTCAAGGTATCTCAGCGCCATCTAACAGCTCAGCACCATCTGACTCGGATCCTCTTGCATCACTTCAGTAAACAATTGCATTTCTAGATGAAATTTATGTAATAATCTGGTAAGCGATTGCTTGGGGATTTTGTTATAAGCACTGGTGAGAGTTTGAAAAAATTAATTCTTATCTGGTGAGTGGAAAATAGTACACAGATTTTTATTTTTTCTTTTTGTTTATTTTTTTCTTCAAATACCACTATATGAAACACACCCTTCTCAGTCAAATACTACAATATGAAAATTCCCATGTTGATGCTTGCAGAATTCCTTCGATCACTTATGGTCTCTTGTAATTATGTATACCACTACCAGCCTCATTTTATCATTGCAATAAGCTTCCTCTGGGCAAAATGCTCCAACACTTTCACAATTTTCATTTTATTGCTCATGAGAATATTTATGTCAAAAAATGTGGCCAACCTCCCAAGTTTGGTGCCGTGACACCCCTTGTCGTTAGTTGACCGATGCCAAAACTATCCTTCTTGTTTTAAAGTAAGATTTTAACATCAATTGATTCAACATTTATACCCTCACAATATAATTGAAACTTAGACCTTTTTGTTTTGAAACCCTACACCGCCATAGATTTTGGGATTAGAGTGTACTGAAGAATCCGACGGAGAAAAAGATAGGGAGACTTGCGTATTGATTGGAAACAGAGAGATGAGAAGACTTGATTGTGTTCGGCTTGTACAAAAATTTGGTTGTAAACAATTTTAGCTATATATACATATATATGGCTGAGTGTATATATACACTGTTTGCATATATATATATATATATATATATATGTCAGATTATGTAGAACACCAAGGGCAAAAATGACATTTCGTATTTTGAGTGTATTACATAAGCAATGGTGCATGCAATCGAGGGGTATAATGATAAAACACATGAATCGTCAAACTATTAACTCTCACAAGGGATATCAGGACCATTTTTGACACAAGGGGGTGTTAGAGCATTTTACCTCATTCATTCAATTTAAACTCTGAAACTCACTTGTAAATTTACTATACTGTTGTTTTTATTTATATATTTAGTTTTTACAACATCAAGAAACACACACTTTGTCCCAAACGAGACTTGACCCTCGCCCTACTTTAAAATGCAGAGAAAATACCAATATGCTACCGCCTTTGACTTGCAGAACTTTTCATACTCTACAACTTTGCTGTACAAAATTTCCAAGCAACCACTTCACAGATGACCACTTAAATTGCATTTAGAATAATATTTTTGTTATTAAGTAAAAAAGCAAGGACTTCAGGATTTACTTACCATAAGAAAGAACTGAAAATATAGTCTGTATCAATGTGAGCAGAAGCAACACAACAGCTGCAAGAAACGAAATGACACCCCATGGGCTGTTGAAATAATTCCTCCTCAACTTTGCCAGCCATATGTTACGACGTTGCGCACAATGCTTATTCACATTCTTAAAAACTTCAGAATAGCAGAACATTCTAGTATTGATGATGGCATTGACACCAAGTTTGTTGAACATGGCAGAAGCTGCTTCATCATCTCCTAAACAATTCTCAATAATCCTGTAGTTACGAAGTTTCTCAGCATCCTTTCTGCAATTGATGAGGCAATCCATGAACCTAGTATAATCAGTGACATATCTTGTATCAAAATTAGGATGATATTGTTCGTATGCAATTAGATTTCTGAAGAGAGACTCGGTATCATCATTGACTGTCAATGGTGGCACTTCCATAACCCCATTTTTAAACTTTATATCAAGCAATGTGGTGCTTCTCTCATCCTTCTTGAGCCTAATCCCAGCCTCTCGGAGCTCTGTGGTACATTTTATGAATTCCAACTTATTTTCTTGATTTATAACATTTCTATTGGACACCATTTCAGCAAATGAGGAACACCAGATATGATGTATGAGGCCTAATAAATGATCAACATTATCTACTGAAATTCTAGTACAAGATTTCGAAATACCTGGACCTGGTAATCTCTGCCCTAAGAAATATAGGGCCATGTTGATGATATCTTCTTGCGGTGACACCTTGGTCATGTTCAATAACTGAACCAGGATAAAGAAAGGGAGTTGATTTTCAAATAACATGAGATCAAGTTGCAAAGCCTTTAGCATCCGATCTAGGTGGAAAATAGGCTCATGAATATATCTCAACTTTTCCATCTTAAACTTGCGAAATAATTCAATGATAAAACACCCATCAAGAAGCATCATTTCCACAAACTCATCTTTGTCTAGACTGATGGATTCTGCATAACATTTGCGCGCTCTTTCTTCAAACACTGCCATGGCCATGACGTATCTATCGACGCTTGACTCGTTTCTTCGTTTAAGAAGTAGCTGGAGGAACCGTAATTTCTGCTCTTCCATCATTCGCACATTATCTTTACCATGGTGATAAGGACCGATTGCTAATATCTGTGGTTCGTATGCTTTCTGGTTTTGTCTTCTCAGACGATCATCTACTCTGAAGATATAGGGCTCAAATGGTATATCGGATAAGGAAGCAAGCTTTTGGTTAATGAAAAAGGAGATCTTATCCACGTTTGGCTCGGACATCTTTTATATCTTCAAAATAGTACTAGACCCTGTAAAAAAAAGAAATCACCAGTTATTTGCAAGAGACTGAAAAAACATTTCCAGAAAACCAAGGCATTGTGAAATTTGCGAGCCACTATCAATATTAATATTCAAGAAAGAAACATCTCTGAATTTAAAAGGTTTTCTATAAACTTCCTTAGTTAAAGGGCTTAGTTTTCATTCCAGCTTTACAGTTGGGCACACTAGCAATATTCAATAGATGCTCTGTACTTTAAATTTCTAAACCGCAATGTTTTGCATCTTGAATCATTCAGCAGTTCTAAATTTTTAAGGCTATGTTCGATTGCATAGAATTTAAAGCCTTAGAATTAGAATTTGTGGAATTGAGAGAAATTTTGTGCATGATTCAATTAACAAATTTTTTATCAATTACACCAATTTCAATGCCAAGGCTCCAAATCTGTGCTGCGGAACACACCTTAAAAGATTAATGTCTTTGATTGCTAATTTGTTATGACAAGCCCTCCATATAAAATGTTCAGTTTTGCATTCTTGTTGAGAGAAATGTAGTTGTAGCATTAAGTTTTTTTTGAAGTTCCATCCTAGTATAATATTTTTTCCTTCATTCCGAACAAGAGGGTGTAACCACCAGTATCCAGTGCAAAGGTTTGTACAATGTTTCTTTATGTGTGTATATATATATATACATATATATATATAAACACATTATATACACAAGCGATACTGTATCTGTGTAATACCCCGCTCCAACACATGGTATGATATTGTCCGCTTTGGGTCTGAGCCCGCACGGTTTTGCTCTTGGGTTTACCCCAAAAGGCCTCATACCATTTGAAGAGAACATACTACATATAAGCACATCCCCTTTTCCACACCCAGGCGATGTGGGATTGCGCACCCTGTACCCTGTCAGTGTGGTAGCTCAGCCCAGTGTATGTCTATGCACCCGCCCACTCACACCCGTCCACAAGGGTTACTACAATCTGATCACAATCACGTACCAAAATTTTTTCAAACCCCTACTTTATAGGTCCCACTAATAGTGACTTTGAAAAAAAAAAAATTATCAATGGCCCCTCAAAAATTTACCGAGAATTTCAATTTAGGCCTTTTTGTCTTGCTTTGGAATGTCCAATTATGGTGGAAAAGAGTGAACCGTTTTTGAAAAAGGATTCTCTCTTGTTCAATTTTAGTACTTATCAATTTAATTGTAATAGAAAATTCAAATTTAAATTTAATAAGATAGTGATGTGAATCACATAATTAAGCTCTGCGAAATTGAAGAGAGAGATTTAGCTGGAGAGACCTTGTCTCCCATATTTGTAGCACTCATTATCAACTCCATTTATACAAACATATACATCTATATTATATCTATAATCTACATGAATTTAAGAGAAAAAAAGAGACTCATCTTTGTTTATTATTTAGGTTGCAAATTATAGTTAGGTTCCAAAGGTAGAAAAAATTCTAGGTCTGTCATATGCAGCAAGATCTGACTTAGAATTTCAAATAAGCATACAAGGAAGGCTTGGTTCATAAAAAAAAAATAAATAAATAAAAGATTTATATTTTACTGAAACTCACAATATGAAATATGAAGGGAATAAAGTGGAGATCAAATTACTAGGCCGAATACTCAAGATTCGAAGAGGGCTTGAATGTGTTCCATTGCCACCAGAGTTGGCCAGTGCTCAAAGTGACCTGCAAAGTTTAATTTGATACAGATAGTGATTCATATATACAAACAGAGAAAGAAGCACCACAACTGTAAATATGATTCGGAGGCATATTGAAGAACTTACTTGTCCTAAAGCTCTCTATTCCTCAACTACTAAATTTTCTCCGTAGAGATCGATTATTAATGTGAAACAAGAAGAACAAGTTTCTAAAAGAAATGGAGAAAAAGATTCATTATAGACACTAATAGATTTTTCCAATAATTTTATAATATCGAGATCCAATTCAACAATCGATATTTTTGAAGCGAAGCCTGATTATAAAGATTATAAAAATTCTAATGTCACACTCTACGAATTGGAGTGAAATCAGATGGGGTTATGAACCCGTGATTGTTACATTACGCTTTCAAATGGACCAAAAATTAAAGTTAATTTTTATATGCTACTTGGTGATGATACAAAAATCCTGTCGCATCATCAGTTGAATATTTCTGTTGTTATTGACAGATCATATGCAATATGGCATGTACAATTAATAGTCCAAAATAATAGAATTGACGAATGCTTCATTGGATGTGGACCATCTTTTATTTGGGAAACGATGATCCCTATAGTATGAATTTTGTTCCTCTGTGTATATATATATATATATATATATATAAAAGGACGTAGGTAGGAATTTGAACAAGTAATTACGAATGTAAGAGTTCAGATCGTAATTTATTTTTTTATAATATTAAGTGGATACATCATTCGGATTTAATAAGTAGTTTCAGTACTAACTTCAAAAAATTATATTTACTACATGTAAAATATTTTTTTTTTATAAAATTAAGTGAGTATATTAGTATCTGAAATACCCCCCAAAAATTTCGCGCATGAGGTGGCCAGTCTCATACACAAAACTTGAGAGATACATACAACTGGTAGCAACAAGCATAGATGCAAAAGAAAGAAATAGAATAATTGCTAAAAGCTGAACAGAAATCCCATTGAACTGAAATAATTGATAAATAAATAAATATATTCTGGTAATACAATTTGGAAGTCCCGTAACCCAGGGACCCCTTAACCAGAAAGAACAAAAGTTTTTAAATGCTAAAATTAATACCAACAATCAAAGTCTCAAAAGTTCATAGTATGACTCTTGATGAAGACAAGTTCCTACCCTGTAACTGATGAGATGAGACGTCTGCTACAACCAAACCCTAAAACTCTATCCTCGCGGTGGAACCTGTCTGAAACCTGAAATATCAACACAGTGGGTTAAACCCACGAGCAAGTTCTATCTACTACATCCCAATCAGAGAACCAATATACATACCCTCAGTATAAGGGACACAAAAATACGTCTATAGATTTAACCTACAAGTTAATCTTTTACCCAGTTTCGTGTTTCCAAAACAACAGGTCAATATTTATAATATTCCACCCAAACCCTTATTATGCACACGTGAACACATTCCTTACGTTCAGCAGAAATAAACATCATATAAAATAATATCAAGTTTAAGCAATCCTAACATGCCATCATTTAATCTTTTGATACCTTAATAGGTATAGATAAATACATACTAGTCATTTCCTATTTAGCTCATGTTTTCAGAAGTAAAATCATCTTATACATTGTTCCAACACACCCTTATCATCCAACAATGAACATATTCTTTAAGTTCAAAATAAAGAAAACATGTGCATACACATATAGATACCTTATTAGATATGGGCGATCCTGACACGCCAAATAAATTGTATAGATACCTTATTAGGTATGGGCGATCCTAACACGCCAAATAAAATGTATAGATACCTTATTAGGTATGGGCGATCCTGACACGCCGGGCAATCCTGACATGCCAAATAAAATGCATAGATACCTTATTAGGTATGGGCGATCCTGACACGCCAGGCAATCCTTACATGCCAAATAAAATACATAGATACCTTATTAGGTATGGGCGATCCTGACACGCCGGGCAATCCTTACATGCCAAAATAAAATGCATAGATACATTCCAATATTCAATATAAAATAACAAGGTGCATTATGATTTAAATTTGCACAACCGTCATTTCAAATCATCCAACATGAAATTATCATCATAAGACAAATCGTTCACAAGTAGACTATAATCAAGTATTTGATGGGCATTTATATTCTTAAAGAAAAATATATTCAAATAAACCAAATAACCCAAGCATCCATTATAGAAGCAATTTCCCAACTCAACCTCCAATGCACTCAATTCTACGAGGGAGTCTAAACCTAACTTTTATCTAGGTTTCTGGGCCTATTCCACTTCTCAGAACCCTATTAAATCCTTCTGAAATTTTCTAGAATTTGAAATATTTTCAACAAATAAAAGAAGGTGAAAACCCAACTTTTAGACACTTTAAAAATTCATTGAACACTAAGGGAAACTCCTTTCAAGATGAAAATTTAAACCCAAGTTTATTTAACCTCCAGAAAGTTACCACAAAAATTTGGGAATTTTTTTGGAATTTCAAAAGTATTTTCTAAAAATTACAGAAAGTGAAAAACCCAACTTTTGGATACTTTAAAAATAAATTGAACAACAAGGGAAGATCATTTTGAGTTTAAAATTTAAACCCAAGTGTATTTAGCCTCCAGAAAGTTTCAGCAAAAATTTGGGAATTTTTGGAATTATAAAAGTATTTTCTAAAATTACAGAAAGTGAAAAATCCAACTTTTAGACATTTTAAAAATCAATTGAACAGCAAGAAAAGATTATTTTTAGTTGAAACTTTAAACCCAAGTGTGTTTAACCTCCATAGAGTTACAGTAAAAATTTGGGAATTTTTAGAGTTGTAAAAGTATTTTCTAAAATTAAAGAAGCTAAAAAAAAACAGTTTTTAGACACTTTAAAAATTAATTTCAAGAGAATGGTAAATCATTTGGATATGAAATTTAAACCCCAAGCTCCTCAAGCTCCCAGGAAGTTGACATAAAATTTTTGGAATTTTTAGAATTATAAAAGTATTTTTAAAAAATGATTTTTCCATATTTTCAAGTTTTTCCAAAAGTTTTAAAAATACAAAATAAATATCAAAACAATTCGGAATGGGCCCATATTGGACCCAGAGGTGGGCCCCCGAGAGTGGGCCCCAAAAATAATTTTCCGGCCACCGGCGCCGGCGGCACGCGCCCCCACGCGCCGGCGAACGCGTGGCCCCTTTTCCTTTTCTTTTTTTTTTTTCCTTTTTTTTTTTTTTTTTCTTTTCTTTTCTTTCTTCTTCCTTCTTCCTCGGCTGAAGCTCCAGCGGCCAACAATGGAGGCCGAGCTTCCCGATCACTTTCCGATCACTTCCGAGCACCGAATCGCGCATATGAATATACCATTGAACTCGTATCAATCTAAGCTACGTATTGGTACCAAAATTATCCCCTCTCGCGGACTAAATCAAAAACGCCCAATTTCAAGTTTCGAAAATTTAAAATTTTAAACTCAATTTCCCGTCAATCTACCCAACGGTTCATAACGAAACTTTCAAGGATCGTTCTAGGAAGTAAGATCTACCTTTTAATCGGAACAAAATCCCTCAAAAATGATAAACACAGTAGACCCAAATTTCATGTTCGTATATATATACACCCGCCTATACAATCATATATACATGTATATACATATGCAAAAATATTCTAAAACAGTACCAAAACTCCAAAATCCTAATGTTTAATCCACAGAATTATTCTTAGCATGCAAAATCATTAATTTCATAATTAAATGCATACAAATTTCTAGCAACATATCTATACAATTAGCATAATTAATTCTCACAAAATTTATCAACAGAAAAAAAATATATATATACAAATTTCCAAAATAAACACAATCCTCAAACCTAGACTATGCATACGGATTCAAAGGGGAAGTGAAGAATCAAACTTGCCTTTTTCCTGACGAATCAACTTGTTCACCCGATCGTCACTCCCTTCTCTCTTTCGTTTACTCTCTTTTAGTTCTGTGCAGCAAAACCCTAATTTCTTCTTCTTTTTTTTTCCTTTTTGTTTTAATTATTATTCTATTATTGATTTTTTCTAAAACTAAATAAAATCCAAATAATAATAATACAAGCAATAATAATATAATTATAACCTTGGCCCAACATTTTAAACATAATCTTAGCCCAATCATTTCAGCCCAAATTCCTCCCTAGCCCAAACCAAAGCATTTAAAAGATTTAAATAAAACAACACATAATAAATAAAAATTCACATAAAATGATAACATTCAAACTTATCAATTCACATGAAATGGTAAAATGCATATAAAGAAAATCAACTCACATAAAACGATAAAATATAGAGACATTGCATTTCACATGAATTAATAATAAATAAAATAAAATAATAATAATAATAATATAAAGCAAATTCAAATTTTCTTAAAATAATTGACATCCAAATTTCCGGGGTATTACATTCTTACCCCCTAAAAAGAGGAATTCCGTCCTCGGAATTCAGCTCATCCCTGTGAAAAAAAAAACTCTGGATACTTTGTTTTTATTTCATCCTCCTTTTCCCAAGTGGACTCCACCTAATTGTGGTGACTCCACTGAACCCGAACTAAAGGAATAGTCTTAAGATGAGGGAATTGATTCCTACGTTCATGAGTACAGTACAGTTACTCTACATATGTTGGATCTAGCTGCAACTCAATCTCCCTAACCTCAATGTGTTGATCAATAACACCCTCCTTACGAAATTTCCATAACATAGATACATAAAAGATATGATACACCCTGTGCATTGTGTTTAATAACATTTCTATATACACTACTGCCCTGATCCCATCAGTAATCATGAAAGGAGCAAAAAAAAAACAAAACGAGGTGACAACCTCCCTTTTTTTTTTTCCAAACCGCATTACTCCCTTCATGGGAGAAACCTTGAATAGAACCTGATCCCCCACCTTGAACTCTAGTGCACGAGTTCTTCGGTCAGCATAACTTTTCTATCTGCTCTATGCAGTCCGCATACGGTCTCTAATAAGGACAACTATTTCTGACGTGTCCTTGATGAACTCAGGACCCAAAAACCTATTCTCTCTAACTTCCAACCAGTAACCCAATGATTTACAGGTCGTCCGTACAGAGTCTTTAATGGTGCCATACCAATAGTCTTTTGATAACTATTGTTATAGACAAACTCAACTAGCAGCAAGAAATTCTCTCAATTACCCTTGAAGTTAAGTACACATGCTCACAAAATACCCTCCAGAATCTAATTAACCCTCTCAGTCTGACCATCGGTCTGAGGGTAATTAGTTGTACTGAGGTGCAGAGCTGTACCCATTGCCTGCTGAAAACCCTCCTAAATCCCTGAAATAAAATTCAGATATCTATCTGATAGAATGGACAAAGGCACACCATGAAGCTTCATTATCTCTGCAATGTAAAGCTTCGCATACTACTCTAAGGTGTAACTCAAGCGTACAGCAAGAAATGTGCTAATTTTGTCAGCCTGTCCACTATCACCCAAATAACATCATGGTTTCGCTGTGAGGTGGGAAGTCCCACATTGAAATCCATAGAGATGTTCTCCCACTTTCAATCCGTTATAGGCAGTGGTTGCAAAGACTCCGGCGTCTCTGGTGATCAATCTTGATCATCTGACCACTGTTGCATTTAGAAACAAATATAGTTATGTCCCTCTTCATGCTTGCCCACCAAAACTGTCATTTCATGTCTTGGTACATCTTATCCCCTCTCAAGCGTACCAAAAATTGAGAACTGTAGGCCTCACTCATCATGCCCGCCTCTATCTGTACCCATTGTATAAAATGGTACCTATCCAGATTTTAACTCAGCCACCTTCTTTACATACTACGGGTCAGTAAGCTGATCTGAAATTACCCTCCAAATGATAGTAGGTGTAACCACTACACATGGTACAAAAATATCAGCTAAATCATCAACATTTTTCCTGTGAGAACATATGCTACAACCTCTTATGGTCGTTGAACAAAAGTCTTTCCCAAGAGATAATGTCACCAGGTCCTCATGGCAGAGTCCACACACACCCCAGACCTTACAATGATGCATCGGTACATACTAAGTACTCAATGCCACACTAAAGGGTAACTAGAACAGGTGCAGTTGTTAACCTGTTCTTTAACTCATCAAATGTCGTCTAACAAGAATCATTGGAAACGAAAGGCACACCCTTTTTTTTTTTTTTTTAGGTACATGGGTGAGATGACTAACAATCTTTGAAAAGCCCTGACTGAACCTACAACAATAACCAACTACCCCAGAAAACTACGAATCACCATGGGTGAGGTAGGTTGCCCCCACTCCATATCGCGGACACCTTGCTTTGATCTACCGCTATCCTTTCTCACATACTATATGACCCAAGAACTTCACCTCCCTCTGCCAGAAATCATACTTCTCAAACTTTGCCTACAACTGGTGATCTCTTAGTGTCTACTAAATGATACAAAGATGTCTGGCATGATCCTCCTCTGATCTAGAAGTAGGCCTGGTGCCTGAAGCTAGGTAAATTACAAAGTCTATCCCACGACTCGGTAGTAGTCTTGAAATTTCCTAAAACACATCCTGAAAGTCTCGTACCACTGGAATGGGATCCGTAGAAACCGTATTTCCCTCCGGAGACTTCTCACTATTAAAGAATAGGCGAGTTCTAGACCCTTCATTTGATTGCGGTATAGCAACCAAATACACCTCCCGACTCGGTATAACAAAAAGAAATACCTAATCATGGCAATTGACATGGGCATGATAATGCGATAACAAATCCATCTCGAGTATGACATCATATGAATTCATGTCTAGAACCAATAGGTCTGCCAAAAACCTGAGATTGCCAACGCCTATAGTGACTTGACTACATCGTTCTCGTAATACTGTACTAACTCCCAATGGTGTAGTTATAGTAAGTTGAAAACTACACGACTAAGTAAGTATACCCGGTATCCTAACAAACGACTGAGACACAAAAGAGTGAGATGCCTCAGTCTCAAATAAGAACACGATCAAAGTTAACCTTTATCGGAACCCTACCCTCAATAACCTGAGGAGTCTGCTCATCATATGGCATGATGTTGTAGACCCTCCCATAGTTCATCTATTGAATAAATTGCCCTGCTATTTCCATTTTTCTTTCCTCTATCTGGCTAGAAGAGTATCTATCATTTCGTTTCTCCCCTATCATTTCCTATAATTCCTCCTTATTTGATAGTGCTGCAATGCAGCATTAACCACCTGAGTGTAAGTGGAATAAGCTAGATTACCCACAATGACCTGTCGAGTAGTCTAAATCAATTCGTTCACAAAATAGCTCACCTTCTTCTCTTAAGTGTTCACCACCTCAGGTGCAACAAAGATAAATTGGTGAACTCCTGCTCTGACCCTACGATTGTCCTGTCCTTCTTCTGTAAGTCCAGGAATTTTCTCATGTGAAAGAGTTTTGAATCATTCCTAATTGTTAGGCTGTTCCACTAGTAATGGAACATGAGCCATTTGCAGTGGCTGTTGTGGTGGCTGCTGATTCTAAAGAGCAGTCGCCACTCCTGTAACTACAACCTAAACTATCATGGTTACCAAATCGAGAAGAAGTTCAACCTTTCCATCCTGAACATTATCTTGACCTTAGTTGTGGTTCGTCTTCCTCCTCCTACGGGGTGACATCTACATAAGACCCCAATAGTAGACTAAGATGTATAGAGTACAATGAATCCTATACTTAGATTTTATTTATCAGAATACGCAACGCGGAAGATACCCTACGATGGACCCTACAGACCCGAGGATATTTGAACCTGGAATGCTCTGATACCAAATGAAATACCCCCCAAAAATTTCGCGCATGAGGTGGCCAGTCTCATACACAAAACTTGAGAGATACATACAACTGGTAGCAACAAGCATAGATGCAAAAGAAAGAAATAGAATAATTGCTAAAAGCTGAACAGAAATCCCATTGAACTGAAATAATTGATAAATAAATAAATATATTCTGGTAATACAATTTGGAAGTCCCGTAACCCAGGGACCCCTTAACCAGAAAGAACAAAAGTTTTTAAATGCTAAAATTAATACCAACAATCAAAGTCTCAAAAGTTCATAGTATGACTCTTGATGAAGACAAGTTCCTACCCTGTAACTGATGAGATGAGACGTCTGCTACAACAAAACCCTAAAACTCTATCCTCGCGGTGGAACCTGTCTGAAACCTGAAATATCAACACAGTGGGTTAAACCCACGAGCAAGTTCTATCTACTACATCCCAATCAGAGAACCAATATACATACCCTCAGTATAAGGGACACAAAAATACGTCTATAGATTTAACCTACAAGTTAATCTTTTACCCAGTTTCGTGTTTCCAAAACAACAGGTCAATATTTATAATATTCCACCCAAACCCTTATTATGCACACGTGAACACATTCCTTACGTTCAGCAGAAATAAACATCATATAAAATAATATCAAGTTTAAGCAATCCTAACATGCCATCATTTAATCTTTTGATACCTTAATAGGTATAGATAAATACATACTAGTCATTTCCTATTTAGCTCATGTTTTCAGAAGTAAAATCATCTTATACATTGTTCCAACACACCCTTATCATCCAACAATGAACATATTCTTTAAGTTCAAAATAAAGAAAACATGTGCATACACATATAGATACCTTATTAGATATGGGCGATCCTGACACGCCAAATAAATTGTATAGATACCTTATTAGGTATGGGCGATCCTAACACGCCAAATAAAATGTATAGATACCTTATTAGGTATGGGCGATCCTGACACGCCGGGCAATCCTGACATGCCAAATAAAATGCATAGATACCTTATTAGGTATGGGCGATCCTGACACGCCAGGCAATCCTTACATGCCAAATAAAATACATAGATACCTTATTAGGTATGGGCGATCCTGACACGCCGGGCAATCCTTACATGCCAAAATAAAATGCATAGATACATTCCAATATTCAATATAAAATAACAAGGTGCATTATGATTTAAATTTGCACAACCGTCATTTCAAATCATCCAACATGAAATTATCATCATAAGACAAATCGTTCACAAGTAGACTATAATCAAGTATTTGATGGGCATTTATATTCTTAAAGAAAAATATATTCAAATAAACCAAATAACCCAAGCATCCATTATAGAAGCAATTTCCCAACTCAACCTCCAATGCACTCAATTCTACGAGGGAGTCTAAACCTAACTTTTATCTAGGTTTCTGGGCCTATTCCACTTCTCAGAACCCTATTAAATCCTTCTGAAATTTTCTAGAATTTGAAATATTTTCAACAAATAAAAGAAGGTGAAAACCCAACTTTTAGACACTTTAAAAATTCATTGAACACTAAGGGAAACTCCTTTCAAGATGAAAATTTAAACCCAAGTTTATTTAACCTCCAGAAAGTTACCACAAAAATTTGGGAATTTTTTTGGAATTTCAAAAGTATTTTCTAAAAATTACAGAAAGTGAAAAACCCAACTTTTGGATACTTTAAAAATAAATTGAACAACAAGGGAAGATCATTTTGAGTTTAAAATTTAAACCCAAGTGTATTTAGCCTCCAGAAAGTTTCAGCAAAAATTTGGGAATTTTTGGAATTATAAAAGTATTTTCTAAAATTACAGAAAGTGAAAAATCCAACTTTTAGACATTTTAAAAATCAATTGAACAGCAAGAAAAGATTATTTTTAGTTGAAACTTTAAACCCAAGTGTGTTTAACCTCCATAGAGTTACAGTAAAAATTTGGGAATTTTTAGAGTTGTAAAAGTATTTTCTAAAATTAAAGAAGCTAAAAAAAAACAGTTTTTAGACACTTTAAAAATTAATTTCAAGAGAATGGTAAATCATTTGGATATGAAATTTAAACCCCAAGCTCCTCAAGCTCCCAGGAAGTTGACATAAAATTTTTGGAATTTTTAGAATTATAAAAGTATTTTTAAAAAATGATTTTTCCATATTTTCAAGTTTTTCCAAAAGTTTTAAAAATACAAAATAAATATCAAAACAATTCGGAATGGGCCCATATTGGACCCAGAGGTGGGCCCCCGAGAGTGGGCCCCAAAAATAATTTTCCGGCCACCGGCGCCGGCGGCACGCGCCCCCACGCGCCGGCGAACGCGTGGCCCCTTTTCCTTTTCTTTTTTTTTTTTCCTTTTTTTTTTTTTTTTTCTTTTCTTTTCTTTCTTCTTCCTTCTTCCTCGGCTGAAGCTCCAGCGGCCAACAATGGAGGCCGAGCTTCCCGATCACTTTCCGATCACTTCCGAGCACCGAATCGCGCATATGAATATACCATTGAACTCGTATCAATCTAAGCTACGTATTGGTACCAAAATTATCCCCTCTCGCGGACTAAATCAAAAACGCCCAATTTCAAGTTTCGAAAATTTAAAATTTTAAACTCAATTTCCCGTCAATCTACCCAACGGTTCATAACGAAACTTTCAAGGATTGTTCTAGGAAGTAAGATCTACCTTTTAATCGGAACAAAATCCCTCAAAAATGATAAACACAGTAGACCCAAATTTCATGTTCGTATATATATACACCCGCCTATACAATCATATATACATGTATATACATATGCAAAAATATTCTAAAACAGTACCAAAACTCCAAAATCCTAATGTTTAATCCACAGAATTATTCTTAGCATGCAAAATCATTAATTTCATAATTAAATGCATACAAATTTCTAGCAACATATCTATACAATTAGCATAATTAATTCTCACAAAATTTATCAACAGAAAAAAAAAATATATATACAAATTTCCAAAATAAACACAATCCTCAAACCTAGACTATGCATACGGATTCAAAGGGGAAGTGAAGAATCAAACTTGCCTTTTTCCTGACGAATCAACTTGTTCACCCGATCGTCACTCCCTTCTCTCTTTCGTTTACTCTCTTTTAGTTCTGTGCAGCAAAACCCTAATTTCTTCTTCTTTTTTTTTCCTTTTTGTTTTAATTATTATTCTATTATTGATTTTTTCTAAAACTAAATAAAATCCAAATAATAATAATACAAGCAATAATAATATAATTATAACCTTGGCCCAACATTTTAAACATAATCTTAGCCCAATCATTTCAGCCCAAATTCCTCCCTAGCCCAAACCAAAGCATTTAAAAGATTTAAATAAAACAACACATAATAAATAAAAATTCACATAAAATGATAACATTCAAACTTATCAATTCACATGAAATGGTAAAATGCATATAAAGAAAATCAACTCACATAAAACGATAAAATATAGAGACATTGCATTTCACATGAATTAATAATAAATAAAATAAAATAATAATAATAATAATATAAAGCAAATTCAAATTTTCTTAAAATAATTGACATCCAAATTTCCGGGGTATTACAGTATCTACTGTTGTCTTTGTAGATCCGCTCCTGCATATATATATTTATATATATGTGCAAAAATTAAATTTTTATTGACATATTTTGGTGTTAAAATTGATCGAGTTGAAATTGAATTAGGATCTCAAAAAAGTATTTTTAAAAATAATTTTGATTTAATTTTATATGTTTTAGATGTCCACAAATCAATAGATCCGTATTGAGAGTTTGAGACCTGTTCAACCGGTTTAGGATCCACCAACCGGTTGAACACAAGTTGGATCCAATTTCCCACAAGTTCAACCGGTTGGACATCTCTTTTATTGCGACAAGTGTTTTGCTTACATCACTTTGTTTTGAAAAGTAATGATCCATTTTGCTTTTTTAAAAGTAATGATATGGAGTTGCAATTTGGTTTCCATGCAAAGTTTAATCAGTTGGAAACCCGTTACACAAGTCTGACAGGCATGAGACTTTACCTTTTTGATAAAAAAAATTATTATTTTTTGAATTAAATTATTTGATATGTCAAATAGAATTTTTACCAAAAAAATTTTTGGATCTTTTTTGTCCATAAAAGCTTCTCTTTGCTCCAGTACTGCATGAACGAGAGACTTATTATTTTTCATGGCAAAGCTTTTAACGGTGTAGCACTACTTTGAAATAGTATTGTTAAAAAGATTGGTTTTGTCAGAGACTTTTCTGTAATTTTTTTTTTTTTTTTTGTGATTTTACACGTAAAAAATTCTTATGTGGTCTTTACTTAATTTACTTTGCAACACTTTATTTACTGTTTTTTGTAATTGATTTACTTTTAATTCGGTAAAATTAAAAATATTTAAAATCAATCAAAACAGTAACTCCTATTCACCCTTTCCAAGTTTTTTTTATCTGACATTAAACTTTTCACACCATTCCGCGCCTAACTCACAATATATATATATATATATTTAGCCCATACAGAAATTCAAAAAATAAATAAATAAATTACACTGGCACCGAATTATGCGCTCTTATCCTCTGTTAACAAGTTGAAATGACTGGAGGGTATTCAGATCCTCTTCAATGCCTGCAAAAATGACATACAAATATGTTCATGCAACAAAACCCACCAATTGAAAGCTTCCACTGTCTCAAATTTGTACAACATATCTTTTTCGGTGAGAATTAAGCACCAATTAGCTCCCCACCAACATCCCACAAAGCCCATCTCTGCGGTTAGGGATGACAAAAATCTCCAATTCCGTAGAGATTCGTCCCGTCCCAACCAGTTTAAAACGAATTTGAGAAACCGTTTATATTAATGAAACGAGGATGAATTTTGTTAGTTAAAACCTAATAGGTTTCAGGACGGGGACAAGGTAAGGTCATCCCACTCCATTTAAAATCAGCCTGAATTATATTACACTTAATATGTTATTATATTATATTACTTATGTGTATATATACTTAAATAGAAAACTCTAGCCCTAATCTCACTCATCTCTCCTAGTTTACAATGATATGATTGTGATTCTTTCCTTGTTATTGCAATAGAGGATGATACTCTATGTTAGTTTTATATTAGAGGAATGTATGGTTAGTTTTATATAGTTTTGTTAGAACTTAAAAAAAAATTAATTTTTAAAATATTTGAGTTTTAATCGGTTATGGGGCGGGGTGGTTTGGGGTGGGGTGAGTTCTGTCGGTTATGGGGCGGGGTTGGGGTGAATGGGAAAATTTATAACCGATTTTGAGGTTTCCAAAATCAAATGGTTATGGGGATGGGGATAGAGATCTCCGCCCCATAACTGACCCGTTGCCATCCCTATCTGCCACTACTCAAAAGGCAAGGTCTATTTTCACCTCATTAGTGTAAATTACCAATCACCATCGATTATAATTTCACACCATAACCACCTTTATCATCATCTATCACCAAAAAACACTATGGTTGTGACCTAACAGTATCTTCTCTTTTTTTAAAACAATAAAAAATAAAATAAAGAGGGCTCAAGTCTTTTAAGAGTATTATGAGAGTTCTTTGCCAAAAAAATAAAATAAAATGGGTCACCAAAACCATCATACACAATACCACAATTCAGCACTTAAAAGTCCCTATTCTTGCTATTATTCAAATCTGAGATATTCCAATTAGGCACCCAAAATCATCTCAAAAAGGGAAATTTGAGATCACTATTGCCATTTGAGACTGGCATTGTTTCATATCACCATTGCAATTAACTAGTGTGGTTGTTTTGTAAAATTGGAAATTTAATAGGGCATTTGGTCTTTTTGCCAATAATGTCAACCCTTAATTAAAAGAAATGAGTAGGAGAGTAATAGTAAGAAAATATTATAGTAAGAGTGACTCATAATAGGGTGACAAGAATAAGAGAGTAATAGTAAGAAAATATCATAGCACATGTAACCAAGAAGGTAAAATTTATTTTAATGAGATTTAATAGTTGTAATGAAACAAGTTATACATGTAACTAATAAGGTGATAGTAGTAATAAAAGAAGTTACACATATAACCAATGGTGAGAGTCCTAATTATAAAACAAGTCATAGTAATCAATATGGTGATAGTTGTAATAAAACAAGATACACATGAAACCAATAGGGTGATAGGAATTCTTCAAGCACTGTAACAATCATAAGAAAATGTTATATCATGTGTAATAAAGAGGGTGATATTTGTTTTAATGAAATGTAATAGTACTAACAAAACATGATTTTGCATATAAGCAATAGGGCACCAATGTAGTATCATGAGCTTTCAAAAAATAAATGACCTGGCCAATTGTGAGCCAAGTATGCTCACTGGAGTGACAGCAGAAAATGGCTCACTGGAGAGGAAAAAAAGTCCCTTCTGTACATCCTAGAGTTTTATGGGATTTAAAGTCATTGATCATAATGAGTCTATTTCATTGATTGGATACTATTTTTAGTTTATGTGTTTTTATTACAAAGGGTTGATATTTAATGAGTCGGTGATACCATCTACTCAGTATCACTTGTGCATTAAAGGGTTTTTTTTTTGTTTGGTTGCATGAATTCCGTTAGAAAATTGAGTGAAAACTAGAGACACCATATTTTCCAATTTGCATCTCAAAATCATCCCAAAAGACTGGCATTATCTTGATTTAGTCTTTGCTTATATATATACATGGTAGTAATTTTTAATTTTATTATTGCTATATAACTGTAATTTGATCGAGGAGATAGTTCATTTTGTTTCTTGTGCTTTGAGGCTTATTATTTCACATCATAATAAAGTTGTTCCGAAGGTTATTAGATTACATGTTCTGCGTGCAGGATCAACACGCGTATATATATACAGTGACATGATTGAGTTTTGCTTCTAATAAAAAATATTAGCATGAGAATTCATGTAATGGATCTTATTCGTATGAAAATAAAACGAGGATGACTGACTTTTGCATGTGAATAGCATTGTATAGTAAAAAAACTAAAGTGATTTTATCCATTTAATTAAGCTCATCAAGATTTGATGGAGGCATTATTATAATTAATCATGCATGTCGTAAACCATTATAAGAAAACGCACGGCCTTAGTTCTAATTCAAACATGAAGAATGTATATATATGTGCATGGTTTGAAAAGAAAAAAAAACAATTAATTTACCATTTTGCCACGCACTCACAAATAAGAATTTGTTCAAACTCACAACTTATATATATATATAGAGTAATAAAATCCACAGGTGAGGGTTTCCATAGATTATTACATCAATTTTATTTAGAAAGGCGAAATTGTTTAGTAGAGAATTAATTAAGCAACAAGAAGGATCTAGGAATTTGTATAAAAAGGAATTACAATTTGTATGACTGCAAGTACAATTGCCATCACAGAAATTTCAAGATTGAGGAGGTTGATTGGGTTTCTCAAATGATACCTTATTTCTCCGTAAACTCTTCTATATTTTGCTGCACTGTGGTGATTAACGTCCTTGAAAACTTGAAAATAGCAGAAACTTGTAGGATTGATGGCGACATTACAGCAGAGCTTATTAAACATGTCGGACAACAGTTCATCACTACCTAACCGGTTTTCAATGATTCCATAATCGCACAGTTGTTCAACATCCTTTGCAGTATCAACCAGACAATCCATGAAAATGACATAATCAGTAACATATTTCTGACGAAGAGTCTGGTGATATTGCTCGTATGCAATGAGATTTCTGAAGAGCCACTCCACTTCATGGTCAACCTTCAGTGACGGGATTTTCATAACCCCATCTTCGAACTTTATATCAAACAGGCGAGGACTCTCGGTTACTTTTTCGAAACTTATTCCGAGTCTTTGCAGCTTTATGGTACATCTTATGAATGGACTCTCGTCTTCTTGGTATGCATCATTCTGAGCATCATTCGGAGCATCATTCGGAGCGCCATCGGAGGGACTCCAACTATGATGTATAAGGCCTAGTAGATGATCAACGGTCTTAACTTTGTCTGATGACATTTTATTTCGGCTACATGGGTTTGGTAATTTGTGGCCTAAAAAGTTCAAGGCCATATCAACTATGCCCAGCTGATCTTCTCCAAACAACAGCTCATTGAGAACAAAGAATGGAAGTTGATTTTCAAATAAAAGCAGATCACGTTTTAAAACACTCAGCATCCAATTCATTTGGAAAATAGGGTCATTTGGGTCATCTTTATATACTAGGCCTTTCTTCCCAAATTTGCGGAGTAACTCAATGATAAAACAGCCATCAATCACCATCATTCTCAGTAATTTATTCTTGTCTCGCGTGGTGGATTTCCCATAAAATATCCGAATCTCATTTTCCAACGGTCTTAACTTCCCAACATATGTATCCACACTATGTGTAAACGAACTAGATGCTCTTCCATCATTATTTCTTCGCTGTAGAAGAAGTTGTACGTATTGTAATTTATGTTCTTCCATCATTTCTAAATGAGGTTGACCATGGTGGTAAGGTCCAATGGCGAGCATTACGGGTTTGTACGCCTTCTCATTTACTCTGCGTAGTAGATCATCCACTCTAAAGATACGGGGTGGCTTAATATCGTGAAACCTGTGATTCTACCATCAGATCCGTTAGGAAAAATGTTTAAAAAGACTCAGCTACCTTCAATGTTTGAAAAGACTGATCTACCTTTTAGTTGTTTGATTACACAATAATGCCCTTAGACCAAAAAGTTGTTTGATTACACGGTTTACACCATCCATAATGCCCTTACACTCCTGTGCGAGATCACAAAAAAGGCGTAACATATTGATCAAAATGCACTTAAATGATTGATGTTATGCAAATGGAATGGAAATTAAATGAAAACCAAAACGCAATTGAAATGCCTATGTGTGTGTTTTACTTCTAATCAAATGATTTAAAATATATAAAATATGTTTAAGTATATATATATATATATATACACATATATATGCACTCATGTTTATGTAAGGACTAAAATAATAATGAACTTACATTTTGTTTCACTAGGTTTGGGCTTTCAAAAATTGGGTTAAAGGGTGTCCAAGTTGATTTTCTACAAGTTTTAAGAGACACAAATTAAATTTATTTTCAAACTCTCTATTTTTTAGGATAACAAATAAGTTTATTGAAAAAAAATTTGGAGACTAATTGAAATTTTTAATGAATTTTGGGAACCAAAATTTTCTGGAGTAAGAGATCAAATACAGAAACGCAAGAGAGAAAGACAGTGGTGAAGTTGTCATTTTCTAATTCAAAATTCATAAAGAAAAACAAGGATTTCAGGTGATGTTTGATAACATTGAAAACTTTAAGAGCTGAATTTTAAATGATGAAATTCTTAAGTGGTAATTAAAAAATATATTCTTTTTTATATTTTTTTGAATTTCAGTAGTCAGTGACAAATGATGTTTCTGTCATTTAAAATTTTATATCATTTTCAGTTGTGCTTATCGTTTTCAGTGATATTCAAATTGTTTTATCAAACGCACTTAATTGAATAAGTAACAAACTGAGCACTAAATTGATTTATAAAAATAAATAAAAAAACACCTAAATGTTGATATAATTTGCCTTTAGATTTTATAGCGTATGGGTATCTAGGGTATCCTGAAGGAGCTAATATTGCACTTGAAATTGGTGGTCTTGTACTTTCTTTTTGTTTTTGTTAGATTTAATACATTAGGCATACAATGATAAAGTTAAATATTCTTTATTTATTGGAAAGCAACTTAAATAATTGAAAACGTGATCAACTGAAAGTGATTTTTAATTTTAACTTATCTCTGGTTAATTTAAAATTTAGTTTTTTTTACCTACCTTTAATTAATGAATATAGACTATTTTCCCCCCTTTTTTGCACCAGTAACTATTTATTGAATTTCTTTGATTTTGACATTATCATGATAACAAAATATTAATTCAACAATTTTGAGATATATTAATGACAGAAGATCAAAGTTAAAAATAAAAAATAAAAATAAAAAAGTAAAAAGAAGCTTAAAAGAAAAAAAAAAACAAAATTCATCAGCTATAGAAGAAGATAAAATTTATGTTTAAACATTTCTTTCTGTCATTTTAAACATAATTGAAGTATTTGTTTTATATACTCTCAAGAAATGTATCAACATGGAGGAGTAAATGTTAAAATCATTCAACTTATAAAAGTATTTATAATTTTAAAAGTCTTAAAGAAGGATCACAATCCTCTAATTTAAAATCTCCCAAGTTATTATCAACCAAATTTCTTCCTCGTGGAGCTTTTCTCATATAGATGTCTTACATGCAATTCTCTCTCTCTCTCTCTCTAAAGGAACCACAACTTCTCTCAGATGTTATATCTCTTCTTCTATGTCTTTAATTTCTTAAAATCCTTTGCCAGACATTGTTTTTCTGGTTAAAAACCATTGCTAAAGGATGTGATCCCTTAGCGAACACTACTGTAATACCCCGCTCCAACACATGGTATGATATTGTCCGCTTTGGGCCTAAGCCCGCACGATTTTGCTCTTGGGTTTTACCCCAAAAGGCCCCATACCATTTGAAGAGAACACATTACATATTAGCACATCCCCTTTTTCACACCCAAGTGATGTGAGATTAAGCACCCTGTACCCTGTCAGTGTGGTAGCTCAGCCTAGTGTCTCTTTTTGCACCCGCTCACATTACACCCGTCCACAAGGGTTACTACAATCCACCCCCCTACGAGGCCCGACGTCCTCGTCGGCACACTTTTGGCTGGGTTCAGGCTCTGATACCAACTGTAATACCCCGCTCCAACATATGGTATGATATTGTCCGCTTTGGGCTTGAGCCCGTACAATTTTGCTTTTAATTTTTACCCCAAAAGGCCTTATACCATTTGAAGAGAATATACTACATATAAGCACATCTCCTTTTTCACACCTAGGCGATGTGGGATTGAGCACCTTGTACCCTGTCAGTGTAGTAGCTCAGCCTAGTCACACGGAGAAGCTTAAGCTTTGCACTAGGATGGCGGGAATGAACTCCAACTAGGAGGAAATTTCAAAGTCAAAACCCAGTCAAAATAGGAAATTACAGTGCCAAAAATTGCATTCAGAGGGCATGGACTGGTCGAGCCATTCTTGAATTGGTCCAAGGCTCTGCCCTACAAGATTTGAAGTCCCGAGACTTCATGGACTGATCTAACTAAAGCTTGGACCTATCCAATCTTGAAATATTTGCAATTTAGCCCAAAAACTCTAATTTTAAAGATCGGAACCTCCCGATTGAAAATCTATGTGTTCTCACCGCTTTACTTGGACTACATGACTCTCATACTTGATCAACGATATCCTCATATAATTGAAACCATATATCCAAAAAGTTCAAACGATCAAATCCTTTTTCAAATCATAAATGTCTTCTTCTGAAGTTTCAACCTTCATGCCTTTGAAGAAATTGCCACCCCTAGTCAGCAATAACGTTGTTGGATTTGTTTCTGATGTTCCTAGGAAAAAGGACAACTTAGAAGGCACTGAGTCAAGTGGCCGAGGAAAACAGAGAGTAATGGAGGGAAATTCTTCCAACATACAAGGTGACAGATTAGTAGAATAACTTGAAAGACAACTTTGGGAGGCGCAGATTGCCTTAATTCAGTATGGAAGTTGTCCCAAATGTGAAGTCGGTAGTGAAAAGAAAATCGAACAACAAAAATCAGAAGGTAACCTAGCCAAAGTTCAGAGGAAAATGTTCATGAACGCTTAATTTTTTACCAGAATCTAAGAGAAAAAGAGGGACCCTTACTCTTTTTGCCATTGATGGTTAAAGGTGGGAACTGTAACAAACGATTCGGTTCGATATGATTCTTTACGATTCAATTCGATTTACAAATGTATTGAGAAAAGATGTGCATTTTCAACACTCAAATGAATTTTTAGAAAATCTTGTGTTTTGAAACAAATCCATAAATAAAAAATAAAATTCTAAAAGTCTATATACAAATAAAAGTCTTATTGAGAAAAAAAAACTCAATCACTTCTGGGATGAGTTATTTTAGAATTATTCAATAGAAAGAATAAAATTAAAAATGTATATAAAAAATATATGTCATATTGACATTTATATTGTAGTAAATAAAGTTGAAGAGGTGTTTGAATTTAAAAAGTCCATTCTCTATGCAAATTATATCAATTATTTATTTTAAAATAAAAAAGGTGTTTGTAATTAAGAAGGTAACTCTTAATTAGTTTGAGTGGATAATTCTCAACCGTTAAAAAGTAATTCAACTGAAAGTAACCTATGCAATAAGACTTATTTTATCTATTGAAATTTAATAAATGTATATAAAAATTGGAAAGTCTATGTACACTTTTAATAATAATATAGATATAGATATAGATATATGCTAGTACACGCCTATAGTCGATCAGAAAAAAGCATGACTTAAATACACATAAGAAACTGACTCGAAACTCTTTGTATTCACCATTTCACTTGTTTAAGGAAGAGAACAGTACCTTAAAGAGTAATATATATATATATATATCAGAAATGATACTTAAACATCTCAATCCAATCTCTCTTTGCACACTCATCTCTTTGTCTCCAAAGGCTGAGTGAACAATGACAGAAATCCAGAGAGAATAAAGTTGCCTTGAGAGAGAAATTTCTTCTGGATCTTTCTGTACCTTCTAATGCCATATCTTTGATTCAACAATCCCCTTCATAACTTCTCCCTTCAGATCTTTCTGTAACTTCTAATGCCATATCTTTGATTCAACAATCCCCTTCATAACTTCTCCCATGTGTGTATATATATATATATATATATATATATGCTTTCAACTATGTAGAGGAAATTGTGGAGCTCACTAACAAACCAAACCATAGCTGTCAACTGGAGGAAAATAAGGAGGAGAATTAGTGTAGTAACCTTTGTGGATGGGTGTGAGTGGGCGGGTGCGAAGACAGACACTGGGCTGAGCTACCACACTGACAGGGTACAGGGTGCTCAATCCCACATCGCCTGGGTGCGGAAAAGGGGATGTGCTTATATGTAGTATGTTCTCTTCAAATGGTATGAGGCCTTTTGGGGTAAAACCCAAGAGCAAAACCGTGCGGGCTCAGGCCTAAAGCGGACAATATCATACCATGTGTTGGAGTGGGGTATTACAGTTGGTATCAGAGCCTGAACCCAGCCGAAAGTGTGCCGACGAGGACGTCCGGCCTCGTAGGGGGGTGGATTGTAGTAACCTTTGTGGACGGGTGTGAGTGGGCGGGTGCGAAGACAGACACTGGGCTGAGCTACCACACTGACAGGGTACAGGGTGCTCAATCCCACATCGCCTGGGTACGGAAAATGGGATGTGCTTATATGTAGTATGTTCTCTTCAAATGGTATGAGGCCTTTTGGGGTAAAACCCAAGAGCAAAACCGTGCGGGCTCAGGCCTAAAGTGGACAATATCATACCATGTGTTGGAGCGGGGTATTACAATTAGGAAGATAACCGATCCGATCTGCTGCTACTCTCTAAATTTTGAAAAGATATTTTGTTGTTAGTTTTATCTTGAAATGATTTTCTTGTTAATATTTAAATTTGTAATTTTTAGAAGATAACTACTCTGTTGTACCAATACTCTATAAAGAGTTATCTGTGTATGATGTTTCAATTGATTTTGGAAAAATATCAATTCAAGAACTGAACAATTCCACCATCCTCTGTTTCATATTCTCCTATACTTCTATCACTTCAATTGTCTTGCTTGGTATCAGATTGAGCTACAAAAAAACTAGCATCTCATCATGTCTTCCTCTCCTTCTTCATCCGCTAGCACTGATACTCATTCTTCTTCTCTCACTACTGTTACTCCACTCTCCAATATAGTTTCAATTAAATTGACTACTGAAAACTATCCCATCTAGAAGGCATAATTAGTGCCCTATTTTCATGGCCAGGATCTGTATGGCTTTCTTGATCGTACTTCCAAAATTCCTCCCCAAACTATTACCTCTCTGTAACCTGCTACGAATACAACTACTCAAATTTCAAATCCTGCGCATTCTCAATGGGTGCGACAGGACAATCTCATCTTAAACATTCTCCTGTCTTCCATGACTGAGAGTGTCTTAGCCCAGGTTGTCTCTCATACCACGTCTCATGAGGTCTGGCGTGCTCTTGAAACAAATTTCTCTTCACAGTCCAGAGCCCGTAGCATCCAGGTTTGGACTCAACTTACCAATGCCAAGAAAGGCAGTCAATCTGCCAATGATTATTTTCTATCCATCAAAAAATTAGCTGATAAACTTGTTATGGCTGGTTAACCTCTCAAGTGTGACGTCGTCATTTCTTATGTTCTTGCTGGACTCGGGCACGAATATGACAGCTTTGTGTCCTCCATCTATGCTCGTACTGACGATGTCACACTTGAAGAAGTATACTCTCTGCTCATTCTTACTGAATCTCGTATCAACTGTCATTATCTTTCTACTCCTACACCAATTGCTGAAGCAAATGTCGTCCAGAAACAATCGTAACACTTCACTAATAGGTGGCGAAGTAACTCTAGTGGTCGAGGCCGCTACAATCATTCTCAGGGAGGGGGTACTTCCTCTTATAATCACCATGACACATATAACTCTTCTCCAGTTGTGTGTCAAGTTTGCAGCAAACCTAGCCACTCCGCTCGCAAGTGTTGTCATCATTTCGATCTCACCTATCAAGATCCTCCTCGATCTCAAAATAAACAAGCCTTGGTTGCAGCTAATAATGGCGGCTGGGAGAGTGATTAGCATGCGGACACAGGTGCCACTCACCATATCACCCATGATATGGCGAATCTAAATCTAAAAAGTGATGATTATACTAGTACAGACCAACTTCAAGTTGGCAATGGTCAAGGTTTGCGTATCTCTAAAACTGGCAAATCAATTCTTAATACATCCTCTCACTCTTTTGTGTTAAATCAAATCCTCTTGGTCCCTCAAATTCAAAAAAATTTACTTTCAGTTCAGAAATTATGTATTGATAATAATGTTTATTTTGAGTTTCATGACGAATATTTTCTTGTGAACGATTACTCGGCGAACGCCCTTCATCGTGGCCAAGTCAGTAATGGTTTATACCATTTTTCTAGCACTAACGTTCATCCTCAAGCCCTTTCAAGTATTCGTGTTTCTTTTGATCAGTGGCATTGTCGACTTAGGCCATGCTGTTCCTCAAGTTGTTCAACATGTTCTGTCCTTTCATAAGCTTCCAGTTGATAAAATAAAGAGGCATGTTGTGTGCTCCGCTTGCCAATTAGCCAAGAGCCATGCTTTGCCGTTTAACAAGTCTACTTATGTTTCTCTTGCTTCCTTAGACTTACTTTTCACAGATGTATGGGGTCCAGCTCCTGTAGCCTCAACTACAGGTGCTCGGTACTATGTTAGCTTTTTAGATAATTTTTCAAAATTTTTATGGTTCTTTCCAATTAAATTAAAGTCTAATGTTGAGGGTGTTTTTCTTCAATTTCAATGTTATGTGGAAAAACATTTTGAGCGTAAAATAAAAGCCATACAATCTTATTGGGGTGGGGAGTATCGTTGGCTACATAATTATTTTCAAAAAAATGGCATTGCACACCGTATAGCCTGTCCTCACACTCGCCAACAAATGGGCTCCATTGAAAGAAGACATAGACAAATTGTGGAGATAGGACTTAGTCTGTTATCACATTCGAATTTACCTCTAATTTACTGGGAAGATGCCTTTTATACCACAACCTATTTAATTAATCGTCTCCCCACACCCATTCTTCGTAATTTATCCCCTTACCAACTGATCTATAAATGTGTTCTTGAATTTTCTTTTTTACGAGTATTCAGTTGTGCATGTTGGCCTAATTTTAGGCCTTATAACAAACATAAATTGGATTTCTGAAGCAAATCATGTATTTTCATTAGCTATAGTGTTAATCACCATGGGTACAAATGTCTTGACTTATCAACTAGTTGCGTTAGTGTCTCTCGTCATGTCATCTTTGATGAACATTTGTTTTCTTATCAGAAAATTTCCTCACCCCCACCAGCTTCAACGTCAAATTCTTTCACACATGTCCCCTTGCCTTTGACTCTTAAAATACCATCTCCTTCCAGTAATACTGATATGCAATCTACGACCTTACCACCTACACATAATATTAATGTGCCTCAAGTATCTCACTCTGCAGGAACAGATGAAGAAGCACCTGTCAGGCCTGCTGATTCTACCTCCCTTCCAGTCATCATAGCTGCTGATCCATCTCTTTCTTCAACCATCCCAGAAGCTGCACCTCAGCCCCCATCGGATCCACCTCTGATGACTTTGTGAGGTACCCACTTCCGAAAGCCTTGCTTAGCTCTCTTAATTCTGTTGCTGTAGAACCATCTTGTTATAGTGATGCGGTAAAATCACCACACTGGCATGCAACCATGAATACTGAGTTTGATGCCCTTTTAAGCAATGGCACATGGTCATTAGTTGCACCACCTCCAAAGGCCAACATTGTTGGCTGCCGCTGGATCTACAAAATTAAAAAGCATGTCGATGGTACCATAGAGCGCTATAAGGCAAGATTGGTTGCCAAAGGTTATCATCCACAAGAAGGTGTTGATTTTAATGAAACCTTTAGCCCTGTTGTCATGCTTGTTACAATTCGTATTGTCTTATCTATAGCTGTCTCTTTTAACTGGCAGATTAAGCAAATTGATGTTCAAAATGCTTTTTAGCATCAAAAATTGGAAGAAGAAGTATATATGGCACAACCTCAAGGCTACGTTCATCCACATTATCCTCATCATCTTTGCAAGTTGCATAAGTCATTATATGGCCTAAAACAAGCTTCGAGAGCTTGGTTCTCTCATCTAACTAATAAGTTACGAGAAATAGGATTTGATAATAGCAAGACCGACACTTCTCTGTTTATTTGGCGTAAGCATGTTGCTCTGGTCGTCATTCTTATTTACGTTGATGATATTATCACCACCGAAAATTCCAGTCATGCCATACAACATGTAATTCGGTCATTGCACTCTGAATTTGCAGTAAAAGAACTTGGTGATCTTAGCTATTTTTTGGGGTAGAAGTTTTGCGCTCAAGAGAAGGCATGTATTTAACTCAATGAAAGTATATGGCTGATCTTCTAAAACGCACTCACATGACAGAAGCCAAGCCGTGCACAAGTCCTATGTCAACTAGTTGTCAACTTTTGCAACTGAGGGTGCTAAATTTTCAGATCCTCATCTCTATAGACAAGTTGTTGGCAACCTACAATATTTGGCTTTCACCAACCCCGACCTTGCTTTTTCAGTACACAAAGTAAGTAAATTTATGCATAACCCATTGGAACCACACTGGCAGGCTGTGAAAATGGATTCTACGTTATCTCAAACATACTATATCAACGGGTTTGTTCCTCAGTAAGACATCCAATTTTGCAATTCAAGCATTTTTTGATTCCGATTGGGTAGCTAATCGAGATGATCGTCGATCAGTAGGTGCATATTATATTTTTATGGGCAACAATCTTATTTCCTGGAGGTGCAAGCAACAATTCACGGTTGCCCGTAGTAGTACCGAAGCTGAATATAAGTCCCTTGCGAATACAGCTTCCGAACTACAATGGCTGCAATCGATTTTATCTAAAATTGGCCTTAAAATTCCACAACCCCCTGTGTTGTGGGGTGACAATATTGGAGCCACATACTTGGCTGCCAATCCTTTGTTTCATGCTCGTACAAAACACATTGAGATTTATTTCCATTATGTGCGTGACCAAGTTCGAAGAAAGCAGCTTTTGGTTCAGTTTATATCGAGTAAAGATCAACTTGCTGATTCATTAACAAAGCCAGTGTCTCCTCGCAAGTTTCAAACCATATCGGTCAATCTAAATGTTCAAACACTACCCTTCAGATTGAGGGGCGTGTAGAGGAAATTGTGGAACTCACTAACAAACCAAACCATATCTGTCAACTGGAGGAAAATAAGGAGGAGAATTAGGAAGACAATCGATCCGATCTGCTGCTACTCTCTAAATTTTGAAAAGATATTCTGTTGTTAGTTTTATCTTGAAATGATTTTCTTGTTGTTATTTAAATTTTGTAATCTCTAGAAGATAACCACTCTGTTGTACCAATACTCTATAAAGAGTTATCTGTGTATGATGTTTCAATTGATTTGGGAAAAATATCAATTCAAGAACTGAACAATTCCACCATCCTCTGTTTCATATTCTCCTATACTTCTATCACTTCAATTGTCTTACAAACCAAAATGTTTACATTCATATACAGGAGATACAAAACCTATTTCTGGGTATATACTTTCATTATTCTCAACCAAGCCCTCTCTCTACCTTTGTTGTTCTGGGTATATTACTATTTCTAGTAATCAGATGATATCATGTTATGTATGTATATATATTACACAAAATTGGTGAAATATGCCTTCTTCGTCTTAACCGCACTGATTGTTACAGCCCTTGACAAAGGGGTGGTGGATATTATCAAACTACAACTTATAATTTGCCAAATAAGGATGTAATCGTGCGCTTGTGTGTGAGAGAGAGAGTACTCCTATCATATGTGAAATGTCTAGATAGTTATTATTTAATTATTTTTTGATATAAAAATTACAAAATGATCATAAAGTTCATAATTATTACACAATCCATTAACTCCTATGCTACACAAATTTAAGGGTAAACTTGACTCACACTTGTGAGATCTACCCTTGTTACACCCATATACAATATACCCTATATTATATATATATATATATATATATATATATATATATAAGTAGTTTGGAACACTCAGCGAACACTGTATATACCAACACTTTGTCTACCATCCAGACACTTGACTAATACTTTCCGAACATCCCTATGAAGTATTACATATGTAATATAAATTCATCTAGATTCATGCAAACAGGAAAACAAACACAAGAAATGTAAATGTGAAGGGAAAGATCGAGTATTGGACTTACACGATGCAAAGCTTTGTATTCATCCACAGCAAACGCCGCGATATCTAACACTTGTAGTAGCTGTAGTAGTTGTATCGTATGCTTCCTCTCGCCTGTTTCAGCAATCCAAATCTCTAGAGTAAGCTTTTACATTTACAAAAAGTAGCTTTTACATTTATATAAAGAGTAGAAGACAACTGTCGTACACTTCAATTATGTTGAGTGCAGAAAATGACTAAGACCATTCATCGTATGTTCGGGCTCTTTATAATTCAATAGAGAGACTCAAATCAGCGATTTGAGTCGATATGACACTTTCTAATTATAAAGTTTCTAGTATTTTGTTAGGAATTATAATAGATCTCTATATTATTATTTTAATATTTTTTTTATAAAAATAATGTTATACAAAAATTTATAACTTAATTATTTCAATTGTTTGAGATGAATAAAATATTATTTTTTAATTATTTTTGCTTCTAATATATTTATTGACAAATAAAAAGACATTGCATATTTTTCGCACAAATAAAGAAATAAAATAAAAAGACATTATATAATTTTCTCACAAATAAAAAAATATATTATATATTTTCTCACAAATAAATAAATAAAATAAAATAAACATTACATATCACCATTCTCTTGATCTAATTTTATTATTTTAAATATTTTCTTCTCACAAAAAAATTATATGTTACATTATTAATTAATTTTATAATTTGATATATATAATAATATTTTAAAAAAAATTATATATTTAAAATAATTGATTTCAATACAATTCTAATTAAAATATAATTTGAATGGAGAAAGATAGAGACACAAAAAGAAAATGAGAAAAAGCCGAGAGAGAAATTAAATAAGCAAAAAAAAAAAAAAAAACAGATGGAGCCCGCTTCTGCTCTCTACATGAGTCCTATATGTAGAGATCCTACAAACAAAAAACACATGGGACCTAAATTCAAGAAAGCTCCATATCATTTCAAAATAATCTTTACATCTGTTGTAGAGAGCCCTACAACGGATACTCTAAGTTCACACACTAAAAGAACAGAGAACACATTTTTGTACTATTGAATTATTTGAGTTCACAAAGTAAGTGGTGGAAGGGGCAAAAATCCTCTACTGCAACGTATTTACCGCAATGCCCCCGCCGGTTAGCATAAATTCTATGATTTGGATATATGGAAAATATGAATACATATCGGAGTGCATACAGTTCGATTCAATAGAACCAAATCGTGAAAAAAAAAATCGATTTGGTTCCATTTGATTCCACGATTTCATTATTATATTATTATGAATTATATGATATATATTATATAAAGTATAAATGATTCTCATAGTTAAATTATTAGTACATTACATTATTTGTTACAGACTTGCACTTACAAGTTTACAACTTACTTGTTTATATTAATTTATATAATATATTTTATATATAAATATATATAAACGACTTAGTTCGATCCGGTCCTGAGGGACATGAAATCAGAACCGAACCATTAATTCACAGTTCCAATATTTTGAAAGTGTGACCGAATCGAATTATAAAAAAATCAAATTTAACTGTCCGATCCAGTCCGATTTGATTAGATTTCTTGATTTGGACAAACTTTTGTACACTCCTAAATATATATGTATAATATAGGATTTCAGAGTTTTCGTATATAGTGCATGAGTATACATTGGAACTATTGTGATCATTGGTTTGTCTATCAAAACTTGATACACAAGCAAAATTTGAAATAAAATTAACATAAATTTGATCACTTACTTATGTATCATTCTCTAATTGCCCGGAATTATTGGTCCGGGAGCGGCAGATAATTTGAAATAATTATTTGAGTGCAAAAATTAGGTGGTGGAATGGGAAGGATTTTATTTGCCCGGAAAAGTCTAGCCAAACACAGACAAACGAAAACATGGTGATTTGACACTTTTTGTTTTTATTTTATTTTGGAGTTTTGCGGAAACGTGGTACACTTTTGCATTTGCAATTAAATCTATCAAATGCATGAAAGCCATAAAAGCCGCGGAAGCAGTACTGTTGCTTCAATTAATTATTTTGATTCCAGAAAGGGACAAGTCCTAGTTAGAAATCTTAACATAATTGGAAATTTTAATATAATTCTACTTTTTTTTTTTTTTGGGTGGTGGACACTAGGTTTTCTTAGATTCGGTTGCGATGCAATAATAGATTGATTGCATTGTACGGACAACTTTTGTGATAGAACCACTGTTGTATTATATTTTTCAATATTATTTCATTATATTTAATTCTATTTATTAGTGTCTAAATTTTCTGCAATAAAAAGAAAGATTTAGGCATTTTAATTATAGAGGAGGTGTTTCCTTGTTTTTATTCTTTTAGAAAGGTTGACCTTTGTACTAGGGTCCGCTCGATATAATTTGGAGCTAAGGGAAAAAATTTTAAAGTGACATTTTAATATTTAATATGTTAGTACCAAATAATAGTTAATAATTTTTGTATTCAAGTTTTTGTGTATCATTTTTAATATAATATAACGAGTACATTTAATTATAACATTTAATCTAATGTCCTTCTTACAATAAATATGTTATTCAAAAAAAATTAATATTGTTATTACGTAGGTACTAGGTACTGAGATTAATAACATATACAGATATATGAAAAATTAAAGAAAACATGATGTAAAATTTTGACCATCTCCTATAAATTCAATTTATTGTATTTTGAGTTTATTTATTATTTTTTATAGAAAATTTAGTATTAGCTACGTGATGATATTTTTTTTTTCATTTTTTCTGTATTGCAAAATATTTATTTTGAAAAAAAGCTCATGACAAAAGCCATGAGAGCCCCCTCATAATAGCATTACTCATATATATAGTTTTTCAACATTATTTCATGAGACTTTAGATAATTATATATACATTTCTTGATATATGAAAAATTAAAGAAAACATGATGTAAAATTTTGACCATCTCCTATAAATTCAATTTATTGTATTTTGAGTTTATTTATTATTTTTTATAGAAAATTTAGTATTAGCTACGTGATGATATTTTTTTTTTTTCATTTTTTCTGTATTGCAAAATATTTATTTTGAAAAAAAGCTCATGACAAAAGCCATGAGAGCCCCCTCATAATAGCATTACTCATATATATAGTTTTTCAACATTATTTCATGAGACTTTAGATAATTATATATACATTTCTTGTGATATGAAAGAAGACTTATATATTTTATTAATTGCAGAGTTGTTCTCCTATTTTTATTATTTTAAAAGGGTTAATGTAACCCTTCTTAGTCCAAGATTGGCTCAATATAATTCGGAACTAAAGCGAGAAATTTAAAAGTGACACTTTAATATTTAATATATTACTATCAAATAATAGTTACTAATTTTTATTTAAATTTTTTTTTTTTAGATATAAAATTTCTAATTAGATTTTTGTATTTGAATTTTTGTTGTATCATTTTAAATAAATAATATAATGATTCCATTTAATATTTGCTGTGTCATAGATAATACATCATTTTAAAATGTATTGTCGATAATATATAACACTTGTAGAGCTTGTAGTTGTATTGCATGCTTTATCCAAATCTCTGTCCTAAAAAGCACCTAAGCTTTTGCCTTTATAAGAAGCTGAAGACACGTTTTAGAACACTTTTTAATTATTTTGAGTGACAGAAAATGAGTGATGGAAGTGGGACCGTTTAATTATTTTGAGTGACAAAAAATAAGTGTTGGAATAATTAAAAGAGGGAGTCACTCCCATTCACTACTTATCCAACTTCCGGACATAAGATATAGTGACACGATAGATATGAATGCATGGCATGAAATTTTTTTTTAAAATATAATATGAATGAGAATATAATTATAAAATAATAATAATATAATAAATTAATATATATTTATTATTAAAAAAATGACATCGTGTCGGTACACTTATTCACGGTAAAATGACCAAATTGTCTTTTGACTTAAGAAGTGACCCTTTTTAATCATGAAATGATTATTTTAACCATTTCTAACTAATTTTAATAAACCAAATAACTTTTACTATTGAGTTAATTACAATCACAACCCTTATAGTTTGACTTAATATCATACATAAATAAATTTTTATTATAATTATCACTTACACATTAACTGATATTTTCAACCTCTAACTTCGTTAGTTTAAGTGTGAAGGTCATATATGTTTCACTTTTTTAATAAATATAGTCAAAAGTATCAGTGTTGTAAAAAGACCAATTTACCTCTCATTATTACTTTGTTTGATGGTACAACTTGAAGGTACACCATTGACGAGAGAGAGAGAACAATTCTTCCGAAACACTCCAATCTTTATCACTCTCTTCTGGTTACATCTAAAGTTTTTTTTTTTAGGCAGTTACACATGTAACATGGAAAAATACATTGTCTCAATGACTTATGTTTTGAGAATTGTATTACAAATTGAATTGGAGAGTATTTTTGATTATTTTCTTTACTTATAATTGATATATAATTCTTTATAACACCTTTAGTGTTCCCCATTCGAAATAAACATCACAAGCTCACATGCGACCCAATTTGAATTATATCTCATGTTGTAGTGATTTTCCTTCCCATAGTGAATTATATACTTGTATCTACCTCTACTACATACTAAAATCAAGTGGGATGAGTTCTTTGAGTGTGGTGAGTGACTAACCTTAATGAACTTGACAATTTCAATATAAATTTCTTTATTAATCATACAAGTATGTGATCGTGTTATTGACTGTTGTAAATATTATATATTATCTCTCTGTGTGATTATATAAACTTTAATAGGGAGTTCACATCCTATTCAAAGAATAAGTCTACAATATTAAATGTATTCGAAAGAATGTAAATCGTGCATGCATAAGATCCAAATTCACCAAACATATTTACACCGATTTGTATTATAAATCTTCTCCTATTCAAGGCCAAATTTAGTATTTATTATTCCATATTGCCTTGCATTTGCAATTAAATATATCACATGCATGAAGCAATAAAAGCAGTGGAATAAATTCGGAAAGGGAATGAGAAGTCTTTGTTGGAAAATTTTATATAAATTTTCTATTTGGTGGTGTACACCAGGTTTTCTAGAATCCGATTATAATTACAATGCAATAATTATGACTAGATGTATTGTATTGTATGGACCAACTTTTGTGATTGAATTAGCAATATTTTATTTTTATCACTGATGGATTGTGATTTTTAAACATTAGTTGATTAGATGTAATTCTAATGATTGATGTCCAAGTTTTTCACTTAGATATTTTAATTGTATACTAATCATTCCCAATTTTTATTCTTTTAAAAGGGTTAACGTAACTCTTCTTACAAAAAATCCTAAAAAGTATGGACAAATAATATAGGTACGACACAATACTGACACGACGATACAAAAAATTTTAAAAAAAAAAGACATGGACAAGACTATAAACTAATAATATAATATATTAATTATTCAACAAGCAATTAAGAACCAAACCAACTTAACCAGACTTATTTAGTCTTCTATATATATTTAACTTAAATTTTTAATCCTAACTTAGTCGCATATAATTTTCTTTCGAAATACACGAGTATACATTACTATTACAATGTGTCCGACATGTGTCTAATGAGTGTTCAACACGGGTGAAGTGTCCGTGTTTTCTAGCAAAAAAAACACTTGCTTTTTAACATTATCTATATATATATATATAATATAAACACATATCAAAAATGAAATAACACCAGAACCATATTACTCGGAAGAATACCCAGGTGAAATGTGCACAAAGTGGCCTTGAATTTGTTCAAGTGATAGATGGAGGTTAGCGCAAAAAGAGAAATATATACAAAAACAGTAAATAGGTGTTGAAGGAACAATGAAGAACTTACTTGATATGAAGATCTCTATTCCTCCACTAGATTTTCTCTTGTAGACTAAATTGCTAACCGGAAACTAGAAAAATCCTCACTTAGAGCATCACCAATGGGATAGCCAAAGGCACATTTAGAGATCAAATTGATACTGTAGCAATACAATGTGATGGCTAAATTTGCGGGTCCCACTTGAGGTTAGCTAAGTGGATAGCCGGATCCGGCTATCCACTTAGCTAACCAAAACTTTGTATATATTTTTTTTTTGTCTTTGCTTTTCTCGAACTCCGTGCCATGTATATATATATATATGTATCATTTACTTAAATGTCAATAACTTTCACTACAAATTAAATTTTTTGATGAAACTAATTCTGTTATAAAGATAATTTCGAGAGCTTTAATTTGAGTACCACTTAGACTATTTTTTGACTTAAAACGAAAAAATTATGAATTTTTTAAGTTAAAAAAGTATAAAAAAATTTAATATAAATATGTATATACATAAAATTTTAAGATTAATTTAATTGTGTAAGATTATTTAATTGTGTGGGTAATAAAAATTTGAAGAACATGTTGTGGAGTTAAAATTAGAAATTATGATGTGGTTGGCTAAAATTTAAATCTGGAGAACCTGTTGTGGAGTCAAAATTTAGAGATCCTGATATGATGATGTGGCTGGCTAAATTATTGAGGTGGCTAGCTAAAATTCAAATTTGGAGAACCAAATTTGGAGATCCCATAGTGGATGCTCTTATATAGGCAGTGGCACCTAACATTTGTGTTTTCTTTATTCCTTTCTTCCCTTTAATTATTAACGTCTAAATCAAGAAGACTTGGGGGAAAAAGTCTTCTTTAACAACTGGAAGATACCTTGTGCCTAATGGGACAACTGGAGGGAGAGAGTCTATGAGAGAGTGAATTTCCTTTGTCATATCCCACTTTGTAGAGCAATTACTAGAGACTTATGAGAGATCCCAAATGAAATTATTCAAGAAATTGTTTCAAAATTTTAAACCAAAACCTCAAAAAATAAAAAAGGAAAAAAAAATGAATTTTACAAGAAAACCAATTTGACAAGTGATTTATGCTTTGTTTGGTAGGAAAGAAGAAAATTGAATGAAAGAAAGAGAAGGATGGATGAATGAAACATCTTATGAAAGAGATTGTATTATTCTTTTTTTTTGTTTGGTTTGATGAGAGAGAATAAGGGATGAATAAAATATCCCTAAAAGAAGAGTTTATTTGTTAGGAGTGAAGGGAAGAGAGAGTTTTAATTTATTTTTACCATTATACCCATTACTATTTATAATGCTTCTTTTAACATTAAAATTATAGGATAATTTTGTAATTTAAAACTTTTTTAATAGTTGTCTTTCTTCCTTTTTGTTTTCGGTTCAAATTTATTTTTTAATTATTTTTGCTTATAATATATTTATTGACAAATAAAAAGATATTGTATATTTTTTTGACACAAATAAAAAAATAAATAAATAAACATTATATATTTTTCAGACAAACAAAGAAATAAAATAAAAATGCATTATATATTTTCTCACAAATAAATAAAAAAACTTTACATATATGTAATGTTTTTTATAAAATCACTTTCTGTGATGATTACAAGTAGGAGTGCATTATAGCGAGGAGCAGGCATGAATTAGTGTGTGTGTGTATATATATATATATATATATATATTATGCAAGCCTACGTCACCTATTTTCTTAGATATTCTATTCTATATATAGCATACTGTCTCCGTACATCATCTCTCTGTTTCAGAAATTAAATTCTCTCTCTAAAGATAGCCGAGTTCCAAGAGTCTCTTACATCGGCAAAGTTGGTCTAACTTGTACAGATTCACTCAAGGCGGTGTTGCATCAAACCCATATTAAAAGGTAAGGTTAGGGTTTTAAAAAAAAATTATTCAGCCTTTGGATAAATCTTATCTGTGTCTGTATCTGTTGATGTTCGCGCAAATTGTGATTCGTTGTTCGTGTGGCAATGTCTTGGCCTTTTCTTCGTGAATCCAATAAACTTAAATTATTAATACATTACATTATTAGTTATAAATTTACACTTACAAGTTTACAACTTACTTGTTTATATTAATTTATATAATATATTTTATATATAAATATATATAAACGACTCAGTTTAATCCGATCTTGAGGAATATAAAATCAGAACCGTACTATTAATTCACAGTTGTAATATTTTGAAAAGGTGACCAAATCGAACCGTAAAAAAATTAGATTTAACTGTCCGATCCAATCCGATTTAATTAGATTTCTTGGCTGAATTTTTGTACACTCCTAAATATATATATGTATAATATAGGATTTCAGAGTTTTCGTATATAGTGTATGAGTATACATTGGAACCACCGAGACCATTGATTCCGTCAAATCAAAACTTGATACACACTGCAAAATTTAAAATAAAATTGACATAAATTTGATGACTTACTTATGTATCATTCTCTAATTGGCCGGAATTATTTGTCCGGGGAGTGGCAGATAATTTCTCTTAAAAGAGATAGTCCAAGCAGAGGACACGTTCCTGCATAACTTTATTTGAGTGCAGAAAGTAGGTGGTAAAAAGGTAATCATAGTTGATCACTTACAGCCCACGTGATTGATTTGTTTTATTTTATTTTATTTTGGAGTTGTGCGGAAACGTGGTACACTTTTGCATTTGCAATTAAATCAATCAAATGCATGCACGAAGCCATAAAAGCCGCGGAAGCTGTTGCTTCAATTAATTATTTTTTATTATTTATTTTTGTTATTTTTTTGGGGTGGTGGACACTAGGTTTTCGAAGATTCGGTTGAGATTGATTGCATTGTATGGACAACTTTTGTTATGGAATCACTGTTGGATTATATTTTTTCAATATTATTTCATTATATTTAATTCTATTTATTAGTATCTAAGTTTTCTGTGTATTTTAATTATAGAGAAGTTGTTCCCCTGTTTTTATTCTTTTAAAAGAGTTGACGTTCATTCCTAGCATAGGGTCGCCTCAATATAACTTGGAGCTAAGGCGAAAAATTTTAAAGTGACATTTTAATATTTAATATGTTAGTACCAAATAATAGTTAATAATTTTTGTATTCGAGTTTTTGCATATCATTTATAATATAATATAACTAGTCCATTTAATTATAACAATAAATCTAATATCCTTCTTACAATAAATATGTTATTATAAAAAAATTAATATTGTTATTACGTTGGTACTAGGTACTGAGATTAATAACATATACAGATATATGAAAAATTAAAGGAAATATGATGTAAAACTTTGACCGTTTCCTATAAATTTAATTTATCGTAATTTGAGTTTTTTTTTTTTGTGAGAAAATTTAGTACTAGTTACGTGATGATATTTTTTTTGCATTTTTTCTGTATTGAAAAATATTTATTTTGAAAAAAAGTTCATGACAAAAGTCATGAGAGCCCCCTCATAGTAGCATTACTCATATATATAGTTTTTCAACATTATTTCATGAGACTTTAGATAATTATATATATATTTCTTATGATATGAAAGAAGACTTAGATATTTTATTAATAGTAGAGGAGTTGTTCCCCTCTTTTTATTATTTTAAAAGGGTTAATGTAACCCTTCTTAGTCCGAGATTGGCTCAATATAATTCGGATCTAAAGAGAGAAATTTAAAAGTGACATTTTAATAGTTAATATATTACTATCAAATAATAGTTAATCATTTTTATTTAGAATTTTGTTTTTTTTAGATATAAAATTACTAATTAGATTTTTGTTATTGTATCATTTTAAATAAATAATATAATAATTCCATTTAATATTTGTTGTGTCATAGATAATACATCATTTTAAAATGTATTGTCGATAATATATAACACTCCTAGAGTTTGTAGTTGTATTGCATGCTTTATCAAATTCTCTGTACTAGAAAGCACCTAAGCTTTTGCCTTTATAAGAGCTGAAACACGTTTCAGTACACTTTTTAATTATTTTGAATGACAGAAAATGAGTGATGGAACTGGGACCCTTTAATTATTTTGAGTGACAGAAAATAATTAAAAGAGTGAGTCACTCTAACTCACGACTTATCCAACTTCTAGACATAAGATATAGGTACGATACCATAGAATATGAATGCATGGTACGAAAATTTTTTAAGAGATAAAATACCGAAGAGAATATAATTATAAAATAATAATATAATAAATTAATATATATTTATTATTAAAAAAAATATATTACAAAAATATTTTAATTTATCATCAAATAATTAATAATCAAACAAACTTCTAAACAAAAATAGACAAATAAATTAAATAACTAAACTTATTCAACTATTATACTTCAATTTTTGTTCATTTTTCAGTCATCTATATATATTTAGTTCAAATTATTTATCATAACTTAAATATTTGAATATACATCACTGCTACGAAATATTTGATATGTGTTCTAAGAGTGTCCAAGTAGTGTTGAAAAAAAAAAATTTCAACACACTTCTATGAAGTGTCCATGCTTCCTAGGTTTTTAGATAAATTTCACTAATACCCCCTGAGGTTTGTCTTAATTACACCTAAATATAACTTGTGGTCTGTGCTGTTCAATTACTAGTGTTCTGATCCGTATTTTACCAACATTCTCTCGTGCCAAAAGGATATCGTGTCAGTACACTTATTCATGATAAAATGACCAAAGTGTCTTTTGCCTTAAAAAGTGACCCTTTTAAATCATGAAACGATCATTTTAACCATTTTAACTAATTTTAATAAACCAAATAACTTTTACTATTGAGTTAATTACAATCACACCCTTATAGTTTGACTTAATCTCACACAAAAATAAATTTTTATTATAATTATCAGTTACACATTAATTGATATTTTCATCTCTAACTTAGTTTAAGTGTGAAATGTGGTATATGTTTCACTTTTTTAATAAATATAGTCAAAACTATCGGTTTTGTAAAAAGATCAATTTACCCCTCAAGATCAATTTACCCCTCATTATTATTTGTCCTTTGATGGTACAACTTGAAGGTAGACCATTGACGAGAGAGAGAGAGAGAGAGAGAGAGAGAGAACAATCCTTTCGCAACACGCCAATCTTTATCACTCTCTTCGGGTTATATCTAAAGTTTTTTTTTTTTTTTTTTTTTTTAGTAGTTACACATGTAACATGAAAAAATACACCAATTTTTTTTTTTTAGTAGTTACACAATTCTCAATGCCATTCGAAATAAACATCACAAGCTCACATGCGACCCAATTTGAATTATATCTCTTGTTGTAGTGATTTTCCTTACCATAGTGAATTATATACTTGTATCTACCTCTGCTACATACTAAAATCAAGTGGGATGACTTCTTTGAGTGTGGTGAGTGACTAACCTTTATGAACTTGACAATTTCAATATAAATTTCTTTATTAATCATACAAGTATGTGATCGTCTTATTGACTGTTGTAAATATTATATATTATCTCTCTGTGTGATTATATAAACCTTAATAGGGAGTTCACGTCCTATTCAAAGAATAAGTCTACAATATTAAATATATTCGGAAGAATTTAAATCGTGCATGCATAAGATCCAAATTCACCAAACATATTTACACCGATTTGCATTATAAATCTTCTCCTATTCAAGGCCAAATTTAGTATTTATTATTCCATATTGCCTTGCATTTGCAAGTAAATATATCACATGCATGAAGCAATAAAAGCAGTGAAATAAATTCGGAAAGGGAATGAGAAGTCTTTGTTGGAAAATTTTATATAAATTTTCTATTTGGTGGTGTACACCAGGTTTTCTAGAATCCGATTATAATTACAATGCAATAATTATGACTAGATGTATTGTATTGTATGGACCAACTTTTGTGATTGAATTAGCAATATTTTATTTTATCACTGATGGATTGTGGTTTTTAAACATTAGTTGATGAGATGTAATTCTAATGATTGATGTCCAAGTTTTTCACTTAGATATTTTAATTGTATACTAATCATTCCCAATTTTTATTCTTTTAAAAGGGTTAACGTAACTCTTCTTACAAAAAATCCTAAAAAGTATGGACAAATAATATAGGTACGACACAATACTGACACGACGATACAAAAAATTTTAAAAAAAAAAGACATGGACAAGACTATAAACTAATAATATAATATATTAATTATTCAACAAGCAATTAAGAACCAAACCAACTTAACCAGACTTATTTAGTCTTCTATATATATTTAACTTAAATTTTTAATCCTAACTTAGTCGCATATAATTTTCTTTCGAAATACACGAGTATACATTACTATTACAATGTGTCCGACATGTGTCTAATGAGTGTTCAACACGGGTGAAGTGTCCGTGTTTTCTAGCAAAAAAAAACACTTGCTTTTTAACATTATATATATATATATATATATATATATATATATAACACCAGAACCATATTACTCGGAAGAATACCCAGGTGAAATGTGCACAAAGTGGCCTTGAATTTGTTCAAGTGATAGATGGAGGTTAGCGCAAAAAGAGAAATATATACAAAAACAGTAAATAGGTGTTGAAGGAACAATGAAGAACTTATTGATATGAAGATCTCTATTCCTCCACTAAATTTTCTCTTGTAGACTAAATTGCTAATAGGAAACTAGAAAAATCCTCACTTATATAGGCAGTGGCACCTAACATTTGTGTTTTCTTTACTCCTTTCCTCCTTTTAATTATTAACGCCTAAATCAAGAAGACTTAGGGGAAAAAGTCTTCTTTAACAACTGGAAGATACCTTGTGCCTAATGGGACAACTGGAGGGAGAGTCTATGAGAGAGTGAATTTTCTTTGTCATATCCCACTTTGTAGAGCAATTACTAGAGACTTATGAGAGATCCCAAATGAAATTATTCAAGAAAATGTTTCAAAATTTTAAACCAAAACCTCAAAAAATAAAAAAGGAAAAAAAAATGAATTTTACATGGAAACCAATTTGACAAGTGATTTATGCTTTGTTTGGTAGGAAAGAAGAAAATTGAATGAAAGAAAGAGAATGATGGATGAATGAGACATCTTATGAAAGAGATTGTATTATTCTTTTTTTTTGTTTGGTTTGATGAGAGAGAATAAGGGATGAATAAAATATCCCTAAAAGAAGAGTTTATTTGTTAGGAGTGAAGGGAAGAGAGAGTTTTAATTTATTTTTACCATTATACCATCACTATTTATAATACTTCTTTTAACATTAAAATTATAAGGATAATTTTGTAATTTAAAACTTTTTTAATAGTTGTCCTTCTTCCTTTCTGTTTTCGGTTCAAATTTGAAGGAATGAAAATTTGTGAAAGATGATGGATGTGCTCATCCATCCTCTTTTATCCTCTCTCTTTGTCTCATCTATGATGAACGAAAGAAATTTGTTGATTCTTTCCTATCTTTTGTTTACCCATCTTTCTTCTCTTTTGCTAAACGAAACAATACAATAAAAAATATTTAACTTGAAAAAAAATATATAGTTTATAGTATATAATGGAATTTCTTCTTATTAGCAATAGAATATGCTACAAGATCCACCATTCAATAAATTCAATGTATATAAAATACATTTCAGATATGACTTGTTTTTTTTTCATTAAACAATGACTCATTACCTTGAAGTCTTTCCACTACATCCAAAAATTTTCTGTTAAGTTCCAGGAAAGTGGATAATACTTTATTAAGGTCCAATCCCATCTTCTTTTGACTAATAATGCCTTCAAATTTTCAATGGGAAAGGAAGGCATGTGAAGCATGTGGGCTTTTTTGTGCCATGTTTATCGGATACTTTTCTGGCTTGGTTTTCCTTATTAGAATCATGCTTATGTATAGGCATGTTTCTTATAGCAGTGAGACAGAGGTGAAAACAGTTTGAGAGAAAATTTCATTATAGAGTACTGTTACTCTATTGGTTGTATTTGGGTGTGAGCCATTACTTGTAACCTCATTTTCATAGTGAAATATTTTGCTGTCTTCGCCCATGGACATAGGCTAAAGTGTCGAACCATGTAAATCCTTGTGTCTTATTTTGTGTGCACCTATTTTATTTCTTTTACCATTATTTTCTCTTAGTTCTCAATCACTTCATTCGATCCTGTTGTAACAAACTAGTACCAGAGCCCGGTCTGGTTTGCATACTATTTTCTAGTACTGTTTGATACAATACTATTCATATGTACTATATTGTTCATACATATTGTACTATTTATACGTACTTGACTATTCATACATATTATTCACAGATACGATACTATTCATGGGGAAATTTTTTGTGAGTTTTTTGAGATGTCGGCAAAATTCGAGATCAAGAAATTTGATGGTAAAATTAGTTTCAATCTTTGGCGCATTAAAATGAAGGCCTTACTAACTCAGCAAGGATTAAAGAAGGTGCTTTTGGGAAAGGACATATTGCGGGGGTCTGACGAGGACAATGAGGAGCGTGACTGAAATACTCCCTATAATTTCACACATGAGGTAGTCAGTCTCACACATAAAATATAAGAAATGCCTACACTTGATAGCATACAAGCACCGAATACAAATGACAAAAGAGAAAGAAATAATTGCGAAGAAAAACTTTAACTGAGAGGATAAACAATATTAAATAAAATTTGCGAGTTCGAACAACACAACTTGGAAGTCCTATAACTCAAGGATCCCTTCACCCAGAAATAAATAATAAAGATTAAATAATATAAAATAGTATCCCAAAGTAGTTCACCTCTCAAACATAAATAAAAGATTAAGCCCAAATGCCGAGATCAAGTGCAGTTTTACCCAAACGCCCAGATCCATTTTCAGGCTGTATCAATGGTGAAAGGGTCGAGCCTCTCGGATTGGGCTTCGATAGCCAGATCTTCTTCGGCCTCAACCTCGAATTCCCTAGTCTCCCCTCCACCACTCCGTCCAGGCCATAGAAGGATAATCTAACTCTACAATTATTATATATAATTTGGTGGCTCACCGGAGAAGGGTTCACTGAAGATGGGTTGCTATAGAATTAATTCAAACCTAGAATATATATATGTATATATAGTGGGTGTGTTTGTGTCTTGAGTATGTGAGTGTGTGTGTGTGTGTATATATATTGCGTTATCAAACCATAGGAAGGACTGTTGGTGAGATGGTGGTGATATTGTGGTGGCAGTTGAGGGGGTGGGGACTGTGGTGGAAGTTGTAGGGGTGGGCACTGTAGTGGTGGTGATTGTAGGGGTGGGCACTGTAATGGTGGTGGTTTACAAGGGGTGGGTCAACGGCGGAGGATGTTGGTGACAGAGTGGTTGGGGATTGTGGTGGTAGTGGAGGACGGTGGTGGTGGTTGTAGGGGTGGGTCGGGACTCTGGTGGTACTGGAGAGTGTGATGGTTGTTGTAGGAGTGGCGGCAGAGGAGGTGGTGACAACGATGGTAGGAATGAGAGAAAGATGACTGATAAGGGGTAATTTAGACAATATGTATAGATGAACAGTGAAAGTTGATATATTTGTAATTACTTTTTGTTAAATTAAAAAATATTGTAATAATTTTGATATTTGATGTATTTATAGTATTTGCTGCATAACTAGACAAAAACAAAATTTTCCTAAAAACTTTCTTAGCTGTCATCAAGCTTTTGGAAAAAGCAACCAGAATCTAGTTGACTCTGCTAAAATACATTGGTTTGTATATTAGTTGTAATACCCCGCTCCAACACATGGTATGATATTATCCGCTTTGGGCCATAGCCCGCACGGTTTTGCTATTGGGTTTACCCCAAAAGGCCTCATACCATTTGAAGAGAACATACTACATATAAGCACATCCCCTTTTCCACACTCAGGCGATGTAGGATTGAGCACCCTGTACCCTGTCAGTGTGGTAGCTCAGCCCAGTGTCTGTCTATGCACCCGCCCACTCACACCTGTCCACAAGGGTTACTACAATCCACCCCCCTACGAGGCCCGACGTCCTCGTCGGCACACTTCTTCCGGCTGGGTTCAGGCTCTGATATCAACTGTAATACCCCGCTCCAACACATGGTATGATATTGTCCGCTTTGGGCCTGAGCCCGCACGGTTTTGCTCTTGGGTTTTACCCCAAAAGGCCTCATACCATTTGAAAAGAACATACTACATATAAGCACATCCCCTTTTCCACACTCAGGCGATGTGGGATTGAGCACCCTGTACCCTGTCAGTGTGGTAGCTCAGCCCAGTGTCTGTCTATGCACCCGCCCACTCACACCCGTCCACAAGGGTTACTACATTAGTGGCAAAACTGTAACACATGCATACAAGAAAATGAAGAAATTGGATGAGTGAGTACAAGTTTTTAATTGCGTAATTGTGTTTCTAGAATTTTTTGGGATATAAAAGCAGGAATATAATACTTAGTATACAAACAATCTGTATCTAATTAGATTTTATGGTAGATCCTTGGAATGTTTGCTCAAAGATTAGATGTATTGGTCAAGAATTAAAATTAAGAAGCATGATACTTTTTCTAAGGTTATCGGACACGTGGACATCTGTACATGTGTTAAAAGTGTTTTAATTGGATATGATTTTGGGGCATGGTGATAGATGTTTGACATACTTTCAGAACAATATGGAATGATTTTGTAATTATTATTTTTTTAGAAAAATGGAACTCAAAGAAATTTAAAAGTATTGTGGGTTAATTTTAGAAGAAAAACTACAAAATCTAACTCTAAGCTTCAAATTATTGATTTTATTTAAAATAATATATATATATATATATATATATATATATATATATATATATACTTTTTGGCGTATCCTTGCCACATCCATGTCATTTTTTTTTTGAGATTTACTTACTTTCCAGACAATGATGCAAAATACACACAATATTCATGTATTTGAAAATGCTCCTATATTAGGATTCCACCAATATTCTTAGACGCTTCAATATCTTGTTTTCTTATGATGAAATTACAACACGGTCCACATATAAAAGGCAGACAATGATTCAAAATACACACAATATTCATGTATTTGAAAAGGCTCCTATATTAGGATTCCACCAATATCCTTAGACGCTTCAATATCTTGTTTTCTTATGATGAAATTACAACACGGTCCACATATAAATACACACAATATTCATGTATTTGAAAAGGCTCCTATATTAGGATTCCACCAATATCCTTAGACGCTTCAATATCTTGTTTTCTTATGATGAAATTACAACACGGTCCACATATAAAAGGATAGTTGTTTTGTAATACCCCGCTCCAACACATGGTATGATATTGTCCGCTTTGGGCCTGAGCCCGCACGGTTTTGCTCTTGGGTTTTTACCCCAAAAGGCCTCATACCATTTAAAGAGAACATACTACAATATAAGCACATCTCCTTTTTCACACCCAGGCGATGTGGAATTGAGCAATCCTGTACCCTGTCAGTGTGGTAGCTAAGCCCAATGTCTATCTTCGCACCCGCCCACTCACACCCGTCCACAAGGGTTACTACATGTTTCTTATATTTTTAATTTTATATTTGCCCTTATCTATTAAAACGGACTCTCAAAATTACAATTCATTATTCTCTTTCACGTTTCTCTCCCTCAATGATAACGAAAGTAGAAATCATTACAAATTTTTGTACCATTCCTGTCACAACACAAATTTCGTTTCTTTCTCCTCCATCATCACCATCTCTCTCCCACCTCCATTGAAGTCATTAGTATTTTTTGGTTGTGTAAAACCGGTAACATTCACCAAGAAATTTAATTAAGCTTCATACCACTGAGATAACATATATCAAGCATTTAATATCCATATAATCAACATAAATCCAAATCAAGCACACAACTCATATGAAAAAATAATGAGTATGATAGCGAGCCAACTTGGGTGACAAAAATGGGATAACCAGAAATTTTTATTTTTTATTTTTAAAAAAGTCTCAAACAGCACAAAAATGTAAATTTAATTTCAAACAAATGTTATATATAAAATATGTCAAAAAGACTTGGGTGATAAAAGAGGAATAACCAGCCAGTTTTTATTTCTTTTAACCGTAACCAGCCAATTGAAATATACCAAAATGATATTTACACAATCAAAAAATGCTAATGGCTTCGATGGAGTAGGGGGAGCTATGGTGATGATGGAGGAGGAAACTGAATTTTTGTCATGGTGGTAATGGTACAAATTAATATTGGTAATGACTTCTACTACTGTTGTTATGGTTGAGTGAGTGAATTGTGAGAGAGGAGAACGAATTGGAATTCTAAAAGTCCTAATTTTAATGGATAAGGGCAAATACAAGATTGAAAATATATAAAACAAGTATCATGTTATATGTCAAATGTGTTGTCATTTCATTATAAGAAAAGAAGATGTTAAAGCGCCTAAGGATATTGGTGGAGCGCCAATATCAGAATTACTCTAATTACCCTTTCAGTTGACAAAATTACAAATTGCATCAAACATCAGAAAAATAGAGCTCTATCTCCCAAGAAGATTGTAACACATTAAATCTGTTCTTAGTATTGAAAAATCATATAAGAATAATAGAAAATTTATTTATGTGGATTCATGGTGGTGGATTCCATTCCCTTGAGATTTATTTTATTAGTATAGTTTTATTTATTCATTATAATTCTAAAATAAAAAAGTTTTTTAAAAAAATCATTTTCATTCCATAAATTAGTGTGTGAATTTGAGTTCATTCGGAATCTCACTTGAGAGTGGTTCGACCCTGCTTATTACTATACAATTTTTAGTATAGTTTTGACATGTTTTATTTTTGTACGAAGTGTAGAGAAGTAACGACATCCATCTACTAATCTATACTCGTCATACACAATACCCCCTTCTTATTTTTTTTGGGTGCAACAAACACCCCCCAACTTACAAATGGGTACAATTTACCTCTATTTGAATTAAAAATTGACTTAAAATAAAAAAAAAATACATTCACAAATAAATAAAATTAAAATTAAAAAACTGATTAATTTACTAAAAAAAATACCAAAAAAATTACTGAAAGAAAAGAACTTTTTTGTTGAAAAATTTTATCCAAAAAAAAGAACTTTAATTCAACAATTTTTTTTGGTAAATTTATTTCAGTATTTTTTTGTAATTTTTTTCTAGTAATTTTCAAAAAATTAAAGTTCTTTTTTTGGTATTTTTCGGTAATTCGTTTCGGTATCACCAAATTAAATAAAAAAAAAATTGGTGAATTAAAGTTCTCTTTTTTGAGTAAATTTTTTCGACAGATTAAAGTTCTTTTTTTTTCGATAATTTTTTTTGGTAATTTTCAGTAAATTAATCAGTTTTTTTATTTTTATTTGTGAGGGCATTTTTGTCATTTTAAGTCAATTTTTAATCCAAATAGGAAAAAATTACACCAATTTGTAAGTTGAAGGGTATTTGTTACACCCAAAAAAAGAGGAAAGTATTGTACACATTTTAAAACTAGAGGGAGGTTTATTGCATTTTGGCCTAGATTTAATTGCAAATGCAATGGAGTAAGGCATAATAAATAACAATTTTGGCTCTCCTCAAATAGGACCTGGACTCCCCCATTCCACCTCTCATCAATGAAATTTTCCCTGCTTTAGTTCCAGCATTTAGTTCTGTCAGCTGTTTCTCTATTGCTATTAGCCATCTGTTGGAATGAAAGGAGGTAGGGTGCTTGTTCTTTTGTCCTTGCAGCCTCCAACACAATAATAGTGGTGTTATATATATATATATATGAAGATCTCTATTCCTCCACTAGATTTTCTCTTGTAGACTAAATTGCTAACAGGAAACTAGAAAAAATCCTCACTCATATAGGCAGTGGCACCTAACATTTGTGTTTTCTTTATTCCTTTCTTCCTTTTAAGTATTAAGGTATAAATCAAGAAGACCTAGGGGGAAAAAGTCTTCTTTTACAACTGGAAGATACCTTGTGCCTAATGGGACAACTGGAGGGAGAGTCTATGAGAGAGTGAATTTCCTTTGTCATATCCCACTTTGTAGAGCAATAACCAGAGACTTATGAGAGATCCCTAATGCAATTATTCAAGAAAATGTTTCAAAAATTTAAACCAAAACATCAAAAAATAAAAAAGGAAAAAAAATGAAATTTACATGGAAACCAATTTGACAAGTGATTTATACTTTGTTTGGTAAGAAGGAAGAAAATTGGATGAATGAGACATCTTATGAAAGAGATTACGTTCTTACCTCTTTTTGTTTGGTTTGATGAGAGAGAATAAGGGATGAATAAAATATCCCTAAAAGAAGAGTTTGTAATTTATTTTTACCATTAAACTCATCACTATTTATAGTACTTCTTTTAACATTAAAATTATAAAGATAATTTTGTAATTTAAAACATTTTTAATAGTTTTTGTCTTTCTTCCTTTCTTTTTTCGGTTCAAATTTGAAGAAATGAAAATTTGTGAAAGATGATGGACGTGCTCATCTACCCTCTTTTATCCTCTCTCCTTATCTCCTCTCTGTTAAACGAAAGAAATTTATTGATTCTTTTCTATCTTTTCTTTACCTATCTTTCTTCTTTTTTGCCAAACGAAATATTACAATAAAAAATATTTAACTTCAAAAAAAAGAAAAAGAATAGTTTATAGCATCTAATGGAATTTCTTCTCATTAGCAATATAATATGCTACAAGATCCACCATTCACCAAAATTAAATGTATATAAAATACATTTCAAATCTGACTTCTTTTTTTAATTAAACAATGACTCATTACCTTGAAGTCTTTCCACTACATCCAAAATTTTTCTGTCAAGTTCCAGGAAAGTGGATAGTACTTTATTAAGGTCTAATCCCATCTTCTTTTGATTAATAATGCCTTCAAAATTTCAATGGGAAAGGAAGGCATGTGAAGCATGTGGGTTTTATTTCTAAGACTTAAAGCCTCCTAAATAGAGATCTGGGATGAATTTTACTTGTTGAATGGCTCATGCTATGGGGGCACCACCAATTTCCTTTTGCTGCCACCACCCCCCCTGCGTCATTCCATGATTTTTGCCTGTTGTCTCCTCACTTTAACATTCCATGTTTTGTGCCATGTTTATCGGGTACTTTTCTGGCTTGGTTTTCCTTATCAGAATCATGCTTTGCATGTTTCTTATAGCAGTGAGAGACAGAGGTGATAACAGTTTGAGAGAAAATTTCATCATAGAGTACTGTTACTCTATTGGTTGTATTTGGGTGTGAGCCATTACTTGTAACCTCATTTTCATAGTGAAATATTTCGCTGTCTTCGCCCATGGATGTAGGCTAAAGTGTCGAACCACGTAAATTCTTATGCCATATTTTCTGTGCACCTATTTCATTTACCATTATTTTCTCTAGTTCTCAATCACTCCATTCGATCCTGTTGTAACAAACCGGTATCAGAGACCGGTCTGATTTGCATACTATTTTCTAGTACTGTTTGATACAATACTATTCATATGTACTATATTGTTCATACGTATTGTACTATTTATATGTACCGGACTATTCTTACATATTATTCACAGATACGGTACTATTCATGGGAAAAATTTTTGTGAGTTTTTTGAGATGTCGACAATGTAGTAACCCTTCTAGACGGGTGTGAGTGGGGTGTGCAAAAATAAACATTGGGCTGAGCTACCACACTGACAGGATACAGGTTGCTCAATCCCACATTGCCTGGGTGTGAAGAAGGGGATGTACTTATATGTAGTGTGTTCTCTCCAAATGATATGAGGCCTTTTGGGGTAAAATCCAAGAGCAAAACCGTGTAGGCTTAGGCCCAAAGCGGACAATATCATACCATGTGTTGGAGCGGGATATTACAGTTGGTATCAGAACCTGAATCCAGCCAGAAGTGTGCCGACGAGGACGTCGGGCCTCGAAGGGGGGGACGTCGGGCCTCGTAGGGGGGTGGATTGTAGTAACCTTTGTGGACAAGTGTGAGTGGGCGGGTGCGAAGATAAACACTGGACTGAGCTACCACACTGACAGAATACAGGGTGCTCAATCCCACATCGCTTGGGTGCGAAAAGGAAATGTGCTTATATGTAGTATGTTCTCTTCAAATGGTATGAGGCATTTTGGGATAAAATCCAAGAGTAAAATCGTGTGGGCTCAGGCCCAAAGCGGACAATATCATACCATGTGTTGGAGCGAAGTATTACAGTTAGTATCAGAGCCTGAACCCAGCCGGAAGTGTGCCGACGAGGACGTTGGGCCTCATAGGGGGGTGGATTGGAGTAACCCTTGTGGACGGGTGTAAGTGGGCTGGTGCGAAGATAGACACTGGACTGAGCTACCACATTGACAGGATAAAGGGTGCTCAATCCCACATCGCCTGGGTGTGGAGAAGGGGATGTACTTATATGTAGTGTGTTCTCCCCAAATGGTATGAGACCTTTTGGGGTAAAATCCAAGAGCAAAACCGTGCAAGCTTAGGCCCAAAGCGGACAATATCATACCATGTATTGGACCGGGGTATTACATTTCCTCTTCATGTTATAATAGTATCATATATTATATTATACACTTTTAACTTTTCTCACTGAACTACCTTCCAAATATTATATTTATAATATTACTTTTCTTGAACTTTCTTCAAATATTATATTAATATATATTATAATATTAGTATTATATAATATTAACATGCTATAAATACATTTCTTTCTATGTTAAAATTAAAATGTATAATGTGAATTTAAGGATAGTAAGGATAAGTTTATGTTAATATATATTATAATATTAGTATTATATAATATTAACATGCTATTAATACATTTCTTCCTTAGTTAAAATTAAAATGTATAATGTGAATTTAAGGATAGTAAGGATAAGTTTATGTTCATATATATTATAATATTTGTATTATATAATATTAACATATATGCTATTAATACATTTCTTTCTGTGTTAAATTTAAAATGTATAATGTGGATTTATAGGCATAAGATTGGTGAAATGTGAATTTAAGGATGGTAGAGTTAGGTTTAAAGGAGGTGAAATCTAAATTAACTATGTTACAAAAAAAATTAACTCAAAATAATTTAATATTTTGTAGATATAAAGATAATGAGATCTGGATTTAGAGGTGGTGAAGTTAAAACCTAGATTAATTATATTGACAAAAAAATTGATTTTGAAAAAGTGAACATTTTGTAGGCATAAGGGTGGTGGAATGTGGATTTAAGGGTGGTGGAGGTAGGTTTAAGAGTGGTGAAACCAAAGTCTAACTGTGTTAACAAAAAAATAAATTGAAAAAAATTAAGATTTTATAAGTTAAGGTGGTAAAATGTGGGTTTAAAGGTAGTGAAGATATGTTTAAATTAGTGAAACCTAAATTAACTGTGATGAAAAAAAAATAAAATAGAAAAAAGTTTTAGATTTTGTAGGTATAAGAGTGATGAAATATTGATTTAAGGTTTTTTTAGGTATAAGGATGGTGAAATATAGATTTAAAAGTGGTGAGGTATAGATGAAGTGTGGTGACAAAAATTTAACATATAATATTTCAAGCTTTTTTAGGTATAAGGGTGGTGAAATATAGATTTAATGGTAGCGAAATATAGATTTAAAGATAGTGAGTTATAGATGAATCATCGTGACAGAATAGTAACTTATAATAATCTAAGATTTTTTAGGTATAAAGGTGATGAAATATAGATTTAAGGGTGGTGAAATATAGATTTAAAGGTGGTAAAGTATAGATGAAATGTGGTGACAAAAATTTAACTAATAATATTTCAAGTTGTTTTTAGTTATGAGAATGGTGAAATATAGATTTAATGGTGATGAAATATAGATTTAAAGGTGGTGAAGTATAAATAGACTTTGGTGACAAAAAAATTAACTTATAATATTTCAAGTCTTTCTTAGGTATAAGGGTGGTGAAATATAGATTTAAAGATGGTGAGGTATGAATAAAATGTGGTGACAGAACATTAATTTATAATATTCCAAGTTTTTTTTAGTTATGAGGGTGGTGAGATATAGATTTAATGGTGATGAAATATAGATTTAAAGGTGGTAAAGTATAAATGAACTTTGGTGACAAAAAATTAACTTATAATATTTCAAATTTTTTTTAGGTATAAGGGTGGTGAAATATAGATTTAAAGATGGTGATGTATAGATGAAATGTGGTGACAAAAATATAACTAATAATATTTCAAGTCTTTTTTAGGTATAAGGGTGGTGAAACATAAATTTAAGGGTGGTGAAATATAGATTTCAAGATGGAGATGTATAGATGAAATGTGGTGAAGGAACATTAACTTATATTATTCCAAGTTTTTTTTAGTTATGAGGGTTGTGAAATATAGATTTAATGATGATGAAATATAGATTTAAAGGTGGTGATGTATAAATGAACTTTGGTGACAAAAAATTAACTTATAATATTTTAAGTATTTTTAGGTATAAGGGTGGTGAAATATATATTTAAGGGCGATAAAATATAGATTTAAATGTTGTGAGGTATAGATGAATTGTGGTGGAAAAAAATTAACTTATAATATTTCATGTTTTTTTAGGTATAAAAGTGGTGAAATATAAATTCAAGAGTGGTAAAATATAATTTTAAAAGTGGTGAGGTATAGATAACATGTGGTGACAAAAAATTAACTTATAATATTTCATATTTTTTTAAGTATAAGTGTGGTGAAATATAGATTTAAAGGTGGTGAGGTATAGATGAACTGTGGTGACAAAAACTTCAATTGTTTATATTTCAAGTTTTTTTAGGTACAAGAGTGGTGAAATATAGATTTAAGGATGGTGAAATGATTTAAAGATGGTGAGGTATTGATAAACTGTGGTGACAAAAAATTAACTTATAATATTTCATGTTTTTTTAGGTATAAGAGTGGTGAAATATAGATTTAAGGGTGATGAAATATAGATTTAAAGGTGGTGAGGTATAGATAAACTGTGGTGACAAAAATTTAACTTATAATATTTCAAGTGTTTTTAGGTATAAGTGTGGTGAAATATGGATTTAAGAGTGGTGAAATATAGATTTAAAAGTGGTGAGATATAGATGAATTGTGGTGGCAAAAACTTCTATTGTTTATATTTCAAGTTTTTTTTAAGTATAAGAGTGGTGAAATATAGGTTTAAGGGTTGTGAAATATAGATTTAAAGATGGTGATGTATAGATAATTTGTGGTGACAAAAAATTAACTTATAATATTTCATCTTTTTTAGGTATAAGAGTGGTGAAATATAAATTTAAAGGTGATCGATGAAATATAGATTTAAAGATGGTGAGATATAGATGAACTGCGGTGACAAAAATTTAATTTTTAATATTTCAAGTTTCTTTTAGGTATAAGGGTGGTGAAATATAGATTTAAAGGTGATGAGGTATAAATGAACTCTGGTGACAAAAAGTTAATTTATAATAATTTAAATATTTTTAGGTAGAAAGGTGGAAAAATATAAATTTGTAGATTAAGAAATATTTAGGAATTGTTTGCCGAATAATTTCACACATTCATTTAAACTAGTATTTGTAAAAGTATTTTAAATTTTTAATTAAATCTCCGAATTGTTCCAATATTAAAAATAAAAAAAAAGTATCTCTCCATTATATTCTTTATATGTATTTTGGTATATATATATTTCTATCAAAATTTTATTCTTTGGATTAAAAATTTAGTGATAGTCTGTAATTTTTTTAATTAAAAAACATTTAAAGATGGAGCAGTGCTGCTCTCTCTTCTGTCTCTCATGACAAACATTATATATATATATATATATATATACTAATATATATATATATATATATAACCCATCATACGACTCATTCGCAAAGATCAAAGGGATCTGATGTAAAAAGATAGGAAATCAAACTTCCACTGTTCACAAAGATCAAAGGAATTTGATGTAAAAAGATAGGAAATCAAGTTCCCAGCTAATCGAAAAAATTAAATCTTGGATAAAATATATATTAAGTTCTGTTTCATATTTTTCCTAGTCTCTAATAGGTGATTTACTAATTGCATGAAGGCTCATGAGTAATCTGATTGCATAGTGTGTGTGTGTATATATATATATATATTGTATATATCATTTTGCCACTCACCAGATAAGAATTTAACAAAATACTGAAGCAATCCATTGACAGAATGACAGATGATTACATAAAATAAAATAAAATTATCTAGAAATGAGATGAAGACGAACTATCAATTGTACCAAGGCAAATAAAAGTGCAACCAAAGCAATTTCAAGATTGATGACCGTTATTGGGTTTCGAAGATGATGTCTTAGTTCTCCTTTATATCGTCTAGTTTTAACCTTCCAGAAGGTCATGTTGAAAAAATCTTCCGTAGTTAGTGCACCATACTTTCTCACCTCCTTGAAAAGTGAGGAATAGCAGAAAGTTGAAGGATTAACGGTGACATGTCGGCAAAGCTTGTTAAACATGTCGGACATGGCTTCATCACTTCCTAACCGGTTTTCAATGATATCATGGTCACGCAGTTGTTCAACATCCTCTGCAGAATTGATCAGACAATCCATGAATTTGGCATAATCAGTGAAATAATTCAGACCAAGATTCTGGTGATATTGCTCGTATGCAATCAGATTTCTGATAAAGCACTGAGTTTCATCGTTAACTATCAGAGGTGGGATTCTCATTGCCCCATCTTTGAACTTTATATCAAACGGCGACGAGAAGTCACAGCAACTTCTGAAACGTATCCCAACTCTTTGCAGCTTTATGGTACATCCTATGAATGGCCATTCACCATCTGGAAGATTTATATCATTTGCAACGGTCACCATTTCAGAAGAGGGAGTACATATATGATGCACAAGGCCTAGTAGATGATCAAATTCAACAAATGACGCAGCTTTTCTCAAAGATGGTTTATTAAATGGGTTTGGTAATTTGTTGCCTAAAAAGGATAAGGCTAAGTCAACAACGCCTAGGTCATTCACATCATCAACAAGCTTGGTCATGTTGAACAGCTCCCTCAGAACGAAGAATGGCAGTTGATTTTCAAGTAGAAGCAGATCTCGTTGTAGAACATTTAGCATCCTATCCATTTTGAAGATAGGGTCATCTTTATCTACTAGTTCTTTCCTCTTAAACTTGCGGAATAATTCAATGATAAAGAAGCCATCAAGAAGCATCATTTCCACGAATTCATCTCCCTCTGGTCTTTCTGCATAGTAACTACGTGCTTCTTTTTCCAGTGAGGTTAACCTCTCAACATATGTTTTCACACTAGACACTTTTCTTCGTTGTAAAAGTTGTTGTAGGTATCGTAATTTATGTTCTTCCATCATCTTTAAATGATGTTTACCATGGTGGTAAGGTCCAATGGCCACCATTACTGGTTCGTATCCCTTCTCATTTACTTTGCGCAGTAGATCATCCACTCTGAATATACGGGGCTTAAAGGGCGTATGAGACAAGTCACCCAACTTTTTCTCAATCTGAGAAGAGACATCATTGCCATTTTGTTCAGACATATATATCTGTCTCCAAAAACTAGTAGGATATGCTGCGCCAAAAAAAATCACCATTTATTTTACTAAAAACTACAACTCATATTTCTCAAAATAAGGTATTCAAACTATGCCTTAGTTAATGAGATGAAGCATACCTCCTAATCCATGTTTTTTTTTTTTATCTGTTCAAAATTGGATAGAAAAGATGACACAAAGAAAGAAAAACTATCCTATAATTATGTAATACCAATTTGAACCAAGAGCAGAGTGTAAAATGTCTAGATTGTCAGTTATTATTTAATTATTTTTTGACACAAAAATATAAAAATTTCAAATATTAAAAAGTTCATAATTATTACACAACTCATTTAACTCCTATGCTACACAAATTTAAGGGTAAACTTCACTCACACGTGTGAGATTTACACTTTGTTACACCCACAAGCAACTTAACAAAAATTTGACTAGATTCTCTCCTATTATTTAATTATTATTTTTATATAAAAATATATAAAAAACTCATAATTATTACACAACCCATTAACTCATAATCACCCATCAGATTTTCTCCCTATACACTTTCACCTTCTTCCTTATTCTCTTCACCACCACCAGGATAGGTCTCAAAGAAGAAGCCAATAATGCCCAAAAAGGCTCAAACAGTCTCAAACGCTAGAATTTTTTGAAAACATCCAAAAAAGGCTCTGCTTCTAAGTCCTGGTGAGATTGGTCCTTGACATTTGGACTCAGAAGTAGTATTGGTTTAACTGGGTTAGAGAGAGAAGCATAGAAGGAAAGGAGAAGAAATTAATATATAAATGTAGTGTGGAAGCAAAACAGCATTCATAGCAAAGCTGTTTCGAGAGTGATGGGTGTCAAGAAAGCAAAGTAGCATTAATGGGAAAGAACTAGACACTTTGTTATGCATTTAGAGAGAGAGAAAAAAAAAATGGTTGTCGATTGGAATGGTGAACTGTATTTGTGGGTAATGGGTATGTTACTGCTATTGAGCATTCAATTTCAAACTCTAGAAAGAATCTGGAAATGGGGCATGGGTGATTGATTATAATGTACGCGCAAGTCCATCTAGAGAGAGAAAGTGACTCTCAATCTCGCTCTAGAAATCGCGGGTAAGTTGACTCGTGGTCGTGGAGTCGTCGATCGGGGCCAAATAGAAATAGCCAAGAAAAAAAAGTTGTGGTAACCGACAAAACTAATTAACCTCACATTTACTAATTTTTATCATTAGTTAATGGTTAATATAACGATGAAACCGAGAGTTTCCTCTTGAAATGACTATTAATTACACTTCCTAAAATACCACAATCATCAGCGTCTTCGGAATAGTATCTACTTTCTCGACCAAAAAGAAACGGAAACGGAGCCAGCATAGACTCTCGCTTACTAATTTTATATATATATTATGTATATATTTACAAAAATTATACTAAATGTCTCTCTAAATTTATTTTTTCACTAAATACCTCGTTTAAAATTATTTTTTTTTCAAAATATGCTCTCCTTGCTCATTTTCTGACTCTGTGACCATTTATTATGGAATCACCGCTATGTTACTCAAAAGATATATTTATTAATATTATTTAAATTCAACATTCTAAAGAGTAACTTTAAAAGTCAAAAGAAAGAATAAGATAATGAAAAAATGAACTGACTACTGAAATACATAACCAACTTCGAAAATAATTTTTCACCACATGACAAGTTATATTTACGTGTAATTAAGATAAATTTCAGAAGTTTTTTTAATTTTTAAAATTTACCCCCATATACACACACACACACATATATATATATATATATATATATATATAGAGAGAGAGAGAGAGAGAGAGAGAGAGAGAGAGGTATATAAATAATTAGTTTGGAACACTCAACGAACACTATATATAGCAACACTTTATCTACCATCCCAGACACTTGACTAATACTTTCCGAACATCCTTGTGAAGTATTACATATATAATATAAATTCATCTAGATTCATGCAAATAGGAAAACAAACACAAGAAATGTAGATGTGAAGGGAAAGAGTATTTGGACTTACACGATGCAAAGCTTTGTATTCTTCCACAGCAAACGCGGCGATATCCAACCCTTGTATGGTATTCTTCCTCTCTCCTGATTCAGCAATCCAAATCTCTTCAGTAGAAAGCCCCCAAGCTTTTACATTTACAAAAAGTAGCTTTTACATTTATCGTGCACTAAATGAGATATAGCTGATAAGTACAGCCCACGTGTTTGATTTGATACTCTTTTGTTTTTTTCTTTTGGATGTGATAAAAAGTAGAAGACACCACCTGCCGCACACTTCAATTATTTTTGACTGCAGAAAATCAGTGGTGAAAATGGGACGAAGAATTTCACACTCAAAGACCTGCCGTACACTGCAACGTATTTACCGCAATGCCCCCGTTAGCGTAAATTCTATGGTTTGTACATATGAAAAATATGAATGCATACACGGTGCATATAATTTGGTTTGGTTTTAATCAGTTTCACGATTTTTTTATTATATTATTATAAATTATATAATATATTAATAATATATATATATATTTTTTACATTACTAGTTGCAAACTTAAACTTATAAGTTTACAACTTATTTATATTAATTTATATAATATATTATATATAGTAACGGCCCTGTTTGGTCCGGTAATGAGAGAAATGAAACTGGAACTAAATCATTAATTCACGGTTCTAATATTTTAGAAGCATGACCGAATCAAAGAGCAGAAAAATCGGATCGAACTGATCGATCTAATCCAATTTGGTTAGATTTCTTGATTTGGACGAATTTTTGTGCACCCCTAGATACAAATATATGTTGGAACTACTGAGGCCATTGGTTCCGTCAATCAAAACTTGATACACACGCAGAATTTGAAATAAAGTTGACTTAAATTTGAACAAATTATTTATGTGTCATTCTCTAATTGGCCTCGGATTATTTGGCTAGGGAGTAACAGATAATTTCTCTTAAAAGAAATACTCCAAGCAGAGGACACGTTTTTGTGCAATTGAATTATTTGAGTGCAGAAAGTAGGTGGTGGAATTAGGAGGAATGATTTTATTTGTCCGAAAAAGTCCAACCAAACATAGACAAACGACGACATGGTGATAAAAAAATTACAAAGTTAATTAGACTAAAGGAGATAGTTGATTAGTACAGCCCACCTGCTTGATTTGATACTTTTTGTTTTTTTAAGGATAAATTATATTTTGACCCTCTGAGGTATGTCCATAGGTCAATCTGACCCCTCACATTTGCGTATCAACTTTTACACCTCCTGAGGTTTAAAATTATACATCACTTTAGTCCTTAAAGTCATTGTCAATGGTCAAATTGCTTACATCATGCAAACAGTAGCAAAAAAAAATCCAAACTACTCTTCTACACTTCATCGATTTCAGTATAAAATAGAGAATGTAATGGCTGGCTTTGATACAAGCTCTCGCTTTTTGACTCGGAGGCACCATCCCCACTCCCATAACCACCACCACCACCATCCATCCCCACTCCCATAACCACCACCACCAACCATCCCCACTTGACGCCGGACAAAATAGTGATTATTCTGTAGGCTAATAGCAACAGGTAATTCACAGAACGAATGCAAGAGAATCGCCCAAAAACTCAGAGAAAAACATCTAAAATTTCTATCCAATATTCAAAATCAAAGTTCCCAAAATCAACCTACAAGCCAGGTTATATAACTAAAATTCGTCAACATTACCAAAAATAGCAGGATTCCAATAATCGTGCCAAAATAAAATACGAAATAAAAAAAGGAAGGTGCCAGAAATCTGGCCCAAATCAAGTCCAGAATCACTTCCTAATCAACAAAAGAAATATTACTAAAAAAAGAAAGAAATAACTAAAATTGGAGATTCAGAGGGGAAAACAGTGAATTTTGGCCTCGAAAAAATATGCACCCAACATAACTTGGTGCCCACGACGTGTGCGCCGAAACAAGCTTTACGAATTGTGGTCATAAAGGCGATTCTGATACCCGTAGCTAAAGTTATGGCCAAAATACCGAAACGCACCCAAAACTACCCCAATTAGGGACAAGGTCACGGCTTCCTACCATCTTTGCGCTGATCTGCCAACTCAAGGTATTTCAGTACCATTAATGTGTCGTTTGACAGCTCAGCATCATCAGACTCGGATGCTCTTGCATCACCACTCCCATAACCACCTCCACAACTACCACTGCCATCCATACCCGTAACCACAACCACCACCATGCCCATACCACAACCACCACTGCATATTCTGGCGAATGAACCCACCGCCATCCATACCCATGACAATGCCCCCCACTATGCCCACACCACAACCACCACTGCGTATTCCGGCTAATGAACCCACCACCATCCATACCCATGACCACAGCCACCACTATGCCCACACCACAACCACCACTGTGTATTCCGGTGAATGAACTTGTAACTATGTGGTCGCTAGAAATCTAGCCTCAAATACAATAATCTGTTGCATCACAACCACCATCCTCAACCCCCACCTCCAAAATGAAACCACCATCCTCACCTCCACAACCACCACCGCTATTTATACCTACAACCACAGCCACCACCATGCCCACACCACAACCACCACTGTGTATTCTGGCGAATGAACCCGTAACCATGGTGGTCATTAAAAATTTAGCCTCAAAATACTATAGTATGTTGCGTCACAACCACTATCCTCAACCCCCACTCCTAAAATGAAACCACCATCCCTACCTCCACAACCATCACCGCCATCCGTACCCACAACCACAACCACCACTATGCCCATACCACAACCACAGGAATAACAAAACCTTACATCGAAACCCCATCGCCACTAGCTTCCACTTCTCACCACAGCAACAATGAATCCCCAACAACCGTAATCATCTCAGAATTCATCAATGAAAACCCAAAATCGTTTTCGAATCGCTGAATTTCTCACTTGTGTCAAATCGTTTCTCCTTCATCAAAACCCTAATTTCTCACTTTCTTCTTCATCGAGGTCAGAAAACTTCATCAAAACCCTAATTTCTCACTTTCTTCTTCATCGTCATTAACAAAAAAATTACAGGACCAACAACCATCGCAGTCATTGTAAACTTCTACTTCTTGAACCTCGCCGCCACTGTGAACCACGCTACTGCTTTCGTCGCCTGAACCTCGCTACTAGTCGACCTCTACCTTTTTTCATGGCTGATGGAAATGTCGAGAGAGAAACGATACAAAAAAACAGATGTTACAGAGAGAGAAAATTCGGATACAGTTGTTCATAGTCAAAATGTAATTTAGTGAATGTATGTAGGGTAGTTTAGCATGTTGTTGACTAAAGTCAACCAAAAACTACTTATAGGGGATGAAAATAAAGATTCGCAAACGTAGAGGGGTCAGGTTGACATATGAATATACCTCAAGGGGTCAAAATATAATTTGTCCTTTTTTTATTTTATGCTAAAAACACTATTTTTTGTTTTTCCTTCCAAATTGTGGCAGCTAAAGCAGGCATTTTGGACTATCATTTCCAATCAACAACATGGTACTCTTTTGCTTTCACAATTAAATCTATAACATGCATGCATGCATGAACCCATAAAAGCAGCGGAAGCAATATTGTTGCTTCAATTAATTATTTTGATTTTAACATAATTCTTTTTTTTTTTGGTGGTGTACACTAGGTTTTCTAAAATCCGAGTGCGATGCAATAATAGATTGATTGCATTGTACGAACAATTTTTGTGATGGAATTAGCAATATTTATCACTGTTGAATTGTAATTTTTCAACATTATTTCATTATATTTAATTCTAATTATTGGTGTCTAAGTTTTCGTGAAAAAAAAAAGACGCAAGTATTTTAACTGTAGTTGAGTTGTTCTCCTGTTTTTATTCTTTTAAAAGGGTTGACGTAATCATTCCCAGCATAGGATCGCCTCAATATCATTTGGACCTTAGGCGAAAAATTTTAAAGTGACATTTTAATATTTAATATATTACTACCAAATAATAGTTAATAATTTTTGTATTTGAGTTTTTGTGTATAATTTTCAATATAATATAACTTAGTCCATTTAATTTTTTTGTCACATAAATGATCTTAGGTATGACAACTTTAACTTACAAAATTTTCTTTATGTTGCATCTTTTATAAATTCAATTTACTATCCTTTGAGCATATATATATTTTTTGTGTGAGAAAATTTAGCATTGGCTACGTGATGATTTTTTTTTTTTAATATTTATTTTGAGGGAGAGTTTATGACAAAATCCATGAGAGCCCCTCATAGTAGCATTACTCATATACATACATATATATATATATATATATATATATATATACATATATATATATATATATTACTGTTGGATTGTAGTTTTTCAACATTATTTCATGAGACTTCAGATAATTATATATACATCTTGTGATATGAAAGAAGACTTAGATATTTTAATTGCAGAGCAGTTGTTGTTCCCTGTTTTTATTATTTTAAAAGGGTTAATGTAACCCTTCTCTGTCAAGGGTTGGCTCAATATAATTTGGATCTAAATCGAAAAATCTAAAAATGACATTTTAATATTTAATATATTACTATCAAATAATAGTTAATAATTTTTATTTAAAACTCATCTTTCTTTTTTAGATATAAAGTTACTAATTAGATTTTTGTATTTGAATTTTTGTTAATTTATCATTTTAAATAGATAATATAATGAGTCCATTTAATATTTTGTGTCATAAATAATACATCGCTTTAAAATATATTGTCGATAATATGTAACACTTATAGAGTTTGTAGCTGTATCGCATGCTTCATCCAAATCTCTGCACTAGAAAGCACTAAGCTTGAGATCCTATAATGGCTGACTCTCACACTATGTGATATTTTTCTTTAAAAGAAAATATTATCCAATTTTCTACCACACCCAAATTTATGAATGACTGCATGTTTCACATGGGTTGGGATTGATTGTTTTTCTCGATTTTAACTAAATACCATGGGTTTCCCCTTGAAGGCTTTTCTCAATATAGATCCATATAATATATATTTTTATTGAATACCATTCATGTCTAGTTGCAGAAAATACTGAAAATGAAAATGTGCATTTTTGTTACTTAGAATGGATTATATTGGTGCAATTAACTAATTTTAGGTTTAAAAAATATCATTTCGCAAGTCAAGGACAGTCAAAGAGTATCCAGATCATTTTACAATTCTGACATCATGTGCAAGTGACCACATGAGATGTTTGTGTACGACAGAACAAACGATTGGAGTCTCGATAATAACTAAAATCAAATTCGCTATGTATGAGAATTATTTTGCAAACTTCAAAAAGTGTCAATGTAATTACTCCAAAATTTACATTAAAATTTCCGTCAAGAACTTCTCATCCCCTTCCCACCACCACAGTTTTTCTAATCAAAATAATGAATTGAAGTAACAAATTTGTCTCCACTGCTTTTACATGATAGATTTAATTGCAAATTCGAGAACAATATAGTAAAGGACAAAACTTATTTATTGATCGGTGAGTAGGTTCTTTCTACTAACCGCCGATGTGGTCAAATTACAAATGTATAAATCTTCTTTAATTACAAAATCAAGAAAATAATAAGTAAAAAAAATAAACCTGAATTGGAGCAGGCTATACAAAAGAGAATATTTTGACAAGACTATATTTCATACTTTTTTAATTTTATAATTAAAGAAGACGTGTATATTTGTGATTGAAGTACATCACTACTCAGTAGAAAAAATATTGTTCAATAATAAATACGAAATTTGGACAGATTTTATTTATTTTATTTTATAAGCATGTGGTATACGTGCAATTGAGCGGTATTTCTTTGAAAGTTTTCTACCAAACAAAATTTGTGCAAGTTTGGGTTGACTTGGTGGCGGTTCAGCCATTAGTGGAGGTGTTCAGCTGAGGTTGGTCCGGTGGCAGACATGAAGGTGATGGCTGGTGGGTTTCCTGGTGCGCGCCGAAGGAGGTGGCTAGGATACTTGCCGCTTGGTGGTTGTGGTGGTTATGGCTGTAGTTGAGAGGCTGCTATGGTGGGTCTGCCATGGAAGGTGACAGTGGCACCGGTGGCCGAAACTTGGTGGAGCAAGGTGCTCGTTTGGGGCTCGTCGGAAATGGCTGGCGAGGCTGGTTGGTGCATGATGGTACAATTGAAGTGAACTCAATTGAGACTAAGGTGAGTTGTCTGTTTGGTCGTGGGTTGGCGTGGCTGGTGTAGTTTTGTGGTAGACTTGTGATGCACACGGCTTGAGTTTTGGTAGAGAGCTGGCCATTGAGGTTAGGTCTTCAAAGTGGCTGTCATAATGATTGACAGTTGATGGTCCTTCCACTGTTGATGATGTGCTGGGCATACAACTATTATTGCACACAAACCTCTCATTCCATATACTGGGCTTGAGATTTTGGATCTAAGAAAGTTATATAAATTGTATATAGGCAGTTCTATGGGTACTGGGCTAGCTTGGTGTGAAATTGGTTCACTGCTTAGACTGGGTTGGTGCTTTATGGTTCTATTGTAAGAATCAGAAGGTTGTTTGGTTTTGGATTGGGCTTGCATATATTAAATTGGGTTTGAACTATGGACCAAAGTTGATGGGCTTGCATTATTTGGGCTTTGTAAATTGGACTAGGCCATAAATTATAAATAGGCTCAGTATCAATTTAACATGGAATTGATTGATTTTATAAGCTTGGCTTGACATTGGACCGGACCGAAATTGTAGGCTTTGGATTTCTAGATTGGCAATGGATTCGCAGGCTTTCAGATAAAACTCGAGACAAGTTGATATTTACTCTTTTCTCCTATTCCTATATTTAATTTACATGTGTTTATATATTTGTGCATACGTGAATTATTGTGTATAAATTTATATGTATAAATATATATAAATTGGATGTGTTTGTATTTATTGAATACTTACTTGCATTAAAATATATATATACATATATATATATATATATACATATATATATATATATATATATATATATATATCTCGATGACTATGGACATGGTGATTTAAATTGCTTTATCTGAAATTATGTTGTATTATTTTATGTATATAATGATAATTGTTTATTTGTACTTGTGGATGTATAATTGGTGCATTTAAATTATGTCAGGTTATGTGCACAAATTGTACACGGTTGCTTGTACTTGCCGATATGTTTTTGTCCTTTTCAATTCATTGAATGTTAAATGTTATATGATTAAATTGTAATTTTAGATGGTATTACTTATTTAAATATAAATTAAATTATTTTGAGATTATGATGCAAAAGTCAACTTGCTACGACAATGAAAGATTGTTCAGCATATCCTTGTTGAGTTTTGAGCTCACCCCCTCCCAAATTTTGCAGGTTAGGTTGCTGATACGGGTCATGTCGGGATTCGATAGCATTGTTGGAAGAGTTAGCAGATGAACCGTTAGATATTTATTTATGTTCAGGCTGTGAGACAAACTTGTATTATTTTGAGGATTTGTACCGAATAAATATATTTAATATTTCATTTCAATGTAATATAATGTTGTACGAGATTCTATCTATTTAAATGATTGTTTGGAAATATTAGAACTCTCTTGTTCTCATTTTTATTTTTATTTGTTTTTCACATTCCTGATTTCTCTTCAAAAATCCAGGGTGTGACAAGGGATACCATTTGATTTCGCCTCAGTTCTACTTCCATGAAGAACACCAAATTTTCTCGCCTTATGGCTGCAACATGGCATCTTTCTAGCTCGGTTTTTTGGCCAGATAGAAACCTCCGGACTTGTAACTTGGGTTGCTTTTAGAGCTGTTGTTTTTGTTTGGTAGATTTTTTGGATCTCTTTCCCTCGGATTGCTGTTTTTCAGCTTTTTAGCTTGTTTTTCTTGCTTTTGTTTGGCTATTTTTTTCTCATAAGCTAGCATTTTTCGGATTAATACTACTTAGCTTACCAGAAAAAAAAAAAAAACTAGTTATATTGTGAGTGTGTAAGAGATAGTACTTAAAAAATGGTGGAACTTTTTTTTTCTTTGATAATGTAAGTAGGATATTAAAGATAAGGAGTACAAACAAATAGTCACAACAAAGTTCCTTGAAATAGGACAGTGAGTCCATGGAAAAAATGGTGCAACTTAATTACTTGTTAAAAGCTTCAATTCTTGATCATCGGCTAGCTTTAGATTTATATATATCTTCTAAATCTGATACACCCAGCCTTTTGATATCTAAATTTCATACACTCAGCCTTTTGATCTCCTCTCTAAGATCTCTATATTTATATGGCAAAATACACGCATCTCCTCTGAGGTACATTTGATCTAATTACCCAATGCAATTGATATTTATTACACTCTATTTTTTTTACGTTTGAGTATATCATCAACTACCTTCATTAATAATTTTTTTTTAAAATGACTTAAACTATCATTACAGTTTAAAATTTTTTTATCCTATAATTGTTCGGACGGTCTTCTTTCAAATAAACTTTTTTAGGATGGTAATCTTTTAAGTACTCCCTCCGTCCCAAAATTCTTAGGTACTTCAAAAACTGTGACTCACAAAGTTATGAGTTACAGTTCCGAAGTATCAAGAATTTTGGAATGGAGGGAGTAATATTTTGACATGGTATTAATATTAAAATAAAAAATAATAATAATAATAATAATAATGATGAGAGAGTAGTTGTGGTCCTGTGAAAAAGGAGATCAAGTTCAGCTAAAAATTTCTTAGCTGTCATCAAGCTTTTGGAAAAAGCAAGTTGACTCAGCTAAATACATTGGTTTGTATATTAGTGGCAAAACGTAGACTTCTTCGAGCCTTTTTATAATTCCGGTAGGTTCGTTGGAGACTTATACTATAACACATGCATACAAGGAAAGGAAGAAATTGGATTATAATAGTTAGGCCCTGTTTGGATTGACTTTTGAAAAGTTGCTTTTGACTTTTTAAGCTCAAAAGTTATTTTGGAGAGTGTTTGGATTGGTAAGGCAGAAGAGATTCGGAGTCCAAAAAGAGCGTTTAAAGGAAGCTGGGGGTACCAGCTTCCAGATTTAGCTTCTGTTTCTCTTTTTCTTCTGCGTAAAAGCCGAAGTAAAAGTTCTGCCAAACAGGGCCTTAGTATACAAATAGTCTATCTAATTAGATTTTATGGTAGATCCTTGAAATGTTTTCTAAGGTTCTTATCGGACACGTGGATATGCATGAGATTATCTGTACACGTGTTGGAAGTATTCTTAATTCCATATTTAGAGCTTTCTTGTAGTCCGGTCGTAAAGTTTACAAAAACAGAGCTAAAGACTTAGGCTTCGATAGAAAGGAGATAAAAGAAAAGAGTGATCAATAACATTAGTTACGAGATAAAAGAAAAAAAAGGATAGGATAATAATTATTTATATTTATGTTTGGATTAAAAAATAAAAGAGAAAAGATAATATTTTTGTTTGAATAACATAGGGGAGAGAAAAGAAAAGAAATGATAACAACTAAATTACTATCATATCCCTTTTATATTTATGGGATATGAGTGGAATAATAATTTTATTTTTCTAATTGTTTAGGGTAAGTACTAGTTAACTCACTATTATTTCCCTTCCAATTTTTTCATTTTTGGGAGAATAGGATATGAGAGATTGGGAGGAATAACTATCCCTCTAAATTTCTCCCAATCCTTTTATTTCTCTTCATTTAAAATACTCAAACACAAAATACACTATCCTCTCTTTTCTTTCCTCTCTTTATCCTTCAATCCAAACGATGCCTTATTTTAGTGAAATCAACAACTAAAATTTATAATATTTGTATTTTACACTTGTAATGAATGTAAAGATTACCCTTGTTTTTGAGAATGAAATGACTTCAATCTCTTATATTAACCTATTTGAGAATACAAATTAAACTGCCATCATTACAATTTATATAAATTTATATATGTTGGTTAATACTTTAACGATACTACTATATAATTGTAATTTTGTAAATTTGCAAATTAATTACATTCTGTTTCATATTTTCAAAATCTCTAACATTCCCTATATTCTGCACAATTTTGCTTTTCTACACAACATAAAGAAGAAGTTGTAAATTTGCAAATTAATTACATATATTGCATAGTACTACAATAACTGATTTACTTGCATGAAGCCTCATTAGTAATCTGAGTGCATAGTATATATATATATATATATATATATATATATATGGATATCATTTTGCCACTCACCAGATAAGAATTTATTAAAGCTCACTACTACTTTTAACAAAATACTCAAGCAATCCCTTGACAGAATGACAGATTATTACAGTACATAAATTTTATCTAGAAATGAGATGAAGACGAATTATCAATTGTACCAACGCAAATAAAAGTGCTACACAAGCAATTTCAAGATTGATGACCGTTAATGGGTTTCGAAGATAATACCTTAGTTCTCCTTTATATCTTCTACCTTTAATCTTCCAGAAGGTCATGCTGAAACAATGCTCCCTAGTTGGTGCACATGCACAGTACTTTCTGACATCCTCAAAAAGTGAGGAATAGCAGAAAGTTTTAGGATTAAAGGTGACATTACGGCAGAGCTTGTTAAACATGTCAGACATGGCTTCATCACATCCTAACCGATTCTCAATGATTTCATGGTCGCGCAGATTTTCAACATCCTCTGGAGAATTGATCAGACAATCCATCAATTTGGCATAATCAGTGAAACAATTCCGACCAAGATTCTGGTGATATTGCTCGTATGCAATCAGATTTCTGAAAAACCACTCGGTTTCATCGTTAACTTTGAGAGGTGGGATTCTCATAGCCCCATCTTTGAACTGTATATCAAACATGGAGAACGGCGGACTTTTCAGCGAACTCCGCTTTTTGAAACGAATCCCGGCTCTTCGGAGCTTTATGTTACATCCCATGAACGGCACTTTATCTTCTTGATTTGTATGAGGGGTATCAGCATATGAGCAAGTACAAATATGATGCACAAGGCCTAGAAGATGATCAACTTGATGATTTAATGACACAGCTTCTTTGATGGTTGGGACATTATATTGGTATAGAAATCTGTTGCCTAAAAAGTGCAAGGCCATGTTCACTATGCCCAGCTCATCTTGACCTCCAGGAAGATTGGTCATGTCGAACAGGTCAATGAGAATAAAGAATGGCAGTTGATTTTCAAATAAAAGCATATCACGTTGTATAACATTTAGCATCCTATCCATTTTGAAGATAAGGTCATCACCTTCATTTGCTAGTCCTTGTTCTCTCGCCTTCAACTTGCGGAATAATTCAATGATAAAGAAGCCATCAAGAAGCATCATTTCCACGAAATCACCTTTCTCTGGTCTTTCTGCATAAAAACTACGCGCTTGCTCTTCTCTTTCTGTTAACCTCGTAACATATTTATCCACACTAGACTCTTTTATTCGAACTAGAAGTTGTTGTAGGTATCGTAATTTATGTTCTTCCATCATCTTTAAATGATCTTTACCATGGTAGTAAGGTCCAATGGCCACCATTACTGGTTCGTATGCCTTCTTATTTTCTCTACGCAGTAGATCATCCACTCTGAAGATACTGGGCTTAAAGGATGTATGAGACAATTCATCCAGTTTTTTCTTAATCCCAGACGAGACATCAGTGACTTTTTGTTCAGACATCTTTGTCTCTAAACACTAGTAAAATATGCTGCGCCAAAAAATATTCACCATTTATTTTACTAAAAACTACAACTCATATTTGCCCAAAATAAGATATACAAACTACGCCTTAGTTAAACAATTACAGATGAAGTATCTGTCCAAAATTGCCCACAAAAGAGAGAGAGAGAGAGAGAGAAATTACCCTACAAACAAAATTTGTAATTTTAATCAGGGGCAGTGCCAAGGGCTGCATGATCCCTAATTCCCCCCAAAATTTATTCCTTTTTATTATTGCTGTAAAAAATTCAAATCTAGTGAAACAAATTAACATAATATGAACAGTGGTTGTTCTTACTACAACATGTAACCTTCAAATATATATATATATATACACACACACATATTATCTATTATTTACATGAATTCAAGAGAAGAAAGAGATATTCAAGACTTGACAGTCTCATTTATCGGTTGGAAGCATGCTCTCTCTCTCTTTTGCATTTTGTATCAGTTTCTGCCTCTTATTTATTTAAGTTTTTTTATTCAAATTATTTAGGTTATAAGTTCTTCATTATTTAGGTTATATTAAGAATAGGAAAAAGTAATGATAATACTTGGGTCCTCCCTGGCAGCACCAACATCATTCTTCCTGCTTATGTGGACCAATGAGTGTGCAGACCTGCTTATGTGGACCAATGAGTGTGCAGATAGAAGTTGAAGAGACAAAACAAAATTAATAAACGATGAACTTTTCGTTTAACCCACAAAAAGATGGATAATGTTCATTTTAAAAAAAAACAAAGTTTTGGACAACTGTTTTAATTCTATTGGTTCACATAAGTAGGGAGAATGATGTTGGTACTGCCAGGGGAGGACCCAAATATTATCCAAAAGTTATTATGTTAATTGAGTGCTCTCACCACCACGCTTGCCTTTTTTAACCATTGTGTTGTAAGGCTATTAAGACTGGACTCAATATCTAACCATTAAAAGGATGCAAGCGAGCGGAAGTGTTCTTATAATAGACATACTTGTAATAATTTATATTGAGATTTTCGTTTTTTATATTGAGATTTTTGTTTTTCAAAAAAAAAAAAAAAAGAAGACAAATATATCATAATATTTTTATAATTTTAATTATATAATGCTAGTTTGGCCCCATCCAAGTATTTCTGGCTTTACCCCTGATTTTAACTTTCAGTTATTTAGAAAATCACTTGTTAAATTACCCTATAAATATGTTATTTGATAAAGGTATATTGGTAAAAAATATATAAAAACTTTCATTCTTTTCCTTCTATTGGTAAATATGTTAAAATAAATGTGTCACCCCATCGATTCTTAATTTCTACTATCCGTTCCATTCAACCAAACAAAAAAGTAATTGAGACACATTCCCTTCTTTAGGCCTCCCACCCCCTCTCCCTTCTATCCATTTTTTCTATTCCTCCAACCAAACCGAACATAAAATCCTCGTCTATAAAAGAAGATAAAAGTTTTTTTAAAACATTTTTTTTGGTCATTTCGGGCATACTTGAATTATTTGTTTTATATTCTCTCAAGAAATTTATCAACATGGAGGAGTAAATGTTAAAGTCATTCAACTTCTAAAAATATTTATAACTTTAGGAAGGTGATATTCGCATTCCTCTTTTCTTCGGTTGCACTTTCATTTTAAAAGAAATATCACTTCTAACATTAACTTCACATGTGAATTACATTTTTTTCAAAATACTAAACTATCCTTTTAGTCTCCAATTTTTTAATATTTTTGAATTATTTTGACAAAATAAACAAAAAAGTACCAAAAAAAATAACCCAAAAAAAAGAGCTCTCTTTTTACAGGACTCAAAAATTGTTATATATGTTGAATAAATTATTTTTGACAAGACCAAAAAATATATATATATATATATCTCTGTTAAATAAATTATTTCTTTTGGCAAGAACCAAAAATAAAAAAGTACCTAAAAAAAAGTTATCGTATTGAATAAATTATATCTTTTGACAAGACCCAAAAACAAAGTACCTAAATTTTTTTTATCTTTTGACAAGACCCAAAAACAAAGTACCTAAATTTTTTTTATCTTTTGACAAGACCCAAAAACAAAGTACCTAAATTTTTTTTATTCTGGTTAAATAAATTATCTCCATTGAGAAGACCCAAAAATAAGTTATCTTTATTGAATAAATTATCTCTTTTGTTAGGATTAAAAAAATAAGTTATCTCTTTTGGAAGGACTGAAAAAAAAATTTCAAAAAAAAAAGTATAAATTATCTCTTTTGACAGGATAAAAAGAAATCTAAGAAAAAGTTATCTCTTTTTTTATAAGAGCAGAAAAAAAGTACTGAAGAAGGTAAAAAATTATTATTTTTTTGACAAAAACCAAAATAAAAAAAATAATATAGAAAGTAAATAAGTTAAAAAAAAGTTTAAGTTTATAATATAAAGGGTAGTTGTGGGATTACAAAATAAGGGATGATATATTAATTAGTTTAATGAACTTCTTGTCATTTTCTTTAAAAGAAAAAGGCAAGTGGATTGTAATTGTAGAATATAGGAGTGCGAATACCGCCTCTCTAACTTTATAAGTCTTAAAAAGGATCACAAAATTTAGTAAGCAGAACAAGGAAGACATATTTTTCATTAATTAATAAAGGATTTAAGTTAGTGAAACTCGCAATATAACAACACCGATTCATAGAGAATTATTTTAGTATTTGGTTTAGGGAAAATTAGATTTTGGTGACCAAAATTAAAAAAAATTGATTTACAGTGACTTTAAATTCAATAAAAGGTAAATAGTGACCAATCTTGAAAAGTAATTGTCAATGAGTGACCAATTAACTTTAATGTCCAAAATACCCTCTTTTTTATTTAGAAATTCTCAATCCCTTATTCGTCTTCTCCAATCTCAATTCTAAATATCAAATCTTCAAAAGACATACAAAGATTCTAGAAAAGAAAGTATATATAGAGAGAATCTCTCTCTCTATATATATATTTAGATATATATGTTCATCTTACAATTAATGCATGTGCATATATGAATTTTTTTTATTTGGTAGATTTTAGGGCTCCAAAGATACAGCAAGAGTTATAACTTGAAATGAATTAACTATGAGATACCTGATATAAAAAAAAGAAAGATATGAGGCAGTAAGTAATATGTTTATTAGCCAAGTCTATTTATATCCTCTAATATTCCTTATTAATAATTAATTGCACCCAAATTAGGGTTTTATTTTTTTTTTGTTAATGAGATATTAATATACAAGAATATATATATATATATAAATTATATCTTTTTTAGAATGTATATATGTTCATATATTGTATACAAGTCATTGGATTCTTTAAATTTTTTGATATTTGGGTTTTAAAAAAATGAAGAAAAGATGGGGATTTATGGACATAATGAAGGGTATTTTAGGCTTTAAGATTAAATGGTCACTTATTAACAATTATTTTTTAAGTTTGGTCACTATTTACCTTTTATTGAGTTTAAGGTCACTAAAGAGCAATATTTTTTCAATTTTGGTCACTGAAATCTAATTTTCCCTTTGGTTTATTGGAGAACACGAATACTTTCACAAAAGAGTTATATCCATGTTGGATATGGATCACGAACATTCTTGCACTACATAAATTTAAAGGTAAACTTTTCTAGGTTTATTTTTATTACATCATATACAACTTAGCTTAACAAAAATACTTCTATCAATTTTTTCATTTAAAAAAATTATAAAATGTCTAGATTGTCTGTTATCATTTAATTACTTTTTGATATAAAAATATAAAAAATTTCAAATATCAAAAAAGTCATAATTATTACCCAACTCATTAACTCCTATGCTACACAACTTTAACGTAAACTTCACTCACACCTATGAGTATAAACTCGTTACACCCATCTGCAACTTAACGAAAATTTGACTAGATTGTCTCCTATTATTTAATTATTTCTTGATATAAAAATATATAAGAAGCTCATAATTATTACGCAAACCATTAACTCATAATTACGCATCAGATTTTCTCCCTCTACACTTTCACCTTCTTCCTTATTCTCTTCACCACCACCACCTGAATTATCACCTTCTTCTTCGTACACTGGATAGGTCTCAAAGAAGAAGCAAATAATGCCCAAAGAAGGCTCAAACAGTCTCAAACGCTAGAATTTTTTGAAAACATCATAAAAGGCTCTGTTTCTAAGTCCTGGTGAGATTGGTCCTTGACATTTGGACTCAGAAGTAGTATTGGTTTAACTGGGTTAGAGAGAGAAGCAGAGAAGGAAAGGAGAAGAAATTAATATAGAGATGTAGTGTGGAAGCAAAACAGCATTCATAGCGAATCTGTTTAGAGAGAGATGGGTGTCAAGAAAGCAAAGTAGCATTAATGGGAAAGAACTATACACTTTGTTATGCTTTTAGAGAGAGAGAGAGAAAAAAAATGGTTGGCGAGTCGAATGATGAACTGTATTTGTGGGTAATGGGGTATTTTACTGCTATTGAGCATTCAATTTCAAAATCTAGAAAGAATCTGGAAATGGGACATGGGTGATTGATTATAATGTACGTGCAAGTCCATCTAGAGAGAGAAAGTGACACTCAATCTCGCTCTAGAAATCGTGTGTAAGTTGACTCGTGGTCGTGGACTCGTCGATCGGAGCCAAATAGAAAGAGCCAGGAAAAAAAAGTTGTGGTAATCGACAAAACTAATTATCCTCGCATTTACTAATTTTTATCATTAGTTAATGGTTAATCCAACGAAAAAACCGGGAGTTACTACAACCAATAATTACACTTCTTAAAATTTCACATCACCAGATCTTCAGAATAGTATATGATTTCTCGATCAATCGAAACGGAGCCAGCATAGACTCTGGCTTACTAATTATATATATATTTACAAAAATTATACTAAATGTGTCTCAAAATTCATTTTTTCACTAGATGCTTCTTTTAAAATTAATTTTTTTAAAATATGACCTCAATAATCATTTTTCTGGCTCTATATCTGTGACCAATTATTATGGAATCACCCATGTTACTCAAAAGATAAGAGAATGATAGACGACTAATATATATGTGTGTCTCTTGATTTATATGTATATATGTAGAGCGAGAGAATAAGCATTCTATGTTGGATTTGTAGAGGCTATTTTGATTTATTAATATTATTTAAATTCAACAATCAAAAGAGTCACTTTAAAAGTCAAAAGAAAAGAATAAGATCATGAAAAAATGAACTGATTACTGAAATACAAAACAAACTTCAGAAATAATTGAACAACACACGTGATAAGATACATTTACATGTAATTAAGACAGACTTGAGAAGTTTTCCTAAAATTTATCCCCCTATATAGAGAGAGAGAGAGTAGTTTGGAACATTCAGTGAACACTATATATACCAACACTTTATCTACCATCCCATACACTTGACTAATACTAACCGAACCTCCCTACGAAGTCTTACCTATATAATATAAATGATAAATATCACTTACACTCTCTTAGTTTAGACAATAGTTTAATCAAATTTTCTTTAGTTTTGATATTTTCAACTATACCCTCTAAATTTTAGATTTATGTATAAATATTTCTTTTTCGTTAGTGTCACGTAAACAAATAAACGAAATTTGTTAATGTTAGTAAGAGAAAAAAATTGACGGACGTTACTAACATAGGATATAGTGGAAAATATTGTAATTATAAAAAGTCTGGTCGAAATATTACCTAATCTAAGAAGATGTAAGTGATATTTATCCTAAGATAATTCATCTAGAGTAGCCATGTTTTAGATGATGTTATTAAGGTTACATGCAAATAGGAAAACAATCACAAGAAATGTAAATGTGAAAGGAAAGATCGAGTATTTAACTTACACGATGCGAAGCTTTGTTTACATCCACAGCAAACGCGGCGATATCTAACACTTGTAGTAGTTGTATCGTATGCCTCCTCTCGCCTGTTTCAGCAATCCAAATCACTGCAGTAGAAAGCCCTAAGCTTTTACATTTATACAAAGAGTACAAGACACCTGTCCTACACTTCAATTATTTTGAGTGAAAAAAATGAGTGGTGGAAATGGGCCGAATGATTAAGATTTCATTATATTCAATTATATACACCTATCGCATATAGTAGTCCCTCTATCCTATCATTTTAGTTCTTTATTTTATTTTTTAGTTCATTGTTTTATTTTGAAATGTATCAAAATACATGTTTAAGGAAGTACGGACAAGAAATACGACTTCGACACGATACAAATACAATAATACAAAAAATCTTAAAAAGCAAAATACAGACTCTTCAAAGATGCGTCAAATAAATAAATAAATAAAAATATAATATTATACATAAAATGTTAAGTTTTATTCTTCAACCATACAATAAATATACTTAAAGTAATTATACAAAATATAAGAAGTTAAAATTTAGAAATCTCCTATCTTTTGTAATATTATTTACAATGACTCACTTGTTCGAAGGCTTTAAAAATATTTTTGTTTTATTATAAAATGACCATTATTTTTTAACATATAAAGTTTTTAATGTTATAATCTCAATCCCATTTTATAGAACAAAAATTACAAATTTATCCCAAAAAGTATCCTAAATGTATTCGTGGCATATCATAAACGTATTTCGGCCGTATCCTCGCGTATCACAGCTATATCCGATATTCAAAAAATAATTAAAAAAATGAGAAACTTTTTTGAAGTATCAAACATGTATTCGTATTCGTATCAGAAACATATCCCATACGACAACGGAAGATTTTTTGGAGTATCTGTGTTTCCAAGTACATGTCATATTCCTAAAATAGATGCATTATCTTTTATATGATTTCTAAACTATTTTTTTTAAACTCTACTTTACTAAAAGTTAGTCTCACTATATAATATTAATACTAATATTTAAATAGAATTAAATTCATTCATTACTATTATAATAAAATACATTAAAATTTTACTATTATAAAAAAATTAAATTTCTCAAATAGCTCAAGAATTATGAAACGGAAAGTATACAACTATACATTGACCATTTGTTCGGTCAATCAAAATTTGATACAACCAGAATTTGAAATAAAATTGATTCAATGATTGAATTATTTGAGTGCAGAAAGTAGGTGGCGGAAGATGGAGGATTTTATTTGGCCGGAAAAGTCCAACCGAACACGGACAAAACAACAACGTGATGATAAGATTTTTACAAGTTAATTATACTTGTTTGATTCGATACTTCCTTTTTTTACTTTTTCTTTTTTATTTTTTATTTTTTATGATAACAACCCTATTTTTGTTTTTTCCTTCCCAACAACGTGGTACTTCATATTTATTATGACGTAGTCTTTTGCATTGCAATTAAATCTATCACATGCATGCATGAACCCGTAAAAGCAGCTGAAGCAGTACTGTTGCTTCAATTAATTATTTTGATTTCAGAAAGGGACAAGTCCTTCTTGAAAATTTCAATCGCAATAATAGATAATAGATTGATTGCATTGTACGGACAACTTTTGTGATGGAATTAACAAAATATATATATTTATTTATCACTTTTGAATGGTAGTTTTTCAACATTATTGCATAAGACTTTAGATAATTATATATATTTCTTTTGATACATAGATATTTTAATTGAAGAGGAGTTGTTCTCCTATTTTTATTACTTTAAAAGGATTAATGTAACCCTTCTCATCGTAGGGTTGTCTCAATATAATTTGAATCTAAAGTGAAAAATTTTAAAGTGACATTTTAATATTTAATATATTACTATCGAATAATTTTTATTTAAAAATCATCTTTTTATTTTAAATATAAAGTTACTAATTAAAATTTTGTTTTCTTAATTTATCATTTTCAATAAATAATATAATAAGTTTATTTAATATTAATATTTGTTGTGTGAATAATATGTAAAACTTGTAGAGTTTGCAATTGTATACTTTATCCAAATTTCTGCACTGGAAAGCACTAAGCTTTTGCCTTTATAAAAAGCTGAAAACGAGTTTTAATACCCCTCTTAATTATTTTGAGTGACAGAAAATAAGTGATGGAAGTGGGACCGAGAATTAAAAGTGATAGTCCCAACAGAAGAGAAGAGGCATTTTCGTACTATTGAATTACATTTGAGTGGAGAAAATAAGTGGCGGAAGAATTAAAAGTTAAGAAGTATGGACACGGATACGGGACACAGGTATGACAAGACACGGACACGGCGATACGACAAATTTTAAAAAAATAGGATACAACACTGCAGGGATACGGCTATAAAATAATATATTAATATATATTCAACAAGTTAATTAATATCCACAATACCATAAATCTAACAATAAAAAAATAATAAATCACACAAATACTTCAATTTATTATCAAGCAAGTAATGTATTTTCAAAAAGGATGTTCATTATATTCAAACCCATTACTAGAATCTTGCATATTACTCATTTTTCTAATAACAAACAAATAAATTTAAATACAAAATACCAAATAAACTAACATGACTTTATGTTAAATAAAGTTCTAGTGGATTTTTTATTTTTTTGTTTCTAAATTTACTATTTAGGAATTTTATCTTATTATTTTTTATTTTAGAAAATACTATATTTATATAGAAAAGGGCATAATAGTCATATAAATGGTATATATGTCATTATAGTTATTTTAAGGGGTCAAGATGTCAACTTTTAGAAGATGATGGGCTGAAATGCTCAAAAAAATAGTTCAAAGGGATTTTTTTTGTAACTTTGAAAAAGTTCAAGGGTTTTTTTGCACTTTTAAAAATTACAAAATATACCCAGCCGTGTCCCCCACGTGTCCTTGCCGTGTCCCCGTCGTGTCCTAAAAAAAAAAATTTCAGGACACTTCTAAGGAGTGTCTGACACGTGTCCGATGAGTGTCAGAGAAGTGTCTGAGTGTCCGACACGGACACGACACCCCTATACGAAGTGTCCGTGCTTTCTAGATTAAAAGGGAGAGTCACTCCAACCAGTACGTTGACAAGTCGTAAGAATCACAGACACAGAACACGATGAAAATATAATTATAAAATAATAATATAATAAATTAATATGTATTCATTATTCATCAAAAAAAAAAAATACATTACAGAAATACTTGAATTCTTCATAAGTAATTAATAATCAAATAAACTTATAAACAAAAATAGACAAATAAATTAAAAAAATCAGACTTATTCAACTATAATACTTCAATTTTTGTTCATTTTCAGTACTTCCTTACATATATTTAGCTCAAATTATTAATCATAACTCAGTCGAATATAAATTCACCTCAAAACACTTAAATATACATTACTACTACGAAATATCTAACACGTGTCCCATAAGTGTCCAAGGAGTGTCGAAAAAAGAAAATTTTCAAGACACTTTTGCGAAGTGTCCGTGCTTCCTAAATTTCACTGATAACTCCTAAAGTTTGCCTTAATTACACATAAATATAACTTGTGGCGCATGTTGTCCAATTGCTCGTGAGTTTTGATCCGTACTTTACCAACACTCCCTCATGCCAAAAAGACATTGTGTCAGTGCACTTATTCATGATAAAATGACTAAATTGACTTTTGACTTTAGAAGTGACCCTTTTGAATCATGAAATTATCATTTTAACCATTTCTAACTAATTTTAATAGACTAAATAACCTTTACCATTGAGTTAATTACAATTACACCCCCTTGTGGTTTGACCTAATATGACACACAAATAAATTTTTGTTATAGTTATCACCAACACTTTTAAATGATATTTTCATCTCTAACCTTGTTAGTTTAGGTGTGAAATGTCGTATATGTTCCACTTTTTAAATAGAATAAAATCAAAAGTATCAATTTTGTAAAAAGACCAATTTGCCTCTCATTATTACTTTGTCCTTTGATGGTACAACTTGAAGGTACACCATTGACAAGAGAGAGAGAGAGAGAGAACAATCCTCTCTAACAAACACTCTAATCTCTCTCTCTCTCTCTCTCTCTCTCTCTTCTGGTTACACATGAAACATGGAAAAATACACCTTGTCTCAATGACTTATGTTTTGAGAATTTCATTACAAATTGAATTGGAGAGTATTTTAGATTATTTTCTTTACTTATAATTGATATATAATTCTTTATAACACCTTTAGCGTTCCCCATTCGGAATAAACATCACAAGCTCACATGCGACTCAATTTGAACATCAAAGTTCAGACTACTTGTGAGGGTCATGTTGCAGTGATTTTTCTTCCCATAGGAAATAAACAAAGATGAATTATATAATTGTATCTATCTCTACTATATACTAAAATCAAGTGGGATGACTTCTTTGAGTGTGGGGAGTGACTAACCTCTATGAACTTCACCATTTCAATCTAATTTTCATCTTTATTAAACATAGAAGTATGTAATCGCCTTGTTGACTGTTGTAAATATTATACATCGTCTCTCTTTCTCTGTGTAATTATACAAACTTTAATTAAGAGTTCAAGTCCTATTCGAGAAGTACGTCTACAATACATTCGGTATAAATATGTCCAGATGAATTTGAACCCTGAATTTAAAAGGGTTAAGGTTGTGAGTTGCGCGGTGCGGAAGCGGCTGCGAAAGTTAGATTTAAAACTTAGAGGGAGTGATTATGTTTATTTGCTTAATTATTCAGATTATCCAATTTTAAGTCCAATTAATAATTAAAGCAATTTCACAAAGCAAGTAAATAAATAAAGTGCAGTAAAGTAAACGAATGCACTAGATATACGTGAAAAACCCAAGGCGGAAAAAAACCATGGGTGAGGCTTTGTAACTCCGGAGAAGGAAATCCACTATCATCGAAGCAAAGTACAACAGACTCTGTCTCAAGATCACACACACTCCACTCTGACAAGAACTCTGATGTGGAACTCTTCAAGCTTACAATTGCGACTACCTCGTCCAACTGCTGCAAATTCCTATTTAGGAAGTCTTGACGAGGGTCAATGACTTCTAATGTGTAATCTTTTCTGTCAATCAAAAAGGTTTTCAAGTTTGTATAAATACCATATACACACCTTTCTAGAGTTCTTGTTTGGGCCACACAAGATCTGATCAGATCAGAAAGAAACAAATAAGAACCTATAATCACTCTCGTTCAAAGCTTATACAAACGTCAAATTTATATCAGAATCTAAGAAATTCTATTGATAATTTAGCTATTTACATAGTATTGGATGACTTGCAAATCAATTTTTTATTAGAGCAATGTAAAATGATAAATTTCTGTTTGTATGTGTGATCCAAACATGGATTTTGACAGAAAGGGTCAATAGCCGTCAATAACTTTTGCACAAGGAATTGAATGTTCTCATGGGGAGTGACAATCTCAATGATGATCGAGAAGAAGCTAAAATTCACATTATGAAATTAAATTCATCTCTATCTTTCATTTTCTTTATTTCAATATTCAAAGATTTTTCTCGCTCTAAATTTTGATTTTTTTTAATTTGACTTTATTTAGTACTAAAGCTCCTTCTTCAATTTTTATTTTTAATTAAAGCTTGAGATACTATGATGGCTGACTCTCAAACTATGTGATATTTTTCTTTATGCCAAAGTGCAATAAAGCCCACTCTAGTTTCAAAATGGTGCGCAATACTACTGCTCTTTTTTTTTTTTTGTGCAACAAACACTCTCCAACTCACAAATTGGTGCAATTTGCCCCTATTTGGATTAAAAAGTGACTTAAAATGACAAAAATACCCTCACAAATAAAAAAATAAAAAAAACTAATTAATTTACTGAAAAATACCAAAAAAAATTATCGAAAAAAATGATATTTAATTTGTCGAAAAAATTTACCCAAAAAAAAGAACTTTAATTCACCAAAAATTTTTCGGTATTTTTGGACAAATTAAAATACCAAAAAATTACAAAAAAGTTCTTTTCAAAAAATACCAAAAAAACAACTTTAATTAGTCAAAAAATACCAAAAAACAAATACCGAAATAAATTTACCAAAAAAGAAATTGGTGAATTAAAGTTCTTTTTTTGGGTAATTGCTTTCAACAAATTAAAGTTCTTTTTTTTGGGTAACTTTTTTTTATTTTTTCAGTAAATTAATCAGTTTAATTTTATTTTATTTGTGAGAGTATTTTTGTAATTTTTAATCCAAATAGGGGCAAATTGCATCAATTTGTAAGTTGGAACGTGTTTATTGCACTCAAAAAAAGGAGAGGGATATTGTGCACCATTTTAAAACCAGAGGAGGGTTATTGCATTTTGGCCTTTTCTTTAAAATAAAATATTTTCGTATTTTTCTACCACACTCAAATTTATGAATGACTGCATGTTTCACATGGGTTTGGCTTGATTGTTTTTCTCAATTTTAACTAAATACCATGGGTTTGCCTTGATGGCTTTTCTCAATATAGATCCATATAATATATATTTTAATTGAATACCATTTATGTCTAGTTGTAGAAAATATTGAAAATGAAAATGGCCATTTTTGTTACTTAGAATGGATTATATTGGGGCAATTAACTAATTTTAGGTTTAAAAAATGTATTTTAGCAAGTCAAGGAACAGTCAAAGAGTATTCAGGTCATTTTACAATTCTAACATCATGTGCAGGCGACGGCATGAGATGTTTGTGTAAGACAGAACAAATGTTTAGAGTCTCCATAATAATTAAAATCATATTCTCTATTTATGAGAACTATTTTGCAAACTTCAGAGAGTATCAATGTAATTAACCCAAAATTTACACTAAAATTTCCGTCAAAAAATTATGATCCCCTTTCCACCACCACAGTTTCTCCAATCAAAATAAGAATTGAAGTAACAAATTTGCATCCACTCCTTTTATAGCTTCGTGCGGTGATAGATTTAATCACAAATTCGAGAACAATATAATAAAGGACAATACTTATCTATTGACTGGTGAGTAGATTCTTTCTACTAAATAACTGCTGATATGGTCCAATCACAAATACACAAATCTCCTTTAATTACAAAATTAGAAAAATAATAAATAACAAAAATAAACCTGAATTGGAGTAGGTGTATTCAAAAGAGAATATTTTGGCAATACTATATATCATACTTTTCTAATTTTATAATTAAAGATGTGCGTATTTGTGATTGGAGCACATCAACGGTTAGTAGGAAGTACCTTCTCATGGTTCAATAAGTAAGTATTATTTAATAATAAATACAACATTTGGATAGATGTTTTTCTTTTTAACGTGTAGTATACGTGCAATTTAGCGGCATTTCTTTAAAAGTTTTCTACCAAACAAAATTTGTGCAAGTTAGTAAAAAGAAAAAAAAAAGGGTTAAAGTGTAGTCATTTGTAGAAAATTAGGGGTGACAATTTGTGTTCTCCTTTCGTGTTAATCTATGAGCATTCTGTTAAATAGCTCAACTCTAACCTAATTTATTTTAATAATTGTGTTGGAGAACTTCAACACTAAAACAACTCGTTTATTAAACGTACTACATATGTCGACCTGTGTGACTCATTTAATTAACATGTCTTATAATGACATGACTCTTTTAATAACCTTTTTAGGACAAAATTACTCTAACACCCCCGTTAGAGTAACGTTCAGATAAACAAAATCACATCTAATATACAATTACAAAAGTACCCTCAGGTGATAATATTTTTTGTGCAAAAATAACCGCAATTTCTAATCATTTGACTATGATATATATATATATATATATATATATATATATATATATATATATATATATATTCTCCATCAATGTGACATCAACACTATCGCCACCGAGGGTAGTTTTGATATTTTGATATTTTTTTTATTAATTGACTTTAACAGAGCTGACTGTCAATTAACGACAGAGGTACTCAAAGTAAAGTGAGCCAAACCTTGGGAGAGGATAACCATCATATTTAAAAAACTTTAATCCAATAGTAATTAGGCAAAACCTTAGGGGAGGTCAGAGTAATTTACCTAAAAAATAAACTACATAACTATACATAAACCCTAAAATCAAACTATATTATGAATTTTGTATCTATATATAAACTCCAAAAATATACTAAAGTGATTCCACAATTAGGAAGATACCATAACATTCTCATCTTTGCAATAGAATACAAACAATTGCAATATATGTATAACTATGTATATATTAGTTTGAATAAAATCAGAATATATGAATAACTCATATCGTAATCGTGTCACGAGTTGGACAATTTAGATCCAAATTCAATCTAATTTTTGTGTGTCGTGTTCGTGTCGACCTGTTTATTAAACGTTTCAGTTTACTTCAAACTCAAACTGGCTTAACTTGTGTCATATTATCGTATTTAATGTGTTGGCATGGCGTATATGGTTTTTTTTAAGAAAAAATGATGCATTTTCTGAATTGATAATGTCATTTCCGACTTACAAAAATTAATTCAAAAACTGAAATATGCATCAGTATCATTACTCTTTTTTTTCTTAATTATAAATAAGAATCAATTAGTAAATGTGAATAAATGTGAATATATTCACTTGAATCTGTATCATTACACTTTTTTTCTTAATCATAAATAAGAATCAATTAGTAAGTGGGAATAAATGTGAATATATTCACTAATCAATGCAATAATGTACATGCGTTTTCTGCTTTTTATAAATTAAGGAGAAAGCTTAGTGATTTCTACTGCAGAGATTTGGATTAGTGAATTGTAAGTTAAATATTCTTTCTGTTCATATTTACATTTCTTGTATTTCTTTCCCTCCCTGTTTGTGTGAACCTCTGTAAACCTACTAGTTAGCATAAACACGCACAGACACATGGTAATTGAATGCTATACGATACCAATACTTTGACATGGTAAATTCTAAATAGTAAGACAGCGTGGTAACAATTACATATAAATATAATAAGTATTACTATTCTATAACTTTAATTCATTTCTAATTTTTCTCTAAAAGTTACTCTGACATAATTTAAATTAAAAGATAAATATACGTGATCATTGTAGTGATTTTTATGGTATATGCTATTCTTTCTTGTTAGAAATATTTTTTTTCTTAAACGAAAACAAATATTTTTAATTTCTTCCTTAATGATCTCTTAACATTCATTGCTAAACAATGATGAGTGCTGCTTTTTAGCACAACTAAAAAAATCCGAAATATAATCGACTCTATACACTAATTATTACAATTGTAGATTGTACAGTTGCCTTTCTATATTACATTTATATAGAAAGTGAGTATCTCTTTTTATATCTCATTTTAGCAAATTTCATGATTATCTTTCTATATTACATATTTGCATTTACATAGAAAGTAGTTTCTTTCTATATTATAATTTTTCATATAAGTCAATTTTAAGTCGAGCAAAAAATATGTTAATTATATCATTTTCTAAAAAAAATTATTGATAATCTCAAACTCAATCACATGCCCCATTATTGTGAAAACTCAAATTTACCTTTTGAAGGGACAAAAATGCCCTTAAGACTTCCTATATAAACATCTCTCTTACGCTGCCACGCACAACATACACACATATATAGGACCCACAAACCCCAAAAACAAACAGTATTAGATCTCGTCCCTCACTCCCATGGCCCCTGATCCTCATATATAGTATATACTACACATAGTCATACAATCATTGGCGAAACATGCATGCCAGCATTTTTCTTGTTTCCTTTTTAGTACCCCCATGACTCCGCTCCATACAGCAAAGTAGGTCTAATAATGGTTCTATATTTTTTTTTGTTTTAGCCTGTGTTTATTCTTTTATTGCATAATATTTCACTAGTTTTTCTTCATTTTCTTTAACTCGACTCAATTTTACTAATTGTATTACTATATACCTCTCCATCATTTTGAATTATCCATCAGAGGAAGCATAAATGATTTATTTATTCACACAAACAAATCAATATAAAAAAGCATTTTTCACTTGGTTTTCTAATTATTTGATTCGGAACATACGGTCTCAGACCACGAAATACACAATTAGGAGACAATGTCGACCGAGCGATTATGATTTTTCAGAACAATACTGTTTAATATATATAATATATTCATGTATACATTTAATCCTATACATGATATGAAGTCGCCTCGTGGTGCTGAGTGTAGGCCATCTGGACATGGTCACCGAGCTATACGAAAACAATAGAGGAGTTAGTATCTAGGAGCCAGTTAATCAGCTTTGTCACCGTACTCTTCAGTGATGGAGAGTAAACAGAAAGGGGGATCTATATATATATATATCAAGGATAGTGTATAAGTGAGAAAATTTTAATATAGCAAGGGCATTTATGTCATTTTACTAATTCAGTTGAGGTCAAGTTGATCGAACGTTCTTTGATTTTAAAAGGTGAGGGGCGGGTGTTTTGTAAGCATGGGAGTTTCGGCACAATTTATATACACACATATATATATTGATGGAATTTTTAGCAATTTACCTATAGATGCAACAATCTACTCATTGTAAATTTATAACATGAACACGTAAACGCAATTGGAAGTATTATATTTTTCGGGAACCACTCTACCCTCTTATGGAGCATTTAGCATGTATTTATATTTAAATTTGAGAGATGATGGTGTTATTTTATCCCGTTGTTACCGGGATTATCTTGTGTTTGGGCCTGTAATTTAGTTGGCTTCTTCCACGTCAGGTGCTATGTGGACTTGTCATATGTCGAGTGTTGCCAGGTCACCGCTATGGGAGAGCTGAACGTGTCCTCGTTTCATTGGAGGGGTATTTTCCCTCAACATTACCCTAATAATAATTATAATGTGATATCAAAGTATTTTTCAACTATATTTGTTGGAGCCACTGCTTTGTGCATTTGTTATAAGATTAGATCGTCTTGCGATGTTGGTAGGACTAAGGCATGTTCATTCTCAGTTTGCATCTGCCTCGTATTAATTGGAATTAACCCAATAGGAAATGTTTTTCATGAGTATAGCATAGTGAAAAACTTGTTCACCGAAATCTTTACTTGTTTAAAATGTAAAGGTGATCTGTACTTGTTTAAAATGTAAAAATGATCCCACATATAACGAGAACTTCAACTATATATTGGCCACAACATGTCTTACTTGAAACTTGAGAATTCTATTTTAACTCGACAATAATAGGCAGCTTGTATATTGAAAAGAGAATTGTAGAACATGGATTTTGATAGTAGAGTAGAACATGTTTCCATTAGTATAGATGAAAAGCTTGCTCGTGCCTCGTGAGTATTGTATTTTTAAGGCGCATGAAAAATTACGCAGGATAACTCTAGATGCATATGAAGCAAAGGAGTAAGTATACGTTGCACCGGGTGCACTCTGCACCGGACGCATCTTAGCCATTAGTGTCTTATACGTGTGGTGGAGTTTACGGCACGTGTAGTGCACAGATGATCCAAATGTGTCTGGTGCATGTGCGCCGGACACACCCAATATTTATTCGTACGAGAGATATATTCTTGCAATTGGTCCTTACAACCGAGGAAAAACAAATCTTCAAGGGATGGAAGAGTCTACATTACCCAAAATCCCTTCTTGTATGAACGAAGGAGAGAAATGCAGAGATATGCATAATTACAATGAGGGTGATGTAGGAAAAGGCACATATATGTTGTGCAGAACCATATGCCTCACTTCGGATGAATTCGTGCATATAATGCTGCTTCTTGATGGTTGCTTCATCAATGAACTATTTTTTGAATCTCTTAAACAAGCTTACAACCCTATTTTGAATCTCACAAACAAGCTACTTAATATTTGATTTGATCTTATTCCAAAATCAGCTTTCTTTTTCTTTTGTTCTTTTAAAATTATATGACTTGATAATTGAGGGTTAGTGGGAGCACAAAAAATAGGATTTAAAAGATGGTGCAGCAACTACGACAGGATTTAGAAGATGCGCGCACAGCGTGCTCACACCCCTGTATTACAAATATTGTGAGTATTGCAGAAAACACAATGTATTATAGATAGTGTGTATATTGCTCTCCTACAGTTCTACGTGTGTGTATATAATTTCAACACATTTGACAAAAATGTGTAACTTATCCACTTTTGTCAATTTACCATTAACTTTTGGACTTTAAAATGTTCACACGCCGGCCATGTAATTAGTTTTAATTTGAAATCCCAAATTACCTTTTGACTTTCCAAAATACGCCAGAGCATATAAACACACACACAACGCATATATACAAGCCTGGTCCTCCTCTCTCATCCTCTTTCTCTCACTAACTTGTGACTCTCTCTCTTAGCTTTCTCTCTCTATAATATATTTTCAATTTAAACAGTTTTTTATATTTGTTTATTATTTCACCTTAACTATTTACCTGTTAAGTGTGATTCAAATACAGAGAGTTGGACATAATTCAAATTGAAACCCTTCAAATGCTCTTAGAACGACAACACATTCTAGGCTCAATCGCCATCCTCCGTTGAATTTCGAAGTCTAAAAATAAACGTGTTTGGATGCTCAAACCTTCACAAATGACGTCTTGGAATTGGAAGATGATTCTGCATATGCGGAACCTTGCTAGGCCTTTCATCAAGCATATTGTGGGCGACGGTAAGGACATCTCCCTTTGGCATGATTTTTGGCTGCCTTTAGGTCCTCTTGACCAAAGAATAGACTAGAATATCATTGCAAGCTCTCAATGGAGTGATGGAGTGCTGGTTAAATCTTTTATCCGAAACAATCAATGGAGGCTCCCTCGCAGGTTCAAGGAGATGTTTCCTACAATTGGAAATGTTGAACAGCTTCTTGTCATTAGACCTTCTGTTCCTGATGCTGTAATTTGGATCTTGTCGAGCTCAGGTATCTTCAATCTTGGCACAACCTATAGAGCTTTGCTTTCTCCTTCCCCTATCAAGGTATGGGCATGCTCTATCAGGTTTCAAAATCAAAACCCTCGTTATTCCTTTATCTCATGGCTTGCTTTTTGTCATAAACTCCAAACTAGAGACTGTAAGAGTGTTGCCTACAAACATATCCCCAACTTTTGCTCTCTTTGTATGGCCAGTGCAGAGAGTCTCTCACACTTGTTCTTTAGTTGCCCTTTCTCAACTAAGGTTTGGAATTTCTTCATGCATAAATGCGGTATTCATTTGGGCGATCAGGACATCCATAAGCTTCTGTGTTTAAGCTTTGTTTGACGAGCTGTATCTAATTTTTGTGGAGAGAGCGAAATAGACGCACGTGCTCGGATAAGCATGCTTCACATTTGGGTGTGCAGAGGAAAGTTTTCACAAGTGTTCGTAATCGGCTCATGTCTTGCAAGTTTCGTAACTATAGCAGTGCAAGAAATATTGCTACGGCGTTCAATCTTCCAAGCTCTGTTTTTCTTTCTCCTGTTTCTTCTTGATGTCCATTAGAGTCTTGCACCACCACTTCTTATTTATAAGGTTGTTGGTTTAGAGGTTTTAAGGACATCCTTGGGCCTTTTGTATTTTTTTTTCTTCTTGCCTTTGGGTTGGATTGGGCCTGTGCCGTGTTTAGGCTGGGCGGTGTTTCTGGTTTTGGTTTTGTTCTATGAAATATTGATTTACCGAAAAAAAAAAGATCGACGACATGTTCTCTCTCTCTCTACATCTATAACTCTCGTTTTCCTTCTCCATCTTCCTCTTTCTCAATCGGATTGTCCTCTCTCTCTCTCTATATATATATATATATATATATATATATACACACACACACACACACACACAAGCATACTCGGTAACAAAAGTAGAAGCCTTACACTTCAGAAAATTCAGAGGCAGCAGTCAGATGAGATGTGAACCCAAAATTGATATGCTTCAGTGAAGATTTTGATTCAATATACCCAATTTTAGAGAGTTTCTATAGTTTTCGAATTGTCGGATCTCACTCTAATTTGAGAGATTTGTATGTATATACATTCATACGAATACAGACACAAATATGTATATGATATGAAAATGTGTAATACCCCACTCTAACACATGGCATGATATTGTCCGTTTTGAGCCTGAGCCCACACGATTTTGCTCTTGGGTTTTACCCCAAAAGGACTGATACCATTTGAAGAGAACATACTACATATAAGCATATCCCCTTTTCCACACCCAGGCGATGTGGGATTGAGCACCCTGTACCCTGTCAGTGTGGTAGCTTAGCCCAGTGTCTGTCTTAGCACCCGCTCACTCACACCCGTCCACAAGGGTTACTACAATCCACCCCCTATGAGACCCGACGTCCTCGTCGGCACACTTCCGGTTGGGTTCAGGCTCTGATACCAACTGTAATACCCCCTCCAACATATGGTATGATATTATCCGCTTTGGGCCTGAGCCCGCACGATTTTGCTCTTGGGTTTTACCCCAAAAAGCCTCATACCATTTGAAGAGAACATACTACATATAAGCACATCCCATTTTCCACACCCAGGCAATGCGGGATTGAGTACCTTGTACCCTGTTAGTGTGGTAGCTTAGCCCAGTGTCTATTTTCGTACCCACTCACTCACACCCGTCCACAAGGGTTATTACAAAAGGTGATCCCAAGTCATCTCACTATTCGGTCTTCAACAACCAAAGTTGATCTCTGTCTTCAAATTTCAGTTCTCTGCAAATTCACCCAACTTGACATATTTGGATTCAAACCCCCCTATCAATTGCCCAATTGATACATTGATGGGTCTATTTACAATCAGATGGTTGGGAGAGAGTGAGTGAGGAGATATATCTGTGTGTATATCTATATACCAATAGTGAGATAGAGAAGGAAGGAGGGAGAACCTGCTCATTAACGGTTGTCAAGATTGTAAAAAATTCAAGTTTGTAGGGATTGACCGTAATGGGTTCCTCCACCATACACAACGTTGTGTTTGAGCTTCTTGTTGTAGTAAGAATTTTTCTTTTGCCACTCTGATCATAGGATGCGTAGATAGGATAAGATCTACAATACATCCCTGTAAAAACATTTGAAGGGTATCTAAGTAATATTATATTTCCAATTACAAAGGCTGCAACAAATTAAAGGAAATGAATGCCCACGGACTATCGAAATAATCACGCTTTAACGGTGCCATCCATATATTTCGATGTTTCTTGCAATGCATATTCACAGCTTTGAAAATGATAGGGATTGATGGTGATATTGCATGAGCAAAACTTGTACGTAGCAGTACATGCCCTCCATTTGAATCAACTTTTCTAGTTTTGGACCTTCATCAAGTCATATAATTTGAGACGAACAAAAAAAGAAGCTGATTTTCGAATAAGATCAAATCAAGCAGATCATCCAACTTTTTCTAAAAATAGGGTCATTTTCATTTATTGTAACATTGTGTAACGAGTCGGGTGCTTGTCTTCTACCCAAAAGTCTAAGTTATGAGGTAGTGCTGTATACTCACCCATTTATATCCAATCACTTTTCCATCTGGATCTGATGTGGGACAAGACCCTTAACACCTCGGTCTGAACCTTGTCTGAGTTCTTCAAGAACATGTTAATAATGAAGCAATTGTTAAGAAGCATCATATGCGCAAATTCATTTTAAGAGAGGCTTATGAGTTCTGCATAACATTTATGTGTCTTTTTCTCCGGTTCCCTCATTGCAATTATGTATCTCTCTGCAGTACTTGTCTCCTTCTTTCGTGTAAGAAGTGATTTTAGGTAGTGTAGTTTAATCTCTTCCATCCGTTGGAGATTAGTTTTTCTCTATGGTAAGAACCAATTGCAAGAATCACCGGTTCATATGCATCTGGATATATCTTGCATCATATTTCTTGCATGTACTCTGAAGATACAACGCTTGCGAGAAAAATCAGAGTGACAAGTAAGCTTATCATCAATGTTAATAGAAATGTGTTCTACTGATGCTTTAGCAGATTTTATGTCGGTTCATTAATATAAATTTGCCTATTATTATCAAGATATAATAGAATTCTCATACTTAAAACTAAGACACTAAGACGATATCTAGTTGAACTTCTTACCAAGGCCGATAGTCTAGTGGTATCTCTTCTTCTTTAAAAATGAAAGGCAGAGGGTTCGAGTCTACCTAAGTGTATTATGAGAGTTCTTTGCAGCATAAAATCAGGGGTCAATTTCTCAATTTTAAACAACTAATGCTAGACTCATGGAAAACATTTCTGATGTGAGTTAATTCCAAAGTGAGGTCATGGGAGGGAAATCCAGAGTGAGAATGTATATGCCTGAAGAGTGGTAAAGCTAGAAATTGCTCTAATAAATTTAGAGAAGAATTAGAAAGAAAAAAAATTAGGAAGAGAGAAAAAAGATGTTATAGTACATACATCATACATGAGAAATAAGAAATTTTAAGAAGATAAAAAAAAAAAAACATAAGAATAAGAAAATTGAGAGAACTTTGAAAGAGAAAAAAATAGGATTTAATTTGTTAGATTATGAGTTATACCTACCCCCACCTACCATTGGACTATATATACTCATATTTTACACGTGTGTATTTACTTAGGCAGACGTTAAAGCTAGATACATTTCATTTACCTTATACCTTGTATAGTCTCACTTATTGTTCTCCTTATTTAACCTTAGCAGCAAGCCTATATACAGGGCCTTATATACTGTTCATGTAGTATCAATTCAATATAGCATTATTTTAACATGCTATCAGAGTCACTATTTTAAATTTTCTTACATTTACTTTTTGATCTTTCCATTCCACCTTTACTCACTCAAAAAGGTCATTTGAAGGTATACCATTACATTTAACATGGTATCAGAGCCACTATTTTAAATTTTCTTTCATTTTCTTTTTCATCTTTTCGTTCCACCATTACTCACTCAAAAAGGTCATCTGAATGTTGCTAGAAGCACCGCAAAAGACAACTCCACAAGCCGCCCTTCTATGAGATGAGATTGAAATCATTTATATTGTAATCAACTTCTCATGGAGATAAAAAAAACATTGAATATAGAAATTTGATTTTTAAACATTTAGCAGCGCTAGAAACTGCATATTATATATATATTCTATAAAATTGAGTAAAATCTTATAAAGGGAATGTCGAGGAGAGTTAGAGGCAAATTGAGGAGAAACTAAAACACCAGTCGTGTCTCAGATTAATAAATAAAATATAACTAACTAAATATTCTATTATTAATCATAGCTTTTATTATTTTTCTTCTTAATTTTGATAATTTAAATTTTAAAACAAATTTCAAAAAATTTGTATTCATGATTTATTAAGTATTTGTCTATACTTCAATTTTTTCAAAAAAAATTATTTTCAATTTGTTCAAGAGATATATATATATATATATATATATATACACACACACTGACACACTAGCGTATTACCCGTGCCTACAACACTAAAATTTTTTTATTGGACTGAAATATAAGTTGATATCACTGTAAGAGTATGAGGATATGTGGGATGTGTGTGAATTTAGGTGTGAATGTAGTGGGTGAATCATGACCGTTAGATCATAGATAGAGACAGTCATTTTAGACTGTAGATAGGCCTAGATATTTTGAACCATATGATTAATTTTTTTATAGTATTTTTCACCTTAGATGGTGATTTGTTTTTAAAGAGAAATTCAAACACAATGCTTAAATGTAACATTTATTGTATTGAAATCAATTTTGTTTAGCAAAATTCATTTGATTTGGAAGCTCGGACACGAGTTGAATTCATGCCTATATCATAGGCGATCTTTTTGTATCTTAGCTCTGATTTGGATATTTCACTTTGATTTTCAGTAGTTTGATTGAATCTCACTGCTTAATTGAAATTGTTCTCGATCGAGATTTCGCATGCACACATATCTATTATTCTGCATTAAAATTTGTAGTCTTTGGGCATGAATTCGTATAATTATCTATTCATTGAGAATTTTTCTTCAAGAAAATAAAAATTAATCAGGTGTAAAGATGTGTTTCGTGAAGCTAACTGATATTGGATAATAAATGGCTGTTTGGTTCAATTATCTGAATTTCTAAACATGTTTTTTTTTTTTTTATAGAAAAAACAGAAAATTGTAGACCAAACGAAATTTCGAACTATTTTCAATTCTCTCAAAACAGAACACAGTGCTTTCATTGCGTCAATATTCATGAAATCTCTTATATTTGGCTTCAAAACTGAGATGGGACATGCTGAGAACCCTTGTTCTGCAATTTTTGGAGGGGTCCGCGCCTCAAAGGTGTCCTGGTGTGGTCGTTGGACAATTTTAGAATGCTGAAAATGATGGTTATGCTTCTGTACTTTTGACCCTTGTTGATCGGAGCCCCAATTTGAGTTTTGTGTCCGATATGCACGAATTCATTTGAAGTGAGGCCTATGGGTTCATAACATTTAAGTGCCTTTTCCTCTACTTCCCGAATTTCAGTTATGTATTTTTCTGCGTAGTAAATTAGGTTTTTTCTCGATGACAAGGACCAATTGCAACAATCGTTGGTTCATATGCATTTGGATCTATCTGACGTAGTATTTCATGCACTTTGAAGATACAACGCTCGTGAGGAAAATCAAAGTGGCGAGCAAGATTTTAAATTAGAGTGGCGAGCAAGATTTTCATGGATGCTAAATCTGTGTAGGCAATGATTTATAAAAGTTGGTTTTGTTTCTTTTTGTATAACGATTTATTATTTTTAAATATAGAATGGACTATGTACATAGAGAAAGAATGCGACGTCTTTGCAATGATTTGTGTCTTTTGGAATTAACTAATTAATAGATCCAATTTATATTATTGTTTTCTGAACACATAATAGAGGCAGAGAAAAATGACATTTTAATTGATTGTTTTTTAATACAGAATGATCAACTGTGTATATAAGGAGAAAAGATGTGACTTCAAATCCCAGATGAATCTCGTTTTTCAGAATTAATCAATAAAAAATAAAAAAATCTATATCAAATTTAAAAAATCAATGGAGAAAAGATTTGCATTCTGAAAACTAAATGACTTTTGAAAAGAGTCATGTCTTTTGATAAATAAAAACTAAAATTCTATAAATATAAATACAAATAAAAATCCATGTGAGAAAGACCTTGATTTTTGGAAACTCAATCACTTATGGTTGTGGATGAGTTATGCATGTCTTTTGGAATTAATCAATATAAAAATAAAAATAAACAAATTTATATAAAAAATAAAGGAAAAAATAGATTTTAGTGACCAAAATTGAAATTCTTTTGCTTTTTGGTAACCTTGAACTTAATAAAAGTTGGACAGTGATCAAACTTAAAAATTAATTGCTAATGAGTGACCATTGAATCCCCAAATATCATAAATTTTAAAAAATCTGATAACTTGTGTAGACCATAATATACATTCTAAAGAAGATATAATAATATATATAAATTTATTCCTTTATATTAATAGGGAGGCAATATTTGCACTCCCATTTTCTACGTTTTGCACTTCATTCTTAAAAGAAAAGACATTTCTAATATTAACCTAGTGAATGATTATAAACTAGTGAATGATTATAATTTTTTCAAATTACACAACTATACTTTCTCCAATTTTTAATGTTTTCAGTCTCTTTTGAGAAGATAAAAAAAAAACCCGAAAAACAGAACTCAAAAAATAATTCTTTTTTGACAAGACCAAAAAAAAAAAAAAAACCCCAAAAAAGTTATCCTTGTGATAAATTCTCTTTTGATGGGACAAAAAAATAAAATAAAAAAGTACCAAAAAAATATGTTATCATTGTTAAATAAATTACTTCCTTTGACAGGACCGGAAAGAAAAGTATGGTACGTAAAAAAAAAAAGGACCCAAATAACTTTTTTTTCTCTCTGTTGAATAAATTATCTCATTTGAAAGCATCGGGGAAAAAAGTATGGTACAAAAAAAAAACCCCCAAAAAAGAAGTTTTTTGTTGAATAAATTATCTCTTAATTTTGACGGGACAAAAAAAAAAATAGAGTACCCATTATTTCTTTCGACAGGATTAAAATTTTTTTTTCTCCCTTTTGACAAGAAAAAAAAAAAAAAACTACCCAAGAAAAAATTTCTCTTTCGGCGAGAACCCAAAAAAAGTACTAAAATAAATAAAAATAAGGTAAAAAGAGTTAAATTTTAGAGTATAAATGGTAGTTATTGTATTATAAAATAAATGACGATGTATTAATAAGTTTAGGAACACTTTTGTTATTTATTTAAAAGGAAAAGGAAAGTGGGGTGCAACTGTATAAAAGTGGAGTGCGAATATCGCCTCCCTATTAATATCTCATTAATAAAATAAATATCTCATTAATTGGGAGGGAGGTCCGCATTTCCACCTTGAGCATTATCTTAACCCTAGATTTGGTTCACACTTCTCCTCTTGCAGGGTGGCATCTGAAAATGAATCAGAAAATTCATCGATACCCCAATAATAGATTAGAGTATAATGAGTCGTATACTTAAGTTCTGCTTATCAGAATATGTAACGCAGAAGATACCATACGACTGTAATCACTCACAGGGTGGATTGCCGGAGCATGTCAGGATTGCTCAATCTCACATCGCCTGGGTGTGGAGAAGGGGATATGCTTATATGTAGTGTGTTCTCTTCAAATGGAATGAGGCCGTTTGGAGTAAAATTCAAGAGCAAAACCGTGCGGGCTATGGCCCAAAGCGGATAATATCATACCATGTGTTGGAGTGGGGTATTACAACGACGAACCCAAAGGACCCAATAATACTTAAACCTGGAATGTTCTGATACCAATTAAAATATCCCCAACAAATTTCATGTATGAGGTGGTTAATCTCACACATAAAACCTGAGAGATATCAAATTAAGCAGAGAATACAAAGACAAGAGAAAAAAAATTTAACTGCTGAAAGGAAAGTGTAACTGAAATAAATAAATAGCATCAAATAATTAACAATACCAATCTGAACATTATAACTTGAAAGTCTCGTAACTCAAGGACCCCATAAACAAAAACAACAAAAGTAGATACTGTTCTAGAAAGAATCTAAGTCCCTACATTGAAGTTTGGTAAGGAATAGATGGATGCCACGCTCTAACCTCGGTGTGAAAGTTGGACCCACGAGCAAGTTCTTTCTACTACTACCCAATCAGAGAACCAGTAAACATACCCTTTATTACAAAATATAGAATACATTTTTCTAAGTTTAATCTAAAGGCAATCCATACATGCACGAACCCCTAGTAAGTACATATCCTACTATTATTTGACAATCTTGACATGCCTCCCTTATCTACATATTATATGCCTAGTGTTTGACAATCTTGACATGTCTCCCTTATATATATATATAAATATATAAACTTTATTATGTAACTGGCAATCCTCATACCTCCCTTATCTACATATTATATGCCTAGTATTTGACAATCCTAACATGTCTTCTTTATTTAAAAATATATATATAAACCTTATTATGTAACTGGCAATCCTCACATGCCTCCCATATAAACCTATTTAAATACCGTATCAGATATTAGCAACTTATAAATGCCTCCCTTATAACTTATTAAATATCTTATTAGGTATTGGCAATTCATACACGCCTCCCATAATTCTTTAAAAGTTTCAACCTAATTAAGCATATTAATTAACCTAACGAAAATCCAATAACCACAAGAAAATAATTCATAAACAATTAAACTAATATCGAACATACCATCAACAAATACGATTTCATAAAACACACTTAAGGAAGAAAATAAATAACCATTTAAAAGACAAAGCATGGAATCACGTCTACAATGCAAGCTAATCATCAACGGTATCAAAACCTAGCTCTAACCTAGGTTTCTGGGCCAATTCTATTTTTAAGAACCCTATTTTATTATTCTGAATTTTTTTAAAAATTTAAAAATATTTTCAAAATAAGAAAATGAAAATCCAATTTGAGGCATACTTTTTGTATTACTTTTACCACAAGGGAAACTCATTTCCACTTGAAATTTAAAACTTAAGAATAATCTGTCCTTAAAAGATTACTTAAATTTTTCAAAAATTTTTTAGAATTTAAAATCAATTAAAAAAATTGAAAAAATATTCCAGACTGGGCCCAAAGTGGGCCCGGCGAGTGGGACCGGAATACCATTTTTTCAGTCCCCGCTTACAGCCAAAAAGGGGCTCACGCGCCGATAACGCGCGTGGTGCCCATTTTCTCTTTCTTCTTCCTTTTTTTTTTCTTTCCCCTGCAAGTACGAACAATCATGATGTAGTAACCCTTGTGGACGGGTGTGAGTGGGCGGGTGCATAGACAGACACTGGGCTGAGCTACCACACTGACAGGGTACAGGGTGCTCAATCCCATATCGCCTGGGTGTGGAAAAGGGGATGTGCTTATATGTAGTATGTTCTCTTCAAATGGTATGAGGCCTTTTGGGGTAAACCCAAGAGCGAAACCGTGCGGGCTCAGGCCCAAAGCGGACAATATCATACCATGTGTTGGAGCGGGGTATTACAGTTGGTATCAGAGCCTGAACCCAGCCGGAAGAAGTGTGTCGACGAGGACATCGGGCTTCGTAAGGGGGTGGATTGTAGTAACCCTTGTGAACGGGTGTGAGTGGGCGGGTGCATAGATAGACACTGGGCTGAGCTACCACACTGACAGGGTACAAGGTGCTCAATCCCACATCGCCTGGGTGTGAAAAAGGGGATGTGCTTATATTGTAGTATGTTCTCTTCAAATGGTATGAGGCCTTTTGGGGTAAACCCAATAGCAAAACCGTGCGGGCTTAGGCCCAAAGCGGACAATATCATACCATGTGTTGGAGCGGGGTATTACAATTGGTATCAGAGCCTGAACCCAGCCGGAAGTAGTGTGCCGACGAGGACGTCGGGCCTCGTAGGGGGGTGGATTGTAGTAACCCTTGTGGACGGGTGTGAGTGGGCGGGTGCATAGACAGACACTGGGCTGAGCTACCACACTGACAGGGTATAGGGTGCTCAATCCCACATCGCCTGGGTGTGAAAAAGGGGATGTGCTTATATGTAGTATGTTCTCTTCAAATGGTATGAGGCCTTTTGGGGTAAACCCAAGAGCAAAACCGTGCGGGCTCAAGCCCAAAGCGGACAATATCATACCATGTGTTGTAGTGGGGTATTACACATGAAGCCAAAACTTCCTAGCCATTTTTCAGCCACCTCCAGACCCCGAATCTCGCGTTTGAATATACCATTCAACTCCTCTCGGTCTAAGCTATGCATTGGTATCAAAATCATATCCAATCGCGACCTAAATCAAAAAATCCCAATTTCAAGTTTTAAGTTTCTAAAATTTTAAACTCAAATTCCCATCAATCTATGCAACGATTCGCAGCCAAACTTACAGAGTCTATTCGGGAGAGCAAGATCAAAATATTAATCAGAATAAAAATCTTCGAACACGATGATTACATTAAACACAAATCTCATGTTTATACATACATATATATATATATCTGCCTATACACTTATAGATACATGCATATACACATGAAAAATTACCCCATAATTGTAACAAAAAATTCCTTAGCAGGCTAATCATACAATCACATTGTTATATACATGTATACGTATATTCAAGCAACATATATAAAAAAATAATCAATGTTTACACGTTCATAAGGAAGAGAAGAGTTCGAACTTGCCTCATGAACCGGAACTCGTCCCAATGAAGCGTTCATTCTCTCCCTCCTTTCATGCATCTACGTTCTTTCGGTCTCTGTGCGTAAAAGCGACAGAAACCATAACCCTTTCCTTTTTCTTTTATAAAATTAATAAAATTTAAAAATGATTTAAAAGAAAAATAATAAAATAAACCCTTACCCATCACTATAAATATACACCTAGCCTAACCATTCCAGCCCAACTCAACCCAAACCCAAATTCTCCCAAGTCCAATCTAAAAATTTTTTTTAAAAAAAATACAAAAGCCTAGTCCAACTAAAATTAAATAAAACAACAATAACTAACCTAAAACATTTAAATCACTTCATAAACAATTCAAGGCACTAAAAGAAAAATAATTTAAACACATAACATATTTAAAACACCCAATAAATAATTTAGCAATAGAACAATTAAAAAAAATTAAAATTAAACAACCTTAAAATTACAGGGTATTACATTCTTCCCCCCTAAAAAGAGAAATTATGTTCCAGGAATTCACCTCATACCTGAAATTAAAAGCTCTGGATATTTTGCCTTTATCTCATCTTCCATTTTTTAAGTAAATTCTGCCTCATTGTGGTGGCTCCACTGAACACGAACTAAATGAATAGTCTTGAAATGAAGGACTTGGTTCCTACGGTCAAGAATACAGTAAGGCTGCTCCACATATATTTCATTTGGCTGCAATTCAATCTCCCAACCTCAATGTGTTGATAAATATCCTCATCCCTAAGAAATTTCTGTAACATAGACACATAAAAGACATTTTGTACCCTATGTATTATGTTTGGTAATGCAATCTATACGCTACTGCCCCAATCCTGTCCGTAATCATGAAAGGACCCATAAAGCGAGGTGACAGTTCCCCTTCTTCCCAGACCGCATTACTCCCTTTATGGGAGAAACCTTCAACAAAACCTGATCCCCCACCTTGAATTTTAATGCTCGAATTTTTCAGTCAGCATAACTCTTCTGTCTACTCTGAGCAGTCCTCATACAGTCTCTAATAAGAACAACTTTTTGGATGTGTCATTGATGAATTTAGGACCCAATAATTTACTCTCTCCAATATCCAACCAACAGACCGGTGACCTACATGGGCATCCATACAGAGTCTCGAATGGTGTCATACAATTAGTCTTTTGATAACTATTGTTCAACGAGTGGCAAATAACTCTCCTAATTACCTTTAAAGTCAAGTACACATGCTCACAATATATCCTTCAAAATCTGATTAACCCTCTCAGTCTGACCATCCATCTGAGGGTGATAGGTGCATATTAAAAACTCTCCCAAAACCCTGATGCAAAATTCGAATCCTTATCCGATATAATGGATAAAGGCACACCATGAAGCTTCACTATCTTTGCAATGTAAAGCTTCACGTATTGCTCTGAGGTGTAATGCGAGCGTACTAGCAAGAAATGGGCTGATTTTGTTAACCTGTCCATTATCACCCAAATAACATCATAATTTCGTTGTGAGGTGGGAAGTCCCACAATGAAATCTATGGAGATGCTCTCCCACTTCCACTTCGGTATATTCAGTGGCTGCAAAGATCCCGGCGGTCTCTAGTGATCAATTTTGATCATCTGACATGTCATACTTTTAGAGACAAATATAGCAATGTCCCTCTTCATACCCACCTACCAAAATTGTCATTTCATGTCTTGGTACATCTTATCCCTTCTTGGGTGTACCAAAAACTTAGAACTATGGGCCTCACTCATCACTGTCCTCCTCAAGTCATCATTGAGAGGGACCGCTAACCACCCATTATACCTCAATCATCCATCTATACTTACTATATAGAACGGTACCTCTCCAGATTTTAACTTAGCCATTTTCTCTACGCACTACGGGTTAGTAAGATGATCTGTAATTATCCTCCGAATGATAGCAGGTGTAACCACTACACAAGTTACAAAGGCATTAACTAAGGCATCAACGCTGCTCAAGTCATTCCATTCTGTTTCAAATAGAGCGAAAAGACTAGCATAGGGTCGGCGACTAAGTGCATCAGCTACTACATTTGCTTTTCCTAAGTGATATTAGATTGAAAATGATAATCTTTTACGAACTCCAACCACCTACACTGTCTTAGATTCAACTCCTTCTATGAGAATAGATATTGCAAACTCTTGTGGTCGCTAAACAATCTGAAGGTCTCACCCATAAGGTAAGGCCTCCAAATCCTCAAGGCAAAAACCATAGCTACTAACTCTTGAGTTAGGTAATTAAGCTCGTGAGGTTTAAGCTTATGTGAAACATAAGATATCGGCCTTTCCTCCTACATCAACACACAACCCAAACCCTACAATGATGTATCGGTATATACCAAGTACTCAACTCCACTCTGGGGAGTAGCTAAGACCAGTGCAGTTGTCAATTTAGTCTTCAACTCCTCAAATGCAGCCAGACAAGAATCATCTCAAACGAAAGGCACACCATTTTTAGTCAAATGGGTGAATGGACCAACAATGTTGGAGAAGCCTTGAATGAACCTGCGGTAATAACCAACTAACTCCAGAAAACTAAGAATCTCTGAGGGTGAGGTAGGCTACTCCCATTCCAAAACTGCTGACACTTTACTTAGGTCAACTACTATTCCCTTCTTAGATACTATGTGACCCAAGAACTTCACCTCTCTTTGTCATAAATCACACTTCTCAAACTTTGCATATAACTGATGATCTCTTAGTGTCTACAGAATAATATGCAAATGTCTGGCGTGATCCTCCTCTGACCTAGAATAAACCAAAATGTTATCGACAAAGACAATAACAAACTGATCTAAGTAGGCTCTGAACACTCTATTCATCAGATCCATGAAGATAACTGGGCTGTTTGTCAACCCGAAAGGCAGAACTCGAAACTTATAAGACCTATATCTGGTAAGGAAGACTGTCTTCGGTACATCCTACTCCCTAACTCGAAGCTGATGATACCTGGATCTCAAATCTATTTTCAAGAAGTAGGTGGTTCCCTTCAGCTGATCGAACAGATAATCAATCATAGGCAATGGGTACTTGTTGTGGATTGTGACCTTATTCAATTTTTTATAGTCAATACAAAGGCGAAGAGACCCATCTTTTTTTTTCATAAACAACACCAGTGCTCCCCACAGTGAAGTACTCTTGCAAATAAATTTTTGACTGAGCAGTTGATGAATCTGATCCTTCAGCTCCCTCATTTCCACAGGCACCATTCTGCATGGGGCCTAAGCAATAGGCCTGGTGTCTGGAGCTAAATCTATCACAAAGTGTATCTCACAACTCGGGGGTAACCCTGAATGGAATCACATCCTGAAACACATCCTGAAAGTTTCGTACCACTGGAATGGAATCTAGAGAAACTGTAGTTCCCTCCAGAGACTCCTCACTAATAAAGAACAAGTGAATACTAGACCCTCCGTTTGATTACGGCATAACAACCAAATAGATCTCCTGACCCGGTATAACAAAAATAATTATCTTATCATAGTAATTAACCTGAGCATGGCAATATGATAACCAATCTATCTCGAGTATGACATCATACGTATGCATATCCAAGACCAATAGGTCTGCAAGGAACCTGAGTTTGCCAATGTCTATAAGGACCTAACTGTAATGTTCCCGAAGGATCGTTCAAACCCCCATTGGTGTAGCTATAGTAAATGGAGAATTACACGGCCGTGTAAACATACTAGATAGCCTAGTATATGACTGAGACACAAAAGAATGAGAAGCTCCAGTATCAAATAAAACACGACCTAGTTTACCATTGATCAGAACATACCCTCAATCACCTGAGGAGCCTGCACATCATATGGCATGACATTGTAGACCCTCCCATAGTGCATCTACCGACCAGGTTGCCTCGTGGGCGGTGGTGGTGGTGGTACTGGTAAAGCTGGATGATGCTGAGCCTGAATTTATGAAATTTGTGGTACCAACAAGGGTGGTTGCTGTCTTTATCTCTGCTGACCCAGCTATCCTTGATTGGTGTTAGAAAATATCTAGTTAAATGCCCAAGATCACCACACACGTAATAATGTCCTCTGAATACACCAACGGGCCTCCTCAACTGACCTCCCTGTGACTGAACCAGACCTGTCTGTGGTGCCCCATTCGCTCTCCTGTGAGTAGAGGCTTCCCTTCTCTGAGCATCATCGATAGCTCTGTGTTTCTTCCATGGTTGCTGCCATATAAAACTGCCCCTATTAGACTATCTCCCACTATTTCCATTTCTCTTCTCCACATTTTGACTAGAGAAGTCCCTATCATTTCACTTCTCTCTCATCGACTGACAGTGCTGCAATGCAACATCAACCACCTGAGCATAACTAGTATAAGATGGACTACCCATAATGACCTATCGAATATGCCAAATCAAACCATTCATAAAGCAGATCATTTTCTTTTCTTCAGTATTCATCTCTTCCGGTACAAATAAAAATAAATTAGTGAATTGTTATTCATATACTGCAACTATCCTATCCCCCTGTTGTAAGTCCAGGAATTCCCTCTTTTTGGCTGCCCTCACTACATACGAGAAGTACTTAGCATCAAAGAGGACCTGAAACTCTGTATAAGTCAACATAGTCTACTCTTTTACCTTAGTCATTGACTTCCACCACTGTAACGCATCCCCTACTAGCTTAAAAGTAGCTAGCATCTGTTTCTGCACTTCTGTGCACACAATCATGCGAAGATGACATTCAATGTCTTTCCTCTACTGACATGCTTCGTTCACCTCCATAGTCCTTAAAAACTCTGGTGGATTCCCTTTTGTGAAGGAATTCCGTACCCTCTCCCAAGTGTTGGGTTGGTCCACTGATAATGGGACCTGTGCCATCTACGGTGGCTACTGATTTTGAAGAGTAGTCACCACTCCTGTAACTACAGCCTGAGCAATAATGGCTACCAAATTGGGAGGAGGGTCCATATTTTCACCTTGAGCATTATCCTGACCCTGGATTTGGTTCACACTCCTCCTCTTACGGGGTGGCATCTGAAGATGAAACAGAAAAGTCATCAATACCCTAATAATAGATTAGAGTATAATGAGTCCTATACTTAAATTCTAATTATCAGAATACGTAACACGGAAGATACCATATGACGGACCCTAAGAACCCGAGAATACTTGAACCTGGAATGTTCTGATACCAATTGAAATACCCCCAACAAATTTCACGTATTTGGTGGTCAGTCTCACACATAACCTGAGAGATATCTACAACTGATAGCAAACAAGCATAAAATACAAAGAGAAGAGAAAGAATTTTTTAACTGCTGAAAGGAAAGTCTAACTCAAATAAATAAATAACGTCAAATAAGTAATAATACCAATCTGAATGTTACAACTTGGAAGCCCCGTAACTCAAGGACCCCATAACCAAAAACAAAAAAGGTAAATACTGTTCTACAAAGAATCTAAGGAACTCCACACTCTAACCTCGTTGTGGAAGCTGCTTGAGACCTGAAATATCAACAAGTGGGTTATACCCACGAGAAAGTTCTCTCTATTACCACCTAATCAAAGAACAAGTAAACATATCCTCTATATGAGGACAAGAAAAATATATATATAAGCATACAGCAATAACCTCTCTCACTTACCCTACGGTACCAGATTGGGACCATCCTATATCTAGTACCAACCAATAAATTATTGCAAAATATAGAACACGTTCTCCTAAGTTTAATCCAAAAGCAATCCATAAATGCCCGAACCCTTGTAAGTATATATCTTACTATTATTTGGCAATCTTGACATGCCTCCCTTATCTATATATTATATGCCTAGTGTTTGACAATCCTCACATGTCTCCCTTATTTAAATATATATATATATATATATATATATATATATATATATATATAAACCTTATTATGTAACTGGCAATCCTCACATGCCTCCCTTATCTACATATTATATGCCTAGTATTTGACAATCCTGACATGTCTTCCTTATTTAAAAATATATATAAAACCTTAACTGACAATCCTCACATGCCTCCCATGTAAACCTATTTAAATATCTTATTAGGTATTGGCAATCTATACATGCCTCCCTTATAACCTATTAAATACCTTATTAGGTATTGGCAATTCATACATGCCTCCCATAACCCTTTAAAAGTTTCAACATAGTTAAGCATATTAATTAACCTAACGAAAATCTAATAAGCATAACAAAATAATTCATAAACAATTAAACTAATATCGAACATACCATGAATAAATACGATTTCACATAACACATTTAAGGAAGAAAATAAATAACCATTTAAAAGATATCATGGAATCATGTCTACAATGTAACTTAATCATCAACGGTATTTAAACCTAGCTCTAACCTAAGTTTCTGGGCCAATTCTATTTTTAAGAACCCTATTTTATTATTCTGGAATTTTCTGAAATTTTTCAGAAACTTAAAAATATTTTTAAAATAAAAGAAAATGAAAATCCAATTTAAGGTATACTTTTTGTCTTACTTTTACTATAAGGGAAACTCATTTCCGCTTGAAATTTAAAACCCAAGAGTATTTTGTCCCTAAAAGATTACTTAAATTTTTCAAAAATTTTCTGAAATTTAAGAGTAATTTAAAAAATTATTTCCCTATTTTTTTCAATTTAAAATCAATTAAAAAAATAAAAAAAATATTAAAATATTTCGGACTGGGCCCAGTGGGTGGGCTCTGCGAGTGGGACAGGTATACCATTTTTCTGGTCCCCGCCAACTGCCGAAAAAGGGCCCACGTGCCCCACACGTCGGTGGTGCTCATAGGTGGGTGGCGCCCACTTTCTCCTTCTTCCTTTTTTTTTTTTTCTTTCCTTTGCAACTACGAACAACCATGAAGCCCGAACTTCCTGGCCATTTTTTGGCCACCTCCGGACCCCGAATCTCACGTTTGAATATACCATTCAACTCCTTTCTGTCTAAGCTACGCATTGCTACCAAAATCCTCTCCGATCGCGGCCTAAATCAAAAAGCCCAATTTCAATTTTTAGGGTTCTAAAATTTCAAACTCAAATTCCCGTCAATCTATCCAACGATTCACAACCAAATTTACAGAGTCTATTCAGGAGGGCAAAATCAACATATTAATAAGAACAAAAACCTTCGAAAATGATGATTACATTAAACACAAATATCATCTTTATACACACACACACACACACACACATATATATATATATATCTGCCTATATACATGCATATACACATAGTTATATACATGCATACGTATATTCAAGCAACATATATAAAAAAATAATCTATGTTTACAGGTTCAAAGGGGAAGAGAAAAGTTCAGACTTACCTCTCGATGAACCGGAACTCGTCCCAATAAATCGCTCCTTCTCTCCCTCTTCTCCTACATCTACGTTCTTTCGGTCTCTGTGCGCGAAAGCAATAGAAATCATAACCCTTTTCTTTTTCTTTTATAGAATTAATAAAATTTAAAAATGATTTAAAAGAAAATTAATAAAATAAACTCTAACCCATCACCCTAAATATACAACTAGCCCAACCATTCCAGTCCAACTCAACCCAAACCCAAATTCTCCCTAGCCTAATCTAAAAATTTTAAATAAAAGAAAAATACAAAAGCCTAGTCCAACTAAAATTAAATAAAATAACAATAACTAACCTAAAACATTTAAATCACTCCATAAATAATTCAAGGCACTGAAAGAAAAGTAATTTAAGACATAACGCATTTAAAACACCCAATAAATAATTTAGCAACAAATCAATTAAAAAAAATTAAAATTAAATTAAAATTAAACAATCTCAAAATTACGGGGTATTACAAGTCCCTCCTCTGCCCGACACCACCGTCTCCAAGTTGGACCACAACAATTTCGCAGTGACCTCGAAGAAGATGGTCTGTTGCCTTTTCTACTCTATTTTCAATTTTGGTTTTGATTTGTTGTATTGTATATTTATTGGTTGATTATTTTTCGATTTTCCTTGCTGGTATTTGAGAAGTTGCTGTTTTTTTTATATATATATATATATTTGAGAAATTTTTGTTGGAGTGTTGGATATGGATTTCTGTTCCCATTTTTCTTACTGGTATTTGAGAATTTTTTATTTTATTTTATTGCAGTGAACAAAATTAATGACTTATGCCCGAATATTATGTGATGTTTTGCTTAGATAGCTGAGAAATAATTGGAGGTGTGCTGCAACTTCCTTTTTCAATTTTACTTCCGGGTATTTGAGAAGAACAAAACTATTGTTGGATAGATAAAGACGACAGTATGCAAATGGAACTGCAATAGTTCTCGTAGCCTTGCAAGAAACTGGTACAGTTTCAGATGATTCTATTAGGGAGATTGTACTATACATTGTTGGCCAAACTGATTATTATTGAGGATTGAATCATGTCCATTAAAGAAATTGCATTGTATATTAATTTCTTCTTCAAAAGAGTTTTTTATTGACAAATAAAGAGACCTCCCTGGTCCATTGTGCATTATATGTATATATAGATAGGATGATGGCTTTTGTTTTGAGATAAAAAGGAAAAGATAACAATTGGGCAATTAGTGAAGTATTATTATAAGGGTGCTCCTATGGGATGTCATTAATTGAATTAATACTCTCTTGGCAGAACTTTCACGACGGAAGCTAGGCTTGAGGTAATTACAAATGGAGTTTCAAACATTTTATTACTAAAGATTAAATTTTTAAAAATACCTTAGTAAATAATAATTTTCAAACATTCTGGTGTCGCACATATATACATATAAATAGTGTACCTCTCATATTCTGTTCAGGAAAAATGGTCACTTTTAGTTCTCATCCTCTGTTAAAAGCACCATAAAATCAAATGCTGGGCAGCATCTCTCTGCAGTTGAATTCCATTCTGTTATTTAGAGTGCTGGTAAGTTATACTCTTTGCATCCAAAGTTCTTTCTTGCTCATTTTTCGTGTGTTGCTTTGCATAAGCCTGTTGTTTGTTAAAAATATTTTGGATTTTACTTGTTTCGACTTCGTTCATTCGGATTTGAAATACTTAAGGTATCTTCATCGGTGTGGAATAGAGGAAGCTTTGAAGTGATGCCAAGCTAGGTGATTCTTAAGAAAAAGAACAAATCGAGATGCAGCCTGTATGACTGAATATCTGATCAATAAAGAGGAGAGTTTTTTTTATATTAAGTTTTTTTATCTTAATAGATAAAAAAAATGAGTTTTTTTTTTTGAAAAAAATTTCGGAAATAATATTTGAAAAAAAAAAATTAAATATGCACAACTACTTAATAAAAAAATTTAATTTAATTTTTTTTTGAAAATTTATTTTTTATAATAATTGAAATGATAAAATGATAATAAAAATTGATAAAATGTGCGAAAGATAGTAGTTTGTTCATTTTTATAAATGTGAGAGTGTAATAGGATCCAAATGTGTGAGACTTACAAAGATCCCATTTTTGCCCACCACATTTCATTACAAGACCCTTCATCAAAAGCATCAGACCTAGTTTTCATTTCTCAAGCACAACCCATAAGGCTTGCATGTGCAGATCAAAATAGACAACTGAATATCTGATCATCAAATTGACAAACGGATTTCACCCATGTGCTCAATAGATTCCAAAACCTTATAAAACAGTACGCACAAGAGTCATGAGTGCAGGTTGTATTGTTTCGAGAACACATAATAGACTCCGTAGGATAGTTTCTAAAACAAGTGATATTAATAGAGACCTGGTCGATCATGTGACCAACACAATTGATCTCACTTAAGAAATTATTGAACTCTCCACTTCTAGAGGTAACATACCCCTCACACATTTCCATTTTCTTTAAATAATAACTCTCCACTTCTCCCAAGAATAGTTGCTATGAAGATTTGGTCTTGCTATAACAAAATGATTACGGTTAGTCCTACGAACTTGCTGTCTAAAAACATAGTTACCATAAAAAGAACGTGTGAGGCTACATTTTATCTCTCATGGTCCTTCGCTCAAAGCAAAAATAAAAATAAAAATAATCTGTGAAGCGACATTTTCCTATTCTCACCCACTCTCTTCCCTCCTCACATAACTCACCATCTCTCTTTTTTTTTTCCCTCCACTAAACTCCCTCTCTATTTATAGAGGGTAATATAGCTAAAAAAAAACTTCTTAGAATTCAAGTACAATTAATTTTGGCCTAATTCTAACAAAATATTACAATTAAAAATCCAACCTAATTAGAATTTGAGAGATACATTACAATTTGAAAAATTTTCAAATAATTTTCTTTGAGATATGTTATTAATATTAAAATAAAAAAATAATAATGAGAAACTTTTTCGAACCTTTTTATAATTCCAGTAGGTACCTCGGAGACTTATACTATAACACATGCATACAAGAAAAGGAAGAAATTGGATGAGTGTGTACAATTTTTTAATTAGGTAATTGTGTTTCTAGAATTTTTTCGAATATAAAAGCAGGAATATAATACTTAGGATACAAACAATCTATCTAATTAGATTTTATGGTAGATCCTCGAAATGTTGGCTCAAAGATTGGATGTATTGGTCAAGAATTAAAATTAGGAAGCCTGACACTTTTTCTAGGGTTATCGGACATGCATGAGACAGTCGTCTGTACATGTGTTAAAAATATTCTGAATTTTGAATTTTTTTTTTTAATTGGATACAATTTGGGATACGATGGAGACATGTTTGACAAAATTTCAGTATAATATGGAGTGATTTTGAAATTATTATTTTTTAGAAAAATAGAACTCAAAGAGATTTAAATGTATTATGGGTTAATTTTAGAAGACAAAGTACAAAATCTAACTCTAAGCTTCAAATTAATGTTTTTATTCAAAACTATACAAAATATATATATATATATATATATATATATTTATATATATTACTTTTTGACGTTTCCTTGCCACATTCATGTCATCTCTTTTAATATTCTTAATTTTAATAGATAAGGACAAACACGAAATTGAAAATATATAAAACAAGTATCATGTTTTATGTGAATTGTGTTGTCATTTCATTATAAGAAAAGATGAGGTTAGAGTGTCTAAAGATATTGGTGGAGTGCTAATATGAGATGTCATTTAAAAATTACTCTAATTACCCTTGAGGTTGACAAAATTAAAATTGCATAAAACATCATCAGAACGATTGTAACACATTAAATCTGTTCTCTGTATTGTACAAATGTACTGGGCCTCTAACTTTATCTTGTCTAAATGTATCCAAACAAAGCTTAATTCCATATTTAGAGCTTTCTTGTAGTCAGGTCAAGAACTCTACAAAAACAGAGCTAAAGACGTAATTTAGTGATATCAACAACTAAAATTTATAATATTTGTATTTAACACTTGTAATGAATGTAAAGATTACCATTGTTTTTTTAGAATGAAATGACTTCAATCTCTTACATCAACCTATTTGAGAATACAAATTAAACTGCCATCATTACAATTGATATAAATTTCTATATGTTGGTTAATACTTTACCTATACTACTATATGATTGTTGAAGAAAAAAAAATGTCATTTTTAAAGCACATTTCTTATTTTAATTTATATATAAAAAAAAAATCATATATTTTGAAATTTTTTATATTGTTTCATTTAAAAAAGAAAATATACATTAAGTTTAGTTTCATATTTTCCTAGTCTCTAACATTCTCTATATTCTGCACAATTTTGCTCTTCTACACAAAATAAAGAAGAAGTTGTAAATTTGCAAGTTAATTACATATATTACATATTATACAATAGCTGTATTTTACATTTATTAAAAAGCTCACTACTACTTTTAACAAAATGCACAAGCAATCCCTTGACAGAATGACAGATTATTACAGTACATAAAATTTATCTAGAAATGACATGAAGACGAACTATCAATTGTACCAACGCAAATAAAACTCCTACACAAGCAATGTTAAGACTGATGACCGTTACTGGGTTTCGAAGACGATACCTTAGTTCTCCTCTATATCTTCTACCTTTAATCTTCCAGAAGGTCATGCTGAAACAATGTTCCCTAGTTGGTTCACAGAACTTTCTCACCTCGTCAAAAAGTGAGGAATAGCAGAAGGTTTTAGGATTAAAGGTGACATTACGGCAGAGCTTGTTAAACATGTCAGACATGGCTTCATCACATCCTAACCGGTTCTCAATGATTCCATGGTCGCGCAGCTGTTCAACATCCTTTGCAGAATTGATCAGACAATCCATCAATTTGGCATAATCAGTGAAACAATTCCGACCAAGATTCTGGTGATATTGTTCGTATGCAATCAAATTTCTGAAAAACCACTCGGTTTCATCGTTGACTTGGAGAGGTGGGATTCTCATAGCCCCATCTTTGAACTCTATATCAAACATGGAGAATGGCGAAGGCCGCTTTTTGAAACGAATCCCGGCTCTTTGAAGCTTTATGTTACATCCTATGAATAGCACTTCAACTTGTTGAATTGTACGGGTCACCTTACCAGCATATGAGCGAGTATAAATATGATGCACAAGGCCTAGAAGATGATCAACTTGATGATTTATTGACACAGCTTCTCTTATAGTTGGGTCATTAAATGGGTATAGTAATCTGTTGCCTAAAAAATGCAAGGCCATCTTCCCTATGCCCAGCTGATCTTGACCTCCAGGAAGCTTGGTCATGTCGAACAGGTCAATGAGAATAAAGAATGGCAGTTGATTTTCAAATAAAAGCATATCACGTTGTACAACATTTAGCATCCTATCCATTTTGAAGATAAGGTCATCTTCATTTGCTAGTCCTCGTTCTCTCTCCTTGCGGAATAATTCAATGATAAAGAAGCCATCAAGAAGCATCATTTCCACGAAATCATCTTTCTCTCCTCTTTCTGCATAAAAACTACGGGCTTCTTCTTCTCTTTCTGTTAACTTCGTAACATATTTTTCAACATCAGATTCATTTCTTCGGTGTAGATATTGATGGAGGTATCGTAATTTATGTTCTTCCATCATCTTTAAATGATCTTTACCACGGTGGTAAGGTCCAATGGCCACCATTACTGGATCGTAAGGTCCAATGGCTTCCTTCTCATTTACTCTGCGCAGTAGATCATCCAGTCGGAAGATAGTGGGCTTAAATGATGTATGAGACAAGTCAGCCAGTTTCTTCTTAATCCGAGAAGAGACATCCTTGACTTTTTGTTCAGACATTTTTGTCTCCAAACACTAGTAGAATATGCTGCGCCAAAAAAAATCACCATTTATTTTACTAAAAACAACTCATATTGGCCAAAATAAGATATACAAACTACGCCTTAGTTAAACAATTACAGATGAAGTATCTGTCCAAAATTGCCCACAAAAAATGAGAGAGAGAGAGAAAAACTACCTACAAATATGTAATGTCAATTTTAATCACGGGCAGAACCAGGGGGACATGATCCCTAATTCCCCCAAACAAAGTTTATTCCTTTTTAAAGCGGTATAAATATGTTAATTAAATAATGCTAGTTTGGTCCCCCATCCAAGTATTCCTATTTTAACTTTTAATTATTTACAAAATCACTTGTTAAATTACCCTATAAATATGTTATATGATAAAGGTATTTTGGTAAGAAAAAATATATAAAAACTTTCATTCTCTTCCTTCCCGTCAAACAAAAAAATGTATCTTCCCATTTATTCTTAATTTCTACTATCTCTTCCATTCAACCAAACAAAAAGTAATAGGAGATACATCCCCTTCTTTAGGCCTCCCTCCCCTCTCTCTTCCATCCATTTTTTCATCTCTCCAACCAAACCTAACATAAAAATCATCATCTATTGAAAAAGACAAAAGTTATTTTTAAACAATTTTTTTTGTCATTTTGGGCATATTTGAATTATTTGTTTTATATTCTTTCAAAAAATCTATCAACATGGAGGAATAAATGTTAAAATCATTCAACTTATAAAAATATTTATAATTTTTAAAGTCTTAAAGAAGGATCACAAAATTTAATATGAAGATCAAGAAAGACATACTGTTCATTAATTAATCAAGGATTTAAGTTAGTGAAACTTGCAATATAACAACACCGAGTGATATAGAATTTCTTTAGTATTTAGTTTACTATAGAGCGCGAATACTTTCACAAGAGAGTTGTATCCATGTTGGATATGGATCATGGACACTCCTACACTTCATAAATTTAAAGGTAAATTTTCTGAGGTTTATCCTTATTAGACTTAGATACAACTTAACGAAAATTTGACAAAAACACTTCTATCAACTTTTTCATTTTAAAAAGGTATAAAATATCTAGATTGTCCGTTATTATATAATTATTTTTGATATAAAAATATATAAATTACAAAATGATCAGAAAGCCCATAATTATTACACAACTCATTAACTCCTATACTACATAAATTTAAGGGAAAACTTCTAGGTTTACCTTTATTACACCCATATACAACTTAGGGCTTAGCAATGAACCTCTTACACAACTCATTAACTCCTATACTACATAAATTTAAGGGTAAATTTTGAGGTTTACCTTTAGTACACTTACCAATGAACCTCAAACATTCTCCCTCGTCCGAATTTGCAAGACTCTCGTTGCCTGTCGGACCACCCTACCTACTAGAAGCAAACCCGAACCTCTTACCAATGAACCTCTAACATTATCCCTCACTCGAATTCGCAACACTCTGCTACTCAAAAGCAGACCCGAACTTCCAGGCCGGGCGCATGGCCTGACACATTGGATCTGTCACTGATACCATCTATAACGGATCGAACACTTACCAATGACACAAAAAGCTAAGATATTGAATAGTGTTGTCTATCCACCCATTTATTCCATTCTCTTTTCCATTTGAATCCAACGTGGGACAATAATGAACTTCTAACAATACACTCACTTTTCACTCAAGAACTCAACTCTTCATGTTCATCAGACCCATCAAATTTCAACAACAAAAACCTTTGAGATTGTATTGAAATAGAAAATAACACAGTTGGTCACAAAGAAGAAGCCAATAATGCCCAAAGAAGACTCAAAGCAGTTTCAAATGCTTGAATTTTTTGAAAACATCCATAAAAGGCTCTGTTTCTAAGTTCTGGTGAGATTGGTCCTTAGACATTTGGACTCAGAAGTAGTATTGGTTTATCTGGGTAAGAGAGATCGAGAAGCAAAGAAGGAAGGGAGAAGAAATTAATATAAAAATATAGTTTGGAAGGAAACAGCATTCATGGAGAATTCTGTTTGAATCATTTTTTTCTCGCTTCTTTACTTGGTGAAAATGAGTAGCGTTTATATTTTGAGAGTTGATAGGACACAGAAACGGATAGGTGTCAAGAAAGCAAAGTAGCATTAATGGGAAAGAACTATACACTTTGTTACGCTTTTAGAGGGAGAGAGAGAGAGAGGAATTGGTTGGCGAGTGGAATGATGAACTGTATTTGTGGGTAATGGGTATGCTACTGCTAGTGAGCATTCAATTTCAAAATCTAGAAAGAATCTGGAAATGGGGCATGGGTGATTGATTATGATGTATGTGTAAGTCCATCTAGAGAGAGAAAGTGACTCTCAATCTCGCTCTAGAAATCGTGGGTAAGTTGACTCGTGGTCGTGGACTCGTCCGTCGGGGCCTAATAGAAATAGCCAAGAAAAAAAAGTTGTGGTAACCGACAAAACTAATTAACCTCACATTTACTAATTTTTATCATTAGTTAATTGTTAATCCAACTATGAAACCATGACTTACTCCTTGAAATGACTAATCAGGATAAATTATACAATATCTAATAATGTGTATTTCAGGTAAATATAAGTCCTCTATCTCTTTTCAAAATTATTAATTTTTTTACCATTAAAGAAAAATGAAAGGCTTTGCTGAAATTCCACATCATCAATACCAGAATACCATATCATCAATATTTTCGAAGTATTATATATTTTCTCAACCAATCAGGGACGGAGCCAGCATAGGCTCTGGCTCACTAATTTGTTATATATATTATGTATATATTTAAAAAAATTACACTAAATTCCTCTTCCAAATTTATTTTTTCACTAAATGCCTCGTCTAAAATTATTTTTTCAAAATATGCCTCCCCTAATCATTTTTCTGGCTCTCTCTATGTGACCAAATATTATGGAATTACCATAATATATGTGTCTCTTGATTTATATGCATATATGAAGAGCGAGAGAATGAGTATTCTGTGTTGGATTTGTAGAGGTTATTTTTGGTTTATTAATATTATTTAAATTCAACATTTAAAAGAGTTACTTCAAAAATCAAAAGGAAAGAGTATGATCATGAAAAAGTGAACTGACACCATATATTTTTATTGGAGGACATGTTAGTGAAATGAGAAATGTTAAACGTCACAATTTTATTTCACGAATTTTAACTCGAATTTATGTGGCAGGTGATAATATTATAGAGACTCCGTGTATGAGGGGAATTCCACCAATAATAACTTACCATTTAATTTTATCTTCTAAAATAATGGACTATATCACCTGCCACATAGATTCGAGTTAAAATTGGTGATATTTATTCGAGACGTGAAATATATAAAAGAAACTTCAAGAATAATTGAACAACACACACGAAAAGTTGTATTTACGTGCAATTTAGACAAACTTCAAATGCGTGCATTTATGTATATAAGTAGTTTGGACACTCAACGAACACTATATCTATATATATATATAGGATAATACTTGGGTCATGTCCTGGTAGTACCAACATCATTCTCCCTGCTTATGTGGACCAATGAGTGTGCAGATAGAAGTTGAAGAGACAAAATAAAATCAATAAACAGTGAACTTTTAGTTTAACCCACAAAAAGATGGATAATGTTCATTTTAAAGAAAACAAAGTTTTGTACAACTGTTTTAATTCTATTGGTCCACATAAGCAGGGAGAATGATGTAATACCCCGCTCCAACACATGGTATGATATTGTCCGCTTTGGGCCTGAGCCCGCACGGTTTTGCTCTTGGGTTTTACCCCAAAAGGCCTCATACCATTTGAAGAGAACATACTACATATAAGCACATCCACTTTTTCACACCCAGGCGATGTGGGATTGAGCACCCTGCACCCTGTCAGTGTGGTAGCTCAGCCCAGTGTCTGTCTTCGCACCCGCCCACTCACACCCGTCCACAAGGGTTACTACAATCCACCCCCCTACGAGGCCCGACGTCCTCGTCGGCACACTTCTTCCGGCTGGGTTCAGGCTCTGATACCAACTGTAATACCCCGCTCCAACACATGGTATGATATTGTCCGCTTTGGGCCTGAGCCCGCACGGTTTTGCTCTTGGGTTTTATCCCAAAAGGCCTCATACCATTTGAAGAGAACATACTACATATAAGCACATCCACTTTTTCACACCCAGGCGATGTGGGATTGAGCACCCTGCACCCTGTCAGTGTGGTAGCTCAGCCCAGTGTCTGTCTTCGCACCCGCCCACTCACACCCGTCCACAAGGGTTACTACAAATGATGTTGGTGCTGCCAGAGTAGGATCCAAGCATTATATATATATATATATATATATATATATATATATATATATATATATATATACACGCCAAACACTTTGTCTACCATCCAAGACACTTCACTAATACTTTCCGGACACGCCTACAAAGTATTACATATACAATATAAATTCATCTAGAGTAGCCATGTTTTAAATCATGCTATTAAGGTTCAAGCAAATAGGAAAACAAACAAAAAAAAATGTAAATGTGAAGGGAAAGAGTATTTGGACTTACACGATGCAAAGCTTTGTATTCATCCACAGCAAACCCCGCAATATCTAACACTTGCAGTAGTTGTATTGTATCGTATGCTTCCTCTCTCCTGATTCAGCAATCCAAATTTCTGCAGTAGAAAGCCCTAAGCTTTTACATTTACAAAAAGTAGCTTTTACATTTATATACTCCAAAGAGTACAATACAACTTGTCTGTGCACGAAAGGAGATAGCTGATCAGTACAGCCCACGCACTTGATTTGATATAAATTCCTCCTCCAAATTTATTTTTTCACTAGAAGCATCCCCTAAAATTATCTTTTGTCAAAATATGCCCCTCCTCCTCTTATGGAATCACCATAATATATGTGTGTCTCTTGATTTATATGTATATATGTAAAGCGAGATAATGAGTATTCTTTGTTGGATTTGTAGAGGTTATTTTGGTTTATTAATATTATTTAAATTCAACATTTAAAAGAGTCACTTCAAAGACAAAAGAAAGTAAGATCATGAAAAAATGAACTGACCCTAGCTATATTTTTATTGAAGGAGATGTTAGTGAAATACATAAAAAAACTTTCAGAATAATTGAACACACGAAAAGTTGTATTTACGTGCAATTAAGACTAACTTCAAATGTTTGTTTATGTATACAGGTAGTTTGGACACTCAGCAAACACTATATATATATATATATATACCAACACTTTGTCTACTATCCAAGACACTTCACTGATACTTTCCGGACATCCCTACGAAGTATTACATATATAATATAAATTCATCTAGAGTAGCCATATTTTAAATCATGCTATTAAGGTTCGTGCAAGTAGGAAAACAAATACAAGAAATGTAAATGTGAAGGGAAAGAGTATTTGGACTTACACGGTGCAAAGCTTTGTATTCATCCACAGCAAACCCCGCGATATCTAACACATGTAGTAGTTGTATCGAATGCTTCCTCTCGCCTGTTTCAGCAATCCAAATCTCTGTAGTGGAAAGCGTTAAGCTTTTACGTTTACAAAAAGTAGCTTTCACATTTATATATAGTGTAGAAGACAACTGTCGTACACTTCAATTATTTTAAGTGCAGAAAATGAGTGGTGGAAATGGAACGAAGACTAAGACAATTCATTGTAGGCTGTGTGTATGGACTCTTTTATAATCGGGTAAATACAGTGACCTCTCTGATATTTGATCTAATTACACCCGACATTAAATTATTGAATTTTGTTACAATGACATTTTCTGTAGTTTGCTCGGTTAGACAAAGATTCCGTACCATCCAAAATTCTGTTAGTTTTGTCAAAAAATTTAGGGTAATTTACACTGACCTTCTCTGAGGTTTGGTATAAATTACACTGACCTCCCCTGAGGTTTGGCCTAATTAATATTTAATATAATATTTTAATTTTTATAATATAAATATTAAATATTTATTATATATAATATTTTAATAATATGATATATAATATTATATAATTAAAATATTTATATGTATATATATAATTAAGATGGGCAAAAGTATATTTTAATTATATAATATTATATATATAAAAATATTTTAATTTTTATATGAATATAATATTAAGGGTAGAATAGACATTTCATCCATCTTAGGTTTAAATAATATATGTTCACAAGGTTGGACTCTTTTTAAAAAAAAAAAACAAATCGTATAAAATAGAAAGATCATTATACCCTATCTTTTATTCCTTGCTTTCTTTTTCATGCCAATCCCTCTCCAAAACTCTCTTCTCCTCTCTCTAATACTCTCTTACCAACTCAAATCCTTCATGATCGAAATCTATAAAGGCCAACAAGATGAAGATGAAGAGAGAGACTTTTTAAATTGTTAATGAGGGTATTTTTGCTCATTGCATTTTGTTAGAATGAGGGTATTTAGGTAATTTCAGAAGAATTTTTAAAAGGATAACAATGTCTTTACATATGCTTCAAGAACAAAACGGATATTTTGAAAATCTAAATTGTCAAGAAAAATCTGATTCAAAAATGCCTTTACCTCTATATTTTTTATATTAACATTATATAATATTATATAATGTTAATAATTACATCTTAATATTATATATAATAAATATTTAATATTTATATTATTAAAATTAAAATATTATATTAAATATTAAATATTAATTAGGCCAAATTTTAGGGGAAGTCAGTGTAGTTTACACCAAACCTCAGGGGAGGTCAGTGTAAATTACAGTAATTTTTTTGACAAAACTAACAGAATTTTGGACGGAGGGGAGTCTTTGTCTAACGGAGCAAACCTCAGAGGAAGTTATTATAACAAAATCCACTAGTTTGATGCTGAGTGTAATTAGGTCAAATCTCAGGGGAGGTCAGTGTATTTTATCCTTTATAATTCAATTGGGAGACTCAAATCAACGATTTAAGCTAATATTACTCTTTATAATTGTAAATATTTTAGTCTTTTGTTATGAGCATCACTATATTATTATTTTAATATATTTTTTATAAATAATTTTATAAAAAAAATATTATTTTTAATTATTTTTGCTTCTAATATATTTATTGACAAATAAAAAGGCATTGCATATTTTTTTCTCACAAATAAAGAAATAAAATAAAAAGATAATATATATTTCTCGCACAAATATAGAAATAAAATAAAAATACATTATATATTTTCTCAAATAAAAAAAATAAAAAAAATTACATATCACCATTCTCTTGATCTAATTTTATTGTTTTAAATATTTTCTTCTCACAAAATAATTATATGTTACATTATTAATTAATTTTATAATTTGATATATATAATAATATTTAAAACAATTGATTTCAATACAATTCTAATTAAAATAGAATTTGAATGGAGAAAGAGACACAAACAAAGAAAGAGGAAAAGCTGAGAGAGGAGAGAAATTAAATAAACAAAAAAAAAATAGATAGATGCCCGCATCTACTCTCTACATGAGTCCTATATGTAGAGAGTCTACAAACAAAAAACACATAGGACCTACATTCGAGAAAGCCTCAAACCATTTCAAAATAATTTTTACATGGAGCCCTACAACGGATATCCTAAGTTCACACACTAATTTCTGTACTATTGAATTATTTGAGTGCACAAAGTAAGTGGTGGAAGGGGCAAAAATCCTCTACTGCACCATATTTCCCGCAAAGCCCCCGGTTAGCATAAATTCAATGATTTGTATATATGGAAAATATGAATACATATTGGGTTGCATACAATCCAATTCAATAGAATCGAATTGAATCAAATCGTAAAGAAAATAATAGGTTTAATTCCATTCTATTCCACAGTTTCATTATTATATTATTATAAATTATATAATATATATTATATAAAGTATAAATGATTCTCACAGTAAAATTATTAATACATTACATTATTAGTTACAGATTTACACTTACAAGTTTACAACTCACTTGTTTATATTAATTTTTATATATATATATATATATATATATATATATATATATATAGCTAGGTTATGTCCGGTTCTGAGGGACATGTAATCAAAATTAAATAATTAATTTATAGTTCTAATATTTTGAAACTGCAATCGAATCGAATCGTAAAAAAATTGGATTGAACTGTCCGGTTCAGTCCGATTCAGTTAAATTTTTTGATTTGGATGAATTTTTGTACACTCCTAATATATATATATGCATAATATAGGATTTTAGAATTTTCATATATAGTATATAAGTATACGTTGGAACTATCGAGACCATTGGTTCTCTCAATCAAAACTTGATATACACAAAATTTAAAATAAAATTGACATAAATTTAATCTAATTACTTAGGGCATTCTTTAATCGGTCCGAAATTATTTGTCATGGGAGTAAAAGATAATTTCTCGTGAAAGAGATAGTCCAAGCAGAGGACACGTTTCTGCACAATTGAATTATTTGAGTGCAGGTGGCGGAAGAGGAAGGATTTTATTTGCCCGGAAAAGTCCAGCCAAACACAGACAAACGAAAACATGGTGATAAAAATTTCACAAAGTTAATTCCAAAGGAGATAGTTGATCACTACAGCCCACCTACTTGATTTGATACTTCTTGTTTTTGGCAGCTAGACCATCCTTTCCAATCAACAACATGGTGCAAAAGAACAGCCCACCTGCTTGATTTGATACCTTTTGATTTTTTGGCAGCTCCTTTCCAATCAACAACATGCTACTTCATATTTATTATGACGTAGACTTCTGCATTGCAATTAAATCTATCACCATGCATGCATGAACCCATAAAAGCAGCGAAGCAGTATTGTTGCTTCAATTTAATTATTTTTATTAATTATATATATATATATATATATATATTTTTGGGTGTACACTAGTTTTTCTAAGATACGGTTGCGATGCAATAATAGATTGATTGCATTGTAGAGACAACTTTTGTGATGGAATTAGCATATATATATATATATACACACACACACGGTTGGATTGTAGTTTTTTAATATTATTTCATTATATTTAATTCTAATTATAAGTTTTGGTGATAAAAAGAAAGACCTAGCTATTTTAATTATAGAGGAGTTATTCCTCTGTTTTTATTCTTTTAAAAGGGTTGACATCCATTCCGAGGATAGAATCGGCTCAATATAATTTGGAGCCAAGGCGAAAAATCTAAAAGTGACATTTTAATATTTAATATGTTAGTACCAAATAATAGTTAATAACTTTTGTATTCGAGTTTTTGTGTATCATTTTCAATATAATATGACGAGTCCATTTAATTTTTTTGTCACATAGGTAGGACAACTTTAACTTAGAAAATTTTCTTTATGTTTCATCTTTTATAGATATTGTCAACAATATTTTGTAAGCAATGCATGCATTTGAAAAAAAAAAATTAAATTTTTTTATGTAATTTAGCATTTTAATTGGAGTGTTTGTTTTTATTTGTAATTTTTTTAAAAAAAAACTTTTTAATTATAACAATAAATCTAATATCCTTCTTACGGTAAATATGTTATTATAAAAAATTTAATATTGTTATTACGTAGGTTCTAGGTACTGAGATTAATAACATATACAGATATATGAAAAATTAAAGGAAATATGATATAAAACTTTGACTGTCTTCTATAAATTCAATTTATTGTATTTTAAGTTTTTTTTTTTTGTGTGTGAGAAAATTTAGTATTAACTATGTGATGATATTTTTTTTGCATTTTTTTTTGTGTCAAAAAATATTTATTTTGAATGAGAGCTCATGACAAAAGCCATGAGAGCTCCCTCGCAGTAGCATTACTCATATATATATATATATATATCACTATTGGATTGTAGGTTTTCAACATTATTTCATGAGACTTTAGATAATTATATATATTTCTTGTGATATGAAAGAAGATTTAGATATTTTAATTGCAGAGAAGTCGTCCCTGTTTTTATTATTTTAAAAGGGTTAATGTAATCCTCCTTAGTCTAGGGTTGGCTCAATATAATTCAGGTCTAAAACAAAAAATCTAAAAGTGACATTCTAATATTTAATATATTACTATCAAATAATAGTTAATAATTTTTATTTAAAAATTATCTTTTTTTAGATATAAAGTTACTAATTAAATTTTTGTATTTGAATTTTTGCTATTGTATCATTTTAAATAGATAATATAACCATTCCATTTAATATTTGTTGTGTCATAGATAATACGTCATTTTAAAATGTATTGTCGATAATATATAGCACTTGTCAGAGTTTGTAGTTGTTTTGCATGCTTTATCCAAATCTCTGTACTAGAAAGCACTAAGCTTTTGCCTTTATAAGAAGCTGAAGACACGTTTTAGTACACTTTTTAATTATTTTGAGTGACAGAAAATGAGTGACGGGGACTGTTTAATTATTTTGAGTGACAGAAAATAAGTGGCTGAAATATTGAAAGAGTGAGTCACTCCAACTCACGACTTATCCAACTTTCGGACATAAAATATGGATATGAGACGATATAATATGAATGCATGACACGAATTATGTTGTAAGTGTTATATATTATCTCTCTGTATAATTATATTAACTTTAATCGAGAGATCACGTTCCAATTCGAAAAGTTCGTCTACAATATTAAATGTATTCGGGTAAATTTAAATTGTTCATGTACAATGCGTAAGATTTATACTGATTTGTAATATAAATCTTTGGCCAAATTTGTTATTTATTATTCTGCACTCCCTTGCATTTGCAATTAAATATATCACATGCATGTATCAATAAAAGCAGTGGAATAAATTTGGAAAGGGAATGAGAAGTCCGAAAATTTTATATAAGTTTTCTTTTTGGTGGTGTACACCAGGTTTTCTAGAATCCGATTATAATTACAATGCAATAATTAAGACTAGATGGATTGTATTGTATGGACCAACTTTTGTGATAGAATTAATAATATTTTATTTTTATCTCGGTTGGATTGTGGTTTTAAACCTTACTTCATGAGATATAATTCTAATAATTGATGTCTAAGGTTTTCACTTACATATTTTAATTGTAAAGTAACCATTCCCTATTTTTATTCTTTTAAAAGAGTTAACGTAACCTTTCTCACAAAAAATCCTAAGAAGCACAATAAGGAATACGGATACAACACAATACCAATACCAACACGGCGATACCAAAAATTCTAAAAAAACAAGACACAGACACAACGTGAATACGACTATAAATTAATAATATAATATATTATTTATTTAACAAAATAAAGACTACATTATAGAAATACTTCAATTCATAATCAAGCGAATAAGAACCAAACGAACTTATAAACAAAAATAAACAAATAAATTAAACTAGATTAAAGAACCAGACTTTTTAGTCCTCTAAATATATTTAGCTTAGATTTTTAATCCTAACTTGCATATAATTTTCTTTCGAAATACACGAATATACATCACTATTACGATGTGTCCGATGAGTATATGACACCCTTGATAAAGTATCCGTGCTTTCTAGTAAAAAAAAACACTTGCCTTATCTATATATATATATATATATATAAACACATATCAAAAATGAAATAACACCATAACCAGATTTTCCGGAAGAATACCCAAGTGAAATGTACACAAAGTGGCCTTGAATTTGTTCAAATGACAGATGGAGGTTAGCGTGAAAAGAGAAATATATACAAAAACAGTGAATAGGTGTTGAAGGAACAATGAAGAACTTCCTTGATATGAACGGTCTCTATTCCTCCACTGAGATTTTCTTTTAGACTAAATTGCTAACAGGAAACTAGAAAATACCCTCACTTATAGGCAGTGCCACCTAACATTTGTGTTTTCTTTATTCCTTACCTCCTTTTAAGTATTAAGGTCTACGTCAACAAGACTTAGGAGTAAAAAAAGTCTTCTTTAACAACTGGAAGATACCTTGTGCCTAATGGGACAACTAGAGGGAGGGTCTATGAGAGAGTGAATTTTCTTTGTCATATCCCACTTGGAAGAGCAATAACTAGAGACTTATGAGAGATCCCTAATGAAATTACTCAAGAAAATGTTTCAAAATTTTAAACCAAAACCTCAAAAAATAAAAAAGGAAAAAAAATGGATTTTACATGTAAACCAATTTGACAAGTGATTTATGTTTTGTTTGGTAAGAATGAAGAAAATTGGATGAAAGGGAGAGAATGATGGATGAATGAGACATCTTATGAAAGAGATTGTGTTATTTCTTCTTTTTGTTTGATTTTGATAAGAGAGAATAAAAGGATGGATAAAATATCCCTAAAAGAAAAGTTTGTTTATCAGGAGAGAAGGAAAGAAAGAATTTTAATTTATTTTTATCATTATATCCATCACTATTTATAGTACTTCTTTTACCATTAAAATTATAAGGATAATTTTGTAATTTAAAATATTTTTAATAGTTTTGTCTTTCTTCTTTTTTCTCTTCGATCCAAATTTGAATGGATAAAAATTTGTGAAAGGTGATGGATGTGCTCATCTACCCTCTTTTCTCCTCTCTGCTTGTCTCTTCTTTATCAAATGATCTTCCCTCCACTCATCTTCTTTCCTTTTTTCCAAACAAAGCATTACAATAAAAAATATTTAACTTAAAAAAAAAAAGAATAGCTTATAGTATCTAATGGAATTTCTTCTCATTAGCAATTATTGAATATGCTACTAGATCCACCATTTACTAAATTAAATGTATATAAAATACATTTCAGATCTGAGCTGTTTTTTTCATTAAACAATGACTTATTAGCTTGAAGTCTCTCGACTACATCCAAAAAATATTTAACTTCAAAAAAGAAAGAATAGCTTATTGCATCTAATGGAATTTCTTCTCATTAGCAATAAAATATACTACAATATCCACCATTCACTAAATTAAATGTATATAAAATACATTTCAGATCTGACTTGTATTATTTTTCATTAAACAATGACTTATCACCTTGAAGTCTTTCGACTACATCCAAAAATTTTCTGTTATTGGAGTCTAATCCCATCTTCTTTTGAGGCATGTGGGCTTTATTTCTTCACTTATTTGACCTCGACTTGATTTAAAGCCTCCTAAATAGAGAATTGGGATGAATTTTACTTGTTGAATGGCTCATGCTATGAGGGGACCACCAATTTCCTTTTTTCCTTTTGTCCCCCCCCCCCCCCCCCCCCCCCAAGTTTGTCATTCCCCTTTCCATGTTTTGTGCCATGTTTCTCGGGTACTTTGCTACTAACCCAATTCGTCAACTCGATCAGATCCGATCCGTTCAATCACGGATCGGATCAGATTGACGGATTGACACGGATCGGATCGGATTGGATTTTCGTCAATCCATAATCCGCGGATCGGATTAGGATTATGCATAATCCGATCTATGGTCACCCCTAATATATAGGCATGTTTCGTATAACAGTAAGAGATAGAGGTGAAAGGAGTTTGAGGGAAAATTTCATTATAGAGTATTGGAAAATGTCATTATAGAGTATTGTTATTCTATTGGTTGTATTTAGGTGTAGGAAAATGCTACATGTCTCGAATAAATATTTGTGGTATGTGATATGGTGATTAGTTAATCTAAAAATATACATCAACATATATATTAGACCACCGAAACTCGTGTATGAAGGGAATGTCACCAATACTAACTCACCATTTAATTTTATTTCCTAAAATAATACGCTATACTACCTGACACATAGATTCGAGATATATTTTCAGATATTTATTCGAAACGTGTAGCATTGTTCGGTTCAACCAGTTATGATAGAATCAATAGAGTGGATTGTTATGTAATTTCTTAGCTCTTTCTTATACAAGTGTTAGAACAAGACAATTGATGTTAAGTAAATTTTAATCAAAATAAATAAATTTATATGATTTTTTGCACTATTTTCCTTTGAATAAAAAAATTGCCTTGTTAAATTAATGATTATCAAATATGAAGGATTCTATGATGATTGTCAATTTATGCCATTAAAGTTACATACCAATTTTTTGACTAAGAAATCGGGATTTTCTAACTTTAAGATTTGAAATATAAGCACAACTTTTGATTTATAGGTCTTCACAACTTGGTTTTTACATATTTATCACTCTCTATTATCGTATCTCTGTACTGAGGACCCGAGATCCATTTCAAGACAGTTGTTATGAACTCTTACTTAAATTATTATATTTTGAGTATAAAAAATTGCACATGGATTAAATCATTAAACAATTCATATTAAGAGGTCCTATGATAAAAGAGTTTTGACGAAAACCTCAAAATAATAAACGCGAGCTACTTATATGAAACTTTGGTTTGATCAAATTTGACCAAAAGAAATATAATATAGCTCCCTTCGTGCTACACAAGTGATTTTTAAAATACATTTACACAAGCAAGAGACGTCTCCTTTATAAGTATCAACAACTTCTTCTCAAGCATTACTTTACAGAAGGGAGAGATCATGATTAAGAGAGTCTTGTATGTAATACCTACTCACACTATGGATTGTTTCAAACTACCACAAATTATATGTAATTTGATTCATAAACATATATGGTCGGTTTGGCATGCGTTTTATTTCTACTGTTTTGTTTCTGCCTAAAACCCAAAAAGTGTTTTGTAACGAGTGTGTTTTAAATAAAATCAAAAATACGTTTGGTAAAACACAAGACGTTTAGTTCTTGCTACAGTTGTTAAAACACAATAAAAAGACCAAAATGGTGTTTTTAATTTCGGCCCAAAATTTTGAAACATTTTGACACTATTCAAATATAACGAACAGTACCAAACATGCTTTGTTTTTACAATACCGAAACAAAACAGAAAAACATAAACAAAACGTATGTCAAACAGGTCTATAGCTTCCTTTTGGTGAGCAGCAGATTTTTGTTGTGGAGAGTTGGAAGATAATTTTACAGATCTCTCTTAGTTATTCAAGTACCAGTGACACAAGAATGTGGTTATCTTCTTCAAATGGGAAATTCACTGTAAAGTTTGCATATCAAATTGCATATATTATTCATTGAAAAAGGCAGGTGTTGAGCTACTATAAGAGTCTTAAGAAGGAAGGTACTGATCATAGGGACAGTGAGGGTAAGGAAATTTGATTAATTGGGTATCAAGATATAATAGAATTCTCATGCTTGAAGTATGACCTGTAGACAATATTTAGCTGAATTTCTTAATATCACCACGTTACTTTTTGTTATATTAGGGATCATTTTTACAATCTAAACAAGTAAAAGATCTTAGTGAACAAGTTTTTGACCATGCTATAATCATGGAAAACATTTGTTATTGGATTAATTTCAATTAATGTGAGGTCTTGGGAGGCAGATCCAAACTGAGAATGTACATGCCTTAGTCCTACCAACATCACACTTGACAATCTAATCTTATAACAAATGGGCAAAGCAATGGCCCCTAAAAAAATAGTTAAAAAAATACTAGACATCATATTATAATTATTATTCGGGAGTGGGCTAGGGGTGCCATGGCGTCCCCAAAATTTTTTGAAATTGCTATTATAGGCTCATTTTTGTAGTTTGTATTGGTGGATTTGAAAGAAAATTACAATGCCCCCCCAATTTTTTTTTTTAAAAGTTTTTGTTTATAGGTCTCTTAATAGTAATTAGTAATGTTGAGTTTAAAAAACTTGTGATCTCTCAAAAATTCATTCACACCTTTTTATTCTTATTTTATTTTTTTTGGCATTTTCATATTAGTTCCTTTTTATTCCAATTGTTTTTGGTTATAAGTTACTCATTATTTACATTATATTAAAAATAGGTAAAAGTTATGATGAGTTTGCTGCCATTAAATTTGCACACTCTAACCATTGAACTACATGGTTATAAATGTTAACTTATCAATCGAAGTATAAGGATGCATGGATGAAAATGGGAAATTTTTTATAACAAACATATTGCAATATGAATTCAGATATAACAAACATATTGTAATATTTTTAGTTTTTTTATATGTGTCCGATGTTTATGCTAACAAATAGGTTTACAGAGAAAGGTTCATGCAAACAGAGAAAGAAAGACAAGAAATGTAAATATGAACAGAAAGAATATTAAACTTACAAGACGCAAAACTCTGGTATGCTTATCGAGCTTGCATTAGCATATGGTTTTGAATAAGCTTTTCTCTTAGTTGAATGTATTAAGCCAACGGTGAAAAAATATTGAACCAAATTAACCAAATGAGAAACCAAAAGAAAAAATATTTTCAATTAACCCAAATAGAAAATTTGTAATATCCCCAAAATTTTAAAATATTTTGAAGGTTAGATGAGTAATTTTGGGTATATTTATTTATAATATAACTATATATATTTATACTTGGATTACAAGATTAGCGGTTTAAATTTAAATAGGATCCTAATCCTATTGGGATTAAAATATTTAAATAGTCTATATATAAATTATATGGTTAAGGTTTTATATCATTTATGTATAATATAACCTGGAATTTATAGAAGTCGGGAAGAGAGATGGCGACGACGAAGAGAATTGCTTGAAAAGAAGGAAAATTGAATTGAAGAATTAAAATAGGCAAGTTGATCTTGCATTATATTTTTGTATATGTTTGTAACTTGCCTATTAATAATATATAAAATTATTTTGGATGTTCTAATAGATTGAATGAAATTATAAATAACTTCTAAAAGCTGAACAGAAAATCCCACTAAATTGAAATAACTGATAAATAAATAATTATATGTCTAGTAATACAATTTGGAAGTCCCATAACCCAATGACCCCTTAACCAAAATAAACAAAAGTTTAAGACTCTAATTAAACCAATAACCAAAATCTTCAAACGAGTTCATAGTTTGACTCCTGAATAATAAGATAGGTTCTTACCCTCTGACCAATGAGAGTAGATGCCTGCCACAACCAACCCTAGTACTATATCCTCGCTGGGGAACCTGCCTGGGACCTGAAATATCAACAAAATGAATTAAACCCACGAGCAAATTCTATCTACTACATCCCAATCAGAGAACCATTATACATATCCTTAGTGTGAGGGACACAAGAGATAAATATAGGTGTAAACATTCAGGTCATTTCTTATTCAGTTCATATTTTAAAAATAAAAATTCTTTTATGCATTATCCCAACAGACCCTTATCATTCAACAATGAACACATTCCTTAAGTTCAAAAATAAAGAAACATATGTATGCATTTTATTAAATCTAGGCAATATGCCAAATATAATGTATAGATACCTTATTAGGTATGGGTGATCATGATACACCTGGCAATCCTAACATGCCAAATATAATGTATAGATACCTTATTAGGTATGAGAGATCCTGACACGCCTGGCAATCCTAACATGCCAAATATAATGTACAGATACCTTATTAGGTATGGGCGATCCTGACACACCTGACAATCTTTACATGCCTCCTTCCCAATATGAAACATAAAATAAAAATAAGGTGTATCATGATTTTAATTTGCACCAACAAAGTGATTTAAGTTATCCGATATGCATTCATCATCATAAGACAACTAGTTCACAAATAAACTAAAATCAAGTATTGAATGGACATTTATAACTTTAAAAAAAAAATACATTCAAGTAAATCAAATAACACAATTATTCACTTTAGAAGCAAATACTCAATCAAACCTCCAATTTATCTAAACCTTCAAGAGAGTCAAAACCTAACTCAAATTTAAGTTTTCGGGCCTATTCTACTTCTAAGAACCCTATTTAAGCATTCTGGAATTTTCTAAAATTTTTGAAAATTTTAAAAAAATATTTTCTAATGAAAGACAAATAAAGCATAGATAGCGACATACTTATACCACCGATACAACCTTAAGGGAAGCTCCTTTCCTCTTGAAATTTAAAATCCAAGTGTATTTTAACCCTATAAAGTTACCTGAAATTTTTTAGAATTTTCTAAAATTTTAAAATATTTTTTAAAAATAAAAGAAAGTGAAAACCCAACTTTTAGACATTTTAAAAATCAAATGAACTCCAAGGGGATCTCATTTCAACATGAAAATTTAAACCCAAGTTCATTAAATATCCAAGAAGTTACAATACAAATTTTGGAATTTTTGGAAGCATAAAAGTATTTTTAAAAAATGATTTCTCAAATTTTCAAGTTTCTCCAAAAATTTCAAAAATACAAAAAAAATATCAAAACAATTCAGAATGGGCCCATATTGGACCCAGAAATGGGCCCCCGCGAGTGGGGGTCACGCGCTTGCTTGGGGTCATCTTCCCCAACGCGCATGGCAGTGTGCTGGGGATTTTTTCAGTGCGTTTTTTTGGCTACTTCTGACCTCTTCACCCCGATTTTTGTACCAATGTTCTCCCCATGATCCCCTCTACCCTTTGGTGCAAAAAGCCCTATAAAAAATGGCCCGAATCAAAAACTCCAAATTCACAAGTTCTAGAATTCTTCACAAAATTCAAAAAATTTAAACCCAAATTTCTCACGATCTGTTTTTCTAAAGATCAAGGGTCGTTTACTGGACATTAACAACTCAAAAGGCTTACAAATTAACACCTCTTTCCATCCCAAATTCATGCATGAATGAATTTCTATCCATTAAACACATACATTAAATATATATATATATGCATATATTCATACATATATAAATCTATATTCCTATATACAATTAGCATAATTTTTCTCACGAAATTTATCAACAGCAACAGAAAGAAAGAAAAAAAAACATACAATTATATACAAATTTTCAATATAAACATAATCCTCAAATCTAGACTATGCATATGGATTCAAAGGGGAAGAGAAGAATCAAACTTGCCTCTTTGACGATTCAACAACTCGTTCACTCGATCATTCCTTCACTTTCTCTCTTTCATTTACTCTCTTGGTTTTTGTACGTAAAGCAAACGACAGAAACCCTAGTCTCTTAGTTTTTTTTCTTTTTTTTGTCTTAATTATTATTATTTTATTATTATTTTTCTAAAAACTAATAAATTAAAAAATAATAATAATAATATAACCATAACCCTGACCCATCAACTTAAGCATATCCCTAGCACAACCATTCCAGCCCAGATTTCTCCCTAACCTAAGCCAAAGCATTTAAAAGATTTAAATCAAACAATACATGATCAACAAACAATTCACATAAAATGATAAAAATATAAACAGAAAAATTCACATGAAATAATTGAAATTTATAAAACATAAACAATCCACATAAAATGATAACAATCAAATTTATCAATTCACATGAAATGATAAAATGCATATAAAGGAAAAGCAACTCACATAAAATGATAAAATATAGAGACAAGACATTTCACATAAATTAATAAAAAATAATAATAATATAAAGAAATTTAAATTCTTTAAAATAATAGACGTCTAAATTTCTGGGGTATTACATTGAACCAATTGATAAAGTAAAATTTAAGATTACAATTGTATAGCTAATTGCAACATTGATCCTATTATGCCCAGTAATATTACATATGACTTGGATTAGTAGTTTAGAATGAAAGAATTAGAGCTAGTCAGTAATTTGATTACTCACAGTGTGCACTGCACCTAGGAGTTACGAGTTAGTTTGCACGATTATAAAGTCGGTCAAGGATAAAGGCATAGACGAATATACTTGTTAGTGATTGTTTGCCTATGATTATGTGAATAGATGTATATATATACATTCTTTGGTTATATGTACTTGTATGTGTAATATGCTTTGTATGTGTGCATATATTGGTATATATATGTATATATAGAGAGAGAGATTTAGAGCTGAAATTGAAATTGAGTCACAATTTTGTTAGATTGACTATTTGTTTAGGTGTACCTATATATATATATATATATATATATATATATATATATATAGGTACATATATATATATATATATATATAGACACCTTAAACATGTGAGCATATAGAATTTTATATATAAATGGTACATATACTTGTCTATATTTGTATAAGTTTGGAGTACATAGATGTATAGTAATGGCCAAAAGTTTGGGTGTGGGGTCCAAGAATTTCTCTTATTATTGTCATGGATTACCTTAAATTAAGAACTACAAAGGTAATCTAATTTTTGTTTTTGATTCTAAGATTCATGGAGTAATTTATATATGTTTATTGATTAATTATGAGCATTGTTTGATTGATTGATTTCATATATATACAAAAGTATGGATATTAGTTTACTGTTGTCCATATAGGTGTACACTTGTATATATATTTATCCACATATATATGTGTGTAATCTTTGTGTTTATATGCATATTTATGTTAAATTATGTGTTTATATACATTTTTATGTGAAACTATCTTGTGTGTGTGTATATATATATATGAGTGTATAGATGTGTGTGAATTGAGTACTAAGGTTGTGAGATGGAACATTGATACAGGAACGGAGCCATGGACTCATGAATCTAGTAATGGGTAGGACACAAAATCTAAGATTTGATCTCCATGTCTTCAATTTAAATTCTGAATTGCTGACGTGGCTGTGTAAAAAATTATTTTTCAAAGTTTTGAAGTTAAGACCTCTTGTGGAATATTTTGTGCAAAATACTATCTCTTCTTCAATTCTTCTTATATTCATTTTTGGCTATATATATCATTTTCAGTCTTTTTTTTTGTTGTTTTTCGTCTCATTTGAAAATCAACCTCTATAAAACATAAAATGCAAAGATAAGAACATTTAAATAAAGTAAAAGGGTAATTAAAAACTAATTTTAGAATATAAAATAGCAAGTTTTGTGCATTTATTAATTGTGCTAGAAAGAATATCCTGTAATGAAGAAACAGTGTGAGAAAAGTGAGCTAAGTATGAGATGAGAAAGAGAGAAAACAAAAGTGACTAAGAGAAGGAGGGGGCAAGCCTTGACCATCTGTCCCCACACCATGCACTACAAGAAATCAGGGTTTTAGTGAAGGTCAAATCCGTCACTAAAAGTCAAAAAACCGTCGCTAATGCTCAAATCGGACCGTCACTAAAAGTGGCGTCGCAAAAGGGCATTAGTGACGGTCCAGTTTGACCGTCACTAATAATTGGACTATTAGCGACGGTTTTCACCGTCACTAATAACGAGGACTATTAGCGACGGTTTTGACCGTCACTAATAACGGGGACTATTAGTGACGGTTTTGACCGTCACTAATAACTGGACTATTAGCGACGGTTATGACCGTCGCTAATATATGGACTATTAGTGACGGTCAAGAACTGTCACTAATTCGCTGATGTATTAGCGACGGATTTCACCGTCACTAATAACTGGATTATTAGTGACGGTCAGGAACTGTCACTAATTTATTGGTGTTTTAGTGACGGATTTGACCGTCACTAATAACTGGACTATTAGTGACAGTTTTTGACTGTCACTAATATGCATACGTATTAGGGACAATTAGCCCTGTCCCGAATACTATAAATAATTTTTTTAAATTAATATATTTTGCTTAATTTTTATTTTTATAATTTGCTTAATTTGTTAATTTACATTTCTTAAATAAATATTATATATATGACAATATTAAATAAATATTGCATAAATTACATAACAATACCTAATTAGGACTTTTATAAAAAAAACCAATAAGTTAATACAAGCTAGTTCAACATCCAAGATAACAAAATAAAACATAAATCAAACAAATTTGTCTTGAAATAAAACAAGCATGATCTAAGATAGAACCTACAAAAGCAAATCCAGATTTAAGGTGGTGTTGGTGCTGAATGGGGTGTTGGTGTTGGGGCTGACTCTGATGGTGTTGGTGTTGGTGTTGATTGGGGCTGCTAAAAAACTGGAACCATGGTGGTGGATGCTGATACTGCCACCATGGTGGTGGCTGGGGATAGCTTGGTGGTGCAGGTGGTGCATGCTGCTGTTCGGAATCTGATATTTGCTAATAATGGTGGAACCATGGTGGAGGTTGTTGTTGTTGCACAAGCATCATCGCCTGCACTTTGGTAATTTTTTGCAACTATTCTCGCACGTTTGCTAATTCCTCTGCCATTTTTTCATTTTTTTCCTCTGCTATTTCTGCCCTCCTTCTAGAGGACTCTTCAAAAGATGAGGATACACGTTGACGATTCGAAACAATGTACCTATTCTCAAGGCCACGAGGATATCCCTTCCTAACACCTCCTAGTTGCTCCGACAGTATCTCGACATTATTTGGACTGCTGGTACCATCAGATTCAAGAGAAACTTGTAAGGACTTTTCTATCATATCATCCTGCATTAAAATAACATATTTTAAGTCTAGATAAAATTAAAAATATATATAAAAAATGAAAGACCAATAAATAAAACAAGAATTAGTAACATTAATGATTAAAACAGTGTCATAATTAACTTACATAATTCCTTTTAGCTTTCTCGTTTACCCAGCCAGAATTTTCTTTAAAGTGTGTGTCCTTAATTACCCCTTAATCTCATCCAACAAATTTTTTTTTTCCCCCTAGAAGGCAGTATTTTTTGCTAGAAAGCTGCAAAATTACCCCTTAATCTCATCCAACACTTTTTTTTCTTTGAATGCTAGAAACAAAAAGTTAAATCATCATAACCATTAACATAAGGAAACCTATAAACAAAATGAAACTAACACTAAAAATAAGTTGAAATATCATCTTTCTCTAAAAATTACAAAAAAAAAAAAAAAATAGATTATGAAACCTAATCACTAAAAACTAACTTGTGAAGTGTAATCTACAAGAAAATACATATAGGTAAAAGATTCCCAATACTCCTCCATGGAATGAAGCAGAGACATATTTGGAGAGCATTGTTTCACCTATATTAATTTAGAGGCAAAATATCAAGGCATACAAAACACTATTGTCCTTAATTGGAAGACTAATACACTATTGTCACGGTTATAGTCTTATAGATTAAGTAATACTGTTGTGGTATCGACTTTGTATGCTATAGCAAAATGAGATTCCACAAGACAGCATATATGTGATGTTGTTATACACTCCTACGCGCACATATACATATATATATGTACAGACAATGGAAAAAGAAAAAAAAAAAGAGAAAAAGAAAAGAAAAATGAAAGAACACAAAAAGAAGAAAAAAACAATCAATACAATATTTATATCAAAAGAACGCCAAAGATCAACAAACTGTTGGGAAATAAATAAATAAAAAAGAGAAAAAGAATAAAAGAAGAAGCTTACTTGGAAAGACATGAACCAAAAAGTGGTCAACTCCCACATTACTGGGCTATAAGTTTTATTTCTGCATTTCTCAAACTAAAGTTGTGTATGTACCCTAATTGAGATAGCATGGAAGCTCTCTGGTTTTGCTCTGTTTTAGTTTCAACTCCCACATTATAATTTTATGGAGTAGTGAGCTAAATTAACTTTGAGTTTTTAACAAGACAGAGGGATGGTAACTTGAATTTAAAAGAGTAGGTGTTGGTATAATTAATGATAAGAATTTGAAGTGCATTATAAGATTGTAGGGGTCCACGCTATATCCCTATAACTGAAGAAATGAAGTATATGAAAGCAACCCACTCCAATCAAAACTTCCAGAGTCTATGTAGTATAGCATACATTACGTTGGTATATCTATTCTAGGTAAGTTTGCTTCCTACACGAAATTAAAATAGCCAGTGGCAATTGGGTTTTTATAATTTCAAATTCACCAAACAAGTCATGAGAACAAAGAACTAAAGTTGTAGCTAGGTTTTGCTCTATATGTTTTGTTAGTCTCTTTCTAGCTAGGAACAAATGAGAAGGAAAGCAAAAAAGAAATGAGATTAGTATAGCACATATATATATATATATGTGTGTGTGTGTGTGTGTGTGTGTGAGTGAGAGACAGAGAGAGAGAGAGAGAGATCTTGAGGGTGATATGGTGATGTTATCTTTAGAGATATGGGAGAAAACATAACATCAAGAAGATGATTACCCGAAAGAAAAGGGTATGTAGCACGGTACCATTGGGGGCTGCGTAGTCTAGCCTAGTTGCACTTGTTATGCATGAGATCAGCAAAGCAGCTCAGGATTTTTGGATAAGAAGACAAGTTTGAGGCTTCACTGGGCAAATCAAAGTCCAGTTTCATCAAGATAAAGAAAGACTGTGACAGACAATTTAGACTAATAAGAAATTAAACAAATAGCCATTGAGAGAGAGAGAGAAACAATATTGTATATTGATGCTAAGGAAAGGAAAATCTCATGATGGTAGTGTCATAATCAAACAAATAACGCAATCTCAAAAAGTTGAGAGAGAGTCTGCAACAGACAGAATTGTAGAAAAAGGGGAATGAGACTGTTACGGGTTGAATTCAAGGAAGGATTAATTCATCAATATTTCTATTACCCAAACTCCAATTTTGAGAGACAGAATGTCTGTGCTTTTTCTACTTTTTCCTCTAATTTCTACTTTGTTCCACTATTATGTGATGGTGCTTTTTGCATTTAACAAAATATATATCACACTGATAAAAAAAAAAAAAGTTGGGAGATAATATTGGTGAAAGAAATTCCGGAGTACTCTATAATTTTTCTATGAATAATTTCACAAGTGAATCTTGTATTTCCTAATTAGATAATCACAGTAATTACACTATATTGTAAATGCAAATATGATGTGTCAAAATTAATAAAGCACTAGAAAAGTGTGAAGTACAATTCTCTCATCAAGTAACTAGAGACATAAAGGTTCTCATAGACCAGAGAAAGCGAGATTAGAGAGCTTTTGGGAGGTACTCAGACTCAGATACTACTAGAAAGTTAAAAAGCACTAGAAAATGATGGAGCTTTTGATGATCTTTGAATTGAAACCCTAAACCCCAAAAATAAACAAAAATAAATAATAAATAAAAATTGAAACTGTGAGGCCACAGCACGTACAGCCCCTCCAACTCCAACCAGCTATTGAATGTACAATGTCATCGCTTTTACTTTATTTATTTATTTATTTATGTATTTAACAGACTATTGTTTTAAAAAACTATTTACAGGGATGTATTCATGTCGCAAATGAAGGTAAACCTCATGAATGAGCCATTTAGAACCTTCAACCCTGATGCTTCTCTAAATGCATACACACCACCAAAGAAGCATTGCCATTTCAAATCTATGCATTTGTTTCATTTCAACAGAAATTGAACCTAATACATAGAATAACATGATAGGGTGAGAAAAGAAGAAAGAAAGATATTACCTGGACTACCACTGACCCATTATCCTAGCTGATTAATTCGAAAGATTAGCTTCCTCTCTATCAAAATCAGAACTCTCTCTCTTTATCTGTAGACACACACACACATAATCATAGTAATTGTAATAAAAACTATAAAATCCTAATTGAAACAAAATTTTAGTTTACATCAGATCACAAGTGAGACATTTTAGTTGATCTTGATCCTTTTCATCACTAATATGGTAGTAAAAAATTGCAAGCAAATTGGAGAATAACTTGAAGAGTAGCAGAACCACACATAAAATGGAAGTAAAAATGGATGAAGTAGAAATAAAAAATAAAATAAAATAGAAGAGGGGAGAAATTACAAAAAGTCCTATTTATAAAAATATAAGACCACCAAATCCTATTAATGAGTAGCAGAACCAAAAGAGTTATATACAAAAAGATCATAGTTTAATAGAATTTTTCGCAAAATACCCTTTAGATTTTATTTAGTTTAATCTCGTTAAGCCTTCGTCAATTAAAGTATGCATGCATATCACTTCATAAGCGTATAATATGGGTTCTGAATTTGTACACAACGATTCAATTTCCTAATCACAATGGCTGAATGGCTTTCTTCTCCAAGAATCCATGAGTTTACATCTATCTCTATTTTAATGATCTAAGGACTAATGCCAACCCAACCAAAGGTCCAATGCCCCCAAATTTGATCTCAACAACTTGTAAGAACCAACGAAATGGAGAATTTGGATTAGGGTTGAACAAGGTAGTAGAGAGTGGTTGAAACCTACTTGTGTCACTTTAAAAATAAAGAGTGAAAATTTACTTTCCTCCAGAATTGTTTACGAAGATCTTGCTGGTATATTGATTATTGCATATAAATCAATAATCCACATATTTTCTGATCATAAGAGGGATCTTATCAGTGTGAACTGTGAAATGTGAACGACATTCCTAGTATTATAGATTGTGATAGGCCTTTTCTGAGGCTTCAGCATACCAGTACCAGCAGACATAGGCATGGCCATGGGAGATGCTTATGCCATGCCCTCTTCACTTGAACAAGCACAGTAACACCCCTGCTAAAAAACTCAGCTCTGTGAAGAATATGGTTATAATTTTTATTATAACCAAATTTTTCCAGTTGGTAACAACTAGTGTTATAACAGTTGCTAGGTTGATATGCCACTCTGTGTTCTAGCTATTTAAACTTGCCATATTCAAATTCAATCAACATTTAGTAAAACCAACCAACAACTAGGCAGCCTGCAATACTTTGGTAAGAGTTCATAAAAATCTGCTTCATTAATCCTTTTCATAAAGGACACGCAAGAACAACATTTATGCAAAGAACAGCCATGTAATACAGGTATAGAAGTTAAAAGTTTTGGATTTTTTAAATCTTATATTTTAGACTCAGCTGCTCACAGAAAAAAAAAAAAAAAAAAAGACATCACACTGTACCAATAAGCACAACTATTAATTTGTTACTTTCCTACCTCTTCTTCCAAAATCTTTTTCACTTTTTTGCTCTTTGACTATTATCTATGCCCAAAATGAAACTGATAGTTGCTTAAATCAGTGGCATGTTTAGCTACATCAGAATATATGAATCCCAACTGTTTCTCCCAAAAAAACACTGGAATCAATACCTCAACTGACAAGAGAAGGAAAGAAATAAATTGCTTAAAGATATAACATATCACAAAAGAGGTTTCTGATAGACTATTGATCCAATATTAATAAATATTACATTTGAATTAATGGAGTAACCAATGGTGATCTGTTTACCTAGTTGAAATAAGAGCAATTACATTGGAGGAGTTCAGTGGACATTTTAGACATTCAGTAGCCTAATGTCATTATACTGTTGTATGACTAGCAATCATACCAACTTCTCTAGCTTCTACCCATTTAATCTTGGAAAAATCTTCAAATTATTCCTCCTGTTTTTCCTTTTTCTTTAACATGAATATTGTCATTTCTTTTAATAGAAAAGGAATATGAAAAAACTATTATATATTATCAGTGCAAACGCAAAATGTAACATGCACCTATATATATATATATATATATATATATATATATATATTTATATACATGTATATAGGTGGATTACTGGATGCAGTATGTCAAATATACTCAGCAAAAGTGCAGTTTCATTTACTGCTTTCTGGCAATGATAACTTTAACAAAGATATTGGAAAATGAGGTGAAAGGACAAGAATCAAAACTGTCAAATTCATACCAACCTAAAAATGTTACCCATAGAAATTAACTAACACTTTAAACCCGTTATATATAACTTGCTTTAGCAATTCAAGTATTCAACTATATGCATTATGAGCAAGTTACTCATTGAGAATATGAATTCTGGAACATCTTACTAAGGATCTTATACAATTAAAGCATCACCTATGCTCACTTCAGGCCTTCCATGGATTTTCATCATGGTAGGAATAGATGGTCTATATACATAAGCAACTGGCAAGTGCAACGGCCAAATTAACTACAAATACCACAAGTATCGATAAGAACATTTGTAATATTAGGAAAAAGGATTTCAGAAATTGCCTCATTTAATTGTAATGTGAAACCACACAATGGCATGTATGGAGTCATACTATGAACCCATATAAGTGTCATAAATAGTGTTTGGTAACTTCTTAAGTCCACTTGATAGTACATTCTCCAAGACGTGAATGGAGCTCACCACTAAGTTGCCACATTTAGGAGCAAGATCCTTGCAGAGAAAATTGGGTTGACTAGCTTCTACCTAACTTATATGATGTCATATATCATGATATTAATCTTTTGTAATTTTTTATTCCTTTCATTTACTTGCTTGTCCTATTTATATTGCGCCATAACTAATCATCCAGAAAAAAACCCATTTCAAATATCCAAATCATGATTAAGAAAAAATAATAATAAAAGAATAGTGCAACATTACCACGAGGAGTTGCCCACGCCACCTTTATCAGACGAGACAACAATTATATCTTTAATCCCATCAATCTTGAGGCTTTGGGCAGTCACCCCCTTTCCACTCTGTGTCGCATAACCCCTGACAGTTCCTAGCTTCTTCAATAAACACAGCCAGTGAGTGAGAAAAAACACTCCATTTCTTTGTAATCATAAACTAAAAGAAAAATTATAATAAAATAAAACAATAAATTGAGGACAAAAATCACTCTCAGCATACTCTGTTTGTCACAATCATTGAACCAAACTCACTCTTTGAGATTGTGTTCTTGTGTGTGCGTTTATGTTTATGTGTGTGTGTGAGAGAGAGATACAAACAGATATATATATATAGCAGAGAGATATAGAGAGAAAGAAATTAATACCTTGTAAATTCGTTCAATTAGGGATCCATTGCTTGCCAGAAGAGCTCTACAAATGGAATGCGAGTGAGAAATTGAACCGAGAGAGGGAAGTAACTTCACAGAGAGTGAGCGATTGGGGCTTCGATAGAGAAAGAAAGGAATCTGATGGATACAAAAGAGAGAAATCTAGGGCTTCACGGTAGATGCAAGAGAGATATTGGGGTTTGAGGGTTAGGGCTATCTTCATTTACAACTTTCAGGGCTTCAAGCAGAGTCTCTCTTTAAGTTGAAATTTGCAAACCCTAAAGACATGTATTCGCATCAGGAAAGGGTAAGGCATAAGGAAAGTTGCGCTATATTTCCCGCTGAAAATTTTGGTGACCAAAACTTCTAAGGATTTAGTGACGGTTTTTAATGTACCATCCTTAAAGGGTGTGCTATAGTGACGGTAAAGTGTTACTGTCCCTAAAAAAATAGGACTTTTTAGTGACGGTTTTTGCCTGTCCTTAAAAGATATAGAGTTATTAGTGACGGTTTTTTGAACTGTCACTAAGGACTGTTATTAGTGACGGTTTTTTAGATTATTAGTGACGGTTTTTTGGACTGTCACTAAAGGACTGTTATTAGTGACGGTTTTTTTGGACTGTCACTAAAAGATTGTTATTAGTGACGGTTTTTTGGACTGTCACTAAAGGACTGTTCCTAAAAAGCCTAATCCTTGTAGTGATGGAGTATTTATAGACCTCTGGTGTAAGCCTTTGAGAATTTTCATCCTACATGGAATGAGCTCATCATGCCACGTGTCCCCTGCTTTACCACATTTGGTTCACAATACCTTCCGCGAACCCTAAAGTTTTGCTTCGACCTCAACAAGCCTTCCTCTCAATCATCTATTTCACACTCAACCCATCTTCCAATTTAGGATTATGATGTCATACACTCCGTTATGACACCATAATCGCCCAAGTGATATCACAGTGCGCTATTGTGCCAAAAATGACTTGAGGACCACAATGGCTTCATATAAGCTCCAACCCCTCAAGGTTAGAAGTAACATCGTGACTAGTTACTTTCTATCTTGAAAAGAAGAGTGGGTAATCTTTTACACAATCCTTACTACGAAAGTTATCATGAGCTCGAAGCCACATTGATTGGTTATTCGTCTATGATCTCTCACCGCCCTAGAGTATACCAAATTAACAATTTCAGAGTGCTTACCAAATCACACCCGTGAGAGGTGTATGCCAAAAAAAATCCCCAAACTAACCGAAACATACCTACAAGAGGAGATTGCCCCTAATCCTTCCCCTATCCTTCGTAAGTTAAAGCCACCCACGACTAATATATTTGTGAGTTAAAGCACCCATGATCACTAACTTTCATGAGTTTAAACACTTAAGACTGTTTTAAATACCTTCACGAGTTAAAGTCACCTACAATTGCTTTGTGAGTTAAAGCCACCCACAACCACAACATTAATTCGAGAGTTAAAGCATGCACAACCGCTAAAAGAAGCCGTTACAGAACTTGTGGAGGAAGATAATCACCTGCGTCCCATCATAATCGTGGAGAAGGGTCCCCCCGTGACCCCTAGGGTTTCGGGTAAAAGTATCATACAACCCATAGGGTTGCGGGAAAAGGTCATCCGTGACCCATGATGGTCGCGGGTCCATGTTGTTTTTCTTTCGTTCTCTTTAGCTACTCTTTACTTTAACCGTTCTCTTTTTTACTTCATAAATCTTACTGAATCCTCTTTTTATACCTCTTTACACTCATTGAACCCTTCTTCCCTCCCTTCCATATATCCAACTTTCTTCCTTCTTACCAAATAAAGCATACGTGTTTATGGGCAATGAGACGTGAACATGGTTACCTCATTGTATTTTGGAGCCGATACTACTGCCAATAGCAAAAAAAATCGTTAACAAAGTGATTAAGGATATAGAGATGAGAGACAAAGAGATCCCATTAAGCGTGCCAGGAATTTGTAGACGCAAATTTTGTGTCCAAAATCTAGGACCAAAAACGTGGACAAATATTACATTTTATTGATTTAATATAAATGGTACAATACTCTATGGTTGATTCTTTTGTACAATCAAGAATCTTCCTCTAATTCAATCTCCTTGATGTTCAATACAAGGGCTTCAAAGAGCTTTATCTTGAATCGATTGTGATGATTTTTTTTCAAATATTCAGGATTGAAGAAGACTTGACTAGATTTCTAATTGAGGGTCAATGATACTTGATCTCAAATGGTGGGTTGAAGATCTTCAAAGAAGAACAACACTTGTCCAGTGTGTTTGTTGCTTTTCCACTTTAGATTCTTGAAATGTTGAGTGCTTGTTATTCTTCGACTTCAGATTCTTTAAGAATTGACGGTCTTTAGACAAGAATGACACTAATGCAACATACTGCTTGTTCTTGGCATTCAAAACATTCAAGTCAGTAGAGGCTTAGCAATCTCTGTGTCTATGTGTCGTCAATGTGTATGATGGTCATGTACTTAAAGGCCAAAGGGTGGTAAGTTGAATTTGAAAAAACCCCAATAATTGTTATCATTTTCACAAATAAAAGAAATTTGTCTCTTTTTATATGAAAATAATTTTAAATTTGAATTTGAATTATCACACTTCCTTTAAAAGTGTGAACCTATAGGATTTTGACAAATGTTCATTACTGAAACCCGTCTTAATGAAATATAATTGATCAAGAACTTTTGACTTGTTAACCAGTCAAACAGTGAAAAGCTCACCTCAAAATATTAGTGTATACAAATTGGCCATATTTCAACAAGCTTCAAACTTCCAAAGTTAAGTTTTTTTTTTTGTGCTATTTGAGCTTGCATATTTATGACCGGCTTCCATTTCATGTATGGACATGTTTGCAATGGGAGAGACCGAATATTGAACAGCTTCGTCTCTCCCAAATTTGATTGTTCTTCATTTGTTTCTTTTCAAAAAAGGCTCGACTCCCATGTCAACACAAGATCGAAGACCATGACTTGAATGTCAAGGCGACAAATAACACCATAGCATGTGACTCACTTTGACGATTTTTTTTTAACCGACTTCATGCATATATTTGCATATATTGTTGAGGATATTTTAATAAAATCCACATTTATTATGATTTATTATATTTTATTACCCATTATATTAGGGTGTTAATTTTTATAAATATTTACAACTAACCATTACAATGGTAGTAGTATATATACGGTCACCTATCATTTGTTATGTGTGAGAAGAAATACCTCTATTCATTGAGTCTCCTTTTTTTTTCTTTTTTCTTTTTATATCAAATTTCATTCTCCATCTTATACATATATCTTCCACTACTTTACATGTTTATAGACAATGACATGGTGACCTAGTTTTTCTTTTGATGTGTTTAGAGGGGATACTGTATGTGAGTTCTTATATTGTATTTTGGAGCCGGTACTGTCGCCGATACTCACACATGAAAAGATCGAATTGACTTTAGGAGAGTGCCTGGAATGCCTCTCTATCTCAAAGACCAATTTTTTTTACATACTTTTATTAAATATATATTTTATTGATATATTCTTCAATTTTACTTGTTCATAATTTCTTTCAATTGTTGCATAAACTGTAAAAGTTGAGTTTAGGTTTATATGAAATGTCATGCGTTATTCATTCATATATAAATGTTATTTTGTGTTATTTATATTCATGTTGGTGGTGTAAATTTAGTCCTCACGTGTTATTTTGTTAAATGTAAATTTTATTGTATTTGTGTTCTCTATTTGTGAAATACATTTATACAAAATCCCCAGCATATATATGGTCTTCTCTTGCAAAATAAACTCTTCTGTGCATGGAATGGACTGGATGGCCAAGTTTAAGCGGTGAGTCAGCTGTACTCACTATTCCTTCCATCTTTCTTCCCTTTCTTACACGGATTTGTATGGAAAAAATGAATCTTTGATTTCTATTCTTTCTTTTTTTTTTCTTCTTTTTTTTTAAATAATTCGCTTCATTACATGCCTAGCATCCCTCTCAATCTGAAAGGCCAGTTTTCTTTACTTAAATCTAATTTAACTTTTTATTTATTTATATGATTATAATCTTATTATTTATTGTGTTCAAGTTCAGTTTACTTCTATCATTATTAAATTTTTTGGGTAAAGTCCAAACAATTCCCCCCCCCCCCCCCCCCGGCCCAACACACACACTATATACAAAATATGTAATTAGCCCCCTATTATTGTGCAATAAACCTCCTACATTTTTTTCAATTGGTGCATCTCCACCAACCCCTCTTTCAAATTCCACTCCAGATGTAAGAAACTTTCATTGTCCCACTTAATGTTTGCAGATGATCTACTACTCTTCTCACATAGAAGCATTGAATCCATCTCTGTCCTGCACAATGCTCTCAATCTCTTGTCATCACTTTTAGGCCTTACAATCAACACTCAAAAAGTTCTTTTTTCACTTCTGGGATTGATCAATCAGTCACTGCTCATATTAAAAACCTTATAGAATTTGATTGTTGTGACCTCCCATTTAGATATTTAGGAGTTCCACTCATCTCTACTAGGTTAAAGGCATCTAACTGCATTTGCCTGGTTGACAAAATAACCACTAGAGTGGGTAATTGGTCCTCAAAACTGCTTTCTTATGCTGGGACCAGCTCATACAGTTCATTCTTTACAGCATGATGATGTACTGGTGCTCTTTATTTATCCTTCCTAAAAGTGTGTTGACTGACATCAACAAGGTGTTGAGAAATTTCCTATGGAGGAACCGAGATAAAGAGTTCAGGAGCAAAGGTTGCATGGGTTGCTGTGTGCCAGCCTAAAGCAAACGGGGGATTGGGATTTCAAAGCATTGCAAAGCTTAATAAAGCTGCAATCCTCAAACACCTATGGAACATTTTTTCAAACAATAGGAGTAGCATTTGGTGCCAGTGGGTGAGAACACAATTAATTCATGAAAGATGCATTTGGAATATCAATATTCCCCATTCTGCCTCATGGAATTGGAAGAAATTGCTTCAACTTAGGCATTGCAAAATCTATGGTAAAGATGAAGGTTGGTAATGGTGATAGTACCTTCTTTTGGGAGGAAAATTGGATACAAGGAGGTCCTCTGATTCAAAAGGTTTGCCTAGATTTCATTCGCCTATCACTTATTTCTTTAGGGCATAAAGTCTCTTCCCTTACCAGCAACAATAGTTGGAATTTTCCACCTTACCTTATTGATCACATTCCTGAGCTTACACTTGTTGAGCCTCCAATTGCCAGTGCAGACTCTACATTATGGTTGCCATCACCAAATGGTATGTTCTCAATGAGGCACACCTTGGTTTAGCTTTCACAACCTTCACTCCTGGTCCATTGGGATCACCTTGTCTAGAGCACTTTCTCTGTCCCTAGATGTAAATTTACGTTGTGGCTTGCTATTCAGAATCGCCTCTCAACAACGGATAGGAATTGCACGCCCACAAGACATAACCAAAATGTGTGCCAACTTTGCTTCTTGGCACCTGAAACTCATTCACACTTGTTCTTTGCATGCCCATTTCTAAAACTAATTTGGTTGTTCATCCAATCAACGTGTCGATTCCATATTTTCCCTAATTCATGGGAACAGCTCACCTCATGGGCTTCCTTCCACTGGGCACAAAATCATCCCCAAAATGCTGCCAATAAGCTTGTCCTCTCTACCACAGTTTACAAAATATGGGCTGAACAGAATGCGAGAATTTTCAAAGGGAAAAGGAATTCGCAGTCCACGCTTCTGAAGAGCATCATTAATATAGTTAGATTCAGGCTCTGTTCAATAGCAATTAAAGACTCTGTTTGGGCCGGCTAGGAAAGTGATGTTGGATTGGAATCTTCCATCTTCATTCATCAAGCCTCCGGACAATCCCTCCGAGGTCTTGCCACCCCAAATTTACACCGGAATGTAGAAGATCGTTAGCGATTTGCTTGGAGCCTCAACGGCTCTGTTTTGACTATTGGGCTTAGCCATGTTTGGATTAATCCTTAGACTGAATATGGCTTTGATTCATGTTTTGGCATAACCTTTTGGCCTAAATGGGCCAGGGCTTTGCTGCTTGTTGTATGGCCTTTGGCCTTTCTTTGTATTTTCTTTTCTTATATACAACTTAACCTTCCGGAAAAAAAAAAAGGATAAATTATCAATTTGGAGGAAATAAATCAAAAAAATGACAAAATTACCCTTACATTATAAAAAAAGAGGCAATTTCGAGTTTTCAAAAGGGGCAATTTCGGGTTCTCAAAAAAGGAATGGCTATTTTGCAAGGAATTTATTCAATAGGGGGCATTTTGAACCAAATTTTGAAAATACAGGGATTTATATGCACATACCAAATAGTAGGGGTGTTTTTTTGCACATTTTGTATATAGCAGGGGTTTTTTGCACTTTACCCTTACTTTTTTTTTTTTTTTTCTGAAATTGAGGATATAATATTCGGTGCTATTCTGTCATTATCGGAAAAAAAAATGATATTCATTCTACTTATTGACGACATTCTTGTATTATTTGTTTTATTATTGAAATTATTTTATGTATTATATTGTATATGAATAAAATATATAAAATACCCTAACAATCTAAAGTTGATATTAATCCTATAATATAAATAAAAGTGACTGTTCTAGAATCTTGTGTAAGCTACTATAAAAAGTTTGCTAAAATTTGCTCAAGCGAAAATTCTGTTTATGGAAAATAAAATTTCATAACAAGTGTTACATCAATTTGTTTGTAAAATTTTAGACCTTTTATTCAAAGGAACAGTTTTCTTCAAAGGAAAGTAATTTAGAAAAACCTTTCAAAAAGAAAGTAGTTTAGAAAACTATTCAAGTTACATTAAATATAGAAAATTGTTTTAAAAAATATTAAAGCATGACATTAGGTACATCACATAGACCATATGTCTGACTGCTAAATAATATGTTCTGGGTGATGTTTGATGACAAATAGTTTTAGACTTGGGTATCAGGCAGAGAGGCCGAAGGGTATAGATTTGCTATTCTGGAAAACTTTCGGTACCCAAGCAACTTCCATATATATATATATATATATAAGAAAAAAAACTATTAATCATTTTGAGAGAATTCCAACCTCTTTAGTTATTTTAGCTAGAGCTGATAAAGAAACGATTATGGGTTGAGTTTCTCTGTCTAATTCTCTTAATTGTATATGCAATGGTTTATCTAGATGTATACTGTATATTTTAGATTGTGGCATTAATTTTCCAGCTTGTGCCCCCTTTAATTATGAAGAGAATTTAAATTGTATTTTGACTTAAAGTATATATCTCCATATAATTAAAGATTTTAATAATAAAAAAAAAGATCTGATGATTCAGTTGTCATTAAAAACTGTCCATACAATTTATTACAATTTTAAATTCTGTGCCTCCTCTTCATCTTCTCGTTTAACTTCATCTCAGCTAATTTTGAAGCCAATTTGAAGTTTGAAATGAAGCTGACACTTCTCTGATATCATTCCATGGTAACTTGAATTTGAAATCTCTTTAAAAGGTTCAATTATGTGTGTTCACGTAGGGTTGATTTTTGTTTCCTTTTCTGGACTGATTTAGGTTTAAAAAATTCAAACTAAAGAGGAGGGTGATACTTTTCTCCAAGTTATTACAGGTATAATTTATGTTTTTTTTTCTTCTTATTATCTCAAATTGTGTTAGGTTGTGCTTAATTATATGACAATTATATAGCATATAAGCGTCCATGGATTACAGCGTGGTCGGAGACTTCGGAAAGAGTTCATGAGAGAGATGCACGACACTTAATGAGTTAATCATCCGAGTGTTTAGCCTCCGTTTGGATTGAAGGATTTGGAAGGATAAGGAGAATAAAAAAAGTAGAGGATAAACTATGTTGTGTTTGGATAGACTTAATTAAAAGAAAAGAAAGGATAAAGAGTGATAAGAAAGGATAACTATCCCTCCTTATCCCTCATATCCCATCCTTTCAAAAATGAGAAGATTAGGAAGAAAATGATAGTGTTTAAATAATACTTTCATAATTTCGAAACTGTCCTCAACAATTATAAAGAGAAAATTATTATTCCTCTCATATCTCATAAATATGAAAGGATATGATATTAATTTAGTCGTTATCATTTATCTCTCTTATCTTATCCAAATAAAAATACTATTAATCCTTTTATTTTCTCTCTTATTTAGACAAAAATAAATAAATAAAATTTGTTACTATTCTCTTATTTTCTTTTTTTACTCTTATAACTAATATTATCATCTTCTTTCTTTCTCGCATATATGTGCAAACGAAAACGAATGGGGACTCTCATGTGAGTCATCTCATGTCACAGAGTTACTGCTGGTGAAAGATGAATGATGACATTGAGGCATACCTCAAGACTTGACTTGTCTGCCAACTTGACAAGCTGGAAAAGAGGTATACTATTCTTACTTTATGCGCTAATGTTATGCACTTCTAGGAGTCACCGATTTATCTCCTGATTATAATTGATAGCATAGATTTTTTTAATTTTAATATGGTTGTTTTTTAATGATTAATTTTGAAAGATGTGACTCATGCGATTTAAAAAGCCACATGTTTTCCTAGTTGACAATTCTGTATTAAAAAAAACAATTAAAACTCTACTTTTAAAATTTTCAAAGACACAATTCATTTCAAAAAAAGTTGCATTATTTTTAGGAACGACTTAACATAATTTGAGGTCTTAAGTAAAAATTATAAAAGTGGCATTTTAATATTTATCACACATTTGATTATCATTATGAATCAAGTTATTAATATATATTTTTTTTATTATTGTACAATATTCTAATTCTTTTAGATGACTTTGTTGATCTTTTGTAGAATTTTCACATAAATTTTTTGCTGTTTAATTTTTAGGGCTAATAAATTTATCAAGAGCTCCTTTTATGATTGAATTAGTTTATCTTTTTTTTTTTTCTTTTTAAGTTTTTCATTCATACTTTCTAGGAGACATATTATGATATTCAATAATATAAATAACAATAATTACAAACAAAATATGCAATTTTATGAAAACAAAATATAAAAAGACTACAAAAATTAAAGAACAATAGAACTTTATATTAGAAAATCCTGTCCAATGCTCCAAAAATTCTTCAATTATTTTGTAACTAGTAGCTTGAAAGTTTCCAATAAATTTATGGTTGTAATAAGTGGAGAAGAAAAATACGTTGTAATGAGAGACTATAAGAGGAGAGATGGAGATTAAAAAGTACGTGAGAGAATAAAAAAGATTAATGTTACAATGACAGAGGAGGAAAAAAGTCAAAAACGTGTGAGGTAAGGGAAAAAAAGAAATAAAAGTTAATAGGAGATGAAAAGTTTTACAATTTTTAATTTACTAAAATTATCGATTAGTCTAATGAGCATTACAACATTAAAAATTAGTATATATTTAATACAATATTTCGGCTTGTGTAATGAGAGGAGAGAGAATTTTTTTTAGGAAATTGCCAAATTGGTGGGATCTAATAATAAAAGGATTTTTTATTTTTAAAAAGTCTAATAGTAGTAAATTAATTTTTTTTTTAGGAAGTTTTATAATATAAGGGAAAAGAATATTTTTTAGGGGGCCTTCTATTAGTTGGGGCCATGTTAGGTGGAAATAGCTAGAAAAGAAAGGAAATGGAAAATTTTGAACACTTTTAAAAGTTTGGTTAGCAGAAAAAGGAAAATTTTGAGGAAAAATAACTTTCCATAATCACCTAAATTTTTCATAAAATTTTCCTACAAATAATAAAATTGTAATTTCTCATAATTTCCTTGAAAAATTTTCATGCTAACTAAATGCATGCTAGAAAGTAATTTTCTTTTCCTTCACTTTCTTTTACTTTCACTTCCACCATTAATTTCATCTAACCAAACAGACTCATAGTGATTTTCTTATATTATATTATATATATACTGTTGCTATTACAAATAAAGTCTATAAATAAACAAAATTTATTTTTATTTCATTTTAGTTGCAATTGATATATAACTAATATTAAAAATCCCCAAGTCTTTAATAGATTGTTTAAAATGGGCAATGATCTAACAAAATGTGTGGTGCTATATTAAGAAGTTCAACTAAGTATTGAGTACATGTCTTGTTTACTTTTAAGCATGAGAATTCTATTATATCTTGATAATAATAGACAGATTTATATTAATGAACATAAAATTGTAGAATATGGAATCTGGAAAAAGATCAGTAGAACACGCTTATATTTGCTTGCCACTTTGATTTGCCTCATAAGCGTTGTATCTTGAAAATGCATGAAAATTACATAAGATAAATTCAAGTACATATGAACCATGGATCCTTGCAATTGGTCTTTACTACCGCGCAAAAAACTAATCTTCAACAAATGGAATAGTTTAAACTACACTACCTTAAATCAGTACGAAAGAAGGAGACAAGCGCACAGAGATACATATATAATTGGAATGAGGGAGTTGGAGGAAAATATACGTAAATGTACTGCAGAACGAACACATAGGCCTCACTTTAAATGAATTTGTGTGTATATGATGTTTCTTCATGGTTGTTCATCATTGAACTGCTCTTGAAATCTCACACAAGGTTACAAGAGATGAAAATGACCCTATTTTTAGAACATGTTGGATGGGCAACTGGTTTAACGTTTGATTTGATCCTATTCGAAAATCATCTTCCTTTTTTTCATTCTTCTCAAATTATATGACTTAATTGAGGAACCAAAACCATGAGTTCATTAATATCATTGCACTAAGGTTCTTTGACCTTTCTTCGTGATCTAGGCGAGTCTAGATTAGAAGATATAGTAGTACACGCACTGGATTTGAAAGGATTGAGAAAAAATAAAGAGAAGTGGATGGAAGAGCATACAATGTACATCTCAACTTCAAAAAATTAAAATTATGTTCAAGAAAGCTGAAGCTGAAGCTGAAGGCATGACTTGTTTGATATTACATACGTTAATGGGACAATGAGAATCACACATTTGATCATTGAAGATCATACAAAGTACTTTTTCAAAAACTCATCGCGCACGAGTAGTATGGTGATTATAACAAAGTTTGATATATTTATAATCGATTATTGCAACTTTATGGATTATCACATTAACTATCCAATGGATCTTCGTTTACTACATCGTGATAGAATTATCATGACAAATAGTCTGGGTGGTGATGAAGTGGCTTATTGCACCATGTTCAACAAGCTTTGCTACAATATCACCATCATTTCAGCTATGGTAACATTTTCAGTAACGTGAATACACATTATATGAAACTTCAAAATTTATGGATGGCTACGTTAAGGTGTGATTACTTCAGTAATACGTTGGCATTCATTTCCTTTCTTTTAACCTTTATCTTACTCTCATAGAACTCATTGTTAAATTCAATCATCAGTTATCCTAAGTTCCTTTATGTTATCATTTTTAGCATATAATTCCAAATATGTGTAATATTTTATCTTAACCATTTGGCGTAATAAAATTTCTAAGCAGGGGTATGGATGCATATAAAAAGTTGTACATATTGAGCTAGTTACAGATCAAATTCTTTCATGATCAATATTAAGGAAAATTGACTTGTAACTAACTCAATATATACACATTTTTATATGCATGGATACCCCTGCTTAGGGATTTTATTACTCTAAATGGTTAAAATAAAACATTACACATATTTGGGATTATATGTTAAAAGTGATAACATAAAGGAATCTAGGATATTTGATGATCGAAATTAAGAATGAGCAAGAAATAAGGTTTGTATGATAGTAAGATAAAGCAATATAATGGTTAAAAGAAAGGAAATGTATGAAAACGAATTAGTGAAATCGCAAGAACCAAATGAGCGCTTACCCTATCGACTAAATGATGGAAGCTCCTCGAGTAAAAGCTTTCACAGTTGTTGACCAAAATGAGGATCCCAAATTGCATGAGCAATAGGTCTTACATGTGAAGCATGATTCCAAAATGGTTGTCATGCCTTAACATCTATCCATATATTTCGACATTTCATGGAATGTATATCACGTCACTGAAAATGTTAGCTGAAATGATGGGGATCGATAATGTTATTGTATCAAAGCTTGTTGAACATGGTGGAAGCCATTTTATCACCTCCTAGACTATTTGTCATGATTATTGTATCACAATGTCATGAATCGAAGTCTACTGGATAGTCAACGGGATATTTCATGAACATTGTTATAATCACCATACTGGTGGTGCGCAAAAGGCTTTCTAAAGAGGGGCTGTATAATCTTCAACGGTCAAATGTGAGATTCTCATTGTTACATTAGAGTATGTAATATCAAACAAGTGGCTACTTTCAGCTTTTTTTAACCTAAATCCAGCCTTCTGAAGTTGAGATTACATTGTATATCTTCCATTCACTTCTCTTTATTTTCCCAACCCTTTCAAATCGAGGGCATCTTCTAATCTAGGCTCTCCTAGATCAGGAAAAAAAGGTCAAAGAAACTTAATGCAATGATATTGTTGAACTAGTCTTGTTTGGGATCCTCAATCAATTCAAATTTGAGAAGAATGAAGAAAGTAAGCTGATTTTTTTGAATAAGATCAAATCAAGCCTTAAGCAGTTGCCCATCCAACATGTTCGTCATTTTCATCTTTTGTAACCTTGCGTGAGAACTTTAAGGGTAGTTCAATGATGAAGCTACCATCAAGAAATATCATATATGTGAACAAATTTATCTAAAGTGAGACCTATTGGTTTCTTCTGCATAACATTTATATGCCTTTTCCTCCAACTCCCTCATTATAAATATGTATCCATCTGTCTGCGGTTATCTCCTCCTTTTATACAAGAAGTAAGTTAAGGTAATGTAGTTTAAACTCTTCCATTCCTTGGAGATTAGTTTTTTCTCTGGGGTAAAGATCAGTAGGAAGAATTCGTATTTCATATGCATGTGGATTTAGCTTACCTAGTTTTTCATGCACTTTGAAGATACAACACTTACGAGACAAATCAGAGTGGCGAACAAGCTTTTCATCGATGGTAATAGAAATGCGTTGTGTTGATCTTTTAGCAGAATCCATGTTTTACAATTATCTGTTTATTAATGTAAATCTTCCTGTTATTATCAAGATATATAATATAATTCTCTTGCTTACAAGTTAGACATATGTCACGCATTTTGTCACACCACAAATCATTTGTCCATTTTGAACAATCTATCAAGGACCTTAGTGAATGTTGGGGATTTTTAATATTAGTTCTATATCAATCTGCAACTAAAATGAAATTAAAACATTTTCCCAAGTTCCAACCAAGATCATTTCAAGAATTAATTTGAAGAAGAAAACAACTGCAAACATGGAGGAGAGTAACTACAAACCGGGAATTGGTGAATCCTTCACAAACATCTTGGCGTAGTTTGTTTAACAATATTACCGAGACTTGTTTCATTAATTTGCAGTAAGCACAAGCAATACAAAGCCTGCAACAAAGGAAATGAGTTCCCACTGACTATTGAAATAATCATGCCTTAACTTTGCCATCCATATATTTTGATGTACCCTGCAATGTGTATTCACAGCTTTGAAAATGTTAGCATAGGTGAAATGTTGGGGATTTATGGTGATGTCGTAGTAAAACTTGTTGAACATGGTGGTAGGCGCTGCATTATTACCCTTATAGTTTGTGATAATTCCATCACGACGCAGTAAACTAAGGTCCTCTGGGTTGTCAATGAGATAATCCATGAAGATGCAATAATTGCTAATATAGGTGTTGTGCCGGGAGCCTAGAAATTCAACAAACAAAACACCACATACACAAATACATAGAGATTTATGTGGTTTGGCAATTGCCTATATCCACGGGAGGTAGCGATTTCAATATGGGAGAACAATTACAAACACTCTGTATTTCTCTCTCTCAAACTCTCACTCACTGTCTTAGACTGAACTACCACACTTTACAAACAAAATACAACAACTATATACTGAGTGCAAGGAGGGAGACAATCCGGAAAATTCGGCTTCAAATTATTATGGGTTAATTTTAGAAGAAAAACTACAAAATCTAACTCTAAGCTTCAAATTATTGATTTTATTCAAAATTATATGAAAACAAATATCAAAAAAATAATATATATATTACTTTTTGACGTATACTTTTTGAGATTTACTTACTTTCCTAGACAACTATTGAAAATACACACCATATTCATGTATTTGTAAAGGCCGCTGATATTGGTGTTCTACCAATATCCTTAGACGCTTCAACATCTTGTTTTCTTATGATGAAATTACAACACAGTTCACATATAAAATGATACTTGATTCTTATATTTTTAATTTCATATTTGCCTTTATCTATTAAAATCAGACTCTCAAAATTACAATTCATTATTCTCTTTCACGTTTCTCTCCCTCAACGATAACAAAAGTAGAAATCATTACTTATTTTTGTACCATTACTGTCACAACACAAATTTCGTTTCTTCCTCCTCCATCACACCATCTCTCTCCCACTTCCATTGAAGTCATTAGTATTTTTTGGTTGTGTAAAAACGGTAACATCCACCAAAAAATTTAATTAAGCTTCATACCACTGAGATAACATATATCAAGCATTTAATATCCATATAAAATAACATAATTCCAAATCAAGCACACAACTCATATGAATAAATAATGGAAAAATAATGAGTACGATAACAACCTACTTGGGTGACAAAAATGGAATAACCAGCAATTTTTTTATAAAAAAAAATAGTCTTGAACAGCACGAAACTGTAAATTTCATTTCAAACAAATATTCTATATAAAATATTTCAAAAAGACTTGAGTGATAAAAAAGGGATAACCAGCCAATTTTTAATTCTTTTAACCATAACCAACCAATTGGGATAAACCAAAATGACATTTACACAATCAAAAAATGTTAATGGCTTCGTTGGAGCAGGGGGAGCTATGGTGATGATGGAGGAGAAGGAAATTGAATTTTTGTCGTGGTGGTAATGATGCAAATTAATATTGGTAATGACTTCGACTACTGTTATGGTTGAGAGGGTGAACCGTGAGAGAGAAGAATGAATTGGAATTCTTAAAGTCCTAACTTTAATGAATAAAGGCAAATATGAGATTGAAAATATATAAAACAAATATCATGTTATATGTAGTGACCCTTGTGGCGGATGCAAAAAGAGACACTGGGCTGAGCTACCACATTGGCAAGCTACAGGGTTCTCAATCTCACATTGCCTTGATGTAGAGAAGGGGATGTGCTTATATATAGTGTGTTCTCACTACAAGAATTCTGAGCTTTAGGGATAGGCCTTTAGAGACAGCCTAAAAACTGTCCCAAAATGTGCCATTTTTAGGGACAGAAATATTTGACTGTCCCTAAAAGTGTGAGTTTTAGGGACAGTAAAATATAACTGTCCCTAAAGGTCCACTTTTTTCACCAAAAAATTGAGGCGCGAAAATCTGGCGCGCCAAAAAAAAAATTTCACTGTTTAGTGGTCCTACGTGTTCTACCTAATACACAGAAATTGGGAAATTGAAAATTTTATCTCACCATCTGACTCTCTCTCACCAGCGATTTCTCTCTCACCAGCATATCACCAGCAATTTCTCTCTCTCACCAGCGTATCACCAGCGATTTCTCTCTCTCACCAGTGTACACACGATTTTCCCTCTCTCTCTCATCTGCTATGGACGATAAGCAGATCGATCATCCAAACTCTGTTCTCTCGCGCCCTTTTCCTTTTGCTGTTCAGTGTTAATTGATCAGATTGAGACGAAAATATCTTCAGGCAAGTCTACAATATATATATATATATATATATATATATATATGTGTGTGTGTGTGTGTGTATATCTATATATATATATATGCACAACTATATTTGTTTATACCACTGAAAATTGCTCTCTCTCTGTGAATATTGTCAACCAGTCATCTCCGATAAAAATAACTCTCTCTCTCTATCTGTAGTTACAGTCGACCCATTCCTCTTCGGTGATAGCAATGCATGGTTGTTTGATTCTTCTCAGTGAAAGCTACACAAATTTATCTTCGGTAAGACACTTGATTTCTAAATTTTTTTCCATATCTAGCCTAGACAAATCTCCTCCCTCAAATAATCCTTGTGATTAAGAAGTCCTAATGATTTATCAACATTATAGTAAGGAAGTGTTTACTGTTTGACCATTTCAAAGAAAAATGAAAATGACAATAAGCAGAATCATAGTGAATTCTGGTTGTGGTTTTGCAAAAAGAGCAAACCTGAACAAGAACGATCCATTTTTTTTTAATTTTCAAGGAGTTCTTCTGGAACTGAATTGGTGAAATTGTTTCCTCTCAAGTTTCTGCCAAAGGAGAGCAAACATGGTTGCCTGTTCTGTACAATGTTTAGCTTACAATTCAATTCACAGAGAAAATTAACTTAGAGGCAGTTGAGATAGAAAGCTAAGCACCCCCTCTGTTAGTTTATTGTTTGACAAATCCCTAAAATGAATTTAGTTATTATTTGTCATATAGAAGATTAAATTGGATATGCATATCATAGCAAGTTGACATTTTATTGATTCTTGTGAGATTGATATACTTACAAAGATTGTATCACCGTGAGATTAAATATGTAAGGAGAAATCTTTCCTTTTAGGCCACTTGAGGATAAGTTCCTGATTGCAAGTTGAATAATTTTGTGAAGATATGGAATTGGATGTTGGAAAATTATCAAGAATAGTTATTTATAGGCATAGACATACAATGATATGATCTTAGGGGGATTGTAACCGTCATAGCTGCAAGTGAGTCCGACCCATAGAAAAGCTTCAAGAGCACATGGATCCCCTTGCCAGTTCCTTTTCACTTCATACGTTGACTTGATGCCCATGATACCATCAACTAATATACCAAAAATATGGAAGAGGAGTCAGAACACGAAGAAGATCAAAGAGCATTATATGTAATAAGATTGAAATTGAAGTAATTGTAGGTAATAACTTACCATCTGTTTGTGAATGTATAATCTGTCTCATGATATAAACCTCCAAGCAATAACCTTGATGTCTCCACTTATTTTGGGACAAGACTTGGACAATTGTAATTATGAATATTCTGATTAAAATGTCAGTCCTTACAAGCCTGTTTGGGTTTGGAGTTTATTTGTACTCCAACCCGTTGGGCAGGGTTCGAGGACTGGTATCTTACTTGCTGAATAAAAAAAATATATATATTCTGCTTAAAATATGGATCTTGTGGATTAGATGATAAAATATCTCATTCTCTATATTGAATACAAGATTGTATATGGATGAGAGACGTCATATTTTTGTGTATACATGGGTTTCTCACTCTCACGAGTTGTGGCTTTTAAGTGAAGGCCTCTGAAAAAATAAATTATGGCAAAATTCGATTAAATGGTAATAAAATCTATAACTCGATTCTTACTTCCTTCAATAAGAAGTTAAACTGAAGATTCCACTGAAAAAAATTATGTTTCTTTGTCTTAGCTTTGAGCATTGGATAGTTATTTTTGGTCTTGTTTTGCAATTTTTCATTTTCAGTTTTAGCAATTGGTACCATTAGTTATCCAGTTTGATGGTAAAGCACTAACCTCTTAGCTGTAGTAACTGATCCTTAATTTCATAATGTCAGGAGTATGTGGTAGAAGACTGAGAAACAAATAACAATGTTCCAGAACTTGACCACAACCATGTTACAGAGTTAAGAATGCTGGGCCTCTATTAAACTGAAAATTTGTTCCTGTCATCAGATTTTTCTGGCAAGTATCATCCTTCTCTCCTTTATTTTCTTTGAAAAAAGGTTGGTTTGTTTTAATCTCTATGTTGATGATAGATGGAAGAGTTGAATTTTTTGTTTTGTTGATTGAAATATCAAACTTTGGGAAGGACAGAGGTTTTGTGCTGTACACCGTAACAGTGGATAAATATTGGGGAACAACAGGTTCTTTCAACCATAATGTCCCATTTATATAAATGTAGAATTATTTGGATTGATTAAGCTGCAACACTTCCACTTTAGCAAAGTGCATGTAGATATAAAATTGGTCAGAAGAATTGCTAGGATACCACCACCAGTTCAATGAATACCAGTTCAATGAATCGCTAGCATTCTGTGACATCATATCTATTCTCATGACAATAGATGGTAGTTGATAGAGATTAGAACCAGAAGATCAATGGTATATAAATCTCTTAGCAACATGGGGCTACTCAAGTTATTGTGTTCCATACACGATCATAAAAATCATCTTGGTACCTAAGTAAGACATTAGTAAAATAATAAAAAATAAAAATAAGAAATGATTTACATAAAAATAAAAAGATTTTTCTTAGTAGTTCCTTAAAAAGGAACAAATTGACACAAAAAAATGGAATTCCTGATAAATTGATTGGTTGTTGAACCCAAATCCAAACAATCAAAGAGCACCAGTGATCCAGAAGTAGTTTAATATATGGAGTTATTCAAAGGCCTTAGCTCTAATGCTGATATAAATGGTGTTCCATGGCCTTTGTCTTGGAGACAAACATATGTATAATCACTGGAGAGGACATGTATGATTTCACTCCACGTAATAGTAGATGAATCAAGCAATGATATTCTGTCCCTCCACAACTATATTTGTTTATACCACTAAAAATCGCTCTCTCTCTCTCTCTGAATACAGTCAACTCCAGTCCTCTCAGATGAAAGCAACTCTCTCTCTCTATCTGTAGTTACAGTCATTCCTCTCCGGTGATACCAATACACGGTTGTTTGATTCTTCTCAGTGAAAGCTATACAGATTTGTCTCCGGTAAGACACTTGATTTCTGAATTTTTTTCCATATTGATTATAAAAATTTGTAGATCTGCAAATCTAACCATTATTCTTCATTTGTTAGCATAAGATAACCTGATCTAGCCTATACAAATGCTCCTCCCTCAAATAATCCTTGCCAGTTCTGCCTAAAAATCTCTTTATGTCAAGCCTTGAATCAGTGTAGATCTATTAGTAATTGAGATTTCCATTGGTTAAATAATCCTGCACAAGTAAAACTAGAAGGACAAACAAAATGATTTTCATAGTAAACAAATCCAAAAAACTCTAAAGGCAAAATTTAAAAGTCAGTCCAACCACCTTATATTCATAGCCTTGAGAATTTTTCTATATAACAATTAAGCAGCTCATATGCATGTAAATTATATTTCCTTCTCTGCCTAGATTGCATCTTTTCTTTTCATTCCAGTATTAATTTCTTCTCCCATTTACTGAAGTCTTGTAATTGTACGTGCTTAATTAATTAGGCTGTTGAGAGCTAGTAATGGACTTTGTGAGCCCAATCTTTGATGTTACATGCCGGTTATGTGGTTGCATCAGAAACATAAAATATAAATAAGCTTATTTACTATGCTCCTCTGTTCTTGAATTTGCTTGGCTAAGTTTTCAGCAGAGCGACTACAAATTAGGATTGCATTCCCTACTTGCATATTTTTTTTGCATCTCCATGATAGCTTTAAACATTGAGAGAACATTATGTTGCATTGTGGCATTCAAATACTAGCACGTACAGTATTTGGGTTTGGGGGCTTCCTTGTTTCTCCACAGGGGACTTTGTTGATTTTTATTGACTCATTAAGAGTTTAAGGGGATATTCCCCCTTGTTGTTTTTTGTTGTTTCAAGACGTGCTTCCCTTTTGAGCATCTTTTATAATATCTTTACATATAAAACAAAAAAATACTAGCACATACAACTCTATGATATCATTCCAAGTCTAAACATCAAAGATAATGGTTTTATTTTGACCATTAAGTAAAATTTCACCCTAAAAAGAAAATGAAGGAGGACAAAAAAGAAAAGCTTTTATTGAGAATACTATTCTTTTTTTTCAAATGCTTCTGATATTATTCTGTAAATTCGAACCCACAAAACGGTATTCCAGTTAATAGAGGAGCACAAGAAATTAACACTTTGTTGTCATGGCTATTAACATAATGCAAAATATGAGATGAATTGTGAATGTGTGGTTTTTAAGGGGATTAGGAGAGGAAGGAGGGGGTGGTGGTTTACTAATTGCAATGTTACATAAATCAACTCCATTAAATGATACAGAAAATAATTAATGTGGATTTTGCATTCTTGAATGGGATAGGACCACCCATCTAATATGAAAGAAGCCACCACTATAATATGCCTAAGTTGTGTGTTCTTTTTGCACGCTTCAATTGAGTTATAACCATATGTAAGGAAATTTCAATTTAGCTTTATACAGAATGATGATCTCAAAGCTATATAAACCGATAAAGGGATCTTTTGGATTTTAGATTTAGCATACAAAGATAACATTTATGTTTTTTTTCCTGTACCTGCTACGTTAGTGATGGCATTTGACAATGCTAAAGCTGATGAAACACCTTTTCCTCCTCCAGACATATCCTCACCCAGAAGCAATTTTGCAAATCTTTCCTTCATTAGCTCTGTATCTAGAAGGAAAAAAAATAAATAAAAACCCACCAAGAGAAAAATAAATTATTGATAAAAATTGATGAAACATTGAATTGAAGTTGAGAAAAATGATTTTATCAAACATGAAGCACACAAACAAGTTCTTAGCTATTTCAGGACCTATGAACCTCTATTGTTAAGACGAGAAATCTGAAATTTATAACATTAATAGGAAAATAAATGTCTCTTATAAAGATGTCATCTATTTGTTTCAGATATTATACTTATTTGGAGGAATTTATGATATAACCTTCATATTTATAGAACTTTTCATATTGAAAAATTAATAGAACTCTTCATATTAAACTATAATGAACAATGAAATAAATTAAAGAACTTCCTGTATGAATAATGAAAATATAATATTTGATTCAGCCACCCAAAAACTGAAAAGGAAATTGAATTGCAGGACAAGATTTGACTTGCCTGAGGGCTACTGCTCTTTCTTTTGAGGGGCTGCATTATTGGCCAAGCGCGGCTTTGGAACCTTGTCATTATGATTACACACTTTTTTCGTCATGATACAATTAAGCACTTGTTGATTCTCCTTAGGCTGATCATTCAAAGTTTTCGACGCATGAATTTTTGCTAACCTGCTAGATTCCAACCCTGTCAATGTGCCACTGATGTCGAGGGGAGTTGTTTCATTTTGTGATCCTGAATTCCAATTCAATTGTTTGAAATGAAACAGCCTAGACTTGTAGATTTCTTGTTCTTCATCAAGTGCTCGAACCATCTTGAATTGGAGCAAAATGTTATAGAAAGAAAGAGCTGAATTAGCTGAAAATTTTAAGAATTACAAGAATGCGTGAGAAGACAATGTTAGTTTTTTTTTTTCATTGCCTTTGAAGGAGAAATGGGGGAGGGCCCAAATTCCAAATGATAACAGAAAGTTTGTTTTTGTATGTTTGACAAAACTATGAGTTGGGATTGTGTTAATTTTCTCGTTTTGTGTATTGTTGAGAGAACGTTGGGTGCATGTTTGAGAAAGAATGACCAAGAGAAATTCATAAAAACTATATTGTTGATTTTTTTCTTTTCTTTTTTCTACTTCTTTGTTGGGTGTTTTTGTGTTTTTTTTTTTTTTTTTTTTTAGGAATGTGAGGATTAAATTGTTGTATTCTATTTTTGATGGTCAAGGCTGACAGATTGCAAGTGATGACATGAAATGTATAACAACCACTCTCTCTCTGTCTCTCTCTTATACTGGACAGTTCATATGGGTATTTTTAGTTAAAACACCCACTTTTACTCCAACAGGGATAAGCTCCCTCAACCTCAAGAAGATCTACAATAAGCCAAGCATTTCATTGGTTGGAATACCAATGATGTGGTATGCCGGGTTCTTGTAGATCTTCTCACCTTAACCTTCTCTTTTGAGATTTGAAAAAGAGAGAGAGAGTCTAACTTAAAAAATGGAAAGACAATCTTCTGGGTTCACTTTTTGTGTCTTTATTTCCTTGTAACTTTGTTAACTTGGTATAATGTTTCGATATGAAGGAAATAAAGTAATGTGTTGCTTTGAGCTTTTCTCACCCCTTCTCCTTGAACATGTTTGTGGCATGGACAATATAATGTATTTTATATTTACTTAACAAAATGTATATATATTTATATTGATCTATCAAACATGTGAGGAACTTTATTTCATCTTTGAAGTTATTTGGTAGTTTTTTTTTTATGTGGAATCCGAAAGAGTAATTATAAATACATATTCAATATATGCATCAAATGACTTTTATTTATAATTAATATTAGTTTTTAAATTTTCAGACATGGATAAGTCTTGGATTCATCATCACACTAGGGGTAGCCAAGAGTATTTTAAAGGCATACAAGACTTTATTCAGGTGGCTAGTCGTCATACAGACACAGTCGGTAGGACCCGTTGTCCATGTCGTTATTGCAAAAACTTAACATTTTATCCAATTAAAGTGGTTGAGAAACATCTCTTGAGGGATGGGATGGATAGGGAGTATACCAAGTGGATATATCACGGAGAGGCTCATCAAAGCAGCGATAATGTTAACGTTGAACCTAATATTAATGGGGAAAATGTCTATGATGAAGATGAAAATATAGATAATGTATTTCAGTTGTTAGATAATGTACAGATGGGAACCTTCACTAATGCAGAACAAGAAGGTTTGTCTGAAACTAATGTGGGAGGAGAAAGTTTTGATAAATTGTTAGAGGATGCACAATGTGAATTGTGGCCAGGTTGTCAGAAATACTCTAAGTTGTCAGGGATATTAAAGTTGTTCCATTTGAAGGTTCTGAACCGATGGAGCAACAAATCTTTTGACATGTTGCTTGAAGTGATGAAGGATATGCTTCCTGACAATAACACGTTGCCAAAGTCCCATTACGAGACTAAAAGTTTGTTGCATGATTTAGGTCTTGGATATGATTGTATCCATGCATGTAAAAATGATTGTACTCTATTTTGGAAGGAGAATGAAGGTAAAGAAAATTGTCCACAGTGTGGTGAGCCGAGGTATAAACCCCACGAAGGTAAAGGTAAGAAAATCCCTCAAAAGGTTCTTCGGCACTTTCCTTTGAAATCAAGGCTTCAACGGTTGTTTATGTCAACGGATACAGCCTTAGACATGCGGTGGCATAAGGAGAAACGTGTGAAAGAGACAAATGAGTTAAGACATCCAACTGATTCAAAAGTTTGGGAGGATTTTGACAATAAGCATAGTTGGTTTGCCGTCGATCCTCGTAATGTTCGTCTTGGATTAGCAACTGATGGATTCAATCCATTTGGTGACATGAGTAATGCCTATAGTATGTGGCCTGTGATGATTGTGCCCTACAATTTGCCACCTTGGATATGTATGAAAGAACCTTATGTGTTTATGTCATTGCTTATTCCTGGTCCAAGATCGCCAGGTAATGACATTGATGTGTATCTGCGACCGTTGGTTGACGAGTTAAAAGAATTATGGACAGATGGTGTGATGACTTATGATGCCTATAGTAAATGTTACTTTAACATGCATGCAGCAATGATTTGGACCATAACTGACTTTCCCGCCTATGCAATGGTATCCGGATGGATGACAAAAGGTTATCTTGTATGTCCAAATTGTAACAAAGAAACATGTTCCTGTTATTTGAGTCACGGACGAAAGATATGTTATTTGGGAGGTCGTAGGTTTTTGTTGTCCGATCATGCTTACAGGAAGCGTTACAAACAATTTGATGGCAAGAAAGAAGACAGAGTGCCACCAAAGCAACTGATGGGTGATGATATTATGGAACAACTTAACCTCATTCCCGAGGTTAAGTTTGGAAAGGGACCAAATAACAAGAAGCGAACTCGTGATGATTTTGAACTTAATTGGACAAAGAAGAGTATTTTCTTTGAACTGCCTTATTGGCAGACCCTTCTGTTGCGGCACAACTTGGATGTTATGCATATAGAGAAAAACATATGCGATAATGTGTTGGGGACATTATTGGACATTGAAGGAAAAATGAAAGACACATTCAAAAGTCGGTTGGATTTGGAAACAATGGGGATTAGAAAAGAACTCCACCTCAAGCGTAATGGTGAAAATTTTCAAATGCCACTAGCGCGATACACATTGTCAAAAGGTGAAAAAAGGCAATTGTGTGAATGGCTAAAATTGGTCAAGTTCCCAGATGGCTATGCATCGAACATAAGTCGATGTGTGAATGTTACTAACTGTAAGATATCTGGATTGAAAAGTCATGATTCACATGTTCTCTTACAGCGTCTCCTCCCTATAGCTATACGAGGATTCTTAGATTCAGATATTTGTAATACAATAGCAGAGCTTGGGTTATTTTTCAAGGAGTTGTGTTACAGAACTGTTAAACTGGATGTCTTAGAGTCAATTGAAAGGGACATTGCTATTATACTATGCAAGTTGGAGATGATATTTCCTCCATCATTTTTTGACATAATGGTGCACTTGGCTCTACATTTGCCACGTGAAGCCATCATTGCAGGCCCAGTACAATATCGGTGGATGTACCCTATTGAAAGGTGCTTTATATTTTTAATACGTAAAAAATTACATTCATTTATGATAAGTTTTATCGGATGTGTTAGACTTAATTATTTGTAATATTTTTATGTACTTTATATGTAGATTTTTGCATACTCTCAAATTGTATGTGTGTAACAAAGCATGTCCTGAAGGGTCCATTGCTGAAGCTTACGTGGACAATGAATGCCTCACATTTTGTTCAAAGTTTCTTCGAGGGGTTGAGACACGGTTCAATCGAGAAGAAAGAAATGATGAGGGAGGCTACAAAAATAATTGGTGTACCTTTTCACAGCTAAAACAAGTGGTTTGACCTTTAGGGGCGGAAACTATGGAGATATTGCACCATGAGGACATGGAGATGGCTCGATTCTATGTGTTGAATAATTGTGAAGAAATCGAACCACATGCATAGTAAGTAACTCATTGCATGTCACATCTTGTTAATTTTTGTGAATCTATAGTCTATTTGTAAATACACAATTATATCTTAACATCATTTAATTGTTTAGTAAACACAAGGCAAAGCTTCAGACAGAAAACCCGTATAATGTTCCTAAAAGACATGAAAAATAATTTGCGAGATGGTTCGAAACAGAAGTAAGTCTGTCATATACATATTGGAATTATTTAAATTAAATCCTTTAATTTGATTTAATTGATGTGTCATTGTGCATTTATTAACACAATACAAATTTTCAATAGATAATGGAAATGCGCCATCGTCACAAGGCAACAACTAGTGATGACCTGTATTCATTAGCGTGTGGACCTGATTTTCGGGTATATCGATATTCTGCTTGTATTGTAAATGGGATTAGGTTCCATACCAAGGAAAGAGAGAGAAATCGATGAACACAAAATAGTGGCGTGTTAGTGAAAGGTGAAGGCCTAGATTACTATGGTGTTCTAACAGATATCATCAAGTTACAATATCCATTGGGCAGACATGTTTTTCTTTTCAAATGTGATTGGTTTGATGTTGAGACCACAAGACTTGGTATAAATAAAGATACTTATTTCACTAGTGTAGACGTAAACCGCAAAGCATACAAAGGTGAGCCGTTTGTATTAGCAAATCAAGCAAAACAATGTTTCTATGTCAAAGACAACAAATTAGGAGGGACATGGGAGGTAGTTCAAGATATAACACATAGAAGATCATTTGATGTACCTGAAGTAGAGGTTGAAGCAGGGGTAGAGGATGAATTGCTCAACACTTCAGCATATCAAGAGAACGAACCAAGCATCATGGATAGGGTTGTTGAGGCAGACTTGGACATGGATCCAGTCTCTTTGAGCAGGGATGGCTTGGAGGGTGAAACTCTTGATTCTGAAATGATTCAGAAAAGTAATAATGAAGCAATAACAATTAATGATCACTTTTGGGTTGCTGAGAATGATGACGAAAATGACATTGAAGACAGTTCAGATGAGGAACCAGAATTACTGAGTGAAGATGATACTGATTTGGATGACACGTGAAGCTTTGATTTGTTGAGCATGGACCTTGTTTTTTGATTTTATGAGTAATACATTTATGTGATCTATTTAGTTATATTTCTTAGCTTTATTTATTTTCTTTTCTTTTAAATTTCCCTTTTAGTATATGTCGAGTGCATTCAATTTCTTAATGATTAGCTTTGTTTGGTTGTGCGCTTCATTAATTTGCAGATTTGATTAGTTCAGCATGTACCTTATTTTAAATTTCCTTTCAGCATCTAGTATTTGAAATTTCAAATTCTTTTTAATTATTTTCTAAATCTCCTTATGAATTTCAAATGTGTTGTTACTTGAAGCTGTGCAATGGAACTTTCATATGCAAGTCTCTCTTGTTATTTGAAAAAAATAGGCCACATAACTACTATATATATATATATATAATAAAGGTCCCCAATAGTACAATTTGCTGACAGTTTCTTACATTAATATTCAGTTTCGACAACAAAGGAAGATACCCATTGGGGATATCATCAAGTTTGCTCTTCTGTTTTTACCTATTTGTTGTAATTATGTCTTCTCATCGAGTATTGAGGTCCCGCACTGCTCAAACTGAGCCATCATCTACAAGTTCACCTAATACACAACCTAGTAGAGAAGGTTGTGTTAGTGCTTCACAAATGAGCCCACAACAAAGTGGAGAAGGTAATGGTAGTTCTTCACATATGAGCCCACAACAGAATGGAGAAGGTAATGGTACTGCTTCACAGATGAGCCCACAACAGAGTGAAGAAGGTTATAATTATGTTCCATTGTTGCTTCACTATATGCTCCTTTATAAGACACACATGTTTAAATTATGATGATAAATTTGTTTTTTAGGTTCGATACCGGAGGTACGCAGGCGTGGAAAATCATATAATGATGCCTTACGAAAAGCCAAGAAGTACTATGGAAAAGGCGTTCCAATTCCGGTAGAGTTTTCGTCAGAGTATTATAAACCCGTTGGCTTAAATGACAATATATGGAAGGCTGAGCTTGGCATCCTTGCGCGACAAAACATTCCATTTCATTATGCTACATGGAAGGATGTTCCAGATTGTTTTCGTCAGCTTTGCTATGACCATATAATGGTAATGATTACTTTACTTTTTTTATATCAGATCAATGTATAAAACTATATCATTGAAAAAAACTTGTTAATGATTTTCACCCTCTCTCTTTCTCTCATCTAATCATGAATTCGTGGTTGTGGTTGTGGGTGCTTGCATTGCATGGGTACTTGTTTCGGTTACAAAGCTGACCTTCGGAGTGGATGTACATTCAAATGAAGAAGATTGGAGGCGAGTAAACAGGTCGCTAAGTGAATACTGGAGGAAACATAAAAATATTTTGAAGCAGCACTTTGACAAGCATCTTCCATTTGAGAATGCACGTCGCCATCCTCATAATGGTATGAAAATTGAAATTTGGCAAGAGTTGTGTGATAGGTGGATGACACCAGAGTTTCAGGTTTAACTTCTTAACTACAACAAATGTAGATTTTTAGCAGTTATTTGATTTCATTGAGATTTTAGCACTGATTTGATTTATTAATTATTACGTAGAAAACAAGTGCAAGAAACAAAGTAAACCGTTCAAAAAGTGTGGTTCCGCATGTTTCTGGATCGAAGCCCTATGTCAAACGTTATGATCTTTATGTACGTAATAGATGAAACAATAATTAAGAATTTTTAATTTATTATCTATTTAAAACCATGTATTGTCCAATATTGCTAACTATTTACTTTTTTTATGTAGCGCAAACAAGTGCAGAGCCAAGAAGAAGATGAGGAAGCTGAAAGTCATCAGCCGGGTCCTGCAATTCGTATGTACAAGGACACACATTATAGGGAAGGAAGTGGGTGGGTACACGAGATTGCCAAGCAGAACTATGTAAGTTCATGTTTAAAGTGTACAAGTATGATATAAACAGTATAGATAACAAGCATATATGCACAATATGGTGCCTAGACTATAACTGTTGGTAATATGTATTAGGTTATTGAATTAGGGGACGTATTAATTTTATCATTATTTGTGGGATGGCCCTAGTTGAAATGACAAGGTTCTATCATCTATGGTTTGGTTATAGGCAAAATATAGTTGTTGACTTGTTGGGAATTTTAGGGGCTGTGGAAGTAAAATCAGGAGCGTTGGATGTGTGTGTGTGTGTGTGTATATATATATAGAGAGAGAGAGAGAAAGAGAGAAGCATCCCATGTGATTGGTAGGGGGTCCACATGGGGGTTTGGATTTAGGCAGAGAATGGCCATGTGGGGTCTAAGATTTGTTGGCAAAGTTTGAATTTCAGGTTTATTGTTGGTTTGGGTATATCACATGTGTGGCATGTAGACATGGTCAGTTCTCTTTACATTGTTCCAGTTATTAATTATCTAAAGGTATCAAATTTTACATTGTTTATCATGGTTTTTAATTCATTTAGTTCATTAAAAAATTAGAATTTTTTTAGTTCTATTTTTGACAATAAAAATTTAGCTAAATTCAGGATCAGAAGTTATGTTTGTGAAGTATATTGTTGTTTTTTATTGCAATTTTCTTTTTGCCAAATTAAACTTCTCATTTCAAAAACTATAGTAGAGTAAGCAATTTAACCTAAAGCACAAAATTTGACATTTATGTAGGATTTCATGAAATCACACATGGGTACTACGCTTTTCTCTCACTCCTTGTGTTGCTTATAGTTTGTAACACTCAACACACACACACACACACATTGGCATTGTACATTATGATTATATCACTGTGAACTTAATTGTAGGATGATATGATGGAGACTTCTACACAGGCTTTCGAAAATTCTGACGTTACAAGTCCAATAAGAAATGATGCCGAAATAGTGCATAAAACACTAGGTATCAGGAAGGGGTATCCTCGTGGGTTTGGAAATGGCTACGTGGTTCAAAGTCATCAACGTTCAACCTCATCTTATGAAGAGGCTGCTAGAAAAAGGGCAGAAATCGCTGAGGAAAAAAATGAACAATTGGCGGAGAAACTTGCAAAAATACAAGAACAAATGGAACAAATGACCAAAGTGCAAGAGAGCATCCTTGCACAACAGCAGCAACCACCACCATGGTTCCACCACTATCAGCAGCAGTCACCATCAGATTCCCAGTTGCCACCATTATATCAGCAGCTGCCGCCATGGTGGCAGTATCAACAGCCACCGGCCTCATGGTTCCCACCTTCAGCAGCACCAGTTAGGACTAGTACCACCACCACAACCACCACCTAAATGACAAATATGATATATTTCCTTTAGTTCTTTTTTAATGTTCACTTTAGAATTTTGTATATGCATGGTAAACCTAAGAAAATCCAAGATTTCTCAGTCTAGTACCATTTGTAGGGCTCAAAAAAATATACCAGCTGTTGGGTTAGTACTCTATTATATTTTTTGGATAAATTGCCTACTCAAAATAGCCTGCAAAGCTAGGGTGAACAAGGAGTTGTACCAGCTGTATTTTTGTTAATTGATACATATTTTAGCTTTATTGTGGTTTTTTTATCCTGCTGGTTTATGGAAACAGGGTATTTCCTGCTGATTGTTTCTATTTTGGCATGTTAATTGATTGGATTATTTCCTGCTAATTGTTTCTCTTAGCATAGTGAATTTAATTCAAGTACTGTCAAGCAGTATTAAAATCTCTAAATTAAAGACTGGTCGAGCACCTGAGGTGGACATGTTGAGACAGGTAGTGTCATCTCTTGAGGAGCCGATAATAACTCACTGATAGGTATCTCTTTATTCTCCTGTTTGTATCTTTCTAAATATGTTGTTACCTTTTGTTATCTTTATAAGTGGGCTTTATGTTTGCAGGTTGGATACTCTACAAGATAGGTTGGATACTCTTCAGAGCCAGACTTTGGTAGAACTCCAAGACAGGTTGGTGATTTCTATCCTCTACAAAGAAATACAATTTTCATCACAATTTTCATTGTGGGACTTCCCACCTCACAGCGAAATCATGATTCTATTTGGGTGATAGTGGACAGATTAACGAAATCAGCACATTTCTTGCCAGTTTGCTCGAGTTACACCTCAGAGCAATACGCAAAGCTTTACATCGCAGAGATAGTGAAGCTTCACGGTGTGCCTTTGTCCATTATATCGGATAGAGATCCGAGTTTTGTTTCAGGGTTTTGGGAGAGCTTTCAGCTAGCGATGGGTACGGCTCTGCACCTCAGTACAGCTTATCACCCTCAGACCGATGGTCAGACTGAGAGGGTTAATCAGATTTTGGAGGATATGTTGCGAGCATGTATACTCGACTTCAAGGGCAATTGGGAGAGTTATTTGCCATTGGTTGAGTTTGCTTATAACAATAGTTACCAAAAGACTATTGGTATGGCACCATTTGAGGCTCTATACGGTCGACCATGTAGATCGCCAGTTTGCTGGTTGGAAGTTGGAGAGAACAGGTTTTTGGGCCCAGAGTTCATTAGGGACACCTCAGAAAATGTTGCCCTTATTAGAGACCGTATGCGGACTGCACAGAGCAGACAGAAGAGTTATGCTGACCGAAGAACTCGTGCACTAGAGTTCAAAGTGGGGGATCAGGTCCTACTCAAGGTTTCTCCCATGAAGGGGGTTATGAGGTTTGGAAGGAAAGGGAAGCTGGCACCTCGTTTTGTAGGTCCCTTTATGATTACCGACAGAGTTGGAGCGGTAGCCTATAGACTGGCGTTACCAGACACGATGCACAGGGTGCACAATGTTTTTCATGTTTCCATGCTACGGAAGTTCCTTAGAGATGAGGATACTTACCAGCACATTGAGGTAGGAGAGATTGAGTTGCAGCCAGATGCAACATATGTAGAGCAGCCTTACTGTATTCTTGATCGTAGGGACATGTCCTTCGTTCTAAGACCATTCCGTTAGTACGAGTTCAGTGGAGCCACCATAATGAGGCGGAGTCCACTTGGGAAAGGGAGGATGAGATAAAAACAAAATATCCAGAGTTTTTTCTTTCAGGTATGAGCTGAATTCCGAGGACGGAATTCCTCTGTTAGGGGGGAAGAATGTAATACCCCGGAAAATTTAGGTGTCAATTTAATCTCTTTGCATTATTACTTTATTTTATTAATTCATGTGAAATGTTTTTTTTTTGTTTTATATAGATTATCATTGTATGTGAGTTGTTGGTCTTTTATACATGCATATTGTCATTTTATGTGAATTGGTATAAATTGTGTATTATTTTTATTTAAATGTTTTGGGTTGGGCTAGGGAGGAATTTGGGCTAGGATGAGTGGGCTAAGGTTATGTTTAAAATGATGGGCCTAGGGTTATAATAATATTGCTTTTGCTATATTTATTTTTATTATTAATTTGATTTTTATTAGTTTTAGGAAAAACCATAAATGAATAATTAAAACAAAAAGGAAAAGAAAAGAAGAAGAAATTAGGGTTTGCCGTTGTGTTACGCACAGAACTAAAAGAGAGAAAACGAAAGAGAGAAGGGAGTGACGATCGGGTGAACCAGTTAATTCGTTAGGAAAAAGACAAGTTTAATTCTTCTCTTCCCCCTTGAATTCGTATGCATAGTCTAGGTTTGAGCATATATTTATATTAAAAATTTGTAATTAATTGCATGTTTATATTTTTCTGCTATTGATAAATTTCGTGAGATTAACTATGATGATTGTATGTATATTTAATTGATTTTGTTTCATGTAAGGTTATATGCATATGTGTTCATGTATATGTATATTGTGTTAAGGAAGAAATCATTTATTTATGCAATTTGTATGAAATAATTGTTTAGTTGTGAACCTACTGTGTTGGAATTAAATTTGTAAACAACTCTAAATCCTTAGGAAAACAGATCGTGAATTTATTGGGTTTTAAATTTTTGAATTTTGCGAAGAACCCTAGAACTTGTGAATTGGGGGTTTTTGATTCGGGTTGTTTCGGATGGGGCTTTTTGCACCAATACGTAGACGGCGTCGAGAGGAGAAGAATGGCGCAAAAATGGGGGCGAACGGTGGCCGGAGGAGGCCGGAACGTCGCCGGGAAGTCGCCGGCAGCGCGCTGTGCGCGCTGCTGGGCGCGCTGGGGAAGAAGCCCCAGCGCAGGGGCTTCCCCACGCGCCTGCCCCACGCGCCGGCCGGCGCCGGGAAAAATATGTTTGGGCCCCACTCGCGGGGGCCCACCCCTGGGTCCACTTTGGGCCCATTCCGATATATTTTGATATTTTTTTTGAATTTTTGAAATTTTTGGAAAAACTTGAAAATTTGAAAAATCATTTTTTAAAAATACTTTCATGGTTCCAAAAATTTTGAAAATTTTACTGTATGATATTGGAAATTAAATACACTTAATTTTAAATTTTCAACTCAAAACACTTTTCCCTTGTTGACCAATTAATTTTTTTAAAAGTACCCAAAAGCTGTCTTTTTCCTGTTTTGTAATTTTAGAAAATACTTTTACAACTCCAAAAATTCCCAAATTTTTATTGTAACTCTCTGGAGGTTAAATACACTTTGGTTTAAAGTTTCAACTCAAAATTATCTTTCCTTGTTGCTCAATTGAATTTTAAAGTGTCAAAAAGCTGGGTTTTTCCCTTTTTGTAATTTTAGAAAATACTTCTGAAATTCCAAAAATTCCCTAAATTTTTCTGTAACTGTTTAGAGATTAAATGACCTTGGGTTTAAATTTTCACCTCGATTTGAGCTTCCCTTGATGTTCAATTAATTTTTAAAGTGCCTAAAAGTTGGTTTTTCACCTTCTTTGGTTTATTAAAAATGTTTTTAAATTACAGAAAATTCCAGAATATTTTCTTAGTGTTCTTAGAAGTGAAGTAGGCCCAGAAACCTAGGTAAAAGTATGTTTAGATCCCCTCGGAGATTTGAGTGCATTGGAGGTTGGTTTGAGTAATGGTTTCCTCTAATGGGAGTTAAGTTGTTTTGAGCACATCAATTGTGCTTATTATATATATAAATGCTCATGGGATACTTGATTTAGGTTCACTTGTGAATGATTTGTTATATGGTGATAATTGCATAGCTGATAGTTCAAATGGATAGTCTGTGAAAAATTAAAAGTCATAATACATCTTGTTTATTTATTATTTCATATTGGGAATGCATTTGTAATTTTATTTGGCATGTAAGGATTGCCCGGCGTGTCAGGATCGCCCATACCTAATAAGGTGTCTATATTTTTATTTGGCATGTAAGGATTGCCCGGCGTGTCAGGATCGCCCATACCTAATAAGGTATCTATATTTTATTTGGCATGTAAGGATTGCCCGGCGTGTCAGGATCGCCCATCCCTATAAATGTATACATGCATCATAATCGACATATCATGATTGCATAGATTTCATAAAATACATACATGTGTATCTTGATTTGTGAACATAAAGAAGGGGATCATTTTTACATTGTAAGGGTTGTTGAGGAAATATATGAGATGATTTGTATCTTTAAAAGTATGAACTAAATAAGGAATAAACTGAGGGGTTGAACGTATATTTATCTATTGTGTCCCTCACATTGAGGGTATGTATATTAATTCTCTGATTGGGATGTAGTAGATAGAACTTGCTCGTGGGTTTAACCCACTTTGTTGATATTTCAGGTCCCAAGCAGTTTCCCCCGCGAGGATAGAGTACTAGGGTTGGGCTGTGACAGACATCTACTCTCACCAGTCTCAGGGTAGGAATCTACATTTTCTTCAGGAATAAAACTATGAACTCATTTAGAGGTTTTGGTTTTGGATTTTAATTTAAGTGTTGAACTTTTATTTCTTTCTGGTTAAGGGGTCCTTGGGTTACGGGACTTCCAAATTGTATTACCAGAATTTAATGATTTATTTATCAACTTATTTTAATTCAATGGGATTTCTGTTCAGCTTTTAGCAATTTTTTTCTATTTCTGTCCTTTGCATCTATGCTTGTTGCTATCAGTGGTTAATATTCCTCAGGTTTTGTGTATGAGACTGGCCACCTCATGCGCGAAATTTTCTGGGGGGTATTTCAGATTGTTAGTAGTATTTTTTTATAAATACAGATTATTATATATATTATACATGTATATTGTGTTATTTGTTGAGTGGCTATGAGAGAAAATGGAGACGAGGAGGATAACTTAGAGGGCAGTCGGGTAATGCTTGGATGGTGGTGAATGGGTTAGGTGTTGCGGCTTTATTTGTGATGGAAATGGGTTTATGCTTGCTGATGCATGGTATGTAAGTGGTGAAGTGGAGAAAGGTAGGTTCAACTGATGTGTGGGTGTTTGATGAGGTGGATTGGCTAGGTGGTGCTTGGTGTTTGATGAGTGATTGGCTTGGGGCTGATGTTGGGCAAGTTAGGTAGGTAAGAGGTTGTTGGTTTCGGCTGAGGTGTGGAAGTGGGTTGTGGTGATGACTGGCTGTGAGGGAAGTGGGATAGTGTTAAGCTATGGTGAGGAAGCTGGTTCGGCTTTGGTAGGTGCTACGGAAGTGGGCTTTGGTGGTTGCTGGTGGAGGTGAATGTGGGTGCATGCAGCTGAGTTTGAAGGTGGTGGTGAAGGCTGTTCCAATACATATATAAATGTATATAATATATATATACACACAAACACACTCTCTTGTTGGGTGAGCTTGAATGGGCTGTGAGGTGGAGAGGATGATGATGTGAGTGCGGCTGTTATGGTGGCCAGAAGTGAGGGTGATGCTGGCGTGGCAGTGGGTTGAGATGAGGTTTTATGCTTGTTTATTTTGAAGTGTGAATAGTTTTCAGCAGTACTATCTTTGTTGGTTCTATTTCCTGAAAATTTGTGCTTAAGTATTTCTTCTATTATTATTTGTCTTTGATTTACACATCAAATTTTTTTTATGTCTTTGATTTGTTAGAATAATTGGTTACTTATAATAGAAATATTATAATTCTTCAAAAGTAGATAAACTCAACCAAATCTAACTTAGTTGAGCTTTGATTATTTAGTACTTAGGGCTGGGTATAAAACATCTTACCTTGTCTTATCTAGGTAGTGCAGAGAATGATATCAAGACAGTGGTAGGTGGAAACTTCGTGTGGAGCTTGGTTTAGGACTTCGTCTAATTAAGTTTTGGAGTAGCCCACGTCATTAGTGAAAAAGAGAAAATACATTAATTTGGATGGTAAGGCAAGAATGTGCCATTATAAACAGAACCTTGTTCATATATTATTCCAAAAGTTGTTTCATAAATAGGCTATGAAGTGATACGTGAAACAGTTTTGATGATTTCAGTATTGACACATGCATATTTCTTAGTGAAATATAGAATAAGTTAAAGAAGAATGTATGTAGGTACAATAATACTATGAGGACATAATGCCTGAATTATGTAAAATAATTTATATTATATTGATTTTGGATAATACATTTCAGTACACTTTAGTGATGCATCCAGTTTTAGTACATATCCATTACTTGTTTGTGGCAAGTCAGTCACATATATGCACTCATTTGCCCCATTAGGGATGCAAACCCTCAACCCTCTGACCTTCCACTTGGGCTAACCTCTCAGTAAATGATGTCATACACTCTCCTGTAAGTGGTCATCTTTTACTGTTTGATGGATAATGAATGTGTCATGTTGGATATCTTTTGGTAAAAGTTATTGGACTTCCAGCAATATGTGTTTATATATAAATATGTATACGTATAATTTGTAGGTTATTTGGATCTGCAGTCTGCGCTTCAAACTTCTGCTTTAATCCTTTATTTTTATATATGCTGGAAATCTATTTCTATCTTTTACATGAAAAATGAAATTTTGAGGGGTCCCTATATTTGAAGGTGATGGTTGTGGGCTGTTTGTAGTGAGGATTCTTTTCTCATTTCTTTTCTTGATTTTTTTCTCACTTTCTCTCATCACCTAGCTGACACAATATATAGCACATGGATGGTACGGTGGTGGGTTGAATGATGGTGCCTTTGGGTGTTTGTGGTGGTTGAGGTGAGGTTGCGGGTGAAGGAGTTCGGTCTTCATGTTGGGTGAGCTTGAGTGGGATGTGAGGTGGAGAGGATGATTATGTGGGTGCGGCTGTTATGGTGGCCAGAAGTGAGGGTGATGCTGGCATGGCAATGGGTTGAGATAAGGTGATGATTCAGTGATGGCTGTGGGCTTTTTGTAGGAGGTTGTTTAGTTGGCTGCCATTGTTGGCTAGTGGACCAAAGGTGATTGATTGGAGAGGAAGATGGCTCTTTACTGGTGTTGTCATTGTTCTTGATTAGATGTAACATGAAAACAAAATTTTGATGTCTAATTTTGTAACTGCATTGATTTGATTTTCAGTGACTAATTTTTCAGCTTTTTTCATGGACAATTTTACTTCTATCTCAATTCTAAGACTCGAGTTTTAACTCAATTGCAGGATGAAATGATGGAGAAGCCTACACAGATTGCTCTAAATTATGATGCAATCACAAGTCTAATCATAATGATGCGGAGATAGCGCATAACCAACTCGGTATCAAGAGCAGCACTAACACCAGTACCACGACCACCATGATAAATATAATGTCTGTCCTTTAATTTCTTTTTTTTTTTTTGAATGTTTTCTTTAGAATTTTGTATATGGTAAACATAAAAATTGGCAAGATTTTTAATTCAGGTCCTTTTGTAGGGCTCAAAAAATGTAATGAAATTGAGTTAGTACTGTCATTTATATATGATTGTGGTTATAGGATATATATGATATCATTCAATTGTTATGTTAGTTGTACCAAATTTTATGATGGTGCATGCATTAATTTATGTGATTTTGATATATTATTTTTGGCATATATATAAATTAGTTTTGATATTGATATTAATATTTTTTATATTGGTGTGTATTTTAAGAAAAATGTACCTATAAAAATAGAAAATAAATAAATAAATCAATTAGAGCAAAATCAATTTCATAATAAAAAAATAAAAATAATTATAAAAAAAATAAAAAAATTATTGTATTAGCGACAGACTTTGTACATTAGCGACAGAAATAAACCGTCGCTAATATATGCACTATTAGCGACAGGAAAATCATCACTAATAGCTTTTAGCGACGACATTAATGGAGACAGTACATACCGTCGCTAAAGTTCCCCACCATTTGCGACAGTAACCTTTTTCCCATCGCTAAAGACCTTTTGCGACGGAAGCATTAGCGACAGACATATTTGACCTTTAGCGACGGTTTTAGAACTTTTAGCGACGATTTTGGCTGTCGCTAAAGCCCAGAATTCTTGTAGTGTCTCTCCAAATGGTATGAGGCCTTTTGGAGTAAAATCCAATAGCAAAATCGAGCGGGCTTAGCCCAAAGCGGACAATATCATACCGTCAGGTGGAGCGGGTTGCTACAGTTGGTATTAGAGCTCTAGGTTCGAATAACTAGGGACTACGGGTAAGAGTTGGATCAAGTATCTGATACCAGTTGGTATCAGAGCCTGAACTCAGCTGGAAGTGTACCGACGAGGACGTCGGGTCTCGTAAGGGGGTGGATTATAGTGACTCTTGTAGGTGGTATGAGGCCTTTTGGGATAAAACTCAAGAGCAAAACTGTGTGGCGGACAATATCATACCATCAGGTAAGGCTTAGACTCAAAGCAGACAATATCATACCATCAGATGGAGCGGACTGTTACATTATATGTCAACTGTGTTGTCACACAAATAGACTAATTGTATCCAAACAATGCTTAAATCCATATTTAGAGCTTTCTTATTGTCAGGTCAAGAACTCTACAAAAATAGAGCTAAAGACGTAATTTAGTGATATCAACAACTAAAATTTATAATATTTGTATTTTACATTTGTAATGAATGTAAAGATTACCCTTGTTTTTGAGAATGAAATGACTTCAATCTCTTATATTAACCTATTTGAGAATACAAATTAAACTGCCATCATTACAATTTATATAGATTTCTATATGTTGGTTAATACTTTACCTATACTACTATATAATTGTTGAAGAAAAAAAATTGTCATTTTTAAAGCACATTTCTTATTTTAATTTATATATAAACAAAATTATATATTTTGAAATTTTTTATATTGTTTCATTTCAAAAAGAAAATATACATCAAGTTTAGTTTCATATTTTCCTAGTCTCTAACATTCTCTATATTCTGCACAATTTTGCTCTTCTACACAACATAAAGAAGAAGTTGTAAATTTGCAAATTAATTACATATATTACATATTATACAATAGCTGTATTTTACATTTATTAAAAAGCTCACTACTACTTTTAACAAAATGCACAAGCAATCCCTTGACAGAATGACAGATTATTACAGTACATAAAATTTATCTAGAAATGACATGAAGACGAACTATCAATTGTACCAACGCAAATAAAACTCCTACACAAGCAATGTTAAGACTGATGACCGTTACTGGGTTTCGAAGATGATACCTTAGTTCTCCTTTATATCTTCTACCTTTAATCTTCCAGAAGGTCATGCTGGAAAACTCTTCTGTAGTTGGTTCACAGTACTTTCTCACCTTGTCAAAAAGTGAGGAATAGCAGAAATTTTTAGCATTAAAGGTGACATTACGGCAGAGCTTGTTAAACATGTCAGACATGGATTTATCACATCCTAACCGGTTCTCAATGATTCCATGGTCGCGCAGCTGTTCAACATCCTCAGCAGAATTGATCAGACAATCCATCAATTTGGCATAATCAGTGAAATAATTCCGACCAAGATTCTGGTGATATTGCTCGTATGCAATCAGATTTCTGAAAAACCACTCGGTTTCATCGTTGACTTGAAGAGGTGGGATTCTCATAGCCCCATCTTTGAACTCTATATCAAACATGGACAACTCCGGACCCTGCCTTTTGAAACGCTTTCTGAAACGTATCCCGGCTCTTTGGAGCTTTATGTTACATCCTATGAATGGCACTTTATCTTCTAGATTTGTAGTGAAATGGTGGCTATGGTCCAAACATTGGGTTTTGGGGTTTTGCTGCTGGGTCACCTTATCCTTATCAGCATATGAGCGAGTACATATATGATGCACAAGGCCTAGAAGATGATCAACTTGATTTAATGACACAGCTTCTCTATTATTTGAAGGTAATCTGTTGCCTAAAAAGTGCAAGGCCATGTTCACCAGCTCATCTTGAGGACTGTTAGGATCCTTGGTCATGTCGAACAGCTCAGTGAGAATAAAGAATGGCAGTTGATTTTCAAATAAAAGCATATCACGTTGTAGAACATTTAGCATCCTATCCATTTTGAAGATAATGTCATCTTCATTTGCTTTTCCTAGTTCTCTCGCATTGCGGAATAATTCAATGATAAAGAAGCCATCAAGAAGCATCATTTCCACGAAATCATCTTCCTCTAGTCTTTCTGCATAAAAGCTACGCGCCTGTTCTTCCCTCTCTGTTAACCTCGTAACATATTTATCCACACTAGACTCTTTTATTCGAACTAGAAGTTGTTGTAGGTATCGTAATTTATGTTCTTCCATCATCTTTAAATGATCTTTACCATGGTGGTAAGGTCCAATGGCCACCATTACTGGTTCGTAAGGTCCAATGGCTTCCTTCCCATTTACTCTGCGCAGTAGATCATCCAGTCGGAAGATAGTGGGCTTAAATGATGTATGAGACAAGTCAGCCAGTTTTTTCTTAATCCGAGAAGAGACATCCTTGACTTTTTGTTCAGACATCTTTATCTCCAAACACTAGTAGAATATGCTGCCCAAAAAAAACCACCATTTATTTTATTAAAAACTACAACTCATATTGCCGAAAATAAGATATACAAGCTACGCCTTAGTTAAACAATTACAGATGAACTATCTGTCCAAAATTGCCCACATTCTTTAGGTTATAAGTTCCTCATTATTCATGTTATATTAAGAATAGGAAAAAGTTATTATGTTGAGTTCTCTCACCACGCTTGCCCACTTCGACCATTGTGATGTAAGGCTATTACGGCCGGTCTCACTATCTAACCGTTACAAGGATGCAAGCTAGTGAAGTGTTCTTATAATAGACATGCTTGTAATAATTTATTTTGAGATTTTTCATTTTCCAACCAAAAAAAAAAAGACAAATGTATCATAATTTTTTTATAATTTTAATTATATAATGCTATTTTGGACCCCCATCGAAGTATTCCTATTTTAACTTTCAATTATTTACAAATTCACTTGTTAAATTACCCTATAAATATGTTATATGATAAAGGTATTTTGGTAAAAAAATATATAAAAACTTTCATTCTCTTCCTTCCGGTCAAACAAAAAAATGTGTCATCCCATTTATTCTTAATTTCTACTATCTCTTTCATTCAACCAAACAAAAAGTAATAGAAGATACATTTCCTTCTTTAGGCCTCCCTCCCCTGTCTCTTCCATCCATTTTTTCATCTCTCCAACCAAACCGAACATAAAAATCATCATCTATAGAAAAAGACAAAAGTTATTTTTAAACAATTTTTTTTTTGTCATTTTGGGCATACTTGAATTATTTGTTTTATATTCTCTCAAGAAATCTATCAACATGGAGGAGTAAATGTTAAAATCATTCAACTTATAAAAATATTTATAATTTTAAAAGTCTTAAAGAAGGATCACAAAATTTAATATGAAGATCAAGGAAGACATATTGTTCATTAATTAATAAAGGATTTAAGTTAGTGAAACTTGAAATATAACAACACCGAGTGATAGAGAATTACTTTAGTATTTAGTTTACTAGAGAGCGCGGATACTTTCACAAAAGAGTTGTATCCATGTTGCATATGGATCAGAGACACTCCTACACTACATAAATTTAAAGGTAAATTTTTTGAGGTTTATCCTTATTAGACTCATACAACTTAACGAAAATTTGACAAAAACACTTCCATCAACTTTTTCATTTTAAAAAAGTATAAAATATCTAGATTGTCCGTTATTATATAATTATTTTTTATATAAAAAAATATAAATTACAAAATGATCAGAAAGCCCGTAATTATTACACAACTCATTAACTCGTATACTACATAAATTTAAGGGTAAACTTCGAGGTTTACCTTTATTATACTCATATACAACTTAGCGTTTATCAATGAACCTCTTACACAACTCATTAACTCTTATACTACATAAATTTAATGGTAAATTTTGAGGTTTACCTTTATTACACTTACCAATGGACCTCTAACACTCTCCCTAGTCCGAATTCGCAACACTCTCGTTGCTGTCGGACCACTCTACCTACCAGAAGCAGACCCGAACCTCTTACCAATGAACCTCTAATATTATCCCTCACTCAAATTCGCAATACTCTGCCTACTCGAAAGCAGACCCGAATCTCCAGGCCGGGCGCATGGCCTGACACATTGGATCTGACTCTGACACTATCTATAACGGGCTGGGCGTTTACTAATGACACAAAAAGCTATGATATTGAATAGTGTTGTCTATTCACCCATTTATTTCATTCTCTTTTCCATTTGAATCCAACCTCGGACAAGAATGAACCTCTAACAATACACTCACTTTTCACTCAAGAACTCAACTCTTCATCTTCATCAGACCCATCAAATTTCAACAACAAAAACCTTTGAGATTGTATTGAAATAGAAAAAAACACATTTAGTCACAAAGAAGAAGCCAATAATGCCCAAAGAAGGCTCAAAACAGTTTCAAATGCTTGAATTTTTTGAAAACATCCATAAAAGGCTATGTTTCTAAGTTCTGGTGAGATTGGTCCTTAGACATTTGGACTCAGAAGTAGTATTGGTTTTTCTGGGTAAGAGAGATCGAGACTGTAATACCCCGCTCCAACACATGGTATGATATTGTCCGCTTTGGGCCTGAGCCCGCACGGTTTTACTCTTGGGTTTTACCCCAAAAGGCCTCATACCATTTGAAGAGAACATACTACATATAAGCACATCCCCTTTTCCACACCCAGGCGATGTGGGATTGAGCACCCTGTACCCTGTCAGTGTGGTAGCTCAGCCCAGTGTCTGTCTTTGCACCCGCCCACTCACACCCGTCCACAAGGGTTACTACAATCCACCCCCCTACGAGGCCCGACGTCCTCGTCGGCACACTACTTCCGGCTGGGTTCAGGCTTTGATACCAACTGTAATACCCCGCTCCAACACATGGTATGATATTGTCCGCTTTGGGCCTGAGCCCGCACGGTTTTGCTTTTGGGTTTTACCCCGAAAGGCCTCACACCATTTGAAGAGAACATACTACATATAAGCACATCCCCTTTTCCACACCCAGGCGATGTGGGATTGAGCACCCTGTACCCTGTCAGTGTGGTAGCTCAGCCCAGTGTCTGTCTTTGCACCCGCCCACTCACACCCGTCCATAAGGGTTACTACAGAGAAGCAAAGAAGGAAGAGAGAAGAAATTAATATAAAAATGTAGTGTGGAAGCAAACAGCATTCATGGCGAATTCTGTTTGAATCATTTTTTTCTCGCTGCTTCTTTACTTGGTGAAAATGAGTAACATTTATATTTTGAGAGTTGACAGGACACAGAAAGAGATGGGTGTCAAGAAAGCAAAGTAGCATTAATGGGAAGAACTATACACTTTGTTATGCTTTTAGAGAGAGAGAGAGAGGAATTGGTTGGCGAGTGGAATGATGAACTGTATTTGTGGGTAATGGGTATGCTACTGCTATTGAGCATTCAATTTCAAAATCTAGAAAGAATCTGGAAATGGGGCATGGGTGATTGATTATGATGTATCTGCAAGTCCATCTAGAGAGAGAAAGTGACTCTCAATCTCGCTCTAGAAATCGTGGGTAAGTTGACTCGTGGTCGTGGATTCGTCCGTCGGGGCCTAATAGAAATAGCCAAGAAAAAAAAGTTGTGGTAACCGACAAAACTAATTAACCTCACATTTACTAATTTTTATCATTTGTTAATTGTTAATCCAACTATGAAACCATGAGTGTACTATTAATGATGTGGTACCTCGAAATGACTAATCAGGATAAATTATACAATATCCAGTGTACTATACAATATCCAGCATACTATTAATGATGTGGTACCTCCGGTAAATGTAAATCATCTGTCTCTTTTCAAAATGATTAACTTTTTTATTATTAAAAAGAAATGAAAGACTTTTGCTAGAATACCACATCATCAATTCCGGAATACCACATCATTAATATCTCCAAAGTATTATATATTTTCTCAACCAATCAGGGACGGAGCCAACATGGGTTCTGGCTCACTAATTTGTTATATATATTATGTATATATTTAAAAAAATTACACTAAATTCCTGCTCCAAATTTATTTTTTCACTAAATGCCTCTTCTAAAATTATTTTTTGCAAAATATGCCCCCCTAATCATTTTTCTGGCTCTCTCATATTATGGAATCTCCATAATATATGTGTGTCTCTTGATTTATATGTATATATGTAGAGCGAGAGAATGAGTATTCTTTGTTGGATTTGTAGAGGTTTTTTTGGTTTATTAATATTATTTAAATTCAACATTTAAAAGAGTCACTTCAAAAGTCCGAAGGAAAGAGTAAGATCATGAAAAAATGAACTGATATATTTTTATTGGAGAACATGTTAGTGAAATACATAACAAAAACTTCGAGAATAATTGAACAACACACACGAAAAGTGGTATTTACGTGCAATTAAGACAAACTTCAAATGTGTGTGTTTATGTATATAAGTAGTTTGGATACTCAGTGAACGGTATATATATATATACCAACACTTTGTCTACCATCCAAGACACTTCACTGATACTTTCCGGACATCCTTACAAAGTATTACGTCGTGAAATTATTTTATGAATTTGTATCATGAATGATGTGGCAGGTAACGTGAAGAGTTAGTATTAATGGAATTCAGTGATAATATCATGGGACTCTGTGTATGGGGGAATTCCACCAATACTAACTCTCCAGGTTACTTGTCACATCATTCATTATATAAATTCATGAAATAATTTCATGACGTGTAGCATTGCTGTAATATAAATTCATCTAGAGTAACTATGTTTTAAATCATGCTATTAAGGTTCATGCAAATAGGAAAACAAACACAAAAAATGGAAATGTGAAAGGAAAGAGTATTTGGACTTACGCGATGCAAAGCTTTGTATTCATCCACAGCAAACACCGCGATATCTAAAACTTGCAGTAGTAGTTGTATCGTATCGTATGCTTCCTCTCTCCTGATTCAGCAATCCAAATCTCTGCAGTAGAAAGCCCTAAAGCTTTTACATTTACAAAAAGTAGCTTTTACATTTATATACTCCAAAGAGTAGAAGACAAGTAGACAACTATCGTGCACTAAAGGAGATAGTTGATATGAACAGCCCACGTACTTGATTTGATATAAATTCCTCTCCAAATTTATTTTTTTAAAATATGCCCCCCCTAATCATTTTTCTGGCTCTCTCAATATGACCAAATATTATGGAATCACCATAATATATGTGTCTCTTGATTTATATGTATATATGTAGAGCGAGAGAATGAGTATTCTTTGTTGGATTTGTAGAGATTATTTTAGTTTATTAATATTATTTAATTTCAACATTTAAAAGAGTCACTTCAAAGTCAAAAGAAAGTAAGATCATGAAAGAATGAACTGACACAATATATTTTTATTGGAGAAGATGTTAGTGAAATACATAATAATAAAAATAAAAATTAAAAAAATAAAAAAGAGAAAGAAAAACTTCCAGAATAATTAAACAACACACACACAAAAAGTTGTATTTAAGTGCAATTAAGACTAACTTCAAATGTGTGTTTATGTATAGAAGAAGTTTGGACACTCAGCGAACACTATATATATATATATATATATATATACCAACACTTTGTCTACCATCCAAGACACTTCACTGATACTTTCCGTGACATCCCTACGAAGTATAACATATATAATATAAATTCATCTAGAGTAAGCCATGTTTTAAATCATGTTATTAAGGTTGATGCAAATAGGAAAACAAACACAAGAAATGTAAATGTGAAGGGAAAGAGTACTTGGACTTTTTATTTTTTTTTCCAACAAGGTAAGTTTGTATTGCAAAAAGGTGTTTGTACAAAAGCAAAAGGCCAGGAGCTAAAGAAACAACTTTACAACATTTTTTCAACCCAAGTTCAGAAGCAGTGCACAAAATCGACAACTATGAGAAGGCCTACTGAGAGAGAATTTGCTGATAAGGCTACTAAGAAAGCTAGAACCACTTGGACTTACACGATGCAAAGCTTTGTATTCATCCACAGCAAACCCCGCGATATCTAACACTTGTAGTAGTTGTATCGTATGCTTCCTCTCGCCTGTTTCAGCAATCCAAATATCTGTAATGGAAAGCGCTAAGCTTATACGTTTACAAAAAGTAGCTTTTACATTTATATAAGGGCAGAAAATGAGCGGTGGAAATGGAACGAAGAACTAAGACCATTCATTGTAAGCCCTCTGTATGGACTCTTTCTAATTCAATTGGGAGACCCAACTCAGTTTTGAACTGATATGAGTCTTTATAATTATAAAAATTCTAGTCTTATGTTACGAAACATCTCTGTATTATTATTTTAATATTTTTTTATAAAATAATTTTATACAAAAATTTAAAACGTAATTATTTCAATTGTTTGCAATGAATAAAATATTATTTTTTAATTATTTTTTCTTCTAATATATTTATTGACAAATGAAAAGAATTGCATATTTTTTGTACAAATAAAGAAATAAAATAAAAAGACAATATATATTTTTCGCACAAATATAGAAATAAAATAAAAATACATTATATATTTTCTCACAAATAAATAAATAAAATAAAAAACATTACATATCAACATTCCCTTGATCTAATTTTATTGTTTTAAATATTTTCTTCTCAGAAAATAATTATATGTTACATTATTAATTAATTTTATAATTTGATATATATAATAATATTTAAAACAATTTTTTTTATATATTTAAAACAATTGATTTCAATACTTCTAATTAAAATAGAATTTGAATGGAGAAAGAGACACAAAAAGATAAAGAGGAAAAGATGAGAGATGAGAGAAAGTAAATAAACAAAAAAAAAAAAAAATAGATGGGGCCCGCATCTGCTCTCTACATAAGTCCTATATGTAGAGAGCCTACGAACAAAAACACATGGGACCTACATTCGAGAAAGTCCCATACCATTTCAAAATAATTTTTACATTCGTTGTAGAGAACCAACAACCGATACCCTAAGTTCACACACTAATTTTTGTCCTATTGAATTATTTGAGTGCACAAAGTAAGTGGTGGAAGGGGCAAAAATCCTCAACTGCAACGTATTTACTACAAAGCCCTCGGTTAGCGTAAATTCAATGATTTGTATATATGAAAAATATGAATACATATTGGGTTGCATACGATCCCATTCAATCCCATTCAACAGAATTGAATCGAACCAAATCGTAAAGAAAAGAATTGATTTAGTTCCATTCAATTCCACGGTTTCATTATTATATTATTATAAATTATATAATATATATTATATAAAGTATAAATGATTCTCGTAGTAAAATTATTAATACATTACATTATTAGTTAATGACTTACACTTACAAGTTTACAACTCGATCACTTGTTTATATTAATTTATATAATATATTATATATAAAAATATATATAAATGGCTAGGTTCGGTCCGGTTATGAGGGACATGTAATCAGAACCAAACTATTAATTTACAGTTATAATATTTTGAAAGCATGATCGAATCGAATCGTAAAAAAATTGGATCGAACTCTTCGGTTCAGTTCGATTTGGTTAAATTTTTTGATTTGAAAGAATTTTTGTGCACCCCTGAATATATATGTATAATATAGGATTTCAGAGTTTTCGTATACAGTATATAAGTATACGTTGGAACTATTCAGACCATTGGTTCCATCAATCAAAACTTGAAATACACACTAAATTTAAAATAAAATTGACGTAAATTTAATCTAATTATTTATGTGTCATTCTCTAATGAGAAAATTAGATTTTAGTGACCAAAGTTGAAAAAAAATTACTTTTTGGTGACCTTAAACTTAATAAAAGCTGGATAGTGACCAAACTTAAAAATTAATTGCTAATGAGTGACCATTTAATCTTAATGTCCAAAATACCCATCATTCTCTCTATAGATCCTCATCCTTTCTTCAGTCTACTTCAACCCCAATTATCATAAACTTCAAAGAATCCGATGATATACATTATAAAGAAAATATAATAATATATATAAATATATTCTTATATATTAATATCTCATTAACTAAAAAAAAATTTAATTTGGATGCAATTAATTACAAACCTCACATTTAGTATTAATAACCCAACGAATCATATATATATATATATATATATTTTTCTGTTTCTTGAATACCTGGGATAGATTGAAAAATGTATTGTTCATTTTTAAAAATTGTAATTAGGATTAATTTGCTAAACTTTGACATACTGGAGGCAAAAAGGAAAAAAAAACTTAGACATACATGGAACAAATTGAAAAAGTCACATGTATTAATTGTAAGACCATCATATATGTCTAAGTGTATATATATATATATAGACTTTCTTTCCTAGAATTCTTTTATACCTTTTGAAACTTTGGTATTTGGAGGTACGAAAAAGGAATAAAAGAGAGGGTATTTTAGACATTAAAGTTAAATGGTCACTCATTAGCAATTATTTTTCAAGATTGGTCCCTATTTACCTTTTATTGAGTTTAAAGTCACTGGAAAGCAATTTTTTTTAATTTTGATTACCAAAATTTAATTTTCCCTTCTCTAATTTGCCCGGAATTATTTGTCATGGGAGTAGTCCAAACAGAGGACACGTTTCTGCACAATTGAAGAGGAAGGATTTATTTGTCCGGAAAAGTCCAGCCAAACACAGACAAACGAAAACATGGCGACAAAAATTGCAGAAAGTTAATCACACCAAAGGAGATAGTTGATCACTACATCCACCTGCTTGATTTGATACTCCTTTCCAATCAACAACATGCTACTTCATATTTATTATGACGTAGACTATTGCATTGCAATTAAATCTATCACCATGCATGCATGAACCCATAAAAGCAGCGAAGCAGTATTGTTGCTTCAATTTAATTATTTTTATTTTAGAAAGGGACAAGTCCTTGTTGAAAATTTTAACATAATTGGAAATTTTAATATAATATAAATTTTTTTTTTTTTTGCGCACTAGGTTTTATAAGATACGGTTGCGATGCAATAATAGACTGATTGCATTGTACCGACAACTTTTGTGATGGAATTAGCATATATATATATATATATATATATATATATATATATATATATATCATGGTTGGATTGTAGTTTTTTAATATTATTTCATTATTTTTAATTCTAATTATTAGTGTCTAAGTTTTGGTGATAAAAGAAAGACTTAGGTATTTTAATTATAGAAGAGTTGTTCCTCTATTTTTATTCTTTTAAAAGGGTTGACGACCATTCCCAGCATAGGGTCGGCTCAATATAATTTGGAGCCAAGGCGAAAAATCTAAAAGTGATATTTTAATATTTAATATGTTAGTACCAAATAATAGTTAATAACTTTTGTATTCGAGTTTTTGTGTATCATTTTCAATATAATATAACGAGTCCATTTAATTTTTTTGTCACATAGTTCATCTTAGGTATGACAACTTTAACTTAGAAAATTTTCTTTATGTTTCATCTTTTACGGATATTGTCAACAATATTTTGTAAGCAATGCATGCATTTGAAAAAAAAAATTAGATTTTTTTACGTAATTTAGCATTTTAGTTGGAGTGTTTGTTTTTATTTGTAATTTTTTTTTAAAAAAAACTTATAATTATAACAATAAATTTAATATCCTTCTTACGATAAATATGTTATTATAAAAAATTTAATATTGTTATTACGTGGGTTCTAGGTACTGAGATTAATAACATATACAGATATATGAAAAATACGAAAATATGATGTAAAACTTTGACTGTCTTCTATAAATTCAATTTATTGTATTTTAAGATTTTTTTTTTTTGTGTGTGTGTGAGAAAATTTAGTATTAACTATGTGATGATATTTTTTTTGCATTTTTTTTTGTGTTAAAAAATATTTATTTTGAATGAGAGCTCATGACAAAAGTCATGAGAGCTCTCTCACAATAGCATTACTCATATATATATATATATATATATATATCATTATTGGATTGTAGTTTTTCAACATTATTTCATGAGACTTTAGATAATTGTATATATTTCTTGTGATATGAAAGAAGATTTAGATATTTTAATTGCAGAGGAGTCGTTTTCTGTTTTTATTATTTTAAAAGAGTTAATGTAACCCTTCTTAGTCTAGGATTGGCTCAATATAATTCGGATCTAAAATGGAAAAATCTAAAAGTGACATTCTAATATTTAACATATTACTATCAAATAATAATTAATAATTTTTATTTAAAAATTATCTTTTTTTAGATATAAAGTTACTAATTAAATTTTTATATTTGAATTTTTGCTATTGTATCATTTTAAATAGATAATATAACCATTCCATTTAATATTTGTTGTGTCAGATAAAACGTCATTTTAAAATGTATTGTCGATAATATATAGCACTTGTATAGAGTTTGTGGTTGTATTGCAAGCTTTATCCAAATCTCTGTACTAGAAAGCACTAAACTTTTGCCTTTATAAGAAGCTGAAGACACGTTTTAGTACACCTTTTAATTATTTTGAGTGGCAGAAAATGAGTGATGGAAGTGGGACCGTTTAATTATTTTGAGTGACAGAAAATAAGTGGCTGAAGAATTGAAAGAGTGAGTCACTCCAACTCACGACTTATCCAACTTCCGGACATAAAAAATGATATGACACTATAAAATATGAATGCATGACACAAATTATATACTTGTATCTTTCTCTATTACATGCCAAAATCAAGTGGGATGACTTCGTTAAGTGAGCTGAGTGACTGACCTTTATCAACTTTATAATTTTAATATAATTTTTTTTATTAATCATAGAAGTATGTGATCCCTTATTGACTGTTGTAAATATTATATATTATCTGTCTGTGTGATTATATATACTACATACTAAAATCAAGTGGGATGACTTCGTTAAGTGTGCTGAGTGACTGACCTTTATCAACTTTATAATTTTAATATAATTTTTTTTATTAATCATAGAAGTATGTGATCCCTTATTGACTGTTGTAAATATTATATATTATCTGTCTGTGTGATTATATATACTACATACTAAAATCAAGTGGGATGACTTCGTTAAGTGTGCTGAGTGACTGACCTTTATCAACTTCATTCCCTTATCGAAAAGAAAAATAAAACCTTTATCAACTTCACAATTTCGATATAATATTTTTTATTAATCATAGAAGTATGTGATCGCCTCATTGACTGTTGTAAGTATTATATATTATCTCTCTGTGTAATTATATTAACTTTAATCGAGAGATCACGTTCCTATTCGAAAAGTTCGTTTACAATATTAAATGTATTCGGGTAAATTTAAATTGTTCATATACAATGCGTAAGATTTATACTGATTTGTAATATAAATCTTCGGCCAAATTTGTTATTTATTATTCTGCACTCCCTTGCATTTGCAATTAAATATATCACATGCATGTAGCAATAAAAACAGTGGAATAAATTCGGAAAGGGAATGAGAAGTCATTGTTGGAAAATTTTATATAAGTTTTCTTTTTGGTGGTGTACACCAGGTTTTCTAGAATCCGATTATAATTATAATGCAATAATTAAGACTAGATGGATTGTATTGCATGGACCAACTTTTGTGATTGAATTAGTAATATTTTATTTTTATCACGGTTGGATTGTGGTTTTAAAACATTACTTCATGAGATATAATTCTAATAATTGATGTCTAAGGTTTTCACTTAGATATTTTAATTGTAGAGTAATCGTTCTCTATTTTTATTCTTTTAAAAGGGTTAACGTAACCCTTCTCACAAAAAATCCTAGGAAGCACGATAAGGAATATGAGTACGACACGATACCGACACCGACACGGCGATACAAAAAATCCTAGAAAAACAAGACACAGACACAACGTGAATACGACTATAAACTAATAATATAATATATTAATTATTTAACAAAATAAAGACTACATTATAGAAATACTTTAATTCATCATCAAGCGATTAAGAACCAAAAGAACTTATAAACAAAAATAGACAAATAAATTAAAATAGATTAAAGAACCAGACTTTTTAGTCCTCTAGATATATTTATCTTAGATTTTTAATCCTAACTTGCATATAATTTTCTTTCGAAATACACGATGTGTCCGATGAGTGTTCGATGCGGGTATGATACCCTTGATAAAGTGTCCGTACTTTCTAACAAAAAAAACACTGGCCTTTTATATATATATATATATATATATATATATATATATATATATTACATTTAAGCTTGAATCTGACGGTCCAAAATGTCTTTCGCTATCAACGGATCACAATCACTTCATCTAACGGTTACGGTGGCGAGTGCACGATAGTGCCGTAGGCACGGACATACACTAGTATATATATATATAAACACATATCAAAAATGAAATAACACCAGAACCATATCACCCGGAAGAATACCCAAGTGAAGTGTGCACAAAGTGTCCTTGAATTTGTTCAAGTGACAGATGGAGGTTAGCGTGAAAGAGAAATATATTCAAAAACAGTAAATAGGTGTTGAAGGAACAATGAAGAACTTACTTGATATGAAGATCTCTATTCCTCCACTGAGATTTTCTCTTTTAGACTAAATTGCTAACAGGAAACTAGAAAAAACCCTCACTTATATAGTGGCACCTAACATTTGTGTTTTCTTTATTCTTTTCTTCCTTTTAAGTATTAAGGTCTACATCAACAAGACCTAGGAGTAAAAAAGTCTTCTTTAACAACTGGAACATACCTTGTGCCTAATGGGACAACTGGAGGGAGAGTCTATGAGAAATCCAATTTCCTTTGTCATATCCCACTTTGTAGAGCAATAACTAGAGACTTAGGAGAGATCCCTAATGAAATTATTCAAGAAAATGTATCAAAATTTTAAACCAAAACCTCAAAAGATTAAAAAGGAAAAAAAATGAATTTTACATGTAAACCAATTTGACAAATGATTTATGCTTTGTTTGGTAGGAAAGAAGAAAATTAGATGAAAGTGAAAAAATGATGGATGGATGAGACATCTTATGAAAGAGATTGTGTTCTTTTCTTTTTTTTGTTTGATTTGATGAGAGAGAATAAGGGATGGATAAGACATTCCTAAAAGAATAGTTTGTTTGTCAGGAGAGAATGGAAGAAAGAGTTTTAATTTATTTTTATCATTATACCCATCACTATTTATAGTATTTCCTTTAACATTAAAATTATAAGGATAATTTTGTAATTTAAAATATTTTTAATAGTTTTATCTTTCTTCCTTTCTGTCTTCAGTCCAAATTTGAAAGGATGAAAATTTGCGAAAGATAATGGATGTGTTCATCCACCCTCTTTGTCAAACGAAAGAAATTTGTTGATTCTTTCCTATTTTTCCTCCACTCATCTTCCTTCCTTTTTTCCAAACGAAGCATTACAATAAAAAATATTTAACTTCAAAAAGAAAGAATAGCTTATAGTATTTAATGGAATTTCTTCTCATTAGCAATAGAAAATGCTACAAGATGCACCATTCACTAAATTAAATGTATGTAAAATACATTTTAGCTCCGAGTTGTTTTTTTCACTAAACAATGACTTATTACCTTGAAGTCTTTCGACTACATCCAAAAAATATTTAACTTCAAAAAAGAAAGAATAGCTTATTGTATTTAATGAAATTTCTTCTCGTTAGCAATAGAATATGCTACAAGATCCACCATTCACGAAATTAAATGCATATAAAATACATTTCAGATCTGACTTGTTTTTTTCATTAAACAATGACTTGTTACCTTGAAGTCTTTCGACTACATCCAAAAATTTTCTATTATTGGACTATGAAAGTTGTAGGAAAGTGGATAATACTTTATTGGAGTCTAATCCCATCTTCTTTTGATTAACAATGCCTTCAAATTTTCAATTGTAAATGGGAGGCATGTGGGCTTTATTTATTCGCTTATTTGAATGGCTCATGCTATGTCCCCCCACCAATTCCCCCCCCCCCCCCCCCCCCCCGGCGGAGAGAAAATTTCATTTTAGAGTATTGTTACTCTATTGGTTGTATTTGGGTGTAAAAAAATGCTATATGTACCGAATAAATATTTTGAAATATATCTTGAATTTATGTAGCAGGTGATATGATAATTAATTAATCTAAAAATAGACATCAACATATATATTAAACCACCGGGACTCCGTGTATGAGAAGAATGCCATCAATACTAACTCGTCATTTAATTTTATTTCCTTAAATAATGTGTTATGTCACATGCCACATAAATTCGAGATATATTTCGAGATATTTATTCAAGACGTGTAGCATTGTTCGATTCAACCCTGTTATGCTAGAATCAATAGAGTGTATTGTTATGTAATTTCTGAGCTCTTTCTTATACAAGTCTTAGAACAAGACACTTGATGTTGAGTAAATTTTAATCAAAATAAATAAATTTATATGATTTTTTGCACTATTTTCCTTTTAATAAAAATAATTGCCTTGTTAAATTAATGATTATCAAATATGAAGGATTCTATGATGATTGTCAATTTATGCCATTAAATTTACATACCCATTTTTTGACTAAGAAATGGGGGTTTTCTAACTTTAAGATTTGAAATATAAGCACAACTTTTGATTTATAGGTCTTCACAACTTGTTTTTTAAGACTTATTTATCACTCTCTATTATCATATCTCTGTACTGAGGACCTGAGATCCATCTCAAGATAGTTGCTATGAACTCTTAAATTATCATATTTTGAGTATAAAAAATTGCATATGAATCAAATCATTAAGCAATTCATATTAAGAGGTCCTATGATAAAAGAGTCTTGACGAAAACCTCAAAATAATAAACGCGAGTTACTCATATGAAACTTTGGTTTGATGAAATTTGACCAAAAGAAATATAATATAGCTCCCTTCGTGCTACACAAGTGATTTTCAAAATATATTTACACAAACAAGAGATGTCTCCAATATAAGTATCAACAACTTCTTCTCGAACATTACTTTACGGAAGGGAGAGAGATCATGATTAAGAGAGTCTCGTACGTCATACCTACTCACACTATGAATTGTTTCAAACTACCACAAATTATGTATAATTTGATTCACAGACATATAGGATCCGTTTGGTATATGTTTTGTTTCTGCCTAAAATTCAACAAGTGTTTTGTAACGACTGTGTTTTAAATAAAATCAAAAATACATTTGACAAGGAAAATTAGTTTTAAGTTTTTTTTTTTTTTTTCCTGTTACAATTGCTGAAACACAATAAAAACACCAAAATGGTGTTTCCAATTTCGGCTTAAAATTTTGAAACATTTTGGCACTATTCAAATTTAACGAGCGGTACCAAATATGCTTTGTTTTTACAATAGTGAAACAAAACAGAAAAACATAAACAAAACGTATGTCAAACAGACGCATAGCTTCCTTTTGGTGGGAGGCAGATTTTTGTTGAGGAGAGTTTGGAAGGTAATTTTACAGATCTCTCTTAGTTATTCAAGTACCAGTGACACAATAATGTTGCTATCTTCTTCAAATGGAAAATTCACTATAAAGTTTGCATATCAAATTGCATATATTATTCATTGAAAAGGGCAAGTGTTGAGCTACTATAAGAGTCATAAGAAGGAAGGTACTGATCATAGGGACAGTGAGGGTAAGGAAATTTGATTAATAGGGTATCAAGATATAATATGACATGTAGACAATATTTAGCTGAATTTCTTAATTTCACCACCTTACTTTTTGTTATATTAGGGATCCTTTTTACAATCTAAACAACTAAAAGATCTTAGTGAACAAGTTTTTGACCATGCTATAATCATGGAAAACATTTGTTATTTTGGATTAATTTCAATTAATGTGAGGTCTTGGGAGGCAGATCCAAACTGAGAATGTACATGCCTTGGTCCTACCAACATCACACTTGACAATCTAATCTTATAACAAATGTGCAAAGCAACGGCCCCTAAAAAAATAGTTAAAAAAATACTGGATATCATATTATAATTATTATTCGGGTACCGTGCAAAAGACAGAAATGAATTAAAGTTATAGAATAGTCGGGGCAGAGCCTGCTAGGGGTGCCATGGCATCCCCAAATTTTATTGAAATTGCTATTATAGGCTCATTTTGTAGTTTGTATTGGTGGATTTGAAAGAAAATTACAATGGACCCCAATTCTTTTTTTAAATTTTTTGTTTATAGGTCTCTTAATGGTAATTATTAATGTTAAGTTTAAAAAACTTACTTGTGATCTCTCAAAAATCCATTCACGCCTTTTTATTCTTATTTTAGAAAGTTCAAACTTAGTGAAAAAAAAATTTATTTCCATAACAATGGTAGTCTTTACTTTAATATATTAATGCTACATTCAAATATATATATATATATATATATATATATATATATATATATATATATATGATTGAGTGAAATTTTTTTTTTTTTTTGGCATTTTCGTATTAGTTCCCTTTTATTCCAATTTCGTGACCGTTCTCACATATGGCGCCAACTGATGAAGCAAAAATTCACCCGAACTAGTCAAACGCCAACCTGTACAAAAGAACAAGAGAAGTGTAATCGAAGGGACACCGGTGAGATGCCAGCTAACTACTTTCCGACGATCAAGTCAGATATCGAGAAGGTTTATCAAAGGTGTAGGTGAATTCAGGGAGTATTAATTGCGTACCTTGGTATATGAATCGTCCGGTATTTATAGTGACCAAGCGAGAGGCATGCCCTAGTAAAATTCTACCTCCTTAACTTCCTTTTCTCACTTGGGGTTAACCAGCCCTGGTCGAAGTATTCTTCTCTTCCATATCATGTCTCATATTAGGAGTCAACCACATCATCAGATGCCCCCTGTTCATGAGAGTCGCTTGTTCAGTATCAAGAACACGTATATACTTTTTCTTTTTGGCGCGGGCCCAGCCAGGGCAGCACCCGGCCAGCCTAGGCAGCGCGCGGCCAAAGCAGCGCCCGGACTTGTACCATGCTCCTGCTCCTGCCTTGCGCCCGCCTTGTGACCGTTGGTTTCCTAGTCGTTGCTCCTGCTCCACCCCACGCCTTGTGACCATTAGTTTCCTAGCCGTTGCTCCTGATCGTTAGAAAAAGAATGTTGGGGGACTGGTATAGCCTATTTAAATAGTTCCTTCTTCATTCACATCTGCATCAACTCGCTAGCTCATGCCTGATACTTTCATACATTCCCTCTCTCATTGCTTATATGTTATTGATCATAACTTCGACAAGCAATCTCCAGAAAACATTGCCCCCGGCTCACCCCTTGTACAAGTGTTTGAGTTTCTGCATTCCATAATAGCGGATTATTGCGAGTGCCAGGATATTAGCTCCACTATGACAGAGTCTGAAGTGGAGGAGCTGGCTACTTTGTATTCTTTTCTGGAGGGGGTCGTGGCTAGGGCTCCCCTGCCTGCGGAGAGGGCATACTCGGTTTGCCCCGGAGAAACATGTTTCAACGAAGGTCATTTCCTCTCAAGCCTTCGATTTCCAATCCCGGACTTTGCCAAAGAGCTGTTCCAGGCAATTAATCTCTGGCCTTCTTAACTTACGCCCAACTCTTGGCGTATTATTATGGCTACCCTAGTGCTGTGTAAATCTTCCAAACTCACTTCTCAACCTACCATTGATGAGTTCTTTTCATGTTACACCTTTTTTAAGAGTAAAGACTGGCGTCACATACAAGGCCGGTCTCGCGGTGCAGGGGGCCTGGCCAGAGGACTGGTGATTCTTGACAATAGCCAGCGGATAAAAAATTAGAAAGAATGTTTCTTTTTTGTTTCAGGAAACTGGGAGCTCCCTCCCTTCAGCATCCCTCATACCTGGACTGCTGGGAGCACGGCAGGTGAGCTCTTTCTACTTCCTATTTTCTTTACCCATGTTATTGCCACTTTCTTTTACAATGTTTCACGCGGATTTATTTCCATCTTCCAGCTGCTAGGATTGAGTCGGCTGTGAGTCGCGAAGAAGAAGATAGACTAGACATCATTTTTGAGCTCCCAATAAGAGATGCGATGGTCTTGACCTCGGACGCGGGGCAGACTACGTTGGGCTATCCTACTTGTGTGGCTGGAAATAGGTACAAATGTTTTTTATCCCTCCTTCCCTCTTCCTTCTCTTTGTTAAGTTGTGTAACACGTTTATGTGCAAACTTGTATAGGATCGCGGAGGAGGCCTGACAGAGATATTCTCACGCTAGCGAAAGGAAAAGGTGTTGCGTCATCCTCATCCCTTTCTGTCCAAAAAAGACCACGTAGGCCCATGGTTATCAGGAGTACCGGTTTACCTATGGGTCGGGACTTGTCGTCTCCTCCTTCCATTAGGAATTCTCCCCTCTCTGCAGCCATAAGTACTCTGACTCCAAGCCTCAACCTGTTTGGGGTGCCTCCTACCCAGCTATTTACGGGTGGTAATCTGCCAAACCCAAGCCCTTTTGGGGTGCCGGCAACGTAACTTGTTGGCGGGGGTAGCTCACATGTATCTTTTTCCCTTACCACCAGTTATACTGGGCTACTAACCCCAGCTGCTAGTCACACCAGATCATTGCTGACTGATACAACTTTTACTGAGTTCGTTCTCCCGCGGGATATTGAGAAGGTGAATGCCATTGACTCTCCTTCCTCCACCGGATACCTTCTGGCCAATATGGCTAAGGTAAGTCCATACTCCTCTTGTTACACTTGAGCGGAGTTTTTCCCTTTCCTTCTTTCTTCTTTTAACTGCGTGTCCTTTTTCTATATGTTTAAACAAGGCCTAACTATTGCCCATTGTCTTTCCAATCATCTCTTATGGACGGAAAAGGAGCTGGAGAAACAGAGAACCGTCTTTGCCATGGAACGCGCTTCTTTTGCTAGTGAGCGTACCACCTTTACTTCTGAGCTCGAGTCCCTTCGTGCTTCCCACGCTTCACACGGCGAGGAGATAGACTCCCTTAACTCTCAGCTCAATCATGAACGGGAGGAGATGGCCCGGTGGAACGCCGACATACTCGGGATTAAAGAATTGGACGTTGAGCATTTTAAAGATTCGCCTGATTTTGACAAGGCCCTCAACCAGTCGTATATCGACGAGTTTGAGTATTTTCGTGAGGTGGCACAGGACCAGTGGCCTGATATGAACTTCTCTGGCTTGTAACTTGGAGATCTTGAGGCCTGATTCTGTGTCTTTTCTTTTGGTACCATGTAATGTTCTCCCTTTGTGGGGGCTCCTTGTACCCTTCCATTTTAATTAATGAATATCTGTTTATTTCTTTTTTATCGAAACATGGTTTGCTTTGTGGAGATAGCTCTCGCGGCACAAGGGTCCATGCCTTGCTATTAGATATGTTCTTATTCACTCTCGGGTTTTAACCTATTCCGCTTTTATCATCAATGGCCCTCCGAAGAGGTGTGTCCCAATAGGGCTTCGCCCCCGTAGGGTAGTAATTTTCTTGGGATTAATCCATCCCGCCTTTTTCTCCAAATGCCCTCCGTAAAGGTATGTCCCCGTAGGGCTTTGCCCCCGTAGGGTAGTAATTTTCTCGGGATTAATCCATCTCACCTTTTTCTTCAAAGACCCTCCGTAGAGGTGTGTCCCCATAGGGCTTTGCCCCCGTAGGGCTTTGCCTTCCGACCATAACAACACGCTTTGAAATGAATAACACTTTCCATTGACATTCTATAATAAAATTTACAAAAGAAAAATGGAACTGGACTTGTAACAGGAGTCCTGTTTTGAGGCTTGGCAATAAAGCCAACCTCTAAAATAACACTTGAGGCTTGGCAATAATGCTAACCTTTAAAATAATACTTGTTGAAAGTAGATGCAAGCTAAAAATAAAGAAGATGGGACAAAAACTAATAAAGAATAAGTCATGAAAAAGAGACTTCACTGATAGAATTTCCTCAAATGCTCAGCATTCCAAGGATTGGCTAACTGCTTTCCTTCCAAGGTTTTCAACCAATAAGTGCCTCGTCTTTGAATTCTAACCACTCTATACGGGCCCTCCCAATTAGGAGCCAACTTTCCCGTGCCAAGAGGTTTGATGGCTTGAGTGACTTTACGTAGGACTAGATCACCAGGTTGAAAACTCCACTGCTTGACCCTGGTGTTGTAGTACAGGGACATGGCATGTTGATACGCGGCCATCCGTACTTGCGCTTGCTTCCTTTTCTCGTCAATGAAGTCGACACTAGCCTTTAATTCCTCCTCATTATAAATGGGGTTATAATACCTGGCCCGATGTCTTGTCACCGTTCCTATTTTAACAGGAAGAACCGCTTCGCTTCCGAAAGCTACGAAGTAGGGCGTCTCCCCTGTGGGGATTTTGGCGGTGGTCCTGTAGGCCCATAAAACGCTTGGCAGCAGTTCTGGCCATACTTCTTTGGAGTCATCCAGGCGTTTCTTGATTATTTTAAATATCGTCTTGTTGGCCACTTCAGCCTGCCCATTGGCCTACGGGTGGCCTGGTGAGGAATAACGGTGGTTTATGTCGTGTTTGGTGCAGAAATCCTGGAATTGTTGTGTAATACCCTACTCCAACACATAGTATGATATTGTCCGCTTTGGGCCTGAGCCCGCACGGTTTTGCTCTTGGGTTTTTAGCCCAAAAGGCCTCATACCATTTGAAGAGAACATACTACATATAAGCACATCCCCTTTTCCACACCCAAGCGATGTGGGATTGAGCACCTTGTACCCTGTCAGTGTGGTAGCTCAACCCAGTGTCTGTCTACGCACCCGCCCACTCACACCCGTCCACAAGGGTTACTACAATCCACCCCCCTACGAGACCCGACGCCCTCGTCGGCACACTTACTTCCGGCTGGGTTTAGGCTCTGATACCAATTGTAATACCCCGCTCCAACACATAGTATGATATTGTCCGCTTTGGGCCTGAGCTCGCACGATTTTGCTCTTGGGTTCTTACCCCAAAAGGCCTCATACCATTTGAAGAGAACATACTACATATAAGCACATCCCCTTTTCCACACCCAGGCGATGTGGGATTGAGCACCTTGTACCATGTCAGTGTGGTAGCTCAGCCCAGTGTCTGTCTACGCACCCGCCCACTCACACCCGTCCATAAGGGTTACTACATGTTGGCTTCCAAACTGCTTTGCATTATCTATGATAATGGCCTTTGAAACACCAAACCTGCATATGATTGATTTCCACACGAAATTGATGACATTCTTTTTCCCAATTGTAGCTAAGGGCTCGGCTTCCACCCATTTGGTAAACTAGTTAACTGTTACAATTGCAAATTTTGTCTGTACATTTCCCATGGGTAAAGGGCCGATGAAATCTATTCCCCATTGGGCGAAGGGCCACGGGGCCACTATCGGGGTCAACTCTTCCGGAGGCTGCCTCGGGATGTTGGTGAAGCGTTGGTACCTTTCGCACCTCTTGACAAAGTCCAGCGCGTCCTACTGTGTAAAGGGAAAATAGTATCCCTGCCTAATGGCCTTATGAGCCAAGGACTTGCCCCCAACATGGTTTCCGCATTCCCCCTCGTGGATTTCCCTCATGACATGTTGAGCTTCTCCTGTCAATACGCATCGTAGTTATGGCAAGGAGACTCCCCTTTTGTAGAGGATTTCATCGATCAGGGTATACCCAGATGCTCTAATCCTCCTTCTGCGTGCCTTTGTCTTGTCGGATGATAGCTCACCATCCCTTATGTATATGACAATCGGATCCGCCTATTCCATGCCCTGGGTGACTTGGTTCACCTTGCATGATGTCGCTTCTGTTATACTCGGGTGGTCCATGCGCTCTACAAGCACCCCCCTTTAGGCGGCCTCTTGTGCCATAACCAATCGAGCGAGAACATTCGCTTTATAATTTTCACTGCGGGGGACCCGCGTGATTGAAAACTTCTGGAAGTGGGTAACTAGCTCTTGTACTTTTTGCAAGTAAGATTTCATCCTTTTCCCTTTGCTTCGTATTCCACACTGACCTACTGGGCAATCAGATGGGAGTCAGTATAAGCTTTTAACTGTTATACTTTGAGAACACCAGCTAGTTTCAACCTCGCAATCAAGATTTTGTATTCAGCCTCATTGTTTGTTGCCTTGAACCCGAATTGCAAGGCATACTTGAATGTTTTCCCTACTAGAGATCTGATTAATATCCCTACGCCACTGGCTTGTGCGTTCGATGATCCATTCACAAATAATTTCTATGTGTAATCTGGGTCCATTAGGTCCTCCTTATTTTGTTGGACTGGGCTCTCCACCTCTTCCTACTGAACCTGCTCTTTTTCAGGGGGGCATGTAAATTCAGCTATAAAATCTGTCAGCACTTGGCCTTTGATGGCTGATATTGGCTTGTACCGGATGTCAAATTCTCTTAGTTCCATAAACCACTTCACAAGTTGTCTAGAGGTTTCGGGCTTGAAGAGGACTTGTCGGAGCGGTTGATTAGTTAGTACCACAATAGTGTGCGCTTGGAAGTATGGTCTGAGTTTCCTAGCCGTCATAACCAAGGCGAATGCTAGATTCTCTATGGAGGGATACCTTTCTTCCTCCCCCCGAAGCACCCTGCTGGTATAATAAACTGGCATTTGCACTCCCTCTTCTTCCCGTACCAATGTAAAACTGACAGCTGTGAGGGAGACAGCCGAGTATAAGTACAATTCCTCCCCTACTTGTGCACACAATAAGAGTGTGCGCTTGGAAGTATGGCCTTAGTTTCCTGGCCGTCATAACCAAGGCGAATGCTAGTTTCTCTATGGAGGGATACCTTTCTTTCGCCCCCCGGAGCACCCTGCTGATATAATAAACTGACATTTGTACTCCCTCTTCTTCCCGTACCAATGCAGAATTGACAGCTACGAGGGAGACAGCCAAGTATAAGTACAATTCCTCCCCTTCCTGTGTGCACGATAAGAGTGGGGGCAAGCTGAGGTACTGCTTTAGCTCGCTCAAGGCCTGCTCACATTCCAGTGTCCACTCAAAGGCCTGCTTGAGGATCCAAAAAAATAGGAGACACCTGTCTGTAGCACGAGAGATCAGCCGGCTTAATGTTGCTACCTTTCCTGTCAGCTTTTAGACTTCTTTAACGGTTCTGGGTGATCTTGTATCCAGGATAGCCTGTACCTTCCGTGCGTTGGCTTCTATCCCCCTTTCACTGACTAGATAGCCCAAGAACATTCTGGAAGATACCCCAAAGGCACATTTACTAGGATTAAGCTTCATTTTGTACCTTCGAAGGACATCAAAGGCTTCCTTTAAATTAACCAAGTGGTTGGCGGCCCTCTGGCTTTTAACAAGCATGTCATCAACATACACTTCCATGTTCCTGCCAATTTCCTCTTTAAACATTCTATTTACTAGCCTTTGATAGGTTGCACCGGCATTCTTCAAATCGAACGGCATCCCATGTAGTAGTATAACCCCATTTCTGTTATAAAGGATGTCTTTTCCTGGTCTGATGGCCACACTGGAATTTGATTATACCCCGAGTAGGCATCCATGAAGCTGAGTCACTTGTACCTTACCATTCCTTCCACTAGTATGTTAATCCGTGGAAGGGGGAAGCTATCTTTTGGACAGGCTTTGTTCAAATTAGTAAAGTCGACACACAGATGCCACTTGCCATTGGATTTTTTAACCAGCACCACGTTCACCAACCAGCCCGGGTAATTGGTTTCTCATACAAAGTTGGTCTTCAATAATTTATTCACCTCCTCGGAGATTGTCATGTTTCTTTCTGGGGCAAAGGTTCTCCTTTTCTGTCTGACTGGCTTGGCGGTGGGGTCGATATTCAGTCGATGTACGACAATGGCTGGATCAATCCCAAGCATATCCTCGTGGGATCATGCAAACACATCCTCATTTGTTCTGAGGAATCGCACCATCTTTTCCCGAGAGGTGGGTGAGAGTGATGATCCCAAGCTCACCTTCTTTCCTGCACTTTATTCGCTCAAGTTAATTTCAACTAGCTCTTCCATCAGCTCTACATAGCGGACCTCCTCTTTTTCTTCTACTTTTAGCCCCTCAATATTCAAGGTTTGTGATACCTTCCTCTCCCTCAGGGAGGTGGCGTAACATTCTCGAGCAGTGGCCTGATCTCCTCTTAGCTCCCCGATGCCATGCTTAGTGGGGAACCGAACGAGGAGGTGATAAGTAGAGGTCATTGCTCTCATAGCGTTTAATGTGGTCCTTCCCAGAATGACATTATACGTGGTTGGGCAGTCCACCACAAAGAAAGTTACCATGTTAGTGATTTGCCTGGGGCTTGAACCAGTAGTGATCGGGAGGTCGATCGTACCCAAGGGAAGGAGCTTCTCTCTAGAGAAGCCTACAAATGGAAATTGAGTAGAATTGAGTCTATCCCTCCCAATCTTCATTTGATCAAATGCATTTACAAAAAGGATGTCTGCGGAACTGCCGTTATCAATTAACACCCGTCTAATTGTGAAATTGGCGACAATTAATGTTACTACGAGGGCATCATCGTGGGGTTGCTCAATTTTCTTGGCGTTATCTTCTGAAAAAGTGATTATCTGATCATCTAGTCGAGGGCACTTGGCGGGTGACTGGCTCACCTTGCTGACTTTGAAGAAACTTCTAACTCTTCTTACATGGGCTTTGCGAGCTGTATTGGATTCACCGCCACCCCCGATTCCTCCAGAGATGACCCTAATTTCCCCCAGTGGAGGGCTTTTTTGAGTTGTGCCTTCATTCACAGCCTGTGTATGATTCTGTACTTTCTGTCCACCGCTGACCACAAATCTCCGGAATTAGCCCCTTTGGATCAGACTTTCAATCTATCTTTTCAAATCTATGTATTCATCGGTATCGTGGCCATGGTCGCGATGGAACCTACAATACTTATCGCGGGATCTTCTGGCCGGATCAGTCTTCAACTTTGGAGGCCATGATACTGCCGGGTTGTCTTGGATATGGAGGAGGATTTGACTTATCGATGCGTTCAATGGGGTGAAACTGAATCCCCTATCACGGCGCATGGTCTTATCATTCTGTTCTTGTGACACTCTACCGTACTTGGGGTTTCACTACTCTCCGCTAGACTGTCATCCCCTTTTCCTGTCCACCTTTTTGTCACTGTCACCTTTTTGTATCAAGGGCATCTTTAGCATTCATGTATTTTTGAGCTTTCATAAGCAATTCGGACATGCTTTCGGGGGCGGGGGGTGCTTAGAAACAGAGTATAGGAATTTAGAGGGCAATAGACCTCCCATGAATGCTGTAACTGCCACCTTATCATCCAAGGCATCCACCTGTAACATTTCTCTATTGAATCGGTTGATATAATCTCGCAACGAATGCCCCTTGGTTTGTCTCACATTCAAAAGATAGGCAACAGGCTTCCTATGTCTTCGGGCAGCTATGAAATTACTAACAAATAGCTGGCTCAACTCTTTAAAAGAACGAACAGATGCGGGTTTCAAACTGTTGAACCAGGACCGGGCGGAGCCTTTCAAGCTAGTAGGAAAAGCTCTGCACATGATCGCATCCGGTACCGCCTGAAGGTGCATTAATGCCTTATAGGTTTCCAAGTGATCTAGTGGGTCTTTGGTCCCGTCAAAGCTTTCAACCGTGGACATCTTGAACCTGATGGGCAAGGGACAACTCATTACCCCTGCGGAGAAAGGGAGGTTGGTTTGCTGGACCAAGTCCTCTACCGTAGCAGGACCCTTTCCCCTTATGGTGTGGGCTATGCTTTCTACCCTGGCTCTCAGGTCTTGTATCTCCATGTCGTGATAGGTAAGAGGTCCAGAATCCCCATGGGGTTGGCTCCTTTCGGGCGGGACTGAAAGGCTGAGATTCGCCCCACCTCTTACTTGACTCTAAGTTGCATCCTCCATTGGGACTTCATTATTTCGCCCAACGCCGTCCCCCCCAGGATCAACCGGCCTCAAGTCGCTTGGCGATGACACCGGCGGCGCCACAGGAGGGAGGCGTTGCAGAATTGCCGCATTTTGTTAGAGCAACTAAGCCAGACTTTGATTTAAGTTCTGGACCTGGTGCTCCAACATTGCGACACGCCCTTGGTCATTTGGAATTTTGGGGTGTGTCCCGAAAAATCCATCTGTCCATGAGACTGCGTGCCTCCATAACCTGCAAGCGCAATGGCTGGCGGGTCCTATTTGATTGGTGGGTCTGTATCGATAGGATGATCGTGCGCGGCCGAGGGGTCGTTTCCAACGGGAAGGTCCTGTGCTGAAGGACCGTGGCCAACAAGGGGTCCTGTATGGCTGTAGTTTCCAACCCAGATCGTAGGTGCATCATGCTTTGTATGTGATTCTAGTAGAACAACCAAATTTTGTAATCATTCCCACAAATGATGCCAACTGATGAAGCAAAATTCCACTCGAACTGGTCAAATGCTAACCTGTACAAAAGAACAAGAGAAGTGTAATCGAAGGGATACCGGTGAGGTGCTGGCTGACTACTCTTCGACGATCAAGTGAGATATCGGGAATGTTTATCAAAGTTGTAGTTGTAAGTGAATTCAGGGAGTATTAATTGCGTACCTTGCTATATGAATCATCAGGTATTTATAGCGACCAAGCGAGAGGCGTGCCCTAGTAAAACTCTACCTCCTCAACTTCATTTTCTCACTTGGGGTTAACCAGCCCTGGTCGAAGTATTCTCCTCTTCCACATCATATGTCTCATATTAGGAGTCAACCACCCCATCACTCATTATTTACATTATATTAAAAATAGGTAAAAGTTATGATGAGTTTGCTGTCATTAAATTTGCACACTCTAACCATTGAACTACATGGTTATAAATGTTAGCTTATCTATCGAAGTATAATGATGCATGGATGAAAATGGGAAATTTTTTATAACAAACATATTGTAATATGAATTCAGATATAACAAACATATTGTAATAATTTTAATTTTTTTATGTGTTCGATGTTTATGCTAACAAGTAGGTTTACAGAGAAAGGTTCATGCAAACAGAGAAAGAAAGACAAGAAATGTAAATATGAACAGAAAGAATATTGAACTTACAAGACGCAAAACTCTGGTTTGCTTATCGAGCTTGCATTAATTTTGCCACCTAAACATATGGTTTCGAATAAGATTACCATTGTTTGTTTAGAATGAAATGACTTCAATCTCTTATATTAACCTATTTGAGAATACAAATTAAACTGTCATCATTACAATTTATATTTGTATATGTTGGTTAATACTTTACCTATACTGCTATATAATTGTTGAAAAAAAATGTCATTTTTAATGCACATTTCTTATTTTAATTTATATATAAAAAATTCATATATTTTGAAAAATTTTATATTGTTTCATTTCAAAAAGAAAATATAGATTAAGTTCTGTTTCATATTTTCCTAGTCTCTAACATTCTCTATATTCTGCACAATTTTGCTCTTCTACACAACATAAAGAAGAAGTTGTAAATTTACAAATTAATTACATATATTGCATAGTATACAATAGCTGTATTTTACATTTATTAAAAAGCTCACTACTACTTTTAATAAAATGCACAAGCAATCCCTTGACAGAATGACAGATGATTACAGTACATAAAATTTATCTAGAAAGGACATGAAGACGAACTATCAATTGTACCAACGCAAGTAAAAGTCCTACACAAGCAATGTTAAGACTGATGACCGTTACTGGGTTTCGAAGATAATACCTTAGTTCTCCTTTATATCTTCTACCTTTAATCTTCCAGAAGGTCATGCTGAAACAATGTTCCTTAGTTGGTTTACCGTAGTTTGTGACATCCTCAAAAAGTGAGGAATAGCAGAAAGTTCTAGGATTAAAGGTGACATTACGGCAGAGCTTGTTAAACATGTCAGACATGGATTCATCACATCCTAACCGGTTCTCAATGATTCCATGGTCGCGCAGATGTTCAACATCCTCTGCAGAATTGATCAGACAATCCATCAATTTGGCATAATCAGTGAAATAATTCCGACCAAGATTCTGGTGATATTGCTCGTATGCAATCAGATTTCTGAAAAACCACTCGGTTTCATCGTTGACTTGGAGAGGTGGGATTCTCATAGCCCCATCTTTGAACTCTATATCAAACATGGACAACTCCGGACCCTGCCTTCTGAAACGTATCCCGGCTCTTTGGAGCTTTATGTTACATCCTATGAATGGCACTTTATCTTCTTGATTTGTAGTGAAATGGTGGCTATTGGTTTCGGGGGTCACCCTATTCTTCTCAGCATATGAGCGAGTACAAATATGATGCACAAGGCCTAGCAGATGATCAACTTGATGATTTAATGACACAGATTCTCTGATAGTTGGGTCATTAAATGGGTAAAGTAATCTCTTGCCTAAAAAGTGCAAGGCCATCTTCACTATGCTCAGCATATCTTGAGGACTGTTAGGATCCTTGGTCATGTCGAACAGCTCAGTGAGAATAAAGAATGGCAGTTGATTTTCATTTGCTAGTCCTAGTTCTCTCGCCTTCAACTTGCGGAATAATTCAATGATAAAGAAGCCATCAAGAAGCATCATTTCCACGAAATCATCTTCCTCTCGTCTTTCTGCATAAAAACTACGCGCTGCTTCTTCTCTTTCTGTTAACCTCTTAACATATTTATCCACACTAGACTCTTTTCTTCTTTGTAAAAGAAGTTGTAGGTATCGTATTTTATGTTCTTCCATCATCTTTAAATGATGTTTACCATGGTGGTAAGGTCCAATGGCAAGCATTACTGGTTCGTATGCCTTCTCATTTACTCTACGCAGTAGATCATCCACTCTTAAGATACTGGGCTTAAAGGATGTATGAGACAAGTAATCCAGTTTTTTCTTAATCCCAGACGAGATATCATTGACTTTTTGTTCAGACATCTTTGTCTCTAAACACTAGTACAATATGCTGCGCCAAAAAAATCACCGTTTATATTTTACTAAAAATTACAACTCATATTGCCCAAAATAAGATCACGCCTTAGTTAAACAATTACAGATGAAGTATTTGTCCAAAATTGCCCACAAAAAATGAGAGAGAAAAGAAAAACTATCCTACAAATATATTTATTCCTTTTTATTATTGCTTTAAAAAATTCAAATCTAGTGAAACAAACAAAATATGAAACAGTTTATCCTTACTGCAAGATATCAATGCTACATTCAAATGTTTATATATATATATATATATATATATATGAATTCAAGAGAGGAAAAAAAGGATGTTCAAGACTTGACAGTCTCATTTATCAGCTGAAAGCATGCTCTCTCTCTCTCTTTTTTTTCCTTTTTGTATTAGTTTCTTTCTCTTATTTATTTAAGTTTCTTATCCAAATTCTTTAGGTTATAAGTTCCTCATTATTCAGCTTATATTAAGAATAGGAAAAAGTTATTATGTTGAGTTCTCTCACCACGCATGCCCACTTTGACCATGTGATGTAAGGCTATTACGGCCGGTCTCACTATCTAACCGTTACAAGGATGCAAGCCAGTGAAAGTGTTCTCATAATAGACATGCTTGTAATAATTTATTTTGAGATTTTTCGTTTCCCAACTAAAAAAAAAAAAAAACAAATATATCATAATATTTTTATAATTTTAATTATATAATGCTACTTTGGTCCCCCATCCAAGTATTCCTATTTTAATTTTCAATTATTTACAAAATCACTTATTAAATTACCCTATAAATATGTTATATGATAAAGGTATTTTGGTAAAAAAGTATATAAAAACTTTCATTCTCTTCCTTCCGGTCAAACAAAAAAATGTGTCATCCCATTTATTCTTAATTTCTACTATCTCTTTCATTCAACTAAACAAAAAGTAACAGGAGATACATTCCCTTCTTTAGGCCTCCCTCCCCTCTCTCTTCCATCCATTTTTTCATCTCTCCAACCAAACCCAACATAAAAATCATCATCTATAGAAAAAGACAAAAGTTATTATTTTTAAACAATTTTTTTTTGTCATTTTGGGCATACTTGAATTATTTGTTTTATATTCTCTCAAGAAATCTATCAACATGGAGGAGTAAATGTTAAAATCATTCAACTTATAAAAATATTTATAATTTTAAAAGTCTTAAAGAAGGATCACAAAATTTCATATGAAGATCAAGGAAGACATATTGTTCATTAATTAATAAAGGATTTAAGTTAGTGAAACTTGCAATATAACAACACCGAGTGAAAGAGAATTACTTTAGTATTCAGTTTACTAGAGAGCGCAGATACTTTCACAAAAGAGTTGTATCCATGTTGGATATGGATCACGGACACACCTACACAACATAAATTTAAAGGTAAATTTTTTGAGGTTTATCCTTATTAGACTCAGATACAGCTTAACGAAAATTTGACAAAAACACTTCTATCAACTTTTTCATTTTAAAAAAGTATAAAATATCTAAATTGTCCGTTATTATATAATTATTTTTGATATAAAAATATATAAATTATAAAATGATCAGAAAGCCCGTGATTATTACACAACTCATTAACTCCTATACTACATAAATTTAAGGGTAAACTTCGAGGTTTACCTTTATTACACTAATATACAACTTAGCGCTTACCAATGAACCTCTTACACAACTCATTAACTCCTATACTACATAAATTTAAAGGTAAATTTTGAGGTTTACCTTTATTATACTTACCAATGAACCTCTAGCATTCTCCCTCGTCCGAATTCACAACACCCTCGTTGCTGTCGGACCACCCTACCTACAAGAAGCAGACCCGAACCTCTTACCAATGAACCTCTAACATTATCACTCACTCGAATTCGCAACACTCTGCTACTCGAAAGCAAACCCGAACCTCCAGGCCGGGCGCATGACCTGACACATTGGATTTGACATTGATATCATCTATAACAGGTCGAGCGCTTACCAATGACACAAAAAGCTAAAATATTGAATAGTGTTGTCAATGCACCCATTTATTTCATTCTCTTTTCCATTTGAATCCCACGTGGGACAATAATGAACCTCTAACAATACACTCACTTTTCACTCAAGAACTCAACTCTTCATCTTCATCAGACCCATCAAATTTCAACAACAAAAACTTTTGAGATTGTATTGAAATAGAAAATAACACATTTGGTCACAAAGAAGAAGCCAATAATGCCCAAAGAAGATTCAAAACAGTTTCAAATGCTTGAATTTTTTGAAAACATCCATAAAAGGCTCTGTTTCTAAGTTCTGGTGAGATTGGTCCTTAGACATTTGGACTCAGAAGTAGTATTGGTTTTTCTGGGTAAGAGAGATCGAGAAGCAAAGAAGGAAGGGAGAAGAAATTAATATAAAAATGTAGTGTGGAAGCAAAAAGCATTCATGGCGAATTCTGTTTGAATCATTTTTTTCTCGCTTCTTTACTTGGTGAAAATGAGTAACGTTTATATTTTGAGAAGTTGATAGGACACAGAAAGAGATAGGTGTCAAGAAAGCAAAGTAGCATTAATGGGAAAGAACTATACACTTTGTTAAGCTTTTAGAGAGAGAGAGAGAGAGGAATTGGTTGGCGAGTGGAATGATGAACTGTATTTGTGGGTAATGGGTATGCTACTGCTATTGAGCATTCAATTTCAAAATCTAGAAAGAATCTGGAAATGGGGCATGGGTGATTGATTATGATGTATGTGCAAGTCCATCTAGAGAGAGAGAGAGTGACTCTCAATCTTGCTCTAGAAATCGTGGGTAAGTTGACTCGTGGTCGTGGACTCGTCCGTCGGCCTAATAGAAATAGCCAAGAAAAAAAAGTTGTGGTGACCGACAAAACTAATTAACCTCACATTTACTAATTTTTATCATTAGTTAATTGTTAATCCAACTTTGAAACCATGACTTACTCCTTGAAATGAGTAATCAGGATAAATTATACAATATCTAGCGTACTAATGATGTGGTACCTCCTGTAAATGTAAGTCCCTTATTTCTTTTTAAAATTATTAATTTTTCTACCATTAAAGAAAATGAAAGGCTTTACTGGAATACCACATCATCAATACCAGAATACCACATCATCAATATTTTCGAAGTATTATATATTTTCTCAACCAATCATGGACATAGCCAGTGTAGTAACCCTTGTGGACGAGTGTGAGTGGGCGGGTGCATAGACAGACACTGGGCTGAGCTACCACACTGACCCCACAGGGTGCTCAATCCCACATCGCCTGGGTGTGGAAAAGGGGATGTGCTTATATGTAGTATGTTCTCTTCAAATGGTATGAGGCCTTTTGGGGTAAAACCCAAGAGTAAAACCGTGCGGGCTCAGGCCCAAAGCGGACAATATCATATCATGTGTTGGAGCGAGGTATTACAGTTGGTATCAGAACCTGAACCCAGCCGGAAGTAAGTGTGCCGACGAGGGCGTCGGGCCTCGTAGGGGGGTGGATTGTAGTAACCCTTGTGGACGAGTGTGAGTGGGCGGGTGCATAGACAGACACTGGGCTGAGCTACCACATTGACAGGGTACAGGGTGCTCAATCCCACATCGCCTGGGTGTGGAAAAGGGGATGTGCTTATATGTAGTATGTTCTCTTCAAATGGTATGAGGCCTTTTGGGGTAAAACCCAAGAGTAAAACCGTGCGGGCTTAGGCCCAAAGCGGACAATATCATATCATGTGTTGGAGCGGGGTATTACAGTCACCATAGGCTCTGGCTCACTAATTTGTTATATATATTATGTATATATTAAAAAAAAGTACACTAAATTCCTCTTCCAAATTTATTTTTTCACTAAACGCCTCCTCTAAAATTATTTTTTTCAAAATATGCCCCCCTAATCATTTTTCTGGCTCTCTCTATGTGACCAAATATTATGGAATCACCATAATATATGTGTCTCTTGATTTATATGTATATATGTAGAGCAAGAGAATAAGTATTCTTTGTTGGATTTGTAGAGGTTATTTTGGTCTATTAATATTATTTAAATTCAACATTTAAAAGAGTCACTTCAAAAATCAAAAGGAAAGAGTAAGATCATGAAAAAATGAAGTGACACGATATATTTTTATTAGAGGACATGTTAGTGAAATATATAAACAAAACTTCGAGAATAATTGAACACACACACGAAAAGTTGTATTTACGTGCAATTAAGACAAACTTCAAATGTGTGCGTTTATGTATATAAGTAGTTCGGACACTCAGCGAACACTATATATATACCAACACTTTGTCTACCATCCAAGACACTTCACTGATACTTTCCGGACATGCCTACAAAGTATTACATATATAATATAAATTCATCTAGAGTAGCCATGTTTTAAATCATGCTATTAAGGTTCATGCAAATAGGAAAACAAACACAAGAAATGTAAATGTGAAGGGAAAGAGTATATGGACTTACACGATGCAAAGCTTTGTATTCATCCACTGGCCTGTTTCAGCGATCCAAATCTCTGTAGTGGAAAGCGCTAAGCTTTTACGTTTACAAAAAGTAGCTTTTACATTTATAGAAAGTGTAGATGACAACTGTCGAACACTTCAATTATTTTAAGTGCAGAAAATGAGTGGTGGAAGTGGAACAAAGACTAAGACCATTCATTGTAGGCTCTGTGTATGGATAATGGACTCTCTATAATTCAATTGGGAGACTCAAATCAGCCTTTTGAGCTGATATGACTCTTTATAATTTATAATGGTAAAGATTCTAATCTTTTGTTACAAACATCACTATATTATTATTTTAATACTTTTTTTATAAAAAGGATTTTATAAAAAAATATTATTTTTAATTATTTTTGCTTCTAATATATTTATTAACAAATAAAAAGACATTGCATATTTTTTCTTACAAATAAAGAAATAAAATAAAAAGATAATATATATTTCTTGCACAAATATAGAAATAAAATAAAACTACATTATATATTTTCTCACAAATAAATAAATAAAATAAAAAAAACATTACATATCACCATTCTCTTGATCTAATTTTATTGTTTTAAATATTTTCTTCTCACAAAATAATTATATGTTACATTATTAATTAATTTTATAATTTGATATATATAATAATATTTAAAACAATTGATTTCAATACAATTCTAATTAAAATAGAATTTGAATGGAGAAAGAGACACAAACAGAGAATGAGAAAAAGTTGAGAGAGGAGAGAAATTAAAAAAAAAAAACAGATGAGGCCCGCATCTGCTCTCTACATGAGTCCTATATGTAGAGAGCCTACAACCAAAAAACACATGAAACTTACATTCGAGAAAGCCTCATGCCATTTCAAAATAATTTTTACATCGAGCCCTACAACGGATACCCTAACTTCACACACTAATTTTTGTACAATTGAATTATTTGAGTGCACAAAGTAAGTGGTGGATGGGGCAAAAATCCTCTACTGCACCATATTTCCCGCAAAGCCCCCAGTTAGCGTAAATTCAATGATTTGTATATATGGAAAATATGAATACATATTGAGTTGCATACGATACAATTCAATAGAATCGAATCGAACCAAATCGTAAAAAAAATAATAGGTTTAGTTCCATTCAATTCCACGGTTTCATTATTATATTATTATAAATTATATAATATATATTATATAAAGTATAAATGATTCTCATTGTAAAATTATTAATACATTACATTATTAGTTACAGGCTTATACTTACAAGTTTACAACTCACTTGTTTATATTAATTTATATAATATATTATATATATATAAATAGCTAGGTTCAGTCCAATTATGAGGGACATGTAATCATAATCAAACTATTAATTTACAGTTCTAATATTTTGAAAGCGTGATCGAATGTAATCGTAAAAAAAATGGATCGAACTGTTCGATCCAGTTCGATTTGGTTAAATTTTTTAATTTGAACGAATTTTTGTACGACCCTAAATATATATATGTATAATATAGGATTTCAGAGTTTTCGTACATAGTATATAAGTATAAGTTGAAACTATTCAGACCATTGGTTCCGTCAATCAAAACTTGATATACACACAAAATTTAAAATAAAATTGACATAAATTTAATCTAATTATTTATGTGCCATTCTCTAATTTGCCCGGAATTATTTGTCATGGGAGTAGTCCAAGCAGAGGACACGTTTCTGCACAATTAAAGAGGAAGGATTTACTTGTCCGGAAAAGTCCAGACAAACCAAAGGAGATAGTCACTACATCCCACCTACTTGATTTGATACTTCTTGTTTTTCGTCAGCAACATGCTGCAAAAGAACAGCCCACCTGCTTGATTTGATACTTTTTGTTTTTTTTTTTTTCGGCTGCTAGACCATCCTTTCCTATCCACAAGGACCACAACATGCAACTTCATACTTCTTCGGTTCCATAATTTTAATTCATTATTTTTTTTTGAAATGTCCCAAAATACATGTTCCTTTCCTAAAATAAATTATATGATTCCTAAATTACCCTTTTCAAACTCTACTATCCTAAAAGTGGGACCCACTATATAATAATAATACTAACTTTTAAACAAAGACTAATATATAAAATCATTCATTATTACACTAAAAAGTGAATGCCACCATAAAAGTTAAAATTTTCAAGCATGTCAAGAATTATGGGACGGAGGTAGTACTTATTATCACGTAGACTTTTGTATTGCAATTAAATCTATCACCATGCATGAACCCGTAAAAGCAGCGAAGCTGTATTGTTGCTTCAATTTAATTATTTTTATTTTAGAAAGGGACAAGTCCTTGTTGAAAATTTTAACATAATTGGAAATTTTAATATAATATAATTCTTTTTTCTTTTTTTTTTAAAAGCAGCGAAGCAGTATTGATGCAATAATAGACTGATTGCATTGTACGGACAACTTTTGTGATGGAATTAGCAAATATATATATATATATATATATATCATGGTTGAATTGTAGTTTTTTAATATTATTTCATTATTTTTAATTCTAATTATTAGTGCCTGAGTTTTGGTGATAAAAAGAAAGACCTAGGTATTTTAATTATAGAGGAGTTGTTCCTCTGTATTCTTTTAAACGGGTTGACGACCATTCCCAGGATCGACTCAATATAATTTGGAGCCAAGACAAAAAATCTAAAAGTAACATTTTAATATTTAATATGTTAGTACCAAATAATAGTTAATAACTTTTGTATTCGAGTTTGTGTGTATCATTTTCAATATAATATAACGCGTTCATTTAATTTTTTTGTCACACAGTTCATCTTAGGTATGACAACTTTAACTTAGAAAATTTTCTTTATGTTTCATCTTTTACAGATATTGTCAACAATATTTTGTAAGCAATGCATGCATTTGAAAAAAAAAATAGATTTTTTTATGTAATTTAGCATTTTAATTGGAGTGTTTGTTTTTATTTGTAATTTTTTTTAAAAAAAAACTTATAATTCTAACAATAAATCTAATATCCTTCTTACGATAAATATGTTATTATAAAAAATTTAATATTGTTATTACGTAGGTTCTAGGTGCTGAGATTAATAACATATACATATATATGAAAAATTAAAGGGAATATGATGTAAAACTTTGACTGTCTTCTATAAATTCAATTTATTGTATTTTAAGTTTTTTTTTTTTTTGTGCGTGTGAGAAAATTTAGTATTAAATGTATTCGGGTAAATTTAAATTGTTCATGTACAATGCGTAAGATTTATACTGATTTGTAATATAAATCTTCGGCCAAATTTGTTATTTATTATTCTGCACTCTCTTGCATTTGCAATTAAATATATCACATGCATGTAGCAATAAAAGCAGTGGAATAAATTCGGAAAGGGAATGAGAAGTCCTTGTTGGAAAATTTTAAATAAATTTTCTTTTTGGTGGTGTACACCAGGTTTTCTAGAATCCGATTATAATTACAATGCAATAATTAAGACTAGATGGATTGTATTGTATGGACCAACTTTTGTGATTGAATTAGTAATATTTTATTTTTATCACAGTTGGATTGTGATTTTTAAACATTACTTCATGAGATATAATTCTAATAATTGATGTCTAAAGTTTTTACTTAGATATTTTAATTGTAGAGTAATCATTCCCTATTTTTATTCTTTTAAAAGGGTTAACGTAACCCTTCTCACAAAAAATCCTAGGAAGCACGATAAGGAATATGAGTACGACACGATACCAATACCGACACCGACACGGTGATTCAAAAAATTCTAAAAAAAAAAGACACAGACACAACGTGAATACGACTATAAACTAATAATATAATATATTAATTATTTAACAAAATAAAGATTACATTATAGAAATACTTTAATTCATCATCAAGCAATTAAGAACCAAACGAACTTATAAACAAAAATAGACAAATAAATTAAAATAGATTAAAGAACCAAACTTTTTAGTCATCTACATATATTTAGCTTAGATTTTTAATCCTAACTTGCATATAATTTTTTTTTGAAATACACGAATATACATCACTATTACGATGTGTCCGATGAGTGTTCGATGCGGATATGATACCCTTGATAAAGTGTCCGTACTTTCTAACAGAAAAAACACTTGCCTTTTATATATATATATAGATAAACACATCAAAAATGAAATAACACCAGAACCATATCACCCGGAAGCACAAAGTGTCCTTGAATTTGTTCAAGTGACAGATGGAGGTTAGCGTGAAAGAGAAATATATTCAAAAACAGTAAATAGGTGTTGAAGGAACAATGAAGAACTTACTTGATATGAAGATCTCTATTCCTCCACTGATATTTTCTCTTTTAGACTAAATTGCTAACAGGAAACTAGAAAAAACCCTCACTTATATGCAATGGCACCCAACATTTGTGTTTTCTTTATTCTTTTCTTCCTTTTAAGTATTAAGGTCTACATCAACAAGACCTAGGAGTAAAAAAGTCTTCTTTAACAACTGGAAGATACCTTGTGCCTAATGGGACAACTGGAGGGAGAGTCTATGAGAAAGTGAATTTCCGTTGTCGTATCCCACTTTGTTGAGCAATAACTAGAGACTTAGGAGAGATCCCTAATGAAATTATTCAAGAAAATGTATCAAAATTTTAAACCAAAACCTCAAAAGATACAAAAAGGAAAAAGAATGGATTTTACATGTAAACCAATTTGACAAATGATTTATGCTTTGTGTGGTAGGAAAGAAAAAAATTAGATGAAAGGGAAAAAATGATGGATGGATGAGACATTTTATGAAAGAGATTGTGTTCTTTCTTTTTTTGTTTGATTTGATGAGAGAGAATAAGGGATGGATAAGACATTCTTAAAAGAATAGTTTGTTTGTCATGAGAGAAGGGAAGAAAGAGTTTTAATTTATTTTTATCATTATACCCATCACTATTTATAGTATTTCCTTTAACATTAAAATTATAAGGATAATTTTGTAATTTAAAATATTTTTAATAGTTTTATCTTTCTTCCTTTCTGGCTTCAGTCCAAATTTGAAAGGATGAAAATTTGCGAAAGATAATGGATGTGTTCATCCACCCTCTTTGTCAAACAAAAGAAATTTGTTGATTCTTTTCTATTTTTCCTCCACTCATCTTCCTTCCTTTTTCCCAAACGAAGCATTACAATAAAAAATATTTAACTTCAAAAAAGAAAGAATAGCTTATAGTATTTAATGGAATTTCTTCTCATTAGCAATAGAATATGCTACAAGATGCACCATTCACTAAATTAAATGTATGTAAAATACATTTCAGCTCTGAGTTGTTTTTTTCATTAAACAATGACTTATTACCTTGAAGTCTTTCGACTACATTCAAAAAATATTTAACTTCAAAAAAGAAAGAATAGCTAGTATTTAATGAAATTTCTTCTCATTAGCAATAGAATATGCTACAAGATCCACCATTCACGAAATTAAATGCATATAAAATACATTTCAGATCTGACTTGTTACCTTGAAGTCTTTCGACTACATCCAAAGATTTGAAGCCTTACTTGTTGAATGGCTCACGCTATGGGGGGACCACCAATTCCCCTCCAAGGCCCCCCCCCCCCCCCCCCCCCCCCCCCGAGAAAATTTCATTTTAGAAGTATAGTTACAATTTAACTCCTGATTATAATTGATAGCATAGATTTTTTTAATTTTTATATGGTATTTTGTTGTTTAATGATTAATTTTGAAAGATGTGACTCACGCGATTTAAAAAGTCACATGTTTTCCTAGTTGACAATTCTGTATTAAAAAACAAATAGTTAAAAGCCTCTTTTAAATTTTCCAAAGACACAATTCATTTAAAAGGGTTGCATTATTTTTAGGAACTACTCAACATAATTTGAGGTCTTAGACAAAATTATAAAAGTAACATTTTAATATTTATCACACATTTGATTATCATTATGAATCAAGTTACTAATATATTTTTCTTTTATTATTGTACAATATTCTAATTCTTTTAAATGACTTTGTTGATCTTTTGTAGAATTTTTAACTAAATTTTTTGTGGTTTAATTATTAGGGCTAATAAATTTATCAAGAGCTCCTTTTATGATTGAATTAGTTTATCTTTTTTTTTTCTTTCTAAGTTTTTCATTCATACTTTCTAGGAGACATATTATGATATTCAATAATATAAATAACAATAATTACAAACAAAATATGCAATTTTATGATAACAAAATATAAAAAGACTACAAAAATTAAAGAACAATAGAACCTTATGTTAGAAAATCGGGTCCAATGCTCTAAAAATTCTTCAATTATTTTGTAACTAGTAACTTGAAAGTTTCCAATAAATTTATAGTTGTAATAAGTGGAGAAGAAAAATACGTTGTAATGAGAGACTATAAGAGGAGAGATGGAGATTGAAAAGTACGTGAGAGAATAAAAAAGATAAATGTTACAATGACAGAGGAAAAAAAGTCAAAAACGTGTGGGGTAAGGGAAAAAAAGAAATAAAAGTTAATAGGAGATGGAAAGTTTTACAATTTTTAATTTACTAAAATTATCGATTAGTGTAATGAGCATTACAACGTTAAAAATTAGTATATATTTAATACAATATTTCGGCTTGTGTAATGAGAGGAGAGAGAATTTTTTTTAGGAAATTGCCAAATTGGTGGGATCTAATAATAAAAGGATTTTTTATTTTTAAAAAGTCTAATAGTAGTAAACTAATTTTTTTTTTAGGAAGTTTTACAATATAAGGGAAAAGAATATTTTTTAGGGGGACTTCTATTGGTTGGGGCCATGTTAGGTGGAAATAGCTAGAAAAGAAAGGAAATGGAAATTTTTGAACACTTTTAAAAGTTTGGTTAGCAGAAAAAGGAAAATTTTGAGGAAAGATAACTTTCCATAATCACCTAAATTTTCAAAAAAAAAATTCCTACGAATAATAAAATTGTAATTTCTCATAATTTCCTTGAAAAAATTTCATGCTAACTAAATGCATGCTAGAAAATTAATTTTCTTTTCCTTCACTTTCTTTTACTTTCACTTCCACCATTAATTTTCATCTAACCAAACAGACTCATAGTGATTTTCTTATATTATATTATATATATACTGTTGCTATTGCAAATAAAGTCTATGAATAAACAAAATTTATTTTTATTTCATTTTAATTGCAATTGATATATAACTAATATTAAAAATCCCCAAGTCTTTAATAGATTGTTTAAAAGGGCAATGATCTAACAAAATGTGTGGTGCTATATTAAGAAGTTCAACTAAGTATTGACTGCATATCTTGTTTACTTTTAAGCATGAGAATTCTATTATATCTTGATAATAACAGACAAATTTATATTAATGAACATAGAATTGTAGAATATGGAATCTGGTAAAAGATCAGTAAATCACGCTTATATTTGCTTGTAATACCCCGCTCCAACACATGGTATGATATTGTCCGCTTTGGGCCTGAGCCCGCACGATTTTACTCTTGGGTTTTATCCCAAAAGGCCTCATACCATTTGAAGAGAACATACTACATATAAGCACATCCCCTTTTTCACACCCAGGCGATGTGGGATTGAGCACCCTGCACCCTGTCAGTGTGGTAGCTCAGCCCAGTGTCTGTCTATGCACCCGCCCACTCACACCCGTCCACAAGGGTTACTACAATCCACCCCCCTACGAGGCCCGACGCCCTCGTCGGCACACTTACTTCCGGCTGGGTTCAGGCTCTGATACCAACTGTAATACCCCGCTCCAACACATGGTATGATATTGTCCGCTTTGGGCCTGAGCCCGCACGATTTTACTCTTGGGTTTTATCCCAAAAGGCCTCATACCATTTGAAGAGAACATACTACATATAAGCACATCCCCTTTTTCACACCCAGGCGATGTGGGATTGAGCACCCTGCACCCTGTCAGTGTGGTAGCTCAGCCCAGTGTCTGTCTATGCACCCGCCCACTCACACCCGTCCACAAGGGTTACTACATTGCTTGCCACTTTGATTTGCCTCATAAGTGTTGTATCTTCAAAATGCATGAAAATTACATAAGATAAATTCACGTACATATGAACCATGGATCCTTGCAATTGGTCCTTACTACCGTGAAAAAACTAATCTTCAACAAACGGAATAGTTTAAACTACACTACCTTAAATCAGTACCAAAGAAGGAGACAAGCGCACAGAAATACATATATAATTGCAATGAGGGAGTTGGAGGAAAATATACGTAAATGTATTGCAGAACGAACACATAGGCCTCACTTTAAATGAATTTGTGTGTGTATATGATGTTTCTTTATTGTTGTTTCATCATTGAACTGCTCTTGAAATCTCACACAAGGTTACAAGAGATGAAAATGACCCTATTTTTAGAACATGTTGGATGGGCAATTGGTTTAAGGTTTGATTTGATCCTATTCGAAAATCATCTTCCTTTTTTTCATTCTTCTCAAATTATATGACTTAATTGAGGGACCAAAACCATGAGTTCATTAATATCATTGCACTAAGGTTCTTTGACCTTTCTTCGTGATCTAGGCGAGCCTAGATTAGAAGATATAGTAGTGCACGCACTGGATTTGAAAGGATTGAGAAAAAATAAAGAGAAGTGGATGGAAGAGCATACAATGTACATCTCAACTTCAAAAGATCAAAATTAAGTTCAAGAAAGCTGAAGGCATGACTTGTTTGATATTACATACGCTAATGGGACAATGAGAATCACACATTTAATCATTGAAGATCATACAAAGTCCTTTTTCAAAAACTCATCGCGCACGAGTAGTATGGTGATTATAACAAAGTTTGATATATTTATAACCGATTATTGCATCTTTATAGATTATCACATTAACTATCCAATGGATCTTCGTTTATTACATCGTGATAGAATTATCATGACAAATAGTCTGGGTGGTGATGAAGTGGCTTATTGCACCATGTTCAACAAGCTTTGCTACAATATCACCATCATTTCAGCTATGGTAGCATTTTCAGTAACGTGAATACACATTATATGAAACTTCAAAATTTATGGATGGCCACATTAAGGTGTGATTACTTCAGTAATACGTTAGCATCCATTTCCTTTCTTTTAACCTTTATCTTACTGTGATAGAACTCATTGTTAAATTCAATCATCAGTTATCCTAGGTTCCTGTATGTTATCATTTTTAGCATATAATTCCAAATATATGTAATATTTTATCTTAACCATTTGGCGTAATAAAATTTCTAAGCAGTGGTATGGATGCATATAAAAAGTTATACATATTGAGCTAGTTACAGATCAAATTCTTTCATGATCAATATTAAGGAAAATCGACCTGTAACTAGCTCAATATATACACATTTTTATATGCATGGATACCCCTACTCAGGGATTTTATTACTTTAAATGGTTAAAATAAAACATTACACATATTTGGGATTATATGTTAAAAGTGATAACATAAAGGAATCTAGGATATTTGATGATCGAAATTAAGAATGAGCCAGAAATAAGGTTTGTATGATAGTAAGATAAAGCAATATAATGGTTAAAAGAAAGGAAATGTATGAAAACGAATTAGTGAAATCGCAAGAACCAAATGAGCGCTTACCCTATCGACTAAACGATGGAAGCTCCTCGAGTAAAAGCTTTCGCAGCTGTTGACCAAAATGAGGATCCCAAATTGCATGAGCAATAGGTCTTACATGTGAAGCGTGATTCCAAAATGGTTGTCATGCCTTAACGTCTATCCATATATTTCGACATTTCATGGAATGTATATCACGTCACTGAAAATGTTAGCTGAAATGATGGGGATCAATAATGTTATTGTATCAAAGCTTATTGAACATAGTGGAAGCCACTTTATCACCTCCCAGACTATTTGTCATGATTATTGTATCACGATGTCATAAATCGAAGTCTACTGGATAGTCAACGGGATATTTCATAAACATTGTTATAATCACCATACTGGTTGTAGTAACCCTTGTGGACGGGTGTGAGTAGGCGGGTGCATAGACAGACACTGGGCTGAGCTACCACACTGACAGGGTACAGGGTGCTCAATCCCACATCGCCTGGGTGTGGAAAAGGGGATGTGCTTATATGTAGTATGTTCTCTTCAAATGGTATGAGGCCTTTCGGGGTAAACCCAAGAGCAAAACCGTGCGGGCTCAAGCCCAAAGCGGACAATATCATACCATGTGTTGGAGCGGGGTATTACAATTGGTATCAGAGCCTGAACCCAGCCGGAAGAAGTGTGCCGACGAGGACGTCGGGCCTCGTAGGGGGGTGGATTGTAGTAACCCTTGTGGATGGGTGTGAGTGGGCGGGTGCATAGACAGACACTGGGCTGAGCTACCACACTGACAGGGTACAGGGTGCTCAATCCCACATCGCCTGGGTGTGAAAAAGGGGATGTGCTTATATGTAGTATGTTCTCTTCAAATGGTATGAGGCCTTTTGGGGTAAACCCAAGAGCAAAATCGTGCGGGCTCAGGCCCAAAGTGGACAATATCATACCATGTGTTGGAGCGGGGTATTACACTGGTGGTGCGCAAAAGGTTTTCTAAAGAGGGACTGTATAATCTTCAACGGTCAAATGTGAGATTCTCATTGTTACATTAGAGTATGTAATATCAAACAAGTGGCTACTTTCAGCTTTTTTTAACCTAAATCCAGCCTTCTAAAGTTGAGATTACATTGTATATCTTCCATTCACTTCTCTTTATTTTCCCAACCCTTTCATATCCACGGCCTCTTCTAATCTAGGCTCTCCTAGATTAGGAAAAAAAGGTCAAAGAAACTTAATACAATGATATTGTTGAACTAGTCTTGTTTGGGACCCTCAATCAAGTCAAATTTGAGAAGAATGAAGAAAGGAAGCTGATTTTTTTGAATAAGATCAAATCAAGCCTTAAGCAGTTGCCCATCCAACATGCTCGTCATTTTCATCTCTTGTAACCTTGCATGAGAACTTTAAGAGCAGTTCAATGATGAAGCTACCATCAAGAAACATCATATATGTGCACAAATTTATCTAAAGTAAGGCTTATTGGTTTCTTCTGCATAACATTTATGTGTCTTTTCCTCCAACTCCCTCATTATAAATATGTATCCATCTGTCTGCAGTTATCTCCTCCTTTCATACAAGAAATAAGTTAAAGTAATGTAGTTTAAACTCTTCCATTCCTTGGAGATTAGTTTTTTCTCAGGGGTAAGGATCAGTTGGAAGAATTCGTATTTCATATGCATGTGGATTTAGCTTACCTAGTTTTTCATGCACTTTGAAGATACAACACTCACGAGACAAATCAGAGTGGCGAACAAGTTTTTCATCGATGCTAATAGAAATGTGTTGTGCTGATCTTTTAGCAGAGTCCATGTTTTACAATTATCTGTTTATTAACGTAAATCTTCCTATTATTATCAAGATATATAATATAATTCTCTTGCTTACAAGTTAGACATGTATCATGCATTTTGTTAGACCACAGATCATTTGTCCATTTTGAACAATCTATCAAGGACCTTAGTGAATGTTGGGGATTTTTAATATTAGTTCTATATCAATCTGCAATTAAAATGAAATTAAAACATTTTCCCAAGTTCCAACCAAGATCAAGAATTAATTTGAAGAAGAAGACAACTGCAAACATGGAGGAGAGTAACTGCAAACCGAGAATTGGTGAATCATTCACAAACATCTTGGCATAGTTTGTTTAACAATATTACTGAGACTTGTTTCATTAATTTGCAGTAAGCACAAGCAATACAAAGCTTGCAACAAAGGAAATGAGTTCCCACTGACTATTGAAATAATCATGCCTTAACTTCGCCATCCATATATTTCGATGTACCCTGCAATGCGTATTCACAGCTTTGAAAATGTTGGGGATTGATGGTGATGTCGTAGTAAAACTTGTTGAACATGGTGGTAGGCGCTGCATTATTACCCTTATAGTTTGTGATAATTCCATCACGACACAGTAAACTAAGGTCCTCTGGGTTGTTAATGAGATAATCCATGAAGATGCAATAATTGCTGATATAGGTGTTGTGTCGGGAGCCTAGAAATTCAACAAACAAAACATCACATACACAAATACACAGAGATTTACGTGGTTCGGCAATTGTCTACGTCCACGGGAGGTAGCGATTTCAATATGGGAGAAAAATTACAAACACTCTGTATTTCTCTCTCTCAAACTCTCACTCACTGTCTTAGACTGAACTGCCACACTTTACAAATAAAATACAACAACTATATATAGAGTGCAAGGAGGGAGACAATCTGAAAAATTCGGCACCCATTTTCTACAATTTTGGCGCCCAATTTTTCTTCTCTCGATTTGGTAACTTTCGGTGCCATTAATGCCGAGAATTCAAGCCATATATCTAACAACAGGAAACACTATCAATATCACCAAACTGCTCGTGCACGATGAGGTTTTTGAAGAGGGACTCTGTTTGTTCAGTAATGATCAAATGTGGGATTCTCATTGTACCATTAGAGTATGTAATATCGAACAAGTTGCTGGTGTCTTCAACTTTCTTGAACTTAACTCCGGCCTTTTGAAATTGAGATGTAGATTGTATGTTTTCCCAATGGCTTCCCTTTATTCTAATCTTTGCAAATGGAGGGCATGCACTATTGTGTATGAACTCGTCTAGTTTTGGACCCTCAATTATCAAGTCATATAATTTGAGAAGAATGAAAAACGAAAGCTGATTTTCAAGTAAGATCAAATCAAGCCCTAAGAAGTAGATCATTCAACTTCTTCTAAAAATAGGATCATTTTCATCTATTGTAACCATGTCTGAGTGCTTCAAGAACGGTTCAATGATGAAGCAACCGTCAAGAAACATCATACGCACGAATTCATCTGAAGTGAGGCATATGGGTTTTGCATAACATTTACGTGCCTTTTCCTCCAGTTCCCTCATTGCAATTATATATCTTTCTACACTTGTCCTTGTTCGTACAAGAAGTGATTTTAGGTAGTGTAGTTTAATCTCTTCCCTCCCTTAGAGATTAGTTGTTTCTCGGTGTTAAGGACCAATTGCAAGAACCACCAGTTCATATGTATTTGGATTTATTGTACATAGTATTTCGTGCACTCTGAAGATACAATGCTCGCGAGAAAAATGAAAGTGGTGAGCAAGCTTTTCTTCAATGCTAATAGAAATGTATTCTACTGGTCCTTTGCAGATTTCATGTGTGCTCATTAATATATTGCCGGTAATTATCAAGATATAACAGAATTCTCATGCTTAAAAGTAATTAAGACAGTATCTAGTTAAACTTCTTACCGGCCAAGACCGGTAGCCTAGTGGTATCTCTTCTCTTTTTAAAATGAAGAGTAGAGGGTTCAAGTCTCTCTAAATGTCTATTGTGGGAGTTCAGGGGTTATTTGTCCATTTTAAACAATCTATTTGTCCATTTGTGATCTGAGTTAATTCCAATGTGAGGTTCTGGGAGGGAAATCTAGACTGAGCTAGAAATTTAATTGTTAGGAGGTGAGACATATATATTAATTTTTTTTCAACTAACATGACAATTAATAGTGCAGTAAGATAGCAAAATTGAAAAATAAATGTGCAGTAATTGTTAAGTAATCAAGATTCAAATTTTTTTTCAACTAACATGACAATTAATAGTGCAGTAAGATAGCAAAATTGAAAAATAAATGTGCAGTAATTGTTAAGTAATCAAGATTCAAATAGTTAACACTAAACAATTCAAAATTATAAAATACAAACATTATATTCATAAAATTGCAGTAATAAATTTAAAGAAGTAGAAGAGAGAAAAAAAAATTACACCACATATCATCATACATTAGCAAGAAGAAATTTTAAGAGAAAAAAAAACAAACAAAAGAAGAAGTAGAAAATTAAAAATATATATACATTGGGAGAACTTTGAAGGAGAAAAAATATTGGGAGAACTTTGAACAATGTGACTACTCTTGGTCCTACAATATAATCTTTTACCATATGAACAAAGCAATGGCTTCTAAAAGATAGTTGCCATATGAAAAAAAAAAATTATAATTATAACTATTTAAAATTCAAAGAATTTATTCTGTAACCTGTTTAACACTTTCGTGTCGTTGCATGAATGGGGCATGTGATTAAATCTGAGATTATTATTATTATATGAGTACCAAATTTTAAGAGATTATTACAGAGAAAATTAATGAAAAATTAGGAATATAACTTTTAATTTAGGAGGTTGATCACACTGAATAGTGAAGAACATTATAAGGTATAGTATCTTATTTTCGGAAAGATGATTAGATATTAGTATATCGATCAATTAATTTTTATTTCTTTTTTTATTTTTAGTTTGTTATTGTGAAGACAAGACAAAAGATATATTGGAAAAAAAGCATGAATTATATACAAATAAAACACTTACTTATTGGAAGCTCTTAGCTCAATTATTCACCCTTGACTTGTTTGGAGAAAAAGAGAACCGTACCGAAAACAACAATATATAATGAAACATGCGTGTTCTTTCGCATAATTCAATGGAAGAATACAAAGTTATTGATAAAATAATGAGAATGAAACCTTCTTATAATAGAACACTAAGGTTTTAGAAGATAAAGCAAAAGAAGGTGAAAAACAAAAGCAGAAAAAGAATTAATTCTATTTTTTTGAAAGCTGAGAATAAATTTTTTTTTTTTGAAAGGTAAGAATAATTCTATTTGCTAAAGAAAAAGATAATGTTGGGAACCAAGAATAACTAAAGTACTTTAATGGTAAAAAAAACACTTTATACAATGTATTACCTAACATGTTTTTTTACTAACAACAATTTAATAACAGTTCCACTGATTAAAGTATTTTTTTCGTTCAAACAGCAACACCAAACAAACCCTAAGCTGGAGGTCAAGTTTCATTTTGCCATTTTGAGTACAAGGTCGTGTCTGTGTTTTTGGCCCTTTTCTTCTCTCTTGTATACTAATTGTGCTACAGAAATTTTCTCCATTGCAATTCATATCATCATTGGAATTTATTGCAACTTGATACTTCCACTTCTAAATCATTTCCTTAATTTATGCTTATATAGTTTGGGCCACAACTCAGAAGCATTAAAATGGACTTTTCCATGCATCTCGCAATCTCCTTCTTTGCCAATTTATTTTTTGACATTCAAAATATTAATATTTGTGGTTATTCGTTAGCACTCTCAAGAAAAATTTTCGGTAATTATTCAGACAAGACGCCTGTATGTGTTCAGTGATAAATTATAAGATACTCTAAGAGGCCCGACACTCCAGCTCCTCGTAAAGTCAGAAGCAATGTACCCATCAAAATCCAAGACAACCCAAGTTAATTATGCAAAACTATTCATGGATTATATAGCTTTACAAAAAAATAGTTTCCTGAAGATAAGCTGCAAATTCCTGTTCTCTTATGTGAATGAATAAAGTCCGAGTCTCACCACTTCAAAAATAGAATTAGCAATAGACTTTATATATAATACCTGTAAGAATTAGAGTAATAGCTATTGTTATTCTCAATCCAAATACTATTATAAATAGTTGTGGCCAATAAAAGGTTCATCACCTAGAAAGCACGGATACTTCTACAAGAGTAACGTACCCGTATCGAATACTTATCAGATACCGATACTCCTCGGATACTCGCGGATACGTGTCCGATACTTCCTAAACGTATCCATAATTTTAAAATATATATTTTTATTTCTAACACGTATCCGATACTTCTTAGATACTTTGACCATGTATCCGATACTTCTCAAATACTTCACAACACATTTCTAACAAGTTTTGAACATTAAAATGTACAATAATATCATAGTATAATTGTTAAGAAAAGTTTAAATTTATTTAAAAAAAGAAGTGTTGAGATATATATCATAATTTAATATAAAATTTATCTATGCAAATTATGCAATATGATTCTTAACTCTTATTTTGTTTGTTAATCAATATATTTTATAAAGAAATGTTAATAACTCTATTTTTTGTATATATAAAAATATAATTTTTTATTTTTATATTGCCGTATCCTGCCGTACCCGTATCCTATTTTTTTGAGATTTGTCGTATCGCCGTATCCGTATCGTATCGTACCCGTGTCCCGTATCCGTATCCATGCTTCCTAGTTCATCACCCGTCCCAGCCTACGAGCTTGGGCTTTCCAAAGAAATTCTCTTTTATATTGTCAAGAATCAAGATGGCCGAGTTGGTCTAAGGCGCCAGTTTCAGGTACTGGTCCGAAAGGGCATGGGTTCGAATCCCATTCTTGACAAAATTGTATTTTTACAGTTAATTTCCCAAAAAAAAAAACTCCGGATTGAACTAGAAGCACTCTAGTTTAGGGAGCAGACTAAAACGGGCCTGAAGATAATTTGAGGCTTACGAAAAAATTATAGAAGTGGTCATTTTTAATATGTAATATACTAATATCAAATTATAGTTAATAATATTTATTTTAAAATTATTGTTATTGAAATCATTATATTTAAGTGGACCATTTTCTATTAATATATCTCTTAATTTTTTATCAATATTTTTTCATTGTCCAAAAACATAGATATAGATATTTGTGGGGGATAAAATATGATTTCAGACGATTCATTCTTTTTACTTGGTTCACTTTGTTCTAGTTTTTTTTATGTTCTTCGTAAAGAATTTTCTTATCACATTTTATTAGCATTATAAATCCAAATCACTAATAATTTTTTTTATTATTGTATAATCTTCTAATTCTTTTAGATGACTTGATTGTTCATTTGTTGATTTTTTAACTAAATGTTTTGTTGTTTGACTATTAATTATAACAACAACAAAAAAAACTTGTAATGGGAGAATAAGAAAAAACGTGAGGAATAGGGAAAAAAAAGATAAAAATTAATAGGAGAAGATGAAAGGTTTTATAATCCCAATTTTTCACAATTATCGGTTAAGTATATATTCAACCATTCATAAAAAAATATGGAATAAGGAGATATAGAGAGAAAAAAGAAGGGTGAGATAAGAATAGAAATTAGGAGTTTTAAAGTGTATTAAATTATTTGGGTCCACTATTAAATATTGGGAGCTGAAAACAAAAATTTTAAGAAGTCTAATGATATTAGAATAAAATTATTTGGGCTCTCTATTAAATTTATACTATTGATTAGGGCCTAACTGTGACGACCCGAAATTTTTTTCAAATTATAATTACGGGTCAGTGACTTTTAAGCATGATTAGTCGCTTAATGACATGTTTAGTGGATTTAAATAATCCTTGTTATGTTTTTGGTTACAGTTGTGGGATCGGAATAGATCTGGGTAAACCGGGAGGTAACAACGAACACTAGAGAGTGGCGTAGGGGTGTGGATGTAAGTTTAAGGGCATAAGTGAAATTTTGGAAAGAGAGGAAATGACGGTTTGCAAATATGTGCAAATGGACCATAACAATGAGCTAATTATAGAGAGATGAAGGGTTTAGTTGCAAAGGGCAAATATATGTATTATATAGATATATATATATATATATATATATATATATATATGAGAAAAGAGAGAAAAATATCAGATTTTTACTTCTCTCTCTCTCTCTACATCCGGCTCCTACTCTCTTTCTCTACAAGTTCTCTCCATCTCCTTCTCTCTAACTTTTGAGGGCCAAGAAGTGAGATTTGAGGGTGGAGCCAAGAATTAAAGTTGCTCCCCTCACTTTCCTCTTCCATTTGATCGGTGAAAAGTTGTTGGAGGAGTTTAAAGCTTGGTGGAAATTGGGTCTTCAACAACCAAGCTTGGATTTGAGATAGGGGTATCTCTTCCTCCTTAAGTGTCAATTCTATAGGTTGAATTGTGGGTTTCTTGGGGGGTTAACATGTTAGGCAAAGTTAGGAGGTTGGGTTTCCCTCTGCTTGTTGCGTTTGTTATATGATTGCATGTTAAAGAGGTGATTTATGTGTATTACATGTTATATAGTTGATATACGTATGACATGTATGAAGCTTTATGGTAAATATTATGTGAAAAGCATGATTTGGAGTTTCTTGAGCATGTAATTTGATGCCAAAGTGTAGAGCCTTGTAAATGTATGCTAAATTTTATTATTTGGTGATACTTGTGGTGTTGATATCATCCATGAACATGTTGTATACATGGTGTTTGATAAAATGTCCCAAAGAGGATTTTTCATTGAAAATATGAGATAGGGTTTCGGAGTATGCCCGCCCAGGTCTCTTTTGTTGGAGTTTTGACTAGTGTGTGTGTGGTTTAGGTTATCGAGTTAAACATGCATTGCTTGAAAGCATTCATTTGATAATGTTGCTCACGTGTTGAATATGCTTTGTATGTCTAAATGCTCTAGCATATGCCATGTAGCCGATATGGATACTATGACTTGTACTCATGTAGGTTGGTGTCGGGTTGGCACTTAGGTGGGGTTAGGGTATCTCTACTGAGCCGCCATGATGCTCACCCTGCTCCCCCCAACACTTTTCAGGTTATGCGTTAAGGATGATGACAAGAACTTCATAGCTCTTATGGGCATTTTGGGAACTCAATTGGAGTATGATGATCTTTTGGATATTTTGTACTGTGTGGCTATCTGTGTCGGCTTGTGGCACGGTAATTATCTAGCTGTAGTCATGGTAGAATTTGTTGCATTTTGAACCTTATGCATGAATTCTTGTAATGACTATAAACTTGGGAAAATATATGGATGGTATGTACCTTTTGAGAAAACTGTATGTGTTGGAGATGTATGGCACTATAGGATCATTTTTCTCTTAAGTTATGACTTGTTGTATGGATAATTATGAGTTAATGGAGTATGGGATGTATGTATGCATGAGTTGTTGAATGAAGATGGTAAGAAAAAAATGATGGAATTACATTTCAATTGTGAGATGCATGTTATGTGAATATACTTGATGGCCATTAAGGCATTAGTGTAGCCATTGGGGGGACACGTGCTCAAAAATGTCCATTTTTGAGTTCAATGTGTGAATGGAATTTTATGTATAGAAGGATAATTGTATTTTCTTTAATTTGATAGGTCACAGGCCTTGGTTGGATTTAAATTGAGTAAGATATGCATGTTTTAGTGCAAGAGTTGGTAATCTGACCTAAGTCCTTTGATTTGTGTGTAATCTGGGTCATGAGTTGAATTATTAGGTGATTCTAATTAGGTTATAAAGTAGACATGTTGAGGATGATCCATGCCAAATTTCAAGTCAAATGGACTTATGGTTTGTGAGATATTTGAATTTGAAGTCAGGTGAAAAATTGGTCATGTATAGGTTACAGAATTTTTGCTTCTGTATTAATAGCGCTCGATCGCTTTTTACGGCGCTCGATCGCCCTTGTAAAAGATTCGGAGGCTTAGTCTCGGGAGTGAAAGCGCTCGATCCCTTTATTTAAAGCACTCGAGCTCTTTTACAGCATGCATTGACAAAATTCTGCCCAACTTCTAACGGACATATCTTCTTCGTTTCAAATTGAAATTAGATGATTCTTTTTTTTTAATTGAGTATTTTTGAACCCTCTTTTCAATGGTTCCATTTTTAGGCCATGATCTAAAACTTACAAGGAGTTTCATATCCGTAGTGTGGGATAGATCCAATTTGAAGGGTTGTATGATTGAGGCTCGCTAAGAGTAGTTGACGTTGAGTTGTATATGTATATATACATGTGTATGTATGTGATTAAGCTTTCGTGGTAAATAGAGGTTTATATGTTCATTAGAGTTTAACGGATGGATTCACCCTCGGTTTCCCAAAAGTCGGGAAACGGGGCGTGACAGAATGGTATCAAAGTATGGTACCTTATAGAGGATAAAAAATGTTCATTTGATATGTGAAATAACGGATTGGATCAGATCAGATTGAACTTAGTCTAAACAACCCAATATAATTATTTTTTAACTAGGGCTCAATCACAATTTTTTAGCCTAAAAGATATAAGATATATATTATAATATTATTTTAAAAGTTATAATATATATATATATATATAATAAATATTATAAATTCTAACAAATTGTCATAGATCAATCGAATTTCTAACCCCAATCCGTAATTCAATCTGTGGCTTACGAATTTTTATTTTCTAAATTCACAACCGATCCGTTAGTAATTCAATCCGCACGGATCAGATCAAATTGAATTGGATTCACTAATTGACGAATTTTTGGTGCACCCCTAATAAATTCTGAGGAATTAATTCCTTGATTAGAAGAAGGTTGTCTAAGGCCTTGTTTGGATTGGCTTTTAAAAAGTAACTTTTGGCTTTTCAAGTTCAAAAGTCATTTTGAAGAGTGTTTAGATTGATAAGGCTGAAGAGTTTCGGAATCCAAAAAGAGCATTCAAAAGAAGCTGATGGGTACCAACTTTCTTATTTAGTTTCTGCTTCTCTTTTTCTTCTACATAAAAGTCAAAGCAAAAGCTCTGCCAAACATGATCTTACTCTTCTCCTGAGTGTAAATTAAGCATTTTGGTTTAAATCAATAACCGAAGAAAGATCATGTTTTAGTCTCTCAGGCAATATTTTAGCAACACACTTGTAGATGGTGTTGCAATATGAATTGGGCCTACCTGAATTCAGAAGATTTGGGATTTTCAAAAGTAGGATTGTAGAATTTTACCAATAATGCTACCAAAATACTATTTAAAGGGTAAATTACTCTAACCTTCCCTGAGGTTTGGCTTTATTACTCATAGATTAAAGTTTTTAAAAAATAACTCTAACACCCCTGAAAGAGTTGGAAGTCGTTAGCTATGCTAAATTTTGTAGTAAAATTACCATTGTACCCCTATCTTGAATACAAGGGGAGTATGAGTCAGGCTGATATAAGAGACCCAAAACATTAAATGACTAAATTGCCCTCATTAAAAATAACTAATAATTAATATTTTATTTTTTTAATACTAAATACATTAATTTATATTAAATATGTATAATTTATCAAATTCATAAAATATACGTAATAAAATTAGTTCTTTAAATTATACACATCATATACAACTGAGATTAATTATATTTATATATATATATATATATATATATATATATATATATGTATATATATTATTAGGTTATAATGTCCTCACTCTCTCTATACCCATCAATTCTTCTACTCAATTTGGGAAAAGGAGTTACGAAGAGGCAAATGAAAAGTCTGATAGTGGGAATGAAGGCAAGGGTTTGGGCAAAGGAATGACTTACACAAAGGACAAAACATAAACTAATCTTAATCAAGTATTAACCCTTTCTCCATGCTGCCTTATTCAACTGTAGTTTCGCAGCTTATAGAAGAGTGTTTCCCTATATCTGTTGTACTTCATGTTAACCACCATCTACTCTAAAAGCTTAAGCTTTTAGAGAGTGTGTAACTTAAATATATAAATCCTTCAACACGCCCCCTCACGTGTAGTCTTCTTTTGGTCCAACACGTATTTCAATTTATAATTATCAGGGTGACGGTGAGGTTTGAACACGAGACCTTTGGCTCTGATACCATGTTAACCACCATCTATTCTAAAAGCTTAAGCTTTTAGAGAGTGTGTAACTTAAATATATAAATCCTTCAACACTTCATAGGTTCTTTCAATTTCAAAGATATATTTTTTTCCCCGAGAAGGAATTACAAAGATAATTAATGTACAAAAGATTTTACGACCATGGATGTGGGTTTGGTGGGTAGATTATGTTTTATGGCTTTTGATCTATTATAGTGGTTCCATCTCTTTCTCCCTTGAATTGCTCTGTTATTAGGATTTTAACACAGCAAAAAAAAAAAAAATCATTTTAGAAAAAAAAAAAAAGCTCTCTCCACTTCCACCGCCCTCCCCACTCTACTGTCTCCTTCCAAAGGAGAGAGATAAGACGAAAAAGAAAGGAGAGAGAGAAAGGAACGAGAAAGAGAGATGTTTACCCCGAAAAAAATGAGAGAGATAGTAGAGAAACAAACTTTATAATTTTAGAGAGAGAGTGTGTGTGTCTGTAATGGTATAGAGAGAGGTTTTAAGTGTTTACAAATGAGGGTAAAAAGTTCAAAATATTAAGATTAAAATGGTAATCGAAAAAGTATGGTTTAATATGTCATTCAGTACAAGTAAGGGTAATTTTGACATTTAAAATTTTATAACTGATTGACTTTTAATTTTTTTAACGATCAACTAACGATAAGAATGGTCAGGTCAAAGAAACTTCACAGGAGATTGACCCAATTTTTCACCGGTTTAATCTATGGTTAATAAGACCAAACATAAAGTAATTTACCCTAAATTTAAGAACTTAAATATTGCTTGATAATATATTTATTCAATGTACTTATGATTGATTGATTGTTGTCAACCAAGAATGGCTCCACCACTGCTTTCTCATATAACTGATATGAAATATGACAAGGATCTTCTCTATTTCTTTTTTTTTCTTCTTCGATGCTCTTCTATGGTTCATAATGCGCCATGTTAGCTCATTAACTTTTGTTTTATTTTAAAAGAAAATTAAATAAGACGATGTTACTTGATGAAAGGTAAATTGATGTGGTGTATTTTGAACATAGAGTCAAGTATCACGGAATATTAGAAAGAAAATTTAATTAAATCCAAAAACAAGGTGCCTTGTCAATTTTTAAAGAATGATTTTTAACATATTTTGCTATGATCATAGTGTATCTCATTCCTCTTGTAGTAATTCTGTGAATACTTCTAAAAAAAATTTAATAAGTCAAATTAGTTAGGACTCAATAAATTTAAAAAGTTCTCGCTTGCAATAATTAAAATTAATGAATGAAACTTGTTTTTGTATTAAGAACTTAAACTATTTCCAATTAATTTATCCTCATCAAAAATTAATTAATAATTAGATTAAACAAAATAAATAATTGAATTGCACACTTTACACTATGGGTCTTTTACATTTTTGTAATGGGTGTATATTTATGATTTGCATAAAAGATAGTTAGATAAGGATCATTTAATTTTTGTTTTTTGTTTTTCCCTTCTTAGATATTGTGATTTTTCATTAAAAATATGGCTTAAAGAGAGTGTTTGAATAAATAAATATATTTTTAGTGATATCTTCGTTTTTAAAGAAAGAGTTTGAATAAATAAAGCTTATTGAAGCCATATTGGTAAGAAAAGGATGTCTAGAAGAAGAAAAGCTGAAGAAAAAGATGGAAAAAAAAAGTATTTTTTTGTTTGTTCAAAAGAACTTCATTTTATTTCAAAAAAATTACTTTATTTTAAAATGGCTCACTTAAAACACACAAAATAATATATAATAAAAGGAAGGCAAAAAAATTATAGTGGGCCCACCTAAAATAAATCTTATAAAAAGTTTTTTTCATAGAAAATTATTAGATAGTCCTGGATAGGGGGGGCAAATTATGGGTACCATCCCACCTTGCCTAATTTGGACAAGTTTGGGATGGTTTAATCGGAGATGGGATGAGGGGATAAAAACTATATGAGTGTAGATCAAGAACGTACGGGTTATACTGCATTATTTCTTAAATACCCTATATATTATTGAAGATACTAAAAGTACTATTCATAAGCTAAAACATCAAAGCTCTATTATCTTATCCCTTTACCATTTCATAAACTAATGCTACGTTTAGTACGTAGGAATGGAATGAAATAAAACTGGGAATGGAATGAGAATGAGAATGGAATGGAATGATCATTCTCATTCTATTATTTGGTTGCAAATATGAAATTAGGTAGGAATGAAATAAATCTTAAATCAAATTGCCCAAAATACCCCTCCTAGTGACATAATTTAAACCAACAAATGTGTGGTGGTGGAGGAATGTGGCGATGTGGAGATGGTAGGGGTGGCGGTGGAGGTGGTGGCAACAGTTTGGTGGTGGGGGTGGGGGTGGAAGGTGGCGATGTAGATGTGGTGGTGGTGGTGGAAGAAGGTGGCGATGTGGAGGTGATGGGATGGTGATGTAGAGGTTGTGATGGTGGAAGAAGGTGGCAATGTGGAGGTGGTGGGGTGGCGGTGGAGGTGGTGGTGGAAGGTGATGATGTAGAGGTGGTGGTGGTGGAGGAAGGTGGTGATATGGAGGTGGTGTGGTGGAGGAAGGTAGCGATGTGGGGGTGGTGAACAAAGGTGGCGATATGGCGGTGGGGGTAGCGGTGGAAGAAGGTGGTGATATGGCGGTGGTGGTGGTGGAGAAAGGTGGTAATGTGGAGGTGGTGGTGGAGGAAGGTGGTGATATGGAGGAGGTGTGGTGGAGGAAGGTAGCGATGTGGGGGTGGTGAACAAAGGTGGCGATATGGCGGTGGGGGTAGCGGTGGAAGAAGGTGGTGATATGGCGGTGGTGGTGGTGGAGAAAGGTGGTAATGTGGAGGTGGTGGTGGAGGAAGGTGGCAATGTGGAGGTGGTGGAGTGGTGTGGTAGGGGTGACAATAGAGGTGGTGGAGGAAGGTGGAGGTGGAGGTGGTGGCGACGAGATGAGGCGGTGACGGCAGTTGTGGAAGAAGGTGGTGGTGTGGTGGAGTAGGAATGTGGCGATATGGTGGTGGGGTGGCGGTGGTGGAGGCTGTGGCAATGGTGGTTGTAGAGCCAATGGTAGTGGTGATGGTAGAGTCGGTGTGGTGGTGGTGGTAGAGCGGGTGTGGTGGTGAAGGTGAAGGATTTTTTTGGTAATATGATTTTTTTTTTAATCTTACTGGAAATGGAATGCTCATTCTATAGGTTTAACTATGAAATTTCATTCTAAGGGAATGACCAATCTCACATTAAAATTCATACCAAATAAAGGAATAGTTGGAATGGACATTCCATTCCATTCATGCGTACCAAATGCAGCAAAATAGTCTTTCTACTATCACATAAATAAAAAAATAGTTATTTAGAAAACACAAGACATGTCATTTCCAATTTTTAAAAGATAATTCTCTTATTAAAGAATTAGAAAAAATAAAAAATAGTTTAAAAACTTTTTTGGTCTTTTATTTCACTTTCATTTCTTTCCAATTCATTCACTTTTCTGTCTCGCATTCAATTGCAATTCAATGATCACATTCCATTTTTTCTTTTCTTTTGTAGTACCAGAATCCTTTCTCCTTAAAATTTTTCCTAATTCAAAAATCTCTTTTCCCCTATAATAAATAGAGAACTTTTAAAAGAGAGTTAATATTTAAGTAGGGTTAAGTGCGAAAAACTCTCATGTGATATACATTTTGTGCAAAATCACCTCTTATTTTTCAAAATGAGTTATGTAAGTTCTTATTTTTGCAAAAAAGTGCATATACCCTCCTCTGACCATTTTTTGGCATAAAATAATAGTTTTATTCCGATTTTATCCTTTTAACATACCCAAAATGCCCCTCATACAAGTGGCCATTTACTTGTTGTATCTTATACTAGTTGTCCCAAATGATCATTTTATTTGAATTTATTTTTTTAATATTACTTTATTATACTGTTATAAGGTCATTTTAATCTTTTGGAACACATAAGTTCTATTTGCACACTTTTAAACCGTGGAGTGTGTTTTTTAATACATTAAGTATATGCACTATATATATATTACATGGCATTTTTTTTTTTTAGAGAGCTTTTAAAATGTACGTCATGCCATTGTTGGGAGAGCTCTCTTGTTTCTATCAATCTTCTCTTTCTTTTGACAAAATTGAAACTTCATCTTCCAATAGCTTGGATATTTTTTTTAATGTATTTTGATATTATAGGTATAATGCTTGGTCAGGCCGTATAAGGATAAGTTTGGTACTTACGGCTGAGGTGGCCCAATAAGACATTGACACATCTTCTAGTTCTAACTCACAATGTTTAAAGTATTTGGACATCAGTGCAGTCCAGACCTACATTATCAACACTGCAAAAGTTGTGTTTTTTTATTGAGAGGCCACAACAAAAGCGTCACCAACATCTACGAAGCGTGGGAGTGTAAAGTTCTCGATTCCTTCCATTTATGCTCTCTTTGTTGCAAGATTTCATTTATGCTCTATTCGTTGCAAGGTATTACAATGTCCCTAAAATTAATTCTTACTATTATTTTGATTCCAATATGAACAAGTTGATTTGGGTATACTTTCTAATTTCTTTTTATAAGTATATCTTTGAATTTTCAATTGAATCACATTGAATAAATAACTCGAATAATATGAATATAACATATCTTTTGGACCTTTTTAATTTTAGAAGAGGTGTCAACCTCTTATTGGGCCACATTAGCCGTAAGGACTAAACTTGTCCTGACTTGATCCAAGCATTATCCTTAATTTTTTATGGCAAAAATTTTAGTACAAGCAGCCTGATGAATTGATCTGTCCAATATTTTTGTACTCCAAATGTGTGATGCATTTAACAGAGATCTCCTCAAAACTGCTATAATGTGCACCTCTACAACCTTACTCATTTTAAAAACTAAATTTATGTATGATTCTCAACCTAAAGGTTAGGCAAGCATGTAAATTCATATAAGAAATATAAGAGAGTTCATGAATACTCACACAATGACCTCTCATTATAACCTTTTACTTTGATAAATAACATTGGCATAATCACCATCAAGTGTGTTGTGGCAATGATTATGCAATCAAAATTCATTTAGAGTATACCACATGCTTCATTCAAACTTTATATTGTCTTTCTTGGGACCAAATTGAAGCTGTATTTTTTACTAGCTTGTAAAATTTTATTTTAAGATATTTTGGCATATTTTTTTATGGCAAGATAATTTTAATACAAGCAAAGTATTAAAATTGTTTATCAAAATTCTAAAAGAAGAAATAATGCGAGTGAATGGAGGAAAAATACCATAGTACAAATTTTCAAAAACAAATGAGATTTACAAAATTGTTAAAATTATAAAAGAATTAAATTAATGAGTCATAAAATGAAACTATGGGAAATGATGATCGAACAAAGTAAGAAAAAAGACATCAATATTTGATAATCAATTCAAATTTATGACAAACAAATTAACTATAAAAGTCATATACTCAATAGGGCAATTAATAGAAGCGTGTAGGAGTAATAAAAAAAAAAGTTATCACTAGGCTATTAGTGGGTGACCACGGATCAGATCGGATCGGATTATGCATAATCCTAATCCTATCTACAGATTACGGATTGGCGAAAATCTAATCCGATTCAATCCGTGGCAATTCGCCAATCCGATCCGTGATTGAACGGATCGGATCAGATCGGATTAACGGATTGGGCTTGTACTTCTATTTGAATTTTTTTTATTTACTTTAAAATTTTCAAGAAAAAAATTCACCAACATTGTTTAATTCACATCTCAAATGAACACAATTGTTAAATAAATAAATATAATATATATTGAGTTTTTAGGTTTACCCATGTAAGTATGTAGCATATTATATTATTATACATATGATTACTAATTATATATATATATATATATATATATATATATATATATAGTCACGGATTGGATTGCGGATCGGATCGAATTTCTGACCCTCCAATCCGTAATTCAATCCGTAGCTAACGGATTCTAATTTTTTAATCCGCCACCAATCCATTAGCTAACGGATGAGATCGAATTCGTCCAGATCGGATCAAATCGGATTCGCGAATTCGCGAATTTTTTGTGCACCCCTAGCCATTAGACCAACCGGTATAAGCTCTCTCCCTCTAAGGAGATGTGAGAGCTAGGTTCGAGCCCCATGGTAGGTATTTGTGGGTGTGTGTGTGTGTGTGAATCAGACTTACACATGATGTTCATAGACTTAGTGAATGCATATAATAGAATGCTAAGGATATACTTTTGCTGACTCTACAAAGAAAATAAGTTCGTTTAGAACTTATAAATCTTATTCAAGATATGTGTACTAAAACATTGACTAAAGTTGGTACTACATGCAAAGAAACAAGTAAATTCTCTATAAAAGTAGGATTACACCAAAGATCAATGTTTAGTACATCCAATATAAATCTATGGAATGTAAATCTGCTAAAGTATCATAACAATACAATATTAATATTACAATTCAAGACCAAAGAGTTACTCAAAATAATTACTTTTGTTATTTATGGTCAATGTTACAAAATGATGGAGAGATTCACCGAGATATAGTAAGTGGCATTGTAGGCAAGCAAGTATTATATTACATGACAAACGAATATTAAATAAATTAAAATTAAAATGATATAGGACAGTTATTAGACCAGTTATATTGTATGGAGCAAAAGTATTGCAAGTTACAAAAACAAGAACACATTCATTTAGTAAAAATGAGCTAAATGAGGATGTTAATATGGATGATATAAGTGACTAGAAGAGATAAGGTTAGTAACGAATGAGTGAGGAGAAAATTAGAAATATCGTCTATTGGTAATAAATAAAAAAGTTGACTTACTTGGTATGATCATATGCAACATAAATCCGAAGATGCACAGATAAAAAGATGAAGGGTTATTTGTTTAGAAAATAAGTGACAAAAAAGTTGACCAAAACTTACATAAAATGAAATAATTTAAAAATTAAATATTAGATGAGACATTGTATAAGAAATTATATATAAAAAAAATTATTTATATAAAAAAAAAATTACTTGACCGACCCATCCATATGAGACAAAAGCAATGATGATGATAATGATAAATGGAAGACCTCGTGAATATTTACACAATAAAGCTCTCCTTATAAACTCTTTCTTCGAAAAATAATTATTTTTTTCATCCTGCTTTGATAAATAACATGACCTAATCAAATTGATCAAAAACAGCATAGAGAAAAAAAAACGAAAAAGAATGGTTTTCTGGTGGTGTCCAAGATTCCATTTGTGGAATTTTTTTTTTTTTTTCATTTGTGGATTGAACAATAGATTACATGTGTTCCAAATAAGGATATTTAGCCGGTCCCACTTTTATTAAGATGAGATTGAAATCATTTATACTGTAATCAACTTCTCATGGAGATAAAAAAAACATTGAACAGAGAAATTTGATTTTTAAACATTAATCAGCTATAGAAACTGCATATATATATATATATATATATATATACACACACACATATGAGAGGGAAAATTGAGTAAAATGTTATAAAGGAAATATAGAGGAGAGTTAGAGGCAAATTAAGGAGAGACTAAAACATCAGTAGCTGTCTATTATTAATCATAGTTTTTATTTATTTTCTTCTCAATTTTGATAATTTTAAATTATATATATATATATATATATATACACACACACATATGAGAGGGAAAATTGAGTAAAATGTTATAAAGGAAATATAGAGGAGAGTTAGAGGCAAATTAAGGAGAGACTAAAACATCAGTAGCTGTCTATTATTAATCATAGTTTTTATTTATTTTCTTCTCAATTTTGATAATTTTAAATTTTAGAGACAAAGTTTAAAAAAAATGTGTTTATGATTTATTAAGTATTTGTCCATACTTAGATTATTTCAAAAAAAAATTATTTTAAATTTGTTGAAGATAAAAATAAAAAAAAATTATCTTAAAATTATCATATATGGAAGAGTCAGGTATGAGTGGCGAAAACTATAAAAGGATGCTTTTGTAAATTTATACTTCGAGTGGTATACGCCCTAGAAATGAGCAAACCGAGCATGGATAGAGATCTCAAGTGTCAGTCAATAAATTATGGAGCCTTCATCGTCACTTCCTCGTAACAGAAAAAATCACACAGCGTCATATCTCATCTGTCTGGGCCTCATTTTCCATATAAGTCTTTTAATTCATTAAATTATAGCTTCCAAATTAAGATATATATATATATATATTTACATACACGCGTCTACATATCTCATCGATCTCTATTCCACCATCTGTTACTGCGATATATACACCTATCGTTTTAGAGAGAGAAGTAAAATTTCAGAGTGATGGAGAAAGCAATTGAGAGACAGAGAGTTTTGCTCCAACACCTTCGTCCTTCGTCTACCTCCTCTTCTCTCGAAGACATTCAATCCTCTCTCTCTGTAAGTTCAACTCCATTGGATAACATTTATTGTATTGAAATTGATTTTATTTGGCAAAATTCATTGGATTTGGAAACTCGGACACGAATTGAATTCACGCCTATATCGTAGGTGATCTGTTTGTATCTTAGCTCGGATTTGGAGATTTTACTTTGATTTTCTGTAGTTTGATTGAATCTCACTGCTTAATTGAAATTGTTCTCGATCGAGATTTCACATGCACACGTATCTATTATGCGTATATGCATGTATGTTCTGCTTTAAAATTTGTAGTCTTTGGGCATGAATTCGTATAATTATCTGTTCGTTGAGTGGTTTTTTTTTAGAAAATAATAAATTAATCAGGTCTAAATTTGATGTGTTTCGTGAAGCTAACTGAAATTAGATAATAAAGGGTCTGTTTGGCTCAATAATATGAAAATAGTTTTTAACAACTTTAAAAGAAAATTGTCTACCAAACAAATTTTCATACTTTGATTTCTCATAAAAATGAACCAAGTAGGGCCAAAAGTTTCTTTTGTTCTCTTGAGAACAATGGAGCCTTATTGATGAATTTCCTTTCATGGGAGATTTTGGCAGAACTGCGTTTCCAAAATGAACATGGGTGGAGATAGACTGAGATAGTCCTCTGAGTTTGTTACATTGTGTACCATACTACCATTTCAGATGGATTTTCCCACTTACTTTCATAATCATCCTTTTGATATGTAATAATTAGAATTGTTGTTTCTCAACTTTCAATTTTAGGACCACAATGTAAAGTTTGCATCTCGAGCAGTTAGAAGAGTGCATCAGTTTATTTATCCATCTAATTGTATATCATATTGGAGACACATAATCAATGTACTTATGAGTCTTATTCTTCACAACCAGGCATCTGTCTGCTCTGCTGGGGATAGTGCCGCGTATCACAGGACTTCTGTCTTTGGGGATGATGTTGTCATAGTAGCGTAAGTAGCTCTGCTGTTGAAATGATATCTTTTGACCATTTCAGTGTTGTATTCTTCTGAATTATATAAATTCATCATTTAGTTCTGCCTTTATTTTACATAATTTGTGTTTTTTGTTTTGTACAGTGCATATCGCACTGCACTTTGCAAGTCAAAGAGAGGCGGTTTCAAAGATACTTATCCTGATGACTTGCTCGCACCTGTTTTGAGGGTGTGTAGTATTCATTGTCTCATTATATATTGGTTTCATTCCACTTCAATTTGAAAATGAGATTGATGTAATTTAAATTACTTCATTCTCATGATGAATATTGGTACAGGCCTTGATAGATAAAACGAATTTGAACCCAAGTGAAGTTGGGGACATTGTAGTGGGCACGGTACTGGCACCAGGCTCCCAAAGAGCCAGTGAATGCAGGATGGCTGCATTTTATGCTGGTTTCCCTGGTATATTCATTTGTGTGTATTCTTCATGGTTTTTGGTGTCCTTACCATTGTGTCCTTGACATGTATCCTGTCTTTATCACAGAAATTGTGCCAATTAGAACTGTGAATAGGCAATGTTCATCTGGCCTTCAAGCAGTTGCTGATGTAGCTGCTGCTATTAAAGCTGGATTTTATGACATTGGTAAGGGGTGTATCTATTTTTTGGGGATGGCTTATACCTTCATCTAATGCAGAGATTATGCCTTTTCTGTTATTTATTTTGTTAAAATCTTTTCTAAATAGGGATTGGGGCTGGGTTGGAATCAATGACTACAAACCCGATGGCTTGGGAAGGATCAGTCAATCCAAAAGTACTCTCTCTCTCTCTCTCTCTCGGAATCAATTTCTTTAACAGGATTTTCTCGGAAGTTGACAACTTGTTCTAATTGTACCAGGTGAAGGAAATGGCACAAGCGCAAGATTGTCTTCTTCCCATGGGTGTTACTTCAGAAAATGTTGCACATCGTTTTAGTGTTACAAGGCAGGAGCAAGACCAAGCTGCGGTAAGTTGGATGGATCTGTCGATGGGTTGGTTGCTCTATGTGGTTATGTTTTTAATTTCCTTGTATGTTTGTTGTTAGGTTGAGTCACACAGGAAGGCTGCCACTGCGACTGCTTCTGGTAAATTCAAAGATGAAATAATACCTGTTCCCACCAAGGTAACAACTGTTTAATTGCAGTTTAGGTGATATTAAATTCTTGGGTAAATTACCCTCACCTCCCCTGAGGTTTGAGTTTATTACCATGAGATTAAAGTTTTTAGAAAATCACTCTGATACCCCTGTCAGAGTAAGCAATTTAAATGGAATCTAACATTTTATATAAATTCACCAATTTACCCTCCTTATTCTAAATTATATTGAAAAGAAAAAATAAATAGCAATTTAGGAAAAAGACTGAAAGCCCCGGAACATCTGTCCATCTCCTTCCACCACCTCCTTTTCCGCCATTGCCGCCTCCAAGGTATTCTTTTTAGCTGCTACGGATGTAAATGTCCAATATTTTTGGTGTTTTTTATTTATTTCAAAATTATATATATAGACACACAGACATATAGAATTTGGGTTGAAATCAGTTTTGAGCTTAGAGGTTTTATCCTCCCAGATCTCATCTAAGCAACTCCTAACTCCCTATTATATTCTGTTGGCATGCGTTCTTTTGACACTGGTAATATTTTCAACATTTTTCTCTCTAAGATCCTCCTCTCACTCTACCATCTCAATCCTCACCGAATCTGCACCTTTCCCCCACCACCCCGCCATCTCCTTCAACTTCACCTTCTTTTCCACCTTCTCTCTCCTCTCACTGATTCTCTGTAACTCTGCAAAAAAAAATGCAGAAACGCTAAACTGTCCCCAATAAATCTGCAAGTAAAAAGCAATTTTTTTTCTACCCTTTTGAAACAAAATTAAACCCATTTGGGGTGTATATATATACATATATTAAACAGAAAAATATTTGTTTCTCATATTATAATAATTTATAGGGTACTTGCATGTGTTTAATTTTGATACAATTCTGAAACAAAACCCATTTGGGGTATATATATGTGTGTGTGTACTACATAAAATCAGTAAATTAGAAAGTTTGCTGGAGACAGAAAATAAAGAGAGAAGATGAGAATCATTTGTGCAATTCTTTGTTGAACAGTACTTTTTTTCTGTTTTTCATGGGTTTTAGACAGGGAGGGGGAGAGACGAGAGCGAGAGAACGAGAATAGGAAGACTTGGTTGCTGGTGTAATGGTTTTTTTTGGATGATTAGTAAGGGTAATTTAGTCACTTCGTTTAGATTAAGGGTATTTTAGTCCATTGAAGTAAAAATATTTAACGGGTGAAACGGTCAACTAACAGAACGGGAGAATCTGTAATTGACCAACACCTGAGGGGAGGTTAAAGAAAAAACTTTCAAAAGTTTAATTTGACAGTAATAAGTCCAAACCTCAAGGGAGGTCAAAGTAATTTATCCAAATTTCTTCTATTGATTGTTTTTGTTAATTTACACATGTACGGTCCTTGTTTAGTAACTGATTTATATTTCATTGGAAAAGATTGTTGACCCTAAAACGGGAGATGAGAAACCAGTAACAATATCTGTTGATGATGGAATTCGGCCAAATGCAACAATGGCAGATTTGGCAAAACTGAAGCCTGTATTTAAGAAAGACGGGACAACAACTGCTGGTACTTGAAACACTGCATATGTAAATTTTATCCGGAAAAAATTGAATTTTGAATGCATTTGACTCTTTGGTGCTTATATCACAGGGAACTCTAGCCAAGTGAGTGATGGTGCTGGAGCTGTACTACTCATGAAGAGAAGTGTTGCAATGCAGAAAGGACTACCCATTCTTGGTGTATTCAGGTACACAACTCCTACATCGCGTCTCTTGTAAATTAAATCTAGAATAAGTTTTACAGCTAAGTCTGAGGCATGTGTACAACTTTCCTCCCTCCCCACACCTACCAACCTATACACAGTGGTGGACCCACACTGAACTCTTTCGCTATTTTAGTTTTGCATGTCTTTTGGCAATTGTAAAAATGCTTCCACAGAATATAAAAAGACCCTTAGTCTTGTAAACCCAACACAATAAATAAATAAACAAAATAAAAAAATAAAGAGAGAGAGAGAGGAGGAGAAGAAGGGAGGAAGAAGCACATTTATGCAACTTAGGCTTCGATGAAAAAGATACTATGGTGGTATTAGCTCACCTTCCAAAGTGGAAGCTAGAGTTCAAGTCCCTATAGGGGCAAAGTGGGTGTGTGAGTTTCAAATAGAAAAAAAATTGAAAAATGAAATTAATAAAAAGTGAAGTGAAGAAAGAAAATAAGTTTTCCAAACATGTATTTGATTAGAATGTAAAATTTGTAAGCAAGTGGTAGACTAATTACGTTTAATGGTATGAATAACATGAAAGTTACAAGGAAATATTATTGTTTAATTAAATTGGATAACAAATTAATGTATTTATCTCGAATAAATATTTTGTTGGTCTTCTTTAGAAAGTAAAAAGAATATGAAAATCTAAATAAATAATTATTTAGTACATTCACTGAGAGAGATACGAAGCATTATACCAATATTTTATAAAGATACACATCCACTCTATTTTAGAGATAGGAAAATGAAAGGACACAATTGGAAGTTCACATAACTTTTTTGTTTTGATAACTTGTAGGACCGGAACCCAAGGCTCTAATAGAGAGTCGCACAAGGTCCATTGATCTAGACCTAGAGAGGGGATATATAGGTCTTGTAGAACTTATTAACAGATTTAACTAATTTTAAAATCAAGACTAATTTAATAGAAAATTAAACTCAAATCTAGCGGATGTCAGATAGTAGAAATCTCAACAATCCACAACAATAATAAGAAATTAAAACATAGAGCAATAGACTCCAGAATTTTACGTGAAAACCCCTAAGAAGGGAAAAACCATGGGACCTAGTCTAGGCAAACCAAATCCACTCCATGGGAAAGAGATTACAATCTATAGACTCTACATCAAGAATTCCCTCGTTACCTCTTGACACAGAAGACTCCAAAGTCCAAACATTCCCCTGAAAGTCTCTAGGCTGCTCTTTGTCAACAACGTCTGCTCCTCAGAAACTTGCTTCTCTAGTGATTTGGTCTCAGCCACTAGTTGTCCAGGCATCAATCAAGTCGTGGATTGAGCAATAGTGTTGAATTTGTCTTTGTAGTACGCATCAAAAATTCTCAACACATGTAGATTACACTCACCAATAAATTAAGATGCACTCTCAAAAACTCACAATATAAAGCTTTTTGTATGATATATGAGTTGTTTTTAAGTCTGCCCTAGTATTATGTAATTATAGGCAGGAAGGTAGTAAAGAGAGATTAGGTTTTTGCAAGTTTTAAAACCAAGTTGGAAATTGCTATTCCCAATAGCTCAATTGATTGAAATACATGTCCATCCATCGATGTCACTCCAGAGGCTTTCAATTGATACCTCGATGGATGGAAGTCTTCTATAGGTTTTACAATGAAAAATTTGAGCAAGCAAGTTCCCAAAAACTCTTTTCATGCAAATTTAAAACAACTTAGGGAATTAAATAAAATTGAAATCATATAACTTTTAGAAATACTAGATATGTATGCATGACCCCTAATTTGGTGAGTACATCAATTTGTCGACTTATCTTTATACTCTTGCTGAATAAAGATTACCAAAATACCCTTCAATGAAGCATGAATTCCATCTTTGATATTGGAAAGTAACTAACACTAAATTTTGAAACCAATCTAAGCTAGAAATGAAAACAAAAGTTGCAAACTTCAGTTTTGATCTACAAAATTTGTCGACCGAAGTCTTATTGACCTAACATGTTTTTTTGAAGGAAAAAATTATGAAAAGGTTATTTGGTTATGAAAAATTACTTTTCCTCAAAACTTTCCTTTTTGTACTATCCAAAATGTTAAAAGAATTTCATTCTCTTCACTTTTCATTATTTTCTATCTAACCCAACCAAGCCTTAGTGACTAGGTTCGTCTAATGGCTTGTGTGTCTCTTGTCTAGATTATTTTTTTATTGCAAGAAAAAAATACCATAGCAGAGCCATATTTGATTATACATATTAAAAAGGATAGAAATTGGTAATTGTTAGGTTGGCTGAAATTCCTATTGTGATTAGGTTTCTATTATAGAGTTGTAACTTATTAGGTAATTTCTTAGTAGGCAAGTCTTAGTCTTAAGGAAGGAAATTACTTGTTAGGCAAGTTTTGGGCTCTAAGGAATTGTAATCCTTGTCGACCAAGGAATTGGGTTTTGGGCTCTATAAATAGTTACCTATGTTAAAGGTTAAGACAAGTGAGAAGAAAATAGGCAATACTCATTGTATTTGAGAGGTCACTCTCATTGTTTTGAGAGGGCAACTCTTACATAAAGGTAATACTCTCATTGTTATTAAGTGGACACTTAGAGAGAGAATTCTTGTTTAGAATTTGTGATTTCCTTTTGAGTGAGATTGGGTGTATAAGAGTTAAGGGTTGAGAGTTGAGCGTACTCTTGATACAATCTTTCTACTTGTACTATTACAATTTATATAGTGAAATCGGGCTCTCCGTGAACATAGGCTTGTTTAGCCGAACCACATATAATTCTTGGTGTGTTATTACAAATTTCTTCGTACTTGTTTACTTATCATCACATCATAATATTTGGTGGTTTGTGATTGGGGGCTTGTTTCTCAACAGTAATGATGTTATAATGCAGCATTTTTAAAACATAAACAATCATTGAGTACCATTATAAATGTGTTGAATGAAAATATTATCTATCAATATTTACATTTTGTATTCATTATTTTGGTTTAAATTTTTAATTTTATTATTATTCATATTCAAGGTCAACCCCCACTAAAAATTTAAACCATCTTTTGCATGTATTATTCATGCAGTAATATGAATCATTATCATCATCCTTGCCTTTATCCCATACCAACAGGATGGGGCTAGATGGTGTTCTTATTGAGGTTTGGAGGTGTTTAGTGCAAGATGGTTTGTCTTGGCTAACAAATGTTTTTAATAAGATAGCAACAACTTAGAGAATGTCTAATGATTGGCGCAAAATTGTTTTAATACCTATATATTAAAATAAAGGGGACATACAAAGTTACAATATAAATTAATGAGTCTTACTATAAAACTTTAGGAGAGAGTAATTGGACAACAATTAAGACAAGTGACTGAAGTGTCGGAAAATCCATTTGGATTTATGCTGGAGAGGTCAACAATGGAGACTATTTACTTATAAAGGAGATTAATGGAAAGACACATAGAGAAGAAGAAAGATTTTCATATGATTTTTATTCATTTAGAGAGAGCCTGTGATATAATATGGATTATTTTAGAAAAGAAAGGAATCACAACAGGATATATTGACAAAATAAAGGACATGTATGATGGATGTGTTACTATAGTTAGAATGACTATGAGGGAAACAATCAAGTTTCCAATTATTGAAGACTTACATCATCATGGATTAGCATTAAGCTCATACATTTTTGTCTTAGTTATGGATGTGCTGACAAGACACATTTAAGATGAGATTCCATTGTGTATGATATTTACTGACGATATTGTTTTAATGAATGAGACTAGAGGAGGAGTCGGTGCTAAATTAGAGGTTTGGAAGGAAACTTTAGAATTAAAAGGGTTTAAGATAAGTGGAAATAGAACTTAATATATGGAGTGTAACTTTAGAAAATCTAAAAATACAAATGAGGATGTATTGAAGATTGGGGATCAAGTGGTACAAAAAAGTGAACATTTTCGTTATTTAGGCTCAATTATCCATAATGAAGAGAATTGGAGATGATGCTTTCCAGGCCTTTTCACTGGGAATCAATCATCATCATCAATTAGTTGTTGGACTTGTGTTTCTCATTAGATCTTCACCAAACCATAAATGCATATGACCTCAACATCGTTGATCGTTATCGTGCATGTTGATTCAGTATAAGTTCATCTCCAATCAATTCAACACAACTAAGAAAAGTCTAATCCCATATAAATGTGTCTGCTGCATGATTCCTTATTCCCTGTTTTTTCCCCTACAATCAGCTCTATCTAGAGATAATCACTGCATAATCTCAAAGCAACCTCTTTTTTTGAAAATTTTAACTTAATGGTCATAAAATCTTGCTACTGTTATGTAGTACTTTTTGTTATCTATTAACATGACTATTCTTTGGAACAAGTTAAACTTTCTGTAGAACAATTTCTGGAAATTTTCATACTAAACTTGCTATATGAATAATAAGTGGCAATGTCTTTTAGAGTGTACTTGTCTTAGATTGTACTCTCATGGATGAGCCTTGCTAATCAAAGAGTATACTTTGCAAACTAATGGAGTAATGATTATTGACCTTCTCAAGTAAAGCCCTCAGCTTATTTGAGGCTGAGGACATCATGTCGAGACCACCACATAATCTAATTATACTTAGAGTTAAAGCAAATTTAGGTAATATTTTCATTTGATTCTTTAGTGCACCAGACACCTTAGTATGGTAATCAGGCACCAATCACTACATTAGCTCTTTGTATTTCAAAATCTATGCTGGGACAATAGTTTCCCTACAGTTCCATCTTTTCATGGATGGACCCCTCTAAATCAAGAGTAAAAAGTGAAGCTACCTTCTAAATATTAGGATAAAAAAAAAACTACATGGTTTTGCTCTTACAGGACGTTCGCTGCTGTTGGTGTTGATCCGGCTATTATGGGTGTTGGTCCAGCTGTTGCAATTCCAGCTGCAGTTAAGTCTGCTGGTCTTGAACTTGATGATATCGATCTTTTTGAGATAAATGAGGTAATTCTAGATAAATTTCCTTTATTTTCATTATTTATGTTGTCATAATGATTTCTGTAACCATTCCAATGTTTGTTGCTCTTTGGATAGGCATTTGCTTCCCAGTTTGTATATTGCCAAAAGAAGCTGGGTCTTGATCCAGAAAAGATCAATGTTAATGGAGGTGCTATGGCCATTGGGCATCCTTTGGGTGCAACAGGTACTTACATCACACGTTAAATTACATAGACTTGCCTTCAGTGATTTGGAAATTACTGTATGAGTTACTGAAACTATTGAAGCTTCTTTGTCCTCAAAATCTAGGTGTTCTTCAATATGATTTACACCAAAAAGGATTCTATATCTGTTACTATCCATTCTAAATTTTTTTTCCTTATGTAATATGGTAATCTGGTGTTTAAGCAATATGTCAGAATCATTCTGCGAGTTTCTCAACTATTCATGTTGTAAATATGTCATAGAATGATAACCAAGAATAGATGAAAGTTGAAAACTAAGAACTATGAAAACTAACTCATATCTAAATCTTTCAAATATGCCATGATATCGTTCTTTTCTGCTTCAGCAATATGGCTTTTGAAAGATGTTTATTCAATTGAAAGATTTTAAACTCACCTTTAAAAAGTAACACATTTTTATTCTGCTTCAGCAATATGGGTTTTAGGGAAGAAATGGTGGGAACTAAGAACTACAAAAAGTAGATATTGACAAATGAGAGATGTTTTTCAGTGATCCATATAGCATGAGATTTAATGCAGCCACCTTTTTGAGTAGGTGGGAAAAAGACTAATACTTTTATGTGAAAGAGATATATTATATTTCTAAATTAGGCTATCTATATGCTGCTGTTTGTTGTGGACTTGGGTCTAACATTGCTTATTGCATTAGTGGAGCATATGTTTTAAGATGATTTAGCACATAGAGAACACGATGATGATTACTGACGAACATAGAGAACACGGCCTGTCCAACAGTTTTCACACATAAATATGTAAAACTGAGTTGCTTTTAGGATGAAAAAAAGAACAATTTTTTCCAGTGTGTTGTGTGTTTAGTATATATGATGCGGGTGTGTCTGTATGATTCTGTTCTGTAGGAAATGAGCTCAGATATGGAATGGGAGAAATGATTACCTTTGTTTAAGGGGTTTTTATGTAATATATATTTGGGGTTCTTGGATTAGGTAAACTTTGCAGTTCTTGTCATGTATTAAACGCCCCCCCAACCACACCTCCCTCCTCTCCCAAAGGAACATGTAACTAGAAATATTTTTTTGTTGGCAACTGACATGTTTGTTCATGCATAAGAGAAAATATAAGTTAATTCAAGATGCGATGTTGGTTCCCCAACCCACCCCCCAACTGACATGTTTGTTTATGAAGACAGTTAATTAGTCTTCTCTTGAAACTAGGCATATCTATAAAGAATAGAACAAATTGTAGCTGCTTGCATGCATATTATATAATTCCTTCACTTCACTCTCATAATCTATTCATTCAAGATCAACATGATGATCAACTGATACAAATTTAATATGTAAGAAACAAACACAATGTGGAGCCATGCTCAAGTATTTATGCATTCTCCTGAATCTGCTTGCATCTGTTACAGGAGCACGCTGTGTTGCCACTCTATTGCACGAGATGAAGCGTCGTGGCAAAGATTGCCGCTTTGGTGTGGTTTCGATGTGCATAGGTCTCTCTCTCTCTCTCTCTCTTTGAAATTGTATATTGCTTGAACATATAATTTACAAGGGATATTTGTAACTGAATTGCAGGCACGGGAATGGGAGCTGCTGCTGTTTTTGAAAGAGGGGACTCTGCTGATGATCTCTGCAATGCCCGAAGAATCGAAACAATGAATCTTTTATCCAAGGATGCGATGTAGAACCAGTTCAGCTATCCATTCATCATCATTTGGGGATTGTTATCAATAATGTTACAGCTGGGAGCCTACGATGGAGTCCCAGTTAAGCAGCGCGTAATAATAGGTCTTTATTTTCTTCAAGAAACATGGCTGCACAGTTCGAAAGATCGGCCCTACATCTTTACATCACATGCATAGGGAGTAATAAAATGGCCTTTACTTCTCATTGCAGAAATTGAGTTTACCTTCCACATAGAATTTGGATCACTAACTAATTTTGTTTTTAAGATCAATTTTGTTAAGCGTCCATTTCTTCTTCAACTCTGTTATTTCCACTGTTTGTGAGCACACAACCATCATTGCCCTACCGACCTAACTATGGGATAAATAAGCAAATGCTTAGTTTGCTTAGTTTTAGGTCAGTACGGCGCACCACCTAAACCCTAATTTTTATCCCTCCCCCCACTCCAAAATCTATGTGGTAATAATGTCTTTTCTAAACAATTTTAGGCAGGGAGGAGATGTACTCTGTTAAACAGGAATGTGAGCAAACCCGCTGCCATTCCTAATCCTCTCATTAGGGACGAAGTCACAGTAAGCTTCCCACTCTCATTCTTGAGTAATTTTACAATACCTGAAAATTCTTTAAATGTAAAAGTTCTATCAATGATAAAACTTCATTTTTTATTATTATAAGAAATTATAAAAGATGAAGTCTTATTAGTGGTGGAATTTTTATAATACACGGAATCTAGTATATAATAATTTCTCTTCATTCTTCATCATTTTACTTTGATATATAAGTTTTTTCAAAATTACAAAATTGCCCCTTCATTTTTTCAAAATCTCTTCTAGTCTTTAAAAAGATTACAGTTTAGTGACTGGAAAATATTATTACATCATTTCACATGTTTTGATTTTCTTTTAAATGACATAATTATCCTTCCGAAGCATAGCCGCTCCATAGGTTCATTATAAAAGAATAAAAATACACTACAGGGTAACTGTTGTGACATCCTTTTTAGTGGATTGCAAAAGGATAGAGTGGGTGCGATTTGCGAATATCAAATTCTTTAGAGATCAAATTTAAAAATAATTGTTATTTAGTAGTAATTAATGTTTAAAATGAAACTATGTGTTCCTTTTATTATTTTATAATGAGCGGACAATGATAATATTTTCTTAATCTTTTGACTTCATGTATATTAAAAAGTTCAAGTCCATTTTAGTTATATAATCACTTAAAATCCAACTCCAAATCAGAATCTAATATGAATATAAAAAAAAGTGAGCTAATACATATATTACCGTGCATTTGATCCTTTCCACGAATCACATATAGTAAATTTCTAACCCATCACTATGCTAAATGCCATTACTTGGTGAAATAATAAAATTTTGTGAGAGTATACTTAGTTCGCACATAAAATCCCTAACAACAATTCTAGTGCTACCTCTTTGATAGTTTTGGACAATGATCTAAGTTGGGTTTGTACTTTTTGTAGGGTTTTTGCCTTCACGACTTGTGAAATATTTCGAATTTTTCATACATAAAACATTTTTTTTTTTGTTCATGCGAGATCCTCTTCTGTTTCCTCTTCTTCTCTTCCAAACACTATTTCCTGATTATTCTTCAAGGGTTTTCTTTTGAGAAATGTTAAAAGGCCCCGTAACAATTACAATTTATTTTTTTGGTTAATAAGCAATGCATCATTCCCAGAAACCGTAACCTCATTATATCTCATTATGTATCATTTATCTCCCTTTTTTGGTTAGTAAGAAACGAGAAGATATACGTTATGTCAGGTGTAAATACACCGAGTAAATTTTAACCATACGTGTTATACATGCACAATTAGTCTTATAGTGCATATTGAATACATATAGATAAAATTCACCCGATATATTTACACCAGATGTAATGTAGACCGATAAGCAACACATTACCAAAATAGGTGTGTTACTTCCTTGTAAAAACAAAAACAAAATAGAAACCCACTCATTTTGTCCCACTTGGACTTAAACCCTCTGCCTCCTTTTTTTGAAAAAATTAACATTTATGTTTTGTATTTTTGTTTTTGTTTAAAACACCAACTTTTCATAACAAAAATATATTTTAATTTTTTTTTTCCAATAAAGTAGCCGAAACACAATAAAAACACCAAAATAGTGTTTTCAATTTCAGTCCAAAATTTTGAAATGTTTTGACACTATTCAAAACAAATCAAAAGTAGTACCAAACATGCTTTGTTTCTATAATGCCAAAATAAAATAGAGAAAACAAAAACAAAACGGATGGCAAAACCCATAACAAATTAAAATATCTCTATCTCAAAATAGTTCATCCACAAGATGTATGTCACATTGAATCAGCCCATATAGCACATGTCATCAGGCTTGTTACTATTGTATATTAACTGGCCAATTCAACTCACTCTGTTCTACTACAGTCTCATTCATGGCTCAGCCATCATGACACAGTTTGGGCTACCAGCAGCCACAGTAGATGGTGGGGCTAATGTCTTGTCCAAGGGCTCGGCATAGGCCATCGCACACCGGTGCTGGTCTGGAAAGACAACCCAAGGTCATCACACACTCGTACACATTTCGATCCTTTCAGTTCTTTTCAATCAATGTAAGTTTCCAACTAAAGTTATTTACATCATTAATATTCTGTTAAGTTGTTAAAATGAATGAAAAATATGGACAAATCCACCATATTGCTCATTCCAGCAGTTATATCCTCAACAAGTTGAAAACACAAGTTACAGAATCCATTTTTTTCCCAACAATCTTCGCAGCCAAACATGGCACGATTGAGAAGATGCCAACAGGGCAAGAATTCGAAGAGTTGTGTTGGTGGGTAAGGCACTAACATCATGTAAAACGAAGATGCTTAAACTGGCCATAAACAGATGATGTATATATCAAGTACGCAGCATTTAAAAAACTGGTCATAAAATTTCCACGGCAAACTTTAAAACGCACACTCAAGTAAAAGATTACGTTGGTTGCTCAGATAATAACATCCAGATCAATGGCTCTGACACAGAAATCAGGCTAATATTTGACATAGAGACAAGGTTTTTCTTACCGTGAAGGCCCACAAAACCACCCTTGCGGTGCATACTTATTGCATATCTGTCAGGCTTGTGCTAATTTTTTCTGCTCGGAAATCCAGGATCTGGATCTCAAGGTTGCAACTCCATCCCAGGTCCGTCCAACTTTGTCAGGTTGAGCTCCAACTCAAACCGCCCAAAGTTTCAGACTTCGGTGCAAGTGTGATGTCATCTGTGTTGCAGTTGCTTCAATAAGATCTACTATTGATCTCAGGCTTGCTCCCAAAAGACGAGGGCTCTGATCAGTTCAACCCCCATTGCAGAAACATTGACCAGAAATCATTTCCAAAAGTATGATTCACCCATTATTAGCAATATCCCAAAGAACAACTTTCATTGTAAAAACATATGCAAACTATTCTTGTAATCCCTTTCTCCATACATAGATCAAATGATACAAAACAAATGTGGTATTCCATCAAGCACATTTCTGCAATTACAGTAAGTTTCAAGCCCTTAAAAGATGCGCAATACTTTACCTTAACATTCAGAATGTAATTACTTGCAGATTTCGCTTCATTTGCCGCAGCATCATGACATTTTGTCCAAGTGTATGTCAAGTGATTGATGACTTGCAAACTGGGCATGATGTTCTTCTTTGGAGCCATGGATCTATGCACTGTGAGGAGTGGGTAAAAAGAACCAGATGTTTAGTGGCCTCTTTTAAAAGGAAAAGAATTATAACTAGCAAAGTACAAAATTCCTACATCTTTGTGAAATTTATGTAAGCAAGGGAGATGCCGCATAGTGTCTCCATTGGTTGGAGTTTCAAGACAAATTGCACAAGCTTCATCCAGGTTTTCCGTCTGCTTGACATAACAGAGATAGATAGCAAGTAAGCCTGCAGATATAATAACCTGGCATATTATGCACGCACAAATACAGCTGTTGGTCACGCATACATTACCTGAACTGTTGACAAAGGCAATCTGTTAATCTGATCAAGAGATGTACCAACATGGTGATTGTTCTCATCCAGAGCCAATAACATTTCATAATCATTTCTGATCCCACCACCACCACCACCCAAAAAAAAAACAAGGCAAAGGAGAAAAGGAAAAAAAAACATTAGGAGGCTGAAAATAACTTTTCTATAAATATCAAAAACAAAAATACATTTAGGTTTATCCAAAATTCTCTTAAAAGAAACCATCTCCTCCATAAAAGATATGGCACAGATTAGACACCAAGCTGAGTGATGATGACAAACAACATTTAAAGCACGATAGATGAGAAATGGTAGAAGGTATATTAAACAGAATAATGCCTCAAAGTCACTTCAAGAAGTCACCTAAAGATTCAACAATTATCTGGGCATGTCCACCATATTAAAATTACTCATGAATCATTCAGAAAGAAAATGAACAAAGCATAACTTCTGATTGAAAATAGAGTCATCAAATTGATCCGAATTGTAAAGCCCAACGGGATAGATAGCCTAATGGCAAGGCTCTTACCTCACATCCAGGAAGTTGGGAGTTTGAATCCCATTGGGGCCACCCCGGAAATCTCTCAGTAATTGCCTGGTGCAAGTGGGACAGGGGGACCACATGTGCCTCGTGATCGACTATGGGAAGCCCCTAAGAGGCTCGACACCACCACTTGTCAACAGGGAAAAAAAGAAAAAGAACACTAAAAGATCTAGGAATATAAGCAATTTGTCCAATTTCAAGACAAAATCCACTTGAAACCTCAAAATCAAGTTTTATGCTGTCTTAAGTCATAATTTATATTTATGGTAAAGCTAAAATGCCTTCTCTTCTGCACTTTATAAGCCTTTAAAACCCATGATCAGACATTGTTAGCCTCTGATTTACAATTACAAAAACCTATTTGTAAGGCCAACCATGCCCTACTACAAAAAATCAATCTAGTAGCCCAAAACTGTAAAACAAGCCAAAATTATTGTTCAGAATACTGTTCACGTCCCAGGTCAGAATATCTTTGCCTTTCTTTGCCTCATCATACCCCAAATCATAACCCTCCCTTGCATGTACACAAACCTTGAACAAAGAAACTGATTATAATAAACCCTAAATATATTGTTAGCATTGACCTATATCAAGTTTGATATCAGAGTTTGTAGGCAAGTGCTTTTAATCACTTGTTCTTCATACAGAAACTCGTTCTTATTTGTTACCTTTAATTCAAATGTTAGGATTCATCTCCAAGTATGCTCTTATTTGCTCAAAACTAGACTACTAACTTTGTAAGTAATTGGTCTCAAACCACAAATATCTTTTCAAGGAAAAAGAGTGAAGATTTCTAGGATTTCAAGAACTTTCACAAAAAAGACGCTGAATTCCACAACAAAATATAAATCATCTTGATTATTTACCAAACCAAAGCTATAAATGCTACCACATATAACAAGTGTTAACCACCATCTACTCTAATAGCTTGCTATTAGAGAGGGTGTAACTTTCATATTTAAATCCTCTAACACACCCCCTCATGTGTGGCATTCTTTTGATCCAATTCGTGTTTTAATTTTGATTATAATGGTGATGGTGACGTTTGCACTAAGAACCTTGCCTGCTTTGATACCATGTTATCCACCCTACTCTAAACTCTTACGCAATTAGAGAGGGTGTAACTTCAATATTTAAATCCTCTAACAACAAGGAATAAGTTTGTATTACAGATGCAATCTTTTTTCTGGTTTATGGCTTTCTTCACCACCGCCAGGACACCTTGTCAAGGGGAGAATGGTAGGAGAAAGAAGTCTTCAATTCCTTTTCTAGAACCACACTTTGACTTCTGTTAAGGACAAGAAGATTAATCTTCCAGGCAGAATCTAAAATTATAAAGGTTTACTCACCTAGAGAAAAACCAAAACAAGACAAAGAGCCAGTAAGAAACCTCTCCAAATCCAGGCCTCCTGTTACATTTTCGGGATGTCTTGCCAAAAACACGGAGTAATAAAACTATTTTAAAGAAAATTAATTAGGGCACTTAAGAGACATAATACATGGTAACAAGGTTGTAGAAACAGAGATCATACACTGTATTGATTGGTACATGTGGATCTTTGCGATCAAATCACAAGAGCGGAGAGAAAATTGTAAGATTTGACAAAATCAGAAAGCTCATAACTAATAATCTCTGTAGGTCTCAAGGATTTTCAAAATTATGTAGTGAACAAGCCTAAACTTTAAGAAACAATATAGAAATTTAGGATAAATAGTTGGGAGCACATAAGCTTCTATGTCCACCCTAATAATTCTAGAATACATCAGTCCTCACCCATATAAGAAATTTACTTCGCATGAAAAAAGTTCAATTCAGCATTATCAATAACAGTCATAACGCACAATTAGATAGCACATTCAAATATTTAGATATAAAATATAAGCTGAAAAAGTTCATCGGCCATCAATCATCATTCATCAATGATCACACCAGATTTGAAATATTAAGTTTATGTAGAAAATATCTGTTTTTAAATACTAGTACATGAAAAGTTATGCGATAGTTATGAGAGAGAGAACAAAATATACAGTAGGATCAGTGTGGATAACAGATCCGTTGGATGGAAGAAAATTACTGAGAGAGAGAAATCAGCTTTGCCTAAAGCAGTGTGTTTGAAGCAAACTTTTCTCCCCTCTTTGCACTATATCATAACAAAATAACCAACTAATAGCAACGCTAGTCAAAATGAATAGTCAAATGGCCTTAATCAGCCATCTAAGCAATTGCCGAATCTCAAAAAGACTAAAGAGTAAAGAGTGACAGAGGCCCTCTCGGCTCCTTTTTCGCTAGAGTCCATGAGAAAAAAAATTTCCATAATTGTCAAACATAGGACATTTTAACTGGGTCTAGATTTGCTTTAAAATATTATTTGGGTCACGGCTAACTTACTAAAAAGTCCTGTAATAAAAAATTAATAATAACATTATGTTAGCAACGGTAAAACTAGTGAGGCAGTCAGTGAAACAACAACTCTAGTAATCCCATAAGAATTCCACACGAATTCAAGCCTCCCAGGCCTTGTAGTGCAATCTAGATAGATTTCGTATTTTCTAATCATAGAATTAGTATTTTGACAACAATGCATCTGACTTGGTTGCCTATTTTTTTTAAGAGAGAGAGAGAAAGAGAGGAGAGAGAGAAAGAAAGAAAGAAATGATGAAAACTAGTTGGTTATTTATCATGAGGGTAATAACCACCTAGGTGCAAGTGGGTACACATAGTAAATTAATAAGCAGGTGGAACAACGGAGAGATATAAAGCAAGGTAGACAGTCAAAGGCTTTCATGCATTTTTATAAAATCAACAGTCAGCAAACCTTCTATGGAAGACAAAATGAGTTCCATCCAAAAATTCTTGGTTATTCCACAAGTTCAATGTGAAAATTGCAATTGAATATATAAATTTCGAAGAACCACTAAGACGTAGAAATTACTTTTCTGGAAGGGAAACAATTCATTCGTCAACGAGAAGGTTAGAGCTTTGGATCACATACCAATGGTAGATGAACAGGAGGAAGAGATTAAAATTTTAGAAACCATTTAGGCAAAAGAATATGAAATTACAGATTTGGAGAAAGTAAAGTATTTTCTTAAAATAGAGGTTGATAGGTCCAAGGACAACAATTTTTTGGGGGAAAAATGTCCAATTTATTATAAGAAATGAGAAAGTCAGTGGAACCTCAAAAACTCCAATATAACAGTCATCGGCTGGTGAAGATAGTGAAAGTACTTCAGTTGATATTGGAAGGCATCAGAGGCTTGGGGACAAACTCATTCAATCTTCAATAACTCATCCTGGCATTTGCTAATGCAATTAGTGCAGGAACAAAGTGCAAATTCATGGATGTTGCAATTAGAAACCATTACAGGAACTCTTTGGAACTTTAAGTCAGAATCATAACACCCTGAACAACTTCTACACTAACCAAGGCTTATGTGAAGACTAATGCTAAGACTATGTACTACTTGTTGAATAGAGACATCATCTTTTCCAATACAAACAATAATAGTCAACAACAAGGAAAAAAATCAATCAAAATTTCAAAAATATATATCTTACTCGTTGAAATCACGCTGAACTTGAAGGAAGCTACCAGCCACTCCCATATCACTAAAGGCCTCTAATGCTTCCAGTATATGAATTCTCTGCATTGAAACCAAAAAAAGAAAAATATTGGTTTTCATTTGGAAACTGACACGCACATGCACGCATTAACCACCTGATTTAACTTTGATGGTCAAATCAAATCAAAATATACAGAAAGGGAAACAAAATTTCATTAACTTCAAAAGATGAAGAAAAAAGAGCAGGTTTAATGATCAGGTGACAAACAAGATTATTTGATAAAAGCAGAATTTAACATTTAATGAAGAAAAAAATCTACTCCATGTTGGCTAGAACACAACTAGAAACATTGAAATATGAGAATCAAAGCATCTAATAGAAAGACCAAGTGCAGCAACTTATCCACAGCAACCAGTAGCCCAAAAAATTAGTGGAAATTCAGGCAACCATGTGATGAGTGGCGAAAAAGTATTCACTACACATTAAAATATAGCTAAGGGGAGTTCGAAGTTGTCCTACTTCTTGCAACATGAAATTAGGGGAAACGGGCAAGAGAACGTTGTAGGAGCAGTTGACATTGATTTGGAGGAGATGGAGTGTTCCGTGGTGCGTGTGTTGTAACTTTAACGTGGTGAGGCTCCCTTTTGAGGGCTCTTCCATGGGGAGGTGGACAGCGGCTGTGAGACAGTTTTTTGAGTTCATTAAAGCTCAACAATTGATTGATTTACCGATGGAGGGAGGTCGCTTTACTTGGTCAAAGACAGGTTCCTCCATTGTCTTGGCTTGACAGATGTCTGATCTCAAGGGGAGGGGAGGAGAAGTTTCCGAATGAGACTCAGGTGGCATTGGGCAGAAAGGTTTCTGTTATGTTATGGCCCGAATTTTGTCTCGGCCCGGGTCGCAACAACCCAAAAAATGGGCTTTGTGTGGGATTTGAAGAATATTGATGTTAAAATAGAGGATGAAGATCAGGCTATTATTCCGTTGTGTTCTCTATCACCCTCGTACGAGAACTTTGTCAATACGATGATGTATGGCAGAACAAATTTGTCCATGGAAGAAGTGAAGGCATCTTTGAATTCTAAGGAGTTGCAGAGAAGGACGTTTGAGGGCAATACAGAAAGTTTGGCAGAGGGCTTGGTTGTTAGAGGGAGAATGGATCAGAAGGGAGGGTCCGGCAGCAGAGGTCGTTCCAAGTCTAAAAACAAATGGAAGGTGCTGAAATATTTCACCTGTCACAAGGAAGGGCACTTCAAGAAAGATTGTCCAGAGCGTAAGAAGGGAAAGGGAAAATCCTTCGAAGCCGCTGGGGTGGCCGTTGCAAAGGGTAGTGATTCAGATGGTGGTAGCATTCTCACAATTTCAACCCATGGCTCTAGCGATGAGTAGATACTTGATTCAAGTTGCTCGTATCACATTTGTCCTAACAGGGACTGGTTTACCTCTTATCGTTTCATTGATGGAGGGGAAGTTCTGATGGGGAATAATGCGCCGTTCAAAGTTGTAGGTATCGGTGCAATTCGAATCAAGATGTTTGGTAGTATAGTGAGAACACTGACTGATGTCAGGCATGTTTCAAAATTGAAGAAGAATTTGATTTCCCTGGGTACGCTGGATTCCATCGACTGCAGTTACAAGGCTGAAGGTGGACTCATTAGGGTTTCAAAGGGTGCTCTTGTGGTGATGAAGGGACTGAAGCAACATGGTTTGTATGCTCTGCAAGGTAGCATAGATACAGGTTCTGCTACAGTATCGTCCTCAGATCCAGATTTAGATACTACTAGGTTGTGGCATATGCGGTTGGGGCATATGAGTGAGAGGGGGATGGATGTTCTGAGTAAGCAGGGTCTGCTTGGTGGTAAGAAAACCGAAAAGCTGAATTTTTGTGAACATTGTGTCTTCGGGAAACAGTGTAGAGTGAAGTTTAGTGAGGAAATTCAATGGATTATATCCATTCTGATCTTTGGGGACCTTCTCAAGTTAATTCACATGGTGGTAGTAGATATATGATGACGTTGATTGATGATTTTTCTCGAAAAGTTTGGGTTTATATTCTGAAACACAAGAATGAGGCCATTGTCACGTTCAAGCAGGGGAATACCCTAATTGAAAAGAAGACTGGAAAACAGGTTAAGCGCTTGAGGACAGACAACGATTTGGAGTTCTCTGATGAAGAATTTAATGAGTTTTGCAAGACTCACGAGATTGTGAGACACCGCACAGTGAGGAAAACTCCACAGCAAAATGGACTTGCAGAACGGATGAACAGAACACTATTGGATAGAGCACGGTGTATGTTGTCTAATGCTGGGTTAGACAAAGTGTTCTGGGCTGAAACTGTTTCCACAGCTTGTTTCTTGGTGAACCGGTCTCCATCGCCTGCTATCGACTGTAAGACTCCGGAGGAGGTATGGTCTGGTTCTCTTGCTAGTTACAATAATATGAGAATATTTGGGTGTCCTGCGTATGCTCATGTCAATGAGGGGAAGCTTGAACCGAGGGCTAAAAAATGCATATTTCTTGGTTATGAGCCCGGAGTCAAGGGATACAGATTGTGGTACCCAGATGCTTCGGGAAAGAAATTACTTGCTAGCAAAGATGTGACATTTCATGAGTCTGCAATGCTTACTCCGCAAAAGGAGGTAATTGATTCAACTAGAGCTCAGGTGTCAGTGAGCAGGTGGAGCTATCAGGAGGTTCAGTTAGAGAGTGTTTCTGATCAGTCGAATGCTGAGTAGGTGCAGTTTTAGGTTGAGGAAGATGCACAGTTGCAGGCTTGCAGCAGTACAATGTGGCAAGAGACAGACCGAGGAGGGCGATTAAGCCACCCCAAAAGTATGGCTTTTCACATACTGATTCGGTTGCTTATGCACTTAGTGTGGCAGATAGTATTGATGGACAGGTACCGTGTACTTATCATGAGGCCATCACGGGTGGAGAGTCAGCACAGTGGTCTATTGCCATGAGTGAAGAGATTGAGTCTCTTTATAAGAACCAAACTTGGGAGCTAGTAAAGAAGCCCAAGGGTCAGAAGATTGTGGGTTGGGTCTTCAAGAAGAAGGAAGGAACTCGAGGAGTGGAAGATGTGAGGTCCAAGGCACGCTTGGTGGCGAAAGGCTATACACAGAGGGAAGGGGTGGACTTCAATGAAGTTTTCTCTCTTGTTATGAAACATAGCTCAATCCGAGTGTTACTTGCTATGGTTACTCTATATGACTTAGAGCTTGAGTAACTTGATGTCAAGAGTCAAGACAGCGTTCTTGCATAAAGAGTTGGAATAGCAGATTTGTATGCATCAGCCAGAGGGGTTTGTGATTCAGGGAAGGAAGACTATGTTTGCCTACTGAAGAAGTCCTTGTATAGGCTGAAATAGTCTCCTAGACAGTGGTACAAGCGATTCGACACCTTTATAGTTTGGAGTGGCTACTGTAGGAGTGAATTCGACAGTTGTGTGTACCACAGGAGACTCTCAGGTAGTTCGTATTTGTACTTGTTGCTTTATGTTGATGACATGTTGATAGCTTGCAGAAACATGTCAAAAATCAACATGTTGAAGGCTCAGCTTAGTGGTGAATTTGAGATGAATGATCAAGGTGCCGCGAAGAGGATTTTGGGTATGGAGATTTACAGAGACAGAGGAGCGGGCAGATTGTATTTGTCACAGAAGAAATACATTGAGAAGGTGCAGGAACACTTCGGTATGCAAGCATCAAAGCCTGTGAGTACTCCATTGGTAGCCCACTTCAGACTTTCAGCAGAATTGTCACCACAGACCGAGGAGGTGGAGCACATGTCTCGTGTTCCTTATGCTAGTGCAACTGGTAGCATCATGTATGCTATGGTATGTATTAGGCCAGACATTTCACATGCAGTTAGTGTAGTGAGTAGATACATGGATAAACCTGGGTCATTGGCAGGCTGTGAAATGGATATTGTTGTATTTCATGTTAGATTAGTCTATGAGAGAGGCAGCAACACATCTAGGAATGTTGTTGGATATGTTGATTAGGATTATGCTGGAGATCTTGATAGGAGAAGGTCCTTGACATGGTATGTCTTTGCTCTTTGTGGGAGTGTGATCAGTTGGAAGGCGACTTTGCAGTCTACATTGCATTGTCTACTACAGATGCTGACTACATGGCTGCCACAGAAGCAGTGAAGGAAGTTATATGGCTTAGAGGGTTGGTTAGTGATCTAGGCTTGCAGCAGGATGATTTGACTGTATTTTGCGACAGCCAGAGTGATATACATCTGACTAAAAATTAGATGTTCCATGAGAGGACCAAGCATATTGGTGTCAAGTTGCACTTCATCAGAGATGTGATTGCACAGAGTACTATTGCAATGAGGAAGATTGGGACAACAGAGAATCCGGAAGATATGATGACTAAGGTCATTCCTACTATCAAGTTCAGACACTATCTGGGCTTGATTGGTGTTTAAAGTTGTTGAGGCCCTTAGGGGCATGCGAAGGAGGCGAAATGAGTAGCTGGGATTGTGAAGCTTGGCAGAATTCAAACCAAGGTGGAGATTTATTATGTTGTGGCCTGAATTTTGTCTCGGCCTGCGACCCGATTTTGACCCAAAAAATGGGCTTTGTGTGGCCTTAAGCCACCAAAGCCACGGGGGTTCGGGGGCAACACCCTCGGAAAAAATTTTATGACCCGTTTTTCGCTTGCTGGTTTTGGACCCGGATTAGGACTCTCTTGTAACCCGAAATACAAGGGCATGTAAGGGTTTGGAGCGAGTAACGAGAGAAAACTTGAAAACGCAGAAAGAGAGAGAATGAGAGCTAGGGTTTGGGGTTGAAACTTGTAATCTCCTAATTTTCTCATAGTGAAATCTTTTGTCAGATCTTCGCCGTGGACGTAAGCACATCGCCGAACCACGTAAATTCTTGTATTCTGTGTGTTGTGCTTGTTTCATTTCGTGTCGTATTTCGTGATTGTGCTTGGTTCGTGATAGTTTTTTACAACAGTTTCTGATCATATCCCAATTCTCTTGGATTGCGGGGGCTTGAGGAGAGGTAAGGCTCCGTTCAGATTCAAGAATATGTGGGTACAGGCAGATGACTTCAAGGAGAGGGTTCGGAGTTGGTGGGCAAGTTATTATGTGCGGGGAAGTCCAAGCTTCATGTTGGCTAGCAAACTTCAGCTTCTGAAAGGGAACATTAAAAAGTGAAATAAGGAGATTTTTGAGAATGTGGAGTGGCAGAAGAATGGACTCTTGATGAAGATTTTGGAGTTGGACAATAAAGAGGGGGTTGAGGGCCTTGGTGAGGCAAAGGCCAATAGAAGGGAGGAGTGTAAGGCTGAGTTCGGGGAGCTTCTGGGGTTGGAGGAGATTTCTTAGCAGTAGAAGTCCCAAGCCTTGTGGTTAAAGGAAGGGGATCAGAAAACACAGTTCTTCCATCAAATGGCGAACTGTCATCAAAGGGGAAAACATATAGGTAGAATTCGCATTGATGGGTGTCTGACATTAAGAGAGGAATTGTCTATTTCTATTAGCAGATGTACTTCAAGTCCTCTAGATGGAGACCTTTGCTTAATGGGCTTGAATTTGAGAGTATTTCTGCAAAGGACTAGGACTAGTTGGAGAGACCATTTAATGAGGAGGAGGTGGAGATAGCCCTGAAGAGTGGGGACAAGGCCCCAGGTCCGAACGGATTCAATGTAGCTTTCTTTCAACAAAACTGGAAGGTTGTCAAGGGTGAGGTTATGAAAGTTTGTTGAGAACTCGAGCCTTCCACTCACATGAGCAATTTGAGAAAAGCTTCAATACTCCACTAAATAGTATCCGTTTGTAAGAAGTGTGTGAGCGACCCCTGTGCATCCCCTGATGAATTTATTACAATCTTGATCTGTCATATCCTTATCGAATGATCTTTTAAGCGAGCATCTAGCTGTTGACATGTCTTCCGCATACGCAGGAACGCCCTCATTCCTAAGAAGGGTGGAGCTATTGAGGCTAAGGACTCTAGGCTGATCAATTTGAGAAGAGCCTCAATACTCCACTAAATAGTATCTGTTTGTAAGAAGTGTGTGAGCGACCCCTGTGCATCCCCTGACAAATTTAATACAATCTTGATCCGTCATATCCTTATCGAATAATCTTTTTAGGGAGCATCTGGCTGTTGACATGTCCTCCGCATACACAAGAGTGCCTTCACTCCTAAGGAGGGTGGAGCTATTGAGGCTAAGGACTCTAGGCCGATTAGATTGGTGGGTAGCACGTACAAGATTATTGTTAAAGTCCTTGCTCTCTGGATGAGAAGAGTAATTAATGAAAGTTATTTCTTTTTTCCTAAATAACCTTTATTAAACCACTAAAAACAATTACAACCAAACTACCAAAGGGTCAAAAACCCCCAACACAGAACACTGCAAAACAGAAAAACCAACCAAAATATAGCAAAAGGAAAACACAAACCAACAGCACAAAATAAGGATCCTTAACAAGATCACACCAAAGACTTCACCATAGCAGGTAAACACTCAGTTTTTAAGCAGCTCCAAGACCTCATGTAAACGTAATCCCAGAATATCAAATAGCTTCCCAAATGATACGCCTAGCTGTTTGACTACTACTTCTAGGAGCTTCAACATGGAGAGTTTGATTTCGATTCTACCATATGTGCCACAAAGTAGAGGTGCACATTATTCTAACAATCTTTGCTTCTCATGGATTGATCCAAATAATTAATGAAAGTTATTTCAAATTCCCATAATGCCTTTGTTGGTAGTTGCTAGATCCTAGATTCGGTTTTGATAGTTAGTGAGTGTGTGGAATTCAGATTTAGTAGTGGGGAGCCAAGAGTTGTGTGCAAGCTGAACATCGAGAAGACTTACGATCATGTCAATTGGGACTTTCTGGTGTATGTGGTAGAGAGGATGTGGTTTGGCGGCAAGTGGAGAAGGTGGAATCTATTCGGCAATTCGACAATGAGGTTCTCCATTTTGGTGAACGAGGCTCTGGCAAGATTCTTTTCCAGTTCACGAGGCTTGAGACAGGGAGATCCATTTTTTCCATTTCTCTTCATCATAGTGATGGAGGCATTCAGCAAGTTTATGAGGAAAGCAGAGGAGCTGGGGCACATTCAAGGGTTCAAGGTGGGGAGAAGAGAGGAGCAGCTAGAGATCACATGTCTTCTCTTTGCAGATGACACCATCATGTTCTGTGATGCAGCGGTGGATCAGCTTAGATTCCTGAGGGGTATTCTGGTTTGCTTTCAGGCAGTTTCAGGCTTGAAGGTCAATATCGAGAAGAGCAAGATCATGCCAATGGAGGAAATTGGAGAGTGTGATTTTTTAGCTGACATTCGATTCAGGGTGAAGAGTGGGAGGTTTGTTCGGTTGTGGGAGGACCATTAGTGCAGGGAGAGACCGCTTGCTTGCCAATTCACTCGTCTATTCAAGATTGCTACGGATGAGCAAGCTCTAGTCACTGACTGTTATCGTCTCGATAGCGGGAAGGAGGACTTGGGATGTGCAATTTGAGGTGCGTTCTTCTTATCGGTGCCTTTTGTATGGTCGGGGTTCATCTTTTCCTTGGAAAGCAGTATGGAGATCGAAAGCCCCTCAAAGGTGGCTTTTTTTAACTGGACAATTGCACTTGGGAGTATTTTGACGATTAACAACCTTAGGAGGAGGAAGCAGATTATTGTGAATTGGTGCTGCATGTGCAAAAAGAATGAGGAGTCCTCTTGCATTGCACTATGGCGCGTGATGTCTGGACCATGTTTTTTGCTATCTTTGGAGTTAGTTGGGCTCTTCCTGGTTCCACGGTGGATATGCTAGAGGCTTGGAGAGAGTGTATAGTGGGTAGACAAACTCGAGATGCTTGAAAAGCCACTGGTGGGGGTGAGGAGAGAGAGGAATAGGAGGTCTGAGGTCTTTTGATGGGGAGGAAACTCCTATTTGGTCTCTTAAATATTCTATTATGAGTTCTTTATTCTTTTGGGTTAATGGGCAAAATTGTACAGACTATTGTGAATTGGTGCTGCATGTGCAAAAAGAATGAGTAGCCAGTGAACCATCTCCTCTTGCATTGCACTATGGCGCATGATGTCAGGACCATGTTCTTTGCTATCTTTGGAGTTGTTGGGCTCTTCCTGGTTCCACGGTGAATACGCTAGAGGCTTGGAGAGAGTGTATAGTGGGGTAGCCAAACCCGAGATGCTAGGAAAGCCAATGGTGGAGAGAGAGGAATAGGTCTTTTGATGGGGGAGGAAATTCCTATTTGGTCTCTTAAATATTCTATTATGAGTTCTTTATTCTTTTGGGTTAATGAGCGAAATTGTAAATCTATGGGGGATATTTTGGAATTTGTAGATAACTTGGAAGTATAGTTGTTCTTTTTTGTATGCTTTGTTCCATGGGCGCACTCAACTCTTGACCGCTTTTGTATTGAAATGTCACTTGTCTAAAAAAAAAACTTATTTAATAAACAAATTGAGCTCGAACAACCTATGGCTCTTAGCCCATTAGGCTCGCAAGAATGTTCATGAACACGTGAACAGTCTTAAGACTCGTGAATAGGACTCATTTATTAGGGACTATTTAGACTTATAATAATTTTTTTATAGTTATTATAATCCATTTTTCTTCTTGTCAATCTTGGTCTCAAGCTCGAATATGAGATCAAGCTCGAAACAGGCTTAACTAGCTAAACGAGACAAGCTCAAGCTCGACAAGCAATGTTCAAACTGAGCTCAAACACTCGTATATGGGCATGATCTTGAGCTCAAGTTTGATTGTTGAGCTCAAACTCAAAGAGCCAAAAGCTTAACTTGGCTCAACTTGTTTGTAGCACTACAGTCAACTTGTTTGTGGCACTACAAGGATCTAAGGAATACTCTTTTCTTCTTTTCCCTGTTATTTTATTTTTGGGTGGTTTTTATGGATCAAAAGAGTACTCATTTGCTGGTTGTGACACTCATTTGGAGCTCTCCAAATGATGCAGAAACCTAGGAAATTCTTTATAATCATCGCATTGACACCCAATATAATAGTGCATCAAAAATATTTCCCCACTTTATTCATGTTTCACCACCACTTTAATATAGTCCCCAGTACAATGAAACCATTACTTTATATACTCACAAAGCATTGCAAGAGGGTCAATGACAAGAATGGAAAATCCTATCTAAATTTGTACTTCACATGAGGATTAATAACAAGCGTAAACATTTTATATCCTCATTTTGTCCGCCTCCACTCCCTATCTATCTTAGTGAGCTTAACAATACAACTAGCATAAAAAAATATGAATTGCATTAGCAAACACCACATTATGTAAGAAATATTTTTCCTTATAAAATCTTAGTGTCCAACTCCATTAACCATAGTAGTTTGCTTGAAATAGTACGGAAATTTAGAGTATGTTAAATTATGTCAATTCTGGAATAAAAACTAAATCTGAAATCTTGAAAGCATGTGTTCTCATCACTCAATACAGTCACATTATCAAATAAAACAACAAAAATGAAAAGTATACATTTGCCTGGTTAAACAACAATAAACCACCTTAACTATCAAACATCTCAGTTTATACCCAAAAATCAAAAATAGTGCAGGTTAAAATAAAAGATAAAGAATTAGACATAATGATAAAGATATGAGCCAATACCATGTCCATATCCATGCTTGGAGGAAACAAGGTTTCACTTGATGACAAAGTACGAGGTTGGCCCGGAAAGCGACCTCTCAACCGAGCCATTCTAGTAGAGGTAGGAACTCGAGATTGGGTACCTCTCCAAATTGGAGAGTTCTGAGAAGACCGTACTCGAGACTGTACTCGGGACTGTACTCGGGGCTGTTGATGTAAGTTTGAATTTAATGAACCTCTCTGCAGAAAATTGAAAGCAAATAATCTTTTAGGGAACAAATCATAAAAACTGCACAAAATTTTGAATTATAAAATATATATGAAAATTGATAAATATTTGCAGTAAAAGACAATCTGATCATCACAAATTAATAAAAAATATCGTTTTTGTCTTCCATGATTACAACTACAATGGAAATTAGATGGAACAAAAACAAAAAAAATCCCTTTTACTGCTTGCTTCCGTAAATGAATTTTGGTAGCATGGCTTATAAGAGCACTTATTCGCAGGTGTCCTGCATTATGCAGCCTGTAAGAGACCAAAGAAAATGCAATCTCAAAGAACAGACAATCTTTTCTTTTTTTTTTTGACAAGTCTCAAAGAATCTCAACTTGAATAACTTTCTCTTGATACAAGGCAGAAACACTTGAGAACTACCAGAAACAAGTTATAGCTTCTATTCGTAATGGATCTTTCCTTTAAATTAGTATGCCACTGGTTTGCTTTATTCATGATTCCTTTTGGTTTAAAAGTCGAAAGATAGTTTGGTGATTTTAAGATTTTATGGATATAGGTTGTAGTGCCAAGCCATGGTCTTAGTTTGGATCAAGTGTTTTGGGTCTTCATTTCTGATCTTTAGTCAGTTTAAATATTAAACTAAGCCAAGTTTTCAAGTTTTCGATTTAGAGCCAAGGACCTAGTAGTAGTATTACTAGAATTCCAATAGCCTATGTGTGTGTGTGCGTGTGTGTGTGTGTGTATCTTGCCACTTTTAATCCGAGGGAGATCATTTTTGATTATTTATAATGGGCTTTCAAAATCTCTTGGGATTGTTCAATGAAACCTTAACACAAGGTGAGATACCTAGAGGATTCTCGGAGTGAAACCTAGGATCTTACGTTTCTCTCCTCTTTTATTTTCTTCACTTTATACAAAACCAGAACTTGTGAACTATCATTCTACCCTTAAAATATTATATTTGAAAAGCCAAAGACCTTTTTCAATCATCCAGCGCTGGCCCCAAAAAAAGATAAAATACCAGGTAGTATCTATTCATGGATTACTATTTTACAACCCAATAGCAGACTGCCAGACTCTACACTTCTCTTTTTATCTGCCTATTATTACCCCTAACCCTTGCCCGTCTATTACATTACACCTTTACAAATGTTGAATCGACAAGCTTTCCAGACCCTTGGCACAGTAAATAATCAGCTGCAGTAGTATTTTAAATTACAAGCATTTTAACAATCAATTTTAACTATTCTAAATTAAAAGCATTGACCAAGGGTAAAGATGAGTAATGGTAATTTTGGAATGTACCAGTTGTGTCCAAAACTGTGTTAATGTTAATAAGGCATCAATGGGCATTTCCAGATATATTACTCAAAAGAATTGACACAATACACCTAATCGATTGGAATTGCGAAAATTATGTCCCTATTGTCAGAAACATACGATTCCAATTGTTGTACCAAGGCTAGTAAATGGGCATTCCTAAAACTCGTACTCATAACTACCATCGCAGGCACAGGTAAGCAAAGCACAATGGTTAACCAGTTTCTTTTGAGTTTTTGGTAAGTTAACCAATTTCTTTTGAGTTTTTGGAAAGTTTGATGGTCTTAATTAATATGAATTAATTATACAGTTCATTTAAATGTTATTGTTTTAAATTTCTCAGCAATATCTTGCCTAAGGGGTGCAATATCAACTGATATATACTAATGAGTGAACAAAAAAAAACCTCGAATTTGTAAATTACTAAGCACATGTTCATGTTGTTAGGTTAATACTTTTTTCTAATCAAAAACTAAATCTCATGCAAGAATACAGGAAAACTGTCAACTCTGCATTATGGAAGCAAGACGGCATTCGAACAAGTTTCAGCCATATAGGGGATTCTATGTGCAAATGAGGCTTCTCTTCAAAGTTCAAAGTTGAGCGCCACATAGAACTGCAGCCACATTGCTACCATTCCAACCCTTTCACCAAAACCACATCCCACGAACCCCCATGTTAACTTTGAATACTCCCACAGTCTTATTTGTCTTAATTATACAAGCACAACATGTACGCCAATTGATCATCTTCCAATTATACTTATAGCATGGAAAAGTAACAAATCACACCAGAAAAGTAATTGTCCTCCTTGCAAATAGATGCATGTACCTGAGCACAGTTCCATTTAAGCACTTAAGAGAGAGAAACAAGTAAAATAATAGTACCAACATCCACTAGTGAAACCTAGATCAGCAATCTTATCAAAACAAACGCAAGGGTTTAATCTCCTCCAGGGGAAAAACCATCCCGCATTCCATTAAATCAAAAAGTTCAACTTTATTCAATCATAATAGCGACACATACTGGAAAGACTAAAATAAATCTCATGCAAAAGAATACGGGCAACCTGTCAAATTTGCATTATGGAAGCAAAAAAGTATCCAGACAAGTTAGAGCCATATATTGGTTCTACGTGCATTTAAGGCTAAGGCTATCTTTATAGTTCAAAAGTGAGAGCCACTGAGGAAAACTGCAACAACATTGCTACTATTCAAACCATCTCACCCAGCAAAATCACATCCCATGTGCATGCATACTCATCAAAAAACACATTGCATTACAGGGTCAAAAGAACTCTTCGATATTTCTAAAATGTGCCGCGATGAGTAATAGAAAATTTCAATATAAAACTTAAAAGAATTCTATCAGAGCTGTGAAAACACTCTCTGCAAAAAGAAATATCACAGCTACATCTAAAAATTACTGTTAATTGTCTAAATAATTATATGATAATGATGTAGTTCTCAAACTGTTGTAGGTATGATATCATTATTGAATCATCACATATACAGAGGGCCACTTACAGGACGGAATACACGGCGACTTCCACTAGGGACAGCATGCTGTGAATTTTCCTCCTGCTGTAATGACAATGCTATGTGTGCATCAATCTGTTGATGGGAGAATAAACATTGAGAAGACAAGAAAAACAAATATGGCAAAAAAATTTAAAAATTAATAAAAAAAAATTAGGACATAAGCAGAGGAAACAAACCTCATCAACTCCAACTCCTGGCACCTCATTATATAATTGTTCTTGGAGTTCATGAGCCAACATCTCATCTGCTTCTACCTGTCTTGCCCTAGCATCTGAGTCATCATTGCTACTGCAACCTATATTCCGGGAACCCCTGTTTCTTATTCCAGGGGAAAATTCATCAATTTCAATAACTTGATTTAAGATGCCCACACCATGACGACTCTGGTTTCTGGTTGATCTTGAATTAGACGGTTCTCCAGATGAGCCAAGAAACAAAATTTCTGAGTCATCATAGCCCGATGTAGAGCAATCACCATGATTACTCGAAGTGGAACCCTGCTTTTGTCTTTTAATAAATGTGATTGCTGCATGACGACGCTCATCAGATTGGCCCAACTGAGAAATACCATGTGATGCTGTTTGAGCTAGAGGTGAAGCATATGCAAGCTGACAAGAGACTGCATCCTGGTCATTAGGACAGTCACCACTAGTCCTGTTACTATTTCCATTCCCATTCTCTCTCCTCTCTATCATACTTTCATGGTGTTGATTGACAAAGCCTGGGTCATCCTCTCTCCTCGAAAGATGACTACCCTCATCAGACAAAGGGAGATTCGTTTTCTTTGTACGATTACGAGTACTTCTCCATCCACCTAATCCTTCAAAGCATCTGAATGCATCTCTACCAGCATCATTGGTTCTATTGGCCTTTTCACAATGAATTATTGAATCCCTGCATGCATGCAACACGTCAATGCCTCAAGATAAGAGAATAGAAAAGTTAAGGCACCAATACTTCTACCAACATCAGCAAAAGAGATTTTTTCTCCAATCGCACATTGTTCAAAATTTTCACTTAATTACTACCAACATTCCAACAAATTTGAAGAATTTATTACACACCAGAACAAAAAAATTCAAATTTCTTTTTTGTTTTTATTTTTTCTTTGGAAAGAGAAAACTACAAGATTAAGATGAAAAAGAATGCACACGTCACGCCCCAAAATTTAAACACAAGAACATCTAGTCCTATGCTTAAACTTGTGCGTGATATCCATTCAATACTTAAAATCAACCACCAAAATATTAAATAAATCATGTCACCAACTAAATATCATTAAATATAATAAATCCCACAATAATCCAACGTCAAATAATAACACTCCCTGAGGTTTGATGTATTGACACGCGACTACAACTTTGTGAATTTTCGTCACCAACACCCCCTGTCAGCTTTTTCATTCTTTTAATATGTGAAATGTCTTGATTGTCCTTGATTATTTAAATGTATTTTAATATAAAAATATCATAATAGGAAAATGACCACAATACCCTTCATGATAATATGTATTGGCAACTAATTCTTTATTTTATGTTAATATTATTATTTATGGAAATAAATAATTCTATATATTAGGTTATATATATTATAGTGTATATTTATAGATGAATAGAGAAAAAGAAAGAGATATTTAATTACATTTTCATTTTATGTTAACATTATTATTTATGGAAATAAATAATTATATATATGGGTTATATATATATATATATATAGATAGATAGAGAAAAAGAAAGAGAAATTTAATTACTTTTTTATTTTATGTTAAACATTATTATTTATGAAAATAAATAATTATATATAGATTACATGTATTATAGTGTATATATATAGGTATATTCAAAGGGGTATTTTGGTCCATTAGACAAGGTTAAATGAAAAATTTAGTATTCAAATGAGTTAGGTCATAAGTCAAAGGGCAATATGGTCATTTCACCATCAAAAAGTGCTATAACACAATGTACTTTTGACATGAGGGGGTGTGTGTGATATACGACACAAACCACAGGGGATGTTGGTGACGAAAATTTACAAAGTTGTAGCTGCGTGTCAATACATCAAACCTCAGGGGGTGTCAGTGATATTTAATTCCATCTCTACTACAGGGCAATCCTCACTACATCACTCAAGCTAGAAACAAAACTAAAATAATAAACTAAATATCTCTACGCAATCATGTGTCATCACCACATGCCAACACGATCTGTATCTGAAATATTGGGAAGGAGGGGGGGTGAGCTTGGGAAAGCCCAATAAGCAACATTCTAATTAATCGACAATAACTACCATATAACTAGTATTACCTCGTTAAATTATTTATTATTAGCCAATGGTACTCAACAAGGCATATCTTGTAATTACACAATTAAATCATAAATCTCAATTAACGTTACTTAGTTAATTTTTATCTCATAATTACTTGTGTTCAACTTATAATTTAAATTAAAGTTACGCAACTCTAGGTTATGAATCATCCTGTACCGCAACAGTTGTATGCGAACCTGAATATAACTCATCCAATATTAGCTTATCAGACCACATGCTATAATCAAGCAAGTACACCTCATCTAATTGATCAGGATCCTATACCCAAAAAATCAATCAATCATACCACCAACATGAGCTCACTTATTAAATAACATGTACATCATATACCATCTGGACTCCTTGTCCATGTGATAGCGATCAAGGTGGCGCACACAGTTTGACAACATGATCAGTATTGCGGTCACGCACAAAGTTTGGCCCTATGAACAATATTCCAGTCGCGCACACAGATTGACCAAGTTTCCAATATCTCAATCACTTACCACCATTCAAATTCAATCACAACACATCCCCTTCAACACCACAATGACACGCAATCAAAACAACTATGTTGATCAAAAGTAGATGGTCAGCCATGCTGACCATGGAATGGTGTTGTAGTAAATGAACTAGCCCCTTCCACTTCAAAAATCATAAAGATCGCCTTGTAAATAATAGGAATTTGAAATTCCTGCAGTCCATCTCACATTTTTCACTTCCAAAGCCATGAAAGGCCGAACTAAGGAGAGAGCACATCCACCAGGCACAACCCAATCTATACCACCATGTTAAAAAGGTGAAAAAGGGGCAAACTTATATTTTAGAAAAACACGGTCACTAAATTCATTGCTTTGCTGCCAATTTAAGTTGCCTTCTCTTGGACAGTGACTCATATTTATTAGTTAATTTATGAAGCGTCGAGATGGACAGACTACCATGGAAATGTCAAACATAAAGGTCTTACCCAAACGAGGAAACCTTCATTTCGTGATCCTTCTGTCATTGATAGATTCCAGCTAATACATAAAATCAGTGTGGCACTGGAACCGAAATTTCCTAGAAGAGATGGTTAACCTCAAAAAAGTCGGATCATTAAGGCAAGGAGCAAAAAAAGCAGACCTAAACAACCTTTTTTCCCCAGTCACATCTTTTTGCATTTGGAAGGAAATAAATAATGCATATTTGAAGGACCAAGATTTTGGTGAGAAAAGTCACTGATAACATTCTTAACCTCTGTTTTGCAGGTTGAATGTGAGAAGTTGATCAGCAAACAAAAGCATGTCTAGTTGGAAACTTGGGAGAGAGATGTTAAAAAGCATCAGAAACACAATAGAAATAAGACATTACCAACTGAAAGCAAGGATACTCAACAATATATATATATATAGCAAGCAATAGGTGACAACTGACAAGTTATTAATAAAACAATCAAGCAGGTTTAACTTAAAGAGGGACCGGACTATTTAAATTATGGAATCAAAGAAATTAGTAAACTTCTTAAATCATAAAATTGCAGCTCTTTAGAATAAAAGAAAATAGACTTGTTTGACAGTAAAACTTCCGGGTGACCAAAGGGATCACACTAAATCCATTTCACAGAAACAGAATAACTTCTTTTGTGTCATGAAAAGTGATATAGCTCACTAGTGACACTCCAACATGGCCTTTCCACAGTTCTCCGGATCTGGAAGAAGGTTATCTTGCAGAACTTGAGCTAACCATGACTACTCAAAAAAAGAAATTTTTTTTTTCTTTTCAATAAAAAAAATACGAACCTTTTTACAATAGAATGATTCCAATCTCAATATTTGGTCAAACAAATAAAAGATAAGATACAATTGGATTTCACTAAAAAAAAACCTGGCAAGAAACTCACACACCCATTTGCCATCTCCTATGGGGACTTGAACCGTCACCTTCCACTTTGGAAGGTAGAGGAGATACCACTACGCTACAGCCCTTGGTTGTGGATTTCACTAATTTTTAGAGAAGATGGAAGCATGGTTAATGCCCAGGCTACAAAGCATAAGGATGTCTATTCAAAAATCTGAGAGAAGACACTTGAAGCAAAATAATTCTGAAAGTTAGGTATGTATATATTTCAACTCCTATATTTTGACAAATAAAGATCGATTAAAAGATATCTCCAATTATCTCTACAGAATTTGTCAGCAACTTTACATCCCAATTAAGGTTACCAGTCACACACTGCAAACGTTGATTCCAAGACGACAAAATAAGAACCTTGACAAACAAATATGTGTATACATTTTAAAATAATTTTAATAAAAAAAAACTGCACCATAGACATGTACCTGCTAGATAAATGTGCAGTTTTTGTCTCAGGCTCTTTTGATGAAAAGGGATTAACTACAATCCCTTTTCCTTTTACTCTATGAGAATTGTCTTCAGCAATGAAATCATTAATATCAATCACATGAGGAGGGCCGTTAGAAGCTGCGGCCCCAGGAACACCCATGGAACTATGATCATGCTTTTCAGCTAACTGTTTGGCCTTTGCTATATTATGTGGAGAGATACATCCATTTCGCACCAATCTTTTTTGTCCAGTGACTCTAGGTGAGGTAATAGAATTTAGAGATGTAGACATCGTCATTCCAGCTTTAGGTTGACAATCACCAAAGAAATCAATTCCTTTTCCACGACCTAGACCTGAACCACCTTTACGTTTATCCTCTACTTTTTCTTTTCCTTTACAACTATTGCCCGATGGCTTCAAAGAATTTTCCATGCTACAAAAAGAAGAAGAGCCATTGGTTGTTATTGATCCTTCTCTCATTTTTTCAGTTTGAGAATTTCCTAATGCTCCACATAGGAAAGCCTTATCGAATACTCGGGCATTCCTATTCTGTTCTGTCAAATCAACAACAGTATTGTCCTCTTGGCAAGGAGATGATTGAGAAGTAAACGAAGCTTTTCCTTTCTCCATATGTTGAGAATGAGCAGAGTGTTTCTTTTCATGTTTGGTAGTTTTGTCTCCCGTCATTCTTCTAAATAAATGAGGATTCTCAAAAGAAGATGAATTCCCTAATCCAGAAACCATTGAATTACTGTCATACTTGGATTTTTCAGAAATACTGAGATTTTTAGAAGGCCGAAAGGTCAGACTTCTGCTGCGCCCATTACCAATGACAAGTTTACTTCTATCCCTTGGCCGGTTTCTAACCCCTTCATCAAAAATATCAGTATTTCCTGAATGACCAACTGCAGATGAATTTTTGTCCTTTCCAATACAACCCCGACCATTAGTGTTCTGTGCAGCTAATCTATCAGGAGTGTCAGGAACATCCAATACCTGATCAATGTCCATGTAATCCATATTCTGCATATCAAAAGTTCCAACTTACTCAAATAACTCAAACAAAATAATAATAATAATTACAACAACAACATCAATAGCAACAACAACAATAAAAATAACAAACTACAATTACAATTACAATAACAACAAACAACAACAATAATGATAATAATAATAATAATAATAATAATAATAAAACAATTATAAGAACTAGAAGATTAAAAATCATAGGAGGAGTCTGGGTGCAATCTAATGCTAATCTTAAATATAATCGGTTTAGGCCCTAACAACCACTATTTAAAAAATAAATAAATAAAGAATAATGGAATTGAAATCTTAAAAAAAAATAATAATAATAAAGCATATATTACATTTCAGTCGGTAACATCTATAATCAATCACATACATATATAAAAAATTAAAAATAAGCATTCTTATAATCTGGCTAATTTGAAGTAAGGAAAACTTAATCACCAAAATATACAAAATTTAGGGCAAACATCATCGAACTCAAAAAATTCAAAATCGAACAAAATTTGAATAACATGAACAGGTAATCAGAAGAAAATAAAAAAGGTAAACAAATCGAAAAGAAAAATACCCATTTAAGGATTTTGAGTTTCAACAGCAAACCCTAATATGAATGATCAGATGCCAATTTCAAGAAAGATTGGAGAAAAGATCAAACCTTTGATGTATTTTTTTGTTGTCCGTTCAAATCCAATCCAGAGGGAAGCCCCGAAGTAGAGTCTAGGTTTTGCTATACAACAATGGCCTCTCTCTCTCTCTCTCTAATAGCAACAGAGATGGGTAAGTCCCACTCGCAATAAGGAAACGTGTTATACACGTGCTTCCAAGAAGCGTGGGTTGGTTTTGAGATATTCTATTTACGCGCTGATAGATAATAGATTGGCTATATCATAGAAGGAAAGCCCAAGCCCAGATTAGCCTGATAGGCCTGGCCTAGCCTACTTGCCGGGTCAAGTACGAGACCGAAAGGTTATTGGGCGGATTTGGGCCCAGGCCTGTAACTGGCCAGCGTCCAGCCTAGTGACAACTACGTTATTTTCAGCGCAATTCTTTTGAAAAAAATCTTTTCATTCCTGAAGTTTCTTAAATATACAATGACATTCTCTCTTATTTGTCAAATTATACTTACCTCCCTTAAAATTTATATTTATGTAACACCGTGTTACCTTTTATTGATGGTCGTTAATGGCCAACGTGTACACAAGAATCATTAATTTGTGTAATGTTATAAAAATAGAAATATAATTACACAAAAATCTTTAATTGCATCCTCTCGATAGCTTTGATAGGAGATGTCAGTGTAATTTGACAAACAAGAGAGAAAGTTAGTGTATATTGACAAAATCTTTTATTATCACTTAGTGTATAGTTGAGTAGTAATTTTTCACCATCCAAAGTAAAAGATTTATATTGTAGATACCGTGCCCAATTTTGATCGATTTTTTAATTTTTGTCATTTATTACTTTAAATGCATTTTTAATGATATTTAACATGTTTTGGATGCGGGGAACATGTTTAGAAGGTTAGAATATGGTTTTGGAAAGTTTTAGAGACTTTTGAAAAAGTTTGACTTTTTGGTCAATGGGGGCCCGAGATTAGGTTAAGTGAGTCCGGGAATTTCGAAAAAATTCGGAGAAATTTTATATTTGACTATGGAGTAAACGAAATGTTTAGAGTGTTAAGGAAGTGATTTCGAGTCCAACGGAGTTTTTGGGAATTAATTCCGAGCTCGAGAAGGTACATTAAGTGGCCGGGGGTAAAATGGTCATTTCGCACCCCTAGGGTTGAGATAAATATCAAAAAGGGTCTGAGACATTTCATTTTACAGATCTCCCTCTCTCTCTCTACGTCACCCACTTCATCTCTCTCCCTTCTCTCTAGAGTTTGAGGGCCTTAAGGTGTGATTTGGAAGATCTTGAAGAAGGAAAGTGTGTAGGGGACATCAAGGGCATCGGTTTGAACCGATCAAAGTCTCCATTTCGTGAAGTTGAGAAAGCTGGGATTTCTCAAAGTTGGATTCAAAGCATAGGATTTGAGGTAGGGGTGCTAGACTCATCTTTACTTTGATTCTATAGGTCACATACTTGTGACATGAAAGATAGATTGGGATTTCTTGAGTTTAGGGTTATGTATATGTGTATATATGTATACCAATGTGATTATGCATGTATAAATGTCTAGCATGTTGGTTAGAACTTATATATGTTGTGTATGTGCAAATGAGACTATGAATGTTCTTGATGAAAAATGTGATCATTTAGTGAAAATATGAAAAATGTGAGTTTTTATAGACTTGTGCATGAAAGATATGATTTTCCTTGTTAAATGCATAAGCATGATGATTTTCATGATATGAGTGTGATGGAATTATGACAATCTTGAGAGAAAGGAAAATGCATTGATTTGACAAAAAAATGCATTCATGGTGTGGAATAAGTGCATTGATGTGATTATGTGCACTATATGAAAAACGAGTTTTTGGGGCGTAACAACATTGAGAATTAAGGTGAGGGAATGGTCCCTAGGGTGAAAGATCCAAAACTTGGCCAAGAGGAGGCCCTCCCTTCGGGTTAGCAACCCGATAAAGCGTAAGTAGAGTTTGGGTGCCGAAGAGACCCTTACTATGGATGGGGTGATAAGCTAGTCCCCATTGAAGTGATTTTCGGATTTATGTGGCGTGAGTTATATATATATATATATTGTGGCTTGCTCAATTTGATATATATATACATATGTATGCAAATGCATTGAGATGTGAAGCATCACTCATGATTTGAAAAACGTGATTGTTTATGGGTTAAAGGCATGTATACTTGACATGTAAACATGTAGTGATTTCATATGCATTCATGCATGGCCGCCTGAGTTAGAGTGGGGTTGGGTGGATCATTCCTACTGAGTCACAGTGTTGCTCACCCCCTATTTGTATAAACTTTTTCAGATAAGGCGCCGATGGAGGATGAAACATGATTCGCTCAATGGACCTTGTTGGGTTTTCTTTTTAGATTTTTGATCTTTTGGGATGTAGATAAATGTCCATGCCGGCTTGTGGCATGTTGACCATAGTTATAGTGTTGCCTCTACATTTGTATCTTCTTTTGTTTATGAATTCCAAATGTAAATGCCCCACTTGTAGGAAGGATACTTTTGAGAAATACATGTATACTGATTTTTGTCATTTGAGACTTGATGAATGTATGCTTGAAGGACTATTTGATTTCTTTTATGTATGGTGTTATGGAAATGAATTTGGGAATCAAGGATGGTTTATACACTTGAGTTTTGGGTGTATTGTGAACTAGAAAATTTTTATGATTATGAAGGATTTGAGATTTAAACGTATATGTTGGTGTGTGTGTGTGTATGATGGTATATCATTTGTAATTGGTGTTGGAATCTTTCATTTATGTTATAAACCATGTATGAGAGGTTCTAGGATGATAGAAGGTGGATTGGGCTCCAAATAAATCATATATAGGGTTGTTGGAGGAGTTGGGGAGAGCATTTCGATCGTACGAAATGTCTATTTCGCACAATCGAAGCCCCCATTTCGATTGTGCGAATGAGTGATGATTTATGATGATTTTTAGGGTCCAGACAGAAGGAATTTCGATCAATTGAAACCCCCATTTCAATCAATCGAAATATTGCAGGTCTGGGGTCCCGAGAGGGTGAAATTTTCGCACAATCGAGATGCTAGTTTCGATCAATCGAAATCCCATTTTCAATCAATCGAAATTACTATTCACAGCATTTTTCAAAACTTCATTTCGACGTAATTTCTTCGTTTTAGATCGGAATTGAGTGTGATTTTTTTTTAACTTGAGTATTTTTGGATTCTCTATCCAATGGTGTAAGCCTCAGTTTCAAATTCCAAACACAGAAAGTTTTGAGGCTCGAAAGTGAGTGATTCTCAAAGGTGTGGCCAAGTGAATTTTCACTAAGGTGTATGATTCAATGTAGGGCCCATGGGGATTGGTTGAGGTGTGGTGGTGTGCATTTGTATGCAACAATTGAGTTAAGCTTCTACAATAAATGAGTGTAATGAGGGTACACTAGGTTTAAATGGACAGTTAACCTCCGGTCTTCCGGGAGTGGGGAAAATCGGGGCGTTATGACAAGGTATCATAGATGGATACTATCGCATGAGTGTGGTTGAGATAGTTCATGGGGTTGAGTGAATGGGTTCACACCCGGGATTTGGGGTCGGTCCGGGGAAGTCCCGGTGGTCCGGATTCCGGGGCGTGACATATATGTTTCTTTTGGTATGAGTAATAGAAACGTGGATCGAAAAAGAAATACATCTTTTTTACTTTTTGTTTGGTTAAATGATGAATAGGGTGGCACATTTTTTTTTGTTTGAAAAAAGGGATTGAGAGTTTTTATATTTATTTATTTTTAACAATATAAGCTCTCTCTCTATACATATATATACACTAGCGTATTGCATGTGCGTACAACACTATAAAAAATATAATCTTATATTAAGTGTGAGGGTAAATGGATGTGTATATGAATTTAGGTGTGAATATAGTGAGTGAATCGTGACCGTTTCATCGTAGATAGAGAGAGTTATTTTAGATCGTAGATATGCATAGATATTTTGAGCCGTAAAATTGGTTTTTAAAGCAATTTTTACCGTTAGATTGTATTTTTTTTTTAGAGACATTTCAAACACAATACTTAAACGCAATATAGATATATATATATATATATATATATAAACTTATAAAAAGTAAATATTTATTTCAAATTATTGAGATCCCCAATTCTTTTGGTATAGTTTTGGTGACAAACCATTTCCAAATACTTGTGACTTTACATCGACTTACCACTGTCAACCATTTTATAGACATTATGTCAAAGAATATGAACCAATCTAGGAAAGAAGTGGATTTTGTTCCTCTAGCCTTGATGGAAATACTTTCTCAAGGTAAAAGCAACATTATATCTTAATATATTGGGATGCAATATTCGCACTTCTATTTTTTACGTTTGTACTCTCATTTTACGAGAAATGTCACTTCTAACCTTCACTTCACATGTGAATGATTAACTTTTTTCAAAATACTAAATAACCCTTTCAGACATTCTATTTGTCTCTTATCTTTAATGTTTTTGATTTTGTTTGATCGGATAAAAAAAAATACTTGGAAAAAATTAATCAAAAAAAAATTCTCTCTTTTTACAAGACTAAAAAAAAGTTATCTATGTTGAATAAAATATTTCTTTTGAAAAGACCAAAATATATATAGATATATATCTGTTAAAGAAATTATATCTTTTGGCATGAGATAAAAAAAAAATATCTCTATTGAATAAATTATTTCTTTTTGTAGGAATTAAAAATTAAAAAGTATTCAAAAAATAGTTATCCTTATTGAATAAATTTTCTCTTGACATAACTCAAAAAAAAAAAAGTACATAAAAAAATTTATTCTTGTTGAATAAGCGATCTACATTGAGAGTACCAAAAAAAAAAGTTATTGTTATTCAATAAATTATATCTTTTGATATGTTCAAAAAAAAGAAATTATCTTTATTGGAAGAAGCCAAAAAAAAATATTTTTGTTGAATAAATTATCTATTTGACAAGACAAAAATATATATATATATATATATATATATATATATATATCTTTTGATAGAAGTATAGGATTCAAAAAAAACAAAATAAAGAAACTAAAGAAGGAAAAAAAGAGTTTAACTTGATAATATAAACGGTAGTTGTGGTATTATAAAATAAGGGATGATTTATTAATTAGTTTATGGAACATCTTGTTATTTTTTTTATAAAAAAAAGGTAGATAAAGTGTAATTGTAGAAAAGAAGAGTGCGAATATAACAATTTGACTTATATATATTATGATTTTAGAGGATTGGCTTGTATGACTATGGATAAATTATTTGGCATTAATATCAGAGTAGCTCGTCCCCCTCCTCTTTATGGCAATCTTCATTCGGCACATCAAAACATTCACAATCTGCTAGCTTCTGTCCAAGTACACATTATTTTGATTTTTGACCTAATATGGTTGTTGGAACAAGTAGACCTGCAAGTTCTTCCTCTCATATTGGCTATGATATTGGCATTACATGTATATATCTCGTACTCATACTACAAGTCTACGGATCATTTTAGTTTAAATAATGATAAGTATAATAAAAATTATTATTGAATTGAAAAAGTGAATCACTCTTCTAACCCACAAATCATTATAGTTTTAGTTTTCCCTTGCATAGAAAACCAATATATTTTTTGCCCACAACGAGAAGAGCTACATATTCCGACAAATTATATTTATTGCAATATTTCCAAATCCAAATTAAAAATAAAAAATAAAAAAATCTAACTGAAACACATCCAACTGAATGTGATTAGAAACTCCGATGTTTATCAGTTCTACAATTACTTCTTTGTGTGAATAATAATGGGTTTGTGTTTTTTCAGCTATTGCAACTCTTTTTGCTGCAATTTTGAGAACCCTCTTGGCAACAAGATTACATATTTCAATTGTGTCCGCTACTTGTTAATTCTAGATCCAATAACTTCAATCTCAATCTCAATCTCAATCTCAACCTCTCTCTCTCTCTCTCTCTCCATTTTGGAACTCAGTTTTTTCTAGAAAAACAAGAAATATATTTATGCATAATTCAATATATATAACTATTAAATGAAGGAAGGTGATATTCGCGCTTCAAAAAAATCCTCTGCCGCTCCAACTTTATATTTTGATAAGTTAAATGACAAAAATAACCTTCAACGGTCTCTTTTAATATTACTTTCTCTCTCTACTTCTTAATTTCTTCCCAACATAACCATAACCCATCACCAAAAATCATTTTCGTCAACTACCGTACCACAATCTCATTATATATACACACACACATATATTATTTCTAAAATATATTTAAAAATTTAAATTGAATTTTAGAGAGATAAATTAACTTAGTTAAAAATAGAATTGGAGTTGTTGAAATAGAAAAATATGTTGTTTATTTATGAAGCAAATGTGTTGATTTTAAATTAATTTATTTTAAAATAATATTACTCCGTATAACTCTAAAATAAAAGTAATAAAATAATATTATAAATAATTTTTTTTGATATTTTACTTTTATAAATTTTCACTTTAATCCTAAGTATGTTAAATCTATATAAATTCTAAAATTTATAAATATATATTTAAACTCTTTTTATCCCTCTATATATATATATATATATATATATTATTTCTAAAATATATTTAAAAATTTAAATTAAGTTTTAGAGAGATGAATTAATTTAGTTAAAAATAAAAGGCCAAAGTGCAATAAACCCCCCTCTAGTTTCAAAATGGTGCACAATACCCCCCCCCCTTTTTTTGAGTGCATTAAACACACTCCAACTTATAATTTGGTGCAGTTTGTCCCTATTTGGGTTAAGAATTGATGTAAAATGACAGAAATACCCTCATAGATAAAAAAAATAGAAATAAAAATTAAAAAGAAAAAGCAAAAAAGTGATTAATATATTAAAAAATACCAAAAAAAGAAAATAAAATATAACTTTAATTTGTCGAAAAAATTTACCCAAAAAGAAAATTTTAATTCACCAATTTTTTTAAAAATTAACTATTTATCAATTTTCACAAAATATATTCAAATATTTCAATCACCCTTCACTTCAAATATGTGAAAGTCAAAGCATTTTATGTATCCAATTTTGTATGAAAAACATATGAGATCACAGCCTAAGCATCATATGTATCCAATTTCTTGAAAAACATAAAATCAAAGGTCTTTCACCTTAAGAAATACAAATTCAAGCTTAGATTAATTATTTCTATTATTTCTAACTACCAAGTATACATAATATAAATGGTGAAAGAAGTAGAAAATAATTAATCACAAGAAGCAAAAATAATAAGAAATTGAATAACATAAATGAGGTATTCTAAACCATCTCATTTTTACATGCAAAATTAAAATAAATCATTCAAATCGCGGTTCGAACGGGTTAGCAAGTTAGAGCCTATTTTACCATGCCTAATTTCAGGTAAGTTTATGTGGCATTAAATTTTTATTTAATTTTCGTGAAGTTGAGGCATTAAATATTAAGTGATCATCAAATTAAGAAACTAAAACACCCTGTTATGGTTTCCTTTGACATTGAAATTTTTGAAGGCCTTCAGAAGGAGATGGCCATCTAACCTTCTTTTATACACCTTTTAATTTAATCAAGGCCGTTAATTGTGGATCTTGCTTCATCTTTATTGCTAATGAGCTGAAATTTCACGAATATACAATGCTTTTTCCTTTTATTTTCATGCAAAACATTTTTTTATTGTAATACATAAAAATTTCTTGGCTACAATTTTTCAAAAACCCCTTGGCTTAATTATTTTTCATCATGCCACCCCGTAATAATTATATATATATATATAGACTAAGTTTATAGGAGAAGATGAAAAATATAAAGTAATTGATAGTGTTCTATAAACTATATGCTATTTTTTTGGGAGCTGATATTAGCGATCCACCAATATACTCTTGAGCTCCACTCCTATATTTTCTTAAAATAAATTTACAAAAAAGTCCTTATGATTAGACATGTTTGATTATTATATTGTTAATACTATAATTGCCCTTTTAAGTTAGGACTCTAATCCAATTGGTTTTTTACCTTTATTAGAATTCTAATTCATTTACGCTTTATCTCACATTCTTATATTTGGCATATTATTTTTTACTCGCCAAAATTGTAATTTATTTTACACGTATCATATCTATAAAATAAGACAAATTAAAGATTAGATACATGCAATTAATCAAACAAAACACGAGGAATAAAAAAAAAAAAAGGAAAGGAAGAATAACATCATATCAATTTTATTTTATTTTTTTGAAATTTTGCTGCCAAGATTATGTAGATGCTCAAAAATGTAGAGACCTAAAATATTGAGACATACACACTCAAAATCTAAAGATGAGTTGAAAGACACTGGAGATTTCAATTCGATTCCAAGTACAAATATGTTTAATTAAGCCTTAAGTGCTTCTTTTTTCCAAAACAAAAAACTCTCTCTCTCTCTCTCTCTCTATCTGTTCTTTTCTTCTTCTATTTATAGGGTTTCAATGTTTGTCTTTTTCTTCCACTTGGCTTGTTCCCTTCATCATTGTGTTTCTTGGGTTTATCTGGGTAGGGTTGATAGTTAATCTTTGGAGCAGGAGGTGGGCTGAGGCAATGATGGTTCAACAAGTGGTCTGTGTGAGCTTGTTGGGGTTGGAGTCTATCTTGGTTGGTGGCGGTTTGTATCGGTTTGGGCTTGTGGGTATAACGTCGGGCTTGTGTTGGGCTGGCCCGGGTTAGAGGGTTGGAGCTTGTTTTGTGGGCTTATAATGTTGGGCTTGGTATTTGGGGTCCACAGATTCCTTAGCTAAATTATGGGAATTTACAATTAAAAAAGGATTCTAGTAAGTCACATATTTCTCTTTTCATTTCTTAATTTCTAAAAGTTCCCTTCTAAAATAAAAAAAGTTTTCCATAACTTCCTTAAAGGACTATGCATCATAATTTCTATTTAAGTAAAACTAAATTTTCCTTCGATTTTCAATTCAATTAAATATTTTTATTCATTGATATAAATTTTACTTCCAACTCAAATACTTTTTCATCTAATCAAATAATTTTTATTATTCTAATCACATACATTTGATCAATATTCTTTAAGTCATTATATTAAATCCTATAATGTTTCACTTCTATTTAACAATAACCTCTTCCTCATCTTTGATCTAGACATAAATTGCATCTATTATTCTCAACATAGCATCCGAATGTATAAAATTCAATTCTAAAATAAAAATATAGATAGATTCAATAAGAAGAAATAATATTTTCAATGAAAATTTTAAAAAAATATTATGAAAAAAAGTAGAAAAAAAAAAACAAAGAAGAAAAAAAAATCACATTACCATGGGCATTAGTATGGTTTAGTGATTAATATATTTTAAAATTTTCTTCAATACTGATTGTCTTAACAATTTTAATAACTTCCTTTAAAGTTGAGTCACACATAATTTTCATTTCTAAGGTTGAGTAATCTTTCATTTTTTCTCTCAAAGAGAGAGAAAGATGAGAAGAAACACGAGAGAAGTTCCATTTTGGTGCCAATAATTCTTACCTTAACATATAAGGGCAATTATGATATTAATAATACAAGAATCAAACATAGTCTATCATAAAGACTTTTTTTGTAATTTTGTTTTCAGAAAAAGTAAGAGTGGAGCACTAGAGTATATTAATGGAGTGCCAATATCAACTCTCTTTTTTCTATATAATTATTTTCTTTGACTTACTTTTTTTTATTATTATAAATTTGTAAGGTCAATTTTGTTATTTTCATTCGCTGCACTCTCTTAACATTTTGGCTTTATATAATATTTATTTTAGTTTAGCTCGTGTTTATTGATATATGTTTGGAATAATATGAGAAACACAGATAATTCACCGATGTTTTATGAAATGAAACTCAAAAAACTTTTCTAGGGTTTTTGTCAAGGTATTGTCTAGGGAACTCTGAAAACTCTTTCCAGTATTGAAGTGACTGATTGGTGATGAAGTGATCGCTACAAAAATATATAACACTTAAATATATATATATATATATATATATATATATATATATATTAACTGAAAAAATTGTATATTTAATTTTTTTTTCCAAATACATATAAGATTTAACATACTCTCAAAGTGTAAATTTTAATTATATATATGTTTTCAAGTTTTAAAGATTTTAGAGTTAAATATTTAATATGTATATAATATCCAATTAAATGTTTAATAAAACTATAAAATATTAGTTATGTGTAACAATTCCAACATTACAAAACCGAAGGGTATTATAGTACAACCATATAACAAGTTCCTTTGGGAGTATAACACTCAATTGACGTTTCAAAAGAGTCTTTTTACAGCTCAAAAGAATAGAAAGTCTTTACATGATGCTCGCAAAAAGGTTGGCAACCGACTCGAGCAGGCATACGTTGCAAAGGCGTACGGTGCCTTCCGCGAATCAGGTGCACGTGCGTGTCCACCACACCCAATATCTATTCCGACAAAAAACATTGTGAGTATCACACATTATGTCGATGATATTATCATGTCTGGTATGCCGAACTTAGCATTTACATGTAATAGAAACAAATTTCACGGGATAAGTGTAATTTATCTTTTATTTATTATTATAATTTTGATTACAAAAAGTTTCTAAACTCATTAATGCATCATCTCTAATTTTATAATATTATAACTACTATTTTTATTATAAATTTTAACTCTTTTTACATTCTTTACTTCCTTTAGGTTCTGTTTGTTTCGATGAAAAATATTTTCTGAAAAATACTCTAAAAATTTTCGTTGTTTGATTGCATATTTTAAAAGAAAAAATGTTCTACCCGTAAAACATTGTCATACCAAAATGTTTGGATTGATGCAACTAATCCTTAAAATATTGAATAGCTAGCTTGGTTGATACTACCAAGCACCGAAAATTTTCAAAAATACTTTTCAGCAAATATTTTAGGTCGAAACAAACGAAGCCTAATTACTTTTTTTTTTCCTGTCAAAAGAGATAATTTTTTTCCTGGGTACTTTATTTATTTTTTTGTCCTATCAAAAAAAATAATTTAGTCACATAGATAACGTGTTTTTTAGGTCTTGTTTAAGGAGATAATTTATTCAAGGGAGAAAACTTTTTTTGGGCCATATCAAAAGAGAATTAAGATAAAAAAAAAAATTGGGCCCTTTTTTCTTTTTGCATAGTGTACTTTTTTTATCATGTGAAAAGAGATAATTTATTCAATAAAAAAAAAAAAAATTGGGTATTTTTTTCTGTTCCTGTCAAAAGAGATAATTTATTTAACAGAGATAATATATTTTTAGTGTTTTTTTTTTAGGTTTATTCAACATAGATAATATTTTATTTTTTTATCATGTCAAAGATATAACTTTTTTTTTTAGTCTTCTTTTTTGGTATTTGTTTTATTCTATCAAAAGAAACCAAAAACATGAAAGATAAGGGGGGAGAGAGAGAGGGAATATTGTAAGAGTATTTGTGTAATTTGAAAAAATAATAATCATCCACTTGTAAAATTAGGGTTAGAAATGTCATTGCTTTTAAGATAGGAATGTAAATGTAAAAAATAGGAGTGCGAATATCACTTCTCTTTTTTAATAACATTTTATTATCCTAGTGTTTACCACCAGTAAAGAATTAATATTATTTCCTATTAATTTTTCATAATAGGTTGTAATTATTATACAAGTCGAGTAAGTTTGTGTAGACCCTTCATAAAGGGCATAGTGAGACTCACCATTTGTGAGACTCTGAACACAAATAAGAATAGCTGTGTGTGTGAGAGAGAGAGAGAGAGACCATTCACAACCATAACTTAAAAAGAAATTTAAATTCAAAGTAATTGTCGAGAAAGAGAATTTAATTCATATATACGATTTCAATTACACCAAGAAGAAGTATATTATTTAAGAAAATCCATATTAAGAAAATAATAAAATGTTGACAACTGCAAATCAATATTTCACTTTTGTTCCCAAACCTTATTTGCCTTTGGTTGATGAGATCTTCTCAAAAAATTAAGTTGCTATGAGATTCTAATCTCAAGATTAATTTGTTAGCCATTTGGAAATGGTTACATCTATAATTGGATTTTTTTTTTAAATAACTATTCACTCTTTTTCCTATTCAATATTAAAAAAATTATGATATCAATTCATATGGTATCAATTCATTTGGAGGAATAAAATTTGAAAATAGTTACTACTATAATTGGATTTTTTTTAAAATAACTATTCACTCTTTTTCCTATTCAATATTAAATATATATATTCCTCCAAATGAATTGATATCGTAATTTTTTTAATATTGAATAGGAAAAAGAGTGAATAGTTATTTAAAAAAAAATTCATATATATATATATTTCCATCTTGTCTTTTTTGACATGATCAATGTGTCATCACTATCGCTATAAATTAGGAGGCTTTGGCACATATATTGTGTCATCACTGTCACTATAAATATTGGGGAATTGGCATAGATCTTTTATCCTTGTGAACAAGCAATTTTGGAGAGAGAGAGAGGGTTCTATCTCTACCATTCAGCCAGCTTACATATACAGGTATGTATATAGTTCTATATATTACATCTCCAACATCATGTCAGGTAAAATTTTCATATTTCTTACTCAACTCACGTTTGTTCTCAGCTAACAGATTTATAGATAGGCTCAAAAAACATATCTCACAGTCAAAAGGAGTGTTCAATTTGTCTTAACAAAAGATTAATATGTGTAAACATCTATATTGGTTCTTTACTTTTAAAAAGTGGAGTCCACGATAACATACTTTGAAAAGTCAATAGTCATTTTATTGATTTTTTTTGTTGTGCAGTTAACTTTTTCATTATCTACTTTATTATTTTTAGAATATATATATATATATAAATAGATATATATATATAGAGAGAGAGAGAGAGAGAGCGAATAAAGGGAGAGAGGATATACAATATACAAATAGTTTTTAGAACACAAAATTCATTTAATTTTATAATGAGACTCATTCATCAATGGACTTAGACTCTAGTTGTTCAAGTTACAACATTATTTTTTCATGACAAATATACAAACACCCAATTGCCCTTACGTGAACTTTAATCATTCACCTTCTACATTGAAATGTGAAGAAGTATTACTTAGGTTAAATAACTTTGATAGTAATCAAATACTTTAAATCATGTAAAAATTAGTAGTGTTGTAATCTCATAAACTTCTTTTCAATTCATGTGACTCCTTTTGATTAGATAGGTATGGCAAGAAAGGAAATGAAATGAAAAAATTTTAAATACTTTAGGAGTTTAAATAGTAAAAAAATGAAAATGTTGAGAGAGTAATTGTCCAAAATCATCTAACATTTTCATATATATATTTTTCTATAAAAACAAATTATTTTATTTTTGTGAGAAATTTTTATAAATTTACAATAATACCCTCTCTTTTTTTCGTAAGTTTCATGCTGTCCAAACCAAAAATTAGTATTTTTTCATAACTTTCTTGATATTTGTTTTATATTAATCAAATACATGTTAAAAAATTAAATTTTCTTTTATTACATTCAATTTCTTTTACTATTAGTTTCCTTCTAACTAAATAGAGCTATAACTAATGCCCATATTTATATACCAACTCTATATTGTTTGCCTATTTCTTGCACATAGAGTCCCCCTCTTAAAATCTCCATTAGTACCCGTGGGCCGTGGCTTTCAAGGGGTGTGTACAAATTTGTTGCCAAAGGATATTGTTGTAAATTACACAATACTCTCTAAATTTTGAAGATTGATTTGATAGTTGTACAATTTGCTTTAAACTCCTTTATGAGACACAAAAGTTGGGACCGTGTAGGTTCCTACTTTTTTTTGTACAACGGTGTCATAAAGGGCACCATTAATTTTAGCTCTATAAATTATTTGCGTGATTAAATTTGATCTTCGCTTTAAATGGGAAAAAAAAAATCTTTGCTTTACATGCAACTTTTTTTATCCAATTCAAATTTAAAATGAATTTAATTTTAACCCAAATTACACTTTTTTTTTTATTTTTTATATATATTTCTCACAATTGCGTTGATCTGTGTTTTTGGAAACGTAGTTAACCTCCCTTAACATTTCAAATACTATTGATGATGAATTTCTCCTTTTGTTAATAATCAATAGTGTTGATGACGAGATTTGTTAATGTCAATAAATATAATATTTTTGAATTGTAAAATTGTCACAACAAGACAAGTAAGAGTTGTATAATTATATATATATATATATACATATATATATATATACCCAAATCTATCTTATTGAATTATTGGATGGCCAATAATTCAATAAGATGATGGGATATTTTAAAACGACATTGAAAAATCGAAGTAGTTATCACAAAGCTTTACGAAAAGTCCTCTGAGTTGTGTCGCACAGAAGTAAGTTAATATAGTTTTATGTTGTTGTAATAGGTTTAGAGGAGATGAATAAGTGTTGTTCTCCAATTTTTGTAAGTGATTAAATTATAAAAGTTGATTAACAATTAAATTTACATCAATCACAAATAAATAATAAAGTAAAACAAGTAAAAGAAATAACACACTGGATTTTTTTACTTAAAAGCGAAAAAAAAAAAAAAAAAGAGATTGTTGTTTAGAGTAAAGCAATTCATTGTATCGAAATAAAGTTATTCTGACTCTGACTTAGACTGATGTTTAAATCACTTTGTCAAGACTTAGTTGCTGACTGTCTCAAACTAACGCCTAATTTGGACTCTACTTATAATTTTGCACAGATGACATTGACGTAGAATATAATTGTCAACGAACAATCTGATTTTTTTTACAGTGATCCTTTACTCTTCCTAAAATAGAATTGAAATAAGAGTAGAATGAAGATTCGGTTAATGACCAAAGGGCTTGTAGTCCTTTTTGAAGAGGGTTTGAGTTCCGGTGTGAGTAAAAAGTGTGTGAGTCCCCAACTAGAAAAAAGAATAAAAAAGTTAATTAATGACATGTATTCATGAGTTCACTAGACGACAAGTGTTGATCAACAACAACCTTATTTAAAATTAAAATAAGTGAAAACCTAAGGTCCACTGAGTTTACATGAATGGCTGATGTTGTGGCACCGTTTACATGAATGGCTGCATTTATGGGACGCTGTAAGTTTCAACCGAACACATTCCTCAATTTGGGTCACACAACTTGTGTCACCCGCATTTACACGCGAATTAGTTATCACTTACCACACCCTTGATGAAACACATCCAGACCGTCCGATCTAAAACCTACAACCGACTGAGACTAACCATAAAAGGCTAAATCCCTTATTCGTCAACTGATCTGAACCGTCCATTCCACCTAATTTTTTTTTGTACTGTTCCCTTTTTGGGAAGTAGGTACTCAAAATCATGTGGAGGTTTGTGAGGCGAGCGTAGATAAACCAACCTCAAACCTCACGTGCCAGCCGGCTCTGAAGTTGTTGAGGCTTCTTCTCAAAGGAAGTCTGGCACGTGATTCCCAGCTACCACCACTTATATCAAAAAATATATAAATTGCACCATACCATCATTTTGTAGCACCACTCACATAGTTACTTCTGCTAGCAGCTTTCCTCAGCATTCACAGCCCAAAACAGGTCCGGGTTATCTCTCTCATATCTCACCGGAAAAAATGGTCACCGTCGAGGAAGTCCGGAAGACTCAACGTGCTCAAGGTCCGGCCACGGTCATGGCGATCGGGACGTCCACTCCACCCAACTGTGTCGACCAAAGCACGTACCCGGATTACTATTTTCGTATAACCCAAAGCGAGCACAAGACCGAGCTCAAAGAAAAATTTCAGCGCATGTGTAAGTATATATATATATATATATATATATATATTTCTTTCAATAACCATCAACTTTAAATTATCACAGAGCATGCAACTTCTCCATTTAATTACATTCCTGACATATTAGAATGTCGAGCGATGTATGACCAAGAAATTCTTCATCATGAGTTAGCCAATTGAAACCATGTTGACAATTAATATATTTCTTTATATTCTCTGACAATTTATGTGTTTTCATGTACTGGTTCATGAAGTTGAGAAGTTTTTTACTTGTTAAACCGAAATATAAAAAGTGTGGATTATGGATTACCTTATTTCTTCACAAATCTGTATGAAAACTCTTCTCAGCAAACACTAGAATGGAGGTTTCAGATGGAGGTTTCAGTGTTCTGACGTACAGGGATATATATGCTTGCTATTTTTGCATTTAAGGGAGTAAAATATTTTATATTATGATAAAAAGTGAAAATCGCATGTTATATCTTTAGAAGCCTCCCTTGTATTTTGGTACCTCTAACATGATTAATCTTTAAAACAGAAGGGAAGGTATGTGTAAGTTAGAAAACTTCGATGGATATATATATATATATATATATATATATATATATTATCAGAACCCTTTTATTTATCCCCTTAAAATGAAGTGGGATTATTGTGACAACTCTTAAACACTAGCATGGAGATTTAATCGATCATTTAGGTAATTTACCGGCTGGTGTGCTTTTTCATGTTAGGGAGTAAATGATTTTATAACATAAAAATAGTTTTACGTCATTTGCATTGAAAATTTTTACACGTCTCCTTTATATTCTTTTAGGGAATTACTGTCTCATTTATATATGTTACAAACCCGTGATGTGTAACACAACATTTCATTTTCTCTTCCATTTAATTCTTTAATTTATTCTTATCCCCATTCCTATTGTTTTGAAGCATTTAATCTTTTTTTCTTTAAAAAAAAAATGAAGAACCCCCATTGTGTCATGAATTAATTTTCTAACCATTTTTGTACGATGTATTTCAGGTGACAAATCAATGATTAAGAAACGTTACATGTACCTAACTGAGGAAATTTTGAAAGAAAATCCCAATGTTTGTGCCTACATGGAACGCTCATTAGATGCTAGGCAAGACATGGTGGTGGTAGAAGTGCCAAAGCTAGGCAAAGAGGCAGCCCAAAAGGCAATCAAGGAATGGGGCCAGCCCAAGTCCAAGATCACCCACCTAGTCTTTTGCACCACCAGTGGCGTCGACATGCCCGGTGCCGACTACCAGCTCACCAAGCTCCTCGGCCTCCGCCCCTCTGTCAAACGCCTCATGATGTACCAACAAGGTTGCTTCGCCGGTGGCACCGTGCTCCGCCTTGCCAAAGATTTAGCTGAGAACAACAAAGGAGCTCGTGTGCTTGTTGTGTGCTCGGAGATCACTGCAGTTACTTTCCGTGGGCCTAGTGACACCCACCTCGACAGTCTTGTGGGCCAAGCATTGTTTGGTGATGGGGCTGCCGCGATTATTATTGGGTCGGACCCAATCCCAGAAGTCGAAAAGCCCTTGTTTGAGCTGGTCTCTACAGCCCAAACCATTCTCCCAGATAGTGATGGGGCAATCGATGGACACCTCCGCGAGGTGGGCCTTACATTCCACCTCTTGAAAGATGTTCCTGGGTTAATTTCCAAAAACATTGAGAAGAGCCTGACCGAGGCATTCCAGCCCTTGGGTATCTCTGATTGGAACTCTCTTTTCTGGATTGCACACCCCGGTGGACCGGCCATTTTGGATCAGGTCGAATCGAAGTTGGCCCTTAAGCCCGAGAAGTTACGGGCCACAAGGCACGTGCTGAGCGAGTATGGCAACATGTCAAGTGCGTGTGTATTGTTTATTCTGGATGAGATGAGGAAGAAGTCGGCTGAGGAAGGGCTCAAGACCACTGGTGAGGGGCTCGAGTGGGGCGTGCTCTTTGGGTTCGGACCAGGGCTCACCGTCGAGACAGTGGTTCTCCATAGTCTGTCTACTTAGAGAGGCCCATTGTGGAGTTTCAATTATTTGCATTGTTTTTATCTTTACTGTGTGATGAAGTTTATATTGTTGGGTGGAGTTACTATGTTTGGTTCCACGTTGTTGACTGGATTTATATTGAGATGGAACTTATATTAGCAAACTTCTGGTTTTAATAAAAATATATTTTATAAATCTCATGATCAGAGAATTATTTTTGGCGTTTGGGCATTTTAACATATAAAGGCTGGCTTATTCCTTGCAAATTCTGAATGTGGTACGTGTATAAAAACGCAAGTTTTTTTTTTTTTGTTTCAACTATGGTAGTGTCGGACCTCTTTAAAATGCTAGTTAATATTTCTTGCTATAGTATGCTTTGTTTTATACGCTAATAGCTCTCACCAAGATTCTTGTCATTGTTCTTGTTACAAATATTATTATAGTTAATATTTTGAAATGATAAAAGAGAATTGGTTGTCTAATACCAAAGCTTGAAATTCTGGCTCGACTGAGGCTAGCTCGACTTGATTTTATAAAGCTCAGGCCCAAAGCTTGTCGGACTTTGACTAGTCTACTGGTTGGGCTAGACTAAGGATATTTTGGTGATTTTTAGGTAAACTCTATTACCATACTATTTCTATTTCTTTTTCGTCCTAGCCTACCCAAGCTCAGTAATTGTTGTATTTCTATTATATCTATAAAAAAAAATAAAAAATAGTGAAACTAGTGTGAGTCATCGATCCCAACAATCTTTGTCTAATCACGTAAAATTTTTGTGCTGTATTGTGTGAGTGTGTACATACTTCCTAACATTTAGGAGTTTAAAATTTGTATACGAACAAGATTTTAGACAACTGTTACTATTATGAAATAATTTCAATTTGTTTATTCTTTGGAGAAGGGTGGTGGTGATTGATTAAGCGTTTGATTGAAAGTCCTATAGAACTCTGGGATGTAAATTCAAACCCAAATATGCCATGCATTGATCCCATATCAGGGTTTTAATGACCAAATAGGATTGCAATGTAGCCTGTCTAACCCTTATCTCACAATTTATAGGATTAACATAAAAAGGTTACAAGTCATGCACGGTCGGCCCTTGGCGGGGTCCATTCCATAGGCAGAAAGTCAAGAAAGATAGACCCAAATAATGAAAGAAAAAAAAAAATAGAAAAATACATTCTTTATTGTAAATATATTCTATTTATATAAACATATATCTATATATAATTAGAATTAAAATATCAGGCAAAAGAAAGCAAAAAATCAAACCCGAGAAAGAAAAACAAATGTTTAAAACAAGAAAACGAAAGCTAAAAACAAGGAAAGGAAAATCAGAAAAGTGCGAAACAATAGTATTTAAATCAACAAGTCCACTTTTTGCTAGCTCAACCTTCGGCTCTTTGCAGCTAACGAAGAGCTAGGAGACAGGGGTTGACTTTAATTTTTCAACACAATTATATCTATTTGTCAACACATTAATTCTATTCCTCAAATACATTAAATTTGACTAGAAATAAGTAAATCTAATGTGTTGAAAATAAATTTACTTGTGTTGAAAAATTACTACAACGAGTATATGTTTTCTACTTTTCTGTCTCTATGTCGTCTATGTCATACATCTTCATCTTTTTTGCCCTTCAATTTATAAGTTCTTGATCACAAGACAATGCAAACTTCACAAAGGGCTTCTATGTAGACTGACTCTTGATCCTTATTTTAAAGGTATTGTTTCGGCTCATGACACATTTAATCCAACTTAAGGATTTTAGCATGATCACGTATTCACCGATTTTATAATTAAGAATTCTTGTTAACATCTTTATTGTCTCGCCGGAAAAAACCATTTTGATTATTATAGCTAAACATGAAGAGTTAAAAGCTATACATCCAACTTTGCAAGATTTTAAGTGTCACCTTAGCACTCTACTAATCCAGTTTCTATCATCTCCTAAATCTAGCCTTAATCAATTTTAAAAAATATTCAAAACGTACTTGTAATGAAAATATTTTGGATAAATTCCCCTAACCTCCTCTAAATTTGAGAAAAACCATTTTGATTATTATAGCTAAACATGAAAAGTTAAAAGTTATACATCCAACTTTGCAAGATTTTAAGTGTCACCTTAGCACTCTACTAATCCAGTTTCTATCATCTCTTAAATCTAGCTTTAATCAATTTGAAAAAAAAATCAAAACGTCCTTGTAATGAAAATATTTTGGATAAATTATCCTAACCTCCTCTAAAATTTGAGATAATTACTTAGAGATTAAAGTTTTGATTGAAGCATCCTCCAAAGTAGGGATGACAATGGGACGGGTTTGCCTAAACTCGTCCTCGCCCTGTTGTCTTTAATAGCATTACCAAACCCGTCGTGGGCTTGGGACGACGAGACGGGGGCGGGGTGGGTTTCCACAAATTTGTTTCACATCAAATACATTTTAAATTCAAAATATTACAATCCTAGTACTTTGATCCAATAATTAAATTCCCAGTACAGAGATTAGAAGCCCAAGAACAAATTTGATCTAATGTTTTTAAATTCAAAATATTACAAGCTTGTTAGTATGATCCAACAATTAAATTCAGAATAAATAGCCCATTATAGAGACTACATGTCTACATTCTACAATCAAAAAGCCCTTGTAACAAGTTTGATCTAACAGTTAAAAAATGTTTAATACAACCAAATTAACCACAACAAAATTCCACCATATGAAGTTTAATAAAAGCTTACATTCATAATTCTTAAAAACAAAATCAAAATTACTAGAGAATCACACTTTGATTTTTAATCACCATTTTCTCACTCGAGATTCCAATTCAAGAACGAATCAAAACTTGAATATAAAGAATTTATATACTTATGTTTAAACATTGGGAAAATAGAGATATATAATATAAATAATAATTATATAACAAGTGGATTAGTGGGGCGGGTTTCTATCACAGACCGAACCTGTCTTGTACCCGTGGTGAGTTCACATTTTCATTCACATACCCGCCCCAATAGCATAAAAATGGTTCATATACCTGCCCCAAACGGGACGGGGCAAGGCGAAAATTCGGTGGGACGGACAAAATTACCATCCTTTGTAACAATGAGCTTCAATTAGCACTGGAGCGTCCATCACCTCTCCACCACCCGAGAAGATCTAAGATGCACCCAGTATAAATGCATCGGGTGAATTTGGGTCTTACGTGCACAACACGTGCAGTGGGCCCTACTGCGTGTGTTGTACATGCATGGTCGACCGGGTGCATTGTAGACGCACTCCACCACACCTCTATTGCGTCTCTCTCTCTCTCTCGACTGTGCTGCCTCCACCACCCCTCTCTCCCCCTTTCCTCCTCTCTTGCCACCTCATCTCGCCAATCTTAAACCCTAACTTATCTCCATTTAGAAAGGCACAAGACCTAAGTTATATACATATATAGTTCCTCTGTCCCAATATGTAATACCCCGCTCCAACACATGGTATGATATTGTCCGCTTTGGGCCTGAGCCCACACAGTTTTGCTCTTGGGTTTACCCCAAAATGCCTCATACCATTTGAAGAGAACATACTACATATAAGCACATCTCCTTTTCTACACCCAGGCGATGTGGGATTGAGCACCTTGTACCCTGTCGGTGTGGTAGCTCAGCCCAATGTCTGTCTATGCACCCGCCCACTCACACCCGTCCACAAGGGTTACTACACAATATAATTGTGCACCTTTTCATACTGGGTTGTCTCAAAATAATTGTCTCATTTCAATCTCAATGCATTATCTTTACTAACAAATAATGAGTAACAAATAATTAATTTTATTAACTTCAGAAAAAGGGGTACAATTCTCTGTGGTTGATTCTTTTATAATAAAGAATCTTCCTCTGATTCAATCTCCTTGATGTTCGGTACAAGGGCTTCAAAAGCTTGTTCTTGAACCGGTGGTGAAGAGCTTTCTTCAAATCTTCAAGATTGAGGAAAGACTTGACTGGATTTCTGATTGAGTGCCGATAGAGCTTGATCTCGAACGGTGGATTGAAGGTCTTCAAAGAAGAACGACACTTGTGTGACGTGTTTGATGTTCTTTGTCTTCAGATTCTTCGCGGGTTGAAGGTCTTTGAAATAGAACGGCACTTGTATGGCGTGCTTGTTATTCTTTGTCTTCAGAACTTCGAGTCTTCGTTGAGGCAGAGGTTCGGCAGAACTTTTGTGTTCTCTTGAACTCTTTGTGTCTGTCCTCCTCTCTGTGTCCCCCCTTGACTGTGTAGGGTGACCTTGTATTTATAGGCAAAAGGGTGGGGGTTTAATTTGGTAACTCCCCATTAATTGTGCCATCTTCCATAAAAAGAGATTTTGCCTCATTTTATATGGAAATAAATTAAATTTAAATTTGAATTATCACACATGTTTTTTAAAGGCCTGAACCTTCACGATTTTGACACGTGTCTGTTGCTGGGACCCACAATCGTAGACTTAAATTGATCAAAATTATTTGACTTATTGACCAATCGGACGGTGATTAAACCATCATAAAATTTATGTGTCTACACCCACCATAAAATTTTATAATATATCTTTAAAAAGTTGAGTTATTCATAAAGATAAATTTGAGATTTACTCACTTCTCTTACCATAAACAAACATTAAACAATGTAATCTTTAAAAAGTTTAGTTCCCCTTAGGACTCTCTGTTTTTGGACGCAGAAAGTAATACAATTAATATACATATATACCCTACCACATCCCCCAAACACAACTCAACAATTTACAGACAAAAAGTCCAAATTATATATATATATATATATCGCCTCTCAATACCTTCAAAAACTTCCCTCCAGCAACAACAGATTCACCTACAATTGCAAATGAATCAGATAAACCAACCTCAAACCTCACGTGTCAACCGGCTCTGAAGTTGTTGAGGCTTCTTCACAAAGTAAGTCAGGCACGTGATTCCCAGCTACCACCGCTTATGTAACACATATAAAAATTCAACCATACCATCATTTGTAACATACTCACATAGCTACTTCTGCTAGCAGCATTTACAACCCAAAAAAGGTCCGGTTAGCTCTCTCATATCTCACCGGAGAAAATGGTTACCGTCGAGGAAGTCTGGAAGACTCAACGTGCTCAAGGTCCGGCCACGATCATGGCGATCGGAACGTCCACTCCACCCAATTGTGTCGACCAAAGCACGTACCCGGATTATTATTTTCGTATAACGCAAAGCGAGCACAAAACTGAGCTCAAAGAAAAATTTCAGCGCATATGTAAGTATTTTCTTTATTATAATTATTTCAATCACTGTCTACTTTAAAATTAAATTCCCTAACATGTCACATGTTTAGTTATGTGTGGCCAACGAATTTAAATCATTACAGAACATACAACTTGTTGATTTATTCCCTAACATGTCACATGTCTAGTTATGTATGGCCAACTAATTCTTCATCATGAGTGTGCCAATTGATACCATATTGACCATTAATTAATTTATTTACATCCTCTGACAATTTATATGTATTTATGTATTATATAAATAAAGTTAAGAAGTTTTTACTTGTTAAACCGAAATATAAAAAGTGTGGATTAATTATGGATGATCTTATTTGTTCTCAAATCTGTATGAAAACTCTTCTCAGCAAACACTAGAATGGAGGTTTCAGTGTTCTGAAGTGTATATATATATATTTGCTATTTTTTCATTTAAGGGAGTAAAACAATTTATATTATGAAAATAAAAAAGTGAAAATCGCATGTTATATCTTTAGATTTTCCATTTCTTGTTGTTCATTTGGATTGAAAATATTCTAATATCTTCAATTTTTTTGTTTTTTTTTGTAAATTGTGACATTTATGTTAATTACAAACCCTTGCATGTGTAATACCACACTTCATATTATGTTTTATTTACTTCCTCTTCTTCTTATTAATATTTTTATTGTTTTGAAGCATTTGAGCTTTAGGTAAAAACACAAGCTTAAAACAAAGTTCAAATATTTGTATCCTTGTTTTTCTTTTTAATTTTTTTTAAAAAACAGAATTAGTAAAATAACCAATCTTTCATCATATTTACAAGGTTACACATATCTTTCTTGTATATGAAAGTTACAAGCCTCCCTTTAATTTTGGTACCTCTAACATGTTTAATCTTTATGTGCAACTTAGACAAATTTTAATGGAGTGTGTGTGTGTGTGTGTGTGTATATATATATATATATATATATTATATCAGAACTCTCTCTCTCTTTTTTTTTTTAAAGTAAAATGAGGTGGGATTATTACGAAAACTCTTTAACACTGGCATGGAGGTTTAATTGATCAATTAGGCAATTTACCATCTGGTATGCCTTTTTATTTAAGGGAGTAAATGATTTTATAACATAAAAATAGTTTTTCCTCATTTGCATTGACAAATTTCACATGTCTCGTTTATATTCTTTTAGGGAATTGTCGCATTTGTGTTATATATACAAACCTTGCACTTGTAACACAAGATTTCATTTTATCTTCTATTAAATTCTTTAATTTATTCGTATCCCCATTCCTATTGTTTTGAAGCATTTAAGCTTTTTGTTAAAACACATGTTAATTTTTGTAAAGAAAAAAGAAGAAAAGAAAAGAAGAACTGTAGATAATCACCCCATTGTATCATAAATTAATTTTCTAACCATTTTTGTACAATGTATTTCAGGTGACAAATCAATGATTAAGAAACGGTACATGTACCTAACTGAGGAAATTTTGAAAGAAAATCCCAATGTTTGTACCTATAAGGAAAGCTCATTGGATGCTAGGCAAGACATGGTGGTTGTCGAAGTACCAAAACTTGGAAAAGAGGCAGCCCAAAAGGCAATCAAGGAATGGGGCCAGCCCAAGTCCAAGATCACTCACCTAGTCTTTTGCACCACCAGTGGTGTCGACATGCCCGGTGCCGACTACCAGCTCACCAAGCTCCTTGGCCTCCGCCCCTCCGTCAAACGCCTCATGATGTACCAACAAGGTTGCTTCGCCGGTGGCACCGTGCTCCGCCTTGCCAAAGACTTAGCTGAGAACAACAAAGGGGCTCGTGTGCTTGTTGTGTGTTCGGAGATCACTGCAGTTACTTTTCGTGGGCCTAGTGACACCCACATTGACAGCCTCGTGGGCCAAGCATTGTTCGGTGATGGGGCTGCTGCGATTATTATTGGGTCGGACCCAATCCCAGAAGTCGAGAAGCCCTTGTTTGAACTGGTCTCTGCAGCCCAAACCATTCTCCCAGACAGTGGTGGGGCAATCGATGGACACCTCCGCGAGATGGGCCTTACGTTCCATCTCTTGAAGGATGTTCCTGGCCTCATTTCCAAGAACATTGAGAAGAGTCTGGCCGAGGCATTCCAACCCTTGGGTATATCTGATTGGAACTCTCTTTTCTGGATTGCACACCCTGGTGGGACGGCCATTTTGGATCAGGTCGAATTGAAGTTGGCCCTTAAGCCCGAGAAGTTACGGACCACAAGGCATGTGTTGAGCGAGTATGGCAACATGTCAAGCGCATGTGTATTGTTTATTTTGGATGAGATGAGGAAGAAATCGGCTGAGGATGGGCTCAAGACCACCGGTGAGGGGCTCGAGTGGGGCGTGCTCTTTGGGTTCGGACCAGGGCTCACCGTTGAGACAGTGGTTCTCCATAGTCTGTCTACTTAGAGAGGCTCATTTTGGAGTTTCAATTATTTGCATTGTTTTTATCTTTACTGTGTGATGAAGTCTAAATTATTGGGTGGAATTACTGTGTTTGGTTCCACTTTGTTAATTGAATTTATACTGAGGTGGAACTTATTTAGCAACTTCTATTTTAAATAAAAGTGTATTTTATAATTTCACCATAATAGAATTTTTTTTGGCGTTTGGGCATTTAATATGTAAAGGTTGGCTTATTCCTTGCAAATTCTGAAATGTAGTAGTTGTATAGAAATGCAATTTTTTTTTTTTTGTGACTGTGGTGGTGTCGGGCCTCTTTGAAATGCAAGTTAATGGCTCTCGCTATGGTATGCTTTATTTTATACACTAATTGTCGGAAAAGAAAAACGTAGATCATTGGTTTACCTAGTTGAATAGCTCATATATAACGATCTCATTGATGCAAGAGAAACTGTGAACGCCTAAATTCTTAAAATGCTTTTTCATTTTTTTTTATTACAATATAGCACATAAATCATTTGTTCATGGTAGATTATAATAAAAATGAATTATTTCTCTTATCCTAAAACATAACTTATGAAGTGATTGATTGTCCTTCTTTCACAAAAACTTAAGAAGAATTTGAATGAATCTGCTACACTGGTCGTTCTAAATATGCTCTGTAACAAGGCAAACAAAAACACTAAAAGAACTCAAGCGCGAAAGTGTGTGATTCATATCCAAGAAATAAAATTCAAAAAAACTTAGTTGATTTCTCTAAAAAAAACTCACAAAATACTCAATAAATCCCCTCTCATCAAAAGTAGGTAGAACCTAAGTTTTTATATCTTAGAGAGTATTCAATTTAGGTTAAAAATTCCTTTAAAAATAATTGAAGATGTCTCTAGGAATTTGAATGAGAATTGGAAGTTGAATTAGCTCAAAACTTAATATTCCTAGTTACAGTCGTTGAGCTTATACTCGTACAAGTTTTGGACAACGGGTAAAAGTGCATTCTGAAGTAATTTCAAATTGTTTGTTCTTCGGAGATGGGGGTGGTGGTGATTGATTAAGGATTTGATTAAATAAGCCATGCATTTAGGGACGTAGTCAGAAAATTATGTGAGAGGAGACGGTCTTTAACAACAAAAAATTTTTAAAAAATTTCAGGGTATATAATACAAATAAAAATATTAGTGGAGTATTTTAAGAATTTTAATGAGGGTATATAAATATTTAGTGAGGTATTTTAAGAATTTTAGTGGAGGCATTTTTGAAATTTTACAAAATTCAAAAATATAATACAAAGGAAAAAAATTCAGTAGGAAGATTATGCCTGTGATGTCATTGGTCAATCAAGAGGGAGGATGAATTCTTGGAGCAACATGAAGATCATGCTTCTTGAAAGCATTGATACAAATACTTCGTGTGGAATGTCTCTTTTAAGATGGAGAACATATGTCGAGAATGATTTTCTAAGTTGTACTTCTATCTGACTTAGGTGTACATACTCTATAGTAACGCGTTGTAATTTTTTAACACAATTAAATATGTTTTTCAACAATTTCAGCCAGATGTAATATGTTGAAAAATAGATTTAATTGCGTCACATGAATTTTATTTTTTAACGCAATTGAGTATATGTTTCCTACTTTTTCAGTCTTTGTATCGTCTATATCATACATTTTATCTTCTTCGCCCTTTAATAAAGTTCTCGATCACAAGACAATACAAATTTCACAGAGGGTTTCTTGACTCTCAATTCTCATTTGAATCCAAATTAAAGATTTTAGCACGACCATACATTCACTCATTTCATAATTAAGAATTCTTGTTAACATCTTTTTTGTCACGGGGGATGTAACATTTCGACTATTGTAGCTAAACATGAAGATTTAAAAGGTGTCCAGCTTTGCAAGAATTTTTAAGTGACAACTTCGCACTCTACTAATCCAGTTTCTATAGTCTCCTAAATATAATTGTATTTGCAAAGATATGTTCAAATTTAAAAAAAAATTCAACACAACCTTGTGATAATATGTATTAGTCATATTTTAATACTCCTCCCGAGAAGATCTACTTTACGTTGTGTGTAAATATAATGGGTGAATTTAAATCATACGTGTTGTACACGACTCACAATACATGTTAAATACATACAGATGAGATTTACATGTTAAATACATACTGATGAAATTCATTCGGTGTATCTCTTAGTGAATGTGTATTTATGATATTAAAACATTTTGAGGAGTGAAAAATAGTTATGCAAAAATTAGATTTATTTTATTTTGACATTTACAAGTATTTTGGGATAATTCAAAAAAAAATAAAAAATGGACGACTAATATGGACCGATGGTGTATATAATTTATTTTATTTTGATGCGAAGGTTAGTGGTAGTTTGCATTTTCGAAACTTCCCAACGCCTTCACATCCAAATTCAAAATAGAAAAAAAAAAAATTCCAAATTCAAAAGAACCGCATGAGTGTCAATTTCGGATATATTTTGTCGCAAAATTGATCATTTCAAACATAGACCAAACCAAATCCCATTTTTATCTCACTATATTTAACTATAAACTACTAACAATATCACACACACACACACACAGTCACACACACATAATAACTATATAGTCTGCATATCTATGTAATCTGTTTTTGCTTACTGGAGGTGACAATTCGTGTTTCCGTGTCGTGTCGATCTATAAGTATTATACTAAACAGCTCAACCCTAACCCGACCCATTTAATAACCATGTTAGAGACCCTCAACACTAACCCAACCCGTTTATTAAACCTGTTAATCGCGTCGACCCGTGTAACCCGTTTAATAAACATTGACACGACTAATTCAATAACTTTTTTAATCCGTTTAACTTATATCATATGAGTTTCTCTACCCCTAAAAATCTCTTTATAGATCATATAAAAAATAAAGTACATATCAATACATAAATCTTAAAATCAAACTATATTATAAATTTTGTATCTATATATAAACTCTTTTAAGGTGATTTAACAACTTGGAAGGCACCATAATAATCTCTTTCTTGCGTTTTATGGCTACATCAGTCTTATAAACAAACAAATAGATTACAAACAATTACAATATAAAACCATGTATATATGAATAACTTGTGTCCTATATAACTATGTATATATAAGTTTATATAAAATCATAATATATGAATAACTCATGTTGTAATTGTGTTGTAATCGTGTCACGGGTTAGACAGCTTAAATCCAAACCCAACTCAATTTTTGCGTTTCGTGTTCGTGTCAACCCATTTATTAAACGTGTCGACTTACCTCAAATTCAAACCCGCTTAATTCGTGTTGAGTTCGAGTTGTGTTGTCATATCGTGTCCAATTTTGCCACCCTACTGCTTACACCTCTCGCCGATCATTTATACTCCAAACAAAAACCACCACAAATTCAGCTCATTTCTCTCTCATCCGACCGTCTACTCTCTCTCTCTATCTCTTTTCTTTCTCTCTCTAGTTTTCTGTTTCTATCTCTAAGGTTCCCTGTTTTTGCAAGTTTGTAGTGTTTGGATTGCGTGTGAAATGGGCCAACAGTGTTTGATCTACAGCTTCGTCGCTCGAGGGACAGTGATCCTTGCAGATTACACCGAATTCAAGGGCAATTTCATGAGCATCGCCTCGCAATGCCTCCAAAAACTTCCCTCCAGCAACAACAGATTCACCTACAATTGCGATGGCCACACCTTCAATTAACTCGTTGAAAATGGCTTCAGTGAGTCATTAGTTTTATCATATTCATTGATTTATTTTTAAAATTTTGTTAAGTTTTATCATATTCATTGATTTATTTTTTTTTTAAATTTTGTTAAGTTTTATCATATTCATTGAATATTTTTTTAAAATTTTCTTAACAAATGTGATCTGTTTGGTTAATTAAAATTTCAATTGAAATCAATGTTGATTTATATATTTTGATTGTTAAAAGTGTTCTGTTATATAGTATATAGGCACAGATTCATACAGATTTACGCACGTGCATTTAGCTCGATGAAAATAGATTTGGGGACAACTTTATGTTTTGGGCAATGGTGGATTTTTATAGATCACTCGATATATAGGTAGAATACACAATAACAAATGAATCAGATAAACCAACCTCAAACCTCACGTGTCAACCGGCTCTGAATTTGTTGAGGCTTCTTCACAAAGTAAGTCAGGCACGTGATTCCTAGCTACCACCGCTTATGTAACACATATATAAATTCAACCATACCATCATTTGTAACATACTCACATAGCTACTTCTGCTAGCAGCTTGTCCTTAGCATTTACAACCCAAAAAAGGTGCGGTTAGCTCTCTCATATCTTACCGGAGAAAATGGTTACCGTCGAGGAAGTCCGGGAGACTCAACGTGCTCAAGGTCCGGCCACGATCATGGCGATCGGGACGTCCACTCCACCCAATTGTGTCGACCAAAGCACGTACCCGGATTATTATTTTCGTATAACGCAAAGCGAGCACAAAACTGAGCTCAAAGAAAAATTTCAACGCATGTGTAAGTATTTTTTTTTATTATTATTATTATTTCAATCACCGTGTACTTTAAAAGTTTAAATTATTAATGTTGCACACAACTTCTCCAATTAATTATATTCCCTAACATGTCACATGTTTAGTTATGTGTGGCCAGCGAATTTAAATCATTACAGAACATACAATTTGTTGATTTATTCCCTAACATGTCACATGTCTAGTTATGTATGGCCAACTAATTCTTCAGCATGAGTGAGCCAATTGATACCATATTGACCATTAATTAATTTATTTACATTCTCTGACAATTTATATGTATTTATGTATTATATAAATAAAGTTAAGAAGTTTTTAGTTGTTAAACCGAAATATAAAAAGTGTGGATTAATTATGGATGATCTTATTTGTTCTCAAATCTGTATGAAAACTCTTCTCAGCAGACACTAGAATGGAGGTTTCAGTGTTCTGCCAAGTGTGTGTGTGTGTGTATATATATATATATTTGCTATTTTTTCATTTAAGGGAGTAAAATAATTTATATTATGAAAATAAAAAAGTGAAAATCGCATGTTAGATCTTTAGATTTTCCATTTCTTGTTGTTCATTTGGATTGAAAATATTCTAATATCTTCAATTTTTTGTTTTTTTTGTAAGTTGTGACATTTATGTTAATTACAAACCCTTGCATGTGTAATACCACACTTCATATTATGTTTTATTTACTTCCTCTTCTTCTTATTAATATTTTTATTGTTTTGAAGCATTTGAGCTTTAGGTAAAAACACAAGCTTAAAGCAAAGTTCAAATATTTGTATCCTTGTTTTTCTTTTTATTTTTTTTTAAAAAACAGAATAAGTAAAATAACCAATCTTTCCCCATATTTACAAGGTTACACATATCTTTCTTCTTGTATATAAAAGTTACAAGCCTCCCTTTAATTTTGGTACCTCTAACATGTTTAATCTTTAAAACAGAAGGAAAAGTATGTGTAATTTAGACAAAACTTCAATGGAGGTGTTATTCAATATATATATATATATATATATATATATATATATTATCAGAACTCTTTTTTTTTTCTTTGTTAGTAAAATGAAGTGGGATTATTATGAAAACTATTTAACACTAGCATGGAGGTTTAATTGATCAATTAGGCAATTTACCAGCTGGCATGCCTTTTTATTTAAGGGAGTAAATGATTTTATAACATAAAAATAGTTTTTCCTCATTTGCATTGAAAAATTTCACATGTCTCGTTTATATTCTTTTAGGGAATTGTCGCATTTGTGTTATATATACAAACCTTGCACGTGTAACACAAGATTTCATTTTATCTTCTGTTTAATTCTTTAATTTATTCGTATCCCCATTCCTATTGCTTTGAAGCGTTTAAGCTTTTTGTTAAAACACATGTTAATTTTTGTAAAGAAAGAAGAAGAAAAGAAAAGAAAAAGTGTAAATAATCACCCCCATTGTATCATAAATTAATTTTCTAACCATTTTGGTACAATGTATTTCAGGTGACAAATCAATGATTAAGAAACGTTACATGTACCTAACTGAGGAAATTTTGAAAGAAAATCCCAATGTTTGTGCCTACATGGAACGCTCATTAGATGCTAGGCAAGACATGGTGGTAGTAGAAGTGCCAAAGCTAGGCAAAGAGGCAGCCCAAAAGGCAATCAAGGAATGGGGCCAGCCCAAGTCCAAGATCACCCACCTAGTCTTTTGCACCACCAGTGGCGTCGACATGCCCGGTGCCGACTACCAGCTCACCAAGCTCCTCGGCCTCCGCCCCTCTGTCAAACGCCTCATGATGTACCAACAAGGTTGCTTCGCCGGTGGCACTGTGCTCCGCCTTGCCAAAGACTTAGCTGAGAACAACAAAGGAGCTCGTGTGCTTGTTGTGTGCTCGGAGATCACTGCAGTTACTTTCCGTGGGCCTAGTGACACCCACCTTGACAGCCTCGTGGGCCAAGCGTTGTTCGGTGATGGGGCTGCTGCGATTATTATTGGGTCGGACCCAATCCCGGAGGTCGAGAAGCCATTGTTTGAGCTGGTTTCTGCAGCTCAAACCATTCTGCCGGACAGTGATGGGGCAATCGATGGACACCTCCGCGAGGTGGGCCTTACGTTCCACCTCTTGAAGGATGTTCCTGGGCTCATTTCCAAGAACATTGAGAAGAGCCTAGCCGAGGCATTCCAGCCCTTGGGTATATCTGACTGGAACTCTCTTTTCTGGATTGCACACCCTGGTGGGCCGGCCATTTTGGATCAAGTCGAATTGAAGTTGGCCCTTAAGCCCGAGAAGTTACGGGCCACAAGGCATGTGTTGAGCGAGTATGGCAACATGTCAAGCGCATGTGTATTGTTTATTCTGGATGAGATGAGGAAGAAGTCGGCTGAGGATGGGCTCAAGACCACCGGTGAGGGGCTCGAGTGGGGCGTGCTCTTCGGGTTCGGACCAGGGCTCACGGTTGAGACAGTGGTTCTCCATAGTCTGTCTACTTAGAGAGGCTCAGTTTGGAGTTTCAATTATTTGCATTGTTTTTATATTTACTGCGTGATGAAGCCTAAATTATTGGGTGGATTACTGTGTTTGGTTACACTTTGTTAATTGAATTTATATTGAGATGGAACTTATTTAGCAACTTCTATTTTAAATAAAAGTGTATTTTATAATTTCACCATGATAGAATTTTTTTTGGCGTTTGGGCATTTAATATGTGAAGGTTGGCTTATTCCTTGCAAATTCTGAAATGTAGTACTTGTTTAGAAATGCAAGTTTTTTTTTTTCCTTGAATGTGGTGGTGTCGAGCCTCTTTGAAATGCAAGTTAATGGCTCTCGCTATGGTATGCTTTATTTTATGCACTAATTGTCGGAAAAAAAAAAAAAACCCGTAAATCATTGGTTTACCTAGTTGAATAGCTCATATATTACGATCTCATAGAGGTGAGAGAAACTGAGAACGCCTAAATTCTGAAAATGCTTTTTCATTTTTTTATTTATTAATTACAATATAGTACATAAATCATATGTTCATGGTAGATTATAATAAAAATGAATTATTTCTCGTCCTAAAACATAACTTATGAAGTGATTGATTGTCCTTCTTTCACAAAAACTTATGAAGAATTTGAATGAATCTGCTACACTGGTCATTCTAAATATGCTCTGTAACAAGGCAAACAAAAACACTAAAAGAACTCAAGCGCGAAAGTGTGTGATTCATATCAAAGAAATAAAATTGAAAAAAACTTAGTTGATTTCTCTCGAAAAAAAACTCACAAAAAACTCAATAAGTCTCCTCTCTTCAAAAGTAGGTAGAACCTAAGTTTTTATATCTTAGGGGGTCCTCAATTTAGCTTAAAAATTCCTTTAAAAATAATTGAATACGTATCTAGGAATTTGAATGAGAATTGAAAGTTGAATGAGCTCAAAACTTAATATTGTAGTTGAAGTCGTTGAGCTTATACTCGTACAAGTTCTTGGCCAACGGGTAAAAGTGCATTCTGAAGTAATTTCAAATTGTTTGTTCTTCGAAGATGGCGGTGGTGGTGATTGATTGAGGATTTGATTAAATAAGCCATGCATTTAGGGACGTAGTCAGAAAATTATGTGAGAGGAGACAGTCTTTAACAACAAAAATTTTTTAAAAAATTTCAGGGTATATAATACAAATAAAAATATTAGTGGAGTATTTTAAGAATTTTAATGAGGGCATATAAATATTTAGTGAGGTATTTTAAGAATTTTAGTGGAGGCATTTTTGAAATTTTACAAAATTCAAAAATATAATACAAAGGGAAAAAATTCAGTAGGAAGATTATGCCTGTGATGTCATTGGTCAATCAAGAGGGGGGATGAATTCTTGGAGCAACTTGAAGATCATGCTTCTTGAAAGCATTGATACAAATACTTCGTGTGGAATGTCTCTTTTAAGATGGAGAACATATGTCGAGAATGATTTTTTAAGTTGTACTTTTATCTGACTTAGGTGTACATATTCTGTTGTAACGCGTTGTAATTTTTTAACACAATTAAATATATTTTTCAACAATTCCTACCAGATTTAATATGTTGAAAAACAAATTTAATTACGTCACATGAATTTTAGTTTTCAACGCAATTGAAGATATACTTCTTACTTTTTCAGTCTTTGTATCGTCTATATCATACATTTTTATCTTTTTCGCTCTTTAATAAAGTTCTCAATCACAAGACAATACAAATTTCACATAGGGTTTCTTGACTCTCAATTCTCATTTGAATCCAAATTAAAGATTTTAGCACGACCATACATTCACTCATTTCATAATTAAGAATTCTTGTTAGCATCTTTTTTGTCACGGGGGATGTAACATTTAGATTATTGTAGCTAAACATGAAGATTTAAAAGGTGTCCAGCTTTGCAAGATTTTTTAAGTGACAACTTCGCACTCTACTAATCCAGTTTCTATAGTCTCCTAAATATAATTGTATTTGCAAAGATATGTTCAAATTTAAAAAAAAATTCAACACAACCTTGTGATAATATGTATTAGTCATATTCTAATACTTCTCCCGAGAAGATCTACTTTACGTTATGTGTAAATATAATGGGTGAATTTAAATCATACGTGTTGTACACGACTCACAATACATATTAAACACATACAGATGAGATTTACATGTTAAATACGTATCTCTTAGTAAATGTATATTTATGATATTAAAACATTTTGAGGGGTGAAAAATAGTTATGAAAAAATTAGATTTATTTTATTTTGACATTTACAAGTGTTTTGGGATAATTCAAAAAAAAAAAAAAATGGACGACTAATATGGACCGATGGTGTATATAATTTATTTTATTTTGATGCGAAGGTTAGTGGTAGTTTGCATTTTCGAAACTTCCGAACGCCTTCACATCCAAATTCAAAAAAGAAAAATGAAAAATTCCAAATTGAAGAGAACCGCATTAGTGTCAATTTCGGATATATTTTGTCGCAAAATTGATCATTTCAAACATAGACCAAACCAAATCCCATTTTTATCTCACTATGTATAACTATAAACTACTAACAATATCACACACACATAATAACTATATAGTCTGCATATCTATATAATCTGTATCTGCTTACACCTCTCGCCGATCATTTATACTCCAAACAAAAACCACCACAAATTCAGCTCATTTCTCTCTCATCCGACCGTCTACTCTCTCTCTCTCTCTCTTTTCTTTCTCTCTCTAGTTTTCTGTTTCTATCTCTAAGGTTCCCTGTTTTTGCAAGTTTGTAGTGTTTGAATTGCGTGTGAAATGGGCCAACAGTGTCTGATCTACAGCTTCGTCGCTCGAGGGACAGTGATCCTTGCAGATTACACCGAATTCAAGGGCAATTTCATGAGCATCGCCTCTCAATGTCTCCAAAAACTTCCCTCCAGCAACAACAGATTCACCTACAATTGCGATGGCCACACCTTCAATTACCTCGTTGAAAATGGCTTCAGTGAGTCCATACTCTTAATTTATCATATTTATTGATTTTGTTGTTTCTTAACAAATGTGATCTGTTTGGTAGATTAATTTTTCAATTAAAATCAATCTTGATTTGTATATTTCATGAATACACAATGACAAATGAATCTGCAATAGAAATGAATCAAGAGTAATACTATTCAAATCTTGACACATACTATGACTATTCAATGCCACAATAAAGTGACTAAATAGTTTTATTCATGTGGCCCCAAACGAGATCAATCTCATTATTGCCTTTTGGTCTGTACTAAACAATGCGACTAGAAAGTGACCGACGGGGTATTTATGTGGGGTCTACATGATGCATCTCATTATTTTTTTGGCAAAATGACAATTTTTTTAAAAAAGTGAAAGAAATTCGCCTTTATTTTTTTTAATCATATCAAGTATTCACATTTGCAAATGAACAATTTACCCCCTTATACACATATTATATTTTTCTATGACCATTTTATCCTTTCTATTATTAAAAAAAGAGGAGATTTTTTTTCCAAAAAAAAATTCCGAAAATAATTTTTGAAGAAAAAAATAAACATGCACAATTACTTAATAAATTTTTTTGAGATGAGATTTTTTTTAATATATATATTAAGTTATATCAATTTATGAAAAAAAATGCACAATTACATAATAAAAGTTTTCAATTTTTTTTTCGAAAAATTTTCTATCAGAAAGAGAGGTTTTTTTTTATATTAAGTTTTTCTTTACCTTAATAAAAAAAAGAGGAGCTTTTTCCGGAAAAAAAATTCCGGAAATTGTTTTCGGGAAAAAAAATAAATATGCACAATAATAATAATTTCTAGATTTTTTATTTTTTCAAAAATTATTTTATTTTCATAAATTCTCTCTTTCTAATGGAAAAATTTTCAGAAAACAAAAAAAAAATCTAAAATTTTTTATTATGTAATTGTGCATTTTTATTTTTTTTCCGTAAATTGATATAACTTAATATATATATATATATATATATATATATATATATAAATAAATCTCTCTTCTCTCAAAATTTTTTATTAAGTAATTGTGCATATTTAATTTTTTCCCCGAAATTATTTTCGGAAATTTTTTTTGGGAAAAAAGTCTCCTCTTTTTTTAATAATAGAAGGGTAAGATGATAATAGAAAATTTTAATATCTACAAGAGGGGGTAAATTGCTCACCTTTGCAAATGTGAGGGTGTGATATGGTAAAAAAAAAAATGCACACGGGGCCGGGGCCCCGGGGGGGGGGGGGGGGGGGGGCGGGTTTCTTGCACCTTTTTAAAATTACAAGGGGGTTTTGACCCTTTTGCTTTGTTTATTGGTCACCTTCATTATGCCATTGGTTAGTTGGCTTAATGTTTCACTTTGAAAAGAATTTTCCTTTTTACTTGAAATGATTTTTTAACTGCAAATATATATATATATATATATATATTTATATATATAATGTGCAAAATCTCTTTATTGTTCGTAAAAATCTCTTACATTTTTCAAATTATGCAAATAAGGACAAATCTTCAATTTGGGAGAAATTGAACAATGAAATGACTAAAATACCCTTACTTTATAAATTTTATTTTTAACAAAAAAAGGCAAAACGTGAAATAAAAAAAATGTACTTTTAGATTTTCAAATAAGTCTAACATCATCATATGCAACATGGGGCAATTTGCTCCAAAATTTGAAATTATAGGGATTTATATGAACATACCAAATAGCAGGGGTATTTTTTTCACATTTTTCTATATAGCAGGGGGATTTTTTGCAGTTGACCCTTTAATCAAACAATTATCTAGTGTTTCAAACACATTTTTTAGGAAAACAAGGTAGGATGGCAATTCTGTTATTGTTTGAGAGAATTATCCAAATGTAGTGAGATGTGGATATAGATTTAGTGCTTATACATGAAAATTTGGGAATTAACAAGGAAACTAAGTATATGGAGTGTAACATTAGTTATAATGACTATGAAAGAAAGAAATGAATTTTCAATTACTGTATGGTTAAATCAAGGATCAGCATTAACCTCATATTTGTGTGTCTTAGTTATGGATGAATCAACAAGACACATTTAGGATGAGATTCAATGGTGTATGTTATTTGCTGTTGATATTGTTTTAATTGATGAAACTAGAGGATTGGAGGGAACCTCTAGAATTGAAAGGTTTAAGATAAGTAAAAATAGAAGTTAATAGATGTAATGTAACTTTAGTAAATTTGGAAATACATATAGAGATGCAATGAAGATTGAGAATCAAGAGATACAAAAAAGTAAATCATATGAATGAGAAATTAGAAATGATGTTGATGATAAAATCAAGGAAAGATGGGTTAAATGAAGGAGTTTGTTTAACATATTGTGTGATCGGGGTATCCCTCTAAGATTGAAAGAGAAGTGCTAAAAAATAACTATTAGACTGGTTGTCACTCATTCTTTATGGGAGATTTATGGGAGAGAATGTTCGGTAGCTAAGAAACAACATATGTATATGACAAAAATGCGAATGTTTGGATAAAATGCAGGAAGACAAGGAAAAACAGAATTTAAAAATGAACAGAGATAGTTGAAGTAGCATCAATTAGAGATAAAATGAGAGAAAATTGATTAAGGTGCATCGAACATGTGCAAAGAAGACTATTAAGTGCATCAGTTAGGAAGAATGGCACGTAGAGGGTAATGCTAGGAGAAAGGGAAGACCATATTTAACATAAGTAAAATAGAGTAGAATGGAAAAATAGGATACATGTAACAAATCCCAAGTAGTTGGGAAAAGACTTTGTTGAGTACATGAAAAATTGGAAAGTTTATATTTACTTTGAGTGATTAATAATTTTTTGTTTAGTGTTTTGGTTATTGATTTGATGGTTAAAAAATTGATTGATTATGCTTTTGATGGTTATTTGATAAATTGTCTTAATTTTGTTTGAATTTATTCTATTGTATTATTTTATTTTATTTGTTTGACTTGTTATTTTCTGTTGGTGGGTGTAAAGAGGCACGAAAAAGAGGATTCAACGAGCATAAAATGAATGACAAATCAAACTGAAGGTAGACAAAAGGATGCGAACCGAAAGAAAAGAGATATGAAGCCATAAAAGGGTCGCGGGTGTACCTTCCTCGTGATTCGAAATGGATAAATGGGCCGCGGGTAGACCCTCCTCGCGACCCAAAAAACTGTGGGAGGGTCTTCCCTGTGACCTGAATGGATAATGGGTCGCGGGTGGACTTTCCCCCGCGACCTATGATTCTCGGGTGGATAAGTTGGTCTCGAGACACTTTTTGGATCGTTCGAAGGATTTTGATGGTCTAGTAAGCAGTCGTGGGTGCTTTAACTCATGAAGGTAAGCGGTCATGGATGGGTGCTTTAACTCATGAAGGTAAGTGAACGCGAGTGATCTAACTCACAAAGGATAGCGGTCGTGGATGCTCTAACTCACGAAGGAAAGCAGTCCTGGGTGGTTTTAACTTACGAAGGATAGGGATGATTTGGGCAGTCTCCCCTCGCGAGTATGTTATGGTTAGCAGTTTATGGATGTTTCCTTGGTACACTCCTTCTGCGGGTATGTCTGGGTGAACACTTTGAAACTGTTACCTTGGTGTACTCTAGGGCTAAGAGAGACCATGGATGAATGGGTGATCACATGGTTTTGAGCTCGTGACCCCGAGTGATAACTCTCGTGGCAGAACTGTGTGGGAGATTACTGGTTCTTTTCTCCAAGATAGAAAATAACTGGTCGCGATGCTACTTCTAACCTTGCGAAGTCAGAACTTGTAAGAAACCACACCGATCCTTAGGTCATTTTTGGCACAGAAGTACACTATGATATGACTTGGGCAGTTATGGTGTCATAACGTAGCGTATGACATCATACCCCAAGCGGGAAGATGGGTTGAGTGTGGAATGGAGGATTGAGAGGAAGACTTGTTGAGGTCTAAAGCAGAACTCCAGGGTTCGCGGAAGGTATTATGTACTGTGCTATGATCCTAAAAAATAAGATCATAAAACGTTGTGTAACACCTACATGCAACTTTGAGGGAAATGTCCATGACTGCAACCAAGTGTGGTAAAGGAAGGGACACATCGTATAATGAGTTCATGCCATGTAGGATAAGAGCTGTCAAAGGCCAACACCGGAGGTCTATAAATACCCCCACGGTGTGGGGATAGATGGTCAATTCTAGCCCCTCCCTCTCCTAGTCACTCTTGCTTTCTCTCTCTTCCATCTCATACGTAGCTCATCCTTCTCATACAGTATGTCCATTCCAGTCTAATCTAGTGTTAGTCACTTCTCTTAGCAAAACAGCCCCACATTTACAATGGGCAAATTTTCTTTTATTGTCATGTTGGTGATTTAGTAAAAACAGGCTTGCAAATCAGTCCAAATGTCTAGACCTTATTAATCTTAAGGATTGAGATGTTTGTATTTCAAAGCAGTTGGGGAAGACAGTTTTTGACTATCTGAAACAGCTGGCAGGCCCTTATTCTTATTAATCTTAACAATAATGTATTTTCTTTTCCTTAAGCTTGGGGTGATATGTACCATTTTTGCATCAATCAATGTATCCCCTGTTTTACTTACTCCTGCTTTTTTGCCCAAGTTTTGACAATATAAAACTGGGTATGAAAAGAGATGAAGTCATCAAACCAGGCCCATCTTGGGATGATTGAAGTACTATTCCTAAAACTGACTTTTGTCCTTTCAAATAGCCTTTTGCATGGTGAAAACTTTCGCCAGATCTTTGCCGTGGACGTAGGCACATCGCCGAATTACGTAAATTCTTGTGTTCTGCATGTGGTACTTATTTCATTTTTTGTCGTGTTTCGTGATTGTGCTTGGTTCGTGGTTGTTTGTCATAACACACTTCAATAAAATGTGCTACTTAACTTTGCTTGAAATGGTAAATGGCAAGAGATAATGCTCATCTGCTCATCTTTAGGTGACCAAAGCTATTATAGTTTGAGCCCAGTATTGCATGATATTATGGTAAAGTGTTTAATAAAACACCGCACCCCTTTTTATTCCTTATTATGTTTAAAGTTGCTCTTTGCAAAGCAGGGTAAAATTAAGGAAATAAAATCATAAAAGAAATGTCAGATTGTTTTACTTGAGGCAATCTGGAGCCAACTATTTTGATTGTTAAAGTTGATTTTGTTAATCTTTTGCAATTGCCTTCAGGTGTCTTGATTGATGTGGTATTAATTATGCACTTTTCTGTTGGAATCTGCAGCTTATTGTGTTGTTGCAATTGAGTCTGCTGGCAGACAGATTACCATTGCCTTTTTAGAGCGACTTAAGGATGATTTTAGCAAGAGATATGGTGGAGGAAAAGCTGCAACTGCTGTTGCCAATAGCCTTAACAAGGAATTTGGGTATCTATCTGTATCTCACTTTCGTAGATTTATATAACATTGCGGTTTCCGTCCATGATCTACATTGCTTAATTCTTATGTCGGTCTTATAGGCCCAAACTGAAAGAGCACATGCAGTACTGCGTAGATCATCCAGAAGAGATTAGCAAGCTTGCGAAGGTGAAGGCTCAGGTTTCTGAAGTCAAGGGAGTGATGATGGAAAACATTGAGAAGGTAGGGAGCTACATGTTTGCAGGCATTGGTTGAAAAATTCTCTCTTTGTAATGCTTGATATGTTGCTATCCATTATGGTTAATGAAATATTCACTCTTTTTTTGCAGGTTCTTGACCGTGGAGAGAAGATTGAGCTGCTTGTGGACAAAACTGAGAACCTTCGCTCACAGGTAATTATGTATTGGCAAAGGGAAATCTTTAACCATTAGAAGGGCAAAACTAAACACTATTTTGTCCCAAACCCCTCTAGTATTTTTTTGAAATCGGGTATTCCCCGACTAATCCTAGGACACCGTGCAAAGCGCCCCCTTTACACGGATCTATAAAGCTCGGCTTGTGTCGAGGGCGTGACCCCTAAGGAATTGTTTGCACTTGAGAGAATTCGAATCTGAGAGCTGATGCTTCATGAGACACCACGAGGCCCAAGAACTTTACCACTAGATGAAACTGAAACTGGCCTAAATATACATGAAACTGGCTCTCTTGCTTCAAAATTTAACTATTTCTCGTGTCTTTCTCTTTCTGTACATTATCTTCTTTTATTATATATGGTGACATCTTAAATGAATGGCGTGTTACAGGCACAAGATTTTAGGCAACAAGGGACCAAGATTAAGAGGAAGATGTGGTTCCAGAATGTGAAGATAAAACTGATTGTGCTTGGTATCGTCATTGCCCTCATTCTCATCGTTTTTATGTCTATTTGCCGTGGCTTCAGTTGTTTGTCTAATAATAATAAATAAATCCACACCATTTTCTTTCTGCTAGCCTTTTAGGATGGTACGTGAGGGCATGTATGTAATTTTGGATTGGCCGTATGTATGTATAGTTGATATTCAGGAATGGTATAAATAGCTTTGTCATGGGACTACTGGAGTTCCATCCTATTGAACATGTGTTCAATATGTTGATGACTAAAACATTTATCAACTACTTATTTTTTTATTGTTCATCTAGTTTTAAAAAAATAAAAAAAAAAGAAATCTTTATATTTAAGTTTTGGATAGAAATATTTATTTTGTTGCCAAGCATGATTATTACTGAGGCCGCTATATTTAGTTTTATGGAATTGGAATTGGTAATTTCCTTTAATTTCACTAATTTCAAGAACATAGCCTGAATGTTTTTTCTCTTTTTATTTCCCTTTTTCTTTCTTTGCTTTTTCTTGTGCTACTAAATGGGTCGAAAAAATGGTTGTGGATTTGGTATCTAAAAAGTTATTCTTTTATGGAACAATGCTCCTTGATTGTCCAGTTATTCTCATAAATACAAGAATCTAAAACAAAATACAGAAAACACTGGTTTTAGATTCAGAATTCAGGACATTATTATGAACATAGAACTACTATATCAATAGTGGTGGTATTCATCTTCACGAGATGCCTATATATTGAATAGCAAAAGAATCACAAATTTAGTTGATCGAGTCTAAGTGAATTTTGGAACAAGTTTTTACTTTAAAAAATGGTTAAGTGCAAAAAATTCTCTCGCTATATACAGAATGTGAAAATACACTCCCTCCCCAATGTTCAAATAATCCCTTGCAATTTTCAAATTATCAATTTGCTAGTACCGAAATTAGAAATGACAATAATACTCTTACAGTATTAAAAAAGAGAAAAAAAGAAGAAGATGTAAGTGCAAAAAACACCCTCACTATAGACGAAATGTGCAAAAAAAACACCCCTTTAGTTTAATATACTCATATAACCCCTCATTAATTATATCCGATAAGCAAATACCCCCTCTAGTGAATTTTTGTTCAAAAATAACCGTTGACCGTCATGTTTGACTTATTTTTTTTAAAAAAATTGAGATTACCATTTGCACAATATAGGGTGAAGTGCAAAAAAAATCTCTCGCTGTATAGAAAATGTGCGAATAACTCTCTTGTTGTTCGAAAAGCTCCTTGTCCATTTTCGACATTTTACATATTATTATTATTTTTTAATACTGTAGGTATTTTTGTCATTTTCTAATTTCGGTACAGGCAAATTGACGATTTGCTTTTATTTGCACAATTTGAAAATAAATGCTAAGTGAAGACACATAATTGAAACTTTTAAAGGGATTTCAAACTTCAAGTTACCATGGAATAGTTATTTTCATTCTATTATTTGGTTGCCAATATAAAATAATATAGAAATGAAATGATAAAATTGAATTATTCAAAATACCCGTCTGTGTAACAAATAAATTAAACTAACAAACTAACATTCTTCTATATTTATTTTAAAAAAATAGCGGTGATGGTGGAAGGCGACGACTATAGTGGTTGTGGTGGAAAGCAGTAGTGGTGTACGTACAAGGTGGTGGTAACGGTGATAGAAGGCAGTATTGGTGGTGGTGGAAGGCGGCAATGTGTACATGTGGTTAAGGAGCCATAAATTCCTTGTTTGCGTTTTCACATGCTTTAGGACTCTATGAATTCTAACCAGGATTTCGCGTGCGATTAAGGGTAACCTTTTTTTTCTTTTTCTTTCCTTACCCTCGTCGTTTTCTAGTATATCTATATCTATATTATATATGTGTGTTTTGTATTTTTTTTTTCTTTATCTCACTTAAAAGTTCATATCTTTTTATTACAAATGAAATTTTTAAATATAACTATTTTTGTTAAAAAAAAGTTTGTGAGAGTTTCAATTTGAAAATTACAAGAATTTTAATTTGAGTACCATTTAAATTATGTTTAGACTTAAATTTAAAAATTTATGAGTTTTCAAATAAAAAGGATAAGTTAAAAGAATATATATATATATACACACTTAGAACTCAATATCCACACACTTAAACAGTTAAATATTAAATTATTTTTTTCCACACACTTAAACAGTTAAATATTAAATTATTTTTTTCAACATTTTTTTCATACACTTAAAAGACATAATCCACACACTTAAACCATTTAATTTTAAATCAAAATCATTATTTTTTTATTTCCACAATTTTTCTCTTATTTCATCACATTTAAATCATAACACTTTCAATTAAAATATTAGTGTTTCATTTCAAACAGTTGTCATTACAGGGCCAAGAAAAGGAATTTTTTTTTTCCGAATAAAAAAGGGTTAAAATACTAAAATTTCACTTTTATCCACTAATGATTCCATTTAAATTTTCTAATTATAAAATGATAATCAGAGTTTAGTCAATTTTAGTGTTTGAGTTCTTTAGTGTTCTAAAGAAGGTTTTAGGGTTCAAAACTTTTAGAGTTCAAAGATTACTACTTATCATCTTATGATATAAGGTCATGTTTAGATTTAATTTTGAAAAGCGACTTTCGACTTTTTAAACTTAAAAATTATTTTTAAGAGTGTTTCAATTGATAAGGTTAAAGAATTTCGGAGTTCAAAAAGAGAAAATGTTTAACTTTTGCTTCTCTTTTTCTTCTGCGTAAAAGCTAAAATAAAAACTTTATCAAACAGACCATATGGTTCACATATTTAGCTCTTTAGGCTTATTATGATCTATATATAAACTTTTAATATTGAAGTCTATATATTTAATAGTTCTAAAATTAAAGTTAGAATTTTGAATGGAAATGATATTGACACTTAAAAAGTAATGATGAGGCCTTCAACTATTTACGGTACATAGGTTCAAGAAGTCAAGGATATGTTTGGTTCACTTTGCGAAATACTTAGCTTTTTGAAACTCATATTTTAGAAAAGAAAGTAAATATTTAGATATAGAGTTTTTTTATTTTATTTTATTTTTTTATATGTTTCAAGTTTAAGTTCAAAAGATACGATTCACCTGCAGTGGGATTTTTTGTTATTTGTTTTCCAAAAAAAGGGAAAAAACAAAGAAGCCTGTCCATTTGAAATGCCTTGCAAGTCATTTTCCAAGTTTCTTCCAAAAAAAAAAAGGGAAGAAAACAATGGAATACAATATTTGGGATGGAGAAACTGACTGACACCTGTATACATTCACTTAATGCCAATGCATGAAATGCTAAATATTATCCCCTTGGACATGCACGAAAAATGTATGGGAAAAAAATATATAAATATATGAGATCAGTTTTAATGACAAAAGCACTATATATATATATATATATATATATATATATATATATATATTTCTGGTTTTTATTAAATCTTATGAATACTTAGCATGTGAATTATATGTTTTGACATTGATGATATTTTATACATATATAATATTTCAAAAAATTATTCCAATGGGAGCATCGGTTCCCACCGGCCCCTTTGTAGGTCCGTGAGTGTTTGTAAGTAGGGGTGCACAAAGAACCGTCGGAACCGGAACCGGAACCAAGGGGAACCGTACCGGAACCGTACCGAACCGTGACTACGGTTCCGGTTCCGGTTCCTAAAATTAGGAACCGTTACCAACGGTTCCGGTTCCGGTTCCAGGACTAGTAGAACCGTACCGGAACCGGAACCGGAACCGTTGGGGGTAACGGTTCCTTGGAACCGGAACCAGAACCGTTTTATATTAAATATGTGTATATATATATATATAATATAATAACTATATATAATATATATATATATATATATATATATATATATATATATATACACATTACATATAATGTATATATATTATGTATAATAATTATATTATCATATATTATATATAATAATTATATTATAATATAATTACTATACATAATATATATACATTATATGTAATGTATATATATCTATAATATAATATAATAATTATATATATATAGGGTGCCATTTTTAGATGGTAGGTCTCACATTTATTTAATGAATATATATATATATATTTTTTTTATTTTCAAGCTTCATTAAAAAAAAAAAAATCCTAAGGAACCGCGGTTCAGAATCGGAACCGTACCGAGAACTGCGGTACGGTTCCTCACGGTTCCAACCTTTAACGGTTCCGGTTCCGGTTCCGGTTCCGAAAATCAGGAACCGTTGGTAACGGTTTCGGTTCCGGTTCCACCAAGAACCGTGAGGAACCGTACCGTGTGCACCTCTATTTGTAAGGGTGCGAACCATTCAACGAGTTGGTGTGGGGGCATCGGTCTCCACTGGCTCCTCCGTAAGTTCGTGTGTGTTTGTAAGGGTGCGAATCATCTAATAAATTGGTGAGCTGTTAATGTGTTTCACAAGTGCATATTATATTAATTATTTTCAATCATGGTGGTGTCAAGACTATTAAAGTACTCTATTATGCATCACAAGTGTTCATATGCACCAAACAATTATTTTAGAGGTGATCGTATCGAGCAATTATCAATTTTTTCTCTTGAATTGTACCAAGAGAATTCAACCTCTCAACCTCCAAATAATAGAACTTAAAGCGAATGGTCGTCCAAAACATATGAGTCAACTTCTCCGACCATGTGAACAATTGTCCTTACCGTCACCTAAGTTTACAAAATGGGTAATAGTATTAAAATCCCAATTGATCGATAACCCATGAAGAAGCTTGTTTGGTTTTTAAACTAAAACTTAACGTGCAAAAGTCATGATTACTATAATAATAGTAGAGGAGATATTAAACCCTTTTCAATACCTTTAGTTTAGTCTTTATGGACACTACCCATATATTTCTTAGAGTTGTTCTTAGGCTGAACAGGTATAAAATCCTTATATATATAACAATAAGAGTAAGACAGACTTCTCTGCAAACAAACTAATCCAAGCGTTCATTCTCATCATAAAAACTAAGATATCAATTATTTGGATTAAATTTCATCCAATAAAGTTGAAATACCAAAATTCAACAATGTAAAAATATTATATTATACGGTCAATAACACCGACAAGTATAATCTCAATCCCATCAATTATAGATAAACGAAATTGTTTTATTTTTTTTCTTTTTCTAGATTTATTTGGGCTTACAACCTGTTATTGGAAAAACAAATTTAAGGTTTATGAGTATAAATTTCAACACTTTAGCATATTGCATTTAACAAGACAAAAACAAAAACAAAAAAGGATGCCCAACATCAATTTTTACTAATTAGTGTGTGTGCGCGCGGGGGATGTTAATGTGAATTTTCTACTTTTCTTTGGTGAGATTCGAGTATCTAGTCTTTTTCTTTTTAATTTTTATTGATTTAAGTATGTACTGTATTTTTTGTTTCCTCATATCACAGTAGTACAGCAAAAGTACAGAAGTATGTAGTGTACCTACTGTGACGTACAGTAGATACTTCTTGTGATAATTGGCTTGGGAAATTGTAATTAGATTTTATATATTTCTTGTGATATATGGTAAGGTTTTGTGCCTTTGGAAAATGAGACCGAGGCTTTGGAGGAGTGCTAGTGACAATCCAGTCACTTTATAATTAGTGAAAATTAATCACAAAAATTAAATATTTTTCTGTAATAAATATTCTACTTTTTCATCAATCAATATACCCTTTTAGTTCTAAAGTATTTACATTTATGACATCAACAAACAAATAAAACTAATTATGAAAGAAAAATATGATAAGTATATAAAAGAAAAATATGTTCTTTAATTCAATTAACCATAATTACAAAATTTTAAAAATTATATAAGAAATGATTATAATAATGAGATGTGAAACTTTTGTGTCTTTTGGGTATTGTTAAGAAAAAATAAAATAAAAATACAATTATTAATAAGCAACGTTTGTGTCCTTTTGTAGGAAAAGGAAACATTTAAAACTATATTAATAATCATATTTAATTTAGAAGGTATTGACTCATATAACAAATAATATAAATATAGGAAAATATATATAAATATTATAATAATGTGAAATGTTTGAGCATTGTTGCGAAAAAAGAAACTTTTAAGAAAAAGAATTAAGAAACGTTTAAGAATACAATTATTAATGACCAACGTTTCTGTCCTAAAAAAGAAAATGTTTAGGAATATATTAATAATCATATTTAATTTAGAAAGTATTAACTCATACCAAAAATAATATAAATATAAAAATTAAAAAATGTATAGAAAAAATAAAAAGCCTCACACTTTTAGTAGATAATAATAATAATAGATAGATATAAGAGTCGCATGTATATATTTACTACTTTAAAAATATGTTCTTTAATTCAATTAACCATAATTACAAAATTTTTAAATTATATAGGAAGTGATTATAATGAGTATATAGATTATTAAAAATATTTAAAGCAGGACAATATAAACAAATATTAATAAAAATATTTTAATAATTTATATAAATAGTTTTATTTGTTTGTTGATGACACTAATGTAAATACTTTAGAACTATATATTCATTGATGAAAAACTAGGATATTTATTACATGAAAGCATTTAATTTTTGTGATTAATTTCCACCAATCAGTGGAGCGACTGACCAAGGACATTGGCGCACACCACAATAAATGCCTTCGATAAGAAAAATGATAAAACATCCCATTCGTTATTATTACCGATTATGTGTCAGTTATTTATTTAAATACTTTAAAGGAGAGATACACTATTTTTATTCATTACTTATTAAGAGTCTTTATTAGACACAAGTAATTGCAGTGCGAAAAAAATTGATCAATAAGTGTAGTACTACTTGTTAGGTAAACACTTTGCACACACCACAACAAATGCCTGCTGTGAAGCTCGACCTCTCACAAAGCTTTTTCTTTGAACCGCTAATTATACTAACAAGACGAGAAGATGTACAATACATTCGGTGTAAATACACCGCAGGGTGAATCTGAGCTTTGCCTGTTGTACATGCACAATGAGACCCATCATGCATGTTGTACACACACAATTCAAATTTATTCGATGTATTAACACCGGGTGTATTGTAGACGTACTCCAACAAGAGTAAGGGTAATGGCTCTCTCGTCGGTCACTGACACACTTTGGAATTCACATTGTGAGATAAAAATTTTATTGTATAAATTCATTTAATGGTGTGGACCTCACTTTCACAAGAAACCATATAAAACAATTAGAATTTTAATAAATGTGTTGATTTTAAATAAAATAAATTTTTTTTTCAATTTCAAAACTTAAATAAATTAAATACGTTAAGAAACATATGAAATATGGTTAATTGTGAACTAAATGAGCAATAACTATTCGATAATTTATTTCAATCAAAATAAAGAAACATCAAATTCAATTAGTTAATTTTAAAAAATTCTATAAAGAATGTGCATTTTGTTACTTTCTTAATTGAACCTTACATGTTGTTAGACTATTGTGTTATTATCAAATGACGAGTGAGGTACAAAATTTTATAATTTGTATTTGAAAATCATAAATCATTGCTACATATATATATATAAATAAATATATACTAAATAATTTGAATTTATATAAACATCGACACCAATAATTCAATAATCAATATAACAATTCAGATTTTCAACACAATCAATTCAATGTTTTAGCGCAATTCATTCATAAATAATTTACACTCTAATACCATTTAATTCAAAAAAAAAATTTATATTTGAATTTTTTAAACGTATTCAATTAATTTATGGTTTTGAAAAAGTACAATTAAATATTACAAGTTTTATTTCAATCAAAATAAAGATAACTTGTGTTGATTTTACTTTTGAAAGTTTAAATAAATTAAAACCATTGAGAAAAAAAATATGGTGAGTTGTGAACTAAATGAATAATTAATTTTTAAATATTTGCTACTATAAATTCTCTCCCACATATATATTTTTTTGAATTTTCTCTGTCTAATATTATGTGTGTTTTTGGTAAATTAATATTAAGTGTGTTGAATCTCTATAAATTCTAAAAATCTGTAAATATTTATATAAACCCTATTTCACACTTCAAGTCCATATATATACTAATGTTTTTTTTATTAAAATATACTTGAAATTAAATTAGTCTTTGAAAAGGCTAATTGATTGAATTGAAATCCAATTTTTTTTTGTTTATTTACTGGTGCTAATTTTTTCTTAAACTTCAAATTTTGTAGAGTTTTTTTCTTACTTATAACTACTAGTATAGAGCACGTGATTAAAAATATCTAGAAATTTGTGAAAAATTTTAATTGAAAATTTTTCTACGAAGATTTAAAAGCAATCATCATATTCATATTTAAATACATGAAAAATCCTACATATTTTTTAGAGAAATAATTTTTTTACTTCAATTATTAAATAACTGAAGAAATTTTTTGAAATTGAAAATTTGAATTTTATATCATCAATTTTTTTTATTGAAATATCATTGTGACATTTAAATCATTTGAAGCTTTTAAATTTGAAACACTTAATTTATTTTTATAAACCTTTAATGAAATATGATGATTTGTAAATTAAATTAAGAGTAAATTATTAAATTTTCATTTATATAAATGATCTCTCTGTAATATATAATTTTTAAAGTTTCTCTCTCTAATATTAAGTATGTTAAATCTAGATAAATTTTAATATATAAAATATTTTTATCTTTCTGAGTCTATATACAAATATATATATTTATATAGTATTTTTAAAATTTTAAATTAAGGTTTGAAAAAAATGATCTCTCTATAATATATAGTTTTTAAAGTTTCTCTCTCTAATATTAAGTATGTTAAATCTAGATAAATTTTAATATATAAACTATTTTTATCTTTCTGAGTCTATATACAAATATATATTTATATATTATTTTTAAAATTTTAAATTAAGGTTTGAAAAAATGAATTTACTTCATTGAAAATAGAATTGGAGTTATTGAAATGATGAAATGTGTTGTTTATTTAAATAGTAAATGTATTGATTTTAAAATAAATGACTTATTTAGTATTTTCTAGCTGTTTCTGACTGGCGGTATTGGAAGTGCTAGAAATTTGAAGTTATTTCCGGTGGTTTTTAAAAGCTGCTGGAAATGACTAAGAATTCCGGTAGTTTATTTTAAACTGCCAAAAATAGCATTATATACCGGCACTTTCTTGAAAACTTACAAAAATAATTGGCTTAGCGGAAGTTTTTTTAGAAGCGCCAGAAATAATCTTGGGCTTGGAAGCTTAGGCCATTTATTTTCTTTTAAACTTATAACTATAGTCCAGCCCAACCCAATCACAGGCCATGCATTTGCCCAACCCAATCATAAACATATTCTTTTAAACTTATAACTTTAGCCCAACCCAACCAAATCAATAAAATGCATTACCAAACTTTTTAAAAATAAAATGGACCAAGTCCAAGAGAATTAACATAGCTCAAACCTAAGCCCATGTTCCGAAAGCCCATCTATATATATTCTTTAACCACTCAATTACTCTCAACCCTAGCCGCATGGCTCTTTGTCTCTCTCTCTCTCTCTCGTGGCATGGGAGGATGGTGACGATGGCTAGGGATGGCAACTGGGCGGGTATGGCACAGGTTTGCCTAAACCCGTCCCCGCCCCGCTACCTTCAACACAATTACCAAACCCGCCGCGGGTTTGAAACGGGATGGAATTTCAAAACCCATCCCCGCCCCGTTGGGAGAAACCCCACCCCGTCACCGCCCCGCCCCGCCCCACCCCGTTTAAAATTTCAAAAGGGGTGGAACGAGACGGGTGAGCGGGGCCCCACCTTACAAAATTGTAACCACATCAAACATCAATAAAAATTGATTTTTTCAAAAAATACGAGCCTAGTGGGTAATATCAAGTTTGATACTATTAAATTCAAAATAGTATAAGAAGTAAAATGATAAGATTCCACAATTAAATAGCTTATTACAGAAAATATATTTCACAACTAAATAACTTAGTAACAAGTTTGATCCAACAATTAAAGAAGTGCTAATACAACAAAAAGATAAAATGAAAACATAAGTCTTAATACAACCAAAAGTAAAATTATAATTTGTATGTATATATATATATATATATATATATATACATATAAATATATTTATAATAATAAAATATATAGGCGGGGCGGGGCGGGTTATTATAGAGTCCCGAACCCGTCCCGTACCCGCGGCGGGTTTTGATTTTTTTTTCCAAACCCGCCCCTACGAAAAAAAAATGGCTCCCATACCCTCCCTAAACGGGGCGGGACAGGGCTAAAACCCGGCGGGACGGACAAAATTGACATCCCTAACGATGGCTTTGGCGAGATCGGAGAAGTGGCTTTGACGAGATCGGTAATTTTTCAGGTATTTCTACTTTTTATAATTTTGTATGAAATTTCTTTTGATGGAAATTTAGTTTTAGACAGATATGTGCATTCTGCATATGTGTGTGTGTAATATGTGTATGATAGATCTGTGCATGTGTGTGTGTAATATCTGTATCTCTATACGAGTTTCGAGCCGAGCTTGAAAAGCTCGTGAACTTGACCAAGCCGAGCTCGAACACTTGAGGTTAGAGCTCGATTCGACTTCTGGATTAGGTGATTGATTAAGAAGGCATTGATCGACTTCTGAATTAGGTGATTGATTGAGTTTCCGAAGCTTTCTGTGTTCGATTAAGTGATCAGGTGTGAATTTTCTAGTGCTTTCTCTCTGTTTGGTTGTATCATGAAATACACCTGCATGTGTTAAACAATGAAACTGACCTCATAAGTTAAACAATGAAACTGACCTTATACATGTTACTAGCATGTTTTATATATAATTATTATGTTATTGCAGTATTATCTACTAAGTAAATGTTGGTCATGGAAGTGGTGGAACTTGTGCTTCTCATTATCAGCAAATATGGCTCAATACCAGCTTATAACATTGTGGTACCCAAAATTTTATGAATGAAAAATGTGTAGTTATGAATTGAGAAATTTTTTTTGAGCTTGCGCGGTCAAGTTTGAGAGCATTTAGGATCTGTTCCAATTTGGTTAGGTTGTTTGAACTTGTGCTTTATGTTTGATCTATCTGACTGAATATGAATGTGCCCTGATAATACTAAGAGATGTATAGGGTAATAATATATCCACTGATACTTGTCATGTTTCAAGCAGGATGTAGCTTGCGTTACTATTTCTTCGACTGAAAAGGTATTGGTGTTTGATTTGCTTCTTACATTCTTGGGTAGCTTTGTATTTGAAATATATTTACATTGTAATGATTATAAAGTATCATCCAACACAGACAACCAAAGTATTATTTGAAAACTATGAAAACCAAAGTATTATAGTTTTAAACAGTCAGAATTAGCATTATATACCGGCACTTTCTAATTTTAAAATAGCATTATGCATTCCACACATGATATATGTGTTTGTATATCTACATTTATGAGTTTTAAATCCTCTTGTCTTCATTTATGTAATTGTATAATGTCTAATTGTATTCGTTCATTTTAGGTTACTCCATCTTCTAGTGCTCCAAACAACACTTGACAAACTTCTTCTACTCAAGGCAATTCATCATCAGTAAGAATAATTAAAATGGTTATGCATGTCACTAACATGTTTTATATATGATTATTATGTTATTGAACTTTTGTCTTACTAACTAAATGACTTTCTTAATTATGTAAGTTCCATTGAAGGACAAAAGGAGGGAAAAGAAAAAGAAAAAAAAGGACAGAAATGATGCCTCCAAGTTGGTATTTAGATCGAATATAAAATTTTTCTTTTTTTCAACAGTTTATTTGTCTGGTTGATGAGAAATTGGAAGAAATGAAGAAAATAAAATAAACTTCTCAATTATATGTTTCATGCCGTGTTTCATGCTGTTTTGGTTTTGAAAAGTGAAAAAATTAGCTCAATGAATGGTCATACTAGGCTCAGTTGAGTGGAGGTTTCCGCATTTTCAAGGCTCATATAAAGAGAACTATAAAATTCTCTAAAGACTCATTTTTCAGTGTTCAACACCATCTATCAAGTACCTTTCTCCCCTTGCTATTAATAGGTAGCACCTTCACAGCTAGGTATGAGTTAATATCATTCTCAGTCACCCAATAATTTGGTTTTGATGCTCCTGCAGCCAGAATTAAGAATGACTCTTTTCACTTTCAGTGTATAATTTCATAGGATAGAAAAATTGGACAGTGGACAGGAAATGGTTTATTTTACCTTCGATACAGTTTGTAGAACCATCTTTTGGATAGCGTAGCCACTATTAGAGTATTATCAAAGTAGATAACAACTACTTTTTAGAATTTGATTAGTGAGAAATAGATTACTTGGATGTTGACCTCGGTGAAACTTTTGTTGAATCTGGCAGTAACCAATATAGCCAAAAAAAAGTGGGGTGTCAAAGACTATCCGCAGAAGTAGCTTAGTTGGGGATGAAGCATTTTGAGAAGAATAATTTTATTTGCTGCTTACAATTGCATATTATAATTTAAATACTTTAGTTGTAATTCAGTTGGCAACTGAGAAAAAAAAAAGGGGAAAAGTTTTAGGTAGTAAATTACAATTTTGCTGCAGATATAAAAATTTGGGAAGTTTCCTTGAGAAGAGTAATGACTTTGCTGAATCCAAATTAGGAAGAGGAAAGAATGGGGTTAAGATTGAAGAATGTGTAAACTGATAGGAATAATAAGGATTTATATCTCACATTAGTATAATGCAATTGGGATATATTTCAACTTGAAATGGACTTGAGTGCCAGAATTTTTTGCTTGGACATACCACATTAAGGATATTAATTTGGTCATGAGAAATGATATTAATATGTATGTCATTAATTTATTAGATTGAGCATTAGTTTACATATTTTAAATTTAAAGCTTATTTTCCCTGCGCCGATGTATCATCTTTTGAGTTTCCTGAATTTGAAGCATCAAAGGTGGGTGTGTGCATTGCACGTTCTTTCTTTTTATAAATGAAGATATGTATGCAAAATTTATGGAAACATTTGTAGATGATGACAAGTAATTTTTTTTTTATTTTTTATATATTCTAAATTGATATTGATAGCCCCCACTTCTACCTAGAACTAGTGGAGTTGCCTATGTTTGGATTCTCTTCAATCTTCTCCATTCTTGGAACTCTCTCCTTCCTCCCCTTTTGCATGGGAATTTGAGCTGGTTGAATTTATGCAATATGACTTATTTGCTTTGATTTTTGATTATAATATGTATTTTTAAATTTCAACTACTAATTATACAAACAAACATTTTCATATGTATATATATATATTTTTATCAGAGCTTTTCATTTGGATACTTGGCCTCGTATATTTTTATCATCTTCTATACATGAAGTTTTCGAATTTCTTATCATTGTATATTTCTTGCATCAGAGTTGGACAGATTTAACCCAAAAGGAGAAAGAGAAAAAGAAAACAGATAGAATATTAGGTGAATTTTTTATTTTTTTTTAAAAAAAGAAATTGAAATCTAATTTTTAAATTACTCAATCTCTTTGGATCTAGGGGCAATCTCTTTGGATATTATTTGAATTATGTCAGGAGTTTCACATCAATTGATCTCAAGGGTTTGGTCTATATGTATGTTTTGATTTCAAATTACAAAATGTACACTGATGTGGGAAAGTAGTGAGGGGAGGAAAAACAAAAAAAGGATTTTTTTGGCAGTTTATTTAAAACCACAGTGATTTACTAGCGATTCATAGTAAATTACCGGTAAAAATTAACCATTAAAGGCACTTTAAAGGTGTTTATCGACTGACAAAATCACCGGTATAATTTTGGGGGCTGTAAAAATACTGCCGGTAATTACTGGCAGTTTAGCAAAATTATCGGTAATTCTCTACTGGCAAGACATTTTCGATAATTTTTTTATTTGTCGGTGAAATTTTTTTTGACGATTTTAGGAGGCATTTTTCGGTAGTTTAAATTGTAGGTAATATAAAAAGATCTTGTAGTGTCATTAGGTTTAGAAAATTTCAAATCATTTACCGACATTTCAAGTGCTACATTTAATCCCCATAACATAGCGGAAGCTCCTACTAAATAATTCAAAAACAACACAATAATAACCAAGAATATATAATGATAAAGAATGATAGATAACAGAAAAATAGATATAGTGAAGATTTTGACCTTCAGATTTGAACTAATCGCTCCATCAACCATGAGTATGTATAAAGCTAGTTATTAGCATTACTACAGTCAAATGATGTATTATGTCCACATAATCAAACCATAACTAATTATACTAATGAGTCAATAGCTTGTAGAAAGCATCATAAACAAAATAATAGCACGAATAGATATGATTCTGGATGAAATTGAACCACCTCTTTCGTCGATACGAATTAATAGCTAGAACAGAAGCCAATGCCAATAAAAACATAATGTATGACATGGAAAAAGTAACATAAAAAGCGTCTGGATCAATTGCATACCATTTTCCCTCACTTTCTTCTGAAAATGTTGTTGGTGAGTTTGGAGACAAACCTATATGCATAAATGTGTATTCATGAAATCAAACAATACAAATATTTATATATATTTACAAGTTTAAAGGGAAAGTGAAGAGATTGAATTTGCCTTATGATTTTGAGCAAAATCACCTTCTCTCTTTTTTTGGCGTCTACCGTTCTCTCTCTGTCTATGCATAGCAACTCTCTGTGCGTAGGAACGACTGAACCCTAATCCTATTTTCTCTTTCTTTTATCTATATTTTCTTTTCTAAAAATTATTAAAATAATTCCTTAAATAATTCAAATAATAAACCTAAATATAGATAGTCCACATATAAAAATGTATATATATAAATGTGGCCCAAATCCAAAAGTCTAGCCCAACCTGACAATAATAAAAAATAAAAGAAAATGCAGCCCAAAGACCCACATATTAATTAAAAGGAAAATCTACATAAAAAGCAAATATTTCACAAATATTTTAAAAAATCAACCATCTATATTAAATCAAAATCAAGAATAGACATTCATAAACATTTACTAAAACATTTAAAACACCACAAAATAAAAATTTTGAATAATTAAAACCCCAAATTAAATATTCTCAAAATTTGGGATACAATAGCAAGTATTCTGTTCCCTTTGTAGTGCGATCTTCTTCTTCCTCACCAACGAACAATGGTAGAAGAAACTAATCCAGTAACTTGATCAGTAAGAAATCTTTGAAGAAGTCTTTGAAAATTGATCAAGCAAAGAGAGCCATCTTAAATCACTATGTGTGTGTTCTCAAAATATAAACAGAAAAACAAGGTTCTCTGTTGAAAAATATGTCATGTCTTTCTCTTTCTAGAATATGGATTTTGATGTGTATTGAAAGGTTTGTGAAATCACATAGAGAGAGAAATCATATGAGATTTTTATAAATATTAAAAATCCTAATTTTCATTGAAAAAAAAGGGTTAAAAATTAATAGGAAACAAGTTCTAATGTTTAAGGAAATTTTAGAGTCAAATTCGGGTCAATAAAGGACATAATAGAGCAAAAATTCATCACCAGAAACGTTGGACCGGTCCAGCCTTCACTTGGACTGGTTCAGGGCTCTGCCCTGCACGTTCTGAAGTCCCAAGACTTCATGGATAGGTTCAGGTTTGAGTTGGACCAGTCCAACCTTAACAATGTTGAAAATTTTGTCCAAAAATCCTAATTTTGAAGGTTGGAACCTTCCGATTTGAAATATATGTGTTCTCACTACTTTACCTGAATTATGTTACTATTATACTTGATCATTGATGTCTCATGCAATCGAAACAATCTAGAAATTTCAATTGATCAAATCCTTATTCATATCATTAATATTTTTTTTCGAAGATTCAATCTTTACGCTTTTGAAGAACATTTGCATGGTTGGCGTAAAACTTTATGCTCACTCTGAAACTTCAATTACATAATTAATTACAAGAATATAAATTAAAGATAACAACTCGATCATGTTTAATTTTGACACTGAAGATTGACAATTAAAAAAAAATACGTCACAGTGAGGAGTTAATGCGTTTGTGTAGTTTTAGTAGGACTCTTAATTTTTATTGAAATGAAATTTTGAATAATAAAATTGATTGTGCTAAAATGAGAATTAAGTGCACTGAAAATAGAATTAAAGTCGCTAAGAACTAGAACTATGTTGTTTATTTAATAATCAAATGTGTTAATTTTGTATTAAATGTCTCCAAATCCAATTCTAAAGCTTAAAATTAATTAAATACGGCAAATACGTTGAAAAGGTATTCAAATATTATTTTTTGTAATTTAAATGATATATGAATGTAAACTTTTTGTAATTAGTTGCGTTGAAAACTTCAATTACTTGCATTGAATGATATATGAGTACAAACTTTTTAGAATTTATATAGATTCAACACACTCAATATTAATGTGAATTTTTTTAAAAAGTTACTATTTATTTATAGTATTGTTTTATTACCTTTCTTTACCCATTGGAAAAGTTATATTACTATTCTTTAGTGTTGGGGAGAGTTATAATATTATTATGTTAGATTTTTTTTTCTTTTTTAGCTTTTGGAAAGAATTTACAATTTTATTTTATTAGGATTTTTTTTTTTTTTAAATTTTAATGCGTTTGGGTAGCTTTAGTAGCACTCATTTAGTTAAACTCTTAATTTTGATTGAAATGAAGATTTGAATAAATTGATTGCGCAAGAATAAAAATTGATTGCACTAAAAATATAATTGAAGTCGTTCAAAACTAGAACTATATTGTTCAAAACTAGAAACTAGTAACAACAATTGAAAAAAAAAAAAAAAATATGGGAATTTGCCATGGTGTAGCTAGAGTCCTGGCTGATCTGCAATATTTGAAAGTACAATTTGAAAAACTTGATCTACATCATCAGACAAGTGATCTTGTTGTAGGAACCCATCTCCGCCCCTGATGGCGACTAGGCTCTCCCTGTAAACGAAGAAGTGTTCCAAACCATGCAATCCAAGATCCTTGATTTGATGAGTCTCTGGATCATATAAGACCGCATGTTGGTCATCAGCATGTAATACTAAAAGCTGACCGTTCTTCCAAAACCCAAGTGGGAAATGCGTTGAGGACACAGTAAATTGTTTTGTCCAACACCACCCTTCTTCCATCATCACCCATATGTCAATAATTTGGATCACATTCACACTTTGATCGTCAATGTCTTCTGCACGCCAGTGATAAACTCCGAATTATTAAATTCTATTATTTGTGAGAATTTTTTAGAAAAAATTACTGATAAGTCTTATAGAATTTTTAAAAGATAAAGAAGTCCTACTTTTAAACACTAATGACAAATAAGTCCTATAAATTTTTACAAAGATAAATAAGTCTTATAAATTTTTTATAAAGACAAAAAAGTCCTTCTTTTAAAAAATATTTCCAACTAAGTTCAAATTTTATAAATAATTAACATTTTTTCAGTATTATCATTTATTTTAAATTTTCATTAGTGCCTTTTTTTCACACTAAAATACAAATTTTCTCTCTACTTCCAATATTTTGTAACTAAAACTTATTTAAAAGTATATTAATTGTTACCAAAATTAATAATCCTAAAACATTTAAAAAATTATTTCAAATTCAATTTCCGTAAATACTCGCAACATGTTAAAATACAATGAAATAATTTTCATTCATTACATTTATGAATAATATATAACTGCTTTTTTCTATTGTTTTCGAATTTTCTATTTAACATTGCTTAAAAAAACTCAATAATAAAAAATAAATCTCTATGAATTTAAGACAATGTTAGCTAAAAATATTATCAAATTATCTTAATAAATCGAATATAATGTGAATTTGAAATTAAAAAAATTTCTTAAATTATTTATTCCAAAGTGATGATGGAAGAATATGTTAATTGATGCAATTTGAAACCAATTCCTCCGGTACTTCTCCAGAGAACATGTTAATAGACAAATCCAATTTCTCTACGTCACTCATGTTGCAAAGTGATGACAAAACAATACATTCGAAAGAATTTCTGCATAAATTTAAATATGAAATGTAGGAAAGCCTCCTTGAAATGCTTTCTTGAAATTTCCCATGAAAGTGATCGTTTAAGACATCCATCCAACAAGTACTCATGTTAAGGCACGGTGGCAGATCTAATTGACCCATGAGAGACTTGTTCTTTAGAATTAGAACTTCAAGTCTTAGCATTGTGATTAAGCAACCAATAAGGGAACTCCCCTTTCAAGTTGTTGTGGGATAGATCAAATACTCTTAATTTGTGTTCGTGCAAGAGAAACTTGGGTGTTTCACCAGTGAGCTTATTGAGGTTGCAGTTCGATAACACAAGGTCTTTCAACTGAAATTTGGGAGTCCAATTTGAGTAATGATCAATTTCCACCTCCATTTTGATGTTGTCACAAATTAATTCAACAATCTCAAGCTTGGAATGATTTTTTTTTTTTTTTTTTGCAAGGCAATGTAAGTTTGTTAGTGTTAGCAATTAGTTGGGGGTGGGGGGAATCGAACATAGGCGGGCAGCACAAATGTGCAAGCTCCTATCCACTGGGCCACAAAGCCACGCCTAAGCTTGGAATGATTGGCTAACGAGAATAAACCTTCAAAATGACTATTATTTAGATTGGAATATTCTAGATATTTGAGGTTTGATATTATTTAAGGTATTTCAAATTGCTCAAACATGATTGGGTTTGATGGGGGGATTTCAATTACAAGAGGATGACTTGGATGCTGCTTTCAAAAGGTCATAATCAAAATTCCATAATTGTGGTCTCTTCCACAAACTGAATTGTGGAGTTGTGCATCTTTGAGTTCTAAGAAAGTTACTATTTTTCTTTTGTGAAATTAGATCTATATATATTATGATTGAAATTCATATGCCAATTTGATCAAGATACAGTTTCTCCACATGGGTTGCTCCCTTTTTGCAAATATGGATGCTTTTAAGGTTCTTATTTTATATATAGAATTGGTCGTTTTGGTCACAGAAAATTATAACTTAATGGTGGATTGAGGTATCATAATTAATAATTGGTCATTGTTTTATTTTGAAAATTCACATGACTAAGGTATATCTCATTGGGAATTTTTGATCCTTGATTTTTGTGGTCTCTCTCCATACCCAATTCTGGGAATAATTATATTTGGTGATGTGTAAGGATTATAGGAACAAGAAACTAGAGCAAACTAGAGCTGGTGGAACATTCACTGGCAAATAAAGCAGATTCTGACCTTCCCATTCTAACCAGTTGAATTAAGTTTCAATCGCTTTAATTTGCTTACTATATATTACCATTGTGGTTCCTGTTAATCAGTGGTTTGTTAAAAAAGGATAAAATATAGTATTTGCACAAAGTAGTCAGAGACTGAATTGGTGTTTCTCAGCTTAGCACATATGTGTGTTGTACAAACATGATGTTGTGATTCTAAGCTGCTTTTCAATCTGAAGGAGGAAATCTTACTAATTTTTTCTTGCTTGGAGAATCCCAAAATCAACTTCTTATATTTCAGTTGGCTTGCATGAACTTTTCATATTATACGTGAACCCTTACCAACTTTTCTTATTTCATATGACCCCTGTTGTGTTGTCCAACATTGGTCATTAGCTATGTAAACCCCACAGAAACTTCTTCATTTACTATATCAACCCGCATATAGGTTTTCATATTTCAAAAATGACCCTCCAACACACCTCTTCTACACATTTTTGAGACTTAATTCATAGAACCCCAAAAGTTTAGGATATTCTCCGCTATCTTACACAATAAAAATTCTCTACACATATTATCAAATTGTATTTGAATAACACCAAAACGCTACAGTAGAAATGCTATGAAATTTTCCTTTCTTGCTCTTTAAAATTTTATCAGATTTGAGAATTAGAAAATTTCCAAATAAAGTTACTGACCCATATGATCTCTTATAATACTATTTAGTAATTAAAAAACTTTGTTCTGTGAAATTAATTATAGCATTACAAATTTTTTTAGGTATTTTAATAAAATTTCCAAAATATATTATTTCGTGAGTATCACAAAGAAAACCAATTATGCCACTTACAGAAGTCTTCTATTCCTTTCTAATTGTCGAGTCAATTAGACAATGATTTTAATTAAATTCATAAAATATATTATGATGTCTTCCATTTGGACAAAGATTTAATTATGATGCTAGGTGGAAAGTTCATATTCTCCTTTTCTAATGTCTCCACTCATCTTGACCGAGCCATGATGATCTAAGACTACAAATGAACTAAGTTGTTCGCAAACAGCTTGGGTCCGGGCTCGTTATGGACTCGGCTTGGGTTCAAGCTCGTTTGTTAAGCAAGCGAATTGAACTCGAGCTCGATTTTTAGGATCATATAAGCTGGTGAACATGAGCTCGTTTATGTTTGTGAACAAAGTTCGTATAGGGTTCATGAACATATTCATCAATATAGGATTGTGTAGACTCGTTTATATTCATGAACAAGGTAAAACAATCTTATACACGAGCTCAAACAAATTTTTTTATTAAATGAGCCGAACCCGAGGCGATTCAGAACTTCTCAAAATAATGACAAGCTAAGCCCACAAACAAACAAACTCGTGCCTGAACAAACTCAAGCTCAACTCGGTTCATTTGCAGCCCTAGGCATCTATCAAAAGACTAATGTTATTTATTTAATCCTATTTCCTAAGTCGAGGTGTCTAATCGAAGCAATGTTTATCGTTTTGATGCAGTGGATAGAACCCAATGTGGATCCCATTCACGATATCAAATGGATAAAAATTCTTTCAGCCACACACGATGATTTAAAAAATCAGTTCAAATATAATTATTATTTTTAAAATATTTGAATCATCATTGACGGGAGGTCAATCTCGAAGAATTCTGTTTTCCACACTTAATAGAATGCAGAAAACGACCATCCCATGGGATAGACTTGGTTAACTTGTATCTTTTCAAATTTCCCACTAGAATCATAATTCCTTCCGGTGCCACACTGATCCTAACTGCTCTCGCAACAATCAATTTAGATGATTGTTAATATCAGTGTATAGTGTTAATGGGATAGTTCATAGTATTGATCAGAAGATCTTAAATTATATATAATAGATACCAAAATATTATAAGTACTAATGATAGTACAACCATATCAAGTAATTGTCAGTCATCCATTACCAATCTCCAAATAAACATATCTGTTGAGAAAAAGCCTCTAATCACGTACCACTGAATATTATGATGTGACGATAAGTAAACAAACATAAAATAATTTGTAAGAACACACCAAGAATTTATACGTGGTTTGGCTAAACAAGCCTACGTCCATGGAGAGCCCTATTTTACTATATAAATTGTAACAATATAAGTTAAAAGATTGTATTAAGAGTACGTTCAACTCTTAACTCTTAACCCTTAACCCTTATACACTCAATCTCGCTCAAAAAGAAATCACAAATTCTAAACAAGAATTCTGTCTCTAAGTGTCATCTCAATAACAATGAGAGTATTGCCTCTTCTTTTCTCACAAGTCGCAACCTATAACATATGTAACTATTTATAGACCTCAAAACTCAATTCCTTAGTAGAACTTTTCTTCCTTGAGACCAAGACTTGCTTACTAAGAAATTACCTAATAAGATACAACTCTATAATGAAAACTTAATCACAATAGGAATTTAAGCCAACCCAACAAATATCCCCATTGGCAAAAAGTTTGACAAATCTTCAAGACACGAGACTCCCGTCTACATATTCACAAATAATCTATCAGTCTTTTAAACTCCAGCTCCATAATCTGAATCAAGTATGAAACAATACTCACCCTTGATCCGCACAACCAATGTATTCATTCAGTTGTGTCAAGTCAACATTAAGTGACTTTAGAAGGGGACTTCTTTGTAACCCTTCTCTAAACAGGAACTTTATCTCACCCACGTCTGCCTGGAATCGTGCAACTTGTTTCTTCGATAAATCAAACGAAACACGTCTCAAGATCTTGTTACCATATGCACCCCGTTTCCTATCCACAATCAAAGTCTGAGTGTTATTGGCACTCCCCACAAGACGGTACAAACCTCCACTTTGTTCTTTTTGCATTAATACCATGCAGCCTTTATGATCTTCATGACTCCCCCTGCAATGGAGCACTTGCAACCTATGGGGTCCAACTGGCTCAAGGAAATTAGATTAAATTGCAACTTAGGTGCGTAAGCAACATCTCCCAAAGTGCGTTCCACCCCATCAAACATTTTGAACTTCACCGTTCCCACGCCCTCAACGACACACTTGTCACCATTAGGCAATGTTAAAGAACCACCATCAAGTTCTTTAAATGAATCAAAACATTCTTTCATGGAACAAATATGGTTCGATGAACCCGAATCTAAAAATCACTCATGTTGAGTAAGAGGGTCACCTTTGAAATTTGTGAAAACGTCTCTAAAGTTACTATCACAAGCATATGCAGTAGATCCATTCTCAGAGCCGCCATCATCCTTCCATTTTGCAAGTGGACAGTTCTTCCTAATATGGCCCCACTCACGACATTGGTGTCACTACTTACCTTTTCCCCATCCCTTGATCAAGACCTTCTGTTATCACTAGATTCTTGGTTGGTTTGCCTTCCCCTATTCTGCGAATGAGCAAAAATAGTCGAACTTGAACTCTCATCAATAGGAGATTTCCTTTTGTCATTGGACAAAAGAGTCAACTCAACTTCCTCCATCTTCAGCGTATCCTTGCCATACAAGACGGTAGTTACTATATTCTCACAGGAATCTAGAAATGAAGTAAGAAGTAATAGGGCTTTGTCTTTTTTTTCAATTTTCACATCGACCTTTTCAAGTTGGTCAACAGTTCCATGAAATTCATTCATGTGCTCCAAGAGGTTTCCGTCTTCCTTCATCTTTAGCTTGTACAAATTCCGTTTCAGATTAAATTTAGTTGTGCAACTTTTCGCTCAATAGAGTTTCTCTAGTTTCTCCCACAATTTTGGTGTCGAATCCTCTCCATTAACATTGTTAATGATGTTAACCCCAATACAAAGTCGAATAGTGCTAACACACCTTAACTCTATATCCTACCAATCATCAACTAACATTTTTTCTGGTTTTCCATCTATCCCTTTCAACATTCGCGTTAACCCTTGTTGAACTAGGATGTCATTCACCCTCCCTTGCCTTAGGGTGAAGCTACCCTTACCATCAAATCTCTCCACCTTGTACTGTGTGGCAATATTACCGGTCATGATTATCACAAATGTCCAAGACGAACAACACTTGTATTATGAAGAAAGATCTAAACAACACTTTTATCAAACACCTTGTTTGTACCTTAAAGCTTTTATACTAGTTTGTTGAGAAAAAGCCTACAATCGCGTACCACTGAATATTATTATGTGACGATAAGTAAACAAGCATTTTGTAAGCACACACCAAGAATTTATACGTGATTTGGCTAAACAAGCCAACGTTAACGAAGAGCCCGATTTTACTATATAGGTTGTAACAGTATAAGTTGAAAGATTGTATCAATAGTGCGTTAAACTCTCAACCCTTAACCCTTATACACCTAATCTCACTCAAAAGGAAATCACAAATTTCAAACAAGAATTCTCTCTCTAACTGTCATCTCAATAATAATGAGAGTATTGCCTCTTCTCTTCTCACAAGTCTCAATCTATAACATAGGTAACTATTTATAGAGTTCAAAACCCAATTCCTTGGTGGACAAGGATTACAATTCCTTGGAACCCAAAACTTGTCTAATAAAAACTTTCCTTCCTTGAGACCAAGACTTGCCTACTCAGAAATTACCTAATAAGATACAACTCTATAATAGAAACCTAATCACAATAGGAATTTAAGTCAACCCAACAAATCTCCTGAAATACCCCCTACAATCTTACGCATAAGGTGACCAGTCTAACACATAAAACATAAGGGATATCTACAACTAATAGCAAACAAGTATATAATACAATGACAAAAGAAAAAAAAAGAATTTTAAAAGTTGATCGGAAAGTCTAACTGTAATAAATAATACTGTTAAATATACAAAATGCGAGTCTGAACTATACAACTTGGAAGTCCCGTAACTCAAGGACCCCTTAACCAAAAATTATAAAAGTAAATACTTTATGAAAAGATCTAAGTCCCTACACTAAAGTCTAGTAAAGAATTGATAACTGTCATGCTCTATGAACCTCATGCTCTAACCTCAAGATAGAAACTGTCTGGAACCTGAAATATCAAAAAGTAGGTTAAACCCACGAGCAAGTTCCCTCTACTACCACCCAATCAGAGAACCGATAAACATACCCTCTATATGAGGACAATAAAAACATATAGATATAATTATATTGTCTAATCATTTAATCTCCTATCTTAGAAATAATTAGAACTATGATTTGAACTAACCCATCCATTATCACAATAAAGGTAGAACAAATTTCTAAGTTCAAACCATAGGCAATCCTAATATGTCTGACACACTAAGTTTTATCTAATTAGATACTAGGCAATCCTACCATGCCTTCCTACATATTTTACAAATACCTTACTAAGTAATTGGCAACCTAACCTGCCTCCACAGATAATCTTTCCATAAAACACCAAACGTAGGTTTATATACACTTAAATACACCCATTAACTCATACACATATCCACAATTAATCCTGTGACCAAAAAATAGAGCAGCCCCACATACTACTCTAACCCTTCTGTTATCACAATGTAAGTACAAACTAGTTTTAAGTTTACACAAGAGGCAATCCTAACATACCCGAATATAATGTACAAATACCTTATTAGGTATTAGGCAATCCTGACATGCCATAAAATATAATATATAGATACCTTATTAGGTATTAGGCAATCCTGACATGCCAAAAATATAATGTATAGATACCTTATTAGGTATTAGGAAATCCTGACATGCCGAAAATATAATGTATAGATACCTTATTAGGTATTAGGAATCCTGACATGCCTTGGCAATTCCGACATGTCAAATATAATATATAGATACCTTATTAGGTATTAGGCAATCCTGATATGCCTGGCAATCGTGACATGACAAATATAATATATAGATACCTTATTAGGTATTAGACAATCTCGACATACTTGGCAATCTTGACATGCTAAATATAATATATAGATACCTTATTAGCTATTAGGCAATCCCGACATGCTTGGCAATCTTGACATGCCAAATATAATGTATAGATACCTTATTAGCTATTAGGCAATCCCGACATGGCTGGCAATTTTGATATGCCGAAAATATAGAATAAATACCTTATTAGGTATTAGGCAATCCTGACATGCCTGGATAATACGTTTAAATAATAATCTAACACACTTAAAAGCATGCTAATTAAAATCCAGAAAAAGTCCCATCATCACATTTATTATCTAAACAATTAAAATGACACAGCATATTATGCATGTAATTGGAGTTGAACATAATCCCATAAACTGATCTAACCCTCATATAATTTATCACGAACATTTATGGAAGCAAAGAAAATAATTAAAGGAATTTAAATAATTAATTAAAAGAAAACCGCGTAATGAAGCCAACACCTCAATTTAAACATCAAGTATCTAAACCTAACTCTAATCCTAGGTTTCCATGCAAAATCTATTTTTAAAAGTCTTAAATTATATTTCTGGAATTTTCAGTAATTTAAAAATATTTTCCAAAACAAAAGAAAATAAAATTCTAATTTTTGAAGCACACTTTTTGTATTAATTCTATAACAAGGGGAACTCATTTCATCTTGAAATTAAAAACACATGTGTATTTTGTCCCTAAAATATTAATTTAAATTTTTGAAAAATTTTTCGTACTTTTTCAGTATTTTTAAAAATATTTTTCCTAATTTTCTATATTTAAAAAATGATTTAAAATTTTTTAAAAAAATACTAAAATATTTCGGATTGGGCCCAAACTAGGCCCAGTGGGTAGGCCCGGCGAGTGGGACCGAAAAGGAATTTTTTCGATCTCCGCCGGCCACCGGAAACCACCGCACATGCCCCCATGCGCCGACGGTGCGCGTGGGCGTGCGCATGTGCTGGTTTATCTTCATCCTCCAACAGCCCCTGTTCCCCTAATGCGCCCTAGCCTACAACAGCCAACTTCAAGCCCCTTTTCCGACCACTTCCAGGCACTAAAACATGTATTTTTTTTATACCAAAACGCTTCCCTTGATCTCTACTTTCATTTGGTACCTTTCGTAGCCTAAATCCAAAAGTCCCAAATTCAAGTTTTAGAGTTCTAAAATTTCAAACTCAAATTTCTGTCAAACTACCCAACGATTTACTACCAAACTTACAGGGACTATTCAGGAGAGCAAGATCAACAATATAATCAGAACCAAAACCTTCAAAAATGATGTTTATATTCAACCCAAATGTCATCCATATATATATATATATATATATATATATTTGTGTATATACTCATATATACACGTATATGCATGTAAGAATTTATACACTAACAGTACCGAGACCACAAATTACTCATAATTAATCAAACACAAATTCCTTACTATGCATAATCATACTAATACATAATTATATACAAAGATATACATGTATATACGTATTACCAGGCAACACAAAAATTAATATATGTTTACAAGTTCAAAGGGGAAGTGAAGAGATTGAACTTGCCTTGTGATTTTGAACAAAATCACCTTCTCTCATTTTTTTCAACGTCTACCATTATCTCCCTGTATGTGTGTAGAAACTACTGACCCTAAGTTATTTTCTCTTATTTAATTTTCTTTTTAGGAAACAAAAAATATAATTCCTAAATAATTAAACTAATAAATATAAAATATTTAGCCTATCTATCTATAAATATATATAGCTCAACCCAATAGTCTAGCCCAACTTGACAAAAATTAAAAATGAAAAAACATGCAGCCCAAAAACTAACATATTTTTATTTAAAAGAAAAACTATATTTAAAACAAATACTTCACACAAAATTAAACTCAATTAACACTTAGCAACAATTCCAACATCCACATTAAACACATAAAACAAGCATTAACAAAATTAATTAAAACATTTAAATAGTTAAAAACCCAATTAAATAAATAAAAATCCAATTTAAATATCCTCAAATTACGGGGTATTACATTCTTCCCCCCTAAAAAGAGGAATTTTGTCCTTGGAATTCATCTCATACCTAAAATAAAAGCTCTAGATATTTTGCCTTTATTTCATCCTCCCTTTCCCAAGTGGACTTCGCCTCATTGTGGTGGCTCCACTGAACCCGAACTAAAGGTATAGTCTTGGAACGAAGGACCTGGTTCGTACGGTCAAGAATACAATAAGGTTACTCCATATATGTTGCATCTGGCTGCAACTCAATCTCCTCAACCTCAATGTGCTGATAAGCATCATCATCCCTAAGTAATTTCCGTAACATAGACACATGAAAGATATTATGCATTATGTGCATTGTGTCCGGTAACACTAATCTATACGCTACTGCCCTGATCTTGTCAGTAATCATGAAAGGACCTACAAAATGAGGCGACAACTTTCCTTTTTTTCCAGATCGCATTACTCCCTTCATGGGAGAAACCTTAAGTAAAACCTGATTCCCCACCTTAAACTCTAATGCTCGAGTCCTCCGATTAGCATAACTCTTTTGTTTACTCTGAGCAGTCCGCATACGGTCCCTAATAAGAGCGACTTTCTCGAATGTGTCCTTAATGAATTCAGAACCCAAAAATCTATTCTCTCTGACCTCCAGCGAGCATACAGGCAACCAACATGGGCGCCCATATAAATCCTCGAATGGTGTCATACCAATAGTTTTCTGATAACTATTGTTATAAGCAAACTCAACGAGTGGCAAATAACTCCCCCAATTACCTTTTTAGTCGAGTGCACATGCTCGCAACATATCCTCCATAATTTGATTAACCCTCTCGGTCTAACCATCAGTCTGAGCGTGATAGGCTGTACTGAGATGCAGAGCTATAACCATAGCCCGCTGAAAACTCTCCCAAACCCTGATACAAAATTTGAATCCCTATCTGATATAATGGACAAAGGCACGCCATGAAGCTTCACTATTTCTGCAATGTAAAGATTTACGTATTGCTCAAAGGTGTAATCCGAGCGAACTGGCAATAAATAGGCTGATTTTGTCAACCAGTCCACTATAACCCAAATAGCATCATGACTCCATTGTGAGGTGGGAAGTCCCACAATGAAGTCCATAGAAACGTTCTCCCATTTTCACATCGGTATAGGTAGTGGCTACAAAGATCCCAGTGGTCTCTGGTGATCAATCTTGATCATTTGACAAGTGCTACAATTTGAAACAAATATAGCAATGTCCATTTTCATGCCTGCCCACCAAAACTATTGTTTCATGTTTTGGTACATTTTATCCCCTTCCGGGTGTACCAAAAATTGAGAACTATGGGCCTCACTTATCACTGCCCTCCTCAAATCATCCTTGGGAGGAACTACTAACCACCCCTCATATCTCAATCCTCCATCAGTACCCACGATATAGAATGGTACTTCCCCAGATTTCAACTCAGCCACTTTCTCTACACATTGCGGTCAGTAAGCTGATCTGTAATTACCCTCCGAATGATAGCAGGTATAACCACTACACATGCTACAAAGACATCAGCTAAGGCATCAACGCTGCTCAAGTCATTCCACTCTGCTTTGAATTGAGCGGAAAGACTAGCATAGGGTTGGCGACTAGTGCATCAGCTACTACGTTCGCTTTCCCTGGGTGGTACTAGATGGAAAAATGATAATCTTTCACAAGCTCTAACCACCTGCGCTGCCTCATATTTAGCTCCTTCTGTGAGAACAGCTATTGCAACTCTTGTGGTCACTGAATAATCTGAAAGCCTCACCCAAGAAGTAATGCCCCCAAATCCTTAAAGCAAACATCAGGCTGCTAACTCCAGATCGTGAGTCGGGTAATTAAACTCGTGAGGCTTAAGCTTATATGAAGCATAGGATATGATCCTCTTCTCCTACATCAACACACAACTTAAACCCTGATGCATCGGTATATATCAAGTACTCAACTTCGCTCTGAGAAGGAGCTAGGACAAGTGCAGTTGTCAACCTGCTCTTTAACTCATTAAATGCCACTTGACCAGATTCATTCCATAAGAAAAGTACACCCTTTTTAGTCAAATAGGTGAGCAGACCAGCAATTCTGGAAAAACACTGAATGAACCTGCAGTAGTAACCAGCTAACCCCCAAAACTATGAATCTCTGAGGGTGAGGTAGGCTGCCCCCACTCCAAAACTGCTGACATTTTACTTGGATCAATCGTTATCCCCTTCTCAGATACTACATGACCCAAGAATTTTACCTCCCTTTGCCAGAAATCATATTTAACAAACTTTGCATACAACTGGTGATCTCTTAATGTCTGCAGAACAATACTAGGATGTCTGGCATAATCCTCTGACCTAGAAATAGGACTAGTGCCTAGAGCTCAATAAATCACAAAGTTTATCTCACAACTCGGTGACAGCCCTGGAATTTCTGAAACACGTCTTGAAAGTCTCGTACCATTGGAATAGAATCCATAGAAACTGTAATTCCCTCTTGAGACTCATTACTAATAAATAATAGGTGAGTTCTAGACCCTTTATTTGATTACAGTATAGCAACAAAATACATCTCTTGACCTGGTATAGCAAAAATAATTGCCTGATCATAGTAATTAACCTGGGCATGATAATATGATAACCAGTCCATTCCGAGTATGACATCATAAGAACGCATATCTAAGACCAATAGGTCTGCCAAGAACCTGAGTTTGCCAATGTCTATAGTGACCTGACTATCGTGTTCTCATAAAATCGCAATAACCCCCCAATGGTGTAGCAATAGTAAATGAAGAACTATATGGCTGAATAGCTATACTAGATGGTCTAACCATTGATCGAAATACCAACGAGTGGGATGCACTTGTATCAAATAAATCGTGACCGAGTTTACTATTTATCAGAACTGACCCTGGTTTTAGTTCACATTCCTCCCCTACGGGATGGCATCTGAATACTACCCTAATAATAAACTAAAATGTATAGAGTACACTCAGTCCTATACTTAGATTCTATTTATCAGAATACGCAACGCGAAAGTTACTTTACAACAGACCCTAAGGACCCGAGAATACATAAACTTGGAATACTCTGATACCAACTGAAATACCCCTTACAATATCACACATGAGGTGGCCAATCTCAAACATAAAACATAAGGGATATATACAACTAATAGCAAACAAACATATAATACAACGACAGAAGAAAAAAAAAGAATTTTAAATGCTGACTGGAAAGTCTAACTGAAATAAATAATATTGTTAAATATATAAAATGTGAGTCTGAACTATACAACTTGGAAGTCCTGTAACTCAAGGACACTTTAACCAAAAATTATAAAAGTAAATACTTTATGAAAAGATCTAAGTCCCTACACTAAAGTTTGGTAAGGAATAGATAATTGTCACGCTCTATGAACCTCATGCTATAACCTCGAGATGGAAACTGCCTGGGACCTGAAATATCAACAAAGTGGTTTTAACCCATGAGCAAGTTCCCTCTACTACCATCCAATCAGATAACTGGTAAACATACCCTCTATATGAAGATAATAAAAACATATAAATATAATTATACCGTTTAGTCATTTAATCTCATATCTCAAAAATAATTAGAACTATGATCCGAACCAACCCATCCATTATCACAATAAAGGTAGAACAAATTTCTAAGTTCAAACCATAGGCAATCCTAACATGCTTGACACACTAAGTTTTATCTAATTAGATACTAGGCAATCCTACCATGCCTTCCTACATATTTTACAAATACCTTACTAAGTAATAGTCAACCTAACCTGTCTCCACTAGTAATCCTACAAAACATCAAACGTAGGTTTACATACACTTAAATACAACCTATCAGCTCATACACATATCCACAATTAATCCTGTAACCCAAGAATAGAGCAGCCCCACACACTACACTAACCCTTCTGTTATCACAATGTAAGTACAGACTAGTTTTCAGTTTACACAAGAGGCAATCCTAACATGCCCGAATATAATGTACAGATACCTTATTAGGTATTAGGCAATCCTGACATGCCACAATATATAATGTATAGATACCTTATTAGGTATTAGGAAATCTTGACATGCCCTGGCAATCCTCACATGCCAAAAATATAATGTATAGATACCTTATTAGGAATTAGAAAATCCTGACATGCCTTGGCAATCTTGACATGCCAAATATAATATATAGATACCTTATTAGGTATTAGGTAATCTCGACATGCCTGGCAATCCTGACATGCCAAATATAATATATAGATACCTTATTAGCTATTAGGCAATCCCGACATGCATGGCAATCCTGACATGCCAAATATAATGTATAGATACCTAATTAACTATTAGGCAATCCTAACATGCCTAGCAATCTTGACATGCCAAAAATATGATGAATAGATACCTTATTAGGTATTAGGCAATCCTGACATGCCTGGATAATACGTTTAAATAATAATCTAACACACTTAAAAGCATGCTAATTAAAATCCAAAAAAAATCCTATCGTCACATTTATTATCTAAACAATTAAAATGATACAGCATATCATGCATGTAATTGGAGTTGAACATAATCCCATAACCAAATCTAACCCTCATATAATTTATCATGAACATTTATGGAAGCAAAGAAAATAATTAAAGAAATTTTAAACAATTAATTAAAAGAAAATCCCGCAATGAAGCCAACACCTTAATTTAAACATCAAGTATCTAAACCTAGCTCTAATCCTAGGTTTCCGTGCAAAATCTATTTTTAAAAGTCTTAAATTATATTTCTGAAATTTTTAGTAATTTAAAAATATTTTCCAAAACAAAAGAAAATAAAATTCCAATTTTTGAAGCACACTTTTTGTATTAATTCTACAACAAGGGGAACTCATTTCATCTTAAAATTAAAAACACATATGTATTTTGTCCCTAAAAGATTAAATTAAATTTTTGAGAAATATTTCCTAATTTTTGGTTTTTTAAAAATATTTTTCCTAATTTTCTATATTTAAAAAATGTTTTAAATTTTTTAAAAAATACTAAAATATTTCGAATTGGGCCCAGTGGGTGGGCCCGACGAGTGGGACCAGACGAGAATTTTTTCGGTCCCCGTCGGCTGTCGAAAACCACCGCACGCACCCCCATGAGTCCAGCGATGCGTCTGGGCGTGCGCTAGTTCATCTTCATCCTCTAGTAGCCCCTATTCCCTAAATGCGCCCCAGCCTGCGACAGCCAACTTCAAGCCCCTTTTCCGACCACCTTCGGGCACCAAAACATATATTTTTTTTATACCAAAATGCTTCCCTTGATCTCTATTTTCATTTGGTACAAACATCCCCACCTTTTGTAGCCTAAATCCAAAAGCCCCAAATTCAAGTTTTAGGGTTCTAAAATTTCAAACTCAAATTTCCGTCAAACTACGCAACGATTTACTACCAAACTTACAGGGACTATTCAGGAGAGCAAGATCAACAATATAATCAGAGCAAAAATCTTCAAAAATGATGTTTATATTCAACCCAAATCTCATCCATATATATATATATTTGTGTATATAGTCATATATACATGTATATGCATGTAAGAATTTATACGCTAACAGTACCAAGACCACAGATTACTCATAATTAATCAAACACAAATCCCTTACTATGCATAATCATACTAATACATAATTATATACAAAGATATACATGTATATACGTATTACCAAGCAACACAAAAATTAATCTATGTTTACAAGTTCAAAGGGGAAGTGAAGAGATTGAACTTGCCTTGTGATTTTGAAATAAATCACATTCTCTCCCTTTTTTTCGGCGTCTACCGCTCTCTCTCTGTCTGTGCGTAGAAACTACTGAACCCTAATTTATTTTCTCTTCTTTAATTTTCTTTCTAGGAAACAAAATATAATTCCTAAATAATTAAACTAATAAATATAAAATATTTAGCCCACCTATATATAAATATATAACCTAACCCAACAGTCTAGCCCAACTTGACAAAAATTAAAAATGAAAGAACATGCAGCCCAAAAACCCATATATTTTTATTTAAAATAAAGACTATATTTAAAACAAATATTTCACATACAATTAAACTCAATCAACACTTAGCAACAATTCAAACATCCACATTAAACACATAAAATAGGCATTGACAAAATTAATTAAAACATTTAAATAGTTAAAAACCCAATTAAATAAATAAAAATCCAATTTAAATATCCTTAAATTACGGGGTATTACATCTCCCCCTTGGAATTTTTTTTGATAAATCTTCAATACACGAGACTCCCATCTGCAAATTCACAAACGATCCATTGGGCTTTCAAACTCTAGCTACATAATCTAAATCAAGTATAAAATAATATTCCCCCTTGATCCGCACAACCAATGTATTCATACAGCTGTATCAAGTCAACATTATCAAGTGACTTTAGAAGAGGGCTTCGATGCAACCTTTCTCCAAGCAGGAACTTTTATCTCACCCACGTCTGCTTGAAAATGTACAACTCATGTCTTCGATAAATAGAATGAAACACATCTCAAGATCTTGTTATCATGTGAACCATGTTTCCTATTCACAATCGAAGTCTGAGTGCTATTGGCATTCCCCACCAGACGGTACAAACCTTCACCCTATACTCCTTACATTAATACCATGCAACCATTGGTGATATTCATGACTCCCCCTGCAATGGAGCACTTGCAGCCCATAGAGTCCAACCAGCTCAAGGAAATTAGATTAAACTGGAACTTGGGTGCGTAAGCAACATTATCCAAAGTGCGTTCCATCCCATCAAACATTTTGAACTTCACCATTCCCACGCCCTCAATGACACATTTGTCACCATTAGGCAATGTTAAAGAACTACCATCAAGTTCTTTAAATGAATCAAAACATTATTTCACAGGACAAATATGGTTCGATGAACCTGAATCTAAAAACCACTTATGTTGAGTAAGAGTGTATCCTTTGGAAATTGTGGGAACATCCCCATAGTTATTATCACAAGTATGTTTTGGGAAATTGTGAGAACATCCCCAAACATACTTAATTTCATGCTTCAACTCCTTTCACAATTTATGAGAAACTGAAGTCTGATCTTCTTGAGTGTTGCTAGAGCATCTCCCATGCTGATCCTCTCTTGGGGTGATTTGTAATGAATTCTTCTTTATCTGGGCTTAGCAAGTTGGAATCTACAACCTTAATTATTTCTTTAGGTAGTGACTCGTTTATCTAATCCTTAAGGCTTAGATCTCCAGCAAATAAATCATCAGTGGTTTCCTTCTTGTAAATGTTTCCATCAACAAAATGCCATAACTATAAATATCGCTCTTTGTGGATTCTAATCCTTCCATTCCATACTCTACATGGAACACTAAGTCATTATAAGAACTAACATGCATGTAGGTTAGGAAAGTAAAATAAAGTTGAATTCAAATTATTTCATGAATTCAGACTTTGTTATGAAAAAAAAAAGATTATAAGGACTTGATGTTAATAAAAATTAGAAGCTAGAGACATTCACCTGGTGCAATTTACCTAAATGTAGCAAGAGTCTCAGTTAGTACAAGTTCCCCCCCCCCCCAGTGAACTTTGCAATAACAAAGACACTTACACGTGCTATAGAGAATTTACACTGCAATGGATTTGTATTTTGAACTCACAAAGATTTCTATTCATGCACCACATCTTTATACAACCCAAGAGGCCTAATTTTAGGCATTCAAAGTATGTAACTGAAAAGGAAATTTACAATCATAATAAAAGCAATATTTACATAAATAAAAAAAATTGATCCTAGAATCATGGAAGACATAAAATCTGGTGAAGTTTATGTGTAGAGACTCGATTTTTTATTTATTTATTATTTATTTATTTTATTTTACTATGTGAAATTATGAAATTCATTTTAAGGTTTGGTGTGCACAACTATGATATATAAATATTGTGTGCATTTTCTTCGGGTACATAGACTTGGGACAGGTGGGTTGACCCGAGAAAATAATTTCACGGACTTTTTAATTAGGAGTGATCATAGTTGTAATTTTGGAGGGATAGAAATGAAAGATTTTAAGAAGGAAAATGAGGGATTGCAAATTTGGAAGAGAGTTGGGTCAAGTTGTGAATATAGACTTTTGGGAGAGAGTTAAATGAGGCTAGACTAAAGAAAATGAAATCAGATAGCAGCTTACTCTCTCTCTATATACGTATGAACCTTTGGCCCATTTAGATCTACTTTCTCTCTCTAAAAATAGAGCCTCTTAGAGTGAGAATTGGAAGAAACCACAAGAGAAAAAGATGTTCCCCTTGTCTTCCTTGTCGTTTTGATCGGTTCATCTTTTCGGTTTGGCGACTTTAGTTGGGTAAAATTTTGGGACTTTTTCCTTCATTTAAGGTATGTGTAATTATTCTTCAATAGCTTTGGTTGTGTGGGAATATTAAGTGATTTTTATGTTTATAGATTAGTTGCAAGACTAGGAAGTAAATATTCTGCCCTCAATTGATTTTTTTGTAAGGAGCTTGATTGAATTGATTTGATAGTATGAAAATATGGTCTTCTAGCTTCCATTTGAAATTTGTTTCATGCAATTTGGCTTTGAGATGAAGTAGATATGAATTTTTGAAATGGGAAGCTTGCTGCTGGAAATTTCATTTTTTGAAAACAGAGTTGGTCTGCCTTCTTTATCAAAACTAATTTGATCCACAAGGGATCTCATGAAACAAAAATTACAGCATGAAATTTTAGCCTTTTGGCTTCATTTTGGGCTTTGATTTCATGTCATTTCATTTAGTATTCTATTTTTTGGTAAATTTTTGAAGATAACCTGTTCTTGCTGGAAAACTGGTTTCAAAAATAGAATTTTGCTACTGTTTTGTTCAAAAACGGACCTGAATTATTTTTCTATTTATAAAAGTGAATAGATGGTATGAAAATATTGTCTCTTAGCTTTCAATGGGCTTTGGTTTCATGCAATTTCGTTTTAAAATGATTTTTCTATGAATTTTTGAAGTTGGGAGCTTCAGGCTGGAAATTCATTTTTGGGCAGAATGTTTATGGTTCCTTTTGTCTTAGAACTGATTTAGATGGTGAGGAATTTTGAGAAAGTGAATTGATAGTTTCAAAATTTAACCTTCAAACTTTCAATTGCATTTGGATTCATGCAATTTGCTTGAGGAATGAAATTTTTATGAATTTTTGAAGTTGGAGGTGACGAGCTGGAAATTCTGTTTTTGGACAGAAATTAGGAGCATTCCCACGAAGGTAGTTCATCAATAGTTGTGTTTCCATAATCGGAAAATTTGGAGTTTTCACTCCAAATTGAGGTACGGGTGTGTTATGCTTTTAACCTATGAATTCTTTGAGTTTTATGGTCATGGTGTGTGTTATACATGCATAGTGTGAGTTTGTGTGTGGCTTTGACTTTTGGATAGTGCTTGTATTCATTGACGGTGATAGTTATATGATTTGTTTTTGATGAATCTATATTCTAAGAATCATGTTTAAATGATGCAATGATGCTTGTTGAGTTGATGCATTTTTAATGTTATTATAATGTCTTCAGGATATAAATTGATCAATCTATGATTTTTATAATGCCATAATTGTGAGCATGTCATGATAGTGTTTTGGACTATAGGACATGAGTTGCGTGGTTAATATGTGTTATGTGCGCGTGTGACGTGCTAAATATGATTATTAAACTATGTGTACCCCTTCGTGAATTGGTTGATGATTTTGGGAGATACTCGGTTTCTGTTACTATTGAGCGAGGGTATAGCCTTCAGGGTGAAAATCCCCATTTATAGTGGCCACTAGGTTTGTTCCCTGTGGGTTAGTAGCCCGAAAATAACATTTACCGGTGCATGTAGTAGGTATGTCCGGGGGTTCGTTGATCTATACCGAGTTATCCCATTTGTTGATTTCGAATCTTGATTGACAAGTTGACATCCATGTGTAGTTGCAACTTACGGTTTATGATATTTCATTATATTGCATATGTTTAATTGTGTAGTATAGTTGCATCTTGCTAGTTCTAGGATGATTCCTTTAGGAGTTCCCTTGGACTAGACGTTAGGAAGCATATCCCTTATATTGTATGGCATATGCCATGGTTATGAGGCCCAAAGGAACATAGTTTAACTGCATACCATATTCCTACTGAACATTATAAGCTCACTCCCCATTGATATTTTTTTTTTCCAGGAACGAACGTTGCTATGGAGGACTCTCCTCACCCCTAGCTTGGTTGTGACCATAATGATTTTTTTGGACTTCTAAATGATAGTTTAGCATGCCATATGTATTTTTTTTTTTTGTTATCTTGGACATGCTTTTATACAATGTATTTGGAGGATATGCTTTTGGGACAATGTATATTTCAGGACATATATGTTTTGGGGTTGGTTTGTACCAACTTGTGTTTGTTTTGGACTATAGATGAATAGCTTTTGGGTTTTTGTGGCAAAGTGTATAGTTTACTATTGTTATTAGTATTATTATTTTCTCATGCATTGGGTCTTTAAGATTCGGGGCGTGACATTATGGTAGCAGCTAAGCTTGAGTTGGCACTTGTGTGATTTCTTCTATTTCCTTAATACGCGCTCACAAGAATGGGCTACCATCATATAGGCCGATCTTATCTTGTAGATATTCTGTCTTTTGTCTTGAGAGTGGCTTGGTGAGTAAATCTGCGAGCTGGTCATGAGTGTGAACATGTCAAACATTAAGAAACTTTTTCTTAACCAAATCTCGCACAAAGTGAATGTCTATCTGGATGTGCTTCATTCTTGAATGCCGGATAGGATTAAAACTTAGTTGTGTTGCGCCCAAATTATCACACAAGAGTATAGGTGGTTATGGTAATGTAAACTTCATTTCTTGGAATAGCGATAACAACCACATGGACTCTACTGCAGTCGTTGCTAAAGCCTTATACTCAGCTTCTATTGATGACCGTGCAATGGCACGTTACTTTTTGGAGCTCCATGAAATGGGTGTGTGACTAAGGAAGAGGATATAAGCTGAAGTTGATTTTCGATCATCCAAACTACCAGCCCAATCAGCATCCGAGAAGCATGTGAGTGCTGGGTTTAATGTTTTTCTGATATTAATGCCATGAAAAATGGTGTTCTTCAAGTAACGCAACAATCTTTTGGTGGTTGTCCAGTGGGTCTGTGTGGGGCAATGCATAAACTGGGATAGTTTATTCACTGCGAAGCTTAAATCAGGTCGAGTTAAGGACAAATATTGCAATGCTCCAATCACCCTTCGGTATTCGGTGGAATCAACAGATGATGAACCATCTGCCAGCTTTAGAGAAACTGATGTAGAGAACGGAGTGGTGACATCCTTAGCTCTATCCATACTTGTTTTAGCTAGTATATCTCAAATATACTTATGTTGAGTGAGAAACAAGCCTTCTTTGGTAGGAATGACCTCAACACCGAGAAAAAAATGTAAGGACCCCAAGTCTTTGTTTTAGTCTGTATATTGCCTTTGTAAGGCAACAAACATGATTTGGTTTTTCTGGACTCCTGAAACCAGGTGGTTGCTTCATATATACCTTTTCAGTGAGATGCCCATGAAGGAAGGCATTATTGACATCTAATTGTCTTAGAGACCAACCTTGCATAACAGCAAGGGTTAAGACAGTGCGTATGGTGACTGGTTTTACAACAGGACTAAACGTCTGTGTAATCTAGTCTTGGTCTCTGATTGAACCCTTTGGCTACGAGCTTGACCTTGAAACGATCTACAGATCCATCAACATTCCTCTTAATCCGAAACACCCACTTACAACCAACAATATTACAGTCATTTGGAGGTGGTACTAGTTGTCATGTATTGTGCCGTATTAACGCAATCAACTCAGAGGACATGACATCATGCCATCTTGAATCAGTGAGTGCTTCAGTAACACTCGTGGGTTCCAAGAAGAGTGGAAGAGGATGCTTAGTGACTACAAAAGATTTTTTTGGCTTATAGATATCATTCATGGATTGGGTAGTCATTCGGTGAGTGCGCACGGTATTATTTTCAGAGACAGTGGGTGCATGCACGTCTAATGGAGAAATTTGGCTTAAAATCAAGGTAGAAGAAGATAGAGTACTTACCTAAAGAGGAGGCGGTTCAGGGGAGGACCCATTCGCAGACGACGGCGAGACGTCAGTACCCACGTCCAGAGATTCAGGAGTTCGGAGTGGAGACAAGATGATTTGCAGCAACAATATCGGTATAGATGAGGTTTCGGCAGCTGATGAAGGTAAGATGGGCATTGAATTGCTAGGGTTTGGTTTTTGAAAAAGGAAATTCCCTTCGTGGAAGATGACATGCCGAGAGGTAAAAAGCTTTCGGGTATTGGGCTCAAAGCAAAGATACGCGTTTTGGGAGAGTGAGTAACCCACGAACGTGCATGGTTGGGCCTTGGGCTCAAGTTTATGCTTATTATAGGGCATAGTTAATGGATAACATGGGCAGCCAAATTGCTTGAGCTTGAGGTAATTTGGGATTTGTTTGAACAAATTTTCAAATGGTGATTGACTGTTCAAAGTTGAGGTGGGCATTCTATTTATGAGATAGGCAGTGGTTTGAAACGCGTATGGCCAATATGAGAGAGGCATGTGAGCATTCGTGATTAAGGTGAGACCAGTCTCAACAAGATGGCGATGTCGTCTTTCAAACATACCATTTTGTTGTGGAGTGTGAGGAACGGTTGTGTAATGACTAATCCCATAAACTGAAAGGTAAGATTTGAGTCCAACATATTCCCCACCATTGTCAGAATAAAGACTTTTTATTTTGGTGTTAAACTTATTTTTCACAAGATTTCAGAATTGAGGAAAAATTATTTGAACATTGGATTTATGAGTCATAGTATAGAGCCAAATGTATTTGGTATAATGGTCAACAAAAATAACATAATAGTTCGAGCCATCAATACCAATTTCATGAGATGAACCCCAAACATTCGTGTAAATCAATTTCATGGGAGTAGTGCTAGTGAGACCATGAGAATGAAAAGGTTGACGATGAGCTTTATTTTGAGAACATGAAGTACAAAAAGATAAATGTCCATTCTTATTAGTTGGTAAAGAAAAAACATGAATTAAATGATGGACCATTTTTTACGATGGATGACCAAGCCTTTTGTGCCATCCATCGGCGGTAGTACGTTCATGAACATAGGCAACGATATGTTTGGAGTTTGGTTGTAGATACTCCGAACATGGGTACACGTCATCTTCATATTCGCTTTTGAGTAGTGTCGCCCCCGTGATCCGATCCTTCACCAAAAAATAAGTAGGGTGAAATTCAAGGTAAACATTGTTACGCTTGGTAAAATGGTGAACGGAAATGAGATTTTTTTTAATTGTGGGAACACAAAGGGTATCACGTAAATGAAAGACACAATTAGACGATGCAAGAGATAATGAACCAATATGAGATACAGGCAAACCTGATCCATCACCAATTACCACCTTATCAATACCATCATATTCAAAATTAATCGAAAAATTAAAGAGATTGATGGTCATATTGTGAGACGCCGACGAGTCAACTAGCCACTTTTGATTTTTTCCTTGGGAGGATGCGGCATAGTTTGCACTGAGTTCGGCTGAAGGAATTTTTAGGCATTTTTGGCCTTGTGGCCCACTGGATCACACCATTGACACTTGGGCTTATATATCTTGTAGCCCGAATTGGAGGGCCCGTTCTTATGGTGCCCGTTGTTGCTGCAAGGATTGTTGGAGAAAGACTTAAGGCTCGGTTTATGTTGTCCAATAGCATTGCCTTGCCGATGAGAGTAATTTGCAGTGGGAACAAATGTTACTGCCGATCGATTCTCCAGTCGGTGAATGTAACTCTCATGACCTACAAGAGGATCATGTATTTCTTCAAATTTTAGAGAGGTCTCACGAGCACGAATGGGTGACGCAATTTCTTTAAATTCAGAACCCAATCCATTGAGGATGTAGAGAGTTAAATCATCATCCGAAATGGGATGATCGACGATTGCGAATTCGCCAGCAATCACTTTGATTGCTTGAAGGAACTCAGTAACTGTGCGATTTCCACGAGTGCTCAAGTTCAAATCCTCCTTGAGTTGCATCGTATGCGTCCTTGATTTTCCCGCATATAGACGGGTGAGTGCTGTCCAAGCCTTATGAATTGTTTTGTATACAACAAGGAGGGGAGTAATACTGGTGGTGGTGGAGGCAAGAATGGCGTGGATGATGAGTTTGTCTTAGCGAACCCAGTGGGAGTTCGCGGCTTTGGAGGCAACGGAGTTCGATGCACCAATGGCAGGGCATTTTTTGACACCAATGACAAAATCAATAAGATCATAACCAATGAGCAGTGCTTCAAATTGAGCCCTCCATTGAGGAAAAGTAGAGGGGGTGAGTTTTTTGTTGATGGTGGTGGCGGCATTGATGGTCATGATGGGTGAATCGGTGGTAGATGCAGGGATGGCAGCCATGTCGCAGGAAGCAAGAAAGCAAAGATACTCGTTAGAGGTTTGGTTCTCTGATACCATACAGAGAATTTACATTGCTATGGATTTGTATTTTGAACTCACAAAGATTTCTATTCATGCATTGCATCTTTATACAACCCGAGAGGCCTAATTTTAGGCATTCAAAGTATGTAACTGAAACAAAAATTTACAATCATAATAAAAGCAATATTCACATAAATAAAAAAAATTGATCCTAGAATCATGGAAGCCACAAAATCTGGTAAAGTTTATGGTGGCAGCTAATCTTGAGTTGGCACTTGTGATATTTCTTCTATTTCCTTAATATGTGCAACCCTATTTTCATCTAGCTAGAAAGACATTGATGGGCGTTAGATCATAAATGAATCATACGCATTCGATTACCATGGTGGGGATAGTCCAATGCAGATGCCACATCTTGTGAGTTGCCAACTATGATTGATTCTCCTAATTATATCAGTACATGAATAATATAAGTATGTTGATTAGGTGGTGAATGGCGGTGCAGACAAACTATCTGGTTAGGATAACCAAACTTGATCAAGAAGGAACATCATTCTGGTTGGTTGCTTGGCTCATCTAACTCATCTTCTAAAGTGATCTTCTGGCCGGGAAGCTTCCTTGTATCAGAGCATTAAATGCACTGATCTTCACAATGTCTTGAAATAAGAAAACATCGGGGACCAACGAGCGAGTCGGTTGTGAATTGTCTTATTTCCTTAAATTTGATTCTAGCATCCTTTATGGGCGATTCCATCGCTGAAGCTTGTTTCAAACAAATAAGTTCATCTTCTTTGGGCGAATCCATCGCTGATGCTTGTTTCGAACGAGTAGGTTCATAATTGTGGCATATCTTCAGCTGTGAATCTATCTTACCTTAATATCCCCTTTTTTTTCAAATGACCAATTTGGGTGCAAACAACCTGAAAAGTTCTTATTCTTTTATGGAACAATTCTCCTGGAAATAGAAGAAATGGAGCTGGAAGAATTATTTAATCAGGTTAGAAGAGTTTTTCTTTGAATCCAATTAAAGAAGTAATGTATATATATTTTTTGTTTTAAAAAATCCCTCTTTCTTTTTCTATTGAAGCTTATTTGTTGGTGGTGGCTGGTTCTGTTCTTTTTCCTGAGCTGTTTCTGGAGGAGTGTTCTGATTGTGGTTGTTCTTTTGTTGTATTAGTCTGTATTTTTAGTCATTTGGTCGGTAATTGGTACTTGGCTAGGAGTGTTGGTGTTCTTTTTCATTTGTTATTCATCATTTCTGGGTTTTGGAAATGGGTTTTTTTATTTGTTTGGTGAGGGTATGTCCTCTCTGTTTATCTTGTAATCTTGTTCTCTATTGGTTTAATGAAAGCTTATTTAGGGGAAAAAAAACATTACGGTTTACTTTTCCTTTGGATGAGTAATTTTTAGAAAATTTTGGACACTTTTCTCAGAAAAATCTTCTGATCAATATAATGATACCGTTTGCTCTTTGTAGCTCTTTTTCCCATCATCCTATTGTGCTCTAAATTATGTCTATTGTAATGTAAAATCAAGTCCTTTTCCCTATATTGTTATCTTTAAGCAAACATTTTGCACTAATATTGGGAATACAAGCCAAGCTATAAATTGATAGATAAAGCATTTTAGAAACTTACCTCTTACTTTCCAGATGGAGTAACCCTGATAGATATTGAAGGATGAGAAGAAGACAAGAAGATTATGTGACTAGTCTGTGAGAGAGAAGAAATGATGTCCTGCAAACTAATGGGAATACAAGCCAAGCTAGAAATGGATATATCATGAGGAAAAGAGATACATATAACTGATTCCAAATAATTGGGCTAAAGACATTGTTGAGTAGATTTCATTTTTCATATGGACCAAAATATGAACAGAGAGTCATAGATAGGCTCGTTTCATTGCTGTTTATTTGGAAACATTTTGAGACCACCTTGTTTGCATACCTCTAATCTTACACTCTTTGGGTACATAATGGTTCAACAAGTTCCCTAGTCCCAAATTGTTAAAAAAAAATCAAATCATTTAGCAGCATTTCTAGTACTACATTTGATCCCCATCTATCATAGCAAAAGTTATCTTCATCGTTCTTACTAAATAATTCAAAAATTTTCCATTTTAAAATAATCCCAAATCCTAAAAAGGACAAAAGTTCAACAATCATGTTAGATCAAATGCCAAATAATAATAACCTGGACTATATAATGATAGAGAATGACGAAAAACAGGGAAATAGATAAAGTGAAGATTACCTTTCGAAAAAAAGATAAAGTGAAAGATTTTTATCTTCAGATTTGAACTAATCGCTCCATCAAGCATGAGTATGTATAAAGCTAGTTATTAGCATTAATACATTCGACTTAATATTATTATGTCTACATAATCAAACAATAACTAATTATACTAATGAGCCAATAGCTTGTAGAAAGCATCATAAACAAAATAGTAGCTCGAATAGATACGCTCCTCAATGAAATTGAACCACCTTCTTCTCCAATACGGATTGATAGCTAGAACAGAAGCTAGTGCCAATAAGAAGATAATGTATGACACTGAAAAAGTAATATAAAATGCCTCTAGATCGATTTCATACCATTTTATCTCACTTTCTTCTGAAAATGTTGTTGGTGAGTTTGGAGACTGAGCAATGGTGTTACAATTTTTCTCTAGTAGTGCTCCACAAAGATAAGGATTTCCCTCATAGCTGCTCTCATCAAATGTCCCAAATTGTGCTTTCATGTCAGGAATTTTACCCGATAAGTTGTTATGAGCTACAGAGAATACTGCCAGAAAATTCAGATTAATCAACTCCACAGGGATCACTCCACTCAACTTGTTGTAAGAAAGGTCCAAGCTTTCTACTTGAGCCAGGCTAGAGAATGTTGTAGGGATAGATCCTTTTAACTGATTGTGAGACAAGTTCAATGCATGAATCCGAACTAGCTCTCCTAGCTCATGTGGGATTTCACCTGTTAGGTTGTTGCATGACAAATCCAATCCTGACATGAAGTTCAGGATATCACCCTTGTAAGAGCTAGGCCTTCTTTTCGTAACAAACTCAGCTTCAGCTGGTACATCATATACATCATCTGCATAGAGTCCTTTGAATGTTCTCACTAAGAGACTTCCATATGTATCAATTGTAGGCCTATTCCATGTATAATAAACGCTTTATCTAAACACAAGGTCAGTTGGCCCTATCTTTCCAAAAGAGATATTACTGATGCAAGGAGGTATCGATCCAGAAAAAGAGTTGTTGGAAAGATCCATAAGGGCTATCTTATTCAACTTACACAATTGAGTTGGAATTAAACCATTCAAATGGTTCCCCTTCAACAAAAGTACTCTTAAGCCGGAGAGCGCGCTAATTCCATTGGGAATCTTGCCAGATAAACTGTTATCTCTAATATCCAATGTAAGCAAATATGATGAATTAACAAAAGCATTTGGTATTTTTCCTGTGAGCTTGTTTGTCTGGAAATAAACATGCTCTGGTGGGTTTGTGCAAGAAGGTAATGATCCTGAAAGAGAGTTATGAGAGACATCCAAAAGCCCATATACAGCAAGTTCACATGGTAAGTGGCCTTTGAAAGAATTATTTCGCATGATGACTGTTAACAAATTTGTCATATTACTTATCCAGGTGGAAATCATACCAGAGAAGTAATTGTTGCTAATGTCCAAGGTAGTGAGAGAGCTTCTGGAAATTGCGTTGGACACAAATCCAGAGAACTGGTTGTCATCCAAATGCAGAACCATTAAGTCAGTCAAGTTGAAGTGTGTTGAGAGTATTTGCCCATGAAATTTATTTCTAGATAATTTCAAAATAATCAAATTGATGCAACCTGAAACCAGTTCCTTTGGTACTTCTCCAAAGAACATATTAACAGACAAATCCAATGTCTCTAAGTCACTCATGTTGCAAAGTGATGACGGAAGAATACCTTCGAAAAAATTCCTGGATAAATTTAGGTATGAAATGTATGGAAGCCTCCCTGAAATGTTTTCTTGAAGTTGTCCAATGAAATGATTGTCTGAGACATCCATCCAATAAGTACTCATGTTAAGGCGTGGTGGTAGATCAAATTGACCAGTGAGAGAGTTGTTCCTCAAATTCAGAACTTCGAGTCTTGTATTGTTATTAAGCAACCAGTAAGGGAACACCCCTTTCAAGTTGTTGTGGGAGAGATCAACTACTCTTAATCTGTATTGGTGCAAGAGAAATTGTGGTATTTCACCGGTCAGCTTATTGAGGTTGCAGTTGGATAACACGAGAACTTTCAACTGAAATTTGGGAACCCAAGTTGAGTAATGATCAGTTTCCACCTCCATTTTGTTGTTTTTGCTGATTAATTCAACCATCTCAAGCTTCGAATGATTGGCTAACGAGCTGAATGACAATAAACCCTCAAAATGATTATTATTAAGATTGACGTATTCTAGAGATGTGAGGTTTGATAATATAAAAGAAATGTCTCCTGTGAATTGATTCTGAGAGAGATCTAACACTCTAAGGGATCTCAAATTGCTCAAGCATGAAGGAAGGATTCCTTTGAAGGTGTTTACACTAAGGTCCAACTCTTCAAGGTTCCGTAGCTCACACAAACCTGCAAAAGAAAAAAACATGAAGCTAATTTTTTTATTTTTTTAAAGTGGTAGGATAAGAAGTTAGACTTGATGGACTATCACTTTGTCTCGCGGTGACGTGAGAAATGAGGTGATCAGAAAAGAAGATTCAAAAATTAAACAATGAAGACACCACTATAACAGTAAAGAACAAATGTTATGTTTCAGTTTTACCTTGAATAGGCAAAGTGTTGGTGAGATTGTTCTCTGCCAAAGACAAAGCCTTGAGAGAAGTCAAGGCCCCTATATGCGGTGGAATATTTCCAGTGAAAATATTAATGCTCAGATCTAGGACCTCCAAGTTCTTGAATGAAATAAAATCTATCAAATGAACAATGTAGATATGGTGTTAAGAAAACTCCTCAAAATGGTGTAACCTGTGATCTTTCCGGTAGAATAAGCAAATATAGACCTACTTCCATAATAAATTATCCTCAACTTATAAACTAGAAGAAAGTTTTTTGTTTACCTTGGATCGGTAGCGTGCCATTCAGTTGATTTCTTCTCAAAGTTAGGACCTCTAAATTGTAAAGGTTTGCTAATTCTGCAACAAGAAGTGATATAGAATACATGCATAAATGCCAGAGCTAATATTTGGTAGATTATTATGACATACATGTTCAAGAACATATAATTTAATTCCATGAAGCGAATGTGAAAGGAATGAAAATTTGGAATGAAAGTTGGAAGACCCCAATTTCTCTTCTCTTTCCCTCTTGTAACCAAATGCTGCAAAAACATTGATGAGAACATGAAAAGAAAGTTTCAAATACACATACCCTTGTTGGAAAGTGGCCCCTCCATTTGATTGCTATCCACTGATAGAAATTTAAGAATTGGAAGATTACCCAAAGACTTTAGAATGTCTTTGTTGAATCTGTTGTGGCTTAGATCCAGGAGCTCTAGCTTTCTCAACTTTGACAAATTTTGGTAATCTGAGTAGAATTGAGGACATAATAAAAATGATATAATTTAACTTATTTTACCATCATGCTGCAACGACCATGGGTCAAAATGGAATGGGAAATGAAATTGTTAAAACAACACAAAAGAAACACCACCAAGCCTTAGCTTGACTAGAATCTCATCCACACTCACAAAGCTCAACCCCTAGTACAAAAAACAAGTTATCTTCCTCAAAACATCCCAAGTTAGCTCTCATATACTTTAGTTCAAAATACAAGAGAAATAATCCTATAACAAAATCGAGACAAATGGGTCATGCAACTGAGAACACTTAGGTTTTAGATTCCGAACTCAAGGCAGAAAAAGAATTACAAATTTAGATTATAGTCCAAGAATATTCATTGCATAAATATTACTATGACTTTTATGTGAAATCAGAAGTAACCTTAAACAGAACAAGGGACTACAAATGATCAATTGTGCTTATGAGTTCTGAGGATTTTTATATCCCTCTCCAAATTAATTTGCGGATAATATGGCTGCGATTCATTATATTTCCTCTTGAGGTGGGTGCAATTTTCAAATACAATAATTTAATTTACAGTTCCAATCATTTCACTAGGTTCTCATGGCATGTCCTATTTAATATGATGATTTGTTGAAATCAACAGTTTGATACGTCCTTACTTTCCAACTTAAAGTATTTTTTTCTTAAAACATTCTATAAGCACAATTTGTCAGTGGAAGGTACTCTATAGAGCAACAATTATGGAGACAACTCTCTAATCTGCAACAAGAAAAGAAAATTCTAAATAGGTATCTAAGCAATTACCTTGCACCGGAAGGGAGGCATTGAACCTGTTGTGGCTTAGATCCAACTTCTCCAATTTTGTCAGAGCTGATAGCTCTGTACAGTCAAAATAATTGAAACAAAAAGAGTAAAGAAAATTGAATATCGTATATTTGATGCTCATTTATAAATGATGTGAACAAATACATGCCTTGGACAGCAAGAGGTCCTTCCAACACATTGCCACTGACATTCAAAGTTTTTAGTGATGTGAGTGCACCCAAAGGTTTTAGGATGCTGTTATTGAAGCCATTTTGAGAAATGTTTAAGATTTCTAACCTCTCCAATTTCAACCACCTTTCGAAACCTGCAAAGAGAGAATAATCACTTGAAATGAAAAATTAAAAAATAAAATCTCAATGCTTTTGTTTTTTTCAATTTTATCACAATGATACACAAACGTTTGACTCCATAATAAAATAAATACGCGGCTTTAATAAATTTTGTTGATTATTTAAAAGTGATTTAATATAATTTGTCCCCATCTACTGTACAAGTTTACTATAGTAATTTAAAGTTGTAATTAGATGCTAAGTATGGAATGTCAAGGATCCACGGTAAAATAATTAAATTAAAAAAAATAAAGAAATACCAACATTTTACAATATCAATGTCATAGATAAGAGATAATTCACATTTGCACAATACCTGCTAACTTTTCTCATATGTGTCAAACACCTATATTATGTTCGATCTAAGTGAAATAACATAAATATTGAAAAACTTACAGATTATTTGAAAAATTGGAAAGCTTTGATTTAAGATTTAGAAGAAAATTAAAACAGAAAAAAAAGGAAAAACTCATTAGAAAAACTTAAATTACCTTCAAAATGATTCCCAGATAAGTCAAGACTCAGCAGCTCTTCAAAAGGTTTAAATAAGGAGACATTCAGAAACTGAAAATCAGAAAAGTACAAGTTTGGTCTAATTAGATTATCCAGAGTGAGCTCCACAATTCTTCCTGTGGTGTGGTTGCAAGCAACTCTCTCCCAATCACAGCATTCACTCTCTTTCTCATCAACCCATGAAGGAAGAAGCAAATGGCTTGTCTCATCATCAATGTTGAGAGTGAAAAAGGCCTTGAGTTCAAGCAAGCCAATCCTCTCCTCTTCAAGACAACCTTCCACTCCAAGGCTTTGAACCGAAACTATGAAAACCCATAACAATAACTTCACAAGTGGCCACCCCATTCAGATGAATATTATGTGATCCTTCAATAGAAATAGTACTTGAGTGACCTTGGATCAAAAAGTATGATACTACTATATACTCTTGTAATCAACTTTTATACTTTTAGTCATCTATCTAATTCTTAGTCCTTTCGCAATCAATGCATTTATTATGTTATTGATTATTTGGACATAAACGTGTGGAAAAAAGTGCATAATAAACAGAAAAGACGAATGGAAGGAAGGGGAAGCGATGAAAAAGTCTTTCCTTCAGTGGGTGGAGGCAGATATTTTAATTTGCGGGCCCCAGTTTGTACTATGTGATAAAATTTTGAAAAATTTATAATTCAATTGTAAAATAATTTATTTATAATATTGGCCATAGTATATATACCTTTGAGAAAAAAATTTAAAAAAAAAAAAGAAAATGCAACCTAAATAAATAAACAGAAAATTGAAATGAGAAAAAATATATATAGAGAAAAAGAAACAAAAAATTGCAAGAAAAAAGAAAAGAGGTAAAGAAAAAAGCATTATCAATTTTTCTTTTGCACTTATATCAATTTTTCTAAAATTTAATTTTTGAAAAAAAACATTTTGTATTTTGATTCCATTTCAAAAATATATATCATTATTAATTTGATAAAAGATTAAAAATATATATAATTTTAACTAAACAAAATTTAACAAATTTGAACAAAACAAAGATTACTTTTTTAATAACTTATACAAAGAGTCATAGAAATTGCTATATGACAAACGAGAATTGCAATAATTAGCATATAAAATGATACTGTTGGTAGTTTGTCATTTTGGTTTCACAAAACATTAATGGCCATTCACTCATTATTGACCAAGTGCCAAACGGATACACATATTAGTAATTTTTAGATATCCATAGGTTATCAGAAGGAAAAAAAAAAAAAAAACGTAAATTACAGTGACCTCTTCTAAAGTTTGATTTGATTATATTAGACATCAAACTAATGAATTTTGTTATAATGACCTCTCCTGAGGTTTGCTCCGTTACGACAAAAACTTTCTCCGTCCAAAATTTCATTTGTTTTGTCAAACAATTTAGGGTAAATTACACTGATCTCTTTTGAGATTTGACATAATTACACCCGACGTCAAAATAATTGATTTTGTTACAATGACCTCCCCTGTAACAGAAATAAACTAGCCGACGTTAACTTTTGGGTGAAATGTCTATTATACCCTTAATATTATATTGATATAAAAATTAAAATATTTATATATATAAAATAACACTTTTCCCCATCTAATATAATAATATTTACTATATTATATATATAGTATGTATTATTATTAAATATATGTAGATATATATGTGTGTGTGTGTGAACACAACCCCACCCATCGACACCACACCAAGATTACCACCATGCCACAGACCAGACCCACCACTCACAGTTGTCATGTCGTGAACCACCACTAGCCGAGCCACCATAACCGTCGTGCACAACCCCAGCTGTCATGGCCACCACCATGCTCCCACCTTCGGCTTCATCAATGTCACATCCCAAATTTTTGAAGAGAAATCTGGAATGTGAAAAATAAATTAAAATAAAAATAAGAATAAGAAAATTCTAAACTAATGATCCCACACTGCTACCTCTTCAACCGATGCTACTAAATCCTGACATGTCTCGTATCAGTGTCCTAACCTGCAAAATTTAAGGGGGTGTGAGCTCAAAGCTCAACAAAGATATACTGAACAATCTTTTATTGCTACAGCAAGTTGACTTTTGCATCATAATTTCAAAATACAAAATAATTTATATTTTTATAAATAACACATTCACAAATATACAATTTATAATACACAAAACCATCATCAATATACAATTAAATGTACACACGTTCATAAGTAAACACGTACACATCCACAAACTATGCACATAAAATAATACAATTGAAATGCACCAATTTACCAAACAAGTACACAATTAAATGCACAAAATATCAATAAGTACACACATATACATTAACAAGTTGTGCACGTAAAATAATGCCACAATTGTACTTAAACATCAACGTCACGTAAATAAATTTACAACACAATATATTTCACATCCACAGTTCAATTAAATGCAAAACATAATTTAAATAAGCAATTAACATCAACACATTCACATTTGTATTTAGTAAATACATACACATCAATTTATATATATATTTTTATATAAATTTAATACATGGCAACAATTATGCACATATATCAAACTATACGAAAATTAAATATATAATTAATAGGAGAAGAGAGCAAATATCAACTTGCCTTGAGTTTATTGTCCGGAAGCCCACGAATCCGTTGCACAAGCTCCAGAAATCCAAAGCCCACAATCTCGACCCGGTCCAATGTCAAAGCCAAGCCCAAACAAACATCCCATTTCATTTTAAATTAATATTGGGCCTAATTTGAGTTTCACTTGGCCCAGTCCATAAACTAAACCATAATCTAGCAGAAATTATATTATTTTTGAAAAATAACTTTTGGCTATTAAATTAGCTCTAGTCCATTGTCAACCATACAAGCTATCCCAATCATAGCTGCCCAAACAAGACCTAATGTCTAAACCATGGCAGCCCAACTAATTATCACAAACCCATGTTGATCTAAACAACAGTCCACCTTCACCAATCTTCAGATCACCACCTTCAGTCTACAACCACCACCATGGCTGTCGAAGCCTGACCATGCACACCATGCACTCACCGAACCACAGCCACCTTCCATTACACCACCATGGCTACAACCTTACTTGAATTTCAAAAAGTGTCAAGACTCAGCATAGCAATCTAGGAAAATTAGATTACCTTCATTCTCAACATAGCAATCTAAATCATTCTGAGATATGTCAAGACTCAGCAGCTCTTCAAAAGGTTTAAATAAGGAGACATCTAGACAGTAAGAATAAGACCGATAATAATAAAAAGACTTGTATTGCATTAGATTATCAAGATTGAGCTCCACCACTCTGCCTGTGGTGTGGTTGCAAAAAACTCTCTCCCAATCACAGCATTCACTTTCTCTTTCATCAACCCATGAAGGAAGAAGCAAATGGCTTGACTCATCACTATTGTTGAGATTGAAAAAGGCCTTGAGTTTAAGCAACCCAATCCTCTCCTCTTCCAGACAATGTTCCAGTAGTCTTCCATGGTTTTGAACCAAAACTATGAAAACCCATAACAAAAACTTCACAAGTGGCCTCCCCATTGAGATTTACGGTTGAATATGATGATACTATATATATACTTTACTAGTAAAATGATCTTCCAGATTTATAATCAATTTATACACACTTTTAGTCGTCTATCTAGTTCTTACTACTTTCGCAATTGTAGCCCAATCACACACAGAGGCGTTGAAATTTTCAATGAATTTTAGGATTACGAGTTAAATTAATTATAAATTGACCAATTTCTTGAGAAAAAAATAAAAAAAATTAAAAATTTTGGAGAGCTCATGACCCTACCCCCTAGTTCTTAGTCCTTTCGCAATCATAAGGAAGAATTTTCTGTCATTAATTTCAACTTAGAGAATTAATATTCTTTGTTTGGGTATGTACATCAAAGTCAAATTAAAAATAGTTAAATGCATAATAAAAGAAGACGACGGGAAGGAAAGAGATGAACGGGGAAGCAAAGAAAATTGTTTTCTTTCATGAAAATAGACTTGCGAAGGTGGGAAGAATTTTCCGTCATTAATTTCAACATGGAATAGTAGAGTTTGGTTCTTTGTTTAGCTTCTCGTCCTCAATGCTCCCAAGACTTGACAATGAAGATTAGTATATAATTTTAGATATTTTTTCTTTTAAACACATCTTTAAAAAAAATGTTTGATAAAAAATATTCCTCCATTTTTATTAAACTCGAGGGGACATTAATCTATTTTTCTCTCTGAATTAATATAATAAATATTATACACGTATATATGTAAATAAAGGAACGACGTGTTGCAATAAGGACTACAAAAACTAGGTGGGGGCATTTAAATTTTCAATGAAGTTTAGGATTACAAGTTAAATTTATTACAAATTGATCAATTTTTTTTGGGAAAAAAAATTTAAAAATTTGGGAGAGCTCATGACCCCATACCCCTTAGTTCTTAGTCCTTTCCCAATCATAAAGGTGGGGGAGAATTTTCTTCATTAATATCAAGGTGGAATGATCAGACAATTTGGTTCATTGTTTGGGTATGTACGTAAAAGTCGAATTAAAAATAGTTGAAATGCATAATAAAAAAAAATGATTAGAAGGAAAGGGATGAACCCAAAGCAAAGAAATCGGTTTTCTTTCATGAAAATAGACTTGCAAACCGGTCAAATCTTAGCCATTAGAAAAATTAATTAATTATGAATTCAAATATATTTTTAGTAAATGAGTCATATTTTGAAAACTATTCACGAATACTTGTTAATAGACATATTTTTTTATTAAACAGGTTTCAAAGTCCCACTATTCAATTTTTTCATTTTTGTTTCCATTCTCTTTTTCAGAAATATAGGAGGGAAGAAGAAGAAATATCTTTTCATTTTTTAATTAAAGCAATAGCATAACTGTCAACGCAATATCACTACCCCACTTTCTCTTGATTTATCCATTACCCAAACCCTTCACGTCCTTGTCTTCACCCTATGAAACACGGATACTTCTCCGAAGGTGCCGTAATCGTATCAAATACGTATTTGATATGGATATGGTCAGGATACGGACAGACACTTATCGAATACCCCCAGAAAGTATCCAATTTTTTTAAAATAATTTTTTTATTTTCAGATACGGCTAGGATGCGGCCGGATATGGCCAAGATACTTGGGGATACGTGGCGGATACTTCTCGGATACGTTTGATTTTTTATTTTTATTTTTTAAAAATGGTAGCCATATTGTAATATTAAAATTTAAAAAGCTTAGTTAAAATGTGGGGCTTAATTTGTAATAAATCAAAAGATCTTTAATGTTGAAAAAAAAAGATATTTTAAGTTAAAACTTAAAACTTAATTTGTGTTCTATTAATTTTTTTGTATAATATATATATATATATATATATATATATATATTTGTCGTATCCTGTCATACTCGTATCCTATTTTTTAAAATTTATCGTATTACCGTATCCATATTATGTCATATCCGTATCTCATATTCGTGTCCGTGCCTCGTAGTCTTCACCTCTTTTCGTTTTTGATATCAAATACGGAGTATATGTTTCCTATCAAATATCTAATGGTTGTGCCATGTGTTTGATCTGTCACTCGGATAGTAGTACCAATAGGCTGGCGTATAACCTCCCAGTAGCTGTGTAATGAACAATTTGTTAAATATATGTATGAATAATTTGTAAGAAGTTCTAATTTTTTGTTTTGATAAATATAATAACCATCATGCTCTCTTAATATTCTATTTTAATTAAAAAAATTATCTATCTATGTGTTGATTTGTCACTTTCTTTGTTTTTTTATTATTAAAAATTATATATAACTTAACTCTATATTAATGTTAAGAAGTTTTTAAATCAAATATAAAAGAAATTGAGTTACACACTTACTACAGCAGAAGAAATCAAATTAATAATAAGTTTTTATATTTCTTTTTTTTTCTTAATTCAAAAATATTATTCTTTTATGGGATAAATACACTTACCTCCCTTCTAGTTTGGTTTTATAACACTTACCTCCCCTGTGTTTTGGAATATAACACTTACCCCCCTCTAGTTTGCACATTGGTAACAAATACCCCCTTTTGTCAATCAAACTAACATTTATTGCTAATATCATCAAAATTTAATCTTAAAAGGACAATTATATCCTCAAAAATGTTGCAACTGAAGTTGGCGGGTCTCGATTTCAATGACAGCTCCGACATTGGGATAGTAGTGGCTAGTGGTTTGGCCGGAGCTGGGTCTTCTCAGCAATGGTTTCAATGGTGAGTGTTGATGGCGTAGGTGGTGAAGCATAGTGGAGATGGAGTTGGGTGGCGGCTCGACTAAAGGTGATGTCGCTACGGTTGAAGGTCCGAAGTGGGTCTGCTCACAGTGGTGGCTCATAGTGGGGGAAATGGGTTTACACAACTGTTTGGGTGTTGCTTGAATAATGGTGGTGGAGTTGGTGGTTTGGTAGGTCTGATTGACATTAGGTCTTTTTGGCTGAGGTGATGACGGCAGTGGAGATATAAGTCTTCTAGGTGCGGCAGTGGAGGTGGTGAGTCATGGCTTCAATCGCAACTTTGGCATTGGGATGGTAGTGGCTAGTGGTTTGGCTAGAGCTGGGTCTTCTCGGCAGTGGTTTCAATGGTGATTGTTGATGGTGCAGGTGGTGGGTGGTGGCTCTTCTGGAGGTGATGTTGTTATGGTTGAAGGTCCGAAATGGGTCTGCTCAAAATGGTGGCTCATAGTGAGGTATAATTATCCTTTTAAGATTAAATTTTGATGATATTAGCAATAACCATTAGTTTGATTGACAAAAGGGGGTATTTGTTACCAATGTGCAAACTAGAGGGGGGTAAGTGTTATATTCTAAAACACAGGGAAGGTAAGTGTTATAAAGCCAAACTAGAAGGGATGTAAGTGTAATTATCCCTTCTTTTATTATCTTTCCTTAACTACTTTCTATAACCCAAAAACTATAGAATGTATAAGAGGAATCGGCACGGTGAGATCCAAATTCAATTGATGTTAAAAATAAGCATACAAATTCCAAACTTTTGGTTCTGAAAATACTTATTGTAAGCATATACGTAATATATGCTCACAACTTTTGATTTTTACTAGTTTTTTTTCTTCTGCGTGCAACTCAAATTTTTTTATTCTAATTGATTCAATATTTTTTAACACTAAAATGAAATTAAGCTTTAGTAGAAAGAGAGAATTTTCAGTAAAAAAATAAATAGAGTAAACAAATCACCACATAGAAAGAAAGTTTTTTTAATTGAAATAAAATACTAAGAGGGCACTTTAGTCATTATATTTACCAAAAATAAGGAGTTGGAGTGTCCGAGTATATTTTTGGAACGTGAATATCAGTTCTATTATAAGTATGTATATATAGATATAAATTAATAGACGTAGCTATATTTATGGGAGAAGAATATAACAAATCTACCGTTTTTGGTACAAATTTAGAAATGTATACATAAATACATATTTATATTCACATATAAATAAGGATCATATGTATATATACATATATTCAATGTTTGAGGTAGAAGGCTTACAATGGCAATAACACCATCAAAGGCTGCTCAACCCTCCGGAGAAATATTATGTATTCCACATGTTAAACACAATATAATGGAGCAATTTGGAAATCACTGTACTACAAAAACACAAAATTTTATTTAAAAAAAAGACATTTTGCTTAATTAACTATATCTTCGATACTTATGTTGTAATAGATATTTTTAAATTTTTAAATAAGATATTATTTCATTTAATCCAAAGATATATATATATACACCAGTAGTGTTCAATTGCTCCCTAGTGAGTAGGGAGCATATATTCACTTTCAATTATAATTTTAGAATCTAATCATACCGGTACAATTAAATAGGATTTTCAATTGTAATTTTACAATCTAATCATACGGGTTCAATTAAATAGGACTTCTTTGTCCTATTTTAGGAAAGACAGGATTCTTTCCATCACCATTACATATTATTAATGTGAATGGACAAACTTACCCTCATATCCTCTTTCTATCCTTCACACCACTGTCACATACACAAACACACACATGAATTTTTTTTTTTTTTTTATCAATTAAAATGAAAATATTTTTCTGGTCACTAATTGTTTCATGTTGATACATGGTAGAAGACAGGTTAATTGCATTTAAACTTCAAATTATAAACAAATAATAATAATTGATTCCATTGTGCTAAAACGCTAAGTGCGTGTTTTTTTTGTCTTTCTCAATTTTATGTACAAATTCTTAGTTAAAAAAGAAAAAAAATGCACTTAAACTTGATTGCAATTGTGCCATTGAGGTTGGAGGTGGAAGTGAATTGGTGGAGTCTTACTGCTGGGAACCACAATTACGTACGTAGACTCCAATGACAATGATAATTAGTATTGCAATTTTAACTATTATATATATAAAGGATCAAAAGTTGTATAAATAAAAACTCATCTCTACATTCTTTTCTTTTAATATTATATACTATTTAAATGAATAAAAATTTCTGTTAAGTAAACACTTCTAACCAATTCTCTCACACACACACACACACACACACATATATATATATCCACACACTACTATTAAATGTAACACAAAAGAACTAATAGACCATATTGATTAATCCATAACAGAGCAAAAATTTAATGAGCATAACTTGTTCTATGATCATGTTGGCGTATGTCTGAGGACAGAGATCATGAAAAATGACAAAGTACATAAAAATTAATTATTGATCAGTTTAAATAAATATTTAAACTTAACAGTTAGTTTGTTTAGATTATGTATTTCTATTTGGTATATAAATATCACAACTTGTTATTCATGTATATTGGCGCAGCTACATCATGTATTTATGATATTTATAACAATGTAGTGTATATAATATTATGAATTTGGGTTTGCAAACGTATACTCATAATTCAAAAATAAAAAATAAAATAAAAGTTGAATCAAACATATAAATAAAAATTACAAACAGAAAATATATAATAAGTTAATTTCTTACAACGTGAATAACTCTTTGGTCAATGATGGGGTGTTGACTCCTAATATGAAATGTGTAACGTGGGATGATAGTGCTAAGGTGACATGAATGAAAATGGCGCTTGATGGACTGGTTATAAATACAGGATGGTTCATATACCAAGGTACGCAATTAATACCCTTTGAGTTCCTTTATAACTTTTAAAGTCCTTCCGATTTCTGACTTGATCGTCGGAGCGTAGTCGGCCGACACCGCTTCGGTGCCCTTTCGATTACTCTTCTCTTGTCATTTTTTACAGGTTGGTGTTTAACCAATTCGGGGTGAATTTTTGCTTCGTCAGTTGGCGCCATTTGTGGGAAACAATCACAAACTTGATTGTTCTACACGAATCATATATGAAGCATGATGCACCTACGATCTGGGTTAGAGACTATGACCGTACAGGACCCTCTTGTGCAGGGCCCTCCTACCGGCCATAATCCTCCAGCGCAGGACCTTCCTGTCGGCCACAATCCTCCAGCGTAGGACCTTCCTGTCGGTCACAATCCTCCTGTCAGTCATGACCTTCCTGGCGGACAGGGCCCTCCAGTCGAACACGGCCCGCTTGCCGCCCCTGGTCTTCCCACCTGCAATGTGCCAACTGCACGACAGGGAGGCATGCAACCCCCTAGATAGATGGACTTCCCTAGGGCACGCCCCGAAATCCCAAACACCAGGGACGGATCGTAGCGTTGGAATACTAGGTCCGAAACTTGAATTAAAGTCTGGCCTAGATACTCCAACAAAATACAGCAATTCTGCAGCGCCTCCCTCCCGTGGCGCCAGTACCATCGTCGGGTCACCTTAGGCCTGTTGATCCAGAAGGGGATGGTGTTGGGCGAGACAGTGAAGTCCTAACGGACGACGCAGCTCAGAGTCGAGTAAGAGGTGGGACGAACCCCAGTCACCTAGTCCCACTAGAAAAGAACCAATCCCATGGAGACTCAGAGCACCCAGGGGAGACTACCTATTATGACATAGAGATGCATGACCTCAAAGCCAGGGTAGAAAGCATGACCCACGCTATAAGGCAGAATGGCCCTGCTACAGTAGAGGAGCTGGTCCAGCAAACCAACCTCTCTTTCTCCGCGGGGATAATGAACTGTCATTTGCCTAACAAGTTCAAGATGCCCACTCTTGAAAGCTTTGATGGGACCAAGGACCCACTAGATCATCTGGAGACCTACAAGGCTCTAATGCACCTCCAAGGAATACCGGATGAAATCCTATGTAAAGCCTTTCCTACTACATTGAAGAGTTCTGCCCGGTCATGTTTTAACAACCTAAAGCCGGCATCTATACGTTCATTCAAAGAACTGAGCCAATTCTTCGTAGGAAATTTTATTGCCACCCGAAGTCACAGAAAGCTCGCCACCTATCTCCTAAACGTAAGACAGATTAAGGGAGAGTCATTGCGAGACTACATTAACCGGTTTTACAGGGAGATATTGCAGGTCGATGCTTTAGACGACAAGGTGGCAGTTACCGCATTATGGGGGGCCTACTGCCTTCAAAGTTCTTGTACTCAATTTTCAAGCACCCTCTAGAAAGTATGTTCGAGTTACTCGTGAAGGCCCAAAAGTACATGAACGCAGAGGATGCCCTTGATACGAGAAAAGCAGACAGGAAAAAGGGGGGACATTCTAGTGAGGAAGATAGAGACCCCAAGTATGGCAGAATGTCACGGGATCAGACCTATAAAGTGTCGCATTGTGATAAAGGATTCAACACCTTTACCCCCTTAAACACGTCAATGAGCCAAATCATCCTCTACATCCAAGATGACCCAACTGTTGCATGACCCCCAAAACTAATAATCGACCCATCCAAGAGGTCCTGCGACAAGTATTGCAGGTTCCATCGCGACCATGGCCATGATACAGATGAGTGCATATACTTGAAAAGGCGTATTGAAAGCCTAATTCGTAGGGGCCAACTACAAAGATACGTGACCAGAGATGAGAAGATAACACGGAACCGCCCATGGGATGGGGATGGCAAAGATGACAACACTCAAAAAACTCATCTATTGGGAGAAATCAGAGTTATCTCCGGTGGACTTAGAGGAGACAGGGGGCATATTAACTAGAGACATTAGAAGGGAGACAGTTGGCCCATCCTTGGAATGCTGAGCATCTGAGGAAGTGTCACCAGTAAGATTTTCTTTTAAAAGTTGCATTTACTTTAATAATTTTAACTGAAACTCAATTTAATATTGAGCCTTAGAACGATAGTTCCGAGGTTTTTGTTCGAATAATTCTCTACTTGTTACTAGAATATCAATAGCAATCATTTTTGTTTCGAAATATATTGTTATAAATAAAACAAAAAAGAAAATAGCCCTACAGGGGCACAGCCATACGGGGGCACAACCCTATGGGGACACAACCCTACGAGGATACACTTCCAAGGAAAGCCTTTAATGAAAAAGGCGGGATGGATGAATTCCAAGAACATTGTTAAAATAGCCCTACGGGGGCACAGCCCTATGGGGACACAACCCTACGGGGATACACCTCCAAGGAGGGCCTTTAATGAAAAAGGCAAGATGGATGAATTATGAGAACACTGTTAAAATAGCCCTACGGGGGCACAGCCCTACGGGGACACAACCCTACGTGGATACACCTCCAAGGAGGGCCTTTAATGAAAAAGGCAAGATGGATGAATTATGAGAACACTGTTAAAATAGCCCTACGGGGGCACAGCCCTATGGGGACACAACCCTACGGGGATACACCTCCAAGGAGGGCCTTTAATGAAAAAGACGGGATGGATGAATTCTGAAAACATTGTTATATAGTCCTACAGGGGCATTGCCTTACGGGGATACAACCCTACGGAGATACACCTCCGAGGAGGGCCTTTAATGAAAAAGGCAGGATGGATGAATTCTGAGAATATTGTTAAAATAGCCTTACAGGGGGCACAACCCTACGCACGGCTAGCCCTACGGGAGCCCAGCCCAACTACGGGGACATGACTCTACGGTGACACACCTCTTCAAAGGGACTTTAATGAAAAAATTTGGATAATTAATCCCGAGAACATTGTCAACCGACCCTACGGGGGCACAACCCGTTAAAAGAAATTTTAGCAAATGACGGGTAAGTCCCGCCAAGGTTGTCGCATGGCTTATCAAGAGCTGTGCTATAAAGTTTATTAGTTAAAATTTATTAACCAAATGAGTCATTAGCATAATGGTTGGGGTGAGATCATTAGACCTTATTACCTAAGGTTCAATTTTTCAAAGTGACAATCATTTTTTAAATATATATATATAAATCGAGTTTTTATATACTGACCAAAAGTTGAGTCTAAGAAGAAACTGGCCCATCTTGAGCATGGTCAAAATCGTACCCGGCCAAGGCCAGGTCGCCCACGCGCCCGACCCAAGGTGGACCTGGGCTGCGCACAGCACCTGGCCCAGGCCGGGCCCACTGCGCCCGGCCAAGGTCAGGCGCCCCAGGCCGGGCGCTGCCCAGCCCAAGTCGGGCGCCCCAGGCTAGGTGCCCCAAGCCTTGCGCTGGCCCCAGCCGGGCCTGCGCAAAAAGAAAAGAAGCTAGGTTGTTTGTTCAAATATTGGTTGTAACACCGAATGTTCCTGATGTTCCACAAGCGACCCTAATGAATAGGAGGCATCTGATGGGGTGTTGGACTCCTAATATGAAACGTGTAACGTGGGATGATAGTGCTAAGGTGACATAGATGAAAAGGATGTTTGACCGACTGATTATCTCTGAGTGGGAAAGGAAAACTGAAGAGATAGAGTTTTACTAGGATACGTCTTCACTTGGTCACTATAAATACAGGATGATTCATATACCAAGGTACACAATGAACACCCTCTGAGTTCCTTTACAGCATAGTCGGCCGACACCGCGCCGGTGCCCTTTCGATTACTCTTCTCTTGTCCTTTCTTACAGGTTGGTGTTTCACTAGTTCATGGTGAATTTTTGATTCATCAGTCAATATACTGGAAACACATTCATCGACAACTTAGTCATTCAACCATAATTAAGAAATATACACAGTAGAACACATATAATCCATATATAAATATAAATTAACACAAACATGTACTCAAATAATTCAAGAATAAAAAATAAAGGTTTTGAAACCAAACATAAAAACAAATCAAAGACTAAAAATAAATCATATATAATAAGTTAATTTCTTACCATGGGAATAACTCTTTGGTCTAAAAAATGAAGAGGAATCGAAATATTAATACCCAGATGAACTTCCTACCAAACCAAAGCCACATATAACCAAACATTAGTGTTCCAATCAGCATTAGATAGATAAATAACAATATTTATATTAATTTTACTAAGAAAGGATATAATAAGATGTCAACACGAACTATAAAAGCCATACCTACATATGAAGAAATAGAAAAATAAAAAGAAAAAGAAAAAAACATACCTATCAATAACTTTTTATAATAATTGAATTTCAATAAAAACACAGATTATAATATTATAGATTCACCATATACTTTTTCCTCATGTTCAAACCTTTATTAATAATTCAAAAAGACACACCAGATAAATAATATCCATACTCATAAAACGTATCTTCTCATGAATAAGCCAACTGATTCAACGAAAACCTTTAGTTTCCTAAAATTTTTTTTTGATAATCTAGTATTAACTGATGAGCACCGAATGTTGCACATTCATGCCCCTTGAAATGTATATGTTAATACCTTATTTGTATTTACATTGTAGTTTTCATGTTATTTTTGCTTTCTTTGTCATTTTCAAGACTCTTCCGTAATTACAATCAGTTCCAATTATTTCGAATTTTCAATGATGTCCTTGTGAAACATGAAGGACATTCATGTCTTTAGGCCAAGACGATATGGTTGGCCAAATCTACATTCCAGCCCAATTAGAAGTACAGTCCAGCAGGTTGGGCTCGAGTGCGTGATTCAAATGACTCGAGCGCATACTCAAAGGACTCGAGCGCATTTGCACTCCAGAAACTGAAGTTCGGGATTTTGGCATATTGCAGGTTGCGCTCGATCACGACGGTGATAATTCTAGACAAGCAATTTAAAACAAGAGAACTCGAGACTTTGGGGGAGGCTGGGTTTTGGAGATAAGTGAGTAAGGTTTGGAGGAGGCAGAGAGGCTTAGAACGATGGTAGACATGGAGATGGATCTTTCCTCATTTAAAAAGGTTTTGATCATCACTATGAGTCGCTAACTTCTCTCTGGAGGAATCGATGTAACCCTAGCCAAGTCTACGGTTTGGTTGTATTTATTTTGAGTGATTTTTCTATATGTATACAATAATTGTGTGACTCTAAGAATCACATTTGTCTTAGTGAGCTCTTATCTGGATTGAGATCAAATCATTTCCATTTGTTTTCTTAGTTAAATCATTTCCATTTTCTATTATGATGTCAAAGATAGTTGCACAATAGTTCTTAACCTACACATGTGCATCATGGATTTGATAGGTCATGCTTAGGAAGGACAAGTCGTACTGCACCCTAGGGTAAAGTAGATAGGCATATAACTTGTACTGACCGAAGATGAGCTATGCTTAACTTTGATCACATGCATGTTCTCAACGATATCGTTGTGAGCTTTTAGCCACATGAATCATAATTGTATGCTCATAGGATTACCCCGTAGTAAGTATAGTCGGTCGTTGTTGTAAGACTAGTGGTGAAGTCAGTTCCTTAATCTTACTCCTCGAATATCGTTATCAATTGCATTTGGTTTGATTTTAAGTTTTTTTTGTTTCAGCATAGTAGAACTAGTGAACAACAAACAAATCTTCTCACTGAGTCAGACTAGAAATTATCTTGATAATTTAACAATTACGTCAGTGCAGTCCTTGAGGTTCAACACCCTCTAAGTAGAACTATCCTCAAAGGTTCGTTTTATTACGAGTGGTTTATTATTGAAAACTATTCTTAACAAGTAAAGTCTTATGACCACATCATTAACACCAAAAAAAAAAACTTGTAAAATTAAGATAAAAAAAAATCAGAAAAATGATAATAAAAAAGAGTTTTATCTACAATTAGAACTTGAAATTTTGAAAGAGAGAGTTTCGAAGACGCCTAAAAAGAATTTGAAATTTTCTAATTCCCTTCTCTATATAGCCTCACCTGAAAAAGAATTCTAATTAAATTAAATGATTTGAAGAACGATGATGAGAGCCATGTTTGGTGTCTGTGAAGCGGTGTTTAGAAATTTATGGGGTCTACATCGTGTTAGGTGTCTATGAAGTGGTATTTAGGAATTTAAAGGGTCTATGAGCCGTATTTTTTTATATAGATAAGAATAAAATTGAGGGAGAAAAAGAGAGAGTTTCGAAGATGCCTAAAAAGAATTTGAAAAACCCTAATTCCCTTCTCTCTATAGCCTCACCTAAAAAAGAATTCTAATTAAATTAAATGATTTGAAGAGCGACAATGAGAGCCGTGTTTGGTGTCTATGAAGTGGTGTTTAGGAATTTAGGGGGCCTATGAGCTGTATTTTTTATATGGTTGTGTAGTTTGTTTAGGTTATGTCTCTATTTTTTTAATTAAAAAATAAATAAATAATGTACTAAAATTCAAAAAATCCTTTGTACTTTTAATAGTAGTGTGTGTGTATGACAATAGGGTAGTATCATACAATGTCCTAGTGGTTGATGAGTTTTTGGATGGATTTAGTGTCTGATTTGTGTTAGTCTAAATGATTGTATGTTTGTGTTGTTGTTGTGCATTATTTTGTGTTTGGCTAGCTAAATGGGAGTGAGAGATATTATCTGTCAATTTTTGCAAATATATTGAGGGTGTGATGAAAAATGTGCATCGGTGTCATAGAAGTGTATACGAGAGTCTTTGATGTCACACCCCGGATTTTCGGAAAAAAATCCAGAATGTGAAAAACAAATAAAATTAAATTAAGAATAAAATAATAAAATAATTCCCAGACAATTCTTTAAATACATAGAATCATGTACAACATTCTTGTAGAGACCGTGACCAATTTTGGCCGATTTTTCATTTTTCCCATCATAAGTTTCATAAATGCATTTTGAGTGGTGTTTAACATATTTTGAGTAAGGGGAACATGTTTGGGAAGTGATCTAAGGGTTTTGGTAAGTTTTCAGAAGATTTGGAGAGGTTTGACTTTTTGGTCAAATCGGGGCCCGGGATGAGGTTTAAGTGGGCCCGAGAATCTAAAAAATTTTTGGAAATACTTATTTTTGGGAATAACTTATATGAAATTTTTAGAGAGTAGAAGAAGTGATTTCGAGATCTTAGGAGTTTTCAAAATCAAAAATGGAGTCCGGGAAGGTACGTTAAGTGGCCCGAGGGGCATTTTGGTCTTTTTGCGCCTAAGGACCTTAAAAGGTTAGATTTTGCAGAGTTATTTCATATCTCTCACTCTCACGCCAACTTCTTTCTCTCTCTTCTTTCTCCCTCTAACTTCTCTCTAACCTTTGAAGGCTTGAAGCTTGGATTCGGGATTTGTCGAAAAAGGGAGATACGTAAGGGACAGCTAGGGCTTCGATTTGAACTGAAAAAAGTTGTAATTAGAAAAGGTGGACATTACTAGAAATTTTAGAAGTGTTTGGAAGGCCTTCAATTTTGAGGTAGGGGTTTCTCTTCTCATTTATTTGTCAATTTTAGGGTTTTGGGAGAAACGGTGAGAGATAGGGTTGTGTATTGTATGTTTTAAAATGGTAAGAAGGGTGGGATGTGAGGTGTTTCTATCTCTCTTTAGTTTCTTAAATGCAATTGGTATGCATATGGTAGTATGCATGCTAAGAGGGTTGAATGAGTGAGATAAATGAGCATGTACAATTATATGCTAGGTTTAGTACACTTTGGTGAAAATGTGTTTAATAAGCATATTTGTGTTATGTGATGTTTCATGGGTTAAATGCATGTTATCTTTATGTTGAAATGTGTGCATTGGTGAAGCATGACTAAAAGGTGCTTATGTGAATTATGTGAGCATATATGACTTGTATGCTAGTTGTTTCATGTATAAGTAAATATATGTGTGGCTTTGTGGAGATGAAAATGCATGCTATGTATTCTATTAACTAGCTTATTCATTTTGAAGTATGAAATTTAAATTCTTGATGTCTATATGTTCAAAATGTATATATGGGGCCATTGTGAGGAAACAGGGAAAAGTGATCAAATCACCTAGAGTAGGTCAATACTCGGTGAGGGTGTTCGAGCGGTTAAATCACCTAAAGGAGGTAAACTCTCGGTGATAGCAGAATGATCACCTGGAAGTAGGTAAATACTCGGTGAGAATTCAAATAGCAGGATGATCACCTGGAAGTAGGTAAATACTCGGTGAGAATTCAATTAGCAGAATGATCACTTGGAAGTAGGTAAATACTAGGTGAGAATTCAAAAAAAATAAGGGGCCAAATCACCTGGAGGAGGTAGATTCTCGGTGACGGTGTTGGAAATTGTGTGGGAAGTGTCTCAGGTCACATGGTTGGTCTAGAATCATACTAGGGTATCGGGTTGAGTCCAAGAAGGAGACAAGTGTATGATATTGCTTTGATTTCAAATTGTGAAACATGATATGTGTTTAATGCATTCTTATATATGCGTTGCTTTTGAGTGAACATGATATATGTTGGATAATACATGTAATGTAGTGACATGCATTCATATAGGTCGGTGTCTAGTCGGCACTTAAGTGGGTTGGGGTATCTCTACCGAGTCGTCGTGGTACTCACCCCTTTATTCTAAACTCTTTTACAGATAAGGCGCCAATGACGGATGGGACTTGAGTGTCCAAGTGAAACTCTTGTAGTATTTTGATACATTTTGGATATTTGTACATTTGGCTATCGATGCCGGCATGTGGCATGAGACTTCTTTTTTGTCGTAGTTATATTTGGACAAATGTAACTTTGATGTATGATTGGACCATAAGCTTCTTGTATATGAAAAGACAATGGATTTATTTATGTATCACTTGTTGTAACACTTGGTTCATTGGAAGGATATTTTCAATACAAAGGAATTATGTTTATGAAAGAGATTGATTCACTTTGACGTATGATTTGATCATGAGCATGATTTTGAACATGTGATTGATGTTAGTACCATTCATTTATGATTTGAATGATGTTTGGAATATTCTAGGTTGAGAGAATGGGATTTGAGCTCAAAATGATAGGTTACAGGATTTTCTGCAGGAGAATCAATCTGGGCATTTTGATGCATCGAAATGAAGGGTACGATGCATCGAAAAACCTGCAAGATTTTGGAATGTCAAAAGTCCCGAGAGTGTGTTTTGGTCGATAGATGGTCGATACATGTTCGATGCATCGGACTTACGATGCATCAAAACGACCATTTCGATGCATCGAAATCATCATTTCGATCCATCAAAATGCATGAATTATGTATTCTTGTAGAGAGATGTAAGGGGATGTTTGAGGGGCCCTTTAGGGTTTGTAAGGACTGCAATGCACGTACATACGTGTGCATTTGAAAGGTAAGCTTCCGCGGTATATGAGGAATAGGAAATGGTTCATTGGGGTTAATGAACGGGTTCACACCCAAAACTCGGGTTTGTTTATTCTCTCTTTCTGCTTGTTTATCTTGGCAAAGTTGTATCAACTTCGCTCATTCGACAGATAGGTTTAGCTATGCAAGATCTATATTTCTGCTCGGGAGCCATGTGCTCTCCAGTATGTCTTCGAACCCTCGTCCAGGGTGTCATTCTTGATGACAATCTAAGGCTGTGAGAGTAGTGAGGATGCTGGAAGAGAGAGAGAGGGGGGAGAGGGAAAAGTCTGCTCGCTTCTATATATATATATATATATATATATATGCAGTATAAAAGGCCATATTATATTTTGGGCTGAGAAAAATTCAGGGCTTTTGTTTAGTGTTATTTGGGGTGGGGGACCACAACCCTTTTTTCCTCTGTTTGAACCTAATGGATGGAAAAGGTCTATATAAGAAGTAGGCCTATGTAAAGAAAGATCTCAGAAGGGAATTAAAAGAGAGTTCAGCAAAGCAACCTTTGAAGCCTTTTATTTTCCTTAGCCAAGGAAGGAATCCATTTCTTGGAGTATTATATCTATATAGAAGTTACAAGACTTTTTTCTCTTCCTCTCCCTCTTCCGCTATCCTCACCACTTCCACAACCTTAGGTTGTCGTCTAGAATGACACCTTGGACTAGACTCCGAAGACATACCGGAGAGCATATGACTGTCAAGCAGAAATATAGATACTACATAGAAAACCTACCTATCAAAAAGACGAAGTTGATACAACTTCGCCAAGATAAATAAGCAGAAAGAGAGAATAAACAAACTATAGAACAGAAGGCTGAAGATGCAAATTCTCGAGTAGAAGCTCAGCACTGGCTCTCCATCAAGAGGGCAAGCGAGAGAGAAATGTCATTTATCAACAACAATTTAGGATTGTGAAGATTTGATCACAAATCTTGAAAGCCATCTTCAGACGAGCTCTACCAGAATAAGCACTTTTAAAGGAATAATAATTAGAATTTGTTTAGAGAACAATCATATTTCTGACAATATAATTGGTACTGCAAATAATTTCACCATTTTTAAACTTAAAGCCTGGATGCCTGAGGAAACCGAACGACGAAAAATAAATTTTGAGTTGAAATATTCTTTGGAAGTGCTCAATAGAGAAGATTTCTGAAATGTAATACATATCGGAGAGCAGTTAGATTGTTGCTATTTGGAGCAAATTATAATAATATATGTTAAAATTTTGTGTTATTTTATATTTAGACTTGTGCAGGGTTGATTTATAGAAATGCACAGATTTGTAATATGTCAATTTTTAAACAAGACTTCGTCAAAAAAATTTAAAATTATTTGCCATATTTTTTAATTTTTAGACAAGTGTTGTTAAAAATATATATATAATTTATCTAAATATAATTGTATCTAAATATTAGCAAGTAACACAATATGTAAATTATAATAATTTTTAATTATATATGATAGTATATAAATATTTTAAAACAAAACACTCAAACAAGTTCATGTCAAACATGTTTTTCATTTCTGTTTCAATTTTTTTTTTTTGCTAACAGTTGGACTTACCAAACATGTTTTTGTAATTTCTGTTTTAAAAAACTAAAAACAGATTTTCCTTGTCAAACGTATTTTTGATTCTATTCAAAACACACTCATAACAAAACACTTGTTCTGTTTTAGGTAGAAACAAAACACCAAAAACAAAACACATACCAAACGGACCCAATGTAATTAGAACTCTTTCACTGTAAAGTCACACTTATTCAATTATTATTATTATTATTATTACTACACACTCTTATATTATCAAAATTACCAAATCATACATGTGGTGACCGTTAGGGGTGCGAGAAACACTGGATGAGTTACTACACTGACAGGTTACATAGTACTTAATCTCACATCGCCTAGATGTGGAGAAAAGGATGTGCTTATATCTAGTATGTTCTCTCCAAATGGTACGAGACATTTTGGATAAAATCCAAAAACAAAAACATGTGGGCTTAGATTCAAAGCGGACAATATCATATCATCAGATTGGACGGTATTAGAACTGAACCCAGTCGGAAGTGTGGCAACAAACCTCCTACGAGGTGAATTGTGGTGACCCTTGTCGGCGAGTAGGAATAAGAATTCTTAAGTCTACTTCTATGATTAAAACTCTTTGGCCACAATTCATTTTTTTTTTAGAATTCCATCTCTTTTATCAAACTATATGATAACTGTCTGCATCATGTTATCAATTATTATAATTGCAACTTAGACGAGTTGTATGTATTTGAGGTACAAGTCAAACTCAGCCCGACATTTGAAATTTTTAATTCTAATTCAACTTTAACTCAATCTTTAATCCTAATTTCTCAACTCGAACACAACTCATCTTTTAATTTTTAAATTCAAATTTGCAATACGGGTTAAGAGTTTGGGTTAGAAAGTAAGATTGCCCATGTGATCAATTTCTACACTGAAAATTTATTGTCATCTTAAGCTCGTTTCAAATTAGATTATTCTTAAAAAATTTAAAAACCTAATGCAAATTTTTAAAAATTACAAACAAATTCTTAAAAAATTAATTATCCAAAGTGTTAGCATACAATAATTTATTATTTAAACAAAAGAAGTTGAAAAGAAAAAATGTGATCACAATATGAACATTATATTATATATAATATATTTAAAGTAAAAATTATATAAAAAATAAATTTGGGATATTGGCACCTCAATCCAAGTTCAACTCTAATTAAGTTCGAGTTTATATTTTTTAACCCAAACTTAACCCTAATTATAAAAATGATTGTCCAAATTCGTAAAAAAATAAGATGGAATCAAATTAAATTCAAATTAGTCTGCCCAAGTTGCACACCTATCAGCTATCGCACAATTAAATGGATGCTACCAGAGCAAGTTTATAAAAAGAATGCCATCATTTTATACTTGCAATCATGCACGGTGGTAGTGTTTGGAGGTGAGATTTCTCTCAAATGTCAATTATAAATGAACTACTAATCAAGCAAAAGTTCTTAAATTGCAGCATTTGTTGATAACCCACAAATGGATTTCAACATGATAAAGTTTATTGGCTATTTCTTTTTCTTTTCTTTTGTTCTTCTGTTTCTTTTTTCTTGCAACTCTTTAATTAAAACACACGACCTAAAAATGCTACCAAGTCTTCAAACAATTCAACATTGCATGATATAGGACAATTTTATCGAGTTTTTCAAATTCTGATCCATCGTATCGCTTTGACTCAAAAGGACTCATTCCTAATCGGAAACAACTCAATTGTAACATAGTCTTTCTTTTCGACCTTAAAGCTATCATTATTTAATTTGTTCAAGTGAATTATACAAGCAAAAGAAATAGTTATTACCATATTATTTAATTAGCAGACATTCATTGTTTATGGTCAACAGACATCCCTTTCTTTTTTTGTAAATTTAGGCTCCGTTTGGATAGACGCAAGAGAAAAGAAAGGAGATGATAACATTAGTTATGAGAGAAAAGAAAGGAGAGGAGAGGATAGTAACAAACTTTATTCATGTTTGGATAAATAGGAGAGAAAAGAAAGGAAATGATAGTATTCTTGTTTGGATAAGATAATGGAGAGAAAGGATAACGACTAAATTACTATCACATCCTTTTATATTTATGGGACATGGGTGGAATAACAATTTTCTCTTTTGAATTGTTGAGGACAGTTTCAGAATTAGGAAAGTACTACTTAAACACTATCATTTCCCTCCTAATCTTCTCATTTTTGGGGAGGAATAGGTTATGAGGGATAAGGAGGGATAACTATTCCTTCTTATCCCTCCTTATTCTTTCTTTTCTTTTAATGAAATCTATCCAAACACAATATGACCTATCATCTTCTTTCTTTTCTCTCCTTATCCTTTCAAATCCCTCAATCCAAACAAAGCCTTAGAGTTGGCAAAAGTACAAAATACCCCCCCTAAGTTTCACCATATGAACACAATATCCTTGAGCTATAAAAGTGAACAAGTTACCTCTTGTAATTTTAAAAGTTTGCAACTTACCCCCCTCCAAACATTAAAATACCAAAAAAACTCCTAATATGACCATTATACTCCTTCACTTTATAAAAATATTTTTGTAGTCAAATCAAACCCATTATACTGCTAAAATTTAATTTTTTTTCTTTGATTTTTTTGTACTTTTGGCAAACAAAATTTAAATAGAATAATAAATATTAGAGAAAAGAAATTAAAGAAAAAATGTATTTCACGAAAATTCTCAAATAATTTAAATATTAGAGAAAACTGTATTTCATAAAAATTCCTTAAAAATAAAAGACAGAATAATATATAGACTACATGATAAATCAATTCTTTTGCTAGTGATTTCTTAAAAAATTCTAAATACAGTAATGTATATTTCTTTTTGTTTAATCTCTTGAATAATTTCAATATATCATACTTTATTTATCAATTCATTGAAGATCTATTTATTCCATAAAAGACCCCATCAATAAGCACAAGACAAAAATACAGACATACAAGCCAATGGTTTAAATTTTGTTCAGCAAAAGTACTAAAACAAATTAAATTTCGGTGGTATAATGGATTTGATTTGACTACAAAAATATTTTATAAAGTGAAGGGTATAATAATTTAGAATTTTTTTATAAAAAAAATTAGAAAAAGAATAATTGATTTATCATGTAATCTATATATTATTCTATCATTTATTTTTAAGGAATTTTCATGAAATATAGTTTTCTCTAATATTGAAATTATTTGAGAATTTTTGTGAAATACAATTTTTTTTAATTTCATTTTTCTAATATTTATTATTCTGTTTAAATTTTTTCGACAAAAGTACAAAAAAAATACTCTCCTGAAATACAGCAGGAGTGTATTTTGCACTTTTAACCACCACAACCGCAAATCATTGTTGTGGTGGTTAAAACTCCGATTAAACTTTTTAAAGTTACCAGCTTTATTCACGTGTCATATTGATTCTAAAAAGATGATAATGGCAGCTATTGACCATAGGTTTCTTACATGTACAGTCCCCCTATAAAGGAGAAATATGGCACGTGAATAAAGCTGGTAACTGTCAAAAATTTAACCGGAGTTTTAACCACCACAATCATGATTTGCGGTTGCAACCACGACTGCACAACAAACGCGGTCGTAAGGTAACGAAATTGGATTGGTATCAAAATTACGTAAGGGAATCGATTTTCGTTGTCGTGATTTTTTCTTTAATTCTTGCACATGGGATTCAAAATGCATTGATATTTAACTTTTTAAGACATAATTCAATAAAAATAATTTTTTTGAAAATTTTAGTGATTTTTATTTAATTTTTGAAACCTATTTAGCAAGATTAATGACTTATTTATAATTTTTAAGTCGTTCAAATATTTTTTTTTTACTAAATTAAAGAACAGTAGTAGATTTAAGTATTAAATAAATGAACATTGATACCATATAACATATAAGAAGCAAAAATAAAAATGTATATTATATAATGTGTATATGTAATTATTTAGTTAATATAATTAATAATCTATATTTATTGTATTTTTAGAAAAAATTAAAAAATTCTATTTAGATTCAATAAAAAAACTCATTGGGTAGAAATAAGGTACAATGTGAAAAAGTGATAATTTGATTAATCAATTTTTTAGAACTTGTAGAAATTGGTTTCAATTTTTGTGCTTTACAAATATCTAAAATTCGGTATTAATATAATTACTAAGAAGGAGCCCAGATTTGAGTCCTCTATTCTCACCAAAACTCTCTTCCCTTTTCAAATGGAACCAAAAAAAAAAAATTCTGGTGGTGTGTGAAAATTGGTCATATATTATATTTAAGCTTGATCCAAAATATCTTTGTCTATCTATAATTTGGAATTACTTTATCTAATAATCAAACGATCATAATTTCGTGTGCATTATAATGCCGTAAACATGACAAACACTAGTTTAATTATATATAATCAATTAATATGGTAATACATCACATGAATAAATTATTAATAATCAACAAATAAACCTCTAGAGACACTTCCAATTTCAATAGATTTTATTTTTTATTTTTTTAACTGTCACTCAATTAAAAAAAAAAGTCAGAGATTAGTGCGGAGCATAGGCAAAATAAAGTTCGAATCATTAAGCATAAATTTTATTTTCCAATTTTTTTCTTTTTCAAACCACTCCCATTCTCAATCAACACTGCTACCTAGGAGTATTATTTTATTTTGTTATTTTTTCTCTCATTTTTACCACCCACATTTTATGATTCTATCATATCACTTTCTGCTTCAACATAGCGTCGTGCACAACACCAATGGCTTAACCACAGGTAATCTATAATTTCTCCATTATGGGAGATGAGACACAGAATAGGGGTGTTAAAGTGATATGATATAAAGCTGTGAATCATAAAATGCAGCGCGCGTGCACAACACCAATGGTTGTGATGACCCCAGGATTCTCACCATAATGCAAAAATAGAGTAATTAACGTGTCCATTTAAATAGTGAAACTACGACGACTCTCTAATTAGAAAAATTTTATTGTATTACATGTTTCGGAATGATATCATTCCGACAAATTATAACTTGTCAGATAATTAAATTTATTTATTTATTTTTAAAATTTTTGATTGCATGACAATTTATTATTGGTCGAAATCATATAGTCTCAAACCATGTAACATGACTTGTGATTGATCGAGACTATATAGTTTCGAAACATATAATAATTTTTCATAATTAGGAGAACTCTTTCATTATAAACTCATACTTTATCATTATATATAGGATAAAGTGCATAAAACTCCTCCTTATATAGAAAATGTGTAAGAAATATTCATACTATTTGATATGTGCATTTACATCTCAATAATTTCAAATTTTGGAACAATTTGCTCATATTTCAAATTAATGATGTCAGACTTTTTTGAAAATTTAAAAATATCTTTTTTCTCATTTCACGTTTTGACTTTTTTATTATTTATTTATGACTTTTTTTATTATTTATTTATAAAGTAAAGGTAATTTAGCCATTTCAGTATTCAAATTAAAGATTTATCTTTATTGGCTCAAATTGAAAAATGTAAAGGTGTTTTACAAACATGAAAAAAGTTTTGCACATTTTTTCTTAGCGATAACCGCTAACATGGTTCAATAAAAAAAAATACATCAGATTTAATTATTCAACCAAAATAGTAGATGATGAAGCAAAAATTCACCCCGAACTAGTTTAACGTCAACCCGTAAAAAAAGACAAAAGAAGGGTAATCGAGAGGGCACCGACGCGGTGCCGGCCGACTACGCTCCGACGATCAAGTCAAATATCAAAAAGACGTTTTAAAGCTGTATGAGAATTCAGAGGTTATTAATTGCGTACTTTGGTATATGGACCGTCCTGTATTTATAGTGACCAAGTGAGGAACTCTGTCTCTTCAGATTCTCTTTCCCACTTGGAGACAACCAGTCTTGGTCATAACATTCTTCTTATCACGTCACCTTATCATTATCCTCTCACGTTATACGTTTCATATTAGGAGTCAAACACCCCATCAGATACCCCCTTCTTCATGAGGGTCGCTTGTCGGACATTAGGAACATTTGGTGTTTTAACGAAAACTTGAACCACCAGCCTGACCCACTTTTTTTTTTATTTTTGCGGGACTGGACTTACACTTGCGCGTGGGCCACGTGCCAGGTGCCCGGCCTGACCACGGCGCGGTGGGTCGCCCGACCTGGGCTAGGCGCAGTGGGCCAGCCTTGGGCCGTGATCAAGATGGGCTGATTTTTTTCTTGGGCCCGCCGCTTGGTCAGGCCAGTTTTCTTCTTGGGCCCGCCACTTGGTCGGGCTGTTTCTTTTTGGGCCCGGCCCTTGGCCGGTATATAAGAACCCGATTTATATATATATATATATATATATATATATATATATATAATGATTGTCACTTTGAAGAATCGAATCTTAGCTAATAAGCCCTAATGGCTCACCCTAACCAGTATGCCAATGACTCACTTGGTTAATAAACTTTAACTAATAAACTTCATAGCACAGCTCTTGATAAGCCATGTGACATCCTTGGCGGGACTTACTCGCCATTTGCTAAACTTTCTTTTAACGGGTTGTGCCCCCGTAGGGTCGGTTGACAATGTTCTCGGGATGAATTATCTCACCTTTTTCATTAAAGTCCCTTTGAAGAGATGTGTCCCCGCAAAGCCGTGTCCCCGTAGTTGGGCTGGGCCCCGTAGGGACTGTGTCACCGTAGGGCTAGTAGTGCCTAGGGCTGTGTCCCCGTAGGACTGTGCCCCCGTAGGGCTATTTTAACAATGTTTTCAGAATTCATCCATCCCGTCTTTTTTTATTAAAGGCCCTCCTTGGAGGTGTATCCCCGTAGGGTTTTGCTCACGTAGGGCTATTTTAACAATGTTCTCGGAATTCATCCATCTCGCCTTTTTCATTAAAGGTCCTCCTTGGAGGTGTATCCCCATAGGGTTGTGCCCACGTAGGGCTATTTTAACAATGTTCTCAGAATTCATCCATCCTACCTTTTTCATTAAAGGCCCTTGTAGTAACCCTTGTGGGCGGGTGTGAGTGGGCGAGTGCAAAGAAGAGATACTGGGCGAGCTACCATACTGACAGGGTACAAGGTGCTCAATCCCACATCGTCTGGGTGTGGAGAAAGGAATGTGCTTATATGTAATGTGTTCTTTTCAAATGGTATGAGGCCTTTTGGGGTAAAACCCAAGAGCAAAATCGTGCGGGCTATGGCCCAAAGCGGACAATATCATACCATGTGTTAGAGCGGGGTATTATAGTTGGTATCAGAGCATGAACCCAGCCGAAAGTGTGCCGCCGAGTACGTCAGGCCTCGAAGAGGGGTGGATTGTAGTAAACCTTATGGGCAGGTACAAAGAAGAGACATTGGGCAAGTTACCACACTGACAAGCTACAAGATGCTCAATCCCACATCACCTGGTTGTGGAGAAGAGAATGTGCTTATATGTATTGTGTTTTCTTCAAATGGTATGAGGTCTTTTGGGGTAAAACCCAAGAGCAAAACCGTGTGGGCTATGGCCTAAAACGAACAATATCATACCATGTGTTGGAGCGGGGTATTACAGCCCTCCTTGTAGGTGTATCCCCGTAGTGTTGTGCCCACGTAGGGCTATTTTAACAATGTTTTCAGATTTCATCAATCCCGCCTTTTTCATTAAAGGCCCTCCTTGGAGGTGTATCCCCGTAGGGTTGTGTCCCCGTAGAGCTGTGCTCCTGTAGGGCTATTTTAACAAGGTTATGGGAATTCATCCATCCCGCCTTTTCATTAAAGGCCCTCCTTGGAGGTGTATCCCCATAGGGTTGTGCCCACGTAGGGTTATTTTTGTTTTAGCTATAACAACATATTTTCAAACAAAAATCATTGCTATTGATATTTTAGTAATAGAGAATTATTTCTAGCAAAAACCTCGGAGCTATCGTCCTAAGGCTCGATATTAAATTGAGTTTCAGCTAGAATTATTAAAGTAAATGCAACTTTTTAAAAGAAAATCTTACTGGTGGCATTTCCTCAGATGCTCAGCATTCCAAGGATGGGCCAATTGCGTCCCTTCTAATGTCTCTAGTCAATATGCCCCCTGCCTCCTCCAAGTCCACTAGAGATAACACTGATTTTCCCCAATAGATGATTTTTTCGAGTGTTGTCATGTTTACCATCCCCATCCGATTGGCGGCTCCGTGTTACCCTCTCATCTTCGGCCACGTATCTTTGTAGTTGGCCCTTACGAATCAGACTTTTAATCTGCCTTTTCAAGTCTATGCACTCATCTATATCGTGGCCATAGTCGCGATGGAACATGCAATACTTGTCGCGGGACCTCTTGGATAGATCGATTCTTAGTTTTGGGGGCTAGGCAAGAGCCAGGTCATCTTGGATGTAGAGGAGGATTTGACTTATTGACGTGTTTAAGGAGGTAAAGGTGTTGAATCCCTTATTACGATGCGATGATTTATAAGTTTGCTCTCGTGACATTCTGCCATACTGGGGGTCTCTATCTTCCTCACTGAACTATCCCCCATTTTCCTGTCTGCCTTTCTCGCATCAAGGGTCTTCTCTGCGTTCATGTACTTTTGGGCCTTCACGAGTAGCTCAGACATACTTTATGGAGGGTGCTTGGAAATTGAGTACAAGAACTTTGAAGGTAATAGGCCCCCCCATGAATGCGGTAACTATCACCTTGTCATCTAGGGCATCGATCTATAACATCTCCCTATTAAACAGGTTAATGTAGTCTCGCAATGACTCCTCTTTAGTCTGTTTTACGTTCAGGAGATAGGTGGCGGGCTTATGGCATTGGCCATGCTTTCTACCCTAGCTCTGAGGTCCTACATCTCCATGTCATAATAGGTAGTCTCCCCTGGGTGCTCTAAATCTCCATGGGGTTGGTTCTTTTCGAGTGGGACTAGGTGACTGGGGTTCGTCCCACCTTTTACTCGGTTCTGAGCTGCGTTGTCTGTTGGGACTTCACTATCTCGCCCAACACCATCCCCTTCTAGATTCACAGGCCTAAGGTGACCCAGCGATGGTACTGGCGCCACAGGAGGGAGGCGCTGCAGAAGTGTTTCATTTTGTTGGAGTATCTGGGCCAGACTTTGATTCAAGTTCTGGATTTGGCATTCCAACACTGTGATCCATCCCTGGTCGTTTGGGATTTTGGGGCGTGCCCTAGGGAAGTCCATCGATCCAGGGGGTTGCATGCACGTTGCAGCCGAGAAGATCAGGGGCGGCAAGCGGGCTCTATCCGATTGGAGGGACCTGTCCGCCATGAAGGTCATGGCTAACAGGAGGATCCTATGTGGCTGGAGGATTGTGACAGGCAGGAAGGTCCTACGCTGGAGGATTGTGGCCGGTAGGAGGGCCCTGCGCAGGAAGGTCCTGTACGGCCGTAGTCTCTAACCCAGATCGTAGGTGCATCATGCTTCGTATATGATTCGTGTAGAACAATCAAGTTTGTGATTGATTCCCACAGATGGCGCCAACTGATGAAGAAAAAATTCACCCCGAACTGGTTAAACGCCAACCTGTAAAAAAGGACAAAAGAAGGGTAATCGAGAGGGCACCGGCGCGGTGCCGGCCAATTACACTCCGACGATCAAGTCAGATATCGGAAAGAACTTTTAAAACTATATGAGAACTCAGAGGGTATTAATAATTACCTTGGTATATGGACCCTTCTGTATTTATAATGACCAAGTGAGGGTGAGCCCTAGTAAAACTCTGTCTCTTCAGCTTCCTTTTGCCACTTGGAGACAACCAGTCTTAGTCAAAGCATTCTTCTTATCCACGTCACCTTAGCACTATCCTCCCACATTATACGTTTTATATTAGGAGTCAAATACCCCATCAGTAGATGATGTGCAGTAAACTTGATTGTACAAATATCTGGTGCATTCATTTACTGTTTGACCAACACTGCACACACACACATAAATCATGCACAAACCATGATACTTTAAAAGTGGCAATAACTATCCGACCTCTATATAAAGTCATCCAAAGAACTATTAATCATGCGTATTAAAAATCACTTAACAAATATGGTCCTCCGTGAAAATGAGGACAAAAGACATTTGCACAACACTAGTGACGAAAGAGTGAAGTGAATGTCAAATCTTCCAAAAAGGACAATTAAGAACTTATATCTAATTAAAAGAAATATGATTTTACAAATCAAAAGGTATAGAATCATGTTTCATCCAAACTCATCTAAAAATAATACCCAATCATGTGACACACTTGAACTGCAATTTAACGATTTGGGGTTTATTACAAAAAGAGAATATAGTTCAGGAGATTAAATGTTCAATTGATAGTTCAGGAGAATTTTTTGAGAGAGAAAAGATAATTCAACGAGGCCACCCTTTTATCTATTATTTTTTAATTAAATGCTTTTATGATCCACCTAATCACGCATTTACATCATATTACTTTACTACTTCTAACTTAGACGTAAACTCATACTCTACTTTTATAAATATGCATTGTTTTTGAATCTCATTAAAAATATATATATATATATATAATATAAAGGTCAAAATATTAAAAAATTAATATTACAGTTTAAAATATTTTTATCTATTTATAATTTAAAATAATTTTTTATCGTCGATCTAACGGTCACGATTTATACATTATATTTACACATAAATTTACATACACGTTCACTTACACTAATACTCCTAAAATAATTTAATCTAATATTTTTTTAATATTGTCATAACATTGCAATACACGTGTGTGTGTACACACACACAGTACTAACTCAATTTTTTCTTTTTTTTGCTATATCTCTTTTCTGCTCTTTGATCAGAATGACGTAATGATTATAAGAATCCAAATGATTCTTTAATTAAAAATAAATTTTCAAATAAAAAATCATATTCGAACCCGTTTAAACTTGGGACATAAAAAACAAAACGAAAACCAATCCCATCCACTGGACTAATCTTGACAGGAGACTATAAGAAACCTATATATAGCTGGAATATGAATACATTGTTGCAAGTGGGTTCATTTATTGTAACCACGTGGAATTACTTGTGGCAAGTCTATCCATAGGAAAATATCCCCCCACTCCTACCATTTGCCAATATATATGGCATCAGATGTATATTATGAAAGTGTGATTTTCTTGGAGAAAAAAGCAATGTTTCTCTCTAACTCTCTTATCTTACTATCTCTCTCTTAATATATCATAGTTTAATAGTTAAATATATAGTATAGTACTATTATATACTATTATACAACACGTTATCAACACGAGGTTCTGACCATCTGAGAAGACAAGTAAAAGGTACAAAAATTATATTTATGTCATTTCAATATATACATATATATATATATAAATATATAATATCAAATATATATGTATCTATATAATATCCTTTCCGATTGGAAAATCGGCATGCTTGTGTCATTTCAATATATTTATATATCATATTCTTCCCGATTGAAAAATTGGCATGCTTGTGTTATTTCAATATACTTATATATAAAGTATTTCCCGATTATGAAGTGACATGTTTATGTTATTTATTTTATTATGTCAATATGCTATACTTACATATAAAATTCAAACTATAATTCTCTTCCAATATATAATATACTGATAATGTCAAATCTTGCAAAGCTCGACTTTACTGCCCTCGATATTTCGGGCAGAAATTATCTATCATGGATTCTCGATGCTGAGATACATTTGGATACTAAAAATTTGGGAGAAACGATCAAAGAAGGAAATAAAGCATCAATGCAAGAACGGGCAATGGCAATGATTTTCATTCGCCACCACATACACGAGGATTTAAAATTCGAGTATCTTACAATAAAAGACCCGTCCATACTATGGAACAATTTGAAGGATAGGTTCGAACATCAAAGAACTATAATCCTTCCAAGAGCTCGAGACAACTGGTCAAAATTGAAGTTGTCTGATTATAAATCGGTAATAGAATATAATTCAGCACTATTCCGAATTAGCTCCCAAATGAACTTATGTGGAGAGCCTAAAAGTGATGTGGATATGTTAGAAAAAATATTAGCACATTGCATCCCTCGAACTTGCTCCTCCAACAGCAGTATCGAGATATTCTGAATTGATATGTTACTTATTAGTGGCTGAACAAAATAATGAGCTCTTATTAGAAAACCACATATCCCATCTGACCGGATCAGCTTCAGTAACTGAAGCACATTCAGCATCTTTTAATGGTTGTGGTCATGGACGTGGACGTGGTCATGGCCGCAGCAGAAATAATAATTATGGTGGTTATCCTTCATTTGAGTTTCCTAGTAGGAACTACACACCATATTCTCATGAAGGAAATGCAAGTGCGGCTAAGCAAGAAAAACTGAAAGGTGTGCCGAATGCACCCTCCAAATAATATGAAAATGTTTGCTTTTGATGTGGAATGAAAGGGCATTGGTCACAGACCTGCCGAACGCCCAAACACTTCGTTAAGTTATATCAAGCTTCGCTCAAAGGAAAAGGGAAGACAAAGGAGATTGAAACAAATGCTATCAAAAATTATGAACCGAAAGCCATCAATCACCTTGATATTTCAGATTTCTATGACGACCTCCCTAAAATCAATAAGCAGTGGACTGATAATGGAAATGTCCACATCGATTAGATATTGTTTCCTTTGGTTTTTTATTGGTGTGTTATTACCAGTTTTATTTGTAATTACACTTTTATTAATGTAATGAAGTTTGTTTCTTTTTAGAAAATGAATTTAATCAATGCATTGCCCACATCCAAGATAAATGATGAAGATATATGTTTGGTAAACAGTGCCATGACCCATACTATCCTCAGAGATAGAAAATATTTTTCCTATATAACATTTGCTGAATCTAAGGTCAATACCATATCAGGTTCTATAGACTTGATTGATGGTTCTAGGAGGGCTAATATTGTGTTACCATATGAAACACAATTGTATACTGATAATGCTCTCTACTCAACCGGATCCAAGAGAAATCTGTTGAGTTTTAAAGATATACGTCATAACAGATATCATATTGAAACAATAAATAAATGGAGTATGAAATATCTATGCATTACATCAACTATTTCATGCCGGAAGCATGTTTTAGAAAAACTCCCTACTTTCTCTTCTAGGTTATATTTTATGAATATAAGAGCAACTGAATCACATGTAATGATGCACCATAAGTGCTCTGACCCAAAGAATTTTATGTTATAGTATAATCGCATTGGTCATCCTGGGTCAACAATGATGCGCCGAATTATTGAAAATTCAAATGGGCATCCATTAAAGAATCAAAAAATTCTTTTAACAAGTGATTATACATGCACTGCATGCTCACAAGGAAAGCTAATTGTGAGGCCATCTCCTTCAAAAGTTGTTGTTAAATCCCCTAATTTTTTACAAAGAATCAACGGAGATATATGTGGGCCTATTCACCCATCATATGGACCATTTCGTTATTTTATGGTCTTAATTGATGCCTCAACTCGATGATCTCATGTCTGTTTATTTTCTACTCGAAATGTAGCATTCGCTAGACTTTTGGCCCAAACAATTCGTTTACGAGCACAATTCTCGGATTATCTAATCAAGGCAATTCGTCTTGGTAATGCCGAAAAATTTACATCTCAAACTTTCAACGACTATTGCGTGTCTATTGGCACTGATGTTGAATACCCTGTTGCACACACTCATACTCAAAATGGTCTAGCAGAGTCTTTTATAAAACATCTTCAATTGATTACCAGACCATTACTTATGAGAAAAAACTCCCTGTGTCAGCCTGGGGACATGCCATATTGCATGCAGTATCATTAGTTCGTATTAGACCAACTACTTACCATAATTTTTTACCTTTACAACTTATGGTTGGTCAACAACCAAATATCTCTCACTTACGAGTTTTTGGTTGTTCTGTCTTTGTGCCAATTGCACCACCACAACGAACAAAAATGGGCCTTCAGCATAGACTTGGAATTTATGTAGGTTTTGACTCTCCATCTATCATTAGATATCTTGAACCTATGAGATGAGATTTGTTTAAAGCAAGATTTGTTGATTGTCATTTTGATGATGTGGTATTCCCACCATTAGGGGGAGAAATGACACAGCCTGAACAACAACATGAAATCACTTGGAATGCCACGGTATTATCACATTTTGATCCCCCTACAAATCAAAGAGAACTTGAAGTTAAGAAGATCATTCATTTGTAAGGTATTGCAAATCGATTTCCAGATGCATTTACTGATACAAATAAAGTGATACAATCTCATATCTCTGTTGTCAATTTTTCAGCACGAATAGATGTCCCTGTTAGACAATCTATAAGTATTGCAGCAGATGCATCTAAAACACGCCTAAAGCGTGGGAGACCCATTAGTGCAAAAGATACTGTTCCTCGTAAGAGGAAAGTACAAGAGAAAGTAGATAAAGAAGATGGCACTCCTGAGGAGGCCATACTTACAAAGGGAGTAATAATAGCCCCTGAAGAAATAATAGTCCTTCATGAGGCACAAAAAGAGGTAGTCATACCTGAAAATGATGAGATCTTAATAAATTATGCAAAGAGATGGAATAGAAATGAAGTTCTAGTCGACAACATATTCTCTTTTGCAGTTGCTTTGATATTGCAAGAGATAATGAGGATCCAGAACCTCAATACATCGACGAATGTCAACGCAGGAATGATTGGCCAAAATAGAAAAAGGCAATACATGCATAATTAACTTCACTGGCAAAACGTGAAGTATCTAGACCGATAATCCAGACACCTTCAAATGGGTATTTTGTACGAAAAAGAAATGAGAAAAATGAAATTATGAGATACAAAGCTCGCTTAGTGGCATAAGGTTTCTCACAGAGGCCTGGTATTGACTATGAGGAGACATACTCTCCAGTAATGGATGCAATTACATTCCGATTCCTGATTAATTTGGCAGTCACAGAAAGACTGAATATGCATCTAATGGACGTGGTTACAGCATATTTATATGGATCACTTGATAGTGATATTTATATGAAAATCCCTGAAGGATATCAAATGCCTGAAGCAATCGCTTCAAAACCACGGTCGGTGTATTGAATCAAGTTATAACGATTGTTGTACGGATTAAAGCAGTCTGGACGCATGTGGTACAATCGCCTTAGCGAGTACTTACTAAAAGAATGATATGTAAATAATTTAATCTGTCCATGCATTTTCATTAAAAAATCAGGATCTGGATTTGCAATTATAGCAGTATATGTTGATGATTTAAACCTCGTGGGAACTCCTGATGAGCTCACCACGACTGCTGATTATTTAAAGAAAGAATTCGAAATAAAAGAGCTTGGAAAAACAAAATTTTGCCTCGGATTACAGATTGAGCATTTACTAAGCGGAATTCTTATCCATCAATCAACATATACAAAAAAAGTTCTAAAGCAATTTTATATGGATAAAGCTCATCAATCAAGTTCTCCAATGGTTGTCCGATCGTTTAATGTGAAGAAGGATCAATTTCGTCCTCAAGAAAATAATGAAGAATTGCTTCGTCCTGAAATTCCATATCTGAGTGCTATTGGTGCACTGATGTACCTTACAAATTGCACATGACCGGACATAACTTTCCAGTCAACTTACTGGAACGGTACAGTTCTGCACCAACCCCCAGACATTGGAATGGTATCAAACATATAATGAGATATCTTTGTGGGACCACTGATATGGGATTGTTTTATTCAAATAAATCAAAATCCCAGTTAGTTGGATATGCAGATGTAGGTTATCTTTCTGATCCACATAAAGCTCGATCACAAATAGGATATGTATTTACTTGTGGTGACACTGCTATATCATGGAGATCCATGAAACAAACAATGACAGCAACCTCTTCAAATCATTCTGAAATACTCGTAATTCATAAAGCGAGCCGAGAGTGTGTCTGGCTAAGATCTATGATACAATATATTCGAGAAAACTGTGGACTCTCCTCAATAAATAATATCCCAACGATATTATATGAAGATAATGTTGCATGTCTTGCGCAAATCAAATGAGACAGAACCAAGAACATCTCACCAAAATTCTTTTACACTCACGAGCTTCAGAAAAATGGTAATATTGATGTTAAGCATATTCGTGCATGTGATAATTTGGCAGACCTGTTCACAAAAGCTCTGCCTACCATGACATTTAAGAAATTGGTTTACAATATTGAGATGCGGCAACTAAAAGATTTTTCAGGCTGATTAGGGGGAGAAATTGATTGAAAAAGGAATTGGCATACTGCACTCTTTTCCCTTCGATCAGGTTTTATCCCACTGGTTTTCCTGACAAGGTTTTAATGAGGCAGTTCTTCTTCATGCCATACCATTTTCAGAGACACGCAAATTGTTGTTCTCTTTATAGTGTCATGAATCCAAGGGGGAGTGTTGCAAGTGGGTTCATTTATTGTAACCCACGTGGGATTACTTGTGGAAAGCCTATCCATAGGAAAATATCCCCCTACCTCCTACCATTTGCCTATATATATGGCATCAGATGTATATTATGAAAGTGTGATTTCCTTGGAGAAAAAAGCAATCTTTCTATCTATCTCTTAATATATCATAGTTTAGTAGTTAAATATATAGTATAGTACTATTATATACAATTATACAACATACATGATCTTTTCACAATCAATATTTCACGTGAATAAAGTTCGTAACCATGTGTTAGGAGGCGTAAAAAAAAATCTATCTTCTATCAAATATATTCATGTGATTCGCAGCTTGATGTCATTTTTTTTAATTTTTTTTTAACATTCCTCAGCTTTAGTCTTCTTACTTTTTCAATTTCGTGACTCGGCTAACCACCTACTTTTTAAGAAACACAGGGACACGAAACACGGATACGATAACACGAACACAACAACACAAAAAATTAAAATAAAATAAAATATGAACACTGCAAAGACTTCTTACTTTTTAAATTTCGTGAGTCGGCTAACCACCTACTTTTTAAAAAACACAGGGACACAGAACACGAACACAGCAACACAAAAAATTAAAATAAAATAAAATATGAACACTGTAAAGATTTCTTACTTTTTCAATTTCGTGACTCGGCTAACCACCTACTTTTTAAAAAACACAGGGACACAGAACACGGATACGATAACACGAACACAACAGCACAAAAAATTTAAATAAAATAAAATATGAACACTACAAAGATACAGTTATAGAATAATAATATAATATATATTAATTATTCAATAAAAAATACTACATTACAAAAATACTTCAATTCATCATCAAACAATTAAGAACTAAACAAAAATAGACAAATAGATTAAAATAAATTAAAAAACCAGATTTATTTAGTCTTCTCATATATTTAGCTTAGATTTCTAATCACAACTTAGTAGCATATAATTTCTATTTGAAATGCTTGAATATATATACATCATTGCTACAAAGTGTATGACACGTGTTCAAAAAGTGTCCGAAGAGTGTCCAAGAAGTGTCTTTCAAAAAATGTCAGGACACTTCTATGAAGTGTGTTGACACGTGTCTGAGAAGTATCCGAGTGTTCGACACAGTGTTCGAGTATCCGACACAAATTTGACACTTTCAGTGAAGTGTCAGTGCTTTCTAGCCTAATATACATAAAGTAGCCAAATTTTCTCTCATTTTCTTTCAAGTCCCTTTCACAGTTTAAAAAAATAATAAATCCTTTTCTCATATCTCTTAAAATTAAAATAATATTTAAATATTATGTCAGAGAGGTTGTGCTTCAACCTCTGTAATTATAAAAATATGTAGACAAATTTCAAAAAATAAGGCTAATATATCAGGTTCCTGTATTAAATTTCATAAAGACATTTTAAAAATTGTTCAATTATTATTTCCTACCTTTACTTGCTTTTAAAGGAAAAGATATAAAAGTATTCTCGTATCCGATATTATAATATTTTTTCGTTATATTATGATTCGTCAAATTAGCCCATAAAATGAACGAGTTGGTTAATATTTTTCAAAAAATGTAATTTTTTAGAACCTGGCCTCCTCCATGTGATGGAAATCATGGAAGGTTATCGTCACTTAGGAGACAGACCCTTTTTTATACGTATAGTGATACTTTTTGGGTGGGATATTCGTAATTTTCTTTTTTAGGATTGTACTACATTTATATTTTTCTTTTAAAAAGAATTGACAAGAAACGTCCTTAAATTCATTAAGATCTGTTTAGATTGATTTTTGAAAAGCAAGCTTTTCAAGTTCAAAAGTCATTTGGAAAATGTTTGAATTGGTAAAGCTGAAGAGTTTCGGAGTACAAAAAGAGCATTCAAATCTCTGGTGGGTACCATCTTCCTCATTTAGCTTCTGTTTTTCTTTTTTCTATGTAAAAGTCGAAGTAAAAGCTCTGTCAAACAGATCCTAATACATCATTATTTAATTTATAATACCATAACTATCTTTTATACTATAAAATTTACTCTCCGATCTCAAATTAAAAGTCCATTTTTGAAAATCTAACATTTTAAGAGAGTAGTATTTAATATTTTTTATTGGATGAGTAGTATATGAATTTTCATATTTACCCTTTTATCATTTTTGGGAATCCAACTTTTTAAGAAAGTAGTATATTAATGGAAGAAGAGTGCTTTGGTAATGTTATAAAAAATAGTGCATGAACGTTTCAGTTGGAACATTTAGCTTGAGACGCCTAAAAAATGAAAAGGTAGACATTTAAATTGGGATTGAGGGAATAACTTTTTTTACCTTCTTTGCTTTTTTTTAGTATTTTTTTTTTGTTCTTTCAAAAGAGATATATTTTTTTGGGTTTTTTTTTTTTTTGGTCATGTCAAAAGAAATAATCTATTCAATAGAGATAATTTTTTTATCTAGAATTTTTTTTTGAGTCATGTCAAAATAGATAATTTATTCAACAAAAATAATATTTTTTCATACTTTTTTTTTGGAGATCCTGTCAAAAGATAATTTCTTCAACTGAAAAAACGTTTTTTGGATTCTTTATTTTAGGCATGTTATACTCTTTTTGGTTATGTCAAAAGAAATAATCTATTCAACGGGATACTGTTTGAAAGAGCTTTCTAATACTAAAAATTATTAAAACAACTTCATTGATAAGGTCTTATAAAGGAGTTTTATTAGAAAAAAATCAGAAAAAAAAAAAAGATGAACTGTCCCTCAAAACGACCCTGTTTTGAGGCATAGCAAATCAGATCTTAAAGCCATCCGTTAACATAAACGGATGGCTTATTTGTATTTTTTATTTATTTATATACATTATAGTATTATTTTATTTTGGAATTATTTTTCACAAAGACACGTCAAAAAATTTAGTTGATCAAATTTCCTTTTCTTCTCTCTCTACTCCAACTTTTCTCTGTAACATCTCTTCAAACTTCCTTTCTGCCACCCTTAATTCTCTCAATGAGCAAAAGGAACACAACCCTTTACTTTGTTATAAAAAATTTATTCCCATTTTCTTACAAAATTTTCACAAAAAACGAAACAGATTATAAAGAACTCGAATACCCCTCATTGACCTCACTGCGCAATTGTTTTGGATTTTCTGCGGATCGAGTGGTTTCTAAGACTTGGTTGTAGAGCCGAAAATCTGATTTTCAGTATTTCAAAATTGTGGATTTCAGATGGGAGTTTCTTTCAAAGAATCCCAGGCTTAGGATTTTCAAACCGGTCTTCAACCAAAAATAAGGATTTTCAAACAAGGAGGTATTGCTCTGTATTGTCGTCTCTCTTGCTTGTTTGTCACTCGTCGCAACAAAGAGAAATGGAGACCAGGAGAGAGTGTAAATCCGAGAGAGAGTGATTTCAAAGAGAGATTTCAATTATTTCAGAGAGTGATTTCTATTCGCATTACAAAGGGGGAGAGAATATAATGAGATTTGATGAATAATATATATTTATTATATAAATATCAAATTTTTATTGGGTAAATGGAAAAGTTGCCGTTACAACGAACGGTGGACCCAACGCTGCGTTTCTTTAAATTGTGTAAAAATAGCTTTAGAAACTCTCCAGACAACCCGTCAAGTCTCTGTTGCAATTCAGGTGTGTTTGCAAATCATAGTGCTCTCTAATTTCTTATTCGCATTTGTTAAAATCCACCTCAGTATGTCAACTGAAGACAATGACTTGTTCACTTTACTCTTTATTGTATGAGCCATCTGTGGGTGCCTTTGAGCTTGATTATCCATTGAAGGATCCCCATGATTCGGTTTCAAGCGTGGGTTCTTGTAATGGGTTGGTCTGTCTAGCCATTAAAAAATTTGATCTAGTCATATGGAACCCAACTATTAGAAAATCCAAGAGATTGTCATATTCGGGCATTAGATTGCGAATGGGTTGGTTTTTCATATATGGGTTTGGTTATGATCAGTTCATTGATGATTACAAGGTGGTAGGAGCATTTCGTGTTGTTGGTAATGAGGGTTCCTATGAGGACTGATACGCAATGAGATTCAGGAGCAACATTAGTTAACAAATTAAAAAAAGGTAAAATTAGATTTTGATTCTCTTTTATTATTCTTTCCCTGCTTTTTGTAATGCACTCTATAATTCATTTAATACTGCATTTGTGGTATACTGTTATGGAAGCTACATTATGTTTAATGACTTCTTTTTTTTATTATTATTATTTGTATTGCTAGACACAAAAGTAGCTTATAAAGAAATCATGATCTTCTAACACAATTAAGAAATGAAACTTGTGGTGGCTAATGTCTTTTGGTTTTATGCTTTAATTTGGGACTTGAAGTGAATGTTCAAGCAGAAATTTGTGACCCATTGCTCTTTTTCTTTTTCCTGACCTCTTATAATTATTTAATTTTCTTTTAGGTAATGTGGGTAATTCATATTATTTTCATACTTGTATTTTTAGAGGAATTTCTATTTCTTCCTTAAGGTTTCACATAATAAGATGTAAATTTAACCAATTTAAAATAAATCCCATCATGTAGTATCTACATGCACTCATCATCTACATGCACTTTTCATTTTTTTTATTTTAGTTTTAACATTCTCAGTTGTATGATGGACAGATTACTCTCTGTAATTTTTATGCATCAATGTGAATACTTTTCGTGTTTCTATCTATATGGTAGGTTCTTCTGTAAAATTTTGCAGTGATTCAAATTTGAAAGAGATAAGTTTTGGAGTAAAAAGTAGGGTTCCATTAAATTGAATCTGAGTATTTAGCTGATCCAATATTCCTAATTCACTTCAATAAAATATGCTACTTACCTGAGCTATAAATGGTAAATGGCAAGACTTAGAGATAGTGCTAATCTGCTCATCTTTGGGCGACCAAAGCTATCATTGTTTGAGCCCAGTATTGTATGATATTATGGTAAAGTCATTAGTAAAACACTGCACCTCTTTTTTATTCCGAATTTTGTTTAAAGTTGCTCTTTGTAAAGTAAGTAAAAATAAGGAAATGAAATCAGAAAAGGAATGTCAGATTTGTTTCACTTGAGGTATTAATTATGCACTTTTCTGTTGGAATCTACAACTTTTGTTCATCTTCTACATTTATCAACACCTACAATCTTTAAATTGTATTCCTTTTAAGCTTTTCATAAATTTCTTGCTCGAATTCATATTTAAGTTGTGGTTGTTCTTTTCTTTGGCCTTGAGAGCAACTGATCATCGCCTTGGTAAGCTATTACCTAACCAACTAGCTAATCAAACGCGACCCCTCCTCGAGTGGATTCCTCCTTTTGCTCCTCAGCCTATGGGGTATTAGCAGTCGTTTTCAACTGTTGGTACGAATAGAGCAAGAGAAAAAGGAAATAAAAAAAATAGTAGAGAAAAGTTATACAAAACTATATACGAGTCACCAATCCCTCCCATGTGCTTTTTAAGAAGCTTTTGTCACCACTCCCTCCCATGTGCTTTGGAAGAAGCTTGTACAGTTTGGGAAGGGTTTTTGATTGATCTAGGCTAGAGGTAGACCTATGTCCTTGGTAAGCTATTACCTAACCAACTAGCTAATCAAACGCGATCCCCTCCTCAAGTGGATTCCTCCTTTTGCTCCTCAGCCTATGAGGTATTAGCAGTCGTTTCCAACTGTTGGTACGAATAGAGCAAGAGAAAAAGGATATTATACAACAATATACGAGTCACCAATCCCTTCCGTGTGCTTTGTAAGAAGCTTGAGTCACCACTCCCTCCCGTATGCTTTGGAAGAAGCTTGTACAGTTTGGGAAGGGTTTTTGATTGATCTAGGCCAGAGGTAGACCTAGCCAAACCATAGAGTACTTACCGGTGCCACGGAGAGATATGTTTTTAGATCTCTATCAATCCAAACTGGTCGAGTTTAGCAATCTGATTTAGGCATGAGCTAATTGAGTTATTTTTCTCTTCGTGTTGGGTCTAGGCCTCTCTAACTAGATTCAACTTGCCCCTGGTGTGTTTTTAGATTTATCAAAGGATTAAAGCAAGCAAGGAAACGGGAGCAACAAACCCCAATCTAATGATACCGTTGACTCCCTGTAGCTCTTTTTCCCATCATCCAATTGTGCTCTAAATTATGTCTGATTCCAGTATATATATATATATATATATATATATATATATATATCCCTTTGTTATGTTTAAGCAAACATTTTGCACTAATGGGAATACAAGTCAAGCTAGAAATTGATAGATAAAGCATTTTAGAACTTACCTGTTACTCTACAGATGGAGTAATAACCTTGATAGATATTAGAGGATGAGAAGAAGACAAGAAGACTTTGTGACTAAGGCAGTGATAGAAAAATGATCTCATGCAAACTAATGGGGATATAAGCCAAGCTAGAAATTGATAGATCACAATGAGGAAAAGATATAATCATGTTAGGTCAAATGCCAATAATCATAGCAAAAGAACAAAAGGTCAATAATCATATTAGGTCAAATGCCAAACAATAATAGCCTGGAATACATAATGATAGAGAATGACAGAGAAATAGATAAAGTGAAAGATTTTGATCTTCAAATTTGAACTAATCGCTCCATTAAGCATGAGTATGTATAAATCTAGTTATTAGCATTACTACATTCAACTTAATATTATTATGTCTACATAATCAAACAATAACTAATTATACTAACCAGCCAATAGCTTGTAGAAAACATCATAAACAAAATAATAACTCGAATACATACGCTCCTCAATGAAATTGAACCACCTTCTTGGCCAGTACGGATTGATAGCCAGAACAGAAGCCAGTGCCAATAAGAAGATAATGTACGACACTGAAAAAGTAACATAAAATGCCTCTGGATCGATTTCATACCATTTTGTCTCACTTTCTTCTGAAAATGTTGTTGGTGAGTTTGGAGACTGAACAATGGTGGTACAATTTTTCTCTAGTGGTGCTCCACAAAGATAACGATTTCCCTCGTAGCTGCTCTCATCAAATGTCCCAAATTGTTCTTGCCTAGGAATTTTACCCGATAAGTTGTTGTGAGCTACAGAGAATACTGCCAGAAAATTCAGATCAACCAGCTCCATAGGGATCACTCCACTCAACTTATTGTAAGAAAGGTCCAAGCTCTCTATTTGAGTGAGGCTAGAGAATGTTCTTGGGATAGAACCTTTCAACTGATTGTGAGACAAGTTCAATGAATGAATCCAAACTAGCTCTCCTAGCTCATGTGGGATTTCACTTGTTAGGTTGTTGCATGACAAATCTAATCCTGACATGATGTACAGGATGTCACCCTCGTAAGAGTTGGACCTTCTTTTTGTAACAAACTCAGCTTTAACATCTTCCTTTTCCTCTGTATCATAAGATATTACCAATGTTCTCACTAAGAGACTTCCATCATATGTATCATATTCATGGTTATTTCTAGCCCAACCATATTTATGTGTAAACAAACTTCTAAAATGTTGGACATTTGGCCTTCTATTTCCAAAAGTGATATTACTAATGCAACTAGGTATCGAACCAGAGAAAAAGTTATTGGCAAGATCCAAAAGGGTTATGTTATTCAACTTACACAATTGATTTGGAATTAAACCATCCAAATGGTTTCCCCTTAACAGAAGTACTCTTAAGTTGGAGAGTGCGCTAATCCCATTGGGAATATTGCCGGATAAGTGATTATCTCTAAAATCCAATGTGACCAGAGATGATGAATTGACAAAAGCAATTGGTATTGGTCCTGTGAATTTGTTAGCCTGCAAATAAATATGATATGTTCGGTTTGACCAAGAAGGTAATGATCCTGAAAGAGAGTTATGAGAGACATCGAAGAGACTAAATGCAGCTAGTTCAGATGGTAACCGACCTTTGAAAGAATTATTTCGCATGATGAGTGACATACCTGTCATATTACTTATCCAGTTCGGAATCACACCTGAGAAGTAATTACTGCTAATGTCAAAAAAAGACAAGTCTTTGTTTTTCAAAATTGTATTGGACAAAATCCCCGAGAACTGGTTGTCATCCAGTTGCAGAACTTCTAGGCGACTCAAGTTGAAGTGTGTTGAGAGTATTTGGCCATGAAATTTATTTCTAGATAATTTCAAAGACTTCAAATTGATGCAACCAGAAACCAATTCCTTTGGTACTTCTCCAGAGAACATGTTAACAGACAAATCCAAATCATCCAAGTCACTCATGCTGCAAAGTGATGATGGAAGAAGGCCTTCGAAAGAATTTCTAGCTAAATTTAGATATGAAATATATGGAAGCCTCCTTGAAATGGTTTCTTGAAGTTGGCCATGAAAGTGATTGTCTGAGACATCCATCCAAGAAATACTATTGTTAAGGCTTGGTGGCAGATCAAATTGACCCGTGAGAGAGTTGTTTCTCAGATTCAAAACTTCAAGTCTTGCATTGTTATTAAGCAACCAGTAAGGGAAGACTCCTGTCAAGTTGTTGTGGGAGAGATCTAATTCTCTTAAATTGTATTGGTGCAAGAGAAACTTGGGTATTTCACGAGTGAGCTTATTGAGATTGCAGTTCAATAACATAAGGACTTTTAACTGAAATTTGGGAGTCCAATTTGAGTAATGATCAGTTTCCACCTCCATTTTGTTGTTGTCGCTGATTATTTCAACCACTTCAAGTTTGGAATGATTGGCTAATGAGCTGAATGAGAATAATCTCTCAAAATGATTGTAATTAAGATTGATATATTCTAGAGATGTGAGGTTTGATATTATAAAAGTAATGTCTCCTTTGAATTGATTATCAGAGAGATCTAACACTCTAAGGGATCTCAAATTGCTCAAACATGGAGGAAGGATTCCTTCGAAGGAGTTTACACTAAGATCCAACTCTTGAAGGTTCCTTAGTTTACACAAACCTGCAAATGTGGCAGCATGAGAAGTTAGACTTGATGGACTATCACTTTGTCTCGCAATGATCCGGAAAAGAAGATTCGACAAATGTAACAGCAAAGAACAAATGCTATGTTTTAGTTTTACCTTGAACAGAAAAAGTGTTGTTGAGATTGTTCCATGTCAAAGACAAAGCCTTGAGAGAAGTCATGGCCCCTATATGTGAGGGAATATTTCCAGTGAACATATTATTGCTCAGATCTAGAACCTCCAAGTTGTTGAATGAAATCCAATCTACCAAATGAACAATGTAGATAGTGTTAAGAAAACTCCAAAAAAATGGTGTAACATGTTATCTTTCTAGTAGAATGATCAAATATACAACTACTTGTATAACAAATTATCCTCACAACACTTTGATGCTTCCTTACTTTCCAGCTTAAAATTTTTTTTTTTTAGGTTTGGGCACAAGAATTGAGGTTAAAGTACAATTGGTACTCTAAAGTCTAAATAAAATTGGAAGCGAGGTACGTTGCTTGTACACATTTTTTCTTCTATGTCTTAATTACTGAAATGTCCTTGATTTGTAAGTGAAATTGCATTTATGAGTGTGCAATGTTTGTTCTCCTAGCTTGGTCCTACCAAAGATCTTTTGGCTCTGTGTGGTTCCTAGATTTAGTCATAAGTGAAACAGAAAAGACTTTTTCTTCTCTACGGCTATACCGTACTAAAAGAATAGGGAAAGAGATAAATATTTAATTTTATATGTTGTTTAACTTTCATTTTTCTATATTCTCCAACCATTTATTTATAATATTTTACTTTGTAATAATTATGTGAGGAAATTAAGAAAATATAAATTGCTTTACTCTTTCATTTTTCTTTTTCTTTTCCTTTTCAATATTAAATCCGTAAACCAAAAACTAATAATGTTTCCTTTGACAGAAAGAAAGAAACCTTTTTTTCCATTTTATTAATTTTTATCTCTGGTTGATGGATACCATCTATTTTATGAATGAAAAAAAAAAAATCACTAAATCTTTTTGATAATATTAAATTATTTTCAGCAATTAGATGATTTTGGATTACCGAAAGATAAAAGAAAAGAAAGAGTAATATAAAAGACAAAAAAAAGTATAATCACTAAAAATAAAATAAAAACAAAAAAAAACACCTGCAAGCTTTTGTATAATACTAAGATTGAGAAGAAAATTAAAATAAAAAAGAGAGAAAAATCATTACATGACGAAGGATTGAGATTTTACGAAAACAACATTACCTTCATTCTCAACGTAGCAATGGAAAAAATTGAAAGATATGTCAAGACGCAGTAGCTCTTCAAAAGGTTTAAATAAGGAGAAATTTAGACAGTAAGGATAAAATTGATGATGACGATCAAACCAATTAGAGTTGTTTAGCGTTAGACGATCAAGCTTGAGCTCCACCACTCTGCCTGTGGTGTCGTTGCAAGAAACTCTATCCCAATGACAGCATTCACTTTCTCTTTCATCAACCCATGAAGGAAGAAACAAATGGCTTGTCCCATCATCACTTTTGTTGAGATTGAAAAGGTCCTTGAGTTTAAGCAACCCAATCCTCTCCTCTTCCAGACAACCTTCCAGTAGTCCTCCATGGTTTTGAACCAAAACTATGAAAACCCATAACAACAACAACTTCACAAGTGGCCTCCCCATTGAGATTTATTATTGAATATGATGATACTATATCTATATACTCTAGGAAGAATATGATGATACTATATCTATTCACAATTGGATTTATAATCAATTTATAGTCTTTTAGTCATCTATCTACTGCTTACTACTTTCGTAATTGTAGCCCAATCACACTCAGAGGAAGGAAGGGGGAACTAACTGGAAGCAATGAAAAGTCTATGACTTCCGTGTACAATTAATTGACCAATAGAAATAGTACTCCAATTTTTTGTTTTGATAAATATAATGATCATATATTGTGCCCTCTTAGTATTTTATTTTAATTAAAAAAGTTATCTTTTTATATGTTGATTTGTTCATTCTCTTTATTTTTATATTATTAAAAATTCTCTATAGCTAAACTCTATATTAGTGTTAAAATTTTTTTGAATCAAATATAATATAAAATTGAGTTGAAGACTTACTGCGGCAGAAGAAATCAAACTAATAATAAATTTTTATATGTATATTTCTTTTCTAATTCAAAAGCATTTTTCTTTTGTTATCTTTCCTTAACTACTTTTCAAATCCAAAAACTTTAGAATGTACAAGAGAAACCGGTACGGTGAGACCTAAATTCAATTGATATTAAAAATAAAACATATAAATTTCAAACTTCTGGTTTTGAAAGTATTTATTTTTCTCGTGAAAGATTTTTCTAAATTTTGAAGCCGAAACAAAAGAGGTGCTTGTAGGCCTTACAGTGATGGGCTGGTGGCCACTCGGTGTGTTAAAAAGGTGAAAAAAGATTAAGTAGTTCTAGGACCATTGGGCCCAAGCCAATCACAATAACACCTATGCAAAAAGCTTATTGTGATTGGTCGAAACCAATAATTTTAGGACTACCTAATAGTTTACCTCAAGAAAAAAAGTAATTAATATTGGAAATATAAGAGGGGTTACAAATTAGACACGGCTGCCTTGCTACCATCAATAACTAGTTTTCAATTATCATAATGTTAGACAACTTTTAACTCCATAATGAAATAAATATATAGTTTTAATGATTTTTAGTGAGTTTTGTTGATTATTTAAAAGTGATTTAAAATGATTTGTCACCGCTTACTGTGCGATAAAGTATTGAATACATTAGGTATCATATCTAAAATGTGTAAAAAGGTATGATATTCAAAAGTATTCTATAATTTCTACATACCTTTCAAGTTTACTAATTTGTAGGTCCGAGTTTAGCAAACTGACGTTCTAGTATACCAATGTCTTAGACAAGAAATACAAAATTCACACCTATATTATGTTCTATCTATCTGAAATAACAAAAACATTGTAAAAATTACATATCATTTGAAATAGTGGAAAGCTTTGGTTTAAGATTTAAAAGAAACTTGAAATAGAAAAGAAGAAACCATTACACGGGAAAAGATTGATATTTATTTGTAATATGTTTGAGTTTTGAATTATCTACCCATTGAACCACATTTAAGGATCCTGGATGTCCTACAATTTCATGTACCATAGGTGATCAAAAAATTGAGCAAGCTTTGCTTGACTTGGGTGTGAGTGTCAACTTGTTGCCTTACTCTGTTTACGAGCAACTAGGTCTTGGTGAGTTGAAACCCACGAATGTGGTACTCCAATTAGCAGATCGTTCAGTTAAGGTACCTCGTGGTGTTATTGAGGATGTGCTTATTCAGGTTGATAAATTCTTTTTCCCTGTAGACTTTATTGTCTTAGACACTCAACCTGTAGCTAATCCTAATAACCAGATTCCTGTCATCTTAGGTCGTCCATTCCTAGCCACTTCAAATGCTTTAATCAACTGTAGGAATGGTGTTGTGAAACTCTCTTTTGGAAATATGTCGGTTGAGCTTAATGTTTTTAACGTAAACCGACAACCACCAGACTCTGAGGATATTTGTGAGGTAAATTTAATAGAGAGTCTAGATCAGGGTACTTTTATTCATGCTAGTTATAAGGACCCTTTAGAGGCAAGTCTAACTAATTTTGGCTGTAATTTTGATATTGATAGTGCTTGTGAAGATGTGAATGCTTTATTGGATGTGAATGTTTCATTGAATTCAGTTCATTTTATCAACACCAAAAAGTGGAAAGCCAAGATGGAAAGCCTAGGTATAGGTTGAGTTATAGACCTATTTGGTCATCATTGTACATTATTAGTTTTAGGATTTATAGCTCTTGCATATTTTTATTTTTAGTTTGTGTATTTTATTTTCAATTTTTCTTTAACCAAAAAAAAAAAAAAAAAAATTTTCATCATGATCCGGTATAACCGCCCATTCTCTGACTATGTATGTAGTACCAATTCTACAATTTGTGATATGATTGATAAAGTTGATGATTTCCGTTTATTAAAATCTGGTTTCAATACCAAATACTGTCGAGATTGCTTCAACACAGTATGGCTTTAATAAAGAAAGGCAACCCCTTTATACTCTATACGTTAGCGTATCTGGATAATCAATATCTTATCACATATACATCTTGAAAAATTGGGACCCACCAGTTCAGAGAATGGGGAGTAAAGTAGTACCCTTGGTTTTCACGTAAAGATTAGGTTTAAAAAAAAAAAAAAAAAACTTGTTGTTTTTCCTTTCTGTTTCATATTTATCTTCACCCATGTTATTTCACTTGGTCGTTGGAGTGTAGTCGTTATTTTGACAGGATGTAGCATCCAAGTTTGGGGGAGTGACTTCATTACCTTCATGCTACTGATTTGCCATATTTTCTTGCCGCTACTCTCGTATTCTGGTACTATCGTTCTACCCCTTCTCTATGCTTTGATTGGGTGTACATTGAGGACAATGTACAGTTTAAGTTTGGGGGTGACGCGATGCCTTATGTGCTTTATTGCAATGGGGGGAGATTTTTAAGAAAATTTTCTTGTTTTTAGGACTTTTTGGTTACATTATTTTCATAGTTTGTTTTTTTATGTTCTTTTGTTTTGTTTTTAGATAGGATGTTTTTACATTATTCAAGGGATTAATACTCTATGTAGGTGCTTAACTTGCAATTTTTGAATATGTTTTAAATTTTTAGAAACTATGGTTTGAATTAGTGGTTTAAATCATTATTTGCATTGGCATGCCTTGAGGTGATTGGTTTTAGTTTCCTCACATGCACAGGCACATTAGCAAAATCTTATGGGGTATAAACTTTGGCTTTGAGTTGTTGGGTTACAGATATTCTTGATATTAATTAGTATCTCTTGAGAATGAGTACCGATGATGTGTTACTTGACTTCAAAAGAAAAAAAAAATGAAAAAAAAAAGAGAAGAAAAAAAAAAAAAAAAAAGGTGATGAATAAGCAGATCAATTTGATCATTTTCATGAGTAACCGGGCCTCTATGCCTCAGGAAGCACGGAGTGTTCGCGTCAAAAGTGAAAGGGTGAGAAAAGATGAGCATTGGTTGTCTTGATTTGTAGCCTGACTGATTCGAGTAATTAGGTTCTTCGGGGTGTCTTAACACCTAGTGCCCTAAAGCCATCTGGTTTGGGAGTCATTGACTGAAAGCTTGCTACATGGGTCTTTCAGAAAGCTTAATAGATCAAGACATTGCACAACCAATAAAGCAATAAAAAAAATGAAAAATAATATATGAAAAAGTCATGTATTCATATCTGGAAGTATGATTTCAATAAGGGGAGCTAGTGAGTTGAAGGGGTATGTGTCTTAATATATTCGGAGCTGGGCAATGCCACATGAGAAGATTGCTAGTTCACTTTTCACGAGGGAGCTAGAATTGGTTACTTTGAGATATGTTGATGTGAATTATGTGTTGGAACCATTACTTTGAATTATGGAATTTGAAAATTTGAAATTATTCTTGAATGCAAGTTTGTAACTATATATTGTAATCTTCTTTTTGATTAATGTTTAAACAAAAATTTTGAATGTTTGTGGGTAACATTTCTGGAAACCCTCACGAGACTATAACTCGTCCACTAGGGGGAACCTAGGGGTTCAAAGGCTTGTTGCATATGCTAAATGCAATCGTTTCTCCCACGAAAGAGGAGTTGGGTAGTTTAGTTAGTTTCATTTGTTTTAGTTTTATTTTGTTCTATTGCTAAGGGACTAGCAATATGTAAGTTTGGGGGTGTGATCGGCGTTGAATGTTACGCATTCTAGCCTCTTAATTTACATATTTTATTCTCTTACTGATAATTTATATGTGATTTTACTTTGTTTTTGTGTTTTCTGTCTTTCTCAGGGCCTTAATGATTATTTCAGATAAGACAATGATTTTGGGCTTTTAAAGATGATATCCAAGAAAGTTATATGAAGCCTACATCTAATGGGTCCATTCAACTCCATATTTCAACTAAAATCAGCCCAAGGAAGAGGTTCAAGAGAATTACAACTGTTTAAGAGGATTACGGGCCTAAAGCCCAATTCTACACTGAATCCAGTTTTAATCCTGTTTTGGAAAGTGGACTGAAAAGCTTATTTCCGAGTATAAATTCGACTTAATTCCCGCGTGGGTTGAACGAAATTCGATTCTGCACACTTTTGTATTTCACGTAAATTTCATGAATCGGACTTCTACTGGGTCAAAACTTGGGCCGAATGTCAGTAGAAAAATATACCTATTTTGGGCTGCGGGAAAACCCTAATTTTCTCCTAATTGGATTAGGACTTTATCTCCTAATTGGATTAGGACTTTATGTATTCTCTTGGGGTATAAAGAGGTGAATTGGAGGCTGTTTTGAGGAGGAAAGAAGTGGAGGCCAGGGCAGAGAAGACAGAGACAATCCGGGTTTTATTTATTCATTATGTCTTTTATTTTGTTATCTTCTTCTTCTACTATGTGTAACTAAACTCCTCAACTAGGGTTGAGGAGGAAACCTCCATTAATGAAGTGAAGTTCTTTTGTTCATTAATTAATTCTCATGTGTGTGATTTAATTGCTTATGATTTTTTTCTTCTTGTGATTAATTATTTTATAATTCTTTCACCATTTATATCATGTATATGTGGTAGTTAGAAAGTATTATAATTAATCTAAGCTTGGGTTTGTATTTCTTAAAAGTGATAATCTTTGATCTTATGTTTTTCATTAAATTGGATACATAGGATGCTTAGAATTTTACACTAGTAAAGCGAAGAAAAATCTACCTTTTTAATATATTTTTCATAGTGCTTTATTGTTAAATCTTGAGTAAGCAATAGATTGATTTCTTGATTGCTACTCCAAATTTGGGAATTAATAAATGAATATTAGAAGCTTCATGAATTTAATGGTGGTGGAATCCGAAACCTTAGTTATTTTCTCTATTTGATTTTAATTGTGTTATTTTATTTGCATGTTAGTTTAATCTATCTCAAATCAACCAAATTTTGTTTAAACTAGATTAGTTTTAAATTAATTTGAATTTGTGTTAGTTTTTCTTCTCAAAGCATTCCCTTGGGTTCGACCTCGTTCTTGCCGAACTATACTTTAATAGATTCGTACACTTGCGAGTTATTTAACAATTTTAAAACAACACCAAGTTTTTGGCGCCGTTGCCGGGGAATTGCAAACAAAAAAAAAACTAATCAAATTTTGATTGATTTAATTCTTCTACTAGTTATAATTTAGTTTTTTTTTTCTTTCTTTTGTTTTATTATTATCAAAAAGAAAAAAAAAATCTTTCCAATTTTAATTATTTGTTCTAGGTTTTTTATAAATAAAAAAAAAAAAAGCTTTTTCTTTATTATTATAGTTTAGTTTTAGTTTTAGTTTTATTAATTTTATTTTTATTATTATTTTTCTTAGTTTAGTTTTAGTTTTATTTTATTGTTATTGTTTTACCTGATACGTCTTGAATTCTATAGGTGGTATTGTTGAAAATTGCATTTTTCGCATGTTCTTGGGCACTACTTTGGAATCCAAGTAAGTACATTTTTTTTCTTTTCGTTTATTTATATTTTTATTTTCTTAGATTAGGAAAATATAGATTTTTGTTTTAGGTTGATAACTTTTTGCATGAAAACTTTAGGATAGAATAAGTTAGAAATAGCCTTAGGGTCACACTTTCTTCAAGTTTATTTTTTATTTTTTATTTTTTTTCTCTATTTAGAAAAAAAAAAAAAAGAAGAAGAAGAAAGACTACACACTCACTCACTTTTTATTTTATTTTTGTTTTTATGGTGTGTTTTGTTTGTGCATTTTAATTTAGCATTCTTGCATTAAAATTTTAGTAAGGGCACAAACCCCTAACAAGATAAGGATTGGATTTCATCACCAATTCCTTGCCCAACTAGGTTAAAAATCTCCTTGCATTTGTCTATCCCAAGCCAAATTTAGTTTAAATTTAAAATCAAGTAGACATTGGCCATAGGAATTCACATAGCTTATAGGACCCTCTTGGACAGAGTTAACTTTTGGTAACTCCAGTGAGCACCTTCCAACTTCACAATGTCTAGGAAAGTTCTGAGGAGATTGGTTTTTAAGTGGGACCGTTTGTGACCCCTCCAATCTATCTTAGAAACTTTCCTGGTTGTATTGTTGGTGGGGCTTAACTGGTAATCCTCTAGTTCCTCTGAAAGGGAGTAGAAGCTGTCTAACTAAGTAAGAATTATTTTGGAACTAGTCCAGATAATTCTTTAGGAAAATAAAAAATAAAATAAAAAAAAAAATTAAAATAGAAATCACTAACCTTGAATTAAATTTGAAAAAAAAAAAAAAAAAATTTGCTTGTTTATTTGGTTGGTATTTTTGTGAGTCATTTTAGTGTATGTTAGGTTGTCAATCACTGAATCCAGAGTTGTTTCCATTAGATCTTGAGATTGAGAGAACCTTTCAAAAAGGTGTGAAAAATTCTAGTGTTAGAGATCCTTCTTTGCCCAAGATGGCAGATCCTGTTGAAACTAAATCCCTTAAGGACTATTACACTCCCGTGCATATTACAAACCCATCTTGCATTGTGTTACCTGCTACCCAACAGGGACATTTTGAGATACGGGCGGCGGTAATTAATTTACTGCCCACTTTTAGAGGTCTTAACTCTGATGATCCATACCTCCATGTCAAAGAATTTTTAGAGATTTGCTCCACACTACAATTTCAAAATATTTCTGAGGAGTCAATTAAATTGCGATTATTTCCATTCTCTTTGAAAGAGAAAGCAAAATCTTGGTTATACTCACTCGAACCCGCGTCTGTCAATTCATGGGATGGGTTATGCACTAAATTCCTTACCAAGTTCTTTCCCATGCACAAAACTAACTCCCTTCGTCGAAATATCATGCAATTTACTCAAAAAGAGGGTGAAGAGTTTTACATATGTTGGGAGAAATTTAATGATATTCTCCTTAAGTGTGCACATCATGGTTTTGCCAAGTGGCAATTAGTTCAATTCTTTTATGAGGGATTGTCACCCTATAATCGTCAACTAATTGAGTCACGAGGTGGGGTAGAATTCATGTCTAAGAATGAGGATGAAGCATGGAAATTTCTTGATACGTTGTCAGAGAACTCTCAACAATGGGAGTACTCAGGGAGGGTTGAAAGGAGTGATCTATCAGTGCTCTCAGAACCCAAAAAGGGAGGAATTTACGAGTTCCGAGAGGAGACCGATTTGAGTGCGAGGATAGCTAGTCTAACTAGGAAAGTAGAGGCTATAGAGATGAGTAAAGGAAGTAATTCTTCTATTCGTGCAGTTAATGAGATGTGTCAATTGTGTGGAAGTTCTTCTCATACGGCACAAACTTGTCCATCTATTGCATCTTTTCATGAGTGTATAGCCGAACAAGCCAATGCACTTAATTCATATAAGAAACCATTTGGCAGCCCCTATTCTGACACATACAATCCTAATTGGAGGAACCACCCTAATTTTTCTTGGAGGCAAGACCAACCTCGGAACAACCAAGGGGTGCAACCTACACAACCCCAAGGGCAACCACAATTTTCATATCCTTCCATGTCCCAAAATGCCCCTCCGTATGTTCCCCCACCTCAACAAAGACCAACTTTAGAGGATACTCTCCAACAGTTCATGCAACAGACCAGTCAGTCAATTTCTAAGTTAGAAACTCAAATAGGTCAATTAGCCACTGTTGTAGGAGAGAGGGAGAAGGGAAAGTTTCCTAGTCAACCTGTGCCTAACCCAAAGGGTCAGTCTCATATTAGTGATCCGTCTACTTCTGGTTCACATGAGCAGGTTCACTCTATCACAACTCTAAGATCAGGTAAACAAGTTGATAATGGAGTCCAAATGCCTATACATAATGAGAAAATTGAAGAGGACCATGTTAGCGATTTAGTAAGAGAGGACAAAACTACATCTGAAGTTGAGTCAGAAATTCAAGTCCCTAGTCTTGACCCACCATCTCCAATAAGTCCACCAGTTAGAAACTTTGTTCCTACTGCACCATATCCTCAAAGACTTCAAAAGCCTAAGAAGGGGAATCACTATAATGAGATTATGGAAGTGTTTAAACAAGTCAAAATTAATATTCCATTTCTCGATGCAATTCAACAGATCCCCTCTTATGCAAAATTCTTGAAAGACTTGTGTACGGTCAAACGTGGCTTGAATGTGCACAAGAAAGCCTTCCTAACTGAGCAAGTTAGCTCAATCATCCAACATCGCACTCCACCTAAATTTAAGGATCCTGGATGTCCTACAATTTCATGTACCATAGGTGATCAAAAAATTGAGCAAGCTTTGCTTGACTTGGGTGCGAGTGTCAACTTGTTGCCTTACTCTATTTACGAGCAACTAGGTCTTGGTGAGTTGAAACCCACGAATGTGGTACTCCAATTAGCAGATCGTTCAGTTAAGGTACCTCGTGGTGTTATTGAGGATGTGCTTATTCAGGTTGATAAATTCTTTTTCCCTGTAGACTTTATTGTCTTAGACACTCAACCTGTAGCTAATCCTAATAACCAGATTCCTGTCATCTTAGGTCGTCCATTCCTAGCCACTTCAAATGCTTTAATCAACTGTAGGAATGGTGTTGTGAAACTCTCTTTTGGAAATATGTCGGTTGAGCTTAATGTTTTTAACGTAAACCGACAACCACCAGACTCTGAGGATATTTGTGAGGTAAATTTAATAGAGAGTCTAGATCAGGGTACTTTTATTCATGCTAGTTATAAGGACCCTTTAGAGGCAAGTCTAACTAATTTTGGCTGTAATTTTGATATTGATAGTGTTTGTGAAGATGTGAATGCTTTATTGGATGTGAATGTTTCATTGAATTCAGTTCATTTTATCAACACCAAAAAGTGGAAAGCCAAGAAGGAAAGCTTAGGTATAGGTTGAGTTATAGACCTATTTGGTCATCATTGTACATTATTAGTTTTAGGATTTATAACTCTTGCATATTTTTATTTTTAGTTTGTGTATTTTATTTTCAATTTTTCTTTAACCAAAAAAAAAAAAAAAAAAATTTTCATCATGATCCGGTATAACCGCCCATTCTCTGACTATGTATGTAGTACCAATTCTACAATTTGTGATATGATTGATAAAGTTGATGATTTCCGTTTATTAAAATCTGGTTTCAATACCAAATACTGTCGAGATTGCTTCAACACAGTATGGCTTTAATAAAGAAAGGCAACCTCTTTATACTCTATACGTTAGCGTATCTGGATAATCAATATCTTATCACATATACATCTTGAAAAATTGGGACCCACCAGTTCAGAGAATGGGGAGCAAAGTAGTACCCTTGGTTTTCACGTAAAGATTAGGTTTAAAAAAAAAAAAAAAAACTTGTTGTTTTTCCTTTCTGTTTCATATTTATCTTCACCCATGTTATTTCACTTGGTGGTTGGAGTGTAGTCGTTATTTTGACAGGATGTAGCATCCAAGTTTGGGGGAGTGACTTCATTACCTTCATGCTACTGATTTGCCATATTTTCTTGCCGCTACTCTCGTATTCTGGTACTATCGTTCTACCCCTTCTCTATGCTTTGATTGGGTGTACATTGAGGACAATGTACAGTTTAAGTTTGGGGGTGACGCGATGCCTTATGTGCTTTATTGCAATGGGGGGAGATTTTTAAGAAAATTTTCTTGTTTTTAGGACTTTTTGGTTACATTATTTTCATAGTTTGTTTTTTTATGTTCTTTTGTTTTGTTTTTAGATAGGATGTTTTTACATTATTCAAGGGATTAATACTCTATGTAGGTGCTTAACTTGCAATTTTTGAATATGTTTTAAATTTTTAGAAACTATGGTTTGAATTAGTGGTTTAAATCATTATTTGCATTGGCATGCCTTGAGGTGATTGGTTTTAGTTTCCTCACATGCACAGGCACATTAGCAAAATCTTATGGGGTATAAACTTTGGCTTTGAGTTGTTGGGTTACAGATATTCTTGATATTAATTAGTATCTCTTGAGAATGAGTACCGATGATGTGTTACTTGACTTCAAAAGAAAAAAAAAATGAAAAAAAAAAGAGAAGAAAAAAAAAAAAAAAAAGGTGATGAATAAGCAGATCAATTTGATCCTTTTCATGAGTAACCGGGCCTCTATGCCTCAGGAAGCACGGAGTGTTCGCGTCAAAAGTGAAAGGGTGAGAAAAGATGAGCATTGGTTGTCTTGATTTGTAGCCTGACTGATTCGAGTAATTAGGTTCTTCGGGGTGTCTTAACACCTAGTGCCCTAAAGCCATCTGGTTTGGGAGTCATTGACTGAAAGCTTGCTACATGGGTCTTTCAGAAAGCTTAATAGATCAAGACATTGCACAACCAATAAAGCAATAAAAAAAATGAAAAATAATATATGAAAAAGTCATGTATTCATATCTGGAAGTATGATTTCAATAAGGGGAGCTAGTGAGTTGAAGGGGTATGTGTCTTAATATATTCGGAGCTGGGCAATGCCACATGAGAAGATTGCTAGTTCACTTTTCACGAGGGAGCTAGAATTGGTTACTTTGAGATATGTTGATGTGAATTATGTGTTGGAACCATTACTTTGAATTATGGAATTTGAAAATTTGAAATTATTCTTGAATGCAAGTTTGTAACTATATATTGTAATCTTCTTTTTGATTAATGTTTAAACAAAAATTTTGAATGTTTGTGGGTAACATTTCTGGAAACCCTCACGAGACTATAACTCGTCCACTAGGGGGAACCTAGGGGTTCAAAGGCTTGTTGCATATGCTAAATGCAATCGTTTCTCCCACGAAAGAGGAGTTGGGTAGTTTAGTTAGTTTCATTTGTTTTAGTTTTATTTTGTTCTATTGCTAAGGGACTAGCAATATGTAAGTTTGGGGGTGTGATCGGCGTTGAATGTTACGCATTCTAGCCTCTTAATTTACATATTTTATTCTCTTACTGATAATTTATATGTGATTTTACTTTGTTTTTGTGTTTTCTGTCTTTCTCAGGGCCTTAATGATTATTTCAGATAAGACAATGATTTTGGGCTTTTAAAGATGATATCCAAGAAAGTTATATGAAGCCTACATCTAATGGGTCCATTCAACTCCATATTTCAACTAAAATCAGCCCAAGGAAGAGGTTCAAGAGAATTACAACTGTTTAAGAGGATTACGGGCCTAAAGCCCAATTCTACACTGAATCCAGTTTTAATCCTGTTTTGGAAAGTGGACTGAAAAGCTTATTTCCGAGTATAAATTCGACTTAATTCCCGCGTGGGTTGAACGAAATTCGATTCTGCACACTTTTGTATTTCACGTAAATTTCATGAATCGGACTTCTACTGGGTCAAAACTTGGGCCGAATGTCAGTAGAAAAATATACCTATTTTGGGCTGCGGGAAAACCCTAATTTTCTCCTAATTGGATTAGGACTTTATCTCCTAATTGGATTAGGACTTTATGTATTCTCTTGGGGTATAAAGAGGTGAATTGGAGGCTGTTTTGAGGAGGAAAGAAGTGGAGGCCAGGGCAGAGAAGACAGAGACAATCCGGGTTTTATTTATTCATTATGTCTTTTATTTTGTTATCTTCTTCTTCTACTATGTGTAACTAAACTCCTCAACTAGGGTTGAGGAGGAAACCTCCATTAATGAAGTGGAGTTCTTTTGTTCATTAATTAATTCTCATGTGTGTGATTTAATTGCTTATGATTTTTTTCTTCTTGTGATTAATTATTTTATAATTCTTTCACCATTTATATCATGTATATGTGGTAGTTAGAAAGTATTATAATTAATCTAAGCTTGGGTTTGTATTTCTTAAAAGTGATAATCTTTGATCTTATGTTTTTCATTAAATTGGATACATAGGATGCTTAGAATTTTACACTAGTAAAGCGAAGAAAAATCTACCTTTTTAATATATTTTTCATAGTGCTTTATTGTTAAATCTTGAGTAAGCAATAGATTGATTTCTTGATTGCTACTCCAAATTTGGGAATTAATAAATGAATATTAGAAGCTTCATGAATTTAATGGTGGTGGAATCCGAAACCTTAGTTATTTTCTCTATTTGATTTTAATTGTGTTATTTTATTTGCATGTTAGTTTAATCTATCTCAAATCAACCAAATTTTGTTTAAACTAGATTAGTTTTAAATTAATTTGAATTTGTGTTAGTTTTTCTTCTCAAAGCATTCCCTTGGGTTCGACCTCGTTCTTGCCGAACTATACTTTAATAGATTCGTACACTTGCGAGTTATTTAACAATTTTAAAACAAGACCAAGTTTTTGAGTGCCACTAAAACTTCTATATATATACACGAGTTTATAAAAAATAATAATTGATAGTAACTTAAGGCACAAAATTTTATTAAAGATCTATATTGATAAATAAATTGTTAAGAAATTATGAGGATAATTTTATACTAAAATTTACACTTTTAATATTTTTAAAAAATAAAAAATAATAATAAATAAAATTTTATAATTAATTTTTTAACCAATCGAAGAGTTCCCTGAGTGACTCTGCAAACACTCCTTTACTACTGTACACTTTTGTAATTACAAATCAGTTTTTAGACTTTTAGTCATCTATCTAATTCTTAGTCCTTTCGCAATCAATGCATTTATCAATAGCCCCACACATGACCATCACAATTGGACATAAACGTGTGGAAAAAACCAGTGGAAGGAAGAGGAAGCAAAGAAAAAGTCTTTCCTTCAGTAGGTGGAGGCAGATATTTTAATTTGAGGGCCCCAATTTGTACTATTTGATCAAAATTTGAAAATTTTATAATCCAATTATAAAATAATTCATTTCTAATATTAGTCATGGTATATATACCTTGATAAAAAAATATAAAATAAAAAGGAAAAGGAAAAAGAAAATAAAACTAAATAAATAAACAGAAAAATGAAATGTGAAAAAAAATATAACAAAAAATTACAAGTAAAAAGAAAAGAGGTAAAGAAAAATGATGACAAAGGGCAATTGAAATTTGTTTGTCATTTTGGTTTCACAAAACTTTAGTGGCCATTCACTAATTGACCAAGTCAAGAGTATGCCGAACTGATGCGCATATTAGTAATTTTAAGATATTCATAAATTAACAAAAAAAATAAAAATCACATGATGAACTTGTCCAGTTGTCCTATGTTAATTTATTGTAATTAAAATGTTACTTATTTGCTAATAGTCTAAAATCGGGTCAGATTTCTGCTTGTGTAATATCTCGTAATTTTAAGGTTATTTAATTTTAATTTAAATGTCTTATCAGTTAAATTATTTACTCGGTACTTTAAATGCTTTATGTGTTTAAATTATTATTAATTTTTTAGTGTCTTAAACTGTGTATTGAGTGCCTTAAATTTTTATGGAGTACCTTAAATGTTTTAGGTTGTTTTATTTTTATTTTATCTAATTTTTAGTTGGACTATACTTTTGTATTTTCTTTTATTTTAATTCTTTTCCAGATTGAGCTAAGGAGAGTTTGGGTTTGGGTTGAATTTGGGCTAGAATATAATTGTGTATGGTTGGGCTAGGTGTATATTTATTTTGATGGGTTAGGGTTTATTTTTAATTTTCTTTCTTTTAATTATTTTTAGATTTTTATTAGTTTCCTAAAAAAAAAAGAGAAAGAAAAGGGTTAGGGTTAAGGTTTTTGTTGCTTTTACGCTCAGACAAAAAGAAAATAGTAGACGCCAGGAAAAGAAAAAAAATGTGATTTTGCTCAAAATGACAAGACAAGTTCATTCTTTACGCTTTTCCTTTGTTCTTATAAACATAGTATCTTTGTTTTTTTTTTCTTTCCTCCCAATCACACTCAGAGGAAGGAAGGGGGAATTAACTGGAAGCAATGAATATTTTAATAGAAACAGTACATCGGTGGGCGGAGGCAGATATTTTAATTTGGAGGCCAAATTTGTACTATGTAATAAAAATTTTGAAAAATTTATTAATCAATTGTAAATTATTGTTGTTTATAATATTTGTCATAGTAGATATATATATCTTGAGAAAATTCAAAAATGAGAAAAAAATAATCTAAATAAATATACAAAAATCTGATATGAGAAAGAAAGATATAGAGGAGAGGAAACGATAAATTACAAGTAAAAAGAGAAGAGGTAAAGAAAAAAATATTGTTATCAATTTTTCTTCGGTAATGTTTCAATTTTTCAAAAATGTAATTTTTGAAAGAAGTTTAGTACTTCGATTCCACTTCCGGAAGTATATATTATTATTTTCTTGGTGAAATATTAAAAAAAAATTATAATTTTAGTTAAATAAAAGCAACTTTGAATGTGCTTATTGTTCTTAAGGCAGACATTTATTTAGAGGCTTATTGGAAGGGCAAATCAAGAACTTCTTTTATTTTTGATAATCATCTTTAATTATAATTATTTTTTGTGATAATTATTCAATTAACATATATAATATATATATAATATTATCTTAGATGATAAATATATACATATATATCAATTATTCTTTGAGTCATTTTTATGTGAGTTTAAACTTTTTAAATAATTTGTATGAGTCCATAACTTATTTATTTGTGATAGATTTGAATTTTGACCTATCTTATTCATTGTGTCACATTTCAAAGTCAATCAAATTAAAAATAAATTTAAATTATATTTTTAATTTATTATGTAATTTTTTAACGTCTACGATGATCAATAAAGAAAAGTGCTTAATTAATTAATGAACTTAAAAAGGTTATATATATATATATATATGATACCATATCGTCATCTAGTAGTATAAATGATCATCCAGATTTATATTCAGTCTATCTAGTTCTTAGTCGTCTTTCCGCAGTCAATGCATTTATGGTAGTCCCACGCGTATAGAAAATCCAATTGTCATGGTCAACACGACAATTGGTGATTTGGACAGAAGTCCACACGCGTATAGAAAAATGTGCATAATAAAAAGAAAAGACGAGAAAAGGAAGTGGGAAATCAACGTGAGGCAAAGAAAAGTTAGAAAGCTCGGACACTTCATCGAAGGTGTCGTATCCGTATTGGACACTCAGACGCCGTGTCGGACACACGGACACTCCTCGGACAAGTGTCGGACACTTCGTAGAAGTGTCCTGACATTTTTCTTTTTAGGACACTTCTCGGACACTCCTTGTACACTTCTCGGACACTTTTTGGACACTTCTTGAAAACATATATGATACTTCATAGCAATGATGTATATTCAAATATTTCGAATATAAATTGTATGATACTAAGTTATGATTAAAATATAAGCTAAATACATGTAGAAGACTAAATAAGTCTAGTTCTTTAATTTATTTTAATCTATTTGTCTATTTTTGTTTATAAGTTTGTTTGGTTCTTAATTGCATGATGAGAAATTGAATTATTTCTGTAATGTATTATTTTTTATTAAATAATTAATATATATTAATATATTATTATTATTTTATAATCGTATCCCCGTCGTATCCGTGTTCTGTTTTTTTAAAGTTTTTCGTATCGTCGTGTCCGTGTCGTGTCATACCCGTGTCCCGTGTCTGTATCCGTACTTCCTAGATGAAAAATCATCGTGAATAATGATTAGGAGTGGCAAAGACTTCTTCAGCCTGTGAACCCGCCCACTAATTAGTAATTATTAATTATTGGGTGAGTGGTTTAAGTTAAACGGGTGGTTAATGGGTCAATTAGCGGGTTGTTGTTAAATGGTACCCACCTCAACCCTCATGCAACAGAACCCTAGCCTTGCGAGCACCCAAAAACATCGCAATAATGGAAAAAAAAACAATGCTTAATTAATTCAGTGACCTTCAAAAGTGTATATATATATATATATATATATATATATATGTGAAGATTGGTAGGGCTGTTGCTCTTTTGATTAATTGAAAAAATCAATCATAAAATCTCATTTATTATCTGTTTGTTATTTAAAAAATATTAAATGTATAATTTTTTAAGACAATTATTTTCATAATCTTTTAATACTTTATCTCTCATCTTTTAACACGTATATATATATATATATATGTAATAGATTCTTTCACCATCTACCATTCACATCTCTTTCTCCTAAAATAATTAAAATTCAATTTTAGTATTTTACTACAACTAAAATTCAATTTTATAAATTTATTTCAATTAAAACTTTTAATTTTATTTTAAAATAAGTAAAACTCAATTTCAAAATTTTACAACAACTAAAACTTCTATATATATACCCGAGTTTATAAAAAATAATAATTATCTTTTTGTCAAAAAGAGAGTAATTTAGAGCACGAAATTTTACTAAAAATATATATTGATAGATAAGTTATTAAAAAAATTAAGAAGATAGTTTTATCCTAAAATATTACACTTTTAGTACTTTTAAAAAATAATAAATAAAATTTTATAATTAATTTTTTAACTAATCAAAGAGCAACTGGAACAATCACGTCTCTACTACTGTATACTTTTCTAATCAGTTTTTACATAATTCTTAGTCCTTTCGCAATCAATGCATTTATCAGTAGCCCCACACATGACCATGACAATTGGACATAAACGTGTGGAAAAAACTAGTGGAAGGAAGAGGAAGCAATGAAAAAGTCTTTCCTTCAGTAGGTGGAGGCAGATATTTTAATTTGAGGGCCCCAATTTGTACTATGTGATCAAATTTTGAAAATTTTATAATTCAATTATAAAATAATTCATTTATAATATTAGTCATGCTATATATACCTTGACAACAAATTTTAAAATAAAAAAGGAAAACGAAATGCACCTAAATAAATAAACAGAAAAATGAAATGTGAAAAAAAATAATAAGAAAAAATTACAAGTAGAAAGAAAAGAGATAAAGAAAAAAACATTATCAATTTTTCTTCCATATCAATTTTTTTAAAAAAATATTTGTATTTTGATTCCGAAAGATGTATCATTATTACTTTAGTGAAAGATTAAAATATATATATCATTTTAGCTAAACAAAATCTAATAAGTTTGAATAAAATAAAATTACTACTTTAATAAACTTATACAAAGAGTGGTCATAAAAATTGTTATATGACATACGACAATTGAAATAATTAGCATATCATTGTTTATCATTTTGGTTTCACAAAACTTTAGTGGCCATTCGTGTAACTAGTTCTTCTGCTGGCCTAAAACCAAGACAATTTATTTCATATCCATGTGATGGTTGTTGTCTTTTCCAAATTTGCTAGGAATTATCGTCAATTGTGAAATTATAATGGCATCCATGTCATGTAATTCTAAAAATGTGGTGTGATTTTTTGTTTTCGTTTTTGTTTTTGTTTTTTGTTTTCCAAATAGCGAGCATCTTAAAAGTAATAGACTTCATAGAATTTATGCATGAATTCCGCCCAAGCATGAAATTTAGAATTTTTTTTCCCTAAACAACATATTATTAACAAAACAAGCAAACAGTCTAATAAAACCTTGAGAAAGAAAAAAAGAATAAGGCAGAAGGATCACACATCAGAAAGAAAGGGCCTGCTTGGTTCGTCACTCGAAAATCAATTCTCAAGAATCCAGAAAATAGAAAAATATTTTCAGAAAACTATAAAAGACAATTTTATAAAAAGGGATATTTTTTAAACTGAGTTTTTAAAAAATAGTTTTCAAAAACTATCAACCAAGCAGAAAATTGAACCAAGGATGCCCAAACTATTTACAGGATCTTTTACAATAACACCAATAACACCATCACAGTAATATACTCTAACACCAGAAAACAAATCAAGGACTAAATAAAGCAACCAAATACTGCAAATAGGAGTCCATTGTATCGGCCACATTCTGGATAAAATTGAACTCCAATTGCAAAATGGTGCAGGTAAAAATCTAGCCTCGACTTCTATAATGATTGGAGAAAGATTTAAAAGTAGCCTAATTCAGCTTCTTATATTTCAATTGGCCCTTGCAGGAATTTTTCATATTATAAATGAACCCTTACCAACTTTTCCTATTTCATATGAGCCCCGTAGTGTTGTCTAACATTGGTCATTAACTAAATAGACCCCACACAAACTTCTTCATTTACTATATCAATCCACATATAGGTTATCATATTTCAAAAATAACCCCAACCTCTCTAACCGATTATTTATTTAATTAAATATTATAATATGTTTAGCAAAGTCTTTTAATGCTTAAATATAATCATAACTCTATATTATATTTAAGATTGATTCAAAATGTCTTTATCTATCTACAGTCTAAAATTACTCTATCTAATAATCAAACGATCATAATTCTGAATGCATTATAGTGTCGCAGGCACGACAAACACTAGTTTAATTATATATAATCAATTAATATGGTAATACATCACATGATCAATAAATTATTAAAAATCAACAAATAAATCTCTCGAGATGCTTCCCATTTCAATAAATTTTATTTTCTATTTTTTTAACTGTCACACAGTTAAAAAAAGTTAGATTTAGTGCAGAGCATAGGCAAAATAAAGCATAAATTTTATTTTCTATTTTTTTGTCTTTTTCAGACCACTCCCATTCTCAATCAACTCTGCTACCTAGGAGTATAATTTTATTTTGTCATTTTTTCTCTCATTTTTACCCCCCACATTTTATGATCCTATCATATCACTTTCTGCTTCAACATAGCGTCGTGCACAACACCAATGGCTTAACCGCAGGTAAATTATAATTTCTCCACTATGGTAGATGAGACAAAGAATAGGAGTGTTAGGTCAAATCATGTATGTTGAAGCAGAAAGTGATATGATATAAAGCTGTGAATCATAAAATGTGGCACCATAATGGTTGTGATGAGCAGAGTTCTCACCATAATGCGAAATAGAGTAATTAACTATTGTACATGTCCTTTTAAATAGTAAATCTACGAGGACTCTCTAATTAGAAAAAAATTATTGTATTACATGGTTGGGAATGATATCATTCCGAAAATTATAATTTGTACACAATTAAATGTATTTATTTATTTTTAAAATTTTTGATTGCCTGACAATTTGTTGTTGGTCGAAATCATTTAGTCTCAAACCATGTAACATGACTTGTGATTGATCGAAACTATATAATTTCGAAACATATAATAATATATAAGATAAAGGGCATAAAACTCCTTCTTGTATAAAAAATGTGTAAAAAATATTCGTACTATTTGGTATGTGCATATACATATCTATAATTTCAAAATTTGGACCAAATTGCTCATATTTTAATTTGATGATGTCAGATTTTTTAAAAATTCAAAAATATCTTTGTTATCATTTCAGGCTTTCACTCATTTTATTATTTATTTATAAAGTAAAGGTAATTTAGCTACTTCAGTGTTCAAATTAAAGATTTGTCTTTATTGGCTCAAATTGAAAAATGTAAAGGAATTTTACGGACATGTAAAAAGTTTGCGTGGATAATTTTTTGGATACAGCCGATAATTTTTTGGATAATACTTAAGTAAATGCTGAAAAAAAATAAAAACACATCAGATATAATTATTCAGCCAAAGTGGTAGATGATTTGCAGTAAACTTGAATGTACAAATATCTGGTGCATCACTCATTTACTGTTTGACCAACACTGCGCGCGCGCGCACAAATCATGCACAAACCAGGATACTTTAAAAGCGGCGATAACTATCCGACCTCTGTATAAAGTCATCCAAAGAACTATTAATCATGTGTATTAAAAACCACTTAACAAATATGGCCCTCCTTGAAAATGAGGACAAAAGACATTTGGACAACACTAGTGACGAAAGAGTGAAGTGAATGTCAAATCTTCCAAAAAGAACAATTAAAAACTTGTATCTAATTAAAAGAAATATGATTTTACAAATCAAAAGGTATTAGAATCATATTTCATTCAAACCCATCTAAAAATAATACCCAATCATGTGACACTTGGAAAATTTTCTTTTTCCAGATTTTCCTTGCAGTATTCATCTCAGATGGCTACATAAACATGAATTTGAATAAAATAAACCTCATCATCTACAAACAATGACTTTAGTTACAAATATAGAGACATTTTGTACCTGACAAAGGTAGAGGATAGACGTTGCCGGAAAAGTCACCGGAGTGTTTGTCCTAGCCGTATGTCCGAGAAACAATGAGTGCAGAAAAGGGTGGGGGAGTAAGAGAGATAGAGTGCACCAGTGTGTGGGGAAGTTAGAGAAAGAGAGAGATGAGTTAAACACTTGGGGGAGAGAGATATAGAGAGATACAATAACTGAATCTGCAGAAGTGTATTTGGAGAGTGAAGGAGGTTAGTCTTGTAATTTCATATAAAGGCTAGTGAGGGTAAAAATGTCTTTTGTCATAATTTCATTTGGGGGCATTTTGATAAATTGATATGTAAAATACATTTGTATAATTGCATCAAAAGGGGTTTGAGGATACTTTGGAATATATATATATATATATATATATATATATATATATATATATATATATATTTATTAGGGTAAATTACAGAGACTTCTCCTTAGGTTCAGTCAATATACACTGACGTCTCATCTTGTTTGTCATATTATATTAACCTTCCTTCAGATTTGAATACGAGATACACCGTCAATAACAAAAAATTATGATGTTAGCAATTTGTAAATTTTAAATTTCAGATATACCCTTCAAAAACATTAAGGTTTTAGAATTGGGTTTAGAAGAATTAAGGTTAAATTATTTGAATTGGAAATTCTGAGTTTTGTTTATGTAATAATTTTTTTTTTCTTTTTAATTCTTTTTCTTTTTACGTTTTTAAAAGTGACTACAAAAGTTAGTTCTTTTGATTACATACATAAATACATGTATATATATATACACACACTAGTATATAAAATTAGAGAGCCAAGTAGTCAACTCATACATAAAAGTTAGTAGCCAACCAACTCATTTATGTTTTTCAATTCACAATCACATCTCCAAAAAATTACTGTTGTTCTTCGGTTACATACATAAATACAAACCCATTTTAATTCATGAATTTGTTTGTTAAACTTGTGAATAAAAGACTCTTCACTTATTTATTTAAAATACAATTGGGTTTAATTTGTCAAAAATATTTTATTTTCATCGATTTTCAATTTTATTTTCTAAATAAACTGTTAAGTTCACCGGTGTCGTTAATGGTGATCGAGCGAAAGGAGAAAGGTGAGCAAACGTTGGAATACAATTGGGTAATTTTGTCTTTTGATTTTGCTTTGTTTATGTACTAAAATAATATTAAAAAAATAAGAAGAAAAACATAATTTTGTTACTGACGTTAACAGCATCTACTTAACAACACTGACAAGAGATGTTAGTGTAAATTGACAAACAAGAGAGGAGGTCAGTGTATATTGACTAAACCTTAGGAAAAATCGGTGCAATTTACCCTATTTATTATCGTATTGCTATTTATTTTTGTTAAGTGATTTTTTCACTCAATATTTTTTTGTATTTGTAATTATGCAAACTTAAGTTGTCATAAATTAATTTTTTTCAATATTTAAATTTGTTTAGTTTGGATTTAAGTGTGTAGAGATGTGAAATAAAGTTGAAACAAAAAATTAAGAAGATTTAAACGCAAATAATTGTCTATGAAATAGTAAAGAACTAAGCCATCGTTTGGGGGAGTTTCCTAATATCAAAAGAACTTCATTGATAAGGCCTTCGTAAAAGGAATTTTGTTAAAAGGAATTTAGGAGAAAAAATACGTTTGGCTTGTGCATTTTTTAAATATACTTTAACTTTTAAATTATTATTTTCTTGACAATATTATCCCTTATCCTTAACAATGATTACAATCTTTAGAAAGCATGAAGTCGACAATGAAAGAAAGTTGTGGTGGGGGCGTTGGAGGTGACGGTGTTGGTGGAGGTAGTGGTGGCGGAAGTGGAGGTAGCGGTGATGATGGTAGTGGCGGTGACAACGATGACAGTGGCAGTAGTGGTAGTGGTGGCGACGATGGTGATGGTGGTGGAAAGTGGCGTTGATGATGGAGATGGGAAGAAGGTGGCGGTGGCGGTGGCAGTGGCAGTGGTGGTGGTGGAAGGCGGTGATAGCGGTGGCGGTAGAGAAACGAGGGACCAAAAGAGAATATAGTACAATCTTGTTAATATATAAGAAATATATGGACAAATTAATAAAACAACAAATTTATTTCAAAAGAAAATTTGGCTTTAAAAGGAGGTTCTAAAAGCAATATTTTTTTACTTCTTTGAAATGAACTTTCTGATCATCGGATTGTTCGAAAATGCCTTTACATATGTGTAACCAAACGTCACATTTTTTTTAAAAGAACTTTTGATATCTAAAAGAAAATTTTGAGATCTCAAAAAACTCTCTCAAACAAACACTAAATACCCTAACAATCGGTGAAAAAGACATGGATCGAAGAGTGAGAGAAATATAGAGAGAGAAAAGAGAAAACGTGTTAGAGAGAGTGGCAGTCTGACAGAAATTTGCATAAATTTGTCTCTTCGTGTCCATTCAACTCTTCAGCTTTTATATATTATTTTATGTTATTCTTTTTCCTTCTTTTGTCTTTATTGTGTTTTCCTTCTTTTGTCTTTATTGTGTACCGTCCACATTTTACTGCTGCAACTAACATGATCAATTTTAGGGACTTGGATCCTCTACGTTGGTCTTCTTCATCCGCTTATGTTCGCTACTCAATCAAACGGTGGACAAAGCATCACGTGCTCAATCAAACGGTGAACAAAGCATCACGTAAGGAGCGCAAATCCCTAAAAAATAAAGGAACCCAAAAAATTAGCTAGCATTAAGCATGATTGTTTCACTATAAAATAATCCGAAGAGAAAATTAGGTTTTGGTGGTTAATTCTAAACAAAATTATTTTAAAGTGACCATGAAAAAGATGAATAGTCACCAAAATTAAAACTTAATTGCTAATAATTGACAATTTGATCACTTATTACATAAATATCCTTTCTCGGATAAATTATTTTATAATTGGACAAAAAAGATGCCCTAATTAAAAAGAAACATGAACTGCTAAATTAGATTTAAAAACAATACGAAAAACATATATAATTTTAAAGTTATGAGAGTTTTGAAAAGGAAATGAAATGAAAGGGGATGTGCAAATTCAAACAAGATATATAAATATTTCAATAATAATCCATAATGCCCAAAAAAAGGTGAAATATAAAAAATTCAATAAAACATGAAGTATTTTTTAACAAACTCGGAGTGTCCTAGATTTGTATACTAAGTTAGGTTGAATTGAATACAAATAATGTTTATGATGTTTGTCTTGTTGATCTAATAAAAATTTTGATCTCTTTGCGGGAGAAAAAAAATTAAAGAATTCTCATTTTTTGTTCTCTCAAACAATTCGTAAGCAAATTTAAGCAACTCTTAATGCATTCTAAATTTATTATATAACTTTTTATCCTCTCAATTATATAGTATGTTTTGAGACTGGAGAAAATGAGAAAAACATATTACCCTATCTTTTTAATTGATAGACTACACTAAAAAGGAAAAAAAAAAAGTGATAGGACGAGAAAGAGAGAATGATGAATTCAAGGAGTTATTTTTATATTGAATGACAATTTCGTTATCTAAAAATTATTTTTAGAATGTTTAATAAGCCTGATTTATTTATTTTATCAAATTATTCTTAAATAGTCATTCATTAACAATTAAATTTTAATTTTGATGACTATTCATATTTTCAAAACTTTATAAGAAAGATTAATTTTGTTTAAGATTGGTTACAAAAATTTAATTTTTTCCTAATCTGAACAAATCTTTTGAGACTCTCATCTTTGCCCCCCTCTCTTCCTTTCGTCTAATTGGTTCGAATGTGAGGCAAGAAAGATGTGATGTTTATCCCTCAGAAACAAAACTAGTATGAGTTTTGATATCATCAAACATGTCTCAAACTATATCTCTTGTATATATGTAAAAATTCTTTTTATTTAGTATTTGTAGTAACCTTTTTAGTAGACAACGCTCATAATAATGAGTGATAATACACGATATTAAAATAAGTGATACAATATTATTTAATATTATCTGTTTTAGTAATATAAATTATTAATAATTGGTGTCAGTACTAGTATCTGTTATCGCTAATTGTAATAAATATTATTAGAAAAGAGCTCGAGAAAAAACTCTTACCGGATAAGATAATAGATAATGGTTCCTTACATGTCCGCTCTAATTTCGTCTCTCTCTTTATTTATATGTATATATATATATTTATATGCATATAATATATACAGTACATAGATTCATCCTCATGTTTGCTACGATAATTAGCTGACACAATGTGAATGAGCAAAGGTGACACTGAAATGACAAAACCACTTTTACCGAAACGACAAGGTAAACTTTTTGGATTCAATCATATTGGTCTGAGCATTGACGTGTTGGCATACTTCAATGTGAAAAAATATTATAAAAGCTAATTTAAGTACAAAATATATATTTAAATTATTTTTAATAGACCATTCATAATGAAATGAATCAGAATATCAGATGATGAGTGAAAAATGTGAAGACAGACGAGAGAAAACGTGTGAAAGAGGAGAAAACTGACTGTCCAGATAAACCGTGTAAATGCACTGATGTATTGTAGAGTGTGTCAGAGTGCCGTCAAATTTCAGTTTTTTTACTATCTATTACTTTTTAATTTTCACGCGTTTACATCATATTACTTTACTGCTTCTAACTTAGATGTAAACTCATGCTCTACTTTTATGCATTGTTTTTGAATCTCATTTAAAAAAAAAAATACACGTGTATATTTATATATATACACACACTAAGTACTAACTCAATTTTTTCTTCTTTTTTTTGCTATATCTCTTTTCTATGCTTTTTGATTAGAAATTTAGAAGACCACGACGTAATGATTATAAAAATCCAAATGATTCTTTAATTAAAAATAAAATTTCAAATAAAAAATTATATCCGAACCCGTTTAAAGTGGGACATAAAAAATCAAATGCAAACCGATCTCATCGACTAGACTAAATCTTGACAGGAGATCTAAGAAGTACGGATACGGACACGAAATACGAGTACGACACGATACGAATACGACGATACAAAAAATCTCAAAAAAGTAAGATACGGACACGGCAAGGATACGTCAAATAAATAAATAAATAAAAATATAATATTATACATAAAATATTAAGTGTTATTCTTCAACCATAAAATAAATATACTTAAATCTATTTTTGATTTATTATAAAATAATTCTTATTTTCTAGCCTATAAAGTTTTTAATATTACATCTCAACCCCATTTTATATAACAAAAAATTACAAATTTGCCCCAAAAAGTATCCTAAACGTATCTCAGCCGTATCCTTCTCGTATCCTAGCATATCCCGCATATCCTAGCGTATCCCTTCCGTATCCCAGCCGTATCCGATATTCAAAAAATAATTTTAAAAAATTGGATACTTCTTAACAGTATTGGACACGTATTCGGCCGTATCCGTATCGAATACGTGTCCGATACGGCCGCGACTCTTGTAGAGTCGTATCTGTGCTTCCTTGCAGGAGACTATAAAAAAAAAACCTGTATATAGCTGTAATATGAATATATGATCTTTTCACAATTAGGGTTTCACAACCTTTTAGGAAACACAAGACACGGAACACATATTCGATGACATGGATACAACAACAAAAGAAAAAAAAAATATATATATATATATATATATGAACAATTATAAAATAATAATATAATATATTAATATATATTAAGTATTCAATAAAAAATATTTCATTACAAAAATACTTCAATTCATTATCAAATAATTAAGAACTAAACAAAAATAAATAAATAGATTAAAATAAATTAAAAAATCAAATTTATTTAGTCTTTTACATATATTTAGCATAAATTTTTAATCACAACTTAGTAGTATATAATTTCTATTTGAAATACTTGAATATACATCACTGTTGCAAAATGTACGACACGTGTTCACAAAGTTTTGAAGAGTGTTCAAAAAGTATCTTAAAAATAAAAATGTCAGGACACTTCTATGAAGTATGTCGACACATGTCCAATAAGTGTTCGACACAGTGTCCAAGTGTCCGACACGAATTTGACACTCTGAATGAAGTGTCCTTACTTTCTAGCCTAATACAGGTAAAGTAGCCAAATTTTCTCACATTTCTTTCAAGTCCCTTTCACAGTTTAAAAAAAAAAATTTAATCCTTTTCTCATATCTCTTAAAATTAAAATAATATTTAAATATTATGTCAGAGAGGTTGTGCTTCAACCTCTGTAATTATAAAAATCTGTAGACAAATTTCAAAAATAAGGCAAATATATCAAGTTCCTGTATTAAATTTCATAAAAACATTTTAAAAATTGTTCAATTATTATTTCCTACCTTTACTTGCCTTTAAAGGAAAAAGATATAAAAGTATTCTCGTATCCGATATTATAATATTTTTTCGTTATATTATGATTCGTCAAATTAGTTAATATTTTTGAGAAAATGTAATTTTCTACAACCTGACCTCCTCCATGTGATGGAAATCATGGAAGGTTATTGTCACTTAGGAGACAGACCCCTTTTTATCCTAATAGTGATACTTTTTGGGTGGGATTTTCGTATTTTTCTTTTTTAGGATTGTACTACATTTATATTTTTCTTTTAAAAAAAAATGACTGGAAACGTCCTTAAACTCATTAAGGTCATGTTTGGATTGATTTTTGAAAAATGATTTTTAGCTTTTCAAATTTAAAAGTAATTTTGGAAAGTATTTGAATTAATAAGGCTGAAAAATTTCGGAGTCCAAAAAGAGCATTCAAATGAATTTGGTGGGTATCAGCTTCCTCATTTAGTTTCTGCTTTTTTTTTCTTCTGTATAAAAGTCGAAATAAAAACTCTGTCAAACAGAACCTAATACATCATTATTTAATTTATAATACCATAATTATTCTTTATATTATAAAATTTACTCTCCGTCTCAAATTAAAAGTCCATTTTTTGAAAAATTCAACCCTTTAAGGGAGTAGTATTTAATATTTTTAATTGGATGAGTAGTATATGAAATTTCATATTTATCCTTTTACCATTTTTGGGAATCCAACTTTTTAAGGAAGTAGTATATTAATGAAAGAAGAGTACTTTGGTAATGTTACAAAAAAAATAGCGTATGAATTTTTCAATTGGAACATTTATTTTGAGATGCATAAAAATGGAAAGGTAGACATTTAAATTGGGACTGAGGGAATAACTTTGTTTTTTACCTTCTTTGCTTTTTTTAGTACCTTTTTTTTTTGTTCTTTTCAAAGAGATATTTTTTTGGGTGTTTTTTCTTTTCTTTTTATTATGTCAAAAGAAATAATCTATTCAACAGAAATACCTTTTTTTTCTAGAATTTTTTTTTGAGTCATGTCAAAATAGATAATTTATTTAACAGAAATAATATTTTTTATTCATTTTTTTTTGGGGATCCTGTCAAAAGATAATTTCTTCAACCGAAATAACTTTTATTAGATTCTTTATTTTTAGGCATGCTATACTCTTTTTGGAGTCTTGTCAAAGGAGATAATTTGTAAACGAAGATAAGAAAATCTTTTGGTCTGGTCAAAAGAGATAACTTATTCAACAAATATAATATTTTGTTTTGGATCCTCTTCTTTTTGGCCATGTCAAGAGAAATAATTTATTCAATAGAGAAATAAAAATTTTAAGTCTTTTTTTTTTTTTAATTCCTTTCAAATGAGATAATTTGTTCTATAAAGATAATTTTTTTCGATAATTTTTTTTTTGGTGATCCTGTCAATAGAATTAATTTATTTAACATAATTAACTTTTTTTAAAAGAAATAACTTTTTTTGGATATATTTTTTGTATCTCGTAAAAAATGACCAAAAATATTAAAGATTGGATACAGAGAAATCTAAAAGGGTAACTGTGTAATTTGAAAAAAAATAATTATTCACTTGTGAAGATATGATTAGAAGTGTCATTTTATTTAAGAGAGCATTGCAAACATAAAAAAAAAAAGGTGCGAATATCGCCGCATACTTTTTTATTTGAGTAAATTATACTTACTTTTTTTTAGAATATTAAATTAGTTTTCAGAAATTACTCTAACCTCCTTTGTGAAAGCTTGTCTATTAACTCTGTTAACAAAAGCTACATAATTACTATTGTGACCTTAGTTTTTAATATTATTCTAATGGAAAAGTCAAAAAAATCTTAAAAGACCAAAATAACCCTTTTAGAACATCAAAATTTTTAATGTACCATTTATTTCTCTCAATATTTTAAATACATACATACATATACAAGGGTGTGTTTGGCAAGACCATATTCCAGCTTCGAAATTGGAATTGGAAGCTCCAATTCTGGATCTATTGTTTGGATGTTCCAAACTGATCTTAATTTAGAATTGAATTACAATTCCAAACATGCCAATTCAATAATTTGAATTAGTTTTTAATGTATGTTAAGATTCTAATATATGCTCGTGATTTTGGGGTTTCATGTTTATTATATGTTCTTGATTTTTTGGAGTTTCATGATTACTATCTATTTGTTTCATGAGGAAGTATAGTGACGTAATTGTATATTTGAAGAGTAATGCTACTCATCATAAAATTATTTCATGAATTTCTATCATGAATGATGTGACAATTAAATGGCGAGTTAATATTGGTGAGATTTCTTTCATACACGGAGTTCATGAAATAATTTCATGAAATTTAGCATTGCTCATTTATAAGAGAAATGCTAAACGTCACAATTTTATTTCTCGAATTTTAACTTGAATCTATGTGACAGGTATAATACCATAGGGACTCCATGTATGGGGGTAATCCCACCAATAATAACTTACCATTTAATTTTATCTCCTAAAATAATGGATTATATCACCGTGTATGTAACATTGTTCTATTTCTAATCATGCGAAGTATTTTCACTTTCGCTAACCATTATAAGCTTTTTATTTTATTTTATATATATATATATAAATTTAGTTTTAATTTTCTGGACAACCAAGCTGATCATAACTTTTTCCTGACATTAGAGAAAACGAAAGTTCGATCTTACGGTAATTTGGTGTTTTAAAATTTTTTAAAATTATTATTCTTATTATTATTTGTGTATGGATTTTTTTGTCCTGGCTTTAGTATTTTTCTTTATAGATACACTGATAAAATTATTATTATTTTTTTCCTGAAAGTTCTAGCAACACGGACACTGTATCTTTACACACATATTACATATATACTAGGAGAAGAGGCACGTCCATGTTAGAAGAAACTTTATAAAGTCATCAAAACTTATGTAAACTAATAATGTATTAAAACTTGTACATATTGAATTTATGTTAATTATGTTATTATATTACTTACCTAAAAAATGTCAAAATACTATAGTAATGTAATGATCATTTAAATTAATTCAAACATTCACTTGCAAAAGAAAAGTACGCAACAAAACAAAGGTCACATACAACTAGGTAAATAACAAAAAGGAAATAAATTAAAAATCAAATCAAATCCATCTCTACATTTATACGTTACAATTTACACGGAGTATAAATGTGTGCATATATATATAAATATAAATATATTGGATAAAGGTCAGTAATATATATACGAGAAGAAATTACAATCAAGCTCCAGACGAGTAAACAGACAAAAGCAAGCCAACGATTACAAATGAGTACATATGAATGTGTATGAAACGAACCAGTAGAGGAAGAGTTTCAGTAGCAATATGACATCCCTTTTGCTAAATGCTAAATAATATATTTAATATTATGTTTCTTATTTATTATTTTAGTTTTATTTTAAATTACTTAAAATTTCTTATACCTTTTCTTAAATTATCTAAGACTAAATTTTATGTCTCCTAAATTTACTAATTATGTGTCTATAAATAGATCTTCATGTATTATTCATAAGACAATAATATCAATTAAATTAAATATAATTTTATTTTTTTATTTCTAACATGGTATCAGATCCTACCATTTTGTAATGGATCAAGTAATTTCAACCTTACTAATTTAGTAATCTTATAATTTTCTTTTTAACTCAAAATTTCATTTACAACACTTGTGTTATTTTCTTTACTCCCACTCACGGTTAAATGGAAAGAAAAAATTAGTTGCAAATTATAATCTTTCTCAAAATTGAAAGATTTATTTGAAATGTGAGAAAATTTAAAAGAAATTTCTATATTTTGTCCTAAATACTATATTTTGTCTAAATACACATTAAGATATTCAATGGATCAGGATCCCCTCGTGTTAAGGGGGATCGTGTGCTATATCCTGTCCCTCAGAACGACCCTGTTTTGAGGCATATCAAATCATATCTTAAAGCCATCCGTTAACGTAAACGGATGCCTTATTTGTATTGTTTATTTATTTATATACATTATAGTATTATTTTATTTTGGAATTATTTTTCACAAAGACACGTCAAAAAATTTAGTTGATCAAATTTCCTTTTCTTCTCTCTCTACTCCAACTTTTCTCTGTAACATCTCTTCAAACTTCCTTTCTGCCACCTTTAATTCTCTCAACGAGCAAAAGGAACACAACCCTTTACTTTGTTATAAAAAATTTATTCCCATTTTCTTACAAAATTTTCACAAAAAACGAAACAGATTATAAAGAACTCGAATACCCCTCATTTACCTCACTGTGCAATTGTTTTGGATTTTCTGCGGAATCGAGTGGTTTCTAAGACTTGGTTGTAGAGCCGAAAATCTGATTTTCAGTATTTCAAAATTGTGGATTTCAGATGGGAGTTTCTTTCAAAGAATCCCACGCTTAGGATTTTCAAACCGGTCTTCAACCAAAAATAAGGATTTTCAAACAAGGAGGTATTCCTCTGTATTGTCGTCTCTCTTGGTTGTTTGTCACTCGTCTCAACAAAGAGAAATGGAGACCAGGAGAGAGTGTAAATCCGAGAGAGAGTGATTTCAAAGAGAGATTTCAATTATTTCAGAGAGTGATTTCTATTCGCATTACAAAGGGGGAGAGAAATATAATGAGATTTGATGAATAATATTTATTTATTATATAAATATCAAATTTTTATTGGGTAAACGGAAAAGTTGCCGTTACAACGAACGGTGGACCCAACGCTGCGTTTCGTTAAATTGTGTAAAAATAGCTTTAGAAACTCTCCAGACAACCCGTCAAGTCTCTGTTGCAATTCAAGTGTGTTTGCAAATCATGGTGCTCTCTAATTTCTTATTCGCATTTGTTAAAGTCCACCTCAGTATGTCAACTGAAGACGATGACTACAGACACCAGAGAGTTATTTCAAGCTCAAATTCCCCAGATATTGCTCTCTCAAGTCTTGTTCACTTTACTCTTTATTGTATGAGCCATCTGTGGGTGCCTTTGAGCTTGATTATCCATTGAAGGATCCCCATGATTCGGTTTCAAGTGTGGGTTCTTGTAATGGGTTGGTCTGTCTAGCCATTAAAGAATTTGATCTATTCATATGGAACCCAACTATTAGAAAATCCAAGAGATTGTCATATTCGGGCATTAGATTGCGAATGGGTTGGTTTTTCATATATGGGTTTGGTTATGATCAGTTCATTGATGATTACAAGGTGGTAGGAGCATTTCGAGTTGTTGGTAATGAGGGTTCCTATGAGGACTGATACGCAATGAGATTCAGGAGCAACATTAGTTAACAAATTAAAAAAAGGTAAAATTAGATTTTGATTCTCTTTTATTATTCTTTCCCTGCTTTTTGTAATGCACTCTATAATTCATTTAATACTGCATTTGTGGTATACTGTTATGGAAGCTACATTATGTTTAATGACTTCTTTTTTTTATTATTATTATTTGTATTGCTAGACACAAAAGTAGCTTATAAAGAAATCATGATCTTCTAACACAATTAAGAAATGAAACTTGTGGTGGCTAATGTCTTTTGGTTTTATGCTTTAATTTGGGACTTGAAGTGAATGTTCAAGCAGAAATTTGTGACCCCTTGCTCTTTTTCCTTTTCCTGACCTCTTATAATTATTTAATTTTCTTTTAGGTAATGTGGGTAATTCATATTATTTTCATACTTGTATTTTTAGGGGAATTTCTATTTCTTCTTTAAGGTTTCACATAATAAGATGTAACTTTAACCAATTTAAAATAAATCCCATCATGTAGTATCTACATGCACTCATCATCTACATGCACTTTTCATTTTTTTTATTTTAGTTTGAACATTCTCAGTTGTATGATGGACAGATTACTCTCTGTAATTTTTATGCATCAATGTGAATACTTTTCGTGTTTCTATCTATATGGTAGATTCTTCTGTAAAATTTTGCAGTGATTCAAATTTGAAAGAGATAAGTTATGGAGTAAAAAGTAGGGTTCCATTAAATTGAATCTGAGTATTTAGCTGATCCAATATTCCTAATTCACTTCAATAAAATATGCTACTTACCTGAGCTATAAATGGTAAATGGCAAGACTTAGAGATAGTGCTAATCTGCTCATCTTTGGGCGACTAAAGCTATCATTGTTTGAGCCCAGTATTGTATGATATTATGGTAAAGTCATTAGTAAAACACTGCACCTCTTTTTTATTCCGAATTTTGTTTAAAGTTGCTCTTTGTAAAGTAAGTAAAAATAAGGAAATGAAATCATAAAAGGAATGTCAGATTTGTTTCACTTGAGGTATTAATTATGCACTTTTCTGTTGGAATCTACAACTTTTGTTCATCTTCTACATTTATCAACACCTACAATCTTTAAATTGTATTCCTTTTAAGCTTTTCATCAATTTCTTGCTCGAATTCATATTTAAGTTGTTGTTGTTCTTTTCTTTGGCCTTGAGAGCAACTGATCATCGCCTTGGTAAGCTATTACCTAACCAACTAGCTAATCAAACACGACCCCTCCTCGAGTGGATTCCTCCTTTTGCTCTTCAGCCTATGGGGTATTAGCAGTCGTTTTCAACTGTTGGTACGAATAGAGCAAGAGAAAAAGGAAATAAAAAAAATAGTAGAGAAAAGTTATACAAAACTATATACGAGTCACCAATCCCTCCCATGTGCTTTTTAAGAAGCTTTTGTCACCACTCCCTCCCGTGTGCTTTGGAAGAAGCTTGTACAGTTTGGGAAGGGTTTTTGATTGATCTAGGCTAGAGGTAGACCTATGTCCTTGGTAAGCTATTACCTAACCAACTAGCTAATCAAACGCGATCCCCTCCTCAAGTGGATTCCTCCTTTTGCTCCTCAGCCTATGAGGTATTAGCAGTCGTTTCCAACTGTTGGTACGAATAGAGCAAGAGAAAAAGGATATTATACAACTATATACGAGTCACCAATCCCTTCCGTGTGCTTTGTAAGAAGCTTGAGTCACCACTCCCTCCCGTATGCTTTGGAAGAAGCTTGTACAGTTTGGGAAGGGTTTTTGATTGATCTAGGCCAGAGGTAGACCTAGCCAAACCATAGAGTACTTACCGGTGCCACGGAGAGATATGTTTTTAGATCTCTATCAATCCAAACTGGTCGAGTTTAGCAATCTGATTTAGGCATGAGCTAATTGAGTTATTTTTCTCTTCGTGTTGGGTCTAGGCCTCTCTAACTAGATTCAACTTGCCCCTGGTGTGCTTTTAGATTTATCAAAGGATTAAAGCAAGCAAGGAAACAGGAGCAACAAACCCCAATCTAATGATACCGTTGACTCCCTGTAGCTCTTTTTCCCATCTTCCAATTGTGCTCTAAATTATGTCTGATTCGAGTATATATATATATATATATATATATATATATCCCTTTGTTATGTTTAAGCAAACATTTTGCACTAATGGGAATACAAGTCAAGCTAGAAATTGATAAATAAAGCATTTTAGAACTTACCTGTTACTCTGCAGATGGAGTAATAATCTTGATAGATATTAGAGGATGAGAAGAAGACAAGAAGACTTTGTGACTAAGGCAGTGATAGAAAAATGATCTCATGCAAACTAATGGGGATACAAGCCAAGCTAGAAATTGATAGATCACAATGAGGAAAAGATATAATCATGTTAGGTCAAATGCCAATAATCATAGCAAAAGAACAAAAGGTCAATAATCATATTAGGTCAAATGCCAAACAATAATAGCCTGGAATACATAATGATAGAGAATGACAGAGAAATAGATAAAGTGAAAGATTTTGATCTTCAAATTTGAACTAATCGCTTCATCAAGCATGAGTATGTATAAATCTAGTTATTAGCATTACTACATTCAACTTAATATTATTATGTCTACATAATCAAACAATAACTAATTATACTAACCAGCCAATAGCTTGTAGAAAACATCATAAACAAAATAATAGCTCGAATACATACGCTCCTCAATGAAATTGAACCACCTTCTTCGCCAGTACGGATTGATAGCCAGAACAGAAGCCAGTGCCAATAAGAAGATAATGTATGACACTGAAAAAGTAACATAAAATGCCTCTGGATCGATTTCATACCATTTTGTCTCACTTTCTTCTGAAAATGTTGTTGGTGAGTTTGGAGACTGAACAATGGTGGTACAATTTTTCTCTAGTGGTGCTCCACAAAGATAACGATTTCCCTCGTAGCTACTCTCATCAAATGTCCCAAATTGTTCTTGCCTAGGAATTTTACCCGATAAGTTGTTGTGAGCTACAGAGAATACTGCCAGAAAATTCAGATCAACCAGCTCCATAGGGATCACTCCACTCAACTTATTGTAAGAAAGGTCCAAGCTCTCTATTTGAGTGAGGTTAGAGAATGTTCTTGGGATAGAACCTTTCAACTGATTGTGAGACAAGTTCAATGAATGAATCCAAACTAGCTCTCCTAGCTTATGTGGGATTTCACCTGTTAGGTTGTTGCATGACAAATCTAATCCTGACATGTTGTACAGGATGTCACCCTCGTAAGAGTTGGACCTTCTTTTTGTAACAAACTCAGCTTCAACTAGTACATCATCTTTTTCCTCTGGATCATTAATTGTTACAAATTTTCTCACTAAGAGACTTCCATATGTACCATATTCATGGTCATTATCCCAAACATATCTCTGTGTAAACAAACTTCTAAAATCTTGGTCATTTGGCCCTGTATTTCCAAAAGTGATATTACTGATGCAACTAGGTATCGACCCAGAGAAAAAGTTATTGGCAAGATCCAAAAGGGTTATGTTATTCAACTTACACAATTGATTTGGAATTAAACCATCCAAATAGTTTTCCCTTAACAAAAGTACTCTTAAGTTGGAGAGTGCGCTAATCCCACTGGGAATATTGCCGGATAAGTGATTATCTCTAAAATCCAATGTGACCAGAGATGATGAATTGACAAAAGCAATTGGTATTGGTCCTGTGAATTTGTTAGCCTGCAAATAAATATGATATGTTTGGTTTGACCAAGAAGGTAATGATCCTGAAAGAGAGTTATGAGAGACATCGAAGAGACTAAATGCAGCTAGTTCAGATGGTAACCGACCTTTGAAAGAATTATTTCGCATGATGAGTGACACACCTGTCATATTACTTATCCAGTTCGGAATTACACCTGAGAAGTAATTACTGCTAATGTCAAAAAAAGACAAGTCTTTGTTTTTCAAAATTGTATTAGACAAAATCCCCGAGAACTGGTTGTCATCCAGTTGCAGAACCTTTAGGCGACTCAAGTTGAAGTGTGTTGAGAGTATTTGGCCATGAAATTTATTTCTAGATAATTTCAAATACTTCAAATTGATGCAACCAGAAACCAATTCCTTTGGTACTTCTCCAGAGAACATGTTAACAGACAAATCCAAATCATCCAAGTCACTCAAGCTGCAAAGTGATGATGGAAGAAGGCCTTCGAAAGAATTTCTAGCTAAATTTAGATATGAAATATATGGAAGCCTCCTTGAAATGGTTTCTTGAAGTTGGCCATGAAAGTGATTGTCTGAGACATCCATCCAAGAAATACTATTGTTAAGGCTTGGTGGCAGATCAAATTGACCCGTGAGAGAGTTGTTTCTCAGATTCAAAACTTCAAGTCTTGCATTATTATTAAGCAACCAGTAGAAAGGGAACACTCCTGTCAAGTTGTTGTGGGAGAGATCTAATTCTCTTAATTTGTATTGGTGCAAGAGAAACTTGGGTATTTCACGAGTGAGCTTATTGAGATTGCAGTTCAATAACACAAGGACTTTTAACTGAAATTTGGGAGTCCAATTTGAGTAATGATCAGTTTCCACCTCCATTTTGTTGTTGTCGCTGATTATTTCAACCACTTCAAGTTTGGAATGATTGGCTAATGAGCTGAATGAGAATAATCCCTCAAAATCATTGTAATTAAGATTGATATATTCTAGAGATGTGAGGTTTGATATTATAAAAGAAATGTCTCCTTTGAATTGATTCCAAGAGAGATCTAACACTCTAAGGGATCTCAAATTGCTCAAACATGGAGGAAGGATTCCTTCGAAGGTGTTTCTACTAAGATCCAACTCTTGAAGGTTCTTTAGTTTACACAAACCTGCAAAAGAAGAAAACATGAAGCTAGACTTTTTTAAAATGTGGCAGCATGAGAAGTTAGACTGTTAGACTATTAGATCTCTCTCAGAACCGGAAAAAGAAGATTCGACAAATATAATAGCAAAGAACAAATGATATTTTTACTTTTACCTTGAACAGAAAAAGTGTTGTTGAGATTGTTATACGCCAAAGACAAAGCTTTGAGAGAAGTCAACTCCCCTATACGTGAGGGAATATTTCCAGTGAACATATTAAAGCTCAGATCTAGAACCTCCAAGTTGTTGAATGAAATCAAATCTACCAAATGAACAATGTAGATAGTGTTAAGAAAACTCCAGAAAATGGTGTAACATGTTATCTTTCTAGTAGAATGATCAAATATACAACTACTTGTATAATAAATTATCCTCACAACTTATAAACTAGAAGGGAGATTTTTGTTTACCTTGGATTGATAATCTGAGTAGAATTGAGGACATGATTAGAAACGATATGATTAAGCTTATTTTACCATCAGCAAAGACTATCTACCAAATGGGAAATGAAAATGTAAAGACAACCAAGAAAACACCATCAAGCATTTGCTTAAACAATATATCATCCACATCTTCAAAGAGGAGGTTGAGGGTTTAATTTCCAGACAAATTGGGTGCATATGTCACTTACCAATACTTAGAAAAAGAATAAAAGAAAAAAAAGAAATCCATTGTTGAAGATTTGTGTAGAGATTTAATTATGAAGAAGAAGAGAATACAAGATGATTGCCTCTACACTTGCAAACCTCAACCCCGACCCTAGTACAACAAACAAGTTGTCTTTCTAAAACATCCAAGTTAGCTCCGATATACTTTAATTCAAAATACAAGAGAAATAATCATATTACAATCTAAAACAAAATTGAGACAAACATGTCATGCAACCGAGAAAACTTCACATAATGAACACATAACAACTATAACTGTCGTGATAGTGGTAGTGGTAATTATCTTCACCAAATGCCTATATATCGAACAACAAAAGAATATATCAAAATTTTAGTTGATCGAGTCTAAGAGGTTTTTTAGTTTAAAAAATATGACGTACTTATTAAAAGACCGATTGTCCAAGAAAATTCATTGCATAAATATTACTATGATATTTTATGGGGAGGTAATATTCGCACTATCCTTTTGCAAGGATTTAAAAAAAAAAGATAATTTTTATTAAATAAATTATCTCTTTTGACCAGATAAAAAAAATCGAAAAAAAAGTTGTCTCTTTTGACAGAAGAAAAGAAAAAAGGTAAAAAAAATTATTATTTTTTTGACAAAAATCAAAAAAGAAAAAAGGTAAAAAAAATTATTTTTTTTTGACAAAAATCAAAAAAGAAAAAGTAATATAAAGACTAAAGAAGCTAAAAAAAAAGTTTAAGTTTATAATATAAAAGATAGTTATGATATTATAAAATAAGGGATGGTGTATTAATTAGTTTAAGAATATCGTGATAATTAATTTGTTGGTAATATGATGTATGTTATTTGGTAACATAATTAGTTTAAGGATCTTGAGGTGGGTGCAACTTGCAGCTGCGATAATTGAATTTATAGTTTCAATTATTTGACTAGGTTCCCATGCCATGTCCTGTTTAATATGATGATATGTAAAATCAACACTTTGATGCTTCCTTACTTTCCAGCTTAAAACTTTTTTTTTTTTAGGTGTGGGCACAAGAATTGAGGTTAAAGTACAATTGGTACTCTAAAGTCTAAATAAAATTGGAAGCGAGGTACGTTGCGTGTACACATTTTTTCTTCTATGTCTTAATTACTGAAATGTCCTTGATTTGTAAGTGAAATTGCATTTATGAGTGTGCAATGTTTGTTCTCCTAGCTTGGTCCTACCAAAGATCTTTTGGCTCTGTTTGGTTCCTAGATTTAGTCATAAGTGAAACAGAAAAGACTTTTTCTGCTCTACGGCTATACCGTACTAAAAGAATAGGGAAAGAGATAAATATTTAATTTTATATGTTGTTTAACTTTCATTTTTTTATATTCTCCGACCATTTATTTATAATATTTTACTTTGTAATAATTATGTGAGAAAATTAAGAAAATATAAATTGCTTTACTCTTTTATTTTTCTTTTTCTTTTCCTTTTCAATATTAAATCCGTAAACCAAAAACTAATAATGTTTCCTTTGACAGAAAGAAAGAAACATTTTTTTCCATTTTATTAATTTTTATCTCTGGTTGATGGATACCATCTATTTTATGAATGAAAAAAAAAATCACTAAATCTTTTTGATAATATTAAATTATTTTCAGCAATTAGATGATTTTGGATTACCGAAAGATAAAAGAAAAGAAAGAGTAATATAAAAGACAAAAAAAGTATAATCACTAAAAATAAAATAAAAACAAAAAAAAACACCTGCAAGCTTTTGTATAATACTAAGATTGAGAAGAAAATTAAAATAAAAAAGAGGGAAAAATCATTACATGGCGAAGGATTGAGATTTTACGAAAACAACATTACCTTCATTCTCAACGTAGCAATTTAAAAAATTCCAAGATATGTCAAGACGCAGTAGCTCTTCAAAAGGTTTAAATAAGGAGACATTTAGACAGTAAGGATAAATTTGATGATGATCATCAAACCAATTAGAGTTGTTTAGCGTTAGATGATCAAGATTGAGGTCCACCACTCTGCCTGTGGTGTGGTTGCAAGAAACTCTCTCCCAATCACAGCATTCACTTTCTCTTTCATCAAAAAAAAAAGAAATTATCTCTTTACTGGAAAAAAAAATTCAAAAATAAAAGTAATCTTGTTGAATAAATTATCTCTTTTGATAGGATAAAAAAAAATTTAAGAAAAAGTTATCTCTTTTGACAGGAGCAGGGAAAAAAAGTACTAAAGAAGGTAAAAAAATTATTTTTTTTTTTGACAAAAACCAAAAAAAAAAAAAAGTAATATAGAAAGTAAAGAAGTTAAAAAAAAGTTTAAATTTATAATATAAAATGTAGTTGTGGTATTATAAAATAAGGGATGATGTATTAATTAATTTAATGACCTTCTTGTTATTTTCTTTAAAAAAAAAGTAAGTGAAGTGCAATTGTAAAAAATGAGAATACAAAAATTGCTTCCCTATTTTATGAAATCAAAAGTAACCCTTAAATAGAAGAAGGGGCTACACATGATTATAGTGGTCTTGTTTTTGTTTCAATAACAGTTCTGGTTGTGAGTTTTGAAGATTTTTATATCCCTCCCCTAATTAATTTGTTGGTAACATGGTGTTAGTTATTTGTTTTCTTAATTGTTTTGTTATTGGATCTTGAGGTGGGTGCAACTTTCAACTACCATAATTGAATTTACAGTTTCAATTATTTCACTAGGTTCCCATGGCATGTCCTGTTTAATATAATGATATGTAAAATCAACAGTTTGGTCACAAGAATTGAGGTTAAAGTACAATTGGTACTCTAAATCAGTAACAAGAAAATAAAATTCTAAATAGGTATCTAAGTTTTTACCTTGCCTTGGAAGGGAGGCATTGATCCAGTTCGAGCTTAGATCCAACTTCTCTAATTTCCGCAAAGTTGATAGCTCTGTGCAGTTAAAATAATTGAAACAGTTAAAAGGAAGATATAATATATGAAATGCTCATTTATATAAATTAGGTGAACAAAACATGCCTTGAAGAGCAAGAGGTCCTTTCAATCTATTGTCACTGACATTCAAAGTTTTTAGTGATGTGAGTGAACCCAAAGATTTTAGGATGCTGTTATTGAAGTGATTTAGAGCTACGTTTAAGATCTCCAACCTCTCCAATTTCGACAACCTTTCGAAACCTGCAAAGAGAGAATTATAATCACTCCAAATAAAAATCCTGCAAGCTTTTGTATGATACGAAGATTGAGAAGAAAATTAAAATAGAAAAGAGAGAAAAATCATTACATGGCGAAGGATTGAGATTTTACGAAAACTAGATTACCTTCATTCTCAACATAGCAATATAAAAAATTCGAAGATATGTCAAGACTCAGCAGCTCTTCAAAAGGTTTAAATAAGGAGACATTTAGACAGTAAGGCTGATGACCATAAAACCAATTAGAGTTGTATTGCGTTAGATCATCAAGATTGAGCTTCACCACTCTGCCTGTGGTGTGGTTGCAAGAAACTCTCTCCCAATCACAGCATTCACTTTCTCTTTCATCAACCCATGAAGGAAGAAGTAAATGGCTTGACTCATCACTATTGTTGAGATTGAAAAAGGCCTTGAGTTTAAGCAACCCAATCCTCTCCTCTTCCAGACAACCTTCCAGAAGTCCTCCATGGTTTTGAACCAAAACTATGAAAACCCATAACAACAACTTCACAAGTGGCCTCCCCATTGAGATTTACGGTTGAATATTATATGATGATCCTATATCTATATACTCTAGTAGTAGAATGATCTTCCAGATTTATAATCTATTTATAGACTCTTTTAGTCATCCATCTACTTCTTACTACTTTCGCAATTGTAGCCCAATCACACTCAGAGGAAGGAAGAGGGAACTAACTGGAAGCAATGAAAAGTCTGACTTCTCTCAAAGCTTTGAAACATCGGTGGGCGGACGCAAATATTTTAATTTGGAGGCAAATTTGTACTATGTAATAAATTTTTGAAAAATTTATTAATCAATTGTAAATTAATGTTGTTTATAATATTTGTCATAGTAGATATATATATCTTGAGAAAATTCAAAAATGAGAAAAAAATAATCTAAGTAAATATACAAAAATCTGATATGAGAAAGAAAGATATAGAGGAGAGAAAACGATAAATTACAGGAGGTAAAAAAAAAAATATTGTTATCAATTTTTCTTAGATTATGTTTCAATTTTTCAAAAATGTAATTTTTGAAAAAAGTTTAGTACTTCGATTCCACTTCCGGAAGTATATATTATTATTTTCTTGGTGAAATTAAGAAAAAATTATAATTTTAGCTAAATAAAATCCAACTTTGAATGTGCTTGTTTTTTTAAGGCAGAGTCTAGCATTTATTTAGAGGCTTATTGGAAGGGCAAACCAGAAACTTCTTTTACTTTTAATAATCATCTTTAATTATAATTATTTTTTGTGATAATTATTCAATTAATATATATAATATATATATAACATTATCTTAGATGATAAATATATACATATATATCAATTATTCTTTGAGTCATTTTTACATGAGTTTAAACTTTTTAGATAATTTGTATGAGTTTATAACTTATTTATTTGTGATAGATTTGAATTTTGAATTATCTTATTCATTGTGTCACATTTCAAAGTCAATCAATTTAAAAATAAATTTAAATTACATTTAAATTTATCATGTAATTTTTTAACGTCTACTATAATCAATAAAAAAAAGTGCTTAATTAATTAGTGAACTTAAAAAGGTTATATATATATATATATATATATATATATATATATATATATGATACCATATCGTCATCTAGTAGTATAAATGATCATCCAGATTTATATTCAGTCTAATCTAGTTCTTAGTCCTCTTTCTGCAGTCAATGCATTTATCGTAGTCCCACGCATATAGAAAATCCAATTGTCATGGTCAACATGACCATGACAATTGGTGATTTGGACAGAAGTCCACACGCGTATAGAAAAATTATTGGGTGAGTGGTTTAAGTTAAACGGGTGGTTAATGGGTCAGCGGGTTGTTGTTAAATGGTACCCACCTCAACACTCTTGCAACAGAACCCTAGCCTTGCGAGCACCCAAAACTATCACAATAATGAAAAAAAAAGTGCTTAATTAATTCAGTGACCTTCAAAAGTATATATATATATATATGAAGATTGTTAAGGGTCTTTTGATTAATTGAAAAAATCAATCATAATGCCTCATTTATTACCTGTTTATTATTTTTAAAAAATATTAAAAGTATAATTTTTTAAGATAAAATTATCTTCATAATCTTTTAATACTTTATCTCTCATCTTTCAATGCTTTTATATATATATATATATATATATATATATAATAGATTCTTTCACTGTCTACCATTCACATCTCTCTTTCCTAAAATAATTAAAACTCAATTTTAGTATTTGACTACAACTAAAATTTAATTTCATAAATTTATTTCAATTAAAACTTTTAATTTTATTTTAAAATAAGTAAAACTCAATTTCAAAATTTTACAACAACTAAAACTTCTATTTATATACACGAGTTTATAAAAAATAATAATTATCTTTTTGTCAAAAAAACAGTAATTTAGAGTACGAAATTTTACTAAAGATGTATATTGATAGATAAGTTATTAAAAAATTATGAAGATAATTTTATCCTAAAATATTACACTTTTAGTACTTTTAAAAAGTAATAAATAAAATTTTATAATTAATTTTTTAACTAATCAAAGAGCAACTGGAACAATCACGTCTCTACTACTGTATACTTTTGTAATCAGTTTTTATACTTTTAGTCATCTATCTAATCTAATTCTTAGTCCTTTCGCAATTAATGCATTTATCAGTAGCCCCACACATGACCATGACAATTGGACATAAAAGTGTGGAAAAAAGTGCATAATAAACAGAAAAGACGAGTGGAAGGAAGAGGAAGCAATGAAAAAGTCTTTCCTTCAGTAGGTGGAGGCAGATATTTTAATTTGAGGGCCCCAATTTGTATTATGTGATCAATTTTGAAAATTTTATAATTCAATTATAAAATAATTCATTTATAATATTAGTCTTGGTATATATACCTTGATAACAAATTTTAAAATAAAAAAGAAAATGCAACCTAAATAAATAAACAGAAAAATGAAATGTGAAAAAAAATATATAACAAAAAATTACAAGTAGAAAGAAAAGAGATAAAGAAAAAAGAATTATCAATTTTTCTTCCGTATCAAATTTTTTAAAATTTAATTTTTGAAAAAAGATTTGTATTTTGATTCCATTCCCGAAAAGATATATCATTATTACTTTAATGAAAGATTAAATATATGTATCATTTTAGCTAAACAAAATCTAATAAGTTTGAATAAAATAAAATTACTACTTTAATAACTTATACAAAGAGTGGTCATAAAAATTGTTATATGACATACGACAATTGAAATAATTAGCATATCGTTGTTTGTCATTTTGGTTTCACAAAACTTTAGTGGCCATTCACTAATTGACCAAGTCAAGAGTATGCCGAAAAAAAAAAAATACATGATGAACTTGTCTAGTTGTCCTTTGTTAATTTATTGTAATTAAAATGTTACTTATTTGCTAATAGTCTAAAATCGGGTCAGATTACTCTCCTTGTAATGGAATTATAAGGCCAGGCAGACCAGGGTGTTGCACTAGGAGGATTTCATCTGTCATGGACTTAATGTCCTTGGATGCAAATGCGACAGAGATTTTTGGGCTAACCAAAGCTTGAATTCCTTATCGTAAAAGCCAAGCTTAAAACAATCATTTCATATCCATGTGATGGCCGTTGTCTTTTCCAAATTTGTCAAGAATTATCGTCAATTGTGTAATTCTGAAAATGTGTTGTGATTTTTTTTTTCATTTTTGCTTTTTGTTTTTTGTTTTCCTAATAGTGAGCATCTTAAAAGTTATAGACTTAATAGAATTTATGCATGAATTTCGCCCAAGCATGAAATTTAGAAAAAAATTTCCCTAAACAACTTTCTATTAACAAAACAAGCAAACAATCTAATAAAACCTTGAGAAAAAAGAAAGAATAAGGCAAAAGGATCACACACCAGAAAGAAAGGGTTGGTTTGTCACTCGAAAATCAATTCTTAAGAATCCAAAAAATAAAAACTATTTTCAGAAAATTATAAAAGACAGTTTTATAAAAACGGACATTTTTTAAACTGAGTTTTTAGAAAATAGTTCTCAAATACTGCAAATAGGAGTCCATTGTATCTGCAACATTCTAGATAAAATTGAACTCCAATTGCAAAATAGTGCAGGTAAAAATCAGTCTCAGCATTTTGCTTCTCAACATATACTCCAAACCAATCTAGCCCCGACTTCTATAATGATTGGAGAAAGATTTAAAAGTAGCCTAATTCAGCTTCTTATATTTCAGTTGACCCTTGCAGGAACTTTTTATATTATAAATGAACCCTTACCAACTTTTACTATTTCATCTGAGCCCTGTAGTGTTGTCTAACATTAGTCATTAACTAAATAGACCCCACACAAACTTCTTCATTTACTATATCAACCCACATATAGGTAATCATATTTCAAAAATAACCCCGACACAACTATTCTACAAAATTTTGCAACTCTCTAACCAATTATTTATTTAATTAAACATTATAATATGTTTCGCAAAGTCTTGTAATGCTTAAATATAATCATAACATCTATATTACATTTAAGCTTGATCCAAAATGTTTTGTCTATCTACGGTCTGAAATTACTCTATCTAAGAATCAAACGATCATAATTCCGAGTGCATTATAATGCCGTAGGCACGACAAACACTAGTTTAATTATATATAATCAATTAATATGGTAATACATCACATGAATAAATTATTAATAATCAACAAATAAACCTCTAGAGACACTTCCAATTTCAATAAATTTTATTTTCTATTTTTTTAAGCGTCACTCAGTTAAAAAAGTCAGATTTAGTGCGAAGCATAGGCAAAATAAAGTTTGAATCATTAAGCATAAATTTTATTTTCTATTTTTTTTCTTTTTCAAACCACTCCCATTCTCAATCAACACTGCTACCTAGGAGTATTATTTTATTTTGTCATTTTTTCTCTTATTTTTACTAGCCACATTTTTGTTGTGCTGGGAGCCCAGATATTCAACAAACAAATCACCACACAAAAATACACAGAAATTTTTGTGATTCGGCAATTGCCTACGTCCACGAGAGGCAGTGAATTTCACTATAGAGAAAATATATAAATTACACAAATTTTCTCTCTTCAGTTACACTGATTTGCAACATTTCTATTGCACTGGATTTGTAACCAGCTGATGCCACACTTTACAAACAAAATACAACAAGTATATATAGAGTGCAAGGAGGGAGACAATTCGAAAAAATTGGCACCCATTGTCCACAATTTCGGCGCCCAATTTTTCTTCTCTCGTTCGGTGGCTTTCGGTGCCATTAATGTCGAGAATTTGAGCCATATATCTAATAATCTCCACCTTGGCGAGAATCCCCTAATCAAAAATTTCTACTTTGGCGACTAATTCTGAACGCTCTCCACCTTGGCAAGAATCCACCAATCAACGCTGCCTCTGCCAATGCGCCTTTAGGCGCTACAATGAATGTCAGTATTGAACTTGACTCTTTTCTGCTTGCCCGAAATATATAGCTTGCAGAAATCAAGTTTTTCAATTTTGGCGTCCTTCAATTGACCTTGCCTTATCAAGCCTTGCAAAGCCTTCTCCCTGACATGCCCTAAGCGCATGTGCCAAAGTCGGGAAGTATCAGATGCCACATCTTCGGAACTGTTGGAGATGGTTGCTCTCCCTGTGACTATATGCCCATCTAGGAAATATTGATTTCCCTTTCGAGTACCCTTCATTTCCAGTAATGCACCGCGTACAACTTTCAGGACTCCATTTTCCATGGTCACCTTGTAACCGCTGGAGTCTAAGACCCCCAGTGAGATGAGGTTCTTCTTCAAATCTGGAATATATCGGACATCCGTAAGTCGTCTGGTTGTACCATCGTGCATCTTCAAATAAACTGTTCCTATCCCTTTTGTCTGGCAAGCACTATCGTTGCCCATAAGCACAACTCATCCATCAAGTTCCTAAAAGCTTGAGAACCACTGCCTGTTGGGACACATATGGTAGGAACATCCAGAATCCAAAATCCATCTATTAGACTGGCTGTCAGACTGGTTGTTTGATGATGAAACTGAAAAGGCTGATTCTTCTTTGTCATCTTCTTTTCTTGCAAGGTTCACATCTAACTTGTCATTGTTGGGACAATATTTCTTCCAGTGCCTTTCTGATGACAATAGGCACATTTGTCCTTTGCAAGACGTCTTCTTGATGATGATTCTTCTCTTGACTTCGAATGAGATTTTCCCCACCCGCTGGATCCTTGAGATTTTTTGTTATTCGTTCTGCCTCTGGCTACAATCAACGCTTCTGATGTTGAGTCTCTGTGATCATGCTGATCCTTTTTTCGATACTCATTATTTACCAAAGCGTTAGAAACATTTATGAATTTATCCTCATCTTTCCCATACAGCAGAGTGGTGGTTAAATGATCATAGTCTTCAAGTAAGGAATTTAACAACAGAGCTTTATCTTCGTCGGCAATATCGACATCTAAATTCTATAGGTCAGCCAAAATTTTGTTGAAATTATCCAAATGCTCAATCATAGAAGTACCTCTTTTGTACTGGAATCGAAAGAGCTTTTTTAGGTAAAGCCAGTTCTCTACGCTTTTCGTCATGTAGTACTTGTCCTCCAGTTTCTTCCAAAGACTCGTTGTCGTAGTCTACTTCATGACAAAGTATTTCTGGTCCTTGACTAAACACAATCGGATTATGCCACAAGCTTGACAGTTCACGAAATTCTAGTCTTCATCAGAAAAATCCTTGGGCTTGTCATCTAAGGCCATATGAGACCTTTCTCCGAACAATAAATCCAAAACTTCACATCGCCACATTCCAAAGTTATTGGTGCCGTCAAATTTCTCCACCTCAAATCTTGCATTTGACAAAATGGTTCTCCGAACGGAATTACTTGTGAAAGTTTTGCTGACGCTTGTAGGCTTAGAATCTCTTATTTTAGCCATAGAAGGGACTCAGGTGTGATAAACAGGAACTTTAATTACAATTTCAAAAAGTTTAGAGACAGAATATCAATTAATAGAAAATTCAGGGGCAGAATTGAAATTTTTTAAAAATACAGGGACTGAATTTCAATTAATAGAAAGTTTAGGGTCAAAATTACAATTTTTAGAAAATATAGGGACTAAATTGAAATTAATAAAAATTTTAGGGGCAAAATTTTAATTTTTAGAAAATACAGGGATTGAATTGTAATTAATAGAAAGTTCAGGGTCAAAATTGTAATTTTCAAAAAATTTTAGGGCAGAATTGAAATTACCAAAAAGTTAAGCCACGTGGTGATTCCACTGAGTTGGAGCTGACGTGGCAGAATGCTTAGTCAACGAGTCGACTCGATGGAATTGCTGAGTCAGCTCAGAGCCTTAGATGCTTACAAGCGTGTGGGTGGCGAGTGGGCGCGTGGGAATCACTCGTCTTCCTCCTCTGTCGCGCGTGAAGCGCGTGGAGAGTGTGAAAGGGACACTCCGTTAAAGCCACCGGCGCGTGAGAGCGCGTGGGGAGTGTGCGGCGACACGTGAGGGCTCTTCCGACCTCCGTTGGACCTCCGATTTGTTCCATTGGACTCATATCAGTGAGATCTACCCTCCAGTGGTCTCAAAACTCAAGTTTGAGCACTTTGAATTTCTGAGCAGTGAGAAAAACGCTCTAAACCAAGGCTCTGATACCAATTTGTTGTGCCGGGAGTCCAGAAATTCAACAAACAAATCACCACACACAAATACACAGAAATTTACGTGGTTCGGCAATTGCCTACGTTCACGGGAAGTAGCGGATTTCACTATAGAGAAAATACAGATTACACAGATTTTCTCTCTTCAGTTACGCTAATTTGCAACACTTTTGTTGCACTGGATTTGTAACCAGCTGATGCCACACTTTATAAATAAAATACAACAAGTATATATAGAGTGCAAGGAGGGAGACAATCTAGAAAAATCAGCACCCATTGTCCACAATTTCAGCGCCCAATTTTTCTTTCGTTCAGTGGCTTTTGGTGCCATTAATGTCGAGAATTTGAGCCATATATCTAACACATTTTATGATTCTATCATATCACCTTCTGCTTCAACATGGGAGATGAGACAAAGAACATGAGTGTTAGGTCAAATCATGTTTGTTGAAGCAGAAAATGATATGATATAAAGCTGTGAATCATAAAATGCGGCGCGTGCACAACACCAATGGTTGTGATAACGCGAGGTTCACAACATAATGCAAAAATAGAGTAATTAACTATTGTACGTGTCCTTTTAAATAGTGAAACTATGAGGACTCTCTAATTAGAAAAAAATTACTATATTACATGGTTCGATTCCGACAAATTATAACTTGTCATACAAATTTTTTTTTAAATTTTTGATTGCGTGACGATTTCTTGTTGGTCGAAATCATATAGTCTCATACCATGTAACATGACTTGTGATTGATCGAGATTATATAGTTCCGAAACATATAATAATTTTTCATAATTAGGAGAACTCTTTCATTATAAACTCGTATTTTATCATTCTATACAGGATAAAGTGCATAAAACTTCTCCTTATATATAAAATGTGCAAGAAATATTCATACTATTTGGTATGTGCATATACATTTCTATAATTTCAAATTTTGGAACAAATTGTTCATATTTCAGATTAATAATGTTATACTTTTTTGAAAATCCAAAAATACTTTTTTTTATCATTTCAAGTTTTGACTTTTTTATTATTTATTTATAAAATAAAGGTAATTTAGCCATTTCAGTGTTCAAATTAAAATTTTGTCTTTATTGGCTCAAATTGAAAAATGTAAAGGTGTTTTACGAAATTGCACATTTTTTATATAGCGGATAATTTTTTGGATAATACTTAGGTATGACGTGGTCCAATAAAAAAAAACACTTCAGATTTAATTATTCAACCAAAATAGTACATGATGTGCAGTAAACTTTTGTTGAGATTTAATTAATCAACCCATGAAGGAAGAAGCAAATGGCTTGTCTCATCATCACTTTTGTTGAGATTGAAAAAGGCTTGAGTTTAAGCAACCCAATCCTCTCCTCTTCCAGAAAACCTTCCAGTAGTCCTCCATGGTTTTGAACCAAAACTATGAAAACCCATAACAACTTCACAAGTGGCCTCCCCCCATCCAGATTTACGGTTGAATATGATGATACTATATCTATGTACTCTAGTAGTATAATGATCATCCAGATTTATAATCTATTTATAGACTCTTTTAGTCGTCTATCTAGTTCCTACTCCTTTCGCAATTGTAGCCCAATCACAGAGAGGAAGGAAGGGGGAATTAAACGGAAGCAATTAAAAGTCTATGAAAAATGTAATTTTTGGAAAAAGTTGAGTACTTGGATTCCACTTCCAGAAGTATATATCATTATTTTCTTGGTTAAATATTAAGAAATAATTATAATTTTAGTTAAATAAAATCTCACAAGTTTTAACAAAACAATATTATTATTTTAGTAACTTGTACAATTATGTTATTCAATTGACCAAAAAAAAAAAAAAACTTGTACAATTATTGTTGTTGGCATTCTTGCCATTTTGGCCTCACAACACTTTAGTTTCTTGTCTTCAATGCGCCCAAGACTTACAATAAAGATTGGTATATAATTCTAAATATTTTTTATTTTTAAACACATCTTACAAAAAAAATGTTTGATAAAAAATGTTCAAAAAAAATGTTTGATAAAAAATGTTCGTGCATTTTTATTAAACTTGAGTGGACATTAATCTATTTTTCTTCCAGAATTAATATAATAAATATTATACATGTATATATGTAAATGAAGCAACGATGTGTTGCAATAAGGACTACAAAAATTGGGTGGGGGGCATTGAAATTTTCAATGAATTTTAGGATTACGAGTTAAATTTATTACAAATTGACCAATTTTTTGGGAAAAAAATAAAAAAATTAAAAATTTTGGAGAGCTCGTGACCCTACCCCCTTAGTTCTTAGTCCTTTTGCAGTCATAAAGGTGGGAAGAATTTTCCGTGGAATGGTTAGAGAGATTGGTTCTTTGTTTGGGTACGTACGTCAAAGTCAAATTAAAAATAGTTAAAATGCATAATAAAAGAAAATGACAGGAAGGAAAGAGATGACCGGGGAAGCAAAGAAAATTGTTTTCTTTCATGAAAGTAGACTTGCGAAGGTGGGAAGAATTTTTCGTCATTAATTTCAACATGGAATAGTTAGAGAGTTTGGTTCTTTGTTTGGGTACGTACATCAAAGTTAAATTAAAAATAGTTAAAATGCATAATAAAAGAAGACGGCAGAAAGGAAAGGAATGAACGAGGAAGCAAGTATAACTTTTTCTTTCATGAAAATAGACTTGCAAACCAGTCAAATTTTAACGGTTGGAAAAATTAATTATAAATTCAAATTTACTTTTAGTATTGTGTCATCTTAATATTTTGTTTTAATTAGAAAAGTTACCTTTTTATGTGTTGACTTGTTCACCCTCTTTATTTTTTTATTATTAAAAATTCTCAATTCTTAATTCTATATTAGTGTTAAAAAGTTTTTGAATCAAATATAAAAGAAAATTGAATTGCAGACTTACTCTGGAAGAATAAATCAAACTAATAATAAGTTTTTATATTTCTTTTTTTTTTCTTAATTCAAAAGCATTATTCTTTTGTTATTTTTTCTTGACTACTTCCCGTAACTCCAAAACTATAGAATGTACAAGAGGAACCGGCACGGTGAGACCCAAATTCAATTGATTTTAAAAAATAAAACATATAAATTCTAAACTTTTGGTTTTGAAAGTGCTTATTTTTCTCTTGAAAGATTTTTAAAAGTACTAATTTTGCTTTAAAAGCAAAAATCACTATGAATTTTGTTCTAAGAAGCAAAATTCATTTGTTCCAAAAAGCCAACCAAACAAGACATTGGGAATACAAGAACACAAACTAGATTAAAAATATTCTAAAAATATCACAACATAATTCATAGAAAAAACAAATTTCACTGAATCGATGATTATCAGAAAAATCACTTATTGGAACAATAACAGAGCATATACGGTACGTAACGACAAAATATAGAAAGAAAATAAATCACTATAGAAACTCCTCCATCTTGAAAATGAAGAGATACGTAACAGAGTTTTTAAAATTTTTTATTAGTTTAATTTTTTTGACAGGGTAGTTAACTATCACAACTTTTAATTTTTACTAGTTTTTTTTCTTCTGCGTGCAACTTAATCCTTTTTTTTTTTCTAATTGATTCAATATTTTTTGGGAGCTGATATTGGCACGCCACCAAAATCCTCTGGCATTCCACTCCTATATTTTTGTAAAGTAAAATTACAAAAGTGGTCATATGTTATACCATTTTAGATTCTTATATTTTTAGTACCCTAATTGCCTTTCTAATTCAAGACTCAATTTTAATTTTATTTTATTTTTCTTAAAAAGAAGTTTTTTTCAACTTTTTTACTTTAGGTTTACAATATAACAATCCATTTATTACCACCCAAATACTATAGTTTAGACATTTTTCAATTGAAACTTGTTATTCGTGTCCCTATCCTATATAACTCATAGAATCCAAAATTTTAAATATTTTATTTTTACTCACCAAACGTGTAATTTATTTTCCATGTGTCTTATTTATAAAATAACATAAATTAAAATTTTGAAACATACCATCAATTTGTGAACGAACAAAATAGAAAGGAAGGAGGAGAAAATAAAAGGCAAACAAAGAAAAATATCATATTAATTTTTTTATTTTTATCTTTTGAAATTTTGGTGCAAAGGCCCCTTAGTTAAATTAAGACAACTACAATTGAAAAAATATTTCATAGAGTCATGTTTTTCTCTTTTCATCTTTTAATTTCTAAAAGTTCTCTATTAAAATAAAAAAAATTTCTTAGTTTTCTTAAAGAACTATATATCATAATTTTTATTCAAGTGAAATTAAACTTTCTTTTGATTTTAAATATAATAAAAAATTTTCAAATAGGTTTTATTCATTGATATAATGTTTGTTTCCAACTCAAATACATTTTTAATATTTCTCTAGGTAATCTATTATTAACAACTTCTTCCCAACTTATTTAATCATTTAACTTTTATTATCCAAATCACATACATTTGATTCATACTCTCTAAATCATTATATTGAATCCTAAACTTTTTTACTTCTAAAATAAATATTGATAAATTGATTCAACATGAAAAATAATATTTTTAAAATCAACGAAGACGTATTTTCATACCAAAAAAGAATGTGAGAGAGAAGTTATAATTTGGAGTTAAGAATTCTAACATTATCAAATAAGGGCAATTAGGGTATTAAAAATATAAGAATCAAATATTGTATAGTAGAGGGACACCTTTGTAATTGTACTTTACAAAAAGGTGGAAGTGAAGTGACAGAGGATATTGGTGGAGTGCCAATATCAGCTCCCTATTTTTTAACACTAAAATGAAGTTAAGCTTTAGCAGAAAGAAAGAATTTTCAGAAAACTTTTTTAATTAAAATAGAATACTAAAAGGGCACTTTAACCATTATATTTACCAAAAATAAGGAATTGGAGTGCCAAAGTATATTTATGGAGTGCGAATATGAGCTCTAATATGTAAAATATTATATAAATCTTCCAGTAATTATAAGTATGTGTATATAGATATAAATTAATAGAGGTAGCTATATTTATGAGAGAAGAATATAACAAATCAAATCTACCGTTTTGGTACAAATTTAGAAATGTATACATATATACATATTTATATTCACATATAAATAAAGACCATATGTATATATACATATATTCAACGTTTGAGGTAGAAGGCTTACAATGGCAATAACATCATCAAGGGCGACTCAACCCTTAGGAGAATTATTATGTATACCACATGTTAAACACAATATAATAGACCAATTTGGTAAGCACTATACTACGAAAACACAAAATTTTATTTTAAAAAAATGACATTTCACTAGGCACAATGCTATTTTCTCTCCTTTCAAAGTGAAAGGTAAAGTGTTCGAATCTCTCCAAGTACATTTTGATACTTAATATTATCAGGAAAAAAATAATATTAATAATAATAAGAGAAAAAAAATAAAAAATTACACTAACGTCCCAGTTGGTGTTTATAGAAAAAATATCTTAAATTATATGTTAATCTTCATTGAGTCTAATATGACAAAAATGTCAATGAAAAATTTTAATTTTTTCCAAAGTAGAATGTTCAAAGTATGACATATAACCTCCCCATACTCGAAAAGGAAGGAAGGGATTCGAGCTCCAAAGTGGGCAAATAATAATCATAAGAGATAAAAAAATAAAAACAATTACGTTAACATTCCAGTTGGATGTTTATAGAAAATATATTTTTAAATTATATGCTAATCTTCGTGAGTCTAAGATGACAAATTTTAATCTTTCCCACAGTGGAATGTTGAATTAATAATGCTTTCATAATATATATATATTTTCTAATTGATTAAAGGAAAGAGAAAGCTTACACGAGAGAGTGGGATACAGAGAAAGCCAAATGAGGGTTACGAATGAGAAAGACAACATTAAAATAGTAATAAAAACACCTTTTTTGAAAAAAAAATTAAAATAATAATATTATCATTGGGGGTATTGGAGTAATTTTAGTTGAGTAAACATAGTCTTCGCATCAACTTAAGGGCAATTTTGGAATTTTAGACATGAAAATTTGCTTACATCAGCACTTTTCGTCATTGACTATTAGCGGAGGAGGTAGTGTGTGTTATTCATACACAAATCTTAAAGTTGATCAGTGTAATTTTGCAAACAAAAAAGAAGATTTGTATATATTAACTAAACTTCAAGGAAGGTGGGTGTAATTTATCCTATAATATAACAACTTTATGATTAAGAATTCAAACTAAGTCTTTTATGAACTACTTGGGTACCAAAAATCAAAGTAAAAGAAAAGTGGTTATAAATCCCACTTAAAGAACCTATTCAGTGCTGACAAAGATTGAAAGGCTAGTCATCCCAAGTTCTAGAAGACAAAAATCATCCATCCGATATTAAATAGGCGTAACTAGTAGCTTCAAAAGTCTTCTTTTTCTAGAATTTTTATGACATTACAAAAAATATATATATATATTTTATTCTTGTAAATAAAATGAAAATCATCCCTTTTTGTCATTACAAAAGCCAGGCCTGAATTAATACTTGGTATGAAGAGTTCTAATAAGCTATTACAAATTCAATCAAATTTTGTTTGTAATTATTGTTATTTATATTATTAGAATTTGGATATCATAATATTAGAATATGTCTACTAGAAAGTATGAATTGGGATATGAAAAGCTTAAAAATAAAAGAAGAATAGATAAACTAATTCAATCTCAAGAATGAGCTCTTGATAAATTTATTAACCCTAATAATCAAACAACAAAAAAATTACATGAAAATTATACAAAAGAAAAACAAAGTCATATAAAAGAATTAGAAGATTGTACAACAATGAAAGAAAAAGATATTAATGACTTGATTCATAATGATAATCAAATGTATGATAAAAAAATTCTTTACGAAGAACATCAAAAAAAATTGGAAGAAAGTGAAACAAGTAAAAAAAATGATGTTAATCAAAAATTATATTAAAGTTGATAAAATCTTATCTAAGATCAATTATGTGACAAGAAAGATTAAATGGACTTGCTATATTATCTATTGAAAAAAATATTTTAACAAAACTGAAATACAAGAACCTAATTAATAACTTTGCATCTCAAAAAGCAAGTGTACACACAAATTTCGTGTCCGAAAACCTAGGAACGAAATTGAGTAACAAACAGTTAATTTTATTAAATCAAGAAAAAGGGGTACAATTCTCTGTGGTTGATTCTTTTACAATAAAGAATCTTCCTCTGATTCAATCTCCTTGATTTTCGGTACAAGGGCTTCGAAAGCTTGTTCTTGAACCGGTAGTGACGAGCTTTCTTCAAAACTTCAGGATTGAGGAAGGCTTGACTGAATTTTCGATCGATGGCCGATAGAGCTTGATCTCGAACGGTGGATTGAAGGTCTTTGGAGAAGAACGGTGATAAGTGTTCAATTCTATGCATTTGAACCCTCTTTATTGCATATGTTAGTTCCGTTTTTGCGTTTACCGAGATATGTTTACGGTATTTTTGTGTTTTTGATGTATTGCAGGTATTGGAGTAAATGGAGCAAAGTTGGAAGCTTTCTGCAGTCAAGAGATGAAATCAGAAGCTGTTACCAAGGCATTTCGATTGATCGAAATGTGGATTTCGATCAATCGAAATTTCGATTGATCGAAATCTCATTTCGATTGATCGAAATCTCGATCAATCGAAATGCAATTTCGATCAATCGAAATGCTGCAGAGCCCACTTGGCCACTTGCTCACCTGCTCTCCCACTTGCAACAAAATCCCCCTTTTTGCACGACTTAGGGGGATTGTCTGACTTGAACAAGACTTTTGGGGAGCCTTCTTGATACAAGAGATATATATAATGATATATATATATATATGGTGGGCCCAAAGGAGCCAAAAAGCATACAAAAAGCACCAAAAGCCACATATCTCATCGCTCTCAAAAGAGAGACATCAGAAGACTTAAGGAGAGACCTTCGGGAGAGGAAGAGGAAGGGCTGAACCAGACCAAGAAGCTTCATTCTCTTCATCAATGGAAGGGTGCAAGGCAACCATGAGCAACTAACTCTTCTACTAGGGTGTTGGTTTCAACCCCTAGCCATGTAAACTTGTTCATCTTTGTAGCTCTTGGGACTTGTAATTAAATGTTGATTATTTGGCCTAGTGATTATGTACACAAATACATTTCTTTTATATATTCATTTGATATGGAATTTATTCTTGTCTTAGAGTAGGTTTTGTCACTTGAATGCACAACATTTGCATATTCCACAAGAAGTGCAAATGATGGCTAGATAATGGTGTTTAAATGAATGTGTGATGCTAGTTTGTATAGACCATGCCAAGACAAGGTAGTTTGGATGCATGTAGTGTTCACTTAGAGAGTAGAGTAAGTAGGTAGTTAGTTAGGTTGAAGAGCTATGCTTGTTGAAGATGGATTATGATAGGTTAGCACACACATTGATCTTTTGATATGTCATTGAGGTCACAAGCCTAATGACATTGTTAGGCATTTAATTAATGAATCCCTTGCTTGCTACACTTATGAACATGTGAATGACTAGGGGTGGAAACCAACCCTAGTTCTCTCTCTCAACTTTACTCTTTAATTTTATTGTCATTTCCTTTATGCAATAGCTTTAAACACAAAACCAAAAACCTGTTTTGTTTGAATTAAAGTAGAATTAATCTTTCTCTATGACAATTAACGACTAGTCCTCGTGGGATCGATACCCTCTATATAGAACCTTATCTGCAAAGATTCGTGCTCTTGCGAGTGGTTAAATTATATTTTGATAAAAAGGGCAAAATTAAGCTTGCAATATAATTTAGTTCCGACCACATCAAAATTTTGGCGCCGTTGCCGGGGACTACGGTTTAATTGTCGCCATTGGAAGATTAAATCTGGTTTAATTCTTAGGCTAGAAATTCTTTCATTCTTTTTGTATATATCTTGTTCTTATATCTTAAACTTCTTGATTTTAGGTATACCACATTGCGGGCATCTAAAAGAATTCAAATTGGAACCCTTTGTGAGTATAACTTCAAAAACTGGTGGTTTGAGTTCATTCACATTCTTTTGTATATATTTTTGTTACTTTGTGTATAGAGGTGTTGTTCAATTGATAATGCATGCTAGGTAGACGGTCATTGTCACTTCCTTTGCTTCCTTGTAATAGTGAACTTGAACGAACACTTAGACGACGTAGAGGAACCTCTAGGGACCCTATTTTGCCTAGGACTGAAAACATGGATCCAAATGAGAGACAACCTCCCGGTCTACCTCCTTTTAATCATGAACAACCGCCTCCACCACCACCTCCTCAAGGAGAGTTGCTTATGGACTTTTACCTTCCGACTACATTTGAAGTACCTTCGTGTATTCAATTTCCGGATGTAGCGGCAAATCAATTTGAAATAAAGTCCTCCACCCTCAACCTTCTTAACAGCTTTCACGGTATTCCTAATGAGGATCCATACCGGCACTTAGATTACTTCTTTTCCGTGTGTTCCACCATTCGTGTACCACACTTTACGGAGGATGATCTAAAGCTACGTATGTTTCTATTTTCCCTAAAAGATAAGGCTAGAAGTTGGTTCAATTCCCTAGAACCCAACTCAATCCATTCTTGGGCGGAAATGCAAATAGAGTTCTTAAAAAAATACTTCCCAATGGGTAAGACAAGTGATATTCGGCGAGCAATCACCGGATTCACCCAAATTGACCAAGAACAATTCCATGAGACGTGGGAGAGGTTAAAAGATCTCTTGAAATCTTGCCCGCATCATGCTGTCCCAAAATGGCAGCTAGTGCAAAGTTTTTATGATGGGGTGAGTGAGCAATATAGACAAATGATAGACTCCGCGTGTGGGGGTGGGTACCTTTTGAAAAGCCCCGATGAGGCATGGAAACTTTTTCAAACCCTAAGCAACAATTCAGCTCAACGCTCCTCCACTAGGAAAGGGAAGGCCACCCAACCTTGTAGAGGAGTGCATGAGATTTCATGGGTAGATGAGGTAGCCATGCAAGTAGAAGCCTTGTCCCGAAAAATGGATTTAATCATGAAAAATGGGCTGCCTACTCCTAACCAATCTGTCCAAAATCAGGAGGGATGTTCGTTTTGCTATAGCACTTCGCATTTTGTGCGAGATTGCCCTATTGCCGGGCAATCTCCCGATTATGCTCAAGAGCAAGCGAATGCCTTGTACGCTAAACAAATGAATGATCCATATTCGAACACGTACAATCCTGGTTACAAGAATCATCCGGCTTTTTCATGGAAGAATCAAGAATCAAGTCCCCCTTTCCAAGGGCAAAATTCTTTTAATCCCCAATCTCAACAGCCGCATTATAGGCCAAACCCTCAACCTTACAATCAAAGATCTAATTACCAACAACCACCACCTCCTCCGAGAAGCCAAAGCTTTGAAGATCGAGTGATAAGCAATCTTGAGGCCAACACCCGCTTATTGCAAACTCATTCTCAATCAATCTCTAAGCTAGAAGTCAATGCTCAATCTATGGCTAGGTTAGAAGCTCAAATCGGGCAACTAGCTAATGCCTTAAATAGAAGGGAGGAAGGTAAGTTGCCAAGTCAATCGGTGGCGAATCCCAAGGGTGTGCATATGATTGAAGATCCATCATCTTCAACTTGTAATGTTCCTCCAGAGCAAGTTCAATCAATCACAACCTTGAGGAGTGGAAAAATCATTAACTCCAAGGTAGGGGAGGAAGAGAGAAAGGAATTTCAAGAGCAACCTAAAAATCCAAAAGAATCCCAATTAAATCCAAAATTGTTGCCGTTAAATCCAAATTTGCAAAATACCCCTTCAAATCCAAAAGGAAAGGCAAGTGAAGTTATGTCACCATCGATTCCAAATCTTGACACCTCTTATGAACCTCCGGTTCCTTTTCCTCAACGATTGAAGGAACCTTCTCATTTCGGGAAGCAAGGAGAGAAAATCCAAGACATGATGGAGATCTTCAAACAAGTAAAGATCAATCTCCCTCTCCTTGATGCTATTCGACAAATTCCCTCTTATGCGAAATTCTTGAAGGACTTATGCACTCAAAAGCGCAAATCTAGGAATAATGTTCCTAAGAAAGTCCTCTTAACTGAGCACATAAGCTCCATTTTCCAACACCAAGCCCCTCCTAAATTCAAAGATCCGGGTGCTCCGACCATTTCGTGCACTATCGGAAATCAATCTTTTGAAAAAGCACTTCTTGACCTAGGGGCTAGTGTCAATTTGCTTCCATTCTCAGTTTACCAACAACTAGGTTTGGGGGAACTCAAGCATACCACGGTTGTGTTGCAACTTGCCGACCGTTCGGTGAAGCAACCACGTGGCATCATTGAGGATGTCATCATTCAAGTGGACAAATTCTATTTTCCGGTGGACTTCATAGTCCTTGACACGGAACCGGTCCAAAATCCGAATCATCATATTCCTATCATTCTAGGTCGTCCATTCTTGGCCACGGCAAACGCTTGCGTTAATTGCCGTACTGGAGTGATGGACATCTCTTTTGGGAATATGAAAGTCCGCTTGAACATCTTCAATGCTTCCCACCACACACCCGACGATGAAAGTGAGTGCTTTTGCGTCGATGTGGTGGACGACCTTGTTCAAGAAGCACTTCCTTCTATTCTTTCCACGGACCCCTTAGAGGCATGCCTAAATCATTTTAACCATGACGATTTTGACATTGAGCAATCCATATGTGAAGTCAATTCCATGCTCGATGTTAATACTGTCATGGATTTGCCTAAGTGGAGAGTTCCGAGAGAACCCTTGCCCCCTTTGTCCAAAACTCCCCAAACTCCTTCTTTAATTTTCCCACCACAACTTGAGCTCAAGCCTCTTCCAGCTACACTCAAGTATGTTTTCTTGGGCGCAAATGAGACCCTTCCAGTCATTATTGCTTCCAATCTCACAAATGCTCAAGAATTGGAACTCATAAAGGTGCTCAAAGAGCACAAAGAAGCAATAGGATGGAGTGTGGTAGATCTTAAGGGAATAGACCCTTCTGTTTGTATGCATCGCATACACTTGGAAGAGGATGCTAAGACCTCAAGGGAGGCACAACGTCGATTAAATCCAAATATGAAGGACGTTGTCATGAAGGAGGTGGTGAAGTTACTAGATGCGGGGATCATATACCCCATCTCTGATAGCAAGTGGGTTAGTCCCACTCAAGTGGTTCCAAAGAAGTCTGGTATTACGGTGCAACCTAATGATAAGGGTGAATTAATTCCCCAACGCACCACCACAGGATGGAGAGTGTGCATTGATTATAGGAAATTAAATTCAGCCACTCGGAAAGATCACTTCCCCCTCCCATTCATTGATCAAATATTGGAGAGATTGGCCGGGCAAAGCTTTTATTGCTTTTTGGATGGATATTCCGGCTATAATCAGGTTGCTATAGACCCGAGGGACCAAGAGAAAACCACCTTTACATGTCCCTTCGGCACATTTGCTTATAGACGCATGCCCTTTGGGTTGTGCAATGCACCGGCAACTTTTCAACGGTGTATGATGTCTATCTTCTCGAACATGGTGGAAAAATTCTTAGAAGTGTTCATGGATGATTTTTCCGTTTTTGGACCTTCATATGAATCATGCCTCCAAAATCTAGCTTGTGTTCTCAAAAGATGTCAAGAAACCAACCTAATTCTTAGTTGGGAAAAGAGTCACTTTATGGTTCAAGAGGGTATTGTCCTAGGGCATATTGTGTCTAAGCGAGGAATAGAGGTTGATAAAGCCAAGGTTGAGCTCATTTCCAAACTTCCTCCACCATCCACGGTGAGAGAGATTCGTTCATTCCTTGGGCATGCGGGCTTTTATCGCCGTTTCATCAAAGACTTTAGCAAGATTTCTCGGCCTTTGTGTCGCCTTCTTGAAAAAGAGTCTTGCTTTACCTTTGATGAAGCGTGCCTTGACGCTTTTGAAAAACTCCGCGCCATGCTTACAACCGCTCCAATTCTAATCCCTCCAAACTGGACTCTCCCATTTGAGATTATGTGTGATGCATCCGACTATGCCATGGGTGCGGTCTTGGGGCAACGAGTAGACAAACTGCCACATGTCATCTATTACGCAAGTAAAACCCTTTCCGAAGCTCAAATCAATTATACCACAACGGAAAAGGAATTGCTTGCGGTAGTATTTGCATTAGACAAATTTCGAGCTTATTTATTAGGTTCAAAGGTCATTGTCTATTCGGACCATGCTGCCCTCCGGCATCTTTTGACGAAAAAGGACACCAAGCCTAGGTTGATCCGCTGGATACTCTTGTTGCAAGAGTTCAATTTTGAGATTAGAGACAAAAAGGGAACTGAAAATGTGGTAGCTGACCACCTTTCTAGAATTCTTGTTGAATCCCTCCATAATTCCATTCCAGTTTGTGAATCCTTCCCGGATGAACAACTCTTTGTCATCTCTCAAGAAAGTATCCCTTGGTATGCGGATGTGGTTAATTATTTGGCAACCGGTAAAATACCATCTTCTTGGACCAAACAAGAGAAGGATCGTTTTCTCTCCCAATCACGATCATATTATTGGGACGATCCTCAATTATTCAAATACTGCCCCGATCAAATAATTCGTAAGTGTGTACCCAACAGTGAATTCCAAAGCATTCTTAAATTTTGTCATACACTCGCTTGTGGGGGACACTTTAGTGCTAAGAAAACCGCAGCAAAAATTCTTCAATGCGGATTTTTCTGGCCGACACTTCATCGGGATGCATATTCATTCTGCCGCTCGTGTGAGCGATGTCAGCGCCTCGGCGCGATGTCTCGGAAGGACATGATGCCTCTTAACCCTATTCTTGTCATTGAAATATTTGATGTGTGGGGCATTGACTTCATGGGACCATTTCCACCCTCTACTGGTCATGAGTACATACTTGTGGCGGTGGACTACGTATCTAAGTGGATAGAGGCCGTTGCTACCAAAACCAACGATCACGCAGTCGTGGTTAAATTCATACAAGCTAACATTTTTAGCCAGTTTGGTACACCTCGGGCCATCATCAGTGACGGAGGTAAGCATTTCTGTAACCGGTTCCTTCGAACCTTGCTTCTCAAATACTCCGTCACACACAAAGTAGCCACCCCCTACCATCCTCAAACTAGTGGCCAAGTAGAAGTATCCAATAGGGAGATTAAGAACATTCTTCAGAAAACTGTTCGGCCTGACCGGAAGGATTGGTCATTGCGACTAAACGACGCATTATGGGCATACCGAACCGCATATAAAACTCCCATTGGAATGTCACCTTATCGGTTAGTTTATGGCAAGGCGTGCCATCTTCCGGTTGAATTGGAGCATAAAGCTATGTGGGCCACCAAGACCTTCAATTTTGACATGAAAAAGGCCGGCTCTAATCGAAAGCTTCAATTAAATGAATTGGAAGAATTGCGACATGACGCGTATGAGAATGCAAAAATCTATAAGGCAAGGTCCAAAGCCTTTCATGATCGTAATATTCGAGTCAAAACATTTTCGCCGGGCCAAAAAGTTTGGTTGTACAACTCGCGCCTCCATTTGTTTCCCGGAAAACTTCGCTCCCGTTGGGATGGTCCATTTTTGGTTAATTTCGTCGCCCCCCACGGAGCGGTGGAATTGAAGGACTTGAAAGATGGCTCGATGTTCAAAGTAAACGGGCAGCGCTTAAAAGTGTGCGTGGATGACCAAGTCACCACCGAATACGTGGATGTCGTCACTTTGACGGATCCCGTGTATTTTGACTCGTGAGCCGATCCGAACGTCGCGCCATAGACGTGTAAGGTGGCGAAGCCATGGTCGCTATCAAGCTTCCATGGTGTCCCTTTTATCCAAAGTAGGTTTGTATCTAAGCAATGGAGTATCTAATTCCCAAATATCCAAGTCCCTGAAGCATATTTTAAACTGACTATTTTTGAGCATTTCGATTGATCGAAACCAAGATTTCGATCAATCGAAAATTTCGATTGATCGAAACTTTGGTTTCGATTGATCGAAAAATTGCAGAGATTTGCCAAGTCCAAAGTCCCGAGAGGTGATATTCTTCGATTGCACTTCGATGGGTCTTCGATCGATCGAAACTTTCGATTGATCGAAATGGGATTTCGATTGATCGAACTAAAAGTTCGATTGCATCAATTAAATGTTCGATTGATCGAAGTAAAAATGTGATTTAGGGAAGGAATGTTCGATTGATTGAAGAGACAATCTCGATCCATCGAAGTTAGTTTCGATTGATCGAAGCAAGATTTCGATCAATCGAAATTTCGATTGATCGAAATGCACATTTCGATCAATCGAAATGCACGCGGAGCCTGCACGTGAGCCGAAAATCTATTTAAACCGTTGGGCTTCCCTCCCATTTTAAAATACCATCCGACTTCTTCTCTCCCTCTGTGCGATCCAAGCCCTCTCCAAGCACTCCCGAGCACTCGATCTTCCATTCCCGATCATCCGCCGCCATCCGACGCAGTCCGATCCGCCGCCAGCATCTGCGCGATCTTCTCTTCGCGGCTGCGCGTGGAGTTTTCTTCGGTTGAGCCGTTCATCTTCTTCCTCACGAGGTAAGTGATGCATGGCTACTTTTTGTTTATTCTCTCGCCATTTTTGATAGTTTTACAGCGGAATAAACATAGTTAGATCATGTTGGGGTGGATGGTTGCTATTGCGATGTCCAAATCCAGTTTTTGTGGGTTTCGGGGGGGCGGGTAGGAATTCAAGCAGGAGTGGGATTTGGCATTTTCTTCATTTCAAATGCTTAGTGTTCGGTGTATAACCGCGACACCTTCGTTTCGGTTGCGCCCGTTCACATTGCCTCTTCGAGTGCAACTTTTTGCATTTTTGTCAGTACCTTGGACTAGGACTTCATTTTTATTTTTATTCTTTTAGTCTAGTAGTAGTTTAACTTTCTTCTTATTCATCTTTTATTTACGTACCTTTTGGAATCCAGTGCAGACTGTTCCGCGGCCATGGCAAAAGTGAAGAACGCCGCCGGTGCTGTTCGTGACGTGCCCGGGCAAGCCTTCCGGTCTCGGAAGTTCCACCCGGAGCAGGTTTTCGACTTAGACGAGTTTGAGAGGCGTCCCGACACCGAGTGGACGGTTGCCGAGCTCAGGAGGCGTCGCCTCGACCGGCTATGTGTGCCTCCCACAGACGTGGCACACGAGCGCCTAGTGCAGGTCTTTTACGAGCATATGACCTACTCCTGCACAGCGCCAGATACACTCGAGACTACCGTGGCCACAGTCACGATCACGATTACGCCGAGCCGGATTGCTCATATGCTCGGCATTCCTCACCAGCAGCCGCCGGACATGGTTGGCCCGGACGGTCAGCCACTCTATAGTGCCGCACTCCCAGCAGATACCACACTCTTCTCGATAGTGATGGACATGTGTGGCGGGGCGTTTACCACGCCCAACCACAACTGCACGTCCAAGTCGATGTGCCCGAGCAGATATTGGTTCCTGGACACCGTTCTCCTCAAGAACGCGTGTCCGTTGCAGCACGTGGCCGAGCGCAGGGGTGACCTCCTCCGTTGCCTCTATGCTTTCCATACGGGCGCTTGGTTTTCTGTCCTATCGCTTATCTGGGGGCAGATGCACAAAGTTTGGGATGGCCTCGTTAACAAGAGGAAGAGGAGAACAGCGAGTTGGCGGCTTCCCTTTCCATTCCTGATCGCCGCTTTTCTCAGCAGTGCCAGTATACCAGTCAGTCGGACTGACATTCAGTTGGCACCGCCCACCCGCTTCACATCTACTCAGTGGGATCGGGTGAGGCGACACTTAGAGCGACAGGACCATCAGGGTGATCCACCAGACGATGTAGATATGGATGCCCCGGTGGAGATGGATGAGGGAGAGCCAGCAGGGGCTGAGGCGGAGGACGAGGAGATGGAGGACGAGGAGATGGATGTCGCTGCAGAGCGGCATGATATCTTAGCGACAGGCTATTCCTGCCTGGCGGCTGACGTAGAGCGGCTCCAGCAGGGTTTTGACGAGCATGTCCAGGTGACGCAGAGTCAGCTGGCGGGTATTCGGACGGACATTTCTTCTCTGGTGCAGGGCCAGAGAGCGATCTTAGATGAGTTCCGAGCCTTCCGGCAGGATCTGCAGTTCCTGTTCGCAGGTCGAGCCTCCACCTCCACTTCTGCTCCCACCGAGCCACCACCACCACCACCTGCCCTCGAGTAGCTGCACTTTATTCACCTTTTATGCTTTACTTTCTGTATTTTTCTTTCTTTATTTTTGATAGGCCATGTTGGCCATGTTTAGTTTCTTTTTGCGTATTCCACCTACATGTACCCTTTGTACTGAAACGCATTTTCATCTTTATGGAATACATTTATATTTTCTTTTATGACATGTCTTATCTTTACTGTCTTTTCTTTTTGCTTTCCATCAATTTATCTGTTCTCTATACTTTGACTATGTATGTAGTACCACTTGTCTAATTGTTATATGCGATTCAGTTGATGATTTCCGTTTATTACCGCCTGGTTTTAATTCCCAATACTGTTGAGATTGCTTCAACACAGTATGGCGGTAATAAAGAAAGGCAGACCCTTTGCGTGCTATACGTTAGCGCGCCTGGATAGTCAATATCTTATCGCATAGACCTCTTAGACAATCGGGAAACACCAGTTCAGACTATTAGATTTACAGTGATATTGGCATTGTCTGTTTGTGCATAAGTATTTCATTATGTTCTATTTATCTACTTTTTGTTCCTCGTAATGCTCGTGGTATCCAGTTGGTATTCTGTGCAGATTTTTCTTATTTACAGGATGACCGCTGCTGTGGAATTCCATTTTTCTCGCATTCTGCCATCCCGGTAACTTCTTTCCTTGCTCTTCTTGTCCAAGCATTGAGGACAATGTTGCATATAAGTTTGGGGGTGCGGTATGCTATACCACTTGCATATGCATGCAATGTTCAGTCATTATATTGAGTGTCATTGTAGAGCAGTTTTTCTTTGATATTTTTGCATGCTTGCTATGATGTCTTGCTTTGTAAAGGAAGATCATTCGAATAAATGTTCGAGGTAAATGCAGCGGGTAGTTAAGAACTTTAACATTGTAAATACCCGCGCTTTTGCAAGCTTGATAGTAAGCTAGAACGGTCTACATTATTGTCCAAACTCGAGCACGTACAATTCTTGCCCTAAATTTGTCCTTAACCGCACAAATTCGCACACATGCAGTTTAAATTGTGGGGTATAAGTCTGAGGGAGAATTTTTGAAAATTTCTGTTTTTATCTGAACAGCTTAAAGAATAAGTTCTTCCGGTTGTTGTAAAAAAAAAAAAAAAAAAAAAAGAGAAAAATATGCAATAAGCCTTCTCACTAAATAAACCGGATTTCTATGCCTCAAAGTAGGAAATATTCGTGTAAAAGTGTGTAAGGTTGAGCAGTAATAAGCGGATGGCTTGCTTACGCTCATCGCCTTGTAAGCTCGGTTATTAAGTCCGAGGGATGCTTCTTCGCCTAATGCCCTAAAACCAATTGGTTTGGGAGTCATTGGCCCAATGCCGCTACATGGGCTTACAAGAAAGCAAAAAGAGCTAAGCATCGCACGGTCATCCGCACATGAGCAATCATGAATGTTTTGTGATAATGAAACAGCCGGGTTGAGCATTTTCAATGAGTTTTTCTCTTAAAAACAGATTTGTTCGTTTTCTTCTCCAAATATGACAAAAGCCACACGTTAGAATGCATGTTCACTTTTCAAAGAGGATTTTGGGGTTGGAATTGTTATAGTTGTTCGGGCTGGCCAGCATGTGGGGACTGTCGTTCATTTATAGTTTGTGAAAGTCCATTTTTGCTAATGACCACATAGTTCTGTAATACTTGTTGCATTTGCCAATTGTGAAATGAATGGATGAGCGCCCTTTATCTAGTTGATGGCTGAGCATGATTAAACTTTTGTATAAGATAGTTGATTTCATTTTTGTAATATTGTATTGCTAAGGGACTAGCAATATGTAAGTTTGGGGGTGTGATAAGTGTTCAATTCTATGCATTTGAACCCTCTTTATTGCATATGTTAGTTCCGTTTTTGCGTTTACCGAGATATGTTTACGGTATTTTTGTGTTTTTGATGTATTGCAGGTATTGGAGTAAATGGAGTAAAGTTGGAAGCTTTCTGCAGTCAAGAGATGAAATCAGAAGCTGTTACCAAGGCATTTCGATTGATCGAAATGTGGATTTCGATCAATCGAAATTTCGATTGATCGAAATCTCATTTCGATTGATCGAAATCTCGATCAATCGAAATGCAATTTCGATCAATCGAAATGCTGCAGAGCCCACTTGGCCACTTGCTCACCTGCTCTCCCACTTGCAACAAAATCCCCCTTTTTGCACGACTTAGGGGGATTGTCTGACTTGAACAAGACTTTTGGGGAGCCTTCTTGATACAAGAGATATATATAATGATATATATATATATGGTGGGCCCAAAGGAGCCAAAAAGCATACAAAAAGCACCAAAAGCCAATGGTAAGTTTCTCTCCTTTTTTTTTTTTCAGCCCTAACTTCTTCAAAAAGAAATTTTTTTTTTTTCTTCTTCTCCTACCAGCCGTAACTTCTTCAAAATTTTTTTTTTTTTTTTTTTTTCTTCTCCTAGCCGTAACTTCTTCAAAAAGAAATTTTTTTTTTTTTTTTCTCCTCCCAGCCGTAACTTCTTCAAAAATTTTTTTTTTTTTTTTCTTCTCCTCCCAGCCGTAACTTCTTCAAATTTTTTTTTCTCTTCTCTTCTCTCTCCCAGCCGCATCCTTTTTTTTTTTTTTTTTTTTTTCACGTGTTGACTTTTTTTTTTTTTTTTTTACAGAAACTTGGAAACCAACTGACTTAAGGGAAGATACTCCAGCCACATAGGTATTTATTTTTTTTATTTTATTTTAAGTAAAATTTCTCTTGTAGTATGCCTCTGTAACATAAACTTGCAGAATAAAGTGGTTTTGAAGACTCCAACTGTGTGTACAATTGCGCTCTTGTGCACCAGTTTGGAAGGTGTGGTTTGGAAGACTTCGACTGTGTGTACAATTGCGCTCTTGTGCACCAGTCCGGAAGGCGTGGTTTAGAAGACTCCGACTGTGTGTACAATTGCGCTCTTGTGCACCAGTTTGGAAGGTATGGTTTTGAAGACTCCGACTGTGTGTACAATTGCGCTCTTGTGCACCAGTCCGGAAGGCGTGGTTTAGAAGACTCCAACTGTGTGTACAATTGCGCTCTTGTGCACCAGTCTGGAAGGCGTGGTTTAGAAGACTCCGACTGTGTGTACAATTGCGCTCTTGTGCACCAGTCCGGAAGGCGTGGTTTAGAAGACTCCGACTGTGTGTACAATTGTGCTCTTGTGCACCAGTTTGGAAGGTGTGGTTTTGAAGACTCCGACTGTGTATACAATTGCGCTCTTGTGCACAAGTTTGGAAGGTATGGTTTTGAAGACTCCGACTGTGTGTACAATTGCGCTCTTGTGCACCGGTCCGGAAGGCGTGGTTTGAGAGACTCCGACTGTGTGTACAATTGCGCTCTTGTGCACCAGTCTGGAACAATGTTTAGCCAGAACTATCACCATTACCTTAAAACCATATTTCATGCAAGTTTGATTTTGTATTCATTTGAAACATTGGGGCAAAAATTACATTTTTAATTTCACACACCCTTTTTTTTTTTTTAACTTACAATTCTCTTTTTTTTTTTTTTTTTTTCAGCTCTTGATTCAAATCAATCATGGTTGTCTTTCGGTGTTTCCAAGAAGGCGCTTTAACCGTTGTTGAAAAAGAGGTGATGTTCTAGAAAAAGGGACGACCCTTGATGCTCACAGACCGTTAATTGGTCGATTCGCTACATCTATGCCTCATTTTGGACATTCACTGCACTTGTCTCATTGGTCCAAGGAATTGTCATGTGAGCTTTCGACCTTTGGTCCTTTTGAAGCCGAGAAACAAACTTCAGTTCGACGTGCGCTGTTATTGCAATCACCTTTACATGAACACGTGAACAATTCTAATAAATTCTTACTTCTGGGCAACAAAGTTCGTAATCGATATGCAGGATGGAATTTCTCCTCCAAAATGATGTGTGATTTGACTTACACCGAGAAGTATTGGGAATGGTCAGAAGATATTTTGAGTCGTAATGTTACTTCTCTCAAGGCAGCGAGATTATATGATGCCATTTTTGCCTCTCTTTTTTCCTATGATAGACACCCAAATGTGTTAAAGGCATTCTTCGAGTCTTGGTCCCATGGAACTAACACTCTTCATACTTCGGTTGGTGAGGTTTCCATCTCTCTTTGGGACTTGTACGAGATAGGGGGCCTTCCATTTAGCGGGAAGTTCTATGACGAGGTTATCCCTAACGCAAAGGAGTTGTCGGGCAAAACCAAGGACGGGAAATATTTTCTTCCGACGTGCTGTCAAGATTTATTTTTAGCCTATCACCGACTCGCGCAAGAGTTCAAAGGGATCGTACAGATCTCTGACTGGGTGAACTTTTGGTACAAAGGTTCATTGAAGCATCCTAAACCTCCAAGTAGAAAGTCAAGGAACAAAACCCAACGACCAAGAGAGCTTCACAATCCTTCTGGTTCTATTGGTTCCATTCGCAAGCGAACGTCATCAGAAGAAAAGGTGTTTGTTGACCTCGGTGTAAATGATGAAATTAAAGAGAAGACTTACTTGGCTGTTTTTTTAGCATGTTGGTTGTGTAAGTTTGTTCTTCCATCAAGTCCTGCAAACATAATTCGCCCTGGAGTGTTTAAGATTGCAAGCAAAATGGCATATGGAGAAATATTTTGTCTTACTGTTCCAGTACTTGCAAGCATCTATAGGGGTTTGAATGACATCGTCTCACTTCCCGAATCTCCCAATTCTACAGTTGTATTTCCTAGTCATTATGTATATGCCTGGCTAACAGAATATTTTCAGACACATTTTCGTTCTCCAATCAATCAATCTTCACCTCGGATGACTAAATATGCAAGAGAAGGGATGGCAAAGCATTTTGAAAATCCTGAGGCGCAGGATTTGTTCAAATCTTGTAAGGGTCTTGTGCTAAATCGCTTAGCAATGAAGTTTCACCAAAGGGAAGTTAAAGTTGATGATGAGATGCCAATTATTGTTTTTGAGTATTTGGCCAGTCTTCGCTCCAGTGTTTTATCCTTAAGACAAGGCGACTACTTTGTCCTTGAACCCTACAGCCCTTATAGATTTAGCAGGCAATTTGGTTTTCACCAAGATGTTCCAGGAAATTTGAAACAAGACATTCGCACTGGCTCATTGGACGAGGTTTTCAAATATTGGAAATCATGTACTCTCTGTAATACCAAGTCCTCAGTATTATTGCCAGAGACTACGAGTCTAAAAGATTTTTCAGTCACCAAAGCTTATGTTGATTGGTGGTCAAAGGTCCATGTTGACCCATTCATGACTACGACGGAGAACTTATCACGAAATAAACGTCCAGCCTCTCCAAATAATAAAGAAGCAAAGTCTAGGAAGGGTGAGACTCCAAACCGGAGACCTGGAACGCATACTAAACACATAGATGGAGAATCTTCAACGACTCAGAGTAGTGATAATTTTGTTAATGGGTCAGCTACCCCTCTCAACCCATCCAATCATCCTTCTAACAACCAGAAACATCCTCGATCTATGGTGATCCGAAGTGGGGGTGGAAGAGCTAGTGGTGAACGCAACTGGAAGCATGTGCCAAAAGTGTCAGACTGTGCCTCTTCAGCAGAAAATGTTGTTTCCCTTCCAAATATGGAGGACTTCTTTGACGGACTTTCCAGCGGTTCGTTACCAATGCAAGTTGAGGATTTGCAGGTATATATATATGTATAAACTTACCCTTTTTTTTATTTTTTTATTTTTTTTTTACATGTTCACAATTTTTTATTTTTTTTTATTTTTTATTTTTTTAGATGGAAAATGGTAATGGAGCGATTGATGGTGCAAATCATCTTGGTGGTGAAGAGTCTGTGTATGGACCTTCTGCCTTTGAGTTGGCGACCAGAAAAACAAGCATTCTACATTCCGCAGCAGATGTCACATCTTCTCTTCATGGTTCTGATCAAGTGTTGGTAAAGTCTCATCCTCATGATTCTTCTGTTGGACACAAGCCTCAACTTCAGGCGCATGTGGAGACAGTAGGAGGGCATGTGATACCCCAAGTGAATATTCAGGAATCACATCAGGCCACATTTTCTGAAGCACCCACTTATGATGTGACGAATATGATTTCTGGAATCAGGCGTCAATCAGCCTTAGCATTGGGAAACAACCTCAAGAGGATGTTAAAGAGGACGGAGTTTTCTAAAGTTCCATTACTTAGATCAAGAGTTAAGGAAACTTTTGATGAGATTTCTTCACTTCCCATGGACTGTTCTGAGTTTCAGGAGAGAGTCAACTCATATTTACAGAGTGTAGAAGATTACAATGATCTTAAGTCGAGATATGCCCAAGCTTTGACTGAAGAAGTACACTCCCAACGCTTAGCCCATATTAACTCGCGTCTTAACGAGGTCCTTTCTTCAGATATTACAGATGTGGCACATGTTCAAAAACTTCAAGCAGATCTTCTCCATGATAAAAATGAGTTAGAAATTTTACTTCTTCAAATCGAGAAACTTGAAACTTCAATTTTGGAGGCTAATTCACGAATCTCTCAGAGGCAAGATGTTATTGCTAGCATCAAGAAAGAAAAGAAAGCAATTGAAGAGATTCCCATTATTCCTGATCATGATCGTGGTGTTGTAAGCACTCTAGAGAAGTTGTTGCAGAAAGAGCAAGAAGAGATCTTGGAGTTACCTTGGCTGGCTTAATTTCTCTCTTTTATACATTGCCTTGTTATCAATACATTAAACAAACTCTTGCAGAGTTGCTATGTCGTCTATTTTAATAATAAAGATCATTTTTTTTTTTTTGACAAACAAAAAGTTTTATTTGTTTAGCCGTTCACAGTTTATACTCTTGCGGGCCAGGAGTAATACAAGAATTTTTTTTTTTTAATGAATGAATGAACTCGGAACAAACCTCCAAGCTGCCTACGTACCCTCAACAGGAATCAAGTCATTTACGTAGTTCAGAGTTAACAAACTCAAACTTTTTTTTTTTTTTTTTTGGGCCGTACACAGTTTATACTCGTGCGGGCCAAAAGTGACTTCCATTGTTTATGGGTAATATCGTTTTAGGAATTTGGCATTGATAGGCCCAACTCTGACCCCATCTTCATCGACAATTTTGTAGGCGCCATTAGTGTAGACTTCTCGCACCACATATGGTCCGTCCCATTTTGATGTAAATTTGTTACCCATACGATGACTGGTGATAATGGGCCTTCGCACAGCAAGCACCAAGTCACCGACTTGAAAGGATCGAGGACGAACTCTTTTGTTGAAGGCATTTGAGAGTCGAGCTTGGTAACACTCCAACCGCTGTTGAGCTTCAAGTCTTTTTTCATCCAACGCCTCCAACTCTTGAAGACGCAATTTGGCATTTTCTTCATTTGTCAGCCCTTCTTGTATGGCAATTCTCAAAGAAGGAATTTGTTGCTCAAGTGGGAGAACTGCTTCAACACCATAAACGAGAGAATACGGTGTTGCTTGGGTTGGAGTACGATATGTTGTTCAATATGCCCAAAGAGCCTCTGCCATTCTTTCATGCCAATCCTTTTTAGACTTAGAGACTACCTTTTTCAACAAATCACAAAGAGTTTTATTGAAAGCCTCTGCTTGTCCATTTGCTGGTGCATTGTACATTGAAGACTTGTGTTGTTTGAAGCCAAATTTTTCACACAAATTGGCCATCAGACTATTTTTGAAGGGTAACCCATTGTCAGTGATGATATGATGAGGGACACCATACCGGAAGATAATGTTTCCTTTGATAAAGTCCACCACTGTCTCTTTTTTCACTTCCTTAACTGGGATGGCTTCAGCCCACTTTGAAAAATAATCAGTTGCCGCAAGGATATATAGATGACCTTTAGAAGATTTCAGGAAAGGCCCAACTACATCCAATCCCCATGCATCAAATGGCCAGGACATAATTGTAGGATGCAACATCTCAGGTGGCTGGTGTATGAAATTGGCATGGAATTGACAAGCCTGGCATCTTTTAGCGTAATCCATACAATCTCTAACCATGGTTGGCCAATAGTATCCCATTCTCTTTACTCGAAAGTGAAGCTTAGGACCTGACTGATGAGCCCCACAGACCCCTGAATGTGCTTCTTCCATTGCGTGAGTTGCTTCTTCTTCTCCCAAACAACGAAGAAAAAGACCTTCATATGAACGTCGAAATAATGTATCTTTGTAAAAGATGAATCGGGGAGCTCTTCGACGAATCTCAGTTTTGTGACGCGGGTCTTCAGGAAGTTTCCCATGTTCTAGGTAATTGATGATGGGTCATCTCCAGTCTTCATTTTCAACAATTGAAACAGAGATTGCATTTATTTCTTCTAACTGGCCTTCGAGTAACTTTAGTAGTACCCATCGTTGACATACTGGAACGGTAATTGCCTCATCTTCCCCTAATGCCATTGTGGTTGCCAAGTTAGCTAGTGCATCTGCCAACCGATTCTCTTCCCTTGGAATATGTTCTAAGATGATGTTATCAAATTTACTAAGTAGATTTGAAGCATACTGAGAATATGGGATCAGGTTGTCTTTTTTGACTTCGTAATCCTTGAGAAGTTGGTTGATCACTAACTTAGAATCCCCATAAACTTCAATGTCTGTAATTTTCATTTCATTTGCCATTTGAAGACCAATTATCAGAGCTTGATATTCGGCGACATTATTTGAACAATTTTCTGGAAAGGAAAATGCGTATGGAAGAATTTGCCTTTGTGGAGAGACAAATACCACGCCCGCCCCAGCTCCTTCAGAACGTGCCGCACCATCGAAGAACATCATCCATGGGGGAAGGATATCAATAAGGAACACCTCCTCATCAGGAAAGTCCTCTGAAATTTCCCAATCGGCTGGTATGGGATGGTCAGCTAAGAAATTAGCAAGGGCTTGTCCTTTGACTGCTTTACGCGGAACATACAAGATTTCGAATTCATTAAACAAAATCGACCACCTTGCGAGCCGCCCAGAAAGAACAGGTCTTGACATAACGTATTTGAGAGGGTCTGCTTTTGCAACCACATGGACTGTGTGAGCCAAAAAATAATGTCTCAATTTTTGGGAAGCAAAAACTAACGCAAGAGAAGTCTTCTCAATTGAAGGGTACTTGAACTCTGTCGTAGTCAATCTTCGACTCAAATAGTATAGAGCCTTTTCCTTGTTTTCCTCATTATTTTGTGCTAGAAGAGCCCCGAGAGATTCTTCTTGAGCAGCAATGTATAGTATGAGTGCTTTTCCAGGGATAGGAGCTCCCAACACCGGCGGGTTAAGCAAGTATTTCTTGATGCTGTCCAAAGCATTTTGGCAGGTCTGGTCCCATATGAATGGAGCATCTTTCTTCATAAGTCGGCTAAATGGTTGACATCGTCCAGCCAAATTTGAAATGAATCGACGAATGAAAGCAAGTTGTCCTTGAAGACTTCGTAACTCACGTAGATTTTTAGGTGGTGCCATTTTTTGAATGGCATCAATCTTTGATGGGTCGACTTCAATGCCACGATGTCGGATAATATATCTAAGGAACTTTCCTGATGTAACACCAAATGCACATTTGAGAGGATTAATCTTCAGTTGAAATTTTCTTAATCGTTCGAAAACTATGCGAAGATCTTTGAGATGAGTCATTCTTTCCTTAGTTTTGACCATCAAGTCATCAACATAGCATTCTACGATTTTATGAAGGATGTTATCAAAAATTTTTTGCATGGCCCGTTGATAAGTAGCACCAGTATTCTTAAGTCCAAAAGGCATGACCTTGTAGCAATAAATCCCCTTTGGAGTGCGGAACGCAGTTAACTCTTCATCTTTTGGCGACATTCTTATTTGATTGTAACCAGAGAAGCAATCCATGAACGAAAGAGCCTCATGTCCTGTTGTTGCATCCACCGTGAGTTCAGCCACAGGAATAGGAAAGTCATCTTTCGGGCATGCAGAGTTCAGGTCACGGAAGTCCACACAAACTCGTATTTGTCCATTTTTCTTTTTAACCGGGACAATACTTGAAATCCATGTTGGATATTTAACTTCTCGAATGAAGCCTGCATCAATTAGTTTGTTGATTTCTTCCTCAATCTTTGGGATAAGATCAGGCCTGAAGAAACGTTGAGATTGCTTGATTGGACGTGTGCCATGCCTAATCGCAAGGTTATGGACTGCAATCTTAGGCTCAAGACCCGGCATTTCTTTGTAAGTCCAGGCAAATATGTCTTTATATTCCGATAGCAATTTGACATACTCTTTTTCCTCTAGAGGATTTAAGAGTGCGCTGACGAAAATTGGCTTACGTTCTTCAGACGAACCCAAGTTTATTTCTTTCAGTTGATCAACAGTAGATTGCCCCCCGTCTTCAAGTGTTGGAGGTGCGTCCTTGACTTCTTCATTTTGTGAATCAAAATTCAAATCTTCTTCCTCCACTGTGATATGGTGGGAAGTAGCATAAATCGTTTCCTCTGTAACTTCTGGTTGGTCTTCTTGGTTAGGATGTCTCGTGCATATGATGGTTCGTCTTTTGACTTTTAGCACTTCATCAATGTTGATTTCTAAATCCACTTTACGCTTCATTCGTGATGGAATTAGGCTTCGAACATCATCATCTCTTTCTGACTTAAGGTCAATTTTTCTTTGACTTACCTCATTACCTCTTTGCTCAGGTGTGGAGCTTGTGCCTTTAATCCGAGAAAATACAGTGTTTCGTGGTTGAGAATTCAGAGCTTCTATATTCGGAGCAGGGGTATCTAACCTACTGAATACTGAAGCCCGGAAAGAATGGTTACTATGAGGAGTCGACCTATTTGTTTGACCACCCATATTCAACCTTTCAAACACCGAAGTACGGGGGCTTGGGGCTTCAATCCGATCAAAGACCGAAGTTCGTAAAGCAGGTACTTGGTCCTCATCCACGTCTTCAACTTCTTTAACACTAATGTACTGTGTATTTTCTCGCTTGCCCTTTCTTCCTATAAAGACTCGGACAGGCTCTGCTGGCGTGAATCCCAGGCCAATTTTAGGTAGATTGATTCTATACCCTTGTTGGCGCAACTTCTTCTGAGTTTCATTAAGGCCATGAACCTTCTCACCTGTGACTTCGGGACTGAGTTGCCCAAGCGTTGTAGGATTTTCAAAGTCATATCCTGAATTAGCTAAGAGCTTGTATGCATTTGGATCAAATCCTTCTTCAGTTCTTTGAGAAGGCAGTAATTTTTGTCTTGTCGAGTCATGAGAGCCAAAGACAAATCCCTTCAGTGGCGGTTTGGCAATTTTGGACTTTTCGAGCCTCGCAACAGGAATTATAGAACTCTCATGAAGTACATGCACATCACTTTCTGCCATAGCATGAGTGGGTTTTATCCTCATTTCTTTTATCTCGGCAAACTCAACAAATGGAGATTGTCCTTCTTTTCTCATAGACTTTGGAACATACTTGAAAACGGGCTTACCTTTGGGAGTTTTTGAAGATGACCCAGACTCTTGAGTAACAGTTATAGACTTCTTACTATCACAATCAAGAGTTTCCTCAGAATTAACCGGAACTTCTTTACCTTTAGGTTTTCCTGTCGAAGGAATTTTTGATGGAAGAACTTCTGTTGGTGTATCAGCATTTAAGTAAAACTTGGCATCTGCAAAATGTGATTCCACCTCAGTGAATGGCTTACTATCTGCAAACACAGTCTTCACGCCATTCCTATAAAATTTGAAACATTGATGCAATGTGGAGGGAACTATGCCATTTCCATGGACCCAAGGTCTCCCTAACAACAAGTTATAGGAGGTCTTTGCGTCAATGACATGGAATAAAGTTTCAGCATTTAACTCCCCAATGGCGAGGTGGACCCTAATCATTCCGATTGCTCTTTGGCCTCCTTGATTAAAGCCTTGAATGATTAAACGACTTTGAGCCAACTCATCAACTGTGATGCCGAGGTTCTTCATAGTAGTTTTTGGCATGATGTTCACTGCAGAACCTCCATCAATGAGGATCCGAGTAACTTTCTGTTCCCGAACATATCCAGAAACGAAGAGTGGTCGATTATGTGGTTTTGACCCTAATTGAAGATCCTCATCAGTGAAAGTGATTGCTGCACAACAAGAGGCACAGGTCGTAGTAGGGACCTGCTCATCATTATCTTCCAGGGCTTGAGATTCTTCTTCAGAATCTTCTTTTTCATTCTGCCAGTTAGTTTCAGCAACAGTTACTGTGTAAACAGTCTGAATTTGATCATTGCTAAAATATCCAGTTGGAAAGAAGTCTCATAAGGTAGCGAACCTGCGAGAACTGTTGTATAAAAATTCATCCATTTGGTCATTTTCGATGATTGTCTTTCTCTTTGTAGCCATTTTTTGAGGGTGACGATATCGATGTTTCTCTCTTCTTTGCCCCCTATTAGAATGAGCAGGTTGCATCAAAGTAGTACATTGCTTTCGCGGCTTCTTTCTCGTTACCAGAGTCCATCCTTCATCTTCTCGTCTAGATAGCTCTGTATGTGGCACTGAGACAATCACTGGTTCCAACGAACCAAACTGGATAATTTTGGTACCGGTCAAGTTAAGAAATTCAGACCTAATGGTAGCGTGATTTGATTCGGCTACTTCATCACCGTCCAAAAGAATCTTCCCTTATTTTGCCAGGGTCATAACCAATTATTTGAATATGAAGCACTTCTCGATTGGATGGCTGACAATACGGTGATACTTGCAGTATTTTGGGTCATGCACTCGTCCCATCTCCTCCGGGCGTTTGCATTCTGGGAGTTCAATTATTTTCTTTTCGAACAAGAATTCCAATATACCAAGTACATCGGAGTCTGGGAATGGGTACTCCTTTTTCTCCAATTCCTTGAGTGTGGGACGAGGTCTCTCTTTCTCTTGGAATTTGCTTTGCTTGCTCTCTTCTTTATTCTTTTCTTTCGCAAAGACTTTCAAGGGTACGACTGTGGTGCCCATAGTCTCCTTGGAGACCCTCTTTGATAGTTTATCATCTTTCTTTCCTTCCTTTTTGTCCTTGTGTTGCTCCAGGACAGAAGGGTTCTTTCCACCATGAGCATTGATGCTGATTTCTATGTCATGTGCACGTGTAGCTAACTCTTCAAACGAACGAGGTTTGATGCCTTGAAGGATGTAGAGGAGTCCCCAATGCATACCCTGCATGCACATCTCGACACCAGAAATTTCTGAGAGTCGGTCCTTGCAGTCTAAACTGAGCGCACGCCACCTGTTAATATAATCTGTAACAGGTTCATCCTTCCATTGTTTAGTATTGGTGAGTTCCATCATGCTCACGGTACGACGAGTACTGTAAAAGCGATTTAAGAACTCTCGCTCCATCTGCTCCCAACTATCGATTGACTCAGCTTCCAAGTCAGTGTACCAATCGAAGGCATTTCCTTTAAAGGAACGGATAAACTGTTTTACCAGAAGATCACCCTCGGTCCCGGCATTATTGCATGTCTCGACAAAATGAGCAACATGTTGTTTAGGATTGCCCTTTCCATCGAATTGTTGAAGCTTAGGAGGTTGATACCTAGCTGGCATCCTCATGTTGTCAATCCGTCTTGTGTAAGGTTTTGAATACATAAGCGAGTTTTGAGAAACACCGCCGTACTGTGACCTGATCGTGTTAGTGATCATATCTTGAAGTTGTTGAACAGACAACGAAGCGATAGAAGGAGCAAAACTGGGATGATTTGCCCTTTGCTCGGACATGTTTGCATGGTGAGCCTTATTGGTCATGGCCCCTTGTGGTGTGAAACCGGGAGGGTGTGAGAGTTCTTGACTCGACTCCTTAGATTTCTGACCTTCCAACCTATTCATGAGGGAAGCAATCTGCAAGTCTTTTTCTTCAACGGTTTTGGTGAGCTTTTCAATAGCGCGAGCCATGGTCGCAAGTTGTTCCTCTACCGATGCTGTATCGGTCATCATAACTTGCATGTTGGTTGATTGTGATTGCGTCTGGAAATTTAGATACCTTGGAGAAATCAGCTCTCTCGGAGATTCAGGGGAGGAAACTGAGCGCGATCCTGAACTCGAATTAGAATCCGACATAGAGCGAGATGAACGCGATGACATATCTTTCGGGAAAGAGCTTTCAGAAAGTGGTGGAACTTCTTCAAGACTTGTGTTGTTGAAGTTCATCGTCCTTAAGGACTCGAGGGTGATAAATGGATGATGAGCTTTTGTACTTGCAGGCTTCGTCGAGTTGACATCCGCCATGCTTTGTTTCGGTGCTAGAGAAACAGGTGCCTTTGTTTTGCTGCGAGTTGCTGGTCCAGTAGAGGTGCTGCTACCACTTGATGGAGCCATAACATTCTTAGCAAGAGAGTTGTTGATTGTTGCAGCGGCAACGTTCTTGACAACATTCTTTGTGCCTTGACCGAGTTGAATCTTCTTAGGGGCCATCGATGCAAGCAAGAAAAATCTTTGAGGAATTGATTAAGGAGATAGAGATGAGAGGCAGAGTTGTCCCGCCGGGTGTGCCAGAAATTTGTACACACAAATTTCGTGTCCGAAAACCTAGGAACGAAATTGAGTAACAAACAGTTAATTTTATTAAATCAAGAAAAAGGGGTACAATTCTCTGTGGTCGATTCTTTTACAATAAAGAATCTTCCTCTGATTCAATCTCCTTGATTTTCGGTACAAGGGCTTCGAAAGCTTGTTCTTGAACCGGTAGTGACGAGCTTTCTTCAAAACTTCAGGATTGAGGAAGGCTTGACTGGATTTTCGATCGAGGGCCGATAGAGCTTGATCTCGAACGGTGGATTGAACGTCTTTGGAGAAGAACGGCACTTGTGTGGCGTGCTTGATGCTCTTCGTCTTCAGAACTTTGAAGGTTGAAGGTCTTTGAAGTAGAACAGCACTTGTGTGACGTGTTTGATGTTCTTCGTCTTCAGAACTTCGAGTGTTGGTTGAGGCAGAGCTCGGCAGAACTTTTGTGTTCTCTTGAACTCTTTGTCTCTGTGCTTTTCTGTCCTTCCGTCTCCGTCCCCTGAATGTGTAGGGTGACCTTGTATTTATAGGCAAAAGGGGTGGAGGTTTATTTTGGAAACTCCCCATTAATTGTGCCAACTTCCATAAAAAGAGATTTTGCCTCCTTTTATATGGAAATAAATTAAATTTAAATTTGAATTATCACACATGTGTTTTAAAGGCCTGAACCTTCACGATTTTGACACGTGTCTGTTGTCGGGACCCACAATCGTAGACTTAAATTGATCAAAAGTGTTTGACTTATTGACCAATCAGACGGTGATTAATCCATCATAAAATTTATGTGTCTACAGCAAGAAAAATGAATTTTAAATAAATATTATTAATTATTATTTGATATTAATATATTAAATATTAAAAAGTTCCTTTTATAATTTTCGTCTAAGACTTCAAATTATATTGAGCCCCGGTCCTCTTCCATGGTTTTGAACCAAAACTATGATAACTCATAACAACTTCACAAGTGGCCACCCCATTGAGATATACGGGAATATTTGTTCAATAGAGATAGTATTTCAGTGATCGATCTTCAAGCGTATGATACTGTATATATACTCTAGTAGTAGAAATATGTGTTCAAGAGAAATAGTATTCAGTTTTTAGACTTTTAGTCCAGCGATTAATGCATTTTTTTGACAAATTGGACATAACGTATGGAGAATGACGCATAATAAAGAGAAAAGAAAAATGTGTTCAAGAGAAATGGTAATCAGTTTTAGACTTTTAGCCTAGCAATTAATGCATTTTTTTGACAAATTGGACGTAGACGTATTGGAAAATGATGCATAATAAGAGAAAAGATGAGAGTAAGGAAGGAAAAATGAATGAACTTGGACCAATGAAAAGTCTTTCCTTATCTGTATTATAATTAGGTGTTGTTTGGACTTAATTTTAAACAGATTAAGCATTTATTAATTAAGTGCCTTTAATAAAGTAATTTGAATTTCACTAAAAATAATAAACACCACTTAAAATAAAATAAAATTTTGAGTGATAGAGATATCACTTATTAGTTATCACTTAATCTTAAATGCTAAAATTCAAAAGATATAAAAAAATATTTATTTTTTAATTATCCAACCACATTCACGCTCTCGAGGAAAACCGAACCTCTTACTTTTCAAAAAGACGTAAATACAAGTCTTTATCATCAGTTTCTTATTACGAAAATTCTACTTATTGGCTAATAGTCTACTGAATATAATGCAGAAAAGGACACTGAAAGTGTCCCATGGACCAAAACTTGGTTGACGACTTGTATCTTTTTTCAAGACGACTCCATAATTGATAATTCCTTTCAGTGCTAGACTGATCCTAGCTCCTCTCGCAACAGTCAATTTTGATGATGGTTAATATCACTGTATGGTGTTAATGGGAATTGCTCTCTTGTTATTTAATTTAGACTTAATCGAATAATTGTTATCGTGAATTGAGCCGTGTTGTTATCTTTTGTTTGTTGTCTTCATCGAAAAAATTCAAATTCGTCAAACCGAATAGATTCAAGATTTTGCTCCAAATTCAAGTTAATTTCATATAACTCACCTTAAGTTTTAATTTGAGAGAGACTGTTAGATAATATGTTTAATATTATGTTTCTTACTTACTATTTTAGTTTTATCTTAAATCACCTAGGATTTTTTATACCCTTTCTTAAACCATCTAGGATTAGAATTTCTTGACTCCTAAGTTTACTTAGCCTAAAAGATTATGTGCCTATAAATAGGCATTTATGTATTATTTACAAGACAATAATATCAATTAAATTAAATATAATTCTCTCTCTTTATTTCTATCACTAAAAGAGATGAAAATCATTCCATGTCGCCCCTTGCAATTGCACAAATATTGTGTTTTAAATCATGTACCGAATGTAATAATTAAAAATTAGAAATTGTGCACTAAATGAATATAACTTTTCTCTCTTGGTATTATAAATATATTGACACACTTATTGGTTCATTTACATGTTAACAATTAAAAATTAAAAATTTTAATTGATAATAAAAATAGTATAAAAACATGGGTGTAAAGTTATACACCAAATGAATATATCTGTTGTCTCTTGGAATGCTAAATATAATGACACATTATTTACGTGCTACAAATAATTAAAAAAATTAAATTATAATTGATAAAAATTAGTATAAAATGAATATACTCAACCCTTGAGGCTTAGATCTCCAGCAAAATATAAATCATCAGTGGATTTTCCTTCTTGTAAATGTTTCCATAAACATAATGCCATAACTGTAAACATCACTCTTCGTAGATATGTACTAATCCTTCTATTCCATACTCTACATGGAACATTACAATTCATCATAAGAATTAACATGCATTTAGGTCATGAAAGTAAAATTTAGTAGAAAGTTGAATTCAAATTCTGTCATGAATTCAGACTTTGTATGAAAATAGATTATAAGAACTTGACGTTAATAAAAATTAAAATCTAGAGACGGTCACCAGGTGCAATATATTTACCCAAATGTGCAAGGCTTTCCCCCTCTCCTGCAAACTTTGCAATGCCAAAGTCACACACTTTGGCAGTGCAACCATATTTTAATCTAGAACATTGAATGATAGGCGTTGGATAACCATGGTGCAGATAGTACAATGCACATGTCACGTTTATCAGTACATCTAACCTATTCAAGATATCCAATAAATAGATTTAAGAATATAACCACTCTTCGAGGCTCCATTTGGCGTGTACTTGAGCACCAATGCTTTGAAGTCTAGGTTAGAGCAACAGCTAAACACACTGGTGAGATTTCTATGGCGGATGTTGCACAACAGTTCACATTCTGTGTCAAAACTCTTGAGTGTGCCTTCTAGTTGCAATTTGATTACCTTTATAGCCAAAATTGTCAAATTTCTTTGGAATTATGTTTATATGTGTACGATACTTAACACAAATATCATCGTTTTATACTATCTATCGACCAACAAAGTCTATAAATGATAGCGTGTGATTCCATCGGCACACGGGACTAAAAATTCCAATCACTTTAACTCTCTAATTTGTAGACATTAAAAAATTTATACGATAGACCCAAAATTAATTTGGACTTATCTTCAGTTTAACCCACTTTGAAATATGACTCAATGAGTCAGATAATTTAAAGACTAAGCCCACTACAAATAAATGAGTTATGGACTGGCTTAAATTATTTGAGAAGTCCAAGCCCACTTGAAAATGGGTCTAATGGATAATTATATATATATATATATATATATATATATATATATTATATTAGATAATTATTAAAATTATCATAAATGATAATTATAGGATAATTATCAAAAGAACAGAAAGTTACAAATCTATCCCTCCGGTAAGCCTATAAATAAAGGTCCAGAGGTGAGGAAAGAAAAAGACGAGAAGATTCTCAGAAAAAGCTGAAGCTCTGCAGAACTCTTTACTCAAAATCCAAAACTCCAAAGCATCTAAACCCTGAAGGAGAAGAACAATAAGCACATCATCCACGTGCCGTTCTTCACCAAAGTTTCAATCCAATTCAAGATCAAGCTCTAGCAGCCCTTGAAGCCGGATAACCAAGGAGATCGAATCAGAGGACCTTATCTTCATATTTCTTTTGTAAAGATTTACAGAGGATTGTACTCCTTTTTCTTGAATTAATAAAAATTATTTATTTGTCACTAATTTTCGTTCCTAGATTTTCGGACACGAAATTTGTGTGTACAAATTTCTAGCACGCCCAGTGGGACAATCTCTGCCTCTCATCTCTGTCTCCTACATCATATCTCCCAAACTCCATTCGTCAGAATCTATGACTCCTTCCAAGGTTCCGGTTACAAACAAGAAAACTACAAAAGACACCACTGCTGCACTGGCCAACATCAAAACTGCCGCAAGCAGTGGCAAAAATACCAGGAACCTGTCAAGTGCTAGCAGTACCTCAGCAGGTCCAATGACGCGTAGCAAAACCAAAGCAATTGCTTCACTCAAGGATCAACAAGATTCGGTGAAATCCAATCCTGCTAAACCAATGGGTGTGAAGATTCAATATGTGAACACCTGTGACCCTCAGGCGCCAAAGAATTTTGACGTTGTCCCAGGAAAATCGGTGCCACCACATTCACCTCACTCCATTTATGACGCCAACTCTAGCGTTGGTTCGCTCTCAGACTCGTTACCTGAGATTTCAGAACATTCAGTCACTTCAAAGAATGTTGATTCTCAAGGTCTTTCCTATTCGAATATTGTCGCAGCCATGATGACTGGAATAGCCTCGGTGGAAGACCAATTAGCGACGATGGCGCGCGCGATTGAGAACCTTACGAAAACTGTTGAAGAGAAGGACATGCAGATCGCCGCACTATTGAGTAAGCTTGAAATCCAGAATCCTGACGAGTCAATACAACTGCCCGCGAATACCTCAAATTCAGCCCTTCAAGGGGCCCAATCAAAAGATCGTCGTCACATAGCTGCGTCAGGACACGTGGCTGATGAAACTAACTATGCCTCGCCAGTCGCTTCGCTATCTGTTCAACAATTGCAGGATATGATAATGAACACAATCCGAGCACAGTATGGCGGCGCTCCTCAAAGCACTCTCATGTACTCAAAACCCTACACAAGGAGAATTGATAGCATGAGGATGCCTGCAGGGTACCAACCTCCGAAGATCCAACAGTTTGATGGAAAGGGCAACCCAAAACAACACATTGCTCATTTCGTTGAGACTTGCAACAATACTGGAACTGAGGAGGATTTACTGGTTAAACAGTTTGTTCGTTCCCTTAAGGGAAATGCCTTTGAGTGGTATACTGATTTAAAATCTGAATCGATTGACAGTTGGGAACAAATGGAACGAGAATTTCTAAACAGGTTCTACAGCACCCATCGCACTATTAGTATGATAAAGTTGACTAACACAAGACAATGGAAAGACGAACCTGTAATGGACTATATCAATCGGTGGCGAGCACTTAGCTTGGATTGCAAGGATCGGTTGACAGAATTCTCGGCTGTCGAAATGTGTATGCAAGGTATGCATTGGGACCTCCTTTATATTCTTCAAGGTATAAAGCCTCGTACCTTCGAAGAATTGGCTACACGTTCACATGATATGGAGATTAGCATTAAAACTCGTGGAGGCAAAGACTCTTTGATTTTAGAGCCACGCAAAGACATTAAGAATGAAAAGAAGGTGGTAAAATCGTCAAAGGGTCCTGCCAAAGAATCCATGATTGTCTCTACCGTCCCAATAAAGGTTGCTTTCAAAGATAAGAGAAAAGAAGACAATAAGCCACGACAATCCCAAGAGAAGCAAAATCAACGTCCGACGCTCAAAGAATTAGAGATGAAGGAATACCCATTCCCAAACTCTGATGTTCCTGACATATTGGAATGTTTACTTGAAAGTAAAGTTATTGAACTTCCAGAATGTAAGCGCCCTCAAGAAATGGGACGTGTTGATGACCCAAAATACTGCAAATATCATCGTATTGTCGGTCACCCGACTGAAAAGTGTTTCATTTTCAAGGAAATAATTATGAACTTGGCAAAGCAGGGAAAGATTTTGTTAGATACAGACGAGATAGCAACTTCAAATCATACTGTTGTCGTATTTCCGTCTTCAAAGTTAGAACAGAAATGTGCTCATCACCAATTATTTTTAAACTCTGGTATCTATTCCACAACTGTTCAATTTGGCTCATTCGAACCAATTCAGATATACCTCCCCCAAGGTAGGATTCTTGACAATCCAACAAATGTGAAGAAACTTCTCTAACACGATGACGAAGGATGGACCTTGGTGACGAGGAGACAACAAAAGCAACAAGCTCATGTTCCTCTGATCAGCCACTTCGACAGGGGGCAAAAGAAAAAGAAGTTTCGATATACCCCTAGGAAATGTGTCCAGAATGGGAAAGGTGCCAATAAGACGGCATTGACAAAACATACAAAGTTGGGTGAAGAAATTTACAAGTCCGTTACTTTACGTGATTTCTTTCCAAAAGGATATCTCGATGATGAAGTTGTGTCAACTTACATGGTGTCAACTGTGAGGATCGATTCAGAGATCGAAAGTTATAAGAGCCAAAGTGAAGTCCAAAGTATAGGAGAGCTTGAGAAACACACGCTCACCATCAAAGAATCCAACGACGAAGATGGAGTTGGAGCTATATCTGACTCATGTTGTGCAACAATCACTTTCATTGATGAAGACCTTCAACTGGGATCAAAGCCACACAACCGTCCTCTTTTTGTCTCTGGATACATAAGGGAGCAAAAGGTAAACCACATCCTTATTGATGGGGGCTCCGCAGTGAATCTAATGCCGAAATTTACAATGAAAAATCTTGGCATTACAGTTGACGATTTAGCTCGCAGTCGCCTCATAATTCAAGGTTTTAATCAAGGTGGGCAGAGAACTATTGGCATGATTCGTGTAAACTTAACAATTGGAGGGTTGCAAGCTGAAACCTTATTCCACGTAATTGATGCAAAGACATCCTACAATTTGTTGTTAGGACGACCTTGGGTGCATGATAACGATGTTGTTCCATCAACTTTTCATCAGTGTTTCAAATTCTGCAAGAATGGTGTACAGACAGTGGTGGCAGATAACAAGCCATTTACTGAAGTAGAAGCTCATTTTGCAGATGCAAAGTTTTACATTGAGCAAGATACATCTTTGAGCGTCTTTACAACAAACCTTCCATCTACAAAAGAGGTTGAGTTTACAAAAACAAAGGAAGTATCGTTTATCCCTCTAGACATCCCAGTGACAGACAATACAAAGGTAACTCAAAAGCAAGAGGTCATGATTAAAACACATCGTACTACACCAATTTTCAAGTATGTTCCAAAATCTCAATGACGAGAAGGGCAATCACCAATCGTGGAGATACTTGAAACTGAAGAAGATAAGTTAAAGCTGTCTCGCACAAAAGAAAATGAAGACCTACAAAGCCTGAAAGAAGAATTAACTCTTCCCCTCACAAAGATTGAAAAGTCTAATCCTACTAAACTTCCGTTGAAATGATTCGTCCGACCATCAAAAGCTCCAGTCGAACATGGATTCCTTCCAATACAAAGAACTGATGAATGATTTGATCCAAAGGCATACAAACTTTTGGCTAAGTCCGGGTATGATTTTGCAAATCCCACAGGCATTGGAAAACTCAGTCTGGAACTTACTGGCGAGAAAATACACGGCCTCAATGAGACACAAAAGAAATTGAGGGAACAAGGGCATAAGATAATTTCGCCCAAGACTGGTCTTGGTTTCGCATCAACTAAGCCTATCCGAATCCAAATCACAAAAAAGGATAAAAGGTTGAGCACTTTGTACATTGGCATTGAAGAGGTTGGTGACAGCGAAGATCGACATTCGGTTTCTAACAAGTCAATTTTTGACCGTGTAGAGGTTTCACGCACTAGAGTATCTGTATTCGACAGATTGGGCTCGTCAACTCAAATATTGAATACCTCAAGTTCACATGTCAATAATTCACCTTGTACTTCCGTCTTCAAGAGAATAAATTATCCTACCCAAAGAAAAAGATTTCACAGCCTCAACCTCGAAAGTCTGTCTTTTCTCGGATTAAAGCTCCAAGAGAAGTATTGGTCACAAGAAATAAGGAAAAAGAATTGGGGAAAACTGGCGCCAACATAGTGAAAGATAGTGACGTTCGGAGTTTGATTCCTTCGCGAATGAAACGTAAAACAGAGGTGGACGTCACTAATGACGTTACATTAAAAGCAAAAAGATGAACTATTGTATTCACTGCCCAGTCTGAGGAGTCCGACACGGATGGAAGGAAGGATTCACTTTCTCTTTCATCAACCCATGAAGGAAGAATCCAATGGCTTGTTTCATCACTATTGTTGCGAGTGAAAAAGGCTTTGAGTTTAAGCAACCCAATCCTCTCCTCTTCCAGACAACCTTCCAGTAGTCCTCCATGGTTTTGAACCAAAACTATGAAAACCCATAACAACTTCACAACTGGCCTCCCCATTGATCGAGATTTACGGTTGAATATGATGATACTATATCTATATACTCTAGTAGTATAATGATCATCCAGATTTATAATCTATTTATAGACTCTTTTAGTCATCTATCTACTTCTTACTACTTTCTCAATTGTAGCCCAATCACACTCAGAGGAAGGAAGGGGGAACTAACTGGAAGCAATGAAAAGTCTATGCTTCCGTGTACAATTAATTAATGACCAATAGAAATAGTACTTCGGTGGGTGGAGGCAGATATTTTAATTTGGAGGGCAAATTTGTACTATGTAATAAATTAATGATCAATTAAAACTTTCAATTTTATTTTAAAATAACTAAAACTCAATTTCAAAATTTTACTACAACTAAAACTTCTATATATATATATATATATATATATATATATATATATATATATATATTCGATGTGTCTGTATATATATAAATTATTTCACCACCAAACTTCTCTCTACCATTCTTATCTTTCTCTCCTGAAAAAAATCAACACGGTAAATTCAATGAATTTTTTTTAATAAAAATACCAACACTATAAACTCAATTATTTTTTTTTTATATAAAATCGAATATATATATATAGAAGTTTTAGTTGTAGTAAAATTTTGAAATTGAGTTTTAGTTATTTTAAAATAAAATTGAAAGTTTTAATTGAAATTGAGTTTCACTTTTTCAAAAAAAATATATATATATATACATATATATATTTGGGCCATTATAGTCGTTAGGGGAATGTTTAGCTGCCAAACATTGTCTTAATAGCTATATTGGCAGAGACAAACAACTCTTATATTTTTCTAATTTTATTTTTTTCAGAAAAATTTTCTTGTCCATTATTGGCCAATGTAGCCATTATATTGGCAGTTTTTTTTTTTTTAAAGAAAAAAAAAGCAAAAAAGGTGAAAGAAGCTGTTAGGATCGCTTCTTTTTATATATATATATATATATATATATATATATAGACGCATTGAAAGATGAGAGATAAAGTAATAAGAGATTATGAGGATAATTTTGTCCTAAAATATTTTACTTTTAATATTTTTTTAAATATAAAAAATAGGTAATAAATGAGGCTTTATGATTGGTTTTTTAACCGATCAAAAGAGCGACTGTGCAGGGACCGTCGCTTAAGCGACTGCCTCTAGCACTCCTCAATTTTAAGTGACAGAAACATCACTTATCAGAACATCACTTATTACTTAATATTAAATGCTAAACTTCAAAAAATATTTATTTTTTAATTACCCAACGACATTTGCGCTTTTGGAGAGAATTGAACATCTTACTTTTCAAAAAAGAGGAGATAAACTTGAACACAAGTCTTTGTCATCAGTTTCTTTTTATGAAAATTTTACTTATTTGCTAATAGTCTACTGAATAGAATGCAGAAAAGGACACTGGAAGTGTCGCATTGGCCAGGACTTGGTTGACGACTTGTATCTTTTTTCAAGCCTCCTCCATAATTGATAATTCCTTCCAGTGCCACACTGATCCTAGCTCCTCTCGCAACAGTCAATTTTGATGATTGTTAATATCACCGTATGGTGTAACAAATGGGATAGCTCCAACTTCCTAGTGTTGATTGGAAGATCTTTAAACTATAATAGATACTGGATACCAAAATATTATAAGTACTAATAATAGTACAGACTTGTCAATTAATTGTCAAACATCCATTACTAATCTCCAGATAAACCTATCAAATATGAATCTTTGAATGACCATTCAATTGAAGAGATGATTATGTCAAACTGGAAATCATAACCTTAAACAAGAGTAAAAGTTCAAATACGTCAAGTTCTCATTGTATCGTTGCTGCTAATAGAAAAGTTAGTTTTTAGTAAACAATTTTCAGTTTTATTAGAGATTTTGAAGAGTTTATACCAAAACTTTCCCGCTTGTAACCAAATGGTGTAGAAATATTTATCAGAACAGGAATAGAAAATTGCCCTTCCATTTGATTGCCCTCCACTGATAGAAATTTAAGAATTGGGAGATTACTCAAAGACTTTAGAATGTCTTTGTTGAAATTGTTGTAGCTTAGATCCAAATGCTCTAGCTTGCTCAACTTCGATAAAGTTTGATAATCTAAGTAGAATTGAGGATATGATTAAACCTTATTTTACCATCAACAAAGACTAGGGGTCAAAATGAAAGTGTAAAAACAATGAAGAAAACACCATCAAGCATTTACTTAAACAATATTTCATCCACATCTTCAAAGAGAAGGTTGAGGGTTCAATTCCGAGACAAATTGGGTGCCTATGTCACTTACCTATACTTAGAAAAAGAAGAAATCATAAGGATTTACATGTTTTTGAATTCAATTATACATCCATTATTGAAGACTGTCTAGAGATTTAATTATGAAGAAGAGAATACAAGATGATTGCCTCTACACTTGCAAACCTCACCCCAACCCTACTACAACAAACAAGTTGTTTAAAACAAAATACAAGACAAATAATCATATTACAATTGAAAACAAAATTGAGACAAATAGGTCTTTCAACCGAGAAAACTAAGGTTTTAGATTCAGTATTCAAAGACAGTATAACGAACACATAACAACTACAAGTATAGTGATAGTGGTAGTGGTAATTATCTTCACCAGATGCCTATATATTAAACAGTAGAAGAATATATCAAAATTTTAGTTGATCGAGTCTAAGAGGTTTTTTAGTTTAAAAAATATGACGTACTTATTAAAAGACCGATTGTCCAAAGAAAATTCATTGCATAAATATTACTATGATATTTTATTGAGAGGATATTCGCACTCTTCTTTTTTTCAGTTGCATTTTCATTTTAAAATAAAAGTCACTTCTAATCTTAACTTCACATGTGAATGATTACATTTTTTTCAAAATACTAAACTACTATTTTAGATATCATCTCTCTGTCTCTAATTTTTAATGTTTTTGAATTCTTTTGACAGAATAAACAAAAAATACTTACAAAAAATATTCCGAAAAAACATAACCCAAAAAAAAAAGCTCTTTTTTTTACAGAACTCAAAAATAGTTATATATGTTAAATAAATTATCTTTTTTGGCGAGAACCAAAAATTAAAAAGTACCAAAAAAAAAGTTATCCTGTTGAATAAATTATATCTTTTGACAGGACCAAAAACAAATTAAGTATCTAAAAGAAATTTATTCTTGTTAAATAAATTATCTCCATTGAGACGACTCAAAAATAAGTTATCATTATTGAATAAATTATCTCTTTTGAAAGGATTAAAAAAAGAAATTATCTCTTTTCAAAGGACTGGAAAAAAAAATTCAAAAATAAAAGTAATCTTGTTGAATAAATTATCTCTTTTGATAGGATAAAAAAAATCTAAGAAAAAGTTATCTCTTTTGACAGGAGAGAAAAAAAAGGACTAAAGAAGGTAAAAGAATTATTATTTTTTTGACAAAAACCAAAAAAAAAAAAAAGTAATATAGAAAGTAAAGAAACTAAAAAAAAGTTTAAATTTATAGTATAAAATATAGTTGTGGTATTATAAAATAAAGGATGATGTATTAATTAGTTTAATGACCTTCTTGTTATTTTCTTTAAAAGAAAAAAGTAAGTGAAGTACAATTGTAAAAAATGAGAGTATGAAAATTGTCTCCCTATTTTATGAAATCAAAAGTAACCCTTAAATAGAAGAAGGGGCTACACATGATTATAGTGAGTTTTGAAGATCTTTATATCCGTCCCCTAATTAATTTGTTGGTAACATGGTGTTAGTTATTTGTTTTCTTAATTGTTTTGTTATTGGATCTTGAGGTAGGTGCAACTTTCAACTACCATAATTGAATTTACAGTTTCAATTATTTCACTAGGTTCCCATGGCATGTCCTGTTTAATATAATGATATGTAAAATCAACAGTTTGGTCACAAGAATTGAGGTTAAAGTACAATTGGTAGTCTAAAGGGCACAATTATGGAGACAACTCTCTAATCAGTAACAAGAAAATAAAATTCTAAATAGGTATCTAAGCTTTTACCTTGAAGTGAGGCATTGATCCAGTTCCAGCTTTAGATCCAACTTCTCTAATTTCCGCAAAGTTGATAGCTCTGTGCAGTTAAAATAATTGAAACAGTTAAAAGGAAGAATAGTATATGAAATGCTCATTTATATAAATTAGGTGAACAAAACATGCCTCGGAGAGCAAAAGGTCCTTCCCTTAACCTATTGTAACTAACATTCAAAGTTTTTAGTGATGTGAGTGAACCCAAAGATTTTAGGATGCTGTTATTGAATGCTTTGCCGAACCTCTGCCTCGACCAACACTTGAAGTTCTGAAGACGAAGAACATTAAGTACGCCATACGAGTGCCGTTCTACCTCAAAGACTTTAAATAGTCGAAGAATCTGAAGAAGAAACATAACAAGTACGCCACACAAGTGCCGTTCTTCTTCTAAGACCTTCAACCATCGAAAAATCTGAAGACGAAGAACAACAAACATACTCCATAAGTGCCGTTCTTTTTCTAAGACCTTCAACCATCGAAGAATCTGAAGACGAAGAACAACAAACACGCCACACAAGTGCCATTCTTCTTCTAAGACCTTCAACCATCGAAGAATTTGAAGACGAAAAATAACAAGCATGCCACAAAAGTGTCGTTTTTCTTCTAAGACCTTCAACCATCGAAGAATCTGAAGACGAAGAACATCAAGCACACCACATAAGTGTCGTTCTTCTTCTAAGACCTTCAACCATCGAAGAATCTGAATACAAAGAACAATAGGCACGCCACACAAGTGTCGTTCTTCTTCGAATACTTTCAATCCATCGTTCGAGATCAAGCTCTATCAGCCTCCGGTCGAAAATTTCGTTAAGCCTGACCTCAATATTGAAGATTTGAAGAAAACTCATCACTACCGGTTCAAGAACAAACTTTTGAAGCCCTTGCACTAAACATCAAGGAAATTAAAGCAGAGGAAGATTCTTTGTTGTAAAAGAATCGACCACAGAGAATTGTACCCCTTTTTTTTAAATTAATAAAATTGATTGTTTCTTACTCATTTTCGTTCCTAGATTTTCGAACACATCTATCATTACATCTAACCTTGTCAAGATATCCAAGAAATAGTTTTAAGAATATAACCACTTTTCGAGGCTCCCACTTGGCGTGTACTTGAGCACCAATGCTTTGATGTCTAGGTTAGAGCAACAACTAAAGACACTGTTTGAGATTTCTATGGCCAATGTTGCACAACATTTCACATTGTGTGTCAAAACTCTTGAGTGCGCCTTGTAATTGCAATTTGAATACCTTGATAGCCAAAATTGTCAAATTTCTTTGGAATTATGTTTATGTGTAAGATACTTAACACAAATATTATCATTTTATACTAACGACCAACAAATTCTATAAATGATAGCAAGTGTGATTCCATCAGCACACGGGACTAAAAATTCCAACCACTTTAACTCCTTAATTATATGTGAGCCTCCTGTGAATATTTACTAACTACCTATACATTGCGATACATCTCATAAGAGATACTGTTTGGGAGAGTTTCCTAATATTAAAAATTATTAAAAGAACTTCATCAATAAGGTCTTATAAAAGAATTTTATTAAAAAAAAATCAGAAAAAAAAAAAGATGAACTGTCGCTCAAAACGACCCTGTTTTGAGGCATAGCAAATCATATCTTAAAGCCATCCGTTAACGTAAACGGGGCTTATTTGTATTATTTATTTATATGCATTATAGTATTATTTTATTTTGGAATTATTTTTCACAAAGACTCGTCAAAAATTTTAGTTGATCGAAGTTCATTTTCTTCTCTCTCTACTCTAACTTTTCTCTGTAACATCTCTTCAAACTTCCTTTCTACCACCTTTAATTCTCTCAACGAGCAAAGGGACCACAACCCTTTACTTTGTTATAAAAATTTTATTCCCATTTTCTTACAAAAAATTTTCACAAAAAATGAAACAAATTATATAGAACTTGAATACCCCTCATTGAACTCACTGCGCAATTGTTTTGGATTTTTTGCGAAATCGAGTGGTTTATAAGATTTGGTAGTAGAGTCAAAAATCTGATCTTCAGTATTTCAAAATTGTGAATTTCAGAGAACCCTACTTTTGTTGATAAAGATGGGAGTTTCTTTCAAAATTGTCGACTCTCTTGGTTGTTTGTCGCTCATCGCCAAAGAAGAGAAATGGAGACCGAGAGAGTGTGTAAATCCGAGAGAGAGTGATTTTAAAGTGAGATTTCAATTATTTCAAAGAGTGGTTTCTATTCGCATTACAAAGGGGAGAGACAAATATAATGAGATTTGATGAATAATATTTATTTATTATATAAATATTAAATTTTTATTAGGTAAATGGAAAAGTTGCAGTTACAACGGAAGGAGGATCAAATGACGCGTTTCGTTAAATTACATAAAAATAGCTTTAGGAGCTGATTGTTGTGCCTCAAAACGCCGACATTCTAAGGGATAGGATATAGGATCCCCTCAACAGGAGGGGATCCATATCCGATATTCAACACCCATATATAGGCCCTGTTTGGCAAAGCTTTTGCTTCGGCTTTTACGCAGAAGAAAAAGAGAAGCAGAAGCTAAATCAGGAAGTTGGTACCCCCAGCTTCCTTTAAACACTCTTTTTGGATTCCGAAGCTCTTCCGCCTTACCAATCCAAACACTCTCTAAAATGACTTTTGAGCTTGAAAAGCCGAAAGCCGCTTTTCAAAAGCCAATCCAAACAGGGTCATACTGTCTCTAGATTGGCTTTTTCTCTACACAAAAATAAGCCCTAGAACGCAAAACAGCGGTTACAGCACCATCAGATGGCGAGCGAACGGGACAGAACGCAACAAGAAAGGAAAAGAGCCAGTAAGACCAAACAGAGCACTTCTCTGTTAGCTGAAAACTTTCCAGACTAGCTGTCAAGTCTTTGTTGCAATCAGGTCCGTTTGCAAATCATGGTGCTCTCTAATTTCTGATTCCCATGTTGTTAAAATCCACCTCAGTATGTCAACTGAAGACGATGACTACAAACACTAGAGAGTCATTTCAAGCTTAAATCCCCCAGATATTGGTCTCAAGGCTTGTTCACTTTACTCTTTATTGAATGAGCCATCTGTGAGTGCCTTTGAGCTTGATTATCCATTGAAGGATCCCCATGATTCGGTTTCAATTGTGGGTTCTTGTAATGCGTTGGTATGTGCAGCCATTAAAAAATTTGATCTATTCATATGGAACCCAACTATTAGAAAATCCAAGAGATTGTCAGATTTAGGCATAAGATTGTGAATCGGTTGGTTTTCATATATGGGTTTCGTTATGATGAGTCCATTGATGATTACAAGGTGGTAGGAGCATTTCGTGTTGTTGGTAATAAGGGTTCTTATGAGGATTGATACTTGTAATGCTGGTAATGAGATTCAGGAGCAACATTAGTTAACAAATTAAAAAAAAGGGTAAAATTAGATTTTGATTATCTTTTAGGGTAATGCTACTCAGGCAGAATTCGTAGGCAGAATTCATAGGCAGAATATTTTACATCCATTGGATATATGTGGTGAGTGTATGTGGTGGGGCCTACCACATGCATTCAATGGATATAAAACATTCTGCCTATAAATTCTGCCTACGAATTCTGCCTGAGTAGCATTACCCTATCTTTTATTATTCTTTCCCTGCTTTTTGTAATGTACTATATAATTCATTTAATACTGAATTTGTGGTATACTATTATGGAAGCTACATTATGTTTAATGACTTTTATTATTATTATTATTTGTATGGCTAGACACAAAAGTAGCTTATAAAGAAATCATGATCTCCTAACACAATTAAGAAATGAAACTTGTGGTGGCTAATGTCTTTTGGTCTTATACTTTAACTTGGACTTGAAGTGAATGTTCAAGCAGAAATTTGTGACCCCTTGCTCTTTTTCCTTTTCCTGAGCTCTTATAATTATTTAATTTTCTTTTAGGTAGACTTGTATTTTTAGAGGAATTTCTATTTCTTCCTTAAGGTTTCATAGAATAAGATGCAAATTTAACCAATTTAAAAGTAATTGCCATCATGTTGTATCTACATGCACTCATCATCTACATGCGCTTTTTAATTTTTGTATTCAGTTTTAACATTCTTAGTCGTATGATGGATAGATTACTCTCTGTAATTTTTATGCATCAATGTGAATACTTTTCTGTAAAATTTTGCAGTGATTCAAATTTGAAAGAGATAATTTATGGAGTAAAAAGTGGGGTTCAATTAAATTGAATCTGAGTATTTAGATGATCCAATATTTCTAATTCACTTTAATAAAATATGCTACTTACCTGAGCTAGAAATGGTAAATGGCAAGACTTAGAGATAGTGCTAATCTGCTCATCTTTGGGTGACCAAAGCTATCATGGTTTGAGCCCAGTATTGCATGATATTATGGTAAAGTCATTAGTAAAACACTGCACCCTTTTTTATTCCGTATTTTGTTTAAAGTTACTCTTTGCAAAGTAGGTAAAAATAAGGAAATGAAATCATAAAAGTAATGTCAGATTTGTTTTACTTGAGACAATCTGCAACCAACTATTTTGATTGTTAAAGTTCAATTTGTTAATCTTTTGCAATTGCTTTCAGGTGTCTTGTATTGATGTGGTATTAATTATGCACTTTTCTGTTGGAATCTGCAACTTTTGTTAATCTTCTACATTTATCAACATCTACAATGTTTAAATTGTATTCCTTTTAAGCTTTTCATAAATTCCTTACTCGAATTCACATTTAAGTTATGGTTGTTCTTTTATTTGGCCTTGAGAGCAACTGATCATCGCCATTGTAAGCTATTACCTTACCAACTAGCTAATCAGACGCGAGCCCCTCCTCCGGTGGATTGCTCCTTTTGCCCTTCAGCCTGTGGGGTATTAGCAGCCATTTCCAGCTGTTGGTACGAATAGAGCAAGAGAAAAAGGAAATAAAAAAATAGTAAAGAAAAATTATAAAAAACTATATACAAGTCACCAATCCCTCCCGTATGCTTTGTAAGAAGCTTGAGTCACCACTCCCTCCCGTATGCTTTGGAAGAAACTTGTACCATTTGGGAAGGGTTTTTGATTGATCTAGGCCAGAGGCAGACCTACGTGAAGTGAATGATTAATCTCTATCAATAGGCCTGCTAAAGCCGCCAAACCATAGAGTACTTACCGGTGCCACGGAGAGATCTGTTTTTAGATCTCTATCAATCCAAACTGGCATGAGGCAACACACCTGATCGAGTTTAGCAATCTGATTTAGGCATAAGCTAATTGAGTTATTTTTCTCTTTGTGTTGGGTTTAGGCCTCTCTAACTAGATTCAACTTTCCCGTGGTGTGCTTTTAGATTTACCAAATGATTAAAGCAAGCAAGGAAATAGGAGCAACCAACCCCAATATAATGATGTCGTTGACTCCCTATAGCTCTTTTTCTTATCATCCAATTGTGCTATAAATTATGTCTGATTCTAGTAATGTAAACTAAATTCCTTTTACCTATATATATATATATATATATATATATATATATATATATATATATACTAGGGTATTGCCCGTGCCTACGGCACTATAAAATAAAAAATTATTGGACAAAATATTATTTGCATTAACTACTATTCTATATTCTTTAAGAGTTTTTCTAATTTTCAATGGCGACATTTATTAAAAAAAAATTATATCTATATATATCTCTATGAAATTTTTATATAAAAAAAAATTCAGTTTCTACAACCTCACCATTTTTATAAAAAATTCAAAATTCGTGTACTCTATTGTTAACTGGACTGAAAATTTGATTACTCACTCTAGATTGAAACCCTACATTTTTTTTTCAATAAAAGTGTTTTTCGTGGTCAAATCATAAAAAAGAACAACTATCTATTTTTCTACATTCAGTTGTATGTATGAGATCCCTTCACCATGTGCATCGTGCAAAAATCACATCATTTGAATTTTTCCTAATTACATTCCACTTATTTCTTCTCTCTCTATGGATGCACTCTCTCATTCTTTATTATTATTATTATTTTCTTCTCTCCCTCTACAACCAATGCACCATCATTATGTCACTTCTTTTCTTTTTTCTTCTCAATCTATATAGCATATTCTTTATTTATTATTTTCTCACAATTCAGCTCACTTTTCCAATCCTTTTTTTTTTTTCTCTCCTCTCTCTCTCCCACTCATTCTTGAAGCTCCAACCAAGAGACCAATTACACATATCTCTCTCTCCAATATTTCTTTCTAATCTTTTAATCTCTCTTTCTTTTTTCATTTTCTCTCTCTCTTTGTCCCCTTTCTCTCTCTATTGGGATCTCTTTTTTTTTCTTTCACTCTCTTTTAATTTGCTTTTAACTATTCTTTTAAAAATATATGCATATACTGATATATTGTTGATGGATAGTGATGTTGGCCCAGATCAAAAGATATTGTCTTAGATACCCAAATAAAATAATTAGTATAGAATATAAATATTGTTTTATATACCAATATGAAAAAGATATCCACATGCTCCAACCAAAATATTATATACATGAACACAAATCTGGGAGACAAATGAGTGGAAACAATAGAAAAAGAAAGTAGAACACCACATGCCCACTTCCCACCGTGACCACTCACACCCATCACACTTGCCGGCCAAGTGACACCTCATCATCACCAACACCTCATCCCCACTGCAGCCGGCTAGCAAACCAAACAGACCCAGCTACAATTACATCTCAAGTCCAAACTTGAATCAGCAGTAGTAGTAGGAAGCACCCATAAAAAGGAGGATTACAACTATACTGAATCTCTCTGTTTTGTAGGCACTGTGTCATTCTTATAAAAGTTATCAAAATTCAATCAAAGTTTTTGTTGATAAAGAAAGTGTCTAATGAAAATAAAAATAATCAACAACAGTGTATATTTTATATTTTAGCTTTGCATTTTCTTTTACAGAAACCATAATACACTAATGAAATATGTCGTTCCATCACTCTCACCTGTAAAGAAAAAATTCATTCACATTTGTATGGGACTCGGTACAGGAGCTTCGGTAGCCGCGATGCTCCGGACGGCGGATACGGCCATCACCACTACAGGCATCTAGAGAGAAACTATATACCTTTTTTTTTGCTAAGCCAGAACAATTACATACCCAATTCTAAACACATGAAGATATTGAGAAAATATCCAAATTCGGGCAAAGACTCCGACAAATTTTCAACAATTAAGAATAGGTGAACAATATATAGACACACACGAAATTAGAGATACAGATTACCTGTCCAAAATCTATGAAATTTCTGCGACAATATAGGCTCTTATTCTTCAACTTCATGTCGACCCATCTCTGTTACAAAAACCCCCTGAAGAAACACCACATGGTGAAGTAGCTGTGGGTGGTCGGCGAAGATGACCGAAGTTGGTGGTGGTGGAAACAGTGGCAGTGGGCTTCGGTTGGTGGTGATTCATAGGCCAACAAAACAACCAACCAAACCAAAGAGAAGAAAGACCCCAAGCAAAATAATGAAATGAATAGAGAGAGAGATTGGATACCTTTATATATACATATACATAAATGGCTATGATGCTTTGGTTGGCCAGTGGGAGCCTTCGATTTCTAGGAAAGAGCAATTGGTCACCCCACCTATCTCTATATATCATTTATGCACCGATGGTGAGAATATTGCCCAGTTGGGCCTTTTGTTGCTTCAACGGTGGCTTGCTTCAGTGGTGGAAGAAGTGAGTCTGAAATGAGAGGAGAGAGAAAAGAAATAAAATAAATAAATGGGTGGGAGAGTGATATAGAGATAGAGTGAGAGTAGGTGAAGTTTTAAATTTGAATTTTGGTGGGAGTGAATCGTGACCGTTCATTGAAGATAGGGAAAGTAATTTTAGACTGTAGATAAGTATATATATTTTGAACCGTTAGATTGACTTTTTAAAAAAATTTGACCGTTAGATGATGAATAATTTTTGAAGAGAAATTCAAACACAAAGGTAAAATGTTATATAAATATTTAGAGCCGGGATCCTCTGCCCTAGTGGGTCTCTGCCCTACCCGTGCCCTACCCGTTCACCAACTTTAATCTACATTTCACCACCCATAAAACATATATTCACCACCCTTAAATCCAGATTTCACCACCCTTATATCTTGAAATATTTCTTCACAGTTTTTTGTCAACACTCTTAATCATGTTTCACCACCTTTAAAACATACATTCACCACCCTTAAATCCACATTTCACCAACCTTAAATCTTGAAAATTTTAAAATATTTTTTTGTTAATTTTTTTATTAACACTATTAATTCATATTTCACCACCCTTAAAACATACATTCACCACTCTTAAATCAACATTTAACCACCCTTAAATCTTGAAAAACTTATAATATTTTTTGTTAATTTTTTGCCACAACTCATAAAACATATATTTATTATCCTTAAATTCACATTTCACCACCCTTTACCCATAAGAAATAATATTAAGTTAAGATTAAATTATTCAACAAATTTAATATGAATTTTCACAAATTTAATAATTTTACTAAAAATTTTCTACTAAAAATTTTCAAGTTAATTTTTTTTTCAACAAACTTAACCTTGAATTCAACTTTCTTAAATATTGAAACATTTGAAAATTTTCAAGTTAATATTTTTGTCAACACTTTCAATTTATGTTTCACCACAATATGAGTAAAAAAATATTATTAAAAAAAAGCCATAAGAATTTTGAATCAAAATTTAAAGGTGTTGAAATATGGATTTAAGAATGGTGATTGTAGGTTTAAGGGTGGTGAAACATAGATTAATAGTGTTGACAAAAAATATTTTCAAATTTTCAAGATTTAAGAGTGGTGAAATGTGGATTTAAGAGTGGTGAATGTATGTTTTAAGGGTGGTGAAACATGGATTAACAGTGTTAATAAAAAAAATTAATAAAAAAATATTTCAAGTTTTTCAAGATTTAAGGTTGGTGAAATGTGGATTTAAGGGTGGTGAATGTATGTTTTAAAGGTGGTGAAACATGATTAAGAGTGTTGACAAAAAACTGTTAAGAAATATTTCAAGATATAAGGGTGGTGAAATCTGGATTTAAGGGTGGTGAATATATGTTTTATGGGTGGTGAAATGTAGATTAAAGTTGGTGAACGGATAAGGCACGGGTAGGACAGAGACCCACTAGGGCAGAGGATCCCAGCTCAAATATTTATATGCATATAATATATACAGTACATAGATTCATCCTCGTGTTTGCTACGATAATTAGCTGACACAATGTGAATGAGCAAAGGTGACACTGAAATGACAAAACCACTTGTACTGAAACGACAATACCTTGCACATAATGTATACTTTTTGGATTCACATCATATTGGTCTGAGCACTGACGTGTTGGCATACTTCAATGTGACAAAATATTATAAAAGCTAATTTAAGTACAAAATATATATTTAAATTATTTTTAATAGATCATTCATAAAGAAATGAATCAGAATATCAGATGAAGAGTGAAAAATGTAAAGACAGAAGAGAGAAAACGTGTGAAAGAGGAGAAAACTGACTGTTCAGATAAACCGTGTAAATGCACTGATGTATTGTCGATATTCTGAAAGAGAGTGTGTGTCAGAGTGCCGTCAAATTTTCAGTTTTTTAATCTATTATATTTTAATAATAACAAATCAGATCTACCATTTTGGTACAAATTTAGAAATGTATACATATATACATATTTATATTCACATATAAATAAAGACCAAAAGTGTGAAGTCTTTCTAAAAGCATTGTGGACAAAAAATGATTTATATATTTTTTAAAAAGGCGTCTCATTGGAACGCAAGAGAGAATTAACCAACCAAATTGCTGCTCCAAAATAGATTAAATCTTCATATGGGATTTCACCTGTTAGGTTGTTGCATGACAAATCCAATCCTGACATAAAGTTTAGGATATCACCCTTGTAAGAGCTAGACCTTTTTTTTTGTAACAAACTCAGCTTCAACTAGTACATCATATAAAACATCATGCTCTGCATAAGAAGGTGTTACCAATGTTCTCACTAAGAGACTTTCATATGTATCAATTTTATCCTTATTTACCCCTGAATAAACTTTTACTCTAAATTCTAGGTCATTTGGCCCTGTCTTTCCAAAAGAGATATTATTGATGCAACTAGGTATCGACCCAGAAAAAAGTTATTGACAAGATCCAAAAGAGTTATCTTATTCAACTTACACAATTGATTTGGAATTAAACCATCCAAATGGTTTCCCCTTAACAGAAGTACTCTTAAGTTGGAGAGTGCGCTAATCCCATTGGGAATATTGCCGGATAAGTGATTATCTCTAATATCCAATGTGACCAGAGATGATGAGTTGACTAAAGCATTTGGTATTGGTCCTGTGAATTTGTTGGCCTGCAAATAAATATGATATGGTGGGTTTGACCAAGAAGGTAATGATCCTGAAAGCTGAAAGAGAGTTATGAGAGACATCGAAGAGATTAAATGCAGCTACTTCAGATGGTAACCTACCTTTGAAAGAATTATTTCGCATGATGAGTATCAAGAAACTTGGGAACCCACCTGTCATATTACATATCCAGTTCGGAATCACACCTGAGAAGTAATTACTGCTAATGTCTAATAAAATCAAGTCTTCATATTTCAAAATTGTATTGGACAAAATCTCCAAGAACTGGTTGTCATCCAGTTGCAGAACCAATAAACTACTCAAGTTGAAGTGCGTTGAGAGTATTTGGCCATGAAATTTATTTCTAGATAATTTAAAAATTCTCAAATTGATGCAACCAGAAACCATTTCTTTTGGTACTTCTCCAGAAAACATGTTAACAGACAAATCCAATCTCTCTAAGTCACTCATGTTGCAAAGTGATGATGGAAGAAGGCCTTCGAAAGAATTTCTGGCTAAATTTAGATATGAAATGTATGGAAGCCTCCTTGGAATGGTTTCTTGAAGTTGCCCATGAAAGTGATTGTCCGAGACATCCCTCCAATAAATACTATTGTTAAGTCTTGGTGGCAGATCAAATTGACCTTTGAGAGAGTTGTTTCTCAGATTCAAAAATTCAAGTCTTGCATTGTTATTAAGCAACCAGTAAGGGAACACTCCTGTCAAGTTGTTGTGGGAGAGATCTAATTCTCTTAATTTGTATTGGTGCAAGAGAAACTTGGGTATTTCACCGGTGAGCTTATTGAGGTTACAGTTCGATAACTCAAGGACTTCCAACTGAAATTTGGGAGTCCAATCATTTTCCACCTCCATTTTGTTGTTGTTGCTTAATTTAACTATCTCAAGCTTGGAATGATTGGCTAATAAGTTGAATGAGAATGAACCCTCAAAATGATTATTATTAAGATCGATGTATTCTAGAGATGTGAGGTTCGATAATAAAAAAGAAATGTCTCCTGTGAATTGATTATGAGAGAGATCTAGCACTCTAAGGGATCTCAAATTGCTCAAACATGGAGGAAGGATTCCTTTGAAGGAGTTTACACTAAGATCCAACTCTTGAAGGTTCCTTAGCTTACACAAACCTGCAAAAGAAGAAAACATGAAGTTAGACTCCAAATAAGATTCGACAAATGTAACAGCAAAGAACAAATGCTATGTTTTAGTTTTACCTTGAACAGAAAAAGTGTTGTTGAGATTGTTATACGCCAAAGACAAAGCTTTGAGAGAAGTCAACTCCCCTATACGTGGGGGAATATTTCCAGCGAACATATTAAAGCTCAGATCCAGAACCTCCAAGTTGTTGAATGAAATCAAATCTACGAAATGAACAATGTAGATAGTGTTAAGAAAACTCCAGAAAATGGTGTAACATGTTATCTTTCTAGTAGAATGATCAAATATACAACTAATTGTATAATAAATTATCCTCACAACTTATAAACTAGAAGAGAGATTTTTGTTTACTTTGGATTGGTAGTGTGCCATTTAGTCGATTTTCACTCAAAATTAGGACCTCTAAATTGTAAAGGTTTGCTAATTCTGCAACAAAGTGTGATATATAATACATACACATAACGCAGAGCTAATATTTGGTAAGTTATTATGACATTCATGGTTCAATAACACATAATTTAATGCCATGAAGGGGACAGGAAAGGAATGAAAATTTGAAAATTTACCCAACTCTTTCCCTCTTGTAACCAAATGGTGTAGAAATATTTATCAGAACATGAATAGAAAATTTCAAATACACGTACCCTTGTTGGAAAGCGGCCCTTCCATTTCATTGCCCGCCACTGATAGAAATTTAAGAACTGGGAGATTACTCAAAGACTTTAGAATGTCTTTGTTGAAATTATTGTAGCTTAGATCCAGATGCTCTAGCTTGCTCAACTTTGATAAAGTTTGATAATCTGAGTAGAATTGAGGACATGATTAGAAATGATATGATTCAGCTTATTTTACCATTAGCAAAGACTAGGAATCAAAATGAAATGGGAAATGAAAACGTAAAAACAATGAAGAAAACACCATCAAACATTTGCTTAAACAATATCTCATCCACATCTCCGAAGAGGAGGTTGAGGGTTCAATTCCCAGACAAATTGGGTGCCTATGTGACTTACCTATACTTGGAAAAAGAAGATAAGGATTTACATGTTTTTGAATCAATTATACATCCATTATGGAAGACTGTCTAGAGATTTAATTATGAAGAAGAGAATACAAGATGATTGCCTCTACAATTGCAAACCCCAACCCCGACCCTACTACAACAAACAAGTTGTTTAAAACAAAGTACAAGACAAATAATAATATTACAATCTAAAACAAAATTGAGACAAATAGGTCATGCAAGTGAGAAAACTAAGGTTTTAGATTCAGTATTCAAGACAGTATAATGAACACATAACAACTACAAGTATAGTGATCGTGGTAGTGGTAATTATCTTCACCAGATGCCTATATATTGAACAATAGAAGAATATATCAAGATTTTAGTTGATCGAGTCTAAGAGGTTTTTTAGTTTAAAAAATATGATGTACTTATTAAAAGACCGATTGTCCAAGAAAATTCATTGCATAAATATTACTATGATATTTTATGGAGAGGATATTCGTACTCTTTTTTTTTCGGTTGTATTTTCATTTAAAAAAAAGTCACTTCTAACCTTAACTTCACATATGAATGATTACATTTTTTTCAAAATAATAAACTACTATTTTAGATATCATCTCTTTGTCTCTAATTTTTAATGTTTTCGAATTCTTTTGACAGAATAAACAAAAAATACTTACAAAAATAATTCCGAAAAAACATAACCCAAAAAAAAAAGCTCTTATTTTACAGGACTCAAAAATTGGTATATATGTTAAATAAATTATCTTTTTTGGCAAGAACCAAAAATTAAAAAGTACCCAAAAAAAAGTTATCCTATTGAATAACTTATATCTTTTGATTGGACCAAAAACAAAGTACCTAAAAGAAATTTATTCTTGTTAAATAAATTATCTCCATTGAGAGGACCCAAAAATAAGTTATCTTTATTGAATAAATTATCTCTTTTGAAAGGATTAAAAAAAGAAATTATCTCTTTTGGAAGGATTGGAAAAAAATTCAAAAATAAAAGTAATCTTTGGTGAATAAATTATCTCTTCTGATAGGATAAAAAAAAATCTAAGAAAAAGTTCTCTTTTGACAAGAGCAGAAAAAAAAGTACTAAAGAAGGTAAAAAAAATTATTATTTTTTTGACAAAAACCAAAAAAAAAAGTAATATAGAAAGTAAAGAAGCTAAAAAACAGTTTAAATTTATAGTATAAAATATAATTGTGGTATTATAAAATAAGGGATGATGTATTAATTAATTTAATGACCTTGTTATTTTCTTTAAAAGAAAAAAGTAAGTGAAGTACAATTGTAAAAAATGAGAGTACGAAAATTGCCTCCCTATTTTATGAAATCAAAAGCAACCCTTAAATAGAAGAAGGGGCTACACAGGATTATACCGTCCCGTAATTAATTTGTTGGTAACATGGTGTTAGTTATTTGTTTTCTTAATTGTTTTGTTATTGGATCTTGAGGTGGGTGCAACTTTCAACTACCATAATTGAATTTACAGTTTCAATTATTTCACTAGGTTCCCATGGCATGCCCTGTTTAATATAATGATATGTAAAATCAACAGTTTGGTCACAAGAATTGAGGTTAAAGTACAATTGGTACTCTAAATCAGTAACAAGAAAATAAAATTCTAAATAGGTATCTAAGCTTTTACCTTGAAGTGAGGCATTCATCCCGTTCGAGCTTAGATCCAACTTCTCTAATTTCCGCAAAGTTGATAGCTCTGTGCAGTTAAAATAATTGAAACATTATAATATGTTTTTGCAAAGTCTTGTAATGCTTAAATACAATCATCATAACATCTATATTACATTTAAGCTTCATTCAAAATGTCTTTGTCCATCTACGGTCTAAAGTTACTCTGTCTAATAATCAAATGATCATAATTTCGAGTGTGTTATACTGTTATAGGCAAGACAAACACTAGTTTAATTATATATAATCAATTAATATGGTAATACATCACATGAATAAATTATTAATAATCAACAAATAAACCTCTAGAGACACTTCCAATTTCAATAAAAAAAAAATTTATTTTTTTACTGTCACTCAGTTAAAAAAAAGTCAGAGATTTAGTGCGGAGCATAGGCAAAATAAAGTTCGAATCATTAAGCATAAATTTTATTTTCCATTTTTTTTCTTTTTCAAACCACTCCCATTCTCAATTTTATTGTCATTTTTTCTCTCATTTTTACCACCCACATTTTATGATTTAATCATATCACTTTCTGCTTCAACACAGCGTCGTCCACAACACCAATGGCTTAACCGCGAGCAAATTATAATTTCTCCATTATGGGAGATGAGACAAAGAATAGGAGTGTTAGGTCAAATCATATATGTTGAAGCAGAAAGTGAAATGATATAAAGCTGTGAATCATAAAATGCGGCGCGCGTGCACAACACCAATGGTTGTGATGAGCGGAGTTCTCACCATAATGCAAAATTAGAGTAATTAACTATTGTACGTGTCCTTTTAAATAGTAACTCTACGAGGACTCTGTAATTAGAAAAAAATTATTGTATTACTTGGTTGGGAATGATATGATTCCCACGAATTATAATTTGTACACAATTAAATGTATTTATTTATTTTTAAAATTTTTGATTGCATGATAATTTGTTGTTGGTCCAAATCATTTAGTCTCAAACCATGTAACATGACTTGTGATTGATCGAGACTATATAATTCCGAAACATATAATTATATATAGGATAAAGTGCATAAAACTCCTCCTTATATAAAAAAATGTGTAAAAAATATTCATACTATTTGGCATGTTCATATACATATCTATAATTTCAAAATTTGGACCAAATTGCTCATATTTTAATTTGATGATGTCAGATTTTTTTAAAAATTCAAAAATATCTTTGTTATCATTTCAGGCTTTCACTCATTTTATTATTTATTTATAAAGTAAAGGTAATTTAGCTACTTCAGTGTTCAAATTAAAGATTTGTCTTTATTGGCTCAAATTAAAAAATGTAAAGGAGTTTTACGAACATGTAAAAAGTTTGCGTGGATAATATTTTGGATATAGCCGATAATTTTTTGGATAATACTTAAGTAAATGCTGAAGAAAAAAAAAACACATCAGATATAATTATTCAGCCAAAATGGTAGATGATTTGCAGTAAACTTGAATGTACAAATATCTGGTGCATCACTCATTTACTGTTTGACCAACACTGCGCGCGCACAAATCATGCACAAACCAGGATACTTTAAAAGCGGCAATAACTATCCGACCTCTATATAAAGTCATCCAAAGAACTATTAATCATGTGTATTAAAAATCACTAAACAAATATGGCCCTCCCTGAAAATGAGGACAAAAGACATTTGGACAACACTAGTGATGAAAGAGTGAAGTGAATGTCAAATCTTCCAAAAAGAACAATTAAAAACTAGTATCTAATTAAAAGAAATATGATTTTACAAATCAAAAGGTATTAGAATCATATTTCATCCAAACCCATCTAAAAATAATATCCAATCATGTGACACTTGGAAAATTTTCTTTTGTCCAGATTTTCCTTGCACTATTCATCTCAGATGGCTACATAAACATGAATTTGAATAAAATAAACCTCATCATCTACAAACAATGACTTTAGTTACAAATATAGAGACATTTTGTACCTGACAAAGGTAGAGGATAGACGTTGCCGGAAAAGTCACCGGAGTGTTTGTCCTAGCCGTACGTCCGAGAAACAATGAGTGCAGAAAAGGGTGGGGGAGTAAGAGAGATAGAGTGCACCGGTGTGTGGGGGAGTTAGAGAAAGAGAGAGGCGAGTTCAACACTTGGGGGAGAGAGATATAGAGAGATACAATAATTGAATCTGCAGAAGTGTATTTGGAGAGTGAAGGAGGTTAGTATATAAAATTAGAGAGCCAAGTAATCAACTCATACATAAAAGTTAGTAGCCAACCAACTCATTTATGTTTTTCAATTCACAATCACATTTCTAAAAAATTACTGTTGTTCTTCGATTACATACATAAATACAAACCCATTTTAATTCATGAATTTGTTTGTTAAACTTGTGAATAAAAGATTCTTCACTTATTTATTTAAAATACAATTGGGTTTAATTTGTCAAAAATATTTTATTTTCATTGATTTTCGATTTTATTTTCTAAATAAACTGTTGAGTTCACCAGTGTCGTTAATGGTAGTCGAGCGAAAGGAGAAAGGTGAGCAAACGTTGGAATACAATTGCGTAATTTTGTCTTTTGATTTTGCTTTGTTTATGTACTAAAATAATATTAAAAAAATAAGAACAAAAAATAATTTTGTTACAGACGTTAACATCATCTACTTAACAACACTGACAATAGATGTTAGTGTAAATTGACAAACAAGAGAGAAGGTCAGTGTATATTGACTAAACCTTAGGAAAAATCGGTGCAATTTACCCTATTTATTATCGTATTGCTATTTATTTTTGTTAAGTGATTTTTTCACTCAATATTTTTTTGTATTTGTAATTATGCAAACTTAAGTTGTCATAAATTAATTTTTTTTCAATATTTAAATTTGTTTAGTTTGGATTTAAGTGTGTATAGATGTGAAATAAAGTTGAAACAAAAAATTAAGAAGATTTAAACGCAATTAATTGTCTATGAAATAGTAAAGAACTAAGCCCTCGTTTGGGGGACCTTCCTAATATCAAAAGAACTTTATTGATAAGGCCTTCGTAAAATAAATTTTGTTAGAAGGAGTTTAGGAGAAAAAAGACGTTTGGCTTGTGCATTTTTTAAATATACTTTAACTTTTAAATTATTATTTTCTTGACAATATTATACCTTATCCTTAACAACGATTACAATCCTTAGAAAACATGAAGTCGACAATGAAAGAAAGTTGTGGTGGGGGCGTTGGAGGTGGCGGTGTTGGTGGAGGTAGTGGTGGTGGAAGTGGAGGTAGCGGTAATGATGGTGGTGGCGGTGTTGGTGGAAGGCGGTGACAGGGATGACGGTGGCAGTAGTGGTAGTGGTGGCGACGATGGTGATGGTGGTGGAAAGTGGTGTTGACAATGGAGATGGGAAGAAGGTGGCGGTGGCAGTGGCAATGGTGGTGGTGGAAGGCGGCGATAGCGATGGCGGTAGAGAAACGAGGGACCAAAAGAGAATATAACACAATCTTGTTAATATATAAGAAATATATGGACAAATTAGTAAAATAACAAATTTATTTCAAAAGAAAATTTGGCTTTTTAAAAGGAGGTTCTAAAAGCAATATCTTTTTTCTTCTTTGAAATGGACTTTCTGATCATCGGATTGCTCGAAAAGACCTTTACATATGTGTAACCAAACGTCACATTTTTTTTAAAAGAACTTTGATGCCTAAAAAAAAATTTTGAGATCTCAAAAAGCTCTCTCAAACAAACACTAAATACCCTAACAATCGGTGAAAAAGACATGGATCAAAGAGTGAGAGAAATATAGAGAGAGAAAAGAGAAAATGTGTTAGAGAGAGTGGCAGTCTGACAGAAATTTGCATAAATTTGTCTCTTTGCGTCCATTCAACTCTTCAGCTTTTATATATTATTTTATGTTATTCTTTTTCCTTCTTTTGTCTCTATTGTGTACCGTCCACATTTTACTGCTGCAATTAACATGATCAATTTTAGGGACTTGGATCCTCTACGTTGGTCTTCTTCATCCGCTTATGTTCGCTACTCAATCAAACGGTGGATAAAGCATCACGTGCTCAATCAAATGGTGAACAAAGCATCACGTAAGGAGCGCAAATCCCTAAAAAAATAAAGGAACCCGGCACAGTGTCTGAGTGTCCGACACGAATTTGACACTCTGAATGAAGTGTCCTTACTTTCTAGCCTAATACATGTAAAGTAGCCAAATTTTATCACATTTCTTTCAAGTACCTTTCACAGTTTAAAAAAAAAAAATTAATACTTTTCTCATATCTCTTAAAATTAAAATAATATTTAAATATTATGTCAGAGAGGTTGTGCTTCAACCTCTGTAATTATAAAAATCTGTAGACAAATTTCAAAACTAAGGCTAATATATCAAGTTCCTGTATTAAATTTCATAAAAACATTTTAAAAATTGTTCAATTATTATTTCCTACCTTTAAAGGAAAAGATATAAAAGTATTCTCGTATCCGATATTATAATATTTTTTCTTTATATTATGATTCGTCAAATTAGTTAATATTTTTCAGAAAATGTAATTTTCGACAACCTGACCTCCTCAATGTGACGGAAATCATGGAAGGTTATTGTCACTTAGGAGACAGACCCCTTTTTATCATAATAGTGATACTTTTTGGGTGGGATTTTCGTATTTTTCTTTTTTAGGATTGTACTACATTTATATATATTTTTTTAAAAAAATGACTGAAAACGTCTTTAAACTCGTTAAGGTCATGTTTGGATTGATTTTTGAAAAACGATTTTTAGCTTTTTAAGTTTAAAAGTCATTTTGGAAAGTGTTTGAATTAATAAGGCTGAAAAATTTCGGAGTCCAAAAAGAGCATTCAAATGAATTTGGTAGGTATCAGCTTTCTCATTTAGTTTCTGCTTTTTTTTTCTTCTATATAAAAGTCGAAATAAAAATTCTGTCAAACAGAATGTAATACATCATTATTTAATTTATAATACCATAATTATCCTTTATATTATAAAATTTACTCTCCGTCTCAAATTAAAAGTCCATTTTTGAAAAATTCAACCCTTTAAGGGAGTAGTATTTAATATTTTTAATTGGATGAGTAGTATATGAAATTTCATATTTATCCTTTTACCATTTTTGGAAATCCAACGTTTTAAGGAAGTAGTATATTAACGAAAGAAGAGTACTTTGGTAATGTTACAAAAAAAATAGCGTATGAACTTTTCAATTGGAACATTTATTTTGAGACACATAAAAATGGAAAGGTAGACATTTATATTGGGACTGAGGGAATAACTTTGTTTTTTTTACCTTCTTTGCTTTTTTTAGTACCTATTTTTTTGTTCTTTTCAAAGAGATATTTTTTTGGGTGTTTTTTCTTTTCTTTTTTATTATGTCAAAAGAAATAATCTATTCAACAGAAATACCTTTTTTTTCTAGAATTTTTTTTTTGAGTCATGTCAAAATAGATAATTTATTTAACAGAAATTGATAGAGTATTTGACTCCAACTGTAAAACTATTGACGTGGAAGATAAAAACAAAGTGACGTGGACAAGAGTCTATCTTTGATCAGGTGGTCTCTGTCTCCAAGAAGGACTGAGAAACTAAAGGACTCCAACTACAATGCAACCTTATTTGATAGCTATAAATACAGAGACGGTCCAGAGACCAAGGTACGCACTGAATACTCTCTTGATTCCTTTACAGCTCTAAAGAAACCCTTCCTATTTCTGACTTGATCGTCGGAGCGTAGTCGGCCGGCACCGCGCCGGTGTTGTTTCGATTACTCTTCTTTTGTCTTTTTTCACAAGTTAGAATTTGACCAGCTCGGAGAGGATATTTGCTTCATCAGTTGGCGTCGTCTGTGGGAACAGTCACAAAATTTGACTGTTCTATTCGAATCATACACGAAGCATGATGCACCTTCGATCTGGATTGGAAACCACGGCCACACAGGATCCCCCTGTTGGCCAGGGTCCTCTAGAGCATGACCTACCTGACCGAAACGACCCTCTGGCCGCACAAGATCCTCCTATCGGTACTGACCTCCCAAACCCAAATGCACAAAACCCGGCAGCCAATCCGCCCACGGGTAATGGAGGCAGACAGCCCCCTGGACAGACGGACCTTCTGGGGACACACCCCGAAGTCCCAAATGATCAGGGGCGTGTCGCAGCGTTGGGGCACCAAGTCCAGAATTTAAACCAAAGTCTGGTTCAGTTGCTCCAGCAAAATGCGGCAATTCTGCAACGCCTCCCTCTTGTGGCGCCAATTGTAGTAACCCTTGTGGACGGGTGTGAGTGGGCGGGTGCATAGACAGACACTGGGCTGAGCTACCACACTGACAGGGTACAGGGTGCTCAATCCCACATCGCCTGGGTGTGGAAAAGGGGATGTGCTTATATGTAGTATGTTCTCTTCAAATGGTATGAGGCCTTTTGGGGTAAACCCAAGAGCAAAACCGTGCGGGCCTAGGCCCAAAGCGGACAATATCATACTATGTGTTGGAGCGGGGTATTACACCAATGCCGTCGCCAAGTGACATAAGGCCTGTTAATCCGGAGGAGGACGACATTGAGAGAGAAAGTGAAGTCCCGATGGAGGACGCGGCTCAAAGTCAAGTGAGAGGTGGGACGAGTCACATTCGTTTAGTCCCTCCCGAAAGGAACCAGCCCCGCGGAGATTCCGCATCCCTTGCTTATCACGATATGGAGATACAAGACCTGAGAGCCAGGGTAGAAAGTATGGCTCATGCTATAAGAGGGAAGGGCCCTGCCATCATAGAGGATTTGGTCCAACAAACCAACCTCCCTTTCTCTGTAGGGGTAATGAACTGCCCCCTGCCCCCCAGGTTCAAGATACCCACGGTGGAAAGCTTTGATGGAACTAAGGACCCGCTAGATCACCTGGAGACTTACAAGGCCCTGATGCATCTCCAGGCGGTACCCGATGAGATCATGTGCAGAGCTTTTCCCACTACATTAAAAGGCTCTGCCCGGTCCTGGTTCAATAGTCTAAAACCATCGTCTGTCCGTTCCTTCAAAGAGTTGAGCCAACTATTTGTTGGCAATTTCATTGCTGCCCGAAGACACAGGAAACCCGCTACCTATCTCCTGAATGTAAGGCAAACTAAGGGGGAATCGTTGCGGGATTATATCAATCGATTCAACAGAGAGATGTTACAAGTCGACGCCTTGGATGATAAGGTGGCAGTCACAGCATTCATGAGAGGGCTGTTACCTTCTAAATTTCTATACTCTGTGTCTAAGCATCCCCCCGAAAGTATGTCTGAATTACTTGTGAAAGCCCAAAAATACATGAATGCCGAGGATGCCCTTGATGCCCGAAGGGACAAAGGTGATAGTGACAAGAAGGGGGACAGGAAGAGGGGAGCGCAATCTAGCAGAGAGGAACGGAACCCCAAGTATGGCAGAGTCTCACAGGAACAGAATGACAAAGCCGTGCGCCGCGAAAGGGGATTCAGTTTCACTCCGTTGAACACGCCTATAAGTCAGATCCTCCTCCACATTCAGGACGACCCGGCGGTGTCATGGCCTCCAAAGTTAAGAACTGATCCGGCCAGAAGATCCCATGACAAGTATTGTAGGTTCCATCGCGATCACGGCCACGATACCAATGAATGCATGGATTTGAAAAGACAGATTGAGAATTTAATTCAAAGGGGCCAGTTGCGAAGATTTGTGGTCGGCGGGGGCAGAGAGAACAGAATCAGACGCAGGACGTAACTGAAGGCACGACTCGAAAAAACCCTCCAATAGGGGAAATTAGAGTCATCTCTGGAGGAGTCGGGGGCGGCGGAGAGTCTAATGCCGCTCGCAAAGCACATACAAGGAAAATCAGGAATTTCTCCGAAGTCGGCGAGGTGAGTCAATCACCCGCCAAGTGCCCTCGGTTGAATGACCAGGTCATCACTTTTTCAGAGGATGACGCCAGAAAAGTTCAGCAACCCCACGATGATGCCCTCGTAGTAACATTGATTATCGCCAACTTCACAATTAGGCGGGTTTTAATCGAGAATGGTAGTTCCACAGACATCCTTTTTGTAGATGCATTCGATCAGATGAAGATTGGAAGGAACAGACTCAAGACCACCCAATCTCCGCTCGTAAGCTTCTCCGGAGAGAAACTTCTTCCCTTGGGTACGATCGACCTCCCGGTCACTGTCGGTTCAAGTCCCCGACAAGTCACAAAAATGGTAACCTTCTTTGTGGTGGATTGTCCAACCACGTATAATGTCATTCTGGGAAGGACCACATTGAATGCTATGAGAGCAGTAACCTCCACCTATCACCTTCTCATTCGATTCCCCACAGAACATGGTGTTGGAGAACTAAGAGGGGATCAGGCCACTGCCCGAGAATGTTATGCCACCTCCTTAAGGGAAAAGAAGATGTCAGAAACCCTAAACATTGAGGGACAAGAGATGGAGGAGAAAGAAGAGGGTCGTTGTGCCGAACCAATGGAAGAACTGGTCGAGGTCGACTTGAATGAACAAGGTGCAGGAAAGAAGGTGAGCTTGGGATCGTCACTCTCACCCACCTCTCGGGAAGAGATGATACGATTCCTCAAAACAAATGAAGATGTGTTCGCATGGTCCCACGAAGATATGCCTGGGATTGATCCAACCATGGCCGTACATCGACTGAATATCGACCCCACTGCCAAGCCAGTTAGACAAAAAAGGAGAATCTTTGCCCCGGAAAGAAACACGACAATTTCTGAGGAGGTAGAGAAATTATTGAAGGCCAACTTCGTACGGGAAACCAATTACCCGGACTGGTTGGCAAATGTGGTGCTGGTTAAAAAATCTAATGGCAAGTGGCGCTTGTGTGTCAACTTCACCGACCTAAACAAAGCCTGTCCGAAAAACAGTTTCCCCCTGCCCCGGATTGACATGTTGGTGGAAGGGATGGCAGGGTTTGAGCGGCTCAGCTTCATGGATGCCTACTCAGGATATAACCAAATTCCAATGTGGCCGTCAGACCAGGAAATGACGTCCTTTATAACAGAAAGAGGATTGTACTGCTATACGGTGATGCCGTTCGGTCTAAAGAATGCCGGTGCAACTTATCAAAGGTTAGTAAATAGAATGTTCAAAGAGCAAATTGGCAGGAATATGGAGGTGTATGTTGATGACATGCTCGTCAAAAGTCAGAAGGCTGCCAACCACTTGGTTGATTTACAAGAAGCCTTTGATGTCCTTCGAAGGTACAGAATGAAGCTCAATCCAAGCAAGTGTGCCTTCGGGGTATCCTCCGGGAAATTCTTGGGCTATTTAGTCAGTAAGAGGGGGATAGAAGCTAACCCACAGAAGGTACAAGCCATCCTGGATACAAGGTCGCCCAGAACTGTTAAAGAAGTCCAAAAGCTGACAGGAAAGGTGGCAGCATTGAGTCGGTTGATTTCCCGTGCTACAGACAGGTGTCTCCCATTTTTTCAGATCCTCAAGCGGGCCTTTGAGTGGACTCCAGAATGTGAGCAGGCCTTAAACGAGCTAAAGCAGTACCTCAGCTCGCCTCCGCTCTTGTCATGTGCACGTATGGGAGAGGAATTGTACTTATACCTGGCTGTCTCCCTCGCAGCAGTCAGCTCTGCACTGGTACGTAAGGAAGAGGGAGTGCAAAGGCCAGTCTATTATACCAGTAGGATTCTCAGGGGGGCGGAAGAAAGATATCCCTCTATAGAAAAAATAGCATTTGCCTTGGTTACGACGGCCAGGAAACTCAGGCCATATTTCCAAGCACACACCATTGTGGTACTAACTGATCAGCCACTCCGACAAGTCCTCTTCAAACCCGAAACCTCAGGGCGGCTTGTGAAGTGGTCTATGGAGCTAGGAGAATTCGACATCCGATACAAGCCAAGGACAGCGGTCAAAGGCCAAGTGCTGGCAGATTTTATAGTCGAATTTACATACCCCCAGGAAGATGAACAAGTTCAGCAGGAAGAGGTGGAGGATACAATCCAGCAAGACAGGGAGGACCTAATGGACCCTGGTTGCACGTGGCAGTTATTTGTGGATGGGTCATTGAACGCGCAAACTAGTGGCGCAGGGATACTAATCAGATCTCCAGAAGGAGAAACATTCAAGTACGCCCTGCAATTCGGATTCAAGGCAACAAACAATGAGGCCGAATACGAAGCCTTGATTGCAGGGTTGAAACTAGCTGGTATCCTCAAGGTTAGGCAGTTAAAAGCTTATACCGACTCCCAGCTAATTGCCCGGCAGGTCAGTGCGGAATACGGGGCAAAGGGAGTAAGGATGAAATCTTACTTGCAAAAAGTACAAGAGCTGGTTGCCCGTTTCCAAAGGTTTTCAATCACGCGGGTCCCCCGTAGTGAAAACTCTAATGCAGATGCTCTCGCTCGATTGGCTACGGCACACGAGGCCGCCCAAGGGGGGGTGCTTGTAGAGCGCATGGACCACCCGAGTATAACAGAAGTAACATCATGTGAAGTAAATCAAGTCACCCAGGGCATGGAATGGGCAGACCCGATAGTCAAGTACATAAATAATGGTGAATTGCCATCCGACAAGGCAGAAGCGCACAGAACAAGGATCAGAGCAGCTAGGTACACCTTGATCGATGGAGTCCTCTACAAAAGGGGAGTCTCCTTACCATACCTGCGATGCGTGTCGACAGGAGAAGCACAGAAAGTCATGAGGGAAATTCACGAAGGAGAGTGTGGAAACCATACGGGGGGCAGGTCTTTGGCTCACAAGGCCATTAGGTAGGGATACTACTGGCCCTCTATGCAGCAGGATGCGCTAAACTTTGTCAAGAGATGTGAAAAGTGTCAACGCTTCGCCAACATCCCGAGACAACCTTTGGAAGAGTTAGCACCTATAATGGCCCCGTGGCCTTTTGCCCAATGGGGAATGGATTTTGTTGGCCCTCTACCCATGGGAAAGGGCAGACAAAATTCGCAATTGTAGCAGTTGATTATTTCACCAAGTGGGTGGAAGCCGAGCCTCTAGCCACAATAGGGGAAAGGAATGTCATCAATTTCGTGTGGAAATCGATCATATGTAGGTTTGGTGTTCCAAAAGTCATAATCATGGATAATGCAAAGCAGTTTGAAAGTCGACGATTCCAAGATTTTTGCACGGAGCATGGCATAAACTATCGATATTCCTCGCCAGGCCACCCGCAGGCCAATGGGCAGGCTGAAGTAGCCAACAGAACCATATTTAAAATAATCAAGAAACGCCTGGATGACTCCAAAGGAGCATGGCCAGAATTGCTGTCAAGCGTTTTATGGGCCTACAGGACCACCGTCAGAGTCCCCACAGGAGAGACGCCCTACTTCTTAGCTTTCGGTAGCGAAGCAGTTCTTCCTGCCGAAATAGGGGCGGTGGCGAGCCATCGAGCCAAGTATTATGATCCAGATCACAATGAGGAGGAACTAAGAGCCAGTGTAGATTTCCTCGACGAGAGAAGGGAGCAAGCACAGATACGAATGGCCGCGTATCAACAGGCCATGTCCCGATATTATAACACCAGAGTTAAGTATAGAAGTTTCCAACCTGGTGATCTAGTCTTGCGAGAAGTCACTCAAGCCACCAAACCTCACGGCAATGGAAAGCTGGCCCCTAATTGGGAGGGCCCGTATAAAGTGGTTAAGACTCATAGGCGAGGAACTTACTGGCTGGAAACCTTAGAAGGAAGACAGTTGGCTTATCCTTGGAATGCCGAGCATTTGAAGAAGTTCTATCAGTAAAGTTTTTTTTCAACTTATTAGTTTTTCGTCTCATCTTCTTTAGTTTCAGCAAGTATTATTGTAGAGGCAGGCTTTACTTGCCAAACCTCAGGTGTCATTCTAGAGGTTGGCTCCATAACCCGAAACCTCAATACAGGGTCCTAACCAGTCCCATCTTTTCTTTTGTAAGTTTTATTATGGAATGTCAATGGAGAATGTTATTCACACCAAAACGAACTGCTATGTTTAGAAGCCAAAACCCTACGGGGGCACACCTCCACGGAGGGCCTTTGAAAAAAAAGGCGGGATGAATTAATCCCGAGAAAAATACCGCCCTACGAGGATAAAGCCCTACGGGGGCACACCTCCACGAAGGGCCTTTTAAGAAAAAGGCGGGATGAATTAATCCCGAGAAAAATACCACCCTACGGGGGCACACCTCCACGGAGGGCCTTTGAAGAAAAAGGCGGGATGAATTAATCCCGAGACAAATACCGCCCTACGGGGATAAAGCCCTACGGGGCACACCTCCACGGAGGCCCTTTGAAGAAAAGGGCGAGATGAATTAATCCCGAGAAAAATACCGCCCTACCGGGATAAAGCCCTACGGGGGCACACCTCCACGGAGGGCCTTTGAAAAAAAAGGCGGGATGGATTAATCCCGAGAACATTGTATAAACAACCCTACGGGGACACACCTATAAGGGTATACGAGAAAAATAAGATAAGTTAATTCCGAAACATTGTATTTATTCACGAAAGGCGTTACAAGATCATAAGCGTAAACTACAGGAAAGAACTTCGGCTACAGTACGAAGTAAAATGATGATAAGAAGTACATCAACCGGTGCCCTCATTCTCATCCCCTTTCAGTTGTAAACGGGAAAAATCCATGTCAGGCCACTCGTCTTGGGCCATGGTCCAGAAATACTCAAAACCTTCTATATAGGACTAGTCGCATATCTTCTCAAGCGCGGGCGAATCCTTGAAACTCTCAACCGCCACAGCTTGATAGCCTGGTAAATCTTCGGCCCAGCGCGCCAACTCCTCCTGGTTACGGCGAGCTTGGGCATTAAGAATATCAATCTCCCCAACTTGAGAGGCATGTGAAGTACGCAAAGACTCTATCTCTGAATCGAGCGCGGAGCGCTGGGTGTCGAAAGAGGCCTGTTACTGCCCAAGTTGGTCCACTGCACGCATGTAGTCGTTGGAAACAGATTGAGCAAACGTCACACTCTGTAAAAAATCATCAAATGATATAAAACGTGACATGTCAACAAAGAGGCTTTTTGCTACTAGGCAAAAACAAAGAATCAGGAATCCGAACCTTGGTCATGAAGGATAAAAGATTTTCGGTAGAAAAGAGTGCCCCATGTGAGCTTGCCTCGTCGAGGCCGTTTTGCATAACATACTCTCCGGTACGATGAATTGCAAAATTTGGGTCATTTAACATTGACCCAGGGCCGCTATGGGCACATGAAAAAGAAGTTTGGGAGCCACCACTCCCAAAAAGAGGGGTCGCAGGAGGACTGAAGAGTCCGGGGTTTTCGCCACTAAATAGTTGAGTTTGCGGCACTCGGAAGGTGCTGGGGTCAGGAATAACCCCCGAGCCAGCCGCAGAGGGAGGGTTCCCAACTGAGGGAGGAGAAGATAAATTCCCCATTCGAGTGACAGCAACCCTCGGTCTCTTTTGCCCAGAAGGGGAGGAGGAAGAAGCAATGTCTTTGCCCTTCCTGGAGAACCTCATTTGGTATCCGCCTCGGTCCTCCTGCAAGTTTGGGACCATAAGCAAACAAAATGATAAGCACAATCTCCTAAAGACCAAAAAGGCAAAAGGAAAGATGCAAAAGAAAACATACCCCTGCGCGGGACTGCAACCTGGAGAGGATAGCCTAGTAACTTTAAGCCTGCGTCATTGGTCAGGGTAACAGCATCTCTTACTCTAGCGCGGCTTGCTTCTTCTAGTTTTTCCTTCTCGGCCCTGCTTGGAGGGGGCGTGGATTTCCAGGCTAAAAATAGAGAAGGAAGTAAGGCAAAGGAAAGAATGATGAATGTATATATAAAAAAAAAGTGGCCAACTTACGGGCAGCATCCCCAGCCACCCACGAACGGGGTATGATATGAGGAGTAGGCTCCCAGCACCCGGAAACAAAGAAGAAGCGGTTCCTCCATGACTTTATGGTTTTGTTATAGTCAACTGCGACCAAACATGACTTTGCTTGGCCTCCGCCTGGGCCGCCGGAGCGGCTATGAACGTGGCGCCAATCGCTGTTCTTAAAGAGACCATAGCGTGAAAAGAACCCATTTGCTGTCATTGGAATGTCAAAGAAAAAAGACTTCCACAGAACAACACAGGCCATAATAATGCGCCAAGAGAGGGGTGTGAGCTGGGAAGGACATATGTTTGCCGTGCTAAGAATCTCCTGGACAAGAACTGGAACTGGGAATCGAAGACCGCAGGTAAACACGCCCTCGTAGAAACATGTCTCTCCAGGATGGACAGAGAAAACCCGATCAGTCGGAGAAGGGGCACGAATCCGGACTCCAGCAGGGAATGAATAGCGGAGGGACAATTCCTCCCCGTCCCGTTGAGTCATGGTGGAAGCGATATTGCGACATACAGAAAATTCATCCATCTAAGAAAAAACAGAGGAGGAAGGACGTTTGTGAAGAAGTAGAGAATTTACAATCAAAGGGACACTAAGGATTTGTTGCTGGATGGAAAGAATGAGGAGGAACTGAAATTCAAGAAGACCTTTTATAGGTTTCCTCCAACGGCTCCATTCTAACGTTCAACTCCAACGGCTCAATTCCAACGTTCATCTTCGACGCAGTAGTGAATGGTATCCAATGACCCCAAGGAAGGGCAACCCCGAAGGCAGCTCCAGCGAGAAGGCGGACTCAGGCGAGGACAGTTTCTCTCGTAAAGGTAGCCTCCTGAGGGTCGCACCCGCGAAGGCGGCCAGTCAAGGGCAGCCACCCGCGAGGGCAGCACCCGAGGGCGGCCACGCGAGGGCGGCCACGCGAGGGCTGTCACCCCGAGGGCGGCCACCCGCGAGGGCGGCCACCCGCGAGGGCTGCCACCCGAGGGCGGCCTGGGTGGATCCGCGGGCCGCGCGGATGAAATGTACAGTTTGTTTCTTTTTGTTACAAATCAAATGACACGGGACAACCCAAAGAGCCAATCAGAGTGTTCTTAAGGTTTGACGAGCAATCCTCATGAACAAGGGGCATCTGATAGAGTATTTGACTCCAACTGTAAAACTATTGACGTGGAAGATAAAAACAAAGTGACGTGGACAAGAGTCTATCTTTGATCGGGTGGTCCCTGTCTCCAAGAAGGACTGGGAAACTAAAAGACTCCAACTACAATGCAACCTTATTTGATAGCTATAAATACAGAGACGGTTTAGAGACCAAGGTACGCACTGAATACTCTCTTGATTCCTTTACAGCTCTAAAGAAACCCTTCCTATTTCTGACTTGATCGTTGGAGCGTAGTCGGCTGGCACCGCCCCGGTGTCCTTTCAATTACTCTTCTTTTGTCTTTTTTCACAGGTTAGAATTTGACCAGCTCGGAGAGGCTATTTGCTTCATCAGAAATAATATTTTTTATTCATTTTCTTTTGGGGATCCTGTCAAAAGATAATTTCTTCAACCGAAATAACTTTTTTTGGATTCTTTATTTTTAGGCATGCTATACTTTTTTTGGAGTATTGTCAAAGGAGATAATTTGTAAACCAAGATAAAAAAAATTTTTGGCCTGGTCAAAAGAGATAACTTATTCAACAAATATAATATTTTGTTTTGGATCCTCTTCTTTTTGGCCATGTCAAGAGAGATAATTTATTCAATAGAGAAATAAAAATTTTAAGTCTTTTTTTTTTAATTCCTTTCAAATGAGATAATTTGTTCAATAAAGATCATTTTTTTCGATAATTTTTTTTTTGGTGATCCTGTCAAAAGAATTAATTTATTTAACATAATTAACTTTTTTTAAAAGAAATAACTTTTTTTGGATATATTTTTTGAATCTCGTAAAAAATTACCAAAAATATTAAAGATCGGATACAGAGAAATCTAAAAGGGTAGTTGTGTAATTTGAAAAAAAATAATTATTCACTTGTGAAGATATGATTAGAAGTGTCATTTTATTTAAGAGAGCATTGCAAACATAAAAAAAAAAAAGTGCGAATATCACCACATACTTTTTTATTTGAGTAAATTATACTTACTTTTTTTTAGAATATTAAATTAGTTTTCACAAATTACTCTAACCTCCTTTGTGAGAGCTTGTCTATTAACTCTGTTAACAAAAGCTACATAATTACTATTGTGACCTTAGTTTTTAATATTATTCTAATGGAAGAGTCAAAAAAATCTTAAAAGACCAAAATAACCCTTTTAGAACATCAAAATTTTTAATGTACCATTTATTTCTCTCAATATTTTAAATACATAGATACAGATACAAGGGTGTGTTTGGCAAGACCATATTCGAGCTTCGAAATTGGAATTGGAAGCTCCAATTCCGGATCTATTGTTTGGATGTTCCAAACTGATCTTAATTTAGAATTGAATTACAATTCCAAACATGCCAATTCAATGATTTGAATTAGTTTTTAATGTATGTTAAGATTTTAATATATGCTCGTGATTTTGGGGTTTCATGTTTATTATATGTTCTTGATTTTTTGGAGTTTCATGATTACTATCTATTTGTTTCATGAGGAAGTATAGTGACGTAATTGTATATTTGAAGAGCAATGTTACACATCATAAAATTATTTCATGAATTTCTATCATGAATGATGTGACAATTAAATGGCGAGTTAATATTGGTGAGATTTCTCTCATATACGGAGTTCATGAAATAATTTCATGAAGTTTAGCATTGCTCATTTATAAGAGAAATGCTAAACGTCACAATTTTATTTCACGAATTTTAACTCGAATTTATGTGGCAAGTGATAATACCATAGGAAATCCGTGTATGGGGGGAATCTCACCAATAATAACTTACCATTTAATTTTATCTCCTAAAATAATGAATTATATCACCGGGTATGTAGAATTGTTCTATTTCTAATCATGTGAAGTATTTTCACTTTCGCTAACCATTATAAGCTTTTTATTTTATTTTTTATATATATATAAATTTAGTTTTAATTTTCTGGACAACCAAGTTGATCATAACTTTGTCCTGACATTAGAGAAAACAAAAGTTCGATCTTACGGTAATTTGGTGTTTTAAAATTTTTTAAAATTATTATTCTTATTATTATTTGTGTATGGATTTTTTTGTCCTGGCTTTAGTATTTTTCTTTATAGATACACTGATAAAATTATTATTATTTTTTTCCTGAAAGTTCTAGCAACACGGACACTGTATCTTTACACACATATTACATATATAGTAGGAGAAGAGGCACGTCCATGTTAGAAGAAACTTTATAAAGTCATCAAAACTTATGTAAACTAATAATGTATTACAACTTGTACATATTGAATTTATGTTAATTATGTTATTATATTACTTACCTAAAAAATGTCAAAATACTATAGTAATGTAATGATCATTTAAATTAATTCAAACATTCACTTGCAAAAGCAAAGTACGCATCAAAACAAAGGTCACATACAACTAGGTAAATAACAAAAAGGAAATAAATTAAAAATCAAATCAAATCCATCTCTACATTTATACGTTACAATTTACACGGAGTATAAATGTGTGCATATATATATAAATATAAATATATTGGATAAAGGTCAGTAATATATATACGAGAAGAAATTACAATCAAGCTCCAGACGAGCAAACAGACAAAAGCAAGCTAACTATTACAAATGAGTACATATGAATGCGTATGAAACAACCAGTAGAGGAAGAGTTTCAGTAGCAATATGGCATCCCTTTTACTAAATGTTGGATAATATATTTAATATTATGTTTCTTACTTATTATTTTAGTTTTATTTTAAATCACTTAAAATTTCTTATACTCTTTCTTAAATTATCTAAGACTAAATTTCATGTCTTCTAAATTTACTAATTATGTGCCTATAAATAGGTCTTCATGTATTATTTATAAGACAATAATATCAATTAAATTAAATATAATTTAATTTTTTTATTTCTAATATACTATCAGAGCCTACCATTTTGTAATGGATCAAGTAATTTCAACCTTACTAATTTAGTAATCTTATAATTTTCTTTTTAACTCAAAATTTCATTTACGACACTTGTGTTATTTTCTTTACTCCCACTCACGGTTAAATGGAAAGAAAAAATTAGTTGCAAATTTTAATCTTTCTCAAAGTTGAAAGATTTATTTGAAATGTGAGAAAATTTAAAAGAAATTTTTATATTTTGTCCTAAATACTATATTTTGTCTAAATACACATTAAGATATTCAATGGATCTATATCCTGTCCCTCAGAACGATCCTGTTTTGAGGCATATCAAACCATATCTTAAAGCCATCCGTTAACGTAAACGGATGCCTTATTTGTATTGTTTATTTATTTATATACATTATAGTATTATTTTATTTTGGAATTATTTTTCACAAAGACACGTAAAAAAATTTAGTTGATCAAATTTCCTTTTCTTCTCTCTCTACTCCAACTTTTCTCTGTAACATATCTTCAAACTTCCTTTCTGCCACCTTTAATTCTCTCAACGAGCAAAAGGAACACAACCCTTTACTTTGTTATAAAAAATTTATTCCCATTTTCTTACAAAATTTTCACAAAAAATGAAACAGATTATAAAGAACTCGAATACCCCTCATTGACCTCACTGTGCAATTGTTTTGGATTTTCTACGGAATCGAGTGGTTTCTAAGACTTGGTTGTAGAGCCGAAAATTTGATTTTCAGTATTTCAAAATTGTGGATTTCAGATGGGAGTTTCTTTCAAAGAATCCCAGGCTTAGGATTTTCAAATAGGGAGGTATTCCTCTGTATTGTCGTCCCTCTTGGTTGTTTGTCACTCGTCGCAACAAAGAGAAATGGAGACCAGGAGAGAGTGTAAATCCGAGAGAGAGTGATTTCAAAGAGATATTTCAATTATTTCAGAGAGTAATTTCTATTCGCATTACAAAGGGGGAGAGAAATATAATGAGATTTGATGAATAATATTTATTTATTATATAAATATTAAATTTTTATTGGGTAAATGGAAAAGTTGCCGTTACAACGAATGGTGGACCCAACGATGTGTTTCGTTAAATTGCATAAAAATAGCTTTAGAAACTGATTGTTGAATTTGTTGTGCCTCAAAACGCCAAACAGGATCCCTTCAACAGGAGGAGGCCTAGAAATTGGCTTTTTCTACACAAAAATAAGCCCTAGAACGCAAAACAGCACTTAGAGCGCCATCAGAAGGCGAGCAAAAGGGACACAACGCAACAAGAAAGGAAAAGAGCCACTAATACCAAACGGAGCACTTCTCTGTTGGCTGAAAACTCAATGCCAATGCCGAACCTTCCGCATGAAATCATTGTTGGAAACTTGGATTACTCTCCAGACAACCCGTCAAGTCTCTGTTGCAATTCAGGTGTGTTTGCAAATCATGGTGCTCTCTATTCTTATTCGCATTTGTTAAAATCCACCTCAGTCTGTCAACTAAAGACGATGACTACAGACACTAGAGAATTATTTCAAGCTCAAATTCCCCAGATATTGCTCTCAAGTCTTGTTCACTTTACTCTTTATTGTATGAGCCATCTGTGGGTGCCTTTGAGCTTGATTATCCATTGAAGGATCCCCATGATTCGGTTTCAAGTGTGGGTTCTTGTAATGGGTTGGTCTGTCTAGCCATTAAAGAATTTGATCTATTGATATGGAACCCAACTATTAGAAAATCCAAGAGATTGTCATATTCGGGCATTAGATTGCGAATGGGTTGGTTTTTCATATATGGGTTTGGTTATGATCAGTTCATTGATGATTACAAGGTGGTAGGAGCATTTCGTGTTGTTGGTAATGAGGGTTCCTATGAGGACTGATACGCAATGAGATTCAGGAGCAACATTAGTTAACAAATTAAAAAAAGGTAAAATTAGATTTTGATTCTCTTTTATTATTCTTTCCTTGCTTTTTGTAATGCACTCTATAATTCATTTAATACTGCATTTGTGGTATACTGTTATGGAAGCTACATTATGTTTAATGACTTCTTTTTTTATTATTATTATTTGTATTGCTAGACACAAAAGTAGCTTATAAAGAAATCATGATCTTCTAACACAATTAAGAAATGAAACTTGTGGTGGCTAATGTCTTTTGGTTTTATGCTTTAATTTGGGACTTGAAGTGAATGTTTAAGCAGAAATTTGTGACCCCTTGCTCTTTTTCCTTTTCCTGACCTCTTATAATTATTTAATTTTCTTTTAGGTAATGTGGGTAATTCATATTATTTTCATACTTGTATTTTTAGAGGAATTTCTATTTCTTCTTTAAGGTTTCACATAATAAGATGTAAATTTAACCAATTTAAAATAAATCCCATCATGTAGTATCTACATGCACTCATCATCTACATGCACTTTTCATTTTTTTTATTTTAGTTTTAACATTCTCAGTTGTATGATAGACAGATTACTCTCTGTAATTTTTATGCATCAATGTGAATACTTTTCGTGTTTCTATCTATATGGTAGGTTCTTTTGTAAAATTTTGTAGTGATTCAAATTTGAAAGAGATAAGTTATGGAGTAAAAAGTAGGGTTCCATTAAATTGAATCTGAGTATTTAGCTGATCCAATATTCCTAATTCACTTCAATAAAATATGCTACTTACCTGAGCTATAAATGGTAAATGGCAAGACTTAGAGATAGTGCTAATCTGCTCATCTTTGGGCGACTAAAGCTATCATTGTTTGAGCCCAGTATTGTATGATATTATGGTAAAGTCATTAGTAAAACACTGCACCCCTTTTTTATTCCGAATTTTGTTTAAAGTTGCTCTTTGCAAAGTACGTAAAAATAAGGAAATGAAATCATAAAAGGAATGTCAGATTTGTTTTACTTGAGGTATTAATTATGCACTTTTCTGTTGGAATCTACAACTTTTGTTCATCTTCTACATTTATCAACACCTACAGTCTTTAAATTGTATTCCTTTTAAGCTTTTCATAAATTTCTTGCTCGAATTCATATTTAAGTTGCGGTTGTTCTTTTCTTTGGCCTTGAGAGCAACTGATCATCGCCTTGGTAAGATATTATCTAACCAACTAGCTAATCAAACGCGACCCCTCGAGTGGATTCCTCCTTTTGCTCATCAGCCTATGGGGTATTAGCAGTCGTTTCCAACTGTTGGTACGAATAGAGCAAGAGAAAAAGGAAATAAAAAAAATAGTAGAGAAAAGTTATACAAAACTATATACGAGTCACCAATCCCTTCCCATGTGCTTTGTAAGAAGCTTGAGTCACCACTCCCTCCCGTATGCTTTGGAAGAAGCTTGTACAGTTTGGGAAGGGTTTTTGATTGATCTAGGCCAAAGGTAGACCTCCGTCCTTGGTAAGCTATTACCTAACCAACTAGCTAATCAAACGCAATCCCCTCCTCAAGTGGATTCCTCCTTTTGCTCCTCAGCCTATGGGGTATTAGCAATCGTTTTCAACTGTTGGTACGAATAGAGCAAGAGAAAAAGGAAATAAAAAAATACTAGATAAAAATTATACAACTATATACGAGTCACCAATCCCTCCCGTGTGCTTTGTAAGAAGCTTGAGTCACCACTCCCTCCTGTATGCTTTGGAAGAAACTTGTACAGTTTGGGAAGGGTTTTTGATTGATCTAGGCCAGAGGCAGACCTACGTCAAGGTAACGATTAATCTCTATCAATAGGCTTGCTAAAGCCGCCAAATCATAGAGTACTTACCGGGGCCACGGAGAGATATGGTTTTAGATCTCTGTCAATCCAAACTGGCATGAGGCAACACCTGATCGAGTTTAGCAATCTGATTTAGGCATGAGCTAATTGAGTTATTTTTCTCTTCGTGTTGGGTCTAGGCCTCTCTAACTAGATTCAACTTGCCCCTGGTGTGCTTTTAGATTTACCAAAGGATTAAAGCAAGCAAGGAAACAGGAGCAACAAACCCCAATATAATGATGTCGTTGACTCCCTGTAGCTCTTTTTCCCATCATCCAATTGTGCTCTAAATTATGTCTGATTCCAATAATTTAAAATCAAGTCCTTTTACCTTAAGAGATATATATATATATATATATATCCTTTTGTTATCTTTAAGCAAACATTTTGCACTAATGGGAATACAAGCCAAGCTAGAAATTGATAGATAAAGCATTTTAGAAACTTACCTATTACTGTGCAGATGGAGTAATAACCTTGATAGATATTGAACGATGAGAAGAAGACAAGAAGATTTTGTGACTAAGGCAGTGAGAGAAGAAATGATCTCATGCCAACTAATGGGGATACAAGGCAAGCTAGAAATTGATAGATCACAATGTGGAAAAGATACATATAACTGATGGACCATATATAAAGACATTGTTAAGCTGATTTCATTTTTCATATGGACCAAAATATGAAGAGAGAGTCATAGATAGGCTTGTTTCATTGTTGAGAAACATATGGATGTTGATTTTCCACCTATGTTTCATTAATGTTTATTATGGAAACGTTTTGAGACCACCATGTTTGCATTACCTCTAATCTAACACTCTCTGGGTACATAATGGTTCAACAAGTTCCTTGAGTCCCAAATTGTTTTAAAAAATTCAAATCATCTAGCAACATTTCAAGTACTACATTTGATCCCCATGTATCATAGCAAAAGAACAGAAGTTCAATAATAATGTTAGGTCAAATGCCAAACAATAATAGCCTGGAATATATAATGATAGAGAATTACAGAGAAATAGATAAAGTGAAAGCTTTTGATCTTCAGATTTGAACTAATCGATCCATTAAGCATAAGTATTTATAAATCTAGTTATTAGCATTACTACATTCAACTTAATATTATTATGTCTACATAATCAAACAATAACTAGTTATACTAACGAGCCAATAGCTTGTAGAAAGCATCGTAAACAAAATAATAGCTCGAATACATACGCTCCTCAATGAAATTGAACCACCTTCTTCGCCAGTACGGATTGATAGCCAGAACAGAAGCCATTGCCAATAAGAAGATAATGTACGACACTGAAAAAGTAACATAAAATGCCTCTGGATCGATTTCATACCATTTTGTCTCACTTTCTTCTGAAAATGTTGTTGGTGAGTTTGGAGACTGAACAATGGTGGTACAATTTTTCTCTAGTGGTGCTCCACAAAGATAAGGATTTCCCTCATAGCTGCTCTCATCAAATGTTCCAAATTGTGCTTTCATGTCAGGAATTTTACCCGATAAGTTGTTGTGAGCTATAGAGAATACTGCCAAAAAATTCAGATCAATCAGCTCCATAGGGATCAGTCCACTTAACTTATTGTAAGAAAGGTCCAAGCTCTCTATTTGAGTGAGGCTAGAGAATGTTCTTGGGATAGAACCTTTCAACTGATTATGAGATAAGTTCAATGCATGAATCCAAACTAGCTTTCCTAGCTCATGTGGGATTTCACCTGTTAGGTTGTTGCATGACAAATCTAATCCTGACATGATGTACAGGATGTCACCCTCGTAAGAGTTGGACCTTCTTTTTGTAACAAACTCAGCTTTAACTAGTACATCTTCCTCTTCCTCTTCCTCTGCATCATAAGGTACGACCAATTTTCTCACTAAGAGACTTCCATATGTATCAAATTCATGGTTATCTCCAATCCAATCATATTTCTGTGTAAACAAACTTCTAAAATCTAGTTCATTTGGCCCTATATTTCCAAAAGTGATATTACTGATGCAAGTAGGTATAGACCCAGAGAAAAAGTTATTGGCAAGATCCAAAAGGGTTATGTTATTCAACTTACACAATTGATTTGGAATTAAACCATCCAAATGGTTCCCCCTTAACAGAAGTACTCTTAAGTTGGAGAGTGCGCTAATCTCATTGGGAATATTGCCGGATAAGTGATTATCGCTAATATCCAATGTGACCAAAAATGATGAATTAACAAAAGCATTTGGTATTGGTCCAGTGAATTTGTTGGCCTGCAAATAAATATGATATGTTTGGTTTGACCAAGAGGGCAATGATCCTGAAAGAGAGTTATGAGAGACATCGAAGAGACTAAATGCAGCTAGTTCAGATGGTAACCGACCTTTGAAAGAATTATTTCTCATGATGAGTGACACACCTGTCATATTACTTATCCAGTTCGGAATCACACCTGAGAAGTAATTACTGCTAATGTTAAAAAAAGACAAGTCTTTGTTTTTCAAAATTGTATTGGACAAAATCCCCGAGAACTGGTTGTCATCCAATCGCAGAACCCATAGGCCACTCAAGTTGAAGTGCGTTGAGAGTATTTGGCCATGAAATTTATTTCTAGATAATTTCAAAAACTCCAAATTGATGCAACCAGAAACCAATTCCTTTGGTACTTCTCCAGAGAACATGTTAACAGACAAATCCAATATATACAAGTAACTCATGTTGCAAAGTGATGATGGAAGAAGGCCTTGGAAAGAATTTCTGGCTAAATTTAGATGTGAAATGTATGGAAGCCTCCTTGAAATGGTTTCTTGAAGTTGGCCATGAAAGTGATTGTCCGAGACATCCATCCAAGAAATACTATTGTTAAGGCTTGGTGGCAGATCAAATTGACCCGTGAGAGAGTTGTCTCTCAGATTCAAAACTTCAAGTCTTGCATTATTATTAAGCAACCAGTAGAAAGGGAACACTCCTGTCAAGTTGTTGTGGGAGAGATCTAATTCTCTTAGTTTGTATTGGTGCAAGAGAAACTTGGGTATTTCACGAGTGAGCTTATTGAGATTGCAGTTCAATAACATAAGGACTTTTAACTGAAATTTGGGAGTCCAATTTGAGTAATGATCAGTTTCCACCTCCATTTTGTTGTTGTCGCTGATTATTTCAACCACTTCAAGTTTGGAATGATTGGCTAATGAGCTGAATGAGAATAATCTCTCAAAATGATTATAATTAAGATTGATATATTCTAGAGATGTGAGGTTTGATATTATAAAAGTAATGTCTCCTTTGAATTGATTATCAGAGAGATCTAACACTCTAAGGGATCTCAAATTGCTCAAACATGGAGGAAGGATTCCTTCGAAGGAGTTTACACTAAGATCCAACTCTTGAAGGTTCCTTAGTTTACACAAACCTGCAAATGTGGCAGCATGAGAAGTTAGACTTGATGGACTATCACTTTGTCTCGCAATGATCCGGAAAAGAAGATTCGACAAATGTAACAGCAAAGAACAAATGCTATGTTTTAGTTTTACCTTGAACAGAAAAAGTGTTGTTGAGATTGTTCCATGTCAAAGACAAAGCCTTGAGAGAAGTCATGGCCCCTATATGTGAGGGAATATTTCCAGTGAACATATTATTGCTCAGATCTAGAACCTCCAAGTTGTTGAATGAAATCCAATCTACCAAATGAACAATGTAGATAGTGTTAAGAAAACTCCAAAAAAATGGTGTAACATGTTATCTTTCTAGTAGAATGATCAAATATACAACTACTTGTATAACAAATTATCCTCACAACACTTTGATGCTTCCTTACTTTCCAGCTTAAAATTTTTTTTTTTTAGGTTTGGGCACAAGAATTGAGGTTAAAGTACAATTGGTACTCTAAAGTCTAAATAAAATTGGAAGCGAGGTACGTTGCTTGTACACATTTTTTCTTCTATGTCTTAATTACTGAAATGTCCTTGATTTGTAAGTGAAATTGCATTTATGAGTGTGCAATGTTTGTTCTCCTAGCTTGGTCCTACCAAAGATCTTTTGGCTCTGTGTGGTTCCTAGATTTAGTCATAAGTGAAACAGAAAAGACTTTTTCTTCTCTACGGCTATACCGTACTAAAAGAATAGGGAAAGAGATAAATATTTAATTTTATATGTTGTTTAACTTTCATTTTTCTATATTCTCCAACCATTTATTTATAATATTTTACTTTGTAATAATTATGTGAGGAAATTAAGAAAATATAAATTGCTTTACTCTTTCATTTTTCTTTTTCTTTTCCTTTTCAATATTAAATCCGTAAACCAAAAACTAATAATGTTTCCTTTGACAGAAAGAAAGAAACCTTTTTTTCCATTTTATTAATTTTTATCTCTGGTTGATGGATACCATCTATTTTATGAATGAAAAAAAAAAATCACTAAATCTTTTTGATAATATTAAATTATTTTCAGCAATTAGATGATTTTGGATTACCGAAAGATAAAAGAAAAGAAAGAGTAATATAAAAGACAAAAAAAAGTATAATCACTAAAAATAAAATAAAAACAAAAAAAAACACCTGCAAGCTTTTGTATAATACTAAGATTGAGAAGAAAATTAAAATAAAAAAGAGAGAAAAATCATTACATGACGAAGGATTGAGATTTTACGAAAACAACATTACCTTCATTCTCAACGTAGCAATGGAAAAAATTGACAGATATGTCAAGACGCAGTAGCTCTTCAAAAGGTTTAAATAAGGAGAAATTTAGACAGTAAGGATAAAACCGATGATGATCAAACCAATTAGAGTTGTTTAGCGTTAGACGATCAAGCTTGAGCTCCACCACTCTGCCTGTGGTGTGGTTGCAAGAAACTCTCTCCCAATCACAGCATTCACTTTCTCTTTCATCAACCCATGAAGGAAGAAACAAATGGCTTGTCCCATCATCACTTTTGTTGAGATTGAAAAGGTCCTTGAGTTTAAGCAACCCAATCCTCTCCTCTTCCAGACAACCTTCCAGTAGTCCTCCATGGTTTTCAACCAAAACTATGAAAACCCATAACAACAACAACTTCACAAGTGGCCTCCCCATTGAGATTTATTATTGAATACGATGATACTATATCTATATACTCTAGGAAGAATATGATGATACTATATCTATTCACAATTGGATTTATAATCAATTTATAGAGTCTTTTAGTCATCTATCTACTGCTTACTACTTTCGCAATTGTAGCCCAATCACAGTCAGAGGAAGGAAGGGGGAACTAACTGGAAGCAATGAAAAGTCTATGACTTCCGTGTACAATTAATTGACCAATAGAAATAGTACTCCAATTTTTTGTTTTGATAAATATAATGATCATATATTGTGCCCTCTTAGTATTTTATTTTAATTAAAAAAATTATCTTTTTATATGTTGATTTGTTCATTCTCTTTATTTTTATATTATTAAAAATTCTTTATAGCTAAATTCTATATTAGTGTTAAAATTTTTTTGAATCAAATATAATAGAAATTGAGTTGAAGACTCTTGCGGCAGAAGAAATCAAACTAATAATAAATTTTTATATGTATATTTCTTTTCTAATTCAAAAGCATTATTTTTTTGTTATCTTTCCTTAACTACTTTTCATAACCCAAAAATTTTATAATGTACAAGAGAAACCGGTACGGTGAGACCTAAATTGAATTGATATTAAAAATAAAACATATAAATTTCAAACTTCTAGTTTTGAAAGTACTTATTCTTTTCGTGAAAGATTTTTCTAAACTTTGAAGCCAAAACAAAAGAGGGGCTTGTAGGCCTTACAGTGATGGGCTGGTGGCCACTCGGTGTGTTAAAAAAGTGAAAAAAAGATTAAGTAGTTCTAGGACCATTGGGCCCAAGCCAATCACAATAACACCTATGCAAAAAGCTTATTGTGATTGGTCGAAACCAATAGTTTTAGGACTATCTAATAATTTATGGTAAAAAAAGTTTACCTCAAGAAAAAGGTAATTAATATTGGAAATATAAGAGGGGTTACAAATTAGACAGGCTGCCTTGCTACCATCAATAACTAGTTTTCAATTATCATAATGTTAGACAATTTTTAACTCCATAATGAAATAAATATATAGTTTTAATGATTTTTAGTGAGTTTTGTTGATTATTTAAAAGTGATTTAAAATGATTTGTCACCGCTTACTGTGCGATAAAGTGTTGAATGCATTAGGTATCATATCTAAAATGTGTAAAAAGGTATGATATTCAAAAGTATTCTATAATTTCTACATACCTTTCAAGTTTACTAATTTGAAGGTCTGAGTTTAGCAAACTGACGTTCTAGTATACCAATGTCTTAGACAAGAAATACAAAATTCACACCTATATTATGTTCTATCTATCTGAAATAACAAAAACATTGTAAAAATTACATATCATTTAAAAATACTTCTTTTCTGTTTCAAAATTTTACAACAACTAAAACTTCTATATATATACACGAGTTTATAAAAAATAATAATTATCTTTTTGTCAAAAAGACAGTATTTTAGAACACGAAATTTTACAAAAAATGTATATTGGTAGATAAGGTATTAAAAAATTATGAAGATAGTTTTATTCTAAAATATTACACTTTTAGTACTTTTAAAAAATAATAAATAAAATTTTATAATTAATTTTTTAACTAATCAAAGAGCAACTGGAACAATCACGTCTCTACTACTGTATACTTTTGTAATCAGTTTTTATACTTTTAGTCATCTATCTAATCTAATTCTTAGTCCTTTCGCAATTAATGCATTTATCAGTAGCCCCACACATGACCATGACAATTGGACATAAACGTGTGGAAAAAAGTGCATAATAAACAGAAAAGGCGAGTGGAAGGAAGAGGAAGCAATGAAAAAGTCTTTCCTTCAGTAGGTGGAGGCAGATATTTTAATTTGAGGGCCCCAATTTGTACATTGTGATCAAATTTTGAAAATTTTATAATTCAATTATAAAATAATTCATTTAGAATATTAGTCATGCTATATATACCTTGACAACAAATTTTAAAATAAAAAATGAAAACAAAATGCAACCTAAATAAATAAACAGAAAAATAAAATGTGAAAAAAATATAAGAAAAAATTACAAGTAGAAAGAAAAGAGATAAAGAAAAAAACATTATCAATTTTTCTTCCATATCAAATTTTTTAAAATTTAATTTTTGAAAAAAAGATTTGTATTTTGATTCCATTGCCGAAAAGATGTATCATTATTACTTTAATGAAAGATTAAATCTATATATCATTTTAGCTAAACAAAATATAATAAGTTTGAATAAAATAAAATTACTACTTTAATAACTTATACAAAGAGTGGTCATAAAAATTGTTATATGACATAACCACAATTGAAATAATTAGCATATCGTTGTTTGTGATTTTGGTTTCACAAAATTTTAGTGGCCATTCACTAATTGACGAAGTCAAGAGTATGCCTAAAAAAAGAATTACATGATGAACTTGTCTAGTTGTCCTTTGTTAATTTATTGTAATTAAAATGTTACTTATTTGCTAATAGTCTAAAATCGGGTCAGATTACCCTGCTTGTAATGGAATTATAAGGCCAGGCAGACCAGAGTGGGGCACTAGGAGGATTTCATCTGTCATGGACTTAATGTCCTTGGATGCAAGTGGACGGAGATTTTTGGGCTAACCAAAGCTTGAATTCCTTATCGTAAAATTCAATCTTAAAACAATGGAGTTTATTTCGTGTAACTAGTTCTTCTGCTGGCCTAAAACCAAGACAATTTATTTCATATCCATGTGATGGTTGTTGTCTTTTCTAAATTTGTCAAGAATTCTGGTCAATTTTGAAATTATAATGGCATCCATGTCATGTAATTCTAAAAATGTGGTGTGATTTTTTGTTTTCTCTTTTGTTTTTTATTTTTTATTTTCCTAAGAGTGAGCATCTTAAAAGTAATAGACTTAATAGAATTTATACATGAATTCCACCCAAGCATGAAAGTTAGAATTTTTTTTCCCTAAACAACATATTATTAACAAAACAAGCAAACAGTCTAATAAAACCTTGAGAAAAAAAAAAAAAGAATAAGGCAGAAGGATCACACATCAGAAAGAAAGAGCCTGCATGGTTCGTCTCTCAAAAATCAATTCTCAAGAATTCAGAAAATAGAAAACTATTTTTAGAAAACTATAAAAGACAGCTTTATAAAAACGGACATTTTTTAAACTGAGTTTTTAAAAAATAGTTTTCAAAAATTATCAACCAAGCAGAAAATTGAACCAAGGATGCCCAAACTATTTACAGGATCTCTCACAATAACACCATCACAGTAATATACTCTAACACCAGAAAACAAATCAAGGGCTAAATATAGCAACCAAATATTGCAAATAGGAGTCCAAATCTGCCACATTCTAGATAAAATTAAACTCCAATTGCAAAATGGTGCAAGTAAAAATCAGTCTCAGCATTTTGCTTCTCAACATATACTCCAAACCAATCTAGCCTAGGGGTGCACAAAAAATCCGTGAATTTGCGAATTCGATCTGATCCGATCCGATTCGGACGAATCCAATCCGATCCGTTAACTAATAGATTGGTGGCGGATTAAAAAATTAAAATCCGTTAGCCACGGATCGGATTGCGGATTTGAGGGTCAGAAATCCGATCCGATCCGCAATCCGATCCATGGCAATCCGTGGCAATATATTTATATGTATAATAATATAATATGCTACATACTTACATGGGTAAACCTAAAAACTCAATATATATTATATTTGTTTATTTAACAATTGTGTTCATTTAAAAAGTGTTGTGTTTGTTGGACAATTTTTTTTTTGAAAATTTTGAAGTAGGAAAAAAAAATTCAAATAGGAGTAGTAGGTCAATCCGTCAATTCGATCCGATCCGTTCAATCACGGATCAGATTGGTGGATTGCCACGGATCGGATCGAATTAAATTTTCGCCAATTCGTAATCCGCGGATCAGATTAGGATTATGCATAATCCGATCCGATCCGTGGTCACCCCTAATCTAGCCCCGACTTCTATAATGATTTGAGAAAGATTTAAAAATAGCCTAATTTAGCTTTTTATATTTCAGTTGGCCCTTGCAAGAACTTTTCATATTATAAATGAACCCTTACCAACTTTTCCTATTTCATATGAGCCCTGTTGTGTTATCCAACATTGGTCATTAACTAAATAGATCCCACACAAACTTCTTCATTTACTATATCAACCCACATATAGGTTATCATACTTCAAAAATAACCCCCACACAGCTATTCTATAAATTTTTGCAACTCTCTAACCAATTATTATTTAATTAAACATTATAATATATTTCGCAAAGTCTTGTAATGCTTAAATATAATCATCATAACATCTATATTACATTTAACCTTCACTCAAAATGTCTTTATCTATCTACGGTTTGAAATTACTCTGTCTAATAATCAAATGATCATAATTTCGAGTGCGTTATAGTGCTGTAGGCAAGACAAACACTAGTTTAATTATATATAATCAATTAATATGGTAATACATCACATGAATAAATTATTAATAATCAACAAATAAACCTCTAGAGACACTTCCAATTTCAATAAATTTTATTTTTTATTTTTTTACTGTCACTCAGTTAAAAAAAAAGTCAGAGATTTAGTGTGGAGCATAGGCAAAATAAAGTTCTAATCATTAAGCATAAATTTTATTTTCCATTTTTTTTCTTTTTCAAACCACTCCCATTCTCAATTTTATTTTGTCATTTTTTCTCTCATTTTTACCACCCACATTTTATGATTCAATCATATCACTTTCTGCTTCAACACAGTGTCGTGCACAACACCAATGGCTTAACCGCGAGCAAATTATAATTTCTCCATTATGGGAGATGAGACAAAGAATAGGAGTGTTAGGTCAAATCATATATGTTGAAGCAGAAAATGATATGATATAAAGCTGTGAATCATAAAATGCGGCGCGTGCACAACACCAATGGTTGTGATGAACGGAGTTCTCACCATAATGCAAAAATAGAGTAATTAACTATTGTACGTGTCCTTTTAAATAGTAAATCTACGAGGACTCTCTAATTAGAAAAAAGATATTGTATTACATGGTTGGGAATGATATGATTCCCAATAATTATAATTTGTACACAATTAAATGTATTTATTTATTTTTAAAATTTTTGATTGCGTGACAATTTGTTGTTGGTCGAAATCATTTCGTCTTAAACCATGTAACATGACTTGTGATTGATTGAGACTATATAATTCCGAAACATATAATTATATATAGGATAAAGTGCATAAAACTCATCCTTATATAAAAAATGTGTAAAAAATATTCATACTATTTGGTATGTGCATATACATATCTATAATTTCAAAATTTGGAACAAATTGCTCATATTTTAATTTAATGATGTCAGATTTTTTTTTAAAATTCAAAAATATCTTTGTTATCATTTCAGGCTTTCACTCATTTTATTATTTATTTATAAAGTAAAGGTAGTTTAGCTACTTCAGTGTTCAAATTAAAGATTTGTCTTTATTGGCTCAAATTGAAAAATGTAAAGGAGTTTTACGAACATGAAAAAAGTTTGCGTGAATAATTTTTTGGATACAGCCGATAATTTTTTGGATAATACTTAAGTAAATGCTGACGTGATCCAATAAAAAAAAAACACATTAGATATAATTATTCAGCCAAGAGGAGTGCTATCGGCAGTCGCTTAAGCGACTGTCCTTGTATAGTCGCTCCACTGATTGGTGAAAATCAATCTAAAAAATTAAATGCTTTCCTGCAATAAATGTCCTACTTTTTCATCAATCAATATACCCTTCTAGTTCTGAAGTATTTACATTGGTGCCATCAACAAACAAATAAATTTATAAACATAAAGTATTAAAATATTTTTATTAATATTTTTTTATATTGTACTACTTTTAAATATTTTTAATAATCTATATACTTATTATAGTCATTTCCTATATAATTTTTAAAATTTTATAATTATGGTTAATTGAATTAAAGAACATATTTTTAAAGTATTAAAATATTTTTATTAATATTTTTTTATATATTTTCCTACTTTTAAATATTTTTAATAATCTATATACTTATTCAATTAACAATAATAATCTATATATTTATTCAATTCATCTATATACTTTATGTTTATAATTTTATTTTTATTAATTTTTTTGATAATCTATATACTTATTCAATTAATCTATATACTTTATGTTTATAATTTTATTTTTATTAATATTTTTAATAATAATCTATATACTTATTCAATTCATCTATATACTTTATGTTTATAATTTTATTTTTATAATAAGTATATATGATGAAGCAAAATCCGCCGCGAACTGGTCAAACGCCAACCTGTAAAAAAGACAAGAGAGGAGTAATCGAAAGGGCACCGGCGTGGTGCCGGCCGACTACGCTCCGACAATCAAGTCAGGAATCGAAAGGGCTTTAAAAGCTGTAAAGAAACTCAGAGGGTATTAATTGCGTACCTGGTATATGGATCGTTTCTGTATTTATAGCGGTCAGGTGGAACTGCGTCCTAGTAGGAGACTGGCTCCTGGAGATAGAGGAGTCCTGATTAAAGTAGATTCCTTATCCACGTCACCTTGAACTCAACCTCCACGTTGTACGTTTCATAATTGTAGTCAAACTCAACTTCCACGTTGTACGTTTCATAATTGGAGTCAAATACTCTATCAGATGCCCCCTGTTCATGAGGGTTGCTCGTCAAGCCTTATGAACACTTTGGCTAGCCCACCAGGCTCTATCTTGGCCCATGGATTTTAAACCGCTACAAGTTTTTTTTTTTGGCGCCCTTGGGCTTGGCCGCCTTCGAGGGCTGACCGCCTTCGCACTTGGTCGCCCTCGAGGGCCGGCCTCCCTCGCGTTTGGCCGCCCTCGTGCTTGGCCGCCCTCGAGCTCGGTCGCCTTCGCGCTTGGCCGCCCTCGTGCTCGGCCGCCCTCGCACTTGGCTGCCTTCGCTCTTGGCAGCCCTCGAGGGTCGACCGCCTTCGCACTTGGCCGCCCTCGCACTTGGCCGCCTTCGTACTAGGCCACCCTCGCGCTTGGCCGCCTTCGTGCTTGGCTGCCTCGAGCTTGGCCGCCTTCGCGTTTAGCTGCCCTCGTGCTTAGCCGCCCTCGTGCTCGGCCGCCTTCGCGCTTGGCCGCCCTCGCACTTGGCCGCCTTCGCTCTTGGCAGCCCTCGAGGATCGGCCACCTTCGCACTTGGCCGCCCTTGCACTTGGCCACCCTCGTGCTTGGCCGCCCTCGAGCTCGGCCGCCTTCGCGCTTGGCCGCCCTAGTGCTCGGCCGCCCTCGCATTTGGCCGCCTTCGCACTTGGCCACCTTCGTTCGGGTCTGCCCTCGATAGAGTATTTTTGGACCAAGGCGAATGGCCTGATATGGATTTTTCTCGCTTGCAATTGAAAGGGGATGAGAACGAGGACTCTAACTGATATACTTCTTATCATCATTTTTTTTTATTTATTTATATATCGCTTTCTACTGTAGCATTTTTTTTTCTGTACTTTATGCTTATGATCTTGTAACGCCTTTCATGGATAAATAGCTATTATCTCTGCAAAAGGCTTTCATAGAATCTTTTCATGGAGTCTTTCACTGTTGGATAACTCCCCTTTGTCGGCCATGCTCTGGGATTAATTCATGCACCTCCTTTTTATAAAAGGCCCTTCTTGGAGGTGTACCCCCGTAGGGTTCTTTATATAATGTTCTCGGGATTAACTTATCCCGCCTTTTTCATCAAAGGCCCTCCTTGGAGGTGTATACCCGTAGGGTTGTACCCACGTAGGGTTCTTTATACAATGTTCTCGGGATTAACTCATCCCGCCTTTTTCATCAAAGGCCCTCCTTGGAGATGTATACCCGTAGGGTTGTGCCCACGTAGGGTTCTTTATACAATGTTCTCGGGATTAACTCATCCCGCATTTTTCATCAAAGGCCCTCATTGGAGGTGTGTCCCCGTAGGGTTCTTTATACAATGTTCTCGGGATTAACTCATCCCGCCTTTTTCATCAAAGGCCCTCCTTGGAGGTGTATACCCGTAGGGTTGTGCCCACGTAGGGTTCTTTATACAATGTTCTCGGGATTAACTCATCCCGCCTTTTTCATCAAAGGCCCTCCTTGGAGGTGTATACCCGTATGGTTGTGCCCACGTAGGGCCACTTACCTTTTGTTTTAGTTATAACAACATATTTTGAAACAAAAAGGACTGCTATTGATATTTCACTAACAAAAAGAGAATTATTCAAGCAAGAACCTCGGAACTATCATCATAAGGCTCAATATTAAACTGAGTTTCAGCTGAAATTATTGAAGTAAATGCAACTTTTAAAAGAAAGTCTTACTAGTGGCACTTCCTCAGATGCTCAGCATTCCAAGGATGGGCCAACTGTCTCCCTTCTAACGTCTCTAGTCAATATGCCCCCTGTCTTCTCCAAGTCTACCGGAGATAACTCTGATTTCCCCCAATAAATGATTTTTTTGAGTGTTGTCATCTTTACCATCCCCATCCCATGGGCAGTTCTGTGTTCCCCTCTCATCTCCAGCTACATATCTTTGTAATTGGCCCCTTCGAATTAGACTTTCAATCTGTCTTTTCAAGTCTATGCACTCGTCTGTATCGTGGCCATGGTCGCGATGGAACCTACAATACTTGTCGCGGGACCTCTTGAATGGATTGGTTCTTAGTTTTGGGGGCCATTCAACAGCCGGGTCATCTTGGATGTAGAAAAGGATTTGGCTTATTGACGTGTTTAAGGGGGTAAATGTGTTGAATCCCTTATCACGACGCGATGTTTTATCAGTCTGCTCTCGTGACATTCTGCTATACTTGGAGTCTCTATCTTCCTCACTGGACTGTCCTCCCCTTTTTCTATCTGCCTTTCTCGCATCAAGGGCATCCTCTGCGTTCATGTACTTTTGGGCTTTCACGAGTAGTTCAGACATACTTTCTGGAGGGTGCTTGGAAATTGAGTATAAGAACTTTGAAGGCAATAGGCCCCCCATAAATGCAGTAACTACCACCTTGTCGTCCAGAGCATCGACCTGCAACATCTCCCTGTTAAACCGGTTAATGAAGTCTCGCAATGACTCTCCTTTAGTCTGTTTTATGTTCAGGAGATAGGTGGCGGGCTTTTTGTGCCTTCGGGCGGCAATAAAATTGCCTACGAACAATTGACTCAGTTCTTTGAAGGAATGTACAGATGCTGGCTTCAAGTTGTTAAACCATGACTGAGCAGATTTCTTCAATGTAGTAGGAAAAGCTCTACATAGGATTTCATCTAGTATTCCTTAGAGATGCATCAGAGCCTTATAAGTCTCCAGATGATCTAGCGGGTCCTGGGTCCCATCAAAGCTTTCAAGCGTAGGCATCTTGAACTTGTTGGGTAAAGGACAGGTCATTACCTCATTAGAGAAGCGAGATTGGTTTGCTAAACCAGATCTTCTACTGTAGCATGGCCTTTCCCTTTTATGGCATGAGCCATGCTTTCTATTTTGGCTCTGAGATCCTGCATCTCCAAGTCATAATAGGCAGCCTCTCCTGGGTGCCCTGAGTCTCCTAAGGTACAGGCTCTAAACCCTGAATCCCCCTGGGTACGGGGTCTCTCCTGCGGTATTAGATGAGTCGGATTTGTTTTTTCTCGGTCGCTTCTCACATGGCTTTGGGCCACGTCTTCTGCTAGTACCCCATTACCTCGCACTGCACCATCCCTATCTGGATCAACTGGCATAAGATGGCTCTGCGATGGCACTGGTTCCACAAGAGGAAGGCGCCGCAGGATTATCGCATTTTGCTGGAGTAACTGGGCCAGACTTTGGTTCAAGTGTTGGACCTGATATTCCAATGCTGCAACTCGTTCCTGGTCGATTGGGACTCCGGGGCGTGCCCCGGGAAAGTCTATTTGGCCAGGAGGCTGCATGCCCCCCTCTCTTGTTATCGGGATATTGTGATTGGAGCGACCCAGGGATGCGGCAGGAGGGTCTTGCCCCGCGAGGGGGTCCTCCCCAGCAGGAGGGTCTTGTATGGCGGCGGTCTCTAGCCCAGATCGCAGGTGCATCATGCTTCTTTTTACGCTTTTTAGGTAAGATGAGAGTATAGTTCGTGGGTTCGATTCCCACAGACGGCGCCAACTAATGAAGCAAAATCCGCCGCGAACTGGTCAAACGCCAACCTGTAAAAGAGACAAGAGAGGAGTAATCGAAAGGGCACCGGCGTGGTGCCGGCCGACTATGCTCCGACGATCAAGTCAGGAATCGAAAGGGCTTTAAAAGCTGTAAAGAAACTCAGAGGGTATTAATTGCGTACCTGATATATAGATCGTTTCTGTATTTATAGCGGTCAAGTGAAACTGCGTCCTAGTAGGAGACTGGCTCCTGGAGATAGAGGAGTCCTGATTAAAGTAGATTCCTTATCCACGTCACCTTGAACTCAACCTCCACGTTGTACGTTTCATAATTGTAGTCAAACTCAACCTCCACGTTGTACGTTTCATAATTGGAGTCAAATACTCTATCAATATAGATTATTAAAAATATTTAAAAGTAGGACAATATAAAAAAAATATTAATAAAAATATTTTAATACTTTATGTTTATAATTTTATTTGTTTGTTGATGACACTAGTGTAAATACTTTAGAACTGGAAGGGTATATTGATTAATGAAAAAGTAGGACATTTATTGCAGGAAAACATTTAATTTTTGGAATTGATTTCCACCAATTAGTGAAGCGACTGTGCAAGAACACTCGCTTGAGCGACTGTCTCTAGCACTCCTCTTCAGCCAAAATGGTAGATGATTTGCAGTAAATTTGAATGTACAAATATCTGGTGCATCACTCATTTACTGTTTGACCAACACTGCACGCGCGCGCGCGCACACACAAATCATGCACAAACCAGGATACTTTAAAAGCGGCAATAACTATCCGACCTCTATATAAAGTCATCGAAAGAACTATTAATCATGTGTATTAAAAATCACTTAAAAAATATGGCCCTCCCTGAAAATGAGGACAAAAGACATTTGGACAACACTAGTGATGACAGAGTGAAGTGAATGTCAAATCTTCCAAAAAGAACAATTAAAAACTTGTATCTAATTAAAAGAAATATGATTTTACAAATCAAAAGGTATTAGAATCATATTTCATTCAAACCCATCTAAAAATAATACCCAATCATGTGACACTTGGAAAATTTTCTTTTTTCTAGATTTTCCTTGCACTATTCATCTCAGATGGCTACATAAACATGAATTTGAATAAAATAAACCTCATCATCTACAAACAATGACTTTAGTTACAAATATAGAGACATTTTGTACCTGACAAAGGTAGAGGATAGACGTTGCCGGAAAAGTCACCGGAGTGTTTGTCCTAGTTGTACGTCCGAGAAACAATGAGTGCAGAAAAGGGTGAGGGAGTAAGAGAGATAGAGTGCACCGGTGTGTGGGGGAGTTAGAGAAAGAGAGAGACGAGTTCAACACTGGGGGAGAGAGATATAGAGAGATACAATAACTGAATATGCAGAAGTGTATTTAGAGAGTAAAGGAGGTTAGTATTGTAATTTCATATAAAGACTAGTGAGGGGTAAAATGTCTTTTGTCATAATAATACTTCGTATTTCATATGGGGGCATTTTGATAAATTGATATGTAAAAGACATTTGTATAATTGCATCTAAAGGGGTTTGAGGATACTTTGGAATATATATATATATATATATATATATATATATATATATATATATATATTTATTTATTAGGGTAATTACACAGACTTCTCCTGAGGTTCAGTCAATATATACTGACCTCTCATCTTGTTTGTCATATTATATTAACCTTCCTTCAGATTTGAATACGAGATACACGGTCAATTATAGAAAATTATGATGTTAGCAATTTGTAAATTTTAAATTTCAGATATACCCTTCAAAAACATGTGAATACGATATTATCTTTATCAAATCATGTGAAATTACTTAGATACCCTTTTTAACTTAATAAAGTTGACAAAATTATTCCCCTTTTTTTCCTTATCATTTCAAAAAGCCCTTATATATATAAATATGCATATATGATCATATACTTATTCATAGGCATATATAAGTGTGTGTGTATATATATATGAGAGAGAAAAAAAGGTCAGTGTAAAAGAGGACCCACTCAACTCTGAAACCAAATCACACGATTAACCAAAAAAAACTACCAACATGTGTGTATATTTCTATGGGAAGGAGAGAGAGAAAATTGATTTCCAACGAAAGTCCATTGTATCTGCAACATTCTAGATAAAATTGAACTCCAATTGCAAAATGGTGCAGGTAAAAAATCAGTCTCAGCATTTTGCTTCTCAACATATACTCCAAACCAATCTAGCCCCGACTTCTATAATGATTGGAGAAAGATTTAAAAGTAGCCTAATTTAGCTTCTTATATTCAGTTGACCCTTGTAGGAACTTTTCATATTATAAATGAACCCTTACCAACTTTTCCTATTTCATATGAGCCCTGTAGTGTTGTCTAACATTGGTCATTAACTAAATAGACCCACACAAACTTCTTCATTTACTATATCAACCCACATATAGGTTATCATATTTCAAAAATAACCCCGACACAACTATTCTACAAATTTTTGCAACCCTCTAACCAATTATTTATTTAATTAAACATTATAATATGTTTCACAAAGTCTTGTAATGCTTAAATATAATCATAACATCTATATTACATTTAAGCTTGATCCAAAATATTTTTGTCTATCTACGGTCTGAAATTACTCTATCTAATAATCAAACGATCATAATTTCGAGTGCATTATAATGTCGTAGGCACGACAAACACTAGTTTAATTATATATAATCAATTAATATGGTAATACATCACATGAATAAATTATTAATAATCAACAAATAAACCTCTAAAGACACTTCCAATTTCACTAAATTTTATTTTCTATTTTTTTAAGCGTCACTCAATTAAAAAAGTCAGATTTAGTGTGGAGCATAGGCAAAATAAAGTTCGAATCATTAAGCATAAATTTTATTTTCTATTTTTTTTCTTTTTCAAACCACTCCCATTCTCAATCAACACTGCTACCTAGGAGTATTATTTTATTTTGTCATTTTTCTCTCATTTTTACTAGCCACATTTTTGTTGTGCCGGGAGCCCAGATATTCAACAAATAAATCACCACACACAAATACACAGAAATTTACGTGATTTGGCAATTGCCTACGTCCACGAGAGGTAGCGGATTTCACTATAGAGAAAATATACAGATTACACAGATTTTCTCTCTTCAGTTACACTGATTTGCAACACTTCTATTGCCCTGGATTTGTAACTAGCTGATGCCACACTTTACAAACAAAATACAACAAGTATATATAGAGTGCAAGGAGAGAGACAATCCGAAAAAATCGGCAGCCATTGTCCACAATTTCGGCGCCCAATTTTTCTTCTCTCGTTCAGTGGCTTTCGGTGCCATTAATGTCGAGAATTTGAGCCATATATCTAACAATCTCCACCTTGGCGAGAATCCCCTAATAAAAAATTTCCACTTTGGCGACTAATTCTGAACGCTCTCCACCTTGGCAAGAATCCACCAATCAACGCTGCCTCCTCCAATGCGCCTTTAGGCGCCACAATGAATGTTAGTATTGAACTTGACTCTTTTCTGCTTGCCCGAAATATATAGCTTGCAGAAATCAAGTTTTTCAGTCTTGGCATCCTTCAATTGAACCTTGCCTTATCAAGCCTTGCAAAGCCTTCTCCCTGACATGCCCTAAATGCATGTGCCAAAGTCGGGAAGTATTAGATGCCACATCTTCGGAACTGTTGGAGATGATTGCTCTCCCTGTGACTATATGCCCATCTAGGAAATATTGATTTCCCTTTCGAGTACCCTTCATTGCCAGTAATGCACCGCGTACAACTTTCAGGACTCCATTTTCCATGGTCACCTTGTAACCGCTGGAGTTTAAGACCCCCCGTGAGATGAGGTTCTTCTTTAAATCTGGAACATATCGGACATCCGTAAGTCGTCTGGTTGTACCATCGTGCATCTTCAAACAAACTGTTCCTATCCCTTTTGTCTGGCAGGCACTATCATTGCCCATAAACACAACTCATCCATCAAGTTCCTGAAAGCTTGAGAACCACTGCCTGTTGGGACACATATGGTAGGAACATCCAGAATCCAGAATCCATCTATTAGACTGGCTGTCAGACTGGTTGTCTGATGATGAAACTGAAAAGGCTGATTCTTCTTTGTCATCTTCTTTTCTTGCAAGGTTCACATCTAACTTGTCTTTGTTGGGACAATCTTTCTTCCAGTGCCTTTCTGATGACAATAGGCACATTCGTCCTTTGCAAGACGTCTTCTTGATGACGATTCTTCTCTTGACTTCGAATGAGATCTTCCCCACCCGCTGGATCCTTCAAATTTTTTATTATTTGTCCTGCCTCTAGCTACAGTCAACGCTTCTGTGGTTGAGTCTCTGTGATCATGCTGATCCTTTTTCCGATACTCATTATTCACCAAAGCTTTACAAACATCTATGGATTTATCCTCATCTTTCCCATACAACAGAGTGGTGGTTAAATGATCATAGTCTTCAAGTAAGGAATTTAACAACAGAGCTTTATCTTCGTCGGCAATATCAACATCTAAATTCTATAGGTCAGCCAGAATTTTGTTGAAATTATCCAAATGCTCGATCATAGAAGTACCTCTTTTGTACTGGAATCGAAAGAGCTTCTTTAGGTAGAGCCAGTTCTCTACGCTTTTCGCCATGTAGTACTTGTCCTCCAGTTTCTTCCAAAGACTCGTTGTCGTAGTCTCCTTCATAACAAAGTATTTCTGGTCCTTGACTAAACACAATCGGATTATGCCACAAGCTTGACGGTTCACAAAATTCTAGTCTTCATCAGAAAAATCCTTGGGCTTGTCATCTAAGTCAATATGAGACCCTTCTCCGAACAACAAATCCAAAACTTCACATTACCACATTCCAAAGTTATAGGTGCCATCGAATTTCTCCACCTCAAATCTTGCATTTAACAAAATGGTTCTCCGAACGGAATTACTTGTGAAAGTTTTGCTGACGCTTGTAGGCTCAGAATCTCTTATTTCAGCCATAGAAGGGATTCAGGTGCGATAAACAGGAACTTTAATTACAATTTCAAAAAGTTGAGAGACAGAATATCAATTAACAGAAAGTTCAGGGGCAGAATTGAAATTTTTAAAAAATACAGGGATTGAATTTTAATTAACAGAAAGTTTAGGGTCAAAATTATAATTTTTAGAAAATACAGGGACTAAATTGTAATTAATAAAAAGTTCAGGGACAGAATTTTAATTTTTAGAAAATACAAGGACTGAATTGCAATTAATAGAAAGTTTAGGGTCAAAATTACAATTTTCAAAAAGTTTCAGGGCAGAAATGAAATTACCAGAAAGTTAAGCCATGTGGCGATTCTGCTGAGTTGGCGCTGACGTGGCAGAATGCTTAGTCAACGAGTCGACTCGGTGGAATTGCTGAGTCAGCTCAGAGCCTCAGATGCTTACAGGTGCGTGGGTGGCGAGTGGGCGCGTGGGAATCACTCGTCTTCCTCCTCTGTCGTGCGTGGAGAGTGTGAAAGGGACACTCCGTTAAAGCCACTGGCGTGTGAGAGCCCGTGGGGAGCGTGCGGCGACATGTGAGGGCTCTTCCGACCTCCGTTGGACCTTCGGTTTGTTCCATTGGACTCGTATCAGTGAGATCTACCCTCCAGTGGTCTCAAAACTCAAGTTTGAGCACTTTGAATTTCTGAGCAGTGAGAAAAACGCTCTGAACCAAGGCTCTGATACCAATTTGTTGTGCCGGGAGTCCAAAAATTCAACAAACAAATCATCACACACAAATACACAGAAATTTACGTGGTTCGGCAATTGCCTATGTCCACGGGAGGCCGCGGATTTCACTATAGAGAAAATATACATATTACACAGATTTTCTCTCTTCAGTTACACTGATTTGCAACACTTTTGTTACACTGGAATTGTAACCAGCTGATGTCATACTTTACAAACAAAATACAACAAGTATATATAGAGTGCAAGGAGGGAGACAATCCAGAAAAATCGGCACCCATTGTCCACAATTTCAGAGCCAAAATTTTCTTTCGTTCAGTGGCTTTTGGTGCCATTAATGTCGAGAATTTGAGCCATATATCTAACACATTTTATGATTCTATCATATCACCTTCTGCTTCAACATGGGAGATGAGACAAAGAACATGAGTGTTAGGTCAAATCATGTATGTTGAAGCAGAAAATGATATGATATAAAGTTGTAAATCATAAAATGCGGCGCGTGCACAACACCAATGGTTGTGATAACGCGAGGTTCTCAACATAATGCAAAAATAGAGTAATTAACTATTGTACGTGTCCTTTTAAATAGTGAAACTACGAGGACTCTCAAATTAGAAAAAAATTACTATATTACATGGTTTGATTCCGACAAATTATAACTTGTCATACAATTTTTTTAAAAATTTTTTGATTGCGTGACGATTTCTTGTTGGTCGAATTCATATAGTCTCATACCATGTAACATGACTTGTGATTGATCGAGATTATATAGTTCCGAAACATATAATAATTTTTCATAATTAGGAGAACTCTTTCATTATAAACTCGTATTTTATCATTCTATACAGGATAAAGTGCATAAAACTTCTCCTTATATATAAAATGTGCAAGAAATATTCATACTACATTTCTATAATTTCAAATTTTGGAACAAATTGTTCATATTTCAGATTAATAATGTTATACTTTTTTGAAAATCCAAAAATACTTTTTTTTATCATTTCAAGTTTTGACTTTTTTTATTATTTATTTATAAAATAAAGGTAATTTAGCCATTTCAGTGTTCAAATTAAAATTTTGTCTTTATTGGCTCAAATTGAAAAATGTAAAGGTGTTTTACGAAATTGCACATTTTTTATATAGCGGATAATTTTTTGGATAATACTTAGGTATGACGTGGTCCAATAAAAAAAAACACTTCAGATTTAATTATTCAACCAAAATAGTACATGATGTGCAATAAACTTTTGTTGAGATTTAATTAATCAACCCATGAAGGAAGAAGCAAATGGCTTGTCTCATCATCACTTTTGTTGAGATTGAAAAAGGCTTGAGTTTAAGCAACCCAATCCTCTCCTCTTCCAGAAAACCTTCCAGTAGTCCTCCATGGTTTTGAACCAAAACTATGAAAACCCATAACAACAACTTCACAAGTGGCCTCCCCCCATCCAGATTTACGGTTGAATATGATGATACTATATCTATGTACTCTAGTAGTATAATGATCATCCAGATTTATAATCTATTTATAGACTCTTTTAGTCGTCTATCTAGTTCCTACTCCTTTCGCAATTGTAGCCCAATCACACAGAGAGGAAGGAAGGGGGAATTAAACGGAAGCAATGAAAAGTCTATGAAAAATGTAATTTTTGGAAAAAGTTGAGTACTTGGATTCCACTTCCAGAAGTATATATCATTATTTTCTTGGTTAAATATTAAGAAATAATTATAATTTTAGTTAAATAAAATCTCACAAGTTTTAACAAAACAATATTATTATTTTAGTAACCTGTACAATTATGTTATTCAATTGACCAAAAAAAAAAAAAACTTGTACAATTATTGTTGTTGGCATTCTTGCCATTTTGGCCTCACAACACTTTAGTTTCTTGTCTTCAATGCGCCCAAGACTTACAATAAAGATTGGTATATAATTCTAAATATTTTTTATTTTTAAACACATCTTACAAAAAAAATGTTTGATAAAAAATGTTCAAAAAAAATGTTTGATAAAAAATGTTCGTGCATTTTTATTAAACTTGAGTGGACATTAGTCTATTTTTCTTCCAGAATTAATATAATAAATATTATACATGTATATATGTAAATGAAGCAACAATGTGTTGCAACAAGGACTACAAAATTTGGTGGGGGGCATTGAAATTTTCAATGAATTTTAGGATTACGAGTTAAATTTATTACAAATTGACCAATTTTTTGGGAAAAAAATAAAAAATTTAAAAATTTTGGAGAGCTCGTGACCCTACCCCCTTAGTTCTTAGTCCTTTTGTAGTCATAAAGGTGGGAAGAATTTTCCGTGGAATGGTTAGAGAGATTGGTTCTTTGTTTGGGTACGTACGTCAAAGTCAAATTAAAAATAGTTAAAATGCATAATAAAAGAAAATGACAGGAAGGAAAGAGATGATCGGGGAAGCAAAGAAAATTGTTTTCTTTCATGAAAGAAGACTTGCGAAGGTGGGAAGAATTTTTTGTCATTAATTTCAACATGGAATAGTTTAGAGAGTTTGTTTCTTTGTTTGGGTATGTAGGTCAAAGTTAAATTAAAAATAGTTAAAATGCATAATAAAAGAAAATGACAGGAAGGAAAGAGATGACCGGGGAAGCAAAGAAAATTGTTTTCTTTCATGAAAGTAGACTTGCGAAGGTTGGAAGAATTTTTTGTCATTAATTTCAACATGGAATAGTTTAGAGAGTTTGTTTCTTTGTTTGGGTATGTAGGTCAAAGTTAAATTAAAAATAGTTAAAATGCATAATAAAAGAAGACTGCAGAAAGGAGAGGAATGAACGAGGAAGCAAGTATAACTTTTTTCTTTCATGAAAATAGACTTGCAAACCAGTCAAATTTTAACAGTTAGGAAAATTAATTATAAATTCATATTTATTTTTAGTAAACGAGTCATATTTTGAAAACTATTCATGAATACTTGTTAATAGACATATTTTTTTATTAAACAGGTTTCAAAATCGGGTTGGAACAACTTGAGTTGAATTAATCCTGCACTATTCATTAACATCCCATTGATCTGCAACTATATGAAAGAGAGACTCGAAACAAAAATTAAAAAAAAAAAAACCCTCTCTTAAAAAAAAACCCTCTTTTATTTTTTAATTACTTCGCTCTTCTAAAATGTCTCATTAAAGCAATGGCAAAACCAAACTAAGAGAAACCTCCTTTCTCTTGATTTGTTTTCCGGTGAATATTCTACTTCACGTCCTTGTCTTCACCTCTTTTCTTTTTTTCTTTTTCTTTTTTCATATCAAATATAGGTTTCCTATCAAATATCCAATCGCTGTGCCATGTGTTTGATCTGTCACTCGGATAGTAGTACCAACGGGCTAGGTATGACCTCTCCTCCTCAGTGTAATGAACAATTTGTTAAATACATGTATGCATAATTTGTAAAGCGAGGTGATATTCGGATTCTAATTTTTTGTTTTTGTTAAATATAATGACTATTGTGTCATCTTAATATTTTGTTTTAATTAGAAAAATTATCTTTTTATGTGTTGACTTGTTCACCCTCTTTATTTTTTTATTATTAATAATTCTCAATTCTTAATTCTATATTAGTGTTAAAAAGTTTTTGAATCAAATATAAAAGAAAATTGAATTGCAGACTTACTCTGAAAGAATAAATCAAACTAATAATAAGTTTTTATATTTCTTTTTTTTTCTTAATTCAAAAGCATTATTCTTTTGTTATTTTTTCTTGACTATTTCCCATAACCCAAAAACTATAGAATGTACAAGAGGAACAGGCATGGTGAGACCCAAATTCAATTGATGTTAAAAATAAAACAAATAAATTCTAAACTTTTGGTTTTGAAAGTGCTTATTTTTCTCTTGAAAGATTTTTAAAAGTACTAATTTTGCTTTAAAAGCAAAAATCAATATGAATTTTGTTCTAAGAAGCAATATTCATTTGTTCCAAAAAGCCAACTAAACAAGACATTGGGAATACAAGAACACAAACCAGATTAAAAATATTCTAAAAATACCACAACATAATTCATAAAAAAAACAAATTTCACTGAATCGATGATTCTCAGAAAAATCACTTATTGGAACAATAACATAGCATATACGGTACGTAATGACAAAATATAGAAAGAAAATAAATCACTATAGAAACTCCTCCATCTTGAAAACGAAGAGATACGTAACAGAGTTTTAAAATTTTTTTATTAGTTTAATTTTTTTGACAGGGTAGTTAACTATCACAACTTTTAATTTTTACTAGTTTTTTTTCTTCTGGGTGTAACTTAATCTTTTTTTTCTAATTGATTCAATATTTTTTAACACTAAAATGAAGTTAAGCTTTAGCAGAAAGAGAGAATTTTCAAAAAGCTTTTTTAATTAAAATAAAATACTAAAAGGGCACTTTAACCATTATATTTACCAAAAATAAGGAATTAGAGTGCCAAAGTATATTTATGGAGTGCGAATATGAGCTCTAATATGTAAAATATTATATAAATCTTCCAGTAATTATAAGTATGTGTATATAGATATAAATTAATAGAGGTAGCTATATTTATGAGAGAAGAATATAACAAATCAAATCTACCGTTTTGGTACAAATTTAGAAATGTATACATATATACATATTTATATTCACATATAAATAAAGACCATATGTATATATACATATATTCAACGTTTGAGTAGAAGGCTTACAATGGCAATAACATCATCAAGGGCGACTCAACCCTTAGGAGAATTATTATGTATACCACATGTTAAACACCATATAATAGAGCAATTTGGTAAGCACTATACTACGAAAACACAATTTTATTTTAAAAAAAATGACATTTCACTAGGCACAGTGCTATTTCCTCTCCTTTCAAAGTGAAAGATAAAGTGTTCGAATCTCTCCAAATACATTTTCATACTTAATATTATCAGGAAAAAAATAATATTAATAATAATAAGAGAAAAAAAATAAAAAATTACACTAACGTCCCGGTTGGTGTTTATAGAAAAAATATCTTAAATTATATCTTAATCTTCATTGAGTCTAATATGACAAAAATGTCAATGAAAATTTTTAATTTTTTCCAAAGTAGAATGTTCAAAGTATGACATATAACCTCCCCATACTCAAAAAGGAAGGGAGGGATTCGAGCTCCAAAATGGGCAAATAATAATCATAAGAGATAAAAAAATAAAAACAATTACGTTAACATTTCAGTTGGATGTTTATAGAAAATATATTTTTAAATTATATGCTAATCTTCGTGAGTCTAAGATGACAAAAATGTCAATGACAAATTTTAATCTTTCCCACAGTGGAATGTTGAATTAATAATGCTTTCATTATATATATATATATATATATATATATATATATATATATATATATATATTTTCTAATTGATTAAAGGAAAGAGAAAGCTTACACGAGAGCTAGAAAGCACGGACACTTCGTATAGGGGTGCCGTGTCCGTGTCGAACACTCGGACACTCCTCGGACACGTGTTGGACACTCCGTAGAAGTGTCCTGGAATTTTTTTTTTTAGGACACGGTTGGGACACAGTAAGGACACGCGGGGGACACGGCAATGACACGCGGGGGACACGGCGGGGTACATTTTGTAATTTTTAAAAGTGCAAAAAAACCCCTGAACTTTTGCAAAGTTACAAAAAGACCCTTTGAACTATTTTTTTTAGCATTTCAGCCCCTCATCTTCTAAAAATTGACATTTTGACCCCTTGAAATAACTATAATGACATATATCATTTAATATGACTATTATGCCCTTTTCTATATAAATAGTATTTTCTAAAATAAAAAATTTTAAAAATAAAAAATAGTTAGATAAAATTCCTAAATAATAAATTTAGAAACAAAAAAATAAAAAAGCCAATATAATGAACATTCTTTTTGAAAATACATTAATTACTTGATAATAAATTGAAGTATTTGTGTGATTTATTATTTTTTTATTGTTAAATTTATGGTATTGTGGATATTGGTTAACTTGTTGAATATATATTAATATATTATTTCATAGCCGTATCCCCGTCGTGTCGTGTCCTATTTTTTTAAAATTTGCCGTGTCGCCGTGTCCGTGTCGTGTCGTACCCGTGTCCTGTGTCCGTATCCATGCTTCTTAGCACGAGAGATTGGGGTTACAGAGAAGGCCAAATGAGGGTTACGAATGAGAAAGACAACATTAAAATAATAATAAAAACACCTTTTTCGAAAAAAATAATAATAATAATATTATCATTGGGGGTATTGGAGTACTTTTAGTTGAGTAAACATAGTCTTCGCATCAACTTAAGGGCAATTTTGAAATTTTAGACATGAAAATTTGCTTACATTAGCACTTTTCGTAATTGACTATTAGCGGAGGAGGTAGTGTGTGTTATTCATACACAAATCTTAAAGTAGATCAGTGTAATTTTGCAAATAAAAAAGAAGATTTGTATATATTGACTAAACTTCAAGGAAAGTGAGTATAATTTATCTATAATATAACAACTTTATGACTAAGAATTCAAACCAAGTCTTTTATGAACTACTTGGGTACCAAAAATCAAAGTAAAAAAAAAGTGGTTATAAATCCCACTTAAAGAACCTATTCTGTGCTGACAAAGATTGAAAGGCTAGTCATCCCAAGTTCTAGAAGACAAAAATCATCCATCCGATATTAAATAGGCGTAAAAGTCTTCTTTTTCTAGAATTTTTATGACATTACAAAATATATATATATATATATATATATATATATATATATATATATTATTCTTGTAAATAAAATGAAAATCATCCCTTTTTGTCATTACAAAAGCCAGGCCTGAATTAATACTTGCTATGAAGAGTTCCAATAAGCTATTACAAACTCAATCAAATTTTGTTTGTAATTACTGTTATTTATATTATTGGAATTTGGATATCATAATATTAGAATATGGCTCCTAGAAAGTATGAATCGGGATATGAAAAGCTTAAAAATAAAAGAAGAATAGATAAACTAATTCAATCTCAAGAATGAGCTCTTGATAAATTTATTAACCCTAATAATCAAACAACAAAAAAATTAGGTGAAAATTCTACAAAAGAACAACAAAGTCATCCAAAAGATTTAGAAGATTGTACAACAATGAAAGAAAAAGATATTAGTGACTTGATTCATAATGATAATCAAATGTATGATAAAAAATTTCTTTCTAAAGAACATAAAAAAAAATTGGAAGAAAGTGAAACAAGTAAAAAAAAATGAAGATGTTAATAAAAAAATTATATTAAACTTGATAAAATCATATCTAAGATCAATTATGTGACAAGAAAGATTAAATAGACTTGCTATATTATCTATTGAAAAAAATATTTTAACAAAACTGAAATACAAGAACCTAATTAGTAACTTTGCATCTCAAAAAGCAAGAAAAATAAATTTTAAATAAGTATTATTAATTATTATTTGATATTAATATATTAAATATAAAAGGCTCCTTTTATAATTTTCGCTTAAGGCCTCAAATTATGTTGAGCGGACCTGCTCCTCCTCCATGGTTTTGAACCAAAACTATGATAACCCATAACAACTTCTTCACAAGTGGCCACCCCATTGAAGATATACAGGGAATATTTGTTTAATAGGGATAGTACTTCAGTGATCGATCTTCAAGCGTATGATACTATATATATAAGAGTAATGCTACGATTCCCGAATCGGTTTTTTGGCGACTCCAATAAGCAGTATCTAATAAGGACTCTTACACCATAATTAATAAGATAGATTCTCTCTCATCCTACAGTGTTTTAATCAATATTTGACACCTCAGTCGGTTTTAAAAACCGATCGGCACTTTTATCATTTTCCTATATATAAATATATACTCTAGTAGTAGAAATATGTGTTCAAGAGAAATAGTAATCAGTTTTTAGACTTTTTAGTCCAGCAATTAATGCATTTTTTTGACAAATTGGACATAGGCGTATGAAAAATGATGCATAATAAAGAGAGAAGAAATATGTGTTCAAGAGAAATAGTAATCAGTTTTTAGACGTTTTAGTCCAGCAATTAATGCATTTTTTTGACAAATTGGACATAGACGTATGGAAAATGATGCATAATAAAGAGAAAAGAAATATGTGTTCAAGAGAAATAGTAATCAATTTTTATACTTTTTAGTCCAGCAATTAATGCATTTTTTTCACAAATTGATGCATAATAAAGAGAAAAGAAATATGTGTCCAAGAGAAATAGTAATCAGTTTTTAGACTTTTAGTCTAGCAATTAATGCATTTTTTTCACAAATTGGTCATAGACGTATGGAAAATGATGCATTTGAATTACAGTGTTGGTTTTTTTATAAAAAAAAATTAATTGAATTTACCGTGTTGATTTTTTTAGGAGAGAAAGATAAGAATGGTAGAGAGAAGTTTGGTGGTGAAATAATTTATATATATACAGACACATCGAATATATATATATATATATATAGAAGTTTTAGTTGTAGTAAAATTTTGAAATTGAGTTTTAGTTATTTTAAAATAAAATTGAAAGTTTTAATTGAAATAAAATACTAAAATTGGTATCGAGAAGTAAGGTGGTGAAAGAATGTATTATATATATATATAGATGCATTGAAAGATGAGAGATAAAGTAATAAGAGATTATGAGGATAATTTTGTCCTAAAATATTTTGCTTTTAATGTTTTTTAAATATAAAAAACAGGTAATAAATGAAGCTTTATGATTAATTTTTTAACCAATCAAAAGAGCGACTGTGCAGGGACAGTCGCTGAAGCTACTGCGCCTACCACTCCTCAATTTTAAGTGACAAAAACATTACTTATCAGAATATCACTTATTACTTAATGTTAAATGTTAAATTTCAAAAGATATCAAAAAATATTTATTTTTTAATTACCCAACGACATTTGCGCTTTTGGAGAGAATTGAACATCTTACTTTTCAAAAAAGAGGTGATACACTTGAACACAAGTCTTTGTCATCAGTTTCTTTTTATGAAAATTTTACTTATTTGCTAATAGTCTACTGAATAGAATGCAGAAAAGGACACTGGAAGTGTCGCATTGGCCAGGACTTGGTTGACGACTTGTATCTTTTTTCAAGCCTCCTCCATAATTGATAATTCCTTCCAGTGCCACACTGATCATAGCTCCTCTTGCAACAGTCAATTTTGATGATTGTTAATATCACTGTATGGTGTTAATGGGATAGCTCCAACTTCCTGGTGTTGATTGGAAGATCTTTAAGTTAAAATATATACTGGATACCAAAATATTATAAGTACTAATAATAGTACAGACTTGTCAATTAATTGTCAAACATCCATTACTAATCTCCAGATAAACATATCCAATATGAAACTAGGAATGACCATTCAATTGAAGAGATCATTATGTCAAACTGGTAATCATAACCTTAAACATGAGTAAAAGTTCAAATATGTCAAGTTCTCATTGTATCGTTGCTGCTATATAGAAAAGTTAGTTTTTTGTAAACAATTTTCAGTTTTATTAGAGATTTTGAAGAGTTTATACCAAAACTTTCTGCTGATTTTTCAATTTGAAAACCTTTAAACTCGAAGAAAATTTATATAGTATTTATCAATAACTAAACATCGATACAGTCAAAATTATACATAATTTAGTTTAGCACAGCATGCATGTTTCAAATAGAGCATGTTATTTTTTATCAGTAAAATACCATATTCATATCTTCTGGAGTGTTGCTAGAGCATCTCCCATGCTGATCCTTTCATGATTTGTAAACATCGCTCTTTGTGGATACTAAACCTTCTATTCCATACTCTACATGGAACATTACAATTCATCATAAGAATTAACATGCATGTAGGTCAGGAAAGTAAAATTTAGTAGATAGTTGAATTCAAATTCTGTCATGAATTCAGACTTTGTTATGAAAAAGGATTATAAGAACTTTGCTCAGCTGGTGCAATATATATACCCAAATGTATGTTAGTGCAAGGCTTTCCCCCTTTCCTGCAAACTTTGCAATGCCAAAGTCACACACATGTGCAAATGATAGGCGTTGGATAACCATGGTGGAGACAATCCAATGTGCATGCTTTGAAATCTAGGTTAGAGCAACTACTAAAGACACTGGTGAGATTTCTATGGCGGGTGTTGCGCAACATTCCACATTCTGTGTCAAAACTCTTGAGTGCGCCTTCTAGTTGCAAATTGTCCCATCTATTACAAGCAAGTTGATTTCTCCAAACCCATTGGTTTCTTGTAGGAGTTCATGGTATGTAATTCTTTCAGGTGTAACTATAGGGATCGAATCAGTTCGAATTCACGTTTCATTGTTTCTTCTTCAACATCTTACACAAACAAATGTGGAGATCAAAGTAATCAATACTGATGTGATCGGCAACAAAAAACATAATGACCAAAAGTGCTCTTTTAGTCCTTGATCTTTGAAGAGAACTAGAGTTGCATAATATGACTTGGAACTGAGGAGCACCACACAATGCTTCATTTGACATAAAAGATTGACCCGTGAAGTTTGTGGAAGGACCTCCAGTGGGAATTTCTCCTCTTAGTATATTGAAATATTTAAGATACAAGAGTACCTCTAACAATTTGGGGATCGCACCAGAGATTGTTTTGGGATAGATCCAAGAAAACCAAACTTACCAAGTTGCCAAATGACTCAGGAATAGGTCCTTGTATTCTATTATGGGCCAAAGATAGATTAATCAAGTTTTGCAGACCTGCCAATTGTGCTTGGGATATCACCTGAGAGTTGATTCATTGATAGATTTATTAGCATTGCTGCCTTTAAATTTCCAATTTCTGGGGGCAGACGGACAATTACAGAATTTGAGGAGAGGTCTTTCTCCAAAAAATCTCTGAGGCTTGAAAAGGAGGTTGGTATGCTGGAAGATAATTTGTTAGAATTTAGATAAGCATGCAGGTATGGAGCCAGAAAGACTATTTTTGCTGAAATCCAAGGCATCCACGTTCAGTAAATGGCAGAGATCCTATGGAATGGATCCTTGAATTCTGTTGTACTTAAGATTTAATATCTGAAGTTTTCTTAACCCTTTGATGGTTGTTGGTACAAAGCCCACTCAAGTCATTATTAGGAAGATGCAAGGCAACCAAATTGCTTAAATTACCAATTCCATCATGAATGTTTATATATATATATATAAGAAGGCCACTTCATAAATTAATTTTTAATTAAACATAACAAAATTTGCAGGTAAGGTGCAGTCATAGCATGTTATCTTTTGAACAGTTGAGAACACAAACTCACAAAGAGAACACATTCATGATAGACTTACTTACTGAAACACTAAAATACAATGGCATCACTAACACAGATGCAAACGCAGTGCACAACAGGATCAATGCAAGAAAATGCAGTTTACAAGGGGATCAATGCAAGAAAATGGGTAAAACTCAATGCACAATGCGTCAAAAAGAATAACTAAGCAGTGCAAATTTGAAGTCCTCAGGCCATTCATGGAAAAAAGAACTCGAATCACAAGCTCAAGCACAGGAGGAGAAACTTCCAAAATGTCAACAGAAACAAGGAAGATGCTTAATCCGACCCATATACACCCTAAAATATCATGTAGAATATCCATCTAAAATCCTGAGCCTGAGGTTTCCTATACTACTCGTAATTTGATTGCTTCTTGCTATATATATATATATATTTTCAAGGTCTTGCATACTCTGTTAAGCCAGATGAATTATCTTATGCGTGAGCTTTACTTGGGTTGGACAACACGAGTTAAGAAGATGTAACCAAGGAACCTAACCATGGGTTCTGATTGGACTGGACCACGAAGTGGCTTATGGTCTAGGACTATCCTCGACCGTTTGAATCTATATGTTGAATGTAGTTATAAGAATAAAAAAATAGTTAATTTAAAACAGCTGTAGATTTATAAAATTTAACTTTGTGGCAAATATGGAAATTGGAAAGGCAAAAATTGCCCATAACTGCATAGGATTATACATAACTATGCATATATGTGTGTGTATTCATATGTTAGATGAGAGAGAGGAACTGTCATCTACAGAGAAAAATAAGGTTCTCTGGATCAATGGCCTACTTTATTAATTAGTATAAAAATGAGAATGGAGCTTCACACCTATTCGTCCAGAAATTCTACTGATTTAGGTCTCAAAACAAAGACAAAGAGAATCAACTTCAGCATACATAGTAAAAAGGAAGACGATGAAAACTTACCTGGGGGAATTCTTGTTTAGCTCTGTAGTTGGGAAAGTAACTGTAACCAGTGAGACCAGGCAGATCATCTCCAACCTGCACAGATGAGAAGAAAAAAAGAAAATGAATGACATGCATTGAATTATAGGCAACTCAATGATGATGACAAAAGAATGAATACATGGGTTATGCTTGTTGAGCTAATAGAGATCGCTTGCTACATTCCAGGAATTATCTTCTGCAATGAAGAAGATAATATCATCATTATATGATAATGAACTTTTAGATTCATACTATAATGCCATTTTTTTGTTGACTTGACTAACTCAAAGCAAAATAGAAAAAAAATATAATAGTACAAAGAAGTTTTTTGGACTAAATTGAGAAACTATGCAAATTTCCTATTTTTATTTTCATTTCCCTTTTCCAATACATATAATGGCAGATCGACATTCGTTGCTAATGCCTCCGTAATGTTTTAGCCACATTCAAATACTGTGTTACATTGGACATCCTATCAAGATGAAAGGCCTACATGCCTCCAACAAAACAGAAATGCCAATATAGCTATACATCCTCTTTAGGCCGAATCTCCATGCCCTCAACAATGAGGCCAGTCTTGCCGCCAAGGTGTATGATCTCCATCAGTCGCAGCTCCACCTCACCATCATCGCCATTATCATTGAAAAACTCACCCAATTCAATCTCCATCCACCCATCCTTTCTCACTCGTTTAAACACTTGTGATATCAGATCAATAGTGGTGGCCTCATCTTCTACTTGATGCTCATCTATTTCATTAACAAGTCTCACATACACATTGACTTCATCCAGCCCAAAATAACTGTTTGCAATTTTGTACACAAGGTAAGCTGCATAAGTTGTATTTGGGGACAGCAGTTGAGTTACCATCTTGCCTCGGATATCAAGCCAACAAACATTAAGAAGCATAGCCACCTCTGAGAATCTGCACATATAAAACGATAACACTGCAATAAGAAGCCTTGAAGCAAGTATGCACCCTTGAAGTCGTCCACATGGATGCATTCGTAAACATGCACAAATAAAAGAGAGAGAGAGAAGGGATGGTGGCTGAACCTGGAGTCCGGGTGAGATGTCCATTCCCAGTAATAAGGGGTTTCTCCCCACGAAATTGAAAGTTTCCTGGCTCCTAGCATATAACATTTCTTCTGGCTCTTTTTATCTACTGAGAAGCTCTGCTTATAAGCAGTGCCAACATTGCATTAACAAAAGCAGAACTATATAAGAAGTTCTTACTGTACAACAAACTGCTGCAAGAACACTAATGGAAATATTCTAGCTGTGTGCCAATCCCACCAAGTAAATTCAAGGTTGGTGTGACATTCAAAATTAGTACTTTTTATAGAAGGCTAATGGAAATATTATTTAATTCAGGAAAAAAAATATTAATTAAAAAATAATGCATGTTACAAAATTAAAAATAATACATGTGTTCTAAATTAGAGAAGAGTGGGATAAGCATGAAATTATTTGCAATAATGGAATGGTGCACACGATCTATAAATATAAAAATCATGTAAAATTTTAGTGACATGCATGGTCAACAAAACATAAAGACATCTTCAATTTTGTTTAACACATTTAAGCAATGATTTACAACTTGAAATTTTATCAAATATGCTTCAACATTAATTTTTCACAATTAATGAAGTAAAACAACCATAAGGCTCTCAAATTGTTACCTATAGCTCACTGGTAATGTATATGTGCAGATCAAATTATGGAAATCCACAAAGAATATCAAAACATTTTTATGGGACTTCGCCTCCATTTGAATAAATGAATGTATTTCAAAATGAAAGGATTTATTTTTAAATAAAAGAATGTTTATTCAAGTTGGAACTCAAAACTCAAGGAGATATTAGATTTGAGGTAGGATCCTTGCCAGCATGGATTTCAATTAACTTCTTCCATCATCATATTTGAATTCATTCATATAAGACTCTCAAATCATTATTAGAACTTAAACTTAAATGATTGAACATGAATCCGTTCATTTCAAATCCTTCAATTCAGATGGAGCCTTAATATTTCTATGCTTCAAGCATGTACATTTCCAGTCCATTTCAATCACCAACTATAAAATGTAGGCAAAATCAAGTGAAGGTGATTAAAATAGTTGATGAATGCACCAATTTTAGAGCATAGAAACTCCAAATCCAATTCTATAAGATCAAAAAACAGAGAAATTGAACCAAGACTAGTTCTTTTTTTTTTTTTTAAGTTTCTTTCTTCTTTAAGACAAAAGCGTCATGTTTTAAGATCACGAAGGAAAACTTAACCAAGATCATAATTTTTCTTCTCTCTTTTTTTCTTCTTTAGTTTTTGTATTGTTTTTTTAGCCTTTTGGTTTAAAACAAATTATATAGTCAAAACAATGGGAAAAAAGTTCTATGTGACGATTATAGCCTAACAATGTTGATATAAAGTGACAACTAACAAATGGTTAGTGATATAAAGTGATTATCAATTTAGACAACTAAGAAATGGTTAGTGATATAAAGTGATTATACAAACAATTCATCAGAGTCAAAGGAATAAGAGTCTCAGATTAGTGTAATATTACCGATTTTCCATCGTCAATGAGGATTGGAGAGTCGCAGAGATGAAAGTAGAGTTGTTTTTTGGTGGAATAGAGCACAGGGGACACTGATCTGGAGATGATCTGCTTATAATCAGACGGCAGAAATCTCTCCCAGATGATGTCAGACTCAGCGAGAGAATGTTTGATATGCATCCTTCCGGCAATAACGAGAAACAGGCCTCCCAATTTCTGTCAAACATCTCTGATTTTGTGCGTCTAAATCCCGTAGTATTAATTATGATGATAACCCAATAAATTAGGAAATCCGTTACATTCTGTTAGATATCCGTTAGTTTTTGCAGGATGGGCACGTGAGTGGATTTAACTAATTAAAAGGCAAAATTCCAACATGCCATATTCCTGTATCTATACTATTATTAATCTATATCTATCTATACAACTATGCAATTATTAAAAGTGAAAGTTGTTTGAAATCAATTAATTATATAACAACTTTTTTATTAATAAATTTTTATAAACACTCAAGCTTGAATTAGAGAACGATGCGAGTAAGTCACAACAACAAGAAAATAAAAGTTGTACAAATGTTTCTAAGACATTACTTTAGTCAGGGCGTAGCCATTAAGGCACTAATGGGTACATTAGTACTCACTTAACTCTATAATTTTTTTTTTTTATATATATAGTAAATGCAATTTTTTGAGATTTAGAATTGTAATGACTTATTAAATCTTAAGTGATGTACCCACTTAGTTTTATAAAAAATAAATTATAGTCCGAACTTTTGCGTTCGTACCCACTTGTACAAATTTATGGCTACGCCCCTAACTTTAGTCAGTATACATTATAATCAAAAATAGATGTTACATGTTGCAACACTTCTTTTTGAAGTAACCATCACATATTCTTAATATTGAAAAATTTAGAAATGATTTAAAGGAATTTTTTTTGCTAAGGTTCAGATCTAAATATTAGAGATATTAATAATAATTATTATGTTAACTTATTTTTATTGATTTATTTGTTGGATGGATATTATTTTATGAGTTTCAATAATGATAATATAATCTCAGATTTTCATTCCAACGCATGCAAGGATATGTGTGTATATATATAGATAGAAATGTGAAATATGTATTTTTACATTGATTTTTTTGTTTGTTTAAATTTATTTTACTTTCTTTTTGAGTTTTTTTTGTTTATTTGAATTTATTTTACTTTCTTTTTTTGAATTAATTTTGTTTTGAAGGCGTCACTTTGCTTCAATAGTTTTTCAATGAGTACTCACACACAATTAATAGTTAAGAATTTTCAAAAGCAAAGCAACAACTAATTATAAATTCACTTCAATAATATTAGAGTTGTTAGAATAGTAATTTTATTTTATTATTATTGGTATCATAGTTTCATTATATAAATTCATTTTTAACCATGTGCATCGCACATGATCTTTTACTAGTGTGTGTGTATATTTATTGTATGTATCGTGGTCTCTCTCTTTTGCAAATCCCCCCCCCCCTCTCTCTCTCTCTCTCTCTCTTGTAAATCCCCCCCCCCCCTTCTCTCTCTCTCTACATCTATATCTTTCCTATTTTTCCTCTACACATAATGCATAGTGGAACATAGTAACATGTATGGGACAAGAAATTATTGAAAATCCAAGGATACCATACCCCTTACAAATCTAACAAATAAAAACTTTTCATTTTTCTTAATTATAGGAAATATTAATTCACCATCAGTTGGATGTGTAAGGGGGTATGTTACCCAGGGGTACTCAATACTTTCTCGTATGAGACAATACTTCGATCCAACCCTGGATGAACCAACTTGGTTCACCTAATGTGGCTAGTAGAATTTAAACACCTGTTCAAAAAGGAAAAAAAATTAAATTAACTTCACCCATTTCTCACGGGTAAAATTAAAAGTTCAGACTTTTTTGAATCATGAATTTCAAGTACCTCTGCTTCACATCTTCCTAGAATTGCTTCTCGTCAGAAGCCAATTTTTTCTTGGACTCTTCAATTTTTAAATTAATGGTGAATAACTTGCTATGTCAAAACAAGCCAACTATTAGAGGAGATGTCTCTCTAGTTCTTGTATTGTGGATTGCTTGGTAATGAAATTGATTTAGGAAGAAAAAAAAACTTATTATGTGATTCTTCATTTTGTACTTGTTGCTACTGTTGGTACGGAGTACCAAGTGTAGAGCGATCATATTCGATTTTCTCAGTGACATTGGACTTCAATTTCTTGAATTTGAACATCATGGCTAGAAACTTTGGAAGCGTATTTCAGAAGAGACGCACGAAATTATGACTTCAGATTTGGTTCAAAACTATTGAACTCCATCGATGAAGGCTCAATTGGTGCAAGCCATCCTTGGAAGAACACATCATCGGACGAAGAGAGAACTAGAGAAAAACGTGAACTCAAAATCTCTCTCATCCTCATTGTCCATTTCGTCGAAATCAAAATCTCTCTCATCCTTTCTTCATTTATGTCGTCTACATTGTTAGTTCCGTTATTGTTTTCCTCGTTCGGTAGAGCAAACTCCAAGTCAAAATAGGGTTCGTCATTGTTGTCAGTCTCTGTTGTCTAATCATGACTCACACTTTTGACAACTGCCATAGTATTAACGGTGGTGTTGTTGGTGGTGGTATGTACATTTGCACCATCGTGTAAGGCAACGACACCACCACTGCCAGCACCTTTCTAGTTCTTATTGGTGGAGCGAGAGCACAAACAAGTGAAATACTTCTATTAAAATGAGAGAGGAAGGAGGTGACGAGCAATGGAAGACGAAGGTGACGGCGAGAAAGGAGAAGGAAGGCGGCGCACCATAAGTGCGGAGAAAAAGAAAGAAATGTCACGATGAAAAAAAAGTTCGAATCTTTTGGCCAGTTTTACCGGTGAGAAATGGGTAAATTTTATTTTTAATTTCTTTATCGTTTTAGACAGGTGTTTATGTTTTGTTGGGCCACATTAGCTAGGTGAACCAAGTTGGTTCACTCAGGGTTGGACTCAAGTATTGTCCATATGTATGTACCTAATGTGTAACCCAAAAACATTCATCATTTCATTTCCTAAAACACCCATCCTTCAATCACAAACGAATTAATAAAACCCTAATTTCTTCAAAAATATCAATATCCGAGACATGAATTCTTACCGTAAACTACACAAATTTCCATGTATTCAAAACAAAATCTCAAATATATATAAAATTTCCTCCAAAGCCTAGTTTAACTAAATTGACCAAAACGCCATAAAATTAGCACCAACCATAATGGCTACCAAAAAACAAAAATGGCTCACCAAATTCATTATTAATGCTTGATCTCCATGATACTCGTCACTTTGGGGGTATAGAGTGACTAGACGATAGATTGTTTTCTGGCAATATCGAGTTGAGACTAACGTTTGGAGATCAAAGAAGGGTTGAAGAGGTCTTTGTTGTGGTGAAAGGCGTCGATGGTTTGACGCTTTGTGTACTCTCTGATGTTATAGTTTACAAATTCATGGGTAATGCAAAGAAGAGAGTGGAAGAGGGAATAGAGACGATGAGATCATCAAGTAGGGCATCGAATAAATCACAATCTCCGATGATGTCCAGTGACGCCTTAAAACGCTTCTGACAATTCCTATTTTCTTCGACGAAGTCTACTATTCTATTCACTAATGTCTTCTTGAAACTTTGGACCCATTTGACAGATTAAAAAGGAAAAATCTAAATCTAAAAATTAGAGAGAGATAGATAAGAAAAAAATGAAGATGGGAAGGGAGAGAGTGTGAAATCAGGGACAGAGAGAGAGAGTCAGAAGAGAAAGAACAAAAGAGAGTACAGAAATAGAGGTACAGTCTTTACTTGAAGAATGTAAAGGGAGAGAGTGACAAAGTTAGAGAGAGAGTGTATGATGAAGTATTTTTATTTTTATTTTTTATTCTTTACATGGGTATTTAGATAAATTCATTGCACGAAAGAGTGAGGTAATGTACCTATTCGAACGAAATCGTTAGTATGAGAGTGTTTTTGGAACATGAAAGGTGCAATACGCACAATATGTATACCATAGGGGTATTTTGTGAACTCCACCCTACCCATAATCAACCTCCGGCTTACAGGCAACAAAGTTTCTAGGATGGTTCCAAATAGATTCCAAAACTTCTTTGGGTGAGTTAAGAAATTATTAGGTAATCCTAGGACTATTGGTCATGGCCAATCAAAACTTGATACAAAAGCAAACTTTGAAATAAAGCTGGCATAAAACTGATACAATTGCTTATGTGTCATATTCTGATTCGCCCGAAACCAATAGTCCCGAGAGTACCTAATAATTTTTCAAGCCATTCATACACATGACTTATATGTCCTAATGAAAATTCTCCACATCAATTTGCTTAGAGTAGTTTTTATAAGTGGGATGGAAATTTCACACCCCAAATTCTAATACCCAGAAGAGCATGGAAATTGGAAGTGATTAAGTGAAACCTCAGCTATTATCAAGTATAAATACACTCAATGAACTACCAAAACCTTACGACTATGGAAGCATAATCATATACGCAGATGTACATCCCCAATCATCCCAATGGGCCCTATTATAGATTACATATGCATACAAGTCCATTTCCAATCCAAAAATAACTTAATTATTTCAACCCAGTTTCGGTCGGTTGCCAGGTAGTTTTGGTCGGCTACCAGGTAGTTTCAGTCGGCTGAAACTCCTTTTTGGTCGACCGACACAGGTTTTAGTTTTTTCCACTCTCGGAATCTCTAATCCTTCGATAGGTAGATAGTCTCTTCAACAGACCGAAATAGGTATCTTGTTATTTTGGTTTTTCATACTCTCGGTACTTTTAGAGTATCGGTCGGCTGATAAGACCCATCAGCCTACTGACAGTGCCCAGATCATGATATACCACATTTAATCCTGCCAAATTCCACATAGGCATTCCATACCCACTCTTACTCAATTCAAAACCAAGAATCATCATTTTCCTCATTTTAAGTCATCATTCCCATAAAAGAACATAAGCAAAATCATATACATTCATCCATAATCCATTATTTGTTCAAAAATTAGAGGTACACATATCCATAGAGTAAACGGGAAGAGATTAATGGAGAAGAAAATTTAATATAGGAAAATACATATCTTTCCTAACAGTAACGTTCATTGTTCCTCCTCATTAATTTAATTTCTCTAAGGATGCCCAAACATGGCATGTAGAGATCAAAATATACAAAATATCCGAAAAAGTGTGTAGTCCTCCCAACATAGCACTTCTAAGTGTCCTCCATTGCTGGTGCCTTATCTGTAAGAATGTTTGAGGGATGGGGGTGAGTGACAACTTACCCAGTAAAAATGCTTAGACCAACCCTACAATAACTCAGGCAGCCATGCATGAATCTAACATTTTATATCTATTCATCTACATGACATGCTTCAAATGATTTAAATGCACATGCAAGCAATGTGATCTCCATACTACATATGCAAATCTTTGCCACCCAACAATTGTATTTATGCATATCGGATATATACACAACTTCAATAAAATCAACACAACCACGATTCATATACTTTAATTGAGCACAAAACACGATGGAACTCAATTACCACATAATACTCAAATCGACCAAATGGGGAGTTATTGACCACAAAAACCATAGTAGGTGTCTTGGAGGCCAATACTCTTCTTACGCTTTATGGATTGCTAACTCGATGGTAGCGACATTTGCTTGGCCAAGTTTTGGGCCTTTCACCCTAGGGCTCTAGGCCTTTCTTGCTTCTTACAACATTCTCCCAAAATCATAAAACATTACATATATTCACATTCTCATCAAAACGTAATTGCAACAAGGATTTCACGAATAATTCACCAAAAATCTATCTTTCATGTTTTCTATCAAACACATGGAGCACAATATACACATGGTATTCACATGGACATGAAATAGATTCTAAACAACTTAGCATGCTTCCAAATTATGCTCACATTACACTCAATCATTTCTCATATTGTATTTAATCATTTCCAATCATTCCTACACACCTTTACAACCAATTTCACATGCCTCATATACATATAGTTTTCAATCAAGCACATATCACATATATACTTCAAGAACAAGTGGGAGGCATGTCATTCATGCTTTGAACAAAAATTAACATGTAAGGAGCTCAACTTCAAGGACAAGGTTCACTTATTACAACCAAACATGTTAAAACTCCTATATCTCACCTAAGTGACCTATAGAATCAAAATGTAGAAGGAATAGACACCCGAACCTCAACGTCTAAGCCAAGGAACATAAGCCCTAGAATCACCCAAGCTTCAAAGTTCACCAAACTTGACTTTTAACCAATCAAATTGAAGAAAAATGAGAGTAGAGCAACTTTTTCTCTTGGAGCAAACATCAATTCCAACTTTTAAGCTCCCAAAATGAAAAAAGAAGAGAAGAAGTGAAAATGGTGGGTGGGAGAGGATGGGGTAGCCGGCCAAAGAGGGAGAGAGAGGGTGTGTGTGTTGTGTGGTCCTTGTGAGTTGTGAGCTCATATACATGTGTATGTATCTATGTTTGCAAGAATTCATAAGTTGGCCCCTCCCTCTTTCTTTAATTGCTCTTTTTTATGAACAAGTGCTTAGTAATTACCAATTGGCAATCTTTCATTTTCCACAACTTCACTTAAGTCCTTATAAGTTCACTCATACCCCCAAGGCACTTATTCAATTCCGTAATTATATTTCGGGTTACTTGGACCTTTCCCGTCCCCATACCTGAACACCAAATTTCTAGAAAACCTCTAGACAACAAAGGTTGTAAATTTAGTCATTTAAACATGTGTGAATCAGTCATTTCAAAACAAATAAGAATCAAAAAAATTCCGAGGCTTTACAAATAATAATAAATCTTATAGGTGAACTGCAAAAAAAAAAAAAAAAAAACTCCTTAAACTATTGCCCTTTTGCAAATAACTCCCTGAACTACAAATTGTCTCCTAAACTAATGATTTGTTGCAATTAAGGACATATCTATCACAAAAGATAATTTTACTAATTCTTATAAATTTGTCCTTTTTTATTAAATTAACTTTATTATATTTTCTCTTATCTAAATATTAATTATACCATTTACTTTAATTTTATTATTGGTATCTGTTAGATTATATATTTACTATTATACCATTCCTAAAACATGTAGGATTTCTTATCCCATTTTTCTAAACCATTTAGGTTTATTGTCTCCTATGTTTACTTAGTCTCCAAGATTATGTGATTATAAATAGGCCTTTATGTATTGTTCACTATTATTAATTCAATAGAATTTTTTAATATTTCTAACATGATATTAGAGCCTGATCTAGAGATGATTCTTGGTGGAATGGACCACAAGAGAGATTGATCTAGATATGAATACTATACATGCCCATTTCCGGCAACGACGACAAACACGCCTTCCCTTCTTCCTTGCTCCCCATCTCTCTTGCTCTTCTATTCTCTCTCTCCATCTAATACATATATATATATATATATATATATAGATATATTCACACTCACATAGAAAATAGTAGACTGTTCTATGAGATTATAGAAATAAAATAGTGAAAAATAATTTTTAGAGAGAAATTTACAACAATCTCGCAACAAAGAAGAAAAATTAAAAATAAAATAGAATTTGTATTATGTACATATAACTGAAAAAAGAAAGCAACAAAAGAAAAGAAGATACCAAATGAATTCGAATAAGAAGGACAATAACAATGTCAAAAGATTGTTTTTTGTATAACGTTTTTATTATGGAAAGTGATCAATGTACTATTTTATTTTTTTTCTTCAACTAAATGACGTGAATGTCCCTCCTACAATCATACTTGATTTTTATGAATCGGATAAAGACAATAATGTCAAGTGGATTATAAGAAAGTGGTATTTTTGGAATTAACTAATAAAACCTTTTAATTGTTTTTTGAATACAAAATGGGATCATGTAAAGAAAGATAATCTCGGAAACTCAATGATTTTTGAATGAATCGTGTCTTTTAAAAATTAAACAATAAACCTTTTGTTATTTTTGAATGTCAAGTGGATTATAAGAAAGTGGTATTTTTGGAATTAACTAATAAAACCTTATAATTGTTTTTTGAATACAAAAAGGGATCATGTAAAGAAAGATAATCTCTGAAACTCAATGATTTTTGAATGAATCGTGTCTTTTAAAAATTAAACAATAAACCTTTTGTTATTTTTGAATCTTAGTGAGTTTTGTTATTAGTCGCAATTTTTTCTACGAGTATTTCTAATGTTTAAGATTTATTTGAAATGTGACATAATTTAAAAGGAATTTTTATATTTTGTCCTAAATACACATTGAGATATTTAATACCCATATATACTGTCGGCAAATTGGCCTTTCTTTCTGCACCAAAATAAAGCCCTAGAATGCAAAACAACAGTTACAACACCATCAGATGACAAGCGAAAGGGACACAACACAACAAGAGAGGAAAATAGTTATTAAGACCAAACGGATCACTTTTCTGGCTGAAAATTCAAAGCCATTGGCGAACCTTCCGCATGAAATCATAGTCAAAATTGTAGTAACCCTTGTGGACCGGTGTGAGTGGGCGGGTGCGAAGACAGACACTGGGCTGAGCTACCACACTTACGTACAGGGTGCTCAATCCCACATCGCCTGGGTGTGGAAAAGGGGATGTGCTTATATGTAGTATGTTCTCTTCAAATGGTATGAGGCCTTTTGGGGTAAAACCCAAGAGCAAAACCGTGAGGGCCTGGCCTAAAGCAGACAATATCATACCATGTGTTAGAGCAGGCTATTACAGTTTATTGTAAAGACCTTGGTTGTGTGGAAGAGGTGTGTTTGTCCCCTCTTATCCCCAAGGGTGCCCAATCCCATATCGCTTGGGTGTGGAAAGAGGATGTGCTATATATGTGGTGTGCTCTCTTCAAATGGTATGAGGCCTTTTGGGGTAAAACCCAAGAGCAAAACCGTGCGGGCTGGGCCCAAAGCGGACAATATCATACCATGTGGTGGAGCAGGCTGTTACAGATGGTATCAGAGCCTGACCCAGCCAGAAGTGTGCCGACGAGGACGTCGGGCCTCCAAGGGGGGTGGATTGTAAAGACCTTGGTTGTGTGAAAGAGGTGTGTTTGTCCCCTCTTGTCCCCAAGGGTGCCCAATCCCACATCGTCTGGGTGTGGAAAGAAGGATGTGCTATATATATGGTGTGCTCTCTCCAAATGGTATGAGGCCTTTTGGGGTAAAACCCAAGAGCAAAACCGTGCGGACTGGGCCCAAAGCGGACAATATCATACCATGTGGTGGAGCGGGCTGTTACAGAAATATTCTACAAACTACCTGTTAAGTCTCTAATACAATTCAGGTGCGTTTGCATGATTACTCTTTGATTTCCGATTCGCATTTCGTTAAAACCCACCTCAGTATGTCAACTGAAGACGATGACCATAAACACTGTAGGGTCATTTTGAGCTCAATTCTCCCAGATTTTGGTCTCAAGTCTTGTTCACTTTATTCTGTATTCTATGAGCTATCTGTTAGTTCCTTTGAGCTTGATTATCCATTGAAAAACCCCTATGACTCGGTTTGGATTGTGGGTTGTTGTAATGGGTTGCTCTGTATATCGATTGAAGAAGTTGATCTAATCATATAGAACCCATCTACTAGAAAATCCAAGAGAATGATGGATTCAGGCATAAGAATGCGGTTGTTTTATGATATATGGATTTGGGTATGATGAGTGCATTGATGATTACAAGGTAGTAGGAGTCTTTTGTGTTGTTGGTAATTGGGGTTCCTATGAAACTGATGCAAGGTTTATTTGTTAGGGACTGATACTTAGAGAAGGATTCAGGACTCCCCTTGTGGTATTCCTTTGGATGATTCGAGTAAATTTGCGAATGGAGCTCTCCATTGGAGTGTGAGTTGTGGTACCAGATCAAAATTTTCTTGGGTGATTGTTTCCCTTGATTTAGTAAAGGAGACATACAAGGAAGTGGAACAACCTAATTATGGAGATGGTCTTTTTGATTTAACGTTGGGGATTTTGAGAGTATGCCTATGTGTGCTATGTAACTACCATGGAACTCATGCTGATGTATGGGTCATGAAGGAATATGGTGTGAAAGATTCTTGGACTAAATTAGTCAACATCCCCATTTGACAGATACCGAGAATTGTCAGTACTCGGCACCATTGTGCATTTCTAAGAATGGTGAAATTTTGTTTGGAAATTAGGTCTTGTTTAGTTATATATGATTTAAAAGACAGTACATTTAAGTATCCTTCCATTCATAATTTCCGTGCTTGTTTTGAAGCGGATACTTATGTTGAGAGCCTTGTTTCACCTAGTGCTGACAATGAGATTCAGGAGCAACAATAATTAACAAATAAAAAAAAAGGTAATATTAGATTTTGATTATTCTTTCCCTGTTTCTTATAATGCACTGCTTAGATCATTTAATACTGCATTGATGGTATGCGAAATACTGTTATGGAAGCTACATTATGTTTGTAGTAACCCTTGTGGACGAGTGTGAGTGGGCGGGTGCGAAGACAGACACTGGGCTGAGCTACCACACTGACAGGGTGCAGGGTACTCAATCCCACATCGCCTGGGTGTGGAAAAGGGGATGTGCTTATATGTAGTATGTTCTCTTCAAATGGTATGAGGCCTTTTGGGGTAAACCCAATAGCAAAAACTGTGCGGGCTATGGCCCAAAGCGAACAATATCATACCATGTGTTGGAGCGGGGTATTATAATGTTTACTGACTTTTTTTTTATTTTTTATTATTTGTATGGCTAGATAAAAGTAGCTTATAAGAAATCATGATTTCCTAAAAAAATTAAGAAATGAAACTTGTGGTGGGCCTGGTGGCTAGTGTCTTTGGGTCTTATGCTATAAGAAACAATGGTGGAGACTTGAAGTGAATGTTGATACAGAATTTTGTGACCCCCTGCTCTTTTTTCCTTTTCCTGAGCGCTTATAATTATCTAATTTTCTTTTAGATAATGTGGGTAATTAATATTATTTTGGTATTTTTAGAGGAATTTCTATTTATTTCTTAAGGTTTCACAAAATAAGATGCAAAATTAACCAATTTAAAGTAAATGCAATCATGTTGTATCTACATGCACTACTGCATTGTATTATCTTTATTGTTTTGCATTTTGCTTGTTTAATTTGTCAGTGATTGCTTCAATTGCAAATTTGATAAGACCTTTAGCAATTATTTTTTATCCTAAGATGAATAAAGAAATGGATTAGCAATAAGATAATTTACAAGAAAGTTAGCTTGTCTGTGTGGTAATTGATTCTTATATAACCTTAAGCTAAAATTGAAAGAAGAGGGGAAAAATGCAAAAAACCATGAACTATTCCGCTTTTGCAAATAACCTCTTGTTCTTCAAAAAACCGTCTATGCTCTAAATTGTCACTTAGCTGTGAGAAAATTACATAACTTCTCCTTGCAAAATGAAAAAGAAAAACATTAGTTAAAAAGAATTTTGAACTTAAAAATTTGTTTAACTAGGTGTGTATAGCTGATGGGGGGTGAGGGCTTGAAATTATTAAGAAGTGATAAAGTTGTTCTTTGATATATTTGAGGTACATAATAGATTTTTGTTGATGAAGTATGATGTTGTTACCGCAAATAGAGAAGAAGATGATGTATTTGGTGTTGACATTGAACAGTTTCAAGCACGGCAAACTAGTGAAGGTCAAACATTTTTTGATACACTAGATTATGAGTTTGAGGATGATGTGATTGATATTATTGATATCTTTGACAATGATACGATATATGAACCTAGTGACGAGCTTTGTTGTTCGAATGGCTCATCAAAAGATGAGGTTTGACAACCACAGCCCAGATCTTTTTTCTGTGGCTAGCATATGGAGAAGAAGAAAATCAAATTGGGATTGAAATTTTAATCACCTACATAGTTTATGGATGCTGCCAAAAGGAGACTCAATTTGATGTTCGCTAGAAATGAAGTGGGTTAGGTAGCTGCAGTATGTAAGAAGGAACTCTGATGGAGAATACATGTCTCCAAAAACATAGTTGGAGGCTTCTAAATCTAAATCAAAACATTTAGTGTCTACAGGTGTAGTTTAATAAGCAGGCATGCTTATCATTCTTAGCTAGAATATAGGTGATCAGTCTATAGTTGACCCAGCTGCATAGGAGATTCAGGGTTTGATGTATCTTAAAAAGAGGGTAAAAAGAGAGGCGTTGAAGCTTATTGAGGGGAATCGTGGGGGCGAATATTCACCCCTGGTAGCATTGCACAAATACCTACCAATAAACAAGAGGTTGATGAATTACCTTTTTGCAATACGCTGCTTATATCATATGATTCCATTATTATTGGACTCAAGAAAGGTTTTTAGGCCATTTGTTGTTGCTGATGGTTGCATTTTGAAGGGTTTAAACAATTATTAAATGTTGTTTCTAAGAATATTAATAATGGATTGTGTGTCCTAATCCAATTGTCATTAGTTGTGGGGGAGACCAAAATTTCATGGTCTTTGGCCTATGAATGAGTCGATAAAAGCTATTGGACCGCATAATGGTGTTACCTTTATGTCAAAGACAGAATCTATTTTTTTTTTCCGTGGAAATTAAGGTTTTTTTTTAATTCAATAGTGTTGTGTGTCTAATATGTGTCATTTACATGCATTCGTTATATATGTGTTCTGCATTTATTCAGGGATTGGTGGAGACCTTTGATGATCTAATGCATGGGGTGGATCAATATTTCTGTGTAAACATTTCTATGAAAACTTCCAAGTTGAATTTTAGAGGGAGTTAGTTAAAAATGAACTACAGGCAACAACCAGTGGATATTTGGTGGCTGAGTTTGATATTCATGTGCAGGACATATGAACAGTTGAGGGGCGATTCCTGTGAGACTGATGGACAAGGTCCAAGTTTATATGTAATTTTGATTTGATGACAAAATTGCGATTCTTTTGATTGATACATCCTTTGAGCTTAGGAGAAAGCCAGTAATCACATGCTTGGGTGGATGTGTCACCTTTTGATTAAAGGCTTCCAAGAGAGAAATGTCAGGATGACAAAACAGGAGGGCTCGTTGTGTCCAAATACTCAAAATGGTTTGGAATGTAGCAAGGAAGATGTATTTGATTGTTGTGTGATTTATAATTTATATAGGACAAAGGAGATACCAGTGTGACTGGTGCAGTTGATTCGGTGCAACGTACCTGCAGTTGTGCATAAAGAGTTATTGGTATCACTTGCAAGCATTCAGTTGTTTCTATATTTGATCAAAGGGCGGATACAAAGTAGTATTTATATCGATTCTTCCACAAATATAGACTTTTCTTATTGCATATGCACCTAGTAAGCATCCCATGTCGAAGAATTTCTTGAATAGGGTGTTTTTTCCCTGCTTGGTGGGTGCTACAGCAGCTTTGAATATTAATTGATAGGTCAAATTCCTTGCAGCTGTTTGAATGGATTATGCTTTATCTGTTTTCTGCTCCAACCCATTGTTATTCTTCAAGGTTACCTTATATCTCTTTTGTTGAATTGGTAGCTCTTCTAGTTTTTCTAGCTAGCTTTAAGGTTGTGTACTTGCTTGGGATAGCCTCTTGGATGGATGAGGACCATGCTTGTTGCTATCATCATTGCTCTATCTCCTGCAATCAGGTGGTTACTTGGAAGCAGGTGATGAAAGGCATTTACTGCAATGTCTCTCAGCTCACTGTTGATATGTGGTTCGGTGCTTATACCAAAAGTTCTCAAATGTCCACTTTAACTTCCTCTTCTTTGTTTTGCTACAATTTTGATGTAAAGATCTCCATATACTTCTGTTTTAGTTTCAGTCATTGGTATACTTTGTACAGAGGGGTCTGCCCCTCTTAACCCACTGCAGTCAGTAGACCGATGCCAAACTTCAGATGCTCTAAGTGCCTAGAGGTGGGTCTGTGACATATAAATTTGTAATTGGCATATTTCGGTGATCAAAACCTGAATGATCGAGTTGTAAGTTTCATGATATTTTATGTAACCAATCATCGACATCTTCGAGCTGACACTCAAGTGCATAGAAGCCGACAAATCAGTTAGAACACCATATAGTACAGGTAAGTATGGTGAGGACACTCTGCACTTTTTAGTTCCGAGCCTATTTTGAAAAACCAGGGGTTAAATGAAAAGTTTAGGGTTTTTCAAAGTAGGACCGGTCCCCAATATTTAGGACCGGTCCAACTTTTCTCGGGAAGATAGGTTCTGCAGGTTTTCAAAAAGTCCCACCGGTCCTATTTAATTGGCACCGGTCCAACTTAGCCTATTCCAAATAGGAAATAAATTTTGACGAAAATTCTGATTCCTATTGGGTTTGAAACTTCTAGGAAAGTTCTATTTTGGTATTTAACTTCTTTTCCAAGTAAAATTAGGACTTCCTTGCCTATATATATGTATCCATATTTTCTCTACAGGTGTGAAAAAAGAAGCCCTGAAATATTAGTTTTAAAGAGAGAAAGTATATACATAATAATTAGGGTTTATATATTTTTAAGAACACACATCCATACTACACGAGTGATTTTAGGATGGTGTTCTACTTCTGATTAGTTGCTCAGAGACTGCATCAAATCTATTTGCTGATCAGAACATTGGATTGAAGGTTCTTCGCTTGCTTGCTTGCTGAGGAAGAAAGGTGACCAGATTGCACTACGAATGGAACAAAATACTTGCTGAGTATTTTGGTTCTTCCAGCAACCTTTCTGTAAGGGTGGTGACGTTAGCCGGAAGTCTGCAGCAGTTGGACGTGTTGTCGCAATCATAAGCCTGAGGTGTTCCGCATCAGATCCTTGACAGAGTGAAGAGGGGTGTGAGACTGAGACAGAATCTGTTGTACTTTGCTTCATCATAGTGAATTGGTTCCCTGAGGCGTGCCGCCTCCCTCCGTGGTTTTTCCCGCCTTGGGTTTCCACGTATATCTGGTGCATTCTTTTCTTTTCTTGCACTTTACTTATTTGCTTGCTTTAATTGTTTAATTAATTGGACTTAAAATTGAATTAATTAAAAATTAAGCAAACGAGCAAGTGATCCTATTCACCCCCCTCTAGGTTCTAAAATACTTTTCGCAACCGCTTCCGCACCGCGCAACTCACAGGGTCATGATACTATAGAAATTCACGGAGTCCTCGCATGTTAGCATAGATAAATCACAAGTTTGTATGTGAGTTTGACTCCAATTACGAAGACTTGGTGAAGATGATAAATCACAAGTTTTTGTTAGATACATTGAAGGGGTCTTTTGCTAAAATAATAGTTTAGGAGGGTTATCTGTAGTTTTTTTTTTTTTATAATTTAGGAGGCTCTTCTGCAATTTATCCTTTATAAAGATGTATGTATGGCTAAAGTGAACGATGGTTTCATCTTCCTGATATACACGCCCTTTGTCCGTTTAAGTAGTTTTTTTTCTTTTTTTTTTTCAGTCTCAAATGGTCACAATATAGTTTTAATTTTGGTCAATAAAATCTAATTATTTACACAATGATAGAATATTACTGATATTACTTTGAAAATGTTATAGACACCTAGGTCTCTGCAGGAGTCGCGATGTTGGTCTAGAAATTCTGGAGATGTATGATAAAATAGTTTTTTGTTATATTTACACTCGAAGTTTTGTAGAACTTCTCCAATTCTTTCCTACATGCACTCTACATAATACGTACACCCATTTAATATATTTTTATGAAATATCAATAAAAAATATTATTTTCTAAAAAGTCCATTAATCAATTATGTACTCGATCACCGCCAAACTAGTAACAGAGTGATACTTTCTCTTCTAATGATTCAAATCCCTAGGCAATGGGTGTGTCAGTTAGTTTCTTGCCAAAGTTAATATATATATATATATATATATATATATACACCCGTATGTAACATTTTCAGATGCTCGCTAATTTATTTATAATATAACTCAAAACTCCTATATAAAAATTTTATGAGACGCTCAGTAATTTCTTCTAAACATCATTTCCATATCTTCTTTGAACTTGCGAGTAACACAGATGGTGATGTAATACATATAGATCTGCAGTAGCTTACCCAACCGAATCTCGACAAGTTCAACCATTCATGCAAAATTTTATTACAAGAATACTGTGAAGGCAAATTATAACTGTTAGACAATATATTTAATATTATATTACTTTTTTACGGTGCTAAATCAATTAGGTTTTCTTATAGTATTTTTCTAATTCATCTAGAATTTTTAGATTCCTAGTTGATCTCGAACTAGGGTTTCTTATCTCCTCGATAAACTTAGTCTTTAAAATTATGTGCCTATAAATAAATCTTTATGTATTTTTTATCAATTCAATATCAATATTAATAAATACAATTTTCTTCTTATATTTTTAACAATAACGAAGTTTAAAAAGTCAACTTAACACTATTTTGACGTAACCGGACAAAATCTCACCCCAGAAACATCACTTGTAACAGCCCCTCTTGGTACTTGCCACTATTTTGACACTTCTGAGTAAATGAAAAGCAAAAATTAATTCCTTAGCATACTTGAATTCAAAATGCTATTTGGGGCTATTGTGCTATAATACACTTGCAATCAAAGACAGTGCCCCATCTAGCATTGTGTCAAATATTTTTGAATTCAAGTATGCTAAGCCATTAATTTTTGCTTTTTATATTTACCAAAAATGTTAAATATTTTTTTGTATGATATATTGTTAAAAAAGAAATTATGCTACCATAAAAAAAGTCTTTTATTTGATTTCATTGGAAAAGAGAAAAAAAAACAAAAAGAAAGTGCAAAGTTTTTTATTTAGTACCGTGTTTATCATTATAAACACAACCATAAACAAATTCGCTATCATTCATTGAGATGGTTAAAAAGAATTAATGCATACAACAAAATATGTGGGAGGCCTTTTAAACCGAGAGTTTCATCAGTTTATAGAAGGCATTTCTCATATGTTTATCAAGTCTCTCTCTTCCACTCTCCTTGGCTTTAAATGTCATGCATGTGAATTATGTGGGAGGTGAGTCTTCAGTTTTTTTATTGCAGCACATTGATAATATAATTCTTTTTTGAAACAGCTATACCCATATTTCAGCACTCTCCTATCTCGTCACTAAACCATATATGAATCCTAATATTTCTCTTTCCCTCTCTCTCTCTCTCTCATCGCTAATTATCCATCACCATTTCTCTCTCCTCCTTATCAACCCGGCCATCCTCATCCCTTTATATAGTTCTCTCTCCGTATGTATGTGTGTGTGTATATATATATATCACCATGCTTTTTCTCCCGTCTCTCCAACCTTAACCACCTCCCACTCTTCTCTCCCTTCCCACATCCTCCGAACCCCCCATCGCCACTTCTCTCACTCTCACCACTGCCTCCGAATCTGCTGTCTTGATGCCGCCCAACAGAGTGACTATGGGTCTCAAAGAGAGAAACTTTTTCAATGATAATTTTATCAAAGTCTTTTTTCATTTTTAAAATTTTTATTTAAAAAATACTATTGACTATAATAGTGTATAAGTTAGTAATTTTTTTTTTAAAAAAAGATCTTAAATAAAGTTATATTAGCCCTTTTTTTTATGTTAATTTCTAAACTTATTATTTGAAAATTTTATCTAACTATTTTTTATTTTTTGAATTTTTAAAAATGACATAATGGTCATAGTAATTATATTTTTTTTTGTCAAATGATCAACTTGTCTATTTTTGTAAGATGAAGAATTAATTTGCTCCAAAATAATAGTTTAAGAAGTGTTTTTGCACAATGAGAAATTTCATGAAAGTAAATCACTTCTTAAACTATTATGCTACTTACCTGAGCTAGAAATGGTAAATGGCATAAAACTAATTTACTTCAATAAAATATGCTACTTACCTGAGCTAGAAATGGTAAATGGCAAGACTTAGAGATAGTGCTAATATGCTAATCTTTGGGCTACAAAGCTATCATGGTTTGAGCCCAGTATTGCATGATATTATGGTAAAGTCATTAGTAAAACACTGCACCCTTTTTTATTCCATATTTTGTTTAAAGTTGCTCTTTGCAAACTAGGTAAAAATAAGGAAATGAAATCATAAAAGAAATGTCAGATTTGTTTTACTTGAGGCAATCTGCAACCAACTATTTTGATTATTAAAGTTCAATTTGTTAATCTTTTGCAATTGCTTTCAGGTGTCTTGTATTGCTGTGGTATTAATTATGCACTTTTCTGTTGGAATCTGCAACTTTTGTACATCTTCTACATTTATCAACATCTACAATGTTTAAATTGTATTCCTTTTAAGCTTTTCATAAATTTCTTGCTCGAATTCATATTTAAGCTGTGGTTGTTCTTTTCTTTGACCTTGAGAGCAACTGATCATTGCATTGGTAAGCTATTACCTCACCAACTAGATAATCAGACGCGAGCCCCTCCTCAGGTGGATTCCTCCTTTTGCTCCTCAACCTACAGGGTATTAGCAGTCGTTCCAACTGTTGGTATGAATAGAGCAAGAGAAAAAGGAAATAAAAAAATATTAGAGAAAAATTATGCAAAACTATGTAAGAGTCTCCAATCCCTCTCGTGTGCTTTGTAAGAAGCTTAAGTCACCACTCCCTCCCGTATGCTTTGGAAGAAGCTTGTACAGTTTGGGAAGGGTTTTTGATTGATCTAGGCCAGAGGCAGACCTACGTCAAGGTAACAATTAATCTCTATCAATAGGCCTGCTAAAGCCGCCAAACCATAGAGTTCTTACTATTGCCACAGAGAGAGATGTTTTTAGATCTCTATCAATCCATACTAGATGAGGCAACACCTAATCAAGTTTAGCAATCTGATTTAGGCATGAGCTAATTGAGTTATTTTTCTCTTCGTGTTGGGTCTAGGTCTCTCTAACTAGATTCAACTTGCCCATGGTGTGCTTTTAGATTTACCTAAGGATTAAAGCAAGTAAGGAAACAGCAGCAACAAACCCCAATATAATGATGACGTTAACTCCCTATAGCTCTTTTTCCCATCATCCAATTGTGTTATAAATAATGTCTAATTCCAGTAATGTAAAATCAAGTCCTTTTTACCTTAATATATATATATATATATATATATATATATATCCCTTTGATATCTTTAAGCAAACATTTTGCACTAATGGGAATACAAGCCAAGCTAGAAATTGATAGATAAAGCATTTTAGAAATTTACTTGTGCAGATGGAGTAATAACCTTGATAGATATTGAAGGATGAGAAGAAGACAAGAAGATTTTGTGACTAAGGCAGTGAGAGAAAAATGATCTCATGCCAACTAATGGGGATACAAGCCAAGCTAGAAATTGATAGATCACAATGAGGAAAAGAGATACATATAACTGATGGAACATGTATAAAGACATTGTTGAGTTGATTTCATTTTTCATATGGACCGAAATAGTAAGAGAGAGTCATAGATAAGCTTGTTTCATTGTTGAGAAACATATGGATGTTGATTTTCCACCTATGTTTTTTAGCTATTTATTATGAAAACATTTTGAGATCACCATGTATGCATACCCCTAATCTAACACTCTTTGGGTACATATTGGTTCAACAAGTTCCTTGAGTCCCAAATTGTTCAAAAAATTTCAAATCATTTAGCAGCATTTCAAGTACTACATTTAATCCCCATGTATCATAGCAAAATAATAAAAGTTCAATAATCATGTTAGGTCAAATGCCAAACAATAATAGCCTGGAATATATAATGATAGATAATGACAGAGAACAGAGAAATAGATAAAGTGAAAGATTTTGATTTAAAACTAATCACTCCATAAAGCATGAGTATGCATAAAGCTCGTTATTAACATTACTACATTCAACTTAATATTATTATGTCTACATAATCAGACAATAACTAATTATACTAATGAGCCGATAGCTTGTAGAAAGCATCATAAACAAAATAATAGCTCAAATAGATACGCTCTTCAATGAAATTGAACCACCTTCTTTGCCAATACGGATTGATAGCCAGAACAGAAGCCAATGCCAATAAGAAGATAATATACGACACTGAAAAAGTAACATAAAATGGCTCTGGATTGATTTCATACCATTTTGTCTCACTTTCTTCTGAAAATGTTGTTGATGAGTTTGGAGACTGAACAATGGTGGTACAATTTTTCTCTAGTGGTGGTCCACAAAGATTAGGATTTCCCTCGTAGCTGCTACCATCAAATGTTCCAAATTGTGATTTCATGTCAAGAATTTTACCTGATAAGTTGTTGTGAGCTACAGAGAAGACTTCCAGAAAATGCAGATCAACCAGCTCCATAGGAATCACTCCACTCAACTTGTTGTAAGAAAGGTTCAAGCTCTCTATTTGAGTCAGGCTAGAGAATGTTCTTGGGATAGAACCTTTCAACTGATTATGAGACAAGTTCAATGCATGAATCCAAACTAGCTCTCCTAGCTTATGTGGGATTTCACCTGTTAGGTTGTTGCACGACAAATCTAATCCTGACATGAAGTTCAGGATATCACCCTTGTAAGAGCTAGACCTTCTTTTTGTAACAAACTCGGCTTCTGCTGGTACATTATATAATTCTGCAATGAATATTCTCCAATTTTTCACTAAGAGACTTCCATATATATCATTGAATACTCATCCCATGGAGAATAAACGGGTTGTTTAAACGCATGTTCATTTGGCCCTATCTTTCCAAAAGAGATGTTAATGATGCAACTAGGTATTGACCCAGAAAAAGAGTTGTTGGAAAGATCCATTAGGGCGATCTTATTCAGCTTACATAGTTGATTTGGGATTAAACCATTCAAATGGTTTCCCCTCAACAGAAGTACTCTTATGCTAGAGAGTGCGCTAATCCCATTGGGAATATTGCCAGATAAGTTATTATCTCTAATATCTAATATCAACAGAGAGGATGAATTGACGAAAGCATTTGGTATTGGTCCTGCGAATTTGTTTGCCTGCAAATACATTTGCTCTATACTGTTTGAGATTAAGAAAGAAAGTAACCGACCTTTGAAAAAATTATTTCGCATGATGACTGTTCGCAAATTTGTCATATTACTTATCCAGCTAGAAATCACACCTGAGAAGTAGTTGTTACTAATGTTCAACGTCCTCAGATAAAATTTTTTGGAAATTGTGTTGGACAAAATTCCCGAGAACTGGTTGTCATCCAAATGCAAAATCTCTAGGCTAGTCATGTTGAAGTGTGTTGAGAGTATTTGACCATGAAATTTATTTCTAGATAATTTCAAAAACCCCAAATTGATGCAACCTGAAACCAATTCCTTTGGTGCTTCTCCAGAGAACATCTTATCAGACAAATCCAAATTATACAAGTCACTCATGTTGCAAAGTGATGACGGAAGAATACCTTCGAAAGAATTTTTGGATAAATTTAGATATGAAATGTGTGGAAGCCTCCTTGAAATGCTTTCTTGAAGTTGCCCATGAAAGTGGTTATCCGAGACATCCATCCAATAAGTACCCATGTTAACGTGTGGTGGCAGATCAATTTGACCCGTGAGAGAGTTGTTCTTCAGATTTAGAACTTCAAGTCTTGCATTGCTAATAAGCAACCAGTAAGGGAACACTCCTTTCAAGTTGTTGTGGGAGAGATCAACTATTCTTAATCTGTATTGGTGCAAGAGAAACTTAGGTATTTCACGAGTGAGCTTATTGAGATTGCAATTCGATAACACAAGGGCTTTTAACTGAAATTTGGGAGTCCAATTTGAGTAATGATAAGTTTCCACCTCCATTTTGTTTAATTGAACCACTTCAAGTTTGGAATGATTGGCTAATGAGCTGAATGAGAATAATCCCTCAAAATGATTATTATTAAGATTGATATATTCTAGAGATGTGAGGTTTGATAATAAAAAAGAAATGTCTCCTGTGAATTGATTCTTAGAGAGATCTAACACTCTAAGGGATCTCAAATTGCTCAAACATGGATATGATTAAACCTTATTTTACCATACTTTAGAAATACTTTAATAAAGTTTGATAATCTGAGTATAATTGAGGATATGATTAAACCTTATTTTACCATCAACAAAGACTAGGGGTCAAAATGAAAATGTAAAAACAATGAAGAAAACACCATCAAGCATTTACTTAAACAATATTTCATCTACATCTTCAAAGAGAAGGTTGAGTGTCCTAGATTTGTATACTAAGTTAGCATGAATTGAATACAAATGATGTTTATGATGTTTGTCTTGTTGATCTAATAAAAATTTTGATCTCTTTGCGGGAGAAAAAAAATTAAAGAATTCTCATTTTTTGTTCTCTCAAACAATTCGTAAGTAAATTTAAGCAACTCTTAATGCATCCTAAATTTATTATATAACTTTTTATCCTCTCAATTATGTAGTATGTTTTGAGACTGGAGAAAATGAGAAAAACATATTAAGAATGATAAAAAAAAACCCTATCTTTTTAATTGATAGACTACACTAAAAAGGAAAAAAGAGTGATAGGACGAGAAAGAGAGAATGATGAATTCAAGGAGTTATTTTTATATTGAATGACAATTTTGTTATCTAAAAATTATTTTTAGAATGTTTAATAAGTCTGATTTATTTATTTTATCAAATTATTCTTAAATAGTCACTCATTAACAATTAAATTTTAATTTTGATGACTATTCATATTTTCAAAACTTTATAATAAAGATTAATTTTGTTCAAGATTGGTTACAAAAATTTAATTTTTTCCTAATCTGAACAAATCTTTTGAGACTCTCATCTTTGCCCCCCTCTCTCTCCTTTTCGTCCAATTGGTTCGAATGTGAGGCAAAAAAGATGTGATGTTTATCCCTCAGAAACAAAACTAGTATGAGTTTTGATATCATCAAACATGTCTCAAACTATATCTCTTATATATAAGTAAAAATTCTTTTTATTTAGTATTTGTAGTAACCTTTTTAGTAGACAACGCTCATAATTATGAGTGGTAATACACAATATTAAGTGATACAATATCATTTAATAGAAAAAACTCTTACCGAATAAGAGCAACAGCAATGGGATCGCCAGAGCCCAATCTGGCGATCCAAACACTATTGTGGCCCAACAATGGGATGGCTAAAATGGTGGGCCAAATGTTTGGTTAGCTAGGTGGTTCGCTGGATTGGGCGAACCACTTAGCTAACCCTGTTCATATTGGGTCTGCTTTAATACAGGCCCATATTTTTTTAAAAAAATTTCACTTATCGAAACGACATCGTTTCGATAAGTGATTTTAATAAAAAAAAAACACGCGGCGCCCTAACAGGGTGCCGCGTGTTTCACTTATCGAAACGACATCGTTTCGATAAGTGACTTAAAAAAATAAAACAAGCGGCGCCTTGTTAGGACGCCGCGTGTCCTGCAACGGTCACAAGATCGTTGCACACCCAAACACGCCCTAAGGCCCTGTTTGGCTGACCAGAAAAGTCGTTTTTGACCGTTTTTTGCCTTTTTTTATTTTTTAAATTTAAGCTCTGCCAAAGAGCCGTTAAGGCACTGTTTGGCAGAGCCAAATAGTGCCTAAAACGGCTCTTTTGGCTTTAAAATAATATATATATAAATATATTTCTTTTTTTTTACTTTTTTCATTCCTATAAATACACCACCCCTTCATTCACTAAATTCACAACCAAAAATTTATATTTTCTCCTCCTAAGTCTAGAATCATTTTTATTTTCTCAATCTTTAGTTAATTGTATTTTTAGAATATCCATTTTCATGGATCCAACACCACCAAATTTCAACTTCAACCCTTTATCCAATGATGATTTTTTATCATTTGACGACTCTGATCAATATTATCGTGGCGATTCTCAATTTTCATCTAATCAATCAGCCGCATTTTATTCGCCGGTATTGCCTCAACCCAGTAATGTCAGATCTTCCCGAAAGCAACCGGTTCCTCGAATGCCTAATTGGTCCAACGAAGGAGATTTTGCTCTGTGCAATGCGTGGTTGGAAGTTAGCAGTAATTCGGTGATTGGTGCATACCAAGCGAAGTCGAAATACTCTCTTCCGGTGGCAGCCAAATTCCAGTATTGTCGTGGCGCTCATCTTCAATGATCATGTTGTGAAGGATTATGCATGTTCTCATTATAAGACACAAGTCCATCTTCTCCCAATATTTAACTGGTCGTTGCAGTATTGCCCACTTGATTTGCAAGACCCCAAATGCTCGCTCCACATCTTTTCTGCATGCCTCTTGTTTTTCTGCAAACATTTTTTGTTTTGGAGTTCTTGGATTTGGGATGGTCTGTATCAAAGTTGCCCATTTTGGGTATATACCATCAGACAAGTAATATCCCATGCTATACTGATGTCCATTCACCACATAATTAACCGAAGACATTCTACCACTGACAATACGATTGAATACGGAGGAATGATCCAACACATTTATATCATTGTGTGAACCAGCCATTCCAAAAAATGAATGCCAAATCCACAAATCTTTGGAGGCTACCGCCTCCAATATTAAAGTAGTTTTATGGGTGTGACCCTTGTGTGTGCCATGCCACGCCACTGGGCAATTCTTTCATTTCGAATGCATACAATCGATAGAACCAAGCATACCTGGGAATCCTCTAGCCTCCCCTTCTTGAAGGAGTCGTGCGATGTCGGTTTCGTTTGGTTCACGCATATACTGCTGCTCATACACAGCAACAACAGCAGTACAAAATGCCTTCAAATAACTTATTGCAGTAGTCTCACCGATTTTAATATACTCATCAAATGAATCGGTTGGTCCACCATATGCGAGAATGCGTGTTGCAGTTGTCATCTTCTGTATAGAAGACAACCCCAAACGGCCAGAAGCGTCTCTTTTTTGAATGAAGAAATCGTCATAAGATTGAACATCATTCAAGATACGAAGAAATAGTTCTCGACGCATTCTGAATCGTCTATGAAATTGCTCAGGTGTATATAAGCAATTCTCGTCAAAGTAGTCTTTCATTAGCTGACGGTGGCTTCCTTCTCGGTTACGATGAATAAACCGCCGCCTCTGAGCTGGTTGAAATACTTGCAACATAATCTCCGGCGTACAACAACTCAGAATTTCTTTGTAAGTAGATACATGATCTTCAAGCAATTTGTCAAGATCTATTAATGAGGAGGATGACGAAGAATGTGGAGAATTAGAATCTGACAAAGGTCGTGATGACGAAGCCATTGAAAGTTCAAAGTTGAAAGAGATGGTAATGAACTTTTGAAAGATTGAAAGTAGTGGTAATTTTATAAATGAGCAAATGAGTGTTTATATAAGAAAAAAAATATAATCGTTGGGAATATAACTGTTGGGAATATAGCCGTTGGAAATATAGCTGTTAGTAAATAAATAAAAAATATTTAATAATTTTAAATTTAAATTTTTTTTAAAAAAAATTATTAAAATATTATTATTTTTGGTTAGCAGAAATCTGGAGAACTTGTTGTGGAGCTAAAATTTGGAGATCTTAACATGATAATGTGGTTGGCTAAAATACTGAGGTGCTAGCTTAAATTCAAATTTAGAGATCTAAATTTAGCCATCCCATAGTGGATGCTCTAAGATAATATATAATGGTTCCTTACATGTCCGCTCTAATTTCGTCTCTCTCTTTATTTATGTGTATATATATATATATATTTATATATTTATATGCATATAATATATACAGTACATAGATTCATCCTCATGTTTGCTACGATAATTAGCTGACACAATGTGAATGAGCGAAGGTGACACAGAAATGACAAAACAACTTTTACCGAAACGACAAGGTAAACTTTTTGGATTCACATCATATTGGTCTGAGCATTGACGTGTTGGCATACTTCAATGTGAAAAAATATTATAAAAGCTAATTTAAGTACAAAATATATATTTAAATTATTTTTAATAGACCATTCATAATGAAATGAATCAGAATATCAGATGAAGAGTGAAAAATGTGAAGACATACGAGAGAAAACGTGTGAAAGAGGAGAAAACTGACTGTTCAGATAAACCGTGTAAATGCACTGATGTATAATGTATTGTAGAGTGTGTCAGAGTGCCGTCAAATTTCAGTTTTTTTACTATCTATTATTTTTTAATTTTCACGCGTTTACTTTACTGCTTCTTAACTTAGACGTAAACTCATATTCTACTTTTATGCATTGTTTTTGAATCTCATTAAAAAAAAAAAAAATACACGTGTATATTTATATATATACACACACTAAGTACCACGACGTAATGATTATAAAAATCCAAATGATTCTTTAATTAAAAATAAAATTTCAAATAAAAAATTATATCCGAACCCGTTTAAACTGGGACATAAAAAACAAAAAGCAAACCAATCTCATCGACTGGACTAAATCTTGACAGGAGACTATAAAAAAAAACCTGTATATAGCTGTAATATGAATATATGATCTTTTCACAATTAGGATTTCACTACCTTTTAGGAAACACAAGACACGGAACACATATTCGATGACACGGATACAACAAAAAAAAAATATATATATATATATATATATATATATATATATATATATATTTATATATATATGAACAGTTATAAAATAATAATATAATATATCAATATATATTAATTATTCAATAAAAAATACTGCATTACAAAAATACTTCAATTCATTATCAAATAATTAAGAACTAAACAATAATAAATAAATAGATTAAAATAAATTAAAAAATCAGATTTATTTAACCTTTTACATATATTTAGCATATATTTTTAATCACAACTTAGTAGTATATAATTTATATTTGAAACACTTGAATATACATCACTGTTGCAAAATGTATGACACGTGTTCAAAAAGTTTTGAAGAGTGTTCAAAAAGTATCTTAAAAATAAAAATGTCAGGACACTTCTATGAAGTGTGTCGACACATGTCCAATAAGTATCCGAGTGTTCGACACAGTGTCTGAGTGTTTGATACGAATTTGACACTTTGAATGAAGTGTTCTTGCTTTCTAGCCTAATACATGTAAAGTAGCCAATTTTTCTCACATTTCTTTCAAGTCCCTTTCACAGTTTAAAAAAAAAAAAATTAATCCTTTTCTCATGTCTCTTAAAATTAAAATAATATTTAAATATTATGTCAGAGAGGTTGTGCTTCAACCTCTGTAATTATAAAAATCTGTAGACAAATTTCAAAAATAAGGCTAATATATCAAGTTCCTGTATTAAATTTCATAAAAACATTTTAAAAATTGTTCAATTATTATTTCCTACCTTTACTTGCCTTTAAAGGAAAAGATATAAAAGTATTCTCGTATCCGATATTATAATATTTTTTCGTTATATTATGATTCGTCAAATTAGTTAATATTTTTCAGAAAATGTAATTTTCTACAACCTGACCTCCTCCATGTGATGGAAATCATGGAAGGTTATTGTCACTTAGGAGACAGACCCCTTTTTATCATAATAGTGATACTTTTTGGGTGGGATTTTCGTATTTTTCTTTTTTAGGATTGTACTACATTTATATTTTTCTTTAAAAAAAAAATGACTGAAAACGTCTTTAAACTCGTTAAGGTCATGTTTGGATTGATTTTTGAAAAGCGATTTTTAGCTTTTCAAGTTTAAAAGTCATTTTCGAAAGTGTTTGAATTAATAAGGCTGAAAAATTTCGGAGTCCAAAAAGAGCATTCAAATGAATTTGGTGGGTATCAGTTTTCTCATTTAGTTTCTGCTTTTTTTTTTCTTCTGTATAAAAGTCGAAATAAAAATTATGTCAAACAGAACCTAATACATCATTATTTAATTTATAATACCATAATTATCCTTTATATTATAAAATTTACTCTCCGTCTCAAATTAAAAGTACATTTTTGAAAAATTCAACCCTTTAAGGGAGTAGTATTTAATATTTTTAATTGGATGAGTAGTATATGAAATTTCATATTTATCCTTTTACCATTTTTGGGAATCCAACTTTTTTAGGAAGTAGCATATTAATGGAAGAAGAGTACTTTGGTAATGTTACAAAAAAAATTGCGTATGAACTTTTCAATTGGAACATTTATTTTGAGACGCATAAAAATGGAAAGGTAGACATTTAAATTGGGATTAAGGGAATAACTTTGTTTTTTACCTTCTTTGCTTTTTTTAGTACCTTTTTTTTTGTTCTTTTCAAAGAGATTATTTTTTGGGTGTTTTTTCTTTTCTTTTTTATTATGTCAAAAGAAATAATCTATTCAACAGAAATACCTTTTTTTTCTAGATTTTTTTTTTGAGTCATGTCAAAATAGATAATTTATTTAACAGAAATAATATTTTTTATTCATTTTTTTTTGGGGAACCTTTCAAAAGATAATTTCTTCAACTGAAATAACTTTTTTTGGATTCTTTATTTTTAGGCATGCTATACTCTTTTTGGAGTCTTGTCAAAGGAGATAATTTGTAAACCAAGATAAAAAAATTTTTTGGTCTGGTCAAAAGAGATAACTTATTCAACAAATATAATATTTTGTTTTGGATCCTCTTCTTTTTGGCCATGTCAAGAGAGATAATTTATTCAATAGAGAAATAAAAATTTTAAGTCTTTTTTTTTTAATTCCTTTCAAATGAGATAATTTGTTCAATAAAGATAATTTTTTTTTTGGTGATCCTGTCAAAAGAATTAATTTATTTAACATAATTAACTTTTTTTAAAAGAAATAACTTTTTTTGGATATATTTTTTGAATCTCGTAAAAAATGACCAAAAATATTAAAGATTGGATACAGAGAAATCTAAAAGGGTAGTTGTGTAATTTGGAAAAAAATAATTATTCACTTGTGAAGATATGATTAGAAGTGTCATTTTATTTAAGAGAGCATTGCAAATATAGAAAAAAAAAAGTGCGAATATCACCGCATACTTTTTTATTTGAGTAAATTATACTTACTTTTTCTAGAATATTAAATTAGTTTTCACAAATTACTCTAACCTCCTTTGTGAGAGATTGTCTATTAACTCTGTTAACAAAAGCTACATAATTACTATTGTGACCTTAGTTTTTAATATTATTCTAAAGGAAAAGTCAAAAAAATCTTAAAAGACCAAAATAACCCTTTTAGAACATCAAAAATTTTAATGTACCATTTATTTCTCTCAATATTTTGAATACATACATACAGATACAAGGGTGTGTTTGGCAAGACCATATTCGAGCTTCAAAATTGGAATTGGAAGCTCCAATTCCGGATCTATTGTTTGGATGTTCCAAACTGATCTTAATTTAGAATTGAATTACAATCCCAAACATGCCAATTCAATGATTTGAATTAGTTTTTAATGTATGTTAAGATTCTAATATATGCTCGTGATTTTGGGGTTTCATGTTTATTATATGTTCTTGATTTTTTGGAGTTTCATGATTACTATCTATTTGTTTCATGAGGAAGTATAGTGACGTAATTGTATATTTGAAGAGCAATGCTACTCATCATAAAATTATTTCATGAATTTTTATCATGAATGATGTGGCAATTAAATGGCGAGTTAATATTGGTGAGATTTCTTTCATACACGGAATTCATGAAATAATTTCATGAAATTTAGCATTGCTCATTTCTAAGAGAAATGTTAAACGTCACAATTTTATTTCACGAATTTTAACTTGAATCTATGTGGCAGGTGATAATACCATAGGAATTCCGTGTATGGGAGTAATCCCACCAATAATAACTTACCATTTAATTTTATCTCCTAAAATAATGGATTATATCACCGTGTATGTAGCATTGCTCTATTTCTAATCATGTGAAGTATTTTCACTTTCGCTAACCATTATAAGCTTTTTATTTTATTTTTTTTATATATATATAAATTTAGTTTTAATTTTCTGGACAACCAAGCTGATCATAAGTTTGTCCTGACATTAGAGAAAACAAAAGTTCGATCTTACGGTAATTTGGTGTTTTAAAATTTTTTAAAATTATTATTCTTATTATTATTTGTGTATGGATTTTTTTGTCCTGGCTTTAGTATTTTTCTTTATAGATACACTGATAAAATTATTATTATTTTTTTCCTGAAAGTTCTAGCAACACGGACACTGTATCTTTACACACATATTACATATATACTAGTAGAAGAGGCACGTCCATGTTAGAAGTAACTTTATAAAGTCATCAAAACTTATGTAAACTAATAATGTATTACAACTTGTACATATTGAATTTATGTTAATTATGTTATTATATTACTTACCTAAAAAATGTCAAAATACTATAGTAATGTAATGGTCATTTAAATTAATTCAAACATTCACTTGCAAAAGCAAAGTACGCAACAAAACAAAGGTCACATACATCTAGGTAAATAACAAAAAGGAAATAAATTAAAAATCAAATCGAATCCATCTCTACATTTATACGTTACAATTTACACGGAGTATAAATGTGTGCATATATATATAAATATAAATATATTGGATAAAGGCCAGTAATATATATATGAGAAGAAATTACAATCAAGCTCCAGACGAGCAAACAGACAAAAGCAAGCCAACTATTACAAATGAGTACATATGAATGTGTATGAAACAAACCAGTAGAGGAAGAGTTTCAGTAGCAATATGACATCCCTTTCACTAAATGCTAGATAATATATTTAATATTATATTTCTTACTTATTATTTTAGTTTTATTTTAAATTACTTAAAATTTTTTATACCTTTTCTTAAATTATCTAAGACTAAATTTCATGTCTCCTAAATTTACTAATTATGTGTCTATAAATAGATCTTCATGTATTATTCATAAGACAATAATATCAATTAAATTAAATATAATTTTATTTTTTTATTTCTAACATGGTTTCAGATCCTACCATTTTGTAATGGATCAAGTAATTTCAACCTTACTAATTTAGTAATCTTATAATTTTCTTTTTAACTCAAAATTTCATTTACAACACTTGTGTTATTTTCTTTACTCCCACTCACGGTTAAATGGAAAGAAAAAATTAGTTGCAAATTATAATCTTTCTCAAAATTGAAAGATTTATTTGAAATGTGAGAAAATTTAAAAGAAATTTCTATATTTTGTCCTAAATACTATATTTTGTCTAAATACACATTAAGATATTCAATGGATCAGGATCCCCTCGTGTTGAGGGGGATCGTGTGCTATATCCTGTCCCTCAGAACGACCCTGTTTTGAGGCATATCAAATCATATCTTAAAGCCATCCGTTAACGTAAACGGATGCCTTATTTGTATTGTTTATTTATTTATATACATTATAGTATTATTTTATTTTGGAATTATTTTTCACAAAGACACGTCAAAAAATTTAGTTGATCAAATTTCCTTTTCTTCTCTCTCTACTCCAACTTTTCTCTGTAACATCTCTTCAAACTTCCTTTCTGCCACCTTTAATTCTCTCAACGAGCAAAAGGAACACAACCCTTTACTTTGTTATAAAAAATTTATTCCCATTTTCTTACAAAATTTTCACAAAAAACGAAACAGATTATAAAGAACTCGAATACCCCTCATTGACCTAACTGTGCAATTGTTTTGGATTTTCTGCGGAATCGAGTGGTTTCTAAGACTTGGTTGTAGAGCCGAAAATTTGATTTTCAGTATTTCAAAATTGTGGATTTCAGATGGGAGTTTCTTTCAAAGAATCCCAGGCTTAGGATTTTCAAATAGGGAGGTATTCCTCTGTATTGTCGTCCCTCTTGGTTGTTTGTCACTCGTCGCAACGAAGAGAAATGGAGACCAGGAGAGAGTGTAAATCCGAGAGAGAGTGATTTCAAAGAGATATTTCAATTATTTCAGAGAGTGATTTCTATTCGCATTACAAAGGGGGAGAGAAATATAATGAGATTTGATGAATAATATTTATTTATTATATAAATATTAAATTTTTATTGGGTAAATGGAAAAGTTGCCGTTACAACGAATGGTGGACCCAACGATGTGTTTCGTTAAATTGCATAAAAATATCTTTAGAAACTAATTGTTGAATTTGTTGTGCCTCAAAATGCCAAACAGGATCCCTTCAACAGGAGGAGGCCTAGAAATTGGCTTTTTCTACACAAAAATAAGCCCTAGAACGCAAAACAGCACTTAGAGCGCCATCAGAAGGCGAGCAAAAGGGACACAACGCAACAAGAAAGGAAAAGAGCCACTAATACCAAACGGAGCACTTCTCTGTTGGCTGAAAACTCAATGCCAATGCCGAACCTTCCGCATGAAATCATTGTTGGAAACTTGGAATACTCTCCAGACAACCCGTCAAGTCTCTGTTGCAATTCAGGTGTGTTTGCAAATCATGGTGCTCTCTATTCTTATTCGCATTTGTTAAAATCCACCTCAGTCTGTCAACTAAAGACGATGACTACAGACACTAGAGAATTATTTCAAGCTCAAATTCCCCAGATATTGCTCTCAAGTCTTGTTCACTATACTCTTTATTGTATGAGCCATCTGTGGGTGCCTTTGAGCTTGATTATCCATTGAAGGATCCCCATGATTCGGTTTCAAGTGTGGGTTCTTGTAATGGGTTGGTCTGTCTAGCCATTAAAAATTTTGATCTATTCATATGGAACCCAACTATTAGAAAATCCAAGAGATTGTCATATTCGGGCATTAGATTGCGAATGGGTTGGTTTTTCATATATGGGTTTGGTTATGATCAGTTCATTGATGATTACAAGGTGGTAGGAGCATTTCGTGTTGTTGGTAATGAGGGTTCCTATGAGGACTGATACGCAATGAGATTCAGGAGCAACATTAGTTAACAAATTAAAAAAAGGTAAAATTAGATTTTGATTCTCTTTTATTATTCTTTCCCTGCTTTTTGTAATGCACTCTATAATTCATTTAATACTGCATTTGTGGTATACTGTTATGGAAGCTACATTATGTTTAATGACTTCTTTTTTTTTATTATTAGTTGTATTGCTAGACACAAAAGTAGCTTATAAAGAAATCATGATCTTCTAACACAATTAAGAAATGAAACTTGTGGTGGCTAATGTCTTTTGGTTTTATGCTTTAATTTGGGACTTGAAGTGAATGTTCAAGCAGAAATTTGTGACCCCTTGCTCTTTTTCCTTTTCCTGACCTCTTATAATTATTTAATTTTCTTTTAGGTAATGTGGGTAATTCATATTATTTTCATACTTGTATTTTTAGAGGAATTTCTATTTCTTCCTTAAGGTTTCACATAATAAGATGTAAATTTAACCAATTTAAAATAAATCCCATCATGTAGTATCTACATGCACTCATCATCTACATGCACTTTTCATTTTTTTTATTTTAGTTTTAACATTCTCAGTTGTATGATGGACAGATTACTCTCTGTAATTTTTATGCATCAATGTGAATACTTTTCGTGTTTCTATCTATATGGTAGGTTCTTCTGTAAAATTTTGCAGTGATTCAAATTTGAAAGAGATAAGTTATGGAGTAAAAAGTAGGGTTCCATTAAATTGAATCTGAGTATTTAGCTGATCCAATATTCCTAATTCACTTCAATAAAATATGCTACTTACCTGAGCTATAAATGGTAAATGGCAAGACTTAGAGATAGTGCTAATCTGCTCATCTTTGGGCGACCAAAGCTATCATTGTTTGAGCCCAGTATTGTATGATATTATGGTAAAGTCATTAGTAAAACACTGCACCTCTTTTTCATTCCGAATTTTGTTTAAAGTTGCTCTTTGCAAAGTAAGTAAAAATAAGGAAATGAAATCATAAAAGGAATGTCAGATTTGTTTCACTTGAGGTATTAATTATGCACTTTTCTGTTGGAATCTACAACTTTTGTTCATCTTCTACATTTATCAACACCTACAATCTTTAAATTGTATTCCTTTTAAGCTTTTCATAAATTTCTTGCTCGGATTCATATTTAAGTTGTGGTTGTTCTTTTCTTTGGCCTTGAGAGCAACTGATCATCGCCTTGGTAAGCTATTACCTAACCAACTAGCTAATCAAACGCGACCCCTCCTCGAGTGGATTCCTCCTTTTGCTCCTCAGCCTATGGGGTATTAGCAGTCGTTTTCAACTGTTGGTACGAATAGAGCAAGAGAAAAAGGAAATAAAAAAAATAGTAGAGAAAAGTTATACAAAACTATATACTAGTCACCAATCCCTCCCTTGTGCTTTTTAAGAAGCTTTTGTCACCACTCCCTCCCGTGTGCTTTGGAAGAAGCTTGTACAGTTTGGGAAGGGTTTTTGATTGATCTAGGCTAGAGGTAGACCTATGTCCTTGGTAAGCTATTACCTAACCAACTAGCTAATCAAACGCAATCCCCTCCTCAAGTGGATTCCTCCTTTTGCTCCTCAGCCTATGAGGTATTAGCAGTCGTTTCCAACTGTTGGTACGAATAGAGCAAGAGAAAAAGGATATTATACAACTATATACGAGTCAACAATCCCTTCCGTGTGCTTTGTAAGAAGCTTGAGTCACCACTCCCTCCCGTATGCTTTGGAAGAAGCTTGTACAGTTTGGGAAGGGTTTTTGATTGATCTAGGCCAGAGGTAGACCTAGCCAAACCATAGAGTACTTACCGGTGCCACGGAGAGATATGTTTTTAGATCTCTATCAATCCAAACTGGTCGAGTTTAGCAATCTGATTTAGGCATGAGCTAATTGAGTTATTTTTCTCTTCGTGTTGGGTCTAGGCCTCTCTAACTAGATTCAACTTGCCCCTGGTGTGCTTTTAGATTTATCAAAGGATTAAAGCAAGCAAGGAAACAGGAGCAACAAACCCCAATCTAATGATACCGTTGACTCCCTGTAGCTCTTTTTCCCATCATCCAATTGTGCTCTAAATTATGTCTGATTCGAGTATATATATATATATATATATATATATATCCCTTTGTTATGTTTAAGCAAACATTTTGCACTAATGGGAATACAAGTCAAGCTAGAAATTGATAGATAAAGCATTTTAGAACTTACCTGTTACTCTGCAGATGGAGTAATAACCTTGATAGATATTAGAGGATGAGAAGAAGACAAGAAGACTTTGTGACTAAGGCAGTGATAGAAAAATGATCTCATGCAAACTAATGGGGATACAAGCCAAGCTAGAAATTGATAGATCACAATGAGGAAAAGATATAATCATGTTAGGTCAAATGCCAATAATCATAGCAAAAGAACAAAAGGTCAGTAATCATATTAGGTCAAATGCCAAACAATAATAGCCTGGAATACATAATGATAGAGAATGACAGAGAAATAGATAAAGTGAAAGATTTTGATCTTCAAATTTGAACTAATCGCTCCATCAAGCATGAGTATGTATAAATCTAGTTATTAGCATTACTACATTCAACTTAATATTATTATGTCTACATAATCAAACAATAACTAATTATACTAACCAGCCAATAGCTTGTAGAAAACATCATAAACAAAATAATAGCTCGAATACATACGCTCCTCAATGAAATTGAACCACCTTCTTCGCCAGTACGGATTGATAGCCAGAACAGAAGCCAGTGCCAATAAGAAGATAATGTACGACACTGAAAAAGTAACATAAAATGCCTCTGGATCGATTTCATACCATTTTGTCTCACTTTCTTCTGAAAATGTTGTTGGTGAGTTTGGAGACTGAACAATGGTGGTACAATTTTTCTCTAGTGGTGCTCCACAAAGATAACGATTTCCCTCGTAGCTGCTCTCATCAAATGTCCCAAATTGTTCTTGCCTAGGAATTTTACCCGATAAGTTGTTGTGAGCTACAGAGAATACTGCCAGAAAATTCAGATCAACCAGCTCCATAGGGATCACTCCACTCAACTTATTGTAAGAAAGGTCCAAGCTCTCTATTTGAGTGAGGTTAGAGAATGTTCTTGGGATAGAACCTTTCAACTGATTGTGAGACAAGTTCAATGAATGAATCCGAACTAGCTCTCCTAGCTCATGTGGGATTTCACCTGTTAGGTTGTTGCATGACAAATCTAATCCTGACATGATGTACAGGATGTCACCCTCGTAAGAGTTGGACCTTCTTTTTGTAACAAACTCAGCTTCAACTAGTACATCATCCATGTCCTCTGGATCATTAAATATTACCAATTTTCTCACTAAGAGACTTCCATATGTACCATATTCCCGGTAATTATCCCAACCATATCTCTGTGTAAACAAACTTCTAAAATCTTGGTAATTTGGCCCTGTATTTCCAAAAGTGATATTACTGATGCAACTAGGTATCGACCCAGAGAAAAAGTTATTGGCAAGATCCAAAAGGGTTATGTTATTCAACTTACACAATTGATTTGGAATTAAACCATCCAAATGGTTTCCCCTTAACAGAAGTACTCTTAAGTTGGAGAGTGCGCTAATCCCACTGGGAATATTGCCGAATAAGTGATTATCTCTAAAATCCAATGTGACCAGAGATGATGAATTGACAAAAGCAATTGGTATTGGTCCTGTGAATTTGTTAGCCTGCAAATAAATATGATATGTTTGGTTTGACCAAGAAGGTAATGATCCTGAAAGAGAGTTATGAGAGACATCGAAGAGACTAAATGCAGCTAGTTCAGATGGTAACCGACCTTTGAAAGAATTATTTCGCATGATGAGTGACACACCTGTCATATTACTTATCCAGTTCGGAATCACACCTGAGAAGTAATTACTGCTAATGTCAAAAAAAGACAAGCTTTTGTTTTTCAAAATTGTATTGGACAAAATCCCTGAGAACTGGTTGTCATCCAGTCGCAGAACCTCTAGGCGACTCAAGTTGAAGTGCGTTGAGAGTATTTGGCCATGAAATTTATTTCTAGATAATTTCAAAATTCTCAAATTGATGCAACCAGAAACCAATTCCTTTGGTACTTCTCCAGAGAACATGTTAACAGACAAATCCAAATAATGCAAGTCACTCATGCTGCAAAGTGATGATGGAAGAAGGCATTCGAAAGAATTTCTAGCTAAATTTAGATATGAAATATATGGAAGCCTCCTTGAAATGGTTTCTTGAAGTTGGCCATGAAAGTGATTGTCTGAGACATCCATCCAAGAAATACTATTGTTAAGGCTTGGTGGCAGATCAAATTGACCCGTGAGAGAGTTGTTTCTCAGATTCAAAACTTCAAGTCTTGCATTATTATTAAGCAACCAGTAGAAAGGGAACACTCCTGTCAAGTTGTTGTGGGAGAGATCTAATTCTCTTAATTTGTATTGGTGCAAGAGAAACTTGGGTATTTCACGAGTGAGCTTATTGAGATTGCAGTTCAATAACACAAGGACTTTTAACTGAAATTTGGGAGTCCAATTTGAGTAATGATCAGTTTCCACCTCCATTTTGTTGTTGTCGCTGATTATTTCAACCACTTCAAGTTTGGAATGATTGGCTAATGAGCTGAATGAGAATAATCCCTCAAAATCATTGTAATTAAGATTGATATATTCTAGAGATGTGAGGTTTGATATTATAAAAGAAATGTCTCCTTTGAATTGATTCCAAGAGAGATCTAACACTCTAAGGGATCTCAAATTGCTCAAACATGGAGGAAGGATTCCTTCGAAGGTGTTTCCACTAAGATCCAACTCTTGAAGGTTCTTTAGTTTACACAAACCTGCAAAAGAAGAAAACATGAAGCTAGACTTTTTTAAAATGTGGCAGCATGAGAAGTTAGACTGTTAGACTATTAGATCTCTCTCAGAACCGGAAAAGAAGATTCGACAAATATAACAGCAAAGAACAAATGATATTTTTACTTTTACCTTGAACTGAAAAAGTGTTGTTGAGATTGTTATACGCCAAAGACAAAGCTTTGAGAGAAGTCAACTCCCCTATACGTGAGGGAATATTTCCAGTGAACATATTAAAGCTCAGATCTAGAACCTCCAAGTTGTTGAATGAAATCAAATCTACCAAATGAACAATGTAGATAGTGTTAAGAAAACTCCTGAAAATGGTGTAACATGTTATCTTTCTAGTAGAATGATCAAATTATTTGTCTTGTATAATACATTGTCCTCACAACTTATATTGGAGATTTTTGTTTACCTTGGATTGGTAGTGTGCCATTCAGTTATAAACTAGAAGGGATATTTTTGTTTACCTTGGTTTGGTAGTGTGCCATTCAGTTGATTTCGTCCCAAAATTAGGACAATGTATTTTGGCTCTGTTTGGTTCCTAGATTTAGTCATAAGTGAAACAGAAAAGACTTTTTCTGCTCTACGGCTATACCGTACTAAAAGAATAGGGAAAGAGATAAATATTTAATTTTATATGTTGTTTAACTTTCATTTTTTTATATTCTCCAACCATTTATTTATAATATTTTACTTTGTAATAATTATGTGAGAAAATTAAGAAAATATAAATTGCTTTACTCTTTCATTTTTCTTTTTCTTTTCCTTTTCAATATTAAATCCGTAAACCAAAAACTAATAATGTTTCCTTTGACAGAAAGAAAGAAACCTTTTTTTCCATTTTATTAATTTTTATCTCTGGTTGATGGATACCATCTATTTTATGAATGAAAAAAAAAAATCACTAAATCTTTTTTATAATATTAAATTATTTTCAGCAATTAGATGATTTTGGATTACCGAAAGATAAAAGAAAACAAAGAGTAATATAAAAGACAAAAAAAAGTATAATCACTAAAAATAAAATAAAAACAAAAAAAAACACCTGCAAGCTTTTGTATAATACTAAGATTGAGAAGAAAATTAAAATAAAAAAGTGGGAAAAATCATTACATGGCGAAGGATTGAGATTTTACGAAAACTAGATTACCTTCATTCTCAACATAGCAATCTAAATCATTCGAAGATATGTCAAGACTCAGCAGCTCTTCAAAAGGTTTAAATAAGGAGACATTTAGACAGTAAGGCTGATGATCATAAAACCAAGAGTTGTATTGCGTTAGATCATCAAGATTGAGCTCCACCACTCTGCCTGTGGTGTGGTTGCAAGAAACTCTCTCCCAATCACAGCATTCACTTTCTCTTTCATCAACCCATGAAGGAAGAAGCAAATGGCTTGTCTCATCGTCACTATTGTTGAGATTGAAAAAGGCCTTGAGTTTAAGCAACCCAATCCTCTCCTCTTCCAGACAACCTTCCAGTAGTCCTCCATGGTTTTGAACCAAAACTATGAAAACCCATAACAACAACAACTTCACAAGTGGCCTCCCCATTGAGATTTATTATTGAATATGATGATACTATATCTATATACTCTAGTAGTATAATGATCATCCGGATTTATAATCAATTTATAGAGTCTTTTAGTCATCTATCTACTGCTTACTACTTTCGCAATTGTAGCCCAATCACACTCAGAGGAAGGAAGGGGGAATTAACTGGAAGCAATGAAAAGTCTATGACTACCGTGTACAATTAATGACCAATAGAAACAGTACATTGTAATTTGGTGGGCAAATTTGTACTATGTAATAAATTTTTGAAAATTTATTAATCAATTGTAAATTAATGTTGTTTATAATATTTGTCATAGTAGATATATATATATATCTTGAGAAAATTCAAAAATGAGAAAAAAATATTCTAAATAAATATACAAAAATCTGATATGAGAAACAAAGATATAGAGGAGAGAAAACGATAAATTACAAGTAAAAAGAGAAGAGGTAAAAAAAAACATATTATTATCAATTTTTCTTCGGTAATGTTTCAATTTTTCAAAAATGTAATTTTTGAAAAAAGTTTAGTACTTCGATTCCACTTCCGGAAGTATGTATTATTACTTTCTTGGTGAAATATTAAGAAAAAATTATAATTTTAGTTAAATAAATCCAACTTTGAATGTGTTTGTTGTTCTTAAGACAGAGTCTGGCATTTATTTAGACGCTTATTGGAAGGGCAAACCAATAACTTCTTTTACTTTTGATAATCATCTTTAATTATAATTATTTTTTGTGATAATTATTCAATTAATATATATAATATATATATATAATATTATCTTAGATGATAAATATATACATATATATCAATTTTTCTTTGAGTCATTTTTATGTGAGTTTAAACTTTTTAGATAATTTGTATGAGTCCATAACTTATTTATTTGTGATAAATTTGAATTTTGAATTATCTTATTTATTGTGTCACATTTCAAAGTCAGTCAAATTAAAAATAAATTTAAATTATGTTTTTAATTTATCATGTAATTTTTTAACGTCTACGATAATCAATAAAGAAAATTGCTTAATTAATTAGTGAACTTAAAAAGGTTATATATATATATATATATATATATATATATGATACCATATCGTCATCTAGTAGTATAAATGATCATCCAGATTTATATTCAGTCTATCTAGTTCTTAGTCGTCTTTCCGCAGTCAATGCATTTATGGTAGTCCCAGAAAATCCAATTGTCATGGTCAACACGACAATTGGTGATTTGGACAGAAGTCCACACGCGTATAGAAAAATGTGCATAATAAAAAGAAAAGACGAGAAAAGGAAGTGGGAAATCAACGTGAGGCAAAGAAAAGTCCGAAAGCTCGGACACTTCATCGAGGGTGTCGTATTCGTATCGGACACTCAGACGCCGTGTCGGATATACGGACACGTGTCGGACACTTCGTAGAAGTGTCCTGATATTTTTCTTTTTAGGACATTTCTCGGACACTCCTTGGACACTTCTCGGACACTTTTTGGACACTTCTTGAAGACGTATTGGACACTTCATAGCAATGATGTATATTCAAATATTTCGAATATAAATTGTATGATACTAAGTTATGATTAAAATATAAGCTAAATACATGTAGAAAACTAAATAAGTCTAGTTCTTTAATTTATTTTAATCTATTTGTCTATTTTTTTTTATAAGTTTGTTTGGTTCTTAATTGCATGATGAGAAATTGAATTATTTCTGTAATGTAGTATTTTTTATTAAATAATTAATATATATTAATATATTATATTATTATTTTATAATCGTATCCCCGTCGTATCCGTGTTCTGTTTTTTTAAAGTTTTTTGTATCGTCGTGTCCGTGTCGTGTCATACCCGTGTCCCGTGTCTGTATCCGTACTTCCTAGATGAAAAATCATCGTGAATAATGATTAGGAGTGGCAAAGACTTCTTCAGCCTGTGAACCCGCCCACTAATTAGTAATTATTAATTATTGGGTGAGTGGTTTAAGTTAAACGAGTGGTTAATGGGTATATTAGCGGGTTGTTGTTAAATGGTACCCACCTCAACCCTCATGCAACAGAACCCTAGCCTTGCGAGCACCCAAAAACATCGCAATAATGGAAAAAAAAACAGTGCTTAATTAATTCAGTGACCTTCAAAAGTATATATATATATATATATATATATATATATATATATATATGTGAAGATTGGTAGGGCTGTTGCTCTTTTGATTAATTGAAAAAATTAATCATAAAATCTCATTTATTATCTGTTTGTTATTTAAAAAATATTAAATGTATAATTTTTTAAGACAATTATTTTCATAATCTTTTAATACTTTATCTCTCATCTTTTAACACGTATGTATATATATATATATATATATATATATATATATATATGTAATAGATTCTTTCACCATCTACCATTCACATCTCTCTCTCCTAAAATAATTAAAATTCAATTTTAGTATTTTACTACAACTAAAATTCAATTTTATAAATTTATTTCAATTAAAACTTTTAATTTTATTTTAAAATAAGTAAAACTCAATTTCAAAATTTTACAACAACTAAAACTTCTATATATATACCCGAGTTTATAAAAAATAATAATTATCTTTTTGTCAAAAAGAGAGTAATTTAGAGCACGAAATTTTACTAAAAATATATATTGATAGATAAGTTATTAAAAAAATTAAGAAGATAGTTTTATCCTAAAATATTACACTTTTAGTACTTTTAAAAAATAATAAATAAAATTTTATAATTAATTTTTTAACTAATCAAAGAGCAACTGGAACAATCACGTCTCTACTACTGTATACTTTTCTAATCAGTTTTTACATAATTCTTAGTCCTTTCGCAATCAATGCATTTATCAGTAGCCCCACACATGACCATGACAATTGGACATAAACGTGTGGAAAAAACTAGTGGAAGGAAGAGGAAGCAATGAAAAAGTCTTTCCTTCAGTAGGTGGAGGCAGATATTTTAATTTGAGGGCCCCAATTTGTACTATGTGATCAAATTTTTAAAATTTTATAATTCAATTATAAAATAATTCATTTATAATATTAGTCATGCTATATATACCTTGACAACAAATTTTAAAATAAAAAAGGAAAACAAAATGCACCTAAATAAATAAACAGAAAAATGAAATGTGAAAAAAAATAATAAGAAAAAATTACAAGTAGAAAGAAAAGAGATAAAGAAAAAAACATTATCAATTTTTCTTCCATATCAAATTTTTTAAAAAAATATTTGTATTTTGATTCCATTGCCGAAAGATGTATCATTATTACTTTAGTGAAAGATTAAAATATATATATCATTTTAGCTAAACAAAATCTAATAAGTTTGAATAAAATAAAATTACTACTTTAATAAACTTATACAAAGAGTGGTCATAAAAATTGTTATATGACATACGACAATTGAAATAATTAGCATATCATTGTTTATCATTTTGGTTTCACAAAACTTTAGTGGCCATTCGTGTAACTAGTTCTTCTGCTGGCCTAAAACCAAGACAATTTATTTCATATCCATGTGATGGTTGTTGTCTTTTCCAAATTTGCCAGGAATTATCGTCAATTGTGAAATTATAATGGCATCCATGTCATGTAATTCTAAAAATGTGGTGTGATTTTTTGTTTTCGTTTTTGTTTTTGTTTTTTGTTTTCCAAATAGCGAGCATCTTAAAAGTAATAGACTTCATAGAATTTATGCATGAATTCCGCCCAAGCATGAAATTTAGAATTTTTTTTCCCTAAACAACATATTATTAACAAAACAAGCAAACAGTCTAATAAAACCTTGAGAAAGAAAAAAAGAATAAGGCAAAAGGATCACACATCAGAAAGAAAGGGCCTGCTTGGTTCGTCACTCGAAAATCAATTCTCAAGAATCCAGAAAATAGAAAAATGTTTTCAGAAAACTATAAAAGACAATTTTATAAAAAGGGATATTTTTTAAACTGAGTTTTTAAAAAATAGTTTTCAAAAACTATCAACCAAACAGAAAATTGAACCAAGGATGCCCAAACTATTTACAGGATCTTTCACAATAACACCATCACAGTAATATACTCTAACACCAGAAAACAAATCAAGGACTAAATATAGCAACCAAATACTGCAAATAGGAGTCCATTGTATCGGCCGCATTCTGGATAAAATTGAACTCCAATTGCAAAATGGTGCAGGTAAAAATCTAGCCCCGACTTCTATAATGATTGGAGAAAGATTTAAAAGTAGCCTAATTCAGCTTCTTATATTTCAATTGGCCCTTGCAGGAATTTTTCATATTATAAATGAACCCTTACCAACTTTTCCTATTTCATATGAGCCCCGTAGTGTTGTCTAACATTGGTCATTAACTAAATAGACCCCACACAAACTTCTTCATTTACTATATCAATCCACATATAGGTTATCATATTTCAAAAATAACCCCAACCTCTCTAACCAATTATTTATTTAATTAAACATTATAATATGTTTAGCAAAGTCTTGTAATGCTTAAATATAATCATAACTCTATATTATATTTAAGATTGATTCAAAATGTCTTTATCTATCTACAGACTACGAGGACTCTCTAATTAGAAAAAAATTATTGTATTACATGGTTGGGAAAGATATGATTCCGAAAATTATAATTTGTACACAATTAAATGTATTTATTTACTTTTAAAATTTTTAATTGCGTGACAATTTGCTGTTGGTCGAAATCATTTAGTCTCGAACCATGTAACATGACTTGTGATTGATCGAGACTATATAATTCTGAGACATATAATTATATATAGGATAAAGTGCATAAAACTCCTCCTTATATAAAAAATGTGTAAAAAATATTCATACTATTTAGTATGTGCATATACATATCTATAATTTCAAAATTTGGAACAAATTGCTCATATTTTAAATTGATGATGTTAGATTTTTTTTTAAAATTCAAAAATATCTTTTTTATCATTTCACGTTTTCACTCATTTTATTATTTATTTATAAAGTAAAGATAATTTAGCTATTTCAGTGTTCAAATTAAAGATTTATCTTTATCGGCTCAAATTGAAAAATGTAAAGGAGTTTTACGAACATGTAAAAAGTTTGCGTGGATAATTTTTTGGATACAGCCGATAATTTTTTGGATAATACTTAAGTAAATGCTGAAGAAAAAAAAAACACATCAGATATAATTATTCAGCCAAAATGGTAGATGATTTGCAGTAAACTTGAATGTACAAATATCTGGTGCATCACTCATTTACTGTTTGACCAACACTGCGCGTGCGCACACAAACCAGGATACTTTAAAAGCGGCAATAACTATCCGACCTCTATATAAAGTCATCCAAAGAACTATTAATCATGTGTATTAAAAATCACTTAACAAATATGGCCCTCCCAGAAAATGAGGACAAAAGACATTTGGACAACAAAGAGTGAAGTGAATGTCAAATCTTCCAAAAAGAACAATTAAAAACTTGTATCTAATTAAAAGAAATATGATTTTACAAATCAAAAGGTATTAGAATCATATTTCATCCAAACCCATCTAAAAATAATATCCAATCATGTGACACTTGGAAAATTTTCTTTTGTCCAGATTTTCCTTGCACTATTCATCTCAGACGGCTACATAAACATGAATTTGAATAAAATAAACCTCATCATCTACAAACAATGACTTTAGTTACAAATATAGAGACATTTTGTACCTGACAAAGGTAGAGGATAGACGTTGCCGGAAAAGTCACCGGAGTGTTTGTCCTAGCCGTACGTCCGAGAAACAATGAATGCAGAAAAGGGTGGGGGAGTAAGAGAGATAGAGTGCACCGGTGTGTGGGGTTGTTAGAGAAAGAGAGAGACGAGTTCAACACTTGGGGGAGAGAGATACAGAGATATACAATAACTGAATCTGCAGAAGTGTATTTAGAGAGTGAAGGAGGTTAGTCTTGTAATTTCATATAAAGGCTAGTGAGGGTAAAAATGTCTTTTGTCATAATAATACTCCGTATTTCATTTGGGGGCATTTTGATAAATTGATATGTAAAATACATTTGTATAATTGCATCAAAAGGGGTTTGAGGATACTTTGGAAAATATATATATATATTTATTTATTTATTAGGGTAAATTACAGAGATTTCTCCTGAGGTTCAGTCAATATACACTGACATCTCATCTTGTTTGTCATATTATATTAACCTTCCTTCAAATTTGAATACGAGATACACGGTCAATAACAAAAAATTATGATATTAGCAATTTGTAAATTTTAAATTTCAGATATACCCTTCAAAAATATTAAGGTTTTAGAATTAGGTTTAGAAGAATTAAGGTTAAATTATTTGAATTGGAAATTATGAATTTTGTTTATGTAATAATTTTTTTTTCTTTTTAATTCTTTTTCTTTTTACGTTTTTAAAAGTGACTACAAAAGTTAGTTCTTTTGATTACATACATAAATACATGTATATATTTATATATACACACTAGTATATAAAATTAGAGAGCCAAGTAGTCAACTCATACATAAAAGTTAGTAGCCAACCAACTCATTTATGTTTTTCAATTCACAATCACATCTCCAAAAAATTACTGTTGTTCTTCGGTTACATACATAAATACAAACCCATTTTAATTCATGAATTTGTTTGTTAAACTTCTGAATAAAAGACTCTTCACTTATTTATTTAAAATACAATTGGGTTTAATTTGTCAAAAATATTTTATTTTCATCGATTTTCAATTTTATTTTCTAAATAAACTGTTGAGTTCACCGGTGTCGTTAATGGTGGTCGAGAGAAAGAAGAAAGGTGAGCAAACGTTGGAATACAATTGGGTAATTTTGTCTTTTGATTTTGCTTTGTTTATGTACTAAACTAACATTAAAAAAATAAGAACAAAAAGATAATTTTGTTACTTAACAGCATCTACTTAACAATACTGACAAGAGATGTTAGTGTAAATTGACAAACAAGAGAGGAGGTCAGTGTATATTGACTAAACCTTAGGAAAAATCGGTGCAATTTACCCTATTTATTATCGTATTGATATTTATTTTTGTTAAGTGATTTTTTCACTCAATATTTTTTTGTATTTGTAATTATGCAAACTTAAGTTGTCATAAATTAATTTTTTTCAATATTTAAATTTGTTTAGTTTGGATTTAAGTGTGTAGAGATGTGAAATAAAGTTGAAACAAAAAATTAAGAAGATTTAAATGCAAATAATTGTCTATGAAATAGTAAAGAACTAAGTCATCGTTTGGGGGAGCTTCCTAATATCAAAAGAACTTCATTGATAAGGCCTTCGTAAAAGGAATTTTGTTAAAAGGAATTTAGGAGAAAAAATACATTTGGCTTGTGCATTTTTTAAACATACTTTAACTTTTAAATTATTATTTTCTTGATAATATTATTCCTTATCCTTAACAATGATTACAATCCTTAGAAAGCATGAAGTCGACAATGAAAGAAAGTTGTGGTGGGGGCGTTGGAGGTGATGGTGTTGGTGGAGGTAGTGGTGGCGGAAGTGGAGGTAGCGGTGATGATGGTGGTGGCGGTGACAACGATGACAGTGGCAGTAGTGGTAGTGGTGGCGACGATGGTGATGGTGGTGGAAAGTGGCGTTGACGATGGTGATGGGAAGAAGGTGGCGGTGGCAGTGGTGGAAGGCGGCGATAGCGGTGGCGGTGGAGAAACGAGGGACCAAAAGAGAATATAGTACAATCTTGTTAATATATAAAAAATATATGGACAAATTAGTAAAATAACAAATTTATTTCAAAAGAAAATTTGGCTTTTTAAAAGGAGGTTCTAAAAGCAACATTTTTTTACTTCTTTGAAATGAACTTTCTGATCATCGGATTGTTCGAAAAGGCCTTTACATATGTGTAACCAAACGTTACATTTTTTTTAAAAGAACTTTTGATGCCTAAAAGAAAATTTTGAGATCTCAAAAAACTCTCTCAAACAAACACTAAATACCCTAACAATCGGTGAAAAAGATATGGATCGAAGAGTGAGAGAAATATAGAGAGAGAAAAGAGAAAACGTGTTAGAGAGAGTGGCAGTCTGACAGAAATTTGCATAAATTTGTCTCTTCGTGTCCATTCAACTCTTCAGCTTTTATATATTATTTTATGTTATTCTTTTTCCTTCTTTTGTCTTTATTGTGTACTGTCCACATTTTACTGCTGCAACTAACATGATCAATTTTAGGGACTTGGATCCTCTACGTTGGTCTTCTTCATCCGCTTATGTTCGCTACTCAATCAAACGGTGGACAAAGCATCACGTGCTCAATCAAACGGTGAACAAAGCATCACGTAAGGAGCGCAAATCCCTAAAAAATAAAGGAACCCAAAAAATTAGCTAGCATTAAGCATGATTGTTTCACTATAAAATAATCCGAAGAGAAAATTAGGTTTTGGTGGTTAATTCTAAACAAAATTATTTTAAAGTGACCATGAAAAAGATGAATAGTCACCAAAATTAAAACTTAATTTCTAATAATTGACAATTTGATCACTTATTACATAAATATCCTTTCTCGGATAAATTATTTTATAATTGGACAAAAAAGATGCCCTAATTAAAAAGAAACATGAACTGCTAAATTAGATTTAAAAACAATACGAAAAACATATATAATTTGAAAGTTATGAGAGTTTTGAAAAGGAAATGAAATGAAAGGGGATGTGCAAATTCAAACAAGATATATAAATATTTCAATAATAATCCATAATGCCCCAAAAAAGGTGAAATATAAAAAATTCAATAAAACATGAAGTATTTTTTAACAAACTCGGAGTGTCCTAGATTTGTATACTAAGTTAGGTTGAATTGAATACAAATGATGTTTGTCTTGTTGATCTAATAAAAAATTTGATCTCTTTGCGGGAGAAAAAAAATTAAAGAATTCTCATTTTTTGTTCTCTCAAACAATTCGTAAGCAAATTTAAGCAACTCTTAATGCATTCTAAATTTATTATATAACTTTTTATCCTCTCAATTATATAGTATGTTTTGAGACTGGAGAAAATGAGAAAAACATATTAAGAATGATAAAAAAAACCCTATCTTTTTAATTGATAGACTACACTAAAAAGGAAAAAAAAAAGTGATAGGACGAGAAAGAGAGAATGATGAATTCAAGGAGTTATTTTTATATTGAATGACAATTTCGTTATCTAAAAATTATTTTTAGAATGTTTAATAAGCCTGATTTATTTATTTTATCAAATTATTCTTAAATAGTCACTCATTAACAATTAAATTTTAATTTTGATGATTATTCATATTTTCAAAACTTTATAATAAAGACTAATTTTGTTTAAGATTGGTTACAAAAATTTAATTTTTTCCTAATTTGAACAAATCTTTTGAGACTCTCATCTTTGCCCCCCTCTCTCTCCCTTTCGACTAATTGGTTCGAATGTGAGGCAAGAAAGATGTGATGTTTATCCCTCATAAACAAAACTAGTATGAGTTTTGATATCATCAAACATGTCTCAAACTATATCTCTTATATATAAGTAAAAATTCTTTTTATTTAGTATTTGTAGTAACCTTTTTAGTAAACAACGCTAATAATTATGAGTAGTAATACACGATATTAAAATAAGTGATACAATATTATTTAATATTATCTATTTTAATAATGTAAATTATTAATAATCGATGTCACCCCAATGTACTAGTATCTGTTATCGCTAATTGTAATAAATATTATTAGAAAAGAGCTGGAGAAAAAACTCTTACCGAATAAGATAATAGATAATGTTTCCTTACATGTCCGCTCTAATTTCGTCTCTCTCTTTATTTATATGTGTATGTATATATTTATATGCATATAATATATACAGTAATTTAAGTATATATTAATGAAATATTATAAAAGGTAATTTATAAATATTATAAAAGGTAATTTAAGTACAAAATATATATTTAAATGATTTTTAATAGACCATTCATAATGAAATGAATCAGAATATCAGATGATGAGTGAAAAATGTGAAGACAGACGAGAGAAAACGTGTGAAGGAGGAGAAAACTGACTGTTCAGATAAACCGTGTAAATGCACTGATGTATTGTAGAGTGTGTCAGAGTGCCGTCAAATTTCAGTTTTTTTACTATCTATTATTTTTTAATTTTCACGCGTTTACATCATATTACTTTACTGCTTCTAACTTAGACGTAAACTCATACTCTACTTTTATGCATTGTTTTTGAATCTCATTAAAAAAAAAAATACACGTGTATATATTTATATATATACACACACCAAGTACAAACTCGATTTTTTCTTCGCTTTTTTGCTATATCTCTTTTCTGGACTGGGATCCTCCGCTGTAATCGGCTAATGCCGTATGGTACTGTAATCCGAAAATCATTTGCTTTAATTTTTTTTCTTTTCACTTAAAAGCCCATAACTTTTACCTCAAATAATATTTTTTAATGAAACTAATTTTTTTAAGTAGTGTATTCCGAGAGCTTCAATATGAGTATAATATAGGCTATGTTTTGACTTAAGACGAAAAAATTATAATATTTATAATTCATGTCAAATTATGATATCCACACTACTAAAAATATTTTCAACACACTTAAAACAATTATTTTTTTTATTTTTTTCCTTTCAAATTTTTTTTAGAACTCTTAGGCACATTTGAAAGATGTATTTTGCACAAAAAATCAAAAAAAATTATATTCACATTTTTTAGGCTAATTGTTTTCTCACTTTCCACACTTTTAAAATACTTTCCACAAATTTAAAGTTTCTTTCCACACATTTAAAGAATTTTTCCACACACCTAAAACAAATACTTTCTTATGTTTTTTCTTTCCAATTTTTTTAGGGACTCTTAGTCATATATGAAAGATGTTTTTGCACAAAAAATTCATTAAAATCTATATTCACATTTTTTAATCTCATTTTTTTTCACTTTTCACACTTTTAAAGTACTTTCCACACACTTAAAACAAATATTTTTTTTATTTATTTTTTTCCAATATTTTTTGGAACTCTTAGGCACATTTGAAATATGTATTTTGCACAAAAAATTATAAAAAATTATATTCACATTTTTTAGGCTAATTTTTTTCTAATTTTCCACACTTTTAAAGTACTTTCCACAAATTTAAAGTTTCTTTTCACACATTTAAAAAAAATTTCCACACACCTAAAACAAATACTTTCTTATGTTTTTTCTTTCCAATTTTTTTAGAAACTCTTAGTCATATATGAAAGATGTTTTTGCACAAAAAATTCATTAAAATGTATATTCACATTTTTTAATCTCATTTTTTTTTTACTTTCAACACTTTTAAAGTACTTTCCACACACTTAAAACAAATATTTTTTTTATTTATTTTTTTTCAATATTTTTTGGAACTCTTAGGCACATTTGAAATATGTATTTTGCACAAAAAATTATATTCACATTTTTTAGGCTAATTTTTTTCTCACTTTCCACACTTTTAAAATACTTTCTACACATTTAAAGTACTTTTCCACACATTTAAAGTACTTTTCCACACACCTAAAACAAATACTTTCTTATGTTTTTTCATCCCAATTTTTTTAGGAACTCTTAGGCATATAAGAAAATTGTTTTTGCACAAAAAATTCATAAAAATTTATATTCACATTTTTTAATTTCATTTTTTTTTACTTTCCACACTTTTAAAGTACTTTCCACACACTTCAAACAAATTTAAATATTTTCTTTTCCTTTCCAAATTTTTTTGGAACTCTTAGGCACATTTGAAAGATGTATTTTGCACAAAAAATCAAAAAAAATTATATTCACATTTTTTAGGCTAATTGTTTTCTCACTTTCCACACTTTTAAAATACTTTCCACAAATTTAAAGTTTCTTTCCACACATTTAAAGAATTTTTCCACACACCTAAAACAAATACTTTCTTATGTTTTTTCTTTCCAATTTTTTTAGGGACTCTTAGTCATATATGAAAGATGTTTTTGCACAAAAAATTCATTAAAATCTATATTCACATTTTTTAATCTCATTTTTTTTCACTTTTCACACTTTTAAAGTACTTTCCACACACTTAAAACAAATATTTTTTTTATTTATTTTTTTCCAATATTTTTTGGAACTCTTAGGCACATTTGAAATATGTATTTTGCACAAAAAATTATAAAAAATTATATTCACATTTTTTAGGCTAATTTTTTTCTAATTTTCCACACTTTTAAAGTACTTTCCACAAATTTAAAGTTTCTTTCCACACATTTAAAGTACTTTTTCACACACTTAAAACAAATACTTTCTTATGTTTTTTCATCCCAATTTTTTTAGGAACTCTTAGGCATATAAGAAAATTGTTTTTGCACAAAAAATTTATAAAAATTTATATTCACATTTTTTAATTTCATTTTTTTTAACTTTCCACACTTTTAAAGTACTTTCCACACACTTCAAACAAATATAAATATTTTATTTTCCTTTCCAAATTTTTTTGGAACTCTTAGGCACATTTGAAAGTTGTATTTTGCACAAAAAATTAAAAAAATTTATATTCACATTTTTTAGGCTAATTGTTTTCTCACTTTCCACACTTTTAAAATACTTTCCACAAATTTAAAGTTTCTTTCCACACTTTTAAAATAATTTCCACAAATTTAAAGTTTTTTCCATACATTTAAAGAATATTTCCACACACCTAAAACAAATACTTTCTTATGTTTTTTCTTTCCAATTTTTTTAGGGATTCTTAGTCATATATGAAAGATGTTTTTACACAAAAAATTCTTAAAAATTTATATTCACATTTTTTAATCTCATTTTTTTTTAATTTTTCACACTTTTAAAGTACTTTCCACACACTTAAAAAATTATATTCACATTTTTTAGGCGAATTTTTTTCTCACTTTCCACACTTTTAAAAATATTTTGCACATATTTAAAGTACTTTTCCACACATTGAAAGAATTTTTCCATACACCTAAAACAAATAATTTCTTATATTTTTTTTTCTCCAATTTTTTTTAGGAACTCTTAGGTATATATACGAAAGATGTTTTTGCAGAAAAAAATCATAAAACATTATATTCACATTTTTTAGCCTCATTTTTTCTCACTTTCCACTCATTTCACACACTTAAAACAAATATTTTTTTATGTTTTTTCTTTTCTTTTTTTTATAAAATATTAGCCTTATTTAATAGAAATATTTTTCCAAAAAAATCATCAAAATTTATATTTACATTTTTTAATCTTATTTTTTTCACTTTCGATTTTTTTTTTAAGAGGAAGACATAAATGTTCTCAAAGAATAAGTATAATTTTAATAAATGTGTATGTATAAATTTGTTTTTTCTTTAAATAAAATGTATCTCATTACCAGTTTTCTCTACCGCCAAACATCCTTCCAATGTGGCTAAATTTGCTAAAAAAATTGGAAACAAAAAATATAAAAAAGTACTTGTTTTGAGGGTGTGGAAAAACACTTTAAATGTGTGGAAATTACTTTAAATGTGCGAAAAACACTTTAAATGTGTGAAAATTACTTTAAATGTGTGGAAATGTGCTTTAAGTATTTGAAAAGTAAGAGGAAAAAAAACTAAAAAATGTGAATATAATTTCTTATGATTTACTTGTGAAAAAACATCCTTCAAATATGCCTAAAAGTTTCTAAAAAAAATTGGAAAGATAAACATAAAAAAATACATGTTTTAAATGTGTGGAGAGTATTTTAATTGTGAGAAAAACGCTTTAAGTGTGTGAAAAAGTGCTTTAAATGTGTGGAAAATGAGAAAAAATGAAACTAAAAAATGTGTGGAAAAATGTTTTAAATGTGTGAAAAGTACTATAAAAGTGTGGAAAGTGAGAAAAAAATTGGCTTAAAAAATCTGAATATAACTTTTTATGATTATTTTGTGCATATACATCCGTCAAATGTGCCTAAGAGTTCTTAAAAAAATTGGAAAGAAAAAAAAAAGTATTTGTTTTAAGTGTGTGGAAAGTAGTTTAAAAGTGTGTAATGTGAAAAAAATGAGATTAAAAAATGTAAATATAAATTTTTATGAATTTTTTGTGCAAAAACATCTTTCATATATACCGAAGAGTTCCTAAAAAAATTGAAAAGAAAAAAGATAAAAAAGTATTTGTTTTAGGTGTGTGGATAAGTACTTTAAATGTGTGGGAAAATGTTTTAAATGTGTGGAAAGTACTTTAAAAGTGTGGAAAATGAGAAAAAATTTAGTTTAAAAAATCTGAATATAACTTTTTATGATTATTTTGTGCAAATACATCCTTCTAATGTGCCTAAGAGTTCCTAAAAAAATAGAAAGGCAAAAAACAAAAAAAAAATTGTGTTTAAGTGTGTGTAAAGTAGTTTAAACGTGTGGAATGTGAAAAAAAATTATTCCTAAAAATTTGAATATAATTTTTTATGAATTTTTTGTGCAAAATCATCTTTCATATATACCTAAGAGTTCCTCAAAAAATTGGAGAGAAAAAAAAACATAAGAAATTATTTGTTTTAGGTGTGTGGAAAAATTCTTTAAATGTGTGGAAAGGAACTTTAAATTTGTGGAAAATACTTTCAAAGTGTGGAAAGTGAGAAAAAAATTAGCTAAAAAAATGTGAATATAAATTTTTATGATTTTTTGTGGAAATACATCTTTCAAATGTGCCTAAGAGTTCCAAAAAAAAATTGAAAGGAAAAAAATATATACATATATATTTGTTTTAAGTGTGTGGAAAATACTTTAAAAGTGTGGAAAGTTAAAAAAAATGAGATTAAAAAATGTGAATATAAATTTTTATGAATTTTTTGTGCAAAAACATCTTTCTTATATGCCTAAGAGTTCCTAAAAAAATTGGGAAGAAAAACATAAGAAAGTATTTGTTTTAGGTGTGTGGAAAATCATTTTAAATGTGTGAAAAAGTATTTTAAATGTGTAGAAAATATTTTAAAAGTGTGGAAAGTGAGAAAAAAATTAGCCTAAAAAATGTGAATATAAATTTTTATGATTTTTTGTGCAAAATAAATCTTTCAAATGTGCCTAAAAGTTCCAAAAAAATTTGGAAAAAATAAATAAAAAAATATATATTTGTTTTAAGTGTATGTAAAGTACTTTAAAAGTGTGGAAAGTTAAAAAAACTGAGATTAAAAAATGTGAATATAAATTTTTATGAATTTTTTGTGCAAAAACATCTTTCTTATATGCCTAAGAGTTCTTAAAAAAATTGGAAAGAAAAAACATAAGAAAGTATTTGTTTTAGGTGTGTGGAAAATCATTTTAAATGTGTGAAAAAGTATTTTAAATGTGTAGAAAGTATTTTAAAAGTGTGGAAAGTGAGAAAAAAATTAGCCTAAAAAATGTGAATATAAATTTTTATGATTTTTTTGTGCAAAATAAATCTTTCAAATGTGCCTAAAAGTTCCAAAAAAATTTGGAAAAAATAAATAAAAAAATATATATTTGTTTTAAGTGTATGTAAAGTACTTTAAAAGTGTGGAAAGTTAAAAAAACTGAGATTAAAAAATGTGAATATAAATTTTTATGAATTTTTTGTGCAAAAACATCTTTCTTATATGCCTAAGAGTTCTTAAAAAAATTGGAAAGAAAAAACATAAGAAAGTATTTGTTTTAGGTGTGTGGAAAATCATTTTAAATGTGTGAAAAAGTATTTTAAATGTGTAGAAAGTATTTTAAAAGTGTGGAAAGTGAGAAAAAAATTAGCCTAAAAAATGTGAATATAAATTTTTATGATTTTTTTGTGCAAAATAAATCTTTCAAATGTGCCTAAAAGTTCCAAAAAAATTTGGAAAAAATAAATAAAAAAATATATATTTGTTTTAAGTGTATGTAAAGTACTTTAAAAGTGTGGAAAGTTAAAAAAACTGAGATTAAAAAATGTGAATATAAATTTTTATGAATTTTTTGTGCAAAAACATCTTTCTTATATGCCTAAGAGTTCTTAAAAAAATTGGGAAGAAAAAACATAAGAAAGTATTTGTTTTAGGTGTGTGGAAAAGTATTTTAAATGTGTGAAAAAGTACTTTAAATGTGTAGAAAGTATTTTAAAAGTGTGGAAAGTGGGAAAAAAATTAGCCTAAAAAATGTGAATATAAATTTTTATGATTTTTTGTGTAAAATAAATCTTTCAAATGTGCCTAAAAGTTCCAAAAAAAATTGGAAAAAATAAATAAAAAAATATATATTTGTTTTAAGTGTATGTAAAGTACTTTAAAAGTATGGAAAGTTAAAAAAACTGAGATTAAAAAATGTGAATATAAATTTTTATGAATTTTTTGTGCAAAAACATCTTTCTTATATGCCTAAGAGTTCCTAAAAAAATTGGGAAGAAAAAACATAAGAAAGTATTTTGTTTTAGGTGTGTGAAAAAGTACTTTAAATGTGTAGAAAGTATTTTAAAAGTGTGGAAAGTGAGAAACAAATTAGCCTAAAAAATATGAATATAAATTTTTATGATTTTTTGTGTAAAATACATCTTTCAAATGTGCCTAAGAGTTCCAAAAAAAATTGGAAAAAATAAAATAAAATAAAAAATTTGTTTTAAGTGTGTGGAAAGTACTTTAAAAGTGTGGAAAGTGAAAAAAAATGAGATTAAAAATTGTGAATATAAATTTTAATGAATTTTTTGTGCAAAAACATCTTTCTTATATGCCTAAGAGTTCCTAAAAAAATTGGAAAGAAAAAACATAAGAAAATATTTGTTTTAGGTGTGTGGAAAATTACTTTAAATGTATGGAAAATATTTTAAAAGTGTGGAAAGTGAGAAAAAAATTAGCCAAAAAAATGTGAATATAAATTTTTATGATTTTTTGTGGAAAATACATCTTTCAAATGTGCCTAAGAGTTTCAAAAAAATTTGAAAGGAAAAAAAATATATATATATATTTGTTTTAAGTGTATGAAAAGTACTTTAAAAGTGTGAAAAGTTAAAAAGAATGAGATTAAAAGATGTGAATATAAATTTTTATGATTTTTTGTGAAAAATACATCTTTCAAATGTGCCTAAGAGTTCCAAAAAAAATTTGAAAGGAAAAATATATATATATATATATATATATATATATATATTTGTTTTAAGTGTGTGAAAAGTACTTTAAAAGTGTGAAAAGTTAAAAAAAATGAGATTAAAAAATGTGAATATAAATTTTTATGAATTTTTTTGTGCAAAAATATCTTTCTTATATGCCTAAGAGTTCTTAAAAAAATTAGAAAGAAAAAACATAAGAAAGTATTTGTTTTAGGTGTGTGGAAAAGTACTTCAAATGTGTGAAAAGTTAAAAAAAATGAGATTAAAAAATGAGAATATAAATTTTTATGATTTTTTGTGAAAAATACATCTTTCAAATGTGCCTAAGAGTTAGTTCCAAAAAAAATTTGAAAGGAAAAAATATATATATATATTTGTTTTAAGTGTGTGAAAAATACTTTAAAAGTGTGAAAAGTTAAAAAAATATAGATTAAAAAATGTGAATATAAATTTTTATGATTTTTTTGTGCAAAAACATCTTTCTTATATGCCTAAGAGTTCCTAAAAAAATTGGAAAGAAAAAACATAAGAAAGTATTTGTTTTTGGTGTGTGAAAAAGTACTTCAAATGTGTGGAAAAATACTTTAAATGTGTAGAAAGTATTTTAAAAGTGTGGAAAGTGAGAAAAAAAATAGACTAAAAAATGTGAATATAAATTTTTATGATTTTTTGTGCAAAATACATCTTTCAAATGTGTCTAAGAGTTCCAAAAAAAATTGAAAAAAAAAATATATATTTGTTTTAAGTGTGTGGAAAGAACTTTAAAAGTGTGGAAAGTGAAAAAAAATGAGATTAAAAATTTTGAATATAAATTTTAATGAATTTTTTGTGCAAAAACATATTTCATATATGACTAAGAGTTCCTAAAAAAATTAGAAAGAAAAAACATAAGAAAGTATTTGTTTTAGGTGTGTGGAAAAATTCTTTAAATTTGTGGAAAGAAACTTTAAATTTGTGGAAAGTACTTTAAAAGTGTGGAAAGTGAGAAAAAAATTAGCCTAAAAAATATGAATATAATTTTTTTTAATTTTTTTGTGTAAAATACATCTTTCAAATGTGCCTAAGAGTTCTAAAAAAAATTTGAAAAGAAAAAAACAAAAAAAAAAACAATTGTTTTAAGTGTGTGGAAAATACTTTTAGTAGTGTGGATATCATAATTTGACATGAATTATAAATATTATAATTTTTTTGTCTTAAGTCAAAACATAGCCTATATTATACTCATATTGAAGCTCTCGGAATATACTATTTAAAAAAATTAATTTCATCAAAAAATATTATTTGTGGTAAAAGTTATGGGCTTTTAAGTGAAAAAAAAAAAAATGAAGCATATGATTTTCGGATTACAGCAGTATACGGCATTAGCCGATTACCGCAGAGGATCCGGCTCCCTCTTTTCTCTGCTCTTTGATTAGAAATTTATTAGACCACGACGTAATGATTATAAAAATCCAAATGATTCTTTAATTAAAAATAAAATTTCAAATAAAAAATTATATCCGAACCCGTTTAAACTGGGACATAAAAAACAAAATGCAAACCAATCTCATCGACTGGACTAAATCTTGACAGGAGACTATAAAAAAAAAACCTGTATATAGCTGTAATATGAATATATGATCTTTTCACAATTAGGATTTCACTACCTTTTAGGAAACACAAGACACGGAACACATATTCGATGACACGGATACAACAAAAAATATATATATATATATATATATATATATGAACAGTTATAAAATAATAATATAATATATCAATATATATTAATTATTCAATAAAAAATACTGCATTACAAAAATACTTCAATTCATTATCAAATAATTAAGAACTAAATAATAATAAATAAATAGATTACAATAAATTAAAAATTCTGATTTATTTAGTCTTTTACATATATTTAGCATAGATTTTTAATCATAACTTAATAGTATATAATTTCTATTTGAAATACTTGAATATACATCACTGTTGTAAAATGTACGACACGTGTTCAAAAAGTATCTTAAAAATAAAAATGTCAGGACACTTCTATGAAGTGCGTCGACACATGTCCAATAAGTATCTGAGTGTTCGACACAGTGTCTGAGTGTCCGACACGAATTTGACACTCTAAATAAAGTGTCCTTGCTTTCTAGCTAATACAGGTAAAGTAGCCAAATTTTATCACATTTCTTTCAAGTCTCATTCACAGTTTAAAAAAAAAAAATTTAATCCTTTTCTCATATCTCTTAAAATTAAAATAATATTTAAATATTATGTCAGAGAGGTTGTGCTTCAACCTCTGTAATTATAAAAATCTGTAGACAAATTTCAAAACTAAGGCTAATATATCAAGTTCCTGTATTAAATTTCATAAAAACATTTTAAAAATTGTTCAATTATTATTTCCTACCTTTACTTGCCTTTAAAGGAAAAGATATAAAAGTATTCTCGTATCCGATATTATAATATTTTTTCGTTATATTATGATTCGTCAAATTAGTTAATATTTTTCAGAAAATGTAATTTTCGACAACCCGACCTCCTCCATGTGATGGAAATCATGGAAGGTTATTGTCACTTAGGAGAGAGACTCCTTTTTTATCCTAATAGTGATACTTTTTGGGTGGGATTTTCGTATTTTTCTTTTTTAGGATTGTACTATATTTATATTTTTCTTTTAAAAAAAAATGACTGGAAACGTCCTTAAACTCATTAAGGTCATGTTTGGATTAATTTTTGAAAAACGATTTTTAGCTTTTCAAATTTAAAAGTCATTTTGGAAAGTATTTGAATTAATAAGGCTGAAGAATTTCGGAGTCCAAAAAGAGTATTCAAATGAATTTGGTGGGTATCAGCTTCCTCATTTAGTTTCTGCTTTTTTTTTTTTCTTCTGTATAAAAGTCGAAATAAAAATTCTGTCAAACAGAACCTAATACATCATTATTTAATTTATAATACCATAATTATCCTTTATATAATAAAATTTACTCTCCGTCTCAAATTAAAAGTCCATTTTTGAAAAATTCAACCCTTTAAGGGAGTAGTATTTAATATTTTTAATTGGATGAGTAGTATATGAAATTTCATATTTGTCCTTTTACCATTTTTGGGAATCCAACTTTTTAAGGAAGTAGTATATTAATGAAAGAAGAGTACTTTGGTAATGTTACAAAAAAAAATAGCGTATGAACTTTTCAATTGGAACATTTATTTTGAGACACATAAAAATGGAAAGGTAGACATTTAAATTGGGACTGAGGGAATAACTTTGTTTTTTACCTTCTTTGCTTTTTTTAGTACCTTTTTTTTTTGTTCTTTTCAAAGAGATATTTTTTTTGGTGTTTTTTCTTTTCTTTTTTATTATGTCAAAAGAAATAATCTATTCAACAGAAATACCTTCTTTGTGAGAGCTTGTCTATTAACTCTGTTAACAAAAGCTACATAATTACTATTGTGACCTTAGTTTTTAATATTATTCTAATGGAAGAGTCAAAAAAATCTTAAAAGACCAAAATAACCCTTTTAGAACATCAAAAATTTTAATGTACCATTTATTTCTCTCAATATTTTAAATACATACATACAGATACAAGGGTGTGTTTGGCAAGACCATATTCGAGCTTCGAAATTGGAATTGGAAGCTCCAATTCTGGATCTATTGTTTGGATGTTCCAAACTGATCTTAATTTAGAATTGAATTACAATTCCAAACATGCCAATTCAATGATTTGAATTAGTTTTTAATGTATGTTAAGATTCTAATATATGCTCGTGATTTTGGGGTTTCATGTTTATTATATGTTCTTGAGATTTTTTGGAGTTTCATGATTACTATCCATTTGTTTCATGAGGAAGTATAGTGACGTAATTGTATATTTGAAGAGAAATGCTACTCATCATAAAATTATTTCATGAATTTCTATCATGAATGATGTGGCAATTAAATGACGAGTTAATATTGGTGAGATTTCTCCCATATACAGAGTAATAAAATAATTTCATGAAGTTTAGAATTGCTCATTTCTAAGAGAAATGCTAAACGTCACAATTTTATTTCACGAATTTTAACTCGAATCTATGTGGCAGGTGATAATACCATAAGAACTCCGTGTATGGGGTTAATCCCACCGATAATAACTTACCATTTAATTTTATCTCCTAAAATAATGGATTATATCACCGTGTATGTAGAATTGCTCTATTTCTAATCATGTGAAGTATTTTCACTTTCGCTAACCATTATAAGCTTTTTATTTTATTTTATATATATATATATAAATTTAGTTTAATTTTCTGGACAACCAAGCTGATCATAAGTTTGTCCTGACATTAGAGAAAACAAAAGTTCGATCTTACGGTAATTTGGTGTTTTAAAATTTTTTAAAATTATTATTCTTATTATTATTTGTGTATGGATTTTTTTGTCCTGGCTTTAATATTTTTCTTTATAGATACACTGATAAAATTATTATTATTTTTTTCCTGAAAGTTCTAGCAACACGGACACTGTATCTTTACACACATATTACATACATACTAGGAGAAGAGGCACGTCCATGTTAGAAGAAACTTTATAAAGTCATCAAAACTTATGTAAACTAATAATGTATTACAATTTGTACATATTGAATTTATGTTAATTATGTTATTATATTACTTACCTAAAAAATGTCAAAATACTATAGTAATGTAATGATCATTTAAATTAATTCAAACATTCACTTGCAAAAGCAAAGTACGCAACAAAACAAAGGTCACATACAACTAGGTAAATAACAAAAAGGAAATAAATTAAAAATCAAATCAAATCCATCTCTACATTTATACGTTACAATTTACACGGAGTATAAATGTGTGCATATATATATAAATATAAATATATTGGATAAAGGTCAGTAATATATATAAGAGAAGAAATTACAATCAAGCTCCAGACGAGCAAACAGACAAAAGCAAGCCAACGATTACAAATGAGTACATATGAATGTGTATGAAACAAACCAGTAGAGGAAGAGTTTCAGTAGCAATATGACATCCCTTTTACTAAATGCTAGATAATATATTTAATATTATGTTTTTTATTTATTATTTTAGTTTTATTTTAAATTACTTAAAATTTCTTATACTCTTTCTTAAATTATCTAAGACTAAATTTCATGTCTTCTAAAAATACTAATTATGTGTTTATAAATAGGTCTTCATGTATTATTTATAAGACAATAATATCAATTAAATTAAATATAATTTAATTTTTTTATTTCTAATATACTATTAGAGCCTACCATTTTGTAATGGATCAAGTAATTTCAACCTAACTAATTTAGTAATCTTATAATTTTCTTTTTAACTCAAAATTTCATTTAAGACACTTGTGTTATTTTCTTTACTCCCACTCACGGTTAAATGGAAAGAAAAAATTATTTGCAAATTTTAATTTCTCTCAAAGTTGAAAGATTTATTTGAAATGTGAGAAAATTTAAAAGAAATTTTTATATTTTGTCCTAAATACTATATTTTGTCTAAATACACATTAAGATATTCAATGGATCTATATCCTGTCCCTCAGAACGACCCTGTTTTGAGGCATATCAAATCATATCTTAAAGCCATCCGTTAACGTAAACGGATGCCTTATTTGTATTGTTTATTTATTTATATACATTATAGTATTATTTTATTTTGGAATTATTTTTCACAAAGACACGTCAAAAAATTTAGTTGATCAAATTTCCTTTTCTTCTCTCTCTACTCAAACTTTTCTCTGTAACATATCTTCAAACTTCCTTTCTGCCACCTTTAATTCTCTCAACGAGCAAAAGGAACACAACCCTTTACTTTGTTATAAAAAATTTATTCCCATTTTCTTACAAAATTTTCACAAAAAACGAAACAGATTATAAAGAACTCGAATACCCCTCATTGACCTCACTGTGCAATTGTTTTGGATTTTCTGCGGAATCGAGTGGTTTCTAAGATTTGGTTGTAGAGCCGAAAATCTGATTTTCAGTATTTCAAAATTGTGGATTTCAGATGGGAGTTTCTTTCAAAGAATCCCAGGCTTAGGATTTTCAAACCGGTCTTCAACCAAAAATAAGGATTTTCAAACAAGGAGGTATTCCTCTGTATTGTCGTCTCTCTTGGTTGTTTGTCACTCGTCTCAACAAAGAGAAATGGAGACCAGGAGAGAGTGTAAATCCGAGAGAGAGTGATTTCAAAGAGAGATTTCAATTATTTCAGAGAGTGATTTCTATTCGCATTACAAAGGGGGAGAGAAATATAATGAGATTTGATGAATAATATTTATTTATTATATAAATATCAAATTTTTATTGGGTAAATGGAAAAGTTGCCGTTACAACGAACGGTGGACCCAACGCTGCGTTTCGTTAAATTGTGTAAAAATAGCTTTAGAAACTCTCCAGACAACCCGTCAAGTCTCTGTTGCAATTCAGGTGTGTTTGCAAATCATGGTGCTCTCTAATTTCTTATTCGCATTTGTTAAAATCCACCTCAGTATGTCAACTGAAGACGATGACTACAGACACTAGAGAGTTATTTCAAGCTCAAATTCCCCAAATATTGCTCTCAAGTCTTGTTCACTTTACTCTTTATTGTATGAGCCATCTGTGGGTGCCTTTGAGCTTGATTATCCATTGAAGGTTCCCCATGATTCGGTTTCAAGTGTGGGTTCTTGTAATGGGTTGGTCTGTCTAGCCATTAAAAAATTTGATCTATTCATATAGAACCCAACTATTAGAAAATCCAAGAGATTGTCATATTCGGGCATTAGATTGCAAATGGGTTGGTTTTTCATATATGGGTTTTGTTATGATCAGTTCATTGATGATTACAAGGTGGTAGGAGCATTTCGTGTTGTTGGTAATGAGGGTTCCTATGAGGACTAATACGCAATGAGATTCAGGAGCAACATTAGTTAACAAATTAAAAAAAGGTAAAATTAGATTTTGATTCTCTTTTATTATTCTTTCCCTGCTTTTTGTAACGCACTCTTTAATTCATTTAATACTGCATTTGTGGTATACTGTTATGGAAGCTACATTATGTTTAATGACTTTTTTTTTAATTATTATTTGTATTGCTAGACACAAAAGTTGCTTATAAAGAAATCATGATCTTCTAACACAATTAAGAAATGAAACTTGTGGTGGCTAATGTCTTTTGGTTTTATGCTTTAATTTGGGACTTGAAGTGAATGTTCAAGCAGAAATTTGTGACCCCATGCTCTTTTTCCTTTTCCTAACCTCTTATAATTATTTAATTTTCTTTTAGGTAATGTGGGTAATTCATATTATTTTCATACTTGTATTTTTAGAGGAATTTCTATTTCTTCCTTAAGGTTTCACATAATAAGATGTAAATTTAACCAATTTAAAATAAATCCCATCATGTAGTATCTAAATGCACTCATCATCTACATGCACTTTTTATTTTTTTTATTTTAGTTTTAACATTCTCAGTTGTATGATGGACAGATTACTCTCTGTAATTTTTATGCATCAATGTGAATACTTTTCGTGTTTCTATCTATATGGTAGGTTCTTCTGTAAAATTTTGCAATGATTCAAATTTGAAAGAGATAAGTTATGGAGTAAAAAGTAGGGTTCCATTAAATTGAATCTAAGTATTTAGCTGATCCAATATTCCTAATTCACTTCAATAAAATATGCTACTTACCTGAGCTATAAATGGTAAATGGCAAGACTTAGAGATAGTGCTAATCTGCTCATCTTTGGGCGACCAAAGCTATCATTGTTTGAGCCCAGTATTGTATGATATTATGGTAAAGTCATTAGTAAAACACTGCACCTCTTTTTTATTCCGAATTTTGTTTAAAGTTGCTCTTTGCAAAGTAAGTAAAAATAAGGAAATGAAATCATAAAAGGAATGTCAGATTTGTTTCACTTGAGGTATTAATTATGCACTTTTCTGTTGGAATCTACAACTTTTGTTCATCTTCTACATTTATCAACACCTACAATCTTTAAATTGTATTCCTTTTAAGCTTTTCATAAATTTCTTGCTCGAATTCATATTTAAGTTGTGGTTGTTCTTTTCTTTGGCCTTGAGAGCAACTGATCATCGCCTTGGTAAGCTATTACCTAACCAACTAGCTAATCAAACGCGACCCCTCCTCGAGTGGATTCCTCCTTTTGCTCCTCAGCCTACGGGGTATTAGCAGTCGTTTTCAACTATTGGTACGAATAGAGCAAGAGAAAAAGGAAATAAAAAAAATAGTAGAGAAAAGTTATACAAAACTATATACGAGTCACCAATCCCTCCCATGTGCTTTTTAAGAAGCTTTTGTCACCACTCCCTCCCGTGTGCTTTGGAAGAAGCTTGTACAGTTTGGGAAGGGTTTTTGATTGATCTAGGCCAGAGGTAGACCTATGTCCTTAGTAAGCTATTACCTAACCAACTAGCTAATCAAACGCGATCCCCTCCTCAAGTGGATTCCTCCTTTTGCTCCTCAGCCTATGAGGTATTAGCAGTCGTTTCCAACAGTTGGTACGAATAGAGCAAGAGAAAAAGGATATTATACAACTATATACGAGTCACCAATCCCTTCCGTGTGCTTTGTAAGAAGCTTGAGTCACCACTCCCTCCCGTATGCTTTGAAAGAAGCTTGTACAGTTTAGGAAGGGTTTTTGATTGATCTAGGCCAGAGGTAGACCTAGCCAAACCATAGAGTACTTACCGGTGCCACGGAGAGATATGTTTTTAGATCTCTATCAATCCAAACTGGTCGAGTTTAGCAATCTGATTTAGGCATGAGCTAATTGAGTTATTTTTCTCTTCGTGTTGGGTCTAGGCCTCTCTAACTAGATTCAACTTGCCCCTGGTGTGCTTTTAGATTTACCAAAGGATTAAAGCAAGCAAGGAAACAGGAGCCCCAATATAATGATACCGTTGACTCCCTGTAGCTCTTTTTCCCATCATCCAATTGTGCTCTAAATTATGTCTGATTCCAGTAATTTAAAATCAAGTCCTTTTACCTTATGATATATATATATATATATATATATATATATATATATATATATATATCCCTTTGTTATGTTTAAGCAAACATTTTGCACTAATGGGAATACAAGTCAAGCTAGAAATTGATAGATAAAGCATTTTAGAACTTACCTGTTACTCTGCAGATGGAGTAATAACCTTGATAGATATTAGAGGATGAGAAGAAGACAAGAAGACTTTGTGACTAAGGCAGTGATAGAAAAATGATCTCATGCAAACTAATGGGGATACAAGCCAAGCTATAATCATGTTAGGTCAAATGCCAATAATCATAGCAAAAGAACAAAAGGTCAATAATCATATTAGGTCAAATGCCAAACAATAATAGCCTGGAATACATAATGATAGAGAATGACAAAGAAATAGATAAAGTGAAAGATTTTGATCTTCAAATTTGAACTAATCGCTCCATCAAGCATGAGTATGTATAAATCTAGTTATTAGCATTACTACATTCAACTTAATATTATTATGTTTACATAATCAAACAATAACTAATTATACTAACCAGCCAATAGCTTGTAGAAAACATCATAAACAAAATAATAGCTCGAATACATATGCTCCTCAATGAAATTGAACCACCTTCTTCGCCAGTACGGATTGATAGCCAGAACAGAAGCCAGTGCCAATAAGAAGATAATGTACGACACTGAAAAAGTAACATAAAATGCCTCTGGAATGATTTCATACCATTTTGTCTCACTTTCTTTTGAAAATGTTGTTGGTGAGTTTGGAGACTGAACAATGGTGGTACAATTTTTCTCTAGTGGTGCTCCACAAAGATAACGATTTCCCTCGTAGCTGCTCTCATCAAATGTCCCAAATTGTTCTTGCCTAGGAATTTTACCCGATAAGTTGTTGTGAGCTACAGAGAATACTGCCAGAAAATTCAGATCAACCAGCTCCATAGGGATCACTCCACTCAACTTATTGTAAGAAAGGTCCAAGCTCTCTATTTGAGTGAGGCTAGAGAATGTTCTTGGGATAGAACCTTTCAACTGATTGTGAGACAAGTTCAATGAATGAATCCAAACTAGCTCTCCTAGCTCATGTGGGATTTCACCTGTTAGGTTGTTGCATGAAAAATCTAATCCTGACATGATGTACAGGATGTCACCCTCGTACGAGTTGGATCTTCTTTTTGTAACAAACTTAGCTTCAACTAGTACATCATCCTCTTCCTCTGGATCATTAAATATTTCCGATTTTCTCAATAAGAGACTTCCATATGTATCATATTCATGGTTATTTTCCCAACCATATCTCTGTGTAAACAAACTTTTAAAATCTTGGTCATTTGGCCCTGTATTTCCAAAAGTGATATTACTGATGCAACTAGGTATCGACCCAGAGAAAAAGTTATTGGCAAGATCCAAAAGGGTTATGTTATTCAACTTACACAATTGATTTGGAATTAAACCATCCAAATGGTTTCCCCTTAACAGAAGTACTCTTAAGTTGGACAGTGCGCTAATCCCATTGGGAATATTGCCGGATAAGTGATTATCTCTAAAATCCAATGTGAGCAGAGATGATGAATTGACAAAAGCAATTGGTATTGGTCCTGTGAATTTGTTAGCCTGCAAATAAATATGATATGTTTGGTTTGACCAAGAAGGTAATGATCCTGAAAGAGAGTTATGAGAGACATCGAAGAGACTAAATGCAACTAGTTCAGATGGTAACCGACCTTTGAAAGAATTATTTCGCATGATGAGTGACACACCTGTCATATTACTTATCCAGTTCGGAATCACACCTGAGAAGTAATTACTGCTAATGTCAAAAAAAGACAAGTCTTTGTTTTTCAAAATTGTATTGGACAAAATCCCCGAGAACTGGTTGTCATCCAGTTGCAGAACCTCTAGGCGACTCAAGTTGAAGTGTGTTGAGAGTATTTGGCCATGAAATTTATTTCTAGATAATTTCAAAATACTCAAATTGATGCAACCAGAAACCAATTCCTTTGGTACTTCTCCAGAGAACATGTTAACAGACAAATCCAAATAATCCAAGTCACTCATGCTGCAAAGTGATGATGGAAGAAGGCCTTCGAAAGAATTTCTAGCTAAATTTAGATATGAAATATATGGAAGCCTCCTTGAAATGGTTTCTTGAAGTTGGCCATGAAAGTGATTGTCTGAGACATCCATCCAAGAAATACTATTGTTAAGGCTTGGTGGCAGATCAAATTGACCCGTGAGAGAGTTGTTTCTCAGATTCAAAACTTCAAGTCTTGCATTGTTATTAAGCAACCAGTAAGGGAAGACTCCTGTCAAGTTGTTGTGGGAGAGATCTAATTCTCTTAAATTGTATTGGTGCAAGAGAAACTTGGGTATTTCACGAGTGAGCTTATTGAGATTGCAGTTTGGTAACATAAGGACTTTTAACTGAAATTTGGGAGTCCAATTTGAGTAATGATTAGTTTCCACCTCCATTTTGTTGTTGTCGCTGATTAATTCAACCACTTCAAGTTTGGAATGATTGGCTAATGAGCTGAATGAGAATAATCCCTCAAAATCATTGTAATTAAGATTGATATATTCTAGAGATGTGAGGTTTGATATTATAAAAGAAATGTCTCCTTTGAATTGATTCGAAGAGAGATCTAACACTCTAAGGGATCTCAAATTGCTCAAACATGGAGGAAGGATTCCTTCGAAGGAGTTTACACTAAGATCCAACTCTTGAAGGTTCCTTAGTTTACACAAACCTGCAAAAGAAGAAAACATGAAGCTAGACTTTTTTAAAATGTGGCAGCATGAGAAGTTAGACTTGATGGACTATCACTTTTGTGTCGCAGTGATCCGAAAAAGAAGATTCGACAAATGTAACAGCAAAGAACAAATGCTATGTTTTAGTTTTACCTTGAACAAAAAAAGTGTTGTTGAGTTTGTTCCATGCCAAAGACAAAGCCTTGAGAGAAGTCAACTCCCCTATATGTGGGGGAATATTTCCGGTGAACATATTATTGCTCAGATCTAGAACCTCCAAGTTGTTGAATGAAATCAAATCTACCAAATGAACAATGTAGATAGTGTTAAGAAAACTCCTAAAAATGGTGTAACATGTTATCTTTCTAGTAGAATGATCAAATTATTTGTCTTGTATAATACATTGTCCTAACAACTTATATTGGAGATTTTTGTTTACCTTGGATTGGTAGTGTGCCATTCAGTTATAAACTAGAAGGGATATTTTTGTTTACCTTGGTTTGGTAGTGTGCCATTCAGTTGATTTCGTCCCAAAATTAGGACCTCTAAATTGTAAAGGTTTTCTAATTCTGCAACAAAGTGTGATATATAATACATACACATAACCCATAGCTAATATTTGGTAAGTTATTATGACATTCATGGTTCAATTTAATGCCATGAAGAGGACTGAAAAGGAATGAAAATTTGGAAATTTACCCAACTCTTTCCCTCTTGTAACCAAATGGTGTAGAAATATTTATCAGAACATGAATAGAAAATTTCAAATACACGTACCCTTGTTGGAAAACGGCCCTTCCATTTGATTGCCCTTCACTGATAGAAATTTAAGAACTGAGAGATTACTCAAAGACTTTAGAATGTCTTTGTTGAAATTATTGTAGCTTAGATCCAGATGCACTAGCTTGCTCAACTTTGATAAAGTTTGATAATCTGAGTAAAATTGAGGACATGATTAGAAATGATATGATTCAGCTTATTTTACCATTAGCAAAGACTAAGGATCAAAATGAAATGGGAAATGAAAATGTAAAAACAATGAAGAAAACAGCATCAAACATTTGCTTAAACAATATCTCATCCACATCTCCGAAGAGGAGGTTGAGGGTTAAATTCCCAGACAAATTGGGTGCCTATGTCACTTACCTATACTTAGAAAAAGAAGAAATCATAAGGATTTACATGTTTTTGAATTCAATTATACATCCATTATTGAAGACTGTCTAGAGATTTAATTATGAAGAAGAGAATACAAGATGATTGCCTCTACACTTGCAAACCTCAACCCCGACCCTAGTACAACAAACAAGTTGTCTTTCTAAAACATCCAAGTTAGCTCCGATGTACTTTAATTCAAAATACAAGAGAAATAATCATATTACAATCTAAAACAAAATTGAGACAAACATGTCATGCAACCGAGAAAACTTCACATAATGAACACATAACAACTACAACTGTCGTGATAGTGGTAGTGGTAATTATCTTCACCAAAAGCCTATATATCGAACAACAAAAGAATATATCAAAATTTTAGTTGATCGAGTCTAAGAGGTTTTTTAGTTTAAAAAATATGACGTACTTATTAAAAGACCGATTGTCCAAGAAAATTCATTGCATAAATATTACTATGATATTTTATGGGGAGGTAATATTCGCACTATCCTTTTGCAAGGATTTAAAAAAAAAAGATAATTTTTATTAAATAAATTATCTCTTTCGACCAGATAAAAAAAATCGAAAAAAAAGTTGTCTCTTTTGACAGAAGAAAAGAAAAAAGGTAAAAAAAATTATTATTTTTTTGACAAAAATCAAAAAAGAAAAAAGGTAAAAAAAATTATTTTTTTTTGACAAAAATCAAAAAAGAAAAAAGTAATATAAAGACTAAAGAAGCTAAAAAAAAAAAAAGTTTAAGTTTATAATATAAAAGATAGTTATGATATTATAAAATAAGGGATGATGTATTAATTAGTTTAAGAATATCGTGATAATTAATTTGTTGGTAATATGATGTATGATATTTGGTAACATAATTAGTTTAAGGATCTTGAGGTGGGTGCAACTTGCAGCTGCGATAATTGAATTTATAGTTTCAATTATTTGACTAGGTTCCCATGCCATGTCCTGTTTAATATGATGATATGTAAAATCAACACTTTGATGCTTCCTTACTTTCCAGCTTAAAACTTTTTTTTTTTAGGTGTGGGCACAAGAATTGAGGTTAAAGTACAATTGGTACTCTAAAGTCTAAATAAAATTGGAAGCGAGGTACGTTGCGTGTACACATTTTTTCTTCTATGTCTTAATTACTGAAATGTCCTTGATTTGTAAGTGAAATTGCATTTATGAGTGTGCAATGTTTGTTCTCCTAGCTTGGTCCTACCAAAGATCTTTTGGCTCTGTTTGGTTCCTAGATTTAGTCATAAGTGAAACAGAAAAGACTTTTTCTGCTCTACGGCTATACCGTACTAAAAGAATAGGGAAAGAGATAAATATTTAATTTTATATGTTGTTTAACTTTCATTTTTTTATATTCTCCAACCATTTATTTATAATATTTTACTTTGTAATAATTATGTGAGAAAATTAAGAAAATATAAATTGCTTTACTCTTTCATTTTTCTTTTTCTTTTCCTTTTCAATATTAAATCCGTAAACCAAAAACTAATAATGTTTCCTTTGACAGAAAGAAAGAAACTTTTTTTTCCTTTTTATTAATTTTTATCTCTGGTTGATGGATACCATCTATTTTATGAATGAAAAAAAAAATCACTAAATCTTTTTGATAATATTAAATTATTTTCAGCAATTAGATGATTTTGGATTACCAAAAGATAAAAGAAAAGAAAGAGTAATATAAAAGAAAAAAAAAAGTATAATCACTCAAAATAAAATAAAAACAAAAAAAAAACCTGCAAGCTTTTGTATAATACTAAGATTGAGAAGAAAATTAAAATAAAAAAGAGGGAAAAATCATTACATGGCGAAGGATTGAGATTTTACGAAAACAACATTACCTTCATTCTCAACGTAGCAATGGAAAAAATTGAAAGATATGTCAAGACGCAGTAGCTCTTCAAAAGGTTTAAATAAGGAGAAATTTAGACAGTAAGGATAAAACTGATGATGATCAAACCAATTAGAGTTGTTTAGCGTTAGACGATCAAGCTGGAGCTCCACCACTCTGCCTGTGGTGTGGTTGCAAGAAACTCTCTCCCAATGACAGCATTCACTTTCTCTTTCATCAACCCATGAAGGAAGAAACAAATGGCTTGTCCCATCATCACTTTTGTTGAGATTGAAAAGGTCCTTGAGTTTAAGCAACCCAATCCTCTCCTCTTCCAGACAACCTTCCAGTAGTCCTCCATGGTTTTGAACCAAAACTATGAAAACCCATAACAACAACAACTTCACAAGTGGCCTCCCCATTGAGATTTATTATTGAATATGATGATACTATATCTATTCACAATTGGATTTATAATCTATTTATAGACTCTTTTAGTCATCTATCTACTTCTTACTACTTTCTCAATTGTAGCCCAATCACACTCAGAGGAAGGAAGGGGGAACTAACTGGAAGCAATGAAAAGTCTATGACTTCCCTGTACAATTAATTGACCAATAGAAATAGTACTTCGGTGGGCCCAGGCAGATATCATTTCCTCTCTGTAACCAAACCGAGAAAAACTTCCTTTCTCTTGATTTTTTTTCCTTTTTTCATATCAAATATATGTTTCCTACCAAATATCTAATCGTTGTACCATGTGTTTGATATGTCACCTCTCCTCCTTAGGTGTGTAATGAACAATTTGTGAAATACATGTATGAATAATTTGTGAAGGTAGCTCATATTTCAACTCCAATTTTTTGTTTTGATAAATATATTGATCATATATTGTGCCCTCTTAGTATTTTATTTTAATTAAAAAAATTATCTTTTTATATGTTGATTTGTTCATTCTCTTTATTTTTATATTATTAAAAATTCTTTATAGCTAAATTCTATATTAGTGTTAAAAATTTTTTGAATCAAATATAATAGAAAATTGAGTTGAAGACTTACTGCGGCAGAAGAAATCAAACTAGTAATAAATTTTTATATGTATATTTCTTTTCTAATTCAAAAGTATTATTCTTTTGTTATCTTTCCTTAACTACTTTTCATAATCCAAAAACTTTAGAATGTACAAGAGAAACCGGTACGATGAGACCTAAATTCAATTGATATTAAAAATAAAACATATAAATTTCAAACTTCTAGTTTTGAAAGTATTTATTTATCTCGTGAAAGATTTTTCTAAACTTTGAAGCCGAAACAAAAGAGGGGCTTGTAGGCCTTACAGTGATGGGCTGGTGGCCACTCGGTGTGTTAAAAAAGTGAAAAAAAGATTAAGTAGTTCTAAGACCATTGGGCCCAAGCCAATCACAATAACACCTATGCAAAAAGCTTATTGTGATTGGTCGAAACCAATAGTTTTAGGACTATCTAATAATTTCTGGTAAAAAAAATTTACCTCAAGAAAAAAAGTAATTAATATTGGAAATATAAGAGGGGTTACAAATTAGACACGGCTGCCTTGCTACCATCAATAACTAGTTTTCAATTATCATAAATATATAGTTTTAATGATTTTTAACTCCATAATGAAATAAATATATAGTTTTAATGATTTTTAGTGAGTTTTGTTGATTATTTAAAAGTGATTTAAAATGATTTGTCACCTAGGTATCATATCTAAAATGTGTAAAACGGTATGATATTCAAAAGTATTCTATAATTTCTGCATACCTTTCAAGTTTACTAATTTGAAGGTCCGAGTTTAGCAAACTGACGTTCTACTATACCAATGTCTTAGACAAGAAATACAAAATTCACACTATGTTCTATCTATCTGAAATAACAAAAACATTGTAAAAATTACATATCATTTGAAATAGTGGAAGGCTTTGGTTTAAGATTTAAAAGAAACTTGAAATAGAAAAGAAGAAACCATTACACGGGAAAAGATTGATATTTATTTGTAATATGTTTGAGTTTTGAATTATCGACCCATTGAACAACATTTTGAAACGAGTCAAATTAAATATAAGTCTAAATTATACTTTAAACTCATCTTGTAATTTTTGAATATCTACAAAAACTAATAAAGAAAAGTGCTTAATTAATTCAGTGAACTTCAAAAGTGTGTGTATATATATATATATATATATATATATGATATTATATCCTCATCTACCAGTATAAATGTATATATATATATATGATATTATATCCTCATCTACCAGTATAAATGATCAGTCTATCTAGTTCTTGGTCGTCTTTTCGCGGTCAATGCATTTGTCGTAGTCTCACGCACCCGAGTAACACGACCATGACAATTGGTGAATTGGACATAGTCCACGCGCGTATAAAAAAATGTGCATAACAAAAAGAAAGACTAGGAAAGGAAGTGAGAAATCAACGGAAAGCAATGAAAAGTCTTCGTGTATAATTATTGGGTGAGTGGTTTTAGTTAAACGGGGGTTAATGGTAAGTTAACAAGTAACTGTATAGTTAGTGGGTTGCTGTTATAGATAACTGAACTTCTGTGTATCATTTACATTTCTCTTTTTTAAAATAATTAAAACTCAATTTTAATATTTGGTTACAACTAAAACTCATTTTTATAATTTTATTTCAATTAAAACTTTTAATTTTATTTTAAAATAACTAAAACTCAATTTCAAAATTTGAGTGCCACTAAAACTTCTATATATATACACGAGTTTATAAAAAATAATAATTGATAGTAACTTAAGGCACAAAATTTTATTAAAGATCTATATTGATAAATAAATTGTTAAGGAATTATGAGGATAATTTTATACTAAAATTTACACTTTTAATATTTTTAAAAAATAAAAAAATAATAATAAATAAAATTTTATAATTAATTTTTTAACCAATCGAAGAGTCCCCTGAGTGACTCTGCAAACACTCCTTTACTACTGTACACTTTTGTAATTACAAATCAGTTTTTAGACTTTTAGTCATCTATATAATTCTTAGTCCTTTCGCAATCAATGCATTTATCAATAGCCCCACACATGACCATGACAATTGGACATAAACGTGTGGAAAAAAGTGCATAATAAACAGAAAAGACGAGCGGAGGGAAGAGGAAGCAAAGAAAAAGTCTTTCCTTCAGTAGGTGGAGGCAGATATTTTAATTTGAGGGCCCAATTTGTACTATGTGATCAAAATTTGAAAATTTTATAATCCAATTATAAAATAATTCATTTCTAATATTAGTCATGGTATATATGCCTTGATAAAAAAATATAAAATAAAAAGAAAAAGGAAAAAGAAAATTAAATTAAATAAATAAACAGAAAAATGAAATGTGAAAAAAATATAACAAAAAATTACAAGTAAAAAAAAAAGAGGTAAAGAAAAATGATGACAAACGGCAATTGAAATTTGTTTGTCATTTTGGTTTCACAAAACTTTAGTGGCCATTCACTAATTGACCAAGTCAAGAGTATGCAGAACTGATGCGCATATTAGTAATTTTAAGATATCCATAAATTAACAAAAAAAATAAAAATCACATGATGAACTTGTCCAGTTGTCCTATGTTAATTTATTGTAATTAAAATGTTACTTATTTGCTAATAGTCTAAAATCGGGTCAAATTTCTGCTTGTGTAAAATCTCGTAATTTTAAGGTTATTTAATTTTAATTTAAATGTCTTATCAGTTAAATTATTTACTCGGTGCTTTAAATGCTTTATGTGTTTAAATTATTATTAATTTTTTAGTGTCTTAAACTGTGTATTGAGTGCCTTAAATTTTTATGGAGTACCTTAAATGTTTTAGGTTGTTTTATTTTTATTTTATCTAATTTTTAGTTGGACTATACTTTTGTATTTTCTTTTATTTTAATTCTTTTCCAGATTGAGCTAAGGAGAGTTTGGGTTTGGGTTGAATTTGGGCTAGAATATAATTGTGTATGGTTGAGTTAGGTGTATATTTATTTTGATGGGTTAGGGTTTATTTTTAATTTTCTTTCTTTTAATTATTTTTAGATTTTTATTAGTTTCCTAAAAAAAAAAGAGAAAGAAAAGGGTTAGGGTTAAGGTTTTTGTTGCTTTTACGCTCAGACAAAAAGAAAATAGTAGACGCCAGGAAAAGGAAAAAAATGTGATTTTGCTCAAAATGACAAGACAAGTTCATGCTTTACGCTTTTCCTTTGTTCTTATAAACATAGTATCTTTGTTTTTTTTTTTTCCTCCCAATCACACTCAGAGGAAGGAAGGGGGAATTAACTGGAAGCAATGAATATTTTAATAGAAACAGTACATCGGTGGGCGGAGGCAGATATTTTAATTTGGAGGCCAAATTTGTACTATGTAATAAAAATTTTGAAAAATTTATTAATCAATTGTAAATTGTTGTTGTTTATAATATTTGTCATAGTAGATATATATATCTTGAGAAAATTCAAAAATGAGAAAAAAATAATCTAAATAAATATACAAAAATCTGATATGAGAAAGAAAGATATAGAGGAGAGGAAACGATAAATTACAAGTAAAAAGAGAAGAGGTAAAGAAAAAAATATTGTTATCTATTTTTCTTCGGTAATGTTTCAATTTTTCAAAAATGTAATTTTTGAAAAAAGTTTAGTACTTCGATTCCACTTCCGGAAGTATATATTATTATTTTCTTGGTGAAATATTAAGAAAAAATTATAATTTTAGTTAAATAAAAGCAACTTTGAATGTGCTTATTGTTCTTAAGGCAGGCATTTATTTAGAGGCTTATTGGAAGGGCAAATCAAGAACTTCTTTTATTTTTGATAATCATCTTTAATTATAATTATTTTTTGTGATAATTATTCAATTAACATATATAATATATATATAATATTATCTTAGGTGATAAATATATACATATATATCAATTATTCTTTGAGTCATTTTTATGTGAGTTTAAACTTTTTAGATAATTTGTATGAGTTCATAACTTATTTATTTGTGATAGATTTGAATTTTGACCTATCTTATTCATTGTGTCACATTTTAAAGTCAATCAAATTAAAAATAAATTTAAATTATATTTTTAATTTATTATGTAATTTTTTAACGTCTACGATGATCAGTAAAGAAAAGTGCTTAATTAATTAATGAACTTAAAAAGGTTATATATATATATATATATATATATATGATACCATATCGTCATCTAGTAGTATAAATGATCATCCAGATTTATATTCAGTCTATCTACTTCTTAGTCATCTTTCCGCAGTCAATGCATTTTTGGTAGTCCCACGCGTATAGAAAATCCAATTGTCATGGTCAACACCACAATTGGTGATTTGGACAGAAGTCCACACGCGTATAGAAAATGTGCATAATAAAAAGAAAGACGAGAAAAAGGAAGTGGGAAATCAACGTGAGGCAAAGAAAAGTTAGAAAGATCGGATACTTCATCGAGGGTGTCGTATCCGTATCGAACACTCAGACGCCGTGTCGGACACACGGACACTCCACGAACACGTGTCGGACACTTCGTAAAAGTGTCCTGACATTTTTCTTTTTAGGACACTTCTCGGACACTCCTTGGACACTTTTAGGACACTTTTTGAAGACGTATTGGACACTTCATAATAATGATGTATATTCAAATATTTCGAATATAAATTGTATGATACTAAGTTATGATTAAAATATAAGCTAAATACATGTAGAAGACTAAATAAGTCTAGTTCTTTAATTTATTTTAATCTATTTGTCTATTTTTGTTTATAAGTTTGTTTGGTTCTTAATTGCATGATGAGGAATTGAATTATTTCTGTAATGTAATATTTTTTATTAAATAATTAATATATATTAATATATTATATTATTATTTTATAATCGTATCCCCGTCGTATCCGTGTTCTGTTTTTTTAAAGTTTTTCGTATCGTCGTGTCTGTGTCGTGTCATACCCATGTCCTGTGTCCGTATCCGTACTTCCTAAATGAAAAATCATCGTGAATAATGATTAGGAGTGGCAAAGACTTCTTCAGCCTGTGAACCCGCCCACTAATTAGTAATTATTAATTATTGGGTGAGTGGTTTAAGTTAAACGGGTGGTTAATGGGTCAATTAGTGGGTTGTTGTTAAATGGTACCCACCTCAACCCTCATGCAACAGAACCCTAGCCTTGCAAGCACCCAAAAACATCGCAATAATGGAAAAAAAAACAGTGCTTAATTAATTCAGTGACCTTCAAAAGTATATATATATATATATATATATATATATGTGAAGATTGGTAGGGCTGTTGCTCTTTTGATTAATTGAAAAAATCAATCATAAAATCTGATTTATTATCTGTTTGTTATTTAAAAAATATTAAATGTATAATTTTTTAAGACAATTATTTTCATAATCTTTTAATACTTTATCTCTCATCTTTTAACACGTATGTATGTATATATGTATATATATATATATATATATATATATATATATGCAATAGATTCTTTCACCATCTACCATTCACATCTCTCTCTCCTAAAATAATTAAAATTCAATTTTAGTATTTTACTACAACTAAAATTCAATTTTATAAATTTATTTCAATTAAAACTTTTAATTTTATTTTAAAATAAGTAAAACTCAATTTCAAAATTTTACAACAACTAAAACTTCTATATATATACCCGAGTTTATAAAGAATAATAATTATCTTTTTGTCAAAAAGAGAGTAATTTAGAGCACGAAATTTTACTAAAAATATATATTGATAGATAAGTTATTAAAAAAATTAAGAAGATAGTTTTATCCTAAAATATTACACTTTTAGTACTTTTAAAAAATAATAAATAAAATTTTATAATTAATTTTTTAACTAATCAAAGAGCAACTGGAACAATCACGTCTCTACTACTCTATACTTTTGTAATCAGTTTTTACATAATTCTTAGTCCTTTCGCAATCAATGCATTTATCAGTAGCCCCACACATGACCATGACAATTGGACATAAACGTGTGGAAAAAACTAGTGGAAGGAAGAGGAAGCAATGAAAAAGTATTTCCTTCAGTAGGTGGAGGCAGATATTTTAATTTGAGGGCCCCAATTTGTACTATGTGATCAAATTTTGAAAATTTTATAATTCAATTATAAAATAATTCATTTATAATATTAGTCATGGTATATATACCTTGATAACAAATTTTAAAATAAAAAAGAAAAAGAAAATGCAACCTAAATAAATAAACAGAAAAATGAAATGTGAAAAAAAAATATAACGAAAAATTACAAGTAGAAAGAAAAGAGATAAAGAAAAAAGCATTATCAATTTTTCTTCCAAATCAAATTTTTTAAAATTTAATTTTTGAAAAAAAGATTTGTATTTTGATTCCATTGCCGAAAAGATGTATCATTATTACTTTAATTAAAGATTAAATATATATATCACTTTAGTTAAACAAAATCTAATAAGTTTGAATAAAATAAAATTACTATTTTAATAACTTATACAAAGAGTGGTCATAAAAATTGTTATATAACATACGACAATTGAAATAATTAGCATATCGTTGTTTGTCATTTTGGTTTCACAAAATTTTAGTGGCCATTCACTAATTGACCAAGTCAAGAGTATGTGACCAAGTCAAGAGTATGCCGAAAAAGAAAATACATGATGAACTTGTCTAGTTGTCCTTTGTTAATTTATTGTAATTAAAATGTTACTTATTTGCTAATAGTCTAAAATCGGGTCAGATTACTCTGCTTGTAATGGAATTATAAGGCCAGGCAGACCAGAGTGGGGCACTAGGAGGATTTCATCTGTCATGGACTTAATGTCCTTGGATGCAAGTGCGACGGAAATTTTTGGGCTAACCAAAGCTTGAATTCCTTATTGTAAAAGCTAAGCTTAAAACAATGGAGTTTATTTCGTGTAACTAGTTCTTCTGCTGGCCTAAAACCAAGACAATTTATTTCATATCCATGTGATGGTTGTTGTCTTTTTCAAATTTGCCAGGAATTATCGTCAATTGTGAAATTATAATGACATCCATGTCATGAAATTCTAAATATGTGGTGTGATTTTTGTTTTCGTTTTTGTTTTTTGTTTTCCTAATAGCAAGCATCTTAAAGTAATAGACTTCATAGAATTTATGCATGAATTTCGCCCAAGCATGAAATTTATAATTTTTTTTCCCTAAACAACATATTATTAACAAAACAAGCAAACAGTCTAATAAAACGTTGAGAAAAAAAAAAGAATAAGGCAGAAGGATCACACATCAAAAAGAAAGGGTCTGCTTGGTTCGTCACTCGAAAATCAATTCTCAAGAATCCAGAAAATAGAAAATTATTTTCAAAAAACTATAAAAGACAATTTTATAAAAATGGATATTTTTTAAACTGAGTTTTTAAAAAATAGTTTTCAAAAACTATCAACCAAGCAGAAAATTGAACCAAGGATGCCCAAACTATTTACAGGATCTCTTACAATAACAACATCACAGTAATATGCTCTAACACCAGAAAAAAAATCAAGGGCTAAATATAGCAACCAAATATTGCAAATAGGAGTCCATTGTATCTGCCACATTCTAGATAAAATTGAACTCCAACTGCAAAATGGTGCAGGTAAAAATCAGTCTCAGCATTTTGCTTCTCAACACATACTCCAAACCAATCTAGCCCCGACTTCTATAATGATTGGAGAAAGATTTAAAAGTAGCCTAATTCAGCTACTTATATTTCAGTTGGCCCTTGCAGGAACTTTTCATATTATAAATGAACCCTTACCAACTTTTCCTATTTCATATGAGCCCTCTAGTGTTGTCTAACATTGGTCATTAACTAAATAGGCCCCACACAAACTTCTTCATTTACTATATCAACCCACATATAAGTTATCATATTTCAAAAATAACTCCGACACAGCTATTCCACAAATTTTTGCAACTCTCTAACCAATTATTTATTTAATTAAACATTATAATATGTTTTGCAAAGTCTTCTAATGCTTAAATATAATCATCATAACATCTATATTACATTTAAGCTTCATTCAAAATGTCTTTGTCTATCTACGGTCTAAAATTACTCTGTCTAATAATCAAATGATCATAATTTCGAGTGCGTTACACTGTTATAGGCAAGACAAACACTAGTTTAATTATATATAATCAATTAATATGGTAATACATCACATGAATAAATTATTAATAATCAACAAATAAACCTCTAGAGACACTTCCAATTTCAATAAATTTTATTTTTTATTTTTTTACTGTCACTCAGTTAAAAAAAAAGTCAGAGATTTAGTGCGGAGCATAGGCAAAATAAAGTTCGAATCATTAAGCATAAATTTTATTTTTCATTTTTTTTCTTTTTCAAACCACTCCCATTCTCAATTTTATTTTGTCATTTTTTCTCTCATTTTTACCACCCACATTTTATGATTCAATCATATCACTTTCTGCTTCAACACAGCGTCGTGCACAACACCAATGGCTTAACCGCGAGCAAATTATAATTTCTCCATTATGGGAGATGAGACAAAGAATAGGAGTGTCAGGTCAAATCATATATGTTGAAGCAAAAAGTGAAATGATATAAAGCTGTGAATCATAAAATGCGGCGCGCGTGCACAACACCAATGGTTGTGATGAGCGGAGTTCTCACCATAATGCAAAATTAGAGTAATTAACTATTGTACGTGTCCTTTTAAATAGTAAATCTACGAGGACTCTGTAATTAGAAAAAAATTATTGTATTACATGGTTGGGAATGATATGATTCCCACGAATTATAATCTGTACACAATTAAATGTATTTATTTATTTTTAAAATTTTTGATTGCATGATAATTTGTTGTTGGTCGAAATCATTTAGTCTCAAACCATGTAACATGACTTGTGATTGATCGAGACTATATAATTCCGAAACATATAATTATATATAGGATAAAGTGCATAAAACTCCTCTTTATATAAAAAATGTGTAAAAAATATTCATACTATTTGGCATGTTCATATACATATCTATAATTTCAAAATTTGGACCAAATTGCTCATATTTTAATTTGATGTGTCAGATTTTTTTAAAAATTCAAAAATATCTTTGTTATCAATTCAGGCTTTCACTCATTTTATTATTTATTTATAAAGTAAAGGTAATTTAGCTACTTCACTGTTCAAATTAAAGATTTGTCTTTATTGGCTCAAATTGAAAAATGTAAAGGAGTTTTACGAACATGTAAAAAGTTTGCGTGGATAATTTTTTGGATACAGCCGATATTTTTTTGGATAATACTAAAGTAAATGCTGGAAAAAAAAAAAACACATCAGATATAATTATTCAGCCAAAATGGTAGATGATTTGCAGTAAACTTGAATGTACAAATATCTGGTGCATCACTCATTTACTGTTTGACCAACACTGCGCGCGCGCACACAAATCATGCACAAACCAGGATGCTTTAAAAGCGGCAATAACTATCCGACCTCTACATAAAGTCATCCAAAGAACTATTAATCATGTGTATTAAAAATCACTTAACAAATATGGCCCTCCCTGAAAATGAGGACAAAAGACATTTGGACAACAAAGAGTGAAGTGAATGTCAAATCTTCCAAAAAGAACAATTAAAAACTTGTATCTAATTAAAAGAAATATGATTTTACAAATCAAAAGGTATTAGAATCATATTTCATCCAAACCCATCTAAAAATAATATCCAATCATGTGACACTTGGAAAATTTTCTTTTGTCCAGATTTTCCTTGCACTATTCGTCTCAGATGGCTACATAAACATGAATTTGAATAAAATAAACCTCATCATCTACAAACAATGACTTTAGTTACAAATATAGAGACATTTTGTACCTGACAAAGGTAGAGGATAGACGTTGCCGGAAAAGTCACCGGAGTGTTTGTCCTAGCCGTACGTCCGAGAAACAATGAATGCAGAAAAGGGTGGGGGAGTAAGAGAGATAGAGTGCACCGGTGTGTGGGGGTGTTAGAGAAAGAGAGAGACGAGTTCAACACTTGGGGGAGAGAGATACAGAGATATACAATAACTGAATCTGCAGAAGTGTATTTAGAGAGTGAAGGAGGTTAGTCTTGTAATTTCATATAAAGGCTAGTGAGGGTAAAAATGTCTTTTGTCATAATAATACTCCGTATTTCATTTGGGGGCATTTTGATAAATTGATATGTAAAATACATTTGTATAATTGCATCAAAAGGGGTTTGAGGATACTTTGGAAAATATATATATATATTTATTTATTTATTAGGGTAAATTACAGAGATTTCTCCTGAGGTTCAGTCAATATACACTGACATCTCATCTTGTTTGTCATATTATATTAACCTTCCTTCAAATTTGAATACGAGATACACGGTCAATAACAAAAAATTATGATATTAGCAATTTGTAAATTTTAAATTTCAGATATACCCTTCAAAAATATTAAGGTTTTAGAATTAGGTTTAGAAGAATTAAGGTTAAATTATTTGAATTGGAAATTATGAATTTTGTTTATGTAATAATTTTTTTTTCTTTTTAATTCTTTTTCTTTTTACGTTTTTAAAAGTGACTACAAAAGTTAGTTCTTTTGATTACATACATAAATACATGTATATATTTATATATACACACTAGTATATAAAATTAGAGAGCCAAGTAGTCAACTCATACATAAAAGTTAGTAGCCAACCAACTCATTTATGTTTTTCAATTCACAATCACATCTCCAAAAAATTACTGTTGTTCTTCGGTTACATACATAAATACAAACCCATTTTAATTCATGAATTTGTTTGTTAAACTTATGAATAAAAGACTCTTCACTTATTTATTTAAAATACAATTGGGTTTAATTTGTCAAAAATATTTTATTTTCATCGATTTTCAATTTTATTTTCTAAATAAACTGTTGAGTTCACCGGTGTCGTTAATGGTGGTCGAGAGAAAGAAGAAAGGTGAGCAAACGTTGGAATACAATTGGGTAATTTTGTCTTTTGATTTTGCTTTGTTTATGTACTAAACTAACATTAAAAAAATAAGAACAAAAAGATAATTTTGTTACTTAACAGCATCTACTTAACAATACTGACAAGAGATGTTAGTGTAAATTGACAAACAAGAGAGGAGGTCAGTGTATATTGACTAAACCTTAGGAAAAATCGGTGCAATTTACCCTATTTATTATCGTATTGATATTTATTTTTGTTAAGTGATTTTTTCACTCAATATTTTTTTGTATTTGTAATTATGCAAACTTAAGTTGTCATAAATTAATTTTTTTCAATATTTAAATTTGTTTAGTTTGGATTTAAGTGTGTAGAGATGTGAAATAAAGTTGAAACAAAAAATTAAGAAGATTTAAATGCAAATAATTGTCTATGAAATAGTAAAGAACTAAGTCATCGTTTGGGGGAGCTTCCTAATATCAAAAGAACTTCATTGATAAGGCCTTCGTAAAAGGAATTTTGTTAAAAGGAATTTAGGAGAAAAAATACATTTGGCTTGTGCATTTTTTAAACATACTTTAACTTTTAAATTATTATTTTCTTGATAATATTATTCCTTATCCTTAACAATGATTACAATCCTTAGAAAGCATGAAGTCGACAATGAAAGAAAGTTGTGGTGGGGGCGTTGGAGGTGATGGTGTTGGTGGAGGTAGTGGTGGCGGAAGTGGAGGTAGCGGTGATGATGGTGGTGGCGGTGACAACGATGACAGTGGCAGTAGTGGTAGTGGTGGCGACGATGGTGATGGTGGTGGAAAGTGGCGTTGACGATGGTGATGGGAAGAAGGTGGCGGTGGCAGTGGTGGAAGGCGGCGATAGCGGTGGCGGTGGAGAAACGAGGGACCAAAAGAGAATATAGTACAATCTTGTTAATATATAAAAAATATATGGACAAATTAGTAAAATAACAAATTTATTTCAAAAGAAAATTTGGCTTTTTAAAAGGAGGTTCTAAAAGCAACATTTTTTTACTTCTTTGAAATGAACTTTCTGATCATCGGATTGTTCGAAAAGGCCTTTACATATGTGTAACCAAACGTTACATTTTTTTTAAAAGAACTTTTGATGCCTAAAAGAAAATTTTGAGATCTCAAAAAACTCTCTCAAACAAACACTAAATACCCTAACAATCGGTGAAAAAGATATGGATCGAAGAGTGAGAGAAATATAGAGAGAGAAAAGAGAAAACGTGTTAGAGAGAGTGGCAGTCTGACAGAAATTTGCATAAATTTGTCTCTTCGTGTCCATTCAACTCTTCAGCTTTTATATATTATTTTATGTTATTCTTTTTCCTTCTTTTGTCTTTATTGTGTACTGTCCACATTTTACTGCTGCAACTAACATGATCAATTTTAGGGACTTGGATCCTCTACGTTGGTCTTCTTCATCCGCTTATGTTCGCTACTCAATCAAACGGTGGACAAAGCATCACGTGCTCAATCAAACGGTGAACAAAGCATCACATAAGGAGCACAAATCCCTAAAAAATAAAGGAACCCAAAAAATTAGCTAGCATTAAGCATGATTGTTTCACTATAAAATAATCCGAAGAGAAAATTAGGTTTTGGTGGTTAATTCTAAACAAAATTATTTTAAAGTGACCATGAAAAAGATGAATAGTCACCAAAATTAAAACTTAATTTCTAATAATTGACAATTTGATCACTTATTACATAAATATCCTTTCTCGGATAAATTATTTTATAATTGGACAAAAAAGATGCCCTAATTAAAAAGAAACATGAACTGCTAAATTAGATTTAAAAACAATACGAAAAACATATATAATTTGAAAGTTATGAGAGTTTTGAAAAGGAAATGAAATGAAAGGGGATGTGCAAATTCAAACAAGATATATAAATATTTCAATAATAATCCATAATGCCCCAAAAAAGGTGAAATATAAAAAATTCAATAAAACATGAAGTATTTTTTAACAAACTCGGAGTGTCCTAGATTTGTATACTAAGTTAGGTTGAATTGAATACAAATGATGTTTGTCTTGTTGATCTAATAAAAAATTTGATCTCTTTGCGGGAGAAAAAAAATTAAAGAATTCTCATTTTTTGTTCTCTCAAACAATTCGTAAGCAAATTTAAGCAACTCTTAATGCATTCTAAATTTATTATATAACTTTTTATCCTCTCAATTATATAGTATGTTTTGAGACTGGAGAAAATGAGAAAAACATATTAAGAATGATAAAAAAAACCCTATCTTTTTAATTGATAGACTACACTAAAAAGGAAAAAAAAAAGTGATAGGACGAGAAAGAGAGAATGATGAATTCAAGGAGTTATTTTTATATTGAATGACAATTTCGTTATCTAAAAATTATTTTTAGAATGTTTAATAAGCCTGATTTATTTATTTTATCAAATTATTCTTAAATAGTCACTCATTAACAATTAAATTTTAATTTTGATGATTATTCATATTTTCAAAACTTTATAATAAAGACTAATTTTGTTTAAGATTGGTTACAAAAATTTAATTTTTTCCTAATTTGAACAAATCTTTTGAGACTCTCATCTTTGCCCCCCTCTCTCTCCCTTTCGACTAATTGGTTCGAATGTGAGGCAAGAAAGATGTGATGTTTATCCCTCATAAACAAAACTAGTATGAGTTTTGATATCATCAAACATGTCTCAAACTATATCTCTTATATATAAGTAAAAATTCTTTTTATTTAGTATTTGTAGTAACCTTTTTAGTAAACAACGCTAATAATTATGAGTAGTAATACACGATATTAAAATAAGTGATACAATATTATTTAATATTATCTATTTTAATAATGTAAATTATTAATAATCGATGTCACCCCAATGTACTAGTATCTGTTATCGCTAATTGTAATAAATATTATTAGAAAAGAGCTGGAGAAAAAACTCTTACCGAATAAGATAATAGATAATGTTTCCTTACATGTCCGCTCTAATTTCGTCTCTCTCTTTATTTATATGTGTATGTATATATTTATATGCATATAATATATACAGTAATTTAAGTATATATTAATGAAATATTATAAAAGGTAATTTATAAATATTATAAAAGGTAATTTAAGTACAAAATATATATTTAAATGATTTTTAATAGACCATTCATAATGAAATGAATCAGAATATCAGATGATGAGTGAAAAATGTGAAGACAGACGAGAGAAAACGTGTGAAGGAGGAGAAAACTGACTGTTCAGATAAACCGTGTAAATGCACTGATGTATTGTAGAGTGTGTCAGAGTGCCGTCAAATTTCAGTTTTTTTACTATCTATTATTTTTTAATTTTCACGCGTTTACATCATATTACTTTACTGCTTCTAACTTAGACGTAAACTCATACTCTACTTTTATGCATTGTTTTTGAATCTCATTAAAAAAAAAAATACACGTGTATATATTTATATATATACACACACCAAGTACAAACTCGATTTTTTCTTCGCTTTTTTGCTATATCTCTTTTCTCTGCTCTTTGATTAGAAATTTATTAGACCACGACGTAATGATTATAAAAATCCAAATGATTCTTTAATTAAAAATAAAATTTCAAATAAAAAATTATATCCGAACCCGTTTAAACTGGGACATAAAAAACAAAATGCAAACCAATCTCATCGACTGGACTAAATCTTGACAGGAGACTATAAAAAAAAAACCTGTATATAGCTGTAATATGAATATATGATCTTTTCACAATTAGGATTTCACTACCTTTTAGGAAACACAAGACACGGAACACATATTCGATGACACGGATACAACAAAAAAAATATATATATATATATATATGAACAGTTATAAAATAATAATATAATATATCAATATATATTAATTATTCAATAAAAAATACTGCATTACAAAAATACTTCAATTCATTATCAAATAATTAAGAACTAAACAATAATAAATAAATAGATTACAATAAATTAAAAATTCTGATTTATTTAGTCTTTTACATATATTTAGCATAGATTTTTAATCATAACTTAATAGTATATAATTTCTATTTGAAATACTTGAATATACATCACTGTTGTAAAATGTACGACACGTGTTCAAAAAGTATCTTAAAAATAAAAATGTCAGGACACTTCTATGAAGTGCGTCGACACATGTCCAATAAGTATCTGAGTGTTCGACACAGTGTCTGAGTGTCCGACACGAATTTGACACTCTGAATAAAGTGTCCTTACTTTCTAGCTAATACAGGTAAAGTAGCCAAATTTTATCACATTTCTTTCAAGTCTCATTCACAGTTTAAAAAAAAAAAATTTAATCCTTTTCTCATATCTCTTAAAATTAAAATAATATTTAAATATTATGTCAGAGAGGTTGTGCTTCAACCTCTGTAATTATAAAAATCTGTAGACAAATTTCAAAACTAAGGCTAATATATCAAGTTCCTGTATTAAATTTCATAAAAACATTTTAAAAATTGTTCAATTATTATTTCCTACCTTTACTTGCCTTTAAAGGAAAAGATATAAAAGTATTCTCGTATCCGATATTATAATATTTTTTCGTTATATTATGATTCGTCAAATTAGTTAATATTTTTCAGAAAATGTAATTTTCGACAACCCGACCTCCTCCATGTGATGGAAATCATGGAAGGTTATTGTCACTTAGGAGAGAGACTCCTTTTTTATCCTAATAGTGATACTTTTTGGGTGGGATTTTCGTATTTTTCTTTTTTAGGATTGTACTATATTTATATTTTTCTTTTAAAAAAAAATGACTGGAAACGTCCTTAAACTCATTAAGGTCATGTTTGGATTAATTTTTGAAAAACGATTTTTAGCTTTTCAAATTTAAAAGTCATTTTGGAAAGTATTTGAATTAATAAGGCTGAAGAATTTCGGAGTCCAAAAAGAGTATTCAAATGAATTTGGTGGGTATCAGCTTCCTCATTTAGTTTCTACTTTTTTTTTTTCTTCTGTATAAAAGTCGAAATAAAAATTCTGTCAAACAGAACCTAATACATCATTATTTAATTTATAATACCATAATTATCCTTTATATAATAAAATTTACTCTCCGTCTCAAATTAAAAGTCCATTTTTGAAAAATTCAACCCTTTAAGGGAGTAGTATTTAATATTTTTAATTGGATGAGTAGTATATGAAATTTCATATTTGTCCTTTTACCATTTTTGGGAATCCAACTTTTTAAGGAAGTAGTATATTAATGAAAGAAGAGTACTTTGGTAATGTTACAAAAAAAAATAGCGTATGAACTTTTCAATTGGAACATTTATTTTGAGACACATAAAAATGGAAAGGTAGACATTTAAATTGGGACTGAGGGAATAACTTTGTTTTTTACCTTCTTTGCTTTTTTTAGTACCTTTTTTTTTTGTTCTTTTCAAAGAGATATTTTTTTTGGTGTTTTTTCTTTTCTTTTTTATTATGTCAAAAGAAATAATCTATTCAACAGAAATACCTTCTTTGTGAGAGCTTGTCTATTAACTCTGTTAACAAAAGCTACATAATTACTATTGTGACCTTAGTTTTTAATATTATTCTAATGGAAGAGTCAAAAAAATCTTAAAAGACCAAAATAACCCTTTTAGAACATCAAAAATTTTAATGTACCATTTATTTCTCTCAATATTTTAAATACATACATACAGATACAAGGGTGTGTTTGGCAAGACCATATTCGAGCTTCGAAATTGGAATTGGAAGCTCCAATTCTGGATCTATTGTTTGGATGTTCCAAACTGATCTTAATTTAGAATTGAATTACAATTCCAAACATGCCAATTCAATGATTTGAATTAGTTTTTAATGTATGTTAAGATTCTAATATATGCTCGTGATTTTGGGGTTTCATGTTTATTATATGTTCTTGAGATTTTTTGGAGTTTCATGATTACTATCTATTTGTTTCATGAGGAAGTATAGTGACGTAATTGTATATTTGAAGAGAAATGCTACTCATCATAAAATTATTTCATGAATTTCTATCATGAATGATGTGGCAATTAAATGACGAGTTAATATTGGTGAGATTTCTCCCATATACAGAGTAATGAAATAATTTCATGAAGTTTAGAATTGCTCATTTCTAAGAGAAATGCTAAACGTCACAATTTTATTTCACGAATTTTAACTCGAATCTATGTGGCAGGTGATAATACCATAAGAACTCCGTGTATGGGGTTAATCCCACCGATAATAACTTACCATTTAATTTTATCTCCTAAAATAATGGATTATATCACCGTGTATGTAGAATTGCTCTATTTCTAATCATGTGAAGTATTTTCACTTTCGCTAACCATTATAAGCTTTTTATTTTATTTTATATATATATATATAAATTTAGTTTAATTTTCTGGACAACCAAGCTGATCATAAGTTTGTCCTGACATTAGAGAAAACAAAAGTTCGATCTTACGGTAATTTGGTGTTTTAAAATTTTTTAAAATTATTATTCTTATTATTATTTGTGTATGGATTTTTTTGTCCTGGCTTTAATATTTTTCTTTATAGATACACTGATAAAATTATTATTATTTTTTTCCTGAAAGTTCTAGCAACACGGACACTGTATCTTTACACACATATTACATACATACTAGGAGAAGAGGCACGTCCATGTTAGAAGAAACTTTATAAAGTCATCAAAACTTATGTAAACTAATAATGTATTACAATTTGTACATATTGAATTTATGTTAATTATGTTATTATATTACTCCCCTAAAAAAATGTCAAAATACTATAGTAATGTAATGATCATTTAAATTAATTCAAACATTCACTTGCAAAAGCAAAGTACGCAACAAAACAAAGGTCACATACAACTAGGTAAATAACAAAAAGGAAATAAATTAAAAATCAAATCAAATCCATCTCTACATTTATACGTTAGAATTTACACGGAGTATAAATGTGTGCATATATATATAAATATAAATATATTGGATAAAGGTCAGTAATATATATAAGAGAAGAAATTACAATCAAGCTCCAGACGAGCAAACAGACAAAAGCAAGCCAACGATTACAAATGAGTACATATGAATGTGTATGAAACAAACCAGTAGAGGAAGAGTTTCAGTAGCAATATGACATCCCTTTTACTAAATGCTAGATAATATATTTAATATTATGTTTCTTATTTATTATTTTAGTTTTATTTTAAATTACTTAAAATTTCTTATACTCTTTCTTAAATTATCTAAGACTAAATTTCATGTCTTCTAAAAATACTAATTATGTGTTTATAAATAGGTCTTCATGTATTATTTATAAGACAATAATATCAATTAAATTAAATATAATTTAATTTTTTTATTTCTAATATACTATCAGAGCCTACCATTTTGTAATGGATCAAGTAATTTCAACCTAACTAATTTAGTAATCTTATAATTTTCTTTTTAACTCAAAATTTCATTTAAGACACTTGTGTTATTTTCTTTACTCCCACTCACGGTTAAATGGAAAGAAAAAATTATTTGCAAATTTTAATCTTTCTCAAAGTTGAAAGATTTATTTGAAATGTGAGAAAATTTAAAAGAAATTTTTATATTTTGTCCTAAATACTATATTTTGTCTAAATACACATTAAGATATTCAATGGATCTATATCCTGTCCCTCAGAACGACCCTGTTTTGAGGCATATCAAATCATATCTTAAAGCCATCCGTTAACGTAAACGGATGCCTTATTTGTATTGTTTATTTATTTATATACATTATAGTATTATTTTATTTTGGAATTATTTTTCACAAAGACACGTCAAAAAATTTAGTTGATCAAATTTCCTTTTCTTCTCTCTCTACTCAAACTTTTCTCTGTAACATATCTTCAAACTTCCTTTCTGCCACCTTTAATTCTCTCAACGAGCAAAAGGAACACAACCCTTTACTTTGTTATAAAAAATTTATTCCCATTTTCTTACAAAATTTTCACAAAAAACGAAACAGATTATAAAGAACTCGAATACCCCTCATTGACCTCACTGTGCAATTGTTTTGGATTTTCTGCGGAATCGAGTGGTTTCTAAGATTTGGTTGTAGAGCCGAAAATCTGATTTTCAGTATTTCAAAATTGTGGATTTCAGATGGGAGTTTCTTTCAAAGAATCCCAGGCTTAGGATTTTCAAACCGGTCTTCAACCAAAAATAAGGATTTTCAAACAAGGAGGTATTCCTCTGTATTGTCGTCTCTCTTGGTTGTTTGTCACTCGTCTCAACAAAGAGAAATGGAGACCAGGAGAGAGTGTAAATCCGAGAGAGAGTGATTTCAAAGAGAGATTTCAATTATTTCAGAGAGTGATTTCTATTCGCATTACAAAGGGGGAGAGAAATATAATGAGATTTGATGAATAATATTTATTTATTATATAAATATCAAATTTTTATTGGGTAAATGGAAAAGTTGCCGTTACAACGAACGGTGGACCCAACGCTGCGTTTCGTTAAATTGTGTAAAAATAGCTTTAGAAACTCTCCAGACAACCCGTCAAGTCTCTGTTGCAATTCAGGTGTGTTTGCAAATCATGGTGCTCTCTAATTTCTTATTCGCATTTGTTAAAATCCACCTCAGTATGTCAACTGAAGACGATGACTACAGACACTAGAGAGTTATTTCAAGCTCAAATTCCCCAAATATTGCTCTCAAGTCTTGTTCACTTTACTCTTTATTGTATGAGCCATCTGTGGGTGCCTTTGAGCTTGATTATCCATTGAAGGTTCCCCATGATTCGGTTTCAAGTGTGGGTTCTTGTAATGGGTTGGTCTGTCTAGCCATTAAAAAATTTGATCTATTCATATAGAACCCAACTATTAGAAAATCCAAGAGATTGTCATATTCGGGCATTAGATTGCAAATGGGTTGGTTTTTCATATATGGGTTTTGTTATGATCAGTTCATTGATGATTACAAGGTGGTAGGAGCATTTCGTGTTGTTGGTAATGAGGGTTCCTATGAGGACTAATACGCAATGAGATTCAGGAGCAACATTAGTTAACAAATTAAAAAAAGGTAAAATTAGATTTTGATTCTCTTTTATTATTCTTTCCCTGCTTTTTGTAACGCACTCTTTAATTCATTTAATACTGCATTTGTGGTATACTGTTATGGAAGCTACATTATGTTTAATGACTTTTTTTTTAATTATTATTTGTATTGCTAGACACAAAAGTTGCTTATAAAGAAATCATGATCTTCTAACACAATTAAGAAATGAAACTTGTGGTGGCTAATGTCTTTTGGTTTTATGCTTTAATTTGGGACTTGAAGTGAATGTTCAAGCAGAAATTTGTGACCCCATGCTCTTTTTCCTTTTCCTAACCTCTTATAATTATTTAATTTTCTTTTAGGTAATGTGGGTAATTCATATTATTTTCATACTTGTATTTTTAGAGGAATTTCTATTTCTTCCTTAAGGTTTCACATAATAAGATGTAAATTTAACCAATTTAAAATAAATCCCATCATGTAGTATCTAAATGCACTCATCATCTACATGCACTTTTTATTTTTTTTATTTTAGTTTTAACATTCTCAGTTGTATGATGGACAGATTACTCTCTGTAATTTTTATGCATCAATGTGAATACTTTTCGTGTTTCTATCTATATGGTAGGTTCTTCTGTAAAATTTTGCAATGATTCAAATTTGAAAGAGATAAGTTATGGAGTAAAAAGTAGGGTTCCATTAAATTGAATCTAAGTATTTAGCTGATCCAATATTCCTAATTCACTTCAATAAAATATGCTACTTACCTGAGCTATAAATGGTAAATGGCAAGACTTAGAGATAGTGCTAATCTGCTCATCTTTGGGCGACCAAAGCTATCATTGTTTGAGCCCAGTATTGTATGATATTATGGTAAAGTCATTAGTAAAACACTGCACCTCTTTTTTATTCCGAATTTTGTTTAAAGTTGCTCTTTGCAAAGTAAGTAAAAATAAGGAAATGAAATCATAAAAGGAATGTCAGATTTGTTTCACTTGAGGTATTAATTATGCACTTTTCTGTTGGAATCTACAACTTTTGTTCATCTTCTACATTTATCAACACCTACAATCTTTAAATTGTATTCCTTTTAAGCTTTTCATAAATTTCTTGCTCGAATTCATATTTAAGTTGTGGTTGTTCTTTTCTTTGGCCTTGAGAGCAACTGATCATCGCCTTGGTAAGCTATTACCTAACCAACTAGCTAATCAAACGCGACCCCTCCTCGAGTGGATTCCTCCTTTTGCTCCTCAGCCTACGGGGTATTAGCAGTCGTTTTCAACTATTGGTACGAATAGAGCAAGAGAAAAAGGAAATAAAAAAAATAGTAGAGAAAAGTTATACAAAACTATATACGAGTCACCAATCCCTCCCATGTGCTTTTTAAGAAGCTTTTGTCACCACTCCCTCCCGTGTGTTTTGGAAGAAGCTTGTACAGTTTGGGAAGGGTTTTTGATTGATCTAGGCCAGATGTAGACCTATGTCCTTAGTAAGCTATTACCTAACCAACTAGCTAATCAAACGCGATCCCCTCCTCAAGTGGATTCCTCCTTTTGCTCCTCAGCCTATGAGGTATTAGCAGTCGTTTCCAACAGTTGGTACGAATAGAGCAAGAGAAAAAGGATATTATACAACTATATACGAGTCACCAATCCCTTCCGTGTGCTTTGTAAGAAGCTTGAGTCACCACTCCCTCCCGTATGCTTTGAAAGAAGCTTGTACAGTTTGGGAAGGGTTTTTGATTGATCTAGGCCAGAGGTAGACCTAGCCAAACCATAGAGTACTTACCGGTGCCACGGAGAGATATGTTTTTAGATCTCTATCAATCCAAACTGGTCGAGTTTAGCAATCTGATTTAGGCATGAGCTAATTGAGTTATTTTTCTCTTCGTGTTGGGTCTAGGCCTCTCTAACTAGATTCAACTTGCCCCTGGTGTGCTTTTAGATTTACCAAAGGATTAAAGCAAGCAAGGAAACAGGAGCCCCAATATAATGATACCGTTGACTCCCTGTAGCTCTTTTTCCCATCATCCAATTGTGCTCTAAATTATGTCTGATTCCAGTAATTTAAAATCAAGTCCTTTTACCTTATGATATATATATATATATATATATATATATATATATATATATATATATCCCTTTGTTATGTTTAAGCAAACATTTTGCACTAATGGGAATACAAGTCAAGCTAGAAATTGATAGATAAAGCATTTTAGAACTTACCTGTTACTCTGCAGATGGAGTAATAACCTTGATAGATATTAGAGGATGAGAAGAAGACAAGAAGACTTTGTGACTAAGGCAGTGATAGAAAAATGATCTCATGCAAACTAATGGGGATACAAGCCAAGCTATAATCATGTTAGGTCAAATGCCAATAATCATAGCAAAAGAACAAAAGGTCAATAATCATATTAGGTCAAATGCCAAACAATAATAGCCTGGAATACATAATGATAGAGAATGACAAAGAAATAGATAAAGTGAAAGATTTTGATCTTCAAATTTGAACTAATCGCTCCATCAAGCATGAGTATGTATAAATCTAGTTATTAGCATTACTACATTCAACTTAATATTATTATGTTTACATAATCAAACAATAACTAATTATACTAACCAGCCAATAGCTTGTAGAAAACATCATAAACAAAATAATAGCTCGAATACATATGCTCCTCAATGAAATTGAACCACCTTCTTCGCCAGTACGGATTGATAGCCAGAACAGAAGCCAGTGCCAATAAGAAGATAATGTACGACACTGAAAAAGTAACATAAAATGCCTCTGGAATGATTTCATACCATTTTGTCTCACTTTCTTTTGAAAATGTTGTTGGTGAGTTTGGAGACTGAACAATGGTGGTACAATTTTTCTCTAGTGGTGCTCCACAAAGATAACGATTTCCCTCGTAGCTGCTCTCATCAAATGTCCCAAATTGTTCTTGCCTAGGAATTTTACCCGATAAGTTGTTGTGAGCTACAGAGAATACTGCCAGAAAATTCAGATCAACCAGCTCCATAGGGATCACTCCACTCAACTTATTGTAAGAAAGGTCCAAGCTCTCTATTTGAGTGAGGCTAGAGAATGTTCTTGGGATAGAACCTTTCAACTGATTGTGAGACAAGTTCAATGAATGAATCCAAACTAGCTCTCCTAGCTCATGTGGGATTTCACCTGTTAGGTTGTTGCATGAAAAATCTAATCCTGACATGATGTACAGGATGTCACCCTCGTACGAGTTGGATCTTCTTTTTGTAACAAACTTAGCTTCAACTAGTACATCATCCTCTTCCTCTGGATCATTAAATATTTCCGATTTTCTCAATAAGAGACTTCCATATGTATCATATTCATGGTTATTTTCCCAACCATATCTCTGTGTAAACAAACTTTTAAAATCTTGGTCATTTGGCCCTGTATTTCCAAAAGTGATATTACTGATGCAACTAGGTATCGACCCAGAGAAAAAGTTATTGGCAAGATCCAAAAGGGTTATGTTATTCAACTTACACAATTGATTTGGAATTAAACCATCCAAATGGTTTCCCCTTAACAGAAGTACTCTTAAGTTGGACAGTGCGCTAATCCCATTGGGAATATTGCCGGATAAGTGATTATCTCTAAAATCCAATGTGAGCAGAGATGATGAATTGACAAAAGCAATTGGTATTGGTCCTGTGAATTTGTTAGCCTGCAAATAAATATGATATGTTTGGTTTGACCAAGAAGGTAATGATCCTGAAAGAGAGTTATGAGAGACATCGAAGAGACTAAATGCAACTAGTTCAGATGGTAACCGACCTTTGAAAGAATTATTTCGCATGATGAGTGACACACCTGTCATATTACTTATCCAGTTCGGAATCACACCTGAGAAGTAATTACTGCTAATGTCAAAAAAAGACAAGTCTTTGTTTTTCAAAATTGTATTGGACAAAATCCCCGAGAACTGGTTGTCATCCAGTTGCAGAACCTCTAGGCGACTCAAGTTGAAGTGTGTTGAGAGTATTTGGCCATGAAATTTATTTCTAGATAATTTCAAAATACTCAAATTGATGCAACCAGAAACCAATTCCTTTGGTACTTCTCCAGAGAACATGTTAACAGACAAATCCAAATAATCCAAGTCACTCATGCTGCAAAGTGATGATGGAAGAAGGCCTTCGAAAGAATTTCTAGCTAAATTTAGATATGAAATATATGGAAGCCTCCTTGAAATGGTTTCTTGAAGTTGGCCATGAAAGTGATTGTCTGAGACATCCATCCAAGAAATACTATTGTTAAGGCTTGGTGGCAGATCAAATTGACCCGTGAGAGAGTTGTTTCTCAGATTCAAAACTTCAAGTCTTGCATTGTTATTAAGCAACCAGTAAGGGAAGACTCCTGTCAAGTTGTTGTGGGAGAGATCTAATTCTCTTAAATTGTATTGGTGCAAGAGAAACTTGGGTATTTCACGAGTGAGCTTATTGAGATTGCAGTTTGGTAACATAAGGACTTTTAACTGAAATTTGGGAGTCCAATTTGAGTAATGATTAGTTTCCACCTCCATTTTGTTGTTGTCGCTGATTAATTCAACCACTTCAAGTTTGGAATGATTGGCTAATGAGCTGAATGAGAATAATCCCTCAAAATCATTGTAATTAAGATTGATATATTCTAGAGATGTGAGGTTTGATATTATAAAAGAAATGTCTCCTTTGAATTGATTCGAAGAGAGATCTAACACTCTAAGGGATCTCAAATTGCTCAAACATGGAGGAAGGATTCCTTCGAAGGAGTTTACACTAAGATCCAACTCTTGAAGGTTCCTTAGTTTACACAAACCTGCAAAAGAAGAAAACATGAAGCTAGACTTTTTTAAAATGTGGCAGCATGAGAAGTTAGACTTGATGGACTATCACTTTTGTGTCGCAGTGATCCGAAAAAGAAGATTCGACAAATGTAACAGCAAAGAACAAATGCTATGTTTTAGTTTTACCTTGAACAAAGAAAGTGTTGTTGAGTTTGTTCCATGCCAAAGACAAAGCCTTGAGAGAAGTCAACTCCCCTATATGTGGGGGAATATTTCCGGTGAACATATTATTGCTCAGATCTAGAACCTCCAAGTTGTTGAATGAAATCAAATCTACCAAATGAACAATGTAGATAGTGTTAAGAAAACTCCTAAAAATGGTGTAACATGTTATCTTTCTAGTAGAATGATCAAATTATTTGTCTTGTATAATACATTGTCCTAACAACTTATATTGGAGATTTTTGTTTACCTTGGATTGGTAGTGTGCCATTCAGTTATAAACTAGAAGGGATATTTTTGTTTACCTTGGTTTGGTAGTGTGCCATTCAGTTGATTTCGTCCCAAAATTAGGACCTCTAAATTGTAAAGGTTTTCTAATTCTGCAACAAAGTGTGATATATAATACATACACATAACCCATAGCTAATATTTGGTAAGTTATTATGACATTCATGGTTCAATTTAATGCCATGAAGAGGACTGAAAAGGAATGAAAATTTGGAAATTTACCCAACTCTTTCCCTCTTGTAACCAAATGGTGTAGAAATATTTATCAGAACATGAATAGAAAATTTCAAATACACGTACCCTTGTTGGAAAACGGCCCTTCCATTTGATTGCCCTTCACTGATAGAAATTTAAGAACTGAGAGATTACTCAAAGACTTTAGAATGTCTTTGTTGAAATTATTGTAGCTTAGATCCAGATGCACTAGCTTGCTCAACTTTGATAAAGTTTGATAATCTGAGTAAAATTGAGGACATGATTAGAAATGATATGATTCAGCTTATTTTACCATTAGCAAAGACTAAGGATCAAAATGAAATGGGAAATGAAAATGTAAAAACAATGAAGAAAACAGCATCAAACATTTGCTTAAACAATATCTCATCCACATCTCCGAAGAGGAGGTTGAGGGTTAAATTCCCAGACAAATTGGGTGCCTATGTCACTTACCTATACTTAGAAAAAGAAGAAATCATAAGGATTTACATGTTTTTGAATTCAATTATACATCCATTATGGAAGACTGTCTAGAGATTTAATTATGAAGAAGAGAATACAAGATGATTGCCTCTACACTTGCAAACCTCAACCCCGACCCTAGTACAACAAACAAGTTGTCTTTCTAAAACATCCAAGTTAGCTCCGATGTACTTTAATTCAAAATACAAGAGAAATAATCATATTACAATCTAAAACAAAATTGAGACAAACATGTCATGCAACCGAGAAAACTTCACATAATGAACACATAACAACTACAACTGTCGTGATAGTGGTAGTGGTAATTATCTTCACCAAATGCCTATATATCGAACAACAAAAGAATATATCAAAATTTTAGTTGATCGAGTCTAAGAGGTTTTTTAGTTTAAAAAATATGACGTACTTATTAAAAGACCGATTGTCCAAGAAAATTCATTGCATAAATATTACTATGATATTTTATGGGGAGGTAATATTCGCACTATCCTTTTGCAAGGATTTAAAAAAAAAAGATAATTTTTATTAAATAAATTATCTCTTTTGACCAGATAAAAAAAATCGAAAAAAAAGTTGTCTCATTTGACAGAAGAAAAGAAAAAAGGTAAAAAAAATTATTATTTTTTTGACAAAAATCAAAAAAGAAAAAAGTAATATAAAGACTAAAGAAGCTAAAAAAAAAAAGTTTAAGTTTATAATATAAAAGATAGTTATGATATTATAAAATAAGGGATGATGTATTAATTAGTTTAAGAATATCGTGATAATTAATTTGTTGGTAATATGATGTATGTTATTTGGTAACATAATTAGTTTAAGGATCTTGAGGTGGGTGCAACTTGCAGCTGCGATAATTGAATTTATAGTTTCAATTATTTGACTAGGTTCCCATGCCATGTCCTGTTTAATATGATGATATGTAAAATCAACACTTTGATGCTTCCTTACTTTCCAGCTTAAAACTTTTTTTTTTTAGGTGTGGGCACAAGAATTGAGGTTAAAGTACAATTGGTACTCTAAAGTCTAAATAAAATTGGAAGCGAGGTACGTTGCTTGTACACATTTTTTCTTCTATTTCTTAATTATTGAAATGTCCTTGATTTATAAGTGAAATTGCATTTATGAGTGTGCAATGTTTGTTCTCCTAGCTTGGTCCTACCAAAGATCTTTTGGCTCTGTTTGGTTCCTAGATTTAGTCATAAGTGAAACAGAAAAGACTTTTTCTTCTCTACGGCTATACCGTACTAAAAGAATAGGGAAAGAGATAAATATTTAATTTTATATGTTGTTTAACTTTCATTTTTCTATATTCTCCAACCATTTATTTATAATATTTTACTTTGTAATAATTATGTGAGAAAATTAAGCAAATATAAATTGCTTTACTCTTTCATTTTTCTTTTTCTTTTCCTTTTCAATATTAAATCGTAAACCAAAAACTAATAATGTTTCCTTTGACAGAAAGAAAGAAACCTTTTTTTCCATTTTATTAATTTTTATCTCTGGTTGATGGATACCATCTATTTTATGAATGAAAAAAAAAAAATCACTAAATCTTTTTGATAATATTAAATTATTTTCAGCAATTAGATGATTTTGGATTACCGAAAGATAAAAGAAAAGAAAGAGTAATATAAAAGACAAAAAAAAGTATAATCACTAAAAATAAAATAAAAACAAAAAAAAACACCTGCAAGCTTTTGTATAATACCAAGATTGAGAAGAAAATTAAAATAAAAAAGAGGGAAAAATCATTACATGACGAAGGATTGAGATTTTACGAAAACAACATTACCTTCATTCTCAACGTAGCAATGGAAAAAATTCCAGTAGTCCTCCATGGTTTTCAACCAAAACTATGAAAACCCATAACAACAACAACTTCACAAGTGGCCTCCCCATTGAGATTTATTATTGAATACGATGATACTATATCTATATACTCTAGGAAGAATATGATGATACTATATCTATTCACAATTGGATTTATAATCAATTTATAGAGTCTTTTAGTCATCTATCTACTGCTTACTACTTTCGCAATTGTAGCCCAATCACAGTCAGAGGAAGGAAGGGGGAACTAACTGGAAGCAATGAAAAGTCTATGACTTCCGTGTACAATTAATTGACCAATAGAAATAGTACTCCAATTTTTTGTTTTGATAAATATAATGATCATATATTGTGCCCTCTTAGTATTTTATTTTAATTAAAAAAGTTATCTTTTTATATGTTGATTTGTTCATTCTCTTTATTTTTATATTATTAAAAATTCTTTATAGCTAAATTCTATATTAGTGTTAAAATTTTTTTGAATCAAATATAATAGAAATTGAGTTGAAGACTTCCTGCGGCAGAAGAAATCAAACTAATAATAAATTTTTATATGTATATTTCTTTTCTAATTCAAAAGTATTATTCTTTTGTTATCTTTCTTTAACTACTTTTCATAACCCAAAAATTTTATAATGTATAAGAGAAATCGGTACGGTGAGACCTAAATTGAATTGACCTAAATTGAATTGATATTAAAAATAAAACATATAAATTTCAAACTTCTAGTTTTGAAAGTACTTATTTTTCTCGTGAAAGATTTTTCTAAACTTTGAAGCCAAAACAAAAGAGGTGCTTGTAGGCCTTACAGTGATGGGCTGGTGGCCACTCGGTGTGTTAAAAAGGTGAAAAAAGATTAAGTAGTTCTAGGACCATTGGGCCCAAGTCAATCACAATAACACCTATGCAAAAATATTATTGTGATTGGTCGAAACCAATAATTTTAGGATTACCTAATAATTTCTGGTAAAAAAAGTTTACCTCAAGAAAAAAAGTAATTAATATTGGAAATATAAGAGGGGTTACAAATTAGACACGGCTGCCTTGCTACCATCAATAACTAGTTTTCAATTATCATAATGTTAGACAACTTTTAACTCCATAATGAAATAAATATATAGTTTTAAAGATTTTTAGTGAGTTTTGTTGATTATTTAAAAGTGATTTAAAATGATTTGTCACCGCTTATTGTGCGATAAAGTGTTGAATACATTAGGTATCATATCTAAAATGTGTAAAACGGTATGATATTCAAAAGTATTCTATAATTTCTACATACCTTTCAAGTTTACTAATTTGAAGGTCCGAGTTTAGCAAACTGACGTTCTACTATACCAATGTCTTAGACAAGAAATACAAAATTCACACCTATATTATGTTCTATCTATCTGAAATAACAAAAACATTGTAAAAATTACATATCATTTGAAATAGTGGAAGGCTTTGGTTTAAGATTTAAAAGAAACTTGAAATAGAAAAGAAGAAACCATTACACGGGAAAAGATTGATATTTATTTGTAATATGTTTGAGTTTTGAATTATCTACCCATTGAACCACATTTTGAAACGAGTCAAATTAAATATAAGTCTAAATTATACTTTAAACTCATCTTGTAATTTTTGAATGTCTACAATAACTAATAAAGAAAAGTGCTTAATTAATTCAGTGAACTTCAAAAGTGTGTGTATATATATATATATATATATATATATATATATATATATGATATTATATCCTCATCTACCAGAGTAACACGACCATGACAATTGGTGAATTGGACATAGTCCACGCGCGTATAGAAAAATGTGCATAACAAAAAGAAAGACTAGGAAAGGAAGTGAGAAATCAACGGAAAGCAATGAAAAGTCTTCGTGTATAATTATTGGGTGAGTGGTTTTAGTTAAACGGGGGTTAATGGTAAGTTAACAAGTAACTGTATAGTTAGGCTTCGTTTGGATTGATGGATTTGAAAGGATTAGGAGAGAAAAGAAAAGAAAGGATAATGATTTTTGTGTTTGGATAACTAATGTGGAGAGAAAAGAAATGATTGGGAGAGATTTGGAGGGATAGCTTATCCCTCCAAATCCCTCCAAATCTCTTATTTTTTATTCCTCCAAAAATGAGAAGATTTGGAGAGAAATGATTGCTGGTAAGTGATACTTTCATAATACCGAAATTGCCCACAATATTTTAAAATAAAACTTTCTTATGACATCTGAATCCTAACTTAAGATATTAGGGCATATCAATAAATTAGGTATAATAGTTTCTTTTCTTTTCTCTCATTTAACTTATCCAAACAACAATGTTATCATTTCTTTTCTTTTCTTTCATAATTTATCCAAACACAAATACATATTATCCTCTCCTTTCTTTTCTTTTCTTTTCTCTCATAACTGAAGTTATCCTTTCTTTTCTTTTCTCTCTTCGTTATCCAAACAAGCCCTATAGTTAGTGAGTTGCTGTTATAGATAACTGAACTTCTGTGTATCATTTACATTTCTCTTTTTTAAAATAATTAAAACTCAATTTTAGTATTTGGTTACCACTAAAACTCATTTTTATAATTTTATTTCAATTAAAACTTTTAATTTTATTTTAAAATAACTAAAACTCAATTTCAAAATTTTAGTGCCACTAAAACTTCTATATATATACACGAGTTTATAAAAAATAATAATTGATAGTAACTTAAGGCACAAAATTTTATTAAAGATCTATATTGATAAATAAATTGTTAAGAAATTATGAGGATAATTTTATACTAAAATTTACACTTTTAATATTTTTAAAAAATAAAAAATAATAATAAATAAAATTTTATAATTAATTTTTTAACCAATCGAAGAGTCCGCTGAGTGACTCTGCAAACACTCCTTTACTACTGTACACTTTTGTAATTACAAATCAGTTTTTAGACTTTTAGTCATCTATCTAATTCTTAGTCCTTTCGCAATCAATGCATTTATCAATAGCCCCACACATGACCATGACAATTTGACATAAACGTGTGGAAAAAAGTGCATAATAAACAGAAAAGACGAGTGGAGGGAAGAGGAAGCAAAGAAAAAGTCTTTCCTTCAGTAGGTGGAGGCAGATATTTTAATTTGAGGCCCCAATTTGTACTATTTGATCAAAATTTGAAAATTTTATAATCCAATTATAAAATAATTCATTTATAATATTAGTCATGCTATATATACCTTGATAAAAAATTTTAAAATAAAAAGGAAAAGGAAAAAGAAAATAAAACTAAATAAATAAACAGAAAAATGAATTGTGAAAAAAAATATAACAAAAAATTACAAGTAAAAAGAAAAGAGGTAAAGAAAAATGATGACAAAGGGCAATTGAAATTTGTTTGTCATTTTGGTTTCACAAAACTTTAGTGGCCATTCACTAATTGACCAAGTCAAGAGTATGCCGAACTGATGCGCATATTAGTAATTTTAAGATATCCATAAATTAACAAAAAAAATAAAAATCACATGATGAACTTGTCCAGTTGTCCTATGTTAATTTATTGTAATTAAAATGTTACTTATTTGCTAATAGTCTAAAATCGGGTCAAATTTCTGCTTGTGTAATATCTCGTAATTTTAAGGTTATTTAATTTTAATTTAAATGTCTTATCAGTTAAATTATTTACTCGGTGCTTTAAATGCTTTATGTGTTTAAATTATTATTAATTTTTTAGTGTCTTAAACTGTGTATTGAGTGCCTTAAATTTTTATGGAGTACTTTAAATGTTTTAGGTTGTTTTATTTTTATTTTATCTAATTTTTAGTTGGACTATACTTTTGTATTTTCTTTTATTTTAATTCTTTTCCAGATTGAGCTAAGGAGAGTTTGGGTTTGGGTTGAATTTGGGCTAGAATATAATTGTGTATGGTTGGGCTAGGTGTATATTTATTTTGATGGGTTAGGGTTTATTTTTAATTTTCTTTCTTTTAATTATTTTTAGATTTTTATTAGTTTCCTAAAAAAAAAGAGAAAGAAAAGGGTTAGGGTCAAGGTTTTTGTTGCTTTTACGCTCAGACAAAAAGAAAATAGTAGACGCTAGGAAAAGGAAAAAAATGTGATTTTGCTCAAAATGACAAGACAAGTTCATTCTTTACGCTTTTCCTTTGTTCTTATAAACATAGTATCTTTGTTTTTTTTTTTTTCCTCCCAATCACACTCAGAGGAAGGAAGGGGGAATTAACTGGAAGCAATGAATATTTTAATAGAAACAGTACATCGGTGGGCGGAGGCAAATATTTTAATTTGGAAGCCAAATTTGTACTATGTAATAAAAATTTTGAAAAATTTATTAATCAATTGTAAATTATTGTTGTTTATAATATTTGTCATAGTAGATATATATATCTTGAAAAAATTCAAAAATGAGAAAAAAATAATCTAAATAAATATACAAAAATCTGATATGAGAAAGAAAGATATAGAGGAGAGGAAACGATAAATTACAAATAAAAAGAGAAGAGGTAAAGAAAAAAATATTGTTATCAATTTTTCTTCGGTAATGTTTCAATTTTTCAAAAATGTAATTTTTGAAAAAAGTTTAGTACTTCGATTCCACTTCCGGAAGTATATATTATTATTTTCTTGGTGAAATATTAAGAAAAAATTATAATTTTAGTTAAATAAAAGCAACTTTGAATGTGCTTATTGTTCTTAAGGCAGGCATTTATTTAGAGGCTTATTGGAAGGGCAAATCAAGAACTTCTTTTATTTTTGATAATCATCTTTAATTATAATTATTTTTTGTGATAATTATTCAATTAACATATATAATATTATCTTAGATGATAAATATATACATATATATCAATTATTCTTTGAGTCATTTTTATGTGAGTTTAAACCTTTTAGATAATTTGTATGAGTCCATAACTTATTTATTTGTGATAGATTTGAATTTTGACCTATCTTATTCATTGTGTCACATTTTAAAGTCAATCAAATTAAAAATAAATTTAAATTATATTTTTAATTTATTATGTAATTTTTTAACGTCTACGATGATCAATAAAGAAAAGTGCTTAATTAATTAATGAACTTAAAAAGGTTATATATATATATATATATATATATATATATGATACCATATCGTCATCTAGTAGTATAAATGATCATCCAAATTTATATTCAGTCTATCTAGTTCTTAGTCATCTTTCCGCAGTCAATGCATTTATGGTAGTCCCACGCGTATAGAAAATCCAATTGTCATGGTCAACACCACAATTGGTGATTTGGACAGAAGTCCACACGCGTATAGAAAAATGTGCATAATAAAAAGAAAAGACGAGAAAAGGAAGTGGGAAATCAACGTGAGGCAAAGAAAAGTTAGAAATATCGGACACTTCATCGAGGGTGTCGTATCCGTATCGGATACTCAGACGCCGTGTCGGACACACGGACACTTCTCGGACATGTGTCAGACACTTCGTAAAAGTGTCCTGACATTTTTCTTTTTAGGACACTTCTCGGACACTCCTTGGACACTTCTCGGACACTTTTTGGACACTTCTTGAAGACGTATTGGACACTTCATAGCAATGATGTATATTCAAATATTTCGAATATAAATTGTATGATACTAAGTTATAATTAAAATATATGCTAAATACATGTAGAAGACTAAATAAGTCTAGTTCTTTAATTTATTTTAATCTATTTGTCTATTTTTGTTTATAAGTTTGTTTGGTTCTTAATTGCATGATGAGGAATTGAATTATTTCTGTAATGTAGTATTTTTTATTAAATAATTAATATATATTAATATATTATATTATTATTTTATAATCTTATCCCCGTCGTATCCGTGTTCTGTTTTTTTAAAGTTTTTCGTATCGTCGTGTCTGTGTCGTGTCATACCCATGTTCCGTGTCCGTATCCGTACTTCCTAGATGAAAAATCATCGTGAATAATGATTAGGAGTGGCAAAGACTTCTTCAGCCTGTGAACCCGCCCACTAATTAGTAATTATTAATTATTGGGTGAGTGGTTTAAGTTAAACGGGTGGTTAATGGGTCAATTAGCGGGTTGTTGTTAAATGGTACCCACCTCAACCCTCATGCAACAGAACCCTAGCCTTGCGAGCACCCAAAAACATCGCAATAATGGAAAAAAAAACAGTGCTTAATTAATTCAGTGACCTTCAAAAGTATATATATATATATATATATATATATATATATATATATATATATATATATATATGAAGATTGGTAGGGCTGTTGCTCTTTTGATTAATTGAAAAAATCAATCATAAAATCTCATTTATTATCTGTTTGTTATTTAAAAAATATTAAATGTATAATTTTTTAAGACAATTATTTTCATAATCTTTTAATACTTTATCTCTCATCTTTTAACACGTATGCATATATATATATATATATATATATATGTAATAGATTCTTTCACCATCTACCATTCACATCTCTCTCCTAAAATAATTAAAATTCAATTTTAGTATTTTACTACAACTAAAATTCAATTTTATAAATTTATTTCAATTAAAACTTTTAATTTTATTTTAAAATAAGTAAAACTCAATTTCAAAATTTTACAACAACTAAAACTTCTATATATATACCCGAGTTTATAAAAAATAATAATTATCTTTTTGTCAAAAAGAGAGTAATTTAGAGCACGAAATTTTACTAAAAATATATATTGATAGATAAGTTATTAAAAAAATTAAGAAGATAGTTTTATCCTAAAATATTACACTTTTAGTACTTTTAAAAAATAATAAATAAAATTTTATAATTAATTTTTTAACTAATCAAAGAGCAACTGGAACAATCACGTCTCTACTACTGTATACTTTTGTAATCAGTTTTTATATAATTCTTAGTCCTTTCGCAATCAATGCATTTATCAGTAGCCCCACACATGACCATGACAATTGGACATAAACGTGTGGAAAAAACTAGTGGAAGGAAGAGGAAGCAATGAAAAAGTCTTTCCTTCAGTAGGTGGAGGCAGATATTTTAATTTGAGGGCCCCAATTTGTACTATGTGATCAAATTTTGAAAATTTTATAATTCAATTATAAAATAATTCATTTATAATATTAGTCATGGTATATATACCTTGATAACAAATTTTAAAATAAAAAAGAAAAAGAAAATGCAACCTAAATAAATAAACAGAAAAATGAAATGTGAAAAAAAAATATAAGAAAAAATTACAAGTAGAAAAAAAAGAGATAAAGAAAAAACATTATCAATTTTTCTTCCATATCAAATTTTTTAAAATTTATTTTTTGAAAAAAAGATTTGTATTTTGATTCCATTGCCGAAAAGATGTATCATTATTACTTTAATGAAAGATTAAATATATATATCATTTTAGCTAAACAAAATCTAATAAGTTTGAATAAAATAAAATTACTACTTTAATAACTTATACAAAGAGTGGCCATAAAAGTTATAGACTTCATAGAATTTATGCATGAATTTCGTCCAAGCATGAAATTTAGAATTTTTTTTTCCTAAACAACTTTCTATTAATAAAAAAAGCAAACAATCTAATAAAACCTTGAGAAAAAAAAAAAAGAATAAGGCAGAAGGATCACACATCAGAAAGAAAGGGTTGGTTTGTCACTCGAAAATCAATTCTTAAGAATCCAAAAAATAAAAACTATTTTCAGAAAATTATAAAAGACAGTTTTATAAAAACGGACATTTTTTAAACTGAGTTTTTAGAAAATAATTCTCAAATACTGCAAATAGGAGTCCATTGTATCTGCAACATTCTAGATAAAATTGAACTCCAATTGCAAAATAGTGCAGGTGCAGGTAAAAATCAGTCTCAGCATTTTGCTTCTCAACATATACTCCAAACCAATCTAGCGTCGACTTCTATAATGATTGGAGAAAGATTTAAAAGTAGCCTAATTCAGCTTCTTATATTTCAGTTGACCCTTGCAGGAACTTTTTATATTATAACCTTACCAACTTTTCCTATTTCATATGAGCCCTGTAGTGTTGTCTAACATTGGTCATTAACTAAATAGACCCCACACAAACTTCTTCATTTACTATATCAACCCACATATAGGTAATCATATTTCAAAAATAACCCCGACACAACTATTCTACAAAATTTTGCAACTCTCTAACCAATTATTTATTTAATTAAACATTATAATATGTTTCGCAAAGTCTTGTAATGCTTAAATATAATCATAACATCTATATTACATTTAAGCTTGATCCAAAATATTTTTGTCTATCTATGGTCTGAAATTACTCTATCTAAGAATCAAACGATCATAATTCCGAGTGCATTATAATGCCGTAGGCACGACAAACACTAGTTTAATTATATATAATCAATTAATATGGTAATACATCACATGAATAAATTATTAATAATCAACAAATAAACCTCTAGAGACACTTCCAATTTCAATAAATTTTATTTTCTATTTTTTTAAACGTCACTCAGTTAAAAAAGTCAGATTTAGTGCGAAGCATAGGCAAAATAAAGTTCGAATCATTAAGCATAAATTTCATTTTCTATTTTTTTTCTTTTTCAAACCACTCCCATTCTCAATCAACACTGTTACCTAGGAGTATTATTTTATTTTGTCATTTTTTCTCTCATTTTTACCAGCCACATTTTTGTTGTGCCGAGAGCCCAGATATTCAACAAACAAATCACCACACAAAAATACACAGAAATTTTCGTGATTCGGCAATTGCCTACATCCATGAGAGGCAGTGGATTTCACTATAGAGAAAATATATAAATTACACAGATTTTCTCTCTTCAGTTACACTGATTTGCAACATTTCTATTGCACTGGATTTGTAACCAGCTGATGCCACACTTTACAAACAAAATACAACAAGTATATATAGAGTGCAAGGAGGGAGACAATTCGAAAAAATCGGCACCCATTGTCCACAATTTCGGCGGCCAATTTTTTTTCTCTCGTTCGGTGGCTTTCGGTGCCATTAATGTCGAGAATTTGAGCCATATATCTAATAATCTCCACCTTGGCGAGAATCCCCTAATCAAAAATTTCCACTTTGGCGACTAATTTTGAACGCTCTCCACCTTGACAAGAATCCACCAATCAACGCTGCCTCTTCCAATGCGCCTTTAGGCGCTACAATGAATGTCAGTATTTAACTTGACTCTTTTCTGCTTGCCCGAAATATATAGCTTGCAGAAATCAAGTTTTTCAGTCTTGGCATCCTTCAATTGACCTTGCCTTATCAAGCCTTGCAAAGCCTTCTCCCTGACATGCCCTAAGCGCACGTGCCAAAGTCGGGAAGTATCAGATGCCACATCTTTGGAACTGTTGGAGATGGTTGCTCTCCCTGTGACTATATGCCCATCTAGGAAATATTGATTTCCCTTTCGAGTACCCTTCATTTCCAGTAATGCACCGCGTACAACTTTCAGGACTCCATTTTCCATGGTCACCTTGTAACCGCTGGAGTCTAAGACTCCCAGTGAGATGAGGTTTTTCTTCAAATCTGGAATATATTGGACATCCGTAAGTCGTCTGGTTGTACCATCGTGCATTTTCAAATAAACTGTTCCTATCCCTTTTGTCTGGCAAGCACTATCGTTGCCCATAAGCACAACTCATCCATCAAGTTCCTAAAAGCTTGAGAACCACTGCCTGTTGGGACACATATGGTAGGAACATCCAGATTCCAGAATCTATCTATTAGACTGGCTGTCAGACTGGTTGTCTGATGATGAAATTGAAAAGGCTGATTCTTCTTTGTCATCTTCATTTCTTGCAAGGTTCACATCTAACTTGTCATTGTTGGGACAATCTTTCTTCCAGTGCCTTTCTGATGACAATAGGCACATTCGTCCTTTGCAAGACGTCTTCTTGATGACGATTCTTCTCTTGACTTCGAATGAGATTTTCCCCACCCGCTGGATCCTTGAGATTTTTTGTTATTCGTCCTGCCTCTGGCTACAATCAACGCTTCTGATGTTGAGTCTCTGTGATCATGCTGATCCTTTTTTCGATACTCATTATTTACCAAAGCGTTAGAAACATCTATGAATTTACCCTCATCTTTCCCATACAGCAGAGTGGTGGTTAAATGATCATAGTCTTCAAGTAAAGAACTTAACAATAGAGCTTTATCTTCGTCGGCAATATCGACATCTAAATTCTATAGGTCAGCCAAAATTTTGTTGAAATTATCCAAATGCTCAATCATAGAAGGACCTCTTTTGTACTAGAATTGAAAGAGCTTTTTTAGGTAAAGCCAGTTCTCTACGCTTTTCGTCATGTAGTACTTGTCCTCCAGTTTCTTCCAAAGACTCGTTGTCGTATCTGCTTCATGACAAAGTATTTCTGGTCCTTGACTAAACACAATCGGATTATGCCACAAGCTTGACAGTTCACAAAATTCTAGTCTTCATCAGAAAAATCCTTGGACTTGTCATCTAAGGCCATATGAGACCTTTCTCGGAACAATAAATCCAAAACTTCACATCGCCACATTCCAAAGTTATTGGTGCTGTCGAATTTCTCCGCCTCAAATCTTGCATTTGACAAAATGGTTCTCCGAACGGAATTACTTGTGAAAGTTTTGCTGACGCTTGTAGGCTTAGAATCTCTTATTTCAGGCATAGAAGGGATTCAGGTGTGATAAACAGAAACTTTAATTACAATTTCAAAAAGTTTAGAGACAGAATATCAATTAATAGAAAATTCAGGGGCAGAATTAAATTTTTTTTAAAAAATAGGGACTGAATTTCAATTAATAGAAAGTTTAGGGTCAAAATTATAATTTTTAGAAAATACAGGGACTAAATTGAAATTAATAAAAATTTTAGGGGCAAAATTTTAATTTTTAGAAAATACAGGGACTAAATTGTAATTAATAGAAAGTTCAGGGTCAAAATTGCAATTTTCAAAAAGTTTTAGGGCAGAATTGAAATTACCAAAAAGTTAAGCCACGTGGTGATTCTGCTGAGTTGGAGCTGACGTGGTAGAATGCTTAGTCAATGAGTCGACTCGATGGAATTGCTGAGTCAGCTCAGAGCCTCAGATGCTTACAGGCGTGTGGGTGGCGAGTGGGCGCGTGGGAATCACTCGTCTTCCTCCTCTGTCGCGCGTGAAGCGCGTGGAGAGTGTGAAAGGGACACTCCGTTAAAGCCATCGGCGCGTGAGAACGCGTGGGGAGTGTGCGGCGACACGTGAGGGCTCTTCTGACCTCCGTTGGACCTCCGATTTGTTCCATTGGACTCATATCAGTGAGATCTACCCTCCAGTGGTCTCAAAACTCAAGTTTGAGCACTTTGAATTTTTGAGCAGTGAGAAAAAAGCTCTGAACTAAGGCTCTGATACCAATTTGTTGTGCCGGGAGTCCAGAAATTCAACAAACAAATCACCACACACAAATACACAGAAATTTACATGGTTCGGCAATTGCCTACGTCCACGGGAGGCAGCGGATTTCACTATAGAGAAAATATACAGATTACACAGATTTTCTCTCTTCAGTTACGCGGATTTGCAACACTTTTGTTGCACTGGATTTGTAACCAGCTGATGCCACACTTTATAAATAAAATACAACAAGTATATATAGAGTGCAAGGAGGGAGACAATCTAAAAAAATCAGCACCCATTGTCCACAATTTCAACGCCCAATTTTTCTTTCGTTCAGTGGCTTTTGGTGCCATTAATGTCGAGAATTTGAGCTATATATCTAACACATTTTATGATTCTATCATATCACCTTCTGCTTCAACATGGGAGATGAGACAAAGAACATGAGTGTTAGGTCAAATCATGTATGTTGAAGCAGAAAGTGATATGATATAAAGCTGTGAATCATAAAATGCGGCGCGTTCACAACACCAATGGTTGTGATAACACGAGGTTCTCAACATAATGCAAAAATAGAGTAATTAACTATTGTACGTGTCCTTTTAAATAGTGAAACTATGAGGACTCTCTAATTAGAAAAAAATTACTATATTACATGGTTCGATTCCGACAAATTATAACTTGTCATACAATTTTTTTTTTTAAAATTTTTGATTGCGTGACGATTTCTTGTTGGTCGAAATCATATAGTCTCATACCATGTAACATGACTTGTGATTGATCAAGATTATATAGTTCCGAAACATATAATAATTTTTCATAATTAGGAGAACTCTTTCATTATAAACTCGTATTTTATCATTCTATACAAGATAAAGTGCATAAAACTTCTCCTTATATATAAAATGTGTAATAAATATTCATACTATTTGGTATGTGCATATACATTTCTATAATTTCAAATTTTGAAGAAATTGCTCATATTTCAGATTAATAATGTTATACTTTTTTGAAAATCCAAAAATACTTTTTTTTATCATTTCAAGTTTTGACTTTTTTTATTATTTATTTATAAAATAAAGTTAATTTAGCCATTTCAGTGTTCAAATTAAAATTTTGTCTTTATTGGCTCAAATTAAAAAATGTAAAGGTGTTTTACGAAATTGCACATTTTTTTATAGCGGATAATTTTTTGAATAATACTTAGGAATGACGTGGTCTAATAAAAAAAACACTTCAGATTTAATTATTCAACCAAAATAGTACATGATGTGCAGTAAACTTTTGTTGAGATTTAATTAATCAACTCATGAAGGAAGAAGCAAATGGCTTGTCTCATCATCACTTTTGTTGAGATTGAAAAATGCTTGAGTTTAAGCAACCCAATCCTCTCCTCTTCCAGACAACCTTCCAGTAGTCCTCCATGGTTTTGAACCAAAACTATGAAAACCCATAACAACAACAACTTCACAAGTGGCCTCCCCATTGAGATTTACGGTTGAATATGATGATACTATATCTATATACTCTAGTAGTATAATGATCATCCAGATTAATAATCTATTTATAGACTCTTTTAGTCGTCTATCTAGTTCTTACTACTTTCGCAATTGTAGCCCAATCACACAGAGAGGAAGGAAGGGGGAATTAAACGGAAGCAATGAAAAGTCTATGAAAAATGTAATTTTTGGAAAAAGTTGAGTACTTGGATTCCACTTCCAGAAGTATATATCATTATTTTCTTGGTGAAATATTAAGAAATAATTATAATTTTAGTTAAATAAAATCTCACAAGTTTTAACAAAACAATATTATTATTTTAGTAACTTGTACAATTATGTTATTCAATTCACCAAAAAAAAACTTGTACAATTATTGTTGTTGGCATTCTTGCCATTTTGGCCTCACAACACTTTAGTTTCTTGTCCTCAATGCGCCCAAGACTTACAATAAAGATTGGTATATAATTCTAAATATTTTTTATTTTTAAACACATCTTACAAAAAAAATGTTTGATAAAAAATGTTCCTGCATTTTTATTAAACTTGAGTGGACATTAGTCTATTTTTCTTCCAGAATTAATATAATAAATATTATACATGTATATATGTAAAAGAAGCAACGATGTGTTGCAATAAGGAGGGGCATTGAAATTTTCAATGAATTTTAGGATTACGAGTTAAATTTATTACAAATTGACCAATTTTTTGGGAAAAAAATAAAAAATTTAAAAATTTTGGAGAGCTCGTGACCCTACCCCCTTAGTTCTTAGTCCTTTTGCAGTCATAAAGGTTGAAAGAATTTTCCGTGGAATGGTTAGAGAGATTGGTTCTTTGTTTGGGTATGTACGTCAAAGTCAAATTAAAAATAGTTAAAATGCATAATAAAAGAAAATGACAGGAATGAAAGAGATGATCGGGGAAGCAAAGAAAATTGTTTTCTTTCATGAAAGTAGACTTGCGAAGGTGGGAAGAATTTTTCGTCATTAATTTCAACATGGAATAGTTTAGAGAGTTTGTTTCTTTGTTTGGGTATGTACGTCAAAGTTAAATTAAAAATAGTTAAAATGCATAATAAAAGAAAATGACAGGAAGGAAAGAGATGACCGGGGAAGCAAAGAAAATTGTTTTCTTTCATGAAAGTAGACTTTCGTCATTAATTTCAACATGGAATAGTTTAGAGAGTTTGTTTCTTTGTTTGGGTATGTAGGTCAAAGTTAAATTAAAAATAGTTAAAATGCATAATAAAAGAAGACGGCAGAAAGGAAAGGAATGAACGAGGAAGCAAGTATAACTTTTTTCTTTCATGAAAATAGACTTGCAAACCAGTCAAATTTTAACGGTTAGGAAAATTAATTATAAATTCAAATTTATTTTTAGTAAACGAGTCATATTTTGAAAATTATTCATGAATAAATTCAAATTTATTTTTAGTAAACGAGTCATATTTTGAAAATTATTCATGAATACTTGTTAATAGACATATTTTTTTATTAAACAGGTTTCAAAATCGGGTTGGAGCAACTTGAGTTGAATTAATCCTGCACTATTCATTAACATCCCATTGATCTGCAACTATATGAAAGAGAGACTCGAAACAAAAATTAAAAAAAAAAAAACCCTCTCTTAAAAAAAAACCCTCTTTCATTTTTTAATTACTTCAGTCTTCTAAAATGTCTCATTAAAGCAATGGCAAAACCATGAGAGAAACTTCCTTTCTCTTGATTTTTTTTTTGGGTGAATATTCTATTTCACGTCCTTGTCTTCACCGCTTTTCTTTTTTTTCTTTTTTCATATCAAATATAGGTTTCCTTTCAAATATCTAATTGTTGTGCCATGTGTTTGATCTGTTGTCACTCGGATAGTAGTACCAATGGGCTAGGGTATAACCTCTCCTCCTCTGTGTAATGAACAATTTGTGAAATACATGTACGAATAATTTGTAAAGCGAGATGATATTCGCATTCTAATTTTTTGTTTTGTTAAATATAATGACTATTGTGTCATCTTAATAGTTTGTTTTAATTAGAAAAGTTATCTTTCTATGTGTTGACCTGTTCACCCTCTTTATTTTTTTATTATTAAAAATTCTCAATTCTTAACTCTATATTAGTGTTAAAAAGTTTTTGAATCAAATATAAAAGAAAATTGAATTGCAAACTTACTCTGGCAGAATAAATCAAACTAATAATAAGTTTTTATATTTCTTTCTTTTTTTTTCTTAATTCAAAAGCATTATTCTTTTGTTATTTTTCTTGACTACTTCCCATAACCCAAAAACTATAGAATGTACAAGAGGAACCGGCACGGTGAGACCCAAATTCAATTGATGTTAAAAATAAAACATATAAATTCTAAACTTTTGGTTTGAAAGTGCTTATTTTTCTCTTGAAAGATTTTTAAAAGTACTGATTTTGCTTTAAAAGCAAAAATCACTATGAATTTTGTTCTAAGAAGCAATATTCATTTGTTCCAAAAAGCCAACCAAACAAGACATTGGGAACACAAGAACACAAACCAGATTAAAAATATTCTAAAAATACCACAACATAATTCATAGAAAAAACAAATTTCACTGAATCGATGATTCTCAGAAAAATCACTTATTGGAACAATAACAGAGCATGTACGGTACGTAATCGACAAAATATAGAAAGAAAATAAACCACTATAGAAACTCCTCCATCTTGAAAACGAAGAGATACGTAACACAGTTTTTAAAATTTTTTATTAGTTTAATTTTTTTGAGAGGGTAGTTAACTATCACAGCTTTTTATTTTTACTAGTTTTTTTTCTTCTGCGTGCAACTTAATCCTTTTTTTTTCTAATTGATTCAATATTTTTTAATACTAAAATGAAGTTAAGCTTTAGCATAAAGAGAGAATTTTCAGAAAGCTTTTTTAATTGAAATAGAATACTAAAATGGCACTTTAACCATTATATTTACCAAAAATAAGGAGTTAGAGTGCCAAAGTATATTTATGGAGTACGAATATGAGCTCTAATATGTAAAATATTATATAAATCTTCCACTAATTATAAGTATGTGTATATAGATATAAATTAATAGAGGTAGCTATATTTATGAGAGAAGAATATAACAAATCAAATATACCGTTTTGGTACAAATTTAGAAATGTATACATATATACATATTTATATTCACATATAAATAAAGACCAAATGTATATATACATATATTCAACGTTTGAGGTAGAAGGCTTACAATGGTAATAACATCATCAAGGGCGACTCAACCCTTAGGAGAATTATTATGTATACCACATGTTAAACACCATAATATAATAGAGCAATTTGGTAATCACTATACTACGAAAACACAAAATTTTATTTTAAAAAAAATGACATTTCACTAGGCACAGTGCTATTTCCTCTCTTTTCAAAGTGAAAGGTAAAGTGTTCGAATCTCTCCAAGTACATTTTGATACTTAATATTATCAAGAAAAAAATAATATTAATAATAATAAGAGAAAAAAAATAAAAAATTACACTAACGTCCCGGATGGAGTTTATAGAAAAAATATCTTAAATTATATGTTAATCTTCATTGAGTCTAATATGACAAAAATGTCAATGAAAAATTTTAATTTTTTCCATAGTAGAATGTTCAAAGTATGACATATAACCTCCTCATACTCAAAAAGGAAGGGAGAGATTCGAGCTCCAAAGTGGGCAAATAATAATAATAAGAGATAAAAAAATAAAAACAATTTCGTTAACATTCCAATTGGATGTTTATAGAAAATATATTTTAAAATTATATGCTAATCTTCGTGAGTCTAAGATGACAAAAATGTCAATGACAAATTTTAATCTTTCCCACAGTGGAATGTTGAATTAATAATGCTTTCATAATATATGTATATATATATTTTTTTCTAATTGATTAAAGGAAAGAGAAAGCTTACATGAGAGAATGGTGTTACAGAGAAGGCCAAATGAGGGTTACAAATGAGAAAGACAACATTAAAATAATAATAAAAACACCTTTTTCGAAAAAAAATATTAAAATAATAATATTATCATTGGGGGTATTGGAGTAATTTTAGTTGAGTAAACATAGTCTTCGCATCAACTTAAGGGCAATTTTGAAATTTTACACTTGAAAATTTGCTTACATCATCACTTTTCGTCATTGACTATTAACGGAGGAGGTAGTGTGTGTTATTCATACACAAATCTTAAAGTAGATAAGTGTAATTTTGCAAACAAAAAAGAAGCTTTGTATATATTGACTAAACTTCAACGAATGTGAATGTAATTTATCCTATAATATAACAATTTTATGACTAAGAATTAAACCAAGTCTTTTATGAACTACTTGGGTACCAAAATTCAAAGTAAAAAAAAAAGTGGTTATAAATCCCACTTAAAGAACCAATTCAGTGCTGACAAAGATTGAAAGACTAGTCATCCCAAGTTTAGAAGACAAAAATCATCCATCCGATATTAAATAGGAGTAGATAGTAGCTTCAAAAGTCTTCTTTTTCTAGATTTTTTTTGACATTACAAAAAAAAAGAAGATGTTTTATTCTTGTAAATAAAATGAAATCATCCCTTTTTGTCATTACATGTGTAAAACTCAAATTGAGTGGTTATCCTTTCCATTGAATCCTTTATGTAGAAAAAATTAGCCAGCATTTGGAGTTATTTTCTGACCCACAAATTGAGTCAGAGTTTATTTCGCTAGCTATTTCTTGATTCTCTATCACAAAAGCCAGGCCTGAATTAATACTTGGTATGAAGAGTTCTCATAAGCTATTACAAACTCGATCAAAGTTTTCAGCTTTCCAGACACGGAGTCACAACAATAGTACTAAATGGATCATACTCTCTGGTGTGTTTGCTGAGTAGTTTACCTATGAACCAATACACTACACTGATCTGTAGCATATTTTTCCTTGAATGACTAGCAATACACCTTAATTGTCAATTACAAAGCTACTTCTTTTTCTTTTTGGGTGGTAGTTGTTGCATCATAGTACGTTCTGCTATCGTGAAGTAGCATAATCCTGTAAAAGTACTTGGCAATATTTATCTTTTCTATTTTTTTACGGACTCTTCAAATCCGATTTCTTGACAATATTTATCTTTTCTATTCTTTTACGGACTCTTCAAATTCCGATTTCTATATTTCTCTTCTCTCAGTCTCTCATTACAACATATTTTTCTTCTCCACTCATCACAATCACAAAATTATGAAAAGATTTCAAGTTACTAGCTACAAAATAATTAAAGGAGTATTATAGTGGATTTTTCTAATATCAGATTATATTGTTCTTCAATTTAAATTATTTTTTAATCTTATTATTTTTTGTTATCATAAAATTGTATATTTTGTTTGTAATTATTGTTATTTATATTATTGGAATTTGGATATCAGAATATGTCTACTAGAAAGTATGAATCGGAATATTAAAAGCTTAAAAATAAAAGAAGAATAGATAAGCTAATTCAATCTCAAGAAGGAGCTCTTGATAAATTTATTAACCCTAATAATCAAACAGCAAAAAAATTAGATAAAAATTTTACAAAAGAACAACAAAGTCATCTAAAAGAATTAGAAGATTGTACAACAATAAAAGAAAAAGATGTTAGTGACTTGATTCATAATGATAATCAAATGTGTGATAAGAAAATTCTTTATGAAGAACATAAAAAAAAATTTGGAAGAAAGTGAAACAAGTAAAAAAAATGAAGATATTAATCAAAAATTATATTAAAGTTGATAAAATCATATGTAAAATCAATTATGTCACAAGAAAGATTAAATGGACTCGGTATATTATCTATTGAAAAAAATATTTTAACAAAACTGGAATAGAAGAATCTAATTAGTAACTTTGCATCTCAAAAAGCAAGAAAAATATTATTTAAATAAGTATTATTAATTATTATTTGATATTAATATATTAAATATTGAAAGACCCTTTTCATAATTTTCGCCTAAAGCCTCAAATTATGATGAGCCGCCCCGATCCTCCATGGTTTTGAACCAAAACTATGATAACCCATAACAACTTCACAAGTAGCCACCCCATTGAGATATACAGGGAATATTTGTTCAATAGAGATAGTACTTCATTGATGGATCTTCAAGCGTATGATACTATATATATACTCTAGTAGTAGAAATATGTGTTAAAGGGAAATGAGAAGTGCTGAGTAACTGTCCTTTCACACTCGCTCTACTTTCACTCTACTGATTGGTGGAAAGTAAAAATTAATTATTAATTACTTTTGTGTAATAAATGTCCTATTTTGTCATCAATCACTATCCCCTGTAGTTTTAAAATATTTATATTTATGCCATCAAGTAAAACTATGTTATTCATAAAGTGATTTTTCAATTTTTAAAGAAAATTTTATTTTTTAATTAAATTGAGAACCGAGATCCATAAAGTATTTTATATTCCAATTAATTACAAATTTCAAAAAATTATATAGAAAATGATTAGAATAATAAGTATATGGATTAATATAAAAAGATATTATTAAAAATATTTGTAATCACTGAGGTTTTATTTGTTTATTGATGCACTAATATAAATATTTTAAAACAACAATGATATACTGATTGATGACAAAATAGGAGATTTATTACATAAAAATATTTAATAATTGGTTAACATTTTCACCCATGAAGCTAGCGTGAAATAGTAATCAATTTTTAGACTTTTTAGTCCAGCAATTAATGCATTTTTTTGACAAATTGAACATAGACGTATGAAAAATGATGCATAATAAAGAGAGAAGAAATATGTGTTCAAGAGAAATAGAAACAGTTTTTAGACTTTTAGTCTAGCAATTAATGCAGTTTTTTGACAAATTGGACATGGGCGTATGGAAAATGATGCATAATAAAGATAAAAGATGAGAGGAAGGAAGGGGAAATGAATCAACTTGAAGCAATGAAAAGTTTTTCTTTATCCTGTGGTATAATTAGGTGTTGTCTGCTCTTAATTATGGACATATTAAGTGTTAATTCAATTAAGTGTGTTTGATAAAGTAATTTGAGTATCACTGAAAACGATAAGCACTACTTAAAATAGAATAAAATTTTAAATAACAGAGACATCACTTATCACTTAATGTTAAATGTTAAAATTTAAAAGATGTCAAGAAATATTTATTTTTTAATTACCCAACCACATGCGCGCTTTTGAAAAGAATAAAATCTCTTATCTTTCAAGAAAGAGGAGATACCACTTGACCATAAGTCTTTGTCGTCAATTTCTTTTTATGAAAATTCTACTTATTGGCTAATAGTCTACTGAATATAATGCAGAAAAGGACACTGTAAGTGTCCCATTGGCCAAGACTTGGCTGACGACTTGTATCTTTTTTCAAGCCTCCTCCATAATTGACAATTCCTTCCAGTGCCACAGTGATCCTAGCTCCTCTCACAACGGTCAATTTTGATGATTTTTAATATCACTGTATGGTGTTAATGGGATAACTCCAACTTCCTAGTGTCAAATTTATATAGGTTATAATATCTACTGGATACCAAAATATTATAAGTACTAATAATAGTACAGACTTGTCAATTAATTGTCAAACATCCATTACTAATCTCCGGATAAACATATCCAATATGAGTCTTGGAATGACCATGCAATTGAAGAGATGATTATGTCAGACTCGTAACCATAACCCTTAAACATGAGTAAAAGTTCAAATATGTCAAGTTCTCAATGTATCGATGCTGCTATATAGAAAAGTTAGTTTTTAGTAAACAATTTTCAGTTTTATTAGAGATTTTGAAGAGTTAATACCAAAACTTTCTGCTGATTTTGCAATTTGAAAACCTTTAAATTCGAAGAAAATTTTTATAGTATTTATTAATAACTAAACATCGACACAATCAAAATGATACATAATTTAGTTTAGCACAGCATGCATGTTTCAAATAGAGCATGTTCTTTTTTAACAGTAAAATACCATATTCATATCTTCTTGAGTTTTGCTAGAGCATCTCCCATGCTGCATCCTTTCACGATTTGTAAACATTTCTCTTTGTGGATGCTAACCCTTCCATTCCGTACTCTACATGGAACATTACAATTCATCATAAGAATTAAAATTCATATAGGTCAGGAAAGTAAAATTTAGTAGATAGTTGAATTCAAATTCTGTCATGAATTCAGACTTTGTTATGAAAAAAGTTATAAGAACTTGACTTTAATAAAAATTAAAATCTAGAGATGTTCAGCTGGTGCAATATATATACCCAAATGTAGCAAGAGTCTATGTTAGTGCAAGGCTTTCCCCCTTTCCTGCAAACTTTGCAATGCCAAAGTCACACACATGTGCAAGACAGTCCAATGTGCATGCCACATCTATTATTACATCTAACCTCGCATCTATATATTCAAGGGAATTAATTTACACATTCACTTGCAAAAGCAAAGTACGCAACAAAACAAAGGTCACATACAACTAGGTAAATAACAAAAAGGAAATAAATTAAAAATCAAATCATATCAAATCCATCTATCCATTTATAATTTTATACGTTACAATTTACACGGAGTATAAATGTGTGCATATATAAATATATTCGACAAAGATGAGTAATATATATATATATGAGAAGAAATTACAATCAAGCTCTAGAGGAGCAAACAAACAAAAGCAAGCCAACTATTACAAATGGGTACGTATGAAGTGCATGAAACAAACCATTAGAGGAAGAGTTTCAGTAGCAATATGGCATCCCTTTTAATAAATGTTAGATAATATATTTAATATTACGTTGTTTATTATTTACTATTTTAGTTTTATCTTAAATCACTTAAAATTTTTTATACTCTTTCTTAAATCATCTAAGACTAAATTTCTTGTCTCCTAAGTTTACTTAGCCTCCACGATTATGTGCCTATAAATATGCCTTTATGTATTTTTCACAAGACAATAATATCAATTAAATTAAATACAATTTTCTTTCTTTATTTCTAATATGGTATCAGAGCCTACCAATTTCTGGTAGGCTTTATTGTCCATCGCCCTCACCGTCGGGATGACATTATCAGCTTCATCCCCGGCGGTCCCGGTCAATCATAGAAAATAGCTTCCGCCTTATATATATACATATAGACAAGTTCCATCTGTATTTCACAGCCCCCAACTTCATTATCTAGCTCTTTCTCGGTGATTATGTCCAACACAAGGTTGTTTTACCCGTTCGCCAGTTTTGGTGTATGTTCTTCAACTAGTTCCACGCGATGTCTCCAACACCGCACGCATCATCACCAGTCTACGGTGAGCCATGAAGAAACTGTCTTTTTGCGACAATACTGTTGTTGTCCGTCAATTTGTTCTTCGGGAGTTTTGTTCTCTGAAGATTTTTTAGCCCTTTTTGGCATGTGATGTCATAACATTTTTTTTTGATGAGTTCTTCATTTGTGAATCAATTGCTCTCTTGTTATTTGTTTTAAATATGATCGAATGATTGTTGTTGTGGATTGGACCGTGTCGTTATCATCTTTTGTTTCTCGTCTTCACCGAAAAAATTCAGATCGATTGGCTTTCGTTAAACCGCATGGATTCAAGATTTTGTTCCAAACTCAAGTTGGTTTCATATAACTCACCTTGAGTTTGAGGGAGGCTGTTAGATAATATATTTAATATTATATTCCTTACTTACTATTTTAATTTTATCTTAAACCACCTAGGATTTCTTATACCTTTTCCTAAACCACTAAACCATCTATGATTAGAATTTATTGTCTCCTAAATTTACTTAGTCTCCAAGATTGTGCGCTATAAATAGGCCTTTATATATTGTTCACAAGATAATAATATCAATTAAATTCAATTCAATTCTCTTTCTTTATTTCTAACACTAAAAGAGAATAAAAGCATTCCATGTTGCCCCTTTGCAATTGCACAAATATTGTGTTTTAAATCATGTACCGAATGTAATAATTAAAAATTAGAAATTGTGCAGCAAATGAATATAACTTTTCTCTCTTGGTATTATAAATATATTGGCACACTTATTGGTTCATTTACATGTTAACAATTAAAAATTAAAAATTTTAATTGATAATAAAAATAGTATAAAAACATGGGTGTAAAGTTATACACCAAATGAATATATCTGTTGTCTCTTGGAATGCTAAATATAATGACACATTATTTACGTGCTATAAATAATTAAAAAAATTAAATTATAACTGATAAAAAATAGTATAAAATGAATATACTCAACCCCTGAGGCTTAGATCACCAGCAAAGTATAAATCATCAGTGGGTTTTCTTCTTGTAAATGTTTCCATCAACATAATGCCATAACTGTAAACATCATAAGAATTAACAAGCATTTAGGTCATGAAACTTTGCAATGCCAAAGTTGTGCACTTTGGCAGTGCAACCATATTTTAATCTAGAAAGACATTGCTGGGCTTTAGATTACAGTGAATGATAAGCGTTGGATAACCATGGTGCAGATAGTCCAATGCACATGTCGCGTTTATCATTACTTCTAACCTCTTCAAGATATCCAAGAAATAGTTTTAAGCATATAACCACTTTTCGAGGATCCCATTTGGCTTATTTGTATTTTTTATTTATATACATTATAGTATTATTTTATTTTAGAATTATTTTTCACAAAGACACGTCAAAAATTTTAGTTGATCAAATTTCCTTTTCTTCTCTCCCTACTCCAACTTTTCTCCGTAACATCTCTTCAAACTTCCTTTCTGCCACCTTTAATTCTCTCAACGAGCAAAAGGACTACAACCCTTTACTTTGTTATAAAAATTTTATTCCCGTTTTCTTACAAAATTTTCACAAAAAACCAAAGAGATTATAAAGAACTCGAATACCCCTCATTGACTTCACTGCCCAATTGTTTTGGATTTTTTGCGGAATCGAGTGATTTCTAAGATTTGGTTGTAGAGTCGAAAATCTGATCTTCAGTATTTCAAAATTGTGAATTTCAGAGAACCCTACTTTTGTATATAAAGATGGGAGTTTCTTTCAAAATTGTCGACTTTCTTGGTTGTTTGTCGCTCATCGCTCATCGTCGAAGAAGAGAAATGGAGACGGGGAGATAGTGTAAATCCGAGAGAGAGAGAGTGATTTTAAAGTGAGATTTCAATTATTTCATAGAGTGATTTCTATTTGCATTACAAAGGGGAGAGAAAATATAATGAGATTTGATGAAGAATATTTATTTATTATATAAATATTAATTTTTTATTGGGTAAATGGAAAAGTTGCAGTTACAACGAACAGAGGATCAAACGCTGTGTTTCGTTAAATTGCATAAAAATAGCTTTAGGAGCTGATTGTTGTGCCTCAAAACGCCGACGTTCTGAGGGACAGGAGGGGATCCGGATCCCCTCAACAGGAGGGGATTCGGATCCCATATTCAACACCCATATATACTGTCTCCAATTGGCTTTTTCTCTACACAAAAATAAGCCTAGATCACAAAACGGCAGTTTCAGTGCCATTAGATGGTGAGCGAAAGGGACACAACGCAACAAGAAAGGAAAAGAGCCAGTAAGACCAAACATAGCACTTCTTTGTTGGCTGAAAACTCTCCAGATTTAGTTGCGTTTGAAAATCATGGTGCTCTCTAATTTTTTATTCCCATTTTGTTAAAATCCACCTCAGTATGTTAACCGAAGACGATGACTACAAACACTAGAGAGTCATTTCAATCTCAAATCCCCCAGATATTGGTCTCAAGTCTTGTTCACTTTACTCTTTATTGTATGAGCCATCTGCGAGTGCCTTTGAGCTTGATTATCCATTGAAGGATCCACATGATTTGGTTTCGATTGTGCGTTCTTGTAATGGGTTGGTATGTGCAACCATTAAAAAATTTGATCTATTCATATGAACCCAACTATTAGAAAATCCAAGAGATTGTCAGATTCGGGCATGAGATTGCGAATGGGTTGGTTTTTCATATATGGGTTTGGTTATGATGAGTCCATTGATGATTACAAGGGGTTAGGAGCATTTTGTGTTGTTGGTAATGAGGGTTCCTATGAGGACTGATTATCTTTTATTATTATTTCCCTGCTTTTTGTAATGCACTGTATAATTCATTTAATACTGCATTTGTGGTATACTGATATGGAAGCTACATTATGTTTAATGACTTTTTTTTATTTATTATTATTTGTATAGCTAGACACAAAAGTAGCTTATAAAGAAATCATGATTGCCTAACAGAATTAAGAAATGAAACTTGTGGTGGCTAATGTCTTTTGGTTTTATGCTTTAATTTGAGACTTGAAGTGAATGTTCAAGCAGAAATTTGTGACCCCTTGCTCTTTTTCCTTTTCCTGACCTCTTATAATTATTTAATTTTCTTTTAGGTAATGGGGGTAATTCATATTATTTTCATACTTGTATTTTTAGAGGAATTTCTATTTCTTCCTTAAGGTTTCACAGAATAAGATGCAAATTTAACCAATTTAAAGTAAATGTCATCACCTTGTATCTACATGCACTCATCATCTACATGCACTTTTCAATTTTTGTATTTCGGTTTTAACATTCTCAGTTGTATGATGGACAGATTACTCTCTGTAATTTTTATGTATCAATGTGAATACTTTTCTTGTTTCTATCTATATGGTAGTTTCTTCTGTAAAATTGTGCAGTGATTCAAATTTGAAAGAGATAAGTTATGGAGTAAAAAATAGGGTTTGATTAAATTGAATTTGAGTATTTAGCTGATCCAATATTCCTAATTCACTTCAATAAAATATGCTACTTACCTGAACTAGAAATGGTAAATGACAAGACTTAGAGATAGTGCTAATCTGCTCATCTTTGGGTGACAAAGCTATCAAGGTTTGAGCCCAGTGTTGCATGATATTATGGTAAAGTCATTAATAAAACACTCCACCCCTTTTTTATTTCGTATTTTGTTTAAAGTTGCTCTTTGCAAAGTAGGTAAAAATAAGGAAATGAAATCATAAAAGAAATGTCCAATTTGTTTTACTTGAGGCAATCTGCAACCAACTATTTTGATTGTTAAAATTCAATTTGATTGCTTTCAGGTGTCTTGCATTGATGTGGTATTAATTATGCATTTTTCTGTTGGAATCTGCAACTTTTGTTCAACTTCTACATTTATCAACATCTACAATGTTTAAATTGTATTCCTTTTAAGCTTTTCATAAATTTCTTGGTCGAATTCATATTTAAGCTATAGTTGTTCTTTTTTTTGGCCTTGAGAGCAACTGATCATTGCCTAGGTAAGCAATTACCTCACCAACTAGCTAATCAAACGCGAGCCCCTCCTCGGGTGGATTCTTCCTTTTGCTCCTCAGCCTATGAGGTATTAGCAGTCGTTTCCAACTGTTGGTACGAATAGAGCAAGAGAAAAAGGAAATAAAAAAATAGTAGAGAAAAATTATACAAAACTATATACGAGTCACCAATCCCACCCATGTGCTTTGTAAGAAGCTTGAGTCACCACTCCCTCCAGTATGCTTTGGAAGAAGCTTGTACAGTTTGGGAAGGGCTTTTGATTGATCTAGAGGCAGACCTACGTCAAGGTAACGATTAATCTCTATCAATAGGCCTGCTAAAGCCGCCAAACCATAGAGTACTTACCGGTGCCACGGAGAAATATGTTTTTAGATCTCTATCAATCCAAACTTGCATGAGGCAACACATGATTGAGTTTAGCAATCTAATTAGGCATGAGCTAATTGAGTTATTTTTCTCTTCATGTTGGGTCTAGGCCTCTCTAACTAGATTCAACTTGCCCATGGTGTGCTTTTAGATTTACCAAAGGATTAAAGCAAGCAAGGAAACAGGAGCAACATACCCCAATATAATGATGTTGTTGACTCCCTATAGCTCTTTTTCCCATCATCCAATTGTGCTCTAAAATCAAGTCCTTTTACCTTAAAATCAAGTCACATTGTTATCTTTAAGCAAACATTTTGCACTAATATTGAGAATACAAGTCAAGCTAGAAATTGATAGATAAAGCATTTTAGAAACTTACCTATTACTGTGCGGATGGAGTAATAACCTTGATAGATATTGAAGGATGAGAAGAAGACAAGAAGATTTTGTGACTAGGGCAATGAGAGAGGAAATGATGTCCTGCAAACTAGTGCAAGCTAGAAATTGATAGATCATAAGGAGGAAAAGATATACATATAACTGATTCCAAATAATTGGGCTAAAGACATTGTTGAGTTGATTTCATTTTTCACATGGACCAAAATATGAACAGCGAGTCATAGATAGGCTTGTTTCATTGTTGAGAAACAAATGGATGTTGATTTTCCACCTATGTTTCATTTGTTGTTTATTTGAAAACATTTTGAATACCACCGTGTTTGCATACCCCTAATCTTACACTCTCTGGGTACATAATGGTTCAACAAGTTCCTTGAGTCCCAAATTGTTTAAAAATTTTAAATCATTTAGCAGCATTTCAAGTACTACTTTTGATCCCAGTATATCATAGCAAAAGTTATCTTCATCTTTCTTACTAAATAATTCAAATTTGTTCCATTTTAAAATAATCCCAAATCCTACAAAAGAACAAAAGTTCCAACAATCATGTTAGATCAAATGCCAAATAATAATAACCTGAATATATAATGATAGGGAATGGCAAAAAATAGGGAAATAGATAAAGTGAAGATTACCTTTCGAAAAAAAGATAAAGTGAGAGATTTTGATCTTCAGATTTGAACTAATCGCTCCATCAAGCATGAGTATGTATAAAGCTAGTTATTAGCATTACTACATTCGACTTAATATTATTATGTATACATAATCAAACAATAACTAATTATACTAATGAGCCAATAGCTTGTAGAAAGCATCATAAACAAAATAATAGCCCGAATACATATGCTCCTCAATGAAATTGAACCACCTTCTTTGCCAGTACGGATTGATAGCCAGAACAGAAGCCAGTGCCAATAAGAAGATAATGTATGACACTGAAAAAGTAACATAAAATGCCTCTGGATCGATTTCATACCATTTCGTCTCACTTTCTTCTGAAATTGTTGTTGGTGAGTTTGGAGACTGAACAATGGTGGTACAATTTTTCTTCAGTAGTGGTCCACAAAGATTAGGATTTCCCTCGTAGCTGCTCTCATCAAATGTTCCAAATTGTGCTTTCATGTCAGGAATTTTACCCGCTAAGTTGTTATGAGCTACAGAGAAGACTTCCAAAAAATTCAGATCAATCAACTCCATTGGGATCACTCCACTCAACTGATTGTAAGAAAGGTCCAAGCTCTCTATTTGAGTCAGGCTAGAGAATGTTCTTGGGATAGAACCTTTTAATTGATTGTGAGACAAGTTTAATGCATGAATCCAAACTAGCTCTCCTAGCTCATGTGGGATTTCACCTATTAGGTTGTTACATGACAAATCTAATCCTGACATGAAGTTCAGGATATCACCCTTGTAAGAGCTAGACCTTCTTTTTGTAACAAACTCGACTTCTGCTGGTACATTATGTAATTGTGTACCGGATATTTCCAATTCTTTCATTAAGAGACTTTCATATATATCCATTGCAAACCCACCCAATCTATAATAAACTAGTTGTTCAAACGCATGTTCACTTGGCCCTATCTTTCCAAAAGAGATGTTAGTGATGCAACGAGGTATTGACCCAGAAAAAGAGTTGTTGGAAAGATCCATTAGGGCAATCTTATTCAACTTACACAGTTGATTTGGGATTAAACCATTCAAATGGTTTCCCCTCAACAGAAGTACTCTTAAGCTAGAGAGTGCGCTAATCCCATTGGGAATATTGCCAGATAAGTTATTATCTCTAATATCCAATATCAACAGAGAGGATGAGTTGAAGAAAGCATTTGGTATTGGTCCTGTGAATTTGTTTGCCTGCAAATACATTTGCTTTATTGTGTTTGAGATTAAGAAAGAAGGTAATGATCCTGAAAGACTATTATGAGAGACATCCAAAAGCCCAGATACAGCTAGTTCACATGGTAACCGACCTTTGAAAAAATTATTTTGCATGATGACTGTTCGCAAATCTGTCATATTACTTATCCAGCTAGAAATCACACCTGAGAAGGAGTTGTTGCTAATGTCCAACTTCTTTAGATAAGAACTTTGGGAAATTGTGTTGGACAAAATTCCCGAAAACTGGTTGCCATCCAAATGCAGAATGTTTAGGTGACTCAAGTTGAAGTGCGTTGAGAGTATTTGGCCATGAAATTTATTTCTAGATAATTTCAAAATTCTCAAATTGATGCAACCAGAAACCAATTCCTTTGGTACTTCTCCAGAGAACATGTTAACAGACAAATCCAAATGATATAAGCCACTCATGTTGCAAAGTGATGACGGAAGAATACCTTTGAAAGAATTTTTGGATAAATTTAGATATGAAATGTATGGAAGCCTCCTTGAAATGCTCTCTTGAAGCTGCCCATGAAAGTGATTGTCCGAGACATCCATCCAATAAGTACTCATGTTAAGGTGTGGCAGATCAATTTGACCTGTGAGAGAGTTGTTCTTCAGATTTAGAACTTCAAGTCTTGCATTGCTAATAAGCAACCAATAAGGGAACACCCCTTCCAAGTTGTTGTGGGAGAGATCAACTAATCTTAATCTATATTGTTGCAAGAGAAACTTGGGTATTTCACGAGTGAGCTTATTGAGATTGCAATTCGATAACACAAGGACTTTTAACTGAAATTTGGGAGTCCAATTTGAGTAATGATCAGTTTCCACCTCCATTTTGTTGTTGTTGCTGATTAATTCAAACATCTCAAGCTTGGAATGATTGGATAACGAGCTGAATGACAATAAACCCTCAAAATGATTATTATTAAGATTGACGTATTCTAGAGATGTGAGGTTTGATAATAAAAAAGAAATGTCTCCTGTGAATTGATTCTGAGAGAGATCTAACACTCTAAGGGATCTCAAATTGCTCAAACATGGAGGAAGGATTCCTTCGAAGGAGTTTACACTAAGATCCAACTCTTGAAGGTTCCTTAGTTTACACAAACCTGCAAATGAAGAAAACATGAAGCTAGACTTTTTTAAAATATGGCAGCATGCGAAGTTAGACTTGATGGACTATCACTTTGTCTCGCAGTGAACCGGAAAAGAAGATTCGACAAATATAACAGCAAAGAACAAATGCTATGTTTCAGTTTTACCTTGAACAGAAAAAGTGTTGTTGAGATTGTTCCATGCCAAAGACAAAGCCTTGAGAGAAGTCATGGCCCCTATATGTGAGGGAATATTTCTAGTGAACATATTATCGCTCAGATCTAGAACCTCCAAGTTGTTGATTGAAATCAAATCTACCAAATGAACAATGTAGATAGTGTTAAGAAAACTTTATCTTTCTAGTAGAATGATCAAATATACAACTACTTGTATAATAAATTATCCTTACAACTTATAAACTAGAAGAGAGATTTTTGTTTACCTTGGATTGGTAGTGTGTCATTCAGTTGATTTCCTCTCAAAATTAGGACCTCTAAATTGTAAAGGTTTGCTAATTCTGCAACAAAGTGTGATATATAATATATACACATAACCCAGAGCTAATATTTGGAACAAAGTGTGATATATAATACATACACATAACTCAGAGCTAATATTTGGTAAGTTATTATGACATAATCCAGAGCCATGAAGAAAGGAATGAAAATTTGGAAATTTGCCCAACCCCAAAAGTTGGAAGACATCAATTTCTCATCTCTTTCCCTCTTGTAACCAAATGGTGTAGAAATATTTATCAGAACATGAATAGAAAATTTCAAATACACGTACCCTTGTTGGAAAACGACCCTTCCATTTCATTGCTCGCCACTGATAGAAATTTAAGAGGTTTTTTAGTTTAAAAAATATGACGTACTTATTAAAAGACGATTGTCTAAGAAAATTCATTGCATAAATATTACTTTGATATTTTATGGGGAGGATATTCGCACTCTTCTTTTTTTCGGTTGCATTTTCATTTAAAAAAAATGTCACTTCTAATCTGAATTTCACATGTGAATGATTACATTTTTTTCAAAATACTAAAATACTATTTTAGATATCATCTCTCTATCTCTAATTTTTAATGTTTTCGAATTCTTTTGACAGCATAAACAAAAAATACTTACAAAAAAAATTCCAAAAAAACATAACCCAAAAAATAAATCTTTTTTTACATGACTCAACAATAGTTATATATGTTAAATAAATTAACTTTTTTGGCAAGAACCAAAAATTAAAAAGTACCCAAAAAAAAGTTATCCTGTTGAATAAATTATATCTTTTGTTAGGACCAAAAACAAAGTACCTAAAGGAAATTTATTCTTGTTAAATAAATTATCTCCATTGAGAGGACCCAAAAATGTAGTAACCCTTGTGGACGGGTGTGAGTGGGCGGGTGCGAAGATAGACACTGGGCTGAGCTACCACACTGACAGGGTACAAGGTGCTCAATCCCACATCGTCTGGGTGTGAAAAAAGGGATGTGCTTATATGTAGTATGTTCTCTTCAAATGGTATGAGGCCTTTTGGGGTAAAACCCAAGAGCAAAACTGTACGGGCTTAGGCCCAAAGCGGACAATATCATACCATGTGTTGGAGCGGAGTATTACAGTTAGTATCAGAGCCTGAACCCAGCCGGAAGTGTGCCGACGAGGACGTCGGGCCTCGTAGGGGGGTGGATTGTAGTAATCCTTGTGGACGTGTGTGAGTAGGAGGGTGCGAAAACAGACACTGGGCTGAGCTACCACACTGACAGGGTACAAGGTGCTCAATCCCACATCGCCTGGGTGTGAAAAAGGGGATGTGCTTATATGTAATATGTTCTCTTCAAATGGTATGAGTCCTTTTGGGTTAAAACTCAAAAGCAAAACCGTGTGGACTCAGGCCCAAAGCGGACCCCAAGAGCAAAACCGTGCGGGCTCAGACCCAAAGCGGACAATATCATACCATGTGTTGGAGCGGGGTATTACAAAAAATAAGTTATCTTTATTGAATAAATTATCTCTTTTGAAAGGATTAAAAAAAGAAATTATCTCCTTTGGAAGGACTGGAAAAATAATTCAAAAATAAAAGTAATCTTTGTTCAATAAATTATCTCTTTTGATAGGATAAAAAAAAATCTAAGAAAAAGTTATCTCTTTTTATTTTTTTGACAAAAACCAAAAAAAAAAAGTAATATAGAAAGTAAAGAAGCTAAAAAAAAATTTAAATTTATAGTATAAAATGTAGTTGTGGTAGCTAAAAAAAAATTTAAATTTATAGTATAAAATGTAGTTGTGGTATTATAAAATAAGGGATGATGTATTAATTAATTTAATGACCATCTTGTCATTTTTTTAAAAGAAAAAGGCAAGTGAAGTGCAACCGTAAAAAAATGAGAGTATGAATATTGTCTCCCTATTTTATGAAATCAAAAGTAACCCTTAAATAGAAGAAGGGGCTACACATGATTATAGTGGTCTTGCTTTTGTTTCAATAACAGTTCTGGTTGTGAGTTTTGAAGATTTTTATATCCCTTCCCCCATTAATTTGTTGGTAACATGGTGTTTGTTATTTGTTTTCTTAATTGTTTTGTTATTGGATCTTGAGGTGGGTGCAACTTTCAACTGCCATAATTGAATTTACAGTTTCAATTATTTCACTAGGATCCCATGGCATGTCCTGTTTAGTATAATGATATGTAAAATCAACAGTTTGGTCACAAGAGTTGAGGTTAAAGTACAATTGGTAGTCTAAAGGGCACAATTATGGAGACAACTCTCTAATCGATCAGTAACAAGAAAATAAAATTCTGAATAGGCATCTAAGCTTTTACCTTGGGCTGGAATGGAGGCATTCATCATATTCCTATTTTGTGAAATCAAAAGTAACCCCTAAATAGAAGAAGGGGCTACACATGAATACAGTGGTCTAAGCTTTTACCTTGAATTGGAAGGGAGGCATTGATCGCATTGAAGCTTAGATCCAACTTCTCTAATTTCCACAAAGTTGATAGCTCTGTGCAGTTAAAATAATTGAAACAATTAAAAGGAAGATATAGTATATGAAATGTTCATTTATATAAATTAGGTGAACAAAACATGCCTTGGAGAGCAAGAGGTCCTTCCAACATATTCCAACTGACATTCAAAGTTTTTAGTGATGTGAGTGAACCCAAAGATTTTAGGATGCTGTTATTGAAGTGATTTAGAGCCACGTTTAAGATCTCCAACCTCTCCAATTTCGACAACCTTTCGAAACCTGCAAAGAGAGAATAATCACTCCAAATAAAATAAAATAAAATAAAAACCATTCCAAGATACTAAGCTTTTGTATAATACTAAGATTGAGAAGAAAATTAAAATAGAAAAGAGGAAAACTAGATAAAACTAGATTACCTTCGTTCTCAACATAGCCATTTAAACCATTCCAAGATATGTCAAGACTCAGCAGCTCTTCAAAAGGTTTAAATAAAGAGAGATTTAGAAAGTAAGGCTGATAATCATAATAATAAGACTTGTATTGCATTAGATTATCAAGATTGAGCTCCACCACTCTGCCTGTGGTGTGGTTGCAAGAAACTCTCTCCCAATCACAGCATTCACTTTCTCTTTCATCAACCCATGAAGGAAGAAGCAAATGGCTTGACTCATCACTATTGTTGAGATTGAAAAAGGCCTTGAGTTTAAGCAACCCAATCCTCTCCTCTTCCGGACAACCTTCCAGTAGTCCTCCATGGTTTTGAACCAAAACTATGAAAACCCATAACAACAACTTCACAAGTGGCCTCCCCATTGAGATTTACGGTTGAATATGATGATACTATATCTATATACTCTAGTAGTAGAATGATCTTCCAGATTTATAATCCATTTATAGACTCTTTTAGTCATCTATCTACTTCTTACTACTTTCGCAATTGTAGACCAATCACACAGACAGGAAGGAAGGGGGAATTGACTGGAAGCAATGAAAAGTACTTCGGTGGATGGAGGTAGAAATTTTAATTTGGAGGGCAAATTTGTACCCACATATGAAGTGTCAAGTTTGTTTAAACACACATGGTGGACAAAACAAAAAAAAAACACACAGGAAACTCCAGATTTATAGCAAACCCATATCAATCAAAGTGACACATGGCATCCAAAGAATAAATAAATAAATTTATGTATGTCATTATTCAATTCTTAATAAAATAGATTCTGCTGTAGCTAATTCAACTTGAAAAAGACTTGAGCATGCTGGACGGTTCTCCAGACTTGTAAATAACATGTGAATACTTGCACGCAAATCGAGAAGAAAAAATGGGTTTCAAAGAAATTAACAATGAGATTGTGATCTCTAAGTAATCAATACGTGACTGTGATATCACCGCGCATATATATATATATATATATATATATATAGTTAGTGAACCGTGAGAAAAAAAAAAATTCACCCAAGGTGTGGTTCCCAAAAATTCTTATGAAACTCCCATAGAACATGTATTGGATCCAACGACTTCAATAAAAAAAATTTGCATGTAAATGAAAAATTTATTGATTTCTACAAGAAAAATCCTAGCCCTAACCTGACTCTGATATCAATTGTTGAAATTTAATCCATACTCAACTTGTAGAAATCAAGAATAAAATAATTAATTATAAAAGAGATTTTAATTGATATACGTGAATGAAGATTAAGCTGTAAAATACCTTTGAATTTCTGCAAGAGATCCGTAGAGAGCTCTACCCCTTTTCTGAGAGTTGTCATTCGATAGGACTGAATAAGGATTATGAAACCCTTATTTTTAACAACAACATGGGGGATAGCTTGATGTAGGACAATTGGCTTTGGAGTTTGAAGAAGAGATTGATCAAAAATTGGCAAAACGCGCTGGTCCGAAGAAACGGGTATAACTTTTCGCTCGGTTGTCAAAATAACTATTATAATAAGTTTTCTTTATTGTTTTAGTGTTTTCTTTCTTTTTTGTTTCCTTTGGAAATAGATTTTCTTTTCCTATTAGGATTAGAATTTCTACAAGTTTCCTTTATTATTTTAGTGTTTTCTTTCCTTTTTCGTTTCCTTTGGAAATAGATTTTCTTTTCCTGTTAGGATTAGAATTTCTACAAGTTTCCTTTATTGTTAGGTTTCCTAGTACTGTTAGGATTAGGATTTCTCTATTATAAATATATGTACTGCCATAGGGCTGAGATAAATCAATTTATCAATAAAGTTTTACTTTGGTTTATAATTAATTGTGCTGGTGGATTCCAGTTTCTGTGTTCTTAGGGTTTACGCTGGTAACCCCTTATACTTCCGTTCTGCGTCAAGTGGTATCAGAGCCTAAGGATTTGCCTTGTACGATGGTCAACAACGAAGACGGAGGAGTTAACCCTGGCGACGCTGGTCGTAGGGATGCAGATATATGGGCAACGATTAACGAGCAGCTACAGGCGATGGAGAGGTTGACGTTCATGTTACAGCAACTGATGGAACGGCAGCCTAATCCTGACATTCCTATTGGTAACGCTCAAGCCCCTGCCAACAGAGTTAGAGTCGAGGGAGTTGCCCTTGGCCGCCCTGGAGGTGGACATCCGCCTAGAGCGGCGAGACACGAGCAGTTCGAAGATTTGAGTGATGAAAACTCTGATAAGGATGTTGCGGGTCACCAAGGGTTTCGTCAACAAAATCGAAACCAAAATCAACCTGACTATATAATACGCGCAGACATACCGCTGTTCCATGGTAAATTGCAGATTGAAGAATTTCTAGACTGGATTTCTGAGGTTAAGAGGTTTTTCGAGATGACTGAAGTTACAGATGATCGACAAGTCAAGATGGTGGCGTATAAGTTAAGAAGCGGGGCTGCTGTTTGGTGGGAGAAGTTACAAAACGATAGGCGACGACAAGGCAAGGCTCCTATACGAACCTGGAGGAGAATGAAATAACTTCTGATGAGCAGGTTTTTACCCCCAGATTATGAGCAATTTATTTTCCAGAATTACCAGAATTGTGTGCAGGGTAATAGGACTGTTGCGGATTATACTGAGGAGTGGACCAGGCTGTCAGTTCGTAACAACCTGAATGAGACTGAGGGACAGCAGGTTTCCAGATACTTAGCAGGATTGAAGTCTACCATTTGAGACAAAATTGGACTGCAAGTTGTTTGGACATTGGATGAGGCGTAAAATATAACCTTGAAAGCAGAGTTAATGGAGAAGACATCCAATCGATTTTCCTACTACAAGAAGGACACGGCTGGGACGTCCAATGCAGTTGCAAACAGGAGCAGATTTTCACCAAGCGATGGGCAGAATTATCAGTCTCAAACTGCTACAGATCAAACTCAAAGGGGTTCGTCTTCTAGTAATAACCATGCTGGGATGCGTCCGATAGCAGCAGCTACGAAGGAAGCCCCACGGATGGCGCCAAACCCATATGCTAAAACAGGTGGTTTGAAGTGCTACAGTTGTGGCCAACTAGGCCATCATTCGAATGAATGTCCAGCCAGAAAACTAGTGAATTTCGTGGATATTGGGGAAAACGACGAGGATGTTGAAGAAGGAGTAGGCATTGACGAATTCCTGGATGGTGCAGAAATTATGGAGGAACAGGGAGAGCATGTCAACTGTGTGATTCAGCGAGTCATGTGTTCAACGAAGCTGGAGGATTTCTAACAAAGAAACAATATTTTTAAGGCTTGCTGCAGTGTCCAAGGCAAAGTCTGTGATTTAATTGTTGACAGTGGAAGTTGTGAGAATTTTGTGTCTAGAAAACTAGTGGAACATCTGAAGCTGCAGGCAAAAAAACATCCAAAGCCGTATGCGATTGGGTGGATTCAGAAGGGGCCTAAAGCAAACGTGATGGAGGTGTGTAAAGTTCTTATTTCAATCGGGCAGCATTACCGAGATGAGGTGGTCTGCGATGTAATCGACATGGATGCTAGTCACGTGTTATTGGGACGACCATGGCAGTTTGATGTGGATATTACCTACAGGGGGCGCGACAATGTTTGTGTTTTCAGTTGGGAAGGTAGGAAAATTGCAATGGTTCCAAAGCAGAGTTCTGGTGGTGGCTCAACTAAAGCCACGATATAAGAGCAGTCCTTCGTCTTTTTAGTCATGTCAATAACTGAGTTAGAATCTGAAGTTAAGGAGGCACAGGAGGTACATGTTGTGGTTATGCGAGCTCTAGTTATAGAAGGCAAGGAAGAGCAGAGAGTTGTGTTACCCGAGGAGGTGCAGTCCTTGTTGATCGAATTCAGTGAGTTGGTGTCTGAAGAGTTACCAAATAATCTTCCACCGTTGAGAGATATTCAGCACCATATTGATTTAGTTCTAGGAGCAAGCTTACCAAATTTGCCACACTATCGGATGAGTCCCAAGGAGAATCAGATTTTACAAGCTAAAGTGGAAGAATTGTTGCAGAAGGGGTTCATTTGAGAGAGCATGAGTCCTTGCGCTGTTCCCGCGTTACTAGTCCCAAAGAAAGATGGCAGTTGGAGGATGTGTGTTGATAGTCGCGCGATCAACAAGATAACTGTCAGATACAACTTTCCAATTTTGAGATTGGATGACATGCTAGATATGTTGGAGGGTTCGAAGTTGTTCTCAAAGATCGACCTGCGAAGTGGATACCATCAAATTCGGGTCAAACCTGGTGACGAATGGAAGACGACTTTTAAAACAAAGGATGGACTCTACGAGTGGCTGGTTATGCCTTTCGGATTGTCCAATGCGCCTAGTACTTTTATGCGGCTTATGAACCAGGTATTGCGACCTTTCATTGGAAAATATGTAGTCGTCTATTTTGATGACATACTGATTTACAGTCAGAGTGAGAAAGATCATATGGAGCATCTATGGGATGTGTTAGAGGTGTTGTCCGAAAATAAGCTATTTATCAACTTTAAAAAATGCAGTTGGCTGACAAAAAGATTGTTATTCCTTGGGTATGTGGTCAGTTCGGAGGGAATAATGATTGATGATGAAAAGGTGAGAACCATTCGTGATTGGCCTACACCAAAGACAGTAGGAGAAGTGAGGAGTTTCCATGGGTTGGTGATGTTTTATCATCGATTTATTAGGGACTTCAGCAGTATTGTGGCTCCTATTACAGAGTGCTTAAAGAAGGGTAAGTTTCAGTGGGGTAAAGATGCCGACACAGCTTTTACAGTCATTAAAGAAAAACTGTGCACTACTCCTGTTTTGGCTTTACCCAGTTTTGAGAAACTATTCGAGGTGGAGTGTGATGCTAGTGGAATTGGGATTGGAGCAGTTCTGTTATAAGAGAAGAGACCAATGGCATTTTTTAGTGAGAATCTTAGTGATGCACGCCGAAAGTGGAGTACCTATGACCAAGAATTTTATGCTATTGTCCGTGCTCTGAAGCATTGGGAGCACTATCTGATTCAGCGAGAATTTATTCTTTACACTGATCACCAAGTTTTGAAGTATCTAAACAGTCAGAAGAGTCTAAGTAATATGCATGCTCGGTGAGCGACCTATATGCAGAAGTTTCCTTATGTGTTGAAACACAAATCTGGGATTCTGAATAAGGTGGCAGATGCATTAAGTCGACGCGCGAGTGTACTGATCACTATGCAGCAAGAGATTATTGGGTTTAAGTTCTTGAAAGAGTTGTATTCTGATGATGAAGATTTCACTGAGGTATGGAAAAAATGTGGTCTTAGACAGACAGAGGGAGACTTCCATTTGGTCGAAGGGTACTTGTTCCGTGGTAATCAGTTATGTATTCCTCGGAGCTCTTTGAGGGAGAAGCTGATTCGAGAGTTACATGGTGGAGGTTTGAGTGGTCACTTGGGGCGTGACAAGACTATAAGTGGGATAGCCGAGCGGTATTACTGGCCTCAGTTGAAACGCGACGTGGGTAACCTTGTTCGCAAGTGTTATGTTTGTCAGACTTCTAAGGGGCAGGCTCAGAATACAGGTCTTTACATGCCTCTACCTGTACCGAATGCTATATGGGAGGATTTGTCAATGGATTTTGTTTTGGGTCTTCCACGAACTCAGCATGGAGTAGACTCTGTGTTTGTTGTGGTTGACAGGTTCTCCAAGATGAGACATTTTATCCCTTGTCGGAAGACATTTGATGCGTCACATGTGGCTCAACTGTTCTTTCGTGAGGTGGTCCGTTTACATGGAGTTCCTCAATCTATAACTTCTAATAGGGATTCGAAATTTCTTAGCCATTTTTGGGTTACGTTGTGGCGGCGGATGGATACTACTCTAAAGTTCAGTAGCACTGCGCACCCGTAGACCGACGGGCAGACTGAGAATCTGAATAGAACACTGGGGAATTTAATTCAGTGCATTTGTGGTGACAAGCCTAAACAGTGGGATTTAGTTCTAGCACAAGCTGAATTTGCGTATAACAGTTCACACTGCTACTGGTAAATCTCCTTTTGCTTTAGTGTATCGACAGCCTCCTAAGCATGCGTTAGACCTGGCACATCTTCCCAAGGTCACTGGAACAAGTGTTGCTGTTGAGAACCTGGCTGAGCAAGTTCACAATGTTCAGGCTGAAGTAAAGGTGCGGTTAGAGGAGAAGAATGCGATGTATAAAGCTGCAGCAGATGTGAAGAGATGTGAGAAATTGTTCACTGAGGGTGATCAGGTTATGGTGTTTCTGCGTAAGGAAAGGTTCTCAATTGGTTCCTATAACAAGTTGAAGCCAAGGAAGTATGGGCCGTACAAGGTGATCAAGAAGATCAATGACAACGCCTATGTGATTGACTTGCCTGCTGATATGAACATATCTCGTACTTTCAATGTAGCTGACCTTTATGAGTTTAGTGATGATGTTCCGCTTTATTCGGATTACAACTCGAGGTCGAGTTCTTCGTAGGTGGGAAAGACTGATGTAGGACAATTGGCTTTGGAGTTTGAAGAAGAGATTGATCGAAAATTGGCAAAACGCGCTGGTCCGAAGAAACGGGCATAACTTTTCGCTCGGTTGTCAGAATAACTATTATAATAAGTTTCCTTTATTGGTTTAGTGTTTTCTTTCTTTTTTCGTTTCCTTTGGAAATAGATTTTCTTTTCCTATTAGGATTAGAATTTCTACAAGTTTCCTTTATTATTTTAGTGTTTTCTTTCCTTTTTCGTTTCCTTTGAAAATAGATTTTCTTTTCCTGTTAGGATTAGAATTTTTACAAGTTTTCTTTATTGTTAGGTTTCCTAGTACTGTTAGGATTATGATTTCTCTATTATAAATATATGTATTGCCATAGGGCTGAGATGAATCAATTTATCAATAAAGTTTTACTTTGGTTTACAATTAATTGTGCTGGTAGATTCCAGTTTCTGTGTTTTTAGGGTTTACGCTGGTAACCCCTTATACTTCCGTTCTGCTTCACAGCTTCTCTACAAAATAAAATACCTAAGTCTCCCTTCCTATAATGGAGACCTAGATATGAACGGTTAGGATTAAATCCCACCAAATAAAGTCGAAAACCGCAATCCAACGGTGTAAATATTATACTGTCAATTAAATCACAATTGATAAGTATACCCCAACCCATCAAGTAACAATAATTACATTGCAATCCAATTTTAGAAACAGTGCATAGGATCACAAATAAAAATATTTTATTTAGTAAAATATTCTAACATGAACAACTTGAGTTGAATCAATCCTGCACTATTCATTAACATCCCATTGATCTCCAACTATATGAAAGAGAGAATAGAAACAAAAATTAAAAAAAAAAAAACCCCCTCTCTTTTTAACAAATATTGGAGGAAAAGAAGAAGAAATATATTTTATTTTTTAATTATTTCAATCTTCTAAAATGTCTCATTATAGTAATGGTAGAGCCAAACTGAGAGAAACTTTGGGCTTGCTTGGTTTGCAACTGTGAAAATAGTTTTTAGTTTTCTATTTTTTTTTTGTTTTCAGAGAATCAAAACAGAAAATAGTTTTCAATTTTTTCAGTTTAAAAATCCGCTTGGTTGGTAAAACTACAAAACAGTTTTTAGAGAACAAAAACTCATAAAATCCACTTTGTTGTATCTACTAACCAGTTTTCAAAAAATAATTTTTACTTTATTTTTCTTAAATCTAATAATGCAATTTTTATTAATAAGGGTTGGAAGTGCATTACTTTTAATTAAGCTAAGTGTTTTTAACTTAATAAATCTATTTGTACTAAAAATAATTTTTTGCACAAATAAAATAACAAAAATTACGCACTATTATAATAAAAAATAATTTTTACTAATTAAAGTAATTCCCAAATTAAATCAAATAAATAAAAGGAATAAATTTTTTTTTTGAAAATTAACAAAATTGTATAATTGTATTATTACGATAATAAGTGCATTATTATATATAATTGTGTATCCGAACATATCCTACGAGACTTGTGTGCATAGTGCATATCCTATATAGTCTTTTATGATTCTTTGGTTGAATAAGTATATGACCAAAGTCAGTCATTGGTGTACGGAGTGGAAGACAAAATTGAGGATATATATATATATATAAAAGAAGAATATTGGCTTATAAACGGGAGAGAGATTTCATCCTTCATGATTAGTTAGGGTTTTTCTATTCTAACTGCTTCAGTTCATGTATCCATATCCATAATCCAAACATCACAGTCCAAGATTTATGAATTGGGTTCCCAATTCTGATTATATATATATACATGTACATATATGTATATGTGTGCGTATATTTATATAGAGAACCTTATCTCTTTAGATAAAGAAATTAATACAAAATTAGGAAAATAGGTTAGTTAAAGGCGATACTAATGAATTACCTCGAATAGGAAGCAAAACAAAAAGAAAGAGAAAGAGACAATAGATTGGATTTTAAGCATGAATGTGAGAGAAAGCTCTGTAAGAAATAAACCCAAATGAGTGAGATCAAATTCCATCATAAATCTGAGAGAAAACGAGAGAAAGAGTGTTTTACCTGAACAAAAGAGATGAAATTTGAAAGAGAAGGACTTGAAGAGAGAGAGCAGAGTGTGAAGAGGTGGTGTTATTAAAGAGATGAGGATGAGAAAACAAGGGTATTGTTATAAACGATGCAAAGTACCGTCATATTTTAAGTGAGATACGAGTTCTCCGTGTTTTTACTTGTGTGTGTCCGTATTCTCAAAATTGCCCAAAACAGCTTCTTATTGTTCTCTTAAAACTGTAACTATTGTAACCCAATTTTTTGAAAAAGCTTCCAAAAAATAGATCCAAGTAAAACCAAAATACAATTTTTAATTTTTTTTCACTCTGAAAACAGAACTGTTTTCAGAGTCACACTGTTTTCAGAGTGACAAACCAAGCAGGGCCTTCCTTTCTCTTGATTTTCTTTTCCAGTGAATATCTATTTCACGTCCTTGTCTTCACCTCTTTTCTTTTTTTTTCTTTTTTCATATCAAATATAGGTTTCCTATCAAATATCTAATCGTTGTGTCATGTGTTTGATCTGTCACTCGGATAGTAGTACCAATGGGCTAGTGTATAACCTCTCCTCTATGTAATGAACAATTTGTGAAATACATGTATGAATAATTTGTAAAGCGAGCGGATATTCGCATTCCAATTTTTTGTTTTGTTAAATATAATGACTATTGTGTCATCTTAGTATTTTATTTTAATTAGAAAAGTTATCTTTCTATGTGTTGATTTGTTCACCCTCTTTATTTTTTTATTATTAAAAATTCTCAATTCTTAACTCTATATTAGTGTTAAAAAGTTTTTGAATCAAATATAAAAGAAAATTGAATTGCAGACTTACTTTGGCAGAATAAATCAAACTAATAATAAGTTTTTATATTTCTTAATTCAAAAGCATTATTCTTTTGTTATTTTTCTTGACTACTTCCCATAACCCAAAAACTATAAAACGTACAAGAGGAACCGGTACGGTGAGACCCAAATTCAATTGATGTTAAAAATAAAACATATAAATTTCAAACTTTTGGTTTTGAAAGTGCTTATTTTTCTCTTGAAAGATTTTTAAAAGTACTAATTTTGCTTCAAAAGCAAAAATCACTATGAATTTTGTTCTAAGAAGCAATATTCATTTGTTCCAAAAAGCCAACCAAACAAGACATTGGGAACACAAGAACACAAACCAGATTAAAAATAGTCTAAAATACCACAACATAATTCATAGAAAAAACAAATTTCACTGAATCGATGATTCTTAGAAAAATCACTTATTGGAACAATAACAAAGAACATATGGTACGTAATCCGCAAAATATAGAAAGAAAATAAATCACTATAGAAACTCCTCCATCTTGAAAATGAAGAGATACGTAACATAGTTTTTAAAATTTTTTATTAGTTTAATTTTTTTGAGAGGGTAGCTAACTATCACAACTTTTGATTTTTTCTAGTTTTTTTTCTTCTGTGTGCAACTCAATCGTTTTTTTCTAATTGATTCAATATTTTTTAACACTAAAATGAAGTTAAGCTTTAACAGAAAGAGAGAATTTTCAGAAAGCTTTTTTTAATTGAAATAGAATACTAAAAGGGCACTTCAGTCATTCTATTTACCAAAAATAAGAAGGTGGAGTGCCAAAGTATATTTATGAAGTGCGAATATCAGCTCTAATATGTAAAATATTATATGAGTCTTCCACTAATTATAAGTATGTGTATATAGATATAAATTAATAGACGTAACTATATTTATGAGAGAAGAAGATAACAAATCAGATCTACCGTTTTGGTACAAATTTAGAAATGTATACATATATACATATTTATATTCACATATAAATAAAGACCATATGTATATATACATATATTCAATGTTTGAGGTAGAAGGCTTACGATGGCAATAACATCATCAAGGGCGACTCAACCCTTAGGAGAATTATTATGTATACCACATGTTAAACACCATATAATGGAGCAATTCGGTAATCACTATACTACGAAATTAAAACACACAATTTTATTTAAAAAAAAAAGACATTTTGCTTAATTAACTATATCTTCCATACTTATGTTGCAACATATATTTTTAAATAAGATATTATTTCATTTAATATATATATATATATATATATATATATCAATAGTGTTCAATTGCTCCCTAGTGAGTAGGAAATAGTATACTCACTTTCAATTGTAACTTTAGAATCTAATCATATGGGTATAATTAAATATGACTTCTTTCCTCTTTTTTCAAACCAAAAGTGTGAAGTCTTTCTAAAAGCATTGTGGACAAAAAATTATTTATATATTTTTTAAAAAGGCGTCTCATTGGAACGTAAGAGAGAATTAACTAACCAAATTGCTGCTCCAAAGTAGAGGCGGAGGGAGAGCTCCCCCAACATTTTCAATTTTTTTGTTATCCTCTAGAAAAATTGTTATTTAATTTGTAAATAAGCCCAATTTTTTGTTCCAAAATTGATAGAAAATTTAAATTGGCTCCCCCAAATTTTTTTTCAAAACACTTATTTATTGACCCTAAAATAATGAGTTTGAAAATAAATATAACTTGAAATTTAAGAAATATTAATTTGAACTCTTTTAGCATTTCTTTTACAGTCCAATCTTGAAAAACAAAAATGTAAGTTCATTATTATGGTAAGCATCACTCTAACATATCATTATTAAATTGACAATTACAATAATATACACATGTATAATATCGATGATATGAATTTAAGAATCGAGGCCGATGGCCAAGTCAGGGGCAGACCTATAAGGTTTGGTTTTTTTTTTTTTTTTGGGGGGGGGGCCAGTGTCAAATTTATATAGGTTTAATATTTAATGAGGCCCTACTTAGGGAGATGACCCCCTTGGTCCCTTAAACGGTTTGTCACTAGGGTCAGTGCTATTTTCTCTCCTTTCAAAGTGAAAGGTAAAGTGTTTGAATCTCTCCAAGTACATTGTGATACTTAATATTATCAGGAAAAAAAATAATATTAATAACAATAAGAGAAAAAAAATAAAAATTACACTAACGTCCCAGTTGGTGTTTATAGAAAAAATATCTTAAATTATATGTTAATCTTCATTGAGTCTAATATGACAAAAATGGCAATGAAAATTTTTAATCTTTTCCAGAGTAGAATGTTCAAAGTATTACATATAACCTCCCCATGCTCAAAAAGGAAGGGATGGATTCGAGCTCCAAAGTGAGCAAATAATAATAATAAGAGAAAAAAATTATGTTAACATTCCAGTTGGGTGTTTATAGAAAAAATATTTTTAAATTATATGCTAATCTTCGTGAGTCTAATATGACAAAAATTTCAATGACAAATTTTAATCTTTCCCACAGTGGAATGTTGAATTAATAATGCTTTCATAATATATGTATATATATATATATTTTTTTTTCTAATTGATTAATGGAAAGAGAAAGCTTACATGAGAGAGTGGTGTTACAGAGAAGGCCAAATGAGGGTTATGAATGAGAAAGGCATCATTAAAATAATAATAAAAACACTTTTCAAAAAAAATTTTAAAATAATAATATTATCATTGGGGGTATTGGAGTAATTTTAGTTGAGTAAACTTAGTCTTCGCATCAACTTAAGGGCAATTTTGGAATTTTAGACATGAAAATTTCTTACATCAGAAGTCATTGACTGTTAACGGAGGAGGTAGTGTGTTATTCATACACAAATCTTAAAATTAGTCAGTGTAATTTTTCAAACAAGAAAAAAAATTCGTGTATATTGACTAAACTTCAACAAAAGTGAGTCTAATTACTCCAATACTATAACTTTATGACTAAGAATTCAAACCAAGTCTTTTATGAACTACTTGTACCGAAAATCAAAGTAAAAAAGAGTGGTTATAAATCTCCCTTAAAGAACCTATTCAGTGCTGACAAAGATTGAAAGACTAGTCATCCCAAGTTCTAGAAGACAAAAATCATCCATCCGATATTAAATAGGAGTAGATAGTAGCTTCAAAAGTCTTCTTTTTTCTAGATTTTTCATGACATTACAATAAATAAATAAAAGATATTTTATTCTTGTAAATAAAATGAAAATCATCCCTTTTTGTCATTACATGTGTAAAACTCAAATTGAGTGGTTATCCTTTCCATTGAATCGTTTATGTAGAAAAATTTAGCCAGCATTTGTAGTTATTTTCTGACCCACAAATTGAGTCAGTCTATTTCGCTAGCTATTTCTTGATTCTCTACCACAAAAGCCAGACCTGAATTAATACTTGGTATGAAGAGTTCTAATAAGCTATTACGAACTCAATCAAAAATTTCAGCTTTCCAGACAATGAGTCACAACATTAGTAGTATATTTCTTAAAAAAATAGCAAGTACACTACCAAATCGATCATACTCTCGATCTTGATCTGTAGCATATTTTTCCTCGAACGACTAGCAATACATCTTAACTGTCAATCACAAAGCTGCTTCTTTTTCTTTTTGGGTGGTGGTTGTTGCATCATAGTACGTTCTGCTATCGTGAAGTAGCAGAGCTAGCACACTTGAATCTCCGTAATCCTGCAAAAGTACTCGGCAATATTTATATTTTCTATTCTTTAACGGACTCTCCAAATTTCGATCGCCATATTTTTCTTCTCTCAGTCTCTCATTGCAACATACTTTTCTTCTCCACTCATCACAACCATAAAATTATGAGAAGATTTCAAGCTTCTTGCTACAAAATAATTGAAGGAGTATTATAGTAAAATTTTCTAATATCAGATTATATTGTTCTTCAATTTAAATTATTTTTTGTTATCATAAAATTGTATATTTTGTTTGTAATTATTGTTATTTATATTATTGGAATTTGGATATCAGAATATGTCTACTAGAAAGTATGAATCGGGATATAAAAAGCTTAAAAATAAAAGAAGAATAGATAAACTAATTCAATCTCAAAAAAGAGCTCTTGATAAATTTGTTAACCCCAATAATCAATCAGCAAAAAAATTAAGTCAAAATTCTATAAAAGAACAAACGAAGTCATCTAAAAGAATTAGAAGATTGTACAACAATGAAAGAATATATATTAGTGACTTGATTCATAATGATAATCAAATGGGTTATAAGAAAATTCTTTATGAAGAATATCAAAAAATATTGGAAGAAAGTGAAACAAGTAAAAAAAATGAAGATGTTAATCAAAAATTATATTAAAGTTGATAAAATCATATCTAAGATCAATTATGTCACAAGAAAGATTAAATGGACCCGCTATAATATCTATTGAAATTTTTTTTTAACAAAACTGGAATACAAGAATCTAATTAGTAACTTTACATCTCAAAAAGCAAGAAAAATAATTTTTAAATAAGCATTATTAATTATCATTTGATATTAATATATTAAATATTAAAAAGCCCCTTTTATAATTTTCGCCTAATACTTCAAATTATGTTGAACCGCCTCGTTCCTCCTCCATGGTTTTGAACCAAAACTATGATAACCCATAACAACAACTTCACAAGTGGCCACCCCATTGAGATATACAGGGAATATTTGTTCAATAGAGATAGTACTTCAGTGATCGATCATCAAGAGCATGATACCATATATATACTATAGTAGCAGAAATATGTGTTCAAGAGAAATAGTATTCAGTTTTTAGACTTTTAGTCTAGCAATTAATGCATTTTTTTGACAAATTGGACATAGACGTATGGAAAATGATGCATAATAAAGAGAGAAGATGAGAGTGAAGGATGGGGAAATGAATGAACTTGAAGCAATGAAAAGTCTTTCCTTATCCTGTAGTATAATTAGGTGTTGTTTGCACTTAATTTTGGGTAGATTAAACGTTTATTTAATTAAGTGCGTTTGATGAAGTAATTTGAGTATCGCTAAAAATGATAAGTACCACTTAAAATGAAATAAAATTTTAAATGACAGAGACATCACTTGTCAGTTATCACTTAATGTTAAATGCTAAAGTTCTAAAGATATCAAAAAATTATTTATTTTTTAATTACCCAACCACATGCACGCTTTGGGAGAATCGAACCTCTTACTTTTCAAAAAGAGGTATCACAAGTCTTTGTCATCAGTTTCTTATTATGAAAATTCTACTTATTGGCTTACTTGTCTACTGAATATAATGCAGAAAAGGACACTGGAAGTGTCCCATGGGCCAAGACTTGCTTGAAGAACTTCCTTGGTGCTTCATCATCAAATTTCAGGTGACATTCACATCTAGAAAAATGACTTGGAAAATTACAATTACGTGTATGAGTTATAATAAAAATTAACACACATATATATAATGGTCTATTCAATGACACATGCAATTTCTGCTTTTCATTCAATTGGGAAGGCCTCTTGCAAACTGAGTTGTATGCAATTTCTAGACCAATACTTCTTCCTTAATAAGGATATTAGAGTCGTGCACAAATGAAGCTATGAGTCACGAAACAATTAAGTATATGCAAAAGACGCCTTGCCCAGGCCAATCAAGTTCATACTAGAGAGGGGCTATGTCTATTCGGCATGAAGCCAAATGGCAAGAATAGCAAAACTCAGCTTAAAAAAAAAAATTTGATAGAAGCAAAACTTAAAGTGCAACAAAAACATAACAGAATTTTCAAAACTTGCCAGAATAAAGGGTTGTACCTGTCAAGTTATTTTCATAAAGATAAAGCTCTTTCAAAGAAATGATGTTAGAGATGGAAGATGGAATGAGACCAATGAGGCCACCACTCTCCATGATATGTAATTAAGAAGGTTACCCATCTCTTGTGGAATTTCACCTGCAAAAGAAATTACCATTTGTATAAAAAGGGGCCACGACTCAAGATCTAGTCTGGTCCTATTAATAAAGGGTTGTAACTCCGTGGTATTTCTTTCAAAGTTGAAGATCGAGAGTTCAAGTCTTCATAGGGCAATGTGGGTGTGTGAGTTTCTTGTCAGAATAAAAATAAATAAATAAAAAGACAAAGATCAAACTTTTTATATTATGTTAATAATATTATTATAAAGCGACTACTCTCAAGATTCAAACCCATTTTCTAACAATTAACAATTTACCATCGATATGAAGATTTTAATTATTAATCATATAATTATTATTATATGACACATAGATAAAAAGAACAAAACATGATGCATATGTTTGTGCAAGTTTATATATGTGGTTATATATATATATACATTATTCATTAACTCCTCTCTTACTTCCATATCGGTTCCTTCAATAAAATCTTCCTTCTTTTTGTTCTTTAGACTTCGTCAAACTTCGTATAAATTTGACAAACTATCAAGAGAACCTTCTTATAACAAAAGTCATGATTTCTCTTTCTTAATCACTAGAATAAGATAATTTTTGTTATTCGTAAAAAGTCAAATGAATCTTATAATACATCTCTTAATTCAACGATCAACAATTAAAGCTCATCGCTCGTCATAAGAGGGCTCTCTTAATAACCTTACTCCATGTCTTTTATACAAACCTTCACTTTTGGGTTTCATATAATTATATTTTATTCTATATTTAAAAAATAAATCTATGCCATGATCAAGGTTCATGAATCACATGTATTATGTTTAAGAACTGTCGAATATATCTGAAATTAAGAATTTTATTTTTTAATTATGAACACATCCAGATGTAAATTGGACACACTGAGATTGTTGGTTAAGTGTCACTGTCTAATGTGTGCTGACACGGATATGACTATTTAGAGTTGTCCATACTTCTTACGTGTTCAACTTTGCATAGTTAGTGATCTTTTTTCCTTTATTTTGTTTTTCTTCTTTTTACACTTGACAAGGTTATTTCCCCCAAGTGTTGTTTTACTTTTAAATTGCTAAATCATTATATATATATATATATGTATGTATGTATGTATGTATAAGAAGGCAACTTCATAAATTAATTTTTAATTAAACATAACAAAATTTGCAGGCAAGGTGTAGTCATAACATGTTATCTTTTGAATAGTTGAGAACACGGACTCGCAATGAGAACACATTCATGATAGACTGATTTACTGAAACACTAAAAAACAATGGCATCACTAAGACACTAACACAGATGCAAACGCAATGCACAACGGGATCAATGCAAGAAAATGCGGTTTACAAGTGATCAATGCAAGAAAACGGGTAAAACTCAATGCACAACGCATCAAAAAGAATAACCAAGCAGTGCAAATTTGAAGTCCTCAGGCCATTCATGGAAAAAGGAACTCGAATCTCATGCTCAAGCACTGGAGGAGAAACTTCCAAAATGTCAACAGAAACCAAGGAAGATGCTTAATCCGACCCATATACACCCTAAACTATCATGTAGAATATCCATCTACAATCCTAAGCCTGAGGTTTCCTATACTACTCGCAATTTGATTGCTTCTCGCATGCTCATTATATATATATTACTCTGTTAAGCCAGATGAATTAACACATGCGTGAGCTTTACTCAGGTTGGACAACACAATCATGACAGTGATACTGAAGAAGTGTAGAGATTGATCAAATCCCAGCCTTCTTACAACATCTCCTATGGGTTAGCATTAATGGGAGAAACAAACAAAATTTTGCGAATATCAGAAAGCAATTATCGTACATTTAAAATCTTACTAACCATTATAATCCTAGACTCTGCTTCATTCACCTCCTTGACCCTAGTTACAATACTCTCCATTTTATACCTGCAGATTAAATTTGTGAGTAGAGAGAGATGAAGAAACAATCTTAAACTTGCAAGACTGAAGTAAAACCTTTGAATGCTATCATTATATTAATATCAGAAAAAAGAAAGAAAAAACAACCACTTAAGCCGATACCTTGGTTTTTCCATAACTATATATACCGCAATCCTAGAATTATTAGATGGACCTGGACCACGTGGTCCAAATTAAAACTCTCTAACTAAGAAAATTGAACTCGTAGGAGTTTAAGATGTTACCAAGAAACCTAACTATGGGTTCTGATTGGACTGGACCACCAAGTGGCTTATGGTCCAGGAATATCTAATAATTTCTCATCACAACTTTGCGCTCGACCGTTTGAATCTATATGTTGAATGTAGTTATAAGAATAAAAAAATAATTAGTTTAAAATAGCTGTAGATTTATAAAATTAAGCAAATATGGAAATTGGAAAGGCAAAAATTGTCCATAACTGCATAGTATAATACATAATTATGCATATATGTGTGTATTCATATGTTAGATGAGAGAGAGAAACTGTCATCTACATAGAAAAATAGGGTTCTCTAGATCAATGGCCTACTTTATTAATTAGTATGAAAATGAGAATGGAGCTTCACACTTATTCGTCCAGAAATTCTACTGATTTAGGTCTCAAAACGAAGCTAAAGAGAATCCACTTCAGCATATATAGTAAAAAGGAAAGACAATGATAAACTTACCTAGGGTAATTATTGTTTAGCTCTGTAGTTGGGAAAGTAACTGTAACCAGTGAGACCAGGCAGATCATCTCCAACCTGCATAGATGAGAAGAAAAAAAGAAAATGAATGACATGCATTGAATTATAGGCAACTCAATGATGATGACAAAAGAATGAATGCATGGGTTATGCTTTTTGAGCTAATAGAGATCGCTGGCTACATTCCAGGAATTATCTTCTGTTGTAAAAGTTCATATAAGGAAAATCATAGTAACAGGACAGACCTTTATAATCTCTGCAATGGCTAAGTTTTCTTGCTAATTGCCTGTCCCATGGCCTTCAAAACAATCTCCCTTGACCATTTATCCAGAATATATGTAACACCAGGTGTTTATACATACTAGGTAGAGAAAATAGTTGAAGGAAGATTGTAATGGTCCCAAAGCACTGCAACAAATTCTTGGCGAGGGAATAGTTGTAAACCAGAAAACTTAGGGTAATACTTCACATGAAAATAATAATATCATCATCATATGATAATGAACTCTTAGATTCAGACTATAATGCCATTTTTTTGTTGACTTGACTAACTCAAAGCAAAATAGAAAAAACATATAATAGTACAAAGAAGTTTTTTGGACTAAATTGAGAAACTATGCATATTTCCTTTTTTTATTTTCATTTCCCTTTTCCAATACATATAATGGCAGATCCACATTTTTTGCTACTGCCTCTGTAATGTTTTAGCCACATTCAAATACTACGTTACATCGGACATCCTATCAAGATGAAAGGCCTACATGCCTCCAACTAAACAGAAATGCCAAAATAGCTATACATTCTCTTTAGGCCGAATCTCCATCCACCCATCCTTTCTCACTCGTCTAAACACTTGTGATATCAGATCAATAGTGGTGGCCTCATCTTCTGCTTAATGTTCATCTATTTCACTAACAAGTCTCACATACGCATTGACTTCATCCAGCCCAAAATATTTGTTTGCAATTTTGTACACAAGGTAAGCTGCATAAGTTGTATTTGGGGACAGCAGTTGAGTTACCATCTTGCCTCGGATATCAAGCCAACAAACACTAAGAATCTTAGCCAACTCTGAGAATCTACACATATAAAACGATAACACTGCAATAAGAAGCCTTGAAGCAACTATGCACCCTTGAATTCATGCACATAGATGCATTCATAAACATGCACAAATAAAAGAGGAAGTGTGTGTGTGTGTGTAAAGAGAAAGAGATAAGGGATGGGGGCAGAACCTGGCGTCCGGGTGAGATGTCCATTCCCAATAATAAGGGTTTTCTCCCCACAAAATTGAAAGTTTCCTGGCTCCTAGCATATAACATTTCTTCCGGCTCTTTTTATCTACTGAGAATCTCTGCTTATAAGCAGTGCCAACATTGCATTAACAAAAGCAGAACTATATAAGTTCTTACTGTACAACAAACTGCAGCAAGAACACTAATGGAAATATTTTAGCTGTGTACGAATCCCTCCAAGTAAATTCAAGGTTGGTGTGACATTCAAAATTAGTACTTTTTATAGAAGGCTAATGGAAATATTAATTTAATTCAGGAAAAAAATATTAATTTAAAAAATAATGCATGTTACAAAAATTAAAAATAATACATGTGTTCTAAATTAGAGAAGAGTGGGATAAGCATGAAATTATTTGCAATAATGTAATGGTGCACATGATATATAAATAAAAAAATCATGTAAAATTTTAGCGACATCGTCAACAAAAGATAAAGACATCTTCAATTTTGTTTAACACATTTAAGCAATGATTTACAACTTGAAATTTTATCAAATATGCTTCAACTTTAATTTTTCACAATTAATAAAGTAAAACAACCATAAGGCTCTCAAATTGTTACCTATAGCTCACCGGCAATGTATATGTGCAGTTCAAATTATGGAAATCCACAAAGAATATCAGAACATTTTTATGGGACTTCGCCTCCATTTGGATAAATGAATTTATTTCAAAATGAAAGGATTTATTTTTAAATAAAAGATTGTTTATTCAAGTTGGAACTCGAAACTCGAGGAGATATTTGATTTGAGGTAGGATCCTTGCCGGCATGGATTTCAATTAACTTCTTCCATCATCATATTTGAATCCATTCATATAAGACTCTCAAATCATTGTTAGAACTTAAACTTAAATCACTTACTCTACACTAATGCTACAACCATTTAAATGATTGAACATGAATCCGTTCATTTCAAATCCTTCAATTCAGATGGAACCTAAATATTTCTATGTTTCAAGCATGTACATTTCCAGTCCATTTCAATCACCAACTATAAAATGTAGGTGGAACCAAATTACTAAAATTGATACCTGACAAAATCAAGTGAAGGTGATTAAAATAGTTGATGAATGCACCAATTTTAGAGTATAGAAACTCCAAATCCAATTCTATAAGATCAAAAAACAAAGAAATTGAACCAAGACTAGTTCTTCTTTTTTTTTTCTAAGTTTTTTTCTTTTCTTTTTCTTTTTTAGTGGTAAGAAACACAAACAGAGCAAAAACATCATTATCCCATCATATCCCAGTTGACTGCCATGCTAGTTTCAACTATCACCAATAGTTCCTCGTTTTATAACTTCTAAGACAAAAGCTTCATGTTTTAAGATCACAAAGGAAAACTAAACCAAGATCATAATTTTTCTTCTCTCTGTTTTTTCTTCTCTAGTTTTTGTATTGTTTTTTTAGCCTTTTGGTTTAAAACAAATTATATAGTCAAAACAATGGGAAAAAAGTTGTGTGACGATTATAGCCTAACAATGTTGATTCTGACTCTAGTTCAAGTTCGAGCCCCGCGTGGGCAAAGTGTGTGTGACTCAATAACCTGATCAAGAAAAAACAAATTGGTGATTCTGACTCGTTGTCTAAGATCAAGATCCCATTTTCTAACCCAATTCTAAGATAAAATTAAACCAACACTATAGTTTTTCTGTTTCTTTTTTTTTTTTTTTTTTGACTGAATACCAAGAAAAAGATTCAAATTTTAATTTTTGGGTCGATAAACAGAGTCCACATATTAATGGAAAAAAAATACTCCGTTTCTATTATTGATATTAGAAAATGGGATGTCAACTATCATCATGGAACCCATTTTCTCAGATAAAAAATAGACAACAAACCAACTTTTATATGACAATATATATATATATATATATATATATATATATAGAGAGAGAGAGAGAGAGAGAGAGAGAGAGAGAAATAAAACTACAGTCAGAACATCAAGAAAAATGATCAATCAATCTTTATAGTTTTCCTTTTCTTTTCTTTTCTTTTTCCTCCCTTGAAATTCAAGCAAAGTGTCAAAACGCACGAGCAATGGAACAGCACCAGAATTTGAAACTTTATATGCAATTGTAATGACACTCTTTTTCATATTTGAAATGAGCCAATTAGGAATAAGAGTCTCAGATTAGTGTAATATTACCGATTTTCCATCGCCAATGAGGATTGGAGAGTCGCAGAGATGAAAGTAGAGTTGTTTTTTTGGTGGAATAGAGCACAGGGGACACTGATCTGGAGATGATCTGCTTATAATCAGACGGCAGAAATTTCTCCCAGATGATGTCAGACTCGGCGGCTGACCTGAATCCCCGTGAAATCGCCTACGATCTGCACGCATCTCCAGGAGTGGTCAGCGAGAGAATGTTTGATATGCATCCTTCCCGCAATAACGAAAAACAGGCCTCCCAATTTCTCTCGGCCATCTCGCTCTACTATTCTCTCTCCACAAACTTGATCTCGCTTTATCCAATTTTGAAGTTCACAAAACATCTCTGATTTTGTGCGTTTGAACCACTCTGGTTCTAATTATGCAGATAACCCAATAAATTTGGAAAAAGAAAAATTGAACCCATTCCGTTAGATATCCGTTAGTTCTGGCGAGTAGATTTAATTAAGAGCTTGTTTGGATAATCCGGTGAGAAAAGAAAAGAAAAGAAAAGAAAGGATAAGATAAGTTATAAGAGAAAAGAAAAGAAAAGAAAAGAAGAGAAAATTAAGGGCTTGTTTGGATAATTCAGAGTGAAAAGAAAAGATAAGATAAGTTATAAGAGAAAAGAAAATAATAGTTAAATAAGAGAAAATTAAGAGCTTGTTTGGATAATTCGGAGAAAAAAGAAAACAAAGGATAAGATAAGTTATAAGAAAAAAGAAAAAAAAATGATAACATGTATTCATGTCTGGATAAATTATGAAAGAAAAGAAAGGAAATGATAACATTCTTCTTTGGATGAGTTAAATAAGAGAAAAGAAAAGAAATCATTTTAAACAATTTACTATTATACCCTTTTGTATTTATGTCTTTTAATAATTCACTTTTAAAATATTGAGGTCATTTTAAGTATTATGAAAATATCACTTAACTTGCTATCCTTTCCCTCCCAATCTTCTCATTTTTTGAAGGATAGCAAGTGAGAGATTTGGAGGGATAAGTTATTCCTCCAAATCCTTTTTTTTCTCTCCTAATTAATTATCCAAACATAAAATGTCTTGTCCTTCCCTTTCTTTTCTTTTCTTTCCAAATCATTCAATCCAAACAAAGCCTAAGAGAAAGACAAAATTGAACTTTCTTGTTTCCAACATGCCATATGTATATCTATATCTATATTTTATTTTATTATGTAAAGTACAGATTGTTTCAAATCATTTAATTCTATAAAAACTCTTCTATTAATAAATTTCTATAATTTAGAGTCTCAGTACACTTAACCATAATTATAATTCTAAAATATTAACCAATATTATTTTAAACACATAGTATTCAAAATAATCCTTTTAGAGACTCTAAAATACAACCTACTTCAATGTCACATCTTCGTAGATCTCCAATGGTGTATGTGATTTCTCTCACAATACATGTTATTAAACTTTGTAAATTTATAATATACATGTGAACGAGTTTAAAGAACGTAAGATATTTTATAAAATGTTTACTTAATATATATTTTGAATTGCATAATATCTGTTTAACATATGATTTGATAGACTTATAATAGTCATATGTTATTGCTATGGGTTGTAGTACAAATCCAGTGGTTCCACTTATAATCATATATGTCCTGTCAATAATCTCTTTACTAGTAAGAGAAACCATTAAATTATATTTTTTTCTTTTTTACTTAATTTTTATATTTAGAAATCAATTTGCTTGCAGAAGAAAGACTATAAAGAGAGCTTGCACCTTTTTATGTTTCTGTAAAAATTATGATTTTTATTCACTTTTTTTAAATTAATTTTATTTTTAAAAATCAAAATCATATTTTTCCTTGCAAAGGAAAGACCAGAGAACTTACACCTTTATAAGACACATTAACTCAACTGTTAACTTTTATAAACCAATAAAGTTAGTTTTTCCTCTTTCTTTATGTACATGTACACTTTAATATTTCTTCTTCTAATTCATTTATGTGTATTCTCTTTTATAGTCCATTGGATCAAGTTTTTTTTTTAAAATAACAAATTAAATTTTCAATACAAATTCAGTATTATTTCATATGGAGATTAAAGTTACTTTTATGTCTATCAACTAAATATTAGATGTAAAGCATAACTGCTAAACTGAAATTGTTATAATAACTAAATTGGATTCATACCCTAATAATTAAAATATAATGGAAATCTAATTATATTGACGGAGAACTTATAGGAGTATGGTGTAATCAAGTTTTGAGTTAGGTATAGAAAAGGTAAAATTGAAAGGGTTTTAGATAGAGGGAGATAGAAAAGCAAATTGCTAATTTTGTTTAAATCTCTCTTTACAACTAAAGAGATTATTAATAGACTTTTATTAAGAAATTATTAATTGCATCAATTGGATCTCTTTACAACTAAAGAGATTTTGTAAAAATAGAGTTTGAGTTTAATTTTACTTGGTGATCTTTTATTCAATAAATTTTTATTTTATTTTATATATTTTCTAAGTTTTATGTAATTGGATTATTAATATTAATACTAATATATACTATTAATATATATTAGTATATTATATTTTTTATTTATCTTTTTCCACATCCAATTAGGATTCCTCTTGCTCCCCACTCTTTCCTTCTCCTATATATATGCTCTCACTGTATATTATTTTATATACTATTCATTAATATAATTCAAAGATATTCTCTCTTTTCTTCTTATTTCTAATATGGTATCAGAGTAAGGGTTTTAAATTTTTTTTCGCGTAATTGTTCTCATAAATCAAAGAGAACTATTTTCTATTCAGTGCCGAAACTCAATTTTCTAGAACTTGTTTCATCTTCTAAATATATCAAATCGAAGCCCTCGACAAGACGATAAAAAATAAAAAAAATTAGCCCGAGCAGTGCCACATCATCAGTCATGTCATATGCCACGTCATCGCTGCATCAGCGTACAGTGCCACGTCAGCACTAACTCATCTGACACGTCATCTCTTTACTGACACGTCAGCCCTTCACTGCCATGTCATCAAGTACTGCCACGTCAGCAAAAAAATTTGGGCCTACCTTGCTTAAAATTTCGCATTGATTCTAATTTTCTAGTCTATTTGTCATTTGAAAATCCTAAATGGCTCAAAATGAGCTTTCTCACCCAATTTCTGTTACACTGGATGGGGATAACTATATTTTTTGGAGTCAATCTATGCGCAGCTTTCTTAAAGGATGCAAGTTATGGTCATACATTACAGGGAATTGAAATTTCCCTGTTCAGGATACCGATGAGAATGATGACGCCTTTGCTACTCGTGTTGAGGACTAGGATAACAATAATCACAAGATTATCACATGGCTTCGTAACACATCCAGTTCTTCTATTAGTATGGAATTTGGGAGTTATGACACTGCCAAAGAGGTTTGAGACATGCTTGTTTCTTGATATTCTAGGTCTAATGGTGCTCGACAATATCAGTTTATGGTCCAGCTTTGTTAACTTAAACAAGAGTCCGGTCAGAGGATTAATGCGTGAGTTTTTTCTCGCATAAAGTGTCTTTGGGATCAACAAGCGTTGTTAGAGCCATTATGGACAGTTACCTCAGAGAGCAAGAAATTTTATGAGTATTGTAATCAGATTCGCCTTTATCAATTTTTGATGAATCTTCATGATGATTATGAGCCTGTCAATGGTTCGCTTCTTCATCGCTCACCTCCCTATCATTGGATGAAGCTCTGAATGAGCTTGTCCGAGAGGAGACACGTCTGTAGACCCTTTGTTTTATGATTCAAGATCATCTCCCTGTCTTGGCTACACCATCTGCTCCTTCTCAGCCTGCACCCCACGGTTTTTGCAATCCTAACCTTTTTAGTCTAGGCCTTCGCAATCACAGCCTTTTCAGTCTAGGCCTTCACTCCATAGATATTCTTCTTCTTTTCGTCGCAATGGTGGAAACAAATAGCGAGCACAGTCATTTCAACCCAGACCTAGTGAACGTTCTTGCATATACTGTCACAAAATCGGACATACAATTGAGGAGTGCTTCAAACTTACTAGACCTCACAATGCTGCAACTATAGCTGCCACGAACCTATCTTATCCTTCTTCTGCACCAGTTACTGCTCCTTCTGAAGAGTCCCTGTAATACCCCGGAAATTTGGACGTCAATTATTTTAAAGAAATTTGAATTGCTTTATATTATTATTATTATTATTTTATTTTTATTATTATTAATTCATGTGAAATGCATTGTCTCTATATTTTATCGTTTTATGTGAGTTGATTTTCCTTTATATGCATTTTATCATTTCATGTGAATTGATAAGTTTGAATGTTATCATTTTATGTGGATTGTTATATTTTATAGATTCCAATCATTTCATGTAAACTTCTCTGTTTATTTATTTATTTTTATCATTTTATGTGAATTGTTATTTATTATGTGTTGTTTTATTTAAATCTTTTAAATGCTTTGGTTTGGGTTAGGGAGGAATTTGGGCTGGCTAAGATTATGTTTAAAATGTTGGGCCAGAGTTATAATTATTATTATTATTTTGATTTTATTTAGTTTTAGAAAAATCAAGCATTGAATAATAATTAAGACAAAAAGGAAAAAGAAGAAATTAGGGTTTTTGCCGTTGCTTTACGCACAGAACTGAGGGAGTAAACGAAAGAGAGAAGGGAGTGACGATCGGGTGAACAAGTTGATTCGTCAAAGAGGCAAGTTTGATTCTTCTCTTCCCCTTTGAATCCGTATGCATAGTCTAGGTTTAAGAATTTGGTTTATACTGAAAATCTGATTATAATTGTATTTTATTTTGTTGCTTCTTGTGGATAAATTTCGTGGGAATTTATTATGCTAAATTGTATATAGGAATATAGATATATATATATAAGAATATATGCATATATATATTTCATATATGTGTAAATTGTATAGCAATCGATTTATGCATGAATTTAGGATGCAAAAAGATGTTAATTCGTAAGTCTTCTCTGTTGTGATTGTCTACAAAACAACCCTTGATCTTTAATAAAATAGATCGTGAGAAATTTGAGTTGAAAATTTTAAATTTTGCAAAGAACCCTAGAACTTGTGAATTAGGGGTTTTTTATTCGGACAATTTTTGATGGGGCTTTTTGTACCAATGGGTAGAGGGGATCAATAGGAGAAGAACGGTACAAAAATCAGGTTGAACGGAGGTCGGATGAAGCCGGAATCAGCGCCGGAAAATCCCCCTGCGCGCTGGGGAAGACAGCCCAGCCGGCGCGTGTTCCCCACGCGCGCCGCCGGCGCGTGGGGGCGCGTGCCGTCGGTGCCGGCACCGGCCGGTGACTGGAAAACTGTTTTTGGGCCCCACTCGCGGGGGCCCACCTCTGGGTCCATTCCGAATAGTTTTGATATTTCTTTTGTATTTTTGAAATTTTTGGAAAAATTTGAAAATTGGAAAAATTATTTTTTAAAAATACTTTTATAATTCTAAAAATTTCAAAAATTTTATGTCAACTTCCTGGGAGCTTAAGGAGCTTGGGGATTAAATTTCATATCCAAATGATTTACCATTCTCTTTAAATTAATTTTTAAAGTGTCTAAAAAACTGTTTTTTTAGCTTCTTTAATTTTAGAAAATACTTAAAATTTTCCAAAACTTCCAAAATTTTTACTGTAACTCTCTGGAGGCTAAATACACTTGGGTTTAAATTTTCAACTCAAAATAATCTTTCCTTGCTGTTCAATTGATTTTTAAAGTGTCTAAAAGTTGGATTTTTCACTTTCTGTAATTTTAGAAAATACTTTTATAATTCCAAAAATTCCCAAATTTTTTCTGTAACTTTTTGGAGGTTAGATAAACTTGGGTTTAAATGTTCAACTCAAAATAATCTTTCCTTGCTTTTCAATTGATTTTTAAAGTGTCTAAAAGTTGGAATTTTCACTTTCTGTAATTTTAGAAAATACTTTTATAATTCCAAAAATTCCCAAATTTTTTCTGTAACTTTTTGGAGGTTAGTTAAACTTGGGTTTAAATTTTCATCTCAAAATGAGCTTCTATTGGTGTTCAATTAATTTTTAAAGTGTCTAAAAGTTGGGTTTTCACCTTCTTTTATTTGTTGAAAATATTTCAAAAATTTTAGAAAATTCTAGAATGATTTAATAGGGTTCTGAGAAGTGGAATAGGCTCAGAAACCTAGATAAAAGTTAGGTTTAGACTCCCTCGTAGAATTGAGTGCATTGGAGGTTGAGTTGGGAAATTGCTTCTATAATGGATGCTTGGGTTATTTGATTTATTTGAATATATTTTCCTTTAAGGATATAAATGCCCATCAAATACGTGATTATAGTTTACTTGTAAACGATTTGTCTTATGGTAATAATTTCATGTTGGATAAATTGAAATAATGGTTTGTGCAAATTTAAATCATAATACACCTTGTTTATTTTATGTTTCATATTGGAATGCATCTATACCTTTTTAATTGGCATGTAAGGATTGCCCGGCGTGTCAGGATCGCCCATACCTAATAAGGTATCTATGCATTTTATTTTGGCATGTAAGGATTGCCCGGCATGTCAGGATCGCCCATACCTAATAAGGTATCTATACATTTTATTTGGCATGTCAGGATTGCCCGGCGTGTCAAGATCGCCCATACCTAATCAGGTATCTATACATTATATTTGCTTTGTCATGATTGTCGAGATTTAATAAAATGCATGCATATGTTTCTTTACTTTGAACTTCAAGAAGATGTTCATTGTTGAATGATAAGGGTTCGTTGGGATAACGTATAAGATGATTTTGATTTCTAAAAACATGAGCTAGGTAGGGAATGACCAATATGTATATACCTATACCTATTAAGGTATTAAAGGATAAAATGGTGACATGTTAGGATTGCTTAAACTTGATAGCATTGAATGTTATTTTTATTTCTGCTGAACGTAAGGAATGTTTTCACGTTTGCATAATAAGGGTTTGGGTGGAATATTATAAATGTTGACTGTTGTTTTGGAAACATGAAACTGGATAAAAGAATAACTTGTATGTTAAATTTATGAACTTATTTTGTGTCCCTTATATTGAGGGTATGTATATTGGTTCTCTGATTGGGATGTAGTAGATAGAACTTGCTCGTGGGTTTAACCCACTTTGTTGATATTTCAGGTTTCAGACAGGTTCCATCGCGAGGATAGAGTTTTAGGGTTTGGTTGTAGCAGACGTCTCATCTCATCAGTTACAGGATAGGAACTTGTCTTCTTCAAGAGTCATACTATGAACTTTTGAGACTTTGATTGTTGGTATTAATTTTAGAATTTAAAAACTTTTGTTTATGCTGGTTAAGGGGTCCTTGGGTTACAGGACTTCCAAATTGTATTACCGGACATATACTTGTTTAGTTAGCGGTTATTTTAATTCAGAGGAACTTTCTTTTCTGCTTTTAGAAAATTGTTCATTATATCTTTTGTATTCTATGCTTGTTGCTACCAGTTGTATGTATCTTCCAGGTTTTGTGTATGAGACTGGCCACCTCATACGCGAAATTTTTTGGGGGGTATTTCAGTCCCCATCTATATTTTCTACTGCTGATCTAGAGGTAATTTTTAACTAGTTTCTATCCAAATAGTCAGGTCCAGGCTCATCTAACTCTGCTTTCTCAACCATACCAGGTATAGTTAATTCATGGTTTTTTGACTCCGCTTGTTGTAATCATATGACCCTTGACCTTACTTTGCTGATTACTCAGACTCCTACATCACATTCACCTGTTATTCACATAGCTAATGGCTCCACTATGACCATTAGTCACATAGGCACTGTCTCTCAGTCAAATTTTTCTGTTTCCACTATTTATCTTGTTCCTAATCTTTCTCTTAATCTTTTGTCTATTGGTCAATTGACTGAGCTAGGTTTGAATATAACATTTTCTTCTAATGGCTGTGTTGTACAGGATCCTTAAATAGGTCAGATCATTGGGACAGGCCGTAAGACAGGATGACTATTTGAGCTTTTCTTCCTTACATCTACCTATTTCATCTATTACAGCTGCATCTACACGAAGTATTGTACCTACTCTTGAGTTGTGGCATTCTCGATTGGGTCATGCATCGGTATCTCAAGTCAGAAATCTAGTATCTAAGGATTTGTTAGGATCAGCTAAACTGAGTCTTTTGATTGTATTTCTTGTCAATTAGGCAAACAGTCTGCTTTACTATTTAATAAAAGTGAGTCATTTGCTTCTTCTTCTTTTGATCTTGTTCATTTTAATGTTTGGGGACCTTCTCCTATAGCCACCATGGGTGGAGCACGATATTTTGTTATATTTCTGGATGATTTTTCATGTTTTACTTAAATATTTTTAATGAAAATTCGTTATGAATTACTCAACATCTTTCGTGATTTTACCAAAATGGTTTCAACTTAATTTTTCACAAAATCAAAACTTTTCGTTCTGATAATGCTACAAAATACAGGAAAAATGAATTTCAAAATATCCTCAAACATTATGGCGCTATTTTTCACTCTTCTTGCCCTGGTACATCCTAACAAAATGGTCAAGTTGAACAAAAACTTCGACATATTTTAGATTTGGATTGATCACTTGTCATTTCTTCTTCTGTGCCATCATCTTTTTGGGGAGAAGCATTTCTCACTGCTATCTATACCATGAATCGTGTATCCACACCACTTTTACAAAATCAAATACCCTTTGAGCATCTCTACCGGCAAGTTCCTAATTATAGTAATCTTCGAGTTTTTGGGTGTGCTTATTTTGTTCTTCTTTATCCTTATGAGCAAATAAAATTATGACCTCGTACTCAGCTCTGTTGTTTTCTTGGGTATGAACTTGAACAAAAGGGATATAGGTTGTTATGATTCAGTTACGAGTGATCGGCATTGAATATTACGCATTCTAACCTCTTAATTTTCATATTTTATTCTCTTAGTAATAGTTTATTTGTGATTTTTCTCTGTTTTTGTGTTTTCTGTCTTTTTCAGGGCCTTAATGATTATTTCAGATAAAATCATGATTTTGGGCTTTTAAAGAAGACATTCAAGAAGGTTAGATGAAGTCTACATCAAATGGATCCATTCAACTCCATATTTTAACTCAAAACAACCCAATAAAGTGGTCCAAAAGAATTACAACTATTTAAGGAGGTTACGGGCCTGAAGCCCAATTCTGCACTTAATCCAGTTTTAATCCCGTTTTGGAAAGTGGACCAAAAGTCTTATTTCTGAGCATCAATTTGACTTAATTCTTGTAAGGGTTAAACGAAATTAGATTCTGGACACTTTTGTATTTCACATAAATTTCATGAATTGGACTTCTACTAGGTCAAAACTTGGGCCAAACGTCAGCAGAAAAATCTACCTATTTAGGGCTGCGGGAAAATCCTAATTATCTCCTAATTGGATTAGGACTTTATCTACTAATTGGATTAGAACTTTATGTATTCTCTTGGGGTATAAAGTGGCGAATTGGAGGCTATTTTTAGGGGAGAAAAGAAGTGGAGGCCAGGGCAGAGAAGATAGAGACAATCCAGGTTTTATTTATTCATTATGTCTTTTATTATTTTGTTATCTTCTTCTTCTACTATGTGTAACTAAACTCCTCAACTAGGGTTGAGGAGGAAACCTCCATTAATGAAGTGAAGTTCTTTTGTTCATTAATTGATTCCTATGTGTGTGATTTAATTGCTTATGATTTTCGCTTCTTGTAATTAATTATTTTATAATTCTTTCACCATCTATATCATGTATACGTGGTAGTTAAAAAGTATTATAATTAATCTAAGCTTGGGTTTGTATTTCTTAAAAGTGATAATCTTTGATCTTATATTTTTCATTAAATTGGATACATAGAATGCTTAGAATTTTACACTAGTGAATCGAAGGAAAATCTACCTTTTAATATATTTTTTATAGTGCTTTATTGTTAAATCTTGAGTAAGCAATAGATTGATTTCTTGATTGCTACTCTAACTTTGGGAATTAATAAATGAATATTAGAAACTTCATGGATTTAATGGTAGTGGAATCCAAAACCTTAGTTATTTTCTTTATTTGATTTCAATTGTGTTATTTTATTTGCATGTTAGTTTAATTTATCTCAAATTAATCAACTTTTGTTTAAACTAGATTAGTTTTAAATTAATTTAAATTTGTGTTAGTTTTTCTTCTCAAAGTATTCCCTTGGGTTCGACCTCGTTCTTACTGATCTATACTTCAATAGATTCGTACACTTACGAGTTATTTTACACTTTTAAAACAACATCAACGAGACGCCTTAAAGTCTCTCGTTATGTTATTTTTTGGGAACATAAAATGTTTCATACCTTATCCAAATTCACTGGTATTTCGGATTACCAATTTCCTATTCCTCCTTTAGATACATCTGCAGATCTTTTTTTAGATTCTCCTTCTACTAGCTCATCAGATACAGTTACCCCTTCTGGCTCATCACATATGGTTGACTCTTCTGCAGTTGAGTTCCAAACATATGTCCCGCCTGCGGCTCCTAATGCTGCCATTGCCTTGGATCCTCGCCGATCTACTCGGTTAAGAACCTCCCATGCACATCTTCATGACTATCATTGTTATCATGCTCTTGCAACCCTTTATGAACCTCACACTTTTCGCAAGGCCTTCTCTAACCCTTTATGGCAGCAAGCAATGAAAGAAGAGTTAGATACACTTGCCTAGACTCATACATGAAATTTAGTTGAATTTCCTCCATGGAAGTCTGTCATTGGATGTAAATGGGTCTATAAAATCAAGACTCGTTCAGATGGGTCCGTTGAGCACTATAAAGCCCGACTTGTGGCAAGGGGGTTCACACAGGAGTATGGCATTGATTATAAGGAGACTTTTGCTCTTGTTGCTCGTCTTCCTTCTGTTCGTACTCTTATTGCGGTGGCTGCTTCCCATCATTGGGAACTTTTTAGATGGATGTCAAAAATGCTTTCCTCAATAGTGATTTGCTCGAGAAAGTTTACATGAAGCTTTTTCCAGGTTTTGATCATCCACATCATCAGGTGTGTCGACTTAGGCGTGCTCTGTATGGTCTGAAATAGGCACATCGAGCTTGGTTTGCCAAGTTTAGTTATACTATTTCTCGCCTTGGCTATTCTACTAGTACATATGACTCAACTTTATTTATCCGGCATACTGCAAATGGTATTATTCTTCTTTTGTTTTATATTGATGATATGATCATCACTGGAGATGATACTCAAGGTATTTAGAAATTTAAACAGTTTTTCAATCATCAGTTTGAAATGAAAGATCTTGGACCTCTCAGTTATTTTCTTGGCCTAGAAATTACTAGAACTACTGATGGCTACTACCTTACTCAAGCAAAGTACTGTTCCGATCTTCTTTCCAAAGCTGGCATCACAGACAACAAGATTGCTGATACTCCACTTGAGCCTAATATGAGACTTACTCCACATGATGGTGAACTTCTTTGTGATGGTACTCTGTATCATCAGTTGATTGGTAGTTTGGTATATCTTAGTGTCACTCGTCTAGATATTTCTCATGCCGTTCATATTGTCAGTCAGTTCATGGCTTCGCCGAGATCAGTTCATTTTGCTGTTGTTCTTCATATTCTCTGCTATGTCAAGGGTACTGTGTTTCGTGGGCTCTTTTTCTCTCATCAGTCTTCACTGGTGCTTCGTGCTTATTCTGATGTAGATTGGGTTGGTGACCCAACAGATCGCCGTTCCACTACAGGATATTGCTTCTTTCTTGGTAGCTCACTGATCTCTTGGTGTAGTAAGAAACAGTCTGTTATTGCTCGATCTAGCACTGAGGTCGAGTATAAAACACTTGCCAATAATACTTCTGAGCTTTTATGGTTACAATGGCTTATTCAGGATATAGATGTTTGTTTGCCCACTGCTAGTCACATTTATTGTGATAATAATAGTGCTATTCAGATTGCACACAATGATGTTTTTTATGAGCTGACCAAATACATTGAGATCGATTGTCATTTTGTTCGTCATCATCTACTTCAAAATATCTTGCAGTTACGATCGGTCACTTCTAATGATCAGATAGCAGATATCTTCACCAAATCTCTTCCACCAGGACATTTTTGAGAGCTTGTTTTCAAACTCCAAATGGCGTCGTATAACCCATCTTGAGTTTGAGGGGGAGTGTTAATATATATTAGTATATTATATTATATTAGTACATAGTTGGAGGCTTCTAAATCTAAATCAAAACATTTAGTGGCGTCAACAGGTGCAGTTTAATAAGCCGGCATGATTATCATTCTTAGCTAGAATATAGGTGATCAGTCTAGAATTGACCCAGCTGCATAGGAGATTCAGGGTTTGATGTGTCTTAAAAGAGGGTAAAAAGAGAGGCGTTGAAGCTTATTGAGGGGCATCGTGGGGGCGAATATTCACCCCTAGTAGCATTGCAAAATACCTACTGGTAAACAAGATGTTGATGAATTACCTTTTTTTGCAGTACGCTGTTTATATCAGATGATTCCACTATTATTTGATTCAAGAAAGGTTTATTAATAATGGATTGTGTCCTAATCCAATTGTCATTAGTTGTGGCGGAGACCAAAATTTCATGGTCTTTGGCCTATGAATTAGTCGATAAAAGCTATTGGACTGCATATTAGTGTTACCTTAATTTTATGTGAAATAGACAAAATCTATTGTTTTTTTTTCAGTGGAAATTAAGGTATTTTTTTTTAATTCAATAGTGTTATGTGTCTAATATGTGTCATTTACATGCATTTGTTATATATGTGTTCTGCATTTATTCAGGGATTGGTGGAGACCTTTGATGATCTAATGCATGGGGTGGACCAATATTTCTGTGTAAACATTTCTATGAAAACTTCCAAGTTGAATTTTAGAGGGAGTTAGTTAAAAATGAACTACAGGCAACAACCAGTGGATATTTGGTGGCTGAGTTTGATATTCATGTGCAGGACATATGAACAGTTGAGGGGCGATTCCTGTGAGACTGATGGACAAGGTCCAAGTTTATATGTAATTTTGATTTGATGACAAAATTGCGATTCTTTTGATTGATACATCCTTTGAGCTTAGGAGAAAGCCAGTAATCACATGCTTGGGTGGATATGTCACCTTTTGATTAAAGGCTTCCAAGAGAGAAATGTATGGATGACAAAACAGGAGGGCTTGTTGTGTCCAAATACTCAAAATGGTTTGGAATGTAGCAAGGAAGATGTATTTGATTGTTGTGTGATTTATAATTTATATAGGACAAAGGAGATACCAGTGTGACTGGTGCAATTGATTCGGTGCAACGTACGTACCTGCAGTTGTGCATAAAGAGTCATTGGTATCACTTGCAAGCATTCAGTTGTTTCTATATTTGATCAAAGGGCGGATACAAAGTAGTATTTAGATCGATTCTTCCACAAATAGACTTTTCTGAGAGCATATGCACCTAGTAAGCATCCCATGTCGAAGAATTTCTTGAATAGGGTGTTTTTTCCCTGCTTGGTGGGTGCTACTGCACTTTGAATATTAATTGATAGGTCAAATTCCTTGCAGCTGTTTGAATGGATTATGCTTTATCTGTTTTCTGCTCCAACCCATTGTTATTCTTCAAGGTTACCTTATATCTCTTTTGTTGAATTGGTAGCTCTTCTAGTTTTTCTAGCTAGCTTTAAGGTTGTGTACTTGCTGGGGTAGACTCTTGGATGGATGAGGACCATGCTTGTTGCTATCATCATTGCTCTATCTCCTGCAATCAGGTGGTTACTTGGAAGCAGGTGATGAAAGGCATTTACTGCAATGTCTCTCAGCTCACTGTTGATATGTGGTTCGGTGCTTATACCAAAAGTTCTCAAAAGTCCACTTTAACTTCCTCTTCTTTGTTTTGCTACAATTTTGATGTAAAGATCTCCATATACTTCTGTTTTAGTTTCAGTCATTGGTCTACTTTGTACAGAGGGGTCTGCCCCTCTTAACCCACTGCAGTCAGTAGACCGATGCCAAACTTCAGATGCTCTAAGTGCCTAGAGGTGGGTCATGATACTATAGAAATTCACTGAGTCCTCGCATGTTAGCATAGATAAATCACAAGTTTGTATGTGAGTTTGACTCCAATTACGAAGACTTGGTGAAGATGATAAATCACAAGTTTTTGTTAGATACATTGAAGGGGTCTTTTGCTAAAATAATAGTTTAGGAGGGTTATTTGTAGTTTTTTTTTTTTTATAATTTAGGAGGCTCTTCTGCAATTTACCCTTTATAAAGATGTATGTATGGCTAAAGTGAACGATGGTTTCATCTTCCTGATATACACGCCTTTGTCCGTTTAAGTAGTTTCTTTTCTTTTTTTTTTTTCAGTCTCAAATGGTCACAATATAGTTTTAATTTTGGTCAATAAAATCTAATTATTTACACAATGATAGAATATTACTGATATTACTTTGAAAATGTTATAGACACCTAGGTCTCTGCAGGAGTCGCGATGTTGGTCTAGAAATTCTGGAGATGTATGATAAAATAGTTTTTTGTTATATTTACACTCGAAGTTTTGTAGAACTTCTCCAATTCTTTCCTACATGCACTCTACATAATACGTACACCCATTTAATATATTTTTATGAAATATCAATAAAAAATATTATTTTCTAAAAAGTCCATTAATCAATTATGTACTCGATCACCGCCAAACTAGTAACAGAGTGATACTTTCTCTTCTAATGATTCAAATCCCTAGGCAATGGGTGTGTCAGTTAGTTTCTTGCCAAAGTTAATATATATATATATATATATATATATATATATATATACACCCGTATGTAACATTTTCAGATGCTCGCTAATTTATTTATAATATAACTCAAAACTCCTATATAAAAATTTTATGAGACGCTCAGTAATTTCTTCTAAACATCATTTCCATATCTTCTTTGAACTTGCGAGTAACACAGATGGTGATGTAATACATATAGATCTGCAGTAGCTTACCCAACCGAATCTCGACAAGTTCAACCATTCATGCAAAATTTTATTACAAGAATACTGTGAAGGCAAATTATAACTGTTAGACAATATATTTAATATTATATTACTTTTTTACGGTGCTAAATCAATTAGGTTTTCTTATAGTATTTTTCTAATTCATCTAGAATTTTTAGATTCCTAGTTGATCTCGAACTAGGGTTTCTTATCTCCTCGATAAACTTAGTCTTTAAAATTATGTGCCTATAAATAAATCTTTATGTATTTTTTATCAATTCAATATCAATATTAATAAATACAATTTTCTTCTTATATTTTTAACAATAACGAAGTTTAAAAAGTCAACTTAACACTATTTTGACGTAACCGGACAAAATCTCACCCCAGAAACATCACTTGTAACAGCCCCTCTTGGTACTTGCCACTATTTTGACACTTCTGAGTAAATGAAAAGCAAAAATTAATGGCTTAGCATACTTGAATTCAAAATGCTATTTGGGGCTATTGTGCTATAATACACTTGCAATCAAAGACAGTGCCCCATCTAGCATTGTGTCAAATATTTTTGAATTCAAGTATGCTAAGCCATTAATTTTTGCTTTTTATATTTACCAAAAATGTTAAATATTTTTTTGTATGATATATTGTTAAAAAAGAAATTATGCTACCATAAAAAAAGTCTTTTATTTGATTTCATTGGAAAAGAGAAAAAAAAACAAAAAGAAAGTGCAAAGTTTTTTATTTAGTACCGTGTTTATCATTATAAACACAACCATAAACAAATTCGCTATCATTCATTGAGATGGTTAAAAAGAATTAATGCATACAACAAAATATGTGGGAGGCCTTTTAAACCGAGAGTTTCATCAGTTTATAGAAGGCATTTCTCATATGTTTATCAAGTCTCTCTCTTCCACTCTCCTTGGCTTTAAATGTCATGCATGTGAATTATGTGGGAGGTGAGTCTTCAGTTTTTTTATTGCAGCACATTGATAATATAATTCTTTTTTGAAACAGCTATACCCATATTTCAGCACTCTCCTATCTCGTCACTAAACCATATATGAATCCTAATATTTCTCTTTCCCTCTCTCTCTCTCTCTCATCGCTAATTATCCATCACCATTTCTCTCTCCTCCTTATCAACCCGGCCATCCTCATCCCTTTATATAGTTCTCTCTCTGTATGTATGTGTGTGTGTATATATATATATCACCATGCTTTTTCTCCCGTCTCTCCAACCTTAACCACCTCCCACTCTTCTCTCCCTTCCCACATCCTCCGAACCCCCCATCGCCACTTCTCTCACTCTCACCACTGCCTCCGAATCTGCTGTCTTGATGCCGCCCAACAGAGTGACTATGGGTCTCAAAGAGAGAAACTTTTTCAATGATAATTTTATCAAACTCTTTTTTCATTTTTAAAATTTTTATTTAAAAAATACTATTGACTATAATAGTGTATAAGTTAGTAATTTTTTTTTTAAAAAAAGATCTTAAATAAAGTTATATTAGCCCTTTTTTTTATGTTAATTTCTAAACTTATTATTTGAAAATTTTATCTAACTATTTTTTATTTTTTGAATTTTTAAAAATGACATAATGGTCATAGTAATTATAATATTTTTTGTCAAATGATCAACTTGTCTATTTTTGTAAGATGAAGAATTAATTTGCTCCAAAATAATAGTTTAAGAAGTGTTTTTGCACAATGAGAAATTTCATGAGAGTAAATCACTTCTTAAACTATTATGCTACTTACCTGAGCTAGAAATGGTAAATGGCATAAAACTAATTCACTTCAATAAAATATGCTACTTACCTGAGCTAGAAATGGTAAATGGCAAGACTTAGAGATAGTGCTAATCTGCTAATCTTTGGGCTACAAAGCTATCATGGTTTGAGCCCAGTATTGCATGATATTATGGTAAAGTCATTAGTAAAACACTGCACCCTTTTTTATTCCATATTTTGTTTAAAGTAGGTAAAAATAAGGAAATGAAATCATAAAAGAAATGTCAGATTTGTTTTACTTGAGGCAATCTGCAACCAACTATTTTGATTATTAAAGTTCAATTTGTTAATCTTTTGCAATTGCTTTCAGGTGTCTTGTATTGCTGTGGTATTAATTATGCACTTTTCTGTTGGAATTTGCAACTTTTGTACATCTTCTACATTTATCAACATCTACAATGTTTAGATTGTATTCCTTTTAAGCTTTTCATAAATTTCTTGCTCGAATTCATATTTAAGCTGTGGTTGTTCTTTTCTTTGACCTTGAGAGCAACTGATCATTGCATTGGTAAGCTATTACCTCACCAACTAGATAATCAGACGCGAGCCCCTCCTCAGGTGGATTCCTCCTTTTGCTCCTCAACCTACAGGGTATTAGCAGTCGTTCCAACTGTTGGTATGAATAGAGCAAGAGAAAAAGGAAATAAAAAAATATTAGAGAAAAATTATGCAAAACTATGTAAGAGTCTCCAATCCCTCTCGTGTGCTTTGTAAGAAGCTTAAGTCACCACTCCCTCCCGTATGCTTTGGAAGAAGCTTGTACAGTTTGGGAAGGGTTTTTGATTGATCTAGGCCAGAGGCAGACCTACGTCAAGGTAACGATTAATCTCTATCAATAGGCCTGCTAAAGCCGCCAAACCATAGAGTTCTTACTATTGCCACAGAGAGAGATGTTTTTAGATCTCTATCAATCCATACTAGATGAGGCAACACCTAATCAAGTTTAGCAATCTGAGTTAGGCATGAGCTAATTGAGTTATTTTTCTCTTCGTGTTGGGTCTAGGTCTCTCTAACTAGATTCAACTTGCCCATGGTGTGCTTTTAGATTTACCTAAGGATTAAAGCAAGTAAGGAAACAGCAGCAACAAACCCCAATATAATGATGACGTTAACTCCCTGTAGCTCTTTTTCCCATCATCCAATTGTGTTATAAATAATGTCTAATTCCAGTAATGTAAAATCAAGTCCTTTTTACCTTAATATATATATATATATATATCCCTTTGATATCTTTAAGCAAACATTTTGCACTAATGGGAATACAAGCCAAGCTAGAAATTGATAGATAAAGCATTTTAGAAATTTACTTGTGCAGATGGAGTAATAACCTTGATAGATATTGAAGGATGAGAAGAAGACAAGAAGATTTTGTGACTAAGGCAGTGAGAGAAAAATGATCTCATGCCAACTAATGGGGATACAAGCCAAGCTAGAAATTGATAGATCACAATGAGGAAAAGAGATACATATAACTAGTAAGACATTGTTGAGTTGATTTCATTTTTCATATGGACCGAAATAGTAAGAGAGAGTCATAGATAAGCTTGTTTCATTGTTGAGAAACATATGGATGTTGATTTTCCACCTATGTTTCTTAGCTATTTATTATGAAAACATTTTGAGATCACCATGTATGCATACCCCTAATCTAACACTCTTTGGGTACATATTGGTTCAACAAGTTCCTTGAGTCCCAAATTGTTCAAAAAATTTCAAATCATTTAGCAGCATTTCAAGTACTACATTTAATCTCCATGTATCATAGCAAAATAATAAAAGTTCAATAATCATGTTAGGTCAAATGCCAAACAATAATAGCCTGGAATATATAATGATAGATAATGACAGAGAACAGAGAAATAGATAAAGTGAAAGATTTTGATTTAAAACTAATCACTCCATAAAGCATGAGTATGCATAAAGCTCGTTATTAACATTACTACATTCAACTTAATATTATTATGTCTACATAATCAGACAATAACTAATTATACTAATGAGCCGATAGCTTGTAGAAAGCATCATAAACAAAATAATAGCTCAAATAGATACGCTCTTCAATGAAATTGAACCACCTTCTTCGCCAATACGGATTGATAGCCAGAACAGAAGCCAATGCCAATAAGAAGATAATATACGACACTGAAAAAGTAACATAAAATGGCTCTGGATTGATTTCATACCATTTTGTCTCACTTTCTTCTGAAAATGTTGTTGATGAGTTTGGAGACTGAATAATGGTGGTACAATTTTTCTCTAGTGGTGGTCCACAAAGATTAGGATTTCCCTCATAGCTGCTACCATCAAATGTTCCAAATTGTGATTTCATGTCAAGAATTTTACCTGATAAGTTGTTGTGAGCTACAGAGAAGACTTCCAGAAAATGCAGATCAACCAGCTCCATAGGAATCACTCCACTCAACTTGTTGTAAGAAATGTCCAAGCTCTCTATTTGAGTCAGGCTATAGAATGTTCTTGGGATAGAACCTTTCAACTGATTGTGAGACAAGTTCAATGCATGAATCCAAACTAGCTCTCCTAGCTTATGTGGAATTTCACCTGTTAGGTTGTTGCACGACAAATCTAATCCTGACATGAAGTTCAGGATATCACCCTTGTAAGAGCTAGACCTTCTTTTTGTAACAAACTCGGCTTCTGCTGGTACATTATATAATTCTGCAATGAATATTCTCCAATTTTTCACTAAGAGACTTCCATATATATCATTGAATACTCATCCCATGGAGAATAAACGGGTTGTTTAAACGCATGTTCATTTGGCCCTATCTTTCCAAAAGAGATGTTAATGATGCAACGAGGTATTGACCCAGAAAAAGAGTTGTTGGAAAGATCCATTAGGGCGATCTTATTCAGCTTACATAGTTGATTTGGGATTAAACCATTCAAATGGTTTCCCCTCAACAGAAGTACTCTTATGCTGGAGAGTGCGCTAATCCCATTGGGAATATTGCCAGATAAGTTATTATCTCTAATATCTAATATCAACAGAGAGGATGAATTGACGAAAGCATTTGGTATTGGTCCTGCGAATTTGTTTGCCTGCAAATACATTTGCTCTATACTGTTTGAGATTAAGAAAGAAGGTAACCGACCTTTGAAAAAATTATTTCGCATGATGACTGTTCGCAAATTTGTCATATTACTTATCCAACTAGAAATCACACCTGAGAAGTAGTTGTTACTAATGTTCAACGTCCTCAGATAAAAAATTTTGGAAATTGTGTTGGACAAAATTCCCGAGAACTGGTTGTCATCCAAATGCAAAATCTCTAGGCTAGTCATGTTGAAGTGTGTTGAGAGTATTTGACCATGAAATTTATTTCTAGATAATTTCAAAAACCCCAAATTGATGCAACCTGAAACCAATTCCTTTGGTGCTTCTCCAGAGAACATCTTATCAGACAAATCCAAATTATACAAGTCACTCATGTTGCAAAGTGATGACGGAAGAATACCTTCGAAAGAATTTTTGGATAAATTTAGATATGAAATGTGTGGAAGCCTCCTTGAAATGCTTTCTTGAAGTTGCCCATGAAAGTGGTTATCCGAGACATCCATCCAATAAGTACCCATGTTAACGTGTGGTGGCAGATCAATTTGACCCGTGAGAGAGTTGTTCTTCAGATTTAGAACTTCAAGTCTTGCATTGCTAATAAGCAACCAGTAAGGGAACACTCCTTTCAAGTTGTTGTGGGAGAGATCAACTATTCTTAATCTGTATTGGTGCAAGAGAAACTTAGGTATTTCACGAGTGAGCTTATTGAGATTGCAGTTCGATAACACAAGGGCTTTTAACTGAAATTTGGGAGTCCAATTTGAGTAATGATAAGTTTCCACCTCCATTTTGTTTAATTGAACCACTTCAAGTTTGGAATGATTGGCTAATGAGCTGAATGAGAATAATCCCTCAAAATGATTATTATTAAGATTGATATATTCTAGAGATGTGAGGTTTGATAATAAAAAAGAAATGTCTCCTGTGAATTGATTCTTAGAGAGATCTAACACTCTAAGGGATCTCAAATTGCTCAAACATGGATATGATTAAACCTTATTTTACCATACTTTAGAAATACTTTAATAAAGTTTGATAATCTGAGTATAATTGAGGATATGATTAAACCTTATTTTACCATCAACAAAGACTAGGGGTCAAAATGAAAATGTAAAAACAATGAAGAAAACACCATCAAGCATTTACTTAAACAATATTTCATCTACATCTTCAAAGAGAAGGTTGAGTGTCCTAGATTTGTATACTAAGTTAGCATGAATTGAATACAAATGATGTTTATGATGTTTGTCTTGTTGATCTAATAAAAATTTTGATCTCTTTGCGGGAGAAAAAAAATTAAAGAATTCTCATTTTTTGTTCTCTCAAACAATTCGTAAGTAGATTTAAGCAACTCTTAATGCATCCTAAATTTATTATATAACTTTTTATCCTCTCAATTATGTAGTATGTTTTGAGACTGGAGAAAATGAGAAAAACATATTAAGAATGATAAAAAAAACCCTATCTTTTTAATTGATAGACTACACTAAAAAGGAAAAAAGAGTGATAGGACGAGAAAGAGAGAATGATGAATTCAAGGAGTTATTTTTATATTGAATGACAATTTTGTTATCTAAAAATTATTTTTAGAATGTTTAATAAGTCTGATTTATTTATTTTATCAAATTATTCTTAAATAGTCACTCATTAACAATTAAATTTTAATTTTGATGACTATTCATATTTTCAAAACTTTATAATAAAGATTAATTTTGTTTAAGATTGGTTACAAAAATTTAATTTTTTCCTAATCTGAACAAATCTTTTGAGACTCTCATCTTTGCCCCCCTCTCTCTCCTTTTCGTCCAATTGGTTCGAATGTGAGGCAAAAAAGATGTGATGTTTATCCCTCAGAAACAAAACTAGTATGAGTTTTGATATCATCAAACATGTCTCAAACTATATCTCTTATATATAAGTAAAAATTCTTTTTATTTAGTATTTGTAGTAACCTTTTTAGTAGACAACGCTCATAATTATGAGTGGTAATACACAATATTAAGTGACACAATATCATTTAATAGAAAAAACTCTTACCGAATAAGAGCAACAGCAATGGGATCGCCAGAGCCCAATCTGGCGATCCAAACACTATTGTGGCCCAACAATGGGATGGCTAAAATGGTGGGCCAAATGTTTGGTTAGCTAGGTGGTTCGCTGAATTGGGCGAACCACTTAGCTAACCCTGTTCATATTGGGTCTGCTTTAATACAGGCCCATATTTTTTTAAAAAAATTTCACTTATAGAAACGACATCGTTTCGATAAGTGATTTTAATATAAAAAAAAACACGCGGAGCCCTAACAGGGTGCCGCGTGTTTCACTTATCGAAACGACGTCGTTTCGATAAGTGACTTAAAAAAATAAAACACGCGGCGCCTTGTTAGGACGCCGCGTGTCCTGCAACGGTCACAAGATCGTTGCACACCCAAACACGCCCTAAGGCCCTGTTTGGCTGACCAGAAAAGTCGTTTTTGACCGTTTTTTGCCTTTTTTTATTTTTTAAATTTAAGCTCTGCCAAAGAGCCGTTAAGGCACTGTTTGGCAGAGCCAAATAGTGCCTAAAACGGCTCTTTTGGCTTTAAAATAATATATATATATATATATATATATATTTCTTTTTTTTTTACTTTTTTCATTCCTATAAATACACCACCCCTTCATTCACTAAATTCACAACCAAAAATTTATATTTTCTCCTCCTAAGTCTAGAATCATTTTTATTTTCTCAATCTTTAGTTAATTGTATTTTTAGAATATTCATTTTCATGGATCCAACACCACCAAATTTCAACTTCAACCCTTTATCCAATGATGATTTTTTATCATTTGACGGCTCTGATCAATATTATCGTGGCGATTCTCAATTTTCATTTAATCAATCAGCCGCATTTTATTCGCAGGTATTGCCTCAACCCAGTAATGTCAGATCTTCCCGAAAGCAACCGGTTCCTCGAATGCCTAATTGGTCCAATGAAGGAGATTTTGCTCTGTGCAATGCGTGGCTGGAAGTTAGCAGTAATTCGGTGATTGGTGCATACCAAGCGAAGTCGACATTATGGCAAAAAATTCTTGTCAAATTTCAAGTACAACTTGGTGCTCCAACTGCCCGAGGCGAGTGCGGTTTGACAAATCGTTGGTCCACCATCCAAAAAAAAATTAGCAAATGGTCTGCATGCTTACAAACAAATTTTTATTGCATAATATTTTATAACATCTTACAAGCATAAAAATATAACATAACTTGAAATTTTAGTACATAAAATGATAACAGAATTTAAAGAAAGGAGTACATAAAAAACCAACATAACTTAAAGATCTTCATATGAATCACCAATCTGATTCCACATTTGTTCTATCAAATCCTTCCTCAACTGCGTATTTGTCTCTTTACTGCGGTACTGAGTTTGGCAAGCGTAGATGTGTGCCGCAAAAATATTGGGGTCTAATCTTTGAGTGTGAATCGGAATACTCTCTTCCGGTGGCAGCCAAATTCCAGTATTGTCGTGGCGCTCATCTTCAATGATCATGTTGTGAAGGATTATGCACGTTCTCATTATGAGACACAAGTCCATCTTCTCCCAATATTTAACTGGTCGTTGCAGTATTGCCCACTTGATTTGCAAGACCCCAAATGCTCGCTCCACATCTTTTCTGCATGCCTCTTGTTTTTCTGCAAACATTTTTTGTTTTGGAGTTCTTGGATTTGGGATGGTCTGTATCAAAGTTGCCCATTTTGGGTATATACCATCAGACAAGTAATATCCCATGCTATACTGATGCCCATTCACCACATAATTAACCGAAGACATTCTACCACTGACAATACGGTTGAATACGGAGGAATGATCCAACACATTTATATCATTGTGTGAACCAGCCATTCCAAAAAATGAATGTCAAATCCACAAATCTTTGGAGGCTACCGCCTCCAATATTAAAGTAGCTTTATGGGTGTGACCCTTGTGTGTGCCATGCCACGCCACTGGGCAATTCTTTCATTTCCAATGCATACAATCGATAGAACCAAGCATACCTGGGAATCCTCTAGCCTCCCCTTCTTGAAGGAGTCGTGCGATGTCGATTTCATTTGGTTCGCGCATATACTGCTGCTCATACACAGCAACAACAGCAGTACAAAATGCCTTCAAATAACTTATTGCAGTAGTCTCACCGATTTTAATATACTCATCAAATGAATCGGTTGGTCCACCATATGCGAGAATGCGTATTGCAGTTGTCATCTTCTGTATAGAAGACAACCCCAAACGGCCAGAAGCGTCTCTTTTTTGAATGAAGAAATCGTCATAAGATTGAACATCATTCAAGATACGAAGAAATAGTTCTCGACGCATTCTGAATCGTCTATGAAATTGCTCAGGTGTATATAAGCAATTCTCGTCAAAGTAGTCTTTCATTAGCTGACGGTGGCTTCCTTCTCGGTCACGATGAATAAACCGCCGCCTCTGAGCTGGTTGAAATACTTGCAACATAATCTCCGGCGTACAACAACTCAGAATTTCTTTGTAAGTAGATATATGATCTTCAAGCAATTTGTCAAGATCTATTGATGAGGAGGATGACGAAGAATGTGGAGAATTAGAATCTGACAAAGGTCGTGATGACGAAGCCATTGAAAGTTCGAAGTTGAAAGAGATGGTAAATGAACTTTTGGAAGATTGAAAGTAGTGGTAATTTTATAAATGAGCAAATGAGTGTTTATATAAGAAAAAAAATATAATCGTTGGGAATATAGCTGTTGGGAATATAGCCGTTGGAAATATAGCTGTTAGTAAATAAATAAAAAATATTTAATAATTTTAAATTTAAATTTTTTTTTAAAAAAATTATTAAAATATTATTATTTTTGGTTAGCAGAAATCTGGAGAACCTGTTGTGGAGCTAAAATTTGGAGATCCTAACATGATAATGTGGTTGGCTAAAATATTGAGGTGCTAGCTAAAATTCAAATTTAGAGATCTAAATTTAGCCATCCCATAGTGGATGCTCTAAGATAATAGATAATGGTTCCTTACATGTCCGCTCTAATTTCGTCTCTCTCTTTATTTATGTGTATATATATATATATATATATATTTATATGCATATAATATATACAGTACATAGATTCATCCTCATGTTTGCTACGATAATTAGCTGACACAATGTGAATGAGCGAAGGTGACACATAAATGACAAAACAACTTTTACCGAAACGACAAGGTAAACTTTTTGGATTCAGATCATATTGGTCTGAGCATTGACGTGTTGGCATACTTCAATGTGAAAAAATATTATAAAAGCTAATTTAAGTACAAAATATATATTTAAATGATTTTTAATAGACCATTCATAATGAAATGAATCAGAATATCAGATGAAGAGTGAAAAATGTGAAGACATACGAGAGAAAACGTGTGAAAGAGGAGAAAACTGACTGTTCAGATAAACCGTGTAAATGCACTGATGTATAATGTATTGTAGAGTGTGTCAGAGTGCCGTCAAATTTCAGTTTTTTAACTATCTATTATTTTTTAATTTTCACGCGTTTACATCATATTACTTTACTGCTTCTAACTTAGACGTAAACTCATACTCTACTTTTATGCATTGTTTTTGAATCTCATTAAAAAAAAAAAAAAATACACGAGTATATTTATATATATACACACACTAAGTACCACGACGTAATGATTATAAAAATCCAAATGATTCTTTAATTAAAAATAAAATTTCAAATAAAAAATTATATCCGAACCCGTTTAAACTGGGACATAAAAAACAAAATGCACCAATCTCATCGACTGGACTAAATCTTGACAGGAGACTATAAAAAAAAAAACCTATATATAGCTGTAATATGAATACATGATCTTTTCACAATTAGGATTTCACTGCCTTTTAGGAAACACAAGACACGGAACACATATTCGATGGCACGGATACAACAACAAAAGAAAAAAAAATATATATATATATATATGAACAGTTATAAAATAATAATATAATATATTAATATATATTAATTATTCAATAAAAAATACTGCATTACAAAAATACTTCAATTCATTATCAAATAATTAAGAACTAAACAAAAATAAATAAATAGATTAAAATAAATTAAAAAATCAGATTTATTTAACCTTTTACATATATTTAGCATATATTTTTAATCACAACTTAGTAGTATATAATTTATATTTGAAACACTTGAATATACATCACTGTTGCAAAATGTATGACACGTGTTCAAAAAGTTTTGAAGAGTGTTCAAAAAGTATCTTAAAAATAAAAATGTCAGGACACTTCTATGAAGTGTGTCGACACATGTCCAATAAGTATCCGAGTGTTCGACACAGTGTCTGAGTGTTCGATACAAATTTGACACTTTGAATGAAGTGTTCTTGCTTTCTAGCCTAATACATGTAAAGTAGCCAATTTTTCTCACATTTCTTTCAAGTACCTTTCACAGTTTAAAAAAAAAAAAATTAATCCTTTTCTCATATCTCTTAAAATTAAAATAATATTTAAATATTATGTCAGAGAGGTTGTGCTTCAACCTCTGTAATTATAAAAATCTGTAGACAAATTTCAAAACTAAGGCTAATATATCAAGTTCCTGTATTAAATTTCATAAAAACATTTTAAAAATTGTTCAATTATTATTTCCTACCTTTACTTGCCTTTAAAGGAAAAGATATAAAAGTATTCTCGTATCCGATATTATAATATTTTTTCGTTATACTATGATTCGTCAAATTAGTTAATATTTTTCAGAAAATGTAATTTTCGACAACCTGACCTCCTCCATGTGATGGAAATCATGGAAGGTTATTGTCACTTAGGAGACAGACCCCTTTTTATCATAATAGTGATACTTTTTGGGTGGGATTTTCGTATTTTTCTTTTTTAGGATTGTACTACATTTATATTTTTCTTTAAAAAAAAATGACTGAAAACGTCTTTAAACTCGTTAAGGTCATGTTTGGATTGATTTTTGAAAAACGATTTTTAGCTTTTCAAGTTTAAAAGTCATTTTGGAAAGTGTTTGAATTAATAAGGCTGAAAAATTTCGGAGTCCAAAAAGAGCATTCAAATGAATTTGGTGAGTATCAGCTTTCTCATTTAGTTTCTGCTTTTTTTTTCTTCTGTATAAAAGTCGAAATAAAAATTCTGTCAAACAGAACGTAATACATCATTATTTAATTTATAATACCATAATTATCCTTTATATTATAAAATTTACTCTCCATCTCAAATTAAAAGTACATTTTTGAAAAATTCAACCCTTTAAGGGAGTAGTATTTAATATTTTTAATTGGATGAGTAGTATATGAAATTTCATATTTATCCTTTTACCATTTTTGGGAATCCAACTTTTTAAGGAAGTAGTATATTAATGAAAGAAGAGTACTTTGGTAATGTTACAAAAAAAATTGCGTATGAACTTTTCAATTGGAACATTTATTTTGAGACGCATAAAAATGGAAAGGTAGACATTTAAATTGGGACTAAGGGAATAACTTTGTTTTTTACCTTCTTTGCTTTTTTTAGTACCTTTTTTTTTGTTCTTTTCAAAGAGATTTTTTTTTTGGTGTTTTTTCTTTTCTTTTTTATTATGTCAAAAGAAATAATCTTTTCAACAGAAATACCTTTTTTTTCTAGAATTTTTTTTTGAGTCATGTCAAAATAGATAATTTATTTAACAGAAATAATATTTTTTATTCATTTTTTTTGGGGATCCTGTCAAAAGACAATTTCCTCAACTGAAATAACTTTTTTTGGATTCTTTATTTTTAGGCATGCTATACTCTTTTTGGAGTCTTGTCAAAGGAGATAATTTGTAAACCAAGATAAAAAAAAATTTTGGTTTGGTCAAAAGAGATAACTTATTCAACAAATATAATAATTTTTTTTGGATCCTCTTCTTTTTGGCCATGTCAAGAGAGATAATTTATTCAATAGAGAAATAAAAATTTTAAGTCTTTTTTTTTTTAATTCCTTTCAAATGAGATAATTTGTTCAATAAAGATAATTTTTTTTTGGTGATCCTGTCAAAAGAATTAATTTATTTAACATAATTAACTTTTTTTAAAAGAAATAACTTTTTTTTGGATATATTTTTTGAATCTCGTAAAAAATGACCAAAAATATTAAAGATTGGATACAGAGAAATCTAAAAGGGTAGTTGTGTAATTTGGAAAAAAATAATTATTCACTTGTGAAGATATGATTAGAAGTGTCATTTTATTTAAGAGAGCATTGCAAATATAGAAGAAAAAAAAAGTGCAAATATCGCCACATACTTTTTTATTTGAGTAAATTATACTTACTTTTTTCTAGAATATTAAATTAGTTTTCACAAATTACTCTAACCTCCTTTGTGAGAGCTTGTCTATTAACTCTGTTAACAAAAGCTACATAATTACTATTGTGACCTTAGTTTTTAATATTATTTTAATGGAAAAGTCAAAAAAATCTTAAAAGACCAAAATAACCCTTTTAGAACATCAAAATTTTTAATGTACCATTTATTTCTCTCAATATTTTAAATACATACATACAAATACAAGGGTGTGTTTGGCAAGACCATATTCGAGCTTCGAAATTGGAATTGGAAGCTCCAATTCCGGATCTATTGTTTGGATGTTCCAAACTGATCTTAATTTAGAATTGAATTACAATTCCAAACATGCCAATTCAATGATTTGAATTAGTTTTTAATGTATGTTAAGATTCTAATATATGCTCGTGATTTTGGGGTTTCATGTTTATTATATGTTCTTGATTTTTTGGAGTTTCATGATTACTATCTATTTGTTTCATGAGGAAGTATAGTGACGTAATTGTATATTTGAAGAGCAATGCTACTCATCATAAAATTATTTCATGAATTTCTATCATGAATGATGTGGCAATTAAATGGTGAGTTAATATTGGTGAGATTTCTTTCATACACGGAGTTCAAAAAATAATTTCATGAAATTTAGTATTGCTCATTTCTAAGAGAAATGTTAAACGTCACAATTTTATTTTACGAATTTTAACTCGAATCTATGTGGCAGGTGATAATACCATAGGGACTCCGTGTATGGGAGTAATCCCACCAATAATAACTTACCATTTAATTTTATCTCCTAAAATAATGGATTATATCACGGTGTATGTAGCATTGCTCTATTTCTAATCATGTGAAGTATTTTCACTTTCGCTAAACATTATAAGCTTTTTATTTTATTTTATATATATATATATAAATTTAGTTTTAATTTTCTGGACAACCAAGCTGATCATAACTTTGTCCTGACATTAGAGAAAACAAAAGTTCGATCTTACGGTAATTTGGTGTTTTAAATTTTTTTAAAATTATTATTCTTATTATTATTTGTGTATGGATTTTTTTGTCCTGGCTTTAGTATTTTTCTTTATAGATACACTGATAAAATTATTATTATTTTTTTCCTGAAAGTTCTAGCAACACGGACACTGTATCTTTACACACATATTACATATATACTAGGAGAAGAGGCACGTCCATGTTAGAAGAAACTTTATAAAGTCATCAAAACTTATGTAAACTAATAATGTATTACAACTTGTACATATTGAATTTATGTTAATTATGTTATTATATTACTTACCTAAAAAATGTCAAAATACTATAGTAATGTAATGATCATTTAAATTAATTCAAACATTCAATTGCAAAAGCAAAGTACGCAACGTCACATACAACTAGGTAAATAACAAAAAGGAAATAAATTAAAAATCAAATCAAATCCATCTCTACATTTATACGTTACAATTTACACGGAGTATAAATGTGTGCATATATATATAAATATAAATATATTGGATAAAGGCCAGTAATATATATACGAGAAGAAATTACAATCAAGCTCCAGACGAGCAAACAGACAAAAGCAAGCCAACTATTACAAATGAGTACATATGAATGTGTATGAAACAAACCAGTAGAGGAAGAGTTTCAGTAGCAATATGACATCCCTTTTACTAAATGCTAGATAATATATTTAATATTATGTTTCTTACTTATTATTTTAGTTTTATTTTAAATTACTTAAAATTTTTTATACCTTTTCTTAAATTATCTAAGACTAAATTTCATGTCTCCTAAATTTACTAATTATGTGTCTATAAATAGATCTTCATGTATTATTCATAAGATAATAATATCAATTAAATTAAATATAATTTTATTTTTTTATTTCTAACATGGTATCAGAGCCTACCATTTTGTAATGGATCAAGTAATTTCAACCTTACTAATTTAGTAATCTTATAATTTTCTTTTTAACTCAAAATTTCATTTACGACACTTGTGTTATTTTCTTTACTCCCACTCACGGTTAAATGGAAAGAAAAAATTAGTTGCAAATTTTAATCTTTCTCAAAGTTGAAAGATTTATTTGAAATGTGAGAAAATTTAAAAGAAATTTCTATATTTTGTCCTAAATACTATATTTTGTCTAAATACACATTAAGATATTCAATGGATCGGGATCCCCTCGTGTTGAGGGGGATCGTGTGCTATATCTTGTCCCTCAGAACGACCCTATTTTAAAGCCATCCGTTAACGTAAACGGCTGCCTTATTTGTATTGTTTATTTATTTATATACATTATAGTATTATTTTATTTTGGAATTATTTTTCACAAAGACACGTCAAAAAATTTAGTTGATCAAATTTCCTTTTCTTCTCTCTCTACTCAAACTTTTCTCTGTAACATATCTTCAAACTTCCTTTCTGCCACCTTTAATTCTCTCAACGAGCAAAAGGAACACAACCCTTTACTTTGTTATAAAAAATTTATTCCCATTTTCTTACAAAATTTTCACAAAAAACGAAACAGATAATAAAGAACTCGAATACCCCTCATTGACCTCACTGTGCAATTGTTTTGGATTTTCTGCGGAATCGAGTGGTTTCTAAGACTTGGTTGTAGAGCCAAAAATCTGATTTTCAGTATTTCAAAATTGTGGATTTCAGATGGGAGTTTCTTTCAAAGAATCCCAGGCTTAGGATTTTCAAACCGGTCTTCAACCAAAAATAAGGATTTTCAAACAAGGAGGTATTCCTCTGTATTGTCGTCTCTCTTGGTTGTTTGTCACTCGTCGCAACAAAGAGAAATGGAGACCAGGAGAGAGTGTAAATCCGAGAGAGAGTGATTTCAAAGAGAGATTTCAATTATTTCAGAGAGTGATTTCTATTCGCATTACAAAGGGGGAGAGAAATATAATGAGATTTGATGAATAATATTTATTTATTATATAAATATCAAATTTTTATTGGGTAAATGGAAAAGTTGCCGTTACAACGAACGGTGGACCCAACGCTGCGTTTCGTTAAATTGTGTAAAAATAGCTTTAGAAACTCTCTAGACAACCCGTCAAGTCTCTGTTGCAATTCAGGTGTGTTTGCAAATCATGGTGCTCTCTAATTTCTTATTCGCATTTGTTAAAATCCAGCTCAGTATGTCAACTGAAGACGATGACTACAGACACTAGAGAGTTATTTCAAGCTCAAATTCCCCAGATATTGCTCTCAAGTCTTGTTCACTTTACTCTTTATTGTATGAGCCATCTGTGGGTGCCTTTGAGCTTGATTATCCATTGAAGGATCCCCATGATTCGGTTTCAAGTGTGGGTTCTTGTAATGGGTTGGTCTGTCTAGCCATTAAAAAATTTGATCTATTCATATGGAACCCAACTATTAGAAAATCCAAGAGATTGTCATATTTGGGCATTAGATTGCGAATGGGTTGGTTTTTCATATATGGGTTTGGTTATGATCAGTTCATTGATGATTACAAGGTGGTAGGAGCATTTCGTGTTGTTGGTAATGAGGGTTCCTATGAGGACTGATACGCAATAAGATTCAGGAGCAACATTAGTTAACAAATTAAAAAAAGGTAAAATTATATTTTGATTCTCTTTTATTATTCTTTCCCTGCTTTTTGTAATGCACTCTATAATTCATTTAATACTGCATTTGTGGTATACTGTTATGGAAGCTACATTATGTTTAATGACTTCTTTTTTTTTTTATTATTATTTGTATTGCTAGACACAAAAGTAGCTTATAAAGAAATCATGATCTTCTAACACAATTAAGAAATGAAACTTGTGGTGGCTAATGTCTTTTGGTTTTATGCTTTAATTTGGGACTTGAAGTGAATGTTTAAGCAGAAATTTGTGACCCCTTGCTCTTTTTCCTTTTCCTGACCTCTTATAATTATTTAATTTTCTTTTAGGTAATGTGGGTAATTCATATTATTTTCATACTTGTTGATAGAGTATTTGACTCCAATTATGAAACGTACAACGTGGAGGTTGAGTTCAAGGTGACGTGGATAAGGAATCTACTTTAATCAGGACTCCTCTATCTCCAGGAGCTAGTCTCCTACTAGGACGCAGTTCCACTTGACCGCTATAAATACAGAAACGATCCATATACCAGGTACGCAATGAATACCCTCTGAGTTTCTTTACAGCTTTTAAAGCCCTTTCGATTCCTGACTTGATCGTCGGAGCGTAGTCGGCCGGCACCACGCCGGTGCCCTTTCGATTACTCCTCTCTTGTCTCTTTTACAGGTTGACGTTTGACCAGTTCGCGGCGGAGCGCTTGGTTTCCCTCGTGCTTGGCCGCCTTCGCTCTTGGCAGCCCTCGAGGGTGGCCAAGCACGAGGGCAGCCAAGCGCGAAGGCGACCAAGCTCGAGGGCAGCCAAGCACAAGGGCGGCCAAGAGCGAGGGAGGCCGGCCAAGCGCGAGGGCGGCCAAGTGCGAAGGCGGCCGACACTCGAGGGCTGCCAAGAGCGAAGGCGGCCAAGTGCGAGGGCGGCCAAGTGCGAGGGCGGCCAAGCGCGAAGGCGGCCGAGCTCGAGGGCGGCCAAGCACTAGGGAGGTCGGTCGAGCCCAAGCCCAAGGGCGCAAAAAAAAAAAAAAAAAATTTGTAGCGGTTTAAAATCCATGGGCCAAGATAGAGCCCGGTGGGCTAGCCAAAGTGTTCATAAGGCTTGACGAGCAACCCTCATGAACAGGGGGCATCTGATAGAGTATTTGACTCCAATTATGAAACGTACAACGTGGAGGTTGAGTTCAAGGTGACGTGGATAAGGAATCTACTTTAATCAGGACTCCTCTATCTCCAGGAGCTAGTCTCCTACTAGGACGCAGTTCCACTTGACCGCTACAAATACAGAAACGATCCATATACCAGGTACGCAATGAATACCCTCTGAGTTTCTTTACAGCTTTTAAAGCCCTTTCGATTCCTGACTTGATCGTCGGAGCGTAGTCGGCCGGCACCACGCCGGTGCCCTTTCGATTACTCCTCTCTTGCCTCTTTTACAGGTTGGCGTTTGACCAGTTCGCGGTGAATTTTGCTTCATCACTTGTATTTTTAGAGGAATTTCTATTTCTTCCTTAAGGTTTCACATAATAAGATGCAAATTTAACCAATTTAAAATAAATCCCATCATGTTGTATCTACATGCACTCATCATCTACATGCACTTTTCATTTTTTTTATTTTAGTTTTAACATTCTCAGTTCTATGATGAACAGATTACTCTCTGTAATTTTTATGCATCAATGTGAATACTTTTTGTGTTTTTATCTATATGGTAGTTGTTCTGTAAAATTTTGCAGTGATTCAAATTTAAAAGAGATAAATTATGGAGTAAAAAGTAGGGTTCGATTAAATTGAATCTGAGTATTTAGCTGATCCAATATTCCTAATTCACTTCAATAAAATATGCTACTTACCTGAGCTAGAAATGGTAAATGGCAAGACTTAGAGATAGTGCTAATCTGCTCATCTTTGGGCGACCAAAGCTATCATTGTTTGAGCCCAGTATTGTATGATATTATGGTAAAGTCATTAGTAAAACACTGCACCTCTTTTTTATTCCGAATTTTGTTTAAAGTTGCTCTTTGCAAAGTAGGTAAAAATAAGGAAATGAAATCATAAAAGGAATGTAAGATTTGTTTCACTTGAGGTATTAATTATGCACTTTTCTGTTGGAATCTACAACTTTTGTTCATCTTCTACATTTATCAACACCTACAATCTTTAAATTGTATTCCTTTTAAGCTTTTCATAAATTTCTTGCTCGAATTCATATTTAAGTTGTGGTTGTTCTTTTCTTTGGCCTTGAGAGCAACTGATCATCGCCTTGGTAAGCTATTACCTAACCAACTAGCTAATCAAACGCGCCCCTCCTCGAGTGGATTCCTCCTTTTGCTCCTCAGCCTATGGGGTATTAGCAGTCGTTTCCAACTGTTGGTACGAATAGAGCAAGAGAAAAAGGAAATAAAAAAAATAGTAGAGAAAAGTTATACAAAACTATATACGAGTCACTAATCCCTCCCATGTGCTTTGTAAGAAGCTTGAGTCACCACTCCCTCCCGTATGCTTTGGAAGAAGCTTGTACAGTTTGGGAAGGGTTTTTGATTGATCTAGGCCAGAGGTAGACCTATGTCCTGGTAAGCTATGACCTAACCAACTAGCTAATCAAACGCGATCCCCTCCTCAAGTGGATTCCTCCTTTTACTCCTCAGCCTATGAGGTATTAGCAGTCGTTTCCAACTGTTGGTACGAATAGAGCAAGAGAAAAAGGATATTATACAACTATATACGAGTCACCAATCCCTCCCGTGTGCTTTGTAAGAAGCTTGAGTCACCACTCCCTCCCGGATGCTTTGGAAGAAGCTTGTACAGTTTGGGAAGGGTTTTTGATTGATCTAGGCCAGAGGCAGACCTAGCCAAACCATAGAGTACTTACCGGTGCCACGAAGAGATATGTTTTTATATCTCTATCAATCCAAACTGGTCGAGTTTAGCAATCTGATTTAGGCATGAGCTAATTGAGTTATTTTTCTCTTCGTGTTGGGTCTAGGCCTCTCTAACTAGATTCAACTTACCCCTTGTGTGCTTTTAGATTTACCAAATGATTAAAGCAAGCAAGGAAACAGGAGCAACAATCCCCAATATAATGATACCGTTGACTCCCTGTAGCTCTTTCTCCCATCATCCAATTGTGCTCTAAATTATGTCTGATTCCAGTAATTTAAAATCAAGTCATTTTACCTTAAGATATATATATATATATATATATATATATATATATATATATCCCTTTGTTATGTTTAAGCAAACATTTTGCACTAATGGGAATACAAGCCAAGCTAGAAATTGATAGATAAAGCATTTTAGAAACTTACCTGTTACTCTGCAGATGGAGTAATAACCTTGATAGATATTAGAGGATGAGAAGAAGACAAGAAGACTTTGTGACTAAGGCAGTGATAGAAAAATGATCTCATGCAAACTAATGGGGATACAAGCCAAGCTAGAAATTGATAGATCACAATGAGGAAAAGATATAATCATGTTAGGTCAAATGCCAATAATCATAGCAAAAGAACAAAAGGTCAATAATCATATTAGGTCAAATGCCAAACAATAATAGCCTAGAATACATAATGATAGAGAATGACAGAGAAATAGATAAAGTGAAAGATTTTGATCTTCAAATTTGAACTAATCGCTCCATCAAGCATTAGTATGTATAAATCTAGTTATTAGCATTACTACATTCAACTTAATATTATTATGTCTACATAATCAAACAATAACTAATTATACTAACCAGCCAATAGCTTGTAGAAAACATCATAAACAAAATAATAGCTCGAATACATACGCTCCTCAATGAAATTGAACCACCTTCTTTGCCAGTACGGATTGATAGCCAGAACAGAAGCCAGTGCCAATAAGAAGATAATGTACGACACTGAAAAAGTAACATAAAATGCCTCCGGATCAATTTCATACCATTTTGTCTCACTTTCTTCTGAAAATGTTGCTGGTGAGTTTGGAGACTGAACAATGGTGGTACAATTTTTCTCTAGTGGTGCTCCACAAAGATAACGATTTCCCTCATAGCTGCTCTCATCAAATGTCCCAAATTGTTCTTGCCTAGGAATTTTACCCGATAAGTTGTTGTGAGCTACAGAGAATACTGCCAGAAAATTCAGATCAACCAGCTCCATAGGGATCAGTCCACTCAACTTATTGTAAGAAAGGTCCAAGCTCTCTATTTGAGTGAGGCTAGAGAATGTTCTTGGGATAGAACCTTTCAACTGATTGTGAGACAAGTTCAATACATGAATCCAAACTAGCTCTCCTAGCTCATGTGGGATTTCACCTGTTAGGTTGTTGCATGACAAATCTAATCCTGACATGATGTACAGGATGTCACCCTCGTAAGAGTTGGACCTTCTTTTTGTAACAAACTCAGCTTCAACTAGTACATCATCCTTTTCCTCTGGATCATTAGATATTACCAATTTTCTCACTAAGAGACTTCCATATGTACCATATTCATGGTTATTATCCCAAACATATCTCTGTGTAAACAAACTTCTAAAATCTTGGTCATTTGGCCCTGTATTTCCAAAAGTGATATTACTGATGCAACTAGGTATCGACCCAGAGAAAAAGTTATTGGCAAGATCCAAAAGGGTTATGTTATTCAACTTACACAATTGATTTGGAATTAAACCATCCAAATGGTTTCCCCTTAACAGAAGTACTCTTAAGTTGGAGAGTGTGCTAATCCCACTGGGAATATTGCCGGATAAGTGATTATCTCTAAAATCCAATGTGACCAGAGATGATGAATTGACAAAAGCAATTGGTATTGGTCCTGTGAATTTGTTAGCCTGCAAATAAATATGATATGTTTGGTTTGACCAAGAAGGTAATGATCCTGAAAGAGAGTTATGAGAGACATCGAAGAGACTAAATGCAGCTAGTTCAGATGGTAACCGACCTTTGAAAGAATTATTTCGCATGATGAGTGACACACCTGTCATATTACTTATCCAGTTCGGAATCACACCTGAGAAGTAATTACTGCTAATGTCAAAAAAAGACAAGTCTTTGTTTTTCAAAATTGTATTGGACAAAATCCCCGAGAACTGGTTGTCATCCAGTTGCAGAACCTCTAGGCGACTCAAGTTGAAGTGTGTTGAGAGTATTTGGCCATGAAATTTATTTCTAGATAATTTCAAAGACTTCAAATTGATGCAACCAGAAACCAATTCCTTTGGTACTTCTCCAGAGAACATGTTAACAGACAAATCCAAATAATCCAAGTCACTCATGCTGCAAAGTGATGATGGAAGAAGGCCTTCGAAAGAATTTCTAGCTAAATTTAGATATGAAATATATGGAAGCCTCCTTGAAATGGTTTCTTGAAGTTGGCCATGAAAGTGATTGTCTGAGACATCCATCCAAGAAATACTATTGTTAAGGCTTGGTGGCAGATCAAATTGACCCGTGAGAGAGTTGTTTCTCAGATTCAAAACTTCAAGTCTTGCATTGTTATTAAGCAACCAGTAGAAAGGGAACACTCCTGTCAAGTTGTTGTGGGAGAGATCTAATTCTCTTAAATTGTATTGGTGCAAGAGAAACTTGGGTATTTCACGAGTGAGCTTATTGAGATTGCAGTTTGGTAACAGAAGGACTTTTAACTGAAATTTGGGAGTCCAATTTGAGTAATGATCAGTTTCCACCTCCATTTTGTTGTTGTCGCTGATTAATTCAACCACTTCAAGTTTGGAATGATTGGCTAATGAGCTGAATGAGAATAATCCCTCAAAATGATTATTATTAAGATTGACGTATTCTAGAGATGTGAGGTTTGATAATAAAAAAGAAATGTCTCCTGTGAATTGATTATCAGAGAGATCTAACACTCTAAGGGATCTCAAATTGCTCAAACATGGAGGAAGGATTCCTTTGAAGGAGTTTACACTAAGATCCAACTCTTGAAGGTTCCTTAGTTTACACAAACCTGCAAATGAAGAAAACATGAAGCTAGACTTTTTTAAAATATGGCAGCAGAGAAGTTAGACTTGATGGACTATCACTTTGTCTCGTAGTGAACCGAAAAAGAAGATTCGACAAATATAACAGCAAAGAACAAATGCTATGTTTTAGTTTTACCTTGAACAGAAAAAGTGTTGTTGAGATTGTTGAATGCCAAAGACAAAGCCTTGAGAGAAGTCATAGCCCCTATATGTGAGGGAATATTTCCGGTGAGCATATTATCGCTCAGATCTAGAACCTCCAAGTTGTTGAATGAAATCAAATCTACGAAATGAACAATGTAGATAGTGTTAAGAAAACTCCAAAAAATGGTGTAACATGTTATCTTTCTAGTAGAATGATCAAATATACAACTACTTGTATAATAAATTATCCTCACAACTTATAAACTAGAAGGGAGATTTTTGTTTACCTTGGATTGATAATCTGAGTAGAATTGAGGACATGATTAGAAACGATATGATTAAGCTTATTTTACCATCAGCAAAGACTATCTACCAAATGGGAAATGAAAATGTAAAGACAACCAAGAAAACACCATCAAGCATTTGCTTAAACAATATATCATCCACATCTTCAAAGAGGAGGTTGAGGGTTTAATTTCCAGACAAATTAGGTGCATATGTCACTTACCAATACTTAGAAAAAGAATAAAAGAAAAAAAAAGAAATCCATTGTTGAAGATTTGTGTAGAGATTTAATTATGAAGAAGAAGAGAATACAAGATGATTGCCTCTACACTTGCAAACCTCAACCCCGACCCTAGTACAACAAACAAGTTGTCTTTCTAAAACATCCAAGTTAGCTCCGATGCACTTTAATTCAAAATACAAGAGAAATAATCATATTACAATCTAAAACAAAATTGATACAAACAAGTCATGCAACCGAGAAAACTTCACATAATGAACACATAACAACTACAACTATCGTGATAGTGGTAGTGGTAATTATCTTCACCAGATGCCTATATATCGAACAACAAAAGAATATATCAAAATTTTAGTTGATCGAGTCTAAGAGGTTTTTTAGTTTAAAAAATATGACGTACTTATTAAAAGACCGATTGTCCAAGAAAATTCATTGCATAAATATTACTATGATATTTTATGGGGAGGTAATATTCGCACTATCCTTTTGCAAGGATTTTAAAAAAAAAGATAATTTTTATTAAATAAATTATCTCTTTTGACTAGATAAAAAAAATCGAAACAAAAGTTGTCTCTTTTGATAGAAGAAAAAAAAAAGGTAAAAAAATTATTTTTTTGACAAAAATCAAAAAAGAAAAAAGTAATATAAAGACTAAAGAAGCTAAAAAAAAAAAAAAAAATTTTAAGTTTATAATATAAAAGATAGTTATGATATTATAAAATAAGGGATGATGTATTAATTAATTTAAGAAAATTGTGATAATTAATTTGTTGGTAATATGATGTATGTTATTCGGTAACATAATTAGTTTAAGGATCTTGAGGTGGGTGCAACTTGCAGCTGCGATAATTGAATTTATAGTTTCAATTATTTGACTAGGTTCCCATGCCATGTCCTGTTTAATATGATGATATGTAGAATCAACACTTTGATGCTTCCTTACTTTCCAGCTTAAAACTTTTTTTTTTTTAGGTTTGGGCACGAGAATTGAGGTTAAAGTACAATTGGTACTCTAAAGTCTAAATAAAATTGGAAGTGAGGTACGTTGCTTGTACGCATTTTTTCTTCTATGTCTTAATTACTGAAATGTCCTTGATTTGTAAGTGAAATTGCATTTATGAGTGTGCAATGTTTGTTCTCCTAGCTTGGTCCTACCAAAGATCTTTTGGCTCTGTTTGGTTCCTAGATTTAGTCATAAGTGAAACAGAAAAGACTTTTTCTGCTCTACGGCTATACCGTACTAAAAGAATAGGGAAAGAGGTAAATATTTAATTTTATATGTTGTTTAACTTTCATTTTTTTATATTCTCCAACCATTTATTTATAATATTTTACTTTGTAATAATTATGTGAGAAAATTAAGAAAATATAAATTGCTTTACTCTTTCATTTTTCTTTTTCTTTTCCTTTTCAATGTTAAATCCGTAAACCAAAAACTAATAATGTTTCCGTAAACTTCACAAGTGGCATCCCCATTGAGATTTATTATTGAATACGATGATACTATATCTATATACTCTAGGAAGAATATGATGATACTATATCTATTCACAATTGGATTTATAATCAATTTATAGAGTCTTTTAGTCATCTATCTACTGCTTACTACTTTCGCAATTGTAGCCCAATCACACTCAGAGGAAGGAAGGGGGAACTAACTGGAAGCAATGAAAAGTCTATGACTTCCCTGTACAATTAATTGACCAATAGAAATAGTACTTCGGTGGGCCCAGGCAGATATCATTTCCTCTCTGTAACCAAACTGAGAAAAACTTCCTTTCTCTTGATTTTTTTTCCTTTTTTCATATCAAATATATGTTTCCTACCAAATATCTAATCGTTGTACCATGTGTTTGATATGTCACCTCTCCTCCTTAGGTGTGTAATGAACAATTTGTGAAATACATGTATGAATAATTTGTGATGGTAGCTCATATTTCAACTCCAATTTTTTGTTTTGATAAATATAATGATCATATATTGTGCCCTCTTAGTATTTTATTTTAATTAAAAAAGTTATCTTTTTATATGTTGATTTGTTCATTCTCTTTATTTTTATATTATTAAAAATTCTCTATAGCTAAACTCTATATTAGTGTTAAAATTTTTTTGAATCAAATATAATAGAAAATTGAGTTGAAGACTTAGAAATCAAACTAATAATAAATTTTTATATGTATATTTCTTTTCTAGTTCAAAAGCATTATTCTTTTGTTATCTTTCCTTAACTACTTTTCATAATCCAAAAACTTTAGAATGTACAAGAGAAATCGGTACTGTGAGACCTAAATTCAATTGATATTAAAAATAAAACATATAAATTTCAAAATTCTAGTTTTGAAAGTATTTATTTTTCTCGTGAAAGATTTTTCTAAACTTTGAAGCCGAAACAAAAGAGGTGCTTGTAGGCCTTACAGTGATGGGCCGGTGGCCACTCGGTGTGTTAAAAAGGTGAAAAAAGATTAAGTAGTTCTAGGACCATTGGGCCCAAGTCAATCACAATAACACCTATGCAAAAAGATTATTGTGATTGGTCGAAACCAATAATTTTAGGATTACCTAATAATTTCTGGTAAAAAAAATTTACCTCAAGAAAAAAAGTAATTAATATTGGAAATATAAGAGGGGTTACAAATTAGACACGGCTGCCTTGCTACCATCAATAACTAGTTTTCAATTATCATAATGTTAGACAATTTTTAACTCCATAATGAAATAAATATATAGTTTTAATGATTTTTAGTGAGTTTTGTTGATTATTTAAAAGTGATTTAAAATGATTTGTCACCGCTTACTGTGCGATAAAGTGTTGAATACATTAGGTATCATATCTAAAATGTGTAAAAAGGTATGATATTCAAAAGTATTCTATAATTTCTACATACCTTTCAAGTTTACTAATTTGAAGGTCTGAGTTTAGCAAACTCACGTTCTAGTATACCAATGTCTTAGACAAGAAATACAAAATTCACACCTATATTATGTTCTATCTATCTGAAATAACAAAAACATCGTAAAAATTACATATCATTTAAAAATACTTCTTTTCTATTTCAAAATTTTACAACAACTAAAACTTCTATATATATACACGAGTTTATAAAAAATAATAATTATCTTTTTGTCAAAACGAGAGTAATTTCGAGCATGAAATTTTACTAAAAATATATATTGATAGATAAGTTATTAAAAAAATTAAGAAGATAGTTTTATCTTAAAATATTACACTTTTAGTACTTTTAAAAAATAATAAATAAAATTTTATAATTAATTTTTTAACTAATCAAAGAGCAACTGGAACAATCACGTCTCTACTACTGTATACTTTTGTAATCAGTTTTTATACTTTTAGTCATCTATCTAATCTAATTCTTAGTCCTTGTGGAAAAACGTGTGGAAAAAAGTGCATAATAAACAGAAAAGACGAGTGGAAGGAAGAGGAAGCAATGAAAAAGTCTTTCCTTCAGTAGGTGGAGGCAGATATTTTAATTTGAGGGCCCCAATTTGTACATTGTGATCAAATTTTGAAAATTTTATAATTCAATTATAAAATAATTCATTTAGAATATTAGTCATGGTATATATACCTTGACAACAAATTTTAAAATAAAAAATGAAAACAAAATGGAACCTAAATAAATAAACAGAAAAATAAAATGTGAAAAAAAAATATAAGAAAAAATTACAAGTAGAAAGAAAAGAGATAAAGAAAAAAACATTATCAATTTTTCTTCCATATCAAATTTTTTAAAATTTAATTTTTGAAAAAAAGATTTGTATTTTGATTCCATTGCCGAAAAGATGTATCATTATTACTTTAATGAAAGATTAAATCTATATATCATTTTAGCTAAACAAAATCTAATAAGTTTGAATAAAATAAAATTACTACTTTAATAACTTATACAAAGAGTGGTCATAAAAATTGTTATATGACATACCACAATTGAAATAATTAGCATATCGTTGTTTGTGATTTTGGTTCCACAAAACTTTAGTGGCCATTCACTAATTGACCAAGTCAAGAGTATGCCCAAAAAAAGAATTACATAATGAACTTGTCTAGTTGTCCTTTGTTAATTTATTGTAATTAAAATGTTACTTATTTGCTTATAGTCTAAAATCGGGTTAGATTACCCTGCTTGTAATGGAATTATAAGGCCAGGAATTGCGACGGAGATTTTTGGGCTAACCAAAGCTTGAATTCCTTATCGTAAAATTCAATGTTAAAACAATGGAGTTTATTTCGTGTAACTAGTTCTTCTGCTGGCCTAAAACCAAGACAATTTATTTCATATCCATGTGATGGTTGTTGTCTTTTCTAAATTTGTCAAGAATTATGGTCAATTTTGAAATTATAATGGCATCCATGTCATGTAATTCTAAAAATGTGGTGTGATTTTTTGTTTTCGCTTTTGTTTTTTATTTTTTATTTTCCTAAGAGTGAGCATCTTAAAAGTAATAGACTTAATAGAATTTATACATGAATTCCGCCCAAGCATGAAAGTTAGAATTTTTTTTCCCTAAACAACATATTATTAACAAAACAAGCAAACAGTCTAATAAAACCTTGAGAAAAAAAAAAAAAGAATAAGGCAGAAGGATCACACATCAGAAAGAAAGAGCCTGCATGGTTCGTCTCTCAAAAATCAATTCTCAAGAATTCAGAAAATAGAAAACTATTTTTAGAAAACTATAAAAGACAGCTTTATAAAAACGGACATTTTTTAAACTGAGTTTTTAAAAAATAGTTTTCAAAAATTATCAACCAAGCAGAAAATTGAACCAAGGATGCCCAAACTATTTACAGGATCTCTCACAATAACACCATCACAGTAATATACTCTAACACCAGAAAACAAATCAAGGGCTAAATATAGCAACCAAGTATTGCAAATAGGAGTCCAAATCTGCCACATTCTAGATAAAATTAAACTCCAATTGCAAAATGGTGCAAGTAAAAATCAGTCTCAGCATTTTGCTTCTCAACATATACTCCAAACCAATCTAGCCTAGGGGTGCACAAAAAATCCGTGAATTTGCGAATTCGATCTGATCCGATCCGATTCGGACGAATCCAATCCGATCCGTTAACTAATAGATTGGTGGCGGATTAAAAAATTAAAATCCGTTAGCCACGGATCGGATTGCGGATTTGAGGGTCAGAAATCCGATCCGATCCGCAATCCGATCCATGGCAATCCGTGGCAATATATTTATATGTATAATAATATAATATGCTACATACTTACATGGGTAAACCTAAAAACTCAATATATATTATATTTGTTTATTTAACAATTGTGTTCATTTAAAAAGTGTTGTGTTTGTTGGACAATTTTTTTTTTGAAAATTTTGAAGTAGGAAAAAAAAATTCAAATAGGAGTAGTAGGTCAATCCGTCAATTCGATCCGATCCGTTCAATCACGGATCAGATTGGTGGATTGCCACGGATCGGATCGAATTAAATTTTCGCCAATTCGTAATCCGCTGATCAGATTAGGATTATGCATAATCCGATCCGATCCGTAGTCACCCCTAATCTAGCCCCGACTTCTATAATGATTTGAGAAAGATTTAAAAATAGCCTAATTTAGCTTTTTATATTTCAGTTGGCCCTTGCAAGAACTTTTCATATTATAAATGAACCCTTACCAACTTTTCCTATTTCATATGAGCCCTGTTGTGTTATCCAACATTGGTCATTAACTAAATAGATCCCACACAAACTTCTTCATTTACTATATCAACCCACATATAGGTTATCATACTTCAAAAATAACCCCCACACAGCTATTCTATAAATTTTTGCAACTCTCTAACCAATTATTATTTAATTAAACATTATAATATATTTCGCAAAGTCTTGTAATGCTTAAATATAATCATCATAACATCTATATTACATTTAAGCTTCACTCAAAATGTCTTTATCTATCTACGGTTTGAAATTACTCTGTCTAATAATCAAATGATCATAATTTCGAGTGCGTTATAGTGCTGTAGGCAAGACAAACACTAGTTTAATTATATATAATCAATTAATATGGTAATACATCACATGAATAAATTATTAATAATTAACAAATAAACCTCTAGAGACACTTCCAATTTCAATAAATTTTATTTTTTATTTTTTTACTGTCACTCAGTTAAAAAAAAAGTCAGAGATTTAGTGTGGAGCATAGGCAAAATAAAGTTCTAATCATTAAGCATAAATTTTATTTTCCATTTTTTTTCTTTTTCAAACCACTCCCATTCTCAATTTTATTTTGTCATTTTTTCTCTCATTTTTACCACCCACATTTTATGATTCAATCATATCACTTTCTGCTTCAACACAGTGTCGTGCACAACACCAATGGCTTAACCGCGAGCAAATTATAATTTCTCCATTATGGGAGATGAGACAAAGAATAGGAGTGTTAGGTCAAATCATATATGTTGAAGCAGAAAGTGATATGATATAAAGCTGTGAATCATAAAATGCGGCGCGTGCACAACACCAATGGTTGTGATGAACGGAGTTCTCACCATAATGCAAAAATAGAGTAATTAACTATTGTACGTGTCCTTTTAAATAGTAAATCTATGAGGACTCTCTAATTAGAAAAAAGATATTGTATTACATGGTTGGGAATGATATGATTCCCAATAATTATAATTTGTACACAATTAAATGTATTTATTTATTTTTAAAATTTTTGATTGCGTGACAATTTGTTGTTGGTCGAAATCATTTCGTCTTAAACCATGTAACATGACTTGTGATTGATTGAGACTATATAATTCCGAAACATATAATTATATATAGGATAAAGTGCATAAAACTCATCCTTATATAAAAAATGTGTAAAAAATATTCATACTATTTGGTATGTGCATATACATATCTATAATTTCAAAATTTGGAACAAATTGCTCATATTTTAATTTAATGATGTCAGATTTTTTTTTAAAATTCAAAAATATCTTTGTTATCATTTCAGGCTTTCACTCATTTTATTATTTATTTATAAAGTAAAGGTAGTTTAGCTACTTCAGTGTTCAAATTAAAGATTTGTCTTTATTGGCTCAAATTGAAAAATGTAAAGGAGTTTTACGAACATGAAAAAAGTTTGCGTGAATAATTTTTTGGATACAGCCGATAATTTTTTGGATAATACTTAAGTAAATGCTGACGTGATCCAATAAAAAAAAAAACACATTAGATATAATTATTCAGCCAAGAGGAGTGCTATCGGCAGTCGCTTAAGCGACTGTCCTTGTATAGTCGCTCCACTGATTGGTGAAAATCAATCTAAAAAATTAAATGCTTTCCTGCAATAACTGTCCTACTTTTTCATCAATCAATATACCCTTCTAGTTCTGAAGTATTTACATTGGTGCCATCAACAAACAAATAAAATTATAAACATAAAGTATTAAAATATTTTTATTAATATTTTTTTATATTGTACTACTTTTAAATATTTTTAATAATCTATATACTTATTATAGTCATTTCCTATATAATTTTTAAAATTTTATAATTATGGTTAATTGAATTAAAGAACATATTTTTAAAGTATTAAAATATTTTTATTAATATTTTTTTATATATTTTCCTACTTTTAAATATTTTTAATAATCTATATACTTATTCAATTAACAATAATAATCTATATATTTATTCAATTCATCTATATACTTTATGTTTATAATTTTATTTTTATTAATTTTTTTGATAATCTATATACTTATTCAATTAATCTATATACTTTATGTTTATAATTTTATTTTTATTAATATTTTTAATAATAATCTATATACTTATTCAATTCATCTATATACTTTATGTTTATAATTTTATTTTTATAATAAGTATATATGATGAAGCAAAATCCGCCGCGAACTGGTCAAACGCCAACCTGTAAAAAAGACAAGAGAGGAGTAATCGAAAGGGCACCGGCGTGGTGCCGGCCGACTACGCTCCAACGATCAAGTCAGGAATCGAAAGGGCTTTAAAAGCTGTAAAGAAACTCAGAGGGTATTAATTGCGTACCTGGTATATGGATCGTTTCTGTATTTATAGCGGTCAAGTGGAACTGCGTCCTAGTAGGAGACTGGCTCCTGGAGATAGAGGAGTCCTGATTAAAGTAGATTCCTTATCCACGTCACCTTGAACTCAACCTCCACGTTGTACGTTTCATAATTGTAGTCAAACTCAACTTCCACGTTGTACGTTTCATAATTTGAGTCAAATACTCTATCAGATGCCCCCTGTTCATGAGGGTTGCTCGTCAAGCCTTATGAACACTTTGGCTAGCCCACCAGGCTCTATCTTGGCCCATGGATTTTAAACCGCTACAAGTTTTTTTTTTTTGGCGCCCTTGGGCTTGGCCGCCTTCGAGGGCTGACCGCCTTCGCACTTGGTCGCCCTCGAGGGCCGGCCTCCCTCGCGCTTGGCCGCCCTCGTGCTTGGCCGCCCTCGAGCTCGGTCGCCTTCGCGCTTGGCTGCCTTCGCTCTTGGCAGCCCTCGAGGGTCGACCGCCTTCGCACTTGGCCGCCCTCGCACTTGGCCGCCTTCGCACTTGGCCACCCTCGCGCTTGGCCGCCTTCGTGCTTGGCTGCCTCGAGCTTGGCCGCCTTCGCGTTTAGCTGCCCTCGTGCTTAGCCGCCCTCGAGCTCGGCCGCCTTCGCGCTTGGCCGCCCTCGCACTTGGCCGCCTTCGCTCTTGGCAGCCCTCGAGGATCGGCCACCTTCGCACTTGGCCGCCCTTGCACTTGGCCACCCTCGTGCTTGGCCGCCCTCGAGCTCGGCCGCCTTCGCGCTTGGCCGCCCTAGTGCTCGGCCGCCCTCGCATTTGGCCGCCTTCGCACTTGGCCGCCTTCGTTCGGGTCTGCCCTCGATAGAGTATTTTCGGACCAAGGCGAATGGCCTGATATGGATTTTTCTCGCTTGCAATTGAAAAGGGATGAGAACGAGGGCTCTAACTGATATACTTCTTATCATCATTTTTATTTATTTATTTATATATCGCTTTCTACTGTAGCATTTTTTTTTCTGTACTTTATGCTTATGATCTTGTAACGCCTTTCATGGATAAATAGCTATTATCTCTGCAAAAGGCTTTCATAGAATCTTTTCATGGAGTCTTTCACTGTTGGATAACTCCCCTTTGTCGGCCATGCTCTGGGATTAATTCATGCACCTCCTTTTTATAAAAGGCCCTTCTTGGAGGTGTACCCCCGTAGGGTTCTTTATATAATGTTCTCGGGATTAACTTATCCCGCCTTTTTCATCAAAGGCCCTCCTTGGAGGTGTATACCCTTATGGTTGTGCCCACGTAGGGCCACTTACCTTTTGTTTTAGTTATAACAACATATTTTGAAACAAAAAGGACTGCTATTGATATTTCACTAACAAAAAGAGAATTATTCAAGCAAGAACCTCGGAACTATCATCATAAGGCTCAATATTAAACTGAGTTTCAGCTGAAATTATTGAAGTAAATGCAACTTTTAAAAGAAAGTCTTACTAGTGGCACTTCCTCAGATGCTCAGCATTCCAAGGATGGGCCAACTGTCTCCCTTCTAACGTCTCTAGTCAATATGCCCCCTGTCTTCTCCAAGTCTACCGGAGATAACTCTGATTTCCCCCAATAAATGATTTTTTCGAGTGTTGTCATCTTTACCATCCCCATCCCATGGGCGGTTCTGTGTTCCCCTCTCATCTCCAGCTACATATCTTTGTAATTGGTCCCTTCGAATTAGACTTTCAATATGTCTTTTCAAGTCTATGCACTCGTCTGTATCGTGGCCATGGTCGTGATGGAACCTACAATACTTGTCGCGGGACCTCTTGAATGGATTGGTTCTTAGTTTTGGGGGCCATTCAACAGCCGGGTCATCTTGGATGTAGAAAAGGATTTGGCTTATTGACGTGTTTAAGGGGGTAAATGTGTTGAATCCCTTATCACGACGCGATGTTTTATCAGTCTGCTCTCGTGACATTCTGCTATACTTGGAGTCTCTATCTTCCTCACTGGACTGTCCTCCCCTTTTTCTATCTGCCTTTCTCGCATCAAGGGCATCCTCTGCGTTCATGTACTTTTGGGCTTTCACGAGTAGTTCAGACATACTTTATGGAGGGTGCTTGGAAATTGAGTACAAGAACTTTGAAGGCAATAGGCCCCCCATAAATGCAGTAACTACCACCTTGTCGTCCAGAGCATCGACCTGCAACATCTCCCTGTTAAACCGGTTAATGAAGTCTCGCAATGACTCTCCTTTAGTCTGTTTTATGTTCAGGAGATAGGTGGCGGGCTTTCTGTGCCTTCGGGCGGCAATAAAATTGCCTATAAACAATTGACTCAGTTCTTTGAAGGAATGTACAGATGCTGGCTTCAAGTTGTTAAACCATGACTGAGCAGATTTCTTCAATGTAGTAGGAAAAGCTCTACATAGGATTTCATCTAGTATTCCTTGGAGATGCATCAGAGCCTTATAAGTCTCCAGATGATCTAGCGGGTCCTGGGTCCCATCAAAGCTTTCAAGCGTAGGCATCTTGAACTTGTTGGGTAAAGGACAGGTCATTACCTCATTAGAGAAGGGAGATTGGTTTGCTAAACCAGATCTTCTACTGTAGCATGGCCTTTCCCTTTTATGGCATGAGCCATGCTTTCTATTTTGGCTCTGAGATCCTGCATCTCCAAGTCATAATAGGCAGCCTCTCCTGGGTGCCCTGAGTCTCCTAAGGTACAGGCTCTAAACCCTGAATCCCCCTGGGTACGGGGTCTCTCCTGCGGTATTAGATGAGTCGGATTTGTTTTTTCTCGGTCGCTTCTCACATGGCTTTGGGCCACGTCTTCTACTAGTACCCCATTACCCCGCACTGCACCATCCCTATCTGGATCAACTGGCATAAGATGGCTCTGCGATGGCACTGGTTCCACAAGAGGAAGGCGCCGCAGGATTATCGCATTTTGCTGGAGTAACTGGGCCAGACTTTGGTTCAAGTGTTGGACCTGATATTCCAATGCTGCAACTCGTTCCTGGTCGATTGGGACTCCGGGGCGTGCCCCGGGAAAGTCTATTTGGCCAGGAGGCTGCATGCCCCCCTCTCTTGTTATCGGGATATTGTGATTGGAGCGACCCGGGGATGCGGCAGGAGGGTCTTGCCCCGCGAGGGGGTCCTCCCCAGCAGGAGGGTCTTGTATGGCGGCGGTCTCTAGCCCAGATCGCAGGTGCATCATGCTTCTTTTTACGCTTTTTAGGTAAGATGAGAGTATAGTTCGTGGGTTCGATTCCCACAGACGGCGCCAACTAATGAAGCAAAATCCGCCGCGAACTGGTCAAACGCCAACCTGTAAAAGAGACAAGAGAGGAGTAATCAAAAGGGCACCGGCGTGGTGCCGGCCGACTACGCTCCGACGATCAAGTCAGGAATCGAAAGGACTTTAAAAGCTGTAAAGAAACTCAGAGGGTATTAATTGCGTACCTGAGATATAGATCGTTTCTGTATTTATAGCGGTCAAGTGAAACTGCGTCCTAGTAGGAGACTGGCTCCTGGAGATAGAGGAGTCCTGATTAAAGTAGATTCCTTATCCACGTCACCTTGAACTCAACCTCCACGTTGTACGTTTCATAATTGTAGTCAAACTCAACCTCCACATTGTACGTTTCATAATTGGAGTCAAATACTCTATCAATATAGATTATTAAAAATATTTAAAAGTAGGACAATATAAAAAAAATATTAATAAAAATATTTTAATACTTTATGTTTATAATTTTATTTGTTTGTTGATGACACTAGTGTAAATACTTTAGAACTGGAAGGGTATATTGATTAATGAAAAAGTAGGACATTTATTGCAGGAAAACATTTAATTTTTGGAATTGATTTCCACCAATTAGTGAAGCGACTGTGCAAGAACACTCGCTTGAGCGACTGTCTCTAGCACTCCTCTTCAGCCAAAATGGTAGATGATTTGCAGTAAATTTGAATGTACAAATATCTGGTGCATCACTCATTTACTGTTTGACCAACACTGCATGCGCGCGCGCGCACACACAAATCATGCACAAACCAGGATACTTTAAAAGCGGCAATAACTATCCGACCTCTATATAAAGTCATCGAAAGAACTATTAATCATGTGTATTAAAAATCACTTAAAAAATATGGCCCTCCCTGAAAATGAGGACAAAAGACATTTGGACAACACTAGTGATGACAGAGTGAAGTGAATGTCAAATCTTCCAAAAAGAACAATTAAAAACTTGTATCTAATTAAAAGAAATATGATTTTACAAATCAAAAGGTATTAGAATCATATTTCATTCAAACCCATCTAAAAATAATACCCAATCATGTGACACTTGGAATATTTTCTTTTTTCTAGATTTTCCTTGCACTATTCATCTCAGATGGCTACATAAACATGAATTTGAATAAAATAAACCTCATCATCTACAAACAATGACTTTAGTTACAAATATAGAGACATTTTGTACCTGACAAAGGTAGAGGATAGACGTTGCCGAAAAAGTCACCGGAGTGTTTGTCCTAGTTGTACGTTCGAGAAACAATGAGTGCAGGAAAGGGTGAGGGAGTAAGAGAGATAGAGTGCACCGGTGTGTGGGGGAGTTAGAGAAAGAGAGAGACGAGTTCAACACTGGGGGAGAGAGATATAGAGAGATACAATAACTGAATATGCAGAAGTGTATTTAGAGAGTAAAGGAGGTTAGTATTGTAATTTCATATAAAGACTAGTGAGGGGTAAAATGTCTTTTGTCATAATAATACTTCGTATTTCATTTGGGGGCATTTTGATAAATTGATATGTAAAAGACATTTGTATAATTGCATCTAAAGGGGTTTGAGGATACTTTGGAATATATATATATATATATATATATATATATATATATATATTTATTAGGGTAATTACACAGACTTCTCCTGAGGTTCAGTCAATATATACTGACCTCTCATCTTGTTTGTCATATTATATTAACCTTCCTTCAGATTTGAATACGAGATACACGGTCAATTATAGAAAATTATGATGTTAGCAATTTGTAAATTTTAAATTTCAGATATACCCTTCAAAAACATGTGAATACGATATTATCTTTATCAAATCATGTGAAATTACTTAGATACCCTTTTTAACTTAATAAAGTTGACAAAATTATTCCCTTTTTTTTCCTTATCATTTCAAAAAGCCCTTATATATATAAATATGCATATATGATCATATACTTATTCATAGGCATATATAAGTGTGTGTGTATATATATATGAGAGAGAAAAAAAGGTCAGTGTAAAAGAGGACCCACTCAACTCTGAAACCAAATCACACGATTAACCAAAAAAAACTACCAACATGTGTGTATATTTCTATGGGAAAGAGAGAGAGAAAATTGATTTCCAACGAAAGTCCATTGTATCTACAACATTCTAGATAAAATTGAACTCCAATTGCAAAATGGTGCAGGTAAAAATCAGTCTCAGCATTTTGCTTCTCAACATATACTCCAAACCAATCTAGCCCCGACTTCTATAATGATTGGAGAAAGATTTAAAAGTAGCCTAATTTAGCTTCTTATATTCAGTTGACCCTTGTAGGAACTTTTCATATTATAAATGAACCCTTACCAACTTTTCCTATTTCATATGAGCCCTGTAGTGTTGTCTAACATTGGTCATTAACTAAATAGACCCACACAAACTTCTTCATTTACTATATCAACCCACATATAGGTTATCATATTTCAAAAATAACCCCGACACAACTATTCTACAAATTTTTGCAACCCTCTAACCAATTATTTATTTAATTAAACATTATAATATGTTTCACAAAGTCTTGTAATGCTTAAATATAATCATAACATCTATATTACATTTAAGCTTGATCCAAAATATTTTTGTCTATCTACGGTCTGAAATTACTCTATCTAATAATCAAACGATCATAATTTCGAGTGCATTATAATGTCGTAGGCACGACAAACACTAGTTTAATTATATATAATCAATTAATATGGTAATACATCACATGAATAAATTATTAATAATCAACAAATAAACCTCTAAAGACACTTCCAATTTCACTAAATTTTATTTTCTATTTTTTTAAGCGTCACTCAATTAAAAAAGTCAGATTTAGTGTGGAGCATAGGCAAAATAAAGTTCGAATCATTAAGCATAAATTTTATTTTCTATTTTTTTTCTTTTTCAAACCACTCCCATTCTCAATCAACACTGCTACCTAGGAGTATTATTTTATTTTGTCATTTTTCTCTCATTTTTACTAGCCACATTTTTGTTGTGCCGGGAGCCCAGATATTCAACAAATAAATCACCACACACAAATACACAGAAATTTACGTGATTTGGCAATTGCCTACGTCCACGAGAGGTAGCGGATTTCACTATAGAGAAAATATACAGATTACACAGATTTTCTCTCTTCAGTTACACTGATTTGCAACACTTCTATTGCACTGGATTTGTAACTAGCTGATGCCACACTTTACAAACAAAATACAACAAGTATATATAGAGTGCAAGGAGAGAGACAATCCGAAAAAATCGGCAGCCATTGTCCACAATTTCGGCGCCCAATTTTTCTTCTCTCGTTCAGTGGCTTTCGGTGCCATTAATGTCGAGAATTTGAGCCATATATCTAACAATCTCCACCTTGGCGAGAATCCCCTAATAAAAAATTTCCACTTTGGCGACTAATTCTGAACGCTCTCCACCTTGGCAAGAATCCACCAATCAACGCTGCCTCCTCCAATGCTCCTTTAGGCGCCACAATGAATGTTAGTATTGAACTTGACTCTTTTCTGCTTGCCCGAAATATATAGCTTGCAGAAATCAAGTTTTTTAGTCTTGGCATCCTTCAATTGAACCTTGCCTTATCAAGCCTTGCAAAGCCTTCTCCCTGACATGCCCTAAATGCATGTGCCAAAGTCGGGAAGTATTAGATGCCACATCTTCGGAACTGTTGGAGATGATTGCTCTCCCTGTGACTATATGCCCATCTAGGAAATATTGATTTCCCTTTCGAGTACCCTTCATTGCCAGTAATGCACCGCGTACAACTTTCAGGACTCCATTTTCCATGGTCACCTTGTAACCGCTGGAGTTTAAGACCCCCCATGAGATGAGGTTCTTCTTTAAATCTGGAACATATCGGACATCCGTAAGTCGTCTGGTTGTACCATCGTGCATCTTCAAACAAACTGTTCCTATCCCTTTTGTCTGGCAGGCACTATCATTGCCCATAAACACAACTCATCCATCAAGTTCCTGAAAGCTTGAGAACCACTGCCTGTTGGGACACATATGGTAGGAACATCCAGAATCCAGAATCCATCTATTAGACTGGCTGTCAGACTGGTTGTCTGATGATGAAACTGAAAAGGCTGATTCTTCTTTGTCATCTTCTTTTCTTGCAAGGTTCACTTCTAACTTGTCTTTGTTGGGACAATCTTTCTTCCAGTGCCTTTCTGATGACAATAGGCACATTCGTCCTTTGCAAGACGTCTTCTTGATGACGATTCTTCTCTTGACTTCGAATGAGATCTTCCCCACCCGCTGGATCCTTCAAATTTTTTATTATTTGTCCTGCCTCTGGCTACAGTCAACGCTTCTGTGGTTGAGTCTCTGTGATCATGCTGATCCTTTTTCCGATACTCATTATTCACCAAAGCTTTACAAACATCTATGAATTTATCCTCATCTTTCCCATACAATAGAGTGGTGGTTAAATGATCATAGTCTTCAAGTAAGGAATTTAACAACAGAGCTTTATCTTCGTCGGCAATATCAACATCTAAATTCTATAGGTCAGCCAGAATTTTGTTGAAATTATCCAAATGCTCGATCATAGAAGTACCTCTTTTGTACTGGAATCGAAAGAGCTTCTTTAGGTAGAGCCAGTTCTCTACGCTTTTCGCCATGTAGTACTTGTCCTCCAGTTTCTTCCAAAGACTCGTTGTCGTAGTCTCCTTCATAACAAAGTATTTCTGGTCCTTGACTAAACACAATCGGATTATGCCACAAGCTTGACGGTTCACAAAATTCTAGTCTTCATCAGAAAAATCCTTGGGCTTGTCATCTAAGTCAATATGAGACCCTTCTCCGAACAACAAATCCAAAACTTCACATTACCACATTCCAAAGTTATAGGTGCCATCGAATTTCTCCACCTCAAATCTTGCATTTAACAAAATGGTTCTCCGAACGGAATTACTTGTGAAAGTTTTGCTGACGCTTGTAGGCTCAGAATCTCTTATTTCAGCCATAGAAGGGATTCAGGTGCGATAAACAGGAACTTTAATTACAATTTCAAAAAGTTGAGAGACAGAATATCAATTAACAGAAAGTTCAGGGGCAGAATTGAAAATTTTAAAAAATACAGGGATTGAATTTTAATTAACAGAAAGTTTAGGGTCAAAATTATAATTTTTAGAAAATACAGGGACTAAATTGTAATTAATAAAAAGTTCAGGGACAGAATTTTAATTTTTAGAAAATACAAGGACTGAATTGCAATTAATAGAAAGTTTAGGGTCAAAATTACAATTTTCAAAAAGTTTCAGGGCAGAAATGAAATTACCAGAAAGTTAAGCCATGTGGCGATTCTGCTGAGTTGGCGCTAACGTGGCAGAATGCTTAGTCAACGAGTCGACTCGGTGGAATTGCTGAGTCAGCTCAGAGCCTCAGATGCTTACAGGTGCGTGGGTGGCGAGTGGGCGCGTGGGAATCACTCGTCTTCCTCCTCTGTCGTGCGTGGAGAGTGTGAAAGGGACACTCCGTTAAAGCCACTGGCGTGTGAGAGCCCGTGGGGAGCGTGCGGCAACATGTGAGGGCTCTTCCGACCTCCGTTGGACCTTCGGTTTCTTCCATTGGACTCGTATCAGTGAGATCTACCCTCCAGTGGTCTCAAAACTCAAGTTTGAGCACTTTGAATTTCTGAGCAGTGAGAAAAACGCTCTGAACCAAGGCTCTGATACCAATTTGTTGTGCCGAAAGTCCAAAAATTCAACAAACAAATCATCACACACAAATACACAGAAATTTACGTGGTTCGGCAATTGCCTATGTCCACGGGAGGCCGCGGATTTCACTATAGAGAAAATATACATATTACACAGATTTTCTCTCTTCAGTTACACTGATTTGCAACACTTTTGTTACACTGGAATTGTAACCAGCTGATGTCATACTTTACAAACAAAATACAACAAGTATATATAGAGTGCAAGGAGGGAGACAATCCAGAAAAATCGGCACCCATTGTCCACAATTTCAGAGCCAAAATTTTCTTTCGTTCAGTGGCTTTTGGTGCCATTAATGTCGAGAATTTGAGCCATATATCTAACACATTTTATGATTCTATCATATCACCTTCTGCTTCAACATGGGAGATGAGACAAAGAACATGAGTGTTAGGTCAAATCATGTATGTTGAAGCAGAAAATGATATGATATAAAGTTGTAAATCATAAAATGCGGCGCGTGCACAACACCAATGGTTGTGATAACGCGAGGTTCTCAACATAATGCAAAAATAGAGTAATTAACTATTGTACGTGTCCTTTTAAATAGTGAAACTACGAGGACTCTCAAATTAGAAAAAAATTACTATATTACATGGTTTGATTCCGACAAATTATAACTTGTCATACAATTTTTTTTTAAAATTTTTGATTGCGTGACGATTTCTTGTTGGTCGAATTCATATAGTCTCATACCATGTAACATGACTTGTGATTGATCGAGATTATATAGTTCCGAAACATATAATAATTTTTCATAATTAGGAGAACTCTTTCATTATAAACTCGTATTTTATCATTCTATACAGGATAAAGTGCATAAAACTTCTCCTTATATATAAAATGTGCAAGAAATATTCATACTACATTTCTATAATTTCAAATTTTGGAACAAATTGTTCATATTTCAGATTAATAATGTTATACTTTTTTGAAAATCCAAAAATACTTTTTTTTATCATTTCAAGTTTTGACTTTTTTTATTATTTATTTATAAAATAAAGGTAATTTAGCCATTTCAGTGTTCAAATTAAAATTTTGTCTTTATTGGGTCAAATTGAAAAATGTAAAGGTGTTTTACGAAATTGCACATTTTTTATATAGCGGATAATTTTTTGGATAATACTTAGGTATGACGTGGTCCAATAAAAAAAAACACTTCAGATTTAATTATTCAACCAAAATAGTACATGATGTGCAATAAACTTTTGTTGAGATTTAATTAATCAACCCATGAAGGAAGAAGCAAATGGCTTGTCTCATCATCACTTTTGTTGAGATTGAAAAAGGCTTGAGTTTAAGCAACCCAATCCTCTCCTCTTCCAGAAAACCTTCCAGTAGTCCTCCATGGTTTTGAACCAAAACTATGAAAACCCATAACAACAACTTCACAAGTGGCCTCCCCCCATCCAGATTTACGGTTGAATATGATGATACTATATCTATGTACTCTAGTAGTATAATGATCATCCAGATTTATAATCTATTTATAGACTCTTTTAGTCGTCTATCTAGTTCCTACTCCTTTCGCAATTGTAGCCCAATCACACAGAGAGGAAGGAAGGGGGAATTAAACGGAAGCAATGAAAAGTCTATGAAAAATGTAATTTTTGGAAAAAGTTGAGTACTTGGATTCCACTTCCAGAAGTATATATCATTATTTTCTTGGTTAAATATTAAGAAATAATTATAATTTTAGTTAAATAAAATCTCACAAGTTTTAACAAAACAATATTATTATTTTAGTAACCTGTACAATTATGTTATTCAATTGACCAAAAAAAAAAAAAACTTGTACAATTATTGTTGTTGGCATTCTTGCCATTTTGGCCTCACAACACTTTAGTTTCTTGTCTTCAATGCGCCCAAGACTTACAATAAAGATTGGTATATAATTCTAAATATTTTTTATTTTTAAACACATATTACAAAAAAAATGTTTGATAAAAAATGTTCAAAAAAAATGTTTGATAAAAAATGTTCGTGCATTTTTATTAAACTTGAGTGGACATTAGTCTATTTTTCTTCCAGAATTAATATAATAAATATTATACATGTATATATGTAAATGAAGCAACGATGTGTTGCAACAAGGACTACAAAAATTGGGTGGGGGGCATTGAAATTTTCAATGAATTTTAGGATTACGAGTTAAATTTATTACAAATTGACCAATTTTTTGGGAAAAAAATAAAAAATTTAAAAATTTTGGAGAGCTCGTGACCCTACCCCCTTAGTTCTTAGTCCTTTTGTAGTCATAAAGGTGGGAAGAATTTTCCGTGGAATGGTTAGAGAGATTGGTTCTTTGTTTGGGTACGTACGTCAAAGTCAAATTAAAAATAGTTAAAATGCATAATAAAAGAAAATGACAGGAAGGAAAGAGATGATCGGGGAAGCAAAGAAAATTGTTTTCTTTCATGAAAGAAGACTTGCAAAGGTGGGAAGAATTTTTTGTCATTAATTTCAACATGGAATAGTTTAGAGAGTTTGTTTCTTTGTTTGGGTATGTAGGTCAAAGTTAAATTAAAAATAGTTAAAATGCATAATAAAAGAAAATGACAGGAAGGAAAGAGATGACCGGGGAAGCAAAGAAAATTGTTTTCTTTCATGAAAGTAGACTTGCGAAGGTTGGAAGAATTTTTTGTCATTAATTTCAACATGGAATAGTTTAGAGAGTTTGTTTCTTTGTTTGGGTATGTAGGTCAAAGTTAAATTAAAAATAGTTAAAATGCATAATAAAAGAAAATGACAGGAAGGAAAGAGATGACCGGGGAAGCAAAGAAAATTGTTTTCTTTCATGAAAGTAGACTTGCGAAGGTTGGAAGAATTTTTTGTCATTAATTTCAACATGGAATAGTTTAGAGAGTTTGTTTCTTTGTTTGGGTATGTAGGTCAAAGTTAAATTAAAAATAGTTAAAATGCATAATAAAAGAAGACTGCAGAAAGGAGAGGAATGAACGAGGAAGCAAGTATAACTTTTTTCTTTCATGAAAATAGACTTGCAAACCAGTCAAATTTTAACAGTTAGGAAAATTAATTATAAATTCATATTTATTTTTAGTAAACGAGTCATATTTTGAAAACTATTCATGAATACTTGTTAATAGACATATTTTTTATTAAACAGGTTTCAAAATCGGGTTGGAACAACTTGAGTTGAATTAATCCTGCACTATTCATTAACATCCCATTGATCTGCAACTATATGAAAGAGAGACTCGAAACAAAAATTAAAAAAAAAAAAACCCTCTCTTAAAAAAAAACCCTCTTTTATTTTTTAATTACTTCGGTCTTCTAAAATGTCTCATTAAAGCAATGGCAAAACCAAACTAAGAGAAACCTCCTTTCTCTTGATTTGTTTTCCGGTGAATATTCTACTTCACGTCCTTGTCTTCACCTCTTTTCTTTTTTTCTTTTTCTTTTTTCATATCAAATATAGGTTTCCTATCAAATATCCAATCGCTGTGCCATGTGTTTGATCTGTCACTCGGATAGTAGTACCAACGGGCTAGGTATGACCTCTCCTCCTCAGTGTAATGAACAATTTGTTAAATACATGTATGAATAATTTGTAAAGCGAGGTGATATTCGGATTCTAATTTTTTGTTTTGTTAAATATAATGACTATTGTGTCATCTTAATATTTTGTTTTAATTAGAAAAGTTATCTTTTTATGTGTTGACTTGTTCACCCTCTTTATTTTTTTATTATTAATAATTCTCAATTCTTAATTCTATATTAGTGTTAAAAAGTTTTTGAATCAAATATAAAAGAAAATTGAATTGCAGACTTACTCTGAAAGAATAAATCAAACTAATAATAAGTTTTTATATTTCTTTTTTTTTTCTTAATTCAAAAGCATTATTCTTTTGTTATTTTTTCTTGACTATTTCCCATAACCCAAAAACTATAGAATGTACAAGAGGAACAGGCATGGTGAGACCCAAATTCAATTGATGTTAAAAATAGAACAAATAAATTCTAAACTTTTGGTTTTGAAAGTGCTTATTTTTCTCTTGAAAGATTTTTAAAAGTACTAATTTTGCTTTAATAGCAAAAATCAATATGAATTTTGTTCTAAGAAGCAATATTCATTTGTTCCAAAAAGCCAACCAAACAAGACATTGGGAATACAAGAACACAAACCAGATTAAAAATATTCTAAAAATACCACAACATAATTCATAAAAAAAACAAATTTCACTGAATCGATGATTCTCAGAAAAATCACTTATTGGAACAATAACATAGCATATACGGTACGTAATGACAAAATATAGAAAGAAAATAAATCACTATAGAAACTCCTCCATCTTGAAAACGAAGAGATACGTAACAGAGTTTTAAAATTTTTTTATTAGTTTAATTTTTTTGACAGGGTAGTTAACTATCACAACTTTTAATTTTTACTAGTTTTTTTTCTTCTGGGTGCAACTTAATCTTTTTTTTCTAATTGATTCAATATTTTTTAACACTAAAATGAAGTTAAGCTTTAGCAGAAAGAGAGAATTTTCAGAAAGCTTTTTTAATTAAAATAAAATACTAAAAGGGCACTTTAACCATTATATTTACCAAAAATAAGGAATTGGAGTGCCAAAGTATATTTATGGAGTGCGAATCTGAGCTCTAATATGTAAAATATTATATAAATCTTCCAGTAATTATAAGTATGTGTATATAGATATAAATTAATAGAGGTAGCTATATTTATGAGAGAAGAATATAACAAATCAAATCTACCGTTTTGGTACAAATTTAGAAATGTATACATATATACATATTTATATTCACATATAAATAAAGACCATATGTATATATACATATATTCAACGTTTGAGTAGAAGGCTTACAATGGCAATAACATCATCAAGGGCGACTCAACCCTTAGGAGAATTATTATGTATACCACATGTTAAACACCATATAATAGAGCAATTTGGTAAGCACTATACTACGAAAACACAAAATTTTATTTTAAAAAAAATGACATTTCACTAGGCACAGTGCTATTTCCTCTCCTTTCAAAGTGAAAGATAAAGTGTTCGAATCTCTCCAAATACATTTTGATACTTAATATTATCAGGAAAAAAATAATATTAATAATAATAAGAGAAAAAAAATAAAAAATTACACTAACGTCCCGGTTGGTGTTTATAGAAAAAATATCTTAAATTATATCTTAATCTTCATTGAGTCTAATATGACAAAAATGTCAATGAAAATTTTTAATTTTTTCCAAAGTAGAATGTTCAAAGTATGACATATAACCTCCCCATACTCAAAAAGGAAGGGAGGGATTCGAGCTCCAAAATGGGCAAATAATAATCATAAGAGATAAAAAAATAAAAACAATTACGTTAACATTCCAGTTGGATGTTTATAGAAAATATATTTTTAAATTATATGCTAATCTTCGTGAGTCTAAGATGACAAAAATGTCAATGACAAATTTTAATCTTTCCCACAGTGGAATGTTGAATTAATAATGCTTTCATTATATATATATATATATATATATATATTTTCTAATTGATTAAAGGAAAGAGAAAGCTTACACGAGAGCTAGAAAGCACGGACACTTCGTATAGGGGTGCCGTGTCCGTGTCGGACACTCGGACACTCCTCGGACACGTGTCGGACACTTCGTAGAAGTGTCCTGGAATTTTTTTTTTTAGGACACGGCTGGGACACGGCAAGGACACGCGGGGGACACGGCGGGGTACATTTTGTAATTTTTAAAAGTACAAAAAAACCCCTGAACTTTTGCAAAGTTACAAAAAGACCCTTTGAACTATTTTTTTTAGCATTTCAGCCCTTCATCTTCTAAAAATTGACATTTTGACCCCTTGAAATAACTATAATGACATATATCATTTAATATGACTATTATGCCCTTTTCTATATAAATAGTATTTTCTAAAATAAAAAATTTTAAAAATAAAAAATAGTTAGATAAAATTCTTAAATAATAAATTTAGAAACAAAAAAAATAAAAAAGCCAATATAATGAACATTCTTTTTGAAAATACATTAATTACTTGATAATAAATTGAAGTATTTGTGTGATTTATTATTTTTTTATTGTTAAATTTATGGTATTGTGGATATTGGGTTAACTTGTTGAATATATATTAATATATTATTTCATAGCCGTATCCCCGTCGTGTCGTGTCCTATTTTTTTAAAATTTGCCGTGTCGCCGTGTCCGTGTCGTGTCGTACCCGTGTCCTGTGTCCGTGTCCATGCTTCTTAGCACGAGAGATTGGGGTTACAGAGAAGGCTAAATGAGGGTTACGAATGAGAAAGACAACATTAAAATAATAATAAAAACACCTTTTTCGAAAAAAAAAAAAATATATTATCATTGGGGGTATTGGAGTAATTTTAGTTGAGTAAACATAGTCTTCGCATCAACTTAAGGGCAATTTTGAAATTTTAGACATGAAAATTTGCTTACATTAGCACTTTTCGTCATTGACTATTAGTGGAGGAGGTAGTGTGTGTTATTCATACACAAATCTTAAAGTAGATCAGTGTAATTTTGCAAACAAAAAAGAAGATTTGTATATATTTACTAAACTTCAAGGAAAGTGAGTATAATTTATCTATAATATAACAACTTTATGACTAAGAATTCAAACCAAGTCTTTTATGAACTACTTGGGTACCAAAAATCAAAGTAAAAAAAAAGTGGTTATAAATCCCACTTAAAGAACCTATTCAGTGCTGACAAAGATTGAAAGGCTAGTCATCCCAAGTTCTAGAAGACAAAAATCATCCATCCGATATTAAATAGGCGTAAAAGTCTTCTTTTTCTAGAATTTTTATGACATTACAAAAAAAAATATATATATATATATATATATATATATATATATTATTCTTGTAAATAAAATGAAAATCATCCCTTTTTGTCATTACAAAAGCCAGGCCTGAATTAATACTTGCTATGAAGAGTTCCAATAAGCTATTACAAACTCAATCAAATTTTGTTTGTAATTACTGTTATTTATATTATTGGAATTTGGATATCATAATATTAGAATATGGCTCCTAGAAAGTATGAATCGGGATATGAAAAGTTTAAAAATAAAAGAAGAATAGATAAACTAATTCAATCTCAAGAATGAGCTCTTGATAAATTTATTAACCCTAATAATCAAACAACAAAAAAATTAGGTGAAAATTCTACAAAAGAACAACAAAGTCATCCAAAAGAATTAGAAGATTGTACAACAATGAAAGAAAAAGATATTAGTGACTTGATTCATAATGATAATCAAATGTATGATAAAAAATTTCTTTCTAAAGAACATCAAAAAAAATTGGAAGAAAGTGAAACAAGTAAAAAAAAATGAAGATGTTAATAAAAAAATTATATTAAACTTGATAAAATCATATCTAAGATCAATTATGTGACAAGAAAGATTAAATAGACTTGCTATATTATCTATTGAAAAAAATATTTTAACAAAACTGAAATACAAGAACCTAATTAGTAACTTTGCATCTCAAAAAGCAAGAAAAATAAATTTTAAATAAGTATTATTAATTATTATTTGATATTAATATATTAAATATAAAAGGCTCCTTTTATAATTTTCGCTTAAGGCCTCAAATTATGTTGAGCGGACCTGCTCCTCCTCCATGGTTTTGAACCAAAACTATGATAACCCATAACAACTTCTTCACAAGTGGCCACCCCATTGAAGATATACAGGGAATATTTGTTTAATAGGGATAGTACTTCAGTGATCGATCTTCAAGCGTATGATACTATATATATAAGAGTAATGCTACGATTCCCGAATCGGTTTTTTGGCGACTCCAATAAGCAGTATCTAATAAGGACTCTTACACCATAATTAATAAGATAGATTCTCTCTCCTCCTACATTGATTTAATCAATGTTTGACACCTCAGTCGGTTTTAAAAACCGATCGGCACTTTTATCATTTTCCTATATATAAATATATACTCTAGTAGTAGAAATATGTGTTCAAGAGAAATAGTAATCAGTTTTTAGACTTTTTAGTCCAGCAATTAATGCATTTTTTTGACAAATTGGACATAGGCGTATGAAAAATGATGCATAATAAAGAGAGAAGAAATATGTGTTCAAGAGAAATAGTAATCAGTTTTTAGACGTTTTAGTCCAGCAATTAATGCATTTTTTTGACAAATTGAACATAGACGTATGGAAAATGATGCATAATAAAGAGAAAAGAAATATGTGTTCAAGAGAAATAGTAATCAATTTTTATACTTTTTAGTCCAGCAATTAATGCATTTTTTTCACAAATTGGACATAGACGTATGGAAAATGATGCATAATAAAGAGAAAAGAAATATGTGTCCAAGAGAAATAGTAATCAGTTTTTAGACTTTTAGTCTAGCAATTAATGCATTTTTTTCACAAATTGGTCATAGACGTATGGAAAATGATGCATTTGAGTTTACAGTGTTGGTTTTTTTATAAAAAAAAATTAATTGAATTTACCGTGTTGATTTTTTTAGGAGAGAAAGATAAGAATGGTAGAGAGAAGTTTGGTGGTGAAATAATTTATATATATACAGACACATCGAATATATATATATATATATATAGAAGTTTTAGTTGTAGTAAAATTTTGAAATTGAGTTTTAGTTATTTTAAAATAAAATTGAAAGTTTTAATTGAAATAAAATACTAAAATTGGTATCGAGAAGTAAGGTGGTGAAAGAATGTATTATATATATATATAGATGCATTGAAAGATGAGAGATAAAGTAATAAGAGATTATGAGGATAATTTTGTCCTAAAATATTTTGCTTTTAATATTTTTTAAATATAAAAAACAGGTAATAAATGAAGCTTTATGATTAATTTTTTAACCAATCAAAAGAGCGACTGTGCAGGGACAGTCGCTGAAGCGACTGCGCCTACCACTCCTCAATTTTAAGTGACAAAAACATTATTTATCAGAACATCACTTATTACTTAATGTTAAATATTAAATTTCAAAAGATATCAAAAAATATTTATTTTTTAATTACCCAACGACATTTGCGCTTTTGGAGAGAATTGAACATCTTACTTTTCAAAAAAGAGGAGATACACTTGAACACAAGTCTTTGTCATCAGTTTCTTTTTATGAAAATTTTACTTATTTGCTAATAGTCTACTGAATAGAATGCAGAAAAGGACACTGGAAGTGTCGCATTGGCCAGGACTTGGTTGACGACTTGTATCTTTTTTCAAGCCTCCTCCATAATTGATAATTCCTTCCAGTGCCACACTGATCATAGCTCCACTTGCAACAGTCAATTTTGATGATTGTTAATATCACTGTATGGTGTTAATGGGATAGCTCCAACTTCCTAGTGTTGATTGGAAGATCTTTTAAGTTAAAATATATACTGGATACCAAAATATTATAAGTACTAATAATAGTACAGACTTGTCAATTAATTGTCAAACATCCATTACTAATCTCCAGATAAACATATCCAATATGAAACTAGGAATGACCATTCAATTGAAGAGATCATTATGTCAAACTGGTAATCATAACCTTAAACATGAGTAAAAGTTCAAATATGTCAAGTTCTCATTGTATCGTTGCTGCTATATAGAAAAGTTAGTTTTTTGTAAACAATTTTCAGTTTTATTAGAGATTTTGAAGAGTTTATACCAAAACTTTCTGCTGATTTTGCAATTTGAAAACCTTTAAACTCGAAGAAAATTTATATAGTATTTATCAATAACTAAACATCGATACAGTCAAAATTATACATAATTTAGTTTAGCACAGCATGCATGTTTCAAATAGAGCATGTTATTTTTTATCAGTAAAATACCATATTCATATCTTCTGGAGTGTTGCTAGAGCATCTCCCATGCTGATCCTTTCATGATTTGTAAACATCGCTCTTTGTGGATACTAAACCTTCTATTCCATACTCTACATGGAACATTACAATTCATCATAAGAATTAACATGCATGTAGGTCAGGAAAGTAAAATTTAGTAGATAGTTGAATTCAAATTCTGTCATGAATTCAGACTTTGTTATGAAAAAGGATTATAAGAACTTTGCTCAGCTGGTGCAATATATATACCCAAATGTATGTTAGTGCAAGGCTTTCCCCCTTTCCTGCAAACTTTGCAATGCCAAAGTCACACACATGTGCAAATGATAGGCGTTGGATAACCATGGTGGAGACAATCCAATGTGCATTGTAATACCCCGGAAAATTTAGGTGTTAATTTAACCTCTTTACAGTATTACTTTATTTTATTAATTCATGTGAAATGTTTTTTTTTGTTTTATATAGATTATCATTGTGGAAAAATTGCTTGTCTTTTATACATGCATATTGTCATTTTATGTGAATTGGTATACTTGTGTATTATTTTTATTTTAAATGTTTTGGGTTGGGCTAGGGAGGAATTTGGGCTAGGATGAGTGGGCTAAGGTTATGTTTAAAATGATGGGCCTAGGGTTATAATAATATTGCTTTTGCTATATTTATTTTTATTATTAATTTGATTTTTATTAGTTTTAGGAAAAACAATAAATGAATAATTAAAACAAAAAGGAAAAGAAAAGAAGAAGAATTAGGGTTTGCCGTTGTGTTACGCACAGAACTAAAAGAGAGAAAACGAAAGAGAGAAGAGAGTGACGATCGGGTGATATTAGTCAGGAAAAAAGGCAAGTTTAATTCTTCTCTTCCCCCTTGAATTCGTATGCATAGTCTAGGTTTGAGCATATATTTATATTAAAAATTTGTAATTAATTGCATGTTTATATTTTTCTGCTATTGATAAATTTCGTGAGATTAACTATGATGATTGTATGTATATTTAATTGATTTTGTTTCATGTAAGGTTATATGCATATGTGTTCATGTATATGTATATTGTGTTAAGGAAGAAATCATTTATTTATGCAATTTGTATGAAATAATTGTTTAGTTGTGAACCTACTGTGTTGGAATTAAATTTGTAAACAACTCTAAATCCTTAGGAAAACAGATCGTGAATTTATTGGGTTTTAAATTTTTGAATTTTGCGAAGAACCCTAGAACTTGTGAATTGGGGGTTTTTGATTCGGGTTGTTTCGGATGGGGCTTTTTGCACCAATACGTAGACGGCGTCGAGAGGAGAAGAATGGCGCAAAAATGGAGGCGAACGGTGGCCGGAGGAGGCCGGAACGTCGCCGGCAGCGCGCTGGGGAAGAAGCCCCAGCGCAGGGGCTTCCCCACGCGCCTGGCCGGCGCGTGGGGCCGGCGCCGGCGCCGGCCGGCGCCGGGAAAAATATATTTGGGCCCCACTCGCGGGGACCCACCCCTGGGTCCACTTTGGGCCCATTCCGATATATTTTGATATTTTTTTTTGAATTTTTGAAATTTTTGGAAAAACTTGAAAATTTGAAAAATCATTTTTTAAAAATACTTTCATGGTTCCAAAAATTCTGAAAATTTTACTGTATGATATTGGAGATTAAATACACTTAATTTTAAATTTTCAACTCAAAACACTTTTCCCTTGTTGACCAATTAATTTTTAAAAGTACCCAAAAGCTGTCTTTTTCCTGTTTTGTAATTTTAGAAAATACTCTTACAACTCCAAAAATTCCCAAATTTTTACTGTAACTCTCTGGAGGTTAAATACACTTGGGTTTAAAGTTTCAACTCAAAATGATCTTTCCTTGTTGCTCAATTGAATTTTAAAGTGTCAAAAAGCTGGGTTTTTCCCTTTTTGTAATTTTAGAAAATACTTCTGAAATTCCAAAAATTCCCTAAATTTTTCTGTAACTGTTTAGAGATTAAATGACCTTGGGTTTAAATTTTCACCTCGACTTGATCTTCCCTTGATGTTCAATTAATTTTTAAAGTGCCTAAAAGTTGGTTTTTCACCTTCTTTGGTTTATTAAAAATATTTTTAAATTACAGAAAATTCCAGAATATTTTTCTTAGTGTTCTTAGAAGTGAAATAGGCCCAGAAACCTAGGTAAAAGTATGTTTAGATCCCCTCGGAGATTTGAGTGCATTGGAGGTTGGTTTGAGTAATGGTTTCCTCTAATGGGAGTTAAGTTGTTTTGAGCACATCAATTGTACTTATTATATATATAAATGCTCATGGGTTACTTGATTTAGGTTCACTTGTGAATGATTTGTTATATGGGGATAATTGCATAGCTGATAGTTCAAATGGATAGTCTGTGCAAAATTAAAAGTCATAATACATCTTGTTTATTTATTATTTCATATTGGGAATGCATTTGTAATTTTATTTGGCATGTAAGGATTGCCCGGCGTGTCAGGATCGCCCATACCTAATAAGGTATCTATATTTTTATTTGGCATGTAAGGATTGCCCGGCGTGTCAGGATCGCCCATACCTAATAAGGTATCTATATTTTATTTGGCATGTAAGGATTGTCCGGCGTGTCAGGATCGCCCATCCCTATAAATGTATACATGCATCATAATCGACATATCATGATTGCATAGATTTCATAAAATACATACATGTGTATCTTGATTTGTGAACATAAAGAAGGGGATCATTTTTACATTGTAAGGGTTGTTGAGGAAATATATGAGATGATTTGTATCTTTAAAAGTATGAACTAAATAAGGAATAAACTGAGGGGTTGAACGTATATTTATCTATTGTGTCCCTCACAATGAGGGTATGTATATTAATTCTCTGATTGGGATGTAGTAGATAGAACTTGCTCGTGGGTTTAACCCACTTTGTTGATATTTCAGGTCCCAAGCAGTTTCCCCCGCGAGGATAGAGTACTAGGGTTGGGCTGTGACAGACATCTACTCTCACCAGCCTCAGGGTAGGAATCTACATTTTCTTCAGGAATAAAACTATGAACTCATTTAGAGGTTTTGGTTTTGGATTTTAATTTAAGTGTTGAACTTTTATTTCTTTCTGGTTAAGGGGTCCTTGGGTTACGGGACTTCCAAATTGTATTACCAGAATTTAATGATTTATTTATCAATTTATTTTAATTCAATGGGATTTCTGTTCAACTTTTAGCAATTTTTCTATTTCTGTCCTTTGCATCTATGCTTGTTGCTATCAGTGGTTAATATTCCTCAGGTTTTGTGTATGAGACTGGCCACCTCATGCGCGAAATTTTCTGGGGGGTATTTCATTTGGTATCAGAGCATTCTAGGTTCAAGTGTCCTCGGGTTTTAAGGGTCTATCGTAGGGTATCTTCCGCTTTGTGTATTCTGATAAATAGGATTCTAAACATAGAGTTCATAGTATTTTAATCTATCCTCAACGGTATTGATGTTTATCTATTTCCTCTACAGATGCCACCCCGTAGAAGGAGGAATGTGAATGATATTCTAGGTCAGGGTAATGCTCAGGGTGGAGATGCAGAGATTCCTCCCGACTTGGTAACCATTATAGCGCAGGCTGTAGCTGCCGGAGTGGCGACTGCTCTTCAGAATCAGCAGCCACCTCAGCAGCCACAGCAGATGGCACAGGTTCCATTACCTGTGGAGCAGCCCAACATTTGGGAGAGGGTACGTGATTCCTTCACAAAAGGGAATCCGCCGGAGTTTTCAGGGTCTACGGGGGTCACCGAGGCGTATCAGTGGAGGAAAGATATTGAGCGCCATCTTCGTATGGTTACATGCACTGAGGTACAGAAACAGATGCTAGCTACATTTAAGCTAGTGGGAAATGCATTGCAGTGGTGGGAGTCGGTGACTACACCGGAACAGCGGACCATGTTCACTTATGCAGAGTTTCAGGTTCGCTTTGATGCTAAGTACTTCCCGTATGCAGTGAGGGCAGCTAAAAAGAGGGAATTTCTCGGGTTACAGCAGGGGGACAGAACTGTGGCAGCATATGAACAAGAATTTATTAACTTATCACTGTTTGCACCTGAGGAGGTGGACACCGAAGACAAGAAGCTGCGATGTTTTGTGAATGGGTTAATCTGGCCTATTCGACAGGTCCTTCTGGGATGTCCAGCTTACACCACATATGCCCAGGTAGTGGATACTGCATTGCAACACTGCCAGTCGAGAAAGGATTTCAGGAAAGGACAGACAGATAAACGACCTGACAGAGAATTCACTGGTCAGACAGTGGAAAGAAGGAATGGAAATGGGGGTAGACACTTTGAGAGGGGCAGTCATTCGGGGCAACAACCATGGAAGCGACACAAACCCAACAGTGATGCTCAGAGAGGGGGAACCTCTACTCATAGGAGGCACAGTGGGGTACCACAGGCAGGTCGTGGTCAACAACATGGAAATCAGTTCAGGAGGTCTACCGGTGGGTTTAATGGAAACTGTTATAGTTGTGGTGAGCCGGGGCATTCAGCTAGGTATTGTCCTAACAACAATCAGAGACCACCTGGTCAGCAGAGGCAGGGACAGCAACCACCTTTACCAGTACCACAGATTCCACAGGTACAGGCACAACATCGTCCAGCTCTACCTGCACCACCGCCACCTGCAGGGCAACCTGGACCACAGATGCATTACGGGAGAGTCTACAATGTGATGCCATGTGATGTACGGGCTCCTCAAGCTATAGAGGGTATGTTTCCTATCAATGGTAGAGTGGGTCGCATTTTATTTGATACTGGTGCATCACATTCCTTTGTATCTAGAGCATTTGCTAGTTTATCCGGGTTAGATATTCAGTTATGTACTTCTTCACTCACTATATCTACGCCATTGGGGGCTAGTACAGTTCTACGAGAACAGGGTAGTCAGGTCCCTATAGACATTGGCAGACTCAGATTCTTGGCAGATTTATTAGTTTTAGATATGCAATCATATGATGTTATACTCGGGATGGACTGGTTATCACATTACCATGCTCAGGTTAATTGCCACAATAAGGCAATTGTTTTTGCTATACCGGGTCAGGAAATGTACTTGATTGCTATGCCGCAATCAAAGGGAGGGTCTAGTACGCACTTGTTCTTTATCAGTGAAGAGTCTTCGGAAGGAACCACAGTGTCTTTAGATTCTATTCCTGTGGTGCGAGACTATCAGGATGTGTTTCAGGAGATTCCAAGGTTACCACCTAGTCGTGAGATAGATTTTGTGATAGACTTAGCTCCAGGTACCAGACCTATTGCTAGAGCTCCATATAGGATGGCTCCTGTGGAAATGAGGGAGTTGAGGGATCAGATTCAGCAACTGCTTAGTCAGAAATTTATTCGCAGGAGTACTTCACCGTGGGGAGCACCAGTGTTGTTTGTGAAGAAGAAGGATGGATCTCTTCGTCTTTGCATTGACTACAGAGAATTGAATAAGGTCACAATCCGCAACAAGTACCCGTTACCTAGGATTGATGATCTATTTGATCAGTTAAGAGGAGCCACCTATTTCTCGAAGATAGATTTGAGATCCGGGTATCATCAACTCCGAGTTAGGGAGCAGGATGTACCGAAGACAGCTTTCCTTACCAGATATGGGTCGTACGAGTTTCGGGTTATGCCTTTTGGTTTAACAAATGCCCCAGCTGTTTTTATGGACCTGATGAATAGAGTGTTCAGGGCTTACTTGGACCAGTTTGTTATTGTTTTCATTGATGACATTCTGGTTTACTCTAGGTCAGAGGAGGATCATGCCAGACACCTTGGTATCGTCTTGCAGACACTGAGAGATCATCAGTTGTATGCAAAATTTGAGAAATGTGAGTTCTGGCAAAGAGAGGTGAAGTTCTTGGGCCACGTAGTATCTGAGAAAGGGATAGCGGTTGATCCAAGTAAAGTGTCAGCGGTTCTGGAGTGGGGACAGCCTACCTCACCTTCAGAGATTCGCAGCTTTCTTGGGTTGGCTGGTTATTATCGCCGGTTTATTCAGGGCTTCTCTAAGATTGCTGGCCCGCTTACCCATCTCACCAAGAAGGGTGTGCCTTTCATTTGGGATGACTCATGTCAGGCGGCGTTTGATGAGTTGAAGAACAGGTTGACTACTGCACCAGTTCTAGCCACTCCTCAGAGCGACGTTGAGTACTTGGTGTATACTGACGCGTCACTACAGGGTTTGGGATGTGTACTGACGCAGGAGGAGAGACCGATATCATATGCGTCACGTAAGCTTAAACCTCATGAGCTTAATTACCCGACGCATGATCTGGAGTTGGCAGCTGTGGTATTTGCTTTGAGGATTTGGAGACATTACCTTTTGGGTGAGACCTTCAGATTATTTAGTGACCATAAGAGTCTGCAGTATCTATTTTCACAGAAGGAGCTGAATATGAGACAGCGTAGGTGGTTGGAATTTGTGAAAGACTATCATTTTTCCATCCAGTACCACCCAGGGAAAGCGAATGTAGTAGCTGATGCACTTAGTCGCCGACCCTATGTTAGTTTATCGGCTCTATTCGAAGCAGAGTGGAATGAGTTGAGCAGTGTTGATGCGTTAGCTGATGCCTTTGTAGCATGCGTGGTGGTTACACCTACGATCATACGAAGGGTAATCACAGAGCAGTTTACCGACCCACAGTGCGTAGAAAAGGTGACCGAGTTGAAATCTGGAGAGGTACCATTTTATACAGTGGGTAGAGATGGAGGATTGAGGTACAAGGGGCGATTGGTGGTTCCTCACAATGAGGACTTGAGGAAGGCAGTGATGGGTGAGGCTCACAGTTCTCAGTTTTCGGTACACCCGGGAGGGGATAAAATGTACCAAGACATGAAACGGCAGTTTTGGTGGGCAGGCATGAAGAAGGACATCGCTATATTTGTCTCTAAGTGTAACACATGTCAAATGATCAAGATTGATCATCAAAGACCACCGGGTTCTTTGCAACCACTGCCTATACCAGAATGGAAATGGGAAAGCATCTCCATGGATTTCATTGTGGGACTTCCCACCTCACAGCGAAATCATGATTCTATTTGGGTGATAGTGGACAGATTAACGAAATCAGCACATTTCTTGCCAGTTCGCTCGAGTTACACCTCAGAGCAATACGCAAAGTTTTACATCGCAGAGATAGTGAAGCTTCACGGTGTGCCTTTGTCCATTATATCGGATAGAGATCCGAGTTTTGTTTCAGGGTTTTGGGAGAGCTTTCAGCTAGCGATGGGTACGGCTCTGCACCTCAGTACAGCTTATCACCCTCAGACCGATGGTCAGACTGAGAGGGTTAATCAGATTTTGGAGGATATGTTGCGAGCATGTATACTCGACTTCAAGGGCAATTGGGAGAGTTATTTGCCATTGGTTGAGTTTGCTTATAACAATAGTTACCAAAAGACTATTGGTATGGCACCATTTGAGGCTCTATACGGTCGACCATGTAGATCGCCAGTTTGCTGGTTGGAAGTTGGAGAGAACAGGTTTTTGGGCCCAGAGTTCATTAGGGACACCTCAGAAAAGGTTGCCCTTATTAGAGACCGTATGCGGACTGCACAGAGCAGACAGAAGAGTTATGCTGACCGAAGAACTCGTGCACTAGAGTTCAAAGTGGGGGATCAGGTCCTACTCAAGGTTTCTCCCATGAAGGGGGTTATGAGGTTTGGAAGAAAAGGGAAGCTGGCACCTCGTTTTATAGGTCCCTTTATGATTACCGACAGAGTTGGAGCGGTAGCCTATAGACTGGCGTTACCAGACACGATGCACAGGGTGCACAATGTTTTTCATGTTTCCATGCTACGGAAGTTCCTTAGAGATGAGGATACTTACCAGCACATTGAGGTAGGAGAGATTGAGTTGCAACCAGATGCAACATATGTGGAGCAGCCTTACTGTATTCTTGATCGTAGGAATCATGTCCTTCGTTCTAAGACCATTCCGTTAGTACGAGTTCAGTGGAGCCACCATAACGAGGCGGAGTCCACTTGGGAAAGGGAGGATGAGATAAAAGCAAAATATCCAGAGCTTTTTCTTTCAGGTATGAGCTGAATTCCGAGGACGGAATTCCTCTGTTAGGGGGGAAGAATGTAATACCCCGGAAAATTTAGGTGTTAATTTAACCTCTTTACAGTATTACTTTATTTTATTAATTCATGTGAAATGTTTTTTTTTGTTTTATATAGATTATCATTGTGGAAAAATTGCTTGTCTTTTATACATGCATATTGTCATTTTATGTGAATTGGTATACTTGTGTATTATTTTTATTTTAAATGTTTTGGGTTGGGCTAGGGAGGAATTTGGGCTAGGATGAGTGGGCTAAGGTTATGTTTAAAATGATGGGCCTAGGGTTATAATAATATTGCTTTTGCTATATTTATTTTTATTATTAATTTGATTTTTATTAGTTTTAGGAAAAACAATAAATGAATAATTAAAACAAAAAGGAAAAGAAAAGAAGAAGAATTAGGGTTTGCCGTTGTGTTACGCACAGAACTAAAAGAGAGAAAACGAAAGAGAGAAGAGAGTGACGATCGGGTGATATTAGTCAGGAAAAAAGGCAAGTTTAATTCTTCTCTTCCCCCTTGAATTCGTATGCATAGTCTAGGTTTGAGCATATATTTATATTAAAAATTTGTAATTAATTGCATGTTTATATTTTTCTGCTATTGATAAATTTCGTGAGATTAACTATGATGATTGTATGTATATTTAATTGATTTTGTTTCATGTAAGGTTATATGCATATGTGTTCATGTATATGTATATTGTGTTAAGGAAGAAATCATTTATTTATGCAATTTGTATGAAATAATTGTTTAGTTGTGAACCTACTGTGTTGGAATTAAATTTGTAAACAACTCTAAATCCTTAGGAAAACAGATCGTGAATTTATTGGGTTTTAAATTTTTGAATTTTGCGAAGAACCCTAGAACTTGTGAATTGGGGGTTTTTGATTCGGGTTGTTTCGGATGGGGCTTTTTGCACCAATACGTAGACGGCGTCGAGAGGAGAAGAATGGCGCAAAAATGGAGGCGAACGGTGGCCGGAGGAGGCCGGAACGTCGCCGGCAGCGCGCTGGGGAAGAAGCCCCAGCGCAGGGGCTTCCCCACGCGCCTGGCCGGCGCGTGCCGGCGCGTGGGGCCGGCGCCGGCGCCGGCCGGCGCCGGGAAAAATATATTTGGGCCCCACTCGCGGGGACCCACCCCTGGGTCCACTTTGGGCCCATTCCGATATATTTTGATATTTTTTTTTGAATTTTTGAAATTTTTGGAAAAACTTGAAAATTTGAAAAATCATTTTTTAAAAATACTTTCATGGTTCCAAAAATTCTGAAAATTTTACTGTATGATATTGGAGATTAAATACACTTAATTTTAAATTTTCAACTCAAAACACTTTTCCCTTGTTGACCAATTAATTTTTAAAAGTACCCAAAAGCTGTCTTTTTCCTGTTTTGTAATTTTAGAAAATACTCTTACAACTCCAAAAATTCCCAAATTTTTACTGTAACTCTCTGGAGGTTAAATACACTTGGGTTTAAAGTTTAAACTCAAAATGATCTTTCCTTGTTGCTCAATTGAATTTTAAAGTGTCAAAAAGCTGGGTTTTTCCCTTTTTGTAATTTTAGAAAATACTTCTGAAATTCCAAAAATTCCCTAAATTTTTCTGTAACTGTTTAGAGATTAAATGACCTTGGGTTTAAATTTTCACCTCGACTTGATCTTCCCTTGATGTTCAATTAATTTTTAAAGTGCCTAAAAGTTGGTTTTTCACCTTCTTTGGTTTATTAAAAATATTTTTAAATTACAGAAAATTCCAGAATATTTTTCTTAGTGTTCTTAGAAGTGAAATAGGCCCAGAAACCTAGGTAAAAGTATGTTTAGATCCCCTCGGAGATTTGAGTGCATTGGAGGTTGGTTTGAGTAATGGTTTCCTCTAATGGGAGTTAAGTTGTTTTGAGCACATCAATTGTACTTATTATATATATAAATGCTCATGGGTTACTTGATTTAGGTTCACTTGTGAATGATTTGTTATATGGGGATAATTGCATAGCTGATAGTTCAAATGGATAGTCTGTGCAAAATTAAAAGTCATAATACATCTTGTTTATTTATTATTTCATATTGGGAATGCATTTGTAATTTTATTTGGCATGTAAGGATTGCCCGGCGTGTCAGGATCGCCCATACCTAATAAGGTATCTATATTTTTATTTGGCATGTAAGGATTGCCCGGCGTGTCAGGATCGCTCATACCTAATAAGGTATCTATATTTTATTTGGCATGTAAGGATTGCCCGGCGTGTCAGGATCGCCCATCCCTATAAATGTATACATGCATCATAATCGACATATCATGATTGCATAGATTTCATAAAATACATACATGTGTATCTTGATTTGTGAACATAAAGAAGGGGATCATTTTTACATTGTAAGGGTTGTTGAGGAAATATATGAGATGATTTGTATCTTTAAAAGTATGAACTAAATAAGGAATAAACTGAGGGGTTGAACGTATATTTATCTATTGTGTCCCTCACAATGAGGGTATGTATATTAATTCTCTGATTGGGATGTAGTAGATAGAACTTGCTCGTGGGTTTAACCCACTTTGTTGATATTTCAGGTCCCAAGCAGTTTCCCCCGCGAGGATAGAGTACTAGGGTTGGGCTGTGACAGACATCTACTCTCACCAGCCTCAGGGTAGGAATCTACATTTTCTTCAGGAATAAAACTATGAACTCATTTAGAGGTTTTGGTTTTGGATTTTAATTTAAGTGTTGAACTTTTATTTCTTTCTGGTTAAGGGGTCCTTGGGTTACGGGACTTCCAAATTGTATTACCAGAATTTAATGATTTATTTATCAATTTATTTTAATTCAATGGGATTTCTGTTCAACTTTTAGCAATTTTTCTATTTCTGTCCTTTGCATCTATGCTTGTTGCTACCAGTGGTTAATATTCCTCAGGTTTTGTGTATGAGACTGGCCACCTCATGCGCGAAATTTTCTGGGGGGTATTTCATGCATGCTTTGAAATCTAGGTTAGAGCAACTACTAAAGACACTGGTGAGATTTCTATGGCGGGTGTTGCGCAACATTCCACATTCTGTGTCAAAACTCTTGAGTGCCCCTTCTAGTTGCAAATTGTCCCATCTATTACAAGCAAGTTGATTTCTCCAAACCCATTGGTTTCTTGTAGGAGTTCATGGTATGTAATTCTTTCAGGTGTAACTATAGGGATCGAATCAGTTCGAATTCACGTTTCATTGTTTCTTCTTCAACATCTTACACAAACAAATGTGGAGATCAAAGTAATCAACACTGATGTGATCGGCAACAAAAAACAAAATGACCAAAAGTGCTCTTTTAGTCCTTGATCTTTGAAGAGAACTAGAGTTGCATAATATGACTTGGAACTGAGGAGCACCACACAATGCTTCATTTGACATAAAAGATTGACCTGTGAAGTTTGTGGAAGGACCTCCAGTGGGAATTTCTCCTCTTAGTATATTGAAATATTTAAGATACAAGAGTACCTCTAACAATTTGGGGATCGCACCAGAGATTGTTTTGGGTTAGATCCAAGAAAATCAAACTTACCAAGTTGCCAAATGACTCAGGAATAGGTCCTTGTATTCTATTATGGGCCAAAGATAGATTAATCAAGTTTTGCAGACCTGCCAATTGTGCTTGGGATATCACCTGAGAGTTGATTCATTGATAGATTTATTAGCATTGCTGCCTTTAAATTTCCAATTTGAGGAGAGGTCTTTCTCCAAAAAATCTCTTTGGCTTGAAAAGGAGGTTGGCATGCTGGAAGATAATTTGTTAGAATTTAGATAAGCATGCAGGTATGGAGCCAGAAAGACTATTTTTGCTGAAATCCAAGGCATCCACGTTCAGTAAATGGCAGAGATCCTATGGAATGGATCCTTGAATTCTGTTGTACTTAAGATTTAATATCTGAAGTTTTCTTAACCCTTTGATGGTTGTTGGTACAAGCCCACTTAAGTCATTATTAGGAAGATGTAAGGAAACCAAATTGCTTAAATTACCAATTCCATCATGAATGTTTCCCTTGATTCCATTATTTTGTTTTTCTTCTTTTTACACTCGAGCTATTTCCCCTAAATGTTGTTTTACTTTTAAATTGCTAAATCATTATATATATATATATATATATGAAGGCCACTTCATAAATTAATTTTTAATTAAACATAACAAAATTTGCAGGCAAGGTGCAGTCATAGCATGTTATCTTTTGAACAGTTGAGAACACAAACTCACAAAGAGAACACATTCATGATAGACTTACTTACTGAAACACTAAAATACAATGGCATCACTAACACAGATGCAAACGCAGTGCACAACAGGATCAATGCAAGAAAATGCAGTTTACAAGGGGATCAATGCAAGAAAATGGGTAAAACTCAATGCACAATGCGTCCAAAAAGAATAACTAAGCAGTGCAAATTTGAAGTCCTCGGGCCATTCATGGAAAAAAGAACTCGAATCACAAGCTCAAGCACAGGAGCAGAAACTTCCAAAATGTCAACAGAAACAAGGAAGATGCTTAATCCGACCGATATACACCCTAAAATATCATGTAGAATATCCATCTACAATCCTGAGCCTGAGGTTTCCTATACTACTCGTAATTTGATTGCTTCTTGCATGCTCATTATATATATATATATTTTTTCAAGGTCTTGCATACTCTGTTAAGCCAGATGAATTATCTTATGCGTGAGCTTTACTTGGGTTGGACAACACGAGTTAAGAAGATGTAACCAAGGAACCTAACCATGGGTTCTGATTGGACTGGACCACGAAGTGGCTTATGGTCTAGGACTATCCTCGACCGTTTGAATCTATATGTTGAATGTAGTTATAAGAATAAAAAAATAGTTAGTTTAAAACAGCTGTAGATTTATAAAATTTAACTTTGTGGCAAATATGGAAATTGGAAAGGCAAAAATTGCCCATAACTGCATAGGATAATACATAATTATGCATATATGTGTGTGTATTCATATGTTAGATGAGAGAGAGAAACTGTCATCTACATAGAAAAATAGGGTTCTCTGGATCAATGGCCTACTTTATTAATTAGTATAAAAATGAGAATGGAGCTTCACACCTATTCGTCCAGAAATTCTACTGATTTAGGTCTCAAAACAAAGACAAAGAGAATCAACTTCAGCAGACATAGTAAAAAGGAAAGATGATGAAAACTTACCTGGGGGAATTCTTGTTTAGCTCTGTAGTTGGGAATGTAACTGTAACCAGTGAGACCAGGCAGATCATCTCCAACCTGCACAGATGAGAAGAAAAAAAGAAAATGAATGACATGCATTGAATTATAGGCAACTCAATGATGATGACAAAAGAATGAATACATGGGTTATGCTTGTTGAGCTAATAGAGATCGCTTGCTACATTCCAGGAATTATCTTCTGCAATGTAGAAGATAATATCATCATCATATGATAATAAACTTTTAGATTCACACTATAATGCCATTTTTTTGTTGACTTGACTAACTCAAAGCAAAATAGAAAAAAAATATAATAGTACAAAGAAGTTTTTTGGACTAAATTGAGAAACTATGCAAATTTCCTATTTTTATTTTCATTTCCCTTTTTCAATACATATAATGGCAGATCAACATTCGTTGCCAATGCCTCCGTAATGTTTTAGCCACATTCAAATACTGCGTTACATTGGACATCCTATCAAGATGAAAGGCCTACATGCCTCCAACAAAACAGAAATGCCAATATAGCTATACATCCTCTTTAGGCCGAATCTCCATGCCCTCAACAATTAGGCCAGTCTTGCCGCCAAGGTGTATGATCTCCATCAGTCGCAGCTCCACCTCACCATCATCGCCATTATCATTGAAAAACTCACCCAATTCAATCTCCATCCACCCATCCTTTCTCACTCGTTTAAACACTTGTGATATCAGATCAATAGTGGTGGCCTCATCTTCTGCTTGATGCTCATCTATTTCATTAACAAGTCTCACATACACATTGACTTCATCCAGCCCAAAATAACTGTTTGCAATTTTGTACACAAGGTAAGCTGCATAAGTTGTATTTGGGGACAGCAGTTGAGTTACCATCTTGCCTCGGATATCAAGCCAACAAACATTAAGAAGCTTAGCCACCTCTGAGAATCTGCACATATAAAATGATAACACTGCAATAAGAAGCCTTGAAGCAACTATGCACCCTTGAAGTCATGCACATGGATGCATTCATAAACATGCACAAATAAAAAAGTGTGTGTGTGTGTGTGTGTGCAGAGAGAGAGAGAAGGGATGGTGGCTGAACCTGGAGTCCGGGTGAGATGTCCATTCCCAGTAATAAGGGGTTTCTCCCCACGAAATTGAAAGTTTCCTGGCTCCTAGCATATAACATTTCTTCCCGCTCTTTTTATCTACTGAGAAGCTCTGCTTATAAGCAGTGCCAACATTGCATTAACAAAAGCAGAACTATATAAGAAGTTCTTACTGTACAACAAACTGCAGCAAGAACACTAATGGAAATATTCTAGCTGTGTGCCAATCCCTCCAAGTAAATTCAAGGTTGGTGTGACATTCAAAATTAGTACTTTTTATAGAACGGTTTAGGAAATATTAATTTAATTCATGGAAAAAATATTAATTTAAAAAATAATGCATGTTACAAAAATTAAAAATAATACATGTGTTCTAAATTAGAAAAGAGTGGGATAAGCATGAAATTATTTGCAATAATGGAATGGTGCACACGATCTATAAATATAAAATTCATGTAAAATTTTAGCGACATGGTCAACAAAACATAAAGACATCTTCAATTTTGTTTAACACCTTTAAGCAATGATTTACAACTTGAAATTTTATCAAATATGCTTCAACATTAATTTTTCACAATTAATGAAGTAAAACAACCATAAGGCTCTCAAATTGTTACCTATAGCTCACTGGTAATGTCTATGTGCAGTTCAAATTATGGAAATCCACAAAGAATATCAGAACATTTTTATGGGACTTTGCCTCCATTTGGATAAATGAATGTATTTCAAAATGAAAGGATTTATTTTTAAATAAAAGATTGTTTATTCAAGTTGGAACTCAAAACTCAAGGAGATATTAGATTTGAGGTAGGATCATTGCCAGCATGGATTTCAATTAACTTGTTCCATCATCATATTTGAATTCATTCATATAAGACTCTCAAATCATTATTAGAACTTAAACTTAAATGATTGAACATGAATCCGTTCATTTCAAATCCTTCAATTCAGATGGAGCCTTAATATTTCTATGCTTCAAGCATGTACATTTCCAGTCCATTTCAATCACCAACTATAAAATGTAGGCAAAATCAAGTGAAGGTGATTAAAATAGTTGATGAATGCACCAATTTTAGAGTATAGAAACTCCAAATCCAATTCTATAAGATCAAAAAACAGAGAAATTGAACCAAGACTAGTTCTTTTTTTTTTTAAGTTTCTTTCTTCTTTAAGACAAAAGCGTCATGTTTTAAGATCACGAAGGAAAACTTAACCAAGATCATAATTTTTCTTTTCTTTTTTTTCTTCTTTAGTTTTTGTATTGTTTTTTTAGCCTTTTGGTTTAAAACAAATTATATAGTCAAAACAATGGGAAAAAAGTTCTATGTGACGATTATAGCCTAACCATGTTGATATAAAGTGACAACTAAGAAATGGTTAGTGATATAAAGTGATTATACAAACAATTCATCAGAGTCAAAGGAATAAGAGTCTCAGATTAGTGTAATATTACCGATTTTCCATCGTCAATGAGGATTGGAGAGTCGCAAATCTGGAGATGATCTGCTTATAATCAGACGGCAGAAATCTCTCCCAGATGATGTCAGACTCGGCGGCTGACCTGAATCCCCGTGAAATCACCGACGATCTGCACGCATCTCCAGGAGTGGTCAGCGAGAGAATGTTTGATATGCATCCTTCCGGCAATAACGAGAAACAGGCCTCCCAATTTCTGTCAAACATCTCTGATTTTGTGCGTTTAACGCCCGTAGTTCTAATTATGATGATAACCCAATAAATTAGGAAATCCGTTACATTCTGTTAGATATCCGTTAGTTTTTGCAAGATGGGCACGTGAGTGGATTTAACTAATTAAAAGGCAAAATTCCAACATGCCATATCCCTGTATCTATACTATTATTAATCTATATCTATCTATACAACTATGCAATTATTAAAAGTGAAAGCTGTTTCAAATCATTTATTTATATAACAACTTTTCTATTAATAAATTTTTATAGACACTCAAGCTTGTATTAGAGAACGAAACGAGTAAGTCACAACAACAAGAAAATAAAATTTGTACAAATGTTTCTAAGACATTACTTTAGTCATTATACATTATAATCAAAAATAGATATTACATGTTGCAACACTTCTTTTTAAAGTAACCATCACATGTTCTTAATATTGAAAAATTTGGAAATGATGTAATAATTTTTTTTGCTAAGGTTCAGATCTAAATATTAGAGATATTAATAATAATTATTATGTTAACTTATTTTTATTGATTTATTTGTTGGATGGATATTATTTTATGAGTTTCAATAATGATAATATAATCTCAGATTTTCATTCCAACGCATGCAAGGATATGTGTGTATATATATAGATAGAAATGTGAAATATGTATTTTTACATTGATTTTTTTGTTTGTTTAAATTTATTTTACTTTCTTTTTGAGTTTTTTTTGTTTATTTGAATTTATTTTACTTTCTTTTTTTGAATTAATTTTGTTTTGAAGGCGTCACTTTGCTTCAATAGTTTTTCAATGAGTACTCACACACAATTAATAGTTAAGAATTTTCAAAAGCAAAGCAACAACTAATTATAAATTCACTTCAATAATATTAGAGTTGTTAGAATAGTAATTTTATTTTATTATTATTGGTATCATAGTTTCATTATATAAATTCATTTTTAACCATGTGCATCGCACATGATCTTTTACTAGTGTGTGTGTATATTTATTGTATGTATCGTGGTCTCTCTCTTTTGCAAATCCCTCTCTCTCTCTCTCTCTCTCTCTCTCTTGTAAATCCCCCCCCCCTCTCTCTCTCTCTCTCTACATCTATATCTTTCCTATTTTTCCTCTACACATATGCATAGTGGAACATAGTAACATGTATGGGACAAGAAATTATTGAAAATCCAAGGATACCATACCCCTTACAAATCTAACAAATAAAAACTTTTCATTTTTCTTAATTATAGGAAATATTAATTCACCATCAGTTGGATGTGTAAGGGGGTATGTTACCCAGGGGTACTCAATACTTTCTCGTATGAGACAATACTTCGATCCAACCCTGGATGAACCAACTTGGTTCACCTAATGTGGCTAGTAGAATTTAAACACCTGTTCAAAAAGGAAAAAAAATTAAATTAACTTCACCCATTTCTCACGGGTAAAATTAAAAGTTCAGACTTTTTTGAATCATGAATTTCAAGTACCTCTGCTTCACATCTTCCTAGAATTGCTTCTCGTCAGAAGCCAATTTTTTCTTGGACTCTTCAATTTTTAAATTAATGGTGAATAACTTGCTATGTCAAAACAAGCCAACTATTAGAGGAGATGTCTCTCTAGTTCTTGTATTGTGGATTGCTTGGTAATGAAATTGATTTAGGAAGAAAAAAAAACTTATTTTGTGATTCTTCATTTTGTACTTGTTGCTACTGTTGGTACGGAGTACCAAGTGTAGAGCGATCATATTCGATTTTCTCAGTGACATTGGACTTCAATTTCTTGAATTTGAACATCATGGCTAGAAACTTTGGAAGCGTATTTCAGAAGAGACGCACGAAATTATGACTTCAGATTTGGTTCAAAACTATTGAACTCCATCGATGAAGGCTCAATTGGTGCAAGCCATCCTTGGAAGAACACATCATCGGACGAAGAGAGAACTAGAGAAAAACGTGAACTCAAAATCTCTCTCATCCTCACTGTCCATTTCGTCGAAATCAAAATCTCTCTCATCCTTTCTTCATTTCTGTCGTCTACATTGTTAGTTCCGTTATTGTTTTCCTCGTTCGGTAGAGCAAACTCCAAGTCAAAATAGGGTTCGTCATTGTTGTCAGTCTCTGTTGTCTAATCATGACTCACACTTTTGACAACTGCCATAGTATTAACGGTGGTGTTGTTGGTGGTGGTATGTACATTTGCACCATCGTGTAAGGCAACGACACCACCACTGCCAGCACCTTTCTAGTTCTTATTGGTGGAGCGAGAGCACAAACAAGTGAAATACTTCTATTAAAATGAGAGAGGAAGGAGGTGACGAGCAATGGAAGACGAAGGTGACGGCGAGAAAGGAGAAGGAAGGCGGCGCACCATAAGTGCGGAGAAAAAGAAAGAAATGTCACGATGAAAAAAAAGTTCGAATCTTTTGGCCAGTTTTACCGGTGAAAAATGGGTAAATTTTATTTTTAATTTCTTTATCGTTTTAGACAGGTGTTTATGTTTTGTTGGGCCACATTAGCTAGGTGAACCAAGTTGGTTCACTCAGGGTTGGACTCAAGTATTGTCCATATGTATGTACCTAATGTGTAACCCAAAAACATTCATCATTTCATTTCCTAAAACACCCATCCTTCAATCACAAACGAATTAATAAAACCCTAATTTCTTCAAAAATATCAATATCCGAAACATGAATTCTTACCGTAAACTACACAAATTTCCATGTATTCAAAACAAAATCTCAAATATATATAAAATTTCCTCCAAAGCCTAGTTTAACTAAATTGACCAAAACGCCATAAAATTAGCACCAACCATAATGGCTACCAAAAAACAAAAATGGCTCACCAAATTCATTATTAATGCTTGATCTCCATGATACTCGTCACTTTGGGGGTATAGAGTGACTAGACGATAGATTGTTTTCTGGCAATATCGAGTTGAGACTAACGTTTGGAGATCAAAGAAGGGTTGAAGAGGTCTTTGTTGTGGTGAAAGGCGTCGATGGTTTGACGCTTTGTGTACTCTCTGATGTTATAGTTTACAAATTCATGGGTAATGCAAAGAAGAGAGTGGAAAAGGGAATAGAGACGATGAGATCATCAAGTAGGGCATCGAATAAATCACAATCTCCGATGATGTCCAGTGACGCCTTAAAACGCTTCCGACAATTCCTATTTTCTTCGACGAAGTCTACTATTCTATTCACTAATGTCTTCTTGAAACTTTGGACCCATTTGACAGATTAAAAAGGAAAAATCTAAATCTAAAAATTAGAGAGAGATAGATAAGAAAAGAATGAAGAAGGGAAGGGAGAGAGTGTGAAATCAGGGACAGAGAGAGAGAGTCAGAAGAGAAAGAACAAAAGAGAGTACAGAAATAGAGGTACAGTCTTTACTTGAAGAATGTAAAGGGAGAGAGTGACAAAGTTAGAGAGAGAGTGTATGATGAAGTATTTTTATTTTTATTTTTTATTCTTTACATGGGTATTTAGATAAATTCATTGCACGAAAGAGTGAGGTAATGTACCTATTCGAACGAAATCGTTAGTATGAGAGTGTTCTTGGAACATGAAAGGTGCAATACGCACAATATGTATACCATAGGGGTATTTTGTGAACTCCACCCTACCCATAATCAACCTCTGGCTTACAGGCAACAAAGTTTCTAGGATGGTTCCAAATAGATTCCAAAACTTCTTTGGGTGAGTTAAGAAATTATTAGGTAATCCTAGGACTATTGGTCATGGCCAATCAAAACTTGATACAAAAGCAAACTTTGAAATAAAGCTGGCATAAAACTGATACAATTGTTTATGTGTCATATTCTGATTCGCCCGAAACCAATAGTCCCGAGAGTACCTAATAATTTTTCAAGCCATTCATACACATGACTTATATGTCCTAATGAAAATTCTCCACATCAATTTGCTTAGAGTAGTTTTTATAAGTGGGATGGAAATTTCACACCCCAAATTCTAATACCCAGAAGAGCATGGAAATTGGAAGTGATTAAGTGAAACCTCAGCTATTATCAAGTATAAATACACTCAATGAACTACCAAAACCTTACGACTATGGAAGCATAATCATATACGCAGATGTACATCCCCAATCATCCCAATGGGCCCTATTATAGATTACATATGCATACAAGTCCATTTCCAATCCAAAAATAACTTAATTATTTCAACCCAGTTTCGGTCGGTTGCCAGGTAGTTTTGGTCGGCTACCAGGTAGTTTCAGTTGGCTGAAACTCCTTTTTGGTCGACCGACACAGGTTTTAGTTTTTTCCACTCTCGGAATCTCTAATCCTTCGATAGGTAGATAGTCTCTTCAACAGACCGAAATAGGTATCTTGTTATTTTGGTTTTTCATACTCTCGGTACTTTTAGAGTATCGGTCGGCTGATAGGACCCATCAGCCTACTGACAGTGCCCAGATCATGATATACCACATTTAATCCTGCCAAATTCCACATAGGCATTCCATACCCACTCTTACTCAATTCAAAACCAAGAATCATCATTTTCCTCATTTTAAGTCATCATTCCCATAAAAGAACATAAGCAAAATCATATACATTCATCCATAATCCATTATTTGTTCAAAAATTAGAGGTACACATATCCATAGAGTAAACGGGAAGAGATTAATGGAGAAGAAAATTTAATATAGGAAAATACATATCTTTCCTAACAGTAACGTTCATTGTTCCTCCTCATTAATTTAATTTCTCTAAGGATCCCAAACATGGCATGTAGAGATCAAAATATACAAAATATCCGAAAAAGTGTGTAGTCCTCCCAACATAGCACTTCTAAGTGTCCTCCATTGCTGGTGCCTTATCTGTAAGAATGTTTGAGGGATGGGGGTGAGTGACAACTTACCCAGTAAAAATGCTTAAACCAACCCTACAATAACTCAGGCAGCCATGCATGAATCTAACATTTTATATCTATTCATCTACATGACATGCTTCAAATGATTTAAATGCACATGCAAGCAATGTGATCTCCATACTACATATGCAAATCTTTGCCACCCAACAATTGTATTTATGCATATCGGATATATACACAACTTCAATAAAATCAACACAACCACGATTCATATACTTTAATTGAGCACAAAACACGATGGAACTCAATTACCACATAATACTCAAATCGACCAAATGGGGAGTTATTGACCACAAAAACCATAGTAGGTGTCTTGGAGGCCAATACTCTTCTTACGCTTTATGGATTGTTAACTCGATGGTAGCGACATTCGCTTGGCCAAGTTTTGGGCCTTTCACCCTAGGGCTCTAGGCCTTTCTTGCTTCTTACAACATTCTCCCAAAATCATAAAACATTACATATATTCACATTCTCATCAACACGTAATTGCAACAAGGATTTCACGAATAATTCACCAAAAATCTATCTTTCATGTTTTCTATCAAACACATGGAGCACAATATACACATGGTATTCACATGGACATGAACTAGATTCTAAACAACTTAGCATGCTTCCAAATTATGCTCACATTACACTCAATCATTTCTCATATTATATTTAATCATTTCCAATCATTCCTACACACCTTTACAACCAATTTCACATGCCTCATATACATATAGTTTTCAATCAAGCACATATCACATATATACTTCAAGAACAAGTGGGAGGCATGTCATTCATGCTTTGAACAAAAATTAACATGTAAGGAGCTCAACTTCAAGGACAAGGTTCACTTATTACAACCAAACATGTTAAAACTCCTATATCTCACCTAAGTGACCTATAGAATCAAAATGTAGAAGGAATAGACACCCCAACCTCAACGTCTAAGCCAAGGAACATAAGCCCTAGAATCACCCAAGCTTCAAAGTTCACCAAACTTGACTTTTAACCAATCAAATTCAAGAAAAATGAGAGTAGAGCAACTTTTTCTCTTGGAGCAAACATCAATTCCAACTTTTAAGCTCCCAAAATGAAAAAAGAAGAGAAGAAGTGAAAATGGTGGGTGGGAGAGGATGGGGTAGCCGGCCAAAGAGGGAGAGAGAGGGTGTGTGTGTTGTGTGGTCCTTGTGAGTTGTGAGCTCATATACATGTGTATGTATCTATGTTTGCAAGAATTCATAAGTTGGCCCCTCCCTCTTTCTTTAATTGCTCTTTTTTATGAACAAGTGCTTAGTAATTACCAATTGGCAATCTTTCATTTTCCACAACTTCACTTAAGTCCTTATAAGTTCACTCATACCCCCAAGGCACTTATTCAATTCCGTAATTATATTTCGGGTTACTTGGACCTTTCCCGTCCCCATACCTGAACACCAAATTTCTAGAAAACCTCTAGACAACAAAGGTTGTAAATTTAGTCATTTAAACATGCGTGAATCAGTCATTTCAAAACAAATAAGAATCAAAAAAATTCCGAGGCTTTACAAATAATAATAAATCTTATAGGTGAACTGCAAAAAAAAAAAAAAAAAACTCCTTAAACTATTGCCCTTTTGCAAATAACTCCCTGAACTACAAATTGTCTCCTAAACTAATGATTTGTTGCAATTAAGGACATATCTATCACAAAAGATAATTTTACTCATTCTTATAAATTTGTCCTTTTTTATTAAATTAACTTTATTATATTTTCTCTTATCTAAATATTAATTATACCATTTACTTTAATTTTATTATTGGTATCTGTTAGATTATATATTTACTATTATACCATTCCTAAAACATGTAGGATTTCTTATCCCATTTTTCTAAACCATTTAGGTTTATTGTCTCCTATGTTTACTTAGTCTCCAAGATTATGTGATTATAAATAGGTCTTTATGTATTGTTCACTATTATTAATTCAATAGAATTTTTTAATATTTCTAACATGATATTAGAGCCTGATCTAGAGATGATTCTTGGTGGAATGGACCACAAGAGAGATTGATCTAGATATGAATACTATACATGCCCATTTCCGGCAACGACGACAAACACGCCTTCCCTTCTTCCTTGCTCCCCATCTCTCTTGCTCTTCTATTCTCTCTCTCCATCTAATATATATATATATATATATATATATATATATATATATATATATATTCACACTCACATAGAAAATAGTAGACTGTTCTACGAGATTATAGAAATAAAATAGTGAAAAATAATTTTTAGAGAGAAATTTACAACAATCTCGCAACAAAGAAGAAAAATTAAAAATAAAATAGAATTTGTATTATGTACATATAACTGAAAAAAGAAAGCAACAAAAGAAAAGAAGATACCAAATGAATTCGAATAAGAAGGACAATAACAATGTCAAAAGATTGTTTTTTGTATAACGTTTTTATTATGGAAAGTGATCAATGTACTATTTTATTTTTTTTCTTCAACTAAATGACGTGAATGTCCCTCCTACAATCATACTTTATTTTTATGAATCGGATAAAGACAATAATGTCAAGTGGATTATAAGAAAGTGGTATTTTTGGAATTAACTAATAAAACCTTTTAATTGTTTTTTGAATACAAAATGGGATCATGTAAAGAAAGATAATCTCGGAAACTCAATGATTTTTGAATGAATCGTGTCTTTTAAAAATTAAACAATAAACCTTTTGTTATTTTTGAATGTCAAGTGGATTATAAGAAAGTGGTATTTTTGGAATTAACTAATAAAACCTTTTAATTGTTTTTTGAATACAAAAAGGGATCATGTAAAGAAAGATAATCTCTGAAACTCAATGATTTTTGAATGAATCGTGTCTTTTAAAAATTAAACAATAAACCTTTTGTTATTTTTGAATCTTAGTGAGTTTTGTTATTAGTCGCAATTTTTTCTACGAGTATTTCTAATGTTTAAGATTTATTTGAAATGTGACATAATTTAAAAGGAATTTTTATATTTTGTCCTAAATACACATTGAGATATTTAATACCCATATATACTGTCGGCAAATTGGCCTTTCTTTCTGCACCAAAATAAAGCCCTAGAATGCAAAACAACAGTTACAACACCATCAGATGACAAGCGAAAGGGACACAACACAACAAGAGAGGAAAAGAGTTATTAAGACCAAACGGATCACTTTTCTGGCTGAAAATTCAAAGCCATTGGCGAACCTTCCGCATGAAATCATAGTCAAAATTGTAGTAACCCTTGTGGACCGGTGTGAGTGGGCGGGTGCGAAGACAGACACTGGGCTGAGCTACCACACTTACGTACAGGGTGCTCAATCCCACATCGCCTGGGTGTGGAAAAGGGGATGTGCTTATATGTAGTATGTTCTCTTCAAATGGTATGAGGCCTTTTGGGGTAAAACCCAAGAGCAAAACCGTGAGGGCCTGGCCTAAAGCAGACAATATCATACCATGTGTTAGAGCAGGCTATTACAGTTTATTGTAAAGACCTTGGTTGTGTGGAAGAGGTGTGTTTGTCCCCTCTTATCCCCAAGGGTGCCCAATCCCATATCGCTTGGGTGTGGAAAGAGGATGTGCTATATATGTGGTGTGCTCTCTTCAAATGGTATGAGGCCTTTTGGGGTAAAACCCAAGAGCAAAATCGTACGGGCTGGGCCCAAAGTGGACAATATCATACCATGTGGTGGAGCAGGCTGTTACAGATGGTATCAGAGCCTGACCCAGCCAGAAGTGTGCCGACGAGGACGTCGGGCCTCCAAGGGGGGTGGATTGTAAAGACCTTGGTTGTGTGAAAGAGGTGTGTTTGTCCCCTCTTGTCCCTAAGGGTGCCCAATCCCACATCGTCTGGGTGTGGAAAGAAGGATGTGCTATATATATGGTGTGCTCTCTCCAAATGGTATGAGGCCTTTTGGGGTAAAACCCAAGAGCAAAACCGTGCGGACTGGGCCCAAAGCGGACAATATCATACCATGTGGTGGAGCGGGCTGTTACAGAAATATTCTACAAACTACCCGTTAAGTCTCTAATACAATTCAGGTGCGTTTGCATGATTACTCTTTGATTTCCGATTCGCATTTCGTTAAAACCCACCTCAGTATGTCAACTGAAGACGATGACCATAAACACTGTAGGGTCATTTTGAGCTCAATTCTCCCAGATTTTGGTCTCAATTCTTGTTCACTTTATTCTGTATTCTATGAGCTATCTGTTAGTGCCTTTGAGCTTGATTATCCATTGAAAAACCCCTATGACTCGGTTTGGATTGTGGGTTGTTGTAATGGGTTGCTCTGTATATCGATTGAAGAAGTTGATCTAATCATATAGAACCCATCTACTAGAAAATCCAAGAGAATGATGGATTCAGGCATGAGAATGCGGTTGTTTTATGATATATGGATTTGGGTATGATGAGTGCATTGATGATTACAAGGTAGTAGGAGTCTTTTGTGTTGTTGGTAATTGGGGTTCCTATGAAACTGATGCAAGGTTTATTCGTTAGGGACTGATACTTAGAGAAGGATTCAGGACTCCCCTTGTGGTATTCCTTTGGATGATTCGAGTAAATTTGCGAATGGAGCTCTCCATTGGAGTGTGAGTTGTGGTACCAGATCAAAATTTTCTTGGGTGATTGTTTCCCTTGATTTAGTAAAGGAGACATACAAGGAAGTGGAACAACCTAATTATGGAGATGGTCTTTTTGATTTAACGTTGGGGATTTTGAGAGTATGCCTATGTGTGCTATGTAACTACCATGGAACTCATGCTGATGTATGGGTCATGAAGGAATATGGTGTGAAAGATTCTTGGACTAAATTAGTCAACATCCCCATTTGACAGATACCGAGAATTGTCAGTACTCGGCACCATTGTGCATTTCTAAAAATGGTGAAATTTTGTTTGGAAATTAGGTCTTGTTTAGTTATATATGATTTAAAAGACAGTACATTTAAGTATCCTTCCATTCATAATTTCCGTGCTTGTTTTGAAGCGGATACTTATGTTGAGAGCCTTGTTTCACCTAGTGCTGACAATGAGATTCAGGAGCAACAATAATTAACAAATAAAAAAAAGGTAATATTAGATTTTGATTATTCTTTCCCTGTTTCTTATAATGCACTGCTTAGATCATTTAATACTGCATTGATGGTATGCAAAATACTGTTATGGAAGCTACATTATGTTTGTAGTAACCCTTGTGGACGAGTGTGAGTGGGCGGGTGCGAAGACAGACAGTGGGCTGAGCTACCACACTGACAAGGTGCAGGGTACTCAATCCCACATCGCCTAGGTGTGGAAAAGGGGATATGCTTATATGTAGTATGTTCTCTTCAAATGGTATGAGGCCTTTTGGGGTAAACCCAATAGCAAAAACCGTGCGGGCTATGGCCCAAAACGGACAATATCATACCATGTGTTGGAGCGGGGTATTATAGTTGGTATCAGAGCCTGAACCCAGCCGGAAGAAGTGTGCCGACGAGGATGTCGGGCCTCGTAGGGGGGTGGATTGTAGTAACCCTTGTGGACGAGTGTGAGTGGGCGGGTGCGAAGACAGACACTGGGCTGAGCTACCACACTGACAGGGTGCAGGGTACTCAATCCCACATCGCCTGGGTGTGGAAAAGGGGATGTGCTTATATGTAGTATGTTCTCTTCAAATGGTATGAGACCTTTTGGGGTAAACCCAATAGCAAAAACCGTGCGGACTATGGCCCAAAGCGAAAAATATCATACCATGTGTTGGAGCGGGGTATTATAATGTTTACTGACTTTTTTTTTTTTTTTTATTATTTGTATGGCTAGATAAAAGTAGCTTATAAGAAATCATGATTTCCTAAAAAAATTAAGAAATGAAACTTGTGGTGGGCCTGGTGGCCAATGTCTTTGGGTCTTATGCTATAAGAAACAATGGTGGAGACTTGAAGTGAATGTTGATACAGAATTTTGTGACCCCCTGCTCTTTTTTCCTTTTCCTGAGCGCTTATAATTATCTAATTTTCTTTTAGATAATGTGGGTAATTAATATTATTTTGGTATTTTTAGAGGAATTTCTATTTATTTCTTAAGGTTTCACAAAATAAGATGCAAAATTAACCAATTTAAAGTAAATGCAATCATGTTGTATCTACATGCACTACTGCATTGTATTATCTTTATTGTTTTGCATTTTGCTTGTTTAATTTGTCAGTGATTGCTTCAATTGCAAATTTGATAAGACCTTTAGCAATTATTTTTTATCCTAAGATGAATAAAGAAATGGATTAGCAATAAGATAATTTACAAGGAAGTTAGCTTGTCTGTGTGGTAATTGATTCTTATATAACCTTAAGCTAAAATTGAAAGAAGAGGGGAAAAATGCAAAAAACCATGAACTATTCCGCTTTTGCAAATAACCTCTTGTTCTTCAAAAAACCGTCTATGCTCTAAATTGTCACTTAGCTGTGAGAAAATTACATAACTTCTCCTTGCAAAATGAAAAAGAAAAACATTAGTTAAAAAGAATTTTGAACTTAAAAATTTGTTTAACTAGGTGTGTATAGCTGATGGGGGGTGAGGGCTTGAAAGTATTAAGAAGTGATAAAGTTGTTCTTTGATATATTTGAGGTACATAATAGATTTTTGTTGATGAAGTATGATGTTGTTACCGCAAATAGAGAAGAAGATGATGTATTTGGTGTTGACATTGAACAGTTTCAAGCACGGCAAACTAGTGAAGGTCAAACATTTTTTGATACACTAGATTATGAGTTTGAGGATGATGTGATTGATATTATTGATATCTTTGACAATGATACGATATATGAACCTAGTGACGAGCTTTGTTGTTCGAATGGCTCATCAAAAGATGAGGTTTGACAACCACAGCCCAGATCTTTTTTCTGTGGCTAGCATATGGAGAAGAAGAAAATCAAATTGGGATTGAAATTTTAATCAGCTACATAGTTTATGGATGCTGCCAAAAGGAGACTCAGTATGTAAGAAGGAACTCTGATGGAGAATACATGTCTCCAAAAACATAGTTGGAGGCTTCTAAATCTAAATCAAAACATTTAGTGTCTACAGGTGTAGTTTAATAAGCAGGCATGCTTATCATTCTTAGCTAGAATATAGGTGATCAGTCTATAGTTGACCCAGCTGCATAGGAGATTCAGGGTTTGATGTATCTTAAAAAGAGGGTAAAAAGAGAGGCGTTGAAGCTTATTGAGGGGAATCGTGGGGGCGAATATTCACCCCTGGTAGCATTGCACAAATACCTACCAATAAACAAGAGGTTGATGAATTACCTTTTTGCAATACGCTGCTTATATCATATGATTCCATTATTATTGGACTCAAGAAAGGTTTTTAGGCCATTTGTTGTTGCTGATGGTTGCATTTTGAAGGGTTTAAACAATTATTAAATGTTGTTTCTAAGAATATTAATAATGGATTGTGTGTCCTAATCCAATTGTCATTAGTTGTGGGGGAGACCAAAATTTCATGGTCTTTGGCCTATGAATGAGTCGATAAAAGCTATTGGACCGCATAATGGTGTTACCTTTATGTCAAAGACAGAATCTATTTTTTTTTTCCGTGGAAATTAAGGTTTTTTTTTAATTCAATAGTGTTGTGTGTCTAATATGTGTCATTTACATGCATTCGTTATATATGTGTTCTGCATTTATTCAGGGATTGGTGGAGACCTTTGATGATCTAATGCATGGGGTGGATCAATATTTCTGTGTAAGCATTTCTATGAAAACTTCCAAGTTGAATTTTAGAGGGAGTTAGTTAAAAATGAACTACAGGCAACAACCAGTGGATATTTGGTGGCTGAGTTTGATATTCATGCGCAGGACATATGAACAGTTGAGGGGCGATTCCTGTGAGACTGATGGACAAGGTCCAAGTTTATATGTAATTTTGATTTGATGACAAAATTGCGATTCTTTTGATTGATACATCCTTTGAGCTTAGGAGAAAGCCAGTAATCACATGCTTGGGTGGATATGTCACCTTTTGATTAAAGGCTTCCAAGAGAGAAATGTCAGGATGACAAAACAGGAGGGCTTGTTGTGTCCAAATACTCAAAATGGTTTGGAATGTAGCAAGGAAGATGTATTTGATTGTTGTGTGATTTATAATTTATATAGGACAAAGGAGATAGCAGTGTGACTGGTGCAGTTGATTCGGTGCAACGTACCTGCAGTTGTGCATAAAGAGTCATTGGTATCACTTGCAAGCATTCAGTTGTTTCTATATTTGATCAAAGGGCGGATACAAAGTAGTATTTAGATCGATTCTTCCACAAATAGACTTTTCTGAGAGCATATGCACCTAGTAAGCATCCCATGTCGAAGAATTTCTTGAATAGGGTGTTTTTTCCCTGCTTGGTGGGTGCTACTGCACTTTGAATATTAATTGATAGGTCAAATTCCTTGCAGCTGTTTGAATGGATTATGCTTTATCTGTTTTCTGCTCCAACCCATTGTTATTCTTCAAGGTTACCTTATATCTCTTTTGTTGAATTGGTAGCTCTTCTAGTTTTTCTAGCTAGCTTTAAGGTTGTGTACTTGCTGGGGTAGACTCTTGGATGGATGAGGACCATGCTTGTTGCTATCATCATTGCTCTATCTCCTGCAATCAGGTGGTTACTTGGAAGCAGGTGATGAAAGGCATTTACTGCAATGTCTCTCAGCTCACTGTTGATATGTGGTTCGGTGCTTATACCAAAAGTTCTCAAAAGTCCACTTTAACTTCCTCTTCTTTGTTTTGCTACAATTTTGATGTAAAGATCTCCATATACTTCTGTTTTAGTTTCAGTCATTGGTCTACTTTGTACAGAGGGGTCTGCCCCTCTTAACCCACTGCAGTCAGTAGACCGATGCCAAACTTCAGATGCTCTAAGTGCCTAGAGGTGGGTCATGATACTATAGAAATTCACTGAGTCCTCGCATGTTAGCATAGATAAATCACAAGTTTGTATGTGAGTTTGACTCCAATTACGAAGACTTGGTGAAGATGATAAATCACAAGTTTTTGTTAGATACATTGAAGGGGTCTTTTGCTAAAATAATAGTTTAGGAGGGTTATTTGTAGTTTTTTTTTTTTTATAATTTAGGAGGCTCTTCTGCAATTTACCCTTTATAAAGATGTATGTATGGCTAAAGTGAACGATGGTTTCATCTTCCTGATATACACGCCTTTGTCCGTTTAAGTAGTTTCTTTTCTTCTTTTTTTTTCAGTCTCAAATGGTCACAATATAGTTTTAATTTTGGTCAATAAAATCTAATTATTTACACAATGATAGAATATTACTGATATTACTTTGAAAATGTTATAGACACCTAGGTCTCTGCAGGAGTCGCGATGTTGGTCTAGAAATTCTGGAGATGTATGATAAAATAGTTTTTTGTTATATTTACACTCGAAGTTTTGTAGAACTTCTCCAATTCTTTCCTACATGCACTCTACATAATACGTACACCCATTTAATATATTTTTATGAAATATCAATAAAAAATATTATTTTCTAAAAAGTCCATAAATCAATTATGTACTCGATCACCGCCAAACTTGTAACAGAGTGATACTTTCTCTTCTAATGATTCAAATCCCTAGGCAATGGGTGTGTCAATTAGTTTCTTGCCAAAGTTAATATATATATATATATATATACACACCCGTATGTAACATTTTCAGATGCTCGCTAATTTATTTATAATATAACTCAAAACTCCTATATAAAAATTTTATGAGACGCTCAGTAATTTCTTCTAAACATCATTTCCATATCTTCTTTGAACTTGCGAGTAACACAGATGGTGATGTAATACATATAGATCTGCAGTAGCTTACCCAACCGAATCTCGACAAGTTCAACCATTCATGCAAAATTTTATTACAAGAATACTGTGAAGGCAAATTATAACTGTTAGACAATATATTTAATATTATATTACTTTTTTACGGTGCTAAATCAGTTAGGTTTTCTTATAGTATTTTTCTAATTCATCTAGAATTTTTAGATTCCTAGTTGATCTCGAACTAGGGTTTCTTATCTCCTCGGTAAACTTAGTCTTTAAAATTATGTGCCTATAAATAAATCTTTATGTATTTTTTATCAATTCAATATCAATATTAATAAATACAATTTTCTTTTTATATTTTTAACAATAACGAAGTTTAAAAAGTCAACTTAACACTATTTTGACGTAACCGGACAAAATCTCACCCCAGAAACATCACTTGTAACAGCCCCTCTTGGTACTTGCCACTATTTTGACACTTCTGAGTAAATGAAAAGCAAAAATTAATGGCTTAGCATACTTGAATTCAAAATGCTATTTGGGGCTATTGTGCTATAATACACTTGCAATCAAAGACAGTGCCCCATCTAGCATTGTGTCAAATATTTTTGAATTCAAGTATGCTAAGCCATTAATTTTTGCTTTTTATATTTACCAAAAATGTTAAATATTTTTTTGTATGATATATTGTTAAAAAAGAAATTATGCTACCATAAAAAAAGTCTTTTATTTGATTTCATTGGAAAAGAGAAAAAAAAACAAAAAGAAAGTGCAAAGTTTTTTATTTAGTACCGTGTTTATCATTATAAACACAACCATAAACAAATTCGCTATCATTCATTGAGATGGTTAAAAAGAATTAATGCATACAACAAAATATGTGGGAGGCCTTTTAAACCGAGAGTTTCATCAGTTTATAGAAGGCATTTCTCATATGTTTATCAAGTCTCTCTCTTCCACTCTCCTTGGCTTTAAAATGTCATGCATGTGAATTATGTGGGAGGTGAGTCTTCAGTTTTTTTATTGCAGCACATTGATAATATAATTCTTTTTTGAAACAGCTATACCCATATTTCAGCACTCTCCTATCTCGTCACTAAACCATATATGAATCCTAATATTTCTCTTTCCCTCTCTCTCTCTCTCTCATCGCTAATTATCCATCACCATTTCTCTCTCCTCCTTATCAACCCGGCCATCCTCATCCCTTTATATAGTTCTCTCTCTGTATGTATGTGTGTGTGTATATATATATATCACCATGCTTTTTCTCCCGTCTCTCCAACCTTAACCACCTCCCACTCTTCTCTCCCTTCCCACATCCTCCGAACCCCCCATCGCCACTTCTCTCACTCTCACCACTGCCTCCGAATCTGCTGTCTTGATGCCGCCCAACAGAGTGACTATGGGTCTCAAAGAGAGAAACTTTTTCAATGATAATTTTATCAAACTCTTTTTTCATTTTTAAAATTTTTATTTAAAAAATACTATTGACTATAATAGTGTATAAGTTAGTAATTTTTTTTTTAAAAAAAGATCTTAAATAAAGTTATATTAGCCCTTTTTTTTATGTTAATTTCTAAACTTATTATTTGAAAATTTTATCTAACTATTTTTTATTTTTTGAATTTTTAAAAATGACATAATGGTCATAGTAATTATAATATTTTTTGTCAAATGATCAACTTGTCTATTTTTGTAAGATGAAGAATTAATTTGCTCCAAAATAATAGTTTAAGAAGTGTTTTTGCACAATGAGAAATTTCATGAGAGTAAATCACTTCTTAAACTATTATGCTACTTACCTGAGCTAGAAATGGTAAATGGCATAAAACTAATTCACTTCAATAAAATATGCTACTTACCTGAGCTAGAAATGGTAAATGGCAAGACTTAGAGATAGTGCTAATCTGCTAATCTTTGGGCTACAAAGCTATCATGGTTTGAGCCCAGTATTGCATGATATTATGGTAAAGTCATTAGTAAAACACTGCACCCTTTTTTATTCCATATTTTGTTTAAAGTAGGTAAAAATAAGGAAATGAAATCATAAAAGAAATGTCAGATTTGTTTTACTTGAGGCAATCTGCAACCAACTATTTTGATTATTAAAGTTCAATTTGTTAATCTTTTGCAATTGCTTTCAGGTGTCTTGTATTGCTGTGGTATTAATTATGCACTTTTCTGTTGGAATTTGCAACTTTTGTACATCTTCTACATTTATCAACATCTACAATGTTTAGATTGTATTCCTTTTAAGCTTTTCATAAATTTCTTGCTCGAATTCATATTTAAGCTGTGGTTGTTCTTTTCTTTGACCTTGAGAGCAACTGATCATTGCATTGGTAAGCTATTACCTCACCAACTAGATAATCAGACGCGAGCCCCTCCTCAGGTGGATTCCTCCTTTTGCTCCTCAACCTACAGGGTATTAGCAGTCGTTCCAACTGTTGGTATGAATAGAGCAAGAGAAAAAGGAAATAAAAAAATATTAGAGAAAAATTATGCAAAACTATGTAAGAGTCTCCAATCCCTCTCGTGTGCTTTGTAAGAAGCTTAAGTCACCACTCCCTCCCGTATGCTTTGGAAGAAGCTTGTACAGTTTGGGAAGGGTTTTTGATTGATCTAGGCCAGAGGCAGACCTACGTCAAGGTAACGATTAATCTCTATCAATAGGCCTGCTAAAGCCGCCAAACCATAGAGTTCTTACTATTGCCACAGAGAGAGATGTTTTTAGATCTCTATCAATCCATACTAGATGAGGCAACACCTAATCAAGTTTAGCAATCTGATTTAGGCATGAGCTAATTGAGTTATTTTTCTCTTCGTGTTGGGTCTAGGTCTCTCTAACTAGATTCAACTTGCCCATGGTGTGCTTTTAGATTTACCTAAGGATTAAAGCAAGTAAGGAAACAGCAGCAACAAACCCCAATATAATGATGACGTTAACTCCATGTAGCTCTTTTTCCCATCATCCAATTGTGTTATAAATAATGTCTAATTCCAGTAATGTAAAATCAAGTCCTTTTTACCTTAATATATATATATATATATCCCTTTGATATCTTTAAGCAAACATTTTGCACTAATGGGAATACAAGCCAAGCTAGAAATTGATAGATAAAGCATTTTAGAAATTTACTTGTGCAGATGGAGTAATAACCTTGATAGATATTGAAGGATGAGAAGAAGACAAGAAGATTTTGTGACTAAGGCAGTGAGAGAAAAATGATCTCATGCCAACTAATGGGGATACAAGCCAAGCTAGAAATTGATAGATCACAATGAGGAAAAGAGATACATATAACTAGTAAGACATTGTTGAGTTGATTTCATTTTTCATATGGACCGAAATAGTAAGAGAGAGTCATAGATAAGCTTGTTTCATTGTTGAGAAACATATGGATGTTGATTTTCCACCTATGTTTCTTAGCTATTTATTATGAAAACATTTTGAGATCACCATGTATGCATACCCCTAATCTAACACTCTTTGGGTACATATTGGTTCAACAAGTTCCTTGAGTCCCAAATTGTTCAAAAAATTTCAAATCATTTAGCAGCATTTCAAGTACTACGTTTAATCCCCATGTATCATAGCAAAATAATAAAAGTTCAATAATCATGTTAGGTCAAATGCCAAACAATAATAGCCTGGAATATATAATGATAGATAATGACAGAGAACAGAGAAATAGATAAAGTGAAAGATTTTGATTTAAAACTAATCACTCCATAAAGCATGAGTATGCATAAAGCTCGTTATTAACATTACTACATTCAACTTAATATTATTATGTCTACATAATCAGACAATAACTAATTATACTAATGAGCCGATAGCTTGTAGAAAGCATCATAAACAAAATAATAGCTCAAATAGATACGCTCTTCAATGAAATTGAACCACCTTCTTCGCCAATACGGATTGATAGCCAGAACAGAAGCCAATGCCAATAAGAAGATAATATACGACACTGAAAAAGTAACATAAAATGGCTCTGGATTGATTTCATACCATTTTGTCTCACTTTCTTCTGAAAATGTTGTTGATGAGTTTGGAGACTGAACAATGGTGGTACAATTTTTCTCTAGTGGTGGTCCACAAAGATTAGGATTTCCCTCATAGCTGCTACCATCAAATGTTCCAAATTGTGATTTCATGTCAAGAATTTTACCTGATAAGTTGTTGTGAGCTACAGAGAAGACTTCCAGAAAATGCAGATCAACCAGCTCCATAGGAATCACTCCACTCAACTTGTTGTAAGAAATGTCCAAGCTCTCTATTTGAGTCAGGCTATAGAATGTTCTTGGGATAGAACCTTTCAACTGATTGTGAGACAAGTTCAATGCATGAATCCAAACTAGCTCTCCTAGCTCATGTGGAATTTCACCTGTTAGGTTGTTGCACGACAAATCTAATCCTGACATGAAGTTCAGGATATCACCCTTGTAAGAGCTAGACCTTCTTTTTGTAACAAACTCGGCTTCTGCTGGTACATTATATAATTCTGCAATGAATATTCTCCAATTTTTCACTAAGAGACTTCCATATATATCATTGAATACTCATCCCATGGAGAATAAACGGGTTGTTTAAACGCATGTTCATTTGGCCCTATCTTTCCAAAAGAGATGTTAATGATGCAACGAGGTATTGACCCAGAAAAAGAGTTGTTGGAAAGATCCATTAGGGCGATCTTATTCAGCTTACATAGTTGATTTGGGATTAAACCATTCAAATGGTTTCCCCTCAACAGAAGTACTCTTATGCTGGAGAGTGCGCTAATCCCATTGGGAATATTGCCAGATAAGTTATTATCTCTAATATGTAATATCAACAGAGAGGATGAATTGACGAAAGCATTTGGTATTGGTCCTGCGAATTTGTTTGCCTGCAAATACATTTGCTCTATACTGTTTGAGATTAAGAAAGAAGGTAACCGACCTTTGAAAAAATTATTTCGCATGATGACTGTTCGCAAATTTGTCATATTACTTATCCAACTAGAAATCACACCTGAGAAGTAGTTGTTACTAATGTTCAACGTCCTCAGATAAAAAATTTTGGAAATTGTGTTGGACAAAATTCCCGAGAACTGGTTGTCATCCAAATGCAAAATCTCTAGGCTAGTCATGTTGAAGTGTGTTGAGAGTATTTGACCATGAAATTTATTTCTAGATAATTTCAAAAACCCCAAATTGATGCAACCTGAAACCAATTCCTTTGGTGCTTCTCCAGAGAACATCTTATCAGACAAATCCAAATTATACAAGTCACTCATGTTGCAAAGTGATGACGGAAGAATACCTTCGAAAGAATTTTTGGATAAATTTAGATATGAAATGTGTGGAAGCCTCCTTAAAATGCTTTCTTGAAGTTGCCCATGAAAGTGGTTATTCGAGACATCCATCCAATAAGTACCCATGTTAACGTGTGGTGGCAGATCAATTTGACCCGTGAGAGAGTTGTTCTTCAGATTTAGAACTTCAAGTCTTGCATTGCTAATAAGCAACCAGTAAGGGAACACTCCTTTCAAGTTGTTGTGGGAGAGATCAACTATTCTTAATCTGTATTGGTGCAAGAGAAACTTAGGTATTTCACGAGTGAGCTTATTGAGATTGCAGTTCGATAACACAAGGGCTTTTAACTGAAATTTGGGAGTCCAATTTGAGTAATGATAAGTTTCCACCTCCATTTTGTTTAATTGAACCACTTCAAGTTTGGAATGATTGGCTAATGAGCTGAATGAGAATAATCCCTCAAAATGATTATTATTAAGATTGATATATTCTAGAGATGTGAGGTTTGATAATAAAAAAGAAATGTCTCCTGTGAATTGATTCTTAGAGAGATCTAACACTCTAAGGGATCTCAAATTGCTCAAACATGGATATGATTAAACCTTATTTTACCATACTTTAGAAATACTTTAATAAAGTTTGATAATCTGAGTATAATTGAGGATATGATTAAACCTTATTTTACCATCAACAAAGACTAGGGGTCAAAATGAAAATGTAAAAACAATGAAGAAAACACCATCAAGCATTTACTTAAACAATATTTCATCTACATCTTCAAAGAGAAGGTTGAGTGTCCTAGATTTGTATACTAAGTTAGCATGAATTGAATACAAATGATGTTTATGATGTTTGTCTTGTTGATCTAATAAAAATTTTGATCTCTTTGCGGGAGAAAAAAAATTAAAGAATTCTCATTTTTTGTTCTCTCAAACAATTCGTAAGTAAATTTAAGCAACTCTTAATGCATCCTAAATTTATTATATAACTTTTTATCCTCTCAATTATGTAGTATGTTTTGAGACTGGAGAAAATGAGAAAAACATATTAAGAATGATAAAAAAAACCCTATCTTTTTAATTGATAGACTACACTAAAAAGGAAAAAAGAGTGATAGGACGAGAAAGAGAGAATGATGAATTCAAGGAGTTATTTTTATATTGAATGACAATTTTGTTATCTAAAAATTATTTTTAGAATGTTTAATAAGTCTGATTTATTTATTTTATCAAATTATTCTTAAATAGTCACTCATTAACAATTAAATTTTAATTTTGATGACTATTCATATTTTCAAAACTTTATAATAAAGATTAATTTTGTTTAAGATTGGTTAAAAAAATTTAATTTTTTCCTAATCTGAACAAATCTTTTGAGACTCTCATCTTTGCCCCCCTCTCTCTCCTTTTCGTCCAATTGGTTCGAATGTGAGGCAAAAAAGATGTGATGTTTATCCCTCAGAAACAAAACTAGTATGAGTTTTGATATCATCAAACATGTCTCAAACTATATCTCTTATATATAAGTAAAAATTCTTTTTATTTAGTATTTGTAGTAACCTTTTTAGTAGACAACGCTCATAATTATGAGTGGTAATACACAATATTAAGTGACACAATATCATTTAATAGAAAAAACTCTTACCGAATAAGAGCAACAGCAATGGGATCGCCAGAGCCCAATCTGGCGATCCAAACACTATTGTGGCCCAACAATGGGATGGCTAAAATGGTGGGCCAAATGTTTGGTTAGCTAGGTGGTTCGCTGAATTGGGCGAACCACTTAGCTAACCCTGTTCATATTGGGTCTGCTTTAATACAGGCCCATATTTTTTTAAAAAAATTTCACTTATAGAAACGACATCGTTTCGATAAGTGATTTTAATATAAAAAAAAACACGCGGAGCCCTAACAGGGTGCCGCGTGTTTCACTTATCGAAACGACGTCGTTTCGATAAGTGACTTAAAAAAATAAAACACGCGGCGCCTTGTTAGGACGCCGCGTGTCCTGCAACGGTCACAAGATCGTTGCACGCCCAAACACGCCCTAAGGCCCTGTTTGGCTGACCAGAAAAGTCGTTTTTGACCGTTTTTTGCCTTTTTTTATTTTTTAAATTTAAGCTCTGCCAAAGAGCCGTTAAGGCACTGTTTGGCAGAGCCAAATAGTGCCTAAAACGGCTCTTTTGGCTTTAAAATAATATATATATATATATATATATATATATATATTTCTTTTTTTTTACTTTTTTCATTCCTATAAATACACCACCCCTTCATTCACTAAATTCACAACCAAAAATTTATATTTTCTCCTCCTAAGTCTAGAATCATTTTTATTTTCTCAATCTTTAGTTAATTGTATTTTTAGAATATCCATTTTCATGGATCCAACACCACCAAATTTCAACTTCAACCCTTTATCCAATGATGATTTTTTATCATTTGACGGCTCTGATCAATATTATCGTGGCGATTCTCAATTTTCATTTAATCAATCAGTCGCATTTTATTCGCCGGTATTGCCTCAACCCAGTAATGTCAGATCTTCCCGAAAGCAACCGGTTCCTCGAATGCCTAATTGGTCCAACGAAGGAGATTTTGCTCTGTGCAATGCGTGGCTGGAAGTTAGCAGTAATTCGGTGATTGGTGCATACCAAGCGAAGTCGACATTATGGCAAAAAATTCTCGTCAAATTTCAAGTACAACTTGGTGCTCCAACTGCCCGAGGCGAGTGCGGTTTGACAAATCGTTGGTCCACCATCCAAAAAAAAATTAGCAAATGGTCTGCATGCTTACAAACAAATTTTTATTGCATAATATTTTATAACATCTTACAAGCATAAAAATATAACATAACTTGAAATTTTAGTACATAAAATGATAACAGAATTTAAAGAAAGGAGTACATAAAAAACCAACATAACTTAAAGATCTTCATATGAATCACCAATCTGATTCCACATTTGTTCTATCAAATCCTTCCTCAACTGCGTATTTGTCTCTCTACTGCGGTACTGAGTTTGGCGAGCGTAGATGTGTGCCGCAAAAATATTGGGGTCTAATCTTTGAGTGTGAATCGGAATACTCTCTTCCGGTGGCAGCCAAATTCCAGTATTGTCGTGGCGCTCATCTTCAATGATCATGTTGTGAAGGATTATGCACGTTCTCATTATGAGACACAAGTCCATCTTCTCCCAATATTTAACTGGTCGTTGCAGTATTGCCCACTTGATTTGCAAGACCCCAAATGCTCGCTCCACATCTTTTCTGCATGCCTCTTGTTTTTCTGCAAACATTTTTTGTTTTGGAGTTCTTGGATTTGGGATGGTCTGTATCAAAGTTGCCCATTTTGGGTATATACCATCAGACAAGTAATATCCCATGCTATACTGATGCCCATTCACCACATAATTAACCGAAGACATTCTACCACTGACAATACGGTTGAATACGGAGGAATGATCCAACACATTTATATCATTGTGTGAACCAGCCATTCCAAAAAATGAATGCCAAATCCACAAATCTTTGGAGGCTACCGCCTCCAATATTAAAGTAGCTTTATGGGTGTGACCCTTGTGTGTGCCATGCCACGCCACTGGGCAATTCTTTCATTTCCAATGCATACAATCGATAGAACCAAGCATACCTGGGAATCCTCTAGCCTCCCCTTCTTGAAGGAGTCGTGCGATGTCGGTTTCGTTTGGTTCGCGCATATACTGCTGCTCATACACAGCAACAACAACAGTACAAAATGCCTTCAAATAACTTATTGCAGTAGTCTCACCGATTTTAATATACTCATCAAATGAATCGGTTGGTCCACCATATGCGAGAATGCGTATTGCAGTTGTCATCTTCTGTATAGAAGACAACCCCAAACGGCCAGAAGCGTCTCTTTTTTGAATGAAGAAATCGTCATAAGATTGAACATCATTCAAGATACGAAGAAATAGTTCTCGACGCATTCTGAATCGTCTATGAAATTGCTCAGGTGTATATAAGCAATTCTCGTCAAAGTAGTCTTTCATTAGCTGACGGTGGCTTCCTTCTCGGTCACGATGAATAAATCGCCGCCTCTGAGCTGGTTGAAATACTTGCAACATAATCTCCGGCGTACAACAACTCAGAATTTCTTTGTAAGTAGATATATGATCTTCAAGCAATTTGTCAAGATCTATTGATGAGGAGGATGACGAAGAATGTGGAGAATTAGAATCTGACAAAGGTCGTGATGACGAAGCCATTGAAAGTTCGAAGTTGAAAGAGATGGTAAATGAACTTTTGGAAGATTGAAAGTAGTGGTAATTTTATAAATGAGCAAATGAGTGTTTATATAAGAAAAAAAATATAATCGTTGGGAATATAGCTGTTGGGAATATAGCCGTTGGAAATATAGCTGTTAGTAAATAAATAAAAAATATTTAATAATTTTAAATTTAAATTTTTTTTTAAAAAAATTATTAAAATATTATTATTTTTGGTTAGCAGAAATCTGGAGAACCTGTTGTGGAGCTAAAATTTGGAGATCCTAACATGATAATGTGGTTGGCTAAAATATTGAGGTGCTAGCTAAAATTCAAATTTAGAGATCTAAATTTAGCCATCCCATAGTGGATGCTCTAAGATAATAGATAATGGTTCCTTACATGTCCGCTCTAATTTCGTCTCTCTCTTTATTTATGTGTATATATATATATATATATATATTTATATGCATATAATATATACAGTACATAGATTCATCCTCATGTTTGCTACGATAATTAGCTGACACAATGTGAATGAGCGAAGGTGACACATAAATGACAAAACAACTTTTACCGAAACGACAAGGTAAACTTTTTGGATTCAGATCATATTGGTCTGAGCATTGACGTGTTGGCATACTTCAATGTGAAAAAATATTATAAAAGCTAATTTAAGTACAAAATATATATTTAAATGATTTTTAATAGACCATTCATAATGAAATGAATCAGAATATCAGATGAAGAGTGAAAAATGTGAAGACATACGAGAGAAAACGTGTGAAAGAGGAGAAAACTGACTGTTCAGATAAACCGTGTAAATGCACTGATGTATAATGTATTGTAGAGTGTGTCAGAGTGCCGTCAAATTTCAGTTTTTTAACTATCTATTATTTTTTAATTTTCACGCGTTTACATCATATTACTTTACTGCTTCTAACTTAGACGTAAACTCATACTCTACTTTTATGCATTGTTTTTGAATCTCATTAAAAAAAAAAAAAAATACACGAGTATATTTATATATATACACACACTAAGTACCACGACGTAATGATTATAAAAATCCAAATGATTCTTTAATTAAAAATAAAATTTCAAATAAAAAATTATATCCGAACCCGTTTAAACTGGGACATAAAAAACAAAATGCACCAATCTCATCGACTGGACTAAATCTTGACAGGAGACTATAAAAAAAAAACCTGTATATAGCTGTAATATGAATACATGATCTTTTCACAATTAGGATTTCACTGCCTTTTAGGAAACACAAGACACGGAACACATATTCGATGTCACGGATACAACAACAAAAGAAAAAAAAATATATATATATATATATATGAACAGTTATAAAATAATAATATAATATATTAATATATATTAATTATTCAATAAAAAATACTGCATTACAAAAATACTTCAATTTATTATCAAATAATTAAGAACTAAACAAAAATAAATAAATAGATTAAAATAAATTAAAAAATCAGATTTATTTAGTCTTTTACATATATTTAGCATAGATTTTTAATCACAACTTAGTAGTATATAATTTCTATTTGAAATACTTGAATATACATCACTGTTGTAAAATGTACGACACGTGTTCAAAAAGTTTTGAAGAGTGTTCAAAAAGTATCTTAAAAATAAAAATGTCAGGACACTTCTATGAAGTATGTCGACACATGTCCAATAAGTATCCGAGTGTTCGACACAGTGTCTGAGTGTTCGATACGAATTTGACACTTTGAATGAAGTGTCCTTGCTTTCTAGCATAATACATGTAAAGTAGCCAATTTTTCTCACATTTCTTTCAAGTCCCTTTCACAGTTTAAAAAAAAAAATTTAATCCTTTTCTCATGTCTCTTAAAATTAAAATAATATTTAAATATTATGTCAGAGAGGTTGTGCTTCAACCTCTGTAATTATAAAAATCAGTAGACAAATTTCAAAAATAAGGCTAATATATCAAGTTCCTGTATTAAATTTCATAAAAACATTTTAAAAATTGTTCAATTATTATTTCCTACCTTTACTTGCCTTTAAAGGAAAAGATATAAAAGTATTCTCGTATCCGATATTATAATATTTTTTCGTTATATTATGATTCGTCAAATTAGTTAATATTTTTCAGAAAATGTAATTTTCTACAACCTGACCTCCTCCATGTGATGGAAATCATGGTAAGGTTATTGTCACTTAGGAGACAGACTCCTTTTTACCATAATAGTGATACATTTTGGGTGGGATTTTCGTATTTTTCTTTTTTAGGATTGTACTACATTTATATTTTTCTTTCAAAAAAAAATGACTGAAAACGTCTTTAAACTCGTTAAGGTCATGTTTGGATTGATCTTTGAAAAACGATTTTTAGTTTTTCAAGTTTAAAAGTCATTTTGGAAAGTGTTTGAATTAATAAGGCTGAAAAATTTCGGAGTCCAAAAAGAGCATTTAAATGAATTTGGTGGGTATCAACTTTCTCATTTAGTTTCTGCTTTTTTTTTTCTTCTGTATAAAAGTTGAAATAAAAATTATGTCAAACAGAACCTAATACATCATTATTTAATTTATAATACCATAATTATCCTTTATATTATAAAATTTACTCTCCGTCTCAAATTAAAAGTACATTTTTGAAAAATTCAATCCTTTAAGGGAGTAGTATTTAATATTTTTAATTTGATGAGTAGTGTATGAAATTTCATATTTATCCTTTTACCATTTTTGGGAATCCAACTTTTTAAGGAAGTAGTATATTAATGAAAGAAATGTACTTTGGTAATGTTACAAAAAAAAATTGCTTATGAACTTTTCAATTGGAACATTTATTTTGAGACGCATAAAAATGGAAAGGTAGACATTTAAATTGGGACTAAGGGAATAACTTTGTTTTTTACCTTCTTTGCTTTTTTTAGTACCTTTTTTTTTTGTTCTTTTCAAAGAGATATTTTTTTGGGTGTTTTTTCTTTTCTTTTTTATTATGTCAAAAGAAATAATCTATTCAACAGAAATACCTTTTTTTTCTAGAATTTTTTTTTGAGTCATGTCAAAATAGATAATTTATTTAACAAAAATAATATTTTTTATTCATTTTTTTTTGGGTATCCTGTCAAAAGATAATTTCTTCAACTGAAATAACTTTTTTTTGGATTCTTTATTTTTAGGCATGCTATACTCTTTTTGGAGTCTTGTCAAAGGAGATAATTTGTAAACCAAGATAAAAAAATTTTTTGGTCTGGTCAAAAGAAATAACTTATTCAACAAATATAATATTTTGTTTTGGATCCTCTTCTTTTTGGCCATGTCAAGAGAGATAATTTATTCAATAGAGAAATGAAAATTTCAAGTCTTTTTTTTTTAATTCCTTTCAAATGAGATAATTTGTTCAATAAAGATAATGTTTTTCGATAATATTTTTTTTGGTGATCTTGTCAAAAGAATTAATTTATTTAACATAATTAACTTTTTTTAAAAGAAATAACTTTTTTTGGATATATTTTTGGAATCTCGTAAAAAATGACCAAAAATATTAAAGATTGGATACAGAGAAATCTAAAAGGGTAGTTGTGTAATTTGAAAAAAAGATAATTATTCACTTGTGAAGATATGATTAGAAGTGTCATTTTATTTAAGAGAGCATTGCAAATATAGAAAAAAAAAAAGTGCGAATATCACCACATACTTTTTTATTTGAGTATATTATACTTACTTTTTTCTAGAATATTAAATTAGTTTTCACAAATTACTCTAACCTCCTTTGTGAGAGCTTATCTATTAACTCTGTTAACAAAAGCTAAATAATTACTATTGTGACCTTAGTTTTTAATATTATTCTAATGGAAAAGTCAAAAAAATCTTAAAAGACCAAAATAACCCTTTTAGAACATCAAAATTTTTAATGTACCATTTATTTCTCTCAATATTTTAAATACATACATACAGATACAAGGGTGTGTTTGGCAAGACCATATTCGAGCTTCGAAATTGGAATTGGAAGCTCCAATTCCGGATCTATTGTTTGGATGTTCCAAACTGATCTTAATTTAGAATTGAATTACAATTCCAAACATGCCAATTCAATGATTTGAATTAGTTTTTAATGTATGTTAAGATTCTAATATATGCTCGTGATTTTGGGGTTTCATGTTTATTATATGTTCTTGATTTTTTGGAGTTTCATGATTACTATCTATTTGTTTCATGAGGAAGTATAGTGACGTAATTGTATATTTGAAGAGCAATGCTACTCATCATAAAATTATTTCATGAATTTCTATCATGAATGATGTGGCAATTAAATGGCGAGTTAATATCGGTGAGATTTCTTTCATACACGGAGTTCATGAAATAATTTCATGAAATTTAGCATTGCTCATTTCTAAGAGAAATGTTAAACGTCACAATTTTATTTCACGAATTTTAATTCGAATCTATGTGGCAGGTGATAATACCATAGGGACTCTGTGTATGGGGGTAATCCCATCAATAATAACTTACCATTTAATTTTATCTCTTAAAATAATGGATTATATCACCGTGTATGTAGCATTGCTCTATTTCTAATCATGTGAAGTATTTTCACTTTCGCTAACCATTATAAGCTTTTTATTTTATTTTATATATATATATATATAAATTTAGTTTTAATTTTCTGGACAACCAAGCTGATCATAACTTTGTCCTGACATTAGAGAAAACAAAAGTTCGATCTTACGGTAATTTGATGTTTTAAAATTTTTTAAAATTATTATTCTTATTATTATTTGTGTATGGATTTTTTTGTCCTAGCTTTAGTATTTATCTTTATATATACACTGTGATAAAATTATTACATTATTTTTTTCCTGAAAGTTCTAGCAACACGGACACTGTATCTTTATATACACACATATTACATACATACTAGGAGAAGAGGCACGTCCATGTTGGAAGAAACTTTATAAAGTCATCAAAACTTATGTAATTAATAGTGTATTACAACTTGTACATATTGAATTTATGTTAATTATGTTATTATATTACTTACCTAAAAAATGTCAAAATACTATAGTAATGTAATGATCATTTAAATTAATTCATTCACTCACTTGCAAAAGCAAAGTACGCAACAAAACAAAGGTCACATACAACTAGGTAAATAACAAAAAGGAAATAAATTAAAAATCAAATCAAATCCATCTCTACATTTATACGTTACAATTTACACGGAGTATAAATGTGTGCATATATATATATAAATATAAATATATTGGATAAAGGTCAGTAATATATATACGAGAAGAAATTACAATCAAGCTCCAGACGAGCAAACAGACAAAAGCAAGCCAACTATTACAAATGAGTACATATGAATGTGTATGAAACAAACCAGTAGAGGAAGAGTTTCAGTAGCAATATGACATCCCTTTTACTAAATGCTAGATAATAAATTTAATATTATGTTTTTTACTTATTCTTTTAGTTTTATTTTAAATTACTTAAAATTTCTTATACCTTTTCTTAAATTATCTAAGACTAAATTTCATGTCTCCTAAATTTACTAATTATGTGCCTATAAATAGATCTTCATGTATTATTGATAAGACAATAATATCAATTAAATTAAATATAATTTTATTTTTTTATTTCTAACATGGTATCAGAGCCTACCATTTTGTAATGGATCAAGTAATTTCAACCTTACTAATTTAGTAATCTTATAATTTTCTTTTTAACTCAAAATTTCATTTACGACACTTGTGTTATTTTCTTTACTCCCACTCACGGTTAAATGGAAAGAAAAAATTAGTTGCAAATTTTAATCTTTCTCAAAGTTGAAAGATTTATTTGAAATGTGAGAAAATTTAAAAGAAATTTCTATATTTTGTCCTAAATACTATATTTTGTCTAAATACACGTTAAGATATTCAATGGATCGGGATCCCCTCGTGTTGAGGGGGATCGTGTGCTATATCTTGTCCCTCAGAACGACCCTGTTTTGAGGCATATCAAATCATATCTTAAAGCCATCCGTTAACGTAAACGGCTGCCTTATTTGTATTGTTTATTTATTTATATACATTATAGTATTATTTTATTTTGGAATTATTTTTCACAAAGACACGTCAAAAAATTTAGTTGATCAAATTTCCTTTTCTTCTCTCTCTACTCAAACTTTTCTCTGTAACATATCTTCAAACTTCCTTTCTGCCACCTTTAATTCTCTCAACGAGCAAAAGGAACACAACCCTTTACTTTGTTATAAAAAATTTATTCCCATTTTCTTACAAAATTTTCACAAAAAACGAAACAGATTATAAAGAACTCGAATACCCCTCATTGACCTCACTGCGCAATTGTTTTGGATTTTCTGCGGAATCGAGTGGTTTCTAAGACTTGGTTGTAGAGCCGAAAATCTGATTTTCAGTATTTCAAAATTGTGGATTTCAGATGGGAGTTTCTTTCAAAGAATCCCAGGCTTAGGATTTTCAAACCGGTCTTCAACCAAAAATAAGGATTTTCAAACAAGGAGGTATTGCTCTGTATTGTCGTCTCTCTTGGTTGTTTGTCACTCGTCGCAACAAAGAGAAATGGAGACCAGGAGAGAGTGTAAATCCGAGAGAGAGTGATTTCAAAGAGAGATTTCAATTATTTCAGAGAGTGATTTCTATTCGCATTACAAAGGGGGAGAGAAATATAATGAGATTTGATGAATAATATTTATTTATTATATAAATATCAAATTTTTATTGGGTAAATGGAAAAGTTGCCGTTACAACGAACGGTGGACCCAACACTGCGTTTCGTTAAATTGTGTAAAAATAGTTTTAAAAATCTCCAGACAACCCGTCAAGTCTCTGTTGCAATTCAGGTGTGTTTGCAAATCATGGTGCTCTTTAATTTCTTATTCGCATTTGTTAAAATCCACCTCAGTATGTCAACTGAAGACGATGACTACAGACACTAGAGAGTTATTTCAAGCTCAAATTCCCCAGATATTGCTCTCAAGTCTTGTTCACTTTACTCTTTATTGTATGAGCCATCTGTGGGTGCCTTTGAGCTTGATTATCCATTGAAGGATCCCCATGATTCGGTTTCAAGTGTGGGTTCTTGTAATGGGTTGGTCTGTCTAGCCATTAAAAAATTTGAACTATTCATATGGAACCCAACTATTAGAAAATCCAAGAGATTGTCATATTTGGGCATTAGATTGCGAATGGGTTGGTTTTTCATATATGGGTTTGGTTATGATCAGTTCATTGATGATTACAAGGTGGTAGGAGCATTTCGTGTTGTTGGTAATGAGGGTTCCTATGAGGACTGATACGCAATGAGATTCAGGAGCAACATTAGTTAACAAATTAAAAAAAGGTAAAATTAGATTTTGATTCTCTTTTATTATTCTTTCCCTGCTTTTTGTAATGCACTCTATAATTCATTTAATACTGCATTTGTGGTATACTGTTATGGAAGCTACATTATGTTTAATGACTTTTTTTTATTTATTATTATTTGTATTGCTAGACACAAAAGTAGCTTATAAAGAAATCATGATCTTCTAACACAATTAAGAAATGAAACTTGTGGTGGCTAATGTCTTTTGGTTTTATGCTTTAATTTGGGACTTGAAGTGAATATTCAAGCAGAAATTTGTGACCCCTTGCTCTTTTTCCTTTTCCTGACCTCTTATAATTATTTAATTTTCTTTTAGGTAATGTGGGTAATTCATATTATTTTCATACTTGTATTTTTAGAGGAATTTCTATTTCTTCCTTAAGATTTCACATAATAAGATGTAAATTTAACCAATTTAAAATAAATCCCATCATGTAGTATCTACATGCACTCATCATCTACATGCACTTTTCATTTTTTTTATTTTAGTTTTAACATTCTCAGTTGTATGATGGACAGATTACTCTCTGTAATTTTTATGCATCAATGTGAATACTTTTCGTGTTTCTATCTATATGGTAGGTTCTTCTGTAAAATTTTGCAGTGATTCAAATTTGAAAGAGATAAATTATGGAGTAAAAAGTAGGGTTCGATTAAATTGAATCTGAGTATTTAGCTGATCCAATATTCCTAATTCACTTCAATAAAATATGCTACTTACCTGAGCTAGAAATGGTAAATGGCAAGACTTAGAGATAGTGCTAATCTGCTCATCTTTGGGCGACCAAAGCTATCATTGTTTGAGCCCAGTATTGTATGATATTATGGTAAAGTCATTAGTAAAACACTGCACCTCTTTTTTATTCCGAATTTTGTTTAAAGTTGCTCTTTGCAAAGTAGGTAAAAATAAGGAAATGAAATCATAAAAGGAATGTCAGATTTGTTTCACTTGAGGTATTAATTATGCACTTTTCTGTTGGAATCTACAACTTTTGTTCATCTTATACATTTATCAACACCTACAATCTTTAAATTGTATTCCTTTTAAGCTTTTCATAAATTTCTTGCTCGAATTCATATTTAAGTTGTGGTTGTTCTTTTCTTTGGCCTTGAGAGCAACTGATCATCGCCTTGGTAAGCTATTACCTAACCAACTAGCTAATCAAACGCGCCCCTCCTCGAGTGGATTCCTCCTTTTGCTCCTCAGTCTATGGGGTATTAGCAGTCGTTTCCAACTGTTGGTACGAATAGAGCAAGAGAAAAAGGAAATAAAAAAAAATAGTAGAGAAAAGTTATACAAAACTATATACGAGTCACTAATCCCTCCCATGTGCTTTGTAAGAAGCTTGAGTCACCACTCCCTCCCGTATGCTTTGGAAGAAGCTTGTACAGTTTGGGAAGGGTTTTTGATTGATCTAGGCCAGAGGTAGACCTATGTCCTTGGTAAGCTATTACCTAACCAATTAGCTTATCAAACGCGATCCCCTCCTCAAGTGGATTCCTCCTTTTGCTCCTCAGCTTATGGGGTATTAGCAGTCGTTTCCAACTGTTGGTACGAATAGAGCAAGAGAAAAAGGATATTATACAACTATATACGAGTCACCAATCCCTCCCGTGTGCTTTGTAAGAAGCTTGAGTCACCACTCCCTCCCGTATGCTTTGGAAGAAGCTTGTACAGTTTGGGAAGGGTTTTTGATTGATCTAGGCCAGAGGCAGACCTAGCCAAACCATAGAGTACTTACCGGTGCCACGGAGAGATATGTTTTTATATCTCTCTATCAATCCAAACTGGTCGAGTTTAGCAATCTGATTTAGGCATGAGCTAATTGAGTTATTTTTCTCTTCGTGTTGGGTCTAGGCCTCTCTCACTAGATTCAACTTACCCCTGGTGTGCTTTTAGATTTACCAAAGGATTAAAGCAAGCAAGGAAACAGGAGCAACAAACCCCAATATAATGATACCGTTGACTCCCTGTAGCTCTTTTTTCCATCATCCAATTGTGCTCTAAATTATGTGTGATTCCAGTAATTTAAAATCAAGTCCTTTTACCTTAAGATATATATATATATATATATATATATATATATATATATATATATATATATATCCCTTTGTTATGTTTAAGCAAACATTTTGCACTAATGGGAATACAAGCCAAGCTAGAAATTGATAGATAAAGCATTTTAGAAACTTACCTGTTACTCTGCAGATGGAGTAATAACCTTGATAGATATTAGAGGATGAGAAGAAGACAAGAAGACTTTGTGACTAAGGCAATGATAGAAAAATGATCTCATGCAAACTAATGGGGATACAAGCCAAGCTAGAAATTGATAGATCACAATGAGGAAAAGATATAATCATGTTAGGTCAAATGCCAATAATCATAGCAAAAGAACAAAATGTCAATAATCATATTAGGTCAAATGCCAAACAATAATAGCCTAGAATACATAATGATAGAGAATGACAGAGAAATAGATAAAGTGAAAGATTTTGATCTTCAAATTTGAACTAATCGCTCCATCAAGCATGAGTATGTATAAATCTAGTTATTAGCATTACTACATTCAACTTAATATTATTATGTCTACATAATCAAACAATAACTAATTATACTAACCGGCCAATAGCTTGTAGAAAACATCATAAACAAAATAATAGCTCGAATACATATGCTCCTCAATGAAATTGAACCACCTTCTTCGCCAGTACGGATTGATAGCCAGAATAGAAGCCAGTGCCAATAAGAAGATAATGTACGACACTGAAAAAGTAACATAAAATGCCTCTGGATCGATTTCATACCATTTTGTCTCACTTTCTTCTGAAAATGTTGTTGGTGAGTTTGGAGACTGAACAATGGTGGTACAATTTTTCTCTAGTGGTGCTCCACAAAGATAACGATTTCCCTCGTAGCTGCTCTCATCAAATGTCCCAAATTGTTCTTGCCTAGGAATTTTACCCGATAAGTTGTTGTGAGCTACAGAGAATACTGCCAAAAAATTCAGATCAACCAGCTCCATAGGGATCACTCCACTCAACTTATTGTAAGAAAGGTCCAAGCTCTCTATTTGAGTGAGGCTAGAGAATGTTCTTGGGATAGAACCTTTCAACTGATTGTGAGACAAGTTCAATGAATGAATCCAAACTAGCTCTCCTAGCTCATGTGGGATTTCACCTGTTAGGTTGTTGCATGACAAATCTAATCCTGACATGATGTACAGGATGTCACCCTCGTAAGAGTTGGACCTTCTTTTTGTAACAAACTCAGCTTCAACTAATACATCTTCCTCTTCCTCTGGATCAAGTATTACCAATGTTCTCGCTAAGAGACTTCTATATGTATCAATATTTTGCTCATTTCCCGCCGAACTATATTTCTGTGTAAACAAACTTCCAAAATCTTGGTCATTTGACCCTATCTTTCGAAAAGGGATATTTCTGAAGCAACTAGGTATCGACCCAGAGAAAAAGTTATTGGCAAGATCCAAAAGGGTTATGTTATTCAACTTACACAATTGATTTGAAATTAAACCATCCAAATGGTTTCCCCTTAACAGAAGTACTCTTAAGTTGGAGAGTGAGCTAATCTCATTGGGAATATTGCCGGATAAGTGATTATCTCTAATATCCAATGTGACCAGAGATGATGAATTGACTAAAGCATTTGGTATTGGTCCTGTGAATTTGTTGGCCTGCAAATAAATATGATATGGTAGGTTTGACCAAGAAGGTAATGATCCTGAAAGAGAGTTATGAGAGACATCGAAGAGACTAAATGCAGCTACTTCAGATGGTAGCCGACCTTTGAAAGAATTATTTCGCATGATGAGTGACACACCTGTCATATTACTTATCCAGTTCGGAATCACACCTGAAAAGTAATTACTGCTAATGTCAAAAAAAGACAACTTTTTGTTTTTCAAAATTGTATTGGACAAAATCCCTGAGAACTGGTTGTCATCCAGTTGCAGAACCTCTAGGCGACTCAAGTTGAAGTGCGTTGAGAGTATTTGGCCATGAAATTTATTTCTAGATAATTTCAAAATTCTCAAATTGATGCAACCAGAAACCAATTCCTTTGGTACTTCTCCAGAGAACATGTTATCAGACAAATCCAATCTCTCTAAGTCACTCATGTTGCAAAGTGATGATGGAAGAAGGCCTTCGAAATAATTTCTGGCTAAATTTAGATATGAAATGTATGAAATGCTTGGTGGCAGATCAAATTGACCCGTGAGAGAGTTGTTTCTCAGATTCAAGACTTCAAGTCTTGCATTGTTATTAAACAACCAGTAAGGGAAGACTCCTGTCAAGTTGTTGTGGGAGAGATCTAATTCTCTTAATTTGTATTGGTACAAGAGAAACTTGGGTATTTCACGAGTGAGCTTATTGAGATTGCAGTTCGATAACATAAGGACTTTTAACTGAAATTTGGGAGTCCAATTTGAGTAATGATCAGTTTCCACCTCCATTTTGTTGTTGTTGCTGATTATTTCAACGATCTCAAGTTTGGAATGATTGGCTAATGAGCTGAATGAGAATAATCCCTCAAAATCATTATAATTAAGATTGATATATTCTAGAGATATGAGGTTTGATATTATAAAAGAAATGCCTCCTTTGAATTGATTATGAGAGAGATCTAACATTCTAAGGGATCTCAAATTGCTCAAACATGGAGGAAGGATTCCTTCGAAGGTGTTTCCACTTAGATCCAACTCTTGAAGGTTCCTTAGTTTACACAAACCTGCAAAAGAAGAAAACATGAAGCTAGACTTTTTTTAAATGTTAGACTTGATGGACTATCACTTTGTCTCGCAGTGATCCGAAAAAGAAGATTCGACAAATATAACAGTAAAGAACAAATGCTATGTTTTAGTTTTACCTTGAATAGAAAAAGTGTTGTTGAGATTGTTATACGCCAAAGACAAAGCTTTGAGAGAAGTCAACTCCCCTATACGTGGGGGAATATTTCCATTGAAATAATTCAAGCTCAGATCTAGAACCTCCAAGTTGTTGAATGAAATCAAATCTACCAAATGAACAATGTAGATAGTGTTAAAAAAACTCCTAAAAATGGTGTAACATGTTATCTTTCTAGTAGAATGATCAAATATACAACTACTTCTATAATAAATTATCCTCAACTTATAAACTAGAAGGAAGATTTTTGTTTACCTTGGATTGATAATCTGAGTAGAATTGAGGACATGATTAGATACGATATCATTAAGCTTATTCTACCATCAGCAAAGATTATCTACCAAATGGGAAATGAAAATGTAAAAACAACCAAGAAAACACCGTCAAGCATTTGCTTAAACAATATCTCATCCACATCTTCAAAGAGAATGTTGAGGGTTCAATTTCCAGACAAATTGGGTGCATATGTCACTTACCTATACTTAGAAAAAGAAAAAAAAGAAATCCATTGTTGAAGATGGTGTAGAGATTTAATTATGAAGAAAAAGAGAATACAAGATGATTGCCTCTACACTTGCAAACCTTAACCCCAACCCTAGTACAACAAACATCCAAGTTGGCTCTGAAACAACAGAAATAATCTAAAACAAAATTGAGACAAACAGGTCATGCAACTGAGAAAACTCAAGTTTTAGATTTAGTATTCAAGACAGGATTATCAACACATAACAACTACAGCTACAATGATAGTTGTAGTGGTAATTTTCTTCACCAGATGCCTATGTATCCAACAACAAAGGAATATATCAAAATTTTAGTTGATTGAGTCTAAGAGGTTCTTTAGTTTAAAAAATATGACGATCTTATTAAAACACCGATTGTTCAAGAAAATTCATTGCATAAATATTACTATGATATTTTATGGGGAGGTGATATTCGCACTCTCTTTTTGAAAGGATTGAAAAAAATATATATATATATTTGTTGAATAAATTATCTCTTTTGACAGGATAAAAAAAAATCTAAGAAAAAGTTACCTCTTTTGACAGAAGAAGAAAAAAATTATTATTTTGTGACAAAAATCAAAAAAGAAAAAAAGTAATATAAAAAGTAAAGAAACTAATTTTTTTTTTAATTTATAGTATAAAAGATAGTTATGATATTATAAAATAAGAGATGATGTATTAATTAGTTTAAGGATATATTGATAATTAATTTGTTGGTAATATGATGTATGTTATTTGTTTTCTTAATTGTTTTGTTACTGGATCTTGAGGTGAGTGCAACTTTTAACTGCGATAATTGAATTTATAGTTTCAATTATTTCACTAGGTTCCCATGGCATGTCCTATTTAATATGATGATATGTAAAATCAACAGTTTGATGCTTCCTTACTTTCCAGCTTAAAATATGCGAGGAAATTAAGAAAATATAAATTGCTTTATTCTTTCTTTTTTCTTTTTCTTTTCAATATTAAATCCGTAAACTAAACACTAATAATGTTTCCTTTGACAGAAATTAAGAAAATTTTTGTTTTCCTTTTTATTAATTTTTATCTGTGGTTGATGGATGCCATCTATTTTATGAATGAAAAAAAAATGCACTAAATCTTTTTGATAATATTAAATTATTTTCAGTAATTAGATGATTTTGGATTACCAAAAGAGAAAAGAAAAGACAAGAAAGAGTAATATAAAAGAAAAAAAAAAGTATAATCACTCAAAATAAAAAAAAAAACAAAAAAAAAAAAAAACCTTCAAGCTTTTGTATAATACTAAGATTGAGAAGAAAATTAAAAAAAAAAAGAAGAGAAAAATCATTACATGGCGAAGGATTGAGATTTTACGAAAACTAGATTACCTTCATTCTCAACATAGCAATCTAAAAAGTTCGAAGATATGTCAAGACTCAGCAGCTCTTCAAAAGGTTTAAATAAGGAGACATTTAGACAGCAATGCCCATAGGAATTGTATTGCATTTGATGATCAAGATTGAGCTCCACCACTCTGCCTGTGGTGTGGTTGCAAGAAACTCTCTCCCAATCACAGCATTCACTTTCTCTTCCATCAACCCATGAAGGAAGAATCCAATGGCTTGTTTCATCACTATTGTTGCGAGTGAAAAAGGCTTTGAGTTTAAGCAACCCAATCCTCTCCTCTTCCAGACAACCTTCCAGTAGTCCTCCATAGTTTTGAACCAAAACTATGAAAACCCATAACAACTTCACAACTAGCCTCCCCATTGATCGAGATTTACGGTTGAATATGATGATACTATATCTATATACTCTAGTAGTATAGTGATCATCCAGATTTATAATCTATTTATAGACTCTTTTAGTCATCTATCTACTTCTTACTACTTTCTCAATTGTAGCCCAATCACACTCAGTGGAAGGAAGGGGGAACTAACTGGAAGCAATGAAAAGTCTATGCTTCCGTGTACAATTAATGACCAATAGAAATAGTACTTCGGTGGGTGGAGGCAGATATTTTAATTTGGAGGGCAAATTTGTACTATGCAATAAATTTTTGAAAAATTTATTAATTAATTGTAAATTAATGTTGTTTATAATATTTGTCATAGTAGATATATATATCTTGAGAAAATTCAAAAATGAGAAAAAAAATCTAAATAAATATACAAAAATCTAATATGAGAAAGAAAGATACATAGGAGAGGAAACGATAAATTACAAGTAAAAAGAGAAGAGGTAAAGAAAAAAAATATTGTTATCAATTTTTCTTCGATGATGTTTCAATTTTTCAAAAATGTAATTTTTGAAAAAAGTTTAGTACTTCGATTCCACTTCCAAAAGTATATATTATTATTTTCTTGGTGAAATATTAAGAAAAAATTATTATTTTAGCTAAATAAAATCTCGCAAGTTTTAACAAAACAATATTATTACTTATGAATTAAACTTGTACAATTATGTTATTCAACTCACCAAAAAAATACTTGTACAATTATTGTTGTTGGCATTCTTGCCATTTTGTCTTCACAACACTTTAGTTTCTCGTCCTCAATGCTCCCAAGACTTGACAATGAACATTGGTATATAATTCTAAATATTTTTTCTTTAAAACACATCTTACAAAAAAAAATGTTTGATAAAAAATGTTATTGCATTTTTATTAAACTCAAGGGGATATTAGTCTATTTTTCTCTCTAAATTAAAATAATAAATGTTATACATCTATATATGTAAATAAAGCAACGATGTGTTGCAACGTAAGTCTAAGATGACAAAAATGTCAACGACAAATTTTAATCTTTCCCAAAGTGGAATGTTGAATTAATAATGCTTTCATAATATATGTACATATTTTTTATTTTCTAATTGATTAAAGGAAAGAGAAAGCTTACACGAGAGAGTGGTGTTACAGAGAAGGCCAAATTAATGAGGGTTACGAATGAGAAAGGCAACATTAAAATAATAATAAAAACACCTTTCGAAAAAAAATATTAAAATAATAATATTATCATTGGGGGTATTGGAGTAATTTTAGTTAAGTAAACTTAGTCTTCGCATCAACTTAAGGGCAATTTTAAAATTTTAGACATAAAAATTTGCTTACATCAGTACTTTTCGTTATTGATTGTTAAAAGAGGAGGTAGTGTCTGTTATTCATACACAAATCTTAAAGTAGATCAGTGTAATTTTGCAAACAAAAAAAAAGATTCATGCATATTGACTAAACTTTAAGGACGGTGAGTGTAATTATCCTATAATATAACAACTTTATGACTAAGAATTCAAACCAAGTTATGACTAAGAATTCAAACCAAGTCTTTTACGAACTACTTGGGTACCAAAATTGAAAGTAAAAAAAAAGTGGTTATAAATCCCACTTAAAGAACCTATTCAGTGCTGACAAAGATTGAAAGGCTAGTCATCCCAAGTTCTAGAAGACAAAAATCATCCATCCGATATTAAATAGGCGTAAATAGTAGCTTCAAAAGTCTTCTTTTTCTAGAATTTTTATGACATTACAAAAAATATATATATATATATATATATATATATATATTTTATTCTTGTAAATAAAATGAAAATCATCCCTTTTTGTCATTACAAAAGCCAGGCCTGAATTAATACTTGGTATGAAGATTTCTAATAAGCTATTACAAACTCAATCAAATTTTGTTTGTAATTATTGTTATTTATATTATTAGAATTTGGATATCATAATATTAGAATATGTCTACTAGAAAGTATGAATCGGGATATGAAAAGCTTAAAAATAAAAGAAGAATAGATAAACTAATTCAATCTCAAGAATGAGCTTTTGATAAATTTATTAACCCTAATAATCAAACAACAAAAAAATTAGGTGAAAATTCTGCAAAAGAACAACAAAGTCATCTAAAAGAATTAGAAGATTGTACAACAATGAAAGAAAAAGATATTAGTGACTTGATTCATAATGATAATCAAATGTATGATAAAAAAAAATTCTTTACGAAGAACATCAAAAAAGATTGGAAGAAAGTGAAACAAGTAAAAAAAAATTGATGTTAATTAAAAATTATATTAAAGTTGATAAAATCATATCTAAGATCAATTATGTGACAAGAAAGATTAAATGGACTTGCTATATTATCTATTGAAAAAAATATTTCAACAAAACTGAAATACAAGAATCTAATTAGTAACTTTGCATAAAAAGCAAGAAAAATAAATTTTAAATAAGTATTATTAATTATTATTTGATATTATTATATTAAATATAAAAGACTCCTTTTATAATTTTCGCCTGAGGCCTCAAATTATGTTGAGCTGCCCCTCTCCTCCTCCATGGTTTTGAACCAAAACTATGATAACCCATAACAACAACTTCACAAGTGGCCACCCCATTGAGATATACAGGGAATATTTGTTCAATAGGGATAGTACTTCAGTGATCGATCTTCAAGCGTATGATAATATATACATATATATATATATACACTCTAGTAGTAGAAATATGTGTTCAAGAGAAATAGTAATCAATTTTTAGACTTTTTAGTCCAGCAATTAATGCATTTTTTTGACAAATTGGACGTAGACGTATGAAAAATGATGCATAATAAAGAGAAGAAATATGTGTTCAAGAGAAATAGTAATCAGTTTTTTTGACTTCTTAGTCCAGCAATTAATGCATTTTTTTTGACAAATTGGACGTAGACATATGGAAAATGATGCATAATAAAGAGAAAAGAAATGTGTGTTCAAGAGAAATAGTAATCAGTTTTTAGACTTTTAGGCTTTGTTTGGATAAACAAGAGAGAAAAGAAAATAAATGATAATATTAGTTACGAGAGAAAAGAAAAGAGAGAATAACATGTATTCATGTTTTGAATAAATTATGCAAGAAAAGAAAAGAAATGATTGCATTATTGTTTAGAAAAGGAGAAGAAGAGAAAATAAAAGAAATTATTTTAATCAATTTACTATCATACTCTTTTATATTTATATTACAAGATATAGTCAAATGTCTTTTAAATTTTGTTCTTTAAAATGTTAGAGTTATTTTTGGTATTATAAAAGATTTACTTATTCTTATCATTTCTCTCTCAATCTTCTCGTTTATGGGAGGATAACATATGAGAGATAAATTATCCCTTCAAATCACTCCTAATTTTTTCTTCTCTTACTAATGACAATCCAAATACAAAAACTACTATCCTTCTCTTTCTTTTCTTTTCCTTTCAATTCTATCAATCCAAACGAACCCTTAGTCTAGCAATTAATACATTTTTTTATACAAATTGGATATAGACAGTATGGAAAATGATGCATAATAAAGAGAAAAGATGAGAGTAAGGAAGGGGAAATGAATCAACCTGAAGAAATGAAAAGTCTTTCTTTATGGACAGACTAAGTGTTTAATCAAGTAAGTGCGATCATCCAGATTTATAATCAATTTATAGACTCTTTTAGTCGTCTATCTAGTTCTTACTACTTTCGCAATTGTAGCCCAATCACACAGAGAGGAAGGAAGGGGGAATTAAACGGGAGCAATGAAAAGTCTATGAAAAATATAATTTCTGAAAAAAGTTGAGTACTTGGATTCCACTTTCGGAAGTATATATCATTACTTTCTTGGTGAAATATTAAGAAATAATTATAATTTTAGTTAAATAAAATTTCACAAGTTTTAACAAAACAATATTATTATTTTAGTAACTTGTACAATTATGTTATTCAATTCACAAAAAAAACAAAACTTGTACAATTATTTTTGTTGGCATTCTTGCCATTTTGGCCTCATAACACTTTAGTTTCTTGTCCTCAATGCTCCCAAGACTTGACAATAAAGATTGATATATAATTCTAAATATTTTTTAAGCACATCTTACAAAAAAAATGTTTGATAAAAAATGTTCGTGCATTTTTATTAAACTTGAGGGGACATTAGTCTATTTTTCTCTCTGAATTAATATAATAAATATTATACATGTATATATGTAAATGAAGCAACGATGTGTTGCAATAAGGACTACAAAAATTGGGTGGGGGGCATTGAAATTTTCAATGAATTTTAGGATTACGAGTTAAATTTATTACAAATTGACCAATTTTTTGGGATAAAAAATAAAAAATTTAAAAATTTTGGAGAGCTCGTGACCTTACCCCCTTAGTTCTTAGTCCTTTCGCAGTCATAAAAGTGGGAAGAATTTTCCGTGGAATGGTTAGAGAGATTGGTTCTTTGTTTGGTGTGTACGTCAGAGTCAAATTAAATATAGTTAAAATGCATAATAAAAGAAAATGACATGAAGGAAAGAAATGACCGGGGAAGCAAAGAAAACTGTTTTTTTTCATGAAAATAGACTTGCGAATGTGGGAAGAATTTTTCGTCATTAATTTCAACAAGGAATAGTTAGAGAGTTTGGTTTTTTGTTTGGGTATGTACGTCAAAGTTAAATTAAAAATAGTTAAAATGCATAATAAAAGAAGACGACAGATAGGAAAGGAATGAACGGAGAAGCAAATATAACTTTTTTCTTTCATGAAAATAGACTTGCAAACCAGTCAAATTTTAAAAGTTAGAAAAATTAATAATAAATTCAAATATATTTTTACTTTTTAGTAAATGAGTCATATTTTGAAAACTATTCACGAATACTTGTTAATAAACATATTTTTTTATTACACAGGTTTCAAAATCGGGTTCGAACAACTTGAGTTGAATTAATCATGCACTATTCGTTAACATCCCATTGATCTGCAACTATATGAAAGAGAGAATAGAAACAAAAATTTAAAAAAAAAAAAAAAAACCCTCTCTTTTTCACAAATATAGGAGAAAAGAAGAAGAAATATCTTTTATTTATTTCAATCTTCTAAAATGTCTCATTAAAGCAATGGTAGAACCAAACTGGGAAAAACTTTCCTTTCTCTTGATTTTTTTTTCCGGTGAATATTCTATTTCACGTCCTTGTCTTCACCTCTTTTCTTTTTTTCTTTTTTCATATCAAATATAGGTTTCCTATCAAATATCTAATCATTGTGTCATGTGTTTGATCTGTCACTCGGATAGTAGTACCAATGGGCTAGTGTCTAGCCTCTCCTCATCTGTGTAATGAACAATTTGTGAAATACATGTATGAATAGTTTGTAAAGCGAGCTGATATTCGAACTCCAATTTTTTGTTTTGTTAAATATAATGACTATTGTGTCATTTTAGTATTTTATTTTAATTAGGAAAATTATCTTTCTATGTATTGATTTATTCACCTTCATTATTTTTTTATTATTAAAAATTCTCAATTCTTAACTCTATATTAGTGTTAAAAAGTTTTCGAATCAAATATAAAAGAAAATTGAATTGCAGACTAACTTTGGCAGAATAAATCAAACTAATAATAAGTTTTTGTATTTCTTTTTTTTTCTTAATTCGAAAGCATTATTCTTTTGTTATTTTTTCTTGACTACTTCCCATAACCCAAAAACTATAAAATGTACAAGAGGAATTGGTACGGTGAGACCCAAATTTAATTGATGTTAAAAATAAAACATATAAATTCTAAACTTTTGGTTTTGAAAGTGCTTATTTTTCTCTTGAAAGATTTTTAGAAGTACTAATTTTGCTTCAAAAGCAAAAATCACTATGAATTTTGTTCTAAGAAGCAATATTCATTTGTTCCGAAAAGCCAACCAAACAAGACATTGGGACACAAGAACACAAACCATATTAAAAATTTTCTAAAAATACCACAACATAATTCATAGAAAAAACAAATTTCACTGAATCGATGATTCTTAGAAAAATCACTTATTGAAATAATAACAGAGAACATACGGTACGTAATCGGCAAAATAAAGAAAGAAAATAAACCACTATAGAAACTCCTCCATCTTGAAAACGAGGAGATATGTAACAGAGTTTTTAAAATTTTTTATTAGTTTAATTTTTTTGAGAGCGTAGTTAACTATCACAACTTTTGATTTTTACTAGTTTTTTTTCTTCTGCGTGCAACTCAATCGTTTTTTTCTAATTGATTCAATATTTTTTAACACTAAAATGAAGTTAAGCTTTAAAAGAAAGAGAGAATTTTCAGAAGGCTTTTGTAATTGAAATAGAATACTAAAAGTAAGATATTATTTCATTTAATCCAAAGATATATATATATATCAGTAGTGTTCAATTGCTCCCTAGTGAGTAGGGAATAGTATACTCACTTTCAATTGTAACTTTAGAATCTAATCATATGGGTACAATTAAGTAGACTTCTTTCCTCTTTTTTCAAACCAAAAGTGTGAAGTCTTTCTAAAAGCATTGTGGACAAAAAATTATTTATATATTTTTTTAAATGGCGTCTCATTGGAACGTAAGAGAGAATTAACCAACCAAATTGCTGATCCAAAGTAGAGGCGGAGGGAGAGCTCCCCCCAACATTTTCAATTTTTTTGTTATCCTCTAGAAAAATTGTTATTTAATTTGTAAATAAGCCCAATTTTTTGTTCCAAAATTGATAGAAAATTTAAATTGGCCCCCCCAAATTTTTTTTCAAAACACTTATTTATTGACCCTAAAATAATGAGTTTGAAAATAAATATAACTTGAAATTTAAGAAATATTAATTTGAACTCTTTTAGCCTTTCTTTTGAAGTCCAATCTTGAAAAACAAAAATGTAAGTTCATTACTATGGTAAGCCTCACTCTAACATATCATTATTACATTTACAATTACAATAATATACACATGTATAATATCGGTGATATGAATTTAAAAATCGAGGCTGATGGCTCAGTCAAATTTATATAGGTTTAATATCTAATGAGGCCCTACTTAGGGAGATGACCCCCTTGGTCCCTTAAACGGTTTGCCACTAGGCTCAGTGCTATTTTCTCTCCTTTCAAAGTGAAAAGTACAGTGTTCGAATCTCTTCAAGTACATTGTGATACTTAATATTATCAGAAAAAATATATATATTAATAATAATAAGAAAAAAAATAGAAAATTACACTAACATCCCAGTTGGTGTTTATAGAAAAAATATCTTAAATTATATGTTAATCTTCATTGAGTCTAATATGACAAAAATGTCAATGAAAAATTTTAATCTTTCCCAAAGTAGAATATTCAAAGTATTACATATAACCTCCCCATGCTCAAAAAGGAAGGGAGGGATTCGAGCTCCAAAGTGGGCAAATAATAATAATAAGAGAAAGAAAATAAAAAAAAATTACGTTAACATTCCAGTTGAATGTTTATAGAAAAAATATTTTAAATTATATGTTAATCTTCGTGAGTCTAAGATGACAAAAATGTCAATGACAAATTTTAATCTTTCCCACAGTGGAATGTTGAATTAATAATGCTTTCATAATATATGTATCTATATATATTTTCTAATTGATTGAAGGAAAGAGAAAGCTTACATGAGAGAGTGGTGTTACAGAGAAGGCCAAATAAGGGTTATGAATGAGAAAGGCAACATTAAAATAATAATAAAAACACCTTTCAAAAAAATTTTTAAATAATAATATTATCATTGGGGGTATTGGAGTAATTTTAGTTGAGTAAACTTAGTCTTCGCATCAACTTAAGGGCAATTTTGAAATTTTAGACATAAAAATTTCTTACATCAGTAGTCATTGACCGTTAAGGGAGGAGGTAGTGTGTGTTATTAATACACAAATCTAAAAATAGATCAGTGTAATTTTGAAAAAAAAAAAAAAATTCGTGTATATTTAATAAAGAAAAGTGAGTGTAATTACACCTACACTATAACAACTTTATGACTAAAAATTCAAACAAGTCTTTTATGAACTACATGGGCACCAAAATTCAAAGTCAAAAAGAGTGATTATATTCCCACTTAAAGAACCTGTTCAGTGCTGACAAAGATTGAAAGACTAGTCATCCCAAGTTCTAGAAGACAAAAATCATCCATCCGATATTAAATAGGAGTAGATAGTAGCTTCAAAAGTCTTCTTTTTCTAGATTTTTCATGACATTACAATAAATGAAAAAAAATTTGTAAATAAAATGAAAATCATCCCTTTTTGTCATTACATGTGTAAAACTCAAATTGAGTGGTTATCCTTTCCATTGAATCGTTTATGTAGAAAAATTTAGCCAGCATTTGGAGTTATTTTCTGACCCACAAATTGAGACAGAGTATTTCGCTAGCTATTTCTTGATTCTCTACCACAAAAGCCAGGCCTGAATTAATACTTGGTATGAAGAGTTCTAATAAGCTATTACAAACTCAATCAAAATTTTCAGCTTTTCAGACAATGAGTGTAATACCCCGCTCCAACACATGGTATGATATTGTCCGCTTTGGACCTGAGCCCGCACGATTTTGCTTTTGGGTTTACCCCAAAAGGCCTCATACCATTTGGAGAGAGCACACCACATATATAGCACATCCTCTTTCCACACCCAAGCGATGTGGGATTGGGCACCCTTGGGGACAAGAGGGGACAAACACACCTCTTCCACACAACCAAGGTCTTTACAATCCACCCCCCTTGAGGCCCGACGTCATCGTCGGCACACTTCCGGCTGGGTCAGGCTCTGATACCAACTGTAATAGCCCGCTCCACCACATGGTATGGTATTATCCGCTTTGGGCCCAGCTCGCACGGTTTTGGTATTAGATTTATACCAAAAGGCCTCATACCATTTGGAGAGAGCACACCACATATATAGCACATCCTCTTTCCACACCCAGGCGATGTGGGATTGGGCACCCTTGGGGACAAGAGGGGACAAACACAACCTGTTACAGTTGGTATCAGAGCCTGAACCCAGCCGGAAGTAAGTGTGCCGACGAGGGCGTCGGGCCTCGTAGGGGGGTGGATTGTAGTAACCCTTGTGGACGGGTGTGAGTGGGCGGGTGCGTAGACAGACACTGGACTGAGCTACCACACTGACAGGGTACAATGTGCTCAATCCCACATTGCCTGGGTGTGGAAAAGGGGATGTGCTTATATGTCACATCGTCTGGGTGTGGAAAAGGGGATGTGCTTATATGTAGTATGTTCTCTTCAAATGGTATGAGGCCTTTTGGGTAAAACCCAAGAGCAAAACCGTGCGGGCTGGGCCCAAAGCGGACAATATCATACCATGTGGTGGAGCGGGCTGTTACAATGAGTCACAACATTAGTAGTATATTTCTTAAAAAAAATAGCAAGTACACTACCAAATCGATAGTACTCTTGATCTGTAGCATATTTTTCCTCCAACGATTAGCAATACACCTTAACTGTCAATCACAAAGCTGCTTCTTTTTCTTTATTTTTTTGGGTGGTGGTTGTTGCATCATAGTACGTTCTGCTATCGTAAAGTAGCAGAGCTAGCACGCTTGAATCTCCATAATCCTGCAGAAGTATTCGGTAATATTTATCTTTTCTATTCTTTCATGGACTCTCCAAATTTTGATCTCCATCTTTCTCTTCTCTAAGTCTCTCACTGCAACATATTTTTCTTCTCCACTCATCACAACCATAAAATTATGAAAAGATTTCAAGCTTCTAGCTACAAAATAATTGAAGGAGCATTATAGTGAATTTTTCTAATATCAGATTATATTGTTCTTCAATTTATATTATTTTTTAATCTTATTATTTTTTGTTATCATAAATTATATATTTTGTTTGTAATTATTGTTATTTATATTATTGGAATTTGGATATCAGAATATTAGAATATGTCTACTAGAAAGTATGAATCGGGATATAAAAAGCTTAAAAATAAAAGAAGAATAGATAAACTAATTTAATCTCAAAAAAGAGCTCTTGATAAAGTGACTTGGTTCATAATGACAATCAAATGGGTTATAAGAAAATTCTTTATGAAGAACATCAAAAAATATTGGAAGAAAGTGAAACAAGTAAAAAAAAATGAAGATGTTAATAAAAAACTATATTAAAATTGATAAAATAATATCTAAAATCAATTATGTCACAAGACAGATTAAATGGACTCGCTATATTATCTATTGAAAAAAAATATTTTAACAAAACTGGAATACAAGAATCTAATTAGTAACTTTGCATCTCAAGAAGCAAGAAAAATAATTTTTAAATAAATATTATTAATTATTATTTGATATTAATATATTAAATATTAAAAGACTCCTTTTATAATTTTTGCCTAAAGCAGTTGAGCCGCTCCGGTTTGAACCAAAACTATGATAACCCATAACAACTTCACAAGTGGCCACCCCATTGAGATATGCAGGGAATATTTGTTCAACGGGGATAGTACTTCAGTGATCGATCTTCAAGCGTATGGTACTTATATACATACTCTAGTAGTAGAAATATGTGTTCAAGAGAAATAGTAATCAGTTTTTAGACTTTTTAGTCCAGCAATTAATGCATTTTTTTGACAAATTGGACATAGACGTATGGAAAATGATGCATAATAAAGAGAAAAGAAATATGTGTTCAAGAGTAATAGTAATCAGTTTTTAGACTTTTAGTCTAGCAATTAATGCACTTTTTTCACAAATTGGACATAGACGCATGAAAAATGATGCATAATAAAGAGAAAAGGTGAGAGCAAGGAAGGGGATATGAGTGAACTTGAAGCAATGAAAAGTCTTTCTTTATAGTATAGTATTCCTAAAAACAATAACTACCACTTAAAATGAAATAAAATGAAATAAAATGAAATAAAATTTTAAGTGACAGAAGCATCACTTATTATTTAATGTTAAATGCTAAAATTCAAAAGATATCAAAAAAATATTTAATTTTTAATTACCCAACCACATTTACGCTTTTGGAGAGAATTAAACATCTTACTTTTCAAAAAATAGGAGATACCACTTGAACACAAGTCTTTGTCATCAATTTCTTTTTATGAAAATTTTACTTATTGGCTAATAGTCTACTGAATAGAAAGCAGAAAAGGACACTGGAAGTGTCCCATTGGCCAGGACTTGGTTGACGACTTGTATCTTTTTTCAAGCCTCCTTCATAATTGATAATTCCTTCCAGTGCCACACTGATCCTAGCTCCTCTCGCAACAGTCAATTTTGATGATTGTTAATATCACTGTATGGTGTTAATGGGATAGCTCCAACTTCCTGGTGTTGATTGGAAGATCTTTAAATTATAATCATAGTACTAATATAAGTACTAATAATAGTGCAGATTTGTCAATTAATTGTCAAACATCCATTTATCAAATATGAATCTTGGAATGACCATTCAATTGAAGAGATGATTATGTCAAACTGGTAATCATAACCTTAAACATGAGTAAAAGTTCAAATATGTCAAGTTCTCATTGTATCGTTGCTGCTATATAGAAAAGTTAGTTTTTAGTAAACAATTTTCAGTTTTATTAGAGATTTTGAAGAGTTTATACCAAAACCTTCTGCTGATTTTGCAATTTGAAAACATTTAAATTCGAAGAAAATTTATATAGTATTTATCAATAACTAAACATCGATACAGTCAAAATTATACATAATTTAGTTTAGCACAGCATGCATGTTTCAAATAGAGCATGTTCTTTTTTAACAGTAAAATACCATATTCATATCTTCTGGAGTGTTGCTAGAGCATCTCCCATGCTGATCCTTTCATGATTTGTAAACATGGCTCTTTGTGGATACTAAACCTCCCATTCCATCCTCTACATGGAACATTACAATTCATCATAAGAATTAACATGCATGTAGGTCAGGAAAGTAAAATTTAGTAGATAGTTGAATTCAAATTCTGTCATGAATTCAGACTTTGTTATGAAAAAGGATTATAAGAACTTTGCTCAGCTGGTGCAATATATATACCCAAATGTATGTTAGTGCAAGGCTTTCCCCCTTTCCTGCAAACTTTGCAATGCCAAAGTCACACACATGTGCAAATGATAGGCGTTGGATAACCATGGTGGAGACAATCCAATGTGCATGCTTTGAAATCTAGGTTAGAGCAACTACTAAAGACACTGGTGAGATTTCTATGGCGGGTGTTGCGCAACATTCCACATTCTGCGTCAAAACTCTTGAGTGCGCCTTCTAGTTGCAAATTGTCCCATCTATTACAAGCAAGTTGATTTCTCCAAACCCATTGGTTTCTTGTAGGAGTTCATGGTATGTAATTCTTTCAGGTGTAACAATAGGGATCGAATCAGTTCGAATTCACGTTTCATTGTTTCTTCTTCAACATCTTACACAAACAAATGTGGAGATCAAAGTAATCAACACTGATGTGATCGGGAACAAAAAACAAAATGACCAAAAATGCTCTTTTAGTCCTTGATCTTTGAAGAGAACTAGAGTTGCATAATATGACTTGGAACTGAGGAGCACCACACAAGGCTTCATTTGACATAAAAGATTGACCCGTGAAGTTTGTGGAAGGACCTCCAGTGGGAATTTCTCCTCTATAGTATATTGAAATATTTAAGATACAAGAGTACCTCTAACAATTTGGGGATCGCACCAGAGATTGTTTTGGGATAGATCCAAGAAAACCAAACTTACCAAGTTGCCAAATGACTCAGGAATAGGTCCTTGTATTCTATTCTGGGCCAAAGATAGATTAATCAAGTTTTGCAGACCTGCCAATTGTGCTTGGGATATCACGTGAGAGTTGATTCATTGATAGATTTATTAGCATTGCTGCCTTTAAATTTCCAATTTCTGGGAGCAGACGGACAATTACAGAATTTGAGGAGAGGTCTTTCTCCAAAAAATCTCTGAGGCTCGAAAAGGAGCTTGGTATGCTGGAAGATAATTTGTTAGAATTTAGATAAGCATGCAGGTATGGAGCCAGAAAGACTATTTTTGCTGAAATCCAATGCATCCACGTTCAGTAAATGGCAGAGATCCTATGGAATGGATCCTTGAATTCTGTTGTACTTAAGATTTAATATCTGAAGTTTTCTTAACCCTTTGATGGTTGTTGGTACAAGCCCACTCAAGTCATTATTAGGAGGATGAAAGGAAACCAAATTGCTTAAATTACCAATTTCATCATGAATATTTCCCTTGATTCCATTATTTTGTTTTTCTTCTTTTTACACTTGAGCTATTTCCCCTAAATGTTGTTCTACTTTTAAATTGCTAAATCATTATATATATATATATATATATATATATATATATATATATAAATAAGAAGGCCACTTCATAAATTAATTTTTAACTAAACATAACAAAATTTGCAGGCAAGGTGCAGTCATAGCATGTTATCTTTTGAACAGTTGAGAACACAAACTCACAAAGAGAACACATTCATGATAGACTTTGACTTACTGAAACACTAAAATACAATGGCATCACTAACACGGATGCAAACGCAGTGCACAACAGGATCAATGCAAGAAAATGAAGTTTACAAGGGGATCAATGCAAGAAAATGGGTAAAACTCAATGCACAATGCGTCAAAAAGAATAACTAAGCAGTGCAAATTTGAAGTCCTCAGGCCGTTCATGGAAAAAAGAACTCGAATCACAAGCTCAAGCACAGGAGAAGAAACTTCCAAAATGTCAACATAAACAAGGAAGATGCTTAATCCGACCCATATACACCCTAAAATATCATGTAGAATATCCATCTACAATCCTGAGCCTGAGGTTTCCTATACTACTCGTAATTTGATTGCTTCTTGCATGCTCATTATATATATATATATATATATATATATTTTCAAGGTCTTGCATACTCTGTTAAGCCAGATGAATTAACTTATGCGTGAGCTTTACTTGGGTTGGACAACACGAGTTAAGAAGATGTAACCAAGGAACCTAACCATGGGTTCTGATTGGACTGGACCACGAAGTGGCTTATGGTCTAGGACTATCCTCGACCGTTTGAATCTATATGTTGAATGTAGTTATAAGAATAAAAAAATAGTTAGTTTAAAACAGCTGTAGATTTATAAAATTTAACTTTGTGGCAAAAATGGAAATTGGAAAGGCAAAAATTGCCCATAACTGCATAGGATAATACATAATTATGCATATGTGTGTGTATTCATATGTTAGATGAGAGAGAGAAACTGTCGTCTACATAGAAAAATAGGGTTCTCTGGATCAATGGCCTACTTTATTAATTAGTATAAAAATGAGAATGGAGCTTCACACCTATTCGTCCAGAAATTCTACTGATTTAGGTCTCAAAACAAAGACAAAGAGAATCAACTTCAGCAGACATAGTAAAAAGGAAAGATGATGAAAACTTACCTGGAGGAATTCTTGTTTAGCTCTGTAGTTGGGAATGTAACTGTAACCAGTGAGACCAGGCAGATCATCTCCAACCTGCACAGATGAGAAGAAAAAAAGAAAATGAATGACATGCATTGAATTATAGGCAACTCAATGATGATGACAAAAGAATGAATACATGGGTTATGCTTGTTGAGCTAATAGAGATCGCTTGCTACATTCCAGGAATTATCTTCTGCAATGTAGAAGATAATATCATCATCATATGATAATTAACTTTTAGATTCACACTATAATGCCATTTTTTTGTTGACTTGACTAACTCAAAGCAAAATAGAAAAAAAATATAATAGTACAAAGAAGTTTTTTGGACTAAATTGAGAAACTATGCAAATTTCCTATTTTTATTTTCATTTCCCTTTTCCAATACATATAATGGCAGATCAACATTCGTTGCTAATGCCTCCGTAATGTTTTAGCCACATTCAATTACTGCGTTACATTGGACATCCTATCAAGATGAAAGGCCTACATGCCTCCAACAAAACAGAAATGCCAATATAGCTATACATCCTCTTTAGGCCGAATCTCAATGCCCTCAACAATGAGGCCAGTCTTGCCGCCAAGGTGTATGATCTCCATCAGTCGCAGCTCCACCTCACCATCATCGCCACTATCATTGAAAAACTCACCCAATTCAATCTCCATCCACCCATCCTTTCTCACTCGTTTAAACACTTGTGATATCAGATCAATAGTGGTGGCCTCATCTTCTACTTGATGCTCATCTATTTCATTAACAAGTCTCACATACACATTGACTTCATCCAGCCCAAAATAACTGTTTGCAATTTTGTACACAAGGTAAGCTGCATAAGTTGTATTTGGGGACAGCAGTTGAGTTACCATCTTGCCTCGGATATCAAGCCAACAAACATTAAGAAGCATAGCCACCTCTGAGAATCTGCACATATAAAACGATAACACTGCAATAAGAAGCCTTGAAGCAAGTATGCACCCTTGAAGTCTTCCACATGGATGCATTCGTAAACATGCACAAATAAAAGAGAGAGAGAGAAGGGATGGTGGCTGAACCTGGAGTCCGGGTGAGATGTCCATTCCCAGTAATAAGGGGTTTCTCCCCACGAAATTGAAAGTTTCCTGGCTCCTAGCATATAACATTTCTTCTGGCTCTTTTTATCTACTGAGAAGCTCTGCTTATAAGCAGTGCCAACATTGCATTAACAAAAGCAGAACTATATAAGAAGTTCTTACTGTACAACAAACTGCTGCAAGAACACTAATGGAAATATTCTAGCTGTGTGCCAATCCCACCAAGTAAATTCAAGGTTGGTGTGACATTCAAAATTAGTACTTTTTATAGAAGGCTAATGGAAATATTATTTAATTCAGGAAAAAAAATATTAATTAAAAAATAATGCATGTTACAAAAATTAAAAATAATACATGTGTTCTAAATTAGAGAAGAGTGGGATAAGCATGAAATTATTTGCAATAATGGAATGGTGCACACGATCTATAAATATAAAATTCATGTAAAATTTTAGTGTCATGGTCAACAAAACATAAAGACATCTTCAATTTTGTTTAACACATTTAAGCAATGATTTACAACTTGAAATTTTATCAAATATGCTTCAACATTAATTTTTCACAATTAATGAAGTAAAACAACCATAAGGCTCTCAAATTGTTACCTATAGCTCACTTTTAATGTATATGTGCAGATCAAATTATGGAAATCCACAAAGAATATCAGAACATTTTTATGGGACTTCGCCTCCATTTGAATAAATGAATGTATTTCAAAATGAAAGGATTTATTTTTAAATAAAAGATTGTTTATTTAAGTTGGAACTCGAAACTCAAGGAGATATTAGATTTGAGGTAGGATCCTTGCCAGCATGGATTTCAATTAACTTCTTCCATCATCATATTTGAATTCATTCATATAAGACTCTCAAATCATTATTAGAACTTAAACTTAAATGATTGAACATGAATCCGTTCATTTCAAATCCTTCAATTCAGATGGAGCCTTAATATTTCTATGCTTCAAGCATGTACATTTCCAGTCCATTTCAATCACCAACTATAAAATGTAGGTGGAACCAAATTACTAAAACCGATACCTGGCAAAATCAAGTGAAGGTGATTAAAATAGTTGATGAATGCACCAATTTTAGAGCATAGAAACTCCAAATCCAATTCTATAAGATCAAAAAACAGAGAAATTGAACCAAGACTAGTTCTTTTTTTTTTTTTAAGTTTCTTTCTTCTTTAAGACAAAAGCGTCATGTTTTAAGATCACGAAGGAAAACTTAACCAAGATCATAATTTTTCTTCTCTCTTTTTTTCTTCTTTAGTTTTTGTATTGTTTTTTTAGCCTTTTGGTTTAAAACAAATTATATAGTCAAAACAATGGGAAAAAAGTTCTATGTGACGATTATAGCCTAACAATGTTGATATAAAGTGACAACTAACAAATGGTTAGTGATATAAAGTGATTATCAATTTAGACAACTAAGAAATGGTTAGTGATATAAAGTGATTATACAAACAATTCATCAGAGTCAAAGGAATAAGAGTCTCAGATTAGTGTAATATTACCGATTTTCCATCGTCAATGAGGATTGGAGAGTCGCAAAGATGAAAGTAGAGTTGTTTTTTGGTGGAATAGAGCACAGGGGACACTGATCTGGAGATGATCTGCTTATAATCAGACGGCAGAAATCTCTCCCAGATGATGTCAGACTCGGCGGCTGACCTGAATCCCCGTGAAATCACCGACGATCTGCACGCATCTCCAGGAGTGGTCAGCGAGAGAATGTTTGATATGCATCCTTCCGGCAATAACGAGAAACAGGCTTCTGTCAAACATCTCTGATTTTGTGCGTTTAACGCCCGTAGTTCTAATTATGCAGATAACCCAATAAATTAGGAAATCCGTTACATTCTGTTAGATATCCGTTAGTTTTTGCAGGATGGGCACGTGAGTGGATTTAACTGTTAAAAGGCAAAATTCCAACATGCCATATCCCTGTATCTATACTATTATTAATCTATATCTATCTATACAACTATGCAATTATTAAAAGTCACATTTGCTTCAAATCATTTAATTATATAACAACTTTTCTATTAATAAATTTTTATAGACACTCAAGCTTCGATCCAACCCTGGATGAACCAACTTGATTCACCTAATGTGGCTAGTAGAATTTAAACACATGTTCAAAAGGGAAAAAAAATTAATTTAACTTTACCCATTTCTCATGCATAAAATTAAAAGTTCAAACTTTTTTGAATCATGATTTTCAAGTACCTCTGCTTTACATCTTCCTAGAATTGCTTCTCATCATAAGCCAAATTTTTTCCTGGACTCTTCAATTGTTAAATTAATGGTGAATAACTTGCTATGTCAAAACAAGTCAACTATTAGAGGAGATGCCTCTCTAGTTCTTGTATTGTGGATTACTTGGTAATGAAATTGATTTAGGAAGGAAAAAAAAACTTATTTTGTGATTCTTCATTTTGTACTTGTTGCTACTGTTGGTACGGAGTACCCAAGATTCGATTTTCTCAGTGACATTGGGCTTCAATTTCTTGAATTTGAACATCATGGCTAGAAACTTTGGAAGCGTATTTCAGAAAAGACACATGAAATTATGACTTCAGGTTTGGTTCAAAACTATTGAACTCCATCGATGAAGGCTCGATCGGCGCAAGCTGTCCTTGGAAGAACACATCATCGGACAAAGAGAGTGAGACATTATGGTCATCGCTCGAACTAGAGAAAAATGTGAACTCAAAATCTCTCTCATCCTCACTGTCCATTTCGTCGAACTCAAAATCTCTCTCATCGATCCTCTCTTCATCTCTGTCGTCTACGTTGTTAGTTCCGTTATTATTTTCCTCATCCGGTAGAGCAAACTCCAAGTCAAAATAGGGTTCGTCATTGTCGTCAGTGTCTGTTGTCTAATCATGACTCACACTTTTGACAACTGACAGAGTATTAACGGCGGTGTTATTGGTGGTGGTATGCACATTTGCACCATCGTGTAAAGCAACGACACCACCACTGCCAGCACCTTTCTAGTCTTTATTGGTGGAGCGAGAGCACAAACAAGTAAAATACTTCTATTAAAATGAGAGAGGAAGGAGGTGACAAGCAATAGAAGACGAAGGTGACGACAAGAAAGGAGAAGGAAGGCGGTGCACCATAAGTGGGGAGAAAAAGAGAGAAATGTCACGATGAAAAAAAAGTTCAAATCTTTTGGCCAGTTTTACCCGTGAGAAATGGGTAAATTTTATTTTTAATTTCTTTATCGTTTTAGACAGGTGTTTAAGTTTTCTTGGGCCACATTAGCTAGGTGAACCAAGTTGGTTCACTCAGGGTTGGACTCAAGTATTGTCCATATGTATGTACCTAATGTGTAACCCAAAAACGTTCATCATTTCGTTTCCTAAAACACCCATCCTTCAATCACAAACAAATTAATAAAACCCTAATTTCTTCAAAAATATCAATATCCGAAACATGAATTCTTACAGTAAACTACACAAATTTCCATGTATTTAAAACAAAATCTCAAATATATATAAAATTTCCTCCAAAGCCTAGTTTAACTAAATTGACCAAAACGCCATAAAATTAGCACCAACCATAATGGCTACCAAAAAACAAAAATGGCTCACCGAATTCATTATTAATGCTTGATCTCCATGATACTCGTCACTTTGGGGGCATAGAGTGACTAGATGATAGATTGTCTCTGGCAATATCGAGTTGAGACTAACATTCGGAGATCGAAAAATGGTCGGAGAGGTCTTTGTTGTGGTGAAAGGCGTCGATGGTTTGACGCTTTGTGTACTCTCTGATGTTATAGTTTACGAATTCATGGGTAATGCAAAAAAGAGAGTGGAAGAGAGAATAGAGACGATGAGATCATCAAGTAGGGCATCGAATAAATCACAATCTCCCGCGATGTCCAGTGACGCCTTAAAACGCTTCCGGGAATTCCCATTTTCTCCAACGAAGTCTACTATTCTATTCACTTATGTCTTCTCGAAACTTTGGACCCATTTGACAGATTAAAAAGGAAAAATCTAAATCTAAAAATTAGAGAGAGATAGATAAGAAAAGAATGAAGATGGGAAGGGAGAGAGAGTGAAATCAGGGACAAAGTTAGAGAGTGACAAAGTTAGAGAGAGAGTGTATGACGAAGTGTTTTTTTATTTTATTTTTATTTCTTTACATGGGTATTTAGATAAATTCATTGCACGAAAGAGTGAGGTAATGTACCTATTCGAACGAAATCGTTAGTATGGGAGTGTTTTTGGAACATGAAAGGTGCAATACGCACAATATGTATACTATAGGGGTATTTTGTGAACTTCACCCTACCCATAATCAACCTCCTGCTAATAGGCAACAAAATTTCTAGGATGGTTCCAAGTAGATTCCAAAACTTCTTTGGGCGAGCTAAGAAATTATTAGGTAATCCTAGGACTATTGGTCATGGCCAATCAAAACTTGATACAAAAGCAAACTTTGAAATAAAGCTGGCATAAAACTGACACAATTGCTTATGTGTCATATTCTGATTGGCCCGAAACCAATAGTCCCGGGAGTACCTAATAATTTTTTAAGCCATTCATACACATGACTTATATGTCCTAATGAAAATTCTCCGCATCAATTTGCTTAGAGTAGTTTTTATAAGCGGGATGGAAATTTCACACCCCAAATTCTAATACCCGGAAGAGCATGGAAATTGGAAGTGATTAAGTGAAACCTCAGCTATTATCAAGTATAAATACACTCAATGAACTACCAAAACCTTACGAATGTGGAAGCATAATCATATATGCGTATGTCCATCCCCAATCATTCCAATGGGCCCTATTATAGATTACATAAGCATACAAGTCCATTTCCAATCCAAAAATAACTTAATTATTTCAACCCAGTTTCGATCGGCTGCCAGGTAGTTTTGGTTAGCTGCTAGGTAGTTTCGGTCGGCTGAAACTCCTTTTTGGTCGGCTGACACAGGTTTTAGTTTTTTCCACTCTCGGGATCTCCAATCCTTTGATAGGCTGATAGTCTCTTCAACAGACCGAAATAGGTATCATGTTATTTTTGTTTTTCATACTCTCGGTACTTTTAGAGTATCGGTCGGCTGATAGGACCCATCAGCTGACTAACAGTGCCCAGATCATGATATACCTCAGTTCTAATCCTGCCAAATTCCACATAGGCATTCCATACCCACTCCTACTCAATTCAAAACCAAGAATCATCATTTTCCTCATTTTAAGTCATCATTCCCATAAAAGAACATAAGCAAAATCATATACATTCATCAATAATCCATTATTTGTTCAAAAATTAGAGGTACACATATCCGTAGAGTAAACGAAAAGAGATTAATGGAGAACAAAATTTAATATAGGAAAATACATATATTTCCTAACAGTAACGTTCATTGTTCTTCCTCATTAATTTAATTTCTCTAAGGATGCCCAAACATGGCATGTATAGATCAAAATATACAAAATATCCGAAAAAATGTCTAGTCCTCCCAACATAGCACTTCTAAGCATCCTCCATTGCTGGTGCCTTATCTGTAAAAATGTTTGAGGGATGGGGGTGAGTGACAACTTAACCAGTAGAGATGCTTAGGCCAACCCTACGATGACTCAAGCAGCCATGTATGAATCTAACATTTTATATCTATTCATCTACATGACATGCTTTAAATGATTCAAATGCACATGCAAGCAATGTGATCTTCATACTACATATGCAAATCTTTGCCACCCAACAATTATATTCATTCATATCGGATATATACACAACTTCAATAAAATGAACACAACCACGATTCATATACTTTAATTGAGCACAAAACACAATGAAACTCAATTACCACGTAATACTCAAATCGACCAAATGGGGAGTTATTGACCATAGAAACCATAGTAAATGTCTTGGAGGCCAATACTCTTCTTACGCTTTACAGATTGTTAACTCGACGGTAGCGATATCTGCTTGGCCAAGTTTTGGGCCTTTCACCCTAGGGCTCCAGACCTTTCTTGCTTCTTGCAACATTCTCCCAAAATCATAAAATATTACATATATTCATATTCTCATCAAAACGTAATTGCAACAAGGATTTCACGAATAATTCACCAAAAATCTATCTTTCATGTTTTCTATCAAACACATGGAGCACAATATACACATGGTATTCACATAGACATGAAATAGATTCTAAACAACTTAGCATGCTTTCAAATTATGCTCACATTACACTCAATCATTTCTCACATTGTACTTAATCATTTCCAATCATTCCTACACACCTTTACAACCAATTTCACATGCCTCATATACATGTAGTTTTCAATCAAGCACATAGCACACATATACTTCAAGAACAAGTGGGAGGCATGTCATTCATGCTTTGAACAAAAATTAACATGTGAGGAGCTCAACTTCAAGGACAAGTTCACATATTACAACCAAACATGTTGAAACTCCTATATCTCACCTAAGTGACTTATAGAATCAGAATGTAGAAGGAATAGACACCCCAACCTCAACGTCCAAGCCAAGGAACACAAGCCCTAAAATCACCCAAGCTTCAAACTTCACCAAACTTGACTTTTAATCAATGAAATTGAAGAAAAATGAGAGTAGAGCAACTTTTTCTCTTGGAGCAAACATCAATTCCAACTTCTAAGCTCCCAAAATGAAAAAAGAAGAGAAGAAGTGAAAATGGTGGGTGGGAGAGGATGGGGTAGCCGGCCAAAGAGAGAGAGAGAGGGTGTGTGTGTTGTGTGGTCCTTGTGAGTTGTGAGCTCATATACATGTGTATGTATCTATCTTTGCAAGACTTCATAAGTTGGCCCCTCCCTCTTTCTAGACCACAAAGTTTGTAAATTTAGTCATTTAAACATGCGTGAATCACTCATTTCAAAACAAATAAGAATCAAAAAAATTCTGAGCCTTTACAGATGATAATAAATCTTATAGGTGAACTGAAAAAAAAAAAAAACTCCTTAAACTATTGCCCTTTTGCAAATAACTCCCTGAACTACAAATTGTCTCCTAAACTAATGATTTGTTGCAATTAAGGACATATCTATCGCAAAAGACAATTTTACTCATTCTTATAAATTTGTCCTTTTTTATTAAATTAACTTTATTATATTTTCTCTTATCTAAATATTAATTATACCATTTACTTTAATTTTATTATTGGTATATGTTAGATTATATATTTACTATTATAACATTCCTAAAACATGTAGGATTTCTTATCCCATTTTTCTAAACCATTTAAGTTTATTGTCTCCTAGGTTTACTTAGTCTCCAAGATTATGTGACTATAAATAAGTCTTTATGTATTGTTCACTATTATCAATTCAATACAAATTTTTAATATTTCTAACATGATATCAGAGCCTGATCTAGTAATGATTCTTGATGGAATGGACCAAAAGAGAGATTGATCTAGAGATGAATACTAGATATGCCCATTTCCGGCAACGACGACAAACATGCCTTCCCTTCTTCCTTGCTCCCCATCTCTCTCACTCTTCTATTCTCTCTCTCCATCTAATATATATATATATATATATATATATATATATATATATATTCACACTCACATAGAAAATAGTAGACTTTTCTATGAGATTGTGGAAAGAAAATAGTGAAAAATAATTTTTAGAGAGAAATTTACAACAATCTCGCAACAAAGAAGAAAATTAAAAATAAAATAGAATTTGTATTATGTACATATAACTGAAAAAAGAAAGCAACAAAAGAAAAGAAGATACCAAATGAATTCGAATAAGAAGGAAAAATAACAATGTCAAAAGATTGTTTTTTGTATGACGTTTTTATTATGGGAAGTGATCAATGCACTGTTTTATTTTTTTTCTTCAACTAAATGACGTGAATGTCCCTCCTACAATCATACTTGATTTTTATGAATCGGATAAAGGCAATAATGTCAAGTGGATTATAAGAAAGTGGTATTTTTGGAATTAACTATTACAATCTTTTAATTGTTTTTTGAATACAAAAAGGGATCATATAAAGAAAGATAATTTCGGAAACTCAATGATTTTTGAACGAATCGTATCTTTTAAAAATTAAACAATAAACCTTTTGTTATTTTTGAATCTCAGTGAGTTTTGTTATTAGTCGCAATTTTTTCTACGAGTATTTCTAATGTTTAAGATTTATTTGAAATGTAACATAATTTAAAAGGAATTTTTATATTTTGTCCTAAATACACATTGAGATATTTAATACCCATATATACTGTCACCAAATTGGCCTTTCTTTCTGCACAAAAATAAAGCCCCAGAATGCAAAACAGCAGTTACAACACGTACCATCAGATGACAAGCGAAAGGGACACAACACAACAAGAGAGGAAAAGAGCTATTAAGACCAAACGGATCACTTCTCTGGCTGAAAATTCAAATCCATCGGTGAACCTTCCGCATGAAATCATAGTTGAAATACTCTACAAACTACCCGTCAAGTCTCTATTACAATTCAGGTGTGTTTGCATGATTACTCTTTGATTTTCGATTCTTATTTCGTTAAAACCCACCTCCGTATGTCAACTGAAGACGATGACCATAAACACTATAGGGTCATTTTGAGCTCAATTCTCCCAGATTTTGGTCTCAAGTCTTGTTCACTTTATTCTGTATTCTTTGAGCCATCTGTTAGTGCCTTTGAGCTTGATTATCTATTGAAAAATCCCCATGACTCGGTTTGGATTGTGGGTTGTTGTAATGGGTTGCTCTGTATAGCTATTGAAGAAGTTGATCTAATCATATGGAACCCATCTACTAGAAAATCCAAGAGATTGATGGATTCAGGCATGAGAATGTGGTTCGGTTGTTTTATGATATATGGATTTGGGTATGATGAGTGCATTGATGATTACAAGGTAGTAGGAGTCTTTTGTGTTATTGGTAATGGGGGTTCCTATGAAACTGATGCAAGGTTTATTCGTTAAGGACTGATACTTGGAGAAGGATTCAGGACTTCCCTTGTGGTATTCCTTTGGATGATTCGGGTAAATTTGCAAATGGAGCTCTCCATTGGAGTGTGAGTTGCGATACTGGATCAAATTATTCTTGGGTGATTGTTTCCCTTGATTTAGAGGAGGGGGGGCATACAAGGAAGTGGCACAACCTAAGTATGGAGATGGTGTTTTCGATTTAACGTTGGGGATTTTGAGAGGATGCATGTAACTACCGTGGAACTCATGTTGATGTATGGGTCATGAAGGAATTTGGTGTGAAAGATTCTTGGATTAAATTAGTCAGCATCCCCTATTTGATAGATACCCGCACCATTGTGCATTTCTAAGAATGGTGAAATTTTGTTGGAAATTAGGTCTTGTTTAGTGATATATGATTTAAAAGACTGTACATTTAAGTATCCTTCCATTCATAATTTCCGTGCTTGTTTTGAAGCGGATACTTATGCTGAGAGCCTTGTTTCACCTAGCGCTGACAATGAGATTCATGAGCAACAATAATTAAAAAATAGAAAAAGGTAATATTAGATTTTGATTATTCTTTCCCTGTTCCTTATAATGCACTGTATAGGTCATTTAATACTGCATTTATGGTATGCGTAATACTTTTATGGAAGCTACATTATGTTTACTGACTTCTTTTTTTATTATTATTTGTATGGCTAGATAAAAGTAGCTTATAAAAAATCATGATTTCCTAAAACAATTAAGAAATGAAACTTGTGGTGGGCCTGGTGGCTAATGTCTTTTGGTCTTATGCTATAAGAAACAATGGTGGAGACTTGAAGTGAATGTTGATACAGAATTTTGTGACCCCCTGCTCTTTTTTCCTTTTCCTGAGCGCTTATAATTATATAATTTTCTTTTAGATAATGTGGGTAATTAATATTATTTTGGTATTTTTAGAGGAATTTCTATTTATTTCTTAAGGTTTCACAAAATAAGATGCAAAATTGACCAATTTAAATTAAATGCAATCATGTTGTATCCACAAGCACTATTGCATTGTATTATCTTCATTGTTTTGCATTTTGCTTGTTTAATTTGCCAGTGGTTGCTTCAATTGCAAATTTGATAAGACCTTTAGCAATTATTTTTTTATCCTAAGATGAATAAAGAAATGGATTAGCAATAAGATAATTTACAAGGATGTTATCTCGTCTATGTGGTAATTGATTCTTATATAACCTAAACTAAAATTGAAAGAAGAGGGGAAAAATGCAAAAAACCATGAACTATTCTGCTTTTGCATATAACCTCTTGTTCTTCAAAAAACCCTCTATGCTATAAATTGTCACTTAGCTGTGAGAAACTTACATAACTTCTCCTTGCAAAATGAAAAAGAAAAAAATTAGTTAAAAAGAATTTTGAACTTAAATAATTGTTTAACTTGGTGTGTATAGCTGATGGGGGTGAGGGCTTGAAATTATTAAGATGTGATAAAGTTGTTCTTTGACATAGTTGAGGTACATAATAGATTGTTTTTGATGAAGTATTATGTTGTTACCGCAAATAGAGAAGAAGATGATGTATTTGGTGTTGACATTGAACAGTTTCAAGCACTGCAAACTAGTGAAGGTCAAACATTTTTTGGTACACTAGTTATAAGTTTGAGGATGATGCGATTGATACTATTGATATCTTTGACAATGATACGATATATGAACCTAATGATGAGCTTTGTTGTTCGAATGGCTCATCAAAAGATGAGGTTTGACAACCACAACCCAGATCTTTTTTCTGTGGCTAGAATATGGAGAAGAAGAAAATCAAATTGGGATTGAAATTTTAATCAGTTACATAGTTTATGGATGCTGCCAAAAGGAGTCTCAATTTGATGTTCTCTAGAAATGAAGTGGGTTAGGTAACTGTGGTATGCAAGAAGGAATTCTGATGGAGAATACATGTATCCAAAAACATAGTTGGAGGCTTCTAAATCTAAATCAAAACATTTAGTGGCGTCAACAGGTGCAGTTTAATAAGCAGGCATGATTATCATTCTTAGCTAGAATATAGGTGATCAGTCTAGAATATTGTTTAAACCCTTCAAAATGCAACCATCAGCAACAACAAATGTGCTAAAAACCTTTCTTGAATCCAATAATAATGGGATCATATGATATAAACAGCATACTGCAAAAAAGGTAATTCATCAACCTCTTGTTTACCAGTAGGTATTTTGCAATGCTACCAGGGGTGAATATTCGCCCCCACGATTCCCCTCAATAAGCTTCAACGCCTCTCTTTTTACCCTCTTTTAAGACACATCAAACCCTGAATAGTGTTATGTGTCTAATATGTGTCATTTACATGCATTTGTTATATATGTGTTCTGCATTTATTCAGGGATTGGTGGAGACCTTTGATGATCTAATGCATGGGGTGGACCAATATTTCTGTGTAAACATTTCTATGAAAACTTCCAAGTTGAATTTTAGAGGGAGTTAGTTAAAAATGAACTACAGGCAACAACCAGTGGATATTTGGTGGCTGAGTTTGATATTCATGTGCAGGACATATGAACAGTTGAGGGGCGATTCCTGTGAGACTGATGGACAAGGTCCAAGTTTATATGTAATTTTGATTTGATGACAAAATTGCGATTCTTTTGATTGATACATCCTTTGAGCTTAGGAGAAAGCCAGTAATCACATGCTTGGGTGGATGTGTCACCTTTTGATTAAAGGCTTCCAAGAGAGAAATGTCAGGATGACAAAACAGGAGGGCTTGTTGTGCCCAAATACTCAAAATGGTTTGGAATGTAGCAAGGAAGATGTATTTGATTGTTGTGTGATTTATAATTTATATAGGACAAAGGAGATACCAGTGTGACTGGTGCAGTTGATTCGGTGCAACGTACCTGCAGTTGTGCATAAAGAGTCATTGGTATCACTTGCAAGCATTCAGTTGTTTCTATATTTGATCAAAGGGCGGATACAAAGTAGTATTTATATCGATTCTTCCACAAATAGACTTTTCTGAGAGCATATGCACCTAGTAAGCATCCCATGTCTTTTCTTAGTGCATATGCACCTAGTAAGCATCCCATGTCGAAGAATTTCTTGAATAGAGTGTTTTTTCCCTACTTGGTGGGTGCTACAGCAGCTTTGAATATTAATTGTTATTCTTCAAGGTTACCTTATATCTCTTTTGTTGAATTGGTAGCTCTTCTAGTTTTTCTAGCTAGCTTTAAGGTTGTGTACTTGCTTGGGATAGACTCTTGGATGGATGAGGACCATGCTTGTTGCTATCATCATTGCTCTATCTCCTGCAATCAGGTGGTTGCTTGGAAGCAGGTGATGAAAGGCATTTACTGCAATGTCTCTCAGCTCACTGTTGATATGTGGTTCGGTGCTTATACCAAAAGTTCTCAAAAGTCCACTTTAACTTCCTCTTCTTTGTTTTGCTACAATTTTGATGTAAAGATCTCCATATACTTCTGTTTTAGTTTCAGTCATTGGTATACTTTGTACAGAGGGGTCTGCCCCTCTTAACCCACTGCAGTCAGTAGACCGATGCCAAACTTCAGATGCTCTGAGTGCCTAGAGATGGGTCATGATACTATAGAAATTCACTGAGTCCTCGCATGTTAGCATAGATAAATCACAAGTTTGTATGTGAGTTTGACTCCAATTACGAAGACTTGGTGAAGATGATAAATCACAAGTTTTTGTTAGATACATTGAAGGGGTCTTTTGCTAAAATAATAGTTTAGGAGGGTTATTTATAGTTTTTTTTTATAATTTAGGAGGCTCTTCTGCAATTTACCCTTTATAAAGATGTATGTATGGCTAAAGTGAACGATGGTTTCATCTTCCTGATATACACGCCTTTGTCCGTTTAAGTAGTTTTTTTTCTTTTTTTTTTTCAGTCTCAAGTGGTCACAATATAGTTTTAATTTTGGTCAATAAAATCTAATTATTTACACAATGATAGAATATTACTGATATTTCTTTGAAAATGTTATAGACACCTAGGTCTCTGCAAGAGTCGCGATGTTGGTCTAGAAATTCTGGAGATGTATGATAAAATAGTTTTTTGTTATATTAGCTGGACATCATTTTTTTCTTTCTTTTTATTTTTTTTGGAAAATCTGAATTTCAAAGAAATTTTGTAGTACATGAACACTAATACCAGTCAATTCTTCGTGTGCACGCGTGATTTAAATTTACGTAATGTACTTACACTCGAAGTTTTGTAGAACTTCTCCAATTCTTTCCTACATGCATAATACGTACACCCATTTAATATATTTTTATGAAATATCAATAAAAAATATTATTTTCTAAAAAGTCCATAAATCAATTATGTACTCATTCACCGCCAAACTTGTAACAGAGTGATACTTTCTCTTCTAATGATTCAAATCCCTAGGCAATGGGTGTGTCAGTTAGTTTCTTGCCAAAGTTAATATATATATATATACACACACCAGTATGTAACATTTTCAGATGCTCGCTAATTTATTTATAATATAACTCAAAACTCCTATATAAAACATTTTATGAGACGCTCATTAATTTCCTGTAAACATCATTTCCATATCTTCTTTGAACTTGCGAGTAACACAGATGGTGATGTAATACATATAGATCTGCATTAGCTTACCCAACCGAATCTCGACAAGTTTAACCATTCGTGCTAAATTTTATTACAAGAATACTGTGAAGGCAAATTATAATTGTTAGACAATATATTTAATATGAGAAATACTAAACGACACAATTTTATTTCACGAATTTTAACTCGAATCTATGTGACAGGTGATAATACCATAGGGACTCCGTGTATGGGGAAAATCCCACCGATAATAACTTACCATTTAATTTTATCTCTTAAAATAATGGACTATACCACCTGCCACATAGATTCGAGTTAAAATTCGTGATATTTATTCGAGACGTGTAGCATTGCTCATTTAATATTATGTTACTTTTTTAGGGTGCTAAATCAGTTAGGTTTTCTTATAGTATTTTTCTAATTCATCTAGGATTTTTAGATTCCTAATTGATCTAGAACTAGGGTTTCTTATCTCCCCAGTAAACTCAGTGTTTAAAATTATGTGTCTATAAATAAATCTTTATGTATTTTTTATCAATTCAATACCAACATTAATAAATACAATTTTCTTTTTATATTTCTAACAATAACGAAGTTTAAAAAGTCAACTTAACACCATTTTTGTAATGAAAATTATCATTTCACACATTTGACGTAACGGGACAAAATCTCACCCCCGAAACATCACTTGTAACAGCCCCTCTTGGTACTTGCCAATATTTTGACACTTTTGAGTAAATGAAAAGCAAAAATTAATGGCTTATCATACTTGAATTCAAAATGCTAGTTGGGGCTATTGTGCTATAATACACTTGCAATCAAAGACAGTGCCCCATCTAGCATTGTGTCAAATATTTTTGAATTCAAGTATGCTAAGCCATTAATTTTTGCTTTTTATATTTACCAAAAATGTTAAATATTTTTTGTATGATATATTGTTAAAAAAGAAATTATGCTACCATAAAAAAAAGTCTTTTATTTGATTTCATTGGAAAAGAGAAAAAAAAAAAAAAAGAAAGTGCAAAGTTTTTTATTTAGTACCGTGTTTATCATTATAAACACAACCATAAACAAATTCGCTATCATTCATTGAGATGGTTAAAAAGAATTAATGCATACAACAAAATATGTGGGAGGCCTTTTAAACCGAGAGTTTCATCAGTTTATAGAAGGCATTTCTCATATGTTTATCAAGTCTCTCTCTTCCACTCTCCTTGGCTTTAAAATGTCATGCATGTGAATTATGTGGGAGGTGAGTCTTCAGTTTTTTTATTGCAGCACATTGATAATATAATTCTTTTTGAAACAACTATACCCATATTTCAGCACTCTCCTATCTCGTCACTAAACCATATATGAATCCTAATATTTCTCTTTCCCTCTCTCTCTCTCTCTCATCGCTAATTATCCATCACCATTTCTCTCTCCTCCTTATCAACCCGGCCATCCTCATCCCTTTATATAGTTCTCTCTCTGTATGTATGTGTGTGTATATATATATATATATCACCATGCTTTTTCTCCCGTCTCTCCAACCTTAACCACCTCCCACTCTTCTCTCCCTTCCCACATCCTCCGAACCCCCCATCGCCACTTCTCTCACTCTCACCACTGCCTCCGAATCTGCTGTCTTGATGCCACCCAACAGAGTGACTATGGGTCTCAAAGAGAGAAACTTTTTCAATGATAATTTTATCAAACTCTTTTTTCATTTTTAAAATTTTTATTTAAAAAATACTATTGACTATAATAGTGTATAAGTTAGTAATTTTTTAATTTGCTCCAAAATAATAGTTTAAGAAGTGTTTTTGCACAATGAGAAATTTCATGAGAGTAAATCACTTCTTAAACTATTATGCTACTTACCTGAGCTAGAAATGGTAAATGGCATAAAACTAATTCACTTCAATATAATATGCTACTTACCTGAGCTAGAAATGGTAAATGGCAAGACTTAGAGATAGTGCTAATCTGCTCATCTTTGGGCTACAAAGCTATCATGGTTTGAGCCCAGTATTGCATGATATTATGGTAAAGTCATTAGTAAAACACTGCACCCTTTTTTATTCCATATTTTGTTTAAAGTTGCTCTTTGCAAACTAGGTAAAAATAAGGAAATGAAATCATAAAAGAAATGTCAGATTTGTTTTACTTGAGGCAATCTGCAACCAACTATTTTGATTATTAAAGTTCAATTTGTTAATCTTTTGCAATTGCTTTCAGGTGTCTTGTATTGCTGTGGTATTAATTATGCACTTTTCTGTTGGAATCTGCAACTTTTGTACATCTTCTACATTTATCAACATTTACAATGTTTAAATTGTATTCCTTTTAAGCTTTTTATAAATTTCTTGCTCGAATTCATATTTAAGCTGTGGTTGTTCTTTTCTTTGACCTTGAGAGCAACTGATCATTGCATTGGTAAGCTATTACCTCACCAACTAGATAATCAGACGCGAGCCCCTCCTCAGGTGGATTCCTCCTTTTGCTCCTCAACCTACAGGGTATTAGCAGCCGTTCCAATGGTTGGTACGAATAGAGCAAGAGAAAAAGGAAATAAAAAAATATTAGAGAAAAATTATGCAAAACTATGTAAGAGTCTCCAATCCCTCTCGTGTGCTTTGTAAGAAGCTTGAGTCACCACTCCCTCCCGTATGCTTTGGAAGAAGCTTGTACAGTTTGGGAAGGGTTTTTGATTGATCTAGGCCAGAGGCAGACCTACGTCAAGGTAACGATTAATCTCTATCAATAGGCCTGCTAAAGCCGCCAAACCATAGAGTTCTTACTATTGCCACAGAGAGAGATGTTTTTAGATCTCTATCAATCCATACTAGCATGAGGCAACACCTAATCAAGTTTAGCAATCTGATTTAGGCATGAGCTAATTGAGTTATTTTTCTCTTCGTGTTGGGTCTAGGTCTCTCTAACTAGATTCAACTTGCCCATGGTGTGCTTTTAGATTTACCTAAGGATTAAAGCAAGTAAGGAAACAGCAGCAACAAACCCCAATATAATGATGCCGTTGACTCCCTGTAGCTCTTTTTCCCATCATCCAATTGTGTTATAAATTATGTCTAATTCCAGTAATGTAAAATCAAGTCCTTTTTACCTTAATATATATATATATATATATATATATATATATATATATCCCTTTGATATCTTTAAGCAAACATTTTGCACTAATGGGAATACAAGCCAAGCTAGAAATTGATAGATAAAGCATTTTAGAAATTTACTTGTGCAGATGGAGTAATAACCTTGATAGATATTGAAGGATGAGAAGAAGACAAGAAGATTTTGTGACTAAGGCAGTGAGAGAAGAAATGATCTCATGCCAACTAATGGGGATACAAGCCAAGCTAGAAATTGATAGATCACAATGAGGAAAAGAGATACATATAACTGATGGACCATGTATAAAGACATTGTTGAGTTGATTTCATTTTTCATATGGACCGAAATAGTGAGAGAGAGTCATAGATAAGCTTGTTTCATTGTTGAGAAACATATGGATGTTGATTTTCCACCTATGTTTCTTAGCTGTTTATTATGAAAACATTTTGAGATCACCATGTTTGCATACCCCTAATCTAACACTCTTTGGGTACATATTGGTTCAACAAGTTCCTTGAGTCCCAAATTGTTAAAAAAATTTCAAATCATTTAGCAGCATTTCAAGTACTACATTTAATCCCCATATATGTATCATAGCAAAAGAATAAAAGTTCAATAATCATGTTAGGTCAAATGCCAAACAATATAGCCTGGAATATATAATGATAGATAATGACAGAAAACAGAGAAATAGATAAAGTGAAAGATTTTGATTTAAAACTAATCGCTCCATAAAGCATGAGTATGCATAAAGCTCGTTATTAACATTACTACATTCAACTTAATATTATTATGTCTACATAATCAGACAATAACTAATTATACTAATGAGCCGATAGCTTGTAGAAAGCATCATAAATAAAATAATAGCTCGAATAGATACGCTCTTCAATGAAATTGAACCACCTTCTTCGCCAATACGGATTAATAGCCAGAACAGAAGCCAATGCCAATAAGAAGATAATATACGACACTGAAAAAGTAACATAAAATGGCTCTGGATTGATTTCATACCATTTTGTCTCACTTTCTTCTGAAAATGTTGTTGATGAGTTTGGAGACTGAACAATGGTGGTACAATTTTTCTCTAGTGGTGGTCCACAAAGATTAGGATTTCCCTCGTAGCTGCTACCATCAAATGTTCCAAATTGTGATTTCATGTCAAGAATTTTACCTGATAAGTTGTTGTGAGCTATAGAGAAGACTTCCAGAAAATGCAGATCAACCAGCTCCATAGGAATCACTCCACTCAACTTGTTGTAAGAAAGGTCCAAGCTCTCTATTTGAGTCAGGCTAGAGAATGTTCTTGGGATAGAACCTTTCAACTGATTGTGAGACAAGTTCAATGCATGAATCCAAACTAGCTCTCCTAGCTCATGTGGGATTTCACATGTTAGGTTATTGCACGACAAATCTAATCCTGACATGAAGTTCAGGATATCACCCTTGTAAGAGCTAGACCTTCTTTTTGTAACAAACTCGGCTTCTGCTGGTACATTATATAATTCTGCAATGAATATTCTCCAATTTTTCACTAAGAGACTTCCATATATATCCATTGAATACTCATCCCATGGAGAATAAACGGGTTGTTTAAACACACGTTCATTTGGCCCTATCTTTCCAAAAGAGATGTTAATGATACAACGAGGTATTGACCCAGAAAAAGAGTTGTTAGAAAGATCCATTAGGGCGATCTTATTTAGCTTACATAGTTGATTTGGGATTAAACCATTCAAATGGTTTCCCCTCAACAGAAGTACTCTTATGCTGGAGAGTGCGCTAATCCCATTGGGAATATTGCCAGATAAGTTATTATCTCTAATATCCAATATCAACAAAGAGGATGAATTGATGAAAGCATTTGGTATTGGTCCTGCGAATTTGTTTGCCTGCAAATACATTTGCTCTATACTGTTTGAGATTGAGAAAGAAGGTAACTGACCTTTGAAAAAATTATTTCGCATGATGACTGTTCGCAAATTTGTCATATTACTTATCCAGCTAGAAATCACACCTGAGAATGAGTTGTTGCTAATGTCCAACATCTTTAGATAAGAACTTTGGGAAATTGTGTTGGACAAAATTCCCGAGAACTGGTTGTCATTCAGATGCAAAATCTCTAGGCTAGTCACATTGAAGTGTGTTGAGAGTATTTGGCCATGAAATTTATTTCTAGATAATTTCAAAAACCCCAAATTGATGCAACCTGAAACCAATTCCTTTGGTACTTCTCCAGAGAACATGTTATCAGACAAATCCAAATTATACAAGTCACTCATGTTGCAAAGTGATGAGGGAAGAATACCTTCGAAAGAATTTTTGGATAAATTTAGATATGAAATGTGTGGAAGCCTCCTTGAAATGCTTTCTTGAAGTTGCCCATGAAAGTGGTTGTCCGAGACATCCATCCAATAAGTACCCATGTTAACGTGTGGTGGCAGATCAATTTGACCCGTGAGAGAGTTGTTCTTCAGATTTAGAACTTCAAGTCTTGCATTGCTAATAAGCAACCAGTAAGGGAACACTCCTTTCAAGTTGTTGTGGGAGAGATCAACTATTCTTAATCTGTATTGGTGCAAGAGAAACTTAGGTATTTCACGAGTGAGCTTATTGAGATTGCAGTTCGATAACACAAGGGCTTTTAACTGAAATTTGGGAGTCCAGTTTGAGTAATGATCAGTTTCCACCTCCATTTTGTTGTCGCAGATTAATTCAACCACTTCAAGATTGGAATGATTGGCTAGTGAGCTGAATGATAATAATCCCTCAAAATGATTATAATTAAGATTGATATATTCTAGAGATGTGAGGTTTGATATTATAAAAGTAATGTCTCCTTTGAATTGATTCTGAGAGAGATCTAACATTCTAAGGGATCTCAAATTGCTCAAACATGGAGGAAGGATTCCTTCGAAGGTGTTTACACTAAGATCCAACTCTTGAAGGTTCCTTAGTTTACACAAACCTGCAAAAGAAGAAATGATATATATGATCCAACTTTTTAAAAATGTGGCAGCATGAGAAGTTAGACTTGATGCTAGGTCTGTAACAGCAAAGAACAAATGCTTTGTTTTGGTACTTTTACCTTGAAAAGGCAAAGTGTTATTGAGATTGTTATTCGCTAAAGACAAAGCTTTGAGAGAAGTCAACTCCCCTATATGTGGGGGAATATTTCCAGTGAACATATTAAAGCTCAGATCTAGAACCTCCAAGTTGTTGAATGAAATCCAATCTACCAAATGAACAATGTAGATAGTGTTAAGAAAACTCCTGAAAATGGTGTAACATGTTATCTTTCTAGTAGAATGATCAAATATACAACTACTTGTATAATAAATTATCCTCACAACTTATAAACTAGAAGGGAGATTTTTGTTTACCTTGGATTGGTAGTGTGCCATTCAGTTGATTATCACTCAAAATTAGAACCTCTAAATTGTAAAGGTTTGCTAATTCTGCAACAAAGTGTGATATATAATACATACACATAACCGAGAGCTAATATTTGGTAAGTTATTATGACATTCATGGTTCAATAACACATAATTTAATGCCATGAAGAGGACAGGAAAGGAATGAAAATTTGGAAATTTACCCATATCTTTCCCTCTTGTAACCAAATGGTGTAGAAATATTTATCAGAACACGAATAGAAAATTTCAAAATACACGTACCTTTGTTGGAAAGTGGCCCTTTCATTTCATTGCCCTCCACTGATAGAAATTTAAGAATTGGGAGATTACCCAAAGACTTTAGAATGTCTTTGCTGAAAATGTTGTAGCTTAGATCTAAGTGCTCTAGCTTGCTCAACTTCGATAAAGTTTGATAATCTGAGTAGAATTGAGGACATGATTAGAAATGATATGATTCAGCTTATTTTACCATCCGCAAAGACTAGGGGTCAAAATGAAATCGAGAAAACAATGAAGAAAACACCATCAATCATTTCCTTAAACAATATTTCATCCACATTGATCTTCAAAGAGAAGGTTGAGGGTTCAATTTCCAGACAAATTGGGTGCCTATGTCACTTACCTATATTTAGAAAAAGAAAAAGAAGAAATCATAAGGATTTACATGTTTTTGAATTAAATTATACATCCATTGTTAAAGATGGTCTAGAGATTTAATTATGGAGAAGAAGAGAATACAATATGATTGCCTCTACACTTGCAAACCTCAACCCCGACCCTAGTATAACAAACAATTTGTCTTTCTAAAACATCCAAGTTAGCTCTGATATTCTTTAATTCAAAATTCAAGAGAAATAATCTAAAACAAAATTGAGACAAATAGGTCATGCAACCGAGAAAACTCGGGTGGTGGTAATTATCTTCACCAGATGCCTATATTTTGAACAACAAAAGAATATATCAAAATTTTAGTTGATTGAGTCTAAGAGGTTTTTTAGTTTAAAAAATATGGCGTACTTATTAAAAGACCGATTGTCCAAGAAAATTCATTGCATAAATATTAATATGATATTTTATGGGAAGGATATTCACACTCTCCTTTTTTTCAGCTGCACTTTCATTTTGAAAGAAATGTCACTTCTAACCTTAATTTCACATGTGAATGATTACCTTTTTTTTTCAAAATACTAAACTACCATTTTAGATATCATCTTTCTGTCTCCAATTTTTAATGTTTTTGAATTATTTTGCAGAATAAACAAAAAATACCAACAAAACAATACTCGAAAAAACATAACCAAAAAAAAAAAAAGCTCTTTTTTTATAGGAATAAAAAATAGTTATATATGTTGAATAAATTATGTTTTGATAAGACCAAAAAAAAAAATTGTCTATGTTAAATAAATTATCTTTTTTGGCAAGAACCAAAAATTAAAAAGTACCCAAAAAAAAAAAAGTTATCTTGTTGAATAAATTATATCTTTTGACATGACCCAAAAACAAAGTACCTAAAAAATATTATTCTTATAAAATAAATTATTTCTATTGAGAGAATCCAATAAGTTATCTTTATTGAAAAAATTGTCTCTTTTGATAGGATTAAAAAAAGAAATTATCTCTTTTGAAAGAATTTAATATGATGATTTGTAAAATCATCAGTTTGATGCCTCCTTACTTTCCAGCTTAAAACATATTTTTTTAAAAGGTTTGGGCACAAGAATTGAGGTTAAAGTACAATCGGTAGTCTAAAGGGCACAATTATGGAGACAACTCTTTAATCAGTAACAAATAGAATTCTAAATAGGTATCTAAGCTTTTTCCTTGGGCTGGAATGGAGGCATTCATCATGTTCCTATTTTATGAAATCAAAAGTAACCCCCAAGTAAAGGAAGGGGCAACACATGATTATAGTGGTCTAAGCTTTTACCTTGCATTGGAAGGGAGGCACTGATCTCATTGGAGCTTAGATCCAACTTCTCTAATTTCCGCAAAGTTGATAGCTCTGTGCAGTTAAAATAATTGAAACAGTTAAAAGGAAGATAAAGTATATGAATTAGGTGAACAAAACTTGCCTTGGAGAGCACGAGGTCCTTCCAAGAAATTCCGACTGACATTCAAAGTTTTTAGTGATGTGAGTGAACCCAAAGATTTTAGGATGCTGTTATTGAAGCCATTTAGTGCCACGTTTAAGATCTCCAACCTCTCCAATTTCGACAACCTTTCGAAACCTGCAAAGAGAGAATAATCACTCCAAATAAAAAACCTTTCAAGCTTTTGTATAATACATGGCGAAGGATTGAGATTTTACGAAAACTAGATTACCTTCATTCTCAACATAGCCATATAAACCATTCAAAGATATGTCAAGACTCAGCAGCTCTTCAAAAGGTTTAAATAAGGAGACATTTAGATAGTAACGTTGATAATCCAAAAATGTATCAAAATAAGACTTGTATTGCCTTATATTATCAAGATTGAGCTCCACCACTCTGCCTGTGGTGTGGTTGCAAGAAACTCTCTCCCAATCACAGCATTCACTTTCTCTTTCATCAACCCATGAAGGAAGAAGCAAATGGCTTGTCTCATCACTATTGTTGAGAATGAAAAAACCCTTGAGTTTAAGCAACCCAATCCTCTCCTCTTCCAGACAACCTTCCAGTAGTCCTCCATGGTTTTGAACCAAAACTAGGAAAACCCATAACAACAACTTCACAACCACAAGTGACCTCCCCATTGAGATTTACGGTTGAATATGATGATACTCTATCTATATACTCTAGTAGTATAATGATGATCCAGATTTATAATCAATTTATAGACTCTTTTAGTCATCTATCTAGTTCTTACTACTTTTGCAATTGTAGCCCAATCACACAGACAGGATGGAAGGGGGAATTAATGACTTCCGTGTACAATTAATGACCAATAGAAATAGTATTTCGGTTGGCGGAGGCAGATATTTTAATTTGGAGGGCAAATTTGTACTATGTAATAAAATTTTGAAAAATTTATAAATCAATTGTAAATTAATGTTGTTTATAATATTTGTCATAGTATATATATATATATATATATATATATATATATATACCTTGAAAATTTTCAAAAATGAGAAAAAAATAATCCAAATAAATATACAAAAATATGAGAAAGAAATATATAAAGGAGAGGAAACGATAAATTACAAGTAAAAAGAGGAGAGGTAAAGAAAAAAACATTGTCAATTTTTCTTCAGTAGTGTTTCAATTTTTCAAAAATGTAATTTTTGAAAAAAGTTGAGTACTTGGATTCCACTTCCGGAAGTATATATTATTATTTTCTTGGTGAGATATGAAGAAAAAATTATAATTTTAGCTAAATAAATTCTCTCCAAGTTTTAACAAAACAATATTATTACTTTAGAAACTTGTACAATTATGTTATTCAATTCTCCAAAAAAAAACTTGAACAATTATTGTTATTGGCATTCTTGCCATTTTGGCCTCACAACACTTTAGTTTCTCGTCCTCAATGCTCCCAAGACTTGACAATGAAGATTGGTATATAATTTTAGATATTTTTCCTTTTAAACACATCTTAAGAAAAATGTTTGATAAAAAATGTTCCTCTATTTTTATTAAACTCGAGGGGACATTAGTCTATTTTTCTCTCTGAATTAATATAATAAATATTATACACGTATATATGTAAATGAAGGAACGATGTGTTGCAATAAGGACTACAAAAACTGGTTGGAGGAATTTAAATTTTCAATGAATTTTAGGATTACGAGTTAAATTTATTACAAATTGACCTTTTTTTTTGGGAAATAAAAAATGAAAAATTTGGAAAGCTCATGACCCCCTTACCCCCTAGTTCTTAGTCCTTTCCTAATAGTAAAGGTGGGAAGAATTTTCCGTCATTAATATCAAGGTGGAATGGTCAGATAGTTTGGTTCATTGTTTGGGTATGTACGTTAAAGTCGAATTAAAAATAATTAAAATGCATAATAAAAGAAAATGACAAGAAGGAAAGGGATGAACGGGAAACAAAGAAAACTGCTTTATTTCGTGAAAATAGATTTGCAAATCAGTCAAATCTTAGGAGTTAAAAAAATTAATTAATTATAAATTCAAATATATTTTTAGAAAATGAGTCATATTTTGAAAACTATTCACGAATACTTGTTAATAGACATATTTTTTTATTAAACAGGTTTCAAAGTACACTATTCAATTTTTTTCATTTTTGTTTCCATTCTCTTTTTCAGAAATATAGGAGGAAAGAAGAAGAAATATCTTTTCATCTTTTAATTAAAGCAATAGTATAACTGTCAACGTAATATCACTACCCCACTTTCTCTTGATTTATCCATTCCACGCCCGCCCTTCTTTTTTTTTTTCGGGTGAATATTCTATTTCACATCCTTGTCTTCACCTCTTTTCTTTTTTTTCATTTTTCATATCAAAATATATGTTTCCTATCAAATATCTAATCGTTGTGCCATGTGTTTGATTTGTCACTCGGATAGTACGTAGTACCAATGGGCTAGTGTATAACCTCTCCTCCTAGATGTGTAATCAACAATTTGTGAAATATATGTATGAATAATTTGTAAAACATTATATAAATGTTAGACTAATTATAAGTATGTGTATATAGATATAAATTAATAGACATTGCTATATTATGAGAGAATAATACAACAAATCAGATCTACCGTTTTGGTACAAATTTAGAAATGTAAAAATATATACATATTTATATTCACATATATTCAATGTTTGAGGTAGAAGGCTTACAATGGCCTATTATGTATACCACATGTTAAACACCATATAATGGCGCAATTTGTTAATCACTATACTACAAAAACACAAAAAATTATTTTTAAAAAAAATATACATTTTGCTTAATTAACTATAGGAAAATGATATTTAGGCAGAATTATTAGGCAAAAACTTTTACATCTATTGGAATGTATGTGGTGGTAGTCATCCAATGAATGTAAAAGCAACATAATTCTTAAGTATATCTTCCATACTTGTGTTGCATAAATATTTTTAAATTTTTAAATAAGATATTATTTCATTTAATCTATATATATATATATATATATATATATATCAGTAATGTTCAACCAGTATACTCACTTTCAATTATAACTTTAGGATCTAATCATATGGCTACAATTAAATAGAACTTATCTGCCCTATTTTAGAAAGGACTGTGATTCTTTCCATCACTATTAAATATTACTAATGTGAATGGACGAACTTACCCTCATCTTCTCTTTCTATCTTTCACACCAATGTCACATACACACATAAACACACACATGGAAGTATTTTATTTTCATTATCAATTAAGATAAAAATATTTCTCTGGTCATTTATTTGTTTCATGTCGATACATGATACAAGACAGGTTATTTGTACATTCAGACACGTTAACTGCATTTAAACTTCAATTTATAAACATATAATAATAATAATTGATTCCATTGTGTTAAAATGTTAAGTGCCTTTTTTGTTTTTTTTTTATATATCTTTCTCAATTTTATGTACAAATTCTTAGTTAAAAAGAAAAAATGCACTTAAACTTGGTTGCAATTGTGCCATTGAGGTAGGAGGTGGAAGTGAATTGGTGGAGTACTACCGCGAGAAACCACAATTACGTACGTAAACTCCAATGACAATGATAATTAGTATTGCAATTTTAACTATTATATATATAAAGGATCAAAAGTTGTATAAGTACAAACTCATCTCTACATTCTTTTCTTTTAATATTATATACTATTTAAATGAATAAAAACTTGTGTTAAAGAAACTCTTCTAACCAATTCTCATATATATATATATATATATACTACTATTAAATGTATCACAAAAGAACTAATAGACCATATTGATTAATCCATAACAAAGCAAAAACTTACTGAGCATAACTTGTTCTATGATCATGTTGGTGTATGTCTGAGGACAGAGATCATGAGAAATGACAAAGTACATAAAAATTAATTATTCATCAGTTTTAATAAATATTTAAACTTAACAGTTAGTTTGTTTAGATTATGTATTTTCTATTTGGTATATAAATATCATAACTTGTTATTCATATCAATTGGCTCAGCTACATCATGTATTTATGATATTTATAACAATGTGGTGTATATAATATTATGAATTAGGGTTTGCAAACCTATACTCATATCATTCAAAAATAAAAAAATAGAAATAAAAGTTGAATCAAACATAAAAATAAAAATCAGAAAATATATAATAAGTTAATTTCTTACAATGGGAATAACTCTTTGGTCAATATACTATATAGAAACACATTTAGCAACAACTTAGTCATTCAACCATAATTAAGAAATATACACAGTAGAATACATATAATCCATATATAAATATAAATTAACACAAACGCATACTCAAATAATTCAAAAATAAAAAATAAAGGTTTTGAAACCAAACATAAAAACAAATCAAAGACAAACTATATCATATATAATAAGTTAATTTCTTACCATGGGAATAACGCTTTGGTCTAAAAAATGAAGAGGAATCGAAATATTAATACCCAGATAAATAAAAAAATGATAATCTAGTATTAACTGATGAGCACCCAATGTTGCACATTCATGCCCCTTGAAATGCATATGTTAATACCTTATTTGTATTTACATTGTTGTTTTCATGTTATTTTTACTTTTTTGTCATTTTCAGGACTCTTCCGTAATTGCAATCAATTTCAATTATTTCAGGTTTTCAATGATGTGCTCGTGAAACATGAAGGACATCATGTTTTTAGGCCAGGACGATATGGTTGGCCAAATCTACATTCCAGCCCAATTAGAAGTACAGTCCAGCAGGCTGATTCAAAGCGCTCAAGTGCGTGATTCAAAGCGCTTGAGCGCATACTCAAAGGACTCGAGCGCATTGGCACTCCGAAAATTGAAGTTCGGGATTTTGGCACATTGCAGGTTGCACTCGAGCGCAGAATTAAGTGCGCTCGAGCGCAACGGTGATAACCTGGACATGCGATTTAAAACAAGAGAACTCGAGACTTTGGGGGAGGCTGGTTTTTGGAGACAAGTGAGTAAGTTTGGAGGAGGCAAAGAGGCCTAGAATGACGGTAGACATGGAGATGGATCTTCCCTCATTTAGAAAGGCTTTGAGCTATCGTCGCTATGAGTGGCTAACTTCTCTCTTGAGGAATCGATGTAACCCTAGCCAAGTCTATAATTTGATTGTATTTATGTTGAGTGGTTTTTCTATATGTATACAATAATTACGTAACTCTGAGCATCACATTTGTCTTAGTGAGCTCTTATCTGGATTGAGATAAAATCATTTCCACTTTTTTTTCCTAGTTAAATCATTTCCATTTTCTGTTATGATGTCAATGATAGTTGCACAATAGTTCTTAACCTACAAATGTGCATCATGGATTTGATAGGTCATGTTTAGAAAGGACGTCGTACTGCACCCTAGGGTAAAGTAGATAGGTAGACAACTTGTACTGACCGAAGATGAGCTATGCTTAAATTTGATCACATGCATGTTCTCAACGATATCATTATGAGCTTGTAGCCACACAAATCATAATTGTATGCTCATAGGATTACCCGATAGTAAGTATAGTAGGTCATAGTTGCAAGACTAGTGGTGAAGTCGGTTCCTTAATCTTACTCCTCGAATATCGTTATCAATTGCATTTGGTTTAATTTTAAGTTTTTTTGTTTCAGCATAGTAGAACTAGTGAACAACAAACAAATCGTCTCACTGAGTTATACTAGAAATCATCTTGATAATTTAACAATTACGTTAGTGCAGTCCTTGAGGTTCAACACCCTCTAAGTAGTACTATCCTGCAAAGGTTTGTTTTATTACGAGTGGTTTATTATTGAAAACTATTCCTAACAAGTAAAGTCTTGTGACCACGTCATTAACACCAAAAAAAATGACGCCGAACAGAATAATGATTATCCTTTAGGTTAGTGTTAACAGGTAATTAACAGGGAAGAACATAAGAGATTCGCCCAAAAACACAGAGAAAATACTCTGGTATTCAATTTAATATTCAAAATTCAAGTGTTTTCAAAATCAGCCCACAAGCCGAGTTTTATAGCTGAAAATCGTCAATATCAGAATTTTACCAAAAATAGAAAAATTCCAATAATCACGCCAAAATGAAATACGTAATAAAAGAAGGAAATTGCCAAAAATCTGGCCCAAATCAAGTTCAGAATTACCGCCTAAACGATAAAAGAAATATTACTATAAATGGAAAGAAAAACTAAAAATGGGGATTCAGAAGGAAAAATAGTGGATTTTGAGCTCAAAAAAACATGTACCTAGCATAACTTGGTGCCCACGACGTGCGCGCCGAAGAGAGCTTTCCGAATTGGGGTTATATGAGCGATTCTGATACCCGTAGCCAAAGTTATGGCCAAAATACTAAAACGTACCCAAAACTGCCCCAATTAGGGAAGAGATCATGACTTCTTGCCATCTTTGCGCTGATCTGCCAACTCAAGGTATCTCAGCGCCATCAACGTGCCATCTGACAACTCATCATCATTTGACTCGGATCCTCCTGCATCAAAAAACCTATAAAATTGAGATAAAACAAAAAAGAAACATCCAAAAAAATGATAATAATAAAAAGGGTTCTATATACAATTAGGGTGTATATATTTGGATGAGAATAAAACTGAGGGAGAGAAAGAGAGAGTTTCGAAGTCGCCTAAAAAGAATTTGAAAAATTCTAATTCCCTTCTATGTATAGCCTCACTTGAAAAAGAATTCTAATTAAATTAAATGATTTGAAGAACGAATGAGAGCCGTGTTTAGTGTCTGTGAAGCGGTGTTTAGGAATTTAGGGGGTCTACGTCGTGTTAGGTGTCTATGAAGCGGTATTTAGGAATTTAAGAGGTCTATGAGCCGTATTTTTTTATATAGATGAGAATAAAACTGAGGGAGAGAAAGAGAGAGTTTTGAAGATGCCTAAAAAGAATTTAAAATACCCTAATTCCCTTCTCTCTATAGCCTCGCCTGAAAAAGAATTCTATTTAAATTAAATGATTTGAAGAGTGACAATGAGAGCCGTGTTTGGTGTCTATAAAGGTGTGTTTAGGAATTTAGGGTGTCTACGCCGTGTTTGGTGTCTATGAAGTGGTGTTTAGGAATTTAGGAGGCCTACGAGCCATATTTTTTATATGATTGTGTAGTTTTTTTAGGTCATGTCTCTATTTTTTTAATTAAAAAATAAATAAATAATGTACTAAAACTCAAAAAATTCTTTGTACTTTTAATAGTAGTATATATATTTATATATATATGTATATATATTTATATATATGACAGTAAGGTAGTATCATACAATATTCTAGTGGTTGATAAGTTTTTGAATGGACTTAGTGTCTGATTTGTGTTAGTCTAAATGTTTGTATGATTGTGTTGTTGTTATGCATTATTTTGTGTTTGGCTAGCTAAATGGGAGTGAGAGATGTTATCTATCAGTTTGTGCAAATATGTTGAGGGAGTGATGAAAAATGTGTGTCGGAGTAATAGAAGTGTATACAAGAGTCTTCGACATGATATGTAAGTAACTCGAATTGAAACTTTTTGAAGTTAAAGGAACTATCTAAAAAAAATGAACATAAAAAATGGTGGTAAAAGTGATAATGGAGGTTGTGGTATTAGGAGCCTCATTAAGTTTTCGCCTTAGGCCTCCAATTGTATCGAGCTAGACATGAACATCATATCATCAAAAAAGGTAATAATGTCATTTTAGTTTAACTAATGAAGATCATATTGTATCTACATACTTTTCAAGAAAGTCCGTGTAATTTACTCTACAAAAAATTAACTACACCAGTTAACAATGATGTCCATGTAAAGAAGAGTTATTTAGTCACAATCCACTTTTTATCACCTTCACTAGTTCAACTATATTTCTTTGTATATTTAGACATATTGTGATCTGATTTTTTCAGTGGATTAAGTTATGATTGTCTAGGTTGGTTTTATCACGAAATTGCCAAAGGGAGAGATTGTGACGTATATATTTGTAATTGACAAATTTCGGTATCAAAACTAAGATAATCGAGTTGTATTTCGTCATTTCAATTCTTCGTAATTGATCAAGAGCATGTGCTCATACCATCAATAATTTAAACAAGGAACTTAGATCATCTGAAATATTAAAGAGGATAGTAATGTGCATGGATATCATTGATCAAGTATGAGAGTCACATAGACCAGGTAAGGTGATGAGATCATTAGTATTTTTAAGATAAAGTTCAGTTTTGAAATTAGGGTTTTGAAGGAAATTTTTTAGAATTTTTAAAGTTAGATCGGTCTGGTTGAAGCCCAGATGGGTCAAGTGTTCTCGGGATCTCAAAAATTGGTTGTCCAAGTAGTCTCAGGATCTCAAAAATTAGTTTTAGCCACAGTGGACCGGTCCAAATAAGTCCCAGACCGATCCAACTCAATTCAACAAAAACTCTGCTGATGGGCCTATATTGTCTTAGAAAGTCCCGTTTTGACTCAAATTTGATTCCTAAAAATTCTTTAAACATTGGGAAACATTTATAAACTCTTTTGAACTTATTTTCCAAATAATTATAGGACTTCTGATGCAGGAGCATCCGAGTCAGATGATGCTGAGCTGTCAGACGACACGTTGATGGCACTGAATTATCTTGAGTTGGCAGATCAGCGTAAAGATGGCAGGAAACCGTGACCTTGTCACTAATTAGGGTATTTTTGGATGCGCTTCAGTATTTTGGCCATAACTTTGGCTATAGGTGTCAGAATCGCCTTTATGACCACAATTCGGAAAGCTTGGTTCGGCGCGCACGTCGTGGGCACCAGCTAAAGTTGGGTGAGTATTTTTTCGAGGCCAAAATCCACTGTTTTCCCCTCTGAATCCCTAATTTTAGTTATTTGTTTCCTTTTTTGGTAATATTTATTTTGTTGATTAGGAAGAGATTCTGGGCTTGATTTGGGCCAGAATTCTGGCAACTTCCTTCTTTTATTTCGTATTTTATTTTGGCAAGAATATTAGGTTTTTGCTATTTTTGGTAATGTTGACGAAGTTTAGCTATATAACCCGGCTTGTGGGTTGATTTGAAGGCACTTTTGATTTTGAATAATAATATCGAATACCAGAGACTTTTCTCTGAGTTTTTGGGCAATTCTCGTGATTTCTTTCTGTTTATTTTCTGTTGCCCTTAGCCTACAGAATAATCACTATTCTGTTCGGTGTCAGTTGGTATCAGAGCTTTCAGCATCTTTCTGGGTGTGATTTCATCAGTTTTCATGGTTGGTGGTCGTGGTCGTGGTCGTCGTGGGCAGGTTCCGAACGAGGAAGTCCCACACCGTGATCGTAGTGTTCAGGATTTGATGATTGAGGATTTACAGAGGCAAGTTGCAGAGTTAACCCAGCGTCTAACGGCGCAGACTATCAGTGACCGTGAGGTGGAAGATCACAAATCCGATTCCAGTTCCGACAACACGTTTCACAATCGTGCTCGATTCTGGGGGCACCGTGGTCGGGAGGAACGTCATGGAGATCTCGATTTCAGAGTGGATCTGCCCGAGTTTTCTGGTACGTTACAGGCCGAAGGATTTGTCGATTGGATGAACGAAGTGGAGCGTATCTTTGAATATAAAGAAGTCCCAGATCGTGTCAAGGTGAAACTGGTCGCCATCAAACTCAAAGGCAGAGCCTCTGCATGGTGGGAGCAGTTGAGGCGATCACGAGACAGGCAGGGCAAGGCCAAGATCACTGATTGGCAGAAGATGAAGAAGAAGATGAAGGGTCACTTCCTTCCTTTCGGCTACATTCAAACCCTGTTTCAGCGACTTCAGTCGTTGAGGCAAGGAACGAGATCGGTTGATGATTACACAGAGGAGTTCTATCAATTGATAGCCCGGAATGATTTATCTGAGACAGAAGAGCAGACGGTGGCGCGGTATTTGGGAGGATTGCGGCAGCCCCTGCAAGATGTCCTCAACCTTCACTCGCTTTGGACTGTTTCTAAAGCATACCAACGCGCACTTGCTGTGGAAAAACAGCAGAATCGGAGGCCAGTGATCAGGAGCGATCAAAACAACCGGCCAGTTCGACCTCAACAACCCCATCCTGTCCAGCCGACACCACAGGGTAATTCTCACTCGAACATTAGATGTTTCAGATGTGGTGAACAGGGACACAGAGCGAATGAGTGCAGGAAGCCTGCTAGTCAGAAGGGCAAAAATCTCCTGATTGAGGAAGACGTGGTAGACGAAACTGAGGAGACTGGAGAGCCTATGTATGACGATGATGAAGATGGAGATGTGCTGTATGGAGATGGCCGTGAGAATCTGGTCATTTGGAAGAGTCTACTGACTCCCAAGGGCGATTCAGGAGATGATTGGTTGAGAACCAATATTTTTCACACGACCTGCACAGTTGCAGATAAAGTCTGCAAGATGATCATTGACAGTGGCAGTTGTGAGAACGTAGTGCCTGAAGAAGCTGTCCAGAAATTGCAGTTGAAGACAGATCGTCATCCCAACCCGTACAAATTGTCATGGCTGAATAAAGACAGTGAGGTAAAGGTGGATAGGAGATGCCTAGTGTCTTTCTCGATTGGCAAGAAATATTTTGATAATGCTTGGTGTGATGTTGTGGCTATGGATGCTTGTCATGTACTGTTAGGCAGGCCTTGGCAGTATGATCGCAGTGTTACTCATGACGGGCGAAAGAACACATATTCCCTTAGCATCAAGGGAAAGAAGATTGTGTTGGCTCCTCGTCGGGAAGGGGCCAGTCCTACCCCGGTAGCCAAAACTACTAACCTGCTTTCTATGTCTAGGTTTTTAACTGAGATTGAGCATGGGGACGTGGTCTATGCTCTGCTGCCTTGTGGGAATAGCGCAACGGACGTGAACGAGAACCCAGACTTACCAGCAGAGGTGCAACAACTGCTAACAGAGTTTTCTGACCTGATGCCAGAAGATCTTCCTCCTGGGCAACCGCCTATGAGGGATATTCAGCATCAGATTGACCTTGTTCCGGGGTCCAATTTGCCTAATCGACCGGCGTATCGCCTCAGTCCCAAGGAATCTGAGGAGTTGCAACGGCAGGTGGTAGAGTTGCTGGAGAGGGGCTACATCCGTGAGAGTATGAGCCCATGTGCAGTTCCTGCTCTGCTAGTGCCGAAGAAAGATGGCTCTTGGCGTATGTGTGTTGATAGCCGAGCAATCAACAGGATTACAGTGAAGTACAGGTTTCCAATTCCCCGTCTGGATGATATGTTAGACCAGTTGTCCGGTTCTAAGGTCTTCTCAAAAATCGACCTTAAAAGCGGCTACCACCAGATCAGAATAAGGCCTGGGGATGAGTGGAAGACAGCTTTTAAGACGAAACATGGGTTGTATGAGTGGATGGTCATGCCTTTTGGGCTGTCCAATGCGCCCAACACATTTATGAGGTTTATGCATCAGGTTTTACGACTTTTTATGGGGAAATTCGTCGTAGTTTACTTCGATGACATCCTCATCTATAGCCCGACATGGACGTCACACTTTGATCACCTCCGTGCTGTCTTTGATATGTTGAGGACAGAGCACCTGTTCGTCAATCAGAAGAAGTGTGCTTTCTTCACTACTTCTGTAACTTTTCTGGGTTTTGTGGTGTCTATTGATGGTGTTCATGCAGATCCGTCAAAGATAGACGCGGTTTTGGAGTGGTCCAAACCGAAAACCTTGCACGATGTCCGAAGTTTCCATGGATTGGCATCTTTCTACCGTCGGTTCATCAAAAACTTCAGCACTCTGATTGCTCCCGTCACAGAGTGCCTTAAGGGATGTGATTTCCATTGGTCCGAGGAGGCAGAGGCCAGTTTTCATCTGGTCAAGCAGAAGATGACAGAGGCACCAGTTTTGGCACTTCCTGACTTTGAGAAGGTGTTTGAGGTAAACTGTGATGCATCTGGGGTGGGCATTGGTGGTGTTCTAAGTCAGGAAGGGCATCCAATAGCTTTTTTCAGTGAGAAGCTATCAGGATCGAAGAAAAATTATTCCACCTATGATCTGGAGTTTTATGCCATCATTCAGTCCCTAAAGCATTGGCGTCACTACCTAATACAGAGGGAATTCATTCTCCTCACTGATCATGAGGCCTTGAAATACATCAATGGCCAGCACAAGCTGAGTAGACGGCATGCCAAGTGGGTGGCATACTTGCAAGAGTTCACATTTGCGCTGAGGCACCAGGCAGGGAGTCTGAACCGTGTTGCAGATGCACTGAGTCGTCGTACGTTGCTCCTCACCGCCATAAGCACCAGAGTTGCAGGTTTCGATACATTCTCTGATATGTATGCTGCAGATCCTTCCTTCGGGAGGATAATTCAAGAGGTAACTGATGGTCAACGCCATGATTTTATTTTGCACAATGGTTACCTGTTTCGTGGATTAAAGTTGTGCATCCCAGACTGTTCACTAAAGCAACAGATTATTAGTGAACTTCATAACGAGGGTCATTTTGGGCGAGACAAGACGTTGGGTCTGATCTCTTCTAACTATTATTGGCCCAAGTTGACCAGTGACGTGGCTCATTATGTGGAGCGTTGTTATGTGTGTCAGCGGTCCAAGGGAGTTCTCACTAATGCGGGCCTGTACACACCTTTACCGGTCCCTGAAGCTCCTTGGCTTGATGTCAGTATGGACTTTGTGTTGGGCTTACCTCGTACCCAACGGGCCGTGGATTCTATTTTGGTTGTGGTCGACCGGTTTTCCAAGATGGACCATTTTGTTGCTTGCAGGAAAACAATGGATGCTGCCCGGGTCGCCCATCTTTACTTCAAGGAGATTGTGCGTTTACATGGTGTTCCCCAATCCATTACCTCAGATCGTGATACCAAGTTCATGAGTCAATTCTGGAAGAGTCTATGGGAGAAACTGGGAACGGAGTTGAATTTTAGCAGCGCCTACCATCCTCAGACAGATGGTCAGACAGAGGTGGTGAACCGGAGTTTGGGGAACCTTTTGAGGAGTTTGGCAGGAACTAAACCAAAGCAGTGGGATTTGGCATTACCTCAAGCAGAATTTGCTTATAACAGGTCGAAGAACAGATCAACAGGAATGAGCCCATTTGAGATTGTTTATGGTCAGAACCCATCTGGGGTACTTGACTTAGCCCCTATTCCGCGCGTGGGTCGTTTCAATCACAAGGCAGATGAGATGGCAGAACATCTTCGAGGTATCCATGAGCAGGTCAAGCTGGCCATTCACGAGAGTAATGCCAAGTACAAGGTTCAGGCTGACAGCCACCGTCGTCAAGTACTTTTTGACGTTGGTGATTTTGTTTGGGCGGTATTAACTCATGATCGTTTCCCTGTTGGAGAGTATAACAAGCTAAAGGAGCGAAATATTGGTCCCTGTGAGATCCTGCAGAAGATCAATGATAATGCCTACAGACTGCGCCTCCCCAGTCATTTGAGGACTTCTGACGTCTTTAATGTGAAACATCTGAGTCCTTATTTTATGGATTCTGATGAAGCTGCTGTAAACTTGAGGACGAGTTCTTTCCAACCCGAGGTGACTGATGCAGGAGCATCCGAGTCAGATGATGTTGAGCTGTCAGACGACACGTTGATGGCACTGAATTATCTTGAGTTGGCAGATCAGCGTAAAGATGGCAGGAAACCGTGACCTTGTCACTAATTAGGGTATTTTTGGATGCGCTTCAGTATTTTGGCCATAACTTTGGCTACAGGTGTCAGAATCGCCTTTATGACCACAATTCGGAAAGCTTGGTTCAGCGCGCACGTCGTGGGCACCAGCTAAAGCTGGGTGAGTATTTTTTCGAGGCCAAAATCTACTATTTTTCCCTCCGAATCCCTAATTTTAGTTATTTGTTTCCTTTTTTGGTAATATTTATTTTGTTGATTAGGAAGAGATTCTGGGCTTGATTTGGGCCAGAATTCTGGCAACTTCCTTCTTTTATTTCGTATTTTATTTTGGCAAGAATATTAGGTTTTTGCTATTTTTGGTAATGTTGACGAAGTTTAGCTATATAACCCGGCTTGTGGGTTGATTTGAAGGCACTTTTGATTTTGAATAATAATATCGAATACCAGAGACTTTTCTCTGAGTTTTTGGGCAATTCTCGTGATTTCTTTCTGTTTATTTTCTGTTGCCCTTAGCATAGAGAATAATTACTATTCTGTTCGGCGTCAACTTCATCATCCATAAATACATACACATGATTTCTCTATAGTTATGCTTTCAAAAAATTATTATTTTTAGAAAGAGAAAGCATAGAGTTAATTTTAGGGCAGAAAATTTTCCATTTATATTTCTTTGAGAGTACACATATATATACACATTGAATTATCATGATTGTTTTTCTCTCTACTTAATAAATCGTTCGAAGACCGCTTTTTCTTATTGATCAAGTCACTGGTTCCATTTGGTTTCTTCTCAAATGTTCATTGGTGATGAAGGAAAAGATGATCGCACTATGAAGGGACAGAATATTCGCAAAATGTTCATGTTCTTTTAGTTACCTTTCAATATGGATTGCAATGTTAGCCTAGAGTCTGCAGCAATTGGATGTGGAGTCGCAAGAGTAAGCCTGAGGCATTTAGCATCCAATTCTTGACAAAGTGGAGGGGGTATGTGGCTGGAATAGAGTCTGTTGTACTTTGCTTCAACAATAGTGTATTTGGTTCTCCGAGGAAATAGCCTCGCGTTTTTTCTCATTATGGATTTTTCATGTATATCGAGTATTATTTCTACACTTTACTTTATTTACTTACTTTATGTGTTTGATTACTTTTTTATTGAAGAAATCAAATTAATCTGGAAATTAATCAACGAGCAAGTAAACTTAATCACTCACTCTAAATTTTAAACAAGCTTTCGCAGTCGCTTCTGTACCGCGCTAATCACAATATATAGAGTTTATATATACATAATAATAAGCTATAAATTATGATCTACACGGGATACATGCTAAAATAATTACAAAAACTAGAACCAATTAATGGCTCTTGCCCAAAAGAAATGTAACCAACCAAAACAAAAGCCTTCTAATTGTTCCATAAAGAAAAAGAAAAAGGACAAACCTTGTACAAGATAAAAAATGATCATCCATCTGACGAGGTCCTCCTGACATATATATACAGAGGAGTTCTCATAGGATGAATAATATTTATTTTCTCTCTCTTAAAGTTTACATTGTAGCTACGAGTTCAAAAGGACACCGGGTTACCACTGAGGCGTACAGACTACTAGTACCTCCTCCTTTTTCAAACCAAAAGTGTGAAGTCTTTCTAAGAGCATTGTGAAAAAAAAATATTTATATTTTTAAAGAAAAGGCGTCTAGTTGGAACGTAAGAGAGAATTAACCGACCAAATTTTTGCTCGAAGTAGAGGCAGAGGGAGAGTTCCCCCCAACATTTTCAATTTTTTTGTTATCCTCTAGAAAAATTGTTATTTAATTTGTAAATAAGCCCAATTTTTGGTTCCAAAACTGATAGAAAATTTAAATTGCCTCCCCCAAAATGTTTTTCAAAACACTTATTTATTGACCCTAAAATAATGAGTTTGAAAATAAATATAACATTATTAATTCAAGTTGGTGTTTATAGAAAAAAAATACTATTAATAATAATAAGTGAAAAAAAATAAAAGAATTACAATAATGTCCCAGTTGGTGTTTATAGAAAAAAATATCTTAAATTATATGTTAATCTTCATGGAGTCTAATATGAAAAAAATGGCAACGAAAAATTTTAATCTTTTTCAGAGTAGAATGTTCAAAGTACTACCTAGAACCTCCCCATTCTCAAAAAGGAGGGGAGGGATTCGAGCTCGGAAGTGGGCAAATAATAATAATAAGAGAAAAAAATAAAAAAAAATTTATGTTAACGTTCCAGTTGGGTGTTAATAGAAAAAATATTTTTAAATTATATGCTAATCTTCGTCGAGTCTAACATGAAAAAAATGTCAATGACAAATTTTAATGTTTCCCATAATGGAATGTTGAATTAATAATGCTTTCATAATATATGTATATATATTTTATCTTCTAATTGATTAAAGGAGAGATAAAGCTTACACCAGAGAGTGGTGTTACAGAGAAGGCCAAATGAGGGCTACCAATGAGAAAGGCAACATTAAAATAATAATAAAAATGCCTTTCAAAAAAAATATTAAAATAATAATATTATCATTGGGGGTATTGGAGTAATTTTAGTTGAGTAAACCTACTCTTCACCTCAACTTAAGGGCAATTTGGAATTTTAGACATAAAAAATTGCTTACATCTACACTTTCCTTCATTGACTGTTACCAGAGGGGATGGCATGTGTTACTCATGTACAAATCTTAAGAAGATCAGTATAATTATACAAACAAAAAAAAAATTCGTATATATTAACTAAACCTCAAACAATATGAGTCTAATTTACCCTAGGATAACGACTTTGTGGCTAGGAATTCAAACCATGCCTTTTATGAACTACTTGGGTACCAAAATTTGGACCAAATCCAGATGTATTGGACCACTAAACTTATTCCTAACATAAATCCACCGACTTATTAGGTTGAGTTGACTTGATCAACCAAATAAGGTTAAAGTATAAATTTTTGAATAATTATTATTATTTTCAGGATAAGTTGTTTTTCAAGTGCAGTTTCCATATAGGTTTACTCAAAGGGCAGGTGATCCAGATGGAAGGAGCCGAGGAAATTGTGTTTGCAAGAACTTAAAATCAATCCCATGAATTATGTTTCTAACTTCTAAAATTGTTATGCTCTTCTGAGAATGGATATAAGGCAACGTGTGTTCCTTAAGTTCTCTCAGCAAGGTCTAGGAATGGATTAACCGAAGCATGGATACTTTAGATAACCAATATTCTTGAATACATGTGCTTCCTAGATATAATAAAAAATTGATATGAGTAATTTATGAGATTGATTTTAGGAATCTTTCAATAATATTTTTTTTATATTTATCTAATGTTTGTATTCTTTTACTTATAAATAGAAAGGTCATTCTTTTGTTGTTTATGCTTAATTTCTCTCTAAAATTTGATTTTTCTTAACAAAACAGGTAAGAAATAGCACCACAAGTGACTACTACCCAGTTAGTAGGACCCGTTCTTAGCCAAAACGCCATGAGGGTCGAACATTATTGCTTTGATGAGTAATGGCTTTCATGTCTCTACAATTCCACTTAAAGAACCTATTCTGTGCTGACAAAGATTGAAAGACCAGTCATCCCTTTGACAAGAACTAGAAGACAAAAATCATCAATCCCATATTAAATAGGAGTAGATAGTAGATTCAAAAATCTTTCTTTTTTTAGATTTTTTTTATGACATTACAAAATATATATATATATATACTAGCGTATTGCCCGTGCATACGGCACTATAAAAAAAATTATTAGACTGAAATAAAAGTTGATTTCATTTGACCAAGGTATTGCCGAATCTCATCTACGCAGCCCAAAATTATTATCATGCAATCATGACCCTAAGAGAATAAAAAGAACTATTTTGCATCGTCGATATAGTAGGTATTTTAGTGCATTTACCATTTTTCATACATGATACGTTTTGAGTACCTCATAATCCATGAACCATACAACAACTCTTGATAGTTTCAAAAAATTGTCTCCCTATACTTCTCATCCGTATTCTTTGAGTAAAATGCAAAAAACATCACTATACTATACTCATTTTGCAAAAATTTCCTGAAGTTCAAAATTATCCATTGATGAAAATTGTCAACTTTTTTTTTCTTTTTGCACTCTCTAATAATTTTATAGAAACTGAATTTTAATGCACCAATAAAAAAATATGAACTACTAATAAACGTAACTTATGGAGTTAAATGAATTTTTTTAAAAATGATATGAAAAGAATAAAAATGATATTGTTAGAAAATAAAAACAATAAACATATATAAGTTCAAGAATTAAATGTAATGTTTATGATTCTAATATATATAATATACATCATTTATTTGTATTTAAAAATAAAAAAATTATGTAAGTTACTATCAATTTTAACCGTTAATTTATTATAAAGTAGAAAAAAATTTAGTAAAAGATGTATTTGAATATAAATGTAATTAAATATCAACAGTCGTGTAATTTAAAAAATATTAGTAATTTATTTTTAATTTATAAAAATATTAAAATGTAAATAAAATATAAAAAATATATACAATTTTACTCAAAGGACAATTTTTTGCAAAAGGTAAAGTATAAGATTTTGTTTTTTTTGTAATTTATTCTTACTTCTTTTCTTACTTTCGGCTGAGGACTCCCACGCTTCCTCTGCTTTTTCTTTTCTTATTATTCTCTTTTTATTTTTTATTTTTATTCATAACATGCACTCTTCATTCTAATCCTTTCAACAACTCTCTTTCTCTCTCTTTTATTTATTTTTCTTCTATTCTCCTATTGTCTCTCCTCTATTATTTTTTCTTTCCTTATTCATTCCCCCACATATTATATACGTGCTTGCCATCCCATACACCAACCAATATAAATAGAAAAATAGATCAAATGATCAAGCAGTGGATATGAGCTAAATCTGTAAGAAGACTTGCCAAATCACACAAACACATAGAAAATTATTATAAATAAAGATAGCAATGAATACAGTAAGAGAGGGAAATAATCAGAATACCATTGTTGGTTGATCAACCCAACCCCCCCCCCCCCCCCCCCCAGAGCAACATGAGATCAAATAAAACAAATGGGTTGTTAGTTTGGTGAGAAAATACTCGGAAAGTGAAAGTAACCGGGTGACTGAACTGAACCCAAGACACTATGGATTTGAGTTAACTTAAAAAAAAAAAAAAAAAAAAAGAGGAAGCAAGAGCCAAAAGAAAAAAATGCCCATTTGCATTTTAAGTAACAAAGATATTACAACTTGAGTCACTAGTCTACAGAGATAAAGTATATAGATAGAGAGAGAGACCTTGATTCTTTACACGACGGGTTTGTTCAAGCGCTTCTAGATATCAAGCTTCTGATCTGAAACAGGTAACCTAGCAACGCAAGATAGCGAGATCACCCTTTCTTCCTTCTCTCTAGAATATACACAGAATATTGAACAGTGGCTGGCCGGAGAAGATGAGATTGAGGTCCAATCATGGCGGGTCTTCAATGGAGGTCCGGTGATTAAATGAGATGGTAGAGACGGAAACGCCATGGCAACAACTCATGATGGTGAAGGCTAGTCGTGGAAGATATATAATGAGAGAAAATTTCAGATTATTGAAACAATGGTAAAATCCAGTTGAGGATATGAAATATATAATTCCCATAACTGAAGAAAATGAAAAGAAAAAAGGACCATGAACACGCACCAACCAATCATAAAAATGCCGATGCCTCTGTTTGGTAGCCGAGAAATTTGGGGAAAGGAAAAAAATTGAATATTTTTTTTTTATAAATTGGAATCTCAGATTTGGTGTTACAGAGCTGAGTTGATTAATGGGTTGGAAACCAAATTAAAGTCAAACATAAAAACATAAACTTCACCATCCTGATTTCTTTCATTTCCTTCAATTTCTCGGCAACCAAACACCCCAAAAAGGTCAAAAAGAAAACAAAACAAAATTTACCCGAGTCATGGCCACAACAACATAAGCCAGATTGAGTCGACTCTTGAGGAACGCCTGGTACTCCTCTGAATCGATGGGAATGTTCGGAGGAGCCGTATCAGACGACGCCTAGAGGCCGTAGTGATCGTCGCTTGATGAAGAGGCTGGTCATTCCAGATCTTGACGACGTCGTTTTTGGGAATCGCCGACAAAACACCACCACCACAGGAAGACAGAGGGGGGCAAGTCTCGTTGAAGCTCGAAGGAGTGCCGGCGAGGGGTGAGCCACGGCGACATAGATCTGATTCTTCTGGTAAGATCTGAAGGTTCATTGGCCGGATTTGTTGCAGATCTCGCACAGACCGGCTGTAATATATAAAAAAAAAAATCAATTAAGAGAGAGAGAGAGAGTGAGCACGAACCGGCAATCAACTAACATAAAGAGTGAGACTGATAAGGGAGCAAACGAAACTACGAAATGGAGGGCTTGCTTGGCCGCTCTTCCCGGATGGAGACAGAACAGCAAGAGGCAAATGCTTTCTCTGATCAAATGCTTTCTCTGATTGTTCAAAAAGTGAGAGAGCAATATAATAAATAAATAATAAATAAGTTAACTAATATGGAGAGAGAAAGAGAGAGTGATTTAAATATAAGAGAGAAGAGAGATATAAAAGAGGGGAGAGAAAATAAATATGAAAATCAGTGGGTGAATGATGACCGTTCATTCAAGATTGGGTGAGTAATTTTAGACCGTAGATAGGCATAGATATTTTGAACCGTCAGATTGATTTTTTACGCATTTCTGATCGTTAGATGATAAAAAAATTTTGGGGGAAAATTCAAATACAAAGCTGAAATGTTATATAGATATATATATATTTTATTCTTGTAAATAAAAAGAAAATCATTATGTCTTGTCAATTTTAAATTTGAATGTGTAGATGGGACAAGCACAAAAAATTAAAAGTCATCCATTTGGACAAGATATTGGAGGACCAAAATCATCCTTTTTTGTCATTGCATGTGTAAAACTCAAATTGAGTGGTTAATTGATTATCCTTTCCTTTGGATCGTTTATGTAGATAAATTTAGTCACCATTTGGAGTTATTTTCTTACCCACAAATTGAGTCAGAGTCTATTTCGCTAGCCATTTCTTGATTCTCTACCACAAAATACCATATTTATACGGCTTTAACCTGCAAAAACCAGGTTTATATCTTCTCTTCATCTGTGAGGAATGCAACTTGATTACCACTCTTAAGCACAAAACTTTTTGAAGCATAATTCTGATGTCGTAGAGCAGAGGAACTACCACAGCTTGCATTCATCAAACTCTGGCCTTCTTGAGTTTGACTCTTGCCCAAAAGAATCACCCCAAGAGATGATTAGTATGGAAGTTGGTATCAGAGCTTGAATTCAGTTAGAAGTGGGCCGACGAGGACGTCGAGCCTCCTAGGGGGTGAATTGTAGTAAAAATTTCCACACTTCGCAATAGAACGAATTCCTTGCAGAATAGGGCTATCGAAAGGAATGGGTATCGTACCTCAGGGATTATGTTCTGACGAGTTGGAACACAGAACTAATTCTAATTAAATTTATAAGAAAAGAATTCTGATTTTTAACTAATTAAAAAGATAAAATAAAATAAATCAAAGGTAAACAGATAATGAAGATAATAAGAGAGAAACCTAGGGTGTTTGACTTCACCACTAACTCCACAATCAATGGTCAATTGAATCAACTATAGGGGAATTACATCATGCATAAGTGGTGTCGGTGGCTACAAGCTCACCTTCATCCGTCAAGAAGATAACATATGATTAAGGCTAAGCCATGGACTATCTTCGATTGGCATGGGCCATCTGCCTAACTACTCTAATCTAGGGTGCAGTATGGTTCATCTTCTCTAGGCATAATCCATCAAAGCTCATAACAATATATTCAGTGATTACCATTGTGTAATAATCTCTCTCATGATCACAGAAAACAAAAGAGATTGAGTTCAATAACAACAACTAAATATCTAAGACAAGATAAGAAATCATTGAGATTGAATTTACAAGACTTTTATTGCTCAATTCATTAATAAGAATCCTCACAATTACACAATCTATGCATGTATATAAAGGTCCCCAATAATTAAAACAATCAAACCATTGATGCTTTGTTAGGGCTACATCAAAACCCTAGTGGATGAACTAGCCGCTCATGGTAGAAGAAGAAGCTTCAACTGTTGAGGAAGAAGACATCATCTTTCTGAATTACGCGTATGACTTCGTTCTCCAATGGCTCTGCAATATGTTTCTATTCTCTTCAGCCCTCTCAGACTCTCCAATCTCTGTGTAAGCTCTCTCTCTCTTCAGCCTCCAAGTCTTCACTTTATTCCCCAAGAGAATACACCAAAGTCCTAATCCAATTAGGAATTAATTAGGGTTTCCCGCAGCACTAATCAGGTGGGTTTTTCCTGCTGACTTCGGCCCAACTTTTGACCCACTAGAAGTCCGATTCACGGAATTTTCGTGAAATACAAAAGTGTGCAGAATCAAATTTCGTTCAACCCCACGCGAAAATAATGTCGATTTGAGGCTCGGAAATAAGACTTCTGGTCCGTTTTCCAAAACGGGATTAAGACTGCATTACGCGCAGATTTGGGCTTCAGGCCCGAAACCTTCTTAAGCAGCTGTAATTCTCTTGGACCTCTTTCTTGGGCTGATTTGAGTTGAAATAAATGGTTGAGTGACTCTCCTTGATGTAGGTTCATCTCACCATCTTGGATGTCTTCTTTAAAAACCCAAAAGCACGGTTTTAACTGAAATAATCATTAAGGCCCTGAAAATACAGAAAACACTAAAACAAAGTAAAATAACAAAATAATCTATCACTAAGAGAATAAAATACATAAGTTAAGAGGCTAGAATGCGTAACATTCAACGCCTATCACACCCCCAAACTTACATATTGCTAGTCCCTTAGCAATAGAATAAAACAAAACTAAAATAAAGAAACTAACAAATACTAACTAAACTACCAAACTCCACTTTCGTGGGAGAAACGATTGCATTTAGCATATGCAACAAGCCTTTAAACCCCTAGGTTCCCCCTAGTGGACGAGTATAGTCTCGTGAGGGTTTCCAGAAATGTTACCCACAAACATTCAAAATTCTGTTTCAACATTAATTCAAGAAGAAGATTACCATACATAGTTACAAACTTGCATTCAAGAATAATTTTAAACTTTCAAATTCCACAATTCAAATCAATGGTCCTCATGCATAATTCACATCAACATATATCAAAGTAATCAACTCTAGCTCCCTCGTGTAAAGTGAACTAGCAGTCCTCTCATGTAACATAACCAAGCTCTGAATATATTAAGGCACATACCCTTTCAACTCACTAGCTCCCCTTATTGAAATCATACTTCCCAACATGCATACATGACTTTTTCAATTTTTTCCAATTCTTTTTTTTCTCATTGCTTTATTGGTTGTGCAATGTCTTGATCTATTAAGCTTTCTGAAAGATCCATGTAGCAAGCTTTCAGTCAGTGACTCCCAAGCCAGATGGCTTTAGGGCACTAGGCTTTAAGATACCCCGAAGACCTAATTACTCGAATCAGTCAGGCTACAAATCAAGACAACCAATGCTTATCTTTTCTCACCCTTTCACTTTTGACGCGAACACTCCGTGCTTCCTGAGGCATAGAGGCCCGGTTACTCATGAAAAGGATCAAATTGATTTGCTTATTCCTCATCATTTTTTTTCTTTTCTTTTTTTTTTCTTTTCTTTCTTTTTTTCATTGAAGTCAAGTATAACACATTATCGGTACTCATTCTCAAGAGATACTACTTAATATCAAACATATGTAACTCAATAACTCAAAACCAAAGTTTATACCCCATAAGACTATGCTAGTGTGTTTGTGCATGTAAGGAAACTAAAATTAATTACTCCAAAACATGTTATTGCAAACCATGATTAAAACCACATAATTTAAATCACAGTTTTCAAAAATTCAAAACATACTCAAAAATTGCAAGTTATGCACCTACATAAGGTATTAATCCTTTGAATCATGTCAAAACATTCTATCTAAAAACAAAACAAAATAAAATAAAAAACAAACTAAGAAAATAAAATAAAATAAAATCCTAATACAAAAGAATTTCACACAAATTTCCCCCCATATTGCAATAAAGCACACAAATAGGTATCGCCTCACCCCCAAACTTAAACTGTACATTGTCCTCAATGTACTACCAATCAAAACATAGAGAAGAGTAAGAACGATAATACCAGGATCATGGAATAGTGGAAAAAAAATAGAGGACATCACTAGCATGAAGGCAAGGCAAGCACACCCCCAAACTTGGATGATTCAACCTGTCAAAACAAACCACTATACCCCAAAGATCAAGTGAAAATAGTATGGGTGAAAAAAAAAAATATGAAAGAGAAAAATCCTAAAAAAAAAAATATTTTTTTCATTTTTCATTTTTTTTTTTTTTTTTTTTTTTTTTTGAGATTAGAAATCTAACTAAAAAAACTAAACAAAAAAACTAAAAATAAAATAATATACAAAAGATGGTTACCTTCCTGTCAAGGATGTGGTGGTGACTGAGCATCCGGATCTAAGTTTGCTTGGCGCATCAGTGCACGCATCATCCTCCGCATCTCTAGTTGCTCTTGGCGAGTGTCACGAAAGTGATCCGCCATCTCTGCTCTCATTGCACCAAACTGTGTGGAGACCTCTGTCTGTAAGGTGCCAAACTGGGCTGTCAACCCAGCAATCTGCCCTTCTAAGTATTGATAATCATGGCCACCAGCCTGTGCATGCACTTCCTCTTCCTCTGCCTCCATCTCCTCTGGATCGTCCACCGGTGGTGGTACATCTACATGCTCTCCTCCTTGGGCCACCCGAGATACCTCACCAGGCGCTGCTATGACTCTCTGGTGCATATGAGATCGACTCAAGTTCCAGTCATGCGTGCCATAATGAAGGTCATGTGGAAAGGCAAGCTCGTCCTCGTGGACTGCATACCCCTGTGTTACAAGCAACTGGTGAATAATAGTAGGGAATGGGAACTCCCAGTCACTTGCACTGTCTGGTACCTTGGCCACAACCTTGGAATAGAATTTCTCCATCTGGCCCCAGACAATCTGTGGGAGTGACAGCCAATGCCCAAAATGTATGGCATATAAGGCTCGGAGGAACTCTTGACGTCTTTCGGTTTTATGTCCAATTGGACATACATTCTTGAGTAGCACAGCGTCAAGGAACCATAAATGATTTGGCATTGAAGACTTTGAAGCTGCATTCCTTTTTGGCCCGGAGAATTGGTTGGCACACAATCGTGCAACCATATTGCCCACCGACAACTCGTCGGGTAAAGGAGTGTAGATATGAGATAAATCAACTGGGCATTCATGAGGACAACCCATAGCAATGGCAATGGATGACATGTCCACTCGAACTATTGTTCCATCTATGGAAGAAGTAAGCACATCCCGCTCATCAGGTTTCGGCATCAAGTTTTGATAAAATACCTTGACAAGCCTCGGGTAAATGGTAGATGAGAGTGGAACAAAAATGGATGCCGACCGACGACGACGGATGTCGGAAATCCCCCATCGTGTCTCGGGAAACATACCATAAAGTTCGGCTATGTCAAACGTTGTTTCATAGTTCAACGCCCTTGGATGCCATCTCTCTTGAATACCGTCTCGGCGAGATCGTGAAGAACCTGTGGTCGGATCATTCCTCGCTCGGCGAGGATTACGTGAACTTGAAGCATCTTGGTGACTTGCTCTCTTTGGTGCCATAGAAGTAGAAAAAGTGTAGTTGAGGAATTAAATCGAACACTTGGTGTGCACAATTCTTTTGTAACCTTCAACCTCCTTTTTTTCGGCAATTTTTCCACCCAAATCGAACAAGTAATTGCACCAATTTGATCCCCCAAACTTGGTCTTCAAAAGCCCTCAAAAAGATTTGAACAATTTCTTCAAGGAAAAACTTCACTTACTTTGATGTTGAACTTGAAAAAGTGTGAGCTTCCTTTGAGAACTAGTGATTTTTGATCCACTTTGATGTTGAAGTTGATGTTAATCAATGTTGAATCCTTGTATAATAATCACTAATTGAAGAAATTAGTTTTCCGGATGATATAGGACTTGAATTGGAGTTCAAAGAGGTAGAAGATGTAAGTAGTAGCAACCAAATAGGATAAGGAGTCCATTTATAGAGCAAACTTTCGGCCAGCCCCTCTATACCCTTGGGCGATCGATCCCCCTTGGAGTGGGCGATCGATCGCCCACCTGCTGGTGGGGATCTTCAAGAATTCCCATGGGGCGATCGATCCCCCTTGACTGGGGCGATCGATCCCCCCCCTGAAGGCCTGTTTGACCCTCCATCGCCCAAGTTCGACCGAGACTTGATATTTTTGAGTCTCCATCGCCCAAGGTCGACCGAGAGCACGATTTTTCACCCGTCTTGAGTCCGAATACCTCGGTACACCTCTTGGCATCCTCCGGAAGCAACTTATACATCAAAAACTCAAAGAAAAAACATTAAAACGCAACTAGAATTGAAGAAAAACCTAAGAAAACTAGAATCAAAAATTAAAATTAAAGAAAACTAAACGAAATAAAGTATAGAAATACATACAAAACCTACTATTTAACGTCCGTAGGAGACGATTGACTCTCCGAAGGGATTAAGTCGGATAGATGGGATCCGTCAAGTCGACGGACTCCACGTCTCTTCTTGGCACACATCCTTCCACACAATGTTTCAACCTTTGGCCATTAACTTTCATCAACGTGATTCCAAACAATTGCTCATCCGGGAATGAGTCTCGAATTGGTAGTGCATCGATCACCGGCTCAAACTCGATTCGAGATAAATGATCTGCAACCACATTCTCCGTCCCCTTTTTGTCTTTTATCTCCAAATCAAATTCTTGCAGCAATAAAATCCACCGAATAAGACGCGGTTTGGTTTCTTTCTTTGCCAATAAATGTCTCAATGCTGCATGATCAGAATAGACAACCACCTTGGATCCTAATAAATAAGAACGAAACTTGTCCAAGGCAAACACTACAGCTAGAAGTTCTTTCTCTGTGGTTGTATAATTGAGTTGAGCATCAGAGAGAGTCTTACTAGCGTAGTAGATGACATGTGGTCGTTTCTCTTCTCTCTGTCCCATCACGGCTCCCACTGCATAATCAGAGGCATCACACATGATTTCAAAAGGTACAGCCCATTTTGGAGACTGCATGATTGGTGCCGAGGATAACAGAGATCGAAGCTTTTCAAAAGCTTTCACGCACTCTTCATCAAAGATAAAGGGAACATCTTTAGATAACAAATGGCACAATGGTCGAGCTACTTTACTGAAATCCTTGATGAATCTTCTATAGAACCCGGCATGGCCTAAGAAAGATCGAACTTGCCTTACCGAAGTTGGATGAGGCAGAGTTGCAATTAGGTCGATCTTTGCTTTATCAACTTCAATGCCCCTCTCTGAAACAATATGGCCCAATACAATACCTTCTTTCACCATAAAATGGCTCTTCTCCCAACTAAGTACCAGATTTCGTTCTCGGCATCTTTGAAGCACAAGTGATAAATTGCTCAAACAATGTTCAAAAGATGATCCAAAAATAGAGAAATCATCCATAAACACCTCCAAGAATTTTTCCACCATGTCAGAAAAGATGGCCATCATACACCTCTGGAATGTAGCCGGAGCATTACATAATCCAAAAGGCATACGACGATACGCAAAAGTACCAAAGGGACAAGTGAAAGTGGTCTTCTCTTGATCTTCTGGATCCATAGCTACTTGGTTATAACCAGAGTAGCCATCCAGAAAGCAATAATAACTCTGACCAGCTAACCTTTCAAGTATTTGGTCAATGAATGGAAGGGGGAAGTGATCTTTCCTTGTCGTAGAGTTGAGCTTTCTGTAATCAATGCAAACACGCCAACCTGTGGCAGTACGTTGTGGGACAAGCTCTCCCATGGAGTTAGGGGCAATGGTAAGACCAGATTTCTTTGGAACCACTTGTGTCGGACTCACCCATGTGCTATCAGAAATTAGATAAATGATTCCTGCATCAAGTAACTTGACCACCTCTTTCTTTACCACCTCCTTCATGTTGGGGTTCAACCGCCTCTGAGCCTCTCTAGTTGGCTTACATCCTTCTTCCAAATGGATTTTGTGCATGCAAATTGAGGGATCAATGCCCTTAAGATTAGCAACACTCCATCCAATTGCTTCCCGATGTTGGTATAAAACCTCTACTAAGCTCTTCTCTTGAATTTCTGTCAGATCAGAGGCAATTATAACAGGAAGAGTTTTCTGTGCCCCCAAGAATACATACTTCAATTTGTCAGGCAAAGGCTTCAACTCTAATTCTGGAGGGGACTCCAATGAAGGCACTAAGGGAGTGCTAGAGAGAAAAGGTAGTGGCTCAATTGGAATTCTCCATGGTGGAGTATTCTGAATAGCATCCACTTCCAGCATAGCATGCACCTCTTCACACAAACCTTCATCATTAGTGTTTTCAAAGTCATAAAATGACTTACATACCTCCAGGGAGTTTCGAGATATAGAGGATGAAACAAATTCCTCCACACATTCATCAATATCATCCATGGAGAACACATCACTCTGATCTGGAGGGTGTTGGATAGCATTGAACACATTAAGCTTGACATTCATGTTGCCAAAGGAAATATCCATGATCCCTGACCTACAATTTATGCAAGCATCAGCAGTAGCTAAGAAAGGTCGACCAAGGATCACAGGAATGTGCCTCTTCGGATTGTGAACCGGCTCAGTGTCAAGTACAATGAAATCAACAGGAAAGTAGAACTTGTCCACTTTAATGAGCACATCTTCTATGATTCCTCGGGGTTGCTTTGTTGATCTGTCTGCAAATTGTAATACCACCGAGGTAGGCTTCAATTCTCCCAAGCCCAATTGTAAGTAAACTGAATAGGGTAGCAAATTCACACTTGCACCCAAATCAAGAAGAGCTTTATCCACATGGTGCTCCCCAATAATGCATGAGATAGTTGGAGCACCAGGATCTTTGTACTTGGGAGGAGTACACTGCTGAATTATTGAACTTACTTGTTGTGGCAGCATTACTTTCTTTGGCACATGGCTTTTAGAACGCCTTTTCTGAGTGCACAAGTCCTTCAAAAATTTTGCATAAGGAGGAATTTGCTTGATGGCATCAAGGAGTGGCAAATTAATCTTCACTTGGCGAAACACCTCCATCATGTCATGCAGCTTGTCCCCTTGCTTCCCCAATTTAGATGCTTCAAGAAAACGTTGTGGGAAAGGAGCCTTGGGCTCATAAGGAATTTCAGCACTTGGACTTGTGATCACTTTTTCTTCTTCTTTCTTCTCACCCACCTTATTGTCAATTATTTTCCCACTTCTCAAAGTGGTAATGGCTTGAACTTGCTCATGGTGTGGGTTGCTTGTGGAAGCTTGCATCCCTCTTGGATTAGCAATTGGTTGACTAGGGAGCTTCCCTTCTTCTCTTCTACTCAATGAAGTAGCAAGCTGTCCAAACTGAGATTCCAGTTTGGCAATGGATTGAGAATGCGAGTGCACTAGCTGAACTGTAGATTGTACTGTTGCTGCAGTAACTTGCACTGTCTCTATAAGAGAATCAAGCTTGTCAAATTTAGACAAGGTAAGAGTCAGCTTGTCTTCAATAGCAGAAATTCTTTGGGCCATAGGACTTTGTGTTTGATATTGCTGTTGAGGCACAAAAGTCCTAGGTTGATATGATGGTTGCATTGCTGCCCCTTGGTTACTGTAAGAAAAACCAGGATGATTCCTCCATGTGGGATTGTAAGTATTACCTCGTGGAGGATTCATTGGTCCAGTGAAAGTAGCTTGAACTTGCTCATGTTGAATATCAGAAAATTGCCCCATTGAAGGACAATTGCTCACATTATGCATAGGACTAGAGCAGAATTCACACGGGCCTAGCAATGAAGAATTTGAAGCAGAAGGAGTTTGATTGGCAGCCATAATTGCTGCTACCTTCTGTGCAATTAAATCAATATCAGTTGGCATAGCTTCTGAAGCACCAACCTCAAAAATCCCATCAGTCTTCCTGGTAGTGGCAGGTCTGCTAGAACGAGTAGAGGACACATGTTGTAGAGAGTTGTCACTAAGATTTTCAAATAAGGTCCATGCCTCTTCTTCACTCTTCAACATAAAAGTACCTCCACATGACGCATCAACCATCTGTCTGTTGGCTTCTGTGAGCCCTTCATGAAAACTCTGCACTAGTTGCCACTTAGGAACTTGATGATGGGGACACTTCCTAAGAAGGTCCTTGAATCTTTCCCATGTCTCATAAAATTGTTCCCCCTCATGTTGGGAGAAACCAGTGATAGCACGTCTGAACTGATTGGTCTTCCCTATCGGAAAATACTTCTTGAGAAACTCATGTTGCATCTGAGTCCAAGTCGTGATAGAACCAGCCGGTAGAGAGTTGAACCAATACTTTGCTTTGTCTTTCAAAGAGAATGGAAAAAGTCTCATTCTGAAAGCATCTTCAGAGAAGTTGTGAATTTTTGTAGTTGAGCACACTTCAATGAAGTCATCCAGATGCTTGTAAGGGTCTTCTTGAGTCAGCCCAAAAAGTATATCAATTAAAAATTTCCACACTTCGCAATAGAACGAATTCCTTGCAGAATAGGGCTATCGAAAGGAATGGGTATCGTACCTCAGGGATTATGTTCTGACGAGTTGGAACACAGAACTAATTCTAATTAAATTTATAAGAAAAGAATTCTGATTTTTAACTAATTAAAAAGATAAAATAAAATAAATCAAAGGTAAACAGATAATGAAGATAATAAGAGAGAAACCTAGGGTGTTTGACTTCACCACTAACTCCACAATCAATGGTCAATTGAATCAACTATAGGGGAATTACATCATGCATAAGTGGTGTCGGTGGCTACAAGCTCACCTTCATCCGTCAAGAAGATAACATATGATTAAGGCTAAGCCATGGACTATCTTCGATTGGCATGGGCCATCTGCCTAACTACTCTAATCTAGGGTGCAGTATGGTTCATCTTCTCTAGGCATAATCCATCAAAGCTCATAACAATATATTCAGTGATTACCATTGTGTAATAATCTCTCTCATGATCACAGAAAACAAAAGAGATTGAGTTCAATAACAACAACTAAATATCTAAGACAAGATAAGAAATCATTGAGATTGAATTTACAAGACTTTTATTGCTCAATTCATTAATAAGAATCCTCACAATTACACAATCTATGCATGTATATAAAGGTCCCCAATAATTAAAACAATCAAACCATTGATGCTTTGTTAGGGCTACATCAAAACCCTAGTGGATGAACTAGCCGCTCATGGTAGAAGAAGAAGCTTCAACTGTTGAGGAAGAAGACATCATCTTTCTGAATTACGCGTATGACTTCGTTCTCCAATGGCTCTGCAATATGTTTCTATTCTCTTCAGCCCTCTCAGACTCTCCAATCTCTGTGTAAGCTCTCTCTCTCTTCAGCCTCCAAGTCTTCACTTTATTCCCCAAGAGAATACACCAAAGTCCTAATCCAATTAGGAATTAATTAGGGTTTCCCGCAGCACTAATCAGGTGGGTTTTTCCTGCTGACTTCGGCCCAACTTTTGACCCACTAGAAGTCCGATTCACGGAATTTTCGTGAAATACAAAAGTGTGCAGAATCAAATTTCGTTCAACCCCACGCGAAAATAATGTCGATTTGAGGCTCGGAAATAAGACTTCTGGTCCGTTTTCCAAAACGGGATTAAGACTGCATTACGCGCAGATTTGGGCTTCAGGCCCGAAACCTTCTTAAGCAGCTGTAATTCTCTTGGACCTCTTTCTTGGGCTGATTTGAGTTGAAATAAATGGTTGAGTGACTCTCCTTGATGTAGGTTCATCTCACCATCTTGGATGTCTTCTTTAAAAACCCAAAAGCACGGTTTTAACTGAAATAATCATTAAGGCCCTGAAAATACAGAAAACACTAAAACAAAGTAAAATAACAAAATAATCTATCACTAAGAGAATAAAATACATAAGTTAAGAGGCTAGAATGCGTAACATTCAACGCCTATCACCGATGATTGAAACAAACGCACTAGTTGAAAAACCTTCTTGGTGCTTCATCATCAAATTTCAGGTGACATTCACATCTAGAAAAAATGACTTGGAAAGTACAATTATGTGTATGAGTTATAATAAAAATTAAAACACACACACACATATATATAATGGTCTATTAAATGACACATGTAATTTCTCCTTTTCATTCAATTGGGAAGGCTTCTTGCAAACTGAGTTGTATGCAATTTCTAAACCAATACTTATTCCTTAATAAGGATATTAGAGTCGTGCACAAATGAAGCTATGAGTCAGGAAACAATTAAGTATATGCAAAAGACGTCTTGCCCAGGCCAATCAGGTTCATACCAGAGGGGCTATATCTAGTTGTCAGCATGAAGTCGAATGGCAAGAATAGCAAAACTCAGCCAAAAAAATGATAGAAGCAAAATTTAAAGTGCAACAAAAACATAACATAACTTTCAAAACTTGCCAAAATAAAAGGGTTGTACCTCTCAAGTTATTTTCATAAAGATAAAGCTCTTTCAAAGAAATGTTGTTAGAGATGGAAGATGGAATGAGACCAATGATATGTACTCCAAATTAAGAAGGTTACCTATCTCTTGTGGAATTTCACCTGCTAAAGAAATTACCATTTGTATAAAAAGGGGTCATGACTTAAGATCTAGTCTGGTCCTGATAATAAAGGGTTGTAACCCAGTGGTACTTCTTTCAAAGTAGAAGATCGAGGGTTCAAGTCCCCATAGGGCAATGTGGGTGTGTGAATTTCTTGTCAGGATAAAAAAAAATTAAAAAAAAGGATATGAAATACCCCCACAAAATTTCGCACAAGAGGTGGCCAGTCTCATACACAAAACCTGATAGCAACAAGCATAGAATACGAAAGATAAAATGAACAATTTTCTAAAAATAGAATAGAAAATTCCTCTGAATTAAAATAACCGCTAAGTAAGCGAGTATATGTCCAGTAATACAATTTGAAAGTCCCGTAACCCAAGGACCCGTTAACCACAAAGACCAGGAGTTTTTAATTCTAAATTAATACCAATAATCAAAGTCTCAAAAGTTCATAGTCTGACTCTTGAAGAAGATAAGTTCCTACACTGTAACTGATGAGATGAGGTGTCTGCTACAACCAAACCCTAAAATTCTATCCTCATGGTGGAACCTGCCTAGGACCTGAAATGTCAACAAAGTGGGTTAAACCCACGAGCAAGTTCTATCTACTACATCCCAAGCAGAGAACCAATATACATAGCCTCAGTATAAGGGACACAAAAGAAATTCATAGATTTAACATACAAGTCATTCTTTTATCCAGTTTCATGTTTCCAAAACAACAGTCATTATTTATAATGTTTCACCCAAACCCTTATTATGCAAAAGTGAACACATTCCTTAAGTTCAACAAAAATAAACATAACATAAAATAATATCAAGTTTAAGCAATTCTAACATGCTACCATTTTTATCCTTTGATACCTTAATAGGTATAGATATAAACATACTGATCATTCCCTACCTAGTTCATGTTTTCAAAATAAAAGTCATCTTATACCATGTTCCATCAAAACCCTTATCATAAAGCAATGAACACATTCTTTAAGTTCAAAATAAAGAAACATATGCATGCATTTTAATGTATAGATACATATGTATGCATTTATTAAATCTAGGCAATCCTGACATGGCAAATATAATGTATAGATACCTTATTAGGTATTGACAATCCTGACACGCTTGGCAATCCTGACATACCAAATATAATGTATAGATACTTTATTAGGTATTGACAATCCTAACACGCCTGACAATCCTGACATGTCACATATAATGTATAGATACTATAGTAACCTTGTAGACGGATGTGAGTAGGCAGGTGCGAAGACAGACACTGGGCTGAGCTACCACACTGACAGGGTACAGGGTGCTCAATCCCACATCGCCTAGGTGTGAAAAAAGGGATGTGCTTATATGTAGTATGTTCTCTTCAAATGGTATGAGGCCTTTTGGGGTAAAATTCAAAAGCAAAATCGTTCAAGCTCAAGCCTAAAGCGAACAATATCATACCATGTGTTGGAGCGGGGTATTACAGATACCTTATTAGGTATTGACGATCCTGACACGCTTGGGCAATCCTTACATGCCATATATAATGTATAGATACCTTATTAGGTATTGGCGATCCTGACACGCCTAGGCAATCCTTACATGCCAAATATAATGCATAGATACTTTATTAGGTATTGGCGATTCTGACACGCCTTGACAATCCTGTAATCCTGACATGCCAAATATAATGTATAAATACCTTATTACATGAATAAGAAAAATGTGCATAATTATTGAAAATGCACAAGACATAAGGATTTAAATTATCAGGTATCCAATAATCACAAAGAGATAACTCATTCACAAATAAACTACACCATGTGTATCATGAATAATTATAACTTCAAGAAAAAAATAATTAAAACAATAAAATAACACGACCATCCATTATAGGATCAAATACCCAACCAAGCCTCTCATGCACTTAAATCTTCGAGGGAGTCTAAACCTAACTCTAATCTAGGTTTCTGGGCCTATTCTATTTCTAATAACCCTCTTTAATCACTCTGAAATTTTTGAGAATTAAAAAAAAATATTTTTCCAGCAAAAGAAAATAAACATAATTTTGAGGCATACTTTAAAATCGGTAAAACCACAAGGGAAACTTATTTCCACCTAAAATTTAAAATCTAGGTGTATTTCATCCCTATAAAGTTGTCTGAAGTTTGCTAGAATTTTTTGGGACTTAAAAATATTTTCTAAAATAAAAGAAGGTAAGAAACCCAAACACTTTAAAATCAATTGAACTATAAGAGAAGCTCATTTTGATATGAAAATTTAAACTCAAGTTCATTTAACATCCAGGATTTAACATCCAGGAAGTCACAGTAAAACTTTGTGAATTTTTGGAATTATAAAAGTATTTTGTAAAATAAAAGAAGGTGAAAAACCCAATTTTTAGACATTTAAAAAATCAATTGCACTACAAGGGAAGCTCATTTTGAGTTGAAAATTTAAAATCATGTTTATTTAACCTCCAGAAAGTTACAGTAAAAATTTGGGGATTTTTGAAAATTTTTAAGTATTTTTCTAAAATAAAAAGGTGGTGAAAACTCAATTTTTAGACACTTTAAAAATCAATTTAAAAACAGGGGGAAATCTTCTCGACTTTAAATTTAAAACCCAAGCTCCTTAAATACCCAGGAAGTTGACATAAAATTTTGGAAATTTTTTGAATTATAAAAGTATTTTCTAAAATAAAAGAAGATGAAAAAACCCAATTTTCTCTCTACTTCCAATATTTTGTAACTAATACCTATTTAAAAAAAATTTCAAGTTTAGTGCGTACCTTTTAGTTGACTCAAACAGAGTTATATTGATAAGCAAGGCAGTTTCACGGTTTGAAATTAAGATCAGTGATGATATATATATATATAAGTGTTTTATTTATTAATAGAATATTAATCAACAATATATATTTAATCAGTACTTTTTTCTTATACAATTAATTAATGTAATAATTGATAGAGTATTTGACTTCAATTGTGACACGTATAACGTGAAAGTTGAAGACTACGTGATATGAACAAAGAGTATACTTTGACCATGACTGATCTATCCTCAAATAACTCTGAGGAGCTAAAGTATCAGTCTCCTGCTGGGACACGTTCCCATGTGACTATTATAAATACAGAGACGGTCCAAGTACCAGGTATGCAACTAATACCCTCTGAGTGCCTTTATAGCTTTAAAAGCCTTTTCGATATCTAATTTGATTGTCGGAGCACAGTCGACCAGCATCGCTTCGGTGTCCTTCCGATTTCCCTTGTTTTGTCCTTTTACAAGATGGCGTTTGACTAGTCTAAGGTGGATTTCTACTTCATCAATTGGTGCCGTCTATGGGAATTTTTATAAACTTAACTGTTCTACCCAAATTACATATGAAGCATGATGCACTTACGATTTAGACTAGAGACTACTGCGCAGGATCCCCTTGTTGGACATAATCCTCCAGTAGCACAGGATTCCCTTGTCAGTCACAATCCACCAGCCGTGCATGACCCTCTTGTCGGCCCTGCTCATGTCGGACATGATCCTCCTGTAGAGCAAGATCAGCCTGCCTAAGCAGACTAACCTGGTTACAATTTATCGATAATAAGAGAATGAGATATGCAGCCCTCTAGTCAAAGAGATTTTTTTGGGGCATGCGCTGGAGTCCCGAATGACCAGGAATGTGTCTCAGTGTTGGAATATCAGGTTCAAAACTTGAATCAAAGTCTGGCCCAGTTAATCCAACAAAATACGATACTTTTACAGTGCCTCCCTTCTATAGCGCCAATACACTGAGTCCCATCAGGCTAGTTGACCTAGAAGGAGATGAGGTAAGGTGAGGTGATGGAGTACCGGTAGACAACGTGACCCAGAGCTAAGTTAGAAGTGATCGAGAAGGGATCAATCCCGTTCACCTAGCCCTCCCAGAGAGAGCCCGAACCCAGGGGGATTCAGACTTTAAGACCCATACTCATAGGGACTTAGGGCATCCAAGAGAAGCTACCTTCTATGATATAGAGATGTAAGACCTCAGAGCTAAGGTAGAAAGCATGACTTACGCCATAAAGGGAAAGACCTTGTTACAGTAGAGGATCTGGTTCAGCAAACCAACCTCCCTTTCTCCGCTGGGGTAATGAACTGTCCTCTGCCCAAAAAGTTTAAGATGCCCACCCTTGAAAGGTTTGACGGGACCAAGGACTCGCTAGATCATTTAAATACCTATAAGGCTCTGATGCACTTTCAAGGAGTATCGGATAAAATCATGTGTAGAGCCTTTCCTACTATATTGAAAGGTTCTGTCCAGTCATGGTTTAACAGCCTGAAATTAGGATCAATACGCATCTTCAAATAACTGAGCCAATTGTTCGTAGGCAATTTTATTGTCGCTCGAAGGCACAGAAAACCCGCCACCTATCTCCCAAATGTGAGACAAACTAAAGGGGAGTCATTACGAGACTATATCAACTGGTTTAATAGGGAATGTTACAAGTCGATACTCTAGACGATAAGGTAGTAGTTACCACATTTATGGAGGCTTGTTGCCTTCAAAATTCTTGTACTCAATTTTCAAGCACCCTGCAGAAAGCATGTCTGAGGTACTTATGAAGGCCCAAAAGTACATAAACGCAGAGGATGTCCTTGATGCAAGGAGGGAAAAAGGAGATGGTGACAGAAATTCAAACAAAAAAATACGGGGACATTCCAGTGAGGAAGACAGAGACCCCAAGTATGGCAGGACGTCCCAGGACCAGAGCGATAAAACATCACGTCGTGATAAGGGATTCAACACCTTTACCCCCTTAAACACATCAATAAGCCAAATCCTCCTCTACATCCAAGATGATTTGGTTGTGGCATGCCCCCAAAACTAAGGACTGATCCCTCCAAGAGGTCTTGTGACAAGTAAAAAATTATAGGTTCCATCAGGACCATGGGCACAATACAGATAAGTGCATAGACTTGAAAAGGCAGATTAACATCCAATAGGAAAGTCAGAAGCTTTTCTGAAGTAAGCGAGGTAAGCCAATCACCCCCCAAGTACCCTCGACTAGATGATTAAATCATAACCTTCTCAGAGGCTGATGTGAGGGGAGTCCAACAACCACATGACGATGCCCTGGTGGTCACGCTGATTATTGTCAATTTTATAATTAGGCGAGTACTGATTGACAATGACGGTTCTGCTAACATTTTATTTGTAGGAGCCTTCGACTAGATGAGGATTGGTAGGGAAAGACTCAAGCCTACTAAATCCTCATTTATTGAGTTCTCTAGAGAGAAAATCTTTCCACTCGGTATCGTTGACCTTTTAGTCACTACTGGTACAAGCCCAAGGCAGGTCACTAAGATGATGACCTTCTTTGTAGTAGATTGCCCATCCACATATAATGTTATAGTGGGGAGACCTACGTTGAATGCTATAAAGGCAGTTACCTCTACTTACAATCTCTTCATATGGTTCCCTACTGATCAGGGCATTAGGGAGCTAAGGGGAGATGAAGCCACTGCCCGAGAATGCTACGCCACTTTCCTTAAAGAGAAAAATATATTAGAGACATTAAGTGTAGAGGGCCTAGAAGTCAAAAAATAAATAAGAAAGCAGGCCCGACTATGGGTGATGGTGTATTAGTGAGCTATATCTTAGTACTACAGTGCTCAAGCCAAGCAGAAGAGTTTTGAATCTGGAGGATGAGTTTTCAACCTGAAGACCTAGTCCTCCATGAAATAACTCAGGCAACCAAACCCTTAGGCACCAAGAAACTGGCTGTTAAATTATGAGACGTATAATGTGAAAGTTGAAGACTACATGACGTAGACAAAAAATATACTTTGACCAGGACTGATCCTTCCCCAAATAATCTTAAGGAGTTGAAGAGTCAGGAACCAACTGATGAAGCATAAATCCACCTTGGACTAGTTAAATGCCAACCTGTAAAAGGATAAAACAAAGGTAATAAGAAGGACACCGGTGCGATGCCAACCGACTGTGTTCTGATGATTAAGTCAAATATCGAAAAGGGTTTTTAAAGTTATAAAGGCACTCAGAGGGTATTAGTTGCGTACCTAGACTATCTCTATATTTATAGTAGTCACATGGGAATATGTCCCAATAGGAGACTGAATCTTCAGCTCCTCAAACTTATCTGGGGAGAGATCAGTCCTAGTCAAAGTATACTTTTTGTTCACGTTAAGTAGTCTTCAACTTTCATGTTATATGTGTCATAATTGGATTCAAATACTCTATCAGATGTCCCTTGTTCATGAGGATCGTTAACCGGACCTTAGGAACACCTTGGCTGGCCTATTGGGCTCTGTCTGTAGATTTTAAGCTGTTACAAACTTCTTCTTCTTCTTCTTTTTTGAGCTGGCCACCCTCGGGGGGCGGCCTTGGTGAGATGAATTAATTTTGAGATCATTATAAAAACGACCCCACAGGGGCACACCTCTGAGGAGGACCATTCAAAAGGCAGGATGGATTAATTCCAAAAAAACTGTCAAAGAACCCCATAGAGGGACGCCTCTGAAGGGGATCTTTAATTAAAGAAATAGAAAAAGTTAATTTTGAGAGCATGGTCAATTGACCTTATGGGGCATAGCTCGCCTGAGGGAATGTTACCCGATAACAAAATTCTGATTATAGGATTATACCGAAAAGATTTATACTTATAAAGGAAAGGAAATGTCAGCAAGAAAGCAAATAACTCTTTATTAAATAAGAAAATAGGTTACAAACGTTACGGAAGGAAATTGTTACAATAAAAAAAGAGAAAAGGATGTCAAGAATAAGACTCCTTGTCATCATCCATTTTCAGCTGCAAGCGAAAGAAATCTATCTCTGGCCACTCGCCCTGAGCCATAGTACGGAAGTACTTGAAGCCCTCAATATAGGACTCGTCACACATCTTGTCAAAATCAGAGGAGTCCTTGAATTTTTCGACACCTACTACTTCAAGCCCCAGTAAGTCGGTATTCCAGCACGCTATCTCCTCTTGGTCCTAGCGGATCTGCGAATTGAGAACGTCAATCTCCCCATCTTGAGAGGCATGGGAGGCACGGAGAGACTCTGAGTTCAACGCGGAACCCTTATTGTTGAAAGAAGCGCGCTTGTTAGCAAAGGAAACCTCCTGTTTCTTAAGTTAATTCACCGTCCACATATAGCGGTTAGAAATGGAGTGGGTGAATGTCACACACTATTGAACAACATTAAAATATGCATAAGCACATAGAAGATGAGATCAACAGAACAAAGTAAGAAAAGATTCGAACCTTGGCCATTTTGGCTAGAAAGTGTCCTGTGGAAGAATAGACCCCGAGCTTATCCACCTATTCAAGATCACTTGGAATAACATATTCAGTGGTTCAACGAATGGCAAAAACTAGATCATTTAGCATCGACCCACTGCCGCCATCAAACGAGAAGGACACCTAGGAGCCTTCACTCCCAAAAAGCTGGGTTGTAGGTACCCCAAAAGAATTTGGAGCACTGCCACCAAATAATTGAGTCTGCGTCACCCTAAATGAGCCTGGGTTTGGAATGTTCCCATGGGTGGCAACAGCAACGCGAGGAATGTTCCCAACCGAGGGAGGAGACAACAGGTCCCCAGCTCTGGTAACCGCAAGTGTTCTTAGCCTTTTTTGAGCAAAAGGAGAAGAAGAGGAGGCGACACCTTTGCCTTTGAGAAGGGACTTTCCCAGTTGCCTTTACAAGCCCCTAACATGTTTGAGCAATAAGATGCATGGGCATAACCTTTTAAAGAGGAAAAATGCGCATGAATAAAGAAAGGATATACCCTTTCTGACAATGTCGATGTAGGGAGGATAACCCAATATAAGTAGCCCTTCATCAACTGTTAGGACAAGGGCATCCCTCAAGAAGGCATTGCTAGTTATCTTCAACCTCTGTTCCTCCGCGTCACCAATAGGCAGTACGTCTTTTTGAGCTATAAAAGTGTAAAAGCGGTTATGTATAAACAAAAAGGAAGGAAAAAGAAATGAAAAGAGAAAGAGAAAATAGGCTTACCAGAAGTATCGCCGAGAGTCCATGAACGGGGAATGCATAGGGGATAGCCTCCCAGTATCCAGAAACAAAAAAAAAACTGGGATATTCCATGACTTAAGGCAGTTGTTGTGATCAACAGCAACCAATCCTTTGGTCGGATGGGCTCCGCCTGATCGGGTGTGGACATGACGCCAGTCACTGGTTCTAAAAAACCGATAACGAGAAAGAAACCCACCTACCAACAACGGGGGATCAAGCTCACAAGACGTCCACAAAATAAGAGAAGCCATAATAATACGCTAAGAAATTGGCGTCAGTTAAGAAGGGCATAGGTCTGTCGTATAGAGAAGTTCCTCTACGAATACTGGAATGGGGAACCGGAGACCACAAGAAAAAGCGCCCTCATAAAAATATGTCTCCCTAGGGTAAGTGGTGTAGACCCTGTTTGTTGGGGAAGGGGATCAGACTATAACTCTATTAGGAAACGAGTATTAAATGGACAAGTCCTCCACATCTTAGGTGGTCATCGAAGAAACTATATTTTGGCACTTGAGGTAGTTCACCATGGAAAATAAAAAATTAGGCTTGATTTCTTAGAGTTAAGTAGGATGAAATACCAAGGCCGGGAGAGAAAGAAAGTACATAATAAAAAGGGAAGAGAAATACAAAATGAATAGAGAAGAAATGTGTCGAGTGAATGAAAAAGAAATGAGTAAGGGGGTTTATATAAAAGTGTGGCCAACGGCTAGAAGGCCAACAATTAGAAAATAAACGGTAGCATAACTAAAGTTGGAGCCCCCCGACCCCCCCCCCAATGGCGAAAAAGGCTACAGTCAAGGGCGGCCAGCCCCCGAGAGCAGCCTAGAGCAGCCAAACCCTAAGGGCAGCCAAGACCCATCCCCCAAAAGTAACCAAGGCCATGCTTCGAGGGCAGCCAGCCTCCAAATGTGGCAAGCTTCGAAAAAACAAATAGCCTCTAAGGGCTGCTAGCTTTGAAAAAAAAAATCTTATAGCGACTTAAAATCCACGGGCCAGCCAAGGTGTTTTTAAGGTCAGACGGGTTTGTTACAACTGTTACCGGTAGTAATGTGGAAGTGGGAACATGTCACCATGGACTTCGTGACGAGACTTTTGCGATCGAAAAAGAGCTACAACGTTGTATGGGTTATTGTTGATAGATTGACCAAAGTGACTTATTTCATTCTCATTCGGGTGACTGATGATGTGAATGCTTTGAGTCGGTCGTACATTGAGCAAATTTTGAGACTTCATGGTGTACTAGTTTCTATTGTGTCAGATAGAGACCCACGGTTTATGTCATAATTTTGATAGAGTTTTTAGGCAGCTTTTGACACCGATCTTTATTTTAGTATAGTTTTTCATCCTCAGATGGATGGTTAGTCGGAGAGGACTATTTTGATTTTTGAGGATATGCTTCGGGCTTGTGCCATGGAGTTTCATGGTAGTTGGGAGGATCACCTTCTATTGGTCAAATTTGCTTATAACAATTGCTATCAAGCTAGCATCGAAATGACACCTGATAGGCGTTGAATGTTACGCATTCTAGCCTCTTAACTTATGTATTTTATTCTCTTAGTGATAGATTATTTTGTGATTTTTACTTTGTTTTAGTGTTTTCTGTATTTTCAGGGCCTTAACTATTATTTCAGTTAAAACCGTGATTTTGGGCTTTTAAAGAAGACATCGAAGATGGTGAGATGAAGCCTACATCAAGGAGATTCACTCAACCATTTATTTTAACCCAAATCAGCCCAAGAAAGAGGTCCAAAAGAATTACAGCTGCTTAAGAAGGTTTTGGGCCTGAAGCCTAAATCTGCGCATAATACAGTCTTAATACCGTTTTGTAAAACGGACCAGAAGTCTTATTTACGAGCCTCAAATCGACATTATTTCCGAGTAAGGTTGAACGAAATTTGATTCTGCACACTTTTGTATTTCACGAAAATTCCGTAAATCGGACTTCTAGTGGGTCAAAAGTTGGGCTGAAGTCAGCAGGAAAAACCCACCTGATTAGTGCTGCGGGAAACCCTAATTTATTCCTAATTGGATAAGGACTTTGGTGTATTCTCTTGGGGAATAAAAGTGAAGACTTGGGGGCTGAGTTGGGAGAGCTTACAGAGAGATTGGAGAGTCTGAGAGGGATGAAGAGAACAGAAACATATTGCAGAGCCATTGGAGAACATAGTCATACGCAGAAGTCAGAAAGATGATGTCTTCTTCCTCAACAGTTGAAGCTTCTTCTTCTACCATGAGCGGCTAGTTCATCCACTAGGGTTTTGATGTAGCCCTAACAAAGCATCAATGGTTTGGTTTGATTGTTTTAATTATTGGAGACATTTATATACATGCATAGATTGTGTAATTCAGAGGATTCTTATTATAGAATTGAGCAATAAAAGTCTTGTAAATTCAATCTCAATGATTTCTTATCTTGTCTTAGATATTTAGTTGTTGTTATTGAACTCAATCTCTCTTGTTTTCTGTGATTATGAGAGCGATTATTACACAATGGTAATCACTGAATATATTGTTATGAGCTTTGATGGATTATGCCTAGAGAAGATGAACCATACTGCACCCTAGATTAGAGTAGTTAGGCAGATGGCCCATGCCAATCGAAGATAGTCCATGGCTTAGCCTTAATCATATGTTATCTTCTTGACGGATGAAGGTGAGCTTGTAGCCACCGACACCACTTATGCATGATGTAATTCCCCTATAGTTGATTCAATTAACCATTGATTGTGGAGTTAGTGGTGAAGTCAAACACCCTAGATTTCTCTCTTATTATCTTCACTATCTTGTTTACTTTGATTTATTTTATTTTCCTTTTTAATTAATTTAGTTTAAAAATCAGGATTCTTTTCTTATAAATTTAATTAGAATTAATTCCGTATTCCAACTCATCAGACCATAATCCCAGAGGTACGATACCCCTTTCGATAGCCCTATTCTGCAAGGAATTCGTTCTATTGCGAAGTGTGGAAATTTTTAATTGATATACTTTTTGAGTCACACTCACACACGAATCAATTTTTGGCGCCGTTGCCGGGGATTATCTATTTGATTGATTGGATTTTACAGAATTAGTTTTAATTGGATTTTTAGTTTAGGAAATTTTTTTTTTTTTAATTTTGTTTTTTGTTTTCTTTTCAGGTGCTTTTGGCTAATATATGCAAGGTCGTCGTTCTTTAGCTGATCCTTTGATACCTCTTGATCCTGAGCCTGAACGTACTCTTAGACAACAGAGGAACATCCTTGTTGATACAATTGTGCAAGAGGAAGTAATAATTGAAAACATGACAGAAGAGAGGAATAACAACCTTGTTCCTAATGCTGATGGAGAAAGAGCTAGATGGCTGAGGGACTACTATGTTCCTGAGACATATACCTCGCCAGCAGGTTTTCAACTGCCCAATATCACAGCACAGAATTATGAGATCAAGTCCAGCATTATTCAGATGCTACCATCTTATTTTAGCTGACTCAAGAATACCCTTACAAGCATCTGGATGACTTCATTGAAGTGTGCTCAACTACAAAAATTCACAACTTCTCTGAAGATGCTTTCAGAATGAGACTTTTTCCATTCTCTCTGAAAGACAAAGCAAAGTATTGGTTCAACTCCCTACCGGCTGGTTCTATCACGACTTGGACTCAGATGCAACATGAGTTTCTCAAGAAGTATTTTCTGATAGGGAAGACCAATCAGTTCAGACGTGCTATTACTGGTTTCTCCTAACATGAGGGGGAACAATTTTATGAGACATGGGAAAGATTCAAGGACCTTCTTAGGAAGTGTCGTCATCATCAAGTTCCTAAGTGGCAATTAGTGCAGAGTTTTCATGAAGGGCTCACCGAAGCCAACAGACAGATGGTTGATGCGTCGTGTGGAGGTACTTTTATGTTGAAGAGTGAAGAAGAGGCATAGACCTTATTTGAAAATCTTAGTGACAACTCTCTACAACATGTGTCCTCTACTCGTTCTAGCAGACCTGCCACTATAAGGAAGACTGATGGAATTTTTGAGGTTGGTGTTTCAGAAGCTATGCCAACTGATATTGATTTAATTGCACAGAAGGTAGCAGCAATTATGGCTGCCAATCAAACTCCTTCTGCTTCAAATTCTTCATTGCTAGGCCCTTGTGAATTTTGCTCTAGTCCTATGCATAATGTGAGCAATTGTCCTTCGGTGGGGCAATTTTCTGATATTCAACATGAGCAAGTTCAAGCTACTTTCACTGGACCAATGAATCCTCCACGAGGTAATACTTACAATCCCACATGGAGGAATCATCCTGGTTTTTCTTACAGTAATCAAGGGGCAGCAATGCAACCATCATATCAACCTAGGACTTTTGTGCCTCAACAGCAATATCAAACACAAAGTCCTATGGCCCAAAGAATTTCTGTTATTGAAGACAAGCTGACTCTTACCTTGTCTAAATTTGACAAGCTTGATTCTCTTATAGAGACAGTGCAAGCTACTGCAGCAACAGTACAATCTACAGTTCAGCTAGTGCACTCGCATTCTCAATCCATTGCCAAACTGGAATCTCAGTTTGGACAGCTTGCTACTTCATTGAGTAGAAGAGAAGAAGGGAAGCTCCCTAGCCAACCAATTGCTAATCCAAGAGGGATGCAAGCTTCCACAAGCAACCCACACCATGAGCAAGTCCAAGCTATTACCACTTTGAGAAGTGGAAAAATAATTGACAATAAGGTGGGTGAGAAGAAAGAAGAAGAAAAAGTGACCACAAGTCCAAGTGCTGAAATTCCTTATGAGCCCAAGGCTCCTTCCCACAACGTTTCCTAGAAGCATCTAAATTTGGGAAGCAAGGGGACAAGCTGCATGACATGATGGAGGTGTTTCGACAAGTGAAGATTAATTTTCCACTCCTTGATGCCATCAAGCAAATTCCTCCTTATGCTAAATTCTTGAAGGACTTGCGCACTCAGAAAAGACGTTCTAAAAGCCATGTGCCAAAGAAAGTGATGCTGCCACAACAAGTAAGTTCGATAATTCAGCAGTGTACTCCTCCCAAGTACAAAGATCCTGGTGCTCCAACTATCTCATGCATTATTGGGGAGCACCATGTGGATAAAGCTCTTCTTGATTTGGGTGCAAGTGTGAATTTGTTACCCTATTCAGTCTACTTACAATTGGGCTTGGGAGAATTAAAGCCTACCTCGGTGGTATTGCAATTTGCAGACAGATCAACAAAGCAACCCCGAGGAATCATAGAAGATGTGCTCATTAAAGTGGACAAGTTCTACTTTCCTGTTGATTTCATTGTACTTGACACTGAGCCAGTTCACAATCCGAAGAGGCACATTCCAGTGATCCTTGGTCGACCTTTCTTAGCTACTGCTGATGCTTGCATAAATTGTAGGTTGGGGATCATGGATATTTCCTTTGGCAACATGAATGTCAAGCTTAATGTGTTCAATGCTATCCAACACCCCCCAGATCGGAGTGATGTGTTCTGCATGGATGATATTGATGAATGTGTGGAGGAATTTGTTTCATCCTCTATATCTCGAAACTCCCTGGAGGTATGTAAGTCTCTTTATGACTTTGAGAACATTAATGATGAAGGGTTGTGTGAAGAAGTGTATGCTATGCTGGCAGTGGATGCTATTCAGAATACTCCACCATGGAGGATTCCAATTGAGCCACTACCTTCTCTCTCTAGCACTCCCCTTGTGCCTTCATTGGAGTCCCCTCCAGAATTAGAGTTGAAGCCTTTGCCTGATAAATTAAAGTATGTATTTTTGGGGGCACAGAAAACTCTTCCTGTTATAATTGCCTCTGATCTGACAGAAATTCAAGAGAAGAGCTTAGTAGAGGTTTTATACCAACATCGTGAAGCAATTGGATGGAGTGTTGCTGATCTTAAGGGCATTGATCCCTCGATTTGCATGCACAAAATTCATCTGGAAGAAGGATGTAAGCCAACTAGAGAGGCACAGAGGCGGCTGAACCCCAACATAAAGGAGGTGGTAAAGAAAGAGGTTGTCAAATTACTTGATGCAGGCATCATTTATCCAATTTCTGACAGCACATGGGTGAGTCCGACACAAGTGGTTCCTAAGAAGTCTGGTCTTACAATTGTCCCTAACTCTATGGGAGAGCTTGTTCCACAACGTACTGCCACAGGTTGGCGTGTTTGCATTGATTACAGAAAGCTCAATTCTATGACAAGGAAGGATCACTTCCCTCTTCCATTCATTGATCAAATACTTGAAAGGTTAGCTGGTCAGAGCTATTATTGCTTTCTGGATGGCTACTCTGGTTATAACCAAGTAGCTATGGATCCAGAAGATCAAGAGAAGACCACTTTCACTTGTCCCTTTGGTACTTTTGCGTATCGTCGTATGCCTTTTGGATTATGTAATGCTCCGGCGACATTCCAGAGGTGTATGATGGTCATCTTTTCTGACATGGTGGAAAAATTCTTGGAGGTGTTCATGGATGACTTCTCTATTTTTGGATCATCCTTTGAACACTGTTTGAGCAATTTATCACTTGTGCTTCAAAGGTGCAGAGAACGGAATTTGGTACTTAGTGGGAGAAAAGCCATTTTATGGTGAAAGAAGGTATTGTATTGGGCCATATTGTTTCAGAGAGGGGCATTGAAGTTGATAAAGCAAAGATCGACCTAATTGCAACTCTGCCTCATCCAACTTCGGTAAGGCAAGTTCGATCCTTCTTAGGCCATGCCGGGTTCTATAGAAGATTCATCAAGGATTTCAATAAAGTGGCTCGACCATTGTGCCATTGGTTATCTAAAGATGTTCCCTTTATCTTTGATGAAGATTGTGTGAAAGCTTTTGAAAAACTACGATCTCTGTTATCCTCTGCACCAATTATGCAGTCTCCAAAATGGGCTTTACCTTTTGAAATCATGTGTGATGCCTCTGATTATGCCGTGGGAGCCGTGTTGGGACAGAGAGAAGAGAAACGACCACATGTCATCTATTACGCTAGTAAGACTCTCTCTGATGCCCAACTCAATTATACAACCACAGAGAAAGAGCTTCTAGCTGTAGTATTTGCCTTGGATAAGTTTCGTTCTTATTTATTGGGGTCCAAGGTGGTTGTCTACTCTGATCATGCAGCATTGAGACACTTATTGGCGAAGAAAGAAACCAAACCGCGTCTTATTCGATGGATTTTATTGCTGCAAGAATTTGATTTGGAGATAAAAGACAAAAAGGGGACGGAGAATGTGGTTGCGGATCATTTATCTCGGATTGAGTTTGAGCCGGTGATCGATGCATTACCTATTCGAGACTCATTCCTGGATGAGCAATTGTTTGAAATTGCTTTGATGAAAGATAATGGCCAAAGGTTGAAGCATTGTGTGGAAGGATGTGTGCCAAAAAGAGACGTAGAGTCCGTCGACTTGACGGATCCCGTCTATCCGACTTAATCCCTTCGGAGAGTCAATCGTCTCCTATGGACGTTAAATTATAGGTTCTGTATGTATTTTTATACTTTATTTCCTTTAGTTTTCTTTAATTTTAAGTTTTAGTTTTAGTTTTCTTAAGTTTTTCTTCAATTCTAGTTGCGTTTTAATGGTTTTTCTTTGAGTTTTTGATGTATAAGTTGCTTCCGGAGGATGCCAAGAGGTGTACCGAGGTATTCGGACTCAAGACGGGTGAAAAATCGTGCTCTCAGTCGACCTTGGGCGATGGAGACTCAAAAATATCAAGTCTCGGTCGAACTTGGGAGATGGAGGGTCAAACAGGCCTTCAGGAGGGGGATCGATCGCCCCAGCCAAGGGGGATCGATCGCCCCAACGTATTTTTTGAAGATCCCCACCAACAGGTGGGCGATCGATTGCCCATCCTTGGGGGGATCGATCGCCCAAGGTTAAATGTGGGCTGCCCGAATTTTCTTGGTATTTAAAGCCTCCTTATCCTCCTATGTTGCTACTACATGCATCCTAAGCCTCTTTGAACTCAAATTCAAGTCCTACATCATCCGGAAAACTAATTTCTTCAATTAGTGATTATTATACAAGAATTCAACATTGATCAACATCAACTTCAACATCAAATTGGATCAAAAATCACTAGTTCTCAAAGGAAGCTCTCACTTTTTCAAGTTCAACATCAAAGTAAGTGAAGTTTTTCTTTGAAGAAATTATTTAATTCTTTTTGAGGGCTTTTGAAGACCAAGTTTGGGGGATCAATTTGGTGCATTCACTTGTTCGATTTGGGTGGAAAAATTGCCGAAAAAAGGAGGTTGAAGGTTACAAAAGAATTGTGCACGCCAAGTGTTCGATTTAATTCCTCAACCACACTTTTTCTACTTCTATGGCACCAAAGAGAGCAAGTCACCAAGGTGCTTCAAGTTCCAGTAATCCTCGCCGAGCGAGGCATGATCCGACCACAGGTTCTTCACGATCTCGCCGAGAAGGTATTCAAGAGAGATGGCATCCAAGGGCGTTGAACTTTGAAACAACGTTTGACATAGCCGAACTTTATGGTATGTATCCCGAGACACGATGGGGGATTTTCGACATCCGTCGTCGTCGGTCGGCATCCATTTTTGTTCCACTCTCATCTACTATTTACCCGAGGCTTGTCAAGGTATTTTATCAGAACTTAATGCCGACACCTGATGAGCGGGATGTACTTACTTCTTCCGTAGATGGAACAATAGTTCGAGTGGACATGTCATCCATTGCCATTGCCATGGGTTGTCCTCATGAGTGCCCACATGATTTATCTCATATCTATACTCCTTTACCCGACGAGTTGTCAGTGGGTAATGTGGTTGCACGTTTGTGTGCCAACCAATTTTCTGGGCCAAAAAGGAATGCAGCTTCAAAGTCTTCAATGCTAAATCATTTAGGTTCCTTGACGCTGTTCTACTCAAGAATGTATGTCCAATTGGACATAAAACCGAAAGACGTCAAGAGTTCCTTAGAGCCTTATATGCCTTACATTTTGGGCATTGGCTGTCATTCCCACAGATTGTCTGGGGCCAGATGGAGAAATTCTATTCCAAAGTTGTGGCCAAGGTACCAGACAGTGCAAGTGACTGGGAGTTTCCATTCCCTACTATTATTCACCAGTTGCTTGTGGCACAGGGGTATGCAGTCCATGAGGACGAGCTTGCCTTTCCACGTGATCTTCATTATGGCACGCATGACTGGAATTTAAGCCGATCTCATATGCACCAGAGAGTCATAGCGGCGCCTGGTGAGGTATCTCGGTTGGCCCAGGGAGGAGAGCATGTAGATATACCACCACCGGTGGAAGATCCAGAGGAGATGGAGGCAGAGGAAGAGGAGGTGCATGCACAGGCTGGTGGCCATGATTATCATTATTTAGAGGGGCAGATTGCTGGGTTGACAGCTCAGTTTGGCACCCTACAGACAGAGGTATCCACACAGTTTGGTGCAATGAGAACAGAGATGGCGGATCACTTTCGTGACACTCGCCAAGAGCAACTAGAGATGAGGAGGATGATGCATGCACTGATGCGTCAAGCAAACTTAGATCCAGATGCTCAGTCACCACCACATCCTTGACAGGAAGGTAACCATCTTTTGTATTTTATTTTATTTTTAGTTTTTATTTTTCTTTTTGTAGTTAGATTTTTATTATATAAAAAAAAAAGAATATTTGAAAAATGGAAAAAAATATTTTATTTTTTTTAGGATTTTTCTCTTTCATATTTATTTTCACTCATACTATTTCACTTGATCTTTGGGGTATAGTGGTTTGTTTTGACAGGTTCTAACATCCAAGTTTGGGGGTGTGCTTGCATTGCCTTCATGCTAGTGATGTACTCTATTTTCTTTCCACTACTCTGAATTTCTGGTAACATCGTTCTTACTCTTCTCTATGCTTTAATTGGGTGTACATTGAGGACAATGTCCAGTTTAAGTTTGGGGGTGAGGCGATGCCTATTTGTGTGCTTTATTGCATATGGGGGAAATTTGTGTGAAATTCTTCTTGTATTAGGATTTTATTTTATTTTATTTTCTTAGTTTGTTTATTTTATTTTATTTTGTTTTGTTTTTAGATAGAATGTTTTGACATTATTCAAAGGATTAATACCTTATGTAGGTGCATAACTTGCAATTTTTGAGTATGTTTTAAATTTTTGGAAACTATGGTTTGAGTTAAGTGGTTTTAATCATGGTTTGCAATAACATGCTTTGGAGTGATTAATTTTAGTTTCCTTACATGCACAGACACACTAGCATAGTCTTATGGGGTATAAACTTTGGTTTTGAGTTATTGAGTTACATATGCTTGATATTAATTAGTATCTCTTGAGAATGAGTACCGATAATGTGTTATACTTGACTTCAATGAAAAAAAAAAAGAAAGAAAAGAAGTGGAAAAAGAAAAAGAAAAAAGAATGTGATAAAAAGCAAATCAATTTGATCCTTTTCATGAGTAACCGGGCCTCTATGCCTCAGGAAGCACGGAGTGTTCGCGTCAAAAGTGAAAGGGTGAGAAAAGATGAGCATTGGTTGTCTTGATTTGTAGCCTGACTGATTCGAGTAATTAGGTTTTCGGGGTATCTTTAAGCCTAGTGCCCTAAAGCCATCTGGTTTGGAGTCACTGATTGAAAGCTTGCTACATGGATCTTTCAGAAAGCTTAATAAATCAAGACATTGCACAACCAATAAAGCAATGAAAAAAGAATAATGAAAAAAAAAATGAAAAAGTCATGTATTCATGTTGGGAAGTATGAGTTCAATAAGGGGAGCTAGTGAGTTGAAGGGGTATGTGCCTTAATATATTCAGAGCTTGGTTATGCTACATGAGAGGACTGCTAGTTCACTTTACACGAGGGAGCTAGAGTTGGTTATTTTGAGATATGTTGATGTGAATTAATTATGCATGGGGACCATTGATTTGAATTATGGAATTTGAAATTTGAAATTATTCTTGAATGCAAGTTTGTAACTATATATTGTAATCTTCTTCTTGAATTAATGTTGAAACAGAATTTTGAATGTTTGTGGGTAACATTTCTGGAAACCCTCACGAGACTATACTCGTCCACTAGGGGGAACCTAGGGGTTTAAAGGCTTGTTGCATATGCTAAATGCAATCGTTTTCTCCTACGAAAGTGGAGTTGGGTAGTTTAGTTAGTGTTAAGTAGTTTCTTTGTTTTAGTTTTGTTTTATTCTATTGCTAAGGGACTAGCAATATGTAAGTTTGGGGGTGTGATAGGCGTTGAATGTTACGCATTCTAGCCTCTTAACTTATGTATTTTATTCTCTTAGTGATAGATTATTTTGTGATTTTACTTTGTTTTAGTGTTTTCTGTATTTTCAGGGTCTTAACGATTATTTCAGTTAAAACCGTGATTTTGGGCTTTTAAAGAAGATATCGAAGATGGTGAGATGAAGCCTACATCAAGGAGATTCACTCAACCATTTATTTTAACCCAAATCAGCCCAAGAAAGAGGTCCAAGAGAATTACAGCTGCTTAAGAAGGTTTTGGGCCTGAAGCCCAAATCTGCGCATAATACAGTCTTAATACCGTTTTGTAAAACGGACCAGAAGTCTTATTTACGAGCCTCAAATAGACATTATTTCCGAGTAAGGTTGAACGAAATTTGATTCTGCACACTTTTGTATTTCACGAAAATTCCGTAAATCGGACTTCTAGTGGGTCAAAAGTTGGGCTGAAGTCAGCAGGAAAAACCCACCTGATTAGTGCTGCGGGAAACCCTAATTTATTCCTAATTGGATAAGGACTTTGGTGTATTCTCTTGGGGAATAAAAGTGAAGACTTGGGGGCTGAGTTGGGAGAGCTTACAGAGAGATTGGAGAGTCTGAGAGGGCTGAAGAGAACAGAAACATATTGCAGAGCCATTGGAGAACATAGTCATACGCAGAAGTCAGAAAGATGATGTCTTCTTCCTCAACAGTTGAAGCTTCTTCTTCTACCATGAGCGGCTAGTTCATCCACTAGGGTTTTGATGTAGCCCTAACAAAGCATCAATGGTTTGGTTTGATTGTTTTAATTATTGGGGACATTTATATACATGCATAGATTGTGTAATTCAGAGGATTCTTATTATAGAATTGAGCAATAAAAGTCTTGTAAATTCAATCTCAATGATTTCTTATCTTGTCTTAGATATTTAGTTGTTGTTATTGAACTCAATCTCTCTTGTTTTCTGTGATTATGAGAGCGATTATTACACAATGGTAATCACTGAATATATTGTTATGAGCTTTGATGGATTATGCCTAGAGAAGATGAACCATACTGCACCCTAGATTAGAGTAGTTAGGCAGATGGCCCATGCCAATCGAAGATAGTCCATGGCTTAGCCTTAATCATATGTTATCTTCTTGACGGATGAAGGTGAGCTTGTAGCCACCGACACCACTTATGCATGATGTAATTCCCCTATAGTTGATTCAATTAACCATTGATTGTGGAGTTAGTGGTGAAGTCAAACACCCTAGATTTCTCTCTTATTATCTTCACTATCTTGTTTACTTTGATTTATTTTATTTTCCTTTTTAATTAATTTAGTTTAAAAATCAGGATTCTTTTCTTATAAATTTAATTAGAATTAATTCCGTATTCCAACTCATCAGACCATAATCCCAGAGGTACGATACCCCTTTCGATAGCCCTATTCTGCAAGGAATTTGTTCTATTGCGAAGTGTGGAAATTTTTAATTGATGTACTTTTTGAGTCACACTCACACACGAATCAACACCTTTTGAGGCTTTGTATGGTAGACCTTATAGGTCACCGATTTGCTGGACCAAAGTTGGTGAAACATTGGCTTTAGGATCCGACATAGTCCGAGAGACCACAAAAAGATCAAATTGATAAGGCAATGGTTGATTTTACCTCAAAGTTATTAAAAGAGCTATGCCGATAGAAGGCGGCGTCCTTTGTCTTTTAAGGTGGGAGACCATGTCTTTTTAAAGGTCTTGCCACAGAGAGATTTGATGCGGTTTAGGCATAGTGGCAAGTTATGGTCAGTTTGAAATTCTAGAACATGTTGGTCAGGTTGCATAGCACTTGGCATTGCCACCACAAATGTCAAGTGTGCATAATGTGTTTCATATTTCCATGTTAAGGAAGTATGAACTGGATCCTTCACATGTACTTGATTGGACAATTATTGAGGTGAGGGAAGATGTATCTTATAAGGACAGACCGGTAGAGATCATAGACTCTAGAAAATAAGTGTTTCGAGCAAAGACCATTTCATTGATCAAAGTGCTTTAGAGACATCATGGAATCGAGGAGGCTACGTGGGAGTGGGAATAAGAAGTTCGCTCAAAGTATCTTTAGTTATTCAATACTTGAGGTATGTCTTAATTTTGAGGACGAAAAGTCTTGAAGGTTGGGAGGTTGTAAAAACTGTTACTATTTTTGCCCTATTTTCCTTCAATTTTATTTATTGTCCTAATAATACTTTAAATGATTTTATATATTTTTAAATATAAAAAACATGTTTTGGGAACTTATTTAAGATTGGGAAAGTTTTTGAAGCATTTGACAAAAGTTGACTTTTTCAAGTCAAGTTGACTTGGGTGCGGGCCCTGTGAGTCTAGAAAATTTGAAAGTGTCAAAATGACACCAAATTTGGAGGGTACCTTAAATAAAATATTTGACATGCTATGGAGTTAATTTCACGTCAATCGGAGTTATGAAAATTAAAAATCGAGCCTAAGAAAGTTTTGTAAAAAGGTGATAAAATTTTTGTAATATGACAAGTAGATCTATCAATGACAATGTAGAGAATGTTGAATAATTTTTTCTCATTCCCATCAGCCATGACTCATTAAAGAGCATATATATATCTATATATGTGTCTATATCATCTTCTTCATTCATCATCAAATTAGAGGGACTTAGGGTGAGAATTAGAAGATGCCAAAGAAAAGAGAAACAGTGTACGCATTTAGGACTCGAGATTGGTCCGAACAAAATTGAATTCAGACAAAATGGATTTTGGTGAGAATTTTGGTTGGAATTGAAGTAGGGGTGTTCTCTCCATCTTATCATCGATTCTTTAGTAATCGATATGAGTTGTATTGGTTAACATGTTTCGATTTGTTAGAAAATAAGTCTTGCATCTTTAATTGAGCTAATTTTTGTTAATTGATGACATTGTTGAATTCGTGTGTATTTGAATGTTTATCAAAGTGAATTAAGATGAGAATTATGTTTAGATGTCTATATGTTATCAATTGTGAATAAATGTTACCTTATAACATGAGTTATAGTTGTAGAGATTGTGTTGTACATGATGCATTTTATATGTTTGATAAAATGCATGAAAATGATCCTTTCTCTAAACGTTGCATTGTTATATGCAAAAAAGAATTACATGTTTTAGCATGGGAATTAAGTGGCTTATAATGTACTTGAATTATGGAATTGTTGTATGTTATATGCATGGAATTACATGTTTTAGTATGGAAATTAAGTGACTTATGATGCACTTGAAATTGTATGTGTTGCCTTACTTGAACCCTTAAACTTCATTCATGCCATACTTTCGGGGTGTGACAATTTCAAAATGTAAACTTTTTAGAATTTATATAGATTCAACACACTTAATATTAGTGTGAAAAATTATAAAAATAAAAATATAGAAAGTTAATATTTATTCATGTTGGGAATGGATATAATATTATTATATTAAAATTTTTAAGTTTTGGAAAGAGTTATAATATTGTTTTATTAGACTTTTTTACTTTTGGAAAATTAATGTGTTTTGGTAGCTTTAGTATGACTCATTTAGTAGGACTATTAATTTTGATTGAATTGAAGGTTTGAATAATACAATTGATTGTACTAAAATTCGAATTGATTGTGCTAAAAATAGATCTATGTTGTTCATTTCATTATCAAATGTGTTGATTTTCTATTAAATGTCTCCTAATCTAATATTAAAATTTGAAATAAATTAAATATATCAAATATGTTGAAAAAAGTACTCAAATATTATTTTTTGTTATTTAAATGAAATATGATTGTAAACTTTTTAGAATTTATATAGATTCAACACACTTAATATTAGAGTGAAAATTTATAAAAATAAAAATAAAACGTTACAATTTATTTGTAATATTATTTTATTATTTTTCTTTAGTGTTGAGAAGAGATATGATATTATTATATTATATTTTTATAGTTTTGGAAAAAATTATAATATTATTTTATTATAACTCTTTCCAAAACTAAAAAAAAATCGCCATACTGTTCCCAACATCATACTATTCCCGACCCGTCCTGATTATTAAATAGGAGGACGGGTGGGGGGTGGGGAGCTTTGCTAAATGGGGATGGGAATGAAAATTTACCCTATATTGGAGGAGGGGTGGGGAGCTTTGCTAAACGGGGATGGAAATGAAAATTTACCCTACATAAGAGGAGGGGCGGGGGGTGGGGAGCTTTGCAAAACGGGGATGGGAATGAAAATTTACCCTATATATATACACACACTCAGACACATCATCATAAAACCACCTTAGAAAAGTTGTAATTCTTTTAAATCTTTTAGATTTTGACGCTTAGGCATTGGACTTGGGATAAAACCATGAAGTATTATTTAGTGGGAAAAAAAGTAGTTACAAATTAAAACTACCTTTTAAAATTAACAATATGTGGTGTGAGATTTCCTATTCACTTTGGTGAATAGAGAATTGCACACAAAGGCTCTGTTTGGATAGATGTAAAAAACAAGAAAGAGAAGTTTTTTTTTTCTATTTTCTTAACATTTTATGAGTTTAAGGGCAGGAAAATTAAAATTTTCAAATTTTTCTGACAAAAAATGCAAAAAAAAATCAACTTTCTTGAGAAAGTGATGTGAATTTAATATTATTTTTCTTTTCGTTTTTTGTCTCTATAAAATGTATTTGTTTTTGGTAAGGATTATGTTTTCATTGTTGACTGTGCAAGTGTTTTAATATGCATAATGAGGAAAGGTTTCACAGTTAATGGATGTTGTTTTGTTTGGTATATTTTTATTATTTGCCAAAGTAGTAAGAACTTTCATTCAGATGTACTTTTATTCAAGAACAAGCATCATACAATGACTAATATATTCCACTAGTAACAACAATTTAAAGAAAAAAAAAACATATGGGAATTTGCCATGGTGTAGCTAGAGTCCTGGCTGATCTGCAATATTTGAAAGTACAATTTTAAAAACTTGATCTACATCATCAGACAAGTGAAGTTGTTGTAGGAACCCATCTCCGCCCCTGATGGCGACTAGGCTCTCTCTGTAAACCAAGAAGTATTCCCAACCATCCAATCCAAGATCCTTGATTTGATGAGTCTCTGGATCATATAAGACCGCATGATGGTCATCGGCATGTAATACAAAAAGCTGACCGTTCTTCCAAAACCCAAGCGGGAAATGCGTTGAGGACATAGTAAATTGTTTTGTCCAACACCACCCTTCTTCCATCATCACCCATATGTCAATAATTGGAGACGAGTCATAATAAATCAAAGCAAGAGAATTATTGTAGTAGGGTACAAGAAGGGGGACAACAAATTCTTTTTTTGAACGTGGAATATCACGTATCTCATGAAACAACTCACTACCCATGTCAAATGAAAGGATCACATTCACACTTTGATCGTCAATGTCTTCTGCACGCCAGTGATAGACTCCGTCAATGCATGTGTTGGACGAAGGGAAGTCAATTCTAAAATAAGGTAAAGCAGCATCAAGATATCTCCAGGAATCAGTAGTTAGGGTATACACAGCAGCCTGATAAGGACCATAACTTATTTCTTCAATACCATACATTTCATCATCGATATCATACATGATCTTCCAAATCCAAACTAGCTTGAAATCATTAGTAATGGGATCCAAACCAAATCCAACAGTTTCTCCCTCAATCACCCCCAGGGGTGGCAAGGTACGAGGGAGTACGGGGAGGGCCCTAAATTCTCTGGTTGCGGGATTCCACAGAGCAAAACGATGGAAACCAAAGCGACCGTTGTAATTGGACAAACACAGTATGCCGTTGTAGGGACTGGCAACAACCTCTACCGGTGTGGTTCGATCAACCACCACCACATCCTGATACATCGGGGGAGTACCGGCGAGTGTTTCATCAAAGAACAATGAGAAAACATATTTTTTGTTCTCGTTGTCGGTACGCAGAACGAAAAGACGGCCACTGTTGTCGGTGTGGTGCTTGAAGTGCTTGGTAACAAAGCTAAGGTTTTTGATGACAGTGTACCAATTTTTGCATACAGCTCTAGCTCGAATCAGTGATTTCACGGGCAGCCTTGAGAGGATTTCAATAATCACATCCTCAGAGAGAACCTGATGACCAATATCAATGTCATTACAACTTGCCATTTTCCCCTCCCATTTGATTCGATTCAAAAGGAAAAAAATACTACCATTTTCCTTGAAAAAAAAAACATGAGAAAAATTAACAGTATCAAATATGCAAGATAACAAAAAAGAAGAATGATGAGACTCACCGAATTGTTTGGAATGAATCATCTGTTGCCAACTAAGAACACCAACCATCAAACCAATTACTTAGGCAAGAAATTCAAAGAACTAAGTTTAACCCATGTTAAATATTTTGTGGCTAAATCAGGTTCCACATAAGGTGTTATGCTATTTTGAACCATTGTCGTACTCCGAATTATAATCACTTGGGTTATCTTTGGTTGTGTTTTCAAATTTAATGAAAAGATCTCCTAAATCTTCTCCGGTTTCTTTTTTGGTCTAAAACTCGTAGCGTTACCATTGCTTGGCGCTTATTAAAGCTCTCATTGTTATTTTTGAGAATTTTGATTCGAGTATGGAGTATATGACAATCTTAGTACCTATACCTGTTCTAATGCATTATTAAATTCTATTATTTGTGAAATTTTTAAACTCTAAAGAAAAATAAGTCCTATAAAATTTTCAAAAAGATAAAGAAATCCTACTTTTAAACACTAACAACAAATAAGTCCTATAAAATTTTTACAAAGATGTATTATAGTGATAACATGGTATCATATACTGATTAAATACTGACACATAAGTAAGAATGCATTTATTTTAGTGGCATTTAAAATTTTCTCCCTGAACTACTATTGTTTTAATCATATCATTATTTGTCAGTATTTAATTGATGTGTGATACCATTTCATCACTGCACCAGAAGCATTTAATTTTTTCTTCTCGAACTACTATTGTTTTGGAGGCTGCAAAACTACATTTAAGTTTTTCTCCTCGGACTGCTATTGTTTTGGATGCTGCGAAACTAGGCATTCTGCCTTGCTCATTTTGTTTTTGTTCTTTTGTTGTTTGTTTGTTCTTATCCTTGTTAGTTTAAAAGATTGTTCAAGCAAATACATAGTATGATATTGGTCGCTTTAGGCTTAGTCCACACGGTTTTGGATGTGGGACGTCACAATCATCCCCTCTGGGAGTCAGTGTCCTCTCACTAGCCCACACCCCCTCTTGGGAGTCAGCATTCTCTTGCCAGCCCGCACAAGTTTATTCTTGAGTCTTACCCCAAAATACTCATATCAATTGAAGAAAACACACCACATATAAGCACATTAGACACCATACCCAGATAATGTGGAACGTCACAATCACCCAATTAAAGAGAACACACTAGATATAAATGATGTGGCTAAACTTGAATTATATTGTAAGCTTATTTTTGCCCCTTTTATCAAAATATAATTTAACCACTCGCAAGAGCACGAATCTTTGTAGATACAGTTCTATATAGAGGGTATCGATCCCACAAGGACTAGTCTTAAATTGTCTTAAAGAAAGATTAATTCCACTTTAATCCTAAAAACAAGGTTTTGAATTTTGGTTTAAAACTATTGCATAAAATGTAAAAGCAATAAATATAAAGAGTTAAAAGTTGGGAGAGAGAACTAGGGGTGGTTTCCACCACTAGCCATTCACATGTTCATAAGTGTAGCAAGCTTGGGATTCATAAATTAAATGTCTAACAATGTCATTAGGCTTGTGACCTCAATGACATATCAAAAGATTAATGTGTGTGCAACCTATCATAATCCATCTTCAACAAGCATAGCTCTTCAACCTAACTAATTACCCTACTCTCTAAGTGAACCTACATGCATCTAAACTACCTTATCTTGGCATGGTTTATACAAGCAAACACAACACATTCATTTAAACACCATTACCTAGCCATCATTTGCCCTTCTTGTGGAAGAAGCAAATGTTGTGCATTCACATGATAGATTCTACTCTAAGACAAGAATAAAACCAACATCAAATGAATATATATAAGAGATGTATAAGTGTACATTGTCACTAGATTAAATAATCAACATTTAACTACAAATCCCAAAATGCTACAAAAATGAACAAGTTTACATGGCTAAGGGTATCAACCACACACTAGTAGAGAAGTTAGTTGGTCATAGCAGCCTTGCACTCTTCCATTGATGGAGAAACTGAAGCTTCAAGATCTGGTTCAGCTCCTTCTTCTCCTCTCCCGAATGTTTCTCCTTGTGTATGTTTGATGTGTATGAAAGATATGAGAGAATGGCTTCTTTGTGTGCTTTATGGCCTCTTTTTCAATCTTGGGGCCCACCATAAATATATATATATCAATATATATACCAACTATATCAAGAATGTCTCCACATGTCTTGTTCAAGTCAGACAATCCCTCTAAGTCGTGCAAAAAGAGGGATTTTGTTGCAAGTGGGAGAGCAGGTGAGCAAGTGGGCAAGTGGCTCTGCAGAATCTCGATCAATCGAGATTGGAATCTCGATTGATCGAGATTTTGATCAATCGAAATCATGTCTCGATCAATCGAGATCTCGATTGATCGAGATCAACATCTCGATTGATCGAGATGCCTTAGCTTTAATTCTGAACTTTGCTCTTCAGTTGTAAATGGCCTCAACTTTTGCTCCTTTTACTAAAAGACCTGCAATACATCAAAAATATAAAAACACCGTAAACGTATCTCGATAAACATAAAAATGGGACTAACATATGCAATAAAGAGGGCTCAAATACATAGTATTGAACACTTATCACACCCCCAAACTTACACATTGCTAGTCCCTTAGTAATGCAATGCAACAAAAATGAATTTAACTAACTTATACAAAAATTGAATCATGCTCAGTCATCAACTAGATAAAGGATGATCATCCGTTCATTTCACACTTGGCAAATGCAACAAGTATTACAGAACTATGCGGTCATTAGCAAAAATGGACTTTCACAAGCTACAAATAGACGACAGTCCCCACATAATGGCCAGTCCGAACAAACCTACCGATTCCAACCCCAAAATCCTCTTTGAAAAGTGAACATGCAATCTAACGCGTGGCTTTGTCATATTTGAAGAAAAATAAGAACAAATCTGTTTTTAAAAGAAAAACTCATTGAAAAAGCTCGACACTGTTGTTTATTACTGCAAAACGTACATGAATGCTCATGTGCGGATGACCGTGCAATGCTTAGCTCTTTTTGCTTTCTTGTAAGCCCATGTAGCGGCATTGGGCCAATGACTCCCAAACCAATTGGTTTTAGGGCATTAGGTGAAAAAACACCCCTCGGACTTAATAACCGAGCTTACAAGGCGATGAGCTTAAACAAGCCACCCGCTATTATTGCTCAACCTTGCACACTTATACACGAATACTCCCTGCTTTGAGGCATAGAGATCCGGTTTATTAAGTGAGAAGACTTATTGCATACTTTTCTTCTTCTTTTTTTTTACCACAACCGGAAGAATTCATTCTTTAAGCTGTTCAAATAAAAACAAAAATTTACAAAATTCTCCATCAGACTTATACCCCACTATTTAAAATGCATGTGTGCGAATTTGTGCGGTTAAGGACAAATTTAGGGCAAGAACCGTACATATTCATATTTGGACAAAAATGTAGACCGTTCTAACCTATTACATAACTTATAAAAGTGCGGGTATTTACAATGTTAAAGTTCTTAATTACTTACTGCATTTACCTCGGACATTTATTCGAATGATCTTCCTTTAAAAAGCAAGACATCATAGCAAGTATGCCAAAAATTTCAAGAAAAAGAAAGAAAGAAAAAACTGCTCTACAATGACAATCAATACAAAGATTGAACATTGCATGCATATGCAAGTGGTATAGCATACCGCACTCCCAAACTTAGACACAACATTGCCCTCAATGTTTGAACAAGAAGAACAAGGACAGAAATTACCAGGACTACAGAACGTGACAAAAATCGCATTCCAACACGAGCGGTCATCCTGCAAATGAGAGAAACCTGCACGGAACACCAACTGGATACCACAAGCATTAAAAGGAACAAAAAATACATGAAAAGAACATAATAAAATAATTATGCACAAACGGACAATGCCAAGATCGCTACACATGTAAGGCTCTGAACTGGTGTTTCCCACTTAACTAAGAGGTCTATGCGATAAGATATTGACTATCCAGACACGCTAACGTATAGCATGCAAAGGGGCTGCCTTTCTTTATTAACGTCATACTGCGTTGAAGCAATCTCAACAGTATTGGGAATTGAAATCAGGCAGTAATAAACAGAAATCATCAACTGAATCGCATATAACAATTAGGCAAGTGGTACTACATACATAGTCAAAGTATAGAGAGCACTGATATTGGCGAAAAGTAAAAATAAAGACAGTAAATATAACACATGGTATAAAAGAAAAGACAACTGTATTCCATATATATGAAAATGAGTTCAGTACAAAGGGTATATGGATGTGGAATACACAAAAACTAATATGGCCAACATGGCTTATCAAAAAGAAAGAAAGAAAAAATAACATAAAGTAAAGCAGAAAGTACAAATAAATACAGCTACTCTAGGGCGGGTGGTGGTGATGGTGGCTCGCTGGGTGGAATAGAGGTGGAGGTGGAAGCTCGGCCAGCAAATAAGAACTGCAGGTCCTGCCGGAAGGCCCGGAACTCGTCTAAGATCACCCTCTGACCCTGTGCCAGAGACGTAATGTCCGTCCGAATGCCTGCCAGCTGACTCTGCGTCACCTGGACATGCTCCTCAAAACCCTTCTGGAGACGCTCAACGTCAGCTGCCAGACATGAGTAGCCAGTCGCCAGGATCTCATGTCGCTCTGCCTGCCAGCTGACTCCTCATCAGATGCGTCACCCTTTGCAGGCGCACCCTCATCCATCTCCACTGGGGCATCCATGTTTCCGTCCTCTGGTGGATCGCCCTGGTGGTCCCGTCGCTCCAAGTGTCGCCTCACCCTCTCCCACTAAGTAGGCGTGTAGCGGGTGGGCGGTGCCAGCTGGATGTCAGTATCACTGACCGGTGTATTCGCACTGTTGAGGAATGCACGACGAGGAATGGAAAGGGAAGCCACCAACTCGCTGCTTGCCTCATGCTCTTGTTGACAAGGTCGTCCCAGATTTTGAACATCTGCCCCCAAATCAGTGACGGGACAGAAAACCAAGTGCCCGTGTGGAAAGCGTACAAGCAACGTAGAAGGTCGCCCCTGCGCTCTGCCACATGCAGTAAAGGACACGCGTTCTTGATGAGAACGGTGTCCAGGAACCATAATACACTCGGGCATATCGATTTGGACGTGCAGTTGTGACTGGGTGTGGTAAACACCCCGCCACACATGTCCATCACGATGGAGAACAAGGTCATGTCCGCCGAGAACTCGGGCCTGTAAAGTGGTCGACCATCCTGGTCAACCATATCTGGAGGCTGCTGGTGAGGAATGCCGAGCATCTGTGCGATCCGGCTCAGAGTGATAGTAATCATCACACTGCCTACGACCGTCTCCAATGTGTCAGGCTCAGTGCAGGAATAGGTCATGCGCTCATAAAAGCCCTGCACCAAGCGCTCGTGCGCCACATCAGTAGATGACACACATAATCGGTTTAAAGGCGACGCCTTCTGAGCTCTGCTACAGCCCACAAGCAGTCGGGACGCATCTTGTACACTCTCAGCTCAAAACGCTGCTCGGGGTGGAACTTCCGTGTCCGAAAGGCTCGTCGGGCACATCTCTAACAGCACCAGGAGCATTCTTCACACGCGTCATCGACCCGGAATAGTCTGCACTTATTCCAAAAATTAAAGTAAATAAAAAGAAAATAAAATGAATACTAAACTAAGAATAAAATTAAAAAGGAGATTCTAGTCCATGGTGCCGACACATGCTTTCCAAGATACTCTCGAATCGACTCAACTAGGTCTACTCGGAATCGAAAACATGCCAATCGTGAAATGCACGGGAGGTTCAATGTAGATTCGAGAGCAAAAATAACCCATATGAATATGTCGCTCATCTAGCTCTTAACGAAACAGCGTAAGCGGATGCAACCGAAACAATGGGGCCGCGATTGCAAACCGTAGATCAAGCATTCGATACAAAAATAATGCAAAATCTCACCCATACATGCACTCCTACCCCCGAAACCCACAAGATCCCAATATGAATATGGCGAATGCAACCCACTCCCACCCACTCATCTGTATATGCTCATTACGCTGAAAAACTAACAAGAATGGCGACAAAGCAAGCAAAACATAACCATGCATCACTTACCTCAAGATGAAGATGAGGATCGGTGCAAGAAGATGAAGTCCCAACACACAGCCGCGAAGAGACGAACGTGCGCGTAGACTCGGAGAGCACGGACTACGGCGAACGACGGTGGATAGTCCGAAATGATCGAACAAGGGTTGGACGGTGCTCGGGGAAGCTTTGGATCTCTCGGCGAAGAGGAGGAAGTCGGATGGTATTGGGAAGAATCATAGAAATGAGAGGGAGCCCAGCGATTTAAATAAATAATCGGCTCACGTGCAGGCATCGTGACAATCTCGATTGATCGAGATGCACATCTCGATCAATCAAGATTTTGATCAATCAAAATCCTGACTTCGATCAATCGAAATCAAGTCTCGATCAATCGAAATCCTTGCTTCGATCAATCGAAATGTCGATTGATCGAGGACCGATCGAAGTGTTATCGAAGAATACTACCTCTCGGGACTTTGTACTTGGCAAACTTTCTGCATTATTTCGATCGATCGAGACCAAGATCTCGATCAATTGAAATCTCGATTGATCGAGATCTTTGCTTCGATCAATTGAAATGCTAAAAAATAGTCAGCTTTGATTTATACTTCATGGACTTGGACTTAGGGGATTTAGATACCAAATTAGTTAGATACAAAAGTGACTTTGGATTAGAGGGACATCATGGAATCATGATAGCTACCATGGCCACGCCACCTTACACGTCTATGGCATGACGTCAGAATCGGCTCACGAGTCAAAATACACGGGGTCCGTCAAAGTGACGACATCCACGTACTTCGTGGTAACTTGGTCATCCACGCACGATTTTAAACGCTGCCCGTTCACCTTGAACAACGATCCATCTTTCAAGTCCTTCAATTCCACAGCCCTGTGGGGAGCAACGGAATTAACCAAAAATGGACCATCCCAACAGGAGCGAAGTTTTTCGGGAAACAAATGGAGGCGTGAGTTGTACAACCATACTTTTTGGCCTGGAGAAAATGTTTTGACTCGAATATTGCGATCATGAAAGGCTTTTGACTTTGCGTTATAGATTTTAGCGTTCTCATACACGTCATGTCGCAATTCTTCCAATTCATTTAATTGAAGCTTTCGATTAGATCCGGCCATTTGCATGTCAAAATTAAAAGTTTTGGTGGCCCACATAGCTTTGTGCTCCAATTCAACCAGAAGATGGCACGGTTTACCATAAATCAACCGGTAAGGTGACATTCCAATGGGAGTCTTACAAGCAATTCGGTAAGCCCATAATGCATCATTTAGTCGCAATGACCAATCTTTCCGGTCAGGCCGAACTATTTTCTCAAGGATGTTCTTAATCTCCCTATTGGATACCTCCACTTGGCCACTAGTTTGAGGATGGTATGGGGTGGCTACTTTGTGTGTGACAGAGTATTTGGTAAGCAAGGTTCGAAGGAACCGGTTACAGAAATGTTTACCTCCGTCACTGATGAGGGCTCTAGGTGTACCAAAATGGCTAAAGATATTTGCTTGAATGAACTTAACCACGACTGTGTGGTCATTGGTTTTGGTAACAATGGCCTCTATCCATTTAGAAACGTAGTCCACCGCCACAAGTATGTACTCATGACCAGTATAGGGTGGAAAAGGTCCCATGAAGTCAATGCCCCACACATCAAATATCTCAACAATAAGAATAGGGTTGAGAGGCATCATGTCCTTCCGGGACATCGCGCCAAGGCGCTGACATCGCTCACAAGAGCGGTAAAATGAGTATGCATCCCGATGAAGTGTTGGCCAGAAAAACCTGCATTGAAGAATTTTTGCTGCGGTTTTCTTAGCACTAAAGTGTCCCCCACAAGCAAGTGTATGACAGAATTTAAGAATGCTTTGGAATTCACTGTTGGGTACACACTTTCGAATTATTTGATCGGGGCAATACTTGAACAATTGAGGATCATCCCAATAATATGATCCTGAGTGGGAGAAGAACCGATCATTTTCTTGCTTGGTCCAAGAAGATGGTATCTTACCTGTTGCCAAGTAGTTGACAATGTCCGTAAACCAAAGGATACTCTCTTGAGAAATTACGAAGAGTTGTTCATCCGGAAAGGATTCACAAACTGGAATGGAGTCATGGAGGGATTCAACAAGAATTCTAGAGAGGTGGTCAGCCACCACATTTTCGGTTCCCTTTTTGTCTCTAATCTCAAAATTAAATTCTTGCAACAAGAGTATCCATCGGATTAATCTAGGTTTGGTGTCCTTTTTGGCCAAAAGATGCCGGAGGGCAGCATGGTCCGAATAGACAATGACCTTGGAACCTAATAGATAAGCTCAAAATTTGTCCAATGCAAATACTACCGCAAGCAACTCCTTTTTCGTTGTGGTATAATTGATTTGAGCCTCGAAAAGGGTTTTACTTGCATAGTAGATAACATGTAGAAAATTTGTCTACTTGTTGCCCTAAGACTGCACCCATGGCATAATCGGATGCATCACATATGATCTCAAATGGGAGAGCCCAATTTGGAGGGATGAGAATTAGAGCGGTTGTAAGCATGGTGCGGAGCTTTTCAAAAGCATTAAGGCACGCATCATCAAAGGTAAAACAAGACTCTTTTTCAAGAAGGTGACACAAAGGCCGAGAGATCTTGCTAAAGTCTTTGATAAAACGGCGGTAAAAGCTCGCATGCCCAAGGAAAGAACGAATCTCTCTCACCGTTGATGGTGGAGGAAGTTTGAAAATAAGTTCAACCTTGGCTTTGTCTACCTCAATTCCTCTCTTAGATACAATGTGCCCTAGGACAACGCCCTCTTGAACCATAAAATGGCTCTTTTCCCAACTGAGGATTAGATTGGTCTCTTGACATCGTTTGAGAACACGGGATAGATTTTGGAGACATTTTTCGAATGAAGGTCCAAACACGGAAAAATCATCCATGAACACTTCCAAGAAATTTTCCACCATATCCGAAAAGAGAGACATCATACACCGTTGAAAAGTCGCCGGTGCATTGCACAACCCAAAGGGCATGCGTCTATAAGCAAATGTGCCGAAAGGACATGTAAAGATAGTTTTCTCTTGGTCCCTCGGGTCTATAGCAACCTAATTATAACCAGAATATCCATCTAAGAAGTAATAAAAACTTTGACCGACTAATCTCTCTAAGATTTGATCAATAAATGGAAGAGGGAAGTGATCTTTCCGAGTTACTGAATTTAGTTTCCGATAATCTATGCACACTCTCCATCCCATGGTGGTGCGTTGGGGAACTAATTCACCCTTATCATTTGGTTGCACCGTAATACCGAACTTCTTAGGAACCACTTGAGTGGGACTAACCCACTTACTATCTGAGATGGGGTAAATGATTTCCGCATCTAGTAACTTCATCACCTCCTTCATTACAACGTCCTTCATATTTGGATTTAATCGACGTTGTGCCTCTCTTGAGGTCTTTGCATCTTCTTCCAAGTGTATGCGGTGCATACAAATAGAAGGATCTATTCCCTTAAGATCTGCCACACTCCATTCTATTGCTTCCTTGTGCTCTTTTAGCACTTTTAGAAGTTCTATCTCTTGATCATTGGTTAGATTGGAAGAAATAATGACTGAAAGGGTCTCATTAGCGCCCAAAAAAACATACTTGAGTGTAGCCAGTAGAGGCTTAAGCTCAAGTTGTGGTGGGGAAATTAGAGGAGTTTGGGAAGTATTGGACAAATGAGGCAAAGGTTCTCTCGAACTCTCCATTTAGGCAAATCCATGACAGTCATGACATCAAGCATTGAATTAACTTCACAAATGGATTACTCAATGTCATAATCATCACAGTTGAAATGACTTAGGCACGCCTCTAGAGGATCCTTAGAAAGAATGAAAGGAAGTGCTTCTTGAACAAGGTCTTCCACTATATCAACACAAAAGCACTCGCTTTCGTCATCGGATGTGTGGTGAGAAGCATTAAAGATGTTCAAACGGACTTTCATATTCCCGAAAGAGATGTCCATTACTCTGGTACGGCAATTAACGCAAGCGTTGGCCGTGGCCAAAAATGGACGACCTAGAATAACAGGAATATGTATATTTGGATTTTGGACCGGTTCTGTGTCAAGGACTATGAAGTCCACCGAAAAGTAAAATTTGTCCACTTGAATTATTACATCCTCAATGATGCCACGTGGTTGCTTCACCGAGCGGTTGGCAAGTTGCAACACAACTGTGGTAGGCTTAAGTTCCCCCAAACCTAATTATTGGTAAACTGAGAATGGAAGCAAATTGACATTAGCCCCTAAATCAAGAAGTGCCTTTTCAAAAGCTTGATTTTCGATGGTGCATGAAATGGTTGGAGCACCCGGATCTTTGAATTTAGGACGAGCTTGGTGTTGGAAAATGGAGCTTACTTGCTCAGTTAGGAGGACTTTCTTAGGAACATTATTCCTAGATTTGCGCTTTTGAGTGCACAAATCCTTCAAGAATTTAGCATAGGAGGAAATTTGCCAGATAGCATCAAGGAGAGGGAGATTGATCTTTACTTATTTGAAGATCTCCATCATGTCTTGAATTTTCTCTCCATGCTTCCCAAAATGAGAAGGTTCCTTCAATCTTTGAGGAAAAGGAACCGGAGGTTCGAAAAAAGTGTCAAGATTTGGAATAGATGGTGACACAACTTCACTTGCCTTTCCTTTTGGATTTTGTGGGAATTTGTTCACTTTTGGATTTGAAGGAAACACATTTGGATTTGATTGGGATTCTTTTGAATTTTTGGATTGCTCATTGAATTCCTTTTCTTTCTCTTCCCCAACCTTGGAATTTATGATTTTACCACTCCTTAAGGTGGTGATTGATTGAACTTGCTCCGGAGGAGCATTACAAGATGAAGATGATGGATCCTCAATCACATGAACACCCTTAGGATTTGTCACTGGTTGACTTGGCAACTTACCTTCCTCTCTTCTATTCAAGGCATTAGCTAGTTTCCCGATTTGAGCCTCTAACCTAGCCATAGATTAAGCATTAGCTTCAAGCTTAGAGATTGATTGAGAGTGGGTTTGCAATAAGCGGGTATTGGCCTCAAGATTGCTTATCAATCTTTCTTCAAAGCCTTGGCTTCTCGGAAGAGGTGGTGGTTATTGGTAGTTGGATCTTTAATGGTAAGGTTGAGAATCTGGCCTATATTAAGGCTGTTGAGATTGGGAATTAAAGAAATTTTGCCCTTGAAAAGAGGGACTTGGTTCTTGAGATTTTCATGAAAATGCCGGATGATTCTTGTAACCAGGATTGTAGGTATTTGAATGTGGATCATTCATCTGTTTAGAGTACAAGGCATTCGCTTGCTTTTGAGCATAATCGGGAGATTGACCGGCAATAGGACAATCTCGCACATAATGTGAAGTGCTGTAGCAAAACGAACACCCTTCCTGATTTTGAACAGGTTGGCTTGGAGTAGGCTGTCCATTTTTCATGATTTGGTCCATTTTTCGGGTTAAGGCTTCTACTTGCATGGCAACCTCATCTACCCTTGAAATCTCATGCACTCCTCTACAAGGTTGGGTGGATTTCCCTTTCCTAGTGGAGGAGCGTTGAGCTGAATTATTACTTAGGGTTTGAAAAAGTTTTCATGCCTCATCCGGGCTTTTCAAAAGGTATCCACCTCTACAAACGGAATCTATCATTTGCCTATGTTGCTCACTCACCCCATCATAAAAGCTTTGCACTAGCTGCCATTTTGGGACAGCATGGTGCGGACAAGATTTAAGAAGATCTTTTAATCTCTCCTAAGTCTCATGAAACTATTCTTGATCAATTTGGGTGAATCCGGTGATTGCTCGCCGAATATCACTCGTCTTTCCCATTGGGAAGTATTTTTTTAAGAATTCAATTTGCATCTCCGCCCAAGAATGGATTGAGTTAGGTTCTAAGGAATTGAACCAACTTCTAGCTTTATCTTTTAGGGAGAATGGAAACATACGAAGCTTTAGGTCATCCTCCGTAAAGTGTGGTACCCGAATGGTGGAACACACGGAAAGGAAATAATCTAAATGCCGGTATGGATCTTCATTAGGGAGACCATGGAAGCTATTAAGAAGATTGATGGTGGAGGAATTTATTTTGAATTGAGTTGCCGCTACATCCGGAAATTGAATACACGAAGGTACTTTAAATGTAGTCGAAAAATAGAAGTCCATAAGCAATTCTCCTTGAGAAGGAGGAGGTGGAGGTCGTTGTTCATGATTAAAAGGAGATAGTCCGGGAGGTTGTCTCTCATTTTGTTCCATGTTTTCAGTCCTAGGCAATATAGGGTCCCTAGAGGTTCCTCTACGTTGTCTAAGTGTTCTTTCAAGTTCAATATTAAATGGAAGCAAAGGAAGTGACAAGGACCGTCTACCTATCATGCATTAACAATAAAACAACACCTCAATATGCAAAATAAACAACAATATATACATATATATAAAAAATTATTCAAACCACTAATTTTAGACTTTATACTCACAAAGGGTTCCAACTGTGATCCTTTAAGATGCCCGCTATGTGGTATACCTAAAATCAAGCAATTTGAGAAATAAGAACAAGATATATACAAAAAAAGAATGAAAGAATTTCTAGCCTAAGAATTAAACCAGATTTAATCTTTCAATGGCGACAATTTAACCGTAGTCCCCGGCAACGGCCCCAAAATTTTGATGTGGCTAAACTTGAATTATATTGTAAGCTTATTTTTGCCCCTTTTATCAAAATATAATTTAACCACTCGTAAGAGCACGAATCTTTGTAGATACGGTTCTATATAGAGGGTATCGATCCCACGAGGACTAGTCGTAAATTGTCTTAAAGAAAGATTAATTCCACTTTAATCCTAAAAACAAGGTTTTGAATTTTGGTTTAAAACTATTGCATAAAATGTAAAAGCAATAAATATAAAGAGTTAAAAGTTGGGAGAGAGAACTAGGGGTGGTTTCCACCACTAGCCATTCACATGTTCATAAGTGTAGCAAGTTTAGGATTCATAAATTAAATGTCTAATAATGTTATTAGGCTTGTGACCTCAATGACATATCAAAAGATTAATGTGTGTGCAACCTATCATAATCCATCTTCAACAAGCATAGCTCTTCAACCTAACTAATTACCTTACTCTCTAAGTGAACCTACATGCATCTAAACTACCTTATCTTGGCATGGTTTATACAAGCAAACACAACACATTCATTTAAACACCATTACCTAGCCATCATTTGCCCTTCTTATGGAAGAAGCAAATGTTGTGCATTCACATGATAGATTCTACTCTAAGACAAGAATAAAACCAACATCAAATGAATATATATAAGAGATGTATAAGTGTACATTGTCACTAGACTAAATAATTAACATTTAACTACAAATCCCAAAATGCTACAAAAATGAACAAGTTTACATGGCTAGGGGTATCAACCACACCCTAGTAGAGAAGTTAGTTGGTCATAGCAGCCTTGCACTCTTCCATTGATGGAGAAATGGATGCTTCAAGATCTGGTTCAGCTCCTTCTTCTCCTCTCCCGAATGTCTCTCCTTGTGTATGTCTGATGTGTATGAGAGATATAAGAGAATGGCTTCTTTGTATGCTTTATGGCCTCTTTTTCAACCTTGGGGCCCACCATAAATATATATATATCAATATATATACCAACTATATCAAGAATGTCTCCACATGTCTTGTTCAAGTCAGACAATCCCTCTAAGTCGTGTATTCTCTTGACGATGTCGTTGTAAGTGGGACTTGTCAACGCGTTATTAGTACACATTTGCATGAATTTCCCCAATTTATTATAAGTGTGACATACTACGAGGTTAGTGGGAAATTCTAACCCTAACTCTTATTTATTCTCTCAACCTTGGTATTTAAATTACTTTTATGCTTTCAAAGTAGAGTAAGCAACAATTAACACGGTTGTGATTTAAACAAGAACCAACCCTAAACCTTTTGTGAGTTATACCTACGTAGTCTCTGTGGGATCGACACACTTAACTTAGAGCCCTATCCTCCAAGGATTCGTTCTATTACGAGTGGTAAATTTATAAATTATGAGTAGCGCAACTGCACACAACATATTTCACTTGGTATCAGAGTATTCCAGGTTCAAGTATCCTCAGGTTTGTAGGGTCCATCATAGGGTATATTCCACGTTACGTATTCTGATAAATAGAATCTAAGTAAATGATTTATTGTACTCCATACGTCTTAGTCTACTATTGGGGTCTTATGTTGATGTCACCCCGTATGAGGAGGAATGCGAACCACAACTAAGGTCAGGATAATGTTCAGGGTGGAAATGCTGAACTTCTCCCAATTTGGCAGTCGTTATCGCTCGGGCTGTAGCTACAACACCGGCGATTGCTCTTCAAAGTCAGCAGCCACCGTAGATGGCGCATGTTCCATTACTAGTGGAGTAGCCTAACAGTTGGGAAGGGATCCAAAAATTCTATCACATGAGGGAATTCCTGGACTTATAGAAAAGGGATAAGACAATCACATGGTAGGAGCAGGAGTTCACCAATTTATTTTTGTTGTACCTGAGGAGGTGAACACTGAAAAGAAAAATGTGAGTTGTTTAGTGAATGGTTTGATTTAGACTACTCAACAGGTCATTGTGGGTAATCTAGCTTATTCCACTTATACTTAGGTGGTTGATGCTGTAATACAGCACTGTCAAATAAGGAGGGATTATAAGAAAGGATAGGGGGAGAAACGAAATAATAGATACTCCGCTAGCCAGATAGTGGAAAAGAAAAATGAAATTAGCAGCGCAATTTGTTCAATAGATGAACTATGGGAGGGTCTACAACGTTATGCCATATGATGAGCAGGCTCCTCAGGCGATCGATGGTAAGGTTTCGATAAAGGGTAACTTTGATCGTATTTTTATTTGATACTGGGGCATCTCGCTCTTTTGTGTCTCAATCGTTTGTTTGGATATCGGGTATAGTTACTCAGTTGTCTAGTTCTCCACTTACTACAACTATACCATTGGGAGTTAGTACAGTATTACAGGAACGCTATAGTCAAGTCACTATAGGCGTTGGCCGTCTCAGGTTCTTGGTGGACCTACTGGTCCTAGACATGAATTCATATGATGTCATACTCGGGATGAATTGGTTATCGCATTATCATGCCCATGTCAATTGCCATGATTAGGCAATTCTTTTTTGTTATACCGTGTCAGGAGGTGAATTTGGTTGTTATACCGCAATCAAATGAAGGGTCTAGAACTCACCTATTCTTTATTAGTGAGGAGTTTCTAGAGGGAAATACAGTTTCTACGGATCCCATTCCAGTGGTGCGAGACTTTCAGGATGTGTTTTAGGAAATTCCAGGACTACCACCGAGTCGTGAGATAGACTTTGTAATTTATATAGCTTCAGGCACCAGGTGGATTGTTGCTCAGTGTAATATTGTTGTGAGGATGAACATGTATATAGTTATATATATATGTGTGTGTGTGTGTGTGTGTGTGCGCGCGCGCGCGCATATATGTTATATATATGTTAGCATGCAAATTCATCTATAAATATTTAATTCTGGCTTGTGAAGGATTTTGATCCGATTAATGTGTTGCTCTAGCCCTTGTAAATAATTCTTGAACTTTGGAATTTAGATTGTTGGAAAAATTGAGAGAATTTAAAGCGTTAGATGAAGAACCCTAGGAATTTGAGAATGGGGGTTTTTGATTGAGGCCACGAATGGGGGCGATTCATGCACTAATAGAAAGCTTAGATGAAGGGGAGCATTTTGGTATATAAAAAGGTGGCTTTTGGTGGCCGGAAGTGGCCGAAAAATGGCCGAAAAGCTGGTGGCACAATGCTGGCGTGCGCAACAGCAAACAAGGGGCTAGGTAAGGAAAAAGAGGCAGCCCACGCACGCTGCTGGCGTGTGGGGGTAAGTGAGGCTGCCTTTGGCAGCCGGTAGGAACCGAAAAAGGGGCAGTCCGGTCCCACTCGCTATCCATCAGCATCTAATCTGTCCGAATCGACATAACATATGAGTGATCCAAGTATTTTAAAGTTTCATAGCTGTCAGAGAGTCTTCTCATTTTTCAAGTAGTGTCAAGTTTTCCATAAACTTGAGGTTATCTTTACCTCTATCATAATATTAATTATAATATAATTATAAATTTGATCTTGAATGAGTAGCAATCATAATATTAATTAAAGCAAATCTTGAAGGCGAAAAATCTAAGTCTCTCTACTTTTATTATAAAACTCATTAATTCTAACTTAAAAGAGTATGCATCTTAACTAATCTATATATTTATCCACTTACAGATCCATCGTAATAGGGGTTAGGCTACAACTTTTAAAGTTTGAGGGATTAATTGGTGACCAAAAAAAAATGTAATGGAGGTTATGTACAACTATTTGATAGTTTAGGGGAGTTTATGTAATTTAACCAAGTTTTTCTTTGAAGACTCTTCAAAAGCTCCACAAAATAAAAATATAAATAAATAAAGCAAAACAAAACTGGTAATCAGTCAAGCACTCAAGCTCAAGCCATTTAAAAAAAAAAACATTTGAGATTAATGAATTGTAAGCATTGATATTGACTATAGACGTGCATAGAGAACATTATAGAAGCAGAGAATTGGCTATGCAAGAATTTGTGTTCAAATATAACCAAACAAAGATCTTATCTCAGAATTCAAATTACAGTTCAAGAATGGGGAAAAAATTCCAAATTAATTATTATGAATATTAATGGAAGCCAATTTTCTGTATACATCTGGGGAGCAAAACGTGGCCTAATCCATATCCCATCATTTGCACCAAGCAAGGTATGACCCATATGACAAATTGGCTTAGCCCAGCCTAGCGGCCCAACAAGGCCCCATTCTCTATCCAACAGGCCCTAAGACTGCGTTTGGCATGCATGCCCCAGCACAACAAAAGGTCATCTTGCATTTTTATTTATTTAGTTTTTTTAACACTTGCACTTGAACACTCATTTGAAGGGTACATATGAAAATTAGCTTTTTTTTTATTATTTCTTTTTGGAATTTTGATAAAAAATAAAAAAAATACTTGAGGACTTGATGAAATGGTGATCTTATCTATTCAATAGAAAGCAAAACTCAAGTGGTACACGCATTAAAATGCTATAATTTTTCAAATAAATAGAACAGTTGATTAACAAGGTAGCACTAATAGACAAACTCCATCAACTTACCAATTTTTTCCGATTTCACTTGATCCATAATGTAAACCTACAAATTGAGGAGCATAAAATATTTAGAAACTATGATGTTAATACTAATCAATATATCTTAGAATAAAATTAAAAAAATATAACATTTCATCACAAAAATGTTAATGTCCGTTACAAAATTAAGGAAAGAAGATAATAAGCTAGTTTAATAGTGTGTGGGGAAAGGAAAAAAAAATTGTGTGTGTGTGTGTGTGTATATATATATATATATATATATATATATAGATATATATATATTACAAACCAACCAGTGAAGTAATTGATTACCAACTCGTCCAAAGAATTAAAAGGCCACCTACTAGTCAAAAGAACATGGGCCAGAATCTATGCATATATGTCTATGTTAATATGAATATATACATCAAAAAACAGAAAATAAAATCTAACCTTTTGGACCCTCCTTGGCCTTCCAAAGGATTTCCATGGATTTCAGTTTTTCAACCATTAAACCAAATCTAAAGCTTGTTTGGTATATATATATGATGATATATAAAAGAGATTTAGAATGAAGTAGCCAATGGTTGGATTTTAGAGAGGGAGAGATATGTTCAAAGAGCAAATACGCACCATGAGACAGATGTGCAAATAGAGAGAGAGACAGAGAAATAAATAAATAAACCACTCTGAGAAATTAATTGGGGCAGTTGAGAATAAGTAATTGCAGAGAAAGAGACAAGCTTTTTAAAAATTGCACCAACTAAGAACAAGGAAAATGCGCAGAGAGAGACAAAAAAGCAGACCCGCGAAGAAAAAGCTTTTGAAACTTCAGAATACTTAAGGACAGTGCAGAGAGAGAGAGAGAAGACAAGTGAGGAAAAGATTATTTGTACCAAAACTTCAAAAAAAAGATTCACTGCCAAAACTTTGTATGCATATAAATTAGTGTAAAGAAAAAAAGGATTATATATATATATATATATATATATATATATATATATATGCTGACGAAATTAGCGCTGTTAAGCTTGTACTAAAAACTCTTTTTTCTTCTGAACTTGTTCAAGTAAAATCATTTACGAGATTCACTGTGGATTTTATGAGAGAGAGAGTAATAATGTTTGTTTGAGTTTGACGATAGTGGGTGGTTAGAAATTGGTGTTAATGGCTTCTCTGGTTGCCTTAAGAGATGGGTTTGGGCCTTGTTATATAACCTTGTATATATCCCTCTGATATTAATATAGTTTTTCATATAAAGTTGGGGCTTGCGGAGGATGCTGTATCAAAAAAAAAAAAAACCTTATCATATATCCTATATATTCAATCAAGACAGAGTTTTCAATGTTCTATGGAAAGAAGTTTTAGGTAAATTCTTTTTGAAACTGTGCATCATACAAATAGTTAAGACAGATTTTCTAATTTTCTATATAAAAATATTTTAGATAGGTTCTTTTTTAAATGAAACATCACACAAATAAAAGTAAAGGAGCCAACTTTTAAATGCAGTGGGCTTGGGCAATATTACAGCACTATTGCTGAATTAATTTGAAAGCTGACTCTTTGCATTGGATTTGCAAGGAAGCAAATAACTTGTACAACTATATTTTGCCAAGAAAATAAAATAATAAAGTATGACTTGATATTTGGATGGAGGTTTTATTAATGAGCATTGAAAGTGCTAGTAGGTTTTGATTGTCCAAATGTCATGTGGAGATTCCTGATACAAATTTATATAAGCTTGCAGGTCAAATGTCAAATTTTGTAAGATTTAATATTTAAAAACAGGACACTTAGTGGGATTTTTTTAAAAATTTTGGGAAGACCATGCCCCCTTGGTCCCTCGTTGCCCCTAGTTGGAACGAAAGACTATGATTCAAGTTGTGCACAAGGAAAAAATAAACTTTAATGGAAACTGGAACAGAGAGTTACTAGAAAATAAATGGATATGATATATTATAGTTGAGAGTTTTTAAATGGGAGAACAAAGTTATAGGTTTTCTTGTTCTTTTTAATCCCAGTGATGGTAAAAATGATAAAGAAGTAAATTCATTTAATTAAGGGCATTTTTGGTATTTTAAAAATTTTGTTAACAACATTGATCGTCTACTCGGAAGCAATACCGTGTCGAATACTCAAACACTCCTCGAACACGTGTCGAACACTTGTAGACACTTCATAGTAGTGATGTGTGTTAAGTATTTTAAAAGAAATTTATATGCGACTGAGTTATGATGAATAATTTGAAATAAATAAATATAGAGGACTAACAAATGAACAAAAAATTATAGCATAATAACATAATAAGTGTGGTTCTTTAACTATTTTAATGTATTTGTCTATAAGTTTGTTTAGTTCTTAATTGTTTGATAATGAATTGAAGTATTTTCGTAATGTAGTCTTTTTTGTTGAATAATGAATATGTATTAATATATTATATTATTATTTTATAGTTGTATCTTGTCGTGTCAGTGTCTTTCTTTTTTTATAGAATTTTTCGTGTTGCCATGTCCGTATCGTGTTGTATCCGCGTTCGTACTTCCCCAGACAATCTATTAACGAAGAGAGGTTGAATGTGATTTCAACCAACCTTAAGGGGGTTGATGTAAACTTTTTTCAAACTTTCATTTACAGTGATTATTCCAAATCTCTAGGGAGGTAAAAATAATTTATCCAAATTTAAAATTTTACAATCACAAATTATATTAAATCTGAGTTAATCCAAAATGAATTGTTAAATAAAGAATTATGTCTAACCTGTTTAAATTTGAGATTTTTAAAAACAAAATCCACACCACTTAGTCCATCCACTTAGATTGATAATGAAGAATTATCCCTATAAATCACAACATATATTCATCAGAAAATTAAACATATATAATTCTTCAATACCACTAATACTCAACTGTAAGTGGCAACTCACCTAAACACTTGTACACACAAATTTCGTGTCCGAAAATCTAGGAACGAAAATGAGTGACAAATAGTCAATTTTATTAATTTAAGAAAAATGGGTACAATTCTCTGTAGTCGATTCTTTTACAACAAAGAATCTTCCTCTGATTTAATCTCCTTGATGTTTGGTGCAAGGGCTTCAAAAGCTTGTTCTTCAACCGGTGGTGATGAGCTTTCTTCAAATCTTCAAGATTGAGGAAAGGCTTGACGGAATTTTTGATCGGGGGCCAATAGAGCTTGATCTCGAACGATGGATTGAAGGTCTTTAAAGAAGAACAACACTTGTGTGGCGTGCTTGTTATTCTTCGCCTTCAGATTCTTCGATGTTTGAAGGTCTTAGAAGAAGAACGACACTTATGTGGCGTGCTTGTTATTCTTCGTTTTCAGATTCTTCGATGGTTGAAGGTCTTAGAAGAAGAACGACACTTGTGTGGCATGCTTGTTGTTCTTCGTTTTTAGATTTTTCGATGGTTGAAGGTCTTAAAAGAAGAACGACACTCGTGTGGCGTGCTTGTTGTTCTTCGTCTTCAGATTCTTTGAGAATTTAAAGTCCTTGAGGTAGAACGGCACTCGTGTGGCGTGCTTAATGTTCTTCGTCTTCAGAACTTCGAGTGTTGGTCGAGGTAGAGGTTCGAAAGAGCTTTTGTGTTCCCTTGATCTCTCTATCTCTGTCTCCTTCTCCTCTGTCCTCCTGTCTCTCCCCTGAATGTGTAGGGTGACCTTGTATTTATAGGCAAAAGAGTGGACGTTTAATTTGGTAACTCCTCATTAATTGTGCCAACTTCCATAAAAAGAGATCTTGCCCCTTTTATATGAAAATAAATTAAATTTAAATTTGAATTATCACACATATTTTTTAAAGGCCTGAACCTTCACAATTCTGACACGTCTGTTGATGGGACCCGCAATCGTAGAATTAAATTGATCAAAAGTGTTTGACTTATTGACCAATCGGACGGTGATTAAACCATCATAAAATTTATATGTCTACAACACTTTTATTAACACTCCAAAAATAACCCCAACTCATTGCTTTACAGGGGAATGAATCCTGTCAAGAAACAGAATAATTTTCTAATTATGAAGATCTCTAGACAATTTTTAAAAATGAGTCTAAAATATGAAGTTTCTAAATTAAATTTCATCAAACTTTCACTTGATATTTTATGTGTGTAAATTTTCAACTGTAAGAATCGAACCTACCCTCCTCCTTAGGATAAAGCTTATTTTCACTCAATAGACTGACCCTTTTTTATATGGGTAAATTACTCGAACCTCTCCTGAAATTTGGCTTTATTACTCATAGATTAAAGTTTTTAAAAAAGAACTCTAACACCCTCAGTAAGAGTTGGAAGCCATTAGTTGTGTTAAATTTTGTAGTAAAATTACCATTGTACCCCTATCTTTAATACAAGGGACAAAACATTAAATGACTAAATTGCCCTCATTAAAAATAACTAATAATTAATATTTTATTTTTTAATAATAAATACATTAACTTATATTAAATATGTATAATGTACCAAATTCATAAAATATACGTAATGAAATTAGTTCTTTAAATTATACACATTCTACACAACTGAGATTATATATATATATATATATATATATATATATATATTCTCTCTCTATACCCATCAATTTGACAGGATTCGTTCTCTATCCTTAAGACTAACAATCCTCTAAGTTGAGTATTGTTTTTAAGACCGCTATAGCAATAAAGCGTAATATTTTTGTTAATAGATGAAAAAATCAATTAATAAAATAGAACAAACAAAATACATCTCAAGAACTTACCTTTTTTTCCCAATCCACTCGATCCATTTGTTCATTTCATATTTTTGACAAAATGTAAACATACATCAATAAGATTGATCTACATAAAATATTTAGAAATTGGATGCATGTTAACTAACAATGATAAACATTAACATGATAATGTATGCCAGAATATTATAAAAACTTAAATATTTAATTAGATAAATCATGATGATGTTGAAAAATATATGTAAAATTTGAAGAAAAAAAATGTGATAACGAAGCTAAAAAGATAAATGTTAGGTACAATGTTAAGTAAAAAGGAACAAAAATGTATGTATGTCTAGGGGTGAACAAAGAACCGATGGAACCGGAATCGTACGAAACCGAACCGAACCGTTCACTACAATTTCAGTTTCGGTTCTAAATTTTAGGAACCGTTCACTACGGTTCCGGTTCCAAGTCAAGAAATCGGAACCGGAACCGTAAGAAAAATATATATATAATATATAATATATAAATGAATAATAATAGCTTCTAAGTTCTAGTGTTCTATATAAATATATAATATATAAAGTATAAAATATATAATATATAATATATAAATAAATACTAATACCTTATAAATTCTAGTGATCTATTTATATATAAAGTATAAAATATATAATATACAGATAAATACATTTAGCTTCTAAGTTCTAATGTTCTATATATTTATATAATGTAAGATATATAAATAAATACTAATAGCTTTTAATTTATTGTTATAACTAAGGGCACACAAGTATAAGTGTGTATCTTGCCAATGTTATAAAAATAGAAAAAAAAAAGTTGACAAAGAATTGTTGAGGAACCGAAACCAGAACTGCAAAGAACCGGAACCGAACCGAACCGAACTCAACGGTTCTGGTTCCAAAATTAAGGAATCGTTGGAAACGGTTCCAGTTCTACCAAGAACTGTAAGAAATCGTACCGTGTGCACCCGTATGTATGTCTATGTTAATAAATATGAATATATAAGTGCATTATTTTCGATGAGAAGATCTTGCACATAAGTGCATTATTTTCGATGTCCAGTGTCAACTTCTATTGGTACTGGTAGATATGCTCCACCGGGTCTATTTTTCCATCAAAGGTAATGAACGTCGGTAGAGTGAACCTCCTCGGCCTTTTGGTTCTAAATATATCTTCGGTGAAGGGGGATTTAGTCAACCTGGTGGTGGCGAGCGATCGATTGGCTGGATAGCCTGATCTGTTGCCCTTTAGCGCGTCAATCTCCTGTTGTATCTCGATTCTCCATTCCGGGAGGGGCTATGGGGGATCGACTTGACCCTCACTAAGCCGATCGGGGTGATGCTGTCCGTTATCGAACCGATTGTGATGTGAGGCGCTTAGCAAGCTGTTGCTAAAGCTGGCCCTTTCGTTCTATTGTCGCTAAGGGTTTATTGTGCTTTCGGCATGTTCCACCGTGTCCTGCAGATCTGCCATCTATTAATGTAAAGTATCGTTCTGTTAGGTCAACCGCTGAACACTAGGGCGTGCTAGTGGATCCCGAGCCTCTGGCTGTATGGGTGGTATAGGTGGAGCCCTTCTTTGATTCTTAGGAGGTCGACCCAACTCCGTCACATCATAGGTATTTCTCCTCATATCCACTATGGTTATTAGCTTCTTTTGTTTGAAAAAATTACTAAATGTTTCCCATAAACGGCACCAAAGTGTAGGCATAGAAAATTGTTCAACTAATAATTGCCAAACAACTTAATGCACACACCCAAAATTAATGAACAGAACACTTTCAGAAAGAGAGAAAAGATATTGTGAGAGATGGATTTGAGGATCCCTTTCATTGATAGTTTTATAAATATTTATACAAGTAGAAATTCAAATCCTTCTAGGACTTGAATTTCCTTGTTGACAGCTAACTTTTCTTTTAAGAAATTTGGATTCTATTTTGAGTTACAAGTTTGCATTTGATTTGGGCTTTTTAGCCTTGGGGATGGGCGACTAGGCCCTTAACAATTAATGACCCAGCCCGTTTGGACTTTCTGCTGATACATGGGCTCAAGCTGACGTGGGCCTGGTCTGTTCTCTGTACAAGCTCAACCCATTGGACCGGATGATAATTTAGCCCCTACAGTTATCATTTATGGTTTCTATTATTTGAAATTATTCAATAAAATTATTAAGAACCTATATAAAGTTACATATATCCCTCCTCATAACAGTGCAAAAAATTATTAAGCAATATATGTCAAAATAAAAGTTGAACGTATGATTTGGATTAGGCTGAATCATATTCCTTCTTTTGTTATTTTATTCGTACTATATGTTAAGCTAATGAAATATTTTCATATTTTCTAATTTTTGCCTCATTATATTAGATAGATAGGTTATATAAACATGTTATTTTTTTTATAAAAAAAAATTATGCTACTGCGGCATGCACAATAATTTTCACGAAAAAAAAAAGTTATAACAAACTGGCATTCACAAAAGTATAGTGACAAGCTTATAACAAGTTTGAAAGCAAAATTTAAAGGAAAATATTTAACATTCATTACTCAATATCCTTAGTTCTTATTGTTATCATTGTGTTTGACATCTCTCCACATATTCAAAGCTATACTAACTCTCCATTCCTTAGCATTATCTCGTTGTTGCTCTTGTGTTTGAAAAATTTATAAAAGATAGTCTCTACAAATAATTTTTTTTGTAACTGAATTTTTAGAAAACAATTTTCTTAAAACTTACAACAAAACAATTTTCTTTTGTACAACTTTCTAGGTTTTCATTTATCTGAAACATAATACTATTTTTAAAAAATTAAACCAAACAGATTCTAAATATCTACTTTTGATGCCCCATAAAATATTTTTCATATGAATTTTTTTATAAAAAATTATTTTTCTTTTTATTTTGTATATTTAAAAGGTATATAGATATTTGTTTTATTGTATGTATGGCTTGTTAAATAAGTATACATATGAATATAAATATGTACAAGTGTATATAAACATTATAGCATATTAAATGGGTATCTATATGAGAGTAAATCCGTACAAGTGTATATGCATTGATATATAATAAACTGTAAATTCATACAACTTTTGAATAAACTGTTTTCATATTAAAGACAATGTGAATTGTGGGTATGGAAAGTCCATGCCCACAGTGGACCATCAATTTCAACGACAAGGTAATACCACCATCGCAAACCCTATTTTGTGTGTGTATGTATATATCTATATTACATTTGAGCTTGGCATTTAAATTTTTCCCCAAAAATTTTTCATCATCTAACAGTCAAAATTGCTTAAAAAATCCATCTGATGGTTCAAAATATCTATGCCTATATACGGTCTAAAATTACTCTATCTTCAATCAACGGTCATGATTCACTCCCACCTAAATTCAAATTTAAACATTCACCTGCTTCCTTCCTAACATTATATCTATATATATATATATATATATATATATATATATATATATATATCAATATATCTCTCTCTTATTTCACATCAGACCAAAACACCATCACTCTCTCCCTCTCTCTTTCAAACACACCATCAATGGAGGCTAGATCTGGCTGAACCCAACTTGCTCCACTCTGGTCTGGCGACGAGTTGTTGGCTCTACTTGAACGGCTAGATCCGGCTAATGAAACTCTCGGCGTCTCAAGAACCCAACTGGCTCTACTCCGGTCTGGCGACGAGCTGTTGGCTAGATCTGGAAGACGAAGCTGATCGGTCCAGCGCGGCTCTTGACGCACCTGCAACAGCCGCTGGAGCCGTTTCTCGATCCCGGTCCGAGCATCAGCTGGCTCGATCTAGAAGGAGAAGCCGACTGGTCCAACACTGTTCTTGACCCATGAGTGATGTTTAGCTTAATTTGAGCCAATATATTTGTATATATCTAACTTTTTTCTGTTTTGATTTTTGATTTAGGTTTGTTAGCATTGGATTATGTTATTGAAATTTAGGTGAATAATGCTTTGGTTATGTTTTGATAAACATGAAATGGTATATTCGAAGTTATAGGTGGTGGAAAGAGGTAGAGGACTCCACGGTGCTTGATTCAGAGGATACGGAGGATATCGCGCATCTGAGGGCGAAGATTGAGGAGTGGGAGAAGGTGGAGGCTGAATTGAAGGCCAATGTGGAGGAACTGAGGCAAGAGGTCACCGAGAGGGACGAGATTTTGACTTTCATATCGAGGAAGTTAGAGTTCCAGGATTCGTTGGAGCGTGATGGTGGTTGTGGCAGCGATTGTTGTTCGGAGGGGGTTTCTGGGTATGGGAATATTAGGGTTTCAGAGGGTTTGGATTCGTTGGCAGTGGAGTGTTTTTTTGCAAGAGGGGACTATAATGTGGACCAAATTAGTGGTGTGTACGGATAGAGCAATGGGTTCAATTCTAAGTTCCTAAGATCAGCTTCCAAGTTTTTGACTCAAAGAGGAAGTCTCTAGCAGGTTCGATTGAATTTTTTACTTATTTTTTTTTATTTATGAAGAAACACTATTAAAGAATTGATGATTATCAGTAGATATATATATACTCAAGGTTCTAAATTTTAAAGTAAACTCGCCAGAAAATCATTGTCTATGCCATTGACTTCCAAAATATCTTTGTAATGTGTATAGTTGGAATTTTTCTTGCTACAAAACATCTCTAGGAGCATTGATCTAGAAGAATGTATTGACTATGAATTTCAAATTCATCTATTTTTCAAAATAGTGTACTTACCACCTACTCATTAATAATCTTTCTGTCGAAGTTCATATAGTAACTCCCAATTCATCTGATCATCTGTCCTTCCCTAACTGAAAATTTGTCCTTATCTATAACTTAAAGCTATTTTTATCTTCTTTGTGACCACTCATTTTTATCCGGCTGATATATAATGTCATTTGGTTTCAAAAATCATCTACCACCATGAATAAATGTTTGTTTTTTCCCTCTCTACTTTCAGTTATCCTGATGCTTCTCTTTCATTGTTTTTTTTTTTATTGAGTGTGGATTATTCTGTGCAGAAGAATGAGAATGTTGAAGTTGGGACCTCTGGTCCGGACTACGCTTTGGTCTCCGGAGAAATGTGGTTGCAGGCGCTCAAATGGTGACTGTTTTAACCATTCATGTGAAATGTGTTCTTTGAATTTATTGAATAGGTATTAGAATAGTATTTTTCTACAATAAATTGAGATTTGGAGTTAAATTCGCATGATCAATGCCATTTTTCTTGAGATTCCTTTACTTTTTCATGATCATGATCGGCATTACTAGTTCTTTAATTTCTTGATTCTTCCTGCCTTTGGTAACTTATTAATAATTTGTGTTGATTTTGACAGAAGTGTCACGATTTTTGTAAAGCGGACTATTGTAAAGAGTAAAGGGGATTAAAAGCTATGCAAAATAATTAAAATATTTTGTTTACAATTAGCATTCCCCAACTCAGCGACCCAAACTTGGACTACAATTTAGATATCTTACTATTTTATAATTAAAATATCATTTATGCATTAAAAAATGAAAAAAAAAACACTCATTAATTTTGTGTTCTTCCTTAATTCTATATTCACTTAATTCTTATTCAAATTCCAATCTAATAAGTAATTATTTTCTTTGAAAGAGATTGATAAAGAAAATGAAAAAGAAAAGCACGCTTATTTTAAGGAAGTTTTTGAAGGAAGGTAAAAGAAAAAGAAAATGGTACTTCTGAAAAATAAAATGACAGCTTTAAAGAATCTTTTATCAATCACAATTCAGCAATCGGAGTCTTCCATGTAGTAAAAAAAAAGAAAAATAAAGAAGAGAATAAGTAGAGGCTGAATAGTGAGTGGAAAGAAAGAGAGAGAGTGCATCGGTAGGGGTAGAGAGAAGAAACAAGTGGAATGTAAGAGAGAGAGGTTCTAAGCATCAAATAAGTTAGAAATAAAAAAGAGAGTATAAATATCATTCTCCTTTTTTTATAAAATAAATACCATATCTATGTAATGTGTACGTGATGGAGCTTGAAGTAGCAGGTGGAAGTGGATGGTTTGTCTTGAGAAAATTGAAAGGATTGAGACGCTCAGTAATTCAACTCCCCCGTTGACGCAAAGTAAAGTGAAATTAGAGTTACCAATAGATGAATCATGTGAAAAATTGATTAAAAGATCCATCCACGCAAAGTAAAAACCAAAAAACTGGGACAAGGCATATGCTGATATACTATTATGTTTTACTACTTGAAATTCTTTTATTGATGGTGCAAGCTGTTAACTTGCTTTTCTATTCCATCAAGTCAAAAAGGTTATGGGAGTAAATTTCGAGGAAAATTATGCTTTAAAACTCATTGTTTTAATTGTTTAGTGTGTGTGTGTGTGTGTGTGTGTGTGTGTGTATATATATATATATATATATCATTTTTATCGAATAGAGTGCATATTTTTCAAATATATACTCTTAACTTTTGTGAAAAAAAAGAGAAAGTCGACCCACTTATAATGTAAAAAATGTAAAATTTTGTTGTCTCATCACATAGATACAACTCATTGAGAGACACCTTTCTCATTATTTTTGCAAATTGTTGAGGTCCATATGACATTTAAGAAAAGTAACATAGTATATTGTATTTGAAAATTGCTATTTGTACTAAATATATATTCATTCCCACCTAAATTCAAATTTAAACCTTCACCTACTCTCACACCTAAAATAACATTCACTCCCACCTAAATTGAAAATTTAAACTTTCACTCACCCTTACACCTAAAATAACACTAAATGCGATAAAAACAAGGTTGGCTCCAACCTCAATGGCAATTGGATGGCTCCAACCCCAATGACAATTGAATGTTATGTATTAGCACAGAGTGAATAAAAAATAGAAATGGACATTAGAAAGAAGATACAAGTGATATATATCGGCAACATTTTTTTTGAAAAAGACGTGAACTCTTTGTTAGATTGGAACAGACTGACCCTCCCTGTAAACTCTTTGTTGGACACTTTTCATTTATATAAATTTCAAAAAAAAAAATTCAATTCTTTTTGGTACCATAGACCAGCCACTACTACCATCTTCCATGGCCAACTTTCACCACTATTGCCTTCTGCAGAACCACAATCACGGCTTCACCATCAACCAACCACCATTTTCTTTCTTTCTCACACACAAATATGGTGATTGAGGACATGAGTCCATTCACGGTGAGCTCCCTCCGACACACACCACCTCAGGTCATCGCTGGGGCCATAAGATCCCCTGCCGCTACAACTCCCGTTCCCTCACCGTCCCTCCAACATAAACCACCTCCGGTCACCACTATGGCCACTCGATCTCCTACCGCTGCAACTCCAATGTCCCCACCATCATTTTCAATTCAAGAATTTTTAAAATCAACTTCTATTTCAGTTCAATAATTTTTGTTTTATAATGTCGTAGGCAAGGGCAATACGCTAGTTAGTGTGTGTGTGTGTGTGTGTGTGTATGTTATTTTAAGAATTGATATCTTTGTTTATAGATCAAAAATCCATTGCACCTTCTGAAATTTGGTTCTTGGTTTCGGTGTTGCGGTACAAATTGGACTATGCACTGAACTAGATTTTGGCATTGATGATCTTTGATATATTGATTATTTTGTTTGTGCAATTTTTTTGGTTTTGTTTATACTATGACTTTTTTAAAATCCTAATTGAATAGAAAATGAGAGAATCTGAGAAGAGAAAGAAAAACCAAGAGAGAGAAAAGGAGGGTACCTTGAGATAGAGAAAGATTGTTCGTATTCTACAAAAAAAAAAGTCCACCAAAATATGTGGGGGAAATGTTGGATTTGTCAAGGACTTTGGTATTTATAATTTTCACCCTCAAATCTACCAAAATCCACCACTTAATGAAATCCTTCAAAATCTATCACTTTTTGAAGACTTTTGTAGACTTTTTAAAAATTCTGGTTCAATACTGTCAGATTTGTATGGATTCTTTAAACGTCTATAAAAGTTTGGATTAAATACCGCTAAATTTGTATGGACTCTTTAAAACTCTGGATTAAATACATCTAGATTTTTAAAGTCTTTTAAAATCCTAATTGAATACACCCTCCTAAAGCTTCTTTGGTATATGATGATAGAAAAAGACAGAGAATGAAATGGCCAATACGGGCGGATTTTAGAGAGAGAGAGAGAGAGAGATATGTGCAAAGAGGAAATCCGAGTGGGTCTCTATGCTGGTCATGAGCTTTGAGGATGAGAATGCAGTGAGAGAGAGAGAAAAAAGATAACTTCTATTTGGTATGTGATCGGGTCTCTAAGCTTGAATACTAGTTCCAACTTTTTTGTTTCTTCACATCTTCAATATGTACAAAATTAATGATAGATAATTAATAGTTATAAAATAACCTGTAAAAATATGGATAATGCTAGGTTCTGTCACGGTAGAACCAAGTTTGTCCTCTTAATTGATGTGGCCAGTAAAACTCAGACATCAGTTTAAAATTTAAAAAAAAATTAAAGATGAATATTATCCATCTTTTTCCAAGCTAAATCAAAAGTTTTTTCTTTTCCTTCCGGGTTTGTCTCATGACTCTCTTTTCTCTCCCTTCTTTCCCTCTTTGCAAAGCAAATCTCCATATCCTTTTTTGAATATAGTTCAAAAGAACTACTCTACACCAATATAATAAGATTTCTATATAGAGTTGTATTTTTAATAGTTAATTCTTGGAAAACAAGTTGCATGGCTTGCTCTTTAAGAAATTATAATCCTTGTGTAACAAGGGGTGGGTTTGAAGACTCTATAAATAGTGATAGGGTTGAGTGAAAAGGCAGAAAAAACAAAGATGTAAGGGGTTGGTGAATACTGTGAGGAGAGGAGAGAGTATATGTAATTTCGGTAGAAAGATGCCAAGAGTGAAAGAGTGTGTGGTAGGCATGCTTTTCGTGTGTTGTATATTCTCTTCTCAATTATAGTGAAATATCTTTTCATAGACGTAACCCTAAAATTAGGTGAACCATGTAAAATATTATATTGTGCATAAATGTGTTTGATTGTTATCTCTATATATGCTTGTATGATTGTGACGTGATGATATGCTTCCGTTGCGCCCAACGAAGGGAGATATTAATTCCCAACAACTGGTATTAGAGTCAATGGTGGGTCAGAGCCTGTGGTTGTTCTTGAAGATCGTAGCCGAAGATTAGTGGTGTGTCAAAGTAGAAAATTGATTGTGAAAAATTATAGAGATAACATCAAAACTGATGATGACACGAAGATGATGATAGTGTGAAGCTCATGAGGAACAAGTCTTGGAACAAGTCAGAGGATGCTCATTTTCAAGATGGAGCAAGATGATGATATGAAGAATATTGAATGGTGGGTTGCCATGCGTGAGCAATTGAACACCAATGGGGGATGATGTGATAGAGTTTGGTTCGAGGTGGAGGTATAAAAGAGCGTGTTGATAAAATTTGAGCCAATGTAGAGATTGTTAAGAATTGTGGCTCATATTCCTAATATAATAAGATTTCTATATAGAGTTGTATTTTTAATAGGTAATTCTTGGAGAACGAGTTGTCTTAGTTTTTAAGAAATTGTAATCCTTGTGCAACAAGGAGGTGGGTTTAAAAACTCTATAAATAAAGATGGGGTTAAGTAAGAAGGTAGAGAAAGAGAGAGAGAGAAAAGATGTAAGGGGTTGGTGAGTGTGTGGTAGGCATTCTTTTTGCATATTGTATATTTTCTTCTCAATTATAGTGAAATCTCTCTCCATGGATGTAGCCCTAGAGTTGGGTAACTATGTAAAATATTGTGTTATGCGTGGATGTATTTGATTGTTATCTCCATATATGATTGTGATGTGATAATATGCTTCCGCTGTACCCAACGAAGGCTAGGGGATATTAATTCCCAACACCGTTACCCTCCACATGATCCATTGTTTGATGATACGAAGATTTGGTTTTTTTTTTTTTTTGTGGAGAGGGAGAGAGGAAAGAGAGAGTCATGATCTGATTCATAAGTAATTATTGACTACTTGAAGATTCCGTATAAATAGAAATCCCATCAATAGTAAATGTTTATTTCACAGTATTTTAGAAAATAATAGTAAATAGTGAGTTACTATTGATGGGATTTCATCATAAACGAAATCTCTATGATATTTAATAATTTTTCTGATTTAGAAGAAGAAGAAAAAAATCATTGATTTAACTGTAAAAAAATGAGTAATATCCATCTTTAATTTTCTTTTAATTTTGGATAGGTGTCTAAATTTTACTCGGCCACATCATGTGAGAGGACCATGCTAGTTCAACTAAGATAGGACCCAAGTGTTATTCTAAAAATATTGAATATGGTTTCAAAATTATTCTAACATTTAATACCACCAATAAATTTCAAAAAAGAAGATTCTAAACTCAAATGCATTATCTTTTACCAAAGAAAAATGATAAACTTGACGACTCTACAAAATCGAGAAAAAATTGACCTTGACGTGGCAATAAGTTAATGGTACTCTTCAAGTCTTCCGATGCATATTAAATACGATAAGTTTTTTAGATAGAAATACTCTTTTCACTCCTTTCATCATCTTTTCTTCCCCTTCTCTCTTTGTATATCTGTCACTCCTCATCCTTTTGTTGTCATTAAAAGACTCAGTTGCATTTGTGAATATATATATATATATATATATATATATATATATATTCTTTGTTACCTTCAACTAATATTAGATATGGCTAATACAGATCCCAAGAAAAAAAATTAATGAGCTTTGTCACTCCTCATCTTTCTCTTTTACCTACAACCAATCGTTGTCGAAAAACATTTAACGTCACCCATTTGTATCATTTTTGAATGAGCTTTGTTGGTGGTGTTATCTATATATTCAAATTAAAAACATTCAAACAAGTTGTTGGTGACGTCGACCTTGATGTGGCAATAAGTTAATGGTACTCTTCAACTCTTCTAATGCATATTAAATATGATAAGTTGTTTTAGATAGGAGTATCTTTTTCATCCATTTCATCCTCTTTTCTTCCCATTCTCTCTTTGTATATCTATCACTCCTTATCTTTTTGTTGTCATTAAAAGACTTAGTTGCATTGTTGTGAATATATATATATATATATATATATATATATTCTCTGATACCTTCAACTACTAGATATGGTTAATACAGATCCCTGGAAAAAAAAAATTTAATGAGCTTTGTCACTCCTCGTCTTTCTCTTTTACCTTTAAACCAATCGTTGTCGAAAAACATTTAACGTCACCTGTTTGTATCATTTTTGAATGAGCTTTGTTGGTGATGTCTATATATTCAAAATTTCAAATTGAAAACATTCAAACAAGTTGTTGGTGGCATCGGCCTTGACGTGGCAATAAGTTAATGGTACTCTTCAAGTCTTCTGATGTATATTAAATATGATAAGTTTTTTTAGATAGAAATACCGTTTTCATCCCCTTCATCCTCTTTTCTTCCCCTTCTCTTTTTTAATATCTGTCACTCTCATTTTTTTGTTGTCATTAAAAGACTTATCTGTCACTCTCATCTTTTTGTTGTCATTAAAAGACTCAGTTGCATTGTTGTGAATATATATATATTCTGTTACCTTCAACTAATATTAGATACGAAAATAAAATTAATAAGCTTTGTCACTCCTCATCTTTCTCTTTCACCTTCAACCAATCGTTGCCGAAAAATATTTAACGTCACCCGGTTGTATCATTTTTGAATGAGCTTTGTTGGTGATGTTGTCTATATATTTAAAATTTCAAATTGAAAACATTCAAACAAGTTGTTAGTGGCGTTGTGTCCAGATTTGATTTTCTAGCAACCCTTTGAATATATTCTGAAAATTTGTTGAAGAATGTGATGGTTAGTCTAAGGATGGATTGGATAGAGAGAGAAAATATGATCAATGGTGAAAAGAGTGGGGGGACTTATATGGGTGCACAAAGAACTAATAAAACTGAAGCCAATGAAACCAAAAATCGGAATCGTAAGATACTGTAACTAAACCAAACCAAACCGTTCACTAAACTTCCGATTCCAGTTCCAAATTTTAGTAACCGTTCAAGCTAGGTTCCGGTTCCAAGTTAAGGAATCGTCCGAAATATATATATAATATAAATGAATAATAATAGCTTCTAAGTTCTAGTGTTCTATATATATATATATATATATATATATATTAATACCTTCTAAATTTTAATATTCTATTTATATATAAAATATATAATATATAGATAAAAACAATTAGCTTTTAAGTTCTAATGTTCTATATATTTATATAATATAAGATGTATAAATTAATACTAATAGTTTTTAATCTATTATTATAATTATGGGTGCACAAGTATGAGTGTGCGAATGTATATCTTGTCAATTTTTTCTTTTTTTAAAAAAAAAAAAAATTTAACAAAGAACTGTTAGGTAACCGGAATCGCAAAGAACCGGAACCGAACCAAATTCAATAGTTCTGATTCCAAAATTAAAAAACCGTTGGGAAAAGTTCCGGTGCCTCAAGAACCGTAAGAAATTGTACTGTTTCCACCCCTAGGTACCTATTGGTTGAGAAAAGAGAAACCATATTCTGAAAATTTGAGAATATTTTAGTCTGATTTTTTTTTATATTTTTAATGTCCTACAAAAGCATCTCGATTGAGGGGCGTATTAAATTAGTCGGTTAATGTTGCAATAACGATAACAGTATAGTATAATTAGGAAAAAAATAAAGCAAATTTGATAATAAAAATTATAATTCATCCCAAAAAAATCATAAATTCATACATGTACTAACCAACAATTTTCAATGAATGTTAAGGATTGCAATTTATGTTAGAAGGGAGCAACAAGTATCTCGGATTTACTTAGTAAAATAAGGAAGAACGTTAGATAAAGTTTGTGTGAATGTCATCAGAATCAACAAAACCAACAAGGAAAACTGAGATGATACTCTATGGACGGTTAAAATATTCAAATTTTAACTTGGCCGTCATTCATAATATCAATAACTTTTGAATGGTGGTGTCATAGATGAACTATGCAAACATTGCTGGACTAGTTGAAGATGATTGGCACTGCTGTATCATCTTCGTCAATCTAGCATGGTGGCAAAAAAATAAAAAAATTTATTGCAGCGATTACATCTCGTCTAAGAACATCTCTTAATTAACTAAATTTCTGAAAATTATAATATATAAAAATAGTGGTGAACTTTTCATGACTTGGTTTTGAAATCTAACTATGAATAATAAGTCACTATATTCCGACTTTTTAACTTAATTTCAACAGCTACTTAATTTATTCCAAAAATTCAACAAAAACGAAAACAAATTGTAGAGAATTTTAAAATTTTAATAGGAGACTCATTACCATCAAAAACCAAGTATTACTTATCGTCTCAAAGAACACCATCTAAAAAAATGCATTCAGAATCTACTCATGGAAAATCAAGGAACACCAGAGAGATGTTTCTTAGCCTTCATCCCACTACCATGTTGAACTGAATCATCCCACTCCTTCATTAGTTCATCTGTGAAACCAATAAATATTATTGATTGGCTTGTGTTAAAACTAAAATATGAATAATCATAATCATCAACTAGAGTTTCAAAACTTCTATGATAAAATATTTTTGTCATATAAAAACAGAGAAGAAACTAAAAAAAACTCAATTATGAAGAGTATGTCAATAACTAACATTATCCATCTGCATCTAAGCTGACCGGTTTGGCATAACATGTGAGTGATCCAAGTATTTTGAAGTTTCATAGTTGTCACAGACTCTTCTCATTAATCAAGTAGTGTCAAGTTTTCCTTAAACTTGAGGTTATCGTTACCTCTATGGTTTGGACCAATGGTTAGAAATTTTGGTTCATAGAGGATACAATTTTTTGGGCTAATTGTATTTAGAAAAAATTGATTTTCTTGGATTAGGGAAAGAAACAGTGACTAGATTCAGTTCCATCTGTTTGATCTTGAAGGAAAAACATCATAATATTAATCATAATATAATTATGAAATTGATCTTGAATTAGTAGAAATCATAATATTAATTAAAGCAAATATTGAAGGCGAAAAATTTAAGTCCTCTCTACCAAAGTTGTGAGGATTGGGATTTTACATAGGATCAATGGTGTCCCGTAGAATCAGAATCGTAAAATTGGTTCGTAAATCGTAAGATTCTACAGAACTTGTAGAAAAATAATTCAAACTAACTTTTTAAATAATAATACTTCTAAAATATAGCAACAATAAGCACAAAACATAAAAATATATAAAAATACGAGTCCAAATATAGTTAGCGATAAATTCAAACATATATCTAAGAGAATGTAGCTTAAATTTTCTCCGTAACCATCCCTTGTAACCAACACTTAAATACTAATTCAATCTAGAAAATATATATATATTTAGACATTTAAGACTGACCTTTTTGAATAGCCATTTTTTTATGTTCAATTTTTATTTTTATTTTTTTAGTTACATATCTCAATCATGTAATAATCCATCTTTGTATCTCATTATTATTTTGTTGGAATATTTGAAAGATATATTACTCTTGAAGCACTCAATTTGTGATCAAGTTTCAAAATTCAGTACATATGTATCATCAATATTAATGTGCGACTTATTTGTATAGAGCAATACATGTTTCATTGTCTGCATGACTTAGCAAATAATAATCAACTATTTGGATGAAAAATAAATAGCACTGAAAATTAGTACTCTTTTAAAATAATTAAGGCAATGGATATACAAGTATCAATAAAAATTAAATATGGTAAAAATATTATAGAAATTGGAATACGTCGTTGATTGATTATGTTCTTACTTCTTACATTGCACCATTCACGACCTATACACACGGACACAATGAGTGACTTTTTTCATTGCTTATAATTTGTTTTTAAAACATAACAAAGTATTGGGTTATTGGTTAAGAAGAGAGAGGAGAAAACAGAGTGTAATAGATGGAGTCTGAAGAAGATTTGTATCTTTGACTTAGAAGAGGAGCTTGCCAGAAAAGCTAGTGGCTGGAGCTAGCCGGAGTTTGCCGCTGGAGTCAACCGGAGAGACTTGACGAGGTCGCACTAGAGTGCAGGAGTTTGGTAGGGCTGTAAAAGGCAAAGAGAGCGAGCAAAGAAGAGAAGAAGCTTCGGACTCTAGCATCCTAGATCATATTTTATTAAAATGGTTGGGTTTCCTAACTTATTTAAGTTGTGGCCCAAGTAACTACACAAAACTCAAATAACTTATTTAAGTCTTGGGCCCAAATTGCTCATTGTGTGGAATCCATAGAATCAATTCTACATGGAATTTTACTGATTCTAGGATTCTATTTCAGAAAAGATTTAGGTGCGATTTGGATCGTTCTGTTAATTTTGGATCGTAGAATTTTCAAATCGGAATTTTGACAACCATGCTCTCTACTTTTATTATAAAACTCAATAATTCTAAATTAAAAGAGTATGCACCTTAACTAATCTATATATGTTTAGTATAAGATTATCCACTTGCAGATCCATCCTAGTAGAGGTTAGGCTGCAACTTTTAAAGTTTGAGGGGTTAATTGGTGACAAAAAAAATTAAAAAAAAAAAAAAAAAAGCAAAACAAAACTGGTAGTCAGTCAAGAACTCAAGCTCAAGCCATCTAAAAAAATATTTAAGATTAATGAATAGTAAGCATTGATATTGACCATAGACGTACATAGTTCTCATTATAGAAGAAGAGAATTTGCTATGAAAGAATTCGTGTTCAAATCAATCCAAACAAAGTTCTCAAATCATAATTCAAATTACAGTTAAAGAATGGGGAAAAAATTCCAAATTAATTATTGTGAATATTAATGGAAGCCAATTTTCTGTATTCATCTGGGGAGCCAAACATGGCCTAATCCATATCCACATGAGCCATACCCATCATTTGCACCAAGCAAGGTATGACCCATAATACAAATTGGGTTAGCCCAGCATAGCGGCCCAACAAGGCCCCATTCTCTATCCAAACAGGCCTAAGGCTGCGTTTGACATGCATGCCCCAGCACAACAAAAGTTCATCTTGCATTTATTTATTTATTTTTAACACTTGCACTTGAACACTCATTTTAAGGGTTCATATGTAAAATAGCTTCTTTTTATGGAATTTTGATAAAAAGACTTGAGGACTTGATGAAATGGTGATCTTTTCTATTCAATTGAAAGCAAAAATCAAGTGGTATATCCATTAAAATGCTATAATTTTTTCAACAAATAGAATAGTGAATTAACAAGGTAGCAATTAATAGAGAAACTCAATCAACTTACCAATTTTTTCCGATTCCACTCGATCCATAATGTAAACCTACAAATTGAGGAGTATATAATATTTAGAAACTATGATATTAATACTAATCAATATATGTTAGAATAAAATTCAAAAAATATAACATGCCATCGTCATCACAAAACTAAAAATGTTAATGTCCGTTACAAAGTCAAGGAAAGAAGATAATAAGCTAGTTTAATAGTGTGTGTATATATAAATATATATATATATTACAAACCAAAGAGTAAAGTAATTGACTACTAACTTGTCGAAAGAATTAAAAGGCCACCTACTTAGTCAGTAGAACATGGGCCTGAATATATGCATATATGTCTGTTAATATGGATAAAATAAAAATAAAAACAGAAAATAAAATGAACCTTTTGGACCCTCCTTGGCCTTCCAAAGGGTTTCCATGGATTCCAGTTTTTCAACCTTCAAACCAAATCTAAAGCTTGTTTGGTATATATATATATATATATATATATATATATATATGATGATGATATATAAAAAGAGATTTAGAATGAAGTAGCCAATGGGTGAATTTTAGAGTGGGAGAGATATATTCAAAGTGCAAATAGGCACCATGCTGGTCATGGGCTTTGAGGAGTGAGAATGAGAGAGATGTGCAGAGAGAGAAGAAAACTTCAATCTGCAATGTGATCCGGGTGTGATGCGAGTCTTCTTGTCTATTTTTGTAGAGATAAATAGATTAGAAAAACAAGGAAACAATAAAGATTTTTAAATAAAGAAAAAGAAATAAACCATAACAAAAAGTCTGAGAAATCAATTGGGGCAGTTGAGAATAAGGACAATGCAGAGAAAGAGACAAGCTTTTCAAAATTGCACCAACTAAGAACAAGGACAATGGAGAGAGAGAGAGAGAGAGAGCAGACCCGTGAAGAAAAAGCTTTTGAATCTTCAGAATACTCAGAGGACAGTGCAGGAAGAGAGAGAAGACACGTGAGGAAAAGATTATTTGTACCAAAACTTTAAAAAAAGATTCACTGCCAAAACTTTGTACTACATATAAATTAGTGTAAAGAGAAAAAAGGATTATATATATATATATATATATATATATATATATATTCTGACCAAATTAGTGCTGTTAGGCTTGTACTAAAACTCTCTTTTTTTCTTTTGAATTTGTTCAGATAAAGTCATTTACGAGATTCACTGTCGGTTTCATGAGAGAGAGAGTAATAATGTTTGTTTGAGTTTGATGATAGTGGGTGGTTAGATGGTGATGTTAATAGCTTCTCTGGTTGCCTTAAGAAATGGGCTTGGGCCCTTCGCATAGCCATCGGCCTTCTTTGTGTCACCTCCTAACATTACTTCGGCTGGGCCCTTCTTTAAATTGCGCCTTCCTATAGCCTTGTATATCTCTCTTATATTAATATAGTTTTTCATTCATAAAAAAAAAAGTAATAAAGTGTGGCTTGTGGAACCATTCGTTGCATATGATGCTGCATTTCTCTGTTACCAAACACTTTTTGAAGGCGAAACAAGGAATTGCTAATTGGTGTTCATAAAAAATTACTCATATGATAAATACATATATATATCTTTAATACAATAAATTATAAAACATTTTATATTAGTCTGTTTATATATATATATATATATATTGAATTCATTTTGCAAAAGAAAAGAAGAGAGATAGAGGAGAGAGAGAAAAAGAAAAGAAAAAAAAAAGAGTGACGGGCATTTTGGTCTTTTTAAGTAATTTTAAAAGTTAAATAAATTATTTGACAATGTCAAAAAGCATACAAATTTTTTTTGTATTATGTCAGACTTGTCTATACACGATTTGAGATCTCTCTGTTAAAGAGTGCAAAATATTTGAGTTTATATAATCATTGTAAGCAAAATTTCTCTCCGTATTAAATAAGTCGAAACTAGAAAGATGTGAGTGTAATTTATCCAAAAATGTTTTAGACAGGTTGTTTTTGAATTGAAGCATCATACAAATGCAATGTGGCCAATTTTAAATTCAATGATCTTGGGCAATATTACAAATTAATTTGAAAATGATTCTTTGCATTGAATTCATATGGAAGCAAATAACTTGGCTCACAAGGTAAGTGACCATTTTGTAGTTGAGATCAACTTTTCTTCTTAGTTGACGGATGAACCATGCTTTGTAACTCGTACAACTATATTTTGCGAGAAAAGAAAATAATAAAGTATGACTCGGGTATTGGATGGAGGTTTTATTAATGGGTATTGGAAGTGCTAGTGGGTTTTGATTGTCCAAATGTCATATGGATTTGAAGGGGCCTAATTCAAATTTATATAACCTTGCAGGCCAAATGTCAAATTTTTTAATATTTAATATTTAAAGAGAGACCACTTAGTGGGATTTTTTTAAAATTTTGAAGAGATACATTTATTGATTAAAATAAAATATAATAAAGTGCTGACAAACATAATTTTAGAAATAAAATTTCTACAAAATATATATTCGTCAAACTAAGTTATAGGTTTTCTTGTTTCTCGATTCCAAAGAGGATTCTTGTGGAGGGTGGAGAGAGAACATAGGTCATGATAGTAGAGATGAATTTTTTTTAAGACAATATGGTGGCAAATACCGATCAGTGGCCTTTGGTTGTGATGGTAACAAATGAGGATAAAGAAGTAAATTCATTTAATTACAGGAATTTTTGGTATTTTAAAAAAATTGTTAACAACATTGATGGTCTATTAAGGGAGGAGTTGAATGTGATTTCAACTAACCTTAAGGGAGGTTGATGTAAAAAAATTTCAAACTTTCATTTGACAGTAATTTTTCCAAATCTCAAGAGAGGTCAAAATAATTTATCCAAATTTAAAATTTGACAATCATAAGGATGAGAACGATTCTCTTACCTTAAATCATAATTAATCCAAAATAAATTGTTAAATAAAGAATTATACGTAACCAGTTCAAATTTGAGATTTTTAAAAACAAAATCCAAACCTCTTAGTCCATGCACTTAGACAGACACATCTTAATAATGAAGAATTATCCCTATAAATCAGAAAATTAAATATATATAATTGTTCAATACTATTAATAGGCAACTCTCCTAAACACTTTTATTAACACTCTAAAGGCAGAATAAATATTGAGTGAGCTCGGCGCATGATGTATCCGATGTGTATAACACAAGTTGAGAGTCTCACCGTGTGTATTGTGCATGTAAAACTGTGATGCACCGAATAGCTTCTCCTAAAAGTAACCCCAATCCATTGCTATACTGGGGAATGAATCCTGTGAAGAAACAGAGTAATTTTGTTTTCACTTTGTAAATGTGAGAGGGGGTGTGCTTCAACCTCTCTAATTATGAAGATCTCTAGCCAATTTTAAAAAATGAGTCTAAAATATGAAGTTTCTGTATTAAATTTCATCAAACCTCGACTTGATATTTTCTAATGGATCAACCCCTCCGTGGGGCCAAACATGGCCTAATCCATATCCACATGGGCCATAGCCCGTCATTTGGACCAAGCAAGGTCCGACCCACATCACAAATGGGCTTAGCCCAGTCTAACAGACAAAGGTCCCATTCTCTATCCAAACCGGCCTTAAGTCCGCGTTTGGCATGTCCCAGCATAGCAAAGGTCATATTGCACTTGAGCTCAGTTTACATATAGAATAGCTTTTTAAGAATTTTGATAAAAAGACTTAAGGTTAAGGACTTGCTGAAATGGTGATCTTATCTATTCACTACAAAGCAAAAATCAAGTGATACGTTAATAAGTTGATTCGAGAGTATCTAATAATTTTTTTTTTTTTTTTTGAGAAAAAAGAGGTTGTGAAGATATAAGTTTTGAAATTTGTATTTAAATGAAAATAGGACAATGCAGGGCGAAGGAGAGAATCCAAGAAGAGGTGTTAAAAATATATAAATACATAAAGTATCTCTTGGTATAAGAAATTATTAGGTACTTTCCATTGGCATGTCCTACTGTCTCTTTGTATAGCAAATTAGCAATGAGCAAATCATACCCTCCGGATCTAAACATTGCATTAAGGATCACAAATTAATTGTTTTTAATGAGATTGAATTATGTACAAGGTCTTGGACAAACGTAAAAAGAATTACACAAAAGTATGATTACTGAAAGCTTCTTGTATTCAATAATTTAACTCTTAAGGGTGTTACAGAACCCACCAAGTTGTGGCCCACAAGTTGAGTTTCCCTTCCACTTGTCATGCTTTGAGTAGCAGGGTGAGTGGGCTAGAACCTGCCACACTAGATCACTTGAAACTCTTTGCATTCAAATTGGTCATTTAGTCGGGCAACCAAAACTAAGTCATTTTACTCAAGAAAAGGCTGTATTAAAGAAAAAATCGACCCACAGCCGGACCCATGCCTCGGTTATAAAATCACTTAGCTCAAAACAAGCATCCGGGATGGAATTGGCCATAAAAGATGCTAAGATCAAATCTAAGGAACTAAAGCATCTATAATCAATGTCCTCGTTGGTCTCCGATATTTCTTATTTCACCGCATTATTAGATATGAAGATTAGTGCATTTAATGCGTTGATACAAAGAAGCTTCCTAGAAGTTCACTTTAGTAATTGACATGATCAGGTAGATGAGTCAAGCAACCAACTAGAATGATGTTCCTTCCTGATCAAGTTTAGTTACCCTAACTAAAAGTTCGTCAGCACCGCCATCCACCGCTGAATCAACAAACTTATATTAGCCATGTGTTGATATAATTAAAAGAAAATTAATCACATCCAACCGTGTGGAGCCCAAGCTGACGGATGACACCCGCTGAAGCCATGAAGCTCCATCTATAAATAAAGGAATTCTTCCATTGAAAAAGAGGTTCAAGCACCACAAACAAAACAAAAATATTCTCAGCGAATACACTTTGCTTTCGAGCAAATTACAAGGTCTTACCTTGCCTATCATGCATTAAATTGCATTTACTTTTAATGTCATTTACTATTTTCTTCCAACCCAAGTAGCCCCCTAGCACTCTGCTTCTCGCTTTTGCCTAAATCCAAGTAGTTTCCCTAGCATTCTGCTTCTGGCTTTACCTAAACCCAAATAGTTTCTCTAGCATTCTACCACTGGTTGCGCTTAAATCCAAGTGGTATCCATAGTACTCCACTCCTAGTTGCGCTTAAATCCAAGTAGTTTTCATAGCACTCTATTCCTAGTTGTATTGCCCAAGTAGTTTCTATAGCTCTCTACCACTGGTTGCCTAGCCCAAATAGTTTCCCTAGTGCCCTACTTCTGGTTGATGAATTTGTTAGGAATTGTGGCTTATATTCCTATTGTAATTGGGTTTATATTTTAGAGTTGTAATTTATTTGCTAATTTCTTGTTAGGCACGTCTTAGGCTTCAAGTAAATTGTAATCCTTGTGCAATAAGGAATGAGTTTGGAGACTTTATAAATAAAGGCAGGGAAAAAGAGAGAGAGAGGGGAGGGGGGGATGAAAGGGTTGGTGAGTGGTGTGAGGAGAGGAGAAAGTATATGTAATTTCGGAGGAAAGATGCAAAGAGAGAATGAAAGAGTGTGTGTTATAGGCATGCTTTCCGCGTATTATATATTCTATTATCAATTATAGTGAATTCGCTCTCTCCATGGACGTAGCCCTAGAGTTGATTGAACCATATAAAATATTGTGTTGTGGGTGGATGTGTTTGATTGTTATCTCCATATATGCTTGTATGATTGTGAAGAGATGATATTCTTCCGCTGTGTCGAATGAAAGGGGGATTAATTTCCAACAGTATTTTGTTTAATGTGTAATTTAGGATCAAGATCGTGTAATATTGAAGAAGTTATAATAAATTCCCATTCAACAATCAATATTAATGATGATTGTTGCATCTCTCTTTATTTAATGTTACTGGATTGACATATTTCAGCTCTCGTTTAAACCAAACATGTGCACACACACACTAATACTTTGAGAAAATTCGCAGTGTCATTTGAGGCCGAAGTAAGTAACTAGTGAGAGAGTCATTTCTTACTCTCCACAATTGCACGAAGTCATATTACATAAAGTCTATTTGCCGCCTCGACTGTAGTATTAAGATAATTTGATTAACATATGAGCTCGTTTAGTTTGTCAATAAATAACGAACTCCAACCTATTGTCTTAGCACACACATCTAGCAAATTTGGACTTAACTGTCCTAGCATGCCTGCATACGACTGAATCGAAAGAAATTTAGTTTGAACCTCACAGCCAAGACCGACTTTACTGCCAAACAGAAACACTCTATTTGGTGCCTATAGTTTCAGATTAAGACTCAGATTCAGGATCGTTGTTGTTATTGTTTTGATGAAGAACGTAGATTTCCTCCTCCATGGTAGATATGAAGAATTGGGTACAAATAGGTGTGGGTTTGATTCGTTCGAAGATGTTTGATTTAGTGATTTTGGGTGATGTTGTAAAGGGTGATACATGAATTCAGATGTCATTTTCTTTTGTATGGGTGACCTATGACTATGAGTCAGTAACTGTTAGATTATATATTTACTATTATGCCCTTCCTAAACTATTTAGGATTTCTTATACCTTTTTTTTAAACCATTTAGGATTTCTTATACCATTTTTCTAAACCATCTAAGTTTCTTGTCTCCTAAGTTTACTTAGTCTCCAAGATTATATGCCTATAAATAGGCCTTTATGTATTGTTCATAATAATAACAATATAATCAAATATAATTCTCTTTTTTTATTTCTAACTTGGTATCAGAGCTTACTAGTCTCTGGTAGTTTTCACAGTTTAGCGCCCTCACCGCTGATGATGGCACCATCGGTTTCATCCCCGACGGACAATCATTAAAGAAGAAAAAATATGACATCACAGCTTAAATTCAATTCATCGACTCTCACTAGCATCTATGTGTTAAAGTCGCTGATTTCAACGAGCCCCTTTTCTGTTTTTCAAATCAGTTTTCGCTCCAACGAGTAGCTTTCGATCTTACCGTCGCTCCAACAAGCTGGTTTTGTCTACCAAGCTGCTCTTTTGAAGCTTCTTTGTATATGTTCGCAACCACGATTGGTAACATCACCAGATTGCATTCACGAGCCAGAGCATCTGTGTGTTAAAGTTGCTATTTCAATGAGCTCGTTTTTTTTTATTTCAAATCAGTTTTTACTCCAACAAGTAGCTTTTGGTTTTACCGTCACTCCAACGAGCTGGTTTTGTCTACCGAACCGTTCTTTTGCAACTTTTTTGTATGTGTTCGCAACCACGATTGATAACATCACCAGATTGCTTTCACGAGCCGCATTTAAAATTTTGTCTTCAAACTCAAGATGGATTCATATATTCCATCTTAAGTTTGAAAGGGGTTGTTAGATTAAATATTTACTATTATATATTTCCTAAATTATCTAGGATTTCTTATACCATTTTCCTAAACCATCTAGGATTTCTTATACTATTTTTCTAAACCATCTAGGTTTGTTGTCTCCTAAGTTTACTTAATCTCCAAAATTATGTGCCTATAAATAGATATTTATGTATTATTTATAATAACAAGACAATTCAATTCAATCAATACAATCTTTCTCTATTTCTAACAAAATTGAGAATTTGTGTGAGATGAGAGAGTGATGGCCTCGAAGGGAGTTTTTTTTTCCAAGACCTTGATCACATAAATTTGTGCTATTTAAGTGGTGAATATATGCATGTTCTATGTAATTTGAATATATAAATAAAAAAAATAGAAAATAAAATCAAACTATGTCCATGGGTTTCAGATTTTCAACTTTCAAACCAAAACGATTATACGTTGTGGTTGCATAAGCTAGAAAGTGCATGAGTAAGGCCTTGTGTGTTTATTGTGAGTCATTTTCTAATCTCTTTCTTTTGTGGATTACAAAAGGAAGAATGAGAACTAATCTATTCAATATTGATCAAAGGCAATTGATATGTAAGAATGATCTAAAACCCAAGCAGAAAAGGAAGGAGTATTATTATTAGCAAAGAGAAACCAAGAACTATCTATAATCACTGAATTAACATATTCTCCTAAATTTATCAAGTATGAAAAGCTTGGGTCTTGTAGGTTTTCAATACTTTTCTCTTGATAGTTGGATTGAGTCTACAAAATTTATGATAAATCTTCTATGACAACTATAGGAGTTCATTAGTGGACTGCATATGAAGTGATCAAAATATGCAAGCGCGAGACATTTTTACAATGAGAACCTAATTGTAGCATAAAAACAAATTTAACAGATTCAAGTATATATGACAATCTTAGGGCATCCGTTGTGGGGCTCTCTACAACGGATGTAGAGATTATTTTGAGATAGTATGGGGCTCTCTCAAATACGAGCCCTTGTCTTTTTTGTTTGCAAGCTCTCTACATATAGGACTTCCTATATGTAGAGAGCATATGTGGGCTCCATCTATTTCTTTTGTTTATTTAATTTCTCTCGGCTTTCCCTCTCTCTCTTTCTCTCTCTCTCTCTCTCTCCGTCTCTCTATCTTTCTTTATTCAAATTCTATTTTAATTAGAATTGTATTAAAATAAATTGTTTTAAATATAAAAAATTTGTTTTAAAAATTATTATATATATCAAATTATAAAAGTAGTTAATAATGTAACATAAAATTATTTTGTGAGAAGAAAATATTTAAAACAACAGAATTACATCAAGAAGATGGTGAGATGTAATGTTTTTTATTTTATTTGTTTATTTGTGAGAAAATATGTAATGTATTTTTATTTTATTTCTTTATTTGTGTAAAAAATATATAATGTCTTTTTATTTTATTTTTTTATTTGTGCGAAAAAATATGTTATATCCTTTTATTTGTCAATAAATATATTAAAAGCAAAAATAATTAAAAATTAATATTTTACTTATCACAAACAATTGAAATATTCAAGTTATACCACTCTCAATTGTTTAAGTTTTTTAAAATAAATGATTGTAAACATAAATAAAAGGGTTCTAATGTGATATTGCTTAAAATTTCAGGGCATGGGTATGTGTGTCTTTTGCTTGCATTTGTGATGCAATTATCTGTTGTACTTGAACATAGTAATAAAATAAATTCTACTTGGGAACAAAAATTATACCCTCTTAACAGGTGATGTTTACCTGAAGTTTTTAACCTCAAAAGACAGCATCCAATTCACCTTCTTTGTCCATGTCCTTGTTCTTATGCATTATGTCTCTAATTCTAAGTCTAATAAGACTTTTTATTTTAGAGTAATATTTTTTTAGATAATTTTTTGCTAGAAAAGTTTTGGAGTTCAAAGGATTGTAATCATTATTCAACAAGAAATTGGATTTAGGGCTCTATAAATAGATGCTTAGGGTATGGTTGAGACTTATGAATTGAGAGAGATGTAACCTCACGAGAAAGTTGATAGGTAGAGAGAGTTACATGTTTAGTAGAGTGAAAGTGAAGTAATGAGGACGAGAGGGAGTCTCGTGGATTGGTGGTACATGGTGAAGAGCTCTGAAACAAGAGCTTATGTACACAGTCCAGTTTTGTGTATTCTCTACTATTGTAATATCTCTGGAATTGTAATGAAATATCTTCTCATCCGTGGACGTAGGCCAAATTGTGCCGAACCACATATATCTTGTATTTTGTGTGAGATTGATTATAATTTGTTTTTGCGCTTCAGTTGTTCCCAACACTTACGTCCTTGGAATTTTCTAATTTTACAATTCGGGTTAGGAACAAAGGCGGTCTACATCCAAGAAAATAACACTGATAGATGGAATTCATGTCAGTGACGCCCAAAATATTCAAATCAGGAGATCTGTTATCAGAACAAGTTAGGAGAGAGAAAGAAAAAAGGAAAATATAAAGCCTAATATTTTAACGTGAGTTTTTTCATTTCTTATACTTAATAGCTATATTACAATTTAACCAACTTAACTACTAAAAATTGAAAGTTTTTGTTTTATTATTATTATTATTATTGTTACTTAATTTTCAGAATTGGAAGCTTAGGAGCAGGAAATTCAGAAGCCTTTGTTTCAAATGCAATAGTCAACAGATCTAAGCTTTCAAGAACTACTAATGCATGGAGTGAGGATAAATAAAGACTTGGCAGCTAAGATTCCATTTTCCAACTTCCATATTTAGATATTCTTCCACTTCTAAAGTCCCACACATAAAGAATTCTAAGTCCCAATTCAAACCAGTTCATAGAGCTATAACTAACGCCTTGCAGTGTGAAATGACTAACTTGACCTCGCTTGTGAATATTAAAAAAAAATCACAAAAAACCCATGTACTACCAAAATTCATCATATAACCAACCCCCTGAAACTAACAAATAACCCCCTGAAAATTGTTATTTTTAATGACAATAATAGTGTGAAATGACTAATGACGGTTTTAACCTTAATCACGGTTGGACCCTAGTTGGTAATTTGCTACAACCACAAATCATATAGATTGTGTGGTTGAAGTAGACATTTTTAATTGAAATCTACAACTATAAGCAAAAATTATTACACTTCAGACACAAGAAGATTTATAACCGTAATCGTTGGACCCTCTTATTTGTTAGAGTGAAACGATTTAGGGCTTACAATGCAATTGAGCTGTTTGGCTACAAATTAACTATGGTATGGCTGCAAACTAAGCTATAAAGGTATTTGAGTCATTTAAAGGGGGCAACTCAATGATTTAGAGAGTCAAAATTTGCACATTACACTCACGTGGTACTTTTCCGTTAGGGTTTGAGGGCAAACTAACAGAAATGGAGTAAGTTGATGGATTTAAGACAACGTTAAGGGGGTTTCATAAGATTTAGTTAGTTTAGGGGGTTATATGATGGATATTTCTAGTACATAGGGGTTTTGTGAAATTCTCCTTTAATTTAAAAGGGCATTTGGGGATAGAGAGTGAAATTTGGCACATGACAGTCACGTACGCGTGGTATTTTTTTCATTATGCTTTGACGGCGAACTAACAGGAAGGGGGTAATTTGATGGATTTTCGAAACATCAAGATCTTTTAAGGAAGTTGGTTAGATTAGGGGGTTAGATGATGAAAAATAATAGTATAGGGTTTTGTGATTTTACCCCTAATATTATTTTAAAACTGATATTGAAATAGTGACAATCATAATATTAATCAAAGCTGATCTTGTAAGGAAAAATCCAATTCCTCTCCACTTTTATTATAAAACTCAGTAATTCTAAATTAATAGAGTATGTCTCAACTAATCTATATATGTTTAATATAAGACTAAATTCACTTATAAACCAGTCTTGGTCCAAAAAGGAGGGAACGTAACATAATACAATATATTAATATATGCATTAATAGTGTTACTTTTTATTATAAAAAAAAAAAGCATATTTGATTGGACAACTATATATCAAGAACTTCTACTAACATAAATCACATTTACATAAATGCAAAAGAAAATGCTAAATTACCTTTAGAAAGGAAAAAAAATGCCAAACAAAATTGAGTGTTGTTAGAAGTATATCATCTAAAAGCAAAAAAAAAGGGTAATACTAAGAGGCTATGTTCAAACAACACCCCTATTGTGTTGCTCCTTTGTCCAAATAGGACCCCTAGTGTTGCTATTGTCATTACCCTTACTGTACTATTCATATTCCTGCTCCAAACAACTCTTACGGCCAAACAATGCTCCTACAAGCTATCCTAGCAACCAAGCAGGTTCCTAACTTGATCTTGTTTCCAAACCGAATTTCTAGCTCATTAATGTGCCTAAACATGTGAACCCATTATTAGAACCAAAAAGGGTCCAGCCCATGTCCTAATGCCAATACTTGGGGTCAAACAGGATCCAATCCATATCCAAATGGGCTGTAGCCCAAATCTTGGGCCAAACTAGGCCCAACCCATATTCAGATGGGTCTAAACCCATCGTTGGCCAACATGACCCAATCCACATCCACATGGACCATAGCCCATCATTTGGACCAAACAAGGTCCGACCCATATGACAAATGGGCTTAGGCCAGCCTAGTGTCCAAACAAGGCTCCATCTCTACCCTAACAGGCCCTAAGGATGCATTTCACATGCCCAACATAACAAAAGGTCAAATAGAATAGCTTAAAGACTCACTTTAAGGGTCCATATAGAATAGCTTTTTAGGAATCTCTATAAAAAGACTTAAAAGACTTGGTGAAATGGTGATCTGATTTGAGGGTGGCAATTTGTGTTCATGTGTTCGTGTTCGTGTTTGTGTCGTGTCAATGTATGAATATTCTATTAAACATGTCAACTTTAACTCGATTTATTTAATAATCGTGTTACAAACCCTCAACACTACCACAATCCGTTTATTACACGTGTTATTTGTGTCGACCTCCGTAACTCATTTAATAAACATGTCCTATAATGACACGACTTCTTTAATAACATTTTTAATCCATTTAACTTATATCATATAAGTTTTTCCACTCCTAAAAATCTCTCTAAAGATCATATAAAAAATAAACTACATATCAATACATAAATCCTAAAATCAAACTATATTATAAATTTTGTATCTATATATAAAGTCAAAAACATACTAAGGTGATGCAAGAACTGAGAAGACATTATAACAATCTCATATTTGCATTTTATGGCTACATCAGTTTGGTAACAAACAAATAAATTACAAACAATTGCAATATATATAACTATGTATATATAAGTTTGTAAAAACCATAATATATGAATAACTCATGTCGTAATCATGTCATGGGTTAAACAACTTAAACCTAAATCCAACTCAATTTTTGCATGTCGTGTTCGTACCGACCCATTTATTAAATATGTCGGCTTACCTCAAACACAAACCTGCTTAACTCAGGTCGTGTTGTTGGATTGTGTCCAGTTTTGCCACCCCTCTTGTCTATTCAATGCAAAGCAAAAATCAAGTGATACACCAATAAAATGTTATAATTTTTAAATAGATAGAACAGTGGATAAACAAGACAAGCAACTGCATCTCATGAACTAACCATTTTTTTCTGACTCCACTAGTTCCATGATGTAAACCACAAGGAGCACAAAATATTTAGAAACTATGATCTTAATACTCATAAATGCTTACAAGATAAATTATGTAGAATAAAATAATAGCACTAATATAATATATATATTAAATAAAAACCAACTAGTAATAAAATAATGGGTAAATTACACTGACCTCTCCTGAGGTTTCGCTTAATTACATTTGGTATCAAACTAATGGATTTTGCTACAATGACCTCCCCTATAATATAAATGAACTAATAGACGTTAACGTTTGAATGAAATGTCTATTATACCCTTAATATTATATTGATATAAAAATTAAAATATTTATATATATAAAATGACACTTTTGCCCATCTAATATAATAATATTTACTATATTATATATATAGTAAATATCGGAGCACTGGTCATCTTCTTCAGCCACACCACCATCGTCGGCAATCATTCAACATCAACCACCAACCAACTACTCCAATATCCATGGCCATTGCAGGACTTAAGCTCCACCCATGCACTGTCGAATCTTCCACCCGAAAAACCCATCGTCACAAACAATTCCATGACAACCGAGCTAACCAGAGAAAACCCACAAGTAACAGCATCTCCACCATAGAAGCTTCATCTCTGTTGAAATTGAAGCAAACACCAACGTTGGACACATCATTACTGTTCACTCCTGAGACTCCATTGAAACAAGTAGCCAAAAGCTCCATTTCACTGTCTAAAGCTCCACCCTAGAAGACCCGTTACAGCCACCATTTTCATCGCTGAAGTGCCATCACGAGAAGTCACACAGGCACCATGATGAACAGACCCATCATAAACCATGAACAACCAAGCTTCGCCAAATGGGTCTTCGTTACCATGGCCATTCTGAGCACTAACCAAGCTTTATCATTCCTAACACCATGCACAGTACATCTTGCCCAATTTCTGTTACCAACCTCCATTGAAGCAACATTGAAACTCAAACCATACTCGTTGGCACTGTTATATCCGTTGCTAACCACCACTGTCGTTATCTTCACCATGTCCAAGCTACCAACCACTACCACCATGAAGACCCACCACTTAAGCTCCACCTTGAAGACAACCACTACTACTATGAGAAGTCACACTACACCGCCGCATAATCGACCCACCATCATCCACCAGTTCCAAGCTTCACCATTAGAGCTCCACCAACACAACCACCTAGAATTCACCGCTATTCTCATTGTCGAATCAACATCGACACCATTAAAGCACCATCAACCATCGACCTCCATCACCACACCATTGTAATCTAAAATTCATATATATATATATATATATATATATCAATATGTATAATCTTATTATAATATGAAATTCATATATGTGCATGTATATAAAAGTTGATGGGCATTTTGGTCCGTTCAACTAAATTTGTTGACAAAACTGACAAAATTTTGGACGGAGGAGGTCTTTGTCATAATGGAGCAAACCTTAGGGGAGTACGGTGCAACAAAATCTATTAGTTTGATATCGAGTGTAATTAGGTCAAATCTCAAAGGAGGTCAGTGTAAGTTACCCTAAAATAATTGACCACTAACCAGTCAAACGGAGTAAATGGCCACCTACCAGTCAAAACTCAAAAGAACATGGGCTAGAATATTTATATAATATAGAAGCTTGGTATAATAAGGACAAAAAATACAATTTAACGATCAAAAGTGGTTAAAAAACTAATCATGTGGTCCAAAATATTTTTTGCTATCTACGGTCTAAAAAAACTTTATCTAACGGTCACGGTAGCAAGTGCATGATACTGTCATAGGCACGAGTATACACTAGTATATATATATGTGCGTGTATGTATATCTATTTTAATATGAAAAAAAAATAGAAAATAAAATCGAACCTTTTAGCTCCTCTTTGACCTTTCTAACAATTTCCATGGATTCCAGCAATTGGTTTACCTCTGATGCTCAGTAACCTTCGACCCCAATATTTTCGAAACCACCAGCAATACTGATCAGACCAACGCAATCACCTCGTGATAACCCCCTTCTTCTAATGATTGAACATGGATTAGTTCAATTAAATGATCTGAAATTGAAGTAAAAACACCACTGTGCTAATCGAACTAAATCTGTTTGAGGTAGCTTAAGAATACCGTTGATCAAGTAATGAACACACTTAACACTAAAATCCATAGGTTTTGCTATGAAATATATTTTCATTCCCTAGAATGGATATGGTCATTCCAACCTTAAAATTCATACCAAACAAAGGAATAATTGGAATGAGTATTCCACTCCATTCATACGTACCAAATGCAGTTTTTTCTTCATACTCTCACTCTTAAAAAACTCAATGGTGTAAAATCTGTATTTTTTTTCATATCTCAAAAATCAAATGAGTGAAGTGTTTATATAGCCTAGAAAGTCCTTGTAATATTTGGAAATGGTAGTTTAAAAACACTTCAAGACATCTCTAGTGAGTGGATTAAAAATATAGTTCAAATCCAAGTAGAAAACATAAATTTCATTAAAAAAATGGACTCTGGGAACTGGTTGCATATTTTCATCAACCGTTTGCAAAGGTATTTTGAAATTTTCACGATCTCTTATTTTTAAAGTCCAACTGGTTGCACAAATAACCCAACGAGTTGGTAAGGCACTTTGGAAAAACACGATTGATCACAATAGTAGTCCAACTAGTTAGCCAAAACCTCCAGTCAGCTGGTGGAGTGCACTCTTCTAATTTAAGTGAAATTTCTAAACCTTTACTCAACTCCTTTTAAAAAACAAGTGAACCCACTCACCTTTTCAAGTGCTGTTCAATGCCCATCACGAGTACTTAAAATAAACATAAAATTACAACTTGATATGATACTCTCGGAGACAAAATTTGCCAACAAAAGTATTAAGTTTCTTACAATCTTTCCCTTTGGCAATTTTGTGACAAAACACCTAACACAAATGCGACCTAATGTCAATGGTAAAAAGTTAAATTACAATTGTGAAAGAAAACTCCAAACATCAAGCTAAACACACACTTGAGCTTTCAACTTGCTCTTGAGCCACATATTCTCATATCAATGAACCTGTTTCTACACAAACAGAACTCAAACACAAGTACCCTCGTGAAAGCTTAATAAAGATGGGAATAAACAAATAAAACTAATAAGCTCCCTTGCAACCTAAGAAGCACACGGGTACAACATAATACAAATATGAAGATACGACAAATTTTAAAAAATAAGATACAGACACGGCAAGTATATATCAAAATAGTAATAATATATTATATTATATTTATATATAAAAAATAATTTTTGATTAGTTTTTCATAAATCAATGACTCAAATTCTTACCTAGACATCAGATTTCTCTTCTTCATCTTCTCTTTTTTCTCTCTCGATCATTGTCAATTTAGGATTTTAAGTCCTTTTTGTTTTATTTTTTTAAAAATAATGAACTTTTTTATTATTACAATTAGACCCTCATTTTTTATAAAAAAATATTTATAAATTTGTGTAGTTGTATCCCAAAAGTATTTTGCCTTATTCTAGACTTATTAAACGTATCTTAGCACTGTCGACTCCTAGCAGTATCCTGTCATATCCCTATCATATTAGACACGCAGTCTACCATGCGTATCCGATAATCTGACTCCTAGCCATATCCAAGTCACATTAGACACACAATATACGATGCATATGCATATCGGATACGTATTCTATACGGCCACAACAACTCTAGGAAAGTATGTGTGCTTTCTAGGTTTAGATTATACTAAATTACTAATACCTAAAAGGGGAAAATAAAAGAAAAAACCTATCCTGAAAATAATTGAAGGGGATCAATTGATCAAAATGTAATATAATTTTGAAAGGGAGCTGATATTAGCACTCTACATTGGACCACAGGCACTCCAACTTGTAATTTTGATAATTGAAATGACAAGTTTATCCTTCATCTCATAAATAAAGCCACATGGTCCATTTGGTTAAATGAAGATTAATAACAGAGATTGAAAGATTAAGATTTTGAAGTGAAGGAAAGGAAAATTAATTTTTTAGGATGCATTTTATTAGCATGATTTTTTTTTAAAGAAAGTTGTGAAAAAATTTCATTTCATGGTTTGAATAGGATGAAAGTTATAAGAAAATATAATGGTTCACCTAAAAGCAATATAGAAATCTAAATAAATAATTTTTGTAGGATATTGAGAGAGAAATAAAATATTATTTGAAAAATATATGCATAAAAACATTTTATTTTAGAGAGATAAAAAGAGCGGTATAATAATAAGTTCACGTAGCTTTCTTAAAAAAACAAAATTTTAATTCCCATGTTTTTTTGTATAAAAAATTAGGTGATTATAAAAAGTTACTTTCCACAAAATTTTTCTTTCATGTTATGTAAACTCGTAAAATGTTAAAATATTTTTTATTTCTTTCCCTTTCTTATTATTCTATCTAACCAAACTAAGCATAAGATTTATTTGAGAATCACATTAAAAAAAAGTACTAGAACAAAACAGTTATTATAATTGCTAAATATTAAAGGTGGATTGGCTTAGGTTAAACCTGGTGTTCTAATATCACCTACTTTTGAAACATCATATTCGCTAAAGTTTCAAACTTTTAGCGCCAAAAACTCAGAAATAATAGACCTGCCTTTTGGGTGGTTCGAACATTGGAGCAAAGAGATGAAATCGAAACATCCTTCAATTAGGGTTTTGGGACAGAGCTCTATTCACTCAACATTCCTCTTCCGCTCCTCGAATCGGTAAACGGAAACCCTAATTTCAGTCAGTCTTTTTACTCAATTGTCAATCGTTTTTCTTGGTTGATGGTTGATTGATAGTCATGATGTTTGTGACCCAAAACAGGTCCGTTGATTGTAAAGAAGATGTACAGTCCAAAGCGCCCAATAAGGATTCACGGGTCTCGCTCTCGGATTTCCTCGACCGAAAGCTGCATAAAAGTTGTGTTCTTCCCAAATCAGTTCAGGTGTCGTATATCTACATCCTGTTTGGTTGACAGGAAATGTAAGAAAAGATAAGAAAAGAAAATGTATTTCTGCAATGCTTTTTGTTGTTTTGGTTCCAAAAAAATTGAAATTCCACCGATGGATATTAGCCCAGATGGTATGATCTCTCCTCCCAAAGGAGAGGTTTAATCTTCAAGCAGTGCTAGGAGCAATATTGCGGGTGTGTGAGTTTGCTTGAACTTTTGGGAAAAAAATTGAAAATTATAGATGAATTTAGCAAATTAATTGCATTAAGTTTGCTTAGTGGAGGTTTTAAAGATGCTTGCATTTTCTAAGATGCCAAATATAACATTAATTGTAATATGTATTTTAGTAAAAATCAGTGTGGATTAATATATGTGTGTGTGTGTGTGTGTGTAGATAGATGTAGATATGAACAGGGTATGATTCTTTGGCAGGGGAAGGAGAGGCCATTTTTGTCACCAGTGGGAGGTGGGGATATAAGTGGGTCGATTAAAAGTTCTGTTCTTCCCAAATCAGTTCAGGTAAGGCATATCTACCTCCTGTTTCGTTGACATAAAATGTAGGAAAAGAAAATAAAAGAAAATGTAATTCTGCAATGATTTTCGTTGCTTTGATTCCAAATAAATATAAATTCCAGATGAACTTGGCAAATTATTAGCGTTAAGTTCACTTAGTGGAGGTTTCAAAGGCGCTTGCAATTTCTAAGCTACCAAATAGAACATTAATTGTAATATTTATTTTAGTAAAATCAGTGTGAACACACACACACATATATATAGATAGATAGATATCGATATGAACAGCGTATGATTCATTGGCAGGGGAAGGAGAAGCCATTTTTGTCACCAGTGGGAGGTGGGAATGTAGGTGAGTCAATTAAAGGAGAGTGTGGGGCTAAGAAAAGAGGAGAAACAGAGATGAATTGTGTTTTTGATGTAGATTTCGAAAAGCTAAGGCGTACTGGGAAAGGAAAAGAAGATTGTATTCGTTCCTGTGCTATTGGTGAGGCTGGAAGCTCTGACACAGATTATATGGAAAAATCAAGAAAAATAAGAAACCCATTTGAAGGTTTGTAATTACATCTCAATTAGTTAGTAAAAACTGTTCTTACAATTTCATTTTGCTTCTAGTTAGTGCTATTTTTCGATTCAATTTTTAGTACTTGGTAGTTGGTTGTTCCTTCGTTTGATATATGAGCCAAATAATCCAACTTTTTGTTCACTTTAGCTCAAAAAAAGTGTCTGAATTGGTGAATATTATCAATAGGAACTATCTCTATTGCTTACTACTTGCTACATTTTGATAATATTTTGTCCAGATCAAAATTTCAAGCATTTTACAATTTGTGCAGAAATTTTGAAGTAGGCTATGGACAGAAAAATGCTGTAAGTACCGATTGATCTGAAATGAAGGGAATTTAGGTATCAAATCACAAATATATAGGCTGCTTAGCTATTGGAGTTTGATGAAGAGACCTAAAGTGGAGAATAGAATCCTTCTACACATGAATTTGAAATAGTTCCCTTCATCTTGTTATTTCAGATCCACAAATCTAAGACTCTCAAATCTATCCATTTATCATTTTGAGATCTAAGTTTATGTTGTTAAATCTAAAATTAAGCTACAATCTTTAAATCATTAGAACCACATTCATTTCAAATTCATCCATCCAATAGAAGCCAAACAATTATATGTTGGTTGGAAGAAAATGATAAATCAAGTAGATGTAGCTTAAGCCCCTCCACCTTGTTGCCTTCCAGTGAAGACAAAGGCCTCCTTGTTTTTCTTCTACTATCTTCTTATAACACAACATATTTTGATGCAAATGAAAACCTATATTGACTCACACAATGCATCTTAGTTTAGAAGTCTCCTATAGAGAACATGAAATCTATCAATGCATCTTAGTTTAGTTTATATGTTCACTTTTTTCTTTCTCTAAATTATTAGATAATTTTGTTTTCCTATTTGAAACTCACGCACCCACTTTCCCCTTTTGGGGACTTGAACCCTCCACCTTCTACTTAAGAAGATGAGAACTTGATGATCGATGCCATATAGTCCTCTAGATTTCTTGTGACAGGATAAGAAGTTACCCTTTGTCATATTTATCTTTTCATTCATAAAAAAACATGGCTTTTTTCTTATGTTGATTACAAGGTGGTGATGAGAAACAGTCGACTCGAAAGCTTCTGGTAGTTCTTGGAGATGATCCAAAACCCAAGCCGAAAAGGAAGGAAGAGAGTTTTGTTAGCAACAAGAAACCAAGAATTCTCTATAATCATTGTAAGTAGCCAAAAGCTATTCTCCATGAAATTCTTCAGTTAAAGTTGGTTTTCTAAATTCTTAATACTTGCATTTGCCTGTTATATCCATCTGAAGAGTAAGAAGTTTTGGTCCTTTGTTGGTTAATAGATGCAAATGGGAGTGGCTGGTGGGATTGCAATATGGAAGGTGTTGACAATGAAGAAGTAGGCTGCAATGAAGTATGGGAAGGGATAGGCTACACTGGATTGGGAGGACTGGAGTGGCATTGACTTATCTTCAGCAACTATACTCAAGTCCTAGGAAAATAGCTTTTCAATTTCCGCTCTTGATAGATGGATCAAGTTTTTGAAGTAAGCAAAGGAAAATCAATCATGCCCCAAAAAGTCGACAAATGTGATGAATGACCTCGGCATCCTAGATAGGTTTTCTTGATTTTTATCATGGATATGTTATGAGAGAATTTGGACCATGCAACTCCCTCTGTATGTACTTTATGTATCTGCTCTGGTTGTCTGAAGCAAATTTATTTGTTCAGTGTCTTCTAGCTATCTTATCATTTTATGGAATTGGCTTATTATAGGTTAGAATGTTGTTGGACACATTATTAGATGGATACTAGAAAGAATTTGAAGACCAAAAAACAAGAAAATGATACATTATCCGACAATCGGACTAATCTGACTATTTTATGTGAGTGTGAATGATGTTATGATGATGTCATCCACTATTATAATGTCACGATAATATCATCCTTTACTCACATAAATTGAGTCGGACTAATCCGACTCTTATACTATCTTTCACAACTCAAAAACAAAAAGTACTACAAGGATAAGTTTCATTTGGCAAGTGAATTATAAGGCAAGATCTCTTGTACCATCAAAAAAGACTTCTTGTGGTAAATGACTTCTGTTACAAGATGATACACATGGACTTTTTTGGTTAGGCATGTTGCTTCACTTAATTTTCCTTAAACATCCAAGATGAGAATTTTATACTTTTAATTTAGCCTTTAAAGAGGTAGGAAGTGCCCACTTCTTTCCTCAAATTGCAAAATGAAGCAGAAATGCAGAATATGGTTTTGCTTAGTGAAGTAGTGTTGTCATGTGGATCCAAGGGAAAAAAAATAAAAATAAATAAGAAACAGAACACTATAAATTGAGGAGGAAAAATGATTGTGGGGTGAGAGAGGCTCGAACTCTCGACCTCAGGATTACTCTTTAAGCTATGAGACCTACGCGCTAGCCAACTGCGCCACCACCCCTTTGGTGACTTTTTTTACTCTTGTCCCATATTATAGTAAGGCACTTGATAGATGGAAATATTTATTTTGGCCTAAATCCTTCTTTTGGTGAATAGGTAGCTATTATAGCTATGGGAACGAAAAACTGTATTAAAGACAAAGTTGAAAAAGAAGACATAAATTAATAATTATATTAGATAGTAAAGTAATTTAAATATAATTAAGTGTTGACGGTGAAAATATAAGAAATATATCTCGGAGTCTATGTATGAAATAATAGAAGTGTAATCATGTTTGAACTCTAATCGTGTCTATTCGAGTTAACACCATAATTAAAAAGTGTTGTTTTTGTATTTAATCTTGATCCTCAATCTATTTATGATATATTAGATCCATTTAACTAAACGTGTTGAGTTATTTTGTTGTGTTCTTGATAGTAATGACCTCTTTAATTAAACGTGTTCGTGTTAAAAATGACCTTAGCAAATAGCATGAAATTTTAATTAAACATGTCTTATAGTGTCGTGTCATTTCTTGACCCATTTATAAACATGTTACGCTAGTTGTGGAGTGTTATTTGTTAATTACAAATAATAATTATGTCGTGTAATAGGATACTCATGTAAGTCACATAATTAGTCTAACTGAATGTCGTTCTCGCGCTTCGTGCATGCTCTCACTCTCACTCTACGCATGCTCTTGCTCTGCTAGTCTTTCTATATGATGTAAAATTTATCGCTTTTGCACTTTCGCTCTCGCTTTCACACTCGTTTCTGTTTTTACCACGTGTGACTTAAAATTCTACTTCAAATGGCTCTCCTAAATCTCCATTAACAGCTTTCACAACTACTTGTGAATGTCCTTACAAAATTGACTCTTTTTGGCCCCCAAAAGAAATCATCAATGACTTTTTTTTTCAATTAGAGGATGCATCAAACTTACATTTCATGAGTTGCCGAATACCTGGTGGACTCCAGTATTGACTCATAACTATTTTCTCACCAGGCTATTCTCAATCCAGTAGTAAAAACTTCTCAGTTTAGCTTCTACAAACTGAGCAACAGTTTCATCCACAACTAAATTCAAGTCCCAAATTTCACCATTAAAAACAACAATTTTCCTTGAAAGGTAAAATTAGATGACATAATGTGCTTTAAAAGTGTTTTCATCTGTAATGAATTGAGGTGACATAATGTGTAGAATAGGATGCCAAGACAATAAACAACATTTAAATTGTTCTCTTATTTTATGCCTGTCAATTAAATTAAAAAAAAAAAACGAAAAAAAAGTCATGATATGGGAAAAGGAAAAGAGTAATGATTGAGAAAGTGAAAATCGAATCATCGAACAAGACACAAAATCTGCAGGTTCTACTGTTTTCGATCTCATGAAATAGGGAAAGAAAAAGAGTAATGACAGAGAAAGTGAAAATCGAATCACCGAACAAGACACAAAATCTGTGAGTTCCACTGTGTTCGAACTCCATTCTAATGAAACGAAAGGCTGCTAAATCATAAAATTGTTCTCATAGTGGGAAAAAAAAAATAAAAAAAATAAAATTGTGTCTTAAGATGAGACGCCCTAAACAAAATTACTAGGAAAATCAAGTCTAGTTTGATTTATTGGCGAACTTTAGTGATTTTCATGGATTTACAACATTTATTAGTACATCAAGTTTCACTTTTATGTTTCCTCATTTAAATAATTTTGACTCAACGGTTCTTAACCATAAAATTGCATGAAAAGAACATTCAAAAGCCAATAAAAATAAAGAATGAGAATTAGACAACACTTTGAGATGATGCGTGCATGTGAGATATATATAAGCGTACCAATAATATACAATAGAGAGAAAGTGGAAGGCTTTTAGATTTTCTCATTTAGACACCGATCAAACTGAAATTAGTCATTTCTTTCCGCTCATAAAAGTAGGGCGGTTTAACATAATTTAAGATTTTAGGCAAAAAAAAATATAAGAGTGACTCTTTAAGATATAATATTTTAATATCAAATATTAGTTAATAATGTTTATATAAAAATTATTCTTATTGAAATTATTATATTTAATTGGACCATTTTTTACTAATAAATTGCTTAATTTTTTAACGATATTTTCCGGTACATAGATATTTATCGAAATAGAATATGATTTTTGAATAAGATATTCATATTTTTTTTAACTTAGTTTACTTTCTTTCATTCTTTTTTCATGTTATTCACAAAGAATTTTTTTATCATACATTTGATTATCATTATGAATCTAAGTCGCTAATATATTTATCATTCATTATGGTATTATCATCTATTAATTCTTTTAGATGACTTGGTTGCTCATTTATTAATTTTTCACTTAAATTTTTTGTTATTTTATTATTAATTATAACAAAAAATTGTTGTAATGAGAAAAGAGAAAACGTGAGAAATAGGAGAAAAAAGATAAAAATTAATAGGAGAAGGTAGAAAGTTTTATAATTTCTAATTTTTTATAATTATTTGTTAAGTATATATTTAACAATTGGCGAAAAAGTGAAATGAGGAGTGACAGAGAGAAAAAAAAAGAAAGGTTTTGATATAATGATAGAAATTAAAAGTTTTAGAATGTATTAAATTATTTGGGCCTATTATTAAATTTTTATTATTGGTTGAAGCTTATCACTATTAGGCAATAAAATTTTTAGAAAGTCTAATAATATTAGAAAATAAAAATTTTAGGAACTCTTATTAAAGAAATAACCCAATTTGGAAGCCTTCTATGGGCAACAGCCTAAGGGTCTAGCCGCCCTGCATAAAGTACAATACTTTTCTCATGAGTCGGTCCAACTGTTAAGCTTAATAAAGTACAGTATTTTTATGAATTATTAGGTGTTAATTCTTAAAAAAAAAACTCCTTTACTATATATTTTAATCACATATCTTCCTTATATTACTTAAACTTCAAACTTTCATGAAGTTTTCAAAATTTTATTAATGTGCCCTCAATTTGTCAATTTGATGTCAAATAGTAACGGAACATATGCACATGAGTGGCATGTGTGAAATTTTTTTAAATCTATATGACCAAAATGTCAAATAACTCTTAAATTTAAATAAATGACAAGAACAAGTTAGTAAATTTACAAAATTTATAACATCTCCATAATAAAAAGGATCTATTTGATCCATTTTGTTAGTTCAGAGATTTATTTGTTAGCGTTGGGAGTTATATGATAAATATGAATAGTATATCGGACTTTTACAATTTAACCCCTAATAATAATAATAATTAATGGCCAGATGTTTAGTAACAACATACATTCAATTGTAGCGAGGATTGAAGGTAGTTCCAGTGGTCAGAGCGCCTCTCCATCCGTGGGAGCCCGTGTTCGACTCCTTATCTCCCTTCTCATTGCAAGGCAAAAAAAAAAAAAGAATTGTTGCTGTTGATGATGGGCCTGATGGCCCTTTGTTCTACAAAGCTATGGGCTCGCTTATTGGGCTTTTTTGCTCCTTATGGTGGATCTATTGTTAACCCACAGGGCTAGGTCACATGGGCATAATGGACTAGAAGTTTAGCCTTGTTTTGTTCCTGGGCCATGCTAATGGCCCAACATTGTACATTTTACACATATAATTGAGTCTAGTCTCATATTAATCATTCACATCTTATTAATATAAACATAATTATTTAGAAATAAGAAATAAATGTTTTTTTTAGTATTTCAAATATAGAAAAATTTATTGCAACTTGCAAGTAAAATGAAATAAAATACATACAATTCAAACAGTACTCTGCTCTGATTAGATTTTTTGGTGATATAACGTGAAGAAATAAACATATATATAGAATAGGAGATGATCGATTTTGATGATATTATTTATTTGTTCCAGTTTACAAGAGTGACAGATGTGAACGACTTGTCCAAATTAATAATTTTCATAAAATGACGTTATGCTTAGGAGAAGATTGCGAATATATATATATATATATATATATATATATGGAAAGACTGTCATCAAAGTAAAGCATGCATTAATATGTGTAAATTGACAGGCATTTGCTATAAAGTTGAACGATACTTTTCAAAAGCTCAGAAAAAGCAGAAATATATTTTGTGAATATCCATCTCGATTTATCTTTGGCCAGCTGCCATCTTTGCATGGATGTGTCATTTGAAAAGAAACTTCTTTTTACTTTTGGGAAATTCAAACCTGCCATCTCTCTCTCTCTCTCTCTCTATCTCTCTCTCTCTCTCTCTCTCTCTCTCTGTGCATGGGCGCGTGAAATCTGCATTTCATTTTGTATTCATGATATATATATATTTTTTCATTTTTTGTATATAGTATTTAATTTTCAGTCTATTAGAACCGTCTGAATTAGGTGTTCTTTATGTATCTTCTTCAAATTTTTTTTTTTTGGTTTCAGGGATGAGAGAGTATAAGTACTTCTCTCTTAAAATAAAAAAATTAGTAATTTTCAAGAGAAATAGAAGGCTTACACTGAGGAGCGGAGCCACAAATTATTGGTTAGGAAAGTTAAATTAAAAATATTATAATATGTTTGTTATTTTGAAAAAAAAAACATAGATATGAATTCAGATTATTACGAGCATCAGGAGCATGTCTATAGTTTAGATTGAGAAATTAACTTTTATAACCTTCTAATAGAATGGTCAAAGTGCGCAAGTGTAGTGAGAGCACCCCATCATAGATTTTTCCTATTTTTAGTATAATTTAAATAATGAATAACTTATAACTGAAAAAAAATTAGAAAAAAAAAGATCTAATATGAAAAGGCCAAAAACAATAAATATTTTTTTTCTCTGGTTCATATAGATAATAGGTATTATATATATGAATATGTGAATATAGTATAGATATGTTGTAGTAAGAATTACTACTATTACGGAATTAATTATTCTTTCACATTTGAACTTTCTAAAATAAGAATCAAAGGGTATTAATGAAAATTTGAGGGATCAGACAAGCAAGTTTTTTAAACTCAACATTAATAATTACTATTAAGAGACCTATAAATAAATTTATTTATTTATTTATTTTTGGAAAGGGGTGGGGATACTTACACTATCATGGATTCAACGGTAGGAAGCACCCCAAATATTGTATATTTTCTCGTAAGAGTTGTCCTGTCAATGCAGTAAACTTGATAGTTCTACGTAGATTAACATAACCAGAAAAATTTAGTTGTTGGTGTAATTATTATTTCTCTTTTTGGTAATTATTGTAATATTTCGTTTCTCTACTATAAATTATTTATTTACAGGAACAAAAAATGACCAAAATTTAATTTTTTATTTTCAACCCACGGCCTCTCCTATCCATACCTTAATTCAGTAGCCACTTTGCATTCAAAGACTTGAAAGTCTTGCAAATCTTTCTCGATTGGAAAACTCACGTGGTTTGTTTTTTTGTAAAAAAATGATAAAAAATCTGAATTGATATTACTATCGATTGACGTGTTCATTATTTATTTAAACATTTTAGAAGAAAAAGATACTATTCTTATCCATTATTTATTAAAAGTCTTTGTTAGATTATAGTAATTAGAGTGCGAAAAAAATCTGTCAACAAGTATATCACTATTTTCGGTAATATCTAATTAAACTCTCATGGGTACACAGTTTTAGATGAAAATTTTTATACGGTCGATGTTCATTTAATAATTTCTTGTGAACATGGGTATTAGGTGTGAACATCTCTTAGTATATCTACTAAAATGTGTAGAAATCCACAAATCACACTTAAGGAATAAAGCGTGCATGTTATCTACATCAAAAGACATTTCTACTTTTTGCCTTTTGAGGTCATTTTTTTCTACTTAGCTTTACCACATTTGACTAATATTAAAGATGTCTTACATACCAAATTGGTTTAGCAAATTAATTAGATAAAAGCAGCATATATTAAAGTCATGTCCATTCTATCCATGTCTATCTGCAGTATTTATCTATATGACTATATATGAAGACTCATGCTGGGCCCAAGCAATAATTAAATAATGCATGTTCACTTTCTTAAACATAATTTTCACAGATAAACATAATATGACTTCACTTTAATCAATATTAGGGCCCCTAAAAATGACATTATATATAAAAGGTCACACATATATATATAAAAGCCTAAATATGTGTTGCTGGCTTAATTTTGCACCTCTGCCTGTGTTGACTGCTGGTTGTTCAATTCTCACACAAAAGAGCCTCTCTCTCTCTCTCTCTCTCTCTCATATCAGAGCAAAGTTAAAGCTAGGGTGTGTTAAAAAGGTTACCATCACTTGTGTTTCAAGTGATACCAAAAATCCTTTGCTTCACTACCATAAAGTGAGTGATGGACAATTGGCAAGAAAAAGAAGCAAAAGACAAAAGATTGATGAGTGTAGTTGATATGTCAAGAGGGCTCTTTGTCAAGCAATCATAGTCGCATTATAACCATGAACATAAACATTGAAGCGTAGAATGCGCTCCCACGTTTTCTCAAATCTGTTTTGCTGCAAATTTTCTTGGGGTCACTATCTATCCAAGAGCGACAATGTCATAGCTTTTACTTTCGATATACTCCAATAAACTACGTACTATACATTGAAAAGAAAAAAACTGCACAGTATACAATATTACAAGGACCATACTCCCATGCCCTAGACCACAAAACACCAGCAGGCCAGTAATTATGCCTGAGAGGGCAAGCATGCAGCTAAGCAAGATTGCAACCAACCAAACCAAACGTATAAAACCACCCGGTCAATAGCCTAGTTGTTATAATCTCTCCTTCCTTAGAGTTGGTTTGGATTAATGGAATTGGAAAAAAATGAAAAGAAAGAGAAGGATAATATTTTTTATGTTTGGATTGTCATTAGTAAGAAAAGAAAGGAATACGAGTGATTTGGATGGATAACTTATTCCTCCAAATCTCTCATATACTATCCTCCCAAAAGTGAGAAGATTTGGAGAGAAATGATAAGAATAAATGAATCTTTTATAATACAAAAAATAACCCTAACATTTTAAAGAATAAAATTTAAAAGATATTTGAGTATATCTTGTAATATAAACACAAAAGGCATAATAGTAAATTGATTAAAATAGTTTCTTTTCTTTTCTCTTTTTTACCTTTTCCAAACAAGAATGCAGTCATTTCCTTTATTTTCTTTCATAATTTATCCAAACATGAATACATGTTATCCTCTCTTTTCTTTTCTCTCATAACTATATTATCTTTTCTTTCCTTTTCTCTCTTGTTTATCCAAACAAAGTCTTAAAAGTAAGGTTGGAACTTGGACGGGTCAACCCGAACCCAATTCAAATCCAATCCGATTTTTCACGGGTTTGTGCAACTATTTTTATAATTAGGGTTGAACTTGGGTTGAAATTTTTTAACCCAAACTTAATTAGGGTTGAGCTTGGGTTGAAGTGTCAGCAACTCGAGCTCAACCCGAACCCGAAATTTAATTTTATTATATTTATATATTTTGATTTTAAATATATTATATATATTTCAAATTATGATCAGGCTTTTCTTTTCAGCTTTCTTTTGTTTGAATATCAGTTTATTGCATATTAATACTTTGGAGAATTAATTTTCTAAGAATTTGTTTTGAAATTTTTAAGCTTATTTATATTTTAAATTTCTAATTGGTTGCATGCATGAGAATAAGTGTTTTGCAAAACACCATATTTTAAGACAAGTCATGCCAATTTAAATCAGAATCTCACTTTCTCAAACCCTAAAAATGCACAAAGCTTCCCTAACTCTTTGGTTTCTCAACAGCCGCCGCAAGACTTAAACTCTAACCTTATGCTCTCTCTGTCTCTCCATCCTGCCTTATATATATCTCCACACACACACACACACACACACACACACACACACACACACACACACATTATTATGATATCTCTCTCTTCCCCTCTTAACTATTACTGTAACTCACGACACTCGATGACACTCACTATTGTAAGACAGTGTGAAGTTTTGATGACTTCCAATGAGCTTCTAGTCAATGTTGCAGATATATATTCTGCCTGAGTCTTACACCACAACTCAATGCTCAAACCCAATTTTTGAGCCCAATCACAAACCCGAGTTCAAAGATTTCAGAACGGGTTAGGCTTGTTCTAATTAGTTTGGGTTGAAGATTTCATACATTAGGTTGAGTCTGAGTTGAGTCTCTAACCTGCCCAACTCGCCCAATTTGCACCCTTACTTAAAGGAGAGGTGAGAGGTTAGAGCCCCATGCAAAAGAAAAATTCACGAGGGACACAGAACATCCAAGATAAACAAGAAACACAAATCCGACTCATGAGCAAGTCCACCATTAGAATCATCTTAGTTAGGCCTAAGTTCAATACATTGACATGAGGTCTTATACTTAAATTTCCAAAGTCAATCATAATTTGAACGTATCAATTTTTAACATGTCAATTAGAGCTACCTAAGTTAGACTTAAGTCCAAGACATCAACATGAGCCCTTAGACATAAACTTTCTTAACTCATCTTTAACTTTGACACATTAACATGAGTCACATAGACTCACGCTCCTAAGTCATTCACGACTTACACATATTAAGTCCATTTCAAGTCCAACTTATAAGTAAGTCTGCTGACTTTAGGTCCAAATTAAAACTCATAAATATAAGTCAAGCTCCATAAGTAAGCGCATCCTTAGGTTTAAAACTCATATGCGAATTCACATGTTCAAACATGTGTCATCCACGACACACATAATTAATCAACTCTAGGCTCATAAATGAACTCCATTTTCAAATCACGATTGTTTTTCAAGTCAAAACTCTTTTCAAATTAACTCATTTTAAAGACTATTTTCAAGTCAAATATCCATTCAATTTTTAAAATCAAAAGTACTTTTCAAGGCTCATATGACAACTCAATCTTTTCAAGTCAAACCTTCGAGAATTAAGTTCTCTTTTGAAAACAATTCCAAGTTCTTTTCAAATCAATTTCCAAGAACTCACATGTTCACACTTCAATATACATTTTCAAAACCATACTTTTTCAAGTCAAAGAGCTCTCAAGTTCACACATGCACATACACCTACTAAAGCATATATCTTATCACTCATTGATATTTTCCATCTTTTTAAGGCAATATTAAATGAAGCATCCCTATATGTTATATTCTAAGCTTCGTAAAGTACATACATTCACATTAATGACAAAAAAATAGGTAATCGTGAGTACCACCGATGCGTGGGGTTCCTAACACATTTTTCATGCATAACCAAATCCTCGTATCCACTAATTTGATTCATAAATGAAAGTTAACACATCAAGGGCCCATATTTAGACCTTGTAAGTGTCCAAATAAACCAAATACTCCTACATGTCCATAGATATTCCTGGGTGACTTAACACACCACAATTCAATATTAGGTGATGACTCCAAACGTACAAACATTGGACCTTTCAAAAGAATCATTGATTGTAGCCACCTAGTCGCATCATTCCAAAATATCGAGAAGAAAACTCTGAGTGCGATAACTTAGAAACTCATGTAGGAGTACACACTGCTTATAGAACAAATTTGCTATGTGTGTTACATCAGAGGTTTTTTTTTTTTTACAAACTATGAAGTACGCCATCTAAGAATATTGCTCAATCACCACAAATAACGAAAACACACCCTGTTGAGTTCATGGCAGACCTAGGAAAAAGTCCATAGACATATCCTTCTAATGAAATTATGTTGTTCAAAGAGGAAGATAAAGACTACTGTTGTAGGACTGACCCTTGGTAAACTGATAAATTGGGCACTTTTTGGCATTCCACTTGAGTTGCGACCAACCGTGTCTCTGCTCTATAAGAGCTAGTCTTATCACGCCCAAGATGTCCACCTAAGCCACCATCATGTAACTCTTGAAGCGAACTCCTCAGGACGTGTAACTGACTACCAAAGAACAAGAACTTTTCTTATATCTATATCCCCTCAATAGCTTGCCCATCCTTACACTTGGCCTAACCTCCTTGAAGTCCTCATCTTCCTCATAAACCTCTTTTAAGCAATCAAACCTAACAACTTAAGCCTGCAAGGTTACCAAAATAGTTGCTCTTCTACTAAGTACAACACTTAACTTGTTCTATTAACTCGATTTGTGCCTTAACAAATAGGTAAATTATTGCAGAAAGATAATCCATAGCTCATGCATCTAATTCATATTGATATGACTATTAATGAACTTCAAAGCCTAATGATAAGTGTAAAACATAAACTCCCTTTAAATCAGATAATGCTCTATTTGCAATCACGAACAGGATGAACATATGTTCTTGTTGTCGATGTGTAATTTGTAACTTGTCATCATTGTGATTTTGATCATAGAAGCATTTGAGCTTCTGGTGGTCTAAACAATTCATATTAGGGATGACAACATAGCATGTTTGGAAGAACTCTATCTCGCTCTGTTTATAGATGTTTTTTTCCAATACATCTCCCATACACCTCCTGAATTAAGGATGGATTTATGTTCTCGGTCCTTTATCTATGTGACAAATAAAGCTTGTAATCAGTTCTCGATCACCTCGTCCTGCCTTACATAGTTGCCATGGTCACCATGACATAGAGAGAGAGAGAGAGAGATAGTGGAAAATTACTTTCCAACCATGGAATTGGTAACACTTGTTACAAAGATGAAATTTATTTTCTTCTTTTTCGATTGTGAATTGACCCATCCATAACCTTTTAATAAATGATAAATCATCAAGTCAAGCCATTTAAGGAACAAAATAGTAAGAAAAAATAGGTTAGGTTTTCTGAGAGATCCGTATATATATGTAAAAAATGTACACGATATATATATATATATATAGAGAGAGAGGAATCTAGCTTACCTTTTGGCATACATTCATATGACTATCATACAAGAGACATCATAAGTTAAGAACCCTAGTTATTGGAAAGTGGAGATCATTAGTTATGGATGTAGAAGAGAGAGAGAGGGGGTTGTTTCTGAAGGGGCGACTGAGAGAACATGTATGAAACCCTAGGTAAGAGAAGTACTTATAAGGGTAATTGAGTAATACACAACAAAGTAAGGATATAACTTTCGTTATGTTATATAATCGGGGTAAGGCGAGGCATGTCATGCCCTCGATTCCCGATACCCAAAAATTGAGGGGTGATTGTGTAATAAACCACACTCCTAATCCTAGTCACTTTTTGATATCGTGCTCTGGCACCATGTTGTCACACCCCGAAATCTAGACCATCGGGACTCCCCTGGCCTAAGTCTAAATCCCGAGGGTGAACTCGTCAATTTAAACTCCAATGAACCATTTCAACATTCCTTATACCGCGAAATCATTTCTCACTTGTGTACACGTATGAACGTGCATTGCAAACCAAACTAATTTCAATGGGTCCCTCAAGCCTTCTTACGTACGTGTTATTCCATAATAAATCAACATTTCTGCATTTCGATGGATCGAAATGCTGATTTCAATGCATCGAATAAGTATCGAAATAAGTATCAGAGATCACTGGACTTTGCACGAAATTAAATAGTTAATTTTTGATGCATCGAAATGCACACTTCGATGTATCAAAATATCCATTTTGATCCATCAAAATGCTACGGCCTGTTATTCTTTCAACAAGCATACATGGTTCAATTGTACATTATTGTCCCCCATCCTTATCATACATGTACCTCATCATACCAACTCATCAATCCCACCATTTTCCATAATTTATGCATGTAAAAATGAATATAAACGAAAGATCATCATTCTAAAATATCTACCATATTACCATGCTCATGATGTGCATATAACATATAAGATCATACATATAACTACAACATGTTCTTGAATTAATAAGATAACCTATTAAAGTCTAAATTTTTATACACATATTAATATGCACTAAGTCCACATCCTGGACATGTCAAATAGCCAAAATAACAAGAGAAGGAGTTCTAAGACTCCGAATCCATATCATGGATGCTCACCATCCATCACTTCCTTGCCATGTCCTGAAAATATTAATGTAGAGGGATGAGCAAGTTCAATGACTTAAAGTAATATGTTGTGCAATCCAATCCATTCAAGTCTAAATTTCATATAATTGCATAAAGGCAATACCAAATGCACATTCTAGTTACATGTCATGCTTCCAAGCATTCTAGTAAAAAACTATGACATTCATTTCCATGGCATACCCATCAAATACATTCGACAACCATATTGTTCATAACATGTTTCATTGCACAAATTATTATATATATAACATATGACATAACCAAATTCATCCACAATTTCACTCATTTCACATAAGTTACGTTACTTCACGTAATTCAACACAAAATCACATTGTACTCGAAATTAAACTCACACGCACACTGATAGGCGTTGAATGTTATGCATTCTAGCCTCTTAACTTATGTATTTTATTCTCTTAGTGATAGATTATTTTATTATTTTACTTTGTTTTAGTGTTTTCTGTATTTCAGGGCCTTAATGATTATTTCAGTTAAAACCATGATTTTGGGCTTTTAAAGAAGACATCCAAGATGGTTAGATGAAGCCTACATCAAGGAGATTCATTCAACTATTTATTTCAACTCAAATCAGCCCAAGGAAGAGGTCCAAGAGAATTACAGCTACTTATGAAGGTTTCGGGCCTGAAGTCCAAATTTGCGCATAATATAATCTTAATCTCGTTTTGGAAAACGGACCAGAAGTCTTATTTTCGAGCCTCAAATTGACTTAATTTTTGAGAAGGTTGAACGAAATTTGATTCTGCACACTTTTGTATTTCACGAAAATTTCGTAAATCAGACTTCTAGTGGGTCAACAGTTGGGCCGAACGTCAGCAGGAAAAACCCACCTGATTAGTGCTACGGGAAAACCTAATTAATTCCTAATTGGATTAAGACTTTGGTGCATTCTCTTGGGGAATAAAGTGAAGACTTGGAGGCTGAGTTTGGGGGAGATAACGAAGATTGGAGAGTCTAAGAGGGCAGAGGACAGAACAGAAACATATTTGCAGAGCCATTGGAGAACGAAGTCATACGCATAATTCATGAAGATGATGCCTTCTTCCTCAACAGTTGAAGCTTCTTCTTCTACCATGAGCGGCTAGTTCGTCCACTAGGGTTTTGATGTAACCCTAACAAAGCATCAATGGTTTGATTGTTTTAATTATTGGGGACCTTTATATACATGCATAGATTGTGTAATTTAGAGGATTCTTATTATAGAATTGAGCAATAAAAGTCTTGTAAATTCAATCTCAATGATTTCTTATCTTGTCTTAGATATTTAGTTGTTGTTATTGAACTCAATCTCTCTTATTGATGTGGCTAAACTTGGATTATATTATAAGCTTAATTTTGCCCTTTTTATCAAAATATAATTTAACCACTCGCAAGAGCACGAATCTTTGTAGATAAGGTTCTATATAGAGGGTATCGATCCCACGAGGACTAGTAGCAATTGTCTTAAAGAAAGATTAATTCCACTTTAATCCTAAAAACAAGGTTTTGAATTTTTGTTTATAAAACTATTGCATGAATGTAATGACAATAAAAGTAAAGAGTTTAAAGTTGGGAGAGAGAACTAGGGTTGGTTTCCACCACTAGCCATTCACATGTTCATAATTGTAGCAAGCATGGGATTCATAAATTAAATGCCTAACAATGTCATTAGGCTTGTGACCTCAATGACATATCAAAAGATCAATGTGTTTGTCCACCTATCATAATCCATCTTCAACAAGCATAACTCTTCAACCTAACTAACTACCTAATTACCCTACTCTCTAAGTGAACCTACATGCATCCAAACTACCTTATCTTGGCATGGTTTATACAAACAAACACAACACATTCATTTAAACACCATTATCTAGCCATCATTTGCACTTCTTGTGGAATATGTGAATGTTGTGCACTCAAATGACAAAATCTACTCTAAGACAAGAATAAACTCCATATCAAATGAATATATAGAAGAAATGTATTAGTGTACATGATCACTAGGCTAAATAATCAACACTTAATTACAAATCCCCAAGTTCTACAAAAAGGAACAAGTTTACATGGTTAGGGGCTTCAACCACACCCTAGTAGAAGAGTTAGTTGCTCATGGTTGCCTTGCACTCTTCCATTGATGAAGAAAGTGAAGCTTCTTGGTCTGGTTCAGCTTCTCCTCTTCCTCTCCCGAAGGTCTCTCCTTTGATAATCTGATGTGTGTTAAGAGATATATGAGATATGTGGCTTTTTGGTGCTTTAAGGCTTCCTTTTTCAACCTTGGGGCCCACCATATATATATATATATCAATATATATATCCATTATATCAAGAAGGTCCCCAAGGGTCTTGTTCAAGTCAGACAATCCCCCTAAGTCTTGCAAAAAGGAGGATTTTGTTGCAAGTGGAAAAGCAGGTTAGCAAGTGGGCAAGTGGCTTCAACATCTCGATTGATCGAGATGCCTTTGGCTGCATTTCTGATTTTTGTTCTTCAGCTACAAATAGCCTCAAACTTTGCTCCTTTCACTACAAGACCTACAAAACATCAAAAACACAAAAATACCGTAAACATATCTCGGTAAACGCAAAAACAGAACTAACATATGCAATAAAGAGGGTTCAAATGCATAGAATTGAACACTTATCACTTATTTTTTGTGATCATAAGAGCGATTATTACACAATGATAATCACTGAATATATCATTAAAAGCTTTGATGGATTATACCTAGAGAAGATGAACCATACTGCACCCTAGATTAGAGTAGTTAGGCAGATGGCCCATGCCAATCGAAGATAGTCCATGACTTAGCCTTAATCATATGTTATCTTTTTGACGGATGAAGGTGAGCTTGTAGCCACCGACACTACTTATGCATGATATAATTTTCCATAGTTGATTCAATTGACCATTGATTGTGGAGTTAGTGGTGAAGTCAAATACCCTAGATTTCTCTCATATTATCTTCACTTTCTATTTTACTTTGATTTATTTTATTTTACTTTTTAATTAGTTTAAAAATTAGAATTCTTTTCTCTTAAATTTAATTAGAATTAATTCAATATTCCAACTCATCAGACCATAATCCCTGAGGTACGATACCCCTTTCGATAGCCCTATTCTGCAAGGAATTCGTTCTATTGCGAAGTGTGAAAATTTTTAATTGATATACTTTTTGAGTCACACTAACACACGAATCACACACCACACATACATGATATGTACTGCAGTCCCACATCTTAATTCTTTTGGCTATTTCGGGCTACTAACCCATCCGATTACCACCCACTTGCGCAAGGTAGAGGACTTTCAATCCCAAGAGGATCCCTTCCTCTATAATTTTTAATGAGTCATTCCCTAGTATTCATTACAAACATAAAATTTTTCACGTTTTACACGTACATTCGCACATTTAGATACATTGCACTCAATACATGCCCTATGTCCATTCTAGCATGTCATTCAACATTTCATAATATATAAGTATACATTCAATTTCCAAACTCAAACTTTTCAATAAATTCATCAAAAATTTCACAAATGGATTATATATATCAATTTGCACAATTAAGCAATTTATGCATTCAATAACATCTATCAACCATTTTCAATTCAAAAGACATATCTCATTAATTAAATCCAACAATAAATTCACAAAATCTTATATTATCATATATAACACAATTACATCAATTTTATGCTAAAAATATAAAATTAAACTTGAAATGTAAAACACAACACACACCCCCTACCTCAATAGCTATAGTTTCAAGCTATTCCTTACTTCACTTGAAAAATTAACTTTCTTGGAAATCAATTATAGACCAGTCAAACTCGAGCCCTCGTCGCGTAGATCGTTTCTTCCTTCATCGGTGAACTCAAATTTTCCCCCGAAGTCCTTTTAAGTTGATGCAGAACGAAAAAAGAAGATGAAGCTATATATATATATATGTGTGTATGTGTGTGTGTCCCTCACCGCTGCTGGAAATTCAGAATGAAGAGATGAATCCTCTCTTTCTTATTTATAAAAAAATGACCTACTTTTAATTACAACAATGCCATTACTTTTTTCTAAACCTTTCTGGACTCATTTTTGAAGTTTTGTACCCTTCAAATTTGAATTCATTCTGACACTTTCGAATTTTCTGGGCCCGCGGGATCAGCGCCACTAGGTTGATCGGACCCGAAAAAGTCAACTTTCGTCAAATGCTCCAAAAAGTTTCCTAAATTTTAAATATGATCTCTAAACATGTATTTCACATTTAAAATGCATAAATAATCATTTAAAACATTAATATGACAATTAAATGAAAATGACGAAAAATCGAACAAAAGTGGTCACGATTTTTACAACTTACCCAACTTAAATGGATTTCATCCCTGAAATCAAGTCTTACCTGAAAGGAACAAGTCTGGATACTTAGAACGAACTTCTTGCTCTCACTCCCAAGTAGCCTCCTCAACATTATGATGATGCCACAAAATCTTGACTAATGAAATGGTCTTACCCCTCAGAACTTACTCTCTAGTATCAAGAGTCTAAATTGGTCTCTCCTCAAAGGTGACATCCTCATCAACCTCAACGTCTACCCAACTTAGAACATGTGATGGATCAGGTTCGTATTTTCTCAACATCGAAACATGGAATACGTTGTGAACATTTTCCAACTGTGGTGGTAAAACCAATCTGTAGGCCACCTCACCGACACACTCGAGAATCTCAAATGGTTCAATGTATCTAAGCGATAACTTGCCACTCCGCCCAAAATGCATCAATCTTTTCTGTGGTGAAACCTTAAGAAACACATGGTCCCCCACCTCAAAAGATAATGGTCTTCTCCTCCAATCGACATAGCTCTTTTGTCTACTCTGAGCTGCCAACAATCGTTATTTAATCAACTTAATCTTTTCAATAGTCTCATACACAATGTCAGTCTAATATTTCCCTATTCATCATCTAAGGTAATATCTTTGACTCGCTAGATCAATCACTCACGGTGATATTTCCTTATTATTGGGTTTCATTTATACCAAAAATCATTCAATCATTATCAAACATGATTTTCAACTGGCATACTACTCCGGGCTTAGTCCATAATCCTATGCATCGCTACAACACAAACCATATCAATCCCACACACATCATAAGCGCACTCACCAACAAGGCACATGATAGTGTACTTGCCAATATATTCTACATAAATAGTGTATTTGTCGCAACAAATTACATAATTCTACCCAGTCTCATAGACTATAACCTGATAGAATCCAATGCCAAGTTTAGAATTTTACATCCCATTAACTTCACAATCTCATTCTCAAGAGAATAATCATTTTTCTTTTCATCCTTCACAACCCTCACCAGTAAAAGTTTGAGGTCACATACAATCCCTAGTCACATACATGTATAATCTGGACTACTCTTAGTCACATACGCATAATCTGGATTGTGTCACTATGTCCTTTGAACTATCATGGTTCTAACCACTATTATTTTATCCTCATCCTAACCATCATAACCAACACATTATTTCCAGGTTGTACACTTGCCCATTAACTCAAAAGGAATTAAATCGTTCCTTAGTCCTCATCTGACTATCTTAATATTATAATTTAGACATACCCTGTCTAGGAATCATAACACCACCAATAGTCTTAGTCAGTTAACTGACATCTAGTTCTCAATGGTTGTGCGAAGATCGTAATGCTAACATAAACCACTACCAAACTCTCGGTTTGGAAAACGTTAAGGTAAATCATACCCTTCCCAACAATCCAAGACTAACACTCTCAAGGTCTATCACAACACGTCTATCTCATCATTACCATCCACTCAATTTCGAGCCTCTACTTAGGTTTACGAATCCTTAATGATGTACAAGCCCCCACTCCACTATTTCCTTCGTCATTTTTTATGCAAATTTAACTCTCTTTTGTTTGATTCTCATCATAGGTGCCGCTAACCGTGAAAAATCTCCCACAAAATTTCTGATAATAGCTAGCTAATCCCAAGAAGCTCTAAATTTCAAACACATTCTTCAGACATTTTTAAACCATTACGGTCTCTATCTTGGAAGGATCCACGGAGACTCCCCCTCCCGAAACCGCGTGTCCGAGAAACTTCACTTCCGGTAGCCAATACACAACTGTAATGACCCCCCATCCTCCTTGTTAGTAAATAGGATCGGTGTTCTCCAAGGTGACCCACTAGGACGTATAAAACCTTTTGCCCTTAGGTCCCCTAATTGCTCCTTCAACTCTTTTAATTCCACTAGTGTCATTTGATACGGTACCATCAAAATGGGTGCCGCACCGGGTATGACGTCAATTGCAAATTTAACTCCTCGCCTATGAGGCAATTCCGTCAACTCCTCCAAAAAAATATCCTCAAATTACACCCCACTTCAGGAATGATCTCAAAGTTTCTCCCTTCTTCGGTCACAATCTGTGTTGGCTCTAAAAGCGGATAGCCAATCCATTTTGAGAATGACATCAAAACTTGTCATCTCTAAGAGAACAAAATCATACACCAGCCACCGATTCGCTATCCCTATCTCATGTGCCCGACACACCACATGCAGGGTCACTCTACCCCTAACTGGAGTATCGATATTTAAAGCTCTATCCAAGGTCGACACTTCTAATCCCAAAGTAGATGTAAAGGCAGACTATATGTAACTTTGGACGACAATTTACACGCTTATCATTCTTTTCTCTCAACATATCATTTATGCCCTCAATAATTCATATATACTCTTGTATAAAATTTACAAAATTTGTAACAACTTTCTTGGATCACACAACTCGTCCTGGTCTTACAAGCAATTTCAAAACTCAAAAAAATTCTATAACCCACAAGATACGCATTCAAGCAATTAATCATGCTGAAATCATATTTAATATGTAAGAAAGAAAATTCTGAGGTTTTATAATACCTTGAACTATAGATGGACCTGCTGAAATCTCAGTTAGAGTGACCACACACGCCCGACTCTGCGTCCCCTGTCCTGGCTGTCCACTCTCCTAATAGTCAGACGACTGAGTAGGAGTACTAGGACTCACTCCCATCGCTGGTTATGAACTCTGGACTGATAGGACAAGCTAAGGTAGCTGTGGAACCCCGAAACTTGGTTGCTCCCCAGAAGTCTGAGAATAGTGTTGTTGTGACCTCGTAGTATTGTGAATACTACCCTTCCTACGTGGGCAATCCCTCACCACATGACTGACTTGACCATATTTATAACACTTTCTCGTCTCCTGTGAGGATTTCATAAGCAAATGAGTGGATGGTAGTGATCGTGCCTGTTGCGGTCCCATCACGTAGTGTGGGTTGTTTATCCCTTATGGACACTTCTTCCTTAAGTGGCCAGACTGACCACATTGTAACAAGCCTTTGGCACATGGCCTTGCATAACATGTGATTTATTTCGTCTCTTACTTGGATAACTCTCAAGATAGGTCTTGACCCCACCAAATAATCTCTTCAAACCTCTATCCCCAACTTGGCATTGGCCACTTTTACTAATAATCCTAGCCAACTATTGAATGATTGTTATCATATCCCTAATCAATTGTGTTTTGTTTGTTGGCGCTTATGGGGTAGAACTTGTCCCCTTTCCACGTCCTCCATGTGGTGTCATGTTTTTAAGAGGTCACAAAGAGGAATGATTAATCACAAATGCCGAGTAATTAACCAGCTCTAAACACTTGCATCTCGTGCCAACTCACTCGACAAATATGAAGCATAAAGGTTTCCTAACCATCGCTTTGACACATAAAGATTAATCATATTACTCCAAACTAACATGTAAACTGACTTGTACTCCTTGTCCTTAGGTATTCAAACTTAATCCTCTAACCCCAAGGAAAAGAAATTCTTTCGTATTCAAAACACTTTAACCTTAGTTCCTTACTCATCGATACATCAACGAATCAACTCTATAACTACTTGGGCCCAACACATTGTAAGAGAAGCACTAATCAAAGAAAAATGTTCGACTGTGCCATTTTTTCCTCAATAGTCTAACTCCGGCAACATGCCATTCTTGTCCTCACACTTTAGGTTCAATTAGAAACCCAACCATATCACTATAACCCAATACCAAAGTTTCACACTAAAAACACTAAGGTATACCAAACCTTTCCCAACAAACCCATAACCACATCTTAAGCTTTATTAACCCAAACAACGTCCGTGCCAATAATACAGAAATAAATGGATATGACGCACCCGAATCAATATAGATGGCATATCTCTATCTTAGTCAAATATAGGTCAACAACAATAAGTTATCATGTGCTATGCATTTAATATGATTAACTACTACTCAACATAATAACATATTATCACTTTCACACATAACATAAAGACATGCTTTTCAATACACATTTGAACACATAAATATGTTCTCAAGTCACCAAATAATATACACGGATACCATCACATAGACATTTCCTTTCAACACATAACATATATCATATGTTATCACATAATCACTCAACATATTATCATGTTATTATGTATTCACACACCACATGCACATAAATCCTCTAATTGACTATGTCATGTCCACTTGCGTTTCCAGGTTATCACACTTAAGATTCTAACCAAATTCAACACTACATGTGATACAACCCTTTACACGTAGTCCCTAGGTATTTGACCAAGTTAAGCTCTTATAACAAGCTATGCTCTAATACCAAGTTGTCACGCCCTCGATTCCCGATACCCGAAAACTGATGGGTGATTGTGTAATAAACCACACTCCTAAACCTAGTCACTCTTTGATATCGTGCTCTGACACCATGTTGTCACGCCCCGAAATCTAGACCACTGAGACTCCCCCGGCCCAAGTCCAAATCCCGAGGGTGAACCTGTCCATTTAAACCCTAATGAACCGTTTCAACATTCCTTATACCGCAGAAGCATTTCTCACTTGTGTACACGTATGAACGTGCACTACCAAACCAATCTCAATGGGTCCCTCAAGCCTTCTTTCGTGTTATTCTATAACAAATCAGCATTTCTGCATTTTGATGCATCGAAATGCTGATTTCGATGCATTGAACAAGTATCGAAGATCACTGGACTTTGCATGGAATTAAATAATTAATTTTTGATGCATCGAAATGCACACTTCGATACATTAAAAATTAACTATTTAATTTCGTGCAAAGTCCAGTGATCTTTGATTTGACATGCTTTGATTTTAATGAACTGCATTATCATAATACAACAACCAAATGAATGGTCCTGGTCATATATATATATATATATATAAACAAAAATCATCTCTTGTTCACTAGTGAACAAAATATTCTTACACACCATGTATAGTAACTATTGAATATGATTGCTATGTTTTTTGGTAACTATATTTTTTGCACGTAGATCATATCCAACGATTATTATGCTAGGTGTGTAGAAAATTTCTTACTTATTAGTGAGCAAGAGATCATTACTGTATCTATATATATATATACACATACATTATTTGTTAAACAATTACCCGAGGCATGCACAATGGGTGTTCTGGAAAAGTAGCACCAAGAAATAATTGTATATAAAGCCCTGGAATAAGAATATCTACTTTTCAATTTCAGATGTTATTAATATTATAAGGGCCTTTCTTTTTATTTTTAGAACACCATATATTATGCAACTTCTTGAGTCATCTTAAATTATAGGGTAAATTACCCTCAAACCCCTTGAGATTTAATTTGCAACTTTCATCATCAGATTAAAGTATGAGACAAAATCACTCTAACCTCCCCTGAGGTTTTAACAAAGTAACAAGTAGGTTCAATCCATTAGTTGACTGTTAACTCTATCAAAATAATTTTTTGCAATGCCAAAATTACCCTTCAAATGGACCAAATTCCGTTTTTACCCTTTGGCGTGACAAAGCTAACCCCAAATATATAACTGAAATGCCCTCAAGCCTTTTCTGCATAAAGTTCAATCATCTTCTCTTAATATTTGAGATTAGTTTTATCACACCACATATAAGGGTAAAAATGTAACTTTATCTATTTGAAGGGTAATTTTAGCATTGTAAGAAATTATGTGGACAGAGTTATCAACTAACAGATTGGGTTTACTTGTTACTTCGTTGTAACCTTAGGAGAAGTTAGAGTGCTTTTGGTTCATAATTTAATGTGAATGTGAAAGTTGCAAACCTCAGGGTCCTGAGGGTAATTTACCCTATATTACATTATGTATGAATGAAAGCGCACAAAATGGCTTCTTTATTGATTTTGCTTCCCATCCTAGCAAAAGGAACATTTTTTGGGAAGGTGAGCAGAAGGAGCATTTTTCTTTTGGAAGTTGAGCAAAAGGAGCATTGATAGGGAACTATGAATGATGTAAATTTTGTGAAAGTTTGATAACAATGTTTCAAATGATCTGTTATTCTCAACCTTGTACTGCCTTGTTTTCTGCTGTTGAGTTTTTTTTTTTTTTCAAAATTTTTACTGCCTTGTTTTCTGCTGTGGAGTTGCTTTTAGTGCTTATACCTATGCTCATTTGGGAAAGATATATGGTTGTAAATTTGCATATGTGGAATGCACATACATATGAGCCCTTACAACCTTAACGTTTTATACAAATATAAATATACACACACACACACACCCGCGGGGTCGCTGCAGACACAAATATATTAGTCTATTGAGCAGCTTATACGTACGAAAGGTAGTGGGGACCAATGCAACCAATCATGGAGACAAGCCCTGGATTTTCACAAGCAGAATGCAGTGATAAAAGATAGGATGCTAAGCTTTTTCTCCTGTGTCATCTTTAATTTATATGATGATATGATAAAAGGCAATCAGACAATGCATCAATTGTAATTTTCCAAGGATTGCCAAGTCAAAGAAGGAGATTTCTTATGCAAAAGCCAAATAAGAAAATGCCACACCACTCTTCTTCTACCCTCCCTTTACTATATGTATCACTTTGTCTTTACAGATTCCCCTTTACTATATGTATCACTTTGTCTTTACAGATTCTTTCTTTACTAAATTACAACATTAGCCAATTTGAATGATTCTCTGCATTTTTAACACTAATGACTTTAATATCCTTTCTACAATCAAATCGCATTAATTTGTTCATACGTCACCTTTGGTGGTCGATGATATATATATATATATTTTTAACAGGGTCGGTTTTAGAAAAAAATTATTGAATACTATCTTAGTTTTGTGTTTGAGGAGAATCTCACAACTAGTAACTCATTATTTATTATTATACCTTAAAATAATGAAAAATAGACATCCATTGTTGGGAGATTCCTACCAATATGAAATCCTTGAGTAGCCAATAATTAGTCAAGATATTAAAACGGTGTCGTCTTGGGTGCCTCAACACGAGAATTGCATTGGATTCCATGCCTGTGCACGAAAATGACACTATTTTGAGCCACAACACATGTGCACAGGATTCTTCCACACAAGAGGGGATCCTCTTTTGGCAATTTTCACCTAAAAATGCAACCCCAAATAATTGCAATTTAATTAGTCCATTCAAATCTAGTAGGGATATTTTTGTAATTTAAACATGAGGGGCAATGCAGTAATTTGAAAAGTAGGTCACAAAGATGTTCACATATACCTAGTTGTGGAAGTATGTTAACTAGAATTTCAGACCTTCCTTTTTATCCTATACCATTCAAAGTTTCCTTCTTCCTCCTAGTGTTCCTGATCTAGCTTGAACTTGGTGTCCAACTGGTTCATGGATATTGATCTCTTGTGGACTAGTGGGGGGTTGGTTTCTAAATATTGGTTCAAATTTCATGGCAACAACTAGCAAAAAAGTTTATAGTTGCTCTCTGAAATCACATGCTTTGATCCTATTCATTGTGCTAGTCCTGATTGTTCCTGTTCTCGCTCGTCCTCTTGATTTCACAAAGACATCCATGGCTTCCTCATCACCGGTTAGACGTGTTCTTCTGGACTCTCCCACAGCACAACAATCCACCATGAAATTGCATCCACAAAAACCTAAAAACACTACAAATCGACAGTTTAAAGCTGCTGCGCATGAAGTTCCTAGCGGTCCCAATCCTGAGTCTAACAGGTAAGCAAAATGGAACCATCACGGACATCATTGTCAACCACCACCACCACCAACCTCGTCTTTGCTACTAAGAGCGAGGGTCACTAGTATATGACGGTCATCGTTGTCTTGTTTATGTTCTTTTTCTTGTATAGTAAACAATACACTCTTTTTCTCTGCCACTATATATGTTACATGCATGGTGATTATTGGGGATTGGTATATTTGATATTTAGAAATAGCTTTTGATGAAATAAAGATCATTGTATCCTTGTATACTTCATTGTGTGAAATGCTTTGTATGGATATATATATATATACACACATGTATTTTAAAATTTAAAATTTAAAATTACTTGATTTGATATGTACAAGTAGTGTATAGATCTAAGCATCTAAAGGATATCTTGATGAATTTCATGCTATCATACTAGCTTCCATTTGAAGTTTCAGGCGAGGCAGTGAGTGAGATAGATCAAACGGAATCTGACCCACAGACAAGTGGTGTCAGATCCCTTTGCACAGTGTGAGAGTACTACCTTTAGTCTTGTGCTTGAAAATTATTGTACAGTAGGGTATGGACTTTTTCATTTGTCGCGTCAAACACGAGACCCGAGACGAACTGACACAAAAAAAGTCATGATATATGATTTGATAATTATAACAGTGTAAAGTCTATATTATTGGTGCTAGCTCTAACAAACAATCATGTAAGCTATGATGATTTTCTTTGGAGTGATCGATTTTGGCTGTTCAAACTTCAAACATGCAATTGTAGAAATGCAGTATTACCTCAAAAGGAACATAGATGTATACTGGTGTAATTAGTTGTAAAACAAAACAATACTTACAAAATAATAATAAATTTTATCAAACAGTAATTTTTATTTATTTATTCAATGTCAAATGGTCATAACAACCTGACCTTTTCTGTACCTTCGATCCTATCTTTAAAAAAAAATACATTGAATATTTCTCTTAAACGACATTAGCAAAATATGGAATACTAAAAATTTTCACTTAGCATTGACTATTTAATTAATCTAATTGAACCGGTTTAAACATGTGAAATTATTAGAACCGGATTTTCATCTTTCTAAAACACTCTCTCCATGAGAATTCTAATGATTTGATTGTTGTCTTCTTTAATATGTATCTTCGACTATTCTTTAATTCTCTCTAATCAAGAATTAGCTCTGATCTGAACGACTTGTAACCCAATGACATAATCTCTCCACCTTCAAAGAGGAGGGGAGAGATTCGGCCAGTTAACAAAAATGTATACAGAGTACTTATCTGATAATAATAAAAAAAGAATTAGCTCCGATTTGGATATATAAGAAGGTTTGAGGTGCAAAAACTTCAAATCATGTTATTGGCAAGAATTTTGATGATAGTGTGATGTTTTGTTACAAAAAATGGACGGCAAAAAACCTTCTAAGACGAGTTCTACTTTTTTCACAAAATTTCACCATTTATGGTGGATTTCGTTTCATTGTAAATACTTCAACCACAAAAATGAATTGCAAACGCATATGTGGACACAGGGTTTGTCTTGTATAACATAACAACATCGTGTGTTGACGCAGTGATTAATTTTTCTTTACACATAAATTTAGACTATATAATCCAATAAGTATGAGTTTTAATGAATTTTAATATTTTTATTGAACTTTTGAAAGTGATTCAATATAAATAATGACTTATACATGAATTTTGAGCCTCAACAAGCTTCACTCATAAGAAATTTGAGTTTACCATGTTCTATAAAATCATATAATCAATTTTGCCCAATTTTCACAACTTGTTTACAAGGCTTGTAATGAAACATATTTTCCCTCGTAAAAAGGGCGCATCTTGTTTGTGGCCCATAAATTTAATAAAGCATACCAATTTTGAACCGTAGATTATAAGAGACTAGCTAACGTCTTCAATAGTCCCTAGCTATCAAAATAAAGATAATTAAACATTTCTCTTTAAATTCAAACCTCAACTGTCCCATCCCTTCTCTTTAAAGTCACTCGCACAAAAAAACAAGTTGCTGATGTTAGATGAAAATGATCTTGTCTCAGTGTCCTATTGTGATCTAGAGGGCAGTTTCACTCCGATGTTCTCTTTTTTGACTTTTTTCTTTTTTGTTGTTATTAGAGAAGGATAATTAAATAATTTTACTCCAAAATTAACTGCATTTTTTTTTTTTTGGAATTTTAAACAATGAATATATGTAAGTAAATAATTAAAGGATCAAAAGGATAGGATATGGATGGACTAGGCCCATAACGTTGGAGAGACATTTGTGGGCCTTTTTAGGGAGACCCAACAATTTGAGCCCAAAAGAACTGAGGACTGCCTAGTACCTCAAACAAATTCAGCCTAACTCGTTAACAACGGTGTCCATGATCATTACGAATCCAGTTACCACACCTGGTTCTTGAGCAACAACGACAGGGTTGTTTAGGAAGAGATGTTCGGTGGACGAGGGGTGGACGAATGAAGGAAGGAGGTAGTCCCATTGAAATTGGATTTCTCTGGAAGAGGCTGAATATTTTATTGATGAGGATAACAATTTTTCTTTATCAGAATCAATGATTCTCTCAAGAACCTGATTATGTGAGGATCGAAGTTCACTGAAGATTCAACGGTTTCTTTCTTCCCAGATGTGGTAAACAGACATGGAGAAGCAGAGCTTGTTAACTGAGCTTGTGATGTTCTTCGGTTTTCAGTGGTTAGACATCCAAGCAATTAGATTGTTTCAGGATGAAAGTTCGATATGGAACCCACACTATGTTTGAACGAAGGTCCAAATGGATTTTACAAAAGGCAGTGGAAGAACAAATGGGTTAGGGTTTCTGCGTTGGAGGAGCAGAGGTAGCAGGCATTTGGGATGTGCTTGTAAGCTATTGATTTGCTATCAAGAGTTGAGAGTGTATTTTGGATGGCCATCCAGAGATTAAACTTATGTTTGGGGATGGATAAATTATTCCAGACTAGGTGGTTCCAAGGGACAGGTATGGTGTGTTGTGAGAAGGTTTGAAGGGTGTGTTTGAGTGAGAATTCCCCAGAGGATGAAGTTGTCCAAATGTAAGAATATGATGAAGAGGATGGGGTAGGGGTTGTCATGTTTAGGCTGGGGAAAAGGCTAATGATGGAGTGTGGGAACTATCAGGTGTTGTTGATGATAAAATTGCTCAATTTGGTTGAAGATGCAATGCCAGTGGCTAGCATTGAGTCTTGTGAAAGTCTGGCCACCATAGCACCCTCAGTTGGCCAATTGTCATGCCAAAAAAAAAGAGACTCCATTTCCCACTGATGCTTTAATCATTTGTTTGGCAATCCCTCTCAAGTGAAGAATGGATTCTTAGTTCCATAAGCATCTTTAAGGTACTTTTAAACTCCATATACTTTTATCTCTGATTAGTTGTCTTCTTGTCCACTGAATCCAAGCACTTTTTGGAATTCTTTTGATCAGTTGCAAAATCTTTTTTAGAGTGTTACTTTGTTGAGGGTCTCTAGGTGAGGCAGCCCAAGACCACCTTCCACTTTAGGCTTGCACACTTGTTGCCAAGCAACCTTTGCACCATAAATTGTAGCATCATCTCCATTCCATAGGAAACATCTTAGGATTCTGTTGACATCAGTTAGAACTGCTTTAGGGTGGACAAAAATAGATGACTAATATTGTTGTATGCTAATTAGTATATGGCCTTGAAAAGTTGAAGTCTGCCAGCATAAGAGAGGAGCTTAGAAGGCCAATGACTAATTCTGTTTGTGATCCTGTCCACCAGTAGCTTACAATCAAAGGCCTTTAGGCTTGTGGAAATAAGAGGGACTCCTAAATGCTTGAAAGGTAGTGTGCCCTTATGAAATCTAGTGGTGTTTAAGATGACTTCCTCAGTTGTTGGAATCAATACTTGAGCAAAAAATGAAACTTTTTGAGTGGTTAATGTTTAAGCCAGAGAGTTGTGAGAAAATTGTGAGTGCTTTCTTTAGCACTAGGACAGAGTTTAGGCACCCGATCGATTACTCCAATTCTTTGAGTTTGAAGTGATTTTAGTTGTGTTTTGTGCATTAATTTCAATCCACACACCACACACACATATATATGTATATATATAAATAGAGAAAGATGGAGAGAGATATCGTGGAGATTATTTTTATATATATATATATATATATATAAATATAAAAACAGAGATGAAATAAAGCTATATAACTATATATAGTATTATGATGTAGCATTGGAGGGAAAGTATAATTATCCAATAATAAATGTAATAAATGGGCAATATTTGTTAGGACAACATAAGCGTAAGGACATGGAAGTCCAACGAAAGAGCAATAAAACAATCACATAATAAAACACAAGATTTATGTGGTTCGATCAAATCCAACCAACATTCACATATGAGAAGAATTATGTCCAGATTTCATGAGACTCTCTCTCGCTATCAGTGTTCACTATACGAAACCCATAACTACCTCTGCCCATCAACTCCCTCGTGAGACTATCATCCTCCACTATAGAATTAAGGTTAAATGTCTCTCATTCTCATAAGTCTCACCTCAAAACTTAGATAACTATTTATAGAATTCCAAACCTAATTCCTTGTTAGACACAGATTAAAGTTCCTTGGAACTTAAGACTTGCCTAACAAGAAATTATCTAGTAAGATACAACTCTAAAATAAAAACCTAATTAGACTAAAATTTGAGATACAATTCATAAAAATCTCCACCCTGACTCAAATTCCATTAAATCAATCATTGATTCTCACAACAATTGAATCAAACATCTCACGCGACTTCAATCTTGCACAACTATAATTGTGCCCATTGTATGCTGCTCGATTAGTCAAACCTCAAGGGCTTCACCTTGAATACTCAAGCTCCATGCCGTGTATCCAGCCCATCACCATCGTGACCAAACAAGTCGATTAATTGACTCCACTTACAACTAAACCCATTGCAGATTTTGTTGAGAATCCTTGATCTGGATCTCCTTCAAACAAAGGCTGACCTTCCCAAGAAAAACCTATGGCTTTGATACAACTTGTTGGGGGCAACAGAAGCGAACGAACATAAAGAACCAGTGAAAGATAAATAAGGCAATCACAAAATAAAACAAAAGATTTATGTGGTTCGGCCAAACCCGAACTATGTCCACGTATGAGAAGAGATTCACTATAGTTATGTAGGGATATTACAACGATAGGGAGTTTCCAAAAACCAAACCATGCACACAAACTCTTTCCCCATAGTTCTTTTCTGTGTACTGCACGAGACTCTTTTTCGCCATCAGTGTTCACTCTACCAAATTCATAGCTACCTCTACCCAAAAATTCCCTCATGAGTATACCACCATCCACTATAGAATTAGTCCTACATGTCTCTTCTCATAAGTCTCAATCCAAACCTAGACAACTATTTATAGAGTCCCAAACCTAATTCTTTGATAGACAATGATTACAAATCCTTGGAGATCAAGACTTACCTAACAAGAAATTACCTAATATAATATGACACTAAAATAGAAACCTAATTAGACTAGAATTTGAGATAGAATACATAACAATTTGGTACTTTCACGTGACATATTAAGGTTACTAAGGTCTTCACAAAGTGAAGGAGTAAAAAAAAAAAAGTAGACCTCAAATTGTTTTTTTTAAGTTACAGTACTCGGGTTCAAAGAGAAGTATCCCTCTCTCTACTCTCTTCTATCACACACACACACACACAATGGTGTTCTCTTATTTCCTAGTATTGGGGAAAACTTTAATACAATAATTCTACTATATTATTTTTCTGACATGATATTTCAATGAAAGTAATTGACTTAACTGTCACTACAAATCATTATAAAATGAAAATTTTATCATTTTCATACTTAATATTGATTTAATATATAAATATTTAACATAATAAATATTTAATATAATTTATTCTAGTAAATATAATTAGAGATTATATATATATAATAAATATAATGTATTTGTATATTATATATACTTCATAATACAATTTATTCCATAAAATATATTGTTAGGAATTAATACTTAATATTTAGAATTTTGTAAACTCAAAAATTCAATTTTTATCTTTCCACCTTCCACCAACTCCACACCACCGCTTAAGTTTTCTCCCATCTCTTCACCAGTCCATAATAGCCCATTTCTGTGCCACCACCTAGTCTCTGGTCTGTCTTCTCTACCTACCTGCTCTAGCACCGTCTCTCGCTCTCTTCTCTGCATGATTATTTGATTTATTGGTTTTGTTAAACTCTAATTTACTGTGACATCCCACGTCGCCTTTGGGGGTGGGAGGAGTTGCTAACAATTATATGTGTGAATGCTTCCTAACTATGTAAAAACATTTTGGAAACTGTAAGTACGAAGATTATGAACATCGGACAATTTGTGGATCCTGAATCACAAGCCCGGTTTATCTTGCCACTTCACGGACTCCGATCTTGAAGTGGCAATATAAAGTTCTCCATTGTAGACCCTCATCATTGTTAATAGTGAAATTATTGGTATGCTTCATAGATGTAGGCAAAGTTTTTTGCTTAAATTTATGTCTCTTGTTGTTTCTCTCCTGTTTATGTTTTTAATTTCTAATTTATTCCCAACAAATCCTCAACCAAAAATTGGGGGGGGGGGGGGGTTGGGATTGTACACAAGCCTATGAGGTCAAGCCAACAAGGATGTTTTTAAAATCGTGAGAATGAAGAGTGTGCAAAGCGAAAATAATTTAGTTTGAAGCTTAATGATTGGAAATGACGATGAAAGAAAGGCAGGAAATGGTAGTGGTGGTGGGTTAAAGAGGCGAAGGGAGGGGGGTTTTCCGGCAACCAAATTTCTCACACTTCCATTCATCAATCTACTCACCAAAAACCATAATCTTGACGAAATATCACCAGCACCAGATAACATTATCACTGCTAGAGAGAAACAAGCGAGAGTGATCCATATTAATGTTGGAACACTCCATAATAGTAGTTTCTTCCATTATAGATTTCTTTTGTGAACCTACAACATCATCATCAATCTATCCATCTAGGATCTAAATCCTAGCTTCCTCGACCTTTGACATGAATGAACTTCCATTAACGCTTCTATATGGGGTTGTGTGTGTTTGTGTATGTATATATATGTAAATTACATATATTTACACTGCGAAGGCCTATGGCCAACTCCTTTCAAAATTAAGTTGAAGGGTTTTAAAGGAAATTTTATACTTAATCAATGACTAGTGACTAGCCCATGAAAAGATTGAAGTATTTAGGGCAATGAAAATTTTGGATTGAATCGCTTTTTGGTGGGAATTGGTGAAATAAAACAAAGAAAGATTAAATTAATTACTTTATTTTTAAAGACGGAGAGATAATACTAGTTTTTGTGAGAAGAAAGAATATGTTTGAGATGAGGTAGAAAATTATGGGAGGAAATGACAGGAGGTGGGAAAGGGGGTGGCGCGGGCAATGGTTGCATGTTAGAAGGATAGGGAAAGTGTGAGGAAAGAGATGGAAAGTGATAAAATAACTTGGGGTGTTTTAGTCTTTTTGCTTATATTAATACATTTTTATTTTTTATTTATAAATGTAACTTAGTAAATAGGGATTGATAAATGAACACAAAACATTATGCATTGTTGACTTACTAATTTTAACAAAGGGTGTTAGTGTATTTTTTTTAAACTTTTATTTGATGGTGATGATAGTTTGCAACTATCTTGTGCCTTTTCAACTTTAAAAATTTATATAGAACCTCTTAACTAGCGCTAGTCATTATCCCTAATAGAACGGATCATGTAGTGTAGTGATAGGGGTGTCGTCCTCAAGGATCAAAGCTTGAATGAACTTACTATTAACACTTAGTTGATTCAAAAGAGTTTGGTTTGAGTTTTTTTCCCTAAATTATCTAAGTAAAGCTAGACTATGAAAGCAATTAAATAACCTAGCACTCGAGAGCGAAGTAAAAAGGAAAGAGGAACTTAGGGCTTTTGAATCCACCCTAAGCCTTTGTAATTATACAACTCACAATTCAATTTGGGCAAAAATAATTTGTTGATACATAATAGCAAATGTGGCTATAAGCACACACCAATGATCAAGATTATGATACAATTGAGATCACTTCTTAGTTAAACATATATTCTCTATCTACTTTGTGACCCGATAATTGTCCTTAGAGGGGGATGGGAGGGGGGGGGGGGGGAGGGGTGAATATGGATATTAAGTAAACAATGAAACTTTTTCGGTTTAACTTGTTTTAACAAAAATTAGCTTGAATGGACTTTTGTTAAATACTTGATGAACTTATGTATTCAACAAGTGATAATGAGAATGTTCTATCTTAGAAGACTATTCTGCACTTAATAGATACAATAACAAATGTAAGTGCTCGTGTAAGTGGAACATATCATGCTTGAAATGTGTAAAAATGTTGATAGCTCATTTTATCAAACACATGGTATGCAAATTGATTGACAATTAGATAATAAAATAAAAACTCAATCAATCAACAATTAATTAATTTCACAACTTAACCAACATACTCCAAGCATTCATCTCATCCCCCTCATGTGAATTAAAACGTATAAGCTTGTAGCATTTATATATGAAGCATATAAAATTTAAATAAATGAAATGCTATCAAATAAAGGAGCTTAAGGATAGAGAAATGCAAACCAAATGATACCATAATTTTTACACGCTCGGCCCCTTTTGCCTACATCCATGCCTCAAGAGCACCTCTTGAGGTTTCCACTATTGAGCTTCCTTTAAGGGTGAAAAATAAATCTTTACAATTGCCAAGCTCATGACTTGGACTTTTTTGCTAAATGAAAACCTCACCAAGACTTATTTGCCAAGCTCATGACTTGAGCTTCTTTGCCAAGTGCACCACTTGGTCTTTGTCTCAAATAGGTTGAATAAGAGTTTAGGTACAATAGAGAATATCCTTCAATGGATAAATAATCAAATGATAGCTCAATGGAGAATATCCCTCAATGGATAGATACATAAATTATAGCTCGCATACATAGAGTTAGCAATGAAATACTCAATTGAAAGCTCTTCACTAGGATTTTTCCACAATTAATGATATGCAAATGTTTGGTTCAATAGTGGTGGCTACCAATGGATGAATGATATGAAGATTTAAGCTCTAAGGTAGCATCTACCAATAGTATATGATCATGGAGGGTTATGGTAGTCTCTCTCACTTGTATAATGCATATACAAGTTGTATTCATAGTCCAAGAATGAATTCTAGCCGTTTGGAAATGGTTCAGAAACATTAAGGGCAAAAAGTAGCCATTGGGCACAAAATTCGACAATATCGACCGACTGATGACACTATTTTAGTAATCTGAAATAATATTTTAGTTTCCCCTATTTTGCACACCCTATTGAATGAATTCCAACTTCTACCAGCCGGCTGAAAGATTTCATTAGGCGACCGAAAGTCTTTTACCAGTCGGTTAATGGGTTCCATCAGGAGACCGAAAGTTCTCAAGTCAAAACTGTTTTCACTTAGCCATTTTCTCAGACTTTTATATTTTGATTTACTTTAAGTTATTCAATGTAAATAAGCAAAGTACCCCCCTTTTGGATTCAATAAAAAGAATTTCAAAATCAAATTCTAAGTGAAACAAACATATTTTCACAGCTTTAACATAAAAATTCATCGTGCAATCGGAATGACCAAATTAAATCATTTGGGGTTGAGAAAATTCATATGATTATGATAAATCATGGGGCACAATTACTACGATTTTTTTTGTCAAGATTCATTGAAAAACTCATATTTACATTTTTGCCCCTAGAATCTAACACTTAGTCAAATTTCTTTGCTAAGTCTCCGAAACAGCAATTGTGCATGACAAGGCCATATAAAGTGAGTCAATTGAGTGAAAAGCCTAAGTCAATGTATCTAAGAACCATCAATGATATATCCTAATATAAGTGTAAGTTCTAGAATTTGTTTACTCAAGAATTGAGATTCTTCGAAGCTAATTATAAACTTAAATTTACTCAATCTTAACAAGGGCGTTCAAGATGATTCAATGAAGTTCATGTCCTAATTCTAAGTGTTCAAAGAACCATGATATGATATAATGATATGCAATGGTCCTTTGGTCCATTAGGTTAATATGTGAGCTTTCAAAAGAAGTTACTTCAAAAATAACTGTACATTAAATCTAGCACTAACCCAAGACTAGCCTACCCAAGTCTTTTGCTCTTCAAATCTTTAAGCTCTTGGGTTCCTTCATCATGTGGCTTGAATTTTCTTCAACTTCACCATTGATCTTGATTATTGATCTTTGAGCTCTATGATCATGTGACTTTATATATCTTCTTTTAATTCCTTTGAAGTCCAATGCCTTTAAGATACTTGAGATAATTTGATACCTTGTAAAATGTACACTCAAGTAAACTTATTAAATTTATACTTCAGTAGATTATAATCATCAAAATTACCTAAATAACCTTGGGTTAAAACCTTTAGGTCAACATACTTAATTCTACACTAACTTGTAGAACAACACATCTACACATGAGCATGAATTATCAAACTAATCTCAATTTATATCCAATTTTATCTATCATGCAAGCGTCATCAATACAATTACAAAAGTATTGATGTTGAGATCAATTATAGCCAAGCAAATCTAAACAAGAATGGGCTCAACTAAAGATTAATATAGAAATTACACTTAGTTTTTTAGTACAACCAAAGTTCTAACCCTAACACCCATGATTAATACATTACGATGAAAAATTTCCAAATTAAAAATTAAATTGATAAAATACTTGAGCTTAAGGCTTCATTAAACCCTAAGTAGGGTTGAGTTGGCCATGGAGATGGAAAGAGCTTGTCTTCAATTTGGCTTTAATCTTCATCTTCATGGCTTCTCCAATGGTGAATCTAGAGAAAGAAAGTGAGAAAAGAGAGATGGTGTCTTGCCAAGTGTGTTCTCCCATTCAAATGGCTCCAATTCCATTATTTATACTTAGCCCACAGGTTCAGCTCACGTGCTCATCAAGTGCACCACTTTCCTCTTGCGCCACATAATAGATCTGGTATTTAAGTTTGCAATAAACCCAACTCGAACAATTAAGCCTAGTGTTCGATCGATTGAGCTTTGATCAATCAAAGTTATGCTCAATAGATCGAGCAGAGACTCTTCAAATGCTCTGTCTTTGCCTTTCTGCTACAACTACCTTGGGATTTTTTGAATCACTTAGAGCTCTAGCTTTAAAGTGTCGATTTACACCTTATTTTCTTCAAGTATTGCAAATTGAAATAACCCAAGTTAGAACTAAAAACACATAAAGATACATCACTAAGCTACTATCATATGTATGTTTAAGGGTCGAAATGCACAACATTTGGCACTTATCAGGTGATAATTACTTGAAACCTCATGGGAGATGATAGTAATTTACCACACCAACAAAATTAAGATATGACTTATGGTCAAAGGGCAATACACTCTATTTGATATATAGGTGAATTAAATTAATGTCATGTAATCACATACTTGTACTGGACAAGATCATGTATGATCTAGTGGTAAGATTTAATTAGGCAGTGATATTATGATAGTAAAATGATATGGTATCACAATGTGACTTGGAAACGGTCTTTTCTGTAAGTTGCGTGGGGCGGAAGTGTTATGGGAGTTTCATCTCCGACGAAAAATCTAGAAGGGTTGAATAAGCTTAACTTGCTCTTTTGATCAATTTTTAATTTAATTTATTTTAAACCAAACTAAAAATAAATCAACCACACAAAACAATAAATATAAAGGGTGATTTACCCTAACCTCCCCTGAGTTTTGTCCAAATATGTCACAAATGAAACTTTTGGCTAAATTACTCTGATCTCCTTTGTCAGACATAACACCATTAATTCACTTAACAGAATATGTGAAAATATGATTTTACCCTCAATAAAAACCTTATAAATTGCTGATGTCGTGGATGATATGTCATCAAAAGAATATGAAATTACTTATATACCCTTGTAACCCTAAACACACTTATTGATCTATTGAACAATCATTATACTCTATTTATTAGTTTTCTCTCATTCCTATTTGAAAATGGTGATTCAAAATTGTTTTGCCCTCTAGATTGTGAAAATCAATGATTTTGATTCTTAATCTGAAAGGAATTTGGGTTTGTGTAGAACCCACACTTTTCTTGCAGGTAATTCCAAATAGTTTTTGAAAAGGGGCAGTGGTTGAAAAGATGGTCACATTCTCAGCATCACTTAGGCAAAGGATACACACATTGGGTTGGTACGTGGAGATATTAATTAAGAGCATGTTCGTCATTGGTTATGAGTTGTTCCTGCGCAGCTACCCAAAGGCAGAAAGAATGTTTGGGTATTGAGTACGAAACCAAACAAGCATTAACCAATAGGTTGGGAAGGTGGGGGTTGCAATGTAATTTAAAGTATGTTTGATGGAAAATGTTTTATTAGGCGATGGGATCCATTGGATGATGTCCTCTTGATATATGATCATTGGGAGGAGGGATGGAAAGGATATCAACGTATGGGTTAATGGCATTTAAGAGATGTATGGGCCAGTTTTTTTATCCATTAGAAATCAAGGTGGACACTTTACAAAATTTGTTTATTTGCCAACCATTTCTAGTATGGATAGAGAGAAAATTGATTAAAGGGCCATAAGGGAGCCAGCTATCATAGAGAGCCATTATTGAAATCCCATTGTTTACCTTGTAGTCAGAGTAAATTGGATAAACTTTAGGGGAGATTGTCCACACATTTTCAAATAATTTCATCTGTGAGATATTTACACAAAACTCAAGGAAGGTCAGGGTAATTCACCCAAATATAAAACTATAAAGTAAAGTATAATATAAGATGACACCGGGATATTTAATGTGGAAAAAATCAGTAAAAAAAAATAAAAAAGACTACCTATCTCAGGCAAATCAATCCACTATCTCGAAGCAAAGTTACACAAACTTTGTTTCTGACTCACACCCACTACACTCTATCAAGACCTAGTCGCTGAACATCTCAGTCTTACTCTTTAGATTTTGCAGATAAGTTGTTGTAAGAATATGATCACTTCGCAAACAATATGTTTCCTTCGTAATGATTAATTCCCCTTCTTTCCACTCACAAGCGCAAAGATGTAAGAAAAAAACTTCTTGTTATGACCGAACTAGATGAACCATAAAAACTCTATATATCATCGATCAATTGAAGTACATCACACTAAAATACGCTAGTGTATATGTGTGCTCTCAAATGTATAAAAACACTCAGAAAAATGAAGTGATTTCTCTCTCAAAAACTCATTCTAATATTCGTAATTGGTGTTTGAATCTATGTATATCTATTTATTGAAGTGTTTATGAGATATAAATTTGTAATTGACATATTTTGGTGATCAAAACTTGATTGATCGAGTTGTAATTTTTGTATTATTTTATGTAATCGATCGTCGACAACTTTGAGCCAGTATTCAAGTGCATGGATGCAGATAAATCAGTAAGAACACCATATAGTACAAGTATGGTGAGGACACTCTACACTTTTTATTTCCGAGCCCATTTTGAAAAACTAGGGTTTTAATGAAAAATTAAGAATTTTTCAAAGTAGGACCGGTCCCTAATATTTAGGACTGGTCCAACTTTTATCGGCAGTTTGGTTTCTCTAGGTTTTTACAAAGTCCCACCGGTCCCACTTAGCCTGTTCCAAATAGGACATAGATTTTGACGGAAATTCTGATTCCTATTGGGTTTGAAACTTCTATGAGAGTTCTATTTTGGTATTCAACTTCTTTTTCAAGTAGAATTAGAACTTCCTTGCCTATATATGTATATATATATATATATATATATATTCTTTACAAGGTGGAGAAGAAAAAGCCTGAAGAATAAATATTTTTAGAGAGAGAAAGTATATACAATATAATTAGGGTTATCTATTTTTAAGAACACACATCCATACTTCACGAGTGATATTTAGGATGGTGTTCTGTTACTGATCTGCTGCTCAGAGACTGCATGAAATCTATCTGCTAATCAGAACATTGGATTAATGGTTCTTCGCTTGCTTGCTTGCTGAGGAAGAAATTAAGGTGACCAGATCGCACTATGAAGGAAACGAAATACTTGCTGAGTATTATTGTTTTTCCAACAATCTTTCTGTAAAGATCGTGACATTAGCCGAAAGTCTGTAGCAGTTGGACGTGTTGTCTCAATCATAAGCCTGAGGTGTTCCGCATCAGATTCTTGATAGAGTGAAGAAGGGTGTGAGTCTGAGACAGAGTCTATTGTACTTTGCTTCATCATAGTGGATTGGTTTCCTGAGGCCTTTCACCTCCCTCTGTGGTATTTTCCGCATTAGGTTTCCACGTATATCTGGTGCATTCTTTTCTTTACTTGCACTTTAAATTATTTACTTGTTTTAATTGTTTGGTTAATTGGACTTAAAATTGAATTAATTAAAAATTAAGCAAACAAGCAAGTGATCCTATTCACCCCCCTCTAGGTTTTAAAGTACTTTTCACAACCGCTTCCGCACCGCGCAACTCACAATTGGTATCAGAGCAGTGTTCTCTAATTTGTGAGTCGTTCCTTGCGAAGTATTTTTAAAATCAAAATTTATTTTTGTTTTCAAAAATTATCATGGAATCTAGTATGAAAAAGGGTTGATCGACATGAAAGCCTTTTTGAAATCTCAAGGAGAGAGAGTTTGGATGGCTGTAGAGAATGGTTATAAAATTTCTACCACTACCATTGGTGATGGTGATGCTGCTGTGACTGTAGAGAAGGATAAAATAACATGGTATAATGTTGAGCATGAAGATACTGATAATAACAACAAGGGTTTATATGCAATATTTAATTCTGTTGTTTCTTCTGAATTTGCTAGAATTTCTGCTTGTTCCACTTCAAAAGAAGTATGAGATATTTTACAGGTAACTTATGAAGGTACCACCAAGGTAAGTAGATCTAAGTTACAAATGTTTGCCACTAAATTTGAAACAATTAGAATGGATGAAGATGAGATGTTTTCTGATTTTTATTCTAGACTTAATGATATTGTTCAAAATAGTGCTAACCTTGGTGAAAAAATTCTATCTTTTCAGATTATTAGAAAAATCATGAGATCATTGCCTGATAGGTTCCAAGTTAAGTTGGAAGCCTTAGATGAGAGCAGAGATGTAGATTCAATAGAGGTGGCTGAGTTAGTTGGATCAATTCAAACTTTTGAGATGAAATATCCAAAGCTTCAGAAATAAAAAAATTTGGCTTGAAAAACCTCAAAGACTTCCAAGTCTTCAAGTTTGTCAAATGTTTCAAATTCTTCAAAATCTGAAGTTGAAAAAATTGAAAGTTTTGAATATGATTCAGATAATGTTGTTGCACTCCTTGCTAGGAAATTTAGAAAGATTCTTGAATATGAAAAGGTTAAAAATTTGAGAAAAGAAAATCTTTCTAAATTCCGGAATCAAAGCTCATCATTCAAAAGTAAGGAAAGGAAAGAGAAAGAAGATGACTCTAAGGAAATTGAGGTCACTTGTTGGACATGTGGTGGTAAAGGTTATACATCTAATCAATGTCCAAGTCCTAAGAAAAATAGCTTTAGTGCTCAGAAAAGTTCAAAAACTAAAAAGAAAGTCATGAAAGCTATTATTTATGAGTCTAAATCTTCTAACTTTGTCAGTGATCTTCTGTTGAGAATGATTCTTTTGCTTTTGTTATTTTATTGAATGATGATAATGCTAATGATTCGTCTTCTGATATAGGTGAAATAGAAAAGTTTACAACCCTAAGCCAAGTTGGGTCAGATGATTCAGAGATGAAGAAATAGAAGAACTAACAAAGGAAGAATTGTCCAAGCTTTTGAGGAGTTGTTTACAGAAACTGTCAAGGTCTAAAGAGCCTACAAAAAGCAAACCAAGAAGTTGGAAATGGTAGAAAGTGAAAAAGAATCACTGATAAAAGAAACTGAGAAGATCCAGAAAAAGATTAAAGAAAGTAAAATAGAAATTCTGAATATTCAAGAAAAAGTCAAGTTTCTTGAAAACGAGGTAAGTCAAGCGATCTCTGCCAAAGATTCTCTTATTACTAAGATTAATTTTCTTGAGCCTGAATTGAAAAAATCACAAGAGAAATTGATTGCATTTACTTATGGGCAGATTAAGCTTGATAGCATGATTAGTGTTAGTAAGCCTGTAGGAGATAAGACTGAATTAGGTTTTGTTGGGTCATCATTTAAGGGAAAAACTATTTTTGTTAAACCCAAGAACTTGAATGTGTCTGAACCCAAACCTAAGCCTCATGTAAAGTCTTTGCATGCTAATGTTATGTCCAATGTCACTACAAGAAATTTGGTTTTTTTTCCACGGAATATTTCGTGGCAAAAAGTTAAAATTTCATAGCAAAAACTCTTTTGCTACGAAATATTTTCGTAGCACCAACCGTTGTAATATGTGGCGTCTCTAATTGTAAATTTCGACAAAATCATGTTTCGTCGCAAGTTATGGGATAATAGCGACGAAAATATTTCGTCGCAATACTTATTATTTGCTACGGTACTATTCCGTCGGTAATTCTTATTATTTCCCACGGAATAGTGTTCTGTTGGAAATAAATGTATTTGTTACGAAATTCCTTTCGTCGCAAATTAGTAATTACTACGAATGAAAGCATGAAAAATTAGTAATTACTACGGAAAAATCGTAGCAAATTATATTTATTTTTTTTAAAATATATATATATAACAGTGATTATACAAATTTATATAATCACTATTTCATATTTTTTCCCTTTTTTTTTTTACAAGTACCACTAATATCAAGAAAGCTCATTATAATACTATATATATATATAACACTTCTTGTTATTTAATTTTCAAATATAAGGTATAAGTGTGTACAATTTGTACTCTTTTTCGTCAATTCTTAGCAATTAATCAAATATTGAATCTTTTTTTTTTATTCAAAAGCAAAACTTGTCACTATGTATAAGTTCTTCACTACAACACCATCAAACAATATAAATAACAATACCGAGTAAATCCAACAACTAGGATCATACAATATTATTAAGAAACACTCCATACATGATTGTAATGAAATAAATGACACGCTGTATTATCCAAAAAAATATAAATAAAAACCTTGCCTAACAATATCAAACAATGAATGATCTTTATATCTTGAAGGACAACAATATAAATAAATATTGAATGATAATGAAAGCAAATTAGGAATATAGAAGCATCACGGTGACGAGCAACTCTTTCCTTGAAAGAAATCCTATAGGAGCATCACGGTGACGAGCAACTCTTTCCTTGAAAGAATTCCTAATAAGCAATGTCTTAGGTGCTCAAATTTGCAAACCAACACAAATATCTTATACTATATATATGGCATATTAGTAGTCACATTTGCACTAGAACTTGAGTCAGGCACTAATCTAAGATCATATCCAAATGTATCTAAAATCAATGCATCAACCCAAAATTTTAAATTGGAATGAATTCTTACAATGAGTTGAAATTAAATATGTCCAAAATCAAATTGAGAAGATTGAAGTCAAAGAAAAACCCATAGGATTCAGCAAAATATTTACATATATAGAAGGAGAGAGAGGAGCAAACTTGAGACACAAAATCAATGCCCATTTAAGTTGTCTAATCATAAAGGAGAAAAAATATAGAGAAATCCCACCTGGAGAGTGGTCGAGAGCAAGTTGAGAGAGAGAGTAGCCATGGATTTTCCATAACAAATATCATTACACAGCAATAAACACCACCATCACATCCACAAATTTTATTTTATTTTTAATCATACGAGTTTGGTCCACTAATTCAGCATCTATCCTCCAAAACAAGTTAAGCAACTAACTTATAAAAAAAATATTTGTTTATATAAAGATGACCAATTGAAGATAAAATGCAAAAGAGAGATGTTGATTGTATGATGGTTCCATATCCATTCCACCACAACGTTCAGTACCTTCAAATGAAGGATTCAATCTAATTAATAAGAGAAAGTTACAACCCTTATGGGACGTTGAAAAAATAAATATATACACCTTCTGCATCTTAAAAGTCACAAAAACATTATGGAAGAAATATCATTTTCAAAGCTCTCCATTTCAACTTTTGTAAAAGAAAAAAACACCTTGGGAAGACATTTTTTCTCTTAGTTAATTCAGATTTATTTTCTTTTATAGACTAAAATATATAGGTGGCACTTCCTGCAGAGCCGATGTATTAGTAAGCTATTCAGTAACAAACCAAACAGTAGAACAATTTATGTCCATGTATGTTACAAATCACTTCAAATCCTTGTTTAAGTGACCACCGTTGAACAAAGATCACTTGCAGGGATGCCAGTTTTTTGTGTTAAATTTACAATAATATTCTTTATATTTTAATTTTATTGTTGAAATATACAAACTATTGTTATATACTTTTAATCATGTCAATTTCGTAGTAATACCAATTATCATATGGATTTGATCAATTAATTTAGCATCACCAATTGTCAAACACCAATTATATATACACACACACATATACAGATGTGCCTGTTACAATATACAAACTGCTTGACAACAATCAATTGAATAACAACCATCTGATCACTCACCTACTCCTGCCCTTCATTATTTGTAACTCAACTCACTAGCAAACTGTCAGCATTCCCAATAGTAACAACAATAAATAAAAATTTATTGCTCCACCTGAATCCATACATAGATTAGAGCATAGAAACAAATCATTATTAGGAAATGTAAGACCCAAGAACGCAACAGCAAACAAAAATAAGTAAATAAATTAGATTTGTATTTTGTAGATCTTTATTTTGTCCATGAATAGAAATATCAAATGTTAAAAGTTGATAACAAAAATAGATATACACCTTAGGCAAAAACCACTTGAGAAATGAAACAAACTAGCGGGGTTTAGGCCACGAGGATGTTGAATTTCTCCAGCTGCCCTAAATTTGACGGTGGTGGTTGGGGTTAGTGGTGGGAGAGAGGGAGTTGGCCGAGTGATTTGGGTCGGCGAAATCGAAGGTCCATAAGAATTCGTCCTCGTTGATCTAGTCGCCGGCGATGGTGACAAAAGGAGATCTGTGATGACGCTAGATTTCAGTGGGCAGAAGGCATCGAAGAGTCGATCGGAGGAGGGAGATCTGCGGTGATGGAAGCTGACAATGCCTTTTGGTTGCATGAATAGTGTGAGAAAGAGGGCTAAACCTGTAGGTAATCGTTGTTCATCGCTAGAGAAAGTATTTGAGAGAGAGGGGTATGCAAGACTCCAAGGAATCGGAGTGAAGAAACGAGAGTAAAGGGGGCAACGAAGGGTTAGGGCTTTGTATGAGACGGGTTGGGTACCGATCACTAGAAATTAACAGAGGAAATGATAAGAAAAAATTAGAGTATTTACTACGGATTTAATTCTTCGTAGTAAATACCTTACTATTTACTACGGAATTGAGTCCATAGTAATAGGTATTTTACTACGGATTTAATTTTTCGTAGTAAATACCTTACTATTTACTACGAAATTAACTTCATAGCAAATAACACATGCTATTTACTACGAAATTAGCTCCGTAGTAAATAACATATTATTTGCTACGACATAAAATTCATCAAAAAATAGTATTTACTACGAAATTAAGTTTTCGTAGTAAATAATATATTATTTGTTACGAAATAAATTTCGTCGAAAAAGGGTATTTTCTACGAAATCAAGTTTCCGTGGAAAATACCCTAGTATTTACTACGAAATTTTTTTCGTAGTAAATACAAAGGGGTATTTTGCACGGATTTTATTTTCTGTAGCAAATACCTTATTATTTACTACAAAATTGAAACCGTAGTAAATGGTCCGTGGAAAAAAATCTGTTTTCTTGTAGTGTGTGCTTTATTGTACTTTTTGTCGTAAGAATGGACATAGTCAACACTATTGCTATAAAAAGAAAAGACATTCTAGTTCTGAATTTCATGTGCATATTTCTTTTGCTAAGAATAGGGTTCATACTAAAAAGTCATATTATTGGAACAAACTCAAAAACTCTAAAGCTAAAAAGAATTCAATCAAGAAAAATGATGTTTTTGTTTCTCCACAATACTTTCTTGATAAATTGCATGTTAAAACTATCTGGATGAAAAAGGAAGATTTGGAGAATTTTGTACCTGTTGATACTATGGGATTTATTCCTAATAAGTCTTTGGGTGCAAAACCCCCTAACTGAGTCATTTAGGACTTTGATAGTCATGGACTGAGCTTATGTTCATTATGTGTTTTTCATTAGACCATATCTTTTTGTATAAGTTAGGTTTTGTTTATTTTTAGTAATAATTATATGAGATTATGAGAATTATATTTTTCTGAGAAATAATGTGAATTCTTTATATTTCTTTTTAATTTCACTTTGATTTGTGAATGCATGATTGGGACACTTTGTTTGTCAATGAATGAATTACTTGATTTTATGATTTAAACATTGATGACTAATGTGCTGTATTTATTTCTTTTTAGAGGTAAATCTTTTGAGTCCATACAATTTTTGCACTAGTCCAACTCTGAAAGAATTGATTGAAAACTAATGTGAAGTTGACTAAAGTATATTGTATGAGTAGCATTTAAAGCTTAAATGATCAATGAAAAATTATTAAATGAAAAAAAATATATGATTTTATTCAGCATGAAAAAAAATATGAAAATTTGCTGAATATCTAAGACAAAAGGAAAATGCTACCTTCGGGATGTGTTCGTAGCTTCTACTACAATGTAAATCTCCAATGAGATATCTTTAAAAATAAAGAGTTATTTTGAGAAAAATAGATGGCTGCCCATAAGAGTGAAAGCCACCGTCTTAGAAAAATTAAAAAAAAAAATTTGAATGATTGATCATGAGTAGTTATATTTGCTTATTATCCAATATGTTTTAAAAGATAGATCAAAGAAATTTGATTAATTCTTGATGAAGTTGGATTACACACACACACACGGATTTATTAGATGAATTTCTAAATTTTTATAAATATTTGTGTGTTGAAAGTTGTGTCATGATCATGAATTTGAGAATGAATTTTATGGATAAATTATGAGTTTTAAAATTTTGCATTTATGGATGTTTGAAATTTTTCAAAAATTTTAGAAATCATGTTATTCTCTGAAAAATGTGCTTTGATTATTCTTATGAGATTATTTATGTTTTATTTTTTTATTTATTTTTCTTGAAAAACTTTCAAAAATTCAAAAATATGTTTTATTTTGATTTTGTGTTTATTTTTCATACTTTGTGTGCTTAATTGCTAAATGAAGTTGAGAAGAGGTGCTTTTGGTGAATTAGAGGTTCAAAGTGTAATTTTTCATAATTCACAAAGTTGGACCGGTCCCAATTATTGAGTACCAGTCGTACTTCTGCAGGTTCTGAGGAACCAAAAGAAGTTGGACTGGTCCCCAAATATTAAGACCGGGCACACTTAGCAAATGCCCAGAATTTTGATTCTGCGCGTGCGCAATTTGGCTTAAGACCTTCACTCACTCTCATACGCACACACACTTATATCTCTCACACTCTAAATCTCTCTAACTCTCAAGCTCTCTTAAAAACACTCCAACTCACACACATTCTTCTTCTGCTTTATTTCTTTGTGGATATTGATTGTTAAAGGCTGGGATCATCTATATTTGGAGGTGGTGATCATGTGCAAACAAACATTCTTGAAACTTGAGGTTTATATCATTGCACACAAGGTGATCGACAAAAGGCCTCAATGGAACTTTTAACTCTATTTTTTTCTTCAACTTGCATCAATCCTCAATCTATCTTGTGCTACATAATCTACATCATTTTGGTTGATATTTGTAATTGATTTTGGATTAAAATTAGTATAAGGGATTATCTTTAGAGGATTTGAGTTGATTTTGAAATAATTGATCAAATAAGTTGTGCTCAATTTCTTTTTGAGTCTTGCTCTCCAAGTATTTGACAGAATTCTTTAATGGAGCTTGTGATCTTGTTTATGCTTCCATTCGGTGTAGCTCTAATGGATGATTAAAGAGCTAGGATAATATTTTTATAAGTGGACAAGAATGTTGATTTGAAAGACTTTGGTTGAGAGTTCTTATGTGATTGAGATGACATATTTTTATTTAGATGTTTTATCTTTTACAACTAAAGTATTTGACATTGTCATTGAGGTTAATACAACTGTTATGTCTTAAGTAGTTGATGTTCTTGATCTTAACATGTGGTACTATTTTGTAATATTTGAGGACAAATCTTGATAAACCATCTATAAAGGATAATGATTCGAGCCTTATGAGTACCCAATGTATCTTTGATAATGGATATCATTCATTCTCCTACATAACTGATGATAACTAATTTTTAGGCTTAATTGATGTTTTGATGATTCTAACTAGTTCATTTATTTGCTAGGTTTATGACTTAGACTTGTTTATTTTTGGATAAACATGGTGTTTTTTATTAGGTTGAATGTCTATTCTATGAATACCATACTTGTGCTTGGATCATACTTTTGTGAACTTTGATACAAATTTCAATGGATGAAGTTACATGTCCAAGGATATCTTTTTGGATAGATGTTGATATCTAGTTTTTGGAGCTCATTATGATAATGAGGATTAGGTCTTGATGATAGACTTAGTTATGTTTTGCTAGACTTTGAGTAGTTAACTCTGTTTTGTCTAGGTTTGATGCTTGATCTTGTTATGATTTGTTTATTCCATCAACTGATATGTTTTGGATATTTATTTAATCAGTGATGATGATTTTTGCTTCCTAAATGTCTTAGTCTCTCTATGTGTTTCATAATTTATCTGTTTATATATATCTCTTGGGTATTTCTTTGTCAATTTGTTACAAAAATAGGGAGATATATTTATCAGATAATTTTTGCTTAGGAGATTAAAGGGGAGAATATTCATAGAGATTAAGGGGGAGATATTGATATTCATGATTATATTTCTTTATTAAGCTTTTCACTGGTTGTGTTGTTTAAGGGATGTGCAGGTATAACAGGTTTTTATTCTAACTGTCTTAAACACACAAGTTAAGCTTCTATTCATCAGTTCTTTATTTCTATGTATTTTTGGGCAACATTGTAATCTATTTTTTTTAATGGGTTAGGTTATAATTGTCTAGGTGGTTTTGTCACGAAATTGCCAAAGGGGGAGATTGTGAGATATAAATTTGTAATTGACATATTTCGGTGATCAAAACTTGATCGATCGAGTTGTAATTTTTGTATTATTTTATGTAATTGATCGTCGACAACTTTGAACTAGTATTCAAGTGCATGGATGCAGATAAATCAGTAAGAACACCATATAGTATAAGTAAGTATGGTGAGGACACTTTACACTTTTTATTTCCGAGTCTATTTTGAAAAACTAGTGTTTTAATGAAAAATTAAGAGTTTTTCAAAGTAAGACCGGTCCCCAATATTTAGGACCGGTCCAACTTTTCTCGGCAGTTTGGTTTCTGCAGGTTTTTACAAAGTCCCACCGGTCCTCATTATTTGGCACTGGTCCCATTTAGCCTGTTCCAAATAGGAAATAGATTTTGACGAAAATTCTGATCCTTATTGGGTTTGAAACTTCTAGGAGAGTTCTATTTTGGTATTCAACTTCTTTTCAAGTAGAATTAGAACTTCCTTGCCTATAAATATATATATCTATATTTTCTTTATAAGGTGGAGAAGAAAAAGCCTGAAGAATAAATATTTTTAGAGAGAGAAAGTATATACAATATAATTAGGGTTATCTATTTTTAAGAACACACATCCATACTTCACGAGTGATATTTAGGATGGTGTTCTGTTACTGATCTGCTGCTCAGAGATTGCATGAAATCTATCTGCTAATCAGAACATTGGATTGATGGTTCTTCGCTTGCTTGCTTGCTGAGGAAGAAATTAAGGTGCCCAGATCGCACTATGAAGGGAACGAAGTACTTGCTGAGTATTATTATTTTTCCAGCAATCTTTCTGTAAAGATCGTGACATTAGCCGGAAGTCTGCAGCAGTTGGACGTGTTGTCTCAATCATAAGCCTGAGGTGTTACGCATCAGATTCTTGACAGAGTGAAGAGGGGTGTGAGTCTAAGACAGAGTCTATTGTACTTTGCTTCATCATAGTGGATTGGTTTCCTGAGGCCTTTCGCCTCCCTCTGTGGTATTTCCCGCCTTGGGTTTCCACATATATTTGATGCATTCTTTTCTTTACTTGCACTTTAAGTTATTTACTTGCTTTAATTGTTTGGTTAATTGGACTTAAAATTGAATTAATTAAAAATTAAACAAACAAGCAAGTGATCCTATTCACCCCCCCCTCGATCTAGGTTTTAAAGTACTTTTCGCAACTGTTTCCGCACCGCGCAACTCACAGTGTTGGGTAGAGAGGAGTTTTTATAATCAAGAGAATCCAAATAAAATTTGAAAAGGGTGTTTTAATCTTATTGGACTTCTAAGGAAGTTTGTTTACCAAAAAAAGTTTGAAAAACTATCCGGCCAAAAGTTGAATTTAGAGTGCAATTCTCATAATCGAGACTCAAATTAAACATAAAATTACAACTCAATTAATCAAATTCAGACACTAAAAATTTTCAAGGCATAGCATTATAAAGAGTAACAATCATGTGAATTCTATAAACTGAAATTCAACGTAATTGATGATATAGAAGATTAATGTTGAGTGTTTGATGACTCAACTATGTAAAAAAAAATATTGAAGATTGTCCAACAATGACTTCTTGAAACTTTATACTCCCTCCATCACAAGAAAGACTAAGTGCACCGATGATACCATGTGATGTCATTAACTAATTATACTTTGTCATATAACTAAAAATGCATTTACTTTAGTTGGTCAATCTCTACAAGTTAGCATTTAATCACTCGGTAATACCAACTCACTATTTCAAGAGTATCAAATTATTTTTCCTTCTTCGTTACGAGAAAATCCTTCCTGTGTCGGGTTTACCATGTGTCGGGTTTACCATGTCAATTTTTGGTGTCATCAATCAATTATATCTGGTCACATAAGTAAAAATACATCTATTTCTGTGAGTTATATCAGTATATGTTAGTGTTAAATTAATGTGTGATATCATGTCATCATTACTCCTGGTTCATTAAAGTTTTTATCCTCCGTCACTTGCTAGAACAAACATAAGTTGACACATGTCAATTACAATATATTAAAAAAATAAATTAGAGAAAAGAAGTAACAATAACTCATTTATTCTTGGACAAACTAGGAGAAATTATTACATGGTCCCACGGTCATTGGTCCCGATCAATCACAGACGAACATGTAAGAAACAATTTGTATAAAACTAGCACATTTACTTGCATGTCAGCTTATAATTGACGGAAATTACATTGTTCCGAAGCATGTAATAATTTCTCGCCTACTAGTCCAAAAAGTTTTGACCCATTTTAATATGATCCAATCAGGGTAGCAAATTCCTCTTTACATAAAAGGAAACAAATATTGTTCCACCTTAATAACAGAAATAGAAAAATTTATATTAAAAAAAGCGTGACAGAGAGTTTCCATTTTTTTTCTTTCTCACCAATCATTTTGTGCTCAAATTAAATAGTCCTAACGAGAGTTTACTCCCACCTCCAAACTTACTCTTAGTCATATCGGTGAATATATATATGTATATACACACACGCACACGCACAATCTCCTCTCTGCATAAAAGGAGACAAATATTATTCCATCTTAAATTTAACAAAAATAGAAGAAAAAACAAAATCACGTGACAGATAGTTTAAATTCGTTTTGAACCAATGATTTTGTGCTCCAATTAAAGAATCCTAGAGTTTTTACTATCTGAACTCCCAGTAGAACTCATGCAATTTTTGGTGGTACTTGAATGTTCTCCAATTAAATAAATGTGACCAATCTTGTAATTTTGAACGTTCGGAATTATGCGTGTGTGACAGTCAGGAGAAGCTTCCAATGGGTTGGCAGAAACCTAAAGACTCTCTTAACTGTCTAACATTTGCTTATCACTTGGTGTCCAAAACTTGCATACTTTCCAATATATATAAAGAAAAGAAAAAACGTGTGACAGATAATTTAGATTCCTTTCTAACCAATCATTTTGTGCTCAGAAGAGTCCTTACAATAGTTTACTTCCACTTGATCCGAATTAAACATGCTGCTCAATTAAAAGAAAATAAAAGAATGAAATAGAGATAAGTTTGTCTTGGTTGACTGCAAGTGATATAGCAAGTGATATATATCACTTGCAGTCAACCAAGAAAAAAATTATCTCTATTTATATATGTATACACAGCTTAGGGTTTAAGTACGTTGGTATCAACTTATTGTGACTATTTCTCTTTAGGGTTTAAGTTGTTAGAGCTAGGAATCGAAGGCATGAATTTAGAAATTATGATTATTTCTTCATCTCCATCTTCTTCCTCATCATTGCCTATAGGATATAAGTTCATGCCTACTGATGAGGAGCTTCTTAAGAACTATCTGGAGAGGAAGGTAAAAAAAAAAGAATTGCCTTCTGAGGCCATCATTGTAGAGGATGTCTACGCCAAAGAACCCTGGTTATTAATGAACTGTACATATATATCTTATACTTTAATTAATTCTTTTACATATATCTCTCTCTTTCTTTGATCATCCATTAAGAACACTAGCTAGGGACAGAGCCATGATCAATCGTTTTTTTGTTCTTTTTCTTTTGGTAATTTTTTTTTAATAGAAAATGGAATGAAAACAATAATTTTTCTTTAATTAACATATTTATTGGAAGCAATCCAATGGAAAAATGTTGACCAGGGTATTGTTTGTTTATCTATCTATTTTAAGTATGATTTATCAAATATAATCTCTTTATTTTTTTGGATAAATTACTCAGTCCGTTTCTGAGATTTTGCCTAATTATTTTCAAATTAATTTTTTTAATTTATGGTAGTCAACCTCTTCTAAAGTTTGTTTGAATTTACTTTGAATACCCCTATTAATAACAGTCAGTTCCGTTAAAGACAATTAACATAAAAAAATTAAAATGTCAAAATTACTCTTAGTGACGGTAGTGCTGGTATGACATTGATGGATAAAAAAAAATATATATATATATATAACATGTTAATTTCTGTCAAAAAATCAGAAATTGAGATATTTTTGCACAAAAATATTATTAGTCTAGGGTACTTTTGTAATTGTATATTAGATGTGATTTTGTTTAACAGATCATTAATCTGACAGGAGTGTAGAGTAATTTTATAAAAACTTTAATTTGAAAGTAATTAAACCAAACCTCAATGAAATTTTGAATTTATCATCGATCAATATATGATTTTCGGTTAGGGATTAAATTTTATATGGTGCATGGTGATAGAGATTCTTGCATGGGCATGAGCACTAACCGAGAGAGATACTTCTTTGTGAAAAGACAACCCTTGTCGATGAAGAACGAGAACGGAAAGAGGGTTAAATGAGATTTGAAAGCGAAACAAGGATCAGGAGGAGGAGGATGGTGGCATGCCAGCACAGGAGATGCGGCTGTTAAAGATGATAATAATGAGGTTGTGAGTTACAAGAAGATGTTAAAGTTTCACTGCTACAATAACATCAATAATAATAACAAGAGAGAACGTAACGATGAAAACCACACTAATTGGATCATGCATGAGTACAGACTTCCAAGTGATACCGTAAGTCTTGATCTCTGATCATATATATATATATATATATATATATAGTTTCTGTTTATGCTTCTTGTTCTGGTTTTACTTCTCCTACTTGATAAGATAATTAATTAATTTCTATGGATATTAATATATTTAAAAGTGTGTTTGTTTTGTGTACGTGTATATATATTTAGAGAAATGCTAAACGTCACAATTTTATTTCATAAATTTTAACTCGAATCTATGTGGCAGTTGATAATACCATAGGGACTGGACTCCGTCTATCGGAAAATTCTACCAATAATAACTTACCATTTAATTTTATCTCCTAAAATAATGGACTATATCACCTGCTACAGAAATTCAAGTTAAAATTCGTGATATTTATTCGAGACGTGTAACATTACTCATATATTTAGACTCAACGTCACACACTTCTTAGTTACCAACTCACCACGTATGATCGAGAGAGGCAATGGGGAAAGGTATTAAACCCTAATTCTCTGCTTGGTTGCCTAGAAAACATAGGAAAACTTTAGAAAACATATTCCTGGGACGTATCAATGCTACTGTTGCATGCCTGTTCCAATTGAATTGTTATTCATGAGTGTTTCTTTGGACTTGTTGCTCCTTCTACAATACAGAGCATGTTTGTATGTCCTCCTTTCATTTTTAAATGAGCAATGCTACACGTCATGAAAATATTTCATGAATTTTTATCTTGAATGATGTGGCAATTAAATACTGAGTTAGTATTGGTGGGATGCCCCCATATACGGAATGTCAATGATATTATCACTTGCCACATCATTCATGAAGACAATTCATGATAAAATTTCATGACGTTTAGTATTTCCCTTTTTAAATATACTCAATTACCTTACCAAATATATATACACACACTAGTGTATTGTCAGCACTATAAAAAATAGAGCAATGCTACACGTCATGAAATTATTTCATAATTTTATATCATGAATGATGTGGCATGTAACAATTCTATATTAATAGGAATCCCACCAACAATAAATCTCTATTTTTTATTATTTTAGGAGATAAAATTAAATGGTGAGTTAGTATTGGTGAAATTTCTCTCATACATGGAATCTCAATGGTATTATCACCTGCCACATAAATTTGAGTTAAAATTCGTGAAATAAAACCGTGAAGTTTAACATTTCTCTAAAAAATATAATGTATTTTAGGTGTGAATGTAGTGGGTGAATCATGGCCATTTGATCCTGATTTTTTTTAATGGAGATTCAAACACACTATTTAAATATAATATAGATATCACTATGCTTCAAAGAAAATATTAAATACTTGAATTTGTTGCTTGTATCATATATATACTGAGTTTTTGGTTTGGGATAAAAACAAGAACAAATCAACGGAGGCGAGAACAAGAACAGACAAAGAATCGACCTAGGAATTAAACTTTCTTATCACGAAATTTTCTTGAAACTTATTTTTGGAGCTAAAAACTTTGCTTGACCATCGGGACTTGAGCTTTTTCCACAATTCAAAGAAATATATTTGTTTTTATAAAGTGAAATAATCCACCCTTACTTCATCCATAGAGACACTCCCAGTAATTTCATGGCATTACACCAGTTTGAATAGAGTTGTAGACTTTTTGTTGAGAAGCGCTAAATCAAAGGATCAATGAGAAATCTTGATACAGAATCTTCATCTTATTACTATATATGTATATATGTCTCCAGTTCAGTTTATTCCTGTATTAATTATTAATAGCATGTGCATATATATATCTATCGATTTGTTTTGTTTCCGGATAATTTTGATATATTATTTAATATCAATATTCCTCTAACTTATACTCTTTTATGTTGGAGCAGTTTCAAGAATGGGTCCTCTGCAGGATCAAATTGAAGACATGCCAGAAGAAAACAACACCGAAGATAACTGATGGTGATGATGAATTTCAAACGTACTTAATGAACATTCTTTGTGAAGATAAAGAGCTATAGTGTACTCCAGTTAGGCCTAAACATCTTTCGAGAAGCATTGTACAAGGTGCTGTTTGATAAAATTGAAAATTAAATATAAAAAATTTGAAGTATTGAATTTTAAAAACCTGTTTCATATTGTGTTAATTTTAAGCATTGAATTCATTAAAATTGTTTGTTAAATACAAATGCTGAAATTTGAAAGTTCTGCAGATTATATTTTGCCATCAATATCTTGTATTCATAATATTTTTGTAAAAGATAGTATATATACAATATAAAAACATTTATAAAAAACCAATTTCACTCTTAAAATATATCAATTTGGTGAGTTGCGCGGTGCAAAACCAACTGTTAAAGTTTGTTTTAAAACCTAGAGGGGAGTGATTAGGTTTACTCGCTTTTTGCCTAATATTAAGTCCAATTAAAATCTAAAAAATCTCGCAAAATAAGTAAATAAAATAAAGTGCACTAAAGTAAACTAATGCACCAGATATATGTGAAAAGCCCAGATCGCAAAAAAATCACGGGTGAGACTTTGGAGCCCCGGAGAACCAAATTCACTATCGTACAAAGTACAATAGACCCTGTTCCAGACTCACACCCACTTCACTCTAACAAGAACTTGATGCAGAAAGCCTCAGGCTTACTTTTGTGACTCCCTTGTCCAATTGCTATAAACTTCCGGTTAACGTCACAATCCTTACAGAAGCATAATTGGAAGAACAAGAACATTCAGCAAGTATTATGTCCCCTTCATAGTACGATATTCTTCTCCTTTGTCACCAACGAACAGTTGTAGAAAAAACTAATCTAGTAACTTGATCAATAAGAAATATTTGAAGTAGTCTTCGAACAATTGATCAAGTAAAGAGAGTCATCTTAAATCACTCAGTGAATATGTGTGTGCTCTTAAAAATATAAACAGAAAAAAAGATTTCTCTGTTGAAAAATATCTCTATACTTTCTCTCTCTAAAAATTCTCAATTTGATGCGTATTCAAGGCTTCGTGAAAGCATACTGAGAGAGAAATCATATGATGTTTTTATAGATATTAAAAATTCTAATTTTCATTAAAAACAATTAAAAATCAATAGGAAACAAGTCTCAAATTCAAAGAAAATTTCATAATCAAGTCCTGGTCAAAACATGATTTAGGAAGGGAAAAACGTTATACCAAAAGGCTTGGACCAGTCCAGCCTTGCAGAGGTCTTGGTTTGAGATACGAAGACCTCATGGACCGGTCTAACCTTGTAATTTTTAAAAAAATAGCTCAAAAACCTTATTTTGCAAAGTCGAAACCACCTGGTTTGAAATATATGTGTTCTCACCACTTTACCTGGACTATGTGACTCTTATACTTGATCAACGATATCCTCATGCAATTGAAACCATCCAAAAACATCAATCGATCAAATCCTTGTTTAGATAATTGATGTCTTCTTCCGAAGATTCAAGCTTCAAACCTTTGAAGAATATTTGCATGGTTGGTGTAGAACTTCATGCTCACTCTGAGACTTCAATTACATATCAATTACAAGAATATAAATCAAAGATTGCAACTCGATCATGTTTAGTTTTGACACCAAAGATTGCCAATTACAAAAATATACGTCACAATCTCCCCATTTGACAATTTCGTGACAAAACCAACCTAGACAATCATAACCTAACAATTGAAAAAATCATATTACAATATGTCCCAAACATCTAAAATTACAAGGAAATATAATTTGAAGAACTCAGAGCATCATAAGCAATCAACCAAGCTTCATATGTAGCGTTTGCCAAAAACCTGTAAAATCTACACATCATGCATACAACACTACTTATGAAAGCTTAATCAAGAAAGTATAATGATATCAAGATAATAAAATCAACTCCAAACTCCCCCTTAATCATATAACTAATGAAATATACTATCTCCCCCATATAGTCCACATAGTCTCCCCTATATTGATCTCAAAGAAACAAACACATGTATATCTCCCCCTTTTTTGGAACAAATTGACAAAGTAAGAACAAAGGAAACAAGAGAGAAACTATCACAAAATGATTACATAAGATAAAAACATGAGTTCCATTCAAAGCATATAAGCTAAAGTATCAAAAATTAGGAGTTACAATCCAAATCCAAAATAAACATAACATAACATAACATAACCAAGTTCAAGCAAATAAGCATAGACATAACATGTTTAAGCAATAAAAACATAGGACATAACAAATACTCAAGTCTAGCAAAATAAACTAACTAGGTATAAAACACCAACACTTATCCTCATCCTCTTCATCACCATCATCAGCTCCAGAGCTCCCTGGTATAGCTCTCCTAATCATAACTTCCAGTTTTGAGAATTTCCTCTTCAAGTACCTCTCCAAATCGCTCATGGATTGATTGTACCAACTTGTATTTAAAGCATGATTGGAATTAGGAACATAAAGTCCAGGAATAGGAGAATTATCATCACTTTCATTCACAGCCACATCAACATGTTTTCTAGCAGCCTCCTTATTTTGTGCTCTTTCCTTCAATTCATCTCGTTAGTAATTGAAGACTTAACATTATAAGCCGTAAAATTTTCTTTGGGCTTCTCAACTAATGCATTTGAAGGAATGTACACTTTCTTTCCTTTGAGAATCTTCATCACAATTGAGACACAATCAAATTCAAAGCAGAGACATTACTAGTGATATAAACACTAGGAATTTTATTTTCAAGCAATGGAGCCTTAAGTTCACACAACTTCCGAATGATTGCCTCCATGATTGGTATGTTCTACTCAGTACCCTCATATAAAAAAATTATACCATCTTCAGCCTCTGGTCCACCAATAACCTCATAAATTAATTGGGTTGTCATTTTAATCTCAGTCCCAAAACACTTCACAGTTATCTACAATTCCTTCTCACTATAAGCAAGCACATTGCCATAAAAATAGCGAACCACGTCAGGAACACAATATTTGCCTAGATTAGCTAAGGAACTCCAACCATTATTTCTGAAGTAATGCACAAACTCCAAATGATAACATTGCCAAATGCTTTCCAAATCAAAGTTTCTTTCACATCTCATTGGCTTACAACCAATCAATTTTCTAAAATTTTCAAAGATGTATTTTTCATCAAAATGATTCAAAGTGAAGATAATGTTACCTTCCAGTGTGAGAAAAAAATCAACTCTTTGTTTGCTTGATCCACCGGCCATTGCCATAATGAGAGGAATGCAAAATAAAAATGTGAAAGCCATTGAGGAATTCTCACAAATATTTGGTGTGCAACCTTTGAAAACACAAGCTTAAATGAAACTTTGTTAGTTAAATCTCCCAAAACCAACACAAATCCTCCAAATATCAATCCCTTCCACCAATTCAACTCAAAATCAATTACAAATATCGACCAAAGTAATGCAAAATATGTAGCGCAAAGTATGATGGAAGTTGATACAAGTTGAAGAAAAAGAGAGGGAGAGTGCCCGTAAGAGATATAAGAGTGGATAATGAACAAATAATGCACACTTGCACTTAAAAACCACTTTGGCCTAGCCTGGACCGGTCTAGCCTATCCCTTGGACCAGTCCAGCTTGGTCTAATTGGTCTGTTGACCAAGTTTGACCAGTTTTAACCCTTTTGCAATTTTTCAAAAAAAATGCCTAAAAATGCATGAAAAATAAATATAAATTCCTAAAAATCTGAAAATAGAAAAATCTTTTTAAATTTTTATTTATGTGAAAATAATAAAAATAATAATAATCATATAATCATTAAAATCATTTTTTCACATAAAATAACGGGTTCTAAAATTTTCAGAAAAATTCAAAAAAAATCACAATTGCACTATTTTAAAACCCATAAATTTGCCAACAAAATTCATACTTCATTCCATGATCATGGAACAATTTTCAATACACAAATATTTATAAAAATTTAAAAATTAATCTAACAAATCTATGTGTGTGTGCAATCCAACATTATAAAAAATTAATCAAATTCATTTAATTAATCTTCTAAAACATATTGGATGATAACAAATAAAACCACATATGATCAAATATTTTTTCATTGAATTTTATTTTATTTTTATTTCTAAGACGGTGGTTTTTACTCTTACGAGCAACTAGCTATTTCTTCAAAATAACTTCGATTATTTAAAATATATCTCATTGAAGATTTATGTCATAGTGGTAGGTTCAAACAAATTCCAAAAGTAGCATTTTCCTTTTTGTCTTAGATTTTCAGCAGTTCTTTTTTTTTTTTTTTTTTTGCTGAATTAAAATAGAATCTTTTATTTTTATTTTTTTCATTGATCATTTAAGCCCTCAAAGCTACTCATACAATATACTCTAGTTAACTTCATATTAGTTTTCAATCAATTCTCTTAGAGTTGGACTAGTGCACAAATTGTATGCATTCAAAAGATGCACCACTAAATAAAAATAAATATAACACATAATGTCCTCAATGTTTAGATCATAAACTCAAGTACTTCATCCATTGATAAACTAAGTGTCTTAATCATGCATTCACAATTCAAAATGAACTTAAACAGAAATATAGAAAATTCACATTATTTCATAGAAAAATATGACTTCTACATTCGATCACATGATTATCACAAAAAATAAACAAAACCTAACCTAGCTACACTACAATGTATGGTCCAATGGAAATAAGATTAAGAACATAAGCTCAATTCCTGACCATAACGATCCTAATGACCTCAGTTAGGGAGTTTTTCACCCAAAGTCCTATTAGGAATAAATCTCATAGTATCAACAGACACAAACTTCTCCAAATTTTTCTTTCTCATTCAAATTTTTTTAACATGCAGCCTTTTAGGAAAATATTGTTGAGAAACAAAGACATTTTTTTTTCTTATTTGAATTCTTTTTAGCTTGAGAATTTTTTGGTTTGTTCCAATTGTTTGGCTTTCTAGCATGAATCTTATTCTTAGCAAAAAAAATTATACACATGAAAATCAGAATTAGAATCTTTCTCTTCCGATAGCAATAGTGTTGACTATGTCCATTCCTACCACAAAAAGTACAATAAAGCATATTGGACACAACATTAACATGCATAGACTCAACTTGAAGCTTAGGTTTGGATGTAGACAAATTCAAATTATTGGATTTAACAAGAATAGTTTGACTAGATGATGAACCAACAAAACCTGGTCTAGTTTTATCTAGCTCCTACATGCTTACCAACACTAATCATGTTATCAAGCTTAATCTGCCCAAAAGTAAATGCAATCAATTTCTCTTATGATTTTTTCAAATCAGACTCAAGAAAATCAATTCTAACAACAAGAGTATCTCTAACAGAAATAACTTGACTTACCTCACTTTCGAGAAACTTGACTTTACTTTGAAGATTCAGAATTTCTAATTTATTCTCTTCAAACTTCTTCTGAATCTTCTAACTTTCTTTCATCAGAGATTTTTTTTCAATTTCCACCATCTCCAATTGCTTATCTTGCTTTTTGTATGCTCTTTTTATTTTGACAGTCTTAGTAAACAACTCTTCAAAAGCTTTGGACAATTCTTCCTTGGTTGGTTCTTCTCTTTTTTCATCTTCAGAATAATTAGACCCAACTTGACTTAGAGTTTTATACTTCTCTGTTTCACCTACATCAAAAGAAGAATCATTAGCAGTATCATCATTCTATAAAGCCACAAAAACAAGAGTATCATTCTAAACAAAAGAATCACTATCAGAATTAGAAGAATCAAACTCAAAAATAATAGCTTTCACATCTTTCTTTTTATCTTTCAAAATTTTCTTTGCACTAAAACTATTCTTCTTAGGACTTGGACATTGAGTAAATGTGTGACCTTTACCACCACATGTCCAACAAGTGATTTCATAATCTTTAGAATCATCGACTTCTTTTCCCTTCATATCCTTACATTTAGATGATGAGCCTTAGTTACGAAATTTAGAAGGATTTTCTTTTCTAAGACTTCTATCATTTTCATATTTAAGGATCTTCCTAAATTTTTTAGTTATGAGTGCAACATCATTATATGAATTATATTCAAAACTTTCAACCTTTTCAACATTAGTTTTTAAAGAATTTAAAACATTTGACAAATTTTAAGACTTAGAAGCCTTTGAAGAATTTAAAGCCAAATTTTTTAATTTATGAAATTTTGGATATTTCATCTCAAAAGTTTAAATAGATCAAACTAATTCTGCCACACCCATCGAATCAACATCTCTACTCTTATCCAAGGCTTCCAACTTAGCTTGAAACATATTAGGAAGTAACCTTATGATTTTTCTGACAAACTGAAAAGATAAAATTCTTTCATCAAGGTTAGCACAACTTTGAACAATATCATTAAGCTTAGAATAAAAATTAAAAAAACATCTCATCTTCATCCATCCAAATTGTTTCAAACCTGATTGCTAGCATTTGCAGCTTTGATTTCCTTACCTTGGTAGTACCATCATGATTTACCTACAAAATATCATATTCTACTTTCGAAGTGGAACAAATAGATATTCTAGCAAATTTTGATGGAACAATATAATTAAATATAGCATATAAACCCTTGTTGTTATTATTAGCTTCTTCGTACTCAGCATTGGACCATGTTACCTTATCCTTCTCTGCAATTACAATGGCATCACCAGGGCCAGTAGTAGAGGTAGGAATTTTATATCCATTCTCAACAGACATCCAAATTCTCTCACCTTGAGATTTAAGAAATGTTTTTATGCGAAACTTCTAAAAAATATAATTTGAACCATCAAACAAAAGAGTTCGCTAAACGATCTACCCTATTTCATACTAGATTCCATAATGATTTTTGAAAGAAAAAAAAAATTGCTTTTAAAAAATTACTTTCGGAAGGAACTACTCACCAATTAGAGAATACTACTCTGATACCAATTGTGAGTTGTGCGGGACAAAAGAGGCTGCGAAAGCTTATTTTAAAACCTAGAAGAGGTGATTAGGTTTACTTACAATTTACTTAATCTTTCATATTATCCAATTTCAAATCCAATTAAAATCTAAGCAATCTCACAAAGCAAGTAAATAAAATAAAGTGCAATAAAGTAAACATATGCACCAGATATACCTGGAAAACCCAAATCGAAAAAAAACCACAGGTGAGGCTTTGTAGCCCTGGAGAACCAAATCCACTATTGTCGAAGCAAAGTACAACAAACTCTGTCTCAGATTCACACCCACTCCACTCTGACAAGAACTTGATGCAAAACGCCTCGGGCTTATTTTTGCGACTCCCCTGTCTAAGTGATGCAGACTTTCGGCTAACGTCACAATCCTTGTAGAAGGGTAACTAGAAGAACATGAACATTCAACAAGTATTCTGTCCCCTTCGTAATGCAATCTTCTTCTCCTTCCTCACCAACAAACAGTTGTAGAAGAAACCAATCTAGTAACTTGATCAATAAAAAATCTTTGAAGTAATCTTCGAACAATTGATCAAGCAAAGAGAGCCATCCTAAATTACTTAGTGAATATGTGTGTGCTCTAAAAAATATAAACAGAAAAACAGAGTTCTCTATTGAAAAATATATTTATGCTTTCTCTTTCTAAAAATTCTCAGTTTGATGCGTATTCAAGGTTTCGTGAAAGCATACTGAGAGAGAAATCATATGAGATTTTTATAAATGTTAAAAATCCTAATTATTTTTTGAAAAACAAGTTTAAAATTAATAGGAAACAAATCCCAAATTTAAGAAAATTTTAAAGTCAAATCCGGGTCAAAACAGGATTAAGGAAGGCAAAAACGCCAAACTAGAAGGCTTAGACCGGTCCAGGCTTCATTTGGATTGGTCCAGCCTTGTAGATGTCTTGGTTTGAGATACCAAGACCTCATGGACCAGTCCATCTAAACCTTGGACCAGCCTAACCTTGTATTTTCTGAAAAATAACTCAAAAACTCTATTTTGCAAGGTCGGAACACTACAAATTCTTGTTCAAATCATTGATGTCTTCTTCTAAAGATTCAAGCTTCATACATTTGAAAAACATTTTTAAGGTTGGTGTATAACTTCATGCTCATTTGGAAACTTCAATTATATGATCAATTACAAGAATATAAATCAAATATTACAACTCGATCATGTTTAGTTTTGACACTAAAGATTGTTAATTACAAAATTATTCGTCTCAAATTTAACAATGGATACTAATGTCAAAATTGATCATAGAAAATAGTAATTCAAACTTTAATAGCGAACAATATTCAAGTATTACTTATTACATAATTTTAAAAGTGAATGTCTCAAATCGGTTAAATTAAGCTAAACATTAACAATTTAAACTTTAGAAGTAAAAAAATTTAAAAAGAGCTTATATAATTTTGGATCCTTCCAATTAAGTCTACTAGTATCATTAGTAGTCATACCTACATAAATATTTTGATTAGTAAAACTAAATTACATTACTAGCTAATGTAAACAATAGTGACATGTGAGAAATTCTATATCATTACCCAAATAGTTACTGCCCTCTCATCTTTCTTTTCTAGCCCTCCCCTCCCTACCCAGATAATATTGCTGCAATCCAAAAGGTGTTTGTCAACCTTGCTCTAACAGGGGACAATGAACAAATACGTAGCCTCTTGGGTTCAAACAAGTCTTTGGGGGTGGGTATGTGTACCAACTAGGAAAATAAAACAAGAGCATAGCCTGTCCACTAGTGCTTCAGGCTCCAAAGATGAAAGCTTCTGCTTAAAGAATAGAAGAAAAAATGTTAGCATTACCTCAAGAGATAAGACTAAGAAATGTCTGAAAATGAATGTCATTCATTTTAAAGGGCTCAGGTATATGATAGGTAGTCATAAACGTACACCCTCCTCAATGATTAATATAGCAGCCTGGAATATAAGAGGCTTGAATAGTCTTCCAAAGCAGCTAAAGGTTAAGGCATTTCTAGTTGAGAACAAAATTGTTATCATAACAATCTTTGAAACTAGAGTTTTATGTGTTAACATGGATTCAATTCACAAGAATACTGCTCCTAAATAGGCTTGATTCACAACCATAGTCATTCCTCTTGTTGGAAGATTTGGGTACTATGGGACCCCAACTTGGTAACTCTCTCTCTGGTTCATGACACTGGACAAGTCATAGATTGTTCCATCATTGGACATACATCTATCCTTCATACCCTCCTTTGCTTATGTCGCTAACAATATTATTACCAGGAGAGCTCTCTAGGAGCAGATCATTCCCTTCTCGGATCCCTTCTCATCATCCCCATGGATTTTATTAGAAGATTTTAATGCAACTTGTAAGCTTAATGAGAGGTTTGGTGGTTCATCAAGGTGGAGCACTACTGCAACTAACTTTAGGGATTGTCTTTATTAGGATGACCTTGATGATTTGAGATTTAGTGGCATGATGTTGACATAGAATAATATGAGCCATAAAATTGCTAATATAGCTAGGAAGCTAGACAAAGCATTAATTAATGATCAATAGGGAGCTGCACTTTCTTATATCAGAATGTCTCTTCCTGCCACAATGTCTCTCTGCCCATAGCCCCATTCTGGTTAGGCTTAGAGACAGACAACAAAAGAAATTGATACATTTTAGATTTTTTTAACTCCTAGGCAGTAAACTCACAATTCTTGTCCACAATTGAAATAGGTTGCAGATCCTATGTGACGCCGGACAGAATAGTGATTATTCTGTAGGCTAAGGGCAACAGAAAATAAACAGAAAGAAAGCACGAGAATTGCCCAAAAACTCAGAGAAAAGTCTCTGGTATTCAATATTATTATTCAAAATCAAGAGTACCTTCGAATCAACCCACAAGCCGGGTTATATAGCTGAACTTCGTCAACATTACCAAAAATAGCAAAAACCTAATATTCTTGCCAAAATAAAATACGAAATAAAAGAAGAAAGTTGCCAGAATTCTGGCCCAAATCAAGCCCAGAATCTCTTCCTAATCAACAAAATAAATATTACCAAAAAAGGAAAAAAATAACTAAAATTAGGGATTCGGAGGGGAAAACAGTGGATTTTGACCTCGAAAAATTACTCACCCAGCTTTAGCTGGTGCCCACGACGTGCGCGCCGAACCAAGCTTTCCGAATTGTGGTCATAAAGGCGATTCTGACACCTGTAGCCAAAGTTATGGCCAAAATACTGAAGCGCATCCAAAAACACCCTAATTAGTGACAAGATCACGATTTCCTGCCATCTTTACGTTTATCTGTCAACTCAAGATATTTCAGTGCCATCAACGTGTCGTCTGACAGCTCAGCATCATCTGACTCGGATGCTCCTGCATCAGTCACCTCGGGTTGGAAAGAACTCGTCCTCGAGTTTACAGCAGCTTCATCAGAATCCATAAAACAAGGACTCAGATGTTTCACATTAAAGACGTCAGAAGTCCTCAAATGACTGGGGAGGCGCAGTCTGTAGGCGTTATCATTGATCTTCTGCAGGATCTCACAGGGACCAATCTTTCGCTCTTTTAGCTTGTTATACTCTCCAGCAGGGAAACGATCACGAGTTAATACCGCCCAAACAAAATCACCAACGTCAAAAAGTACCTGACGACGGTGGCTGTCAGCCTGACCCTTGTACTTGGCATTACTCTCGTGAATGGCCAGCTTAACCTGCTCATGGATACCTCGAAGATGTTCTGCCATCTCATCTGCCTTGCGATTGAAACGACCCACGCGCGGAATAGGGGCTAAGTCAAGCACCCCAGATGGGTTCTGACCATAGACAATCTCAAATGGGCTCATTCCTGTTGATCTGTTCTTCGACCTGTTATAAGCAAATTCTGCTTGAGGTAATGCCAAATCCCACTGCTTTGGTTTATTTCCTGCCAAACTCCTCAAAAGGTTCCCCAAACTCCGGTTCACCACCTCTGTCTGACCATCTGTCTGAGGATGGTAGGCACTACTAAAATTCAACTTCGTTCCCAGTTTCTCCCATAGACTCTTCCAGAATTGACTCATGAACTTGGTATCACGATCTGAGGTAATGGATTGGGGAACTCCATGTAAACGCACAATCTCCTTGAAGTAAAGATGGGCGACCCGAGCAGCATCCATTATTTTTCTGCAAGCAACAAAATGGGCCATCTTGGAAAATCGGTCGACCACAACGAAAATAGAATCCACAGCCCGTTGGGTACGAGGTAAGCCCAACACAAAGTCCATACTGACATCAAGCCAAGGGGCTTCAGGGACCGGTAAAGGTGTGTACAGGCCCGCATTAGTGAGAACTCCCTTAGACCGCTGACACACATAACAACGCTCCACATAATGAGCCACGTCACTGGTCAACTTGGGCCAATAATAGTTGGAAGAGATCAGACCCAAAGTCTTGTCTCGCCCAAAATGACCCTCGTTATGAAGTTCACTAATAATCTGTTGCCTTAGTGAACAGTCTGGGATGCACAACTTTAATCCACGAAACAGGTAACCATTATGCAAAATAAAATCATGGCGTTGACCATCAGTTACCTCCTGAATTATCCTCCCGAAGGAAGGATCTGCAGAATACATATCAGAGAATGTATCGAAACCTACAACTCTGGTGCTCATGGTGGTGAGGAGCAACGTACGACAGCTCAGTGCATCTGCAACACGGTTCAGACTCCCTGCCTGGTGCCTCAGCGCAAATGTGAACTCTTGCAAGTATGCCACCCACTTGGCATGTCGTCTACTCAGCTTGTGCTGGCCATTGATGTATTTCAAGGCCTCATGATCAGTGAGGAGAATGAATTCCCTCTGTATTAGGTAGTGACGCCAGTGCTTTAGGGACTGAATGATGGCATAAAACTCCAGATCATAGGTGGAATAATTTTTCTTCGATCCTGATAGTTTCTCACTGAAAAAAGCTATTGGACGCCCCTCCTGACTCAGAACACCACCAATACCCACCCCAGATGCATCACAGTTTACCTCAAACACCTTCTCAAAGTCGGGAAGTGCCAAAACTGGTGCCTCTGTCATCTTCTGCTTGACCAGATGAAAACTGGCCTCTGCATCCTCGGACCAATGGAAATCACGTCCCTTGAGGCACTCTGTGACGGGAGCAATCAGAGTGCTGAAGTTTCTGATGAACCGACGGTAGAAAGATGCCAATCCATGGAAACTTCGGACATCGTGCAAGGTTTTCGGTTTGGGCCACTCCAAAACCGCGTCTATCTTCGACGGATCTGCATGAACACCATCAGTAGACACCACAAAACCCAGAAAAGTTACAGAAGTAGTGAAGAAAGCACACTTCTTTTGATTGACAAACAAGTGCTCTGTCCTCAACATATCAAAGACAGCACGGAGGTGATCAAAGTGTGACGTCTATGTCGGGCTATAGATGAGGATGTCATCGAAGTAAACTACGATGAATTTTCCCATAAAAGGCCGTAAAACCTGATGCATAAACCTCATAAATGTGCTGGGCGCATTGGACAGCCCAAAAGGCATGACCATCCACTCATACAACCCATGTTGCGTCTTAAACGCTGTCTTCCACTCATCCCCAGGCCTTATTCTGATCTGGTGGTAGCCGCTTTTAAGGTCAATTTTTGAAAAGACCTTAGAACCGGACAGTTGGTCTAACATATCATCCAGACGGGGAATTGGAAACCTGTACTTCACTGTAATCCTGTTGATTGCTCGGCTATCAACACACATACGCCAAGAGCCATCTTTCTTCGGCACTAGCAGAGCAGGAACTGCACATGGGCTCATACTCTCACGGATGTAGCCCCTCTCCAGCAACTCTACCACTTGCCGCTGCAACTCCTCAGATTCCTTGGGACTGAGGCGATACGCCGGTCGATTAGGCAAACTGGACCCCGGAACAAGGTCAATCTGATGCTGAATATCCCTCATAGGCGGTAGCCCAGGAGGAAGATCCTCTGGCATCAGGTCAGAAAACTCTGTTAGCAGTTGCTGCACCTCTACTGGTAAGTCCGGGTTCTCATTCATGTCCGTTGCGCTATTCCCACAAGGCAGCAGAGCATAGACCACGTCCTCATGCTCAATCTCAGTTAAAAATCTGGACATAGAAAGCAGGTTAGTAGTTTTGGCTACCGGGGTAGGACTGGCTCCTTCCCGACGAGGAGCCAACACAATCTTCTTCCCCTTGATGCTAAGGGAATATGTATTCTTTCGCCCGTCATGAGTAACACTGCGATCATACTGCCAAGGCCTGCCTAATAGTACATGACAAGCATCCATAGCCACAACATCACACCAAGCATTATCAAAATATTTCTTGCCAATCGAGAAAGACACTAAGCATCTCCTATCCACCTTTACCTCACTGCCTTTATTCAGCCATGATAATTTATACGGGTTGGGATGACGATCTGTCTTCAACTGCAATTTTTGGACAGCCTCTTCAGACACTACGTTCTCACAACTGCCACTGTCAATGATCATCTTGCAGACTTTATCTGCAACTGTGCAGGTCGTGTGAAAAATATTGGTTCTCAACCAATCATCTCCTGAATCGCCCCTGGGAGTCAGTAGATTCTTACGAATGACCAAATTCTCACGGCCATCTCCATACAGCACATCTCCATCTTCATCATCGTCATACATAGGCTCTCCAGTCTCCTCAGTTTCGTCTACCACGTCTTCCTCAATTAGGAGATTTTTGCCCTTCTGACTAGCAGGCTTCCTGCACTCATTCGCTCTGTGTCCCTGTTCACCACATCTGAAACATCTAATGTTCGAGTGAGAATTACCCTGTGGTGTCGGCTGGACAGGACGGGGTTCTTGAGGTCGAACTGGCCGGTTATTTTGATCGTTCCTGATCACTGGCCTCCGATTCTGCTGTTTTTCCACAGCAAGTGCGCGTTGGTATGCTTCAGAAACAGTCCAAAGCGAGTGAAGGCTGAGGACATCTTGCAGGGGCTACCGCAATCCTCCCAAATACCGCGCCACCGTCTGCTCTTCTGTCTCAGATAAATCATTCCGGGCTATCAATTGATAGAACTCCTCTGTGTAATCATCAACCGATCTCGTTCCTTGCCTCAACGACTGAAGTCGCTGAAATAGGGTTTGAATGTAGCCGAAAGGAAGGAAGTGACCCTTCATCTTCTTCTTCATCTTCTCCCAATCAGTGATCTTGGCCTTGCCTTGCCTGTCTCGTGATCGCTTCAACTGCTCCCACCATGCAGAGGCTCTGCCTTTGAGTTTGATGGCGACCAGTTTCACCTTGACACGATCTGGGACTTCTTTATATTCAAAGATACGCTCCACTTCGTTCATCCAATCGACAAATCCTTCGGCCTGTAAAGTACCAGAAAACTCGGGCAGATCCACTCTGAAACCGAGGTCTCCATGACGTTCCTCCCGACCACGGTGCCCCCAGAATCGAGCACGATTGTGAAACGGGTTATCGGAACTGGAATCGGATTCGTGATCTTCCACCTCACGATCACTGATAGTCTGCGCCGTTAGACGCTGGGTTAACTCTGCAACTTGCCTCTGTAAATCCTCAATCATCAAATCCTGAACACTACGATCACGGTGTGGGACTTCCTCATTCGGAACCTGTCCACGACGACCACGACCACCAGCCATGAAAACTGATGAAATCTAACCCAGGAAGATACTGAAAGCTCTGATACCAACTGACGCCGGACAGAATAGTGATTATTCTGTAGGCTAAGGGCAACAGAAAATAAACAGAAAGAAAGCACGAGAATTGCCCAAAAACTCAGAGAAAAGTCTCTGGTATTCAATATTATTATTCAAAATCAAGAGTACCTTCGAATCAACCCACAAGCCGGGTTATATAGCTGAACTTCGTCAACATTACCAAAAATAGCAAAAACCTAATATTCTTGCCAAAATAAAATACGAAATAAAAGAAGAAAGTTGCCAGAATTCTGGCCCAAATCAAGCCCAGAATCTCTTCCTAATCAACAAAATAAATATTACCAAAAAAGGAAAAAAATAACTAAAATTAGGGAATAACCTAATTTTAAACCATTTTAAACCATTTTAGGCAATTCCATTATGCCCTTCATTATTGATCCCAATGATGCCTTCATCCATATGAGGTCTATTTGTGATCATGTTTTTCTTGCATAAGAATTTCTGGATGGATATCATCTCAACTCTTTTACACTTAAATGTGCAATTAAGATTGACCTTCAGAAGACCTTTGAATTTGTTAATTGGTAGTTCATATTTGATGTTTTATCCATGATATACTTACCACATACCTATATCCAATGGATCAAAGCATACATTATTTCCCCGTCTTTCACTATCTCTGTCAATGAGGAATTTACCGACTTTTTCAAAAGGGTTAATGGATTAAGATAGGGGGGCCATTTATCTCCCTTCCTTTTCACCATTGTCATGAATGTCTTTCCTTCCATCATATCCTCCCTCACCTCAGCCTCACCAAACTTCAAATTTCACTCAAAATGCAAAAAAAAAAAAAGGTTTATCACTCTCCTCATTTTTGCAGATAACCTGCTTCTACTCTCCCATGGTAGCTTTAATTCTGTTTCAATCCTACAAGATGCCTTTACCTCTTCACTTCTTATTTTAGACTACACATAAGCCTTGCTAAAACCTCCATTTTCTTCAGTGGAGTTAACCATCCAACCCAACATCTCATCTCCAATCAATTGGGTATAAACATGGGAAGCTTGCCTATCAAATACCTAGGAGTACCATTAATCACCACTAGGTTAAGAGCTCAAGATTGCAAGCATTTGATAGATAAGATCATAGCAAAATTGGTCATTGGACAAGCAAATCTATTTCTTATACAGAAAGGCTCCAACTTATTCAATCTATCCTTGTTAGTTTGCATCTCTATTGGGCCAACATGTTCATTCTTCCTAAATCAGTTACTAGTAAGATTAATTGTCTATGTAGGAAATATTTATGGTCGGACAATGGAATTAACTACAAAGGAGCCAACATAGCTTGGCTTAATGCATACAAACCAAAGGTGGAAGGAGGACTTGGTATTTCTAACTTGGAACTACTAACAAAGCCTCAATGTTAAAACATCTATGAACCATCATTACTGAAAATAAGAGTAGCTCATGGTCCCAATGGATCCATGAATATCAGTGAAAAATAGGTGTTTCTGGGAATTGAAATACCTCAAAAGTGCAATCTGGCACCACAACTGACATATGCTCTTTGTTATAGGTTCAACCATGATCAAATTGAGGGGTCTAAAATCCCAAGTAACTCCATGCTTAGCTTTTGGATAACTGCTAAGACCTAGAACTTCCCACAAAGTATCTATAACTTGATTCCAGAACTCTAATTGCTACCTCTTCCATGCTATGGTGATGATTTTCTTGTATGGAAAGGATCCCCAAATGAAAAATTCTCTCTAAGGCACACTCTTGCATTTATCTCAAGACCGGGCCCCCTTATCCTTTGGTCCTATCTCATTTGGAACTCTATGTCCATTCCCAAACACAAAATAATCCTATGGCTCGCAGTGTTAATCGGAGTGCTTACTCGACAAAAGATCCATGGCTCACAAACACATCCTAAATCATTGCTCCCTATGCCTTGTAGCTTGGCAAATCCTTGAACCATCTTTTCTTTTCATGTCTATTCATATAATAAATGAATCTATTATGCTTCTTAACTCTTCCGAGTACAAAATTTAATAGAATATCAAATTAATGTACAATATTCTTAGGTACCATCATCGAATGCACCACATGTATGTGTTTTTTTTTTTTTTTCTCATCACTTATTAGTGGCGTGTTTTATCTCATCATTTATCTTAGTGAGGTATTATTATTGATCAGAACAAGTGGATTCCCAAATAATTTCTCATTAGGACAGACACCCTTGACTGCAACTTTTACAATTTGTCATTGATGATTTGCACTTTTTTGTAAAATACTTTCACCTTTCAAAGTCTCTCAACCTTTCTGTCAATTTTTTTCCTTTGTTAATACAGGACGATTGATCAGACTTTTAGGCCAACTTGGGCTCCAACACCAACATACAAGCCCAGTCCATCAGTTTGGAGGGCTGGGACAAACTGGCCTACAAACAAGCTCGGGCTGAGCTAAATCCAAAATTAAACGATATTTTTATCCGTGCAAAGAATTTTATTAGGGTAAATTGGTAATTTAACAAGTCAAAATGATCACTTCAGAAGTTGAAGGATAATCAAGTAATTTTATCATGAAAAAGTGTACTAACACGATATCGATTTGGCCAAATTTTATATAGGTGTAATCAAGACAAACCTTAAAGGGTGTCGATGTAGTTTATCCGAATAAAAATAATACATAGAATAGTTAATTACATAAAAAGAAAAATTGGCCTTAGGAAAACCAATTAACTTGCCCAGTCACATGAAATTTATAAGTTAACTGCCATTTACAATTGCCATGAATATAATATAATCATCAAAACCTAATGTGTCACCTATTAAAAATCATCAACCACTCAAAAACATAATTATTCAATCACATACATGCATATAAAAAAATAGCAACACGATTATGTTTGATTAATTAAAACACATTGAGGTTGGTCCAGATACCAATTGTTGAAAAACCTTGTTTAAAGTGGAAGACGGAAATATTTTTCAATCCTTCTTCAATTGTTTTAATCAACCAATTACGTCTACCAAAGAGGGAAGAATTAATGCAACCTTTGAACAACTAATTTGTAGATTGTCAATTAGGAAGCAATTCTTTACTTTACAACTTTAAGCTCTTTCTTCTAAAAAGCTTTTTCTGCACTATTCATAACATGCACAACAACTTCACGGGCTTGGCAAAGAAGCTTCCTGAACTCCAAATTGGACGAATTTTGGATATGCTACAGACAATTAAGTTAGCTGTGATTTGCCGCTAGAATCAAATTAAGGTAACAAAGGAGTTATGGCTGAGAAATCTGAACCAGAATGTTTACAACCTTGAATCTTCAATGCCTGAAACTGATTTTCTTGACTTCTAAATGCCTCCAAATCGTCACTCCTATGTCATTGAGAATAGTGGATGTAGGTACAAAAAAATTGTATTTTACACTTTTTTAGATCCCTTTTTCATTATCACTCCGACCTTTTTATAATAATTCAAATACAATCATCACGCCTTTAATTTCTCTCTTTTCTTTTTACTCAAAGAATAACACATTTTCTTTCTCCCTGATTTCAGTGCTTGATTATAGGTATTGTTGGAGGAGATTCTGGGATTTTACAGTATTTGCGCCACTTAAATTTGGGTGACATGAATGATGATGTGGTTGCCACGCATTGCATTGGTCATGCGTGTCTCCTAACGACTCTTTTTCCCCTACAGTGGATTTCAAGTCTCTTTGGAATTAAGGTTAAGGGGAGAGAGAGAGAGAGAGAATACTTCTTGTGTGTTCTTGTGTATCTCATCTCTCTATGGTGGTCGTGGGGTGAGCTGCCCCTATTCTACTTGTCCAACTCCAACTCCTCTTTTGACTTGAACTTGCTCTCCAAGCTAGGCTAGGAGTGGAATCTAGATGATTCTATCCTTGTCTCGCTTTAATTAGCCTATTTAAATGACTTACCAACTTTTGACTCATTAAATAAGGTTCTTTAATTATTTTTAAGTCTACTAAATAAAAATAATTGCACTCCAAGACTAAAAAGCCAATTTTACTAAATATTGCAAACCAACACCTCCATTTTAATTAGTTCATTGGGTAAATTAAAACCATCATACTGATTAATCCATATTTTAGCCATTGGGTTTATGAACCGTTTGATCACATAAATTCTTTTCAAAAGAAAATAATATAATAAATAAATAAGAAAAATATTTATAAAATATAACTGACCAATTTTTCTGTGATTAAACCAAAATATAATCACCACATGGATTTAAAAGAAAATAATATAATAAATAAATAAGAAAAATATTTATAAAATATAACTGACCAATTTTTCTATGATTAAACCAAAATATAATCATTCCATCTTAAAAGTATCTTCCAAAGCCCATAATCATTAATTACCCAAAGTTACCAAGTGTGTTGACGTGAAGGTTACTCAACCATGACCATGAACTATCCATATCCAGTCCAATATGTCCAACACACCAGCACAATTAATTCCAAGTCTTCCATTCAAATAAGTGAGAGAAGTCATCCTGACTAATAGAAAACTCAATTCTATTAAATAATGCGAACTTATTTATAATAAAGATAACCGATGATTTATATCTCCTATACATAGGAACCCTGTACATAAATCATCCAATCATAATTAATGGACAATTATTTCAATTCTCATTGAAGTAATCAATACAAGCATTCACCGTATATAAATGAAGATAAATGAAAACAAAATTTATTAGGTCTAAATGTTAAATTATAATCAAATGGCTTTGAAGGGCCCACACAAATCCCAACAACTTTTGTAATTTTTTAAAAGGGTAAGGGTATTAAATTATTAATGTAATGAGATTATATATAATCTGGACTGGGAAGGTTTAACTACATATCCAACCCCGCTCCAAACCTCATTCGGGTTACGACAATAAATATCATACTCCCCCTATCCCTAACGGGGCAAATTGCCACTCTTGAAACCCATGCATGACACAAGGAACTCCTATATGTAGGTCAAGGAAAAAGTTAAATTTTTATGATTTCAAGAGAATTTAACAGAAGGGGACGACAAATTAGGGTAGATAAAGCACACGGAGGTGCAATTTGATCGACCCACGTAAGTTGTCAAAAGAGAGTTTTTCTTGATAGGGATGGAGAGAAGCATCGTCGTTTAAAATAAACCAAATTATTATGATACATTTAGTCTGATAAGAAAATCTTGTTTCACCATCTTTCAGTTGAGATTAAAGGGCAAATGCAATGCATGAGGTCTTGCCATTACGGAGTTTGGAAAAATTTAGATATGTGCAGCCTTACCTTTGTCTAGAGAGATTGATTTATTGAATAAACATAAACATCTAGCTTCACAAACATGTCAAAAATATTCACTAGACATGTCAAAATGTTCGAAGTGTAATATGACCTTCATATTGTTAGATGGATAATAATATTTTTTTTGCTAAAGTCATAGCGGAAGTAACAACAGTGACATGAGAGTGTCAATCATAGAATTTATTTAGAGCATAACTTTAGAAGAGTGAGTTCTATATATATATATATAATTTTTATCTCATAAATAACATTAAATAATTATATGTAAATATTAGCACTAAGGACATAATTGTTAGTCAGTGGTTTCACGTTAAAGAATTTAATTCTATTTACATTGAAATATTTATTAATAATATGAAAAAGAATAATGTGATATAATCTCTTAAAATTTGTTTTAGCAAAACAAAAATCTACTCTCTGTCGGATCCTACCATAAATCCTCCCTAATCCTTCAAGCATTTCCTTAGTTCACAGGTTAGATGCGTTCACAACATAAAATAAATATATTAAATGGGTAGTGTTGCTTATTTTAGTTGCATTGGCCTTTGTGCCTGTCCATATCTTGCTCAATTTTTTTTTTTGTTGGGTATTGATTCAGAACCTCTTTTTTTGAACTAAAGTTTTTTAATTTTAATTCTGAAATGCTGATTCAATGCTCTCAAGCATAATATATGGTGTTTTGATATTTAAATTGAAAAAATGTTAACTAAACAATTTCAAAGAAACCAAAGATTTAGCGCCAGTATGGTAGGGTGTTTTGATATATTTTTGTTTTACCATAAAATAGAATATGTGTTATATTATATTAGTGTTTTGAATATTATTCAAAACGCATTTGGTAATGTTGTTATGTTTCATGACTTACAAAAACAGAAAATACATAACTTGTTTGGTAACGTCATTGCATTTTAATAAATTTAAAACAAAATAACTAAAAATATGTTTGGTAATTCCAACTGTTGCAAAAAAAATAATTGAAACACAAAATAAAACATATTTGGTAAAAACATGTATGTGTTTTTTTATTTTAATTCATTTGTTGAAACCTAAAAAATTTTAAATTGGCAAGTTTTGTTAATATTTTTATAAAAAATCGACACTGTATTGTTACAATTTTAAAAACATTTGACTAAGTATTGTTATATTTTAAAAAAAAAAATTAGCACAAGTTTTGTTTAAAATCTGGCATATTTGATTGACTACAATCCTGTTAGTCACATAAACCAACCCTGCACAATTCTAAATATATATTTCAAGCAACATTCTAACACCACAAACTTCAAAATAATGTTAAATATATATTACAATTTGCTCCAAATAGCAGGAATCCAACAAATTATAATGAAAGAACTTAAAAAATATAATTTGCAAAACAATGGAAAAAAAAAACGTTTGCCATTAGCAACAACCACAGCCAGCAGAAATTTGAGTTATAACCATCAAACATCCTCACTGCAATTTTAATTACTTTAATATAAACTTGTGAGTTAGCAACGACTGCAGAATCCTCATAGCAAAACCAGTTCCACATGCACAAAATAATAGTTAATATATCATCACTGCTAGAATTATATGAATAATATGAGCATTGAAAAAAGAACATGTAAAGAAAAGCAAATGTACAATTTTTATGCTTACTTGATAACACAGTCCATCCTCACATAACAATTATAGACTCCAGTATTTGTCACACGCACAGAAAATAGTATAAATCTTAGCACTACCACAATTTTATAAATAATAAGTAATGAAAAATCTGAAAAATGCAACCTACAAAATGTACCTTTTTTCATGATCATTTGTCAACACAGTCAATCCTCACATCAAAATTAATCTCACATGTACAGATTTAGACAAATCATTACCACAACATGCAAATAAATAGTTGACTAACAAGAAAAAAATTAGATGAAATCAAAGGTATACCTTTTTCAAGCTTATTTGAAAATAGACCATCTTTATTACATCAACACAGTCCATCCTCTACTCAAAATCAATCCCAATATGCAGTCCATTAAAGCAGTGATAATATATTACACATCATTTAAATTTTTACTAATATATTACACAAGATTCAAGTATGTGCAATATATTACATAGAACTCATTTATCAACAACCATGATGAGCAAGAAGAATATGACACTCACAATAAAAATTATTGTAATAGTAACACAACCACATCTACCATATAGCAAGTAGTTCTATTTACATTATTCATTTTATATCACTATAATGACGCTTTTCAAGTCATCACCAACTTGTTCTGTAACTTGTGCGCCTTGTTATAACTCATGCAATCATAACTACATGAAGGTGTGACTACAAGAAATTATATATATATATATATATATATATATATATATATGAAGTCGTAAAAATCATATAACACTAGTCTCAAATAAAAAAAATTTAAAATCTTTGTACTCTCCCCTCAGAGTGTTGAATTTTTGTCTACATTGGTCCCTTATATACGTCTTCCCAATTTTTTTTCAACATTCCTTCGACAATATGACTTCACCCAATTGTATTAAAAGTGGTGCTAATACGATTTCCTTTTCTGACCTCTTTCTCTATCAAGAGAACGAATGCCTCTTGGTAGACCTCACACCAAGCTACCCTGCTTGCTTCTATTGTAGAGTTATACCACTCACGTCATCTTTTGATAAATCAATCGGGTTAACATATTACTCAACATTTTTATTGTTCATGTCCATCTTATAAAGGTATAAAATAATTTGAAGTTATCATTCATGAAAACAAATATGCAAATAACGAGTTAATATAATAAATGTAGAGATCCATTTTTATTTATTTATTTATTTTCTGAAATCTGATTATAAATATATTTGCATATATTTCAAATGTGATTTGCATATGTAGGGACATTTTTAGAGGTCCGGAGAGTTTTATGAGCCATTCGGCTCATTTTGAAATTTTGGGTCGTTGGGATCTAGGACGGGGTCGGGTGGGCCCGTAAAATCAGATATTTTTTTGAAAATTTTAATTCTTGATTTTACACTAATTAGAATATTAGAAGAGATGTAGAATTGATTTTAAGGCCATAGTCGCTTTCATATTCGAAAACGGAGGTCAAGAAGGTACGTTAAGTGAACTAAGGGTGTTTTGGTCATTTTATGCCCTAAGGCTTATAAATATCAAAACCTAGATATTTCAGCTATCTCTCTCTCTTTAAAAAGCTGTATTTCTCTTTTCTTTCTTCTTTCTTAAGCTCTCTAGCTTCTCTCTAAGATTTGGAGACCTTAAGGCTTGATTCGGAAGGTGCCAAAGAATAAAAGTTCATTCTACGTGGCGAGGACAAAGCTAGGTTGGACAACTTTTGAGTTGGTGGGTGTGAGGTGTAGCTTGAGATTTTATCTCTTGAGGTAGGTGTGTGTTGTGTCTTTCAATACAAGTTTAATTTCATATTATGAGCATAAAATTGATGTTTTCATGTCATATATGAATATATGAGATTTTAGGATAAATTTCTTGTTTTAAATTGATAAATATATGTTTTCTTGGATGAAAAATAATTGATATGTAATTTAGAATGCATGAATTGCTAGTGTATGTTTTATGTGAAATCTATTGTATATATGAGATTTTGGTAATATGTATTGAAAACCCTAAATTCAATGAAAATTTTGTTAAAAAGTTTGAATGTGTGTATGTGTCAATATGATTTCTTGTGTGACATACTAGAAATGAATATATGACATGACATAGGTTCAAATTCATCGAGAGTTGTGAATGTCTATACTAAAGTGACATGTATAGCGTGTGTTGGGTGATATCTCAAAAATGACTCATATACAAAGTAGAGGGAGAATAAATCTTCTAGGGTTGAAAGACCTTAAACTTGTGCAAAAGGGTTGGTTACCGGTGAGTTAGTAGCCCAAAAATAACTAAGGACATGGGGTGTGGGGCTTTGGCTCATATCTAAATTAGGTGTGTGAGTGAGTACAATGAGTAGCGAATTGAGATATGTGAACAATGTGAGTTGTGTGATAATTTTGTGTTAGACTTTGAGTTTGAATTCATTTTTGTCATATGTTATATATATAATGAAGTTGTGTATTGAAGCATGTTATATTGAGTTTTGTGGTTGTCAAGTATATTGATGTATATGCCATGTGAAGATACGAATTATGGCGTTTGACTATAATGCTAGGAAGCATGACACGTAGCTAGGCTATGTATTTGATTGATTTATGCATTGATATGAAATATGAGAACTTGGGTGGACTGCACAACATATGACCTTGAGCCTATTGAATATTGCTCATCCCCTACATTCACAATTTCAGGGCATGACAAGGAGGTTGTCAATGATGATCAACCATGAGTAGGATATAGAGATAGAAGTACTTTCTTTTTGGTTCTTTTGATGTTATACATGTCCAAGATGTGGACAAAGTGCATTTAATGTTGTAATTAGTCCTTTGTGCCATCAATGTTAATGATTGAACAAGATAATGATATATAAAGGGTGTTTTTGTTCAATTAATGAATATACCATGATTTAGTTAATATTTGTGCATGTTGTGGTTGTATTTAAACTGGTATAGATGTAAGTTAGAATGTGAGAATGATTTGAGGCATTTAATAAGTATTTGAAGTTTAAGGATAGGGAAATGAGAACTCCTACGGTTAGGCTCGTGATCAATTGAAACCAGGATTTTGATTTATTGAACCTTTAATTTCGATTAATCAAAGACCTAGCCACATTTTTGGGTCAAAAACTTATGTGTTCCAATAGAAGTTTCGCAAGAAGTGCGATGAATCGAAGTACTTTGATTAATCGAAGCTCCAACTTCGATTAATTGAAATACTTGAAGTGTTGCTTGAGCTGGGATGATTTGTTAGCTTGACTGGGTGTTCTGTGAGGGGCCCAGTAGTAGACATATAAACGTGACAACATGGTATTGGAGTGTAAATAAGGTTAAAGAGTGATGATGTGTGATGATGTTGGTATTATTTACCCCCATTCCATATGCTGATTTGGGTATGGAAATTTGGGTCATGACAGATATGGTATCAGAGCGATATGTTTGAATACCTAAGGACGAAGGTTAAAGGTAGAATGTTCGGTATTAGGTTGGAATGCCTAAGGATAAGGGGTAAGGGTCGGGTTTAAGCGTCTCTTATGTTTTATGTTTCAGATTTGTGTTGAGTGAAATGACATGATTTTATAAGTAAGTAGAGTTGATTATTTGACATATATATGTGATTAATCTCCCTTGAAAATGTTTATTAGAATTATGCCACCAAGGAGAGGTCGTGGTAAGGGAATGGATCCTATTCCACCACCCCTACAGATAGATGGTGCACAGTTGGTTAAAGATATGATTGCTGTCATATAATTGTTGTCTAAAAAGGTCAATGAAAGACTGCAAAATTAGGCACAAATAGGTGGGAATAGAACGATGAAGGCTCTAGAAATGTTCAAACAAATGAACCCTCATATGTTTAATGGAAGAGCAGATCCTATGGCTGTAGAGGATTGGTTTAAGCAAATATCCAAGGCATTTGATATGCTAAAGATAGATGAGGATAATCTAAGGATCTCAATAATTCCTATTCAGCTTATGGGGGCATCAGACTTGTGGTGGAAGTCCATGACCCATATTCATGAGGCGAGGGACATGGAATGGGAAACTTTCTTTAGGTTGTTCCTTAAAAAGTATTTTCTGGATACATTGAATGAAACATTGTAGGATGAGTTCATACATTTAATTCAGGTAGGAATGAATGTGACAGATTATGAGAACAAATTTACAGCTTTGTCTCGGTTTGCACTGGAGATAGTAGCAAATGAATAAGCAAAGAATAGAAGATTTGTGAAATGACTTTGGTTTGAGCTAAGAACCAAGGTCACTATCTTGGACCTGCCTATTTATGCAGAGGTTATTAGGCGAGCATTGTTAGCTGAGGCTGATGATAATGATATCTAGAGGCTATGGGATAATCAGTCTCAGAATATGGTTTCTCATTCGTAGGGTAATCCAAAGAAGAAACACAAACGGAGTAGTTCATATTCTCGAGGACCACAGCATACACATTCATTTTTATAATTTTTATGCCTATGGGATCCTTTTGGGATAAGGTGAAGTGTTTTTAATGTCAACAAGTTGGACATTACAGGTCAAAATGCCTATAATTATAACTTGCACCTGAGGAGGATTCGAGGAAATGCTATAGATGTGGTCAGGCGGGTCATGTGGTGAGAGATTGCTCGCAGAATAAGGGTAGTACTTACAGTGTTATGGGGTCACAATAACATTATTCTCAGGTTCTTGGGGTATAGTCAAAATTCAGAGTTCCTCAGCTACCACAGCCTGCACAAGCAATTCAGAGTTCACAACTGGTGAGGGGAACAACTCCTAGTGCTTTTACTCAGTTGTTCAGCTATTAGGGGAGTGGTCATTCAAGACAGGAGATACAGGTTCGTGCCTATACGATTACTCCAACTGAGGTTTCAGCGGGGTCTTCGGTAGTTTGAGGTATATTTCTTGTATTTAGCTCATAGGCTAGGGTTTTAATTGACTCAGGTGCATCTCATTCATTTATTTTCATTGATTTTGTATCTGCTTTAGAATTATAGGTGTCAACCTTGTATGAAACTTTATGTATTGATACGCCAATTGAGGGTAGGGTGATCCTAGACAAGGTTTATTGAGTATGTGAGATAGAGATAGCAAATCGACAATTGGTATTCGATTTTGTTCTCCTAGAGATGGTGAGCTTTGATGTCATTATTAAAATAGATTGGCTATATGCTTTTCAAGATAACATTAATTGCTACCAAGGAAATGTGTCAGTGTGTACACCCGAAAAATATTATTTTTACTTCGTGGGTGAGCGGAGTGATTTTCACACTTCGTCTTTTTCTTAGCTAGTCTTGTGACCGAAGAAAAGGGAGAAACTTTGAAAACTTTTTCGAAGTAGTTTGTGATTTTATGGATGTATTTCCGGAAGAGTTAACGGACTTACCTCCTAGGCGGTATGTGGAGTTTGCCATTGACGTCATACCTAGTACACCGCCCATTTCTATGGCACCGTATCATATGGCACTGCTAGAATTGAAAGAGTTGAAGGAGCAATTAGAGTACTTGAGGGCGAAAGGTTTTATACGTCCTAATGTTTCACTTTGAGGAGTGCCAGTCTTATTTGCTAAGAAAAATGATATGTCACTACAATTATGTATTGACTATCAGAAGCTAAACCATGCAACAATCAAGAACAAACATCCTTTGGTAAGGATAGACGATTTGTTTGATCAACTCAATGGAGCAAAGTATTTTTTTAAAATGGACTTGAGGTCGGGGTATTATTAATTGAGAGTCAAGGAGAAATATGTTTCTAAGATGTTTTTCGTACACGGTGTGATCATTACGAGTTCCTTATGATGCCATTTGGACTAACAAATGCACCGACAAAATTTATTGTCCCGCCCTAATTTTCGTCTCCCGAAAACTAAGGGTGATTAAGTCATAACCCACTCCTAATCACAATTACTCTTTTGATATCATGATCTGATACCAAGTTATCATGCCCCTATTGTCGGGTCATGACTTGTCGCGAAAATTTTTACAATTTATCTCAAGTCTCTTACATGGAACACTTGGGTTCAACTCTCATTCGTCATTGTATATATTTTTCAAAAGTTGCAAACTTGTCACGCATATAAACTATTCAATTCCAAAACTCAAATCCTTGTGTGATTGGAACTAGAAATTTAAATCTACACCATTTAAAAGAGGAAAAAAAATACTCAATTTTAAAAAAAGAATCACTTGATTCGGGTTTAAAACAATAGAGTTATGTCTATTTCAAAATAGTTGAAAATCTATAGCAGTATAATAATCGACTGTTCCTGAGAGAATAGTTGACTGTGTTGCTGCTTTAGAAAGCTCAAAAACGCTCTATTGAAAATAGTCGACTTATCTAGAAGGGACAGTTAACTGTTTTCACTTAGACACCATTTTTTAGCATATTTTGGCCAAAACTTAAACTAATCCTCATACATATACATTTTCAAAACATAAAAATCATCTAATCGCATCCCAATCATGAATAAAATATCAAAACTTCATGCATTCCATATAATTAACCTTTAAATCATGAACATGCTTGGACATTAATGATAATATAACTCATCAACACAACCACTCTCACAAGTTATATATGTAGAAATAAACATAGATGAAGGTTCATCATTTAAAAACGTCTAGCATTCTATCTTGCTTACAATGAAATAAATCATAAGGCATGAACAACACATGCTTAAAAGTGTATTTAAACGTACGCAACCATAAAGCATAAATATTACATGTTTTCAAACATAATTGATCTTTATATGTTCTTGAAATATAAATGGGTCTTATACATGCCCAACACGTGAGTATTGTCCACAATCCGGACATGCATAGAAATAAAATAATTAATAAAGGAATTCCATGACTCCAAGTCTAACTCATGTTTGCTCATCATCAATCACTTCATTGCCACGTCCTGAAAATGTTAATATAGAGAGATGAGCAAGTTAAATGGCTCAAAGTAATATGTTGTGCAATCTGTTCAAGTTCACATTTCATATTATTGCATAAAGGCAACTCAACATGTACAGTCTAGCTATGTGTTATGCTTCCTAGCATTTTAGTCAAGACTATAACATTCATTCCCATAGCAACCACAACATTGCACAATTCATTATATCTATAGCATATGACATAACTGAATTCATATACAACTTCACTCAAGTCACGTAAATCACATTAATACACATAAGACTTAACACAAAATCACATTGCTCTTAAAATTGTACTCACATTCAAACACATAATTAAGATATGTACTGAAGTTCTATATCTCAAGTTCTTGGTTATTTCGGGCTACTAACTCATCCGGTTACCATCCATCTTGTGCAAGTTTGAGGTCTTTCAATCCTAAAGGATATATTCCCCTTCTACTTTCCTATGAGCCACTTCCGAGACACTACCCCACAATCATACAAAACATGTCACGTTTTGCACCTACATTCTCATGTCACAATGCATTTCACCCAATTCATGCCCTATGTCCATTCTAACATGTCATACAAGAATTCATAATGATACATGTTTACATTCAATTCTCAAAACTAGAGTTTTAACAATTCTCCAAAAATTTCACATATGCAATATTCTTCACATAAAGCATACATTAGCAATTTAAGCATTCTATATCACACATTAATCAATTCTAATCCAAGAAACATACATACATCAATTTAATTCAAAACTTTCATCCCAAAATCACATATATTCATATATAACATGAAATCGTCAATTTTATGGCTAAAACATGAAATTTAGCTTGAAATAAAAAACACAACACACACCCCTTATCTCATTTGCTATAGTTTCAAGTTATTCCTTACTTTTACCCAAAAATTAATTTTCTCCGAAATTGATTTCAAATAGATCAATCTCGAGCCATTAGTGTGTAGACTGTTTCTCTCTTCTTCGGTGTCTCCCAATTCTCACCCTAAGGTCTTTTAATTCAGTGGAGAAGTGAAGAAAAATATGTATCTATATATATATATAATGCCCCATTCGGCTAAATGAGAATGAGAAATGAGGGTTGGGCATTCTCCTCCTATTTATAGAATTTAACCTCCGCTTATTTACAAGAACGCCACTACCTTTTCACTAAACCTTCTCGGACTTGATTTTTAAGTTTCATAACTTCGATTGACATGAATTGACTCTGTAGTGCATCAAATATTTTATTTAAGGTACAATCTGAATTTGCATTCATTCTAACACTTTTGGATTTTCTGGACCCACGGGGCCCACGTCCCGGATCAACCAGACCCTAAAAAGTCAACTTTTGCCAAACACTCTGAAAACTTTGCCAAACCTTTATTCAACTCTCCAAACATGAAATTTATAATTAAAATACATATATAATCATTTAAAACATTAATATGACAATAAATAAAAAATAACAGAAAATTTGGACAAAATTGGTCATGGTTCTTGTATAGGGAGAAATTCGAAATCTTCTCCGATCAAATAAGTCTAAAATATCTCTTCTCTCAAAAGGAATTGAACAACGGAGATGAGTGGAATATAAGGAAAATAAAAGAAAATTCAGACAAAATTGGTCACGGTTCTTATACAGGGAGAAATTTGAAGTCTTCTCTGATCACAAGAGTATGAAATATCTTTTCTCTTAAAAGGATTTGAACTTAAAGCAACGGAGATAGGTGGAATACATGAAAAACTATGATTTTGATCTGTAGTATCACCCGGGAAAGGCCAATGTAGTAGCTGATGCCTTGAGTAGGAAATCATATGGGACTTTTGCTAGCATTGCCATTCAAAAATAGAAAATGATGTAGGACATAACAGAATTGGGCTTGTACTTCAGCGATGATAATGAACCGACTACCTTGTTTAGTTTTATTGCTCAACCAACTCTACTTAGTGGGGTAATTGAGGCATAAAGATAATATGAAAAAATAAAGGCTATTCACATTCAGATTTTGAGTGGTGAAATTATGAAAGATTGAACCTTGCATTTAAATGGAGGTCCACGATTTAGAGGGAAGATGTATGTGCCTATCCCTTGTAGGGAGGGTATTTTTTAGGAGTTTCATTGTTCTAGGTTTGCGATATATCCCGGTGGGACGAAAATGTATCATAACTTAAGACACCAATATTGGTAGAAGGGAATGAAAAAGGATGTGGCTCAATTTGTGACTAAGTGTTTTACTTGCCAACAAGTTAAGGCTAAACACCAAAGACCGGCTGGTTTGTTACAACCATTACCAGTGGTAGAGTGAAAATAGGGGCATATCATGATAGATTTTGTGATGGGGCTTCCGAGGTCACAGAAAGGACATGATGTTGTTTGGGTCATAGTCGATAGGTTGACTAAAATATCTCATTTTCTGCTTATTCAGATCACGGATGGTGCAGAGAAACTCAGTAGGTTATATATGGAACAGATTGCGAAGCTTCATAGTGTCCCGATATCTATTGTTTCAGACAAGGATCCTAGGTTTATTTCAACTAGCCTTTGATATGGGGTTACACTTTAGTACGACATTTCATCCTTAGACTGATGGTCAGTCAGAGCATACCATTCAGATATTGAAAGATATGTTGAGAGCTTGTATTATAGATATTAGAAGAAATTGGGAAGACCATTTTTCATTGCTGGAGTTTACCTATAATAATAGTACCAAGCTAGTATTGAGATGGCTCCTTTTGATGCATTGTATAGTAGGCCATGTAGGTCACCAGTTTGTTGGATTAAGGTGGGGGAGACAACTGCCTTGGGACCAGATATAGTCCACGAGACTATGGAGAAAATCAAGTTGATTCGACAACGGTTGGTTACGGCTCAAAATAGACAGAAGATTTATGCCGATCGGAGAAGGAAACCTTTGTCATTTGAGGTGGGAGACCATGTGTTTCTTAAGGTCTCTCCACACAAAGGGTCGATGAGGTTTGAAAATAGTGGCAAATTATTGTAACGGTTTATTGGACCTTTTGAGATTTTAGAGTGTATTGGTGAGGTTACTTATTGATTAGCTTTTCTACCACAGTTGGAAAGTGTTCACAATGTCTTTCCTATTTTTATGTTGAGAATATATGAACCGGATCTATCACATGTGCTGGGCTGGATAGACATTGAGGTTGGGAGAGATGTGTTATATAAGGAGCGACCGGTGGAAATTCATGGCACTAGAGATCAAGTGTTGAGGGGCAAGACTATTCCTTTAGTCAAGATTTTGTGGAGGCACCCCGGATTAGAAAATGCTACTTGAGAATAGGAACAATAAGTTCACTTCAAGTACCCGAACTTGTTTGTTTCAAAGGGTATGTTTGATTTCGGGGATGAAATCTCCTAAGGTGGAGAGGTTGTAGAGATCCATTTTATTTATTTATTTATTTTGAAATGGAATTATAAATAGATTTACATATGTTTTAAATATGATTTGCACATGTGGGGACTTGTTTAGAGGTCCGGAGAGTTTTATGAGTCATTCAGCTCATTTTAAAATTTTAGGTCGTCGGGACCTAAGACGAGAGTCAGGTTGGCCCGACCGAAAAATTGGATTTTTTTTTAAAAAATTAATTTTTAATTTTACACCAATTAGAATATTAGAAGAGACGTAGAGTTGATTTCAAGGCCATAAACACTTTCAGATTAAAAAACAGAGGTCAGGAAGGTACGTTAAGTGAACTAAGGGTGTTTTGGTCATTTTATGCCTTAGGGCTTATAAATATAAAAACCCATATATTTCATCCATCTCTCTCTCTCTCTCTAAAAAGATGTATTTCTCTCTTCTCTCGTCCCTCTTAAGCTCTCTAACTTCTCTCTAAGATTTGGAGACCTTAAGACTTGATTTGGAAGGTGCCGAAGAATAAAAGTTCGTTCTATGTGGCGAGTGCATCATTTTGAACCAAACAAAGCTAGTTTGGGCAACTTTTGAGTTGGTGGGTTTGAGGTGTAGCTTGAGATTTTATCTCTTGAAGAAGGGTGTGTGTGTTGTGTCTCTCAATACAAGATTAATTTCATATTATGAGTATAAAATTGATGTTTTCATGTCATATATGAATATAATATATATATATATATGTTTTCTTAGCTAGATAAAAAAATGATTGATATGTGATTTAGAATGCATGAATTGCTAGTGTATGCTTTATGTGAAATATATTACATATATTAGATTTTGGTGATATGTATTGAAAATCCTAGTTTCAATGAAATTTTTTTTAAAAGGTTGAATGTGTGCATGTGTCAATATAATTTCTTGTGTGACATACTAGAAATGAATATGGAACATTAAATGAGTGCAAATATTGCATCTAGACTTATGAATGTCAATGTTAAACGTGACATGTTTGGCCTGTCTGGGGTGATATCTCAAAAATAGCTTATGTACAAAGTAGAGGGGGAATAGATCCTCCAAGGTTAAAAGACTTCAAATTTGCGCAAGAGTGTTGGTTATCGATGGGTTAATAATTTAAGAACCGTGATCATTTTTGACTAGTTTCCTTTAATTTTATTTATTGTTATATTAATGCTTTAAATGATTATAAATGTGTTTGAAATGTAAAATACATGTTTTAGAAACTTATTTAAGGTTTTGGGAAATTTTTGCAGCGTTTGACAAAAGTTGACTTTTTCAAGTCCGGTTGGCCCGAGTGCAGGCCATGTGGGCCCAGAAATTCTAAAAGTGTCAAAATGACACCAAACTCGAAGGGCAGCTTAAATAAAATATTTAACGCTCTACAGAGTTGATTTCGTGTTAATCGGAGTTACCGAACTTAAAAAATAGAGCCCGGAAAGATTTATATTTTTTTATAAATAGATGAGGTAGGTTTATAAATGGCAAGAGAGAATTCAGCAAATACATTCTCTCATTTCTCCAGTAGCCGTGAGAGGCAATATAGACATATACATATATCTATACATCTTTTTTTCATTTCTTCATTGAATTTGATAAGCTTAAGCCGAGAATTGGGTAACGCCGAAGAAGAGATAAACGGTCTACGCATTGAAAGCTCGAGTTTAATCCATTCGGAATCGATTTCGGAGAAAGTTAATTTTTTGGTGAGAATTGAGAAATTCATTTGGAAGCTCTTTCAAATTAAGGAAGGGATGTCTAACTTATAGAATTCGGGGTTCTTTATGAGTATATTGGTTGTTCGTGGCAACCAATTAGTTATGTGAGATAATTAGATGTCTTTCAATATTAAAACATGTTTAATCATGTCATTTAATGAATTATCAATGTTAATTGATATATATAATTTTTTTAGATGAGTATATAAGCATGTTGAGATTGAGTTGTGAAGTGATTATGTGAACTCATGTATATGTATGAAGGTGACACTTATGTGATTGATAAAATGTCTTGGAAGCATCTTTAAATGTGAAACATGATTAATTGTCTATCAAAGTGATATGAAATGTACAATATGTGAAACATGTTCAATGTGAGAGTGTGTGATGATTATGTGGAAGATGTACAAGCATGACCATTTAACATTACATTGCTTTGAATTGTACATATACACTATCATGAGCACGTTGAATTCATTTTTATTCATTGAGAAGTACATGGTGAGGGTGGTGAGTTCAATTAGGACAGTAAAGTCCACTCAATAAATGGCGAGCTATTCCGGTAAAGGTAACCCTTGTGGTTGATCCGTAGCGAGGTATTCATGTAAAGGTAACCCTTGTTAGTTGATCCGATAAAAGAGTCTCAATTAGGTGAGATTAGGCGACCCGTAAAATTAAAACCCAATGGATGTGTGGAGAGAATGAGGGAGTTGTACATATCATGTTGCATTACCCTTACTTATGATATGGTTGTGATATATGGATATTTGCTTAACATGATCAAATGCAAATGTATGTTTATATGGTATTCATGAAACTTACGAAATTGTGTTTTAGACATTCCTACTAAGCGTGTGGTTGCTCATCCCATGAGGATTAACTCTTTTTAGGAAATGAAAATGAGGTGGTGGAGTCTCCCCAATAGTAGAGTTGGCGTGAAGCGGTATCGGTTTCATTTAAATACTTAATTTACTTTATTTGAATACATATCCGTATTGTGGACTATATGCATGTGACAAATATGTAATGATAATTTATATTATGAGAATATGTATCATTTATGCTTTATGATTGTATACGTTTAAACACGATTTTAGCATATGTTGTTTATGACTTTTGATTTCATACATTATGAGCATGATAGAATGCTAGATATTTAAATGATAATCCATTCATTTATGTTTATTTTCATATGTATAAACTTGTGAGAATGGTTACGTTGATGTATATGTGAGATGTGATGCGTAGATGTGTTAAGGAGGGACATTGGACCAAAAATGACCAAAGTATGAGGATGCAGGATTTTCTGTAGGAAATGATTTTGATTATGTGAAACCCCTGTTTCGCATGATCGAAATATATGATTGTGCGAAGCCTCAGTTTCGATTATGCGAAAAATTACAGAGTTGGAGACTGTCAAAAGTCCCGAGAGTTGAAAACATCGATAGCCTTTCGATAGAACCTCCATCATGCGAAGAATAGTTGATCGTTTCGATTGTGCAAAACCACTATTTCACATAATCGAAATATTTTGATCTTGCGAAACCTAAGTTTTGATTGTGCGAAATACCACAGGAACTGAGAATTATAAATGGACTTGTGTAAGTATATTTTCATTAAGGGATGTCCATGGTGGATTTGAAATGGTTATGTATGCATGTGAGGATGATGTTAATGGTATTATGAATACTTCCGCTGACTTTGAGATCACAACCTTGATTGTTGATCATTGTGTGGTATTTGGTAAAGAATGAACGTATTGGTAAATGTAAAGACTTCTGCTGTATGTAATGATCTCGGTGGTCCGGGTAAGAACTGTGGGTGATTACGATAACTTGTCATAGCTGTCCGGGTTGTGGAGTGATTATCGGGCAATTTTGATACCTCACTACTCAGAATTTTGGGCTCGGACCAGGAGAGCCCCGGCAGTCCAAATTTAGGGGCATAACAACTTGGTATCAGAGCACTAGGTCGAATACCTAGGGGTGATGGGTAATGGAAAGATCATGTATGGATTTGGAATAGGTTAGAACCTTTGAGTTTGATAACCTAGAAACACGTGTAAACATGACATAGTTGAATATGACAATTTATGGACACTTAGCATATGTTTATGTAATAACATATGTTATATGTTATGTGTTGAAATGAAAATGTGCCTATGTGATAACATGTATTATATGTTAAGTGTTGACTTGAGAACATGTTTATGTTATTAAAAGTGTTTTGAAAAGTATGTCTATATGTTACATGTGTAAGAGATAACATGTTATTATGTTAAGTAATAGTTAATCATGTTGAATACATAACATGTGATAACTTACTATCATTGACCTATATCATTGGATGGACATTGGGGACTAGAGGTTAGTCAATTGAGTACGGTTATAGGTAGTGCTATGATACTATTATTCTAGACAGGGTGTGTCTGAAGTGTACTGTTGATATAGTGGGATGAATATTTGGAATTAATTTAATTCGTTTTGAGTTGATGGACAGGTGATGGTTTGTACATTTGAAAATGATATATTTGAGTTATATGAAATAAGTTGAGAGTTGTATGATGAGTGTTGGATATGATGTTTAAGTGAAGGATTAGTTAACGGTGGTTAGAACCCTGACATATAGTATCGAAAGTGAGTATGATTTCTTACCATGAGGGGGAGCCTTCAGATATTGGAGGATATGCTTTGTGCTTGTATCCTTGATTTTGGCAGTGGTTGGGAGGATCATTTGCCACTTGTGGAGTTTGCGAACAACAACAATTATCAGACCAGTATTGAGATGGCACCATTTGAAGCGTTGTATGGCAGACTTTGTAGATCACCAGTTTGTTGGATTGAGGTGGGTGAGACCGCAGCCTTAGGGCTAGATATTGTTCGCGAGACTACAGAAAAGATCAAGTTGATTAAACAGCAATTGTTGACGGCCCCAAGTCGACAAAAGAGTTATGTCGATAGGAAGAGGAGACCGTTATCCTTTAAGGTGGGAGACCATGTGTTTCTTAAGGTTTTGCCACAAAAAAGATTGATGCATTTTGGGCAAAGTGGTAAGCTATCGCCAAGATACATTGGACCATTTGAGATTCTTAAGTGTGTCGGTGAAGTGGCTTACAGATTGGCTTTGCCACCACAGTTGAAAAAGGTTCACAACGTGTTCCATGTTTCGATGTTGAGGAAATACAAACCTAATCTATCACATGTTCTAAGTTGGATAGACATTGAGATCGATGAGGATGTCACCTACAAGGAGAGACCAATTCAGATTCTTGATGCTCGAGAGCAAGTTTTGAGGGGTAAAACCATTCCGTTGATTAAGGTTTTGTGACACAAACATAATGTTGAGGAGGTTACTTGGGAGTAAAAACAAGGGTCAGATGACTCAAATTCAAGTATCCAAACTTGTTTCCTTCAAGTATGGCCTGATTTTGGGGATGAAATCTTTTTAAGTTGGATAGGTTGTAAGAACCGTGACCATTTTTTGCCATTTTTTTTTTAATTTCATTTATTGTCAGATTAATGATTTAAATGATTATATATGTGTTATAAATGTAAAATACATGTTTTGAAAACTTATTTAAGGTTTGAAGAAGTTTTTGGAACACTTGAAAAAAGTTAACTTTTTCAAGTCCGGTTGACTCGGGCCACAGGCCCAAAAAATTTGAAAGTGTCAGAATGACACCAAATTCGGAGGGTAATTTAAATAAAATATTTGACACGTTACGGAGTTAATTTCACGTTAATCGAAGTTACTGAACTTAAAAATGAAGCCCGAGAAGGTTTAGTGAAAAGGTAGTGACATTTTTGTAAATAGATGAGGTAGGTCTATAAATGGCAAGAGAGAATTCAGAAAATACATTCTCTCATTTCTCCAACAGCCGTGAGAGGCAGTATAGACATATACATATATCTATACATCTTCTTCTTCTTCATTTTTCTATTGCATTTGAGAAGCTTAGGCCAAAAATTGGGTGACGCCGAAGAAGAGAGAAATGGTTTACGCATTGAGGGCTCAAGTTTGATCCATCTGGAAACAATTTTGGAGAAATTTGGTTTTTCAGTGAGAATTGGGAAAATCATTTGGAAGTTTTTCAAATTGAGGTTAGAGATGCCTAACCTATAGAATTCAGGGTTCTTTGTGAGTATATTGGTTGTCTGTGGCAACTAATTGGTTATGTGGGATAATTAGATGTCTTTCAATATTAAAACATGCTTAATTATGCTATTTAATAAATTGTCAATGTTAATTGATGTAATTACATGTTTACAATTGCTTTAGATTAGTGTATAAGCATGTTGAGATTGAGTTGTGAAGTGATTATGTGAACTCATGTATATGTGTGATGGTGACACTTATGGATTGGTAAAATATTTTGGAAGCATGTTTAAATGTGAAACATGATTAATTGTCTGTCTAAGTGATATGAAATGTGTAATATGTGAAATATGTTCAATGTGAGAGTGTGTGATGATTACGTGGAAATGTACAAGCATGACCATTAACATTACATTGTTTTGAATTGTATGTATATACTATCATGAGCATGTTGAATTCATCTTCATTCATTGAAAAGTACATTGTGAGGGTGGTGAGTTCAATTGGGGTGGTAAAATCTACTCGATAAATGATAAGGTATTCCGGTAAAGGTAACCCTCATGAGGTGAACTAGTAAAGGAGTCTCAGTTAGGTGGAATTGGGCAGCCCATAAAACTAAAACCCAATGAATGTGTGGAGAGGATGAGGGAGTTGTACATATCATGTTGCATTACCCTTTGCTTATGATATGGTTATGATATATGTATATTTGCTTAATATGATCAAATGCAAATGTATGTTTATGTGATATTCACGGAACTTACGAAATTGTGATTTAGACATTTCTACTGAGCGTGTGGTTACTCATCACACGAGGATTAACTCTTTTAAGGAAATGAAAAGGAGGTGACGAAGTCTCCCCAGCGGTAAAGTTGGCGTGGAGTAGTATCGGCTTCATTTAAAGACTTAATTTACTTTATTTGAATGCATGTCCGAATTGTGGACTATATGCATATGACAAACATGTAATGACCAAATAGAACATGTATCATTTATGCTTTACGATTGTATATGTTTAAACACGAATTTTAACATATGTTGTTCATGACTTATGATTTTATATATTGTAAGCATTGTATTGAGCATGGTAGAATGCTAAATGTTTAAATGATGATTTATTCATTTATGTTTATTTCTAAATGTATAAACTTCTGAGACTGGTTACGTTGATGTATATGTGAGATGTCATGCGTTGATGTATTAAAGGGGGACATTGGACCAAAAATGACCAAAGTGTTCTGCAGGAAGTCATTTTGATTATGCTAAACCAGTTTCGCATGATCAAAAATTTTGATTATATGAAACCTCAGTTTCGATTATGCGAAAATTACAGAGTTGCAGATTGTCAAAAGTCTCGAGAGTTGAAAATTTTAGTTAGTACTTTGATAGAACCTCCATCATTCGAAGAATTGTTGATCATTTCGATTGTGTGAAACCATTGTTTTGCATGATAGAAATATTTTAATTCCTGCGAAACCTAAGTTTCGATTGTGCGAAATACCACATGAACTGAGAATTGTAAATGGACTTGTGTGATTATATTTTCATTAAGGGATGTCCATGGTGGATTTGAAATGGTTAAGTATGCATGTGAGGATGATGTTAATGGTATTATGAATGCTTTCGCTGACTTTGAGATCACAACCTTGATTGTTGATCATTGTGTAATATTCGGTAAAGAATGAATGTATTAGTAAATGTAAAGACTTCCGTTGTATGTAATGACCTCGGTGGTTCGAGAATAACCGAGGGTGATAACGATAACTTGTTATGGCTATCCGGGTCGTGGAGTGACGATCGGGCGATTATAACACCTCATTACTCAGAAATTTGGGCTTGGACCAGGGGAGTCCCAGCGGTCTAGATTTCGGGACTTTACAAGTAACCCAAAAATAACTAAGAACATGGGGTATGGGGCTTCGGCACATATCCGGATTGAGTGTGTTAAGTCTGAGGACAATTCTGAGAACAATGAGTAACGAATTGAGATATGTGAACAATGTGAGTTGTGTGATAATTTTATATTGGACTTTGAGTTCGAATTCATTTTTGTCATATATTATAAATATGATGAAGTTGTGCATTAAAGCATGTTATATTGAGCTTTGTGGTTGTCAAGTATATTGATGTATATGTCATGTGAAGATACGATTTATGGTGTTTGACTAGAATGCTAGGAAGGATGACACGTAGTTAGGCTATGTATTTGACTGATTTATGTATTGATATAAAATATGAGAACTTGGGTGAATTGCACAACATATGACCTTGAGCCCATTAAATATTGCTCATCCCCTTATATTAACAATTCCAGGGCATGGCAAGGAGGTTGTGGGTAGTGATCAACCATGAATAGGATATATATATATATATATATATATATATATAAGTACTCTATTTTTGATTCTTTTAATGATATGCACGTTCGGGATGTGGACAAAGTGCATTTAATGTTGTAATTAGGCCTTTGTGCCGTTAATATTGATGATTAAACAAGATAATGATGTATAAAGGGTGTTTTTGTTCAATTGATGAATGTACCATGATTTAGTTGATGTTTATGCATGTTGTGATTGTGTATAAACTGGTATGGATGTATGTTAGAATGTGATAATGATTTGAGATATTTAATGAGTATTTGAAATTTAAGGATAGGAAAATAAGGACTCCTGCAGATAGGCCTACGATCAATCGAAACCAGGATTTCAATTAATCGAACATTTGATTAATCGAACCATCGATTAATTGAACCCTGAATTTCAATTAATCAAAGGCCTAGCCACATTTTTGGGTCAAAGACCTGTGTTCCGATAGAAGTTTTGCAATAAGTGAGATTAGTCGAAGTACTTCGATTAATCAAAGCTCCAACTTCGATTAATCGAAGCACTTGAAGTGCTGCTTGAGCTTGGTTAATTTGTTAACTTAATTGGGTGTTCTGTGAGAGGGTTAGTAGTAGACATATGAACGTGACAACATGGTATCGGAGTGTAAATAAGGTTGAAGAGTGATGACATGTGATGATGTTGGTATTGTTCAACCCCATTCCATATGCCGATTTGGGTATGGGAATTTGGGTCGTGACAATAATGATGTAAACAACAAGCATGAATTAGGTCAAAGTAATTAAAGGTCTTAGAATACAAAGAAAAGAACTATGGGGACATAATATTAGTGTCAAATCCTCCAAAAGTCTATGATCAATACACTATATTTGGACCTGTCAAATGATCAATGTTATTTAATATTAATTCATTTACTAATGACATGCATTATAAGTTCATAACCGGTCAAAGTAAGTGGACACAAAACATTCTATTCATCATGTCAAGCATTAAATTAAAGAGGACACAATTCACAAACCTTCTGCTTGCATTTGTATATACTTCAAATTAGATTAGGGATAGTCTTTGTTTAATTTTTACACATATGCAAATGTTTAAAAACAGTATAAGTCCAATTTATTTATTTATTGTTTGCCTGGATAGCTAGAAAACAACTTCTCTATGTAAAACCACAAAGAGCTTATTACCTGACCACGTACATGGTGTATGTCCATAATGAAGATCACAAGCAAGAACTGGTGTATGGTAATAAAACTAGTTTAGATAGACATATTCCAAACTTTTTCTTTTTCCTCCCACTAGATTTGTTGAATATAAGCCACAACTAATTTATATACATCATTCAATCATTGATTCCACAAATCTTAAAAGAAAGTCTTCACAAATCAAACTTTCAAAAGGGTCAAATACCCATCAAAGCAATGAAGAACAATGAAATTTTATCAACCTTAACAATCAAAACTTTATTATTTTATCAAATCACAGTGAAATTTTAACTAAAGGTACCAAAATATTGGGCTAATCATCACTTGGATTAAGCTTCAATTGTAAATAACTCTCTGGAGTTGCTAAGTGTCGAGAACCGAATTAGCATTCGCTAAAAAAAAAATTCTAAGAATTTTGGATTACTCTCCGTCACAAAAATTAATGAATCCAAAAAGATTTTTATTAGGTTCAGAAACAGTTGTACACATGAACAAATCAAATCATTGGCCTTAAAAGTACAGATCTGACTTGAACAGGTAAAAAAAAACGAAAGTATCAACCAAAAAAATAAAAATAGAAAAACAATTTTAACTGAAAGTAGATTAAAGGTGCGATGCATATCTGTATCAAAGATTCGTAAAACATTTACATATAGAACCAACATGGTAAAAAGACAATGACTATGTCGTACTTGTGATGTCGAGAGAGAGACAGAAAAAGAAGATAGTACAACGGTGTAGATGTTCAAGAACAAATCTTCAAGAACCTAGGTCAAATTACCTCCAACACGATTCGAGTTCACAACGGTGTAGATGTTCAAGAACACATCTTCAACAACCTTAGGTCAAATGATGACTTTAGCTCTTTTCAGAATAGATTATGTGATGCGGTTAGTCACTTAAGTTATCAGTGTTTCCTCCACTTATTTTATGAAATTGGGCCAAAAATATAACAATATCACCATTTTGGTGTTTTAAGCAAAAAATGCATATTGTTTTCACACTTTTTGTAAACAAATGGGCTCTGCCAAACATGGTTTGGATTACATTTTTTAAAACAAAACACAACTCACACAAAAACACCCTACCAAACACGCCCTTGCCTAGGTCTATGATGTCATCTTATTAAAATTTAATGATTATTACTTTTCTTTTTGTCACCTAATTTGTTCGTTTGAAAACCCTTCCCGCATTTTAAAAACATTTTCTTTTCTCGGGAAGGATCTCCTCCTGTGCAGAGAGGGAATCCAGTGTGTCCTGTGCACCAAAGGTGTGTGAATTGAATTACCATCAAACCCACTTTCATATTTCTGGGTTAGGGTTCGGTATGGAGTCCCACGAGCCACGACCTCCATGAACCAAGACAGAACCAGAAAACATAATTACTGGACCCGGCTAGTAGAACCCAAACCTATGGATTCCAGATGGCAAATTGCCGCCTCTCTACGAAATCTCTGTTCACGCTGTCCACTTCCATAAACATTCGCTCTCTCTCTCTCTCTCTCTCTCTCTCTCTCACACACACACACACACACACATATCATCATATATATATATATATATATTTGGTCCATATGGACATATATAAACTCACACCAATGGAAAATCAATCCGAAGATTCTGCTGGAATCGAAACTGACGAATTTCCGGATGAGTTTCAGTGTTGCGTATGCCTGTAAGTCTTCATGAACCTCATCACAAGTAATTTCGACAAAAAAATTGGATTTTTTCCAGATTGATTCAATTGTTTTTTTTTTTTTTTTTTCGCTCTGTAATTACTGAGTTCGTCAAAAATTTGGATGTTCCTGAGATTTATATGTTACATACTACATACATACATGCATATATAAGGTTTTATTAAGAATGCTAATCTCTAATATACTAGAATCATAATCATTACGTGTTGAAGCATGTGGTGTAATAAATTGTCAAAATAGAATTCACATTGAGGCAAAGTTAGTGACCAACCAAAAATTGTTAAACAGTATGGAATTACATGTGTTTGTGTGAGTAAGGAATATTGTGAATGGGTGGCTGATCTTATCTGGTTAGAATATGTTGCAGAGAACATATTTGATTTGGTTTGTTATGGTTAAGAAGTTTCCAGAGACTGATATGGGATGAAAAAACAAAAACTGTTAACTATGAATTAGCAAACTATACTTACCTTAGCAAAAGCATTGTTCATATTATCTAGAGTTGCCTATCAACTTTTGCTTTGCCATTGTGATCAATCGTGGTCCATATTTTGTCACACACGAGAACACGACCAGAGCACCTCATCATCTCACTTATTGATGCGCCTCTAAGTTATTGTAAAAGAGTACTGTTGATTCCACTATGATTTGTCTCTTAATGATCTGTCATACATCTTTATACCAAACTTGCTCATTATGTGGATATGTTTGCTTGATTTTGCACTCAATGCCTTGTGGCTACCTTATATGCATCAACTATAATGCATCAACTATAAAGCATTAACTAATGACGTTTGATTTCTTTATCTTCTTTTACCTTGAAGGGATATCTTCTACAAACCAGTTGTATTAGGTAAGAAGGCGTTACAAAAAGGCTACAAATTTTTAGTTATTCCTTCATCAAGTTCTACACCCTTTTTCTTTTGCTTGCAGCCTGTGGCCACATTTCATGCTTCTGGTGTATCTTCAAATCTATGGATACTTGGAAGGGATCGCGTTGTCCAGTTTGTCGGCATCCATATAATCATTTCCCTAGTGTCTGTCAATTGCTGCACTTCTTGCTTCTGAAGTTATATCCATTAGCCTATAAAAGAAGGGGAAGACAAATCAGAGGTACATTTTGTTCAAAACTTAGTTTTAATTTTTAGGATTATTTTATATAGCTCACTTGTTTTCCCAATAAATACTATACATATGGCATATTTGCATTTCTTCTTGTTTAAAAAAAATTAAATTGTGACTTACCAGGAAAAGAAATTAATTAGATTGCTCTGAATTTGTGAATAGTCAGAAAATTTGCATTAATCTAAATTGCTTAGAATTTGTGATTAGTAAGAAAATATGCATCATAACGCATTACATGCTATTCTGCCTTGAGGAAACCAAGGTTTATTTGTTTTGTTCTGTTCTTTTTCTCCTTTTAGAATTTTAGGGTTTAATTTAGAATTAATGCCATAAAAATGCTTAAGATTTAGTACAAGTTGCACATGAAACTCTATTTATAATTGCACATACGTCTTAAAGATAGTCTTCATGATCATTATGGTTTTTCTCGAGAATGCTGGTGATATGAGAATGAGGAAGTTACAATAGTGGTAGTGCAATGGTACTCTGAAGCACTTGCAAGAAAAAAACAAAAAATAAAAAATGGTACTCTGCATCATAGTTATTAGAACTCGCCTAGCCTAGCTGGTTATAGATTCGAATTAGTAACCTACAAGTTACCTGAGCATTTAATTAAAGACCACCCACTGAGGCTGTCTGGCCCTGGCTGCCTTATTGTGTAACCTGGCTACCTTCCATTTTTGATTAAAAAACTTACTCTGAAGTCCAAACATTGTTGACAATAAGAGTCGAAACCTCATATACAGGTGATGGACAAAAGTCACCACAATTGTTGTTAAAATCCAATAAGTTCAAATTCAAATTATATAATTCTATCTGATTGGACCCTTCTTTGCTATGAATTGCTAGATTGATCCCATAGATATGAATCAGCCCCCATTTGATATGTGTTAGCTGGGTTGAATACTTGAATCCCGTATTGTTGGCAATCTTAATGAATTTATAATAACAGAACAGGAATCTCAAGATCAACAATTCGGGAACTATTCATGCTCGCTTTTACTTCCTCCAAAGTAAGCTTTCCAAAGTTTCTATAAGGTTTCTCTGTTTAAAGTACTATTGTTTTCTTCTCTTATCCCCCCTCCCCAACCCTTTTAAGTACTACAACATATAGTAGATCTCTTGGGCTCTCTTCCAAAAGACAATGAATTTGTTTTTGCTCTCTTTACAAAATTGAATTGAAAACCATTTCCTTGGAATATGTTCCTACTCTCTTCATTCAAAGCCAACTTTTTAGTGTTTTACGAAGTTGGATGGTTCGCCCTTCAAAGAGTATTTTATTTAATGTTTGGATTTCTATATTATTATATATTTGAACCGATGATGATAAGGGTAGTAATATGAAAATGCATTCAGAGACTAATCATTGTGATGATGAATATTGTGGTGTTATAAATCCAACATTTATTTCAAAAGTTCCAACAATCAAATCTTTGAAATACCATAAGTTAACATGAGAAATACCAAGCTAATTCTAGCCCTTACACACTCAGAAAGCACACAACTTTTCTTCGACCGTTTTAAACCATAATCTCATAAGTTTTCCATAACCATAGCCCACCACGAAGTTATCATTTGTGGGGAATTGAATGTTCAAAATGCTGTTTTATCAGTTTGGAATAACATTCCAATGGCTGTTGCTTTGCACTTCTCCTACAATTGGAAACGTAACAACTTCTTTTTCATTTTACATGTATGCATATCAAGAGACTATAGATGTAGAAAGAGAAGAAGAGAGAGGTGGAAACAGAGAGCAAAACTTAGGATTAGAAGAATCATCCAAAAAGTAGTTTAAGTTATTTGTTACATCAATTTCAAACGTTTCATATTCATAATCAAAATACGTGTTACATCAAAAGGCTCACTAGTGAATCCTCACAAGGTCTTTTTTTTAAGTTAAGTAATAAAAGGAATTCATGACCTTGTGAAAACAATTTACATTTTTCAATTAACATAAAGATATAAATAGTACTAGTATGAACCTATCATAAAATCTATCTACAATAAAATCTTTAAATGTCGCAAATTCATAATTCTTCATGGATGGAGAAGCATTCCTCATATTCTGTTTCTAAGTATAGCTGGCTTCCAAATTTAAATAGGACCACCCTACATGAAGAGAAGTAAGAACCCATTTATATGTTTAAAATACTTCTTTCTTAATTTGGCAAGGCCTCACAATTTCTGTAGGTATGCAAATTTATATGAAGACAGCTTTTCATGAGAGGGGGGCGATTTTTACGTGCACACCTGCTAACCACATAATTTATAATTTGGAAGAAAATGAATCTCAATTTCGGTTGATCTACCCACCCTAGAAACCAAGGCCCAAATGAACCTTGGTAATTTCCCTATTAAACAAACCCAATCTTGGACATATTGTGCGTGAGAATAAAGCTAGATCTTCAAGGGGATCAAGTTGGTTTGGGATTTGGGTTGGAGACTTAGAGTGGAGTAGTGGACCAGGTTGCTCCCTCGATGGATTCTTTTTTTGGAATAAATTCGATCATAATGAAACAATTATGAGTTGATATGATTTGATTTTATGCAGCTACAAGTAACCACTTTACCTGTGCAACAAGACTCTTTCCTTGTTTTAACTTCTAAATAAATCTAAAAAGTAAACTGCTGTTCTATTTCCCAGTTGAAAGGTATATTTATAAATGATTTCGTTGCTAATTTTCCATGTCATTATGCAACCCCTGCTGTTTAAGCATGTATTAACAGACTTGTGGTAAAATTGTCACTTCTTAGTGCATTTATCTAGTATTATCTAATGGCAGATCTGTTTATTACTATTGTTGCAGAAGAAGAAAAGGAAAGTGAATCCTTTTCTCCTGAGTTTGATGATTATTTAGCGGCATTATATACCAGTAACGAGTCCGATAACGTGAGCAGCTTTTCTCCACTTTCTACTACCTCACAAAATAAAATATATTTAGAACCATGTTCTTCAGTTGAAGGGGAATCTTCTTCAATCAAGGATCTTCCAGAAGTTACTGTGTCGGATAAAGATAAAATAATGACAAGTCCTACAACATCAAGCTATAAAGCCACTATAGATGTGACCACCCAGGGAAATAGTATGCTTGAAAATAAATCAGCTCATGGAACTTGCAACCAGGTGCTTATTACTGATTTACTATGTGCTGAAGGGGAATCTTCTTCAATCAAGGATCTTCCAGAAGTTATTATGTCTGATAAAGATAAAATAATGACAAGTCCTACAACATCAAGCTATAAAGCCACTATAGACGTGACCACCCAGGGAAATAGTATGCTTGAAAATAAATCAGCTCATGAAACTTGCAACCAGGTGCTTATTACTGATTTACTATGTGCTGTATGCAAGCAACTACTCTGTCGACCCGTAGTTCTTAATTGTGGCCATGGTAAACATTACAACTTTAAATAGCCATGTTGAGATGTTAGTCAGAAGAAATTCATTATTAAGAAAATTACATGTCATTGCCTTCCTTTGTGCAGTATATTGTGAAGCCTGTCTTGTTAATCTAGGTGATGAGGTATGTAGCTGTCAAATTTGTCACAGCATGCATCCAAATGGGTTCCCAAAAGTTTGTTTGGTTCTAGAGCATTTCTTGGAGAAGCAGTTTTCTGAAGAATATGCTGCAAGAAAAGAGGCTGTACTCAGAAAACCTGATTGTCATTATGTCAGTTGCTCAACATGTAAGTGCTAATTGTTTTGTCATATTTAATGGATATTGATTTTATGAGTTTGTCTGGATCACACTTCAGTTTGAATGTTGCATATATTCTAGAGAAGTCACATGCAAAGATACAGATACTTAGATGTATATCTACATATCCACCTCTTTTCTATTTCCAGACGTAAATAAAAATTTGATCTGTACTCTATCAAGCATGGACACGGGATACAAATACAACACAATATCCACATGTTAATACCATGAGTTCTAGAAAACAGAAAATATGAAAAAATTCATGTTAATACCACAATATTGACATGCATGTATAATTGTTAGATATTCTATCAAATATTCCATGAACATATCGAAAATTCTGAATATCCAGATTTTAGATCCTGTGGTCCACTTAAGTAAATCGAAGGAACCACTAATCAAAGCAAAGTTCCATTACTCTCTCAGACTTGAGAGTAGACCTGTAAATGGATCGGATTCAGACTAGATCATGGTTGATCCAATCCGAATCATATAAGCATTGAAGGTGATCCAATCCAATCCGATAATCCGACAAATTCTTACATAATGAATCCATATCCGATTTTGGTTTATCGGATGTCCGATCCGATAATCCAATCCAATAATAAAACTATACATTTTGCACAAAATTAACTGTTACTAACTTACTAAATTAGGGCTTGTAACACACCAGAGATGAGATCTTGTAAGAGGGAAAAAAGAGAAAAACAAATATGAAGAAAAATCTGTTGTGAAATGAGGGGGTGGGGGGTGGGGGACAACAACACAGATTAGGGCTTGTAGCAGAGAAAGAGAAAAAGGAAAATAGAAGAAAAGTAAGGGAGAATAACAGAACTCACTGGAAGGGTCTCACCATTTCGTTGCTCTCAAGAACACCAGTGTGGCAGTATGGTCTAGACTCTAGACTCTTCTAAAGTAATCTAATCGTGAAGGAAATACAAATCTAAAGTTTGTCTTTTAGATAAGCTTGTGGAGTGGATTAGGGCTGCAAATGAACCGAGCCAAGCCGAGCTTGAGCCTGCTCGGGCTCGGGCTCATTTGTTTGTAAGCTCGCTCGGGCTCATAACGAGCTCGAAAAGCTGAGCTCGGGCTCTGGCTCGTCATTATTTTGAGAAGCTCGTGCTCGGCTCAGGCTCGGCTATAAAAAAATTCGTTCGGGCTTATGTTCAAGATCATTTTAGCTTGTTCATGAACGTAAATGAGCCTACACAAGCCTATGTTCATGAACATAATCACGAACTTACGAGCCCTAAACGAGTTTTGTTCACGAACATAAACGAGCTTATGTTCACGAGCCTACACGAGCCGAGCCCAACATTGTTCGGGCTCGGCTCGTTTATTAAATTAGCCTAGAAACCGAGCTCGAGCTCGGCTCGTTTGCTTAACGAACGAGCCCGAGCCCGAGCCGAGCCTTTAATGAGCCCGAGCCCAAGCTGCTCACGAGCAGCTCGATTCATTTGCAGCCCTAGAGTGGATAGATGTTATTCTATAGCTTGGTGTATTATATAACTATGTAGCCAAGAATCTAACGGTATAACATACATATACCAATTAACATATATGTATGGTGCATTATAATTTATATAATTGTAATCAGATTAGATCGCTATCGGATCGGATCGTCGATCGTCTCTAATCCATATCCGATTTGTTAAAATAACGGGTTATCGGATTCGGATCATTATTGGGTTATCAGATTTTTTATTCAATCCAAATCCGAATAGTTGGATCAGAATCCGATCCATTGATAGGTCTACTTAAGAGTAACTTGCTAGAACACTTGATAAGGAGAAATTACTATGATGGCTATTGTAATTTCTAGAATTTATCCTTGTCCATTCAGTGTGTCGTACACACCAACATGTACAAGTCCTTTTATTTATAAATGATAGAGATAAATCGGTCGATAAATAGCATCCTACATGTTACACCGTTACAAATAGAGTGACCAACTCTATCAAGAGTGCGAACATATTTATGAATATGTAATATCTTATAATTTACATCTCCTATGCCTATGACTCATTTCGAGAATCACATAAATCAGATTACAAAAAATCAATGGATCCTATGACTCAACTCTAAAGTCAACCAATACAAAATTCACCATATGTATGCAAAGCATGTAACTTATAATAAACCAGATTCTATTATTAATAAGATGTCAAATACAACCAAATTGGCTTGAAGGGCACATATAATCCCAACATATACATCCTCCTTCTCATGGCTAAAATGTTGGGAACAATTACGGGAAATGAAAGTGATTAGAGGCATCTCCTTTCCGACTTTTCTAGGTTTGGCTATAACACATCTAGCAGTTGCAGGATTTTTCAGCCATTAAATCAACATTATTTTCTTTTCTCCCTCACTCTCTTATTTAAGGTAAATCTTCTTATATAAATCTCCTTGATTTTGCTGTTAAGGTGGTTTTGCTTTGAAGCAAGCTCTCACTATGCTTTTGTTAAGATAACCATTCATGATGCTTGACTTGGCTAGTTTCAAATCTTTTTCTTAATCTAAAATTTGAATATGCAAAAGGTGCTTGTATTTCACTGTCATTATGACCTCAGGACGTTGCAACTTTAATACATATACTCTCTTGCCATTTGACTTGAAGGGATTTGATCTTTCCTTTTAGATGTCTTAGAATTGTCTGGCTGAGTACTATTTTTCCCAACTCAGCTTAACTCAAGGAAGCCTTTTCCCAGTTAGATCTTTCTTATCTTAACATTTTGGTTTTTCCCTTTTCTTATTATTATCCTTGGTGTGGATCAGGTCACTCTCTCTCATTGATGTAGTTTGTAATTTTCACTTAATATACCCAAACCATATCTGTGAGGGTGGGCCTTGGCTGAACGGTAAGGTTACTCTATTGTGACCTAGAAGTCACGGATTCAAAACAAGAAAACAGCCTCTCCGCATGCGGGAGGTAAGGCTGTGTACATCTAACCCTCCCTAGACCTCGCAATGGCGGAAGCCTCCTGCACTAGGTTTGTCCTTTTTTTTATTCCCAAAATCTGTCAATTATTTCATTTTCCTCCAAAGAGTGCTTACTTCAATCATGTCATGATTGTATTCATATCTAATTTTATGATTTCTTTCCTAGCACACATGCATCTCTACTATTCCCAAGGTCTTAGTCCAAATAAAATCTTCTTAAGTAAAATTTTAATAGAAGTTGAAATTTGGAGGTTGTTAATATTAGCTACCACAAGATCACATTGCATTAGATTATATGCCATTGTGAAGTCCAGGATAGCCTTTCCAGCATCGTTCCTATCTCCAAATCTGTGTTTGCCATACACTCTCTAACACTCTCAATAATACTATCGTATATGACCATTAGTTCTTCCACATACAAACCTACAAATAATTGCTCGTTTGGTCTTCCTTGAATTAATTTATTCATATGTTTCTAAAATTGTGCTTTGATGTGGTTTTTTAACAGTTGGGACCGTTAGGTGTATAAAAGCTAATTAAATTAACTATATTTTCTCCCAATACAAATTCCATAAGTATTATATTATCTTCTTTTCTAGTAATAGTTTTTAACTTTTTTAAAAATTCTTATCCATTATTATCATTATTACATTTCTATGCTTATCTTTTCTGGTTTAATAGAGTTTTATATCATGCATTCTTGGTTTTCCTTTATTTTCTATCCACTTCGTTTCTTGCAAACATATTGATGGAGATCAATACATACCCACACGCGTGTCGAGACCACTATATTCAACAATATTGTCCGCTTTGGGTTCTCCCTCATGGCTCTTGGGGAGGCAGAAGTTTCTAAGAATATATAAAGGGGATTGCACACCATAATGTTAACAACGCATTTTAAAGTAGTGAGAGGGAACCCAAAGCAAATAATATTGTTGACCATGGTGGTGGGTCCTGACGAATGGTATCAAAGCCAATGTCTAACCAAAAGTGTGCGGACTTGAACCATGCAGGTGGGCCAACACCTTGAGCCACACACATGAAGACATGTGTGCAGGAGCGTGGTGGACACTTGTGGACAAGATCCTACATTGCTTAGGGAGTCGGAAGTTGCAGAGGATATAAGAGGGGATTGGATGCTATATGTTAACAGTATGTTTTAAAACCGTGAGGGGGAACGCAATGTGAACAATATTGTTGACTATGATGATGGGTCCTGACATATGGTATCAAAGCTAATGCCCAACCAAAAGTGTGTTTGACTTGAGCCCTGGAGGTGAGGTGGGCCAGCATCTTGGGCTACACATGTGAGGATACGTGTGTGAGAGCGTGGACACCTGTGGACAAGATCCCATATTCTTAGGGAAGATTGCACGCCATGTTGTTAAAAATGCATTTTAAAGCCGTGAGAGAAAACTCAAAGCAAACAATATTGTTAACTATAGTGGTGAGTCTTGACGACATGTGAGCTGCACATGACTCTCACATATGCCTTGAGAAAGGGCAAGAAAAAATAGATTTAAGGTTTTTCAATCTATTTTAGGTATTAGAATATTTAGAAGTTATTTCTATTTATGGTATTTATATTTAACAATAATTCTCTTTGAATAATTAGTAATCAGGGTTAGGTTTGCCCATGCATAAATCCTTATTTAGTAGGTTACATTATTTTTTATGATTATTGATAGTAATTGAGAATATTGCTAGTGAGATTTTATTTCCCCTAATTTTGCTTCTCTTCCCCTATTCTTCTTATCTTCTCTCTCATTCTCTCTTGATTCTCAACTTAGTCACGTGTAACCTGGACAACTCTCCATTCTGTGACAAAAAAAGTGATGGTCTTCTGAGAAGAGGAGAGCCAGTAGGAGTGATCCCATCCCAATAGCTTATATAGGGAACTAAATATGAAATCCTATTTTCTTGCAAGACCTGTTCAAATAAGGGAAAACTCTTGAGATTACTTCCAGGTAAGAGCATTGCCCTAAAAGGACGAATATTGTGGTGTTCTGATCGAATGGAAAGAATTTCATGCCCAGGGTGGATGGCTTGGAAGCATCATGGTGGTGGCCAATAAAGTATGCCACCTTCATGGCGGCATCTGCCAATTGCACTGCAAATGGTGGGTCAGTTTGGTTCCTATTTACCATTGGTGTTAAAAAACAACTGCAAGAAGCCCCCCTAGTACCACAACCAGGCTTGGGATAAAAAGATGCTTGACATCTCGGAATACAACTGAAGGTCAAAATCCAGTAGGTTCTCCAAGATCAACGGATCAACATGAGATTGTCAGGAATGAAACTTCCAATGCTCCAGACGCTCTTTGGCTTTGCTCAACCCTCTCAGGCTCTCGTTGGTGAATTTGACGAAGTGGGTTTCCTCAACCAGGCTTTCTGAAAAAATCCTTCCCATGATTGTAAGCAAAATTATTGCAAAGGTAGAATAAACATAAACCCTTTGTTATCCTGTCTTCTCTACTAGTGAAGGCAAATGTGGTTTGAATCTGAGCATTCTCGTCCTACATCAAGTGGTATCAAAGCATTCCCATATGATAAATCTAAGGATCGTGACCCAAGGCTCTGATACATCAGTGTACACTATGCCCAATTAGAGCTAAAGGAGGGGTGAATATGTCTTTTGCACACTTAAATTTTTTACTAATTTCAATTGTGGTCAGGGAGGACCAACTAAATGGCTATTCCCATGGATGACTTCCAAGATCTCGGCTGCATGTTCTAGTTATGAATTGGAGACAGAACAATGGGTGGGGGTTACATTTTCAAATCCGCTATTACTGTTGTTTTTTACGTCGAAACAATCTATGCGAATTAACCTCAGTGGTTCCAATTGTTTTGTTTTATTTCAACTGAAATTTAATTATCAATCAATAAACATGTAATGATAGGTAAAGTGCAAAACTATAAACCATAAAACATCCGCATGTATGACGTCGATTTGCGTGGAAAACCCCAATGGAAAAAAATTACAGGATCTAGTCTAGGAAATCAAATTCATTATGAGAAAGAGATTCACACTATGTTAACAGCTCGTAAACCCTAAAATCCGTAGTTACCTCTTGACACAGATTGATCCACCAAACTCACACTCACAGTACAGTCTGCTCCGTCAATAGATTCGCTTCTCATGCGATCCACTTTTCCAGTGCCTGATTTGATCTCCAGTGACTAGTTGTCCAATCCTTTTATGTGTAGGTGTTGTGGCTGACCAATCTTGAAGTATTTAATGAAGCTCCTTGCTTTAGAACTCAATCAAAATATGAACCTCACTTCTGATTGAAAAATAAAGTTCTTAATATCTCTCACAATTGCATAGTAGTGTCTCTTATGTTTTTTTTTTTTTTTTTTATGTTTAGAGAACCCTAGGACACATTTTTTTAGTGTTGGAATGATTATAAGTTGATTATGAATGTTTTGGATGAATTTTGAAAAGTTTAAAAACTTTTTCAGACTTGAAAATGCATCATTTGTCAATTCTCAGCGTCCATTCAATCAATCAATGTATCGGTCGACATCTTCCTGATTTCCTTGATCAGTTGAGCTTTTTGAGCTATTCTGGTGTAACTTCGATCAATTGAGATCCAGGTTCGATCAATCGAGCTTTTCTGCTGAACCTGACTTCAGATAGTATGACTTCAGATGCTTTGTTTAGGGGACAAACGGACTCAAAATTAGGCATATAATATATCGTTAGAAAGATTATCCAGTCTAGTTTCCAAATATATAAAGACCATCACCAAATTCTATTATTTTATTTTTAATGATTTTTAAAGACACGGAGGTCAAGTTTTACAACTTGAAATTCTTACCAAAATCAACTTTTAAATTGGTTTTCAACTTAAACTCAAAACATAAGTTTTCTAACCAACATCAAGGTTTCCAAATTCATTCATTGTAAAATAATATTCAACTTTAAATTTATAATCATATTAAAACTAATTCCTAGTTAGTTTTAAATTTAACTCCAAATTAATTCAACTTTCCTGATTTATTTGCTCTAAATCCAATGGTCTCTTAGGTCACCCACTTTCTTTGTATTGTGTGATTGATGAAGGTTGAAGCAAGATTGCAATGCAATCCTTCGATTCAATAATTTCAATCTTCAATCTAGAATCATTGCTTCAATGTCAATGCTAACCTTCCACTGAAGTGACACACATATAGACCATGACTCAACCTTTGCTCATGGAATATGCCAACACGACACATTTTTGTCACACCAACCATTTCACAAGCTCGTCCTCATTAGCCTGAAAATGTTTCCTACTTTCACTACATCTAGGCGCCGATGCTTCCCTTGCATGTTATGCACTTAAATTCATGTCAAAAATGTACAACATAAACCATAGGTCCTGGGTTGGGTGCAATTTCTTATATAAATCGCAGAATCTTACCCCACTTCTTCTCTCATTTATGACATGGTTCTTTTTTCTTAGGAATTGCTTTTGACCATCGAATTCTAGTTGTCAGCCTTATTGTGTGAAGAAGTGTTAATGCAGTCTGAAAATTATAGCCCTTGGGATAGTACCCTGTAATCACATATATTTTATTTTTCTTCAATCAATAGAAGAACCCCAATCCCTTTGATTCCCATGTTTTGAATCCTCAACCTCCACTAACTGAGGTTCTCACAGACATCCCTCTTAACACTTGATCAACACTTGCATCTTAAAGTTCTTTGGTTACTATGCAGAAACCTTTTACACTTCTTATTACATGACATTTAGGAGATAGCAGGACCAGTGGGATGATGGTATTATTACATTACATGCTAAGGAAAAAGTATTATATTCATTACATAGCATCTAAAGTTGGACTTAAATTGGAGATGCTTCCTAAAATTAGGATCACTTTCATGTGTTATTATGTCAACTTGATCATGATTTGACTTCTACTGCACTTTATATTCAGGTCCAACACAAGCTCAGAAGCATGCTGCCCAATTATCGTCAATATCTACAAATGATTACTTGTTCTGGTTGTCTGGCCAAGGGCCCAAGGTTCATGTTGCAGTTGGTTGTGACTTTTGCGGGGTAATGTCATTATTCTTTCATATTTGCTCAATATCGGTTGTTTGTTCTGAGAACATGTGCCAAAGTTGCTTGATGGTTCTTGTATAGGAAAAATATCAGACAATCAGATGTTTAGTTTCCTAAAAACCTGATAGTAACAATAGATATGTGGGAGGCAAGTTAGATGTGATGGCTGTCTCTCTAAGTGGGCTTGTTCTTAGTGTTCTGGTGGAAATGGATCATTTATTTAGACAAACGTATCTACTTTTGCTGAACAAACTAGGATTATTTTCCTTTTTTTTCACAAAATGCAGTACAAAGTCACATGTTTAATATTTTTTCATAATTAGAGGAATTTAGAATTGTTTAAAGGGTACAAGCTGCCTAACAAGTTTGGGATCTCAACATCTGGCTCCTTGGTTTGGTTAAAAGCATTGCTTGAACACCACCAGGCCATTGGCCCAGATGGTATAACTTCTCCTTCCCAAAAGGGAGGTGAAGGTTCGCGCCCCATGGTAGGCATTGTGGGGGTGTTGTGTGTGTGAAGAAAAAAAATTATGAGCATTGTTTTTTATAAAAGCCCCACCCCCAAAGACATCATTAAGCTCACTGGCTGTTGAGAAATAGAAAATAGGATATATACGAAGCCTGCAGTTTTGCTTATTTACCTTGGAATAGTTAGTGGCAGTTTATAGGTATGTTGGCAGAAAGAAAACCCACCTCCTTGGCCGAAGACTGAAGTTATTACAATGTTGATGATGGAATAGTTGCCCCAGATTTGTTAATAAATGACTTTGCCTTCATTGCTTTATTGATTGACATGAAATAGGATATTGATAAGTTTGCAATGAATAATAGCATGGTAAAGCTTGAGAGAGAGAGAGAGAAACAAGTGGGAGTGGCGAAGACAGTCTGAGTCATGGTGAGAATTAGTGGAAGGTGTTTAAATCAGGTGTTATTATCATATAAACTCTTGGAGTACAAATTCAAATTTTCACTTTAAAACTTTGGGAAACAAACTCCTCTGGTGTATCAACTGTCACTTCCTAGAGTCCCTTGTGTGATTGCTGGATAAGTTTAAACCCTCCTTGTGCCTGAGAACTTGTACCTGATTCTTTTTGCAGATGTATCCTATTGTTGGGGAGCGATACAAATGCAAAGATTGCACGGAGAAAATGGGCTTTGACCTATGTGAAAGGTGCTATAAGAGTTCCTCCAAGCTTCCAGGCAGATTTAACCAGCATCACACACCAGAACACAAGTTCGAGATTGTACAGCCACTTTTCATGGATCGTTTGATACGGAGGCTAGAGGCTGCAGAGTCTGATGAGGTCTTTGTTGCTGTGGATAGTGAAGATGTTTCCCCTCCCATCTCGTCTGACGTTGCTGTGTTGAATCCGGAAGATGGTTCAGCTGCTCCTATTTCCTCAGATGAAAATTTACAAGATCGAGATGGGACCGACTCCAGACCCTAAAATCATGTTAAGTTTTTCCAGAAATATATTTTGGAAGCACTTACAGGTCCCTCAAATTTTGGGTTGCAGAAATGTTTTGCACTTCATCTTCACCAATTTGCCAGTGATGGTGTGTTTTATTTATCTCCTGCACAGTTTCCCTAGTTAGTTCCTTTGGTTTTTTATTCTCACACTAGGATACTATTTTTACATTTATATCATCAAATCCGCATGTTGTGAATACTTCTTAGACGTGAACTTCAAGCTGCATTGTAGAATGTTGCCGCTGTTAATATAAGTCCATATTATTACTCATTCTAATTACATTGACATCTCACATATGATAGATTGCAAAATGTACTGCTCAAAAAGATCTATAGTTTCTCCAAATTAAAACTGCAAAAAGTTCTTTAAAACTATTCATTCAAAAAAAAAATTGCAAATACCCCTATTGTGAATTGACCGTTAGTAAATAAACAACAACATAACAGATGCAATGCATGTGGTAGTATTAAAAGTGACGGGTTAATTACATCGACACCCTTTGAGGTGTTAATATCACACGAAGACACAATTTGATTTTAGCTATCATTCACATCCCAAACTTTTTTCCGTCTTTAACAAACACTTCAAAACGTTACTGCATATGACTGTCCCTTAACTGGCAAAATTAGTTAACTGTCCTATAACACCCATTTTAAGTGACTAAACTACCCTTTTTCTCCAACGTTTGTTCATCTCTCTTTTTGCATCTCTCTTTCCATCAACCCAACAAAGCCTCCAGACCTCCTCTCTCTCATACAGTCTCTGAATGTCAACTTATTGAACAACAAAAACACCACATTTGTTTCTTCTTCTCAGTTCTCCATAATATTTTTCAGAAAAATTCTTAAATTTTTAATATACTGTACCATACTCTCACCTTCTCCACGAATTTTCTCAGAAATCCAATTACCGTAAAGTATTCTAACCTCCCTTGAGGTTTGACTTAATTATCTTCAAATTAAAGTTTTTACAAAATTACTCTGACTCCCATGTCAAATTAACAATTTGTAAAACAAAATTACATATAATATAGAATGACAAAAGTACACTCAAGTTATAATACTTTTGTACAAAAATAATCTCATTTTCTATATCTTTGACTGAGATTAACATCTTTTATATATATTTTTTCTCTAGCAATGTTACATCAACACTATTGCTACCGAGGATGGTTTTGGCATTTTGATTTTTTATGTTCATTGACTTTAACGAAGCTAACTGTCAATTAACAACGGCGTACCTAAAGAAAAGTCAACCAAATATCAGGAGAGGTTGACCATCATATTTTAAAAACTTTAATTTGAAGGTAATTAGGCAAAATCTCAGGAGAGATCAAAGTAATTTACCCAAATCTAAAAGATTTTAATTCACTCTCTATAGTGATTGTAAAGAGTCTAAAAACTCATTTGTTTCTATATTATTCTTTATGTAAAGACTCTTTCTCACGGTAGAAATTCATCTTCTCTTTACATTATTCTTTGTTTCTTCTATAAAAACTAAAAACCAATCATAAAACGCTATCCGATATAAAGTTTTATATGTATGACTATGATCTCTTGCTCACTGGTGAGCAAGAGATCATTTCTGGCAATATATATAATATTTAATATTATCCCTCTCCTAACCCACATAAGATTTCTTGTCTTCTAAGTTTACTTAGCCTCCAAAATATATGCATATAAATAAGTTTGTGTATATTGTATTATTAATTCATTCAAAACAGATATCAATCTTTCTTTCTTTCTCTCATAATTCTAACATTGTATCAAAGCTAGGTTTTATAAAACCCTTTTGTTCCGCTTCTGCTCATTAATTCCTTGGCGGTGTTACAACAATCCGTTAAAGATCACACATCATTTTGTTCGGTATTAAAAACAAGTTTTCCCGAAGTTCTTTCATTGATCTGATCAAATCAGACGAAAGCTCACTACAACTACAGATGGTTACCATCTTACTCAAGGTAAGTATAGTTCAGATCTTCTTTCCAAAGCTGGAATAATAGGTAGCAAGAATGCAGATACACCACTCAAGCCCAACACTAGGCTCACCCCACATGATGGTGAACCTTTTCGCGATGGTACTTTGTATCGATAGTTGGTTGATAGTTTGGTATATCTAATGTCACACATCCATACATTTCTCATGTTGTTTATGTAGTCAGCCAGTTCATGGATGCCCCGAGATCCACTCACTTTGCTGTTTTGCTTCATATCATTCGATATATCAAAGGGATTATACTTTACGGACTTCATTTCTCTCTGTCATCACTTGTACTTCGTGGTTATGCAGATGCTGACTACTCTCTCAGTCATCACTTGTACTTCGTGGTTATGCGGATGCTGACTAGACAGGAGATCCAACAAATCGTCGTTCCACTTTAGGATTTTGCTTCTTCCTTGGTAATTCACTCATCTCTCGGTGTAGTAAAAAGCAGACAATTGTTGTTCGTTCTATTATAAAGGTAGAATATAGAGCACTTGTTAATACTACTTATGAACTTTTGTGGCTATGATGGCTTTTTCAAGATATAGGAGTTTCTGCATCCACCGCAACTCCTATATATTGTGATAATAGGAGTGCTATTCAAATTGCACACAGTGACGTATTTGATGAGCGGACGAAACACATTGAGATTGATTGTCATTTTATTCTTCATCATCTTCTTCAGAATGCTTTGTAGTTGTAGTCTATCACTTCATAAGTTCAAATAACAGATGTCTTCACCAACTCACTATTACCATGCCGCTTTCAAGAGCTTGTCTTCAAACCCAAGATGACTTCATATATAATCGACCTTAAATTTAAGGGGAGTTATTAGATAATATATTTAATATTAACCCTCTCCTAACCCACATGAGATTTTTTGTCTCTTAAGTTTACTTAGCCTCCAAACCTAAGAAATATAGACACGGACGTGGGACACAGACACGATACGACATAGATATGATGACATGTCAAATTCTAAAAAAATAGTGCACGAACACGGCTAATATAATAGAACTTTAATTAATTTATACTTTCTATACTAAAATTATATAAGTTAGAAATTGAAGCTATCGAATATAAAAAAGAATATATTATCTTAAATATGATATTACCATCTTATCTTGTCATTATAATTATATTTTTTCAACATATTTTGATATGTATTTAATGTCAAAAAAAATTTTAAAAAAAATTTCATAAAATTTGATATATGTGGATAATATTATTTCTAAAGATGCCGTGTGTTTATTTTATAAAAGCTAAAAGTGTGAGATATGTTGTCAAGAATTGAACATATGTGAGTCAAGTGGCCGAGATATAATGGCACTCCCTTTAATCCCTCTGCCCCTGTTTCTGTAAACTCTCAGAAGTGATTAGAAGTTTACTTTTTAAAAAGTAACATGACATAAATATACAAGATCTCAACTCTCTCTCTCTCTGGTGAGAGTAGAGAGTCAAAACATCCATTTGTTTCTAGGGACTAGATTGTTAAGACTGTGATTATGCTTTGGCAAATTCCGTAACGGAAAACATAAAAAAAAAAAAAAAAAAATCGGCTTGACGGAAGATAATAATGGTTCTGATGGAGATTGAATATGAAGATGCAATTAAACTAAAGATCAAAATGAATAACTCATCGTATTTAGTCACACTTCATTGTCTAATCTACCACAAGTAGGAGTGGACCCGTAAGAGGAACCAAGGGAGCCATGATTTTCCAAAATTTTAAAATATTAAACCGAGTGTGAATGCAATACAAGGAGTAGCCTTCAAGTTGAACACGTTGGATTTGGATATATGAAATGCATGATAGGGATAATTTTTTTTTTTTTTTTTTTGTGTATTTTTACTAAAAATTGACTAGATATATTTTTTTAATGCACTTATGCTATGTTTGAGAGCACCTAACCGACGCCATGGAATTGAAGGAAATTTAATTTAAACTTTGAACTAAATTTAGTGCTCCCAAAAGAATGAATTTGAAATATTTTTTATTTATAAGTAATCTGATGTTTGATATTCTTTTACATTAAAAATATATACTAGGATTTCTAAGGTAAAGAAAAAATATAAGTATTTTTTAATGTATTTAAATTTTATATTCATACTATTATTTTTGGTCCTCCAAATGAAACTTCCTCGATCCGCCCCTGCCCACAAGGAGAAGACAATAAAAGTTAAAATCATGGAGATCCAACCATTGTATTTGTATACATATACAGAAATTATATAAATATATCCACAAATTATATAGAAATATATATACAGTAGTTTAGAAATAAAAATCTCTCTACGTCATAGATTGATTTAAGCATGAGTAGAAATGTATTGTACTTTATTTTGTTTTGGTGTTTTGAGTTAGACTGTGCCTATCCTTGGACCATTGACCTGTACATTTGTATACCCACACTCAAAACCACCAGGTGCTAAGCATGGAGATAGGTTATACAGTCTGTATGGTCCAATATACAGTGGACTACTTTCAAGAAACACATGAGCAAATACAGCAGTAGATTACCTGGCAAAGCTAGGAAATTATTTGCTCAAGCCATGTATTTGGTGGAGCAATCCTGCTGCTGGTGGCAGCCAAACCCCCCAACAAGAGTCAATCAGAAAGCAAATATAATTCTCAATTCCTTCACTTTCATCTGTTCTTATTATGTATAAGGTCCAAATTCTGTAGGCACCATGGGTTTCAACAAGCCAAACAAGCAATTCCCCAAGGTGGACAGCCTCAAGAGATTTAAGACAGCTTAGGCTTAAGGTGAAAATACAGGTAGCTCTTCTTCATAACAGAAATAATAATAAAGAAATGAACAGGACTAAGACCTACATAGAACTTATAGAATGAAGAAAATGGAGTCTGCCAAACTCCTTTTTCTGATCCCATAACCAACAACATTTTCCATTCTTTTGATCCCTAACATTCAACTCTAGCTTGAGCTCTGTTCTTATCCATAATTATCCTGCTGATCTTATTGATTGTAGTGGCTCTTACTGCTCTCTATTGCCTTTCCTTCTTTTAGATTGGCTTTCATTGAGTAGTTTTTTACTCTTGTTGCGGTAATCTGCCTGTTACAAGTTTCTGTTTTTGTTTGGTTGCTTAAGGTCTCTATGAGACCCCTGTTCTTGTACATTCTGTTTAGTTCTCTTTTATAAAATTTACTTGAATTACCAAAAACAAAAAATGTGCTAATGGTAATGTTACAAGAAAGAAAAAAGAAAATAGTTCTCCTTTAAAGGAAAGAAGATCATAAAAGTCATAGCTAAACAGAAACTGAAAATGGAAAGAAAAATATATCTTTTGTTATGTAGCTAGGCAAGCTGGAGAAGGGTAAGCTACAGGTACAGGAAAGATGACCAAAAAGCTATAGCAGCAAGCAAAGGAAATAGCCAGCGACAGCAGCCTAACTTAAACTGAATAAAGTCATAAACCCAAAAGCTGAAAATGGCATTTTTCCAGATACTAATACAAAAACTTGGAAGTAACATTCAGTTCATCAATAAATATTTTTGCAAAATCAGCAAAACTAACATTCAGTTCATCAATACCTCACTGGACACTACTCCACAATATCAATAGCGTTGGAATATTCAGAAGGAGGATCCTCTTTTTTGATCTTCACATTTTCAAGTTCCACAATAAGCTTATCCAATTCAAGTTCCGAGGTCTCTTCATTCAAACAAAACAAAAAAAGTTAATAAGAACTAATCAAAATAATTTTTAACCATATTCATTTGAGACATTGTAAGTATGAGTTGACTGCCTTTCAAATTAAACAACCAATCTCCAGTGCATACCAAAGCCTCCACATTCTCGGGCAAAAGAGAACTACGAAATTGGTCAAGAACTCGACCACCAACACCAAAAGTAGCTTTGGAAGCAACCGTAGACACTGGAATACTCAATATATCACAAGCCATATGAAAAATTATTGGATACATAAATTGGTTACCCTTATAAAATGAAAGTATACCGAGGTCTGCTTCCTATCAATCTTTGGTTCATCCAAATACAATTCCAATTCTGTTTTTTGGGCACTAGCAAGGAACTCATCACTTTCAAAATTATCAAATTCTTATATAAAAAATTAAAGAAATGAAAGCAAGTAATTTGTCAAAGAAATATTTTGCAATATTGCAAAGTTGAACAACCTAAAATATATAAATAAAGAAGCTCCAAATTACCTGCAAAACAAACTCCAGGGCAAGTGATGATGATTTAATAATGGAGGTGTTTGGGAAGCCTTCCCACCTCCAAGTTAGTTATTTTGAATTATTGTTAAATCCTTTCGGTTAATTTATTTCTCATTCAAGTTTGGGATGGTGTAGTTAATGTGATTTTATTCTATAGTTGGTATTGGCAAAACTATACGGTCATGCTTTGGAACACACATGTTAATATAGTACCACGTGATTTTGGGGTGTGATGGGTATTGAGTCCAAAATCAAGCAAACATATCCACATAATGAGTATATTTGATATAAAGATGTATGACAAGTGATAGTGAAATCAACGGTACCCATTTACGATTACTTAGAGATGCATCAATAAGTGAGATGATGAGTGCTCTGGTTGTGTCGTGTGTGACAAAATATGGACCACAAATGATCAGAATGGCAAAGCAAAAGTTGATAGGCGACTCCAGATAATATTAACAATGCTTTTGCTAAGGTAATTGTAGTCTGCTAATTTATAGTTAAATGTTATTTTCATCCCACATCAATCTGTGGAAATCTCTTTACCATAGCAAACCAAATCAAATATGTTCTCTGCAACATATTCTAAACAGGTAACATCAGTCAGTCAGTCGTGTTTTTTACTTTCCCTCTGAGCTGGATTCCGTCAACTTGCTTGATTCACTAACCCCGTCTTTGCATCCACCTTAAGGTCAGGTCGAAGCAAAGCACTCATCTTAGAATCAAATGTCTTCTCCTATGGTATATGTAATTAACGAGAAAGCCGAGAGGAACATTAGGGAGTAGTAGATCGCAAACTATATTTGCTCCATCATGGCAAGTAAGCCAGCAAGCGGGTCAAATAGGAAGAACTAGAAGATTCCACCTCTGCAAAGCGCCTACACCTAATGGCTAAAGAAATTACTCTAAGAATTCATGGAAAAACTGATTTATGATTTTCCTCTCTCACACACATATAATTCCATACTGTTTAACAAAATTTGGTTGGTCACTAATTGCCTCAATGTGAATTCTATTTTGACAATTTGTTACACTAAATGGTTCTACAAGTAATGATTATGATTTTAGTGTACTAGAAATTAGCATATTTAGTAAAATCTTATACATGCATGTATATTAGAAAGGGCATGGGTTCAAAATCCACTCTCAACATTACATATTCAATTTTTACTTAAAAAAAAACAGATAAAACAATTGAATCAATCTGAAAAAAAAAAAAGCTTTGTGATACATGCAAAAACAAATACCTAAATCAAGAATGCACAGGAAATATTAGGTTACTTATTATGAGGTTCCTGAAGACTTACAGGCATACGCAACACTGAAATTCATCTGGAAATTCCTCAGTTTCAATTCCAGAAGAATCTTCGGGCTGATTTTCCATCAGTGTGAGTTTTTATATGTCCATATGGCCCATATATTAATATATATGATGATATGTGTGTGTATGTGTGTGTGTGTGTGTGTGTGTGTGTGTGTCTAAAACCCATAATTTACAAAATGAAAAAAGAAAGAAAAAGAAATATATATATATATACAAGAAAAAGAGAGAAGTATTAAACCTTTGAGAATATATTCTAAAAATAACTCATTAACAAAACTACTATGACTACAATAAAACCAAATGAACTTCAAGAAGAGAGGGATGTCCACTATACCGAATCTTCAAAATCTTCTCAAAATTGTATGTGGCAGCTATACAAATTATTACTGCCCACAATAAAGTAGCTTGAACAACAGCAAACACCAAACAACGACAACCCCTATCAGTAACATGATCAGCATCATTTCCAGAAAGAACATATACCTGTTGCACCGTTAAAAGAAATAATATCCTGTTGCACCGTTAAAAGAAATAATATCATCAACTCTGGGGGAGGGGTTTGTTGTGTGGTGGGGGTGGGTGGGAGAGAGGGTGGGGGGTGGGGATGATGAGGGGTGGGGATGATGAGGGGGAGCTAATAGTAGTAGACAGTAGAAGTGAGAAAATTACCTTATCTTGCTAGATCATCACTGTTTTGCCTTTGTGGTCATCAGCCCATGGCAGCATCAAGAGAAAGGGATGAGAATAATGAAGGGTTACAAGTTTCTCATGGCCAGAGCCATTATGGAAACTTTTTACAAATATTTGTTTAGAGTACTTCCACTTGGAGATTTTGGAGTCAGTTCCTAGTCAAATATTCATCATATGTCTAAGAAATTACAACAATTTCCCATGATCTTGCATTATTGGATCCATTTTCATGTTAATATCCTACCCAAGCAATTTCCCATGATCTTGCATTCTTGGATCCATTTTTATGTTAATATCCTCTCCAAGCAATTTCCTATGATCTTGCATTCTTCCATTCCATGGGCTGGCTGCACTTCTTTGGAAACTCTTGGTTTAGTACCTGACAACAGCGACACAAGCCTCTCTTTGAGAAAGGGAGAGAGTGCATCACAAGTAACCAAAACATCAAGTGAGTTAACCACTCTCTTCCTAACAACTGTAGAGAAGGCTGACGAAACACACTGAATGATTAACTCATTCCTCTCCGTATCATAGTTGTCCATTAGAAGGAACAAAAACTCAAGAAGAGTGTGAGTAATGTCAATATATCTGGGAATAGAGTTCACCATCAGTAGGACCACGGGCTCAATATTCATAACATTGTCCACACTCTTGTCAAAGAAAAGCCAATCATAAAACAGGGCCAGCTTCACATTGGCTTCAACATATTTCTTCCTGCAAGATTTCAACAGCCAACCTATAACAGCCCATCTTGGGATGATAGCCGATTGGATAATTTCATTAGATGGGTGGTGTGCACAGCATATAAACCGAACAATGTCGATTACAAGTGTCTCTCTATCCGGCACACAGAGAAACTTTGTCGCAAACCAAGCCTGGTACCGCTTTTGGCTCCCCAAGTTCACATGTGTAAGCAAAAATCGCAATTGGGTCTCCATTTCAGGAGTGATGCGGAGTAAAAAATACCGACTTGAAGTCCTTGATCGGTAAAGCTGTGAAATATCTACAAACCCATCAGTTTTAAATTCACTTGGGTTCAACAGCAAGTCCTTCCATATGGATCGAAATTCAGGTATATGAAATAAGTCCTGTAGAAGCCGAATGAGATCCCTCCCAATCTTGAAACACAAACGAAATTGCTCCCTCAACATTCTAATACAAAAATCAATCTCCAATCTCTTCAACGCCTCTATCTTTGAATTACACGATAACCTATAATGATCTGCCAATAACCGGAGAAAAGTATATAAAGCACTTGTCAAAACCAGAGGCACTTCTTCTAATAAATTATCCCATTTGGCTAAAAGAAGAGAGAGCAACTCTGAACACAACCACAAATTGCCTTCACTAAAATCGCCACCAACAATTTGCCTCAAAAGGGCCACCAACAACACATCAACTCCTACCGCCGAAACACAGACCATTTCTGAAGTAACCCAAATCAATTGAACCTTCACTAACTCAACAAGTTTTGGGTACAATTCATCAACAATATTGATAAGCGTGTTCATGAAAAATCTATAACCATCCGTGACCTTGCCGTGCAAGTGTTTAATACAAACTTTAGCCAATTGGGGTTCACATAAAATGCCAAAAAGAATTGCCTTATTAAGTTCTATGTATTCTTGTGGAGTTGGGATTGTCAACGGAAATGGAGGTCTGAGTTGAGATTCAAGAAGCTGAAAAGCTTCTCTTAAAGAGACTTCAACAGGGTTATCTGCTTCGTGGGTTGATGTGCAGACTAGGGATGGCAACAGGGCGAGTTTGGGACAGGTTCCCCTAAACCCTACCCCGGCCTGTTTATTGGTACAGCATCCCATATCCGTCCCAAACCCGGAACAGGTTTCAAATCCCAATCCCATCCCTGGTTATAACTAGAGCACCCAGGCCCAAGATTGAAATATTTGCTTCAATGCTTAATTTCAAAAAAGCCCTAGTTCAAAGAGCTCTCTCTCTCTCTCTCTCTCCAACATAAACCAAATACAGAGGCAAAATGAATACAGATCACAGTGCTCCCTCCAACAAAAACCAACACCCACTAAGCTTTAGCTACTAATATAGCATAAATTGAAGCAGTTGTATCTAACAGAAGATATAGCAAGAAAAAATTGTAAATATACCACGAGTCACTTCTTCCCAACTCAAGCTTGCCCTTTATGTTTCAGCGTCTTGAATGCCAAAACCTCACATATCTCCCTAAATTGAAAGAAAACAGCATTCATCGACTTCTTCAACTCTGAAATTTTAAATCAGATTTCAGTCCCATGTGAAGGAGGCTAGGGCAGAACCTTTACCAGAGATGCATACGACACACACACACACATATATAGAGAGAGAGAGAGACAGGTACCTTGGAGCTGGATTTTCTCGTTGAGGTTGTTGATGTATAGGCACTGGTCAGTCACGTTCGTAGGAATGTCGACTCCTACAAAGTTCAAACAACTTTCAAGTAGTCCGAGAGGCCCAGTACCAAACATTTGTTCCCCATACGACTATGACAATTTAGGGAGAGATCGTATTATTGGGTTATGATTTTACCAGTCCGGCCCGAACTCAAAAATTGAGCTAAGAAGTTCGGGATATAGTGCCACGATTATATTATATTGTTCAAAACATTTGGGCCAGGCCCAACCTTGATTTGTTTATTTTGATAATATTTCTGGCCCTGATTTGACTTTAGGCTAGTTCAACTTCAACCCGACTCAACCCAAGGGCCTTTTTGCAAGAAATATTATAGTTACATAAAGTAGAGCATGTTTATAGGTACATAAAGTAGAGCATGAAATGAGCAAGGTTACAGACAACTATGGGTGTCAAAGTCTATTTTGAAATAATAAAAAAATGTAAAGAAACAAATATTAATAAAATTAATTTTCTCTCTCATATTTTAAATTCAAAATAAAGACGTGTCATTCACATAGACATGTGAGTACCTTTTGTGTGACTCTAATAAGTATTGTTCGACTCTTGTCAATATTGAATAAAAATAGAGTTTTTTTCCTCTTAGAGTGTTTATTTCAATGGTTGTCATATCAGTCAGTAACAAAAATCGATCAGAACACTCATCATTTTTTTCTAAGAATATATGTTTAAGTTTGTATAATTCATTATATATTTAATTTCATTTTATAAATTTCTCATGTAGTCACTCATTTTTTTTCTATTTGTAATCGAAGAGTTCAATGAATGATTATATATTTTATTTTTTCTTGGACAGCATGGCTGATTTTCTAGGGTTAGGGTTCGGTTTGAAGGGAAGAGTCAAAGACACATGGGCCCTAGCCTAACGAGAAAGTCACGAATATTAATTGCCTTGTTGATTTGAAAATTTAATGGACTATTTTTTATTAAAGTAAAGATAGAGAGTCTGAATTGGACTAGGCCAAAAATAATTTTATGTGAGTAGAGTGGTAGGTTCTACCACATGACGTCACGACATCATGTAGTGGAGCTCACCACTGCACTTACATAAAAATAAAATCGCACTAGTTTAATTGGCCTCCAAATCATTATTACTTTTATTATTATGAAACAAATGTTAAACTAAATCAAATAAGAGTTCGAGAGCAAAGAAAGAAAACCTAACTTTGATTTGAATAGTTTGGTGTTAATCGTGCTGTGATATCAACATTAAAAATTTACCAAAACCGCTCCATATTAATGTTTTCTTATTATTAGCTAACATAACAACCAAGACAACGATGTTACGTTGATTTTCCAATTTTTATTTTATTAATTTTTCAGAAATTGATTTATCATGCAAAAAGTTGCCCCCATTAGATAGTTTAAACGATGTCGCAGCAAGTTAAAGGGCTGAGCTAAAAGACTTTTAAGCTGATGTTGCGAAAACTTAAGTTTGGCCTACACCAAATACTTGTGGTGACTAGAGATGAAAATGGTGATCACAAATTTTTGTTGACCCTGCAGACTCAAATTTGGACCTTGAACACCAACTTTCAAATGAAGCTTGCACTTGGGGAATTCTTTTGAAGTTTGGCCCTACAGGTACATCCCCAAAGAAAATTAACCGACAAGAATTAGCAAGTTGGTGGCGAGGCTCACCGCGTTGTTGTGTCTTGTCGGTTTAAGCTGATTCCACAATAGAAGCATAGGTCTATTTGAAAAAATCTTTTGAAGTTCGGCGTCACAACGACGATGTCAAAAGAAAATTTACTGTCAATAACTTAAAGAATAATGAAAGGAAAAGTAAAAATCGAATCACCGAGTAAGACACAACTAATGTGAGCTCCACCATATGTCAGTGGTGAGCTTCACAGACTCAATGATTCCGTTTCGGTTAGCCAATATTTTTAAGTAAATATTACCTCTATTTTTTTCACGCGGATGCTAAACGAATCAACTCAAGCCAACAAGAAAGTTGGTGGAGTCCGGCATTGTAAGGATTACTTTTATAGATAAGGAGGAGATTATCAACTGGGAAACACGTAGGCCATAAAGGACCAAATGAGTGCTGGAATTTTGGGTGAATGAAATATTATAATTATTATTTTTGGTATATTTAATATTTAGAAATAATCGTTGTTGAATTTCTGAAGAACATGATTATTCTCTAAGGTCATGTTAATTGGTTATATCCCAGTACTTATGACTGTTATCAAAATTTGTCTGTTAATCTATAAATACTGACCTTAGTTTTAATATTGTTGTTGATTCCCTAGAATCACCAGACTTGGAGTGTTGCCTTAGGACAGTGCATTGAACGCATGCCTCAGTCTCAAATCGACAAGTTTCTCATATTCTCAACTTTTTGTTACAATTTGATATTTTTTATTTACATCAATTAATTTTAGACATTGAATCTGTTGATTTTTTCTGGTTTGATACTGTAGGAAAAACAATCTAAGGTAGTCGATATTCTACATAATCATGTAAACTTTAATATGTTTGTGTGTAACATTAAACACAAATAAATATAATTATAATTTCAATAAATTGAACTTCACCATCTTCACATATCTCTAATGCATAAATAAATATATAAATAAATATAAATATAAGTATCAAAAGTCATTTGTAATAGAATTACTCCCAAATGATCACACCATTCTAATTGGTTCCTTTCTCAATTCTGCCAGCCTTACTGCTTATGCAAACTCACCATCTTGCTAGGATTGCCTTTTCTCTAACTGTTGGGTTCCATCCATCTACTATTATATTCAATACTATGACAGTATTTGGATCATCATATGAATGGCAAGAAAAACTAGCTAAAAGGCAAAAACCAATTTCTCTTTATTAGCCTAATTGCACAAGTAAAAATGTTAGATGTGTTGTTTTGTTAATGTACATAATTGATGGAAAATATACATTTTTATAGGTAGAGAGAGGACCGTTTTCATTTATAACCTAATTCCATTTTCCATCAAAGTAGGAGAAACTAGAAAACACTTCTCAAATTAATTTGTCAAACTTACAATAATAAAGTTGACAAAATTGATATCAATATGATCTCTACCTATTAAACCACCACGTAATGAAAATATATTACGTGTCCAAATCATTTGGGCCATAAAAATCTTACATTCTCCTACTTGGCCCATATGAAAATTTTATTAGTGGTTTAATAAAACAATTATTATGTGCACCATAAGTTGTATGTCACTTAAATGACATAGTCTCTTCCTTGTACCACAACACTAGTAACCTATTTAACATGGTCTATAAGTGAGAAGTATCAATAAAAGCCCAACAATAATGTATTTTCAAGACTATTCATGTTATCATTCATTCAAATTAATACATATAAATAAATTAACAAACAAATTTGAGAAACACATTTAATGAGATCAATAATGTCAAATGTATAACCACTTAAGCAATCCGTAAGAAAAATAACAATAATCATTGACTACATTCAAGACCCATCTTTTTAGCATCCTTTCAGCATGCTCCTTAAATGTCTTGGGTGATAGTCCCTTCATTAGCGGTTCCACAATAATAAATTGTGTGTTTATGTATTCAATAGACACTCATTGTTTCTTAATGTCTTCTTTAATGGTAAGGTATTACAACTTTGTGTTTAAAATCTTTAAAATACCTATCATTTTTTAAACAAGAATATAATTTTGGCATCAACATAATATATTTCAACAATTTGGAGATAGAATCCATAATTGTAAGTCCTGAAATAAAATTACGCAACCATAAATTATAAATTGTAGTCTCAAAGCATGCTACAAACTCAGTCTTCATAATAAACAAAACAATAACAAATCACTTTGCACTTTTTCAGGATATTGCTCCTCCAGCCAAAAGGAACAAATAACCAAGAGTGAATTTCTTACTATCCACACATCCAACAAAATTTGAATATGAGTAATTAATCACTTGTAGTTAATCAGTCTTCCTAAATGTGAGCATATAATCCTTTATCCCCTTTTGTTTTATTGAAAGAATACTAGCTTAACAATTCTCCATACCAACCTTTCTAGAACCTTTCAATTAATATATGTTTTCTAAGACAATTCTAACAATCCACATGATCTATCCCGGAATATTTCTATTCATATCACGTAAGATGTCTCACCCATTTCTTTTATTTTAAAGTTCTTAGAGAGAGAATTTTTTGTTTCACATAATAAACCAAGATTATTACTAGCAAGTAAATATTGTCAATATATAAAATCTTATAACGTACTCCCCCAAACCTTCAAGTATATACACCGATCAAAAGTGTTTTCTTTAAACACAAAAGAAGTAATAGTATCATTAAACTTAAGATACCATTGTCGGAAGTTTGTTTAAGTCCATATATTAACTTCTTATGTTTATAGACCATTTGTTCTTTACCCTCTAATGTAAAGCATTTAGGTTAATTCATATAGACTTCCTCTTCTAAACTCCCATTCATAAAGCAATTTTCACAATTATCTTATGTAACTCTAAATCATAATGAGCTACTAATACCATAATAATTCTACGAGAATCCTTCTCAGATACAAGAGATAAGGTTTCTTTATTATCAATGCTTTCTTTTATATGTGAAACATTTGGCTACAAGTCTGGCTTTATATCATTCAATATTGTCATTAGAGTCGTGTTTGGTCTTAAAGACCCATTTATATCCGAATTGTTTGCATCTTTCAGGCAATTCAACGAGTTCCCAAACTTTATTTACTCCATTGATTTCAACGCTTCAATTGTAGTATTAATCCATTTAGTATAATCATCATTGTTAATGGGTTGTGAATATGTAACCAGATCTTTACATATGTCAAAATCAGATTCTTGTAGGTATATCACATAGTCATTCGGAATAACAAATCTCTTTTTTTCTTTTAAGACTGTCTTAATGTTATTCCTTATGGTCCTTCTACAATTTGTTCATTGGTGACAACCACATTATAGAGTTGTTGATCATTCAATTGTCCTTCATTGTTTAAGGGTTGAACAATTGGAGAAACAATTATTTCTTTAGAAGTAATGGGTAAAGGGATTTGTACCCTAACTTCTTGAATGACCACAGTCTTTAACTTTATCACTTCCATTGATTTCACCATTCTTAATGAATTTGGCATTACCAGTTTTCACAATTCTCATACTATGTGTGGACAGTAAAACCCGTACCCTTTGAATTTTTCTAGATAACCAATAAAGTAATCACTAACTATTTTAAAATCCAATATCTTCTGTTGGGCAACCCGAAACATACAGGTGCCTTAAACTGGTTTTCTTCCTATCCACAATTCAAAAGAGTATTTGGAACTGCCTTGTTAGGAATCCTATTTAATATAAATATAAACAATTCTAAGAGCATACATCCACAAGGATATGAGTAATGAGGGATTACTTAATATACTCCTAACCATATCTATAAAAGTGTAATGTATATATTTCTAATTGGTAAATTTTGGTGTCAAAACTGAATATGATCGAGTTGTATTTTGTTATTTAATTCTTTGTAACTGATCATGCAATTGAAAACTGAGAGTGTGGACAGTGTTCTTTATGAACGTATACATATAATCAAATTATACATGTCTCTATAAGAACAAAAAGTGACATTTTATACAAAGGGAACCTGTAACGCCCCCACCCCACCCGACACAATAATGTCTATTTTTGGCTCCCTCGAATCAAAGACTTTTCAAGGGATTACCCATCCTAGTACTACTTCCAGCTAATCCTGCTTAACTGTGGAGTTATTGTGGGTTCATGGTCATCGTGGCTTTAAAACGTGTTGTGTTATAGAAGGGTGATGAACATACATATAACATTTCACTTTCACCTGCTAAAACGATGTGGGATCATGACACCAGTAGCTTGCCAGTTTTTGGCACACCACACCCGCCCATGCTCTGATACCATTTGTAATGCCCCCACCCCACCTGACATAATATTTTCTACTTTTAGCTCCCCCGGAGCAGAGACTTCTCAAAGGGTCATCCATCCTGGTACTACTCTCAGTTAAGCACACTTAACTACGGAGTTCTGGTGAGTTCATGATCATCACGGCTTTAAAACACGTTATGTCATAGAAGGGTGATGAACATATATATAGCATTTCACCTTATAGCATTTCACCTTCATCTTCCCAGGCAATGTGGGATCATGACACTCGTAGTCTGCTAGTGTTCGCCCACGCCACACCCGCCCACAGAGGTCATCACAATCTACCCCGCTTGGAGGCCCAAAAATGTCACCAAAATTCAAAGTTTCCTTGGGTTAGTAGGGAACTACTGCTGCTTTGTAGAGAATTTCTCTCGAATTGCATTACCTTTGACATAACTTATAAGGAAATGAGTCAAGTTTGAGTGGACCAAGAAATATGAAGTTGTATTCCGGGAATTACAACGCATTTTAAAGCCATGATAACCATGAATCCATCAGAACTCTGTAGTTAAGCGTGTTTAATTGTGAGTAGTACCAAGATCGGTGACCCCTGAGAAGTTATTGGTTCGGGGGAGCCAAAAGCGGGCAATATTGTGTTGGGTAAGAGTGGAGCGTTACAGAGCCGATTTCTTTTACCCCACAATCAGTCCAAAATAGTTTTGTTTCTTATGCTTTAGAAATCAGCCAAAAGAAACTGGTTAATTTATTTGCGCAATTGATTGTTATTTGCTGATATGGGCGAACTGATTTAGTTTGTCCTGTTTTGATTAGGATTGATCTCTAAACTTTTTAAAAATATTGGGAAACGTTCCTAATTAATTTTCACCTTATTTTTCTAATAAAATCTAGACTTCATCATCTATATAAACACTCATATGTTTTCTCTTTAATGACGCTTTCAAAAGAATTTCAAAAAACCCTAGTTCTAGAGAGAGAAAGCTGTGAGATATTTTTTAACAAAGTGTTCCTATATTTTGTTTATATTTTGAGAGTAACACATATATATACAATGAGTGATTTAGGTTATGTCTCCCACTTTGCTTGATCAATCAAAGACTACTTTAGAGAGTTCTTATTGATCAATACATTAGATCGTTTGGTTTCTTCTACAATTGTTCGTTGGTGAGGAATGGGAAGAAGATAGCATTACGAAGGGGACAAAATATTTGTGGAGTGTTTGTGTTCTTCCAGTTACCCTTCTACAAGGATTGTGACGTTAGCTGAAAGTCTGTAATAATTGGATGTGAAGTCACAATAGTAACCTTGAGGTATTTCACATCAAGTTCTTGACAAGGTGGGATGGGTGTGAGTCAGGGATATAGTCTGTTATACTTTGCTTTGATGATAGTAGATTTGGTTCTCCGAGACTACAAGCCTTACCTGTGGTTTTTTCTCGTTCTGGGTTTTCCAGGTATATCGGATGTCATTCTAAGTTTTACTTTATTTACTTGCTTTATGTGTTTGGTTAATTTTAATTGGACTTAAAATTAAATCAATTTGAAAAATTAAGTAAACAAGCAAGTAAACCTAATCACCCCCTCTAGGTTTTAATCACACTTCCACAACCACTTCCGTACAACGCTACTTACAAAGAGTACAATTACGCCTTTTAGCTACACATTTCTATTGTGGCGTGCCTGACATAGTGTACTGAACACAAATGTCACGGCTCTAACGGAGTTTAGCAAAACGGATTAGAACATTGGCCCATTTTATCATACTTTCCATAATATTCATCAGCTCTATCTAACCTTATGATTTTCACATTTCTACCTAGTTGCCTTTCAACTTCATTTATGTATATTTCAAGACTATCAACTACTTGAGATTTTTTATGCAACAACTAGATATAGCTATAACGTGAAAAATCATCTATAAAGGTAATAAAATGTTTTTTTTTCACCGAAAGATGAAACATCAAAAGGGCCACAAATGTCTGTATGAATAATTTCAAGAAGTTCTGTACTTCTTATAACACATTTCTTTGTCTGTTTGGTTTGTTTACCCTTAATACAACTGACGCACACACCAAAATAAGTAAAATCTAGGTTAAGAGGAACCTCATCTTTTACTAAATTTTTCAACCTTTCACTCGATGTGACCCAACCTCTTATACCACAAGAAATGTGAATTTTTATTTATTAAGCTACACTTAGTTCCAACATTATGATACAAGGTTAAAAGGGTTTCAACAAATAAGCTATCAATTTTAAATTTGTACAAGTCATAACCAAGAATACTAGAACCTACAAAATAAAAAAATTTCTTGAATAAACTGAAACATCTATTACTAAATTTAAAGGAAATACATTCAACATCAAGTTTAGACATTAGAATTAAATTACAAGAAATTGAAGGAACATAAAGAGTTTGAAAAAATTCTAAATGAAATTCACTGTCAAAGAATAAATGAAAAGTTCCAATGGATTCATCTAGTGCTTTCCTTAATTTTCCTAAACAATAAATTCTCATTTGGATTTATCGTTCAGGTAGTGAAACATTCTTGCATCTTATTGGAAACATGAACATTAACACTCATGTCAACCCATCAAGTAGTATGAGGTATTTCAATTAAGTTTGATTCAAAACATACAAAAGTCAAAGACTTACCCTTCTTTTTGAACCAATCTTTACGTTTCACAAAATCTTTCTAAAAGTGTCCAGGCTAGTTAAAGAAATGACACTTATCATTCTTGTGTTCCTTCTTTTGAGAAGATTGATGATCAGAGTCCTTTATTTTGGGTGTTGCTCACTTAATGCATTTCCAAACTTCTTCCCAAATTTCTTTCTAACTTCTTGAGTTATGAGATGAACTATATGATTAATTTGCTGTTTAAATCTTGCCTCCTCCTAAACTAACATACTGGCCAATTCATTCACATTCCACTTGTACTTAATAGTGTTATAGTGAATTTGAAATGACTCATACTGAATAGGCAAGGAATTGATAATGAGCAAAAAAAGTCTCATCCACATTCATCCTAAGATTCTCAATTTTCCAACAAGAATAGTCATCTCAATAACATGTTCATACATGGTATGAGTAACATTAAAAAAATGCATAGTAGTGAGATCAATCATTACTTTCTTACAAGAGACTTATCTATAATGCAGAAACGTTCTTTTTTAGTACTATCAGTTTGGGGAATAGATCTTCGCATAAACATAAAGCTTAATCTCTTCGATCTCTCACAAACTTTATGGAAAGTATTTTCTTCCTAACTGCTTTAATCAGTAATCAACATCCAACACACTTAAGTTGAACTGAACTTGCTCACTCCATTCTGAAAAAATAGTTCCATTGAAAATTGGAACAAATGTAACATGCGAATTAGTGGATGCAATAGAACAAACATAATAAGATAAAATTCTCACAACATTAATGCTTTGACTTAACATGTATATTAAACTTCATAATATAAATACAGTGTTTAATTATGGTACTCATTTGGGTAGTAACCATAAAATACTAATAATGATATTAATATATAAATGTACAACTTCATTGGGTGATATATATTTAATTAACTAGATAAGTTATATTTGGATATCCTATATTAGATAATTAAAAAATTCATACAGCCCCATAATGTTTATTTAATCACTCAAAATTGATTCCCTTTGGGGAATAATTTCTCATAATTAAATAGACTCAATACTCCTGAATATTACAACAAATCATAAGCATCAATAATTCATGAGTTATTGTGATTATGTTTACTATTAAATTTTATATTCATGGGTCATTCTAGTCCTGTCACTTTGGTGGCTAACAAACCTTTTTTAATATAAATATTTATTTAAGCAATGACTAATTCATCATTAGTGCCCATTAATTTAACATTATAGATACATATTCATACTCATCAATCTAGGCTTGAGTGGATCTGATTGATCAACACCACAACAACATCGATTGAAGGTATCTGAAAGACTCCAAATAAACATCGATTGAAGTTTCTATCTTTATCAATCGATCACAATTTCCAATCTTATCAATCGCAAAAACTTTAATTGCCCAAGAATTATAAAAAAAAAGAAGTTTCTTAAATATATTTTTTTCAAACCTTCTTTCACTTTATATATAAAAAATATATATTCATTTATTCCCTAGAACTTCATAATCGAATCAATCTATAACTGATTCTTCATCATGTATGTATGGGTACACATCACGATCATTTATTATGCATGTTCAAGAAAGTCAAATTTCTAGATTCGCATATAATTCTAGAAATTTAAAAATAAATAGATATACTTACTTTATCTATTGAACCGTTCATTGATTCCATCTAAGAATATTAATCTTGTGACTATCATCACAAATTGATATAAATATTATTTATACAACGTTTAGTGGAAGATGATGAGTTCCTAAACCATGCTTTGATACCACATGTAAACTTTAGTACATTTGTGTGAAGTATTAGACACAAATAAGCATAATCATAATCTCAATAAATTAAACTTAACCATCTTCACATATCTCTGATGCCTAAATAAATATAAATAACTGAAATCATTTATAAAAGCAAATTAACCTGGTTGAGAATTACTCCCAAACGATCACACCATTCTAATTGGTTCCTTTCTCAGTCCTGTTGCGTATACAAACTCGCCATTCTACTGGAGTTACTTTGCCTTTTCTCTGATCTGTTGGTTTCCATCCATCTACTGTCATATTCAATACTATGACAATATTTGGGTCATCATATGAACTGCAAGAAAAAGTAGTCACAAAAGGCTGAAACCAGTTTCTCTCACTTAGCCTAATTGCACATGTAAAAGGGTTAGGTGTGTTGTTTCGTTAGTGTACACAATTGATGGAAAATATGCACTTTTATAGGTAGATGGAGGATCAATTTTCATTTATAAGCTAATTTCACTTTCCATCAAAGTTTGAAAAAATAAGAAACACTTCTCAAATTAATTTGTCAAACTTACCATAATAAAGTTGATAAAATCGTGAAGATATCAATTTGATATCTACCTACTAAACCACCACGTAATGAAAATATATCACATGTCCAGATCACGTGAGCCATAAAAATCTTACATATCATACCAAGAACAATTAAATTTCAAAAGATATCTGAAAGGGCTAGAGAAATTTAATGATGTTGTTGATGCATGTTATATTTGAAAATTCTAACGCAAGTAATTGTGATAAAATGACTGATTATCTAGGTAGAATTATATCGTGTTTTGTTATCTTTTATACATATGGTTGTCTATTTCAATTAGAAGAACTTTAAACAATTATAAATGAAATAGATGACAATTATAATTGTATACATACTAAATATGTTTATTAGTAAAGGTTTTAAAGTAGGATCCCCGTTCGAAAATTTGATAATCACACTTATGATTGAGGAAGATAACAAAAAAACATAAATGAAATTTCGATAAGCATGCGAAAATTATTTCCATAAGCATACAAATATTATGAATAATCTATACTCATCGGTTTTGCGTAAACACATATAACTGAATAAGAATATCTCTATGTTGTAGTCTCAAAGACAATCTAGTAAATAACCTGAATGATTGGTGAATGATTGGTGGGTGGATTAGGTATATATGTTGGTGAAAATATTTTTAATGAAAAGTTCTTGTGCAATCTCCTATGGTAAAATTTAGTTTCAATGTTAATGAAGTTTGGTTTTTGATTCAAAGGAAATGATTGAAATGATAATTTATAATGAATGATCTCTATTGTTTAATTTCTCTATGGTGTTTATTCTAAGATTTACGTCATTACTAAAATAATGATATTACTAATTAAAGAACCTTATAGATTTTTTTTTTTTTTTGTGAAATATGAAATGCTAAAGATTTTTCAAATTAATTCTTAAAATATGAAAGTCATGGATACATGATATAATAGTTTGGTATTTCTCTAGTTTGGTACATTATATTAAAAGTGAAATAGATTTCCAAGTCATTCCTTAGAAATGGCCATTCTTCTTCTTAACTAATGGAATGATCATTCATTCTCAGTGCTTCTAATTAAATAAAACATCTCAAAGACCAAAAAAACCATTTGCCTTCTTTTCGATCAGATAGTCCCAGCAACGTGGTTCTCTCTAGTGTACAACAACATCCTCTTCAGCAGCATCATTCTCTCTCTCTGTGACAGTACATCGTCTCTCTTTCTCTAACACTAACCTAGGGTTTTCACACAATAAATAAATCTCTGTCTCTTCACACACACATGCAATATATACTAGCAAATATATATATATATATATATATATATATGTAAACAGATATCTCTCTAGTTCTTTTGCACGTTGTGTTCTCTCTCTGTGTAGTTTATACCCATGAATATATGTATAATATGTATGTTATATATATACTTGTCACATGCCAATATATATATATAGCTGACACAGTACATGTAATCCAACATCTTATGTATATGAATGGTATAGATATTTGTTTGGTTGTGTTTAAATTTGTTTATTTAACTGTTATGTTGCACTAAATAATGTGTCAAATTTCATTTTGGATCTTCATTTATTCTTGTTTTTTGTTTGTCTTTTGATTACTATGTGTTATGATTTTGGATAAATTTTAAAACCATTGATAGTTTGTATATTTTACTGTTATGTTCGTCTTTCGATTATTCTGTGCTAATTGGGATGCTTGGATTTTTCAATATTGAAGGCGATTGAGCAAGACCTCTCACCCAATTCATGTCTTGTAATGTTCTATTTTGTTTTGGTTTGTTTTGTTTTGTTCTATTTGGAGTAAATATTATTAATTGACACGCTCTGAAGTTTGATGTATTGACAGACGACTATAACTTTATGAATTTTTTTCATCAACACCCTTTGTGGTTTGTATCATATATCACATACATTCCTTTCAGCCAAAAGTACACTATGTCAGAGCACTTTTTGACAATAAAATGACTATGTTGCCCTTTGACTTCTAACCTAATTCATTTGAACACTAAATTTACCCATTTCTAATAGACCAAAATACATCTTTGAATTACATAGATATTATAATATATGTAATCTATATATAATTATTTATTTTCATAAATTAAAATGTTAGCATAAAATAAAAATATAATTAAATTTCTCTTTCTTTTACTTTATCTATATATATATATATATAGTGTACTATAAATCTCCCTATGCTATATTTTGGATTATATCACACCCTCACCTTTGCAAAGTACTCACTTTTACACATATTCTACTTTTCTATGACCATTTTACCCTTTCCATTATTATAAAAAATAAAGAACAATAGAGAGAAGAGAGGTTTTTTTATATTAAGTTTCTTTTTACCTTAATAAAAAAAAAATAGGAGTTTTTTTCCAGGAAAAAATTTTGAAAAAAAAAAACTAAAAATGCACAATTACATAATAAAATTTTTTGGAATTTTTTTTTGTTTTCCGGAAATTTTTCCATCACAAAGAGAAGGGTTTTTTTATATTAAGTTTTTTTTTTACCTTAATAAAAAGGAGTTTTTTTTGGGAAAAAAATTCCAAAAATAATTTTAGGGAAATAAACAAAATATGCACAATTACTTAATAAAAATTTTTAATTTCTTTTTATTTTCTGAAAATTGTTTCTAGAACTTTTTCCATTAGAAAGAGAGAGAATTTATGAAAATAAAACAATTTTTGAAAAAACAAAAAAAAATGGTAATTTTTATTATTGTGCATATTTAGTTTTTTTCCCCGAAAATTATTTTCAGAATTTTTTTTACAAAAAAAAACTCTTCTTTTTTTTATTAAGGTTAAGGAAAACTTCATATAAAAAACCTCTCTCTTTCTAATAGAAAAATTTCCAGAAAACAAAAAAATCCAAAATTTTTTTATTATGTAATTGTGCATTTTTAGTTTTCTTTTTCTGAAATTTTTTTTCTTGGAAAAAAAAATCCTCTTTTTTTCTTAAGGTAAAAAGCAAAAACTTAATATACGAAAACCTCTCTTCTCACTATTTTTTATAATAATGGAAGGGTAAAATGGTCATAGAAAAGGAGAATATGTGCAAAAGGGATACTTTGCTCACTTTTACAAAGGTGAGGGTGTGATATGGTCCAAAATAAAGTATAGGAGAGTTTATATATTGCACCTTTTTAAAGCCACGTGAGGGTTTTGGGCCCTCTTGTCATTTATATATTTAAATACATTTAAATAATCAGGGGCAATCAAGACATTTTACATATTCAAAAAAAATGAAAAGTTAACCGGTGGTGTTGGTAATAAAATCAAATTTCAAAAAACATTAGTGATATTTACCCTTCTATTTATGTTGTTTGGACAGGGTAAAAAAATCTCCAACTCAAACATGGAGGCAACAAAATGTTCTTGATAAAATACTAAACTCTACCCATATTGAAAGTAGGAAGTGATGTCTCCTGGGGAAATGCTTTCATCTAAAATGGAAGCCATTAAATGATAATGGTTTAAGGCCTTAAGGTAAATAATGAGAGGCACCCCAAAAAGATGGCGGCAACTATATTATGTAGAAAGAGAATGTGATCAATTGAATTATTTGTTTTGTTAAAGAACCTTCCATTACTTTATCCTGCTTTTTAAAGGCAATCCTCAAAAAGAGAACTATTAAATTAAACAAATGAATGTTTTCATCACGAGTACAAATATCTGTTTTTAAAGGCAATCTTCAAAAGAGAACTATTATTCTCTCTGTCCCCAAATAACCAATATGACAAACATGATATTAATTTGACTAGTATGGTAAAAAAAAAAAAAAAAACTACTTTCCTGCCACAATACCTTCTAATACAGTATTTGTAATTGTTTGCACTATTAAATTAATATTTATAATACTTTATTTCATGAGAACTTATATTTTGTGTTCTATGTGTTTTTTATTCCTTGTGTTGTTGTATAAGGAATTATGTTTGATGTTATTTTGAAACTTTCTTATATCGGTGTACTATAAATCAGGGATGAAGTCGTTTTTCGATGATTTTAAAGGATCGGGTAAAAATAAAAGAAAGTAGACTGATGAAGAAGATATGAAACTTATTGAGGCTCTTCGTGATTTATATAACACTGGAAAGTACAATGTTGATCATGGTTTTAAACCCGATCATTTTCAAGCTATGAAATAATACTTGCAGTCACGTTACCAACTTTAGGTTGAAAGGTAGACCCACATATTAAATCAATAATGAAAACCTTGGAAACTCATTTTGACATTGTCCATGATATGTTGAATGGGTATAATAATACTAATGGGGTTGGTTATGATGATGCGAAGAATTGTGTGGTGGCTGAAAAAAGCTGTATGGGATGCCTACTTACAAGTATTTGTTTTATATATTATTTTATTTAGATAACACCTTTTACACTATAATGTGCTCAATAATTATTTCTCTATGTTATTTTGCAGAGTCTTAAGAATGCTGCAAAATTCAAAGATAAGTCTTTTTCCATATTATAAGGAGTTGTGAAAAATATTTGAAAAGGATCGTGCTAATAGAAAAGTCGTTACACCACCAGATGATATTTTAGAAGCACTGAAAAAGAACTCGATAAGGAAAAAGAGGTTGATAATGATGATGTTGAAGACCCTTTAGATAATATATCTACACCACCAATAGTTAGTAATACTAGTGAAACAAGTTCTAAAAAGAAAAGAAAGAGAAGAAGCCAAAGTGGTAAGAAATGATATTAGAAGTGGTAAAGAGTTCATCAAGTTTCATTGGCTCTAAGATGGATTCATCTAGTGAACGTGTTAGTTGAGCAATTGAAGATACATCAATCAAATATATGAAAATCAAGCTAATTGAATAACTGGAGAAATTAACCGATTTCAGCATGGTTGTGCGACATAGAGCAACTGCTAAACATGCCCGTGATCATGACTTGCTTGATTTTTATTTTATTTTTACAATTGATGATGAGGAGAAGAAGCATGGGTGAAAGAAGTAGTTCTATAAATGTTACTTAGGCTTTTGGATATGGTTTTTGGATGAACCGTGTAGTTCTATGATGTTAAGTAACTATGATTTTTGGAAACTTTAATAACTCTTTTTAAGTTTAGACTTTGGGATATGATTTTTGGATGAACGAAGTAGTTCTATGATGTTAAGTAACTATGGTTTTCATTCCTACATCATTCTTTATCTACAGTCAAACCGTGAATGATAATGATTATTTCATTGCTACACCATTCTTATTCCATTCCAGCGTACCAAACTAGGACTAATTTCCACACTAAAAGTTTTAAACATTCTAGATTGCTTTTGGACTCCATCATCAAAAGGAGATGAAAAAAAATCTTTATTAATTTCTTAAATGTTCGCATGATATTATCATTATTTTGAAATATTGAAATGTGGGGTGTCTCTTATTTGAATAATACATTTATTAATCTACAGATATAATTGTGAAAATAGTCACATATATTTTTTATAATATAAAATGGCGACTTATTAAATTCAAATTTTGTTTGCTATCAGCAATTGTGTATTATTTGTTTCATGGATTTAAACCACTATTATTGTTGCAAAATTATATTTATGCGGGGGTTGTATATAAGTGGCTTAAATAAAAACTTTCTTTTGAACTTTCATATATGTGAATTTGAGTAGGCATATTTATAAAAGTTATGCCACATGTAAATTTGAAAAATATGTAATGTACAACTATGGTGTGAAGTATATATTACTTCCTTAATAATGAAAGAAAGAAAAAAGAGAGAATTCGATTTTAGTGACTAAGGTTAAACAAAATTGTTGTCAAGTGACCATAAAGTAAATAAGAGATGAATAGTCACAAAACTTAAAACTTAGATGCAGATAAATGACCATTTGCGATTTATTTCTAAAATGTCCTTCTCACCTTCCTTCCCTTCTTTGCAAATCCCTCTCTCTAATCACCACCAACACCATGGCCTCACCATTCTAGGGTTAGGGTTTTAACAATGCAACCACCATTACAACCATTCATGTATAAGCACTGCCTCTATATAGATTGATATTCAAATTGTGCTAGATAGATTAGATATTCTTCAATCAAGCAAGCCTTGATTCTTAATAAATGAAGCATCAACAGTTTCCAATTATAATAGTTATCACTAGAGAGTGTGACCTTGATATCTATCTACAAAAGAGCATGAGCATTAGAAATTTAACCTATGATGAGTTTGAGAAATTTAACCAATTAATCGCGAAAACTAGATTGTAGTGCTATATATGTAAATTACATTACTTTAAATAATTAAGTCACCGTACCCATTTTTCTTTATTAACTATTTCCTTAATTCATCTTTTCAATGGTATTGGCCTGTTGGTCGGGCTTAGAGAGAGAGGGATTTACAAAGAGGGGAAGGATGGTGATAAGGGCATTTTAGAAATAAATTTCAAACAGTCACTTAACTGCATTTAAGTTTTAAATTTGGTGAATATTTATCTTTTCTTTACTTTATGGTTACTTAAAGAGCAATATTTTTAAAACTTGGTCAATAAAATCTAATTTTTTCAAGAAAAAATTAGTTATGTTGACTCACACCTTTAATGTTTGTGTAGCCTATGAAACATGCATGTTGATGGATACAGTATAGAAGATCATAAAAGAGGACAGCAAAAACAAATATACTGAGAAAATGTGAAATATTTTTAAATTTTCATGAAGTGATTTCTAAGAACTAGCGTGTTGGCTAAATCCATATCATCGAGGGGATGGGCTTATAGACTATTAATGATGTATAACTGATTGTCAAAACTTGTATGGCCCGTTTAGATCACCAGAAGGCCAAACAGACGAGTTGATATAGTTTTTCAGTCAAGTTTTGGTGAGTTTGTTTGACTCGAAAAGATCCCTGTTTGATTGAAAATGTCCCAACTCCCACAAGTTAGCAACTTTGTTGTTGCTATAGCCTATTTTTCAGCAAAATTCATTCATCTAGGACCTCAAAATCGCATTTTTTCATTTATGGCATATTTCAAAATTTTTATTAGATGTCAAGATGAATTCGAATTGCTTTGATTTTTGGTAATTAATAGTTTTTAGTAACTAGGTTTCTTACTTTATTTTTTCAGGATTTATAGAGAAACTTTTATTTTGGACAGTTTCCTTGTGCTAGGTTTATTTTCTTATAAATATATGTACTGCACAGATCACTCATTCGGTTATCAATAAAATATAGGGCAAAGTGCACTCACACCCCATGAGGTTTGCCTCAAAACACTCTGTACAAAGTTTGCTTAAATCTACACTCACACCTCTAAACAAAATTGCATTAGTAATTTGCATGAAAAATTACAATTTTACCCATCAATATAATAGCTATATTATATTTAAAAAATCTATTAAAATAAAATGACTAAATTAACCCTTCAACCGATATATTACTATATTAGTATCCCCTGAATTCAGTGAAGGGGCAACAAAATTTTTTGAATTCTTTTGTTTTGTTTTTTAGTTATAAAAAAGAATTGTGAAATAAAGAAAGGAGTCTAATGTGTTTTGGTGATTTAATTTAGCAAATAATTTATATTATTTCTCTATTATGTGTATGACCCAATATTAGTTGTCACTGAAAAATAAAATTCAATCAAAGAAATTCAAACTTTAAGGCTAAAATTTACTTTATTATTAATCTTGGATGATTTTTTTTTCTTTTTTCTAGTACTTACTTTTCAATTTTATCAGTGCCATCACTACTTTTTTTTTCTTTTTGAAATAAATGTATGTATACTTTGTAATAAAAGGCAAAATGCAAAATATCCTCTTTTACCCTTCTCATATTTCTAAATAAACTCCAGTTCTCTTATAACACTCTTCATATAGGTCTCATCTGTTATCATCTCTTGACTATTGCCGAGACATCACTGCCACCACCAAAGCCATGCTATCATTGCCAATTTTCATGTGCACTGCCATATCAAACGATGAAAGAGAAAAAAATAAAAGAAAAAATAGAAAAGGGTGAAGAATAAAGAGAGAGAAATAAATAAAATAAAAAAAGAGAGGAGTTAGATGTAGAGAGACAGATTCGGGAAAGAGAGAGAGATGGAGGAAGAGAGAGAAAAAGAGACAGAGTGAGGAGAGAGAGAAAAAAAAAAGGAGAGAGAGGAAGAATTAGAGAAAGTGAGCTTTGAGTGTGAGAGAGGAGGGAAAAAAGTAATAAGGTAATAAGGGTAGTTTTGTCAAGTGACAAAAAAAGTTGGGAGTAATATGGTATTTTAACGTGAAAAATAAGGTTAAAAATGTCTTTTCAGTTAGTGAATGGTAAAATAGACATTTCAAATAATTTTTTGACCGATGGATTTCGATTGGGTATTGTGTGCAGTCAAACTCCAAATTTCAGGGGTGTGAGTATAAGTTTAAACAAACTTTGTATATGAGTATGTTTAGGGCAGATCTCAAGAGGTGTAAGTACATTTTGTCCTAAAATATATTCAAAGTTGCGCTTGTTCATTCGTGAATGTTTAGACTCTCTCAATTAATAAATGAACCAACATAATGAAACCTAACTTACGTGAAAAGATATCCCAGGATCTTGGTTTAATGATTTAAGTGGAGCACTTTGTAGATTTTTCAACATGCCACCCCTATGGTGTTTAAGTGCTACCTACATTTTGAGTAGGTTGAGATTTGCTCTTTAACAAGTCTATAGCTTGGTCATCAAGTGAAATGTAGCAAGACATTCTTGATAGACTACCTCTATAAGTGTGAAAGTTGGACAGCTTCCTACGAGAATTTAAGACTAGAGCACTCATGAAAGCGGGATATAGGTCATGGCCAAAAAATGAGCACAACTGTGAGAATCAATAGCAATCTGAAGAGTTATGTGTGTGGTCTATTAAACAGATTCACATCATAAAGTTGAACAGTTTAAGACATCAAGTCCACAAAACACCCTTGCACAGACATAACTTTTCACTCATATAGACTTAATACTTTTATTTTATATATTTTGAAATTTGAATGAATGAAATATTATACATATTTATTTTGTATACTTAATATTTAGAAATAACCGTTGTTGGATTTTTGAAAGACATGACTATTTCCATTTTCAAAGGTCATGTTGAACGGTTAAGACTTAGTTCTCTAGAATACTCATAACGTGTTGAATGCATGTTTCAGTCTTAAAACAATAAATTTTTAATATTTTTAATTTTCTTTTACAACCTGATATTATTTATATACATTGATTAATTTTGGGCATTGAATTTCTTACTAAAAACAATGGATACTTCTAAATTTTGTTCCATTAGGTCTATGGTAATCATCAAATATTAATTGAAATCATCAAATATTAATTGTTTTTCAATGGCTTATTAATTTGTTTCTTGTTTCCTAAAATCCATTCCCCCCTATTTTCATCTAGTTTTCTGTTCCATTGTTCGAAGTGCAATTTTTCTCTTTGACATTGACTTTTGAATTCTAGATGTAAAATGCTCGTGTAAGCAAAAGCATACTTTGGACCACAATTATATTAATTGAGCCAAAGTTAAATGAGCATAGCACCTGACTTGCTACTTCAGTGTGCTTTGGACCATTTCTAGTTTGAAATTTGATTACCATTTGGACCATTCGCTCAGATGATTTAAACTATGTCACATGCATTAACATTGGCATTCATTAAGGCTATTAAATGGCTGTTAGCCTATGAAACATGGAGATCCTTGTAGGAGTGACGTAGTGTCGTAGTGATGGTATATTTAAGATAGACACGGTGAGAGACGCGTCTGACAAATTAGAGTATCCTAAAATTTTAATATTATCTTTCAAAGTTAGACATGATTGGGACATAATTAGAACGCGACATGAACATGTCCTCAACATGTTTAAGATACTTTTGAAAAATAGTGGGATAGTTTAGCAATTTAAAAAAAAAAAAAATAGGTTAAAATATATATTATGGGTTAATAAAAAAGTAATATAAAGTTTTTTTTAAAAAGAAAAACAAAAAACACAAATTCACCTCTCCTAATTACATTTATGATAATGTGGACAAAGTGAGCAAAAATTAATTTTATTTAATAACATAATATATCATTTTTTTTAACATATTTCTGTTGTAGTGTCCATATCCTAATTCTTTATATTTATTGCATATGTCATACTTGTTAAGGCTAAATATTTTAATACGAGTAACAGTAGACAACAAAACTTATATAGGTCAAATGTTCAAATACTTTAAAATCATGTAAAATTAGTAGAAGCCTAATTCAATAAGTCTTCTTTTGGTCCATTCGTTATGTTATAAGATAAAACTAAGTAGAGCTACTATTTTTAAATATAAAAAACATGAAATAAATTTTATGATGAATATCATTTTCTTATAGTATTCAGTTAGAAAATGTGGCTCACACACATACACTGGCCGAAAGTAATTGGGAGATAACTAGTTAAAATCCGAATGGCCAAAATTATATATATATCTATATATATATATATATATATATATATATATATATATATATATATAAGTGTCAATGTAAAAAGATTGTATATTTTTCAAAATATTCTTAATTTCTGAACCTTTTCAAATTAACAATTTAAATTTTTAAATTCAAATTTTTGAAAATTTGAAAAATAAAAATTCATTAATATGTATAATATCCTTTTAAAAAGTTAAATTTTCAAAAGAGATGAAAAGTTTGAATTACTAATGAATAACATATAAAGATGCTACAAAAGGGATTAATACAAGGTAGTCTAGTGATGTCTCATCTAATTTAAAATTTGAAAGGTGAAACAAATAGGTGTATGAAATTTATTGCCAAAAAAATAAAAAATTAAGATAACAATACGACCAAACGCGGGATTTGTGCTTCAACGATTCATCATTAACTAAGGAATGTTCAGTCTAGCTTCCATGTCAAAAGCTTTCAATTATTTTGACCTTTGAAAGGTTTCGTTACCATTTTTCATATTTATGTCTTTGTAAGAGGTCATAAGGCACCTACCATGTCTTGCTGCAGCATTGACATTCCTAGCCATAAGAAGGAATGAAATTAGGGCAAACCTCTCCAAAACCTAAGAGAAAATTTTGACTGCACTTGTTGTACCGTGAACTAGAATAATCACAGTCTTAGGTGTAATACATGGTCTGGACTCCATCACTACATCTAAGACTGTGATTATTCTAATGCACGGTACAACGAAAGCAACTAAAAATTTTTCCTATTATAGAAGGGTATCCAAAGGTTTATATCACTTTCATTCAAATTTGCTCCACTTTTATTTTGAAGTAATGGTTGTACAAGTTGAAGCACCGCAAAGTGTTGCAGGAAGTAGTGTATTGGATTGGTTGATCCTTGCTTATACAATGTCTGTATTTGAATTTGAAACTTTGACGTTCTCAAAAGAAGAGAAAGAAATGATGAAGAGAATGGACGTGAATGCTATAAGGTAAGCTAATTTTTACTTCAAGAATGCAATATATACAACACAATTAAATTAAAGATGCAACACCCGTGCAAACTAATGCAATATCGATGTAATGTATTTACTTCAAGAATGTAACGCCATGTAACACATTACATTGCGAGATGTAATTGTAGATATTAAAAAGTTACAGGGTTGGTCCAAATTATAATTTAGGCTTATTCTCAATTTGACCCACTTTGAGATGTGGCCTAATAAGTTGAATAATTCAAAGTCCATATCCACCAAAAATAAATGGGTCATGAGCCGATTCAAATTATCTAATAAGTCCAAACCTACTTAAAAATAGGTTAGAGAATAATTAAATGTGTGTATATATATATATTCTCTAACCTATTTTTAAGTAGGTTTGGATAGATATATATATATTGTATAATTATTACAAAAGATAATTATCATATTTATATATATTAATAGGATAATTATTAGAAGGGAAGAAAGTTACCAATCTACTCTTCCAGTGAGCCTATAAATAAAGGTTCAAAGGTGAAGATAAGGGGAAAACCAAAAGACTCTCAGAGAAAGTTAAAGTTTTGCAAGATTCTTCACTTAAAATCCAAAGCTCCAAACATTTAAACCCTGAAGGAGAAAAATAACAAACACATCTTCCACGTGTCGTTCTTCACTAAAGTTTCAATCCAATTTAAGACCAAGATCCAGCAGCGCTTGAATCCGGATCATCAAGGAGATCCAATCAAAGAAATTTATTTTTCAATAGATTTGTAACTCATATTTTTTGAAATTAATATATATTTAATATGTTTGTTCACATGTTTTAATCTTATTCTCAGACTTGAAATTTGTGCTTAAAGTAACAATTCAACAACTTTTATGTTTAGAATGCAAAACACTTGTATTATTATTGTATCTCTAATTTTTCTAGTTCATTGATTAATCATAGTGAGTTTTGCAATACAAAAATAATTTGTGATAGAGTATTTGAGTCCAATTGTGAAACGTGTGATGTGAAAGTTGAGATCAAAATGACGTGAACAAGAAGTATGTTTTGACCTAGACTTTTCCATCTCCATAAGTCTAGAAAATTGAAGAGCCAATTTTTTACTTGGACAGAACTTTTCATCTTCAAATAAATCTAGAAAATTGAAGAGTTAATTTCCTATTAGGACACGGTACATATATCAAGGTAGGCAATTGAATACTCTTTGAGTATCTTTCTAACTTCTAGAAACCTTTCAATACCTAATTTGAGTCCGAGGACAGTACTTTCATCAATTTGTAACTCAGAGATTCACTTTTATTCATTAAAATTAAAAAACTTGCTCTCTCAATTTTTTCTTTTGAAAAACAGTGAAGATATTGATATTCTATAGTTCTGTTGGTTAATTATTTGAGTGAAAATTAAGTAATTTAATAATAGATAAAGACAAAATATAAATGGGGCACTTTAGACAACGTTATCTTGTGAAGCCGCGTACCGCCATTTTTTGTTGAAATCGCCGACTCTTTGTGGGACAAAATACTCGGCTTGTCCGTCGTGGCATTGGATTCCTTTATTCGGCGCGTAAACCACACGAATATATTGTTATTTTTATATTCGCCGATTCATCACCACCCATCGCTCGTCAAACACCCTTCAGTTATTTATACCTCCCACCCTCAGCGCGTAAACCACACGAAGTAATTTTTTTTTTCCTGTCTTTTAGTAAGGGAGTGAGACTAAATAAATTCCGGAAAAGCAAGAAAGTGGATTTGGATTTCTTTCCTTCTCACCCACTCACCAACAAAAACAATTAACAAACTGATGCTATGTGTTTTTCATTGTCACAACAAACGGCATGAGAATCAATAGTTCGTCTTGAAAAGTTTTATTATTTTTCTTATGAGTATTTTCGAACCTTTATCCAAAAATAAAAATGTGTCACATCATTATTTATATAATTATCATCTATTTATTATGTTTTAATTTATCACATCATTATTTATATAATTATCGTCTATTTATTATGTTTTAATTTAATACTTAATTTAATTCAAATAAGATGAATATAAGCTTGGAGATTACTGGAGAGAAACTTTCCAAAGAAATAAAGGAGGGGAGGCTAGGGCATAACTTATTTTTGTACATATTGCTTCACTCTCGTCATTTGAGATTTTTTAGTTAATAAAAATTAAAATATTTTTTTAGTTGCCTAGATGTAACGGTTAAGTTGCTCCATTGTGATTTGAACGTCACGAATTCGCATTACGAAAACAACCTCTCTTTACTTATAGAGATAGAGTTGTGTATATATAACTCTTCCTAAATTCTGCAATAACAGAAGTCTTGTGCACATAATTAATTACATTAATTACAATGACATCTAAAATGCTTATGCAATTAGTTAGTTATACTAATTTTTAGTTGGATTTAGCTTACAACATAAGATCAAACATACCATGCTTACATGATCAAAAAAGATTTATCTTGAAACTCAAAACCACCAACTTTATTGGAATATATATACCTCTCAATCTATTTTTGAGAGACTTTTTCCATCAAATCCTTAATGTCTAGAAAGCAACCGTACAAACACACGACGCGAGTACGACACGACATGGACACGGCGATACAAAAAATTCTAAAACAACAAGAGACGGACACAGTGAGGATACGACAATAAAATAATACTACAATATATTAATTATTCAATAAAAAAAAAAGACTACATTACAAAAATACTTTAATTTATCATCAAACAATTAAGAACCAAACAAAAATAAATAAATAGATTAAAAAATCAAACTTATTTAGTCATCTACATATATTTAGCTGAGATTTTTAATCATAACTTAGTCGCATATAATTTTCTTTTGAAATACTTGAATATACAATATTGTTACGAAATGTCCAACACGTGTTTGAAAAGTGTTTTAGAAGTTTTCAAGAAATGTCTGAGAAGTGTCCTATAAAAAATATCATGACACTTCTATAAAATGTCATCCAAAAAGTATCCGAATATTCAACACGATATCCGAATGTCGTACGACACCCTCTATGAAGTGCCCATATTTTCTAGCTTAATGTCCTTGCAAGAGAGAACCCCACCAACAGTTATGGTAGTACGTACATTTGAGTCGACTCTGATTCCTCGTATCCATTTAAGAAGTCTAAAACCATCCAAATGCGTACACATTAGACATAGAACTCAACTAAGTTTTGAAAAGCTAACCTAAACCTACTAATATAAGAAAAAAAACTAATATATAATTATCAAAATTTATGAGTCAACATCAATCCTAATTTCTTCCCAACTAATTTTGTATCTAGTTGCTTACTATCGAAGTTCCCTTGCCATATTTGTATAGTTAAGAAAATAAAAGGTTATAAAGCTAGATGACAATTAACGTAATATCATGGTAGTAAAGAAAATATTGTTTCACAAAAATCAAATCACTCAGTAAGACACGAAGTTCGTAAATTTTACTATGTGTCACAATTGAATCTTATAAATTTTGTGTCGGTGGTTCAATTTTTACTTTTTGTCATCTTTGACTTTCCAGTTATCCAAATAAATCTCTCTGCTTCTCCTTTCCCTTTCATTGCTATCTTCTCTTTTCAATCTCTAATTCTAGTTTCTATCTTCTCTTTTCAATCTCTAATTCTAGTTTCTCAGTCTCTCTTCCGCTCTTTCCCACCGCCGCGCACCACCATCACCGGTCAAATACAATTCTAATTGACACAATCACGATTACGAGTCCAAGACTGCATTCCTTTATTGCCTAAGATAACAGTTGACATTAACTAAGTTAATATTTGACATTAGAAATATATAATGAAGTGCAATGATACATAAGTGAAATCAAAATTATCACATCTCTATTTATCAACGGGACATTAGTTCGATGGAGTAATCTCTCCTTCAACAAAAAAGAGGTGAGGGATTCAAGTTCCGTAGTGGATAATTTGTGAAAGGTGTGATTTCTGTTTTATGAATATAAGATCCTCTTCTTTTTTTGTCAATAAAATTTAGTAATTTATATATAATAAGACTATAATAAGCTGATTAAAAAAAAAAGAGGGCAAAAGGATAATGCATTCTTTCTATTCTTTTCTCTCTTCTCTTTTAGTCAATTATAACTTTCGATCTCCACTATTGTATAAAAATATCATTTTCCTAATTATATTATACAACAATATTAGTAGTAACAAACAATACCTACTAACTGGTTATTAGGTGCTCACTCGACTTCATTCGAGTAAATCACGTTATGTATTCACCCACTCATGCCCACTCAGTTTTCCTTCTTTCTCTTTCACCTCCTTCGAACAGATAATTAAGCAAGGATCAACCACTAATGGAACACCATTTCTTTTTTATCATAACAATTTCAAAAGAAGATGGTAGTTGAATATTATCATTAGAACTTTGAAAGATTTAGGACCTCTATTTGTATTCTATATCAAACATATGTATTAGTTTCAATTGATCCGTTTGTCCAATAAGTTGGACCCATAGTTGAAAATCTTTGCAACCAACACTTCAGAACTTGATTTATAGAGAAGGTGTGACCTAAGTCACACAGAGAGGAACGATTGCGAGTGCGAGAGCGGAAGCGGAAGCGGAAGCGGAAGCGGAAGCGCAAAAGTGACTAATTTTATATCATATAGAGAGAGTAGTTGAGCAAGAGCACAAGAACCATATCTATTTAGAAGAATTATATAACTTAGAGTATGACTGTTCGAAGAGAGTGAGAGAGAAAGAAGTAAAACAGAGAATGTGTGTGTGGGTGAATATAGAACGTGATTTACCCAAATGAAGCTGGGTCAATCCGAATTCATTTTTTTTTTATTACTTTTTTGATTTTGTAATTAGAGATGTGTGCACTAATCCGAGAGTAGGTAAGTATTATCTTATAGTAACTCCAAAGTTTAGATCAACCGAAGAATATGAATTCAAACTATTCTTTATATAAATAGATAAGTAAATAATTAAACTAGTCAATAATTATCTTCATGGGACTCGCGTGATATCATCTCTTGAATTTCTGTTAGGTTGTATTCGGCTACATGGAATTGAACCCTTAAAATTAAAATTAGAGAAAATTTTGTTTATAAAAATTTATGAACAAAATGTTCTCCAATTCTAATTCTATGCAACTGAACATAGCCTTAGTTATTTTGAAATTCACATTACTTAGTCCATTGAGATTTTCACTTTAAAAATAATTTTTTATATGCTATTTGATATGAGTCCTATGCTTCGTTTGGCAAGAAGGAAAGAATAGAGGTAGAGGGAAGATAGGAGGGAAGGAGCAAATTTTGTTTGTTTAGCAGAGAGGATGCAATGAGAGAATAGAAAATAGGTCACAAATTTTTATCCCTCCAAATTTTGGACGGAAAACAAGAAGGAAGAAAGATAAGGTTATTAGAAATATTTTAAATTACAAAACTATCCTTATGATTTTTTTGATTAACCCAAACAAACAAATAGTGATAGGTATAATGGTAAAAATAAATTAAAACTCTCTCTTTCTTTATCTCCTAACAAACAAACTTTTTCCTAGGGATGTCTCATGGATCCCTTCTTCTCTTCCATTCAATGAAAAAAATGAAGAAAAAACACAATCTATTTCTTAGGAATGTCTTATTCATCCCTTATTTTCTTTCTTCCTACCAAACGAAGCATTAGAGTAACTATAATGGCTTGGTTAGACCTTGGATCCCGCCAAACAAGGGTGTTTTTGGCACGCAATGGCTTGGCCGAAATCGGTGGGCCAGCCATTGCTTGGCCAAACGGCTAGCCAATCGTTTCGTCAAGCTAAAGCAATAAAAATAAATTTTTTATTAAATTTTTTTCTCGTTCTTTGAGCGCATATATATATTGTATTTTTTTTCACTTAAACTTCTACAAGTTTTACTACAAATTGAATTTTTTGATAAAACCATTTCCGCTAGAAAGAGAATTCCGAGAGCTTCAATTTGAGTATCACTTAAGCTATGTTCCCACTTAATTAAAAATATTAAAAATTTATAAAAATATTATTATATTTTACTAGCAAAAATCTCAAGAAGCTATTGTAGAGCCAAATTCTAAAATCATGTTGACGTAGCGTGCAGAATTTGAATTAGAGAAGCAAATCTGATCTATTGTTCTTGCCCTACTCTTATGGCATATTTGCACTTGCCCAATTGTTTAATGTAATGCACGGTATTAGCTATTAAATAAGTCCCTAAACTTACACTGAATACTATTAAATTATTTTTGCTCTTAATATATTGTCATTTGATCATGTATTTACATAATGGACAAAAGTACTCGACTCAATAAAATATTTTTTCCCCAAAGTTGTAATCTAGCGGTATCTTTTTAACCTCCAAAGTGAGGTGTGACGGATCAAATCTCTATAGGAGTGAATGAGTATATGAATTTCTTACCAACAAAAAAATATTAAAAATAAAGTCTTTTCAACAGTTTGGTTGGTTACATGAGTTTTGCTTCACCACTGGAATCTAATGACAGAGCCTAAGTTGAACTATATGCAAAACCATAACTTTCCTAATTATCTCAACCATATGAATTCTGGTCTTCACCTTCACCTAGCATTATTCTAAATTAGATTTTTATTAATATTTTATATAACCAAACCGTCTTAACTGTTTCTCTTCTTATTTTATCTCCGATCAATGTATTTAACCATATCACAAATGTGCTTGTTTTATCTCTAATCATCGTCATTGTAGTTGTAATTGTCCTTATCATCGTGGTCATTGCCAATTGTATCCTCATAATTTAGTTTTAAAGACAGCATAGTATATAAGAAATTGAGGATTCAAGAGATACAATAATATGAAAAATAGGATTGGCATGTTGGCCAAGTGAATTAGTGTCTCCGCATTTGCATCGCCCACCTATGGTTCGAGTCCCTTCCCCCAACCTAACTACTAACCCTCTAACCCACAAACCATTGCCAAGAAAGAAGAAAACAAAAACAAAAACAAAAACAAAATAATAATAATATGAAAAATCTAGTGAAATGTGACATTCTTAAGATATATTAAATAATATAAAGTGAAAAAGTTTGTTATCTATCAGTGATTCTCACTATCATCACCGGTTGTGATGATCTAAGACGAGATGAACTGAAGTGACCCCAAGCGTTCAATTGCATTAGTAGTGTCATACGATAAATTTAGAGTAATGAGTTTGAATCAAACTAGTACAAAAATAGTTTTATGTGAAAGGAGTGGTGGACTCCACTAGATAATGTCATAGTGATTTCATGTAGTGAAATTCATCACCCCATTCACATAAAAGTAGAATCAAATTAATCCGATCAACCTCTAAATCATTATTCATAAATTTAACATGAATAAGTTACGAACAATTCCAACCACTATCATATATATGCATTGGTAAGTTATGTGTGATATACTAAGCATAGTATGGATTTAGTCACAATGCTCAAAACAAGCCTATTATACAAGTTAAGAAAAAAAATGGTTAATCAAGAAGATTCGAAACACAATGTTATTAAGGGAATATACTTTATCGACTGAAAGTCAAACATTCCGAAAAAAACAAAAGAGGGACCCCTCTCTCTCTTTCGCGCTGTTCGGATTTAGGTTAAAGAATTGTTACTCTAAATTGAAAGAAAATAATTGAGTCATTGAAAATGCTTGTTAAACTTGAAGTTTTTATTTTTATTTTTAACATTACAATAAACAAGAGATAAAACACAAACACACAGTAGCCCACTCCAGAAGGCTGACCACAATCATTGCCAATGGCTACTAACAGCCAACTTGACCGTACTCCCAATTTAGATCACCAATTCTATTCTTAAATGTCCATTTACAAATAGAATACGCCACACCATTTGATGATGAAGGAGACCATCGATGGACAAAAGAATGGTTGGAAGAAAGCCAAACTTTCACATCCTGCAATACACTAGCCACCAAGGAATTTTGAGGGGTAAGAAAGAAAATGGATTGTCAATCGCCTTCAATATACACAAAAGAATAACCCCAATTGATTAAGAGTTTTAAGCTCTCTCTCAACACGAGTGCGTCCTCCATTTCCACATTCAACACCTTATAAAAAAACAGAGAGGCTACTCGAATAGGACGACCCTTATGATCATGAGGAATCACGCCCTCATTATTTTAAGAATCTAGAGTCAAAGGATCCATCAAAATTTCGTTTCAATCTCCCTTCAGTAGGAGCAGATCAGGGGTTAAACTTAGAAGGCGTGCAAGGGGCTCTTTGGAACAAAGCTTGATTAACACAAGCTTCCTTGAATTCGAAGAAACTGGCCATAAATTTCTCCACCACACTATTTGTTTGGCCTCGAAGTAATCTTCAGTTCTAGTGAAAGTGCATGCGTGCCAGGAACTTATTCAGTTCGAAATGTATGAAGGTCAGGAATGTTACGCCTCAAAATTTGAGTCACCAGAATCCCCATTTCAGCCTTAATTTTGAGTGTGATTCCATTCATTAAATCCCAATGAACATCTCATGCTTTCATTATCGCAGAAGCTTAACCATATACATATAATTATACACGCATGTGTTAACAGCAACTCACTAAAATGGGCCACACTCATGATCACACATGCACTTAATTTCAAATATTTGAAAGTATAATACAGTTGAGCTCTACGATCAATCGTAACATGGGTTAAAATAGATCGTAAAGTTATGATCCATCGAAGATGTATCGTAATATCTATCGAAACACACTAGTTTTGGAACTCAATTCCTTCTCAATTTATGATCATCGTAAAGGGTTCTACGATCAATCCATCGTAATGGTGATTATGATTGATCGTAAACCCTCGACAAAAAATCATACATAATCATAATGGTCGTTTGGACGTCCAATATTCACTTGCTACTAAGCATACATTCCATATACACCTATACACATCTACTATAACTAAAAACATGTGTATCAAACATCAAAACCAAAATCAGACTTTAATTACATCATTTGAATTAGAACAAGTCCGAAAAGTACATAAAACGTCCAAGTTTCCAAATTTATCATTATACATTCCCAAAATATCAAAACACTTATCCATCATCTATATTACAATTTTCTAAAAGTGTCGACATGAAACATACATACATAGCTATACAAAATCCCAATAATACTCCCGAGTGCTCCACTTTAGCAACTCAAGTCTCGTCCATCGCCGATGCTATATCTGTAAAAATGTTTACGGAAGAGTGTTGAACAATCAACTAGCTTAGTAGAAATGCCCCAACCCACCTAGGCATCGACCCGACGCCAACTTACATGATATGCAATCATGGCATCACTACACTACATGGCATATCCAATTGCTTACACGTCAAATTATTCCAATGCAATTCATATATGTATATAAACAATGCCCATCATGCTTAACAGTTTAAACACATAAGCATTTATAATTTTAAATCTATTTTGATCATAATCCAATAACTACATATGATTAGGCAACTCTAACGATCATGTAGCGTTGGTCAACTCCGATGACACAAGTATGATTGGTCAACTCCTATGATAATATAGTATTAACAAATCTTAGATTTGCTAGCATGATTGGGCAACTCCGACGATCATACAATTGTAGTGTGATTAGACAACTCCAACGATTATATAATTATGGTAATATTTTACAACTTTGACGATCATATAATTGTGGTATGATTATGCAACTCCAACGATCATACAATTGTCATATGATTAGGCAACTCCGACGATCATATAATTGTAAACGGTTTTGATCTTAGGCCTAAGCCTAGGTATGAGTAGGCAACTCTGATGGTCATACCATTGTGGATGATATTCCACTTCCATAACATGGTTGGGCACCTCCAAGAACCATGTATGGTGTACTTGGACAAGCTTCTATTCCTGAAATTTTTTATCAATTTTATATTTGCACATTAGGCAACAACTCATATATAGCATACTTATCATGCTCATACCCACATTCTCATGCTCTAAGACAATTCTAGTATATATCATGCTTTCACATAACACACAAACACTTAGATATTTACAAACTCCACATATAACCACACATATAATCACATTCACCCATACAATTTATATATACATACAAATCAATATATCTCATAATATATTCATAATTACTACATACAACCCATATGTCGTCACAATCATCATATATCTCAAGATAGAAACATACATAGCATGCATTTAATTTAGAACACCAAAAATTTATAACATGTCGTACTCTACCTCTATAGAGACCTTGGTTATGTAGAAGAGGTGTGTTTGTCCCCTCTTATCCCCTAAAGGACTTACGATCCCACATCGTCTAAGTGTGGAAAGGGTGTCCTATATTTGTAGGATTCTATCTCTAAATGGTATGAGACCTTTTGGGGTAAAATCCAAGAACAAAATCATGCGGGCTTGGCCTAAAGGGAACAATATCATACCATGTGGTGGAGTGAGTCGTTACAAATAGTATCAAAGCTAGTCCAAGCCAAAAGTGTGCCAACGAGGACATTGGGCCTCCATGAGGATGGATTGTAAAGACCTTGGTTGTGTAAAGAGGTGTGTTTGTCATCTCTTGTCCCCAAGGAGATTATGATCCTACATCGACTGGGTGTGGAAAGGGGATGCCCTATATATGTAAGATTCTATCTCCAATTGGTATGAGGCCTTTTAAGGTAACACCCAAGAACAAAATCGTGTGGGCTTAGCCCAAAGTAGACAATATCATACCATGTGGTGGAGCGGGTCGTTATAGCCTCCGATGGTAGCGACAATGGAGACACCAAGACAGAGCCTCAACCATCCCTTATCATCTGCATTGACGACGTCATTGTAGTGTCATCGCCGATGGGCTTCTCTGACTGGCCACTGTTGAACATCTGTAGCTGGGACACCATTAGGATACCAATGGATGACTGATTGGCTTCACTTCACTGTTGATTTAGGGTTCAAACGATGGATGATGGTGTATTGGGTCGATGATCTTCACTTCTGTGTCGAACAATGGTGTATGGTGTGTTGATTTAAGGTTCAAACACTAAATAAGGGTGTATCATGTATATGGAATGTTTTTGTAAGGGTTAATGTTGTGTACATAGTGTATTATGAATAGAAAATGTCACATGGGTTAATGTAAAGACGGGGTCTTTGTAGACCAGTTTTCTTTTTTTCTTTTTTTATCAATTTAAGCCATGAAAATGATTTTCTAAGAGTTTTAATGATAAAATGGAAGTATGGAAACTTGTTTCGAGGTTTGGGAAGGCTTTGGAACCATTTGGTTCAATTTAAAATTTTTGGATCAGTGGGGTCGAGGACTCGGGTTGAGTGGGCCTGGGAAATTAAAAAAATTTTAAAAAATATTTATTTTTGATATTGGGCCATTTAAAATATTAAATGAAGGATGGACTCAATTTTGGGTCCGTATGAGTTTTTAGAATTGAAAACGGAGATCGAGAAGGTACGTTAAGTGACTAGGGGCATTTTAGTCATTTTACACCCTAGGGCATATAAATAGCAAGAGAGCTAATTTTTATCTCTCTCCAGCTGGCGAATCTACCTCTCTCTCTTCTCATTCCATCTTCCTCCCTTCTCTCTTAGATTTGAGGGACTTATAGTGAAATTTGAAGATTGCTGAAGAAAAGAAAGTCGTTATACTCAACAAAGGATTCCATTTCATCAGAAGAAAACAAGTTTTGGACCATTTTAGCTTGAGGAGATTTGAGAGTTTTGTTTGAAAACTCTTCCAAACCAAGGTAGGGATGCCTAATTCACAAATTCCTTCATTTTTTTAAGTATCTTGGATCCTTAAAGCATCCAACTAGTTATATGTATGCTTAAAATGATTTATATGAAGATTAACATGTATATAGTTAGAATTGCATGATATAAATGATATGTAAATATGGGCTATGTGTTTATATGCCTTAGATGTGGTTTATGTGGGCATGATTGGAGAAAATTTGGGATTTAAGAGTGATTTTGTTTATGTTGTGGGTTTTTGGAGTTATGTGTTTAATGAATTGCCTAAATGAGTATATGAGCATGATTATGTGTTATTGTGACCCGAGAATTGTCCCTAGAGGGGGGGTGAATAGGGACTTTAAGCAAACAATGGAACTTTTTCGATTTAGCATGTTTTGACAAAAATGAGCTTTAATGGAATTTTATCAAATACTTGGTGAACTTATGTATTCAACAAGTGGGATTGCAAATGCTCTATCTATTATGCACTTAAATGATCTAGTGGATACAACAAGTGTAAGTGTACATGTAAGTGCAACATATCATGCTTGTAATTTATGGAAATGTTAATTGTGCATTTGTTAAATATATGGTATGCAAATTGATTGGAAAATAGATACTCAAATAACTACTCAATCAATTAATAATTTAATTAATTCCACAACTCAACCAATACACTCCAAGCATTCATCCCATCCTCCTCATATAAATTAAAACATATAAACTCATAGCATGGATATATAAAGCATATATAATTTAAACATATGCAATGCTATAAAATAAAGGAGTTTAGAGATAGAGAAATGCAAACCAAGTGACACCATGATTCGGCCCCTCTTGCCTATGTCCATGCCTCAAGAGCACTTCTTGAGGTTTCCACTATAGAGCCTTCCTTAATGGTGGAAAGCAAACCTTACAATTGCCAAGTGAATTACTTGGGCTTCCTTGCTCAATGACATCCTCACCAAGGCTTCTTTACCAAGCTCATGACTTGGGCTTCCTTGCTCAATGAACACCTCACCAAGACTTCTTTGCCAAGCTCATGACTTGGGCTTCTTTGCCAAGTGCATCACTTGGTCTTCCTCTCAAAGGTAGATAAGAAGTTTGATTACAATGAAGAATATCCCTCAACGGATAGATACACAAATTATAGCTCAATATCCCAGAGTTACAAATGAAGTACTCAAATGAAAAGCTCAACTCTAGATATACAAGATGAACCACAATGAATGATATGAAAGATAAGGCTCAATGGTGGTTCCTAAGAAATTTTCTACCACGTAGAATGCAAAAATATGCATTCAAGAGTTTCTCAAATGTATGCTCATGGGTAGGTTTCTCTCTAGCTCTCTCCTTCACTCTTCTTTACTCTTGGCTCTACATTGCACTATATCTCTCTCTCAATTTGCAAAATGCAGCTCAAATGAATTCATAGTGTTTGGGAGGAATAGTGGTGGCTACCATTGGATGAATGTAATGAAGATTTAAGCTCTAAGGTAGCATCTACCAATAACATATGATCATGAAGGTTATGGTAGTCTCTCTCTTATGTATAATGCATATACAAGGTGTATTTATAGTGAAAGAATGAATTATGGCCGTTTGGAAGTGGTTGGGAAACATTAAGTGCAGAAAACTCCGTTGGAGTTGGAATCTCCAGGTTTCGGTCGACTGATGAATTCATCGGTCGACTGAAAGTGGTGTTTCGGTCGACTGAAGCAATGCTTCGGTCGGCTGAAACCTTTATATTTCTATTTACTTTAAGTTATTCAATGTAATTAAGCAAAGTACCCCCCATTTGGATTCAATAAAAATAGTTTCAAAATCAAATTTTAAGTGAATCAAAATCTGATTTTTCAGTTTTAGTACAAAATAGATTTTCACAGCTTTGACATAACAATTTAACGTGCAATATGAATGACCAAAATAAGTCATTTGGAGCTGAGAAAATTTATGTGATCATGATAAATCATGGGGTACAATTACCGGGACTTTTTATGTCAAGATTCATTAAAAAAACTCGTATTTACGTTTTTGCCCCTAGAATCCAACACTTAGCCAAATTTTTGCGCTAAGTAGCCGAAACAGTAACTGTGCATGACACGGCTTTATATAGTGATTCATTTAAGTTCAAAGCCTAAGTCAATCTATCTAAGAACCATAAATGATATTTCCTAGTTCAAGTATAGGTTCTCGAATTTGTTTACTCAAGAATTGAATTTCTTCAAAGCTAAACATAAGCTTGAATTAACTCAATCTCAATGAAGGCCTTAAATATGATTCAATGAAGTTCATGGCCTAATTCTAAGTGTCCAAGGAACCATGATATGATATGAATGATATGCATTGGTCCTAAGGTCCACTACATCAATAGATGAGCTTTTAAAAGAAGTTACTTCATAAATAACTTTACATTAAATCTAGCACTCACCCAAGACTAGCCTACCCAAGTCTTTTGATCTTCAAATCTTTAAGCTTTTGGGTTCCTTTATCATGTGGCTTGGATTCACTTCAACTTCGCCATTGATCTTGATTATTGATTTTTGAGTTCCATGATCATGTGGCTTCATATATCTTCTTCTAATTTCTTTTGAAGTCCAATGCCTTTAAGATACTTGAGATAATATAATACTTTGTAAACTGCACACTCAAGTAAACTTATTAAATCTACACTACAATAGGTTGTTATCATCAAAATCACCCAAATAACCTTGGGTTGAAACCTTAAGGTCAACAGTTATAATACATTACTTATGAGTAATGGAGTTTTGGAAGCATGCTAGTTACATTTTGAGCATAAATATGCATTGTAATATGAAATGTAGCATTGTGCATTACACATATTTAGATTATATATGTGTGATGGTAAGAGAAGGACGTGCAAGGATTGATGAGGGAAAATGAGTATAGAATCATTAAGGTTTGGTTAAGAGGGACCAGATGATCCTTAATGGAATTTTGAGTCATAGAAAGGTTTAGCACGGGAAGGTTTTGGCTAAAGGAGTTTGGATGATTCATTTAGAATTTGAATTATTGGATGTGTACTCATGAGAGATGCAGTATAATTGCATGGCATATGCATAAAGCATACATGATAGGTTTCATAGTATGTTGATTTATGTTGAGTATGCGAGTATGTGATTCTTGGTATGTCGTATATGTTACGTGGTATTCACGGGATGGTAGAAAATGTGTCTTATGCATTTTTACTAAGCATGCAAGAGCTCGGTCCCCTATATATTATTTTTTTCTAGGTTTCGGAAAGGAGATAGAAGGGACTCACCAAAGTGAGTTGGTTTGGGCATAAAAGAGCTTTTAATTATGTTAGAATTTTCATTGAAATGCATGTCCGAATTGTGGACTAAAAGCATTCTTATTATATATGTAACATTTTACAATTATAAAATCAAGTTTGACATATATATATATATATATGCTTGTGGGATATGAATGGATACATGGATTGGAATTATGTATATCTATGAGAATTCTTAGTTTATGATATGAATGAGATCATGGAATGATGATATGAGTTTCAATTATGATTTTATGACATGTATGTTAGTGGTGTGAAATAGAAAAATAATAGGTTTTGAAGTTCAATCGAGTAGGAAATGTTTGGTGCCCAAGGATGACTTTGAATTGTGAGATGTAACAAGTTCTAGAGAGCTTTGAATGAAACTGGGAGATACCGAGAGTTAGTAATAGAAGGTTCTGCAGGAACAAATTTCGGCCGCCACCCGGTGTAAATATACCCGGTGAATCTAGACCTTGCATGTTGTACACTCGTGATGGGACCAACACGCAAGGTCCAGATTCACCTGGTGTATTTACACCAGGTGTATTGCAGGCATACTCATTTTTATGACTGTGTATGTATAATCAGGTTTTGTTTAAATAAGTAGGTACGAGAAATTTAGTTTTTGTGTTAGCAAATTTTAGTGTTCACATTGTTGAGTGATTTGGAATTTAGAAATAAAACGAGTGAAATGAAGATAAATAAATAAATATTAAAAGAAAGATGACTTGTACTTAGAAAAGAATGAAAAAAAGAGAGATAACGAATTATTGAATGCAAATATTTAGGCTAATCATTTTGGAAGACTACTTTGTCAATTCAATTATTTTTCAACAAAAAAAAATCATATAAATTGTCAGATTATTTATAGAACTACACTGATATTTCCTCGATTCTCAGTTTTTTCAAAATTCTATTCACCTAAAGGTATCCATTATGATGCTCTCTACCGCATATATAGAGAGCAGCAACCATCTATGTGGGGTTCGCTCAAAAGTAGGCACCATCTAATTTTCATTTGTAGGCTCGCTGCAGGTAGGAGCCTGCAAGCGAACCCGTGTCTAGGGGACAGAGCCAAACGACTCTTTCTCTTTTGTTTTGCTTTATTTTTTTTCTTCCCTTTTTCCCTTTATTTTGTTTTTTTCAAGAAATAGTCTAAAGTGTATATATATATATATATATATATATATATATATATATATATATATATATATATCAGAAAAATATTGTTTGTTCTTTGTTTAATTTTTTTTATTTCAATTTGATTGTTTAGAAGTCTTTAAATTTCAAATTTTTTTTTTGATTTCGACTCTTTGGCCTATTTTATTTTTAAAAAAAAAATAACAAGCAAACAATTGAATTAAATTATTACATTTAATTCGATATTAGCTTTAAACATCTTCATCATCAAATTTATTCCACAAATGTTCTATGAGATATCTCCTGAGATCTACATTCTCATTCCTATTACGAATCCTATTAAGGTGAGAGGAGAAGTGTGCCGCCAAAATTGATGAGTTTCTATCGTAGTGTGGAATGGAGACGTCCTCATTGTCAGGAAGTGTCCATTACGAAATGTCGATGTCACGCTCGTCTTCTATGATCATATTGTAACAGAATTTCAAGATATGAAAGAGCATGACTGTCTGGTGACTGAAGCAGTACTTGAAGGAGATCGAATGAAAATTCAAGCAAAAGTCAAAATGAGGTTGGCGCGAGAACGAATTAAACAGCTGGAGATACAATCAAGGAAAAAAATGACTCAAGATGAATTTGAAAGAGATATAATACGTCAAGATCCAAATAAGGCTGCAATGCCAGAAACAAAAGCATGGATCATTAAACAACAACAAAAAATCTCGAGAAAATTAGATCTAGAGGACGGTGATATGTTGGCCCTATTTGGATTGTCTTTTGAAAAGCGGCTTTCGGCTTTTTAAACTCAAAAGCCATTTTAGAGGTGTTTGGATTGGTAAAACAGAAAAGTTTTGGAGTCCAAAAAGAGCGTTTAAAGGAAGTTGATGGGTACCAGCTTCCTGATTTAGCTTTTGCTTCTCTTTTTCTTCTGCGTAAAAATCGAAACAAAAGCTCTGCCAAATAGGGCTGTAATGTTTTTTATTTATTTGTGATAAAATATGTAATGTATTTTTATTTTATTTCTTTATTTGTGCTAAAAATATGTAATGTCTTTTTAATTTATTTCTTTATTTGTGTTAAAAATATGTAATGTCTTTTTAATTTATTTCTTTATTTGTGCGAAAAATATGTAATATTTTTTTAATTTATTTCTTTATTTGTGCAAAAAATATAAAATATCATTTTAATTTATTTCTTTATTTGTCAATAAAATTTGTAATATCATTTTAATTTATTTCTTTATTTGTAAATAAATATGTGAGAGGTAAATAATTAAAAATAATCTTTTATTCATAACAAACAATTGAAATAAATAAATTTTTAAAAAAGTAATGAAATATTTTTTATATAAAAAATATAAAAATAATAACATAGAGAGGTGCATAGGACTATAATCTCTGCCATTGGTCAGCTCATCTTTTAATTGCAGAGAGCCTGTAGAGAGTTGGACAACGGATGGCATAAAATTAATGAGTTCGCGATTTGATGAACTGCCGCCAGGGTGACTCAAGTTCTAGGGAGAGAGAGATAGAGAAAAATAAGGCAGTTATATATATATATATAGAGAGAGAGAGAGAGAGAGAGAGAGAGAGAGAGAGTGCCATTCCACCATTGGCCCCAGGTCTACAGAACTTCACCTGGCGTGTGAAAGAGATTTGATGCTGTTTTAATAATAGTTCTGAAAGAAATGGTGACGCGCGTGGGGCTAACATTCCACTTCATAGCTTTGGGGACAAGTTTTGAAGAAATGAAATATGATAAATATATTTTTAAAAAAAACTTTCCACGTGGCCACTATAAGAAGGTATCCAATGACTTGAGTATATGAATATCTCTGGCAAGTCCAAAAACTCGGCTACTAGTCTACTACTAATATCGCGAGATAATCAATACCAATTACCCACAAATTCTTCTCATGGAATAAACATATAAATATATATAGAAGCATTGAATAATATATGGTTATATCCATTTTTTTTTAATTGGTACAAAGTAATAAATAATTTTTAATAGTTAGCAAGATTCTTGAAAGCTTTGATGATATGACAAGAGACAATTCTGAGCATTATAATTTCAAAAGAATATAAAAAGATTGGTTGTTGTTTATGAATCATTTTACAAAAAGTTTAACAATATTTATAGCTTATTATTGTTATATAACATACTCACATTCAAGATGAAAATATAATTGTTGACTAAGAAATAATCACAAACATACTCAAATTAAAATATTCAAAATCAATGGACAAATTCGTGCAACAGTAAAGAGTCAATGCCTTTGAGACTATTCAATGTTTCCCTCCAAATATATTTAGTCATTTCTAACTACAAATTATTGATATTATCATTCTAATTTTATTGATTTTCTTTTAGTATTAGTTGTCTAAATGTTTACCTCTTTATTACTCTATAATTCTTTTCATCTTTTATTTTTACAACATTTTTTAATTTTTATTTTATATTTAACTTATTTAATTGATAAGTCTAAAATTAGAGTGTGATATTAGTTTGTGAGACTTCTATCGAAATAAGTCTAACATTAGTAGGTTTAGATTTTAACTCTTGGTACAATGATTTTGTGAGATATATTATGGTATGTTGATTTGTGTGTCGATCATGAAGTTAAAGAACAAGTGCATAAATTCTGTTAATTCGATTCGATGAGAACAACATTTAGAACATGTATGTTATCTGAGGACACTATGCTTACTATGTTTGGATACGTAGGATTGAAAACTAAGGTTTTAAATCAAACTTTTTAGATTTTCAAAAGTCCCACCGGTCACATTTTTTGTGACCAATCCAATTTATCTCTATTGAATTTTTTGCAAAGTCTAACTTGACACACTTCAAAGTCTGACCAGTCTTACTTTTTACGACGATATTTTCAAGCCAAAAATTATTTCCTTCTTAATCCAAACTTTAAGAGAGGTCCTACAATATTTTTAAACTTCTTTTTCAAGTGATTTTAGGATTCTCAACTATAAATACTACTTTTGTCTTTCTGACTTTTTTTATTTATTTGAGAGTACACACCTATAGGTCAAGTATTTTAAGTTGTTTTCAATCTGATTGACTATTCAGAATTTGCTTCAAAATTTCTTATTCAATTAGAGATACATGATTTATTTTTTTTCTTTTTAACGTTGTGTTCGTAAGGAAGGTGATCATATCATACTATTAATGGAATAGAGTTGCAGAGCATTCGTGTTCTTTCAACAACTTTTCTGCAAAGATTAAAGAATAAGTTTCAAATTTGCAGCAATTGGATATAGAGTCGCGAGAGTAAGACTGATGCGTTCAACAATTGATTCTTGACAGAGTATGAGATTGGGTCATAATCTGTTGTATTTGTTCTAAGATAGTGAATCTTTTGGCTCTGAGGCTACAGGTTAATCGTAATTTTTTCACATTTAAATTTTTACGTAAAATAATAGTGTTATCTCTCACTTTATTTTATTTAAATGCTTTGTGTGGATTATTTAATTTTTAATTTCAGTATAATTAAAACCATATAAAAAAATCTATCAAACGGGCAAGTACTTCACCCACCTCTACCTGTTTTTATCAAACTCTCACAGCCGCCCGGCAACTCACATGATTGCCATTAACTAATTTTTATCTTTGAAACTCAGTTCCGAACAAAAGCTTGTCCCACCATTTCTAAATTTAAATAAAAAAACAAAAAGGTTTAAAAAAAAAAAGATAATAGGAGTCGATATATTCAGGAGATTTCTATAAATAAACCGTGAGAAATTGGGGGAAGTACAGTTGCCTGAAACCCAACCCTACTTTTATTTCTTTCTCTTCTTCACAAAAGGTCGTATAAATACAAGACTGGTCTCACCCTCCCTCCTCTCTCCATTTCTCTCTCTCTCTAACCAACAACTGCAACCGCCCTCTGTCTCCCCCTCTCTCTCTCCCCCCCTCTCTCTCTCTTTAACAAACAACAGAAACCAGCCTCCTCTCTCTCTAACCAACAACAGTAACCAGCCCACTTCTCCTCTCTCTTCCACCTGTTCTCTCTTCCTCTCTCTCTCTCCTTGTTCTTCCACCTGTATTTTCCCTCTTCCACCTGTCTTTCAGTCTCTCTGTCTCCATGCGAACTTAGCACCAACCGAGACTGAGAAGCTCATAAATGGGTAAGTACATCAAGAAATCGAGGACTAAAGGTGAGATCGCGATTATGGAGGTCTCTCAGTCTCTAGGAGTTCGAACCCGGGCCAAAACCCTGGCTTTGCAACGGCTTCAGAAATCGGCGGTCACGCCGCCGTCGACTGCGGCGGTTTCCGGTGGTTCGTACCTCCAGCTCCGAAGCCGACGACTCGAGAAGCCTCCGATCCTCGTGAATGGTAGCAATTCGAAAAGACAGAAACAACCTCACAAAGAAGGCTGTCTACCAGACCCTAACCGTAACCAAAACCCTAATTCAAGAACGGGGTCGAGGTTGAATTCTGGGTCGGTCTCGCTCGATTCTTTGAACAAAAAGGAGGTGAGAGAGGATGTGGTGGGTGAAGAGAAAGAGGTTCTAGAAAACAAGAACAGTGTTGATGTGGGAATTGAAGCTTCTTTTGGAGAGAATGTGTTGGAATTTGAAGGTAGAGAGAGGTGGGTTTTCTGGGTTTTCTTGTTTAAAGCCTGATTTTTTCTACAATTATGGTTTTCTCAAGGTTTTTGTTTGTTTGGTTGCTGAGAAAATGTGGTAAAAAAAAAAGGAAATGAAAATTTTCAATTTCAGATATTATTAAAATGTTTTGATTTTTTAAGAAAGAGTAGCCGGTTTCTGGTTTTTCTTTTTTGTTTTTTGGTTTCTTTTATGCTCTTTGGGTTGGAGAAAATGTTTTGAACTTTGAAGCCGGTTGTTCTGTTTTTTCTTCTTCTTTTTTTTCTTTCATTTCCTGATATAATTAGAAATATTTTCGTTTGTGTGAAGACTACCTGATTGATTAAAGATCTTTATCCCTTTGTTTGCTGAGAATATGTAGGATATAAATGGTTCTTTTTTTTTTTTTCTTTTTTCTTTTTTTATGTTCATTTGTTTCGAAGATGAGGCAATTTTTTTTCTGAAGTATATAACATTTTATCCTGCTGGGACATTTTATCATACTTTATTTGGTGCCTGAGAAAATTTTTGGGAGTAAAGACTGAATTTCTGCATGTTTCATTTTGATTGTGGGTGTTGCTTAATATTTTGGGAGTATAATATTTTATACCAAGTCTAGGTGAGATTTTCATATTTGGGGAACTGAAACAACATAAAACATACGTTTCAGAGTTTAATTTTCTTTTGTTTCCCTCAATTTTCTGCCCAATCAAATAGAGTTGGGAAATTTCTTTCATTCTTGCATTTTGTTGATTTAGCTCCTTTTGTTCTTAGGTTAACCTTTTTTTTTTTCCAGGTGCTATTGTCAGAATGTTCGTTGAAGAAATTTATGTCCTTTTTTTTTTCCTTTTTTTTGTTTTCTTCAGAGTTAGTTGGTAATTTGGTGCTATTGTCAGAATGTTTATAAATTTCAATTTTTGTTTACTTTGTTGGAATTATATGCTTTTTTTTGGTTTATCCCTCATCCTGGATTTTTGTGTTTTGGTTTTTTTTTTATTTTTATGTATTCGAATTCTTAATTGTATTTTTTTTCAAATTGTGTACTCACTTTTCAGTTCGAGTTTCTATTTACGATTTGTGGTGGAAATTTTGTTAGTATATCTGCTCCTGTTATCACTTCATGCTGCAGGGGAAGGAAATTTGTTAGTAAAATATTTAAATTTTTGGTTGACACCTCCAGCAGTGTGTTCTATTTGTTTTTAGAGTTTTTTTTTTTTTTCATAAGTTATTTTCAAAAAAAAAAAATAGGGCTTTGAGATAAGGTAGTTCTGTCTGAAACTAGATCGCTCACTATTAGATTTCAATTTCAATAGAATTTGCTCACTATTAGAATTTGCTGCCATGTTTGCATATTTATTTGGATTTATGAATAAATCCTATTTGATTTACTCTTTTTTTTTCTTCTAGAAAATTGGTGGTTCTAATATTTGGCTTCTTACTTTAATACATCGTCAAAAGTATATCTTTTTTGCCTCCTGGACATTGATGATATTATTTTTCATTTAATCTTAAAAATTTCCCATTCCGTTATTTTTCAATTTTCCCATTTGACGCCTCTGTATAAGTTAACTAGCATGCTGTAGGTGTATAATAACCATTTTCTTTGAGGCTAGAAGTGTTGGGTAACATGTTGGATATGGGAATACTTTCGTCAAACTGCTTTTGAACATGGTTAATGCTTGTATCTCCCCTTAATTATGTGGGTTACGCTTAAAAATGTTGATTTTGGCATGAGAAAAATTCAACAATTTTGTGATTTTAGATTTTGTTTCCTTGACCGTCTAATGAGATTGGTACCAAAATATTGTTTGGCTCAATGCTTGATTGATGGTGTATCGAATGGTGCATGATAAGAGAGATTTCTCATTAGTACTAATTGCCATGGAAGAAATATATAGATAAAAAAGGGAATAAAATAAAAGGAAAAGAAGGAATGAGTTTTTAACAATAATCCAAAGTTGCAAGTCTTTTGGTGGGCTATTGGTATTTGAAGCCTTATCTTTGTAAAAGAAAAAAGTGAATTTACTTGTAACTTTTATTGTAGCATGATGAATGCATTTGTCTTGGTGTTCTAAATTGTAAAGCTATACTCTTTAAATGATTGGTAGGGCCCAATTACAAATTGAGAAATTTAGAGTAATGTCTTGCATGGCTGAACCAGTGAATGAGGGGGGAAAGTAGCATGAAAGCCTTTTATGGTTCACAAACTAAAGTTGTTTAGTTCTTACATGTTTGCATACTGCTAAACCTGTGTGTCTTGCCTTTTATACTAATGCTAGTGACTTAAGGCTTAGCATATGTTATCTTACTTACAGGAGACAGTTTGTGAATTATGATACAGAGCTTTTCATAGTTTTCTGTCATTTCCTTCTCTTCCACTCTCTCTGAATATCAGATTGCCAGAAGCTCTATATGGTTTTGATAGGGATTACATCTATGTGACAGGAGCACCAGGGAAAGCACACCTTGCAGTTTGATTAGAGATCCGGACACCATCAGAACCCCTGGTTCTACAACTAGGCCCACCTGCTTGACCGAGTCCAACAAGAGAGTACAAAATTCAATTCAAAGACACATTCCAACGACTCGTGAAATGGACGAGTTCTTTGCCGGTGCAGAAGAAGATCAACAAAAACAATTTATAGAGAAGTACCCCACTTTTATATCTCTATCATGTCTTTATTGGGATCTTCTTTGATGTTTGGCTTTCTTGCCTGTGTTGTACAATTGGCATGGCCATTTACTAATTTACTTTCTTCTGTATGGATCATTTCTGCAGGTACAACTTTGATCCAGTGAATGAGATGCCCCTCCCCGGACGTTACGAATGGGTGAAAGTGGATCCTTAGAAGGTGTTTCCATCATGACTATCTTTTCCTGCAAATTATCTGCTGACTTGAATCCTTAGGATAGTTGAAAACATTCGCAGGAATTGTTTTAGTTTTTATGGTGACGGTAGTATTTCCATTTTCCGTCGCCTTTCTTTTACTTGTAAAGAAAGTAGTAAGGCTTATCAAAAAAATTAAGTGTAGACTAATGAATGATCTGTAACATAACAGAGCTTGTGAGTTAACACAACAAATACAAGAAGGGTCCTTGTCTAACAGATCATCAGAGGGGAAGGGGAAGGGGAAGAGGATGGTAGGTAGGGTTAGGGTTCATCAATGAATTAGAATAGTCTTAAGTGGTACAGAAAGTAAGTAGATTTTTTTTTCTCTCTCTTTTGTCCTGTATTTCCCTCCCCTTTGTTGTCTAATGTCTATACTTGTACTGATGGAACTTTAAAAAACTCTCCTTGGAACAAAACATGGCACAGTTATCCTCTCTTGTGTTTTGTCTTTACTTGTATAATCATTCATGTAATGCAGCAGTTGAATTTTGGCCTTGTTTATCTTCATGTACCTTCCCAGTTCCCACCCACTAGAAAGATGCTGCCTCTGCCTCTTCCTGTGGTTTTAGGCCACATTGTGGGAATGGCTGGTGTGGTGATGTTTACAGGTGTGGTGGTGGGGCTGCTTTGTTGGTGGAAAAGTAATGGAAGAGTCTTGTCTTCTTTTTTATTTGTTATTATTGCTAGTTTGTGCTTTTCTTTCCTGCAACCATTTTTGATCAGGTTCTTAAAAGTGGAAATTTTAAAAAATGTGAAGATGAAGTAATGATGTATCTAATTTTAACTTTGTGATGGCACAATGACAGGAAAATTGAGGATGGACAATAAAAAGTTGTATGTTAAAAAGAGAAAATTGGGTTCAGAGGTAGACATGAATTGATGCAGGATTGGGAGAGAATTGGGTGGGATATTCTGGCTCAATGTGTGTGTATATTATATATATATATTGAGTCATATATATATATATATATGTGTGTGTGTGTGTGTGTGTGTGTGTGTGTGTGTGTGTGTAAATACGGTAATGGACGCTGGAGGATGGGAAAACTATATATATATATATATATATATATATATATATATATAAGTAGAGGTATCATGTGCCATTATTGGCGAGAGGTCGTGGAATATTCCTAAGCACAAACAACATTGTGATAGAGGAGGAGGTATCAAACAACCCTGTAATAACTTTATGCTCGTCGTGGAATATTCCTAAGCACAAACAACATTGTGATAGAGAAGGGGGGATCAAACAACCCTGTAATAACTTTATGCTCGTGGTTTGCAAGTAATATATATATATATATATATATATATATATATATATGCAAAAATTTCAATAACTGAAGCATGATAGACATGTATAGATGGAAGAAGAAGAAATGGCAAAGCAAGTGCTTTAATTTATCAGGTTAAATAGCACGCCTGATGTTTCTGAAGCAATGTAGGCTGTTGTGATTGAGAAATGATGAGGGTTGTTGAAGTGGAAGTTGGTGGGTGTTGCTTGATTGGTATTTTGGATGAAATTGAGGAATGCTCAAGTTTCAATAACCTCTCTTCTTTTTCTTTTTAACGTTGAAAATTGGTACACTACTATCCACAATAGAGTGATTTTAGGTGAATTTGATTGTGAGATTCACTTCGTTCAACAATTTGCGTAGCGCTTTTTCAAAAAAAATTGAGAGAAAAGTTAATTGATTTTTTAGTATTAAGCAATTAAGAATATGTTGCCTCACATAAGAAGTGTGGCTTCACATATTGATTATCTTGATTATCTCCTAATTTCCTATGCATCCAAACGAGAGTATAGTTAAAGGGCAAACTCAATACTTTCGTCATTGCGAAGTCTGTGAGAAGAGATAAACCTACGCAGTCTTATTTCTAAATGCAGAGACTGTTTCTTTATTTTGAATACGTAATCCTCAAGTCACAATACAACAATCTTAACGTCACAATACAACAACCTTAACGTTTCATCAAGAAGATAACAATGTTGTTTGTGCTTAGGAATATTCCACAATCCTCTGGCCAATAATGGCACATGATACCTCTGCTTATATATATATATATATATATGCAATTATTTCAATAACTGAAGCATGAGTTTTGTCAGACATGTATGGACGGAAGAGGAAGAAATGGCAAAGCAAGTGATTTAATTTATCAGGTTAAATGGCATGCCTGATGTTATTTGAAGCAATGTAGGCTGGTGTGATTGAGAGATGTTGGTGGTTGTAGTGGAGAATGTGGAGGTAGGTGGGTGTTGCTTAAGTGCTATTTTGGATGAAATTGAGGAATCCTCTCAAGTATCAATAACCTCTTTTCTTTTTCATTTTTCTTTTTTTAACATGGAAATTTGGTACATGAGGGTTGAGGAATTTATCAGGAAAAAATACAAGAGATTTGAGGACTGCTAGTCACAGTAAAGCGATTTTAGGTGAATTCAATTGTGAAATTTACTTCATTCAACATGAAATTTTAGGACTAGTAGCCATAGTAAAGAGATCTTAGGTGAATTCAATTGTGAGATTCACTTCATTTAACAAATAAGTGTGGAGAGTTTGTGTCGTGCTTTTTCAAGAAAGTTTGTAAATTTTTTAGAGAAAAATTAATTGATTGTTTAGCATTAAGGAATCAAGTAATGTGATCAGCTGAATTTGATTGTGAGATTCACTTCATTCAACGAAGAGTTTGTGTCATTGCGCTTTTCCAAACAAGTTTGTAACATTTTCAACAGAAAATTAATTGATAATATAGCATTAAGCATGAATTGATGAGCCCGATGTGGACCTATTTGACGATCCAAAAGTCACATTGGGCTCTTGGAAATTAGCGGGCCCACTTGGGGCTCGAGGATAACTCCGAGCCTTTTCCCAATCGAGGGATTCAATTTTCGGGTCTGGATGTGGGCCTAACCTGTTTTTTTATTTTATTTTCTTCAGTTGGGAACAATGTCGTTTTCTGCCTTTTTTTTTTTTTTTTTTGAATGGCGCGTGTACCACACGTGCCAACGGTTAAAATTATTTAACCGTTGGGTTTAAGGCCTGCTCTTTAAAGTAGTTTTTTGAATTTTTTTTTCTTTTTAAAAAAATATTATGAAAAGTTCTCTACCAATATAGTCGTTAGGACACCCTAACAACTATAATGGCCCAAAAAAGGTAATTTTTTAAAAAAAAAGTTAAAAAAGTGAATTTTTTACAATTTTTTTTTCATTTTCCTTTCTTTTCACCTCCATAAAAATATCAACCCCACCACCATTCACATCACATCCAATTTTTCTTTCTTCTTTACTCCTTCAAGTAAGAAATCATTTCTTATATCAATCTTATCTATTTTTTCCATACTCAATCCAATTCTATGGATGACCCGATCACCATACTACCCCCAACTCAATGAATCAAGTGATGAGTTTCCGATATTGAATGAAAATAATATCGGCTTTACATCTTACTCACAACCACTATTCAACGTGAATTACAATTAATTCATCTACGGAGAATCATAATTTTCATCTCATCAACCATCACAATTTGGTGCAACTGAAGTGCCATAATCTAGTATCTTCAAACCTACCAGAAAGCAACCGAGTACCCGAAATTCTAATTGGTCCATGATTAAAGATGAAGCTTTGTGTCATGCATGGTTAAACATTGGCTCTGACGAGGTAATCAGTTGAGACCAAAGGAGGCCAACCTTATGGATCTTAATTCTTGAAGATTTTCAACAACATCTTGGTGTTCCATCTCTTCAAACTCACATCGCTTTGATGAATCATTGGTCTGTCATTCAAGAAAAATTAAAAAAAAAAATTGGATGATTGACAACGATCGAAATGAATCGGCGAAGTGGTTACAATGTACAATGATGATATGGTAAGTTCTTTACGGTGTGAAATTTACCTATTAAAATTTTAAAATATTCGACTTCTAATTATTGTTAATTTTAAACATTTAGATAAGCGCAGTAAAACATCTGTATGGTAGTCAAATTGAGAATAAGGAGAAATTTATCTTAGATAGTTGTTGGCTAATTCTAAGGCACAATAGTAAATGGATTGCACATTGTGCTGTGGCAAACACGAGAAACAAAAATAAGCAACAACTCAAGAAGAGGGATGAAATCCAAATTGATGTTAATGAGTCTGTTGGTTTCGTAGAGCCATCTACTCCATCAAATAATGCAGTGATGACCCCAAGTTCGTTTGAAATTGAGCTGTTTCAAATATAGCCGTTGCAAAAAAAAAAAAATTAAAAAAAATTATTATTTTTTTCCAAGAGAAAATCTTGAGAGCTAAAAACGCTGACATGACTTTTGGAAAAATTAACATGACTCTTCGAAAATTTGAGGTGACAAATTTATAGAGCCAAAACATAGAGAAAAGCCAATGTCGATGCTCTAAGGGAACAATGATACTCTCCACCCAATCTCTCCAGAACCTCACAGACCTCAATTTACGGTTTAAATTCAATAACGTCATTATCTTATTTAACTTTACCACTTACTAATTCAATTTTAACAAAAAAAAATTAACATTAAATTTAACAAGATGATAATCTAAACTGTAAAATTGAATTCCACAAAACTCAAAAGTGAGAGATTTGATGAAAGAGAATCCATTTCCTAACCAAGAGTGTGACTTCACATATTGATCATCTCCTAATCTTCCATACAATCCAAAGGAGGGTATAGTTGTCTATTTAAAATCTTGTAATATTGGGTTGAGTGGAGGAGACACGGTTGACCATTCTCTACACAAAACTGGACCATAAGTCCCCACTGTTGCTGAGGATAGCCCATATAGGGCGACTCACCTTTTGGACATTTGTGCGTAACTGATCACTGTGAATAGTACTAAACACAGAGACTGTCTCATGGGTGTTTTATAAATTAAGTCCTTCATGGGTTGCTTTCTTGAGCTCTGCAATTGAATCCATTGAAACAACACGTATCAGTAGTAACATGTAACACACGTCACCAGCTGCCATTCAACCTATGCTTCCAAAATATGTTTTTCTATTGTCAGAATGTTTAATGACCATCTTTAAAAATTATATTGAAATTGGGGGTCCCATATGATGATTGTCACTAATTATGTTGAGCAAAACTGCATTATAATGGGCCCACTAAAATGTGGGTATCATGCAAGTGTTTGATTTTTCTTGATCAATGTGAGTTATACTTTTTTTTTTTTCATTCTAAAATATATAATACCTTCCTTCTAAAATACGTGGGTACTTTAAAAACGGTGAGTCATAGTTTTCGATGTAATTTACTAATCTATGCCCGTTTCTATCACGCTATCGATGTAGAAAGAATCACAATTATTGAATTTATTAATGTAGAAGGAATCACGACTATTAGATCGTTAGATAAATTGACTTTAAATTATAAATAAATAAAGATATTTTATACTACGCTTAAATGTAATATAGATAAATATATATAAAAAAAGGTCTTAGCCTTACCCATGATAATCCACTCAATTTGGATGTCAGGGGAGAGAGAGTATTTTATGCTACCATCACAATTAGGTGATTTCGCTTTGTTAGGAGGACTTCATATGGTTCATGTGTGTGCTCAACAATTTCAGGACCGGCCCATTAGGTTGGGAAAAATGGGCTGAGCAACTATCTAAGTCCATTCTCTCTTTCAAATTTACCTTAAACTCCACGAAAATACACTTGTGCTAGGTTTTCTTAGCATGAAATCTACGCTAGGATCACCAAGTGGTACTTCTTCACCTTTCAAAATAAAAGAAAAGAAAAGATTTGTTTCATCAACCGCTTGAACTTGTCTTTTTTTTTTTTTTTTTCCAGTAGGGTTGTAGCCGTTTAGGAGTGTTTTGGGGGTTGCCTTAATGGGTTTGAGACGGTTATAGGGTAGGAAGGAAATACCCGTGCGAGTGTGGGGCGAGAATAGTTAACCGTCCCATTTATATTATATAATTACTATACTACCCCTATATATTAAGACATACCATATAAGTCACCAAACCCTGTAATTTGAGTAGATATTGGGTGAGCCGGGTATACCATGTCATTTGTATACCAAATCAATTAAAATACATCATTCAAGTTGGTTGAGATAGTTGTTATATGTAAGTGGGATCCATTCATTGAATATTTCATTGAATGATGCATTTTAATTGGCTTAGTATACAAATGACATGATATATCCGGCTCACCCAATATCTACTCCTATAATTTATATATGTCTCTCTCTAAAACTCTCTCTCTATATATATCTCTCTTGTTAGTTTGCTTGAATAAAACTTTAAATTTTTAGATGCAAGTGTTTGTAAGTTGAATCTTTGATGGTTTATATTTTTTTTATAAAGAATGATTTATTGTAATGTTGCTTTTGGTAACAAAGAATTCATATATAGAATTAGAATTGCTGAGAATTTAGTCTTCACACAATTCATATATATTCAACATTACTAATCGAAATTTACCCAACAACACTTCTTTCTTTAAAATTGTAAATTGAGTAGTCATGACTCATGAGTCCTGATAATCAGAATAAATTTGCTAGTTCAGTTGTTTTACTCTTTACTGTGTGTGAAAGCATCATGCCCCAAACTCCACCGGTACTGCAAAAATTCGATCGGTAAAAAGTTTTACTGCAGTTAGCCTTTCAAGGCCATCTCGGTTAAGAAATTAGCATGTGATGGGCCTTGAAAAGCCCGGCCCACTACATGGTTGTCCATCCTGACTGGACATTCAAGTCAAAAACTAAAGTTGTTGGATTAAATAGCAATCGTTCGACCCGTTACACTTATTCAAGTGAGGATTTCATTTTGTAGCGGTAGAAAATGGGATTTTGTTACCATGGTTGGTCCATGGCCATTTTAGGTTGATTTAAAGTTTTAAAGGGTAAATTATTCTGATCTTTCCTGAGATTTGACTTAATTACTCTTAACTTAAAAATTTTGCTAAATTACTCTGACACTCCTGTCAGACTAACAATTCGTTAAGTAAAATCACATCTAATATACAATTATGAAAGTACCCTTAAGTTATAATATTTTTGTGCAAAAATAACTTCAATTTTTATCTCTTTGACTGAGATTAACATGTTATATATATATTTTTTTCTCCAATAATGCTACATCAGCACTATCACCACCGATGATAGTTTTGACATTTTGATTTTTTTATGTTAATTGACTTTAATGGAGCTGACCGTCAATTAACGGCAGGAGTATCTGAAGTAAAGTTAACCAAACTTCTGAGAAGGTTGACTACGATATTTTAATCCGAAAGCAATTAGGCAAAATCTTAGAAAAGATCAGAGCAATTTACCCAATTTTAAATTGAAAACTAGAGCTACTAAAGCAGAATATAAATGAATTCACCAACTCAGTACAATTATAAGTTCACTAACTCGACACATTTATGAACTATAATTATTAGAGCAACAGTGATATTTGAACTGAGGATCTTACATATTCTAATACCATGACATCTGACTCTTGAGGGTTGAAGTGTGATGAGTATTGAAATAAATAAACTTTTAGTCTTTTAGAATAGATATTGATTAATATATTTAATGAGAGAGAGAGAGAGAGGTGATTGCAGAATTAATAAAGCAGGACCATAATTGACCAGAAAATACCCAGCCAAATTACAAAAGTAACAACTCTAATGGTTAGATTAGCTGCAACAAGGCAAATATTTAAAGTAAACAACAATCTCTCAACTAGTAATTACCCCTTTGATTCGACTATTTTATGCGAACAAGAAATATCATCATTCTTTATTCATATAAATACAGTTTGATGTGTCCGAGTTTTGAACATGGCTTCTCACAATGTCTAGGAGGGATCCCACTACTCTCTGTTATTTAATAAGAGTCTTGTTATTAACTATGTAGGAAGAGTGTTGGTATTGTAATTGATGAATTGAATTTTTTCTGTTTTTTTGTTTATTATTTAATTGATTCTCAAGCACTTAAAAGGTCCATCTTCACATATTTATTTGTACGTAAATTGTAAGACTTAGATACGCCTTCACACATTGTCAGAAAATTTGCAAGAACCCTAGGGATTATATATATGAATATTCATGTTATTATGTATTGAAGCTTTTACTGTGTCATTAAATAATAACTAGCTGCAGTTATATCATTATATTTTCACAATCATTATGGTGATGCAAGTGTTCTATTTCTTTTGCATAGTATATTAAAGTAGTGGTAAGATGGTGTCTCTATAAGGCTTTTCATGTTTAACCCCTATTGGGAGTTGCACTTAAATCCTTGTCTCTTTCCTTCATTATTACTTCTTGTTGCTTTGCATCATTGGTTGATTAATTGGTGGAATTTTTTTTTTTTTTTTTTTGGAAATAAGAAGCTCGTATCTAGTGTACAAGACTTTCACTTGATCGAGGTCTCAAAAAGATGATGTATGTCAGCAAGTCTTATCCTTTGGCAAACAAGAAACACATATTAATATCAATGTTAATTTTTTTTAACTTTCACTTCTTCCCCCATTAGCAATTAATTGTATAAATTTAATCTTTCGTGCACACATTCACGATATTGTCTCTGACAGAACTTGAATCCTCAAACATTTCCTTTAGAGAGAAGATAGATCATACAATTTGGGTTCATTGGTGGTATAACTTTAATTATAAAAAAAAAAAAAAAAAAACAACAACAACATATTCACTCACTCTAAGTCCTACACCACATTTGTGATTAGTTTTATAGGTTTTTTTTTAGCATGTAGGAATCCTTGTCGAGGAGACTACAAATTGTTTAGATTCACAAATGTCAAATTTACTATTTCATTCCATTATATTTCTATTGTATAAGAGGAAAAATAATTTCAGAAATTTTGTTGATGCACGATTCCATCACGACCTGAAAAGGAGATTTTCCTCGTAAGAAACAAGTAGTAACCCAGAAGGGCACTAGTGTGGTACCAACCGACTACATTCCGAATATCAAGTAAGAACGGTAAAGAAAGAAAAGAAGTGATTTTTTACGTAGCTTTCTGGATTGAATTGATCATCGGATTAGACATTAATCCTAATTCAATTCGCCGTCTACGAATTGATGAAAATATAATCCGATCCAATCTGTGAGAAGACTTAATTCAATCCGTAAAACATCGAATTCGATTTACGAATTAAATTAACTCTAAACAGTCTAATATTATTATTTTTTAACAATGACCCAATATCATTTTTTTAAGCATGGCCCAATATATAATTCAACCCATCTAAATAAACTCAAATTAATTATTGTTGCAAGCGGTTGTGATATTGACACAATGCTGACATTTTTTTTTATGGCCAGGGCCGAAGGCTAGAGTTTTCCATGGGTTTGTTCATGGTCAAAGAGATGATGTTTATTAGAATCCTATGTGAAGTGGTTTTGTGTCTTTTCAATATCATTGGATTTCGTATAATTGGTGGTAAAATAGGTTTAGATTTCTATTGTATTTTTGAGCCAAGTGATTTGAGTTTTGTTTTTTAGTCAAGATATCAGAATTTGTACGGACTTTTAGTGGAAATCAAATACTAATTACCGAGAAAGGATGTACTATATTTATGTTATGCTATAAATGCCACGCCTCAAGAGTCAAGACAATCATATCCTGAAGAAAAAGAAGGTCTTAATCTATAAATTAATCAGAACCTAGAACCTAGAGATAAAATACTAAAAACTTCCATCCATTGTCCCACCAAGTTAAAACCTCCACATTCTTCAACATTTCAAATGAGAGGAGTGTGCTTTAATAATTTCTTTTTGTTGAAATGATCAATTATATATATATATATATAGATATATTTTAATCGATCGGATCCAAATTTTAAGACCCTAATACATAATGTAATCAGTAAATTACGAATTTCTATTTTATGAATCCGCCGTCTATTCGTTGGACTAAAAATTCAATGAATTGACGAATTGCCGAATTATTTGAACACCCCTAATGTTCATGCATTTGCAATGAAAATATTAAATGGACAAAAATGAATGACTGGAAGAGATGATGTTACTAACAGAGTGTGATAATGGTATGATATATACAATGGACACATGTACATGCACCATTAAGTTAGAAAAAGAATACTTGTATAAAAAAATAAGGGATAATTATACTTACCTCCCTTCTAGTTTGGCTTTATAACACTTACCTCCCCTGTGTTTTGGAATATGACACTTACCCCCCTCTAATTTGCACATTGGTCACAAATACCCCCTTTTATCAATTAAACTAACGGTTATTGCTAATATCATTAAAATTTAATCTTAAAAGGATAATTATACCCCACTATGAGCCACCATTTTGAGCAGACCAACTTCGCACCTTCAACCATAGCAACATCACCTCTAGAAGAGCCACCACCCACCACCTGCACCATCAACAATTATCATTGAAACCACTGCCGAGAAGACCCAGCTCTAGCCAAACCACTAGCCACTACCATTCCAATGCCAATGTTGCGATTGAAGCCAAGACTCACCACCTCCACTGCCGCACCTAGAAGACTTATATATCCACTGCCGTCATCACCTTGGCCAAAAAGACCCAATGTCAATCAGACCTACCAAATCACCAACTCCACCACCATTATTCAAGCAACACCCAAACAGTTGTGTAAACCCATTTCCCTCACTATGAGCAGACCCACTTCGGACCTTCAACCGTAGCGACATCACCTTTAGCCGAGCCGCCACCCAACTCCATCTTCTCTATGCTTCACCACCTAGGCCATCAACACTCACCATTGAAACTATTGCTGAGAAGATCCAGCTCCGGCCAAACCACTAGCCACTACTATCCCAATGTCGGAGCTGTCATTGAAATCGAGACCTGCCAACTTCAGTTGCATCATTTTGATGAGGGTATAATTGTCCTTTTAAGATTAAATTTTGATGATATTAGCAATAATTGTTAGTTTGATTGACAAAAGGGGGTATTTGTTACCAATGTGCAAACTAGAGGGGGTAAGTGTTATATTCCAAAACACAGGGGAGGTAAATGTTATAAAGCCAAACTAGAAGGGAGGTAAGTGTAATTATCTCAAAAATAAGAGACAAAAGACATTAACATGGAATGAAATTATTAAAAATAATTTTACAACTTTAATTATAATTGGAGGAAGGACTACTAGAAATGAATGGAAAAAAAGGAATGGATATAACCGACCTATTTATTTATATTAAATTAAGATAAGAATGGTGACAATAGAAGTTTGACCAATGGTCTCTAAAGTTAATTATTTATTCAAATACAAGAGGTTTTTACATAGGGCTCATTTGGCATAGCTTTGTTCTAGCTTTAACTTTGTATACACACACTACTAAGAAAAATATTACTAACATATCTTTGCTGGATCCACAAGAAACACATCTTAAAGCAGACACTCAATACAAATACAAATACGAATAGGCTACTAAATTCTCCCTTTTAAACCCTCTCTCTCTCTCTCTCTCTTATTTCCTTTTTTCCTATTCCAGTAGAGCAAGAAGAGTTTCTTAATCATAGATTATTCGAACCATCGTGGACGTTTGTGGTAGGCGGCGATGGCGACAATGGTGAGCTCAGCGGGAGGCCTCTTGGCGATGCTGAACGAGACCCATCCATTGTTGAAGCTTCACGCTCTCTCCAATCTCAATGCCTTCGTTGACTACTTCTGGCCCGAGATCTCCACTAGCGTACCCATCATGTATTCAAGTTTCACTCTTTCTATCTCTATTTTTGTTGCTTTGTTTTCGTTTCTCTCATTTGAATTAGGGCTTTTGAATTATGGTTATTTTTGATCTGTTCGTCGCATGAAACCCTCCGTTTGGTTGGTTGCTTAGGGAATTGAGCAAAAGTAATGGACGTTCTTTATTTTGGTTTATTAATGTTGTATTGGGTTCCCAAAAACTGAGAAACTCAATTCAATTAAGCAAAGTATCTTGCTGAATTGAGTTACAAGTAATGGGTAATATAATTTGCAAAATTTTGATCTTTTTACTAATTTTATCAGCAACCGAACAGTAAACTGTGCTTGCTATTATTGTTCATTTTCTTAAGAGGGAAAAGATGTTGCTACTTGGTATCAAGTTCTTTTGGTATGTTTTTATGTAGCTAAAAAAAGAAAAAAGAAAAGAAAAAGATACTGAGTGCAAAACTTTTTTATGAAGGTTGCAACTAGGCGTTTGCTATGTATGGAACACTGGTATATGCAATTGTGTGAAGTATTTTGAATCTTAATTTGCTAATTTTTTGCCAAGCTATTAACTCTTTGTTAATTAAAATGAGAGTGATTGCATTTATCTCCCTTTCTAGAACTATAAATGAAATTGTTGTGGCTGGAATGTTGGAGTGGAGTTGTCATGAAAAGGATAAATGTTTTTAATAAATTCACTTGTTTATTATGTATAAATTTGACCTATATATATATATATATATATATATATATCCTGAAGCAATTTTTAATACCCCTGAGTTATTAAAACATTTACAATTAGACAGGATCCTATGATTTCTTCATTCTACATCATATATTCTGTTCCAGCTCTCAATTGAGACTCCCAAGTCCCAAGTCTGTGGAATCTCATTAGAATGGATGAGAAATGTGAGTCTATTTTTATCTATTACAACAAACCATCAATCTTAGTGCTTATTTGCTTCCATTTATATATTTTGGAAGATAAAAATAAACCATCTTGTTAGGTCCAAAATAGATCTAGATTGGTGAATAGATTAACAATAACTAGTTTTTAAATTATCTTAATTATAGTTTGAACACCACAATATCAATCAATCATGGATAGAGAGCAGAAATAAATAAATCATGCAACTACACAAGAACACACGATTTTTACATGGAAAACTACAAAGGAGAAAAACCACGGGATATAGTCCACGCAAACCAAATCCATTATCAAGAAAGAGATTACAAGTTAACAGATTCTACCCCAAGAATCCATTAGTGAACCTCCTAACACAGAAGACTCCAAATTTTCTTCCGAAAGTCTCCATGCTATTCTTCTGCTCGTCAACATTATTAGCTCCTCACAAATATGCTTCTCTAATGATTTTGGTCTCAACCACTAGTTGTCTAGGTTTAGTGTTGTGTAGAAACACTTGGGTGTTGGTGACGATGTAAGCTCCGCAATATGATGATCAACACTACACTTTGAATAATAACTAAACTTCTAATGTAAGATATATTGATGGAAACAAAATTATGTTCTCTAAAATATATGGTCTCTCAATAATGGGTGTAGGAATATCTCTGTATATATCTTTATATGTTATACCAGCTCCTGGCACAACTTTGGTTGATTGAGACTCAATTGAAGCATCTGGATTTTGATATAATTTTTCTGGGAATTTTATTAATCAATGCTTATTGTTTCTGTAAAGTTTCCTGTTTAAATATATTAATTACAAAAACAAATTTATGAATTCAAAACATATTTTTTATGAATCAGAACACGTATGCTTTCCGCATTAAAATGAGAATGCATGATTATGAAACCCTAATTGGTGAGTTTAGTTATTCAAGAGGTGATTTTACCTTTTTTTTCCCTTTGGTGTATCTTCAAATTCTGATTCCGTTCTTAGACATAGGTACCACCACAAACTAACTAACAAAACTTACTTTTGAAAATCTAATCCAAAGTTCAAAATAATAATACAGACTCCAGCTTTTGTTATGAAATTTGCCAACACTGAGTTCTAGTCTTCATAAGCTCCCCTTTGGCAATTTCGTGAGAAAACCAAAATAAATTAAACCATACATAATAAAAAGATAAAGGACTCAAAGACTTCAAAAGCTGTTTGTCTTCTTTGGATTGACTATTCCAGATAATAGTTTTTGGAATGAAGATTTACTACAGGCATCTGGTTTTTCTCTTAAAAATGCTATCCATGCATACCCAGATAAATCATCTACCATAACCAAAATATATCTCTTACCACCTATACTATCTACTTGCACTGGAGCCATTAAATCCATTTATATTAAATCTAGTGGTTTAGAAGTATTAATTGTTCGGATTTTCTTATGTGATACATGTTTACCCATGTGATATAGACCACAAACTCCACAGGTGGTTTACTAAACTTAAGCAATCATCTTATTATATCCTGTTTAGAAATTTTGATTAAATCTTTATAATTCACATGACCAAGTCTTTGATGCCACAAATTTATAGTGTCAGTTTGTGCATCGTTTCACACCAATGTAGGTTCTAAGTTCTAACTGTATAACGCAACAATTACCTATGGTTCTTGTTCCTTTTGAGTTACAATTTCCATCTTTATCTACTACTACAAACTCATCTTGTGTAAAATAGACATTTTGTTGTTTATCACCTATTGACTAATAATACTTAATGATAGCTTTTAAACCATCTATGTAATAAACATCCTTTAATTCTAAAACCCTGGGAATTTTAATTGTGCCATAACTTACTATGTTTGCAGTTTTACAATCATCTCAAACCTGACCATACCACCATCACAATTATTTAAATAGAAAAGGACTTATTACTAGTCACATTCCGAGAACATCCGCTATCAAAGTACCAATATTTAGTATCATGAGCCTTAGGTGCCATGTGGATTACCGAACATTCTTCATCTTTCCTATTTATCCATATTTTACTTCTAAATTGTGTAAACAATTTTTGTTTTGCCTCTAATTTCTTAATGGAATAAACTTTCAAATTTTTAGATTCAGAATTTTTACACTTGGATAAAGTATTCTTCATGCTTTCTTTTCTTCTTTTTAATGTTGTATATTCTTTTTGTGCATTTAAACTTCATGTGACCTTCCCCATTAACTTCACTAGATTTCTTATAATGACAGGTAGAAACATTCTTAGGGGGATCTATCTTTTTAACTTCACTACATTTTTTATAAACAACCTTATCTATTGAAGATTTTTAGGAGTTTCCTCAAAAATTAGATTAGATGTTCTATTCCCATTATTTGTTCTTATAACGTTTGCTTCTAACTTATCTATCTTTGATTTTAAGATTTCATTCATTTTCCTAGACTGTGCTACCTCCACCTCCAAATCTTTTATTTTTGGGTTAAGTGCAAAAAACCCCTCGCTATATACAGAATGTGCAAATACCCCCTGATGTTCAATTAACCCCCTATAGTTTTCAAATTGTGCAAATAAGGACAAATCGTTAATTTGCCGGTACCGGAATTAGAAAATGACAAAAATACCTTTACAATATTAAAAAAGGAAAAAGAAAAAAAAAGAGAAGATGTAAAATGTCCAAAATGGACAAGAGGTTTTTTGAACAACAGGGGGCTATTTGCACATTTTTATATTGCGAGGGGTTTTTTTGCACTTTATAAGGTAAAGTGCAAAGGGTATTTTCAGGATTTAAGAAAAGAAAAGAAAGTCAAACATGATTGTCAACGGTTATTTTTGACCGAAAATTCGTCGGAAGGGGGTATTTGCTCATCGGAGACAACTAATGGGGGGTTATATGAGCAAACTAAACTGCAGGAGTGTTTTTTGCACATTCCTTATAAAGTGAGGATCTCCATTCATCCCTAGATTGATGCATTAAGTTATCAGAAAAAGTATAATAATCATTATAAACAAAGTAAATTCAGATTCTATTTTCCCAATATCCATGATTATCCCCATCTATCAACTCTGTATGCTGAGTGACCCGCTCTGATACTAATTGAGAAGTGTTGGACTGTTACCTAAGGCTAGAGTGCACAGATTAACTAGATCCTAGAGGGATGGTGAACAGGGGCGGAGCCGGGGGGGGGGGGGGGGGGGGCTAGCGGGGGGCCATGGCCCCCCCAATTTTTAAAATTTTTTTTACTATACCCCTAAAAAAAATAATTAATTTTAAACAATACCCTAAAATTTATTAAAAATTTCAATTTGGCCCCCCCAATTTTTAAAATTTTTTTATTGTACCCCTAAAAAAAATAATTAATTTTAAACAATATCCTAAGATTTATTAAAAATTTCAATTTGGCCCCCCAATTTTTAAATTTTTTTTATTATACCCCTAAAAAATAATTAATTTTAAATAATATGCTAAGATTTATTAAAAATTTCAATTTGGCCCCCCAAATCTTTTCAAAACACTCATATATTGACCCCAAATAGAGAATTTGAAAATAAATTTAGCTTGTGTCCCCTTGAAAACTATATAAAAAAATTAAACATAGACCTTGTAACCATACTTTTGAACATCCAAATATTGTGAAATAAAAATTGAAGTTCATTAATATTGTAATCCTTATCACAACAAATCATTATTTCATTTACATATACACATGTACAATATCTATTATATTAATTCAAAAGAGAAATACACTAATGTCCCCTCATATTCAATAAAAATACATGAACCTTTCTTATCAAATATTTTTGTAAATTGATGTTTACAAGAAAAATATCTAGAATTATATATCAATCTTTATTTGCTAAATGACAAATTGAAAGGAGGAAAAACTAGTGTTGTGAGATTGTAAACCACAACAATGATCGTATATACTAAAACTTTTATTAGTCATTTACTAACAAATAACAAGTTCTATAACTAATTTATGTATAAGCCACTAAAAAAATAATCTTGTTTAGTTAAAACTTGTGAGATTTTATTTAGTTAAAATTAAATTTTTTTTAATCAAATATATCTTTCCGAAGTACAATCAAATTACTCAAAATCTTTTTCTAAAAATTATTTTTTGAAAAACTGAAACAATTAATTGTTGAAGGAAAATTGGTTCCCTAATTTTTTTTTCTTTACCTCTTCACTTTTTAGTTGTAACTTATCGTTTTATTTTCTCAATTTTTTTCTTTCTCACATCAATTTTCTGTCTAATTATCTAAGTTGCATTTTTCTCAATTCTGAAATTTTTTTTCCTAAACAAATTTCTCAAGATATATAATACTATAACTAAAATTTAAAAAAATTATATTACAATTGGTTGCTAATATTTTCAAATTTTAATTACATAATGTAAATTTGGCCCCCCCAAACTAAATTTTCTAGCTCCGCCCCTGATGGTGAATAGGTCATATAGATATTAATTCAAATTTTAATTCTCTCTTTAAATTCTGTTGTTGATTGTGATCCAGTTGTAGTTATTTAGTTATATTCAGTGATTACCATGCATTCTTATAGTCACAATAATGTAGAAGTAAGTAGAGGGAAACTAGGAATACTTTTAGTTCTCTCTCAATCACATATACTAATAAAACTTTGGGCATCCTAGATTGTGCCTCTTTTAAAAGTATTGATTCTCTCTTTTCTCACTTAGAGGCTCATAAGTCTCTCTCTAGACTGAGTATATACCTTGTATTTATAGCCAATATAGGATACCTGTGCTATATGGGACAAAGGCAAGGATGATGAGGGTGATGATAATGATGATGATAGCATACCTGTGCTATTTGGCAAGCAGAATCCTTCTAAAAATCTTATTCGAGAGACTTTCCAAAACTGAATTTTCAAAGGGTTTGATCAGTTGAACCTTCGATTGACGCACGCATACTGGAAATCTCTCGATCGATACTTCAATCGAGCCACACTGGATTTCAAATAAATTTCTGAAAATCATTCAATCAATTCATCTACCCATCAAGGTATAATGGATAGCTTTTGATCGATGACCCTTCAATCGAGCTATACTGTTTTTCAATAAAAATAATTTTAAACTTTTCAAGATACCTCAGTTTTAAAGCTTATTTTTGAAAAACAAACTTAGAAAATAATTTTGAGCCATCTCAAGATCAAATCTAGGTCAGTTTAGGTCTTTTACAGTCAATTTACCCTTACCCTAGATATGTGATTGAGTCATTCAGATTCTGCGCTTGTGTTCTTCGCGAACCTTTATCTACAATATCTTCAACTGTTGTAATCAAATGACTCATGACACTTTGACACATTACAGCCCATGTTTTGGGTAGGAAATTGCCAACGTATAACTCATATTCGTAATGGGGCCCTTTTATTTCTTTGATGATCCTCAACTCCGGTCTTGTCATGATGTTTGCTTGTTGATCATGCATTTTATTATTGCCAGCTTGTTTCTTAAGATTCATATATATATTTTTCTTCAATTTACCCTTGTTAAGATCGCTTGGTTATTCTGATGCAATTTTATTTGTTTTTAGTTGACTAATTTAGTGGTAAGCTTGCAGTATGCCGGTATTCAATTTTTATTGAAATTCTGATATTGCTTGATTATACTTGGGCTCGCGTATTAGGAAACTTAGTTTTTTTTTTTTTCCGATTTATTTAATTTTTTTTCAATTTAATATTTGTGTTAACTTAGTTCTTTAAGATGAATGCTTGTCATGTGTCTATATCCAGAGAGAGCTTATACGAAGATGAAGAATTTGACCAAAGACAACTGGCTGCTCTACTTGTCTCAAAGGTCATAACTTGCTGCTTCTAACATCCTCCTATCTGTTTAATTGGCGCTTGCATCTCTCTTATCTCGTATGATTTCTTATGTCTGTTACCTATAGAATAATAATTTTCTGCAATTGTGTTTTTTATGATTGTTTTGGTTGCCACTTGCCAGCAGGATGTAGGGAAAGAAATTATTGTTTGGAATCTTATAAACTTTTAAACCTAAATGGATATTTGATACAACATCCAAGTTTCATGTTTTTTCCTCATCTTCTCAGCACTCATAATGGGCATTTATTGAAAGTTTCTGGTACATCATTATTCCAAATTAAGAGGTTATGAATTTGATAGAAAATTAAGAGGTCCGTGATCGTGAACAGAAAAGTTCTCTTGAAATGCGTAAGGGAGCTATATATGGTGAAAGGTGGAAGTGATCGACATTTGGATTTCAAATCATCTAGGTTACTAATTGATACTAGCATCTTGTCTGAAAGTGTGAATACGTGTAACATCGTTTTCTTTCTTGATATTGCACATATATTGCTCTATAGATATATTCATTTTCAACTTGATATTGTGAATATGACATGATGATTTTTGTTTGAATATGCATTTTTGGCCATAAATTTAGTGCAAAGTACAAATTAGTACACTTGTACTGATGACAGCGCCCTAGCATTTAATTTATGGGCCACTTCTCATCTAAAATCACCTTTAAATATTCAATAAAATTCATTCAAAATATGATTTGTTGGATTCTGGAGTTGAAGGTTATGCATTGGTTCGTTTTGAACAAGTTTTTTAATATTGAAAACATTTCATGACCATGATGGCTGATACTGTTACACAATCCCTGTTACACCCCACTTGGACACCGTGACTGCGACTTAAGACCTTGGGCGTAACCAAGGAGTCTAGCTAGGTTAAGGAGCAGCTGATCTAGCTGCTGTGGTAGAGTTGTGGGTTTTGTGGTTAATGTTACTTTTCTAAGGTTATTGATATCATTTCATCTTGTAGTACAAGTATTGCTACAATCTGTTAGGATGGGGGAAGAAAGTTGCTGAAGCTTTTGAATATTTTTTTACCAGACACTAACATGCACACACATAAGCACGATATAGAAGTTTGCACACATGTGAAAACATGTTTATATATAGGTGTACATACGCATCTTTGTCTACAAACTTACATTTGTATTTGTTTAAGTGTGGGGTTACTCTCTCCCATGCCCACCCAAAAAAAGAAATAAGAAGTGCAAATAAGTAAACAGAGGGTGGCTATCCTGTATTATGAAGAATCTGCTGCAAGTCTCTTGGGGGCTGTCTAATGTCTCGTGTTGAGGGTGAGTCGTTGGTCATGAGAGCCTATAATTAACCTTCCTATCTACTCCTGCATTTTCTTTCATGTAGTTGTACGGCTGCTGCGATCTCAGTATTTCTCTCAAATTTTCATCCAGTAAATATCAACTCTTATTTGTCACTGGTAGCAGTACCGCAGACTACTTAACATGCTGATAGTATGACCGCCATGAAAACTGGATGGTTATAGTGCTGTAATATTACCTGGGTAGTGCCCTAGAGACTCTTATTGCTTCAGATATTTTATTCCAAGAATCTTTATCTTTTCTTGACATGGATGACTCTGTTCTATCCACAGGTTTTCTATTATTTGGGCGAACTTAATGACTCATTGTCATATGCCCTCGGAGCTGGTCCTCTATTTGATGTTTCAGAGGATTCGGATTATGTTCATACACTTCTTGGTAATAATTTCACCTTCCCTTCTTTGCCCCCATGATATTGTGTTAATTCAAGGCATAGTTGTCAAAGGCATGCGAGGCGCAGCCTCTGCGCCTAGGGTATGCCCAGGCGAGGCGTGAGGCGCAGCCTGCAGAACCTGTTTTACTCACTCCGGAATCTGTTTTTCTGTGTCATTTGTTGTTAATTGCCATGAATATGCTTTTTATTTGCTCTCAATTGTAGTTGTTCTACATTGTTTCACTCACTCACTACAAATGTAATATTTTAAAAAAATATTCTACTTGCACCTCACTTCAGTCAGGCCCGCGCCTCGCCTTGCGCCTCAGGCTCCTGGAAGCCTTAGCACCATAGTGCACCTTGAGCCTTTAACAACTATGATTCAAGGATTTAATGTTTAGCATATGGTTTAATATTGGTTGTCCTTAAAGCATTTATATGTAAATGGGAGTTAAAGAAAGTTGAAAACCAGGTTCAACTCTTGATATATGTTGATTTTAATTTTGTCATCATGTTATTCTTCATAGTCATACCTTAACAAATTGCAATAAATAGAAAAATCTATGGATGTATAGACACTTCAAAGATTAATTATTTTTGTCTGTCTTCATTCAGCCAAAGCTATAGATGAATATGCAAGCCTTAAGTCTAAGGCAGCAGAGTCGAGTGATGAAGCAGCAAAGGTTGATCCTAGGTTGGAGGCCATTGTCGAAAGAATGTTAGATAAGTATGTACATGTCTACTTCTCTTTAATGTAATTCCTCATTTCTCTGTCTTACCATTTCCTTTTCTTTTACCCTTTTAGGTGTATAATGGATGGAAGATATCAACAAGCTATAGGAATGGCACTTGAATGCCGAAGATTGGACAAGCTTGAGGAAGCAATTACAAGGAGTGATAATCTTCATGCAAATCTATCGTATTGCATTAATATCTCTCATTCATTCGTAAATCGTAGAGAATATCGACGTGAGGTAAAGAAATTATCATCCTTTTTTTTTTTTTTCCAGTAATTGAGAAATTATCATCCTTGTGTAATGCAGAGTACTACCATATCTTGGCAATGGACCTATGGTTCTATATCCCTTTGTTTTTCATTTCATGTCATAACCCAATAATATCTTAAATGTTTTGCTTGATATGGATGGTTCATTTTTTATAACATGTTGCTAGATTACAGCATGTTTAGACTCTGCATGATTACAGCATGTGTGTAGCAAAATGACTATTTAGTTGAAAATTAAAAGCATTTGCTGTTTTAAGCATGTTGCTATGCCATAACTATGCACAACTAATAAGCACAGGAACTTTTAAGCAACGCTTGTCAACACTGACACTTCTTTGAGACTCCATCATATGTGGCTGTGTCCATAATTGCTGATATTTTTTGGAAACAGGTGACTTGTAAACCTTCACGATGCATTATATTTTCTTTTGGCATAGAAAAAATTATAAATGTAAGATTAATCAAAGTAAATGTATATGTAATCTTTACTTAAATTTTATTATATTTGAAAAGTGAAACATATTGGAATACTGAAAGACTGGGCATCAAAATAGGAGACGAGTTGTCAAAAATGCAAGTGCAATGCGCGTGTATATATATAATATTTAATAACAAATTAATATAATATATTATATATATAGCTTTGTATTAGATATAATATTACTTACTAATAGAGTTTGATCTCAATTGTGATACTTAATTGAGTAAATGTACGGAAGCCAATCAAGTAGAGTTTGATGATCTTAACTGCAATTTTCAATTAAATATTAATAATATTACTATAAAATGATATAAGCAGAGTATTAATGATTGATTTTAAACGAAGGAGAGAGAGTTTAAGAAAAATTAGAAAAATACTTTCTCGGGGAGAGAGTAAAAGAGTTTCAGAACAAATAAAGTAGTTTCTGTACGTACACTTTGATGGAGAAGTTATTTGTATTTATAAGTTTGAATAGACGCAGTTGTGTCATTTCTACATAGGTACCTTTTCAAGAAAGTTGTCTATATAAATATATTTATGAAAATTTGTATCTATTTGCAATAGACACATTTTAGTTATTATTATTTTATTAATAATATTAATTATATAAAAAATTCAAATAATGTATATAAAATATAACAATTCTACATATCTATATAGTAGAATAGATTTAAGATATATGTCTTGGTCATTGTTTCCAGGGGTGGACCCAGAAAGTGCTATTTATACAATTTTGGACGGGCCAAATGTGAATTTTTATAAAATTTAGTACTTAAAGAGGAGGGTACCTAGTGGAATTTTTTAAAATTTTGGGGGGTCCGTCTTAAGGTCTGCCCCTGATTGTTTCATTGCTCTACAACTTGTTTTCTGTTGACCATTTCTGGGACGGAAAAGGAAATCAAAGAATTATCATTATGTCTTTGGGAAGAGATGATATGATTTTGGATACTATGTATATATATTTTTTGGTAGGTAGGATGCTACATATATTGATCGTCTGCCAACTGTCAACAGGTGCTCCGTCTTCTTGTTAAAATATATCAAAAGCTTCCGTCTCCCGATTTTTTAAGCATTTGTCAGTGCCTCATGTTCTTGGATGAATCTGAAGGTGTTGCGAGCATTTTGGAAAAGCTTCTGAGGTCTAAAAATAAGGATGAAGCTCTACTGGCGTTTCAAATATCTTTTGATCTTGTAGAGAATGAGCACCAAGCTTTTTTATTGAATGTGAGAGACCGGCTTTCTATTCCCAAGTCTCAACATTCAGAAATTGTGGAGTCAGGATCTGCTGCACCAGACACTGATCAAAATGGAAATGCAACTGCATCGGAGGATGTTCAAATGACAGATGGAACTCAAGCTTTAAACGTGAATGTGCTTGAAGCGGATCCAAATGAAGTAACCTATGCGGAGAGGTTGACAAAACTAAAAGCAATTTTGTCTGGAGAGACTTCAATTCAGTTAACTCTACAATTCTTATATAGTCATAACAAGTGAGGCAACTGAACTAATTTTCATCTTTTAATTTCTTATTTTGAAATCAGTAATTTAAACAAAAACACTCTCATTTTGACACTATCTCAATTGTTAGAATTTCTGTAGAATACCTTGAAAATGCTTATACTGATGGCTGCGAATTTGCATGTAGATCGGATCTTCTTATTCTTAAGACAATAAAGCAGTCTGTTGAGATGAGAAATAGTGTTTGCCATAGTGCAACGATATATGCTAATGCAATTATGCATGCTGGAACAACAGTGGATACATTTCTCAGGGAGAATCTGGTGAATCATTTTTGCAGTTCCGTTCTTGTAGTAATCCTTCTTTGTGGAATGGTGTTTTATTCACTTTGTTAATGTTTTGGCGTTTGTTTGAATTTTAGGACTGGCTGAGTAGGGCCACAAATTGGGCTAAATTTAGTGCAACAGCCGGGTTAGGTGTTATACACAGAGGCCATCTGCAGCAGGGAAGATCTTTGATGGCCCCTTACTTGCCACAGAGTGGGGCTGGTGGTGGTGGTAGTCCATACTCTGAAGGTGGTGCTCTCTATGCTCTGGGCCTGATACATGCAAACCATGGCGAGGGCATAAAACAGTTTCTTCGTGATAGCCTACGTAATACCAATGTTGAGGTGCTTGCCCTCTATAATCAAATGACACTTTTGTGCTTCATGAATTTCCACCATTACCAGATTAAATATCTTTAGCTTTGATTGATGCAGGTTATTCAGCATGGTGCATGTTTAGGTCTTGGTTTAGCAGCTCTGGGAACTGCTGATGAAGATATTTATGATGACATAAAGAATGTGCTTTATACTGACAGCGCTGTTGCTGGTGAAGCTGCTGGTATCAGTTTGGGCTTACTGATGGTCGGAACTGCAAGTGAGAAAGCAAGTGAAATGCTTATTTATGCACATGAGACACAGCATGAGAAGATCATTAGGTAAAGTTGAGTCCTTTGTTCTAGTTGTTGAACCAATGCTTCAGTTATTTAACTTATTTTGGTCTTTTCCGATTTTTATTTGGCTACTACTTGTTGCAGAGGGTTGGCATTGGGGATAGCGCTCACAGTCTACGGAAGGGAAGAAGAAGCAGATACACTAATCGAGCAGATGACTAGGGATCAAGACCCTATATTACGTTATGGTGGAATGTATGCATTGGCATTGGCATACAGTGGAACAGCAAACAACAAGGCCATCCGCCAGCTGCTGCACTTTGCTGTATCAGATGTGAATGACGATGTCAGGCGAACTGCTGTTCTAGCCCTTGGGTTCGTCCTGTATTCTGAACCGTTACAGGTTGGTGCTTTTACTTCACTATTTTTGTTGCTTATGAGCTCCTAACTTGCTGGTCCACCCTTCAGTATGTCACTCAATGTAATATGCTGTGGTTTCAGTTCTCAGTGATAGCTCTCTTATGATGTTCTTTACCTATGCACGTGTACTGTATAATTTTAAAAATATAATAATTGTTTGACTACTTTTTTGGGTTCCCAATATGTATCTGGTTGTGTTGTTTGTCCTTTTTTCTTTCTTTTTTCTTTAATTGTTATTTACCTCTTTCTCCCTCTTTTCATTATTTCTAAGGCTATGATAAAACTGCCATTGACCTCACTGCTCTTGCACTGCAGACCCCTCGGATTGTTTCCCTTCTATCTGAGTCTTACAATCCCCACGTTCGATATGGTGCGGCTCTGGCAGTAGGCATTTCCTGTGCGGGTACTGGTCTGAGCGAAGCCATATCTTTGCTAGAGCCTCTGACATCAGATGTAGTTGACTTTGTTCGTCAAGGTGCTCTCATTGCAATGGCTATGGTCATGGTCCAAATCAGTGAAGCTAGTGATTCTCGTGTTGGAGCATTTAGGTACCTTGCTCTTTAAGAAACATTTTATTTTAGTTTATTTTATTTTTTGTCATCTTTTTTTGCTTATTATATTGTCTTCTTCTATTTTCAGGAGACAGTTGGAGAAAATAATTTTGGATAAGCATGAAGACACCATGAGCAAGATGGGAGCAATTTTGGCTTCTGGAATCCTTGATGCTGGTGGAAGGAACGTGACCATTAAGCTTCTTTCAAAGACAAAACATGATAAGATCACTGCAATTGTTGGTCTTGCTGTTTTCAGCCAGTTTTGGTATTGGTATCCACTTATCTATTTCATTAGCTTGTCGTTCTCGCCCACAGCTTTTATTGGACTGAACTATGATTTGAAAGTTCCAAAATTTGAGTTCTTGTCACATGCAAAGCCATCACTGTTTGAATATCCTCGGCCAACTACCGTACCCACCAGTGCATCGGCTGTGAAACTTCCCACAGCGGTTTTATCAACATATGCAAGGGCCAAGGCTAGGGCTAGTAAGAAAGAGGCAGATCAGAAAGTTAATACTGAAAAGGCATCCAAGATAGAGTCTTCTTCTGTAGTCTCAAATGAGGAGAAAGGGAAATCGTCAAGTGACAAGGATGGGGACTCTATGCAGGTAAATATCACTTAGATGTGTCCCTTTTGTTGCGAAGATGCCTAAACTGTGTCCTCATTTTTTAATAAAATGGAAGAAATTTTTTTTTTTTTTGGTTTTTGATGTTAAAAGAAAATTTATATGCATTCATGACAAAACATCTCTCTCTTCATGTCATTTTTGTGTCCAATAATTGCCTAATCTCTTAATGATTATCTTAGATCCCTGTGTGTGTAATGGTTTGGAATCTTCTTTTCTTTTATACGCTCATAAACGTTTGATACTGACATCAGGATGACATCGTTGGTCAAAGTAATTTTCTATAAAAGAAAGCATCTGAATCTATTCTCAAGTCATTGTGCCTTTCTGCTGCTTTAGATCTACAAGTGAGATTTAGTTGCATTTTCTTTTTGCAGGTTGATAATCCAGTGGAGAAGAAGATGGAGACAGAGCCATCTTTTGAAATTTTGACCAACCCTGCCAGGGTGGTCCCTGCTCAGGAGAAATTCATTAAATTTCTTGAAGAAACTAGGTATGTCCCAGTGAAGTCAGCATCTTCTGGATTTGTGCTATTGAAGGATCTACGGCCAACTGAACCTGAGGTGTTGTCTCTCACTGATACACCCTCATCAGCAGCATCCAATGTTGGTGGCTCAGCAACTGGACAACAAAGCTCAGCCTCAGCTATGGCTGTCGAAGAGGAACCTCAGCCTCCCCAGCCATTTGAATACACAGCATGATTGTGGTCATATCCAAATACTGTGTTTGTGCACGGACGGAGTGCAATCTTTATGGTATTTACCTGGGAAAATTGTGGTGCTTTATGCTTAGAGAAGGAAAAAATTGGTCACGTAATGGTTGGTAATGACATACCTCAGGTAAGTTATACGGGCATTTCTGATGTTGCTATGTATTCTCTCTTCTCGATTGTTGTCAATCTATAATTTGTATTTCCCCAGACATTATACGTTTTGAAGTGGGGAGGATAGTGCCTGCAATGAGTTGCTGTCATCAAATTCCTATGGCTGAATAGGACGACCATGCCTTGTTACAGCTTCCAACTTAAAAGTTTAAACAGGGAAATGAACTTGTTTAGTCTTCACTTGAACTTGGTCGATGTTCTGAGCTCATTATTTCCCTTTTTAGATCTTTCACTTCTCGTGAGATATGGGTACAGCGTGGTTTGAGTTAGATCGGTGGCCAATGGGGGTGATTTGTATTCATATCCCGTAGTCTGAGGACCTATTAAATCACATATAATTCACAAAAACTGAACAGAGCTTACCCAGCACTCTTGAATAGTGTTCGAACTCAGGCTTCGGGGATGAGAACCAACATTTTAGTTCAAAAGCATTCCAGTTTCGTCCATGGTTTGTTTCCATGCTAGAAGTTGATTAACTTTTTTGAGGTACAATAGTAAAGAGTTTGACATTTGATAGGTGGTGGATGAATTGGTTTCAAATTTTCAATCAATTTGATTTGCTGAATATGCTAAATTCTGGAATCCTACGGGATTGGAATTGCATTACTTGCAAATATGTTATGCATCCTATTCAGATCACCAATGGTTAGACAAATTGTTTGGTTCATTTTGTTCATGTTGTGAACTTGGGTTCATTTCATACTGTGGCATTCATATGATGATCGAATAGTAATGAAATGTTTATGATGTCCTAATTACTGCTCTGAGGTTTTGATTTGATGTCAAGATTGCTGGGTGATTTATAGACTCAGCTGTCAAATATATATATATACACACACACACTCATACAAAAGATCAAAAGTTCAATCTTGGACTTCCAAAGATTGAAATAACCAACGAGTGTCGAATTTTTTTACACTTACATCCAACTTAAACCTGTAAATAATTTCTTTGTATATCAACAAGAATAGTTCGTAGTTTTTGTGTTAAGCTTCCGGATCTAGCCATTTTTCAAAGAAGTAATTACTTATCTTTGATTAGAAATTATAAATGATACTTTAATTTTAATGAGGATGTTATACATGTTATTGTATTATCATTCATATTTTTTTCAAATTTTTTTTTGGCTTGTATTTTAATATTTGTTAATAATTTTAATTTTTTTGGATTTATTTATTTTATTTTTATTCCACATATATATATTTTTAATTTGGAGAAGGTCTACTGGACACGCCTCTTCCAATAGGTGCGAAAGTGGTAGCATAAGTGATGATTGTTAGGATTAGAACTTAGTGTTATAAATTTCATAACAAAAGTAGGAATTTGTATTTTTATTTTAGCTTTTGATTATGTTGTCAAAAGTTATTATTTAGGATTTCATAATCTTGCATTCATATCTCATCTTAGGACACAATGCATACATGTTTTGATTCATGAAAAAGATGTTTGGAATGCATTACAATATTTTTGGTGAAAATTCTAAGCTTTGAAAATTGACATTCCTATCTTCAAAAATTTACTAGGAACAAAATACCATGAATTTCATTATGGGATTTATATATTTAGAAACTAGAGTTGATAAGCTTTCTAACGATATATTATATGCTTTATTTTGAGTTCTTGACATGTCAATGAAACATCCAAAGTCAAGTTACATGCAATCAAGTTCTACTGCATAGCTCGATCGATTGAGCTTAATCGCAATCGATCGATAATTGCTCAGTAAGGTTAGATCAAAAGGTAGATCGATCTATATGCCTAAACTCGTATAAAAACACATTTCCATGTACAAATAGGTTTCTAAACATTTTAGAACACGTCCAGTTCATTTATAATCAATTTCTAATTGTTCCTTTGAATGCTAAACATTATATAAATACCTCTAGACTCTCGTTAATATACACACTCATACAAAAGATCTTTATACACATTATCGAGAGAATATATATTTTAAAGAACATATTTTTGTTTCATCATCTACATATTGCATTAAATGGTGGGTTATATATTATTGAGTGTTGATTATTATCTTCATGAGCTTAAACTCATCAACACCAAAGTGTTTATACACAAACACACATCTTGTGGAGCTTAAATGTGATCAACACCAGATTGTTTCTACACAAACACACCATTTAAATGACTAGTGGCTGAGATTAATTACTAAAGAAGCAGATTCGTAGAACGAATACAGTAGAAGGATTAGAAGACAACCTAGAAATTTTCGACTGTACTAAATGTTTGGTATTTGTGTTTGGAGATCAACTAGGATTTCAACTGTACTGAATTTGGACCTAGATTGTACGTCTGTTTTTATAGTGGATTAATGTGCCGGACTTAGCGGACTAGGTCCGTGGCTTTTTTACCCTCGTTTGAGGGTTTTTCCATGTAAAATTTTGTATTTTTGTGTGGTTGCATGAAAAAGAAGTTTCTCTATATTTAACTAATTCATATTATTGCTCAAATTATAATTGATACAATTTAGAAATTAATAATTATTCGTTTAAATTTGACAAGATATATTCACCTTCCTCTAGATCTATTTGGGCCTAACAAGTGGTTTTAGAGCGAGTGCCTAAAACGTTAAATAGATAGATTTTTTTATTTCTAGTGAATAAATATTATGGGTTTTAAAATACATAATCCCTTTTACAAAATATAGGTGTGGTCTAGTGTAACGGGTCGGGTGGTTACCAATGACTCAAAAATCTAAGTTATTGGGTAGTGTTGTCTACTCGCTCATAACTTCACCTAAGTGGGCGCTATGCATGACACCTGATCAAGAACAGAGCTTAGCTCTCATACCAACTATAACTAGTTGGGTGTTTACTAATGACCCAAAATCCTAGACTAATAAATAGTGTTGTCTATTTGCCCATTTATACCCATTTTCTTTTCCATTTGGATCCGATTGGGACAAAGAAAACCCTTCTAACATCTAGCCATTGTCGAAACACTTTAAAAAAAAGAAAAATAAAAATTCTGATTTGGAAATTTGTAATCTCCCTGCTTTTACCCATGGAGCAAGATATTCAAAACCTCAATCGTCACTTCCTCTTCTAAACTTGACAATAGTTCTGTTGATCAAATTCCTGTAAATTGTTATATGCTAATAATGAAAATGAGTCTGATTCAGAAATTCACAAGAGTGAGATACAAAAATTATACAATGACTCTTAACTCTTATTTTGTTTGTTAATAATAATATTTATAAAGAAATGTTAATAACTCATTTTTTTCATATATAAAAATATAATTTATTATCTTTATATTGCCGTATCTTGATTGTACTCGTATCTTTTTTATTTTTTTCTAAAATTTATCGTATCACCGTAGCTATATCGTGCCGTACCATGTCCGTATCCATGCTTCCTAATTTGCAAGCGTCTTTGAACCTATGTAGGCTTTTAGACATCAGCAGTCTTAAGAGCTTGCCTTCGCCTTGAAGCCTTTACATGTGTTGTAAATAACTTTATACATTTATAAAATCATTTACCTTCCAAAAAAAAAAAAATTTATTGGAAAGAACTTAACCAGGTTATGAACTTTTAAAAGTCTCTGGAATTTAAAGTTGAAAAAATAATAGTAATTAATTTAGAAATTTCAAAAGAGACTATCCATAAATTCACTAGTGGAACATAAAAGTTAGATAAGATGATAGGGATGACTAAAGTAATAGTTTCAAGCACTAAGGATGAAAAAGTGAAAGAAGTCCCTAAATTTTTAGATGCTAAAATTCTCCCAAGTATTCTATATCAAAAGAGGGTAATTATCAAAAAAAATATTTTAAAAAGAAGGTCACATTAAATTTTGTTGTTATAAAAAAAAAAATTACATAAAAAGGAAAGTTAGTTTAAGAGTTTTGGTGGTAAAGAGTCTTTAAATCTCTACTCTATGCCTTGCCTTGAGATTGCAACAAATTAATTGAGTGAGAGTAGAGACTAACTCCATATATATTGACTTTATGCAATCTGAACTCGTAAAGAATTGCTACCAAAAAAAAGGTTCACACTATAGCTAACAATGACCATATCCGGTTCGACTCTCTAAACTTTCAAACTAGAATTCCAACCAATTCGATTTTCTTGCAAACTAAAATAAAATGACTAAGTTAGACCACATATTTTATAAAAATTCTTACATAACATTCCAAAACATGTTTATATATATATATATATATATATATATATTTTGAAGTTCATTTCCAAAATATAAAAGTGTTAACTAAGGTCAAAGTCTAAAGGAAGTACCCCAAGGTCTTTAGCTCAAGTGGAACCTCCTCATTCTTTGCACATGAGAGATTGAGGGCTTAGGTCCCTATTGGGGCATAGTTGGCGTGTTTTAAGTTGGGTAAGTGTGCTCACTTATAAAATTAAAAAAAAAAAGAAAAAGAATCTAAAGCATTTTCTTAAAAAAGTAAATCATCTTTTCTCAACTTTGTAGACTTTATTTTGTGATTCAGATTCAATCACGTCATCGACATCTTTTTAGGCTTTGTTTGGATAAACAGGAGTGAAAAGAAAAGAAAGTATAACATTAGTTATGAGAGAAAAGAAAAAAAAATAGAAGATAACACATATTCATGTTTGAATAAATTATGAAGGAAAAGAAAAGAAATGATAACATTCTTATTTAAAAAAAGTAAATAAGAGAAAAGAAAAGAAATTATTTTAATCAATTTACTATTATGCCCTTTTGTGTTTATTTTACAAGATAGACCCAAATGTCTTTTAAATCTTGTTCTTTAAAATGTTAGGGTTATTTTTAGTATTTTAAAAGATTCACTTATTTTTATTCTTTCTATCCAAATCTTTTCACTTTTGAGAGGATAACATATGAGAGATTTGAAAGGATAAACTATCCCTCCAAATAACTCATTATCATTTTTTCTCTCTTACTAATGACAATTCAAATACAAAAAATACTATCTTTCTCTTTCTTTTCTTCTCTTTTCTTTTCCTTCCAATTCCATCAATCCAATCCAAACGAGCCCTTAAACTTAAGGGTGAGATTGCTAACAAAATTACAAATAAATAAATAAAAATCTGAGGCATTTCCAGTTTTAGTGGCTGCTTAATTTCACTAGAAATTTGACCATCCTGCACACAATCTAACAAAAAGGACTCTTATCAGTGTCACTATCTAATAGTCAAAATGTCTGTCATTTTTTTGGCTCCATTCAATACAGTGAAACTTGATATCCATATGTTGTTCAAATCACCTGTCGACCCAATTTTGCCCCCATTATTGGTTTCATATGGCATTCACTTTGTCTTTATTATACTGTGATTTTCTTTTCGGTAAATAAATATACAATCATTGTTAGCATTTGAAAAAATGAAAATGATATTGGAGACCTAAAAAATTTGTGCCACTCCACCTGTTTTGATGTATGAATTCAACAAATGAAGTGTCTCAATTAAGCTTTTTGGAATACCAACATATCTTCTTTTGAAAAAAAAATTAATTAATACTTATCTCAGTAAACAAAAATTAATTAACTTGATCAACAATTTGATGTGCTTCATTTCATAGATATATTATATTAAAATATATTTCAATGTAATGAAATACATTATTTAAAATAAATTCAACGGATGATATGTAAAAGTTTAAAAAATTATGAAGACAATAATATTGAAATTAAATAATTAAAACTTAACAAATTAATCAAGTAATATGATTGATATATATCCAAGCTGTGACTACCCGTGACCATGGCACTTTGAGATGATGAAGTGATAAACTGCAGCGGGTTGAGATATATATATATATATATATATATATATATATATATCAACTGCATGTGGACACAAATCAAGCTCTGGATCATATGTTATCTTATTTATTCAATATTCAAAGTTCAAACCTCAAATCTTCAGCGTTTAAATTTATAAGGGTCATGAAAAGCGAAGGAGGTAAAGTTAGAGCGTTGTTGGCCTGTGATTCACATTAATAGGAGGAAGTGAAAGTGAATTTGCTTGTGAGGTGGAAATTAATCCACCGGGCTCCTCTCTCTCTCTCTATCTTCTCTCTCTATAAAGTCAACCCGGTCTAACAGGCAACCCTGGCCCAATACGTACATAGAAATAATCTCACCACCCCCATCTAATGTTTGCCAATCCAATCAACTTCTATGGTTGTAAGTTGTAACCTATGTTTCTGTTTTTTATGCATGAAAAGTCCACTTCATCTCCACTGTTTTTGTTTCCTTCTCTTTCCAAGCAGGTTAGTGGTGTAATATATATATATACACGAACTCGGATTCTAACTTTTGTGGGAGTGATTTCCACCCTCGCACGCTAGTGTGCATGACATAAGATCCTAATTCATTCAAATATATATATATATATATATATACAAACACACACGCATACTTGTATATTGATTCATACTTGTTATGTATATATATATATATATATACACACACACAGCTTGATTAGTAACCCTAAGTGTTTGGGGGTAAATCTTGATCCCTGTCTAATTTTTTTTTTTACTTACTGTAAATTAATTTATTTGTTTATCACTGTTTCAGGAGGTGGACCCCCAAGATGTAAATTTGATTAGGGATTGTCTTTACATGAATTGAGCTCACTTAGGGTTATTACACAAAACCTACACACTATATATAGTAATGGAGAAAGAAGATAACTTCTCGGTATATATCTAGCTTGAAACCCATCATTTCCATTGTTTGTATTTCGATCTAGTCCATAAATCTTTTCATCACCATGTTGTTTTTTTCTGAATTACCTGAATTATTCCAGGCAAGTTTCCAAGGACTAGACTATACTCTAGATCATCATCATCAACATCAACAACAGCTCATGAAAACACAGATTGGAGAAACATCAGGCCATAACAGTCATCAGATTGTTGATTACATGCTCAATGATCCTCATGAGCAACAACAACAACATATATCTTCTCGGTTTTGCAATTCGATTGTATCTCCCCTCGATAAGTTGAGCTTTGCCGACGTGACACAATTCGCCGATTTTGGACCAAAGTTGGCATTGAATCAACCACCCAAAGTTGCAGATGAAGAAACTGGGATCGATCCGGTTTACTTCTTGAAGTTTCCGGTTTTGAATGATAGGTCACATGATGGTGATGGTGATGATGATGATGATGATGATGATGATGAATCTCTGATGGTCCTCCCAAATCATCATCAAACAGGTGGTGTTGGAGAAGAGAGGTTTAAAGGAGTAGTAGTGAGTGTGGAAGAAGAGGAAGAAGAAGATGAGGAAGCTCGGGGTACTTCAAGTACGTCGGTGCAACTTCGGAATATTCTTGGCGAAAACCACCTTCAAAAGAAGATTGTACAAGTTGAAGGTGGAAAAAATAAGAGAAAGAGACCGAGAAGTCTGAAAACCAGTGAGGAAGTGGAGAGCCAAAGGATGACTCACATCGCGGTTGAAAGAAATCGAAGGAAGCAAATGAATGAGCATCTTCGTGTTCTCAGGTCCCTCATGCCAGGCTCATACGTCCAAAGGGTATATATCAAATTCATCAATATATATATATAAATGCATGTGTAGTGTGTAGACTTATTGATAGATCATATATATATATGTATGTAATATGTTGGAAGCAAAACTGATTTTTAGCTAGAGTTTTGGTTTTGTGCCAATTGATATGTGCTTTTATCACATAATATAATACATCATATGTACATAATCTATCTATCTATATCTCGTTGGAAGGACATGTGAAGTTTAGCTTGACTGGTTTTGTGTGCCAATGAATATGTGCTTTATCCAAAAATAAATTACATCAAATATATATATATATATATATATATAATGAAATTAATTTAGGTAGATAAAATTAGTTTTGTGGCAATTGATTACAGGGTGATCAAGCTTCCATTATTGGAGGAGCCATAGAGTTTGTAAGAGAATTGGAGCAACTCCTCCAATGTCTCGAATCACAAAAGCGGAGGAGACTCTACGATGATGCTCAACGGTCGTCTATGGGAGACGTCTCTTCTCTGGGCGGCGGCGGTGGAGGTGGCGTGATTCAGCCGCAGCCCCAATTACTACCACCATTCTTTCCTAATTCCATGGCAGTACTTGAAAATGATGATCAGCTAAAGAATATTGTGGACTTGGAATCCGGAGTACTACTCCACGAGGAAACAGCGGAGAGCAAGTCGTGCTTTGCCAACGTCGAAGTCAAGCTTTTAGGGTTTGATGCCATGATCAAGATCCTCTCAAAGAGACAGCCTGCTCAGCTCATTAGGACCATAGCTGCACTAGAAGATTTGCAGCTTAATATCCTCCACACCAACATAACCACAATTGATCAAACTGTTCTCTATTCTTTCAATGTCAAGGTATATATATATATATATATATATATATATATATATATATATATATAACACTTATCTATATATTTCTTTCAAATCTACCAATACATATGATCATAATCAATCTTTATCTCTTCTTGTATATGTACATATGGATATATATTTTTACATGCTCGATCAAACTCTATTTTATATTTTGTGTGCAGGTGCCTAGTGAAGCGAGGTTCACAGCTGAAGATATAGCAAGCTCAGTGCAAGAGATTTTCAGTTTTCTCCATACAAATAGCAGCATATGATATTGAAATTTAGCTCAAATTAAGATAATTTTAATTTTTATGTTTTTTTTTCTTCTGCAGATTCTTACTTGGATTTTTCAGTACCTTCCCTTTGTGGGTCTTAATCATAATTTTTTTCCCTTTTGTAAAATGTAGCATATATATATATCTAAGTATTAATTGGTGATTTTTTGTGAAACCCATATTTGTATAATCTGTCTGTGACCTAAGATGGACAAGATCTGCAGTGGTACTTGTTGAATTCAATTAATATATGCATGATTTGGGAGCTAGGTCAACGAGCATGGTACCTTGATGTCTTGGGTTGACATGTCAGAAGTCAAGCTATAGCTTTGGTGGTATTCGGCAGGACTCAGAAGTCAACATGTTTGTAGGGTCATTTGTCCTCTGAGTTTGGTATATATGGCTCATTCACCATCACTTTTTGTTTTCGGTTCAGTCCATTCTGTTGGCCTTATTAGCCATTTAATTCATATGCATATAAGGATGGCACATGGGTGGGGTTTGGCTTATCGATCTCTTCAATTTGAGGGTTATATATATATATATATATATTCAAATGCTGACCTTATACATTACTACATAAGCAACTAGATGAATCATCATGATCTTTAATTAGAATGATATATGGCTTATCAAAATTATATATATGAGTCAAACATGATATTCAACAAGTGACTGGTGCAACTTACTTAGTCGATTGAAGTTTATTATTAAGTAACTTTTAATATTTATTTATTTTTTGGGTAACTAAGCAATTGTATTAGCTTGAATTCTATTTTTTGGTTTGGAGTACAGGGGATGTAACTTGAGTGTGCTATAATCTGAGTCCATCACGATTTTTGACTGGCTTGTACTATTATTTTTATTATTAGGATTAAATTTGGGTTAAAATTTTTTAATTCGAACTTAATTAGGGTTCGACTTGAGTTGAAGTGTTAGCAACCGGACTCAAATTTTAATTTTTATATTTTTTAACGTTAAATATAATAATATATATTTTAAATTATGATCACACTTTTCTTTTTCTTTTTATTTTGTTTAAATCTTTATTTATTGTATATTAATACTTTTGAGAATTAATTTTCTAAATTTTTTTTATGCTTATTGTATATTTTAATTTCTGATTGGTTGCATGCATGATATTAAGTGCTCCACAAAGTACTATATTATTTTAAGACAAGCCACTATTGTTTATCTCTCTCCATATATATTATATGATCTCTCTCCCTCTCAACTAGTCCTACCAATAACACTCACTGTTGTAAAGACTCCGTAAAATTTCGACGACTTCCAATGAGCTTATAGTCATTGTCGTTAATCTCCATTTTTGCCTCTCACTTTTACACTACAATTCGATGCTCAAACCCAATTTACAAACCCAATGTTAAACCTGAGTTTAAAGATTTTAGAATGAATTAGCCTCAGATTAAAGGTCAGATTGAATTAGAGTTCAAAATTTCATACCTCGAGTTGATCCTGAGTTGCACACCTCCTAACCATAAGTGATATATTGAACTTGTTCCCCTAATCTTTGGACTTGAGGTTAGAAGCAGCCACAGAAGTTCATCAAGAGACCTAAGGTTAGGCCATACAATGCCCTCTTTGCTATTGATATAATTCAAGATTCTTGAAGAATAAGGGCAATTAAAGAACAAATGTTGGATAGACTTTGATTTAATTCTACAGAATGTGAATATGTAAGATTGAATAATTCCCCTTTGCAAAAGCAGATCCATTGTTTGGAGTTTGGATTTTGCTGCAAGCCACAATATAAAACAATATCTAGATATAGCCCCTTAATCCAAATTGCAGAACCCATTGGCAAGGCTAAGAGTGAGGTCTGAAATATTCATAGGCAGCTCTGATAGTGAATTCTCTCTTTTTTATCCACCTAAATAACTCTCTCCCCCCTGCTCCTAATGAGTTGTAATCTAGAAACATAATTGCATTGGTGATCTAGCTCCTTACCATGGTAGTGGCTGATCTTTAATTTAGGGTTTATAGTTGGGAATTTTTTAGTCTAGTTCCATAATATCCAGTATCAAAATTTTCTTCTCTTCTTAAACTCCACTACAAAAAATCTGAGAAGATATAAATAGGTTATCACCAAAGATGATGTGAGTTGGTTCAACCTCAGCACACCTCCAATGATAATTCATATTCTCATTTAAAAAAAAGACAAGTTTTCTGAGTTATTTGAGAATTATTTTCTGAGTGACAAATCAAATATGCTGATGTCGATAGTCTTGTTATATTTTCTTTACTTCCAATACGATACGAAAGGGCAAGAGTTAAAAATCTCATAAATTATACTTGCCTAAACAAAAAATAAAAATAAGGATAAATATTACTGACACTCCTTGAGATTTGATGTATTGACATGCGGTAATAACTTTGTGAATTTTCGTCACCAACACCCTTTGTGGTTTGTGTTGTATATCACATACACTCATTCTTGTCAAAAGTACACCATATCAGAGTACTTTTTGATAGTGAAATGACCATATTGCCATTTGACTTTTGACCTAATCCATTTGAATACTAAATTTACCTATTTAGCCCTATCTAATGGACCAAAATACCCCTTTGAATATACCTATCTATATATATATATATGTATATAATTATTTATTTCCATAAATAATAATGTTAACATAAAATAAAAGTAATTAAATTTCTCTTTCTTTTTCTTTATCTATCTATATATACATAATATACTATAATATATATATATATATATATATATAACCTATATATATAATTATTTATTTTCATAAATAATACTGTTAACATAAAATAAAAAAGTAATTAATTTTCTTTTTCTTTTTCTTTTTCTCTATTCATCTATATATACACTATAATATATATAATTATTTATTTTCATATATAATAATATTCATCTATACATACACTATAATATATATAATTATTATTTCCATAAATAATAATATTAACATAAAGTAAAAAATTAATTGTTAATGCATATTATCATGAAGGGTATTGTGGTCATTTTTTTATTATGATATTTTTATATTAAAATACATTTAAATAATTAAGGATAATAAAGACATTTCATATATTAAAAAAATAAAAAAATTAATAAAAATATTAGTGATAAAAATTCACAAAATTGTAATCGCATGTAATTATATCAAACCTCGTATAACCTTAAAACTAAATAGGGGTTGACTTCTCTTTCATACGTGGAGTTCAAAAAGACATCCCATGCATGCTTGGAAAGGTACATTTTTATTAATTAAAATATCTTGGGCCTTTTGGAAAGAAAAAAAAAAAAGAAAGACCATACATTTATGCCTGATTGGGCTATATTTTAAAACAAATAACTCTTTTCAATGCCCAATTCTATGGGCCTATAGCCAACCATAGCCCAAACTCTATCCTCTCTCTCCCCTCCTCCTCCTTCGGCTAAACTGGAATTGCAAAACCTGACCATTCCAAGGCCCAAACTATAGATAAAAAAACAAACCCTAGCCTCTCAGCCTCTGCTCCCCATTTACCCCTTGGATGATAGAGAGAGTGTCTGTGTAGAGAGAGAGTGAAATGGTGTCGGGGTCGGGAATCTGTGCTCGCCGGGTGGTGGTGGACGCGCGGCACCACATGCTGGGGAGGCTGGCGTCGGTGCTGGCGAAGGAGCTGCTCAACGGACAGAAGGTGGTGGTGGTGAGGTGCGAGGAGATATGCCTCTCCGGTGGACTCGTAAGGCAGAAGATGAAGTATCTCAGGTTCCTACGCAAGCGCATGAACACCAAGCCCTCTCACGGTCCCATACACTTCCGAGCCCCTGCCAAGATCCTCTGGCGCACCATCCGTGGGTACGTACACTTATATATATATATATATATGTATGTATTCCTATATGTATTTGTATATACAGATAGATATATAGAAACCCATATGCATATACAGAGATACATATCCATTTGTTATAATGACATGTATAAATATGTATTGTGTAGATTTATGTGAATGTATGTAATATGTATGTAGAAATGATATCAAACAAATTGCTGAAACAAATATGGGACCAAGTTTAACTGCTTAATAAGTTGTACTGAGGGTTCCAAATTCAAGTAGTCAATACATTCGCACAACAAATAAATTACTTAACAAATTACACAAATCAAAATCCCAATTTTTTATATGTAAAGTATAATTCCCAGTGGTTTACTCGATCTACAACATATAGAATGAAAAATCAAACAAATCAAGTTTGAATAAATTTACAGGGCTTTTGATACCTGTTATTCCTACTAAGTTATGTTACAAATAAAACTGCCAAAAAGAATATTAGAACTACCAATTTTTTTGGTATTGCACTTGCAGACAAAACAGCCCCTGCCAACAATACCTTTCAAAAAAATAATTGGTAGTTCTGTTATTGTTTCATTTACTTAGTGGTGTGCTCTGATTTGCTTTGATTAGAAACATTTGGGTTTGGTTTTGTTTCATTTTGAATGTTTTGCATGATTTCTATAGGTAATCAATCCCTAGAAATAAATTTTTGCAGTTTTGATTGTATAGTTATGTTTCTTGTTGATTGTATAGTTATGTTTCTTGGTAGGAATAACAAGTTCCAACAGCCGCTGTTAATTTATGAAATTGTGAACTTGATTTGTTTGATTTTTCATTCTATATGTGGTTGGTCGAGTAAAGCACAAGAAATTATACTGTCTCTTAGATATAAAAATTTGGATTTTAGTTTGTGTAATTGTTAAGTGATTTAGCTGTTGTGTGATTGTGTCTTAACTATTGGAATTTGGAACCCTAGTACACCTTATTAATAAGTTTAACTTGGTCCCATATTTGTTTCATTGGGTAACCAATGTGTTTGATCATATTAGGATTTTGATTGGTTTTCATTTTGAATCTGTTGTGTTTTTTTTTGGGAATATTAAACTCAAATGGGAACTCCTTATGGTGATTCTATAATCGATATATCTTGAGTTAATTTAGGTTTTCATATGGTTATCTGGTATTGATTTGTTTGTATAATGAACAGTAGAAGTACTCCTTGTTGAAGTTTGGGTTTGACTTGATCTCATTTGGTAATTGTTTTATAGGATGATTCCTCATAAGACTATCTCATTTGGTAATTGTTTTATAGGATGATTCCTCATAAGACTAAGCGCGGAGCGGCTGCACTTGCTCGTTTGAAGGCCTACGAGGGGATCCCAGCACCATATGACAAGATGAAAAGGATGGTCATCCCTGATGCTCTCAAGTGAGTTCTGTGACTTTTATATGTGGTACATTGATAAATCGTAATTATTTTATATGTCATCATATAGTCTTCTAATCTTTTTTTTTTCAAAAAATAAAAAAATGAAAAGGGTTCTGAGGCTTCAAGCAGGACATAAATACTGCTTGTTGGGCAGACTTTCATCAGAGGTTGGATGGAACTACTATGATACTATCAGGGTGAGATTTTGCTATCTATTTATGTTTTGCCTGTGCCAAATTTGATTTTGCTGTAGAAATTTCCTATGATTGGTTGCACTGATGTAGCTACTTCTTTTTGGGATTTTCTGTTCTTAGCTTGTTGTGCACTTATTCAAACAGTTTGGACCATGTTTTGAGTATGGCCAATGACTGGCATTTCTTTCCTTGCGTCACAGTTTTCTGTTTGTTTTCATATTAAGACTATTAATTACTTTATTGTGTTCTTGTACTTTGATCATTTTTTATTTTTTTATTTTTGTTGGATTGGAGTGCTTGAATTTTCTTTTGGACAAAAAGATGCTTACTTTTGAATATGATTTTCTTGGTTTTTTCCAAAACCACTTTCCTAGTAGATATTTTTAGTTCAGTTCCTTTGAACGTGCTTCGTCAAAACTATTGGCAGTGTCTTCCGTGATTGTTTTTTGCCTTCGAAACCTGTGATTTTCCTGCATTTCTCAGCACTACTGCACCAGTGTTGCTGCTTTTGCTGGCTTCATCACCAACTTCTGGCCTAGAATCACATTGGGGAATTACACTCGCTAACTATATGTTTTCAACGCCATTGATTACTACCACCTGACCATCAACTACGTTTTAGATAACAAAATTAGACTCCGCAATCTGATGATTATGTTTCTTAAATTTAAGTTCTACTTGTCTATGGGTGTTATAAGAAGTATTTTGTTCCAAAATTTTAAAACTGCAATGTCCATTTGTGAGCGTGCGCGTGTAGAAATTAGACAGCCGAATTTGGAAATACCATTGTGCTAAAATAAGTTGCTTTGTAATCAATATTGGCTGACTGGGATGTCGCTCTGTTCACTTCAGGAGCTCGAGAAGAAAAGGAAAGAGAGGGCTCAGGTGGTATACGAAAGGAAGAAGCAATTGACAAAACTGAAGAACAAAGCCGAGAAGGCTGCTGAGGAGAAGCTTGGTTCCCAGTTAGACATCATTGCTGCAGTCAAGTACTGAATTAGAGACATTAGTGTTCTTGGATGGTAATTTTTTGGGAGAATTATGTTCCAGTTCAATTTTCTTTTCATTTAGACTCATGTTTAATCCGAGTTGATCAGTGGTTTTTTTGTGGCAATATGTGAGCAGACATCACGCGATAGAGCTGTTATTATGTTTTTCTGGAAGATAGATTTAATAATCATATGATCTTTGAGTGCATTTATTCAAATGAATGTTTGTGACTAGGTCATTGTGATTTTGAATGTACTCATGTAGCTTAGTGTAATTTATTTTAATAAAAATATTAAAAAGTCAAATCAACTATAAATTAAGCTGAATACTAGGAACCAGAGAGATAAAGAGAGAACTATATGGAAGTGTGTCCATTTTCACTGAATAATATATTTTTATTGGTCAGTCATACCATGTCATTGATATGTTCGGTTCACTGAATGTCTACTACTCTAATTTTGATTTTTTGGCAATGGCAGCCACATAAGTGATTGCCAAACGGATCCTAAATTTGTCGTTGCTTATTAAGATTTTTCTAATTGTTATATTGAAAGAGATTGCTGGCTGGTTCATAAATCTTCAACACCTTAAACTTGTACCCTTGTTGCATGATCTGTCAGATTCTTATGAGCTCAATAGCATCATTTGAACCATTGACTAGACAGACCTAACCATAATTTGAAATAATTAGTATACATTTAAAATAGAAATATATAAAAAATAAAATTAAAATTTGAGTTCGGGTTCGGGTTAGGCTCGAGTTGATGAGACCTTAACCCAAGCTCAATCTTAATTAAGTTCGGGTTAAGAATTTCAACTGAGTCCCAACCCTAATTATAAAAACGGTTGTCCAAGTTGAACTTGAGTTGAGTTCAAGTTGACCGACCCAAGTAGCACTCCTAATACTAAGATTTTGACTCTTTGTTTCTAAGCACATTCCGTAAATTTACGAATATATATATATATATATATATATATATATATATATATATCATTTAAGTATTTCGCTGTGATGATGGACCAATTTCAGATTATTAGGATATCTTTATTTATTTTTAAGGATAATACTTACCTATTCACCGGTGTGTAGGTGAGCTTTTTTGATTGCTGTTGTGTTCCAGTATAAAATGAATACATCAGCTTTTATTACAAAATTAAATTTAAAAGGCAATAAATAAGTATAATAAATGAGGTTTAAAATGCAATAAATAAATATAATAAATGAGGTTTAAAATGTAATAAATAAGTATAATAAATGAGATTAATCTCATTTATTATATTTATTTATTACACATAGTGAGTAGGTAAGTATTGTCCTATTTTTAATTTTTTCGGTGGGGGAAGTAAACTAAACTTCCATTGTATGTGCAAATGCGAGAAGGAAGTGAGAAGAGAGAGGCTCATAATGTAACAACACTTGAAGAAATTACTGTAATCTTCTACAACTTCAAAAAGAGAAAAAAATAATCTTGTATGGAAATTATTATAAAACAGATTTTCAGAGTCAGCTAATCAATTCTTGACAGACTAATCAATTTGTGGAGAATTTGTGACGTGTGTGCCGGTACTTACCTAAAAAAAATTAAAAATTAAATAAAATAACCCAAAATATATAAGAGGTGAACCTTTTTCAATCATCTTAGTGAAGAAAATTAGCTTTATATATATATATATATATATAATACTTGGTGCATAATATTACACTAAAAAACAATGTATGTCATTTTCTCTTCACTGGTTTTGGATTGGCAAAATGTTGGATTGCATCAAATATCAATCCTTCATTCCCAAAATTAGAAAAAAAAAATTTATTTTTTTGATATGGTTTTCAAAATGGTCCAGGTGTCATTTTAAAAAAATATTCTATGTTAAACTTTCCCTTTCTATAAAATTGCTTATTTACCAAAAACTTAAGGATTAGCTAATTAATTCTAATTAAATTGTTCCATTAGCAGACAACTCAAACATATAAAATCTTCAGAATCATAATAATTAGACTTCCATTCCTGCACCTCAGACTTTCCCTCCAAGAACACTGATCTTGAACAATATGTATATATATATATATATATATATAGAGAGAGAGAGAGAGAGAGAGAGAGCGAGAGAGAGAGAGAGAGTTAGTACATGTCATTCAACTTCACTAGCATGGTTTCTTGTCATTTCCCACAGCTCTTTTAATCCAAAACAAAATTTGTTAAGTTTTAGCATTGTTCCATGGCTTTCACTACTATACAAACATTGTTGCATTACATTTTTTGTGCATGTATTTGTATTGCTATTTCTATCGGCTTCGGACTAGCAAACGGTCGTCACCTACAATATCGACCCATCAAACCAGTGTCTTATCCAACAATCTATGTTGATCCATCAGGCCATGGCAATTTCTTAACCATTCAATCCGCTATCGACTCCATTCCCTCAAACAATAGAAATTGGACTTGTATTTACATCAAGGCCGGTGTGTATAGGTATGTATTCATCACCTAAAATTGCAAATATATATATATATATATATATATATATATATATAAGCTTCTTTATATTCTGTGTATTGTAATGTTTGTGAACTTTGTGTCCATGCAGAGAACAAGTCTTAATCCCTTCAGACAAGCCATTTATCTATCTTAAAGGAGAAGGCAAAAAAAAAACTAGTATTGTTTGGGATGCTCACGATTCAATTGCCACGAGTCCCACTTTCATGTCTCTAGCTGATAATATTGTTGCCAAAAGCATAACATTTAGGGTAAGAAAATAGCCGATGATACATCATCGAAAAGTTCGTTGATGTGAGTGAGGGTGTGGGTCCGTCATCAAATGATATATGATTTTTCATGAGAAAAAGATTGAAATCATTTCAAAGTATATAACACAGCACATGATTTTATACACATGTACACATTGACATATATATATATATATATATATATATATATATATATATATATATATAAAGTGTAAATCATTGCTTCTAATTAATTTTATGTTTGAAATGATTCCTTAACAGAATTCTTACAACAATCCACCAAACACTAATCCGGTGAGTTTTGCGGTGGCGGCTATGATATCCGGCGACAAGTCTGCCTTCTATCGATGTCGATTCTTGGGGTTTCAGGACACTTTGTGGGATGTTCAAGGGCGACACTACTTCAAGTTGTGCACTATTGAAGGAGCCATTGACTTTATATTTGGTGCTGGCCAATCTATATATGAGGTATATATATATTTATATCTTTCACCTTGCAAAAGTGTTCTGTCAAACTTGAATGTAATTTTGTAGCATTCATAACTTAGTTTTAATTTGTAGTGGTTTAGTCCTATGTTTACACTCAAAAAACAAAAAAAGTTCTAAATTTTTTTATTTGATAATGAAAATCAATTTTTGATAAGATTTTCCAACAAATTAGGTTTTATAATTATGTCAATTCCTATTTTACTATTTTTATATATCATTGTATGTTGTTTAACTAATTTACTCAAAAAAAATTATGCTGAATATAAATAATTTAATTTTTTTATATTTTAAATTCATGTTATATTTGATATATTAAGATAATTTGATGACTCTTTTAGATAACATCATCTCAAATTTATGGAGATTTTTTTTTATAAAAAAATATGAAGTAGAAAATTTAAAAATAATGAAAACAATTCATTTATTATTCATAAATGTAATGCATGAAAAGTATTCATTATATTTTAACATGTTGTGAGTAGTTTATTAAGGAAAAAAGAATTTTAAATAATTTGTTAAATGGTATTATTAATTTTGGTAACAATAATTAACTTTTGTTTTTTTTTCTAAATTGGTATTAGTTCCAAAAAATTGGAAGTAAAGAGAAAAAATGTATTTTAGTTAGGAAAAACACTAATGGTAATTTAGTACTTTAATAAAGGAATAATGTTTATTATTTATAAAATTTGAACTTATTTGAAAATCTTTCTCAAAAGTAGGAGTTTCTTGTCTTAATGAAAAATTTATTTGTCTTAAAGTTTAAAAGTAGGACTAATTTGTAATTATTCCACTTTTGTATCACTTTAAAACCATTACACAACTTACCATATATGTACATTGATATCCATATATATATATATACACATTGATATATATAAACAAACGTGAATATGTGAATGTATTATGGCAGCATTGTGAATAGATTTGTTTGTTTCTTTGTTTGTAGAGCTGTTCCATTTCAGTAATTACAGGAGCTCTAAACGGCTTTGCAGGCTTCATCACAGCACAGGCAAGGACTGGTCCAGACGAACCTAATGGGTTTATATTTAAGTATTGCGCCTTGTTTGGGACTGGAAAAACCTATTTAGGAAGACCATGGAGAGATCATGCCAGAGTTTTATATTACAATTCATCCATGACAGACATTGTTGTTCCTAAGGGATGGGATGCTTGGAGTACTGTAGGCAGAGAGTAAGATCTCTAACCCTTTTACAACACTTTCATGATTCGGAAAGTGAAAACCGAACAAGATACTTGCATGGTGGGCTCTATAATTGAAGATACGTGCACGATTATCTTCACCAAATATTGTTTTAAACAAGATACGTGCATGGTGCACGATGGCTTACCAAACATTGTGTCTTGTTTGACTTTCACTTTTTACTTTCGGCATTATTATTCTTCCAACATTCATGACCAAATCAAATTCATATATATTAATGTGAAAGTAAATCGAAGTATAACCTACATACCAGAAAGAGAGTAAAGAATATTTATATAGAATATTTAACAGAAGCCCAAATATTCCACAATTTTGAATTGTATCTTTCAACATTTAAGAATTGACAAAAACCTTTATTTCAAGGGCCAATTACTACCCATTATTTTTCACCACATTTATATAAAAAAGTGTCCATATATATATATATACACACACACACATACACATAGACTGATCACAAACTCCATATATACATAGACTAGTCAGAAACTACATTTTAATGTTACTTTTCACCACATTTTAGTTAGAATGTGTTGTAAGTTTTTGATTGTACTAAATTGTTTATACAAACAGGAGTCAAGTAATCTTTGCTGAGCATGACTGCAAAGGAGTGGGATCAAATAATTCGAGCCGTGTTGCGTGGGAAAAGAAGCTAGATGAAAAGACATTGTTGTCCTTAACAAGCATGACTTTCATCGATAATGAAGGCTGGATTAAGGCACAACCTTTCAACATGTTACATTGGTGACTTGGTTGATCAATAGCTATTTATTTATTTTTATTTATATGAATCCCACAGAGAGTAAACCTGTATTCCACACTATTTTAGGAGATAATATGAAATAGAAAATTACTACTGGTGAATTTTCATACACGGAGTCCCAATGATATTTAATAATTTTTCCTTCTATACGCATTCGATAATAACTGTTTACTCTGCTAATCATTATTTTGTAGACACATAAATTTTGTGATGGTCTAATTACCGTTCAAATAGTTAACAAGTCAAACACTGTTGGTCAATTAAATTCTATGATTGCAGGTCCCATAGACGAATACGTGTCAAAATCCTGAAGGTTCAAGCCTTTAAAAAATGTGTGTACGAATTTATGGCACGCCCGGTAGAACTTGAACCCGCAATTGCCTTATTAGAAATGATTGATGGAGAAAAAATGCCTTAGGGAAATTACTCCCTTTTTGAAATTAATTGGTTGGTGTTGGACTCTATCTCAATATTCTTACCTCGTAGAAAGAATGTGTATATATATATATATATATATATATATATATATATATGAAAAGAAAAGAAAAGAAAAAGTTCAATTGAGCCAGGAAATAAATCTCAATTGAACGTCCCTCATATGCTATTTTAAGAGGGGACTTTTTTGTGGTCTCTTAATAAGTTTCGTTTTATTTTTTTCCCATTTTGTTTCATTTGGAGACATTTCCATTCAAAAATTAACATACATAGTTATATTAAAAAAAATTTGAATGCAAAAGTAGAAGGTAAGTAGGTATCATTTTCAGCGTTGAGAGAATCATATACTCCAACAAGAATGGAAATTGGACAATTAGGTGAAACTACTTATATGGTCTACTCTCATTACCTAATAATCTCTTAGTAGAATATAAGACCCTCATTTTATACGTTACAATCGTTGTCACGATGACGTGTTACAACAAACCAATAAAAATACACCACAAAATCAAACATGTTGATTTTATAGGAAAAGTATAAGATCACTTCGCTTTTATACGTTACAAAGGCCCAGTTATGGTATACTCTCCATCACATTATGATGTAATATTTACCTTTGGTGGAGTACAAACTACAAAGCCCCCTCGAGCGCTGAAGAGAATCCAAAAAAGGTACACCATTTGCTACACGAGACATGTCTATATTTCCAAAAATAAAAAACACAATTGTTCAAGCAATATATAAATCAGGGGTGGCAATTTCCTCTGCCCCAACGGGTTTCCGCCCCGCTCCGCCCCTAATGGAGGGGATTTGGTCCGCCCCTAATAGGAGTAGGGGCGAGTATGATTTTTTTAAGAAAACCCGCCTAGTACCCACCCCCGCCCCACCCCGATTATATACATACATACATACATACATACATATATATATATAGTGACATAATTGTATGAAATGTGCCATTTCTTTTATTATTATATTACTTATATAAATATAGTATACTAGATATACGGCAACCACTAGGTTACCTTGTTCTGCTCTATTTCTCTCTTTATCTTATGACTAAAAGAGAATTCTATCTTGTGTACATAATAGATTTATAATAAAAAAAATTCTTGAAGATCAAAACCATTTCTATCTCCATATACATATGTATGTATGTTTGTGTCATTTTCTTTGGTCTTATATATTGGGATTTTGATTGTAGGAGTGTTGTATCATCGTTTGGGTACATTTAACCCAACCATCGAATTCAAAGCAAATAAAGTAAAGAATTTTAAAGATTTTGTTATTCCTCTCTTTCTCTAAATGGGGCGGTGGTGGTATGCTTACCACAAATCCGTTAGGGTTCTTAACGGGAGATGAATTTTGTATTTCCTTGATGGTGGGGGGTAGGATTTTGGCATACCTGCCCGTTGCCATCCCTAATATACATGTTTGTGCTCTTTCTAAATTGTTCTTTTGGGCCTTGGACGTTGGGCCTTTTCTTCTTTGAGGATATTGTGTGCTTGTGATCTTTGTAACATTGGATTACAGGCCCAGCAGAGGCCCAGCTCTATTTGTATCATTCCTTTTTTCCAGTATATAAATAAATTTAATTATCAAAAAACATATTAACATAATTTTTTTGGACTGTTATTCTGTAAAATCAAAGAAAATTCAAAAGAAAAAAAAACACCTACTCAACAATTGTGAAGGCCCACTTAGTTGACTTTGGGTTCAACCATATTTGCTTTGAAGGTGATTCCTTGGTGGAATGTAATGCAGTTTCAGGCTCAATTAGAGGTCAAGTTATGATTCATCCCATTGTGGAAGACATTATGTTGCTGCTCACTGAGTCCCACAAAATTTCTCTTAGCCATTTTGGAAAGCTAAATTGCCTAGCTCTTCCAATTGAGAAAGTATTGGGTACTCTGAGGGTATCGTAATCCGGACAATGATGAATTGTTACTCTCTATTATTAAGAAAAATAAAGAGTTTTTTGGCTGGGGTACGGTATGTCCGGATACTAATATTTTTTTAGTTTCACATCTATTTTATACAATCCTTCATTCCCAAAATTAGGAAAATAAAATATTTTTTTTATATGGTTTTGAAAATGATCCACGTGTCCTTTCTAGTTACTAGTTAGACCTCTTTTACAATCTTGTACATGATATGCCTTTCACTGCCTTATATAACTCAGATTTCTCTTAATAGATTTATTTTTTAGAGAGAGATTATAAAGTCTTCAAAAAAACATTTTAAAAAAATATTGTATGTTAAACTTTCCCTTTCTATAAAATTGCTTATTCACCAAAAACTTAAGGATTAGCTAATTAATTGACAAATCATGCATATAATATCTTCAGAATCATCATAATTAGACTATTCCATTCCTGCACCTCTGACTTTCCCTCCTAGAACGCTGATCTTGAACTATATATATATATATATATATATATATATATATATAGAGAGAGAGAGAGAGAGAGAGAGAGTTAGTACATGTTATTCAACTTCACTAGCATTGTCTCTTGTCATTTCCCACAGCTCTCTTCATCCAAAAGAAAATTTGTGTAGGGTTAGGTTAGCATTGTTCCATGGCTTTCACTACTCTACAAACATTGTTGCATTACATTTTTTGTGCATGCATTGCTCTCACTATCGGCTTTGGACTAGCAAATGGTCAAGTAAATCGACGCACGAAACCATTAACTTATCCAACAATCTATGTTGATCCATCAGGCCATGGAAATTTCTCAACCATTCAATCTGCTATCGACTCCATTCCCTCAAACAATAGGAATTGGATTTGTATTTACATCAAAGCCGGCGAGTATAGGTAGTCATGAACACCTAATATTGCAATACGAATGATTATTGGCTTCATTAATTTTAACCCGTTATATATTTTTGAATATATATTCATGCATGCGCGCGCGCGCACACACACACACACATATATATATATATAAGCTTCTTTATACTTTATGTATTGTAATGTTTGTGAACTTTGTGTCCATGCAGAGAACAAGTCTCAATCTCTTCGGACAAGCCATTTGTCTATCTTAAAGGAGAAGGGAAAAGAAAAACTAGTATTGTTTGGGATGCTCACGATTCAATAGCCACAAGTCCTACTTTCATGTCTCATGCTGATAATATTGTGGCCAAAAGCATAACGTTTAGGGTAAGAAAAAATTGAAATCATGCATTCCTAGTACATAACACAACTCATGATTTTATATGCACATTGACATGTCTATTTGATTGTTATATATATATATATATATATATATATATATATATATATATATATATAAACTGTAAATCATTGATTCTAATTAATTTTATCTTTGAATTGATTCCTTAACAGAATTCTTACAACAATCCACCAACAAACTCTAATCCGGTGAAGGTGGCGGTGGCGGCTATGATATCCGGCGACAAATCTTCCTTCTATAGATGTGCATTCTTGGGGCTTCAGGACACTTTGTGGGACGTTCAAGGGCGACACTACTTCAAGTTGTGCACGATTGAAGGAGCTGCTGACTTCATATTTGGTGCTGGCCAATCTATATATGAGGTATATATATAACTTTCACCTTTTGTAAGTGTTCTATCAAACTTGTAAGTAATTTTGTAGCATTCATTACTTGGTTTTAAGGATAATTACTTGTTATCCTACTTTTAACAAATATTTTTAATTAAGTTTAAAATTATATTAACAATAGCGAAAAACCCTCTTATGATATACCTTTTGTGGAGGATGATCCCTACTTTTTAAAATGAGCTCTGTTTGTTCCCATTTTTTTGCAAAAAAGTGCATATACTCCCTCTAACAACTTTTGACATAAAGAAAAAAATTATTCCAATTTTGCCCTTTTATTCACTTGAATTTAGTTTTTTTAACATGCAAAAGTGAAAAACAAAACCTGAACTTTCCTAGACGTGCAAATTCGATCACCTCCTGAACTATTTTTTGAAACATGTCAGTCATTCATCTTACAAAAGTTGACAACTTGACCCACTGGCAGAACTATAATGATATATATATATATATATATATATATATATATATATATATATATATATATACCATTTACTATACTCATTATTCATTTTCTCTATAAAATATAGTGTTTTCTAAATAAAAATTTAGAAAAATAAAAAAATACTTAGATAAAATTCATAAATAATAAATTTAGAAACATAAAAATGTAAAAGGCCAATAGAATTTTATTTAAGAATTTTATCTAACTAATTTTTATTTTTTAAAATTTTAATTAGAAAATACTATACTTATAGGAAAAAGAGTATATATGTGTTATAGTTTTGTCTTTTGTCTTAGCTAGGGTTTTTGCACTTTTGTATTTTTAATATTATTTTATTATACTAATACAGGGTCATTTTAGTCTTTTGAAACACATCGGTCCTTATTTGCACACTTTTATAACTTGGAGGTGTTTTTTTAACACAATGGGGGTATATGCACTATATGTATATCATATGGGGTTTTTTGCACTTTACCCTTAATGTTATTTTCTTACTAAAAATACTAACTATACCTTTTACCTCTAATTTTGTAGTTACTATCAATTTGCAATAATAATGAAAAAAGCCCATAGTTTGAATTGCCACCAAAATTAACAATTTTTAAAAATATTAGTTATTTCAATTCAACCAATTGAAATAAAAATAAATATTAAAATAAGCATAAAAAGTTCCACAATTTTTTTAATGAGGTGTATTCATGTACAATTAATAAATTATTTAAATTCTTTTCATTTTTTTCTATTTATATTGTTTTACAACTATGTAATTTCAAGAATTGAAGGTAATTTTATGTAAATTTAAGACTGTTATATATATATATATATATATATATATATATATATATAATGTATCCATATAGTATAAATTTTTCTTTGAATATTTTTTTATATAAGAATGATATTTTTATAAATAAATAAAAAGGACGATACTGGAAGAAAAACAATGTCAGTGGAATTATAATTTTTTTTTAATATTTTATTAGGACTTAATTGTCTTAATAAATTTTTTTAGGACTTATTGGTCTTTACAATTGAAAAGTAGCACTAATATATAATTTATCCTAATTTTAATTTGTAGTGGTTTAACTTTTCTATCACTTTCAAACCATGACATAAATTACCATATATGTACATTGACATATAAACAAACACGAATATGTGAATGTATTATGGCAGCATTGTCAATTTGGTGAATTACCCATATATATATATATATATATATATATATGAAATTGGTAAAAATGACAATTTAATTGATTTGTTTTTTGTCTGTAGAGATGTGCCATTTCAGTAATTTCAGGAGCTCTAAAAGGCTCTGCAGGCTTCATCACAGCACAGGCAAGGTCTAGTCCAGACGAACCTAATGGGTTTATATTTAAGGATTGCACCGTGTTTGGGACTGGAAAAACCTATTTGGGAAGACCATGGAGAGATCATGCCAGAGTTATATATTACAATTCATCCATGTCAGACATTGTTGTTCCTAAGGGATGGGATGCTTGGAGTTCTGTTGGCAAAGAGTAAGATCTCTAAACCTATAAATTTTTAAAACCCCTTACAACATGAATCATGATTCTGATATTGAAAAAGTGAAAACCGAACAAGATACGTGTATCGCGAACTCCTCACCAAATATTGTTTTGAACAACATACGTGTATCATAGTTCCACCAGACGTTGTGTCTTATTTAACTTTTCACTTTTCGCTTTCCGTATTATTACTCCTAAAATATTCATGACCAAATCAAATTCATATATTAATGTGAAAGTAAATCGAAGTAGGGTTACTATATGCCAAAAAGAAAAGAGAATAAAATTTATATAGAATATTTAACAAAAACCCAAATATTTCAAATTTTGAATTGTATCTTTCAACATTTAAGAATTGACAAAATCTTTATTTCAAGCGCTAATTAGTAATTACTACCCATTATTTTTCACCACATTTATATAAAAAAAGTCTCCATATATTATACACACACATATACACATATACTGATCAGAACTCCATATATACATAGACTGGTCAGAAACTACATTTTAATGTTATTTTTCACCGTATTTTAGTTAGAATGTGTTGTAATTTTTTGGTTGTACTAAATTATTGTTTATACAAACAGGAGTCAATTAATCTTTGCTGAGCATAACTGCAAAGGAGTAGGATCAAAAAAATCGAGCCGTGTTGCGTGGGAGAAGAAGCTAGATGAAAGTACATTATTGTCCTTAACTAGCATGACTTTCATCGATAAAGAAGGATGGATTAAGGCACAACCTTTCAACATGTTAGATTGATTGATGACTTGGTTGAAGAATAGGTTTTTTTTTCTTTTTTTTTTTTGAAAGGTGAACGAATAAACTACTTTGTTAATTAATTGCTATTTTTCTTATTTTTATTTCCAATATATTTGGAGATTTCAATTTTTACTATCAATTTTTAATGATTTGGGTCTTCCACATCAAAAAATTTGATTCTGTGAGCTTGATGGACACAAAATTTGCTACATTAAGGTATGGGTATTTTGAAGTTGTGTTGGTTCGAGCTGGTCTTGCCATTACAATTCGAGAGCTAACAGGAATGTTATAAAACAGGAAACAAGGAATAAAGAAGGAAAAAAATATTAGTCAACCTTGATCGCAGGCTCTGATACCATGAAGAAATCTATTTTAAGACACAAAATCAAAGACGACGAAGAGAGATAGACTTTGGAGAATTCAAGTGTGAATTTTATTGGAGTCTTTCTTATACTTATATACAATTTTCCCCCCTCGACTTTCATTTTTTGACAATTTACCCATTGTACTATCAAACCACCCCCTGCACTACCAAAAAGCTTCATATAAGGATAAATCGTCATGGAATCGTTAGTTGACGGATGAAATTGTCAAAATGGCCTTCCTTTATTTAAATAAATTTAAGGGTTAAATGCACAAATCCACATATAGTTTCATTTTTTTGACACTTTACCCCCATACTATCAAACCACCTCCTCTACTATACACAAATATGATTTTGTATTTATATAGTTTATTAATTACCAAAATATCATAAATTATTGTTTATTTTTAATATAAATTACATAGTTTGCAATATTATATATTATTTATAAAATTATATTATACATATTAGCTAAAAGTAACAAAGTTAATTCTATATACATTATATTGTAATTGTCATTATTATTGTCTCTATCTTATATGAATGAGGTCATAAACATGCATCATATTATGTAATAAAATAAAAATACTATATATAATACATTCTATACACAAATCATTTTTTTCATATTACATAGTTTATATTTAAATATTTATTATATAATATATTATTATAATATTTAATTAAAATATCAAATATCATATTATGTTTTTATATAGGTATATTATTTTATAAAAAAATCACTATCATCATCCTTGCCTTTGTCCCATATGGATGGGGTCGGCCACATGAATTATCTTTTTCCATTCTTTTCTATTAAAAATCATGTCTCTTACAATATTTAATTTTTTAAAATCATTTTTAATTACTTCATCCAATATAAGTTTTGGTTAGCCTCTTTGTCACTTACCTTCTAGACAAACCACTTTTCCTCTCCTAACCAGTGCATCTTCAGTTCTACATTGTATATGTTCATTCCTAATCTTATCTCTTCTAGTTACTCCTATTTATAAAAAAAATATTTATTGTAAAATATATTTTTATACTAATTTATTATACAATGTAATTAATGTATTTATATAGTTTTAGTTGTTTTTAACTTTTAATTTAATAAATTATATAGTGTAAGTGTTATATTATATTCTATTTATGATTTTTTACAATACAGGGGTAAAGTATCAAAAATTGAAAGTAAAGGAGAGTTTTGTGAATTTATCCTTTAAATAAATTTAATGTAAAAGGGTATTTTAGTCATTCAAAACTCTTATGCAATGCACATGTCCTATTACAGTTTACTTTAATTAAGAACTAACGAGGAGGGAATAGTAAAAGGGGTAAAGTGTTAAAAAATGAAAGTAGAGGGGGGATTTGTGCATTTAACTCAATAATGGGGGGTTGGGTTTGTGCATTTAACCCAATAATAAACACAATTGTTCAAGCAAAGTATCAATGTTTGTTCTCTTTTTAAATTGTTCTTTTGGGCCTTTGGCCTTTCCTTCTGTGAGATATTGCCTGTGGGCCTGTGCTCTTGTGTTGCTTTGGGTTGCAGGCCCGGGCCTGGCTCCCTTTCTATTTCTCCTTTCTTTCTGTCTATAGATAAATTTAATTAGCAAAAAAAATATATTAATGTTTGTGATAAAATATCAACATGTCTCTATGGATTTTTCAAAAGTTGTGGATATATCATGGGGTTTTAATATACCACTTTTGGCCAAATTTGTTGGACTGTAATTCTGTAAAATCAAAGAAAATTAAAAAAAAAAAAAAAAACCTACTCAACAACTGTGAAGGCCCACTTAGTTGTCTTAGAAATAAAATGTCATGTTCAATTTTGTTTTTAATGCCCCTGCACCAGTGACCCATTGATCTATTATTGCCAAGAGCCTTAGTGGGACTTGTAAGTACTGAAAGAGTACAATTTTGAAGTGATTTGAGTTCCATTCTAGTGCAATTTTGCAGGTTTCATCTTTTAGTTCTATTCCAGTTTTGGATGCCACTATGGCTAAGCAGTGCTTTTGGCTTTAGACTTTGGGTTCAACCATATTTGCTTTGAAGGTGATTCTAGTGGGGTATGTAATGCAGTTTCTGGCTCTATTAGAGGTCAAGTTATGATTCATCCCATTGTGGAAGACATTATGATGCTGCTCATTGGGGTGGGGGTGGAGGTGGAGGTGGTGGTGTGGTGGAGGTGCAATGTGGTGGCGGCGATGGTGGTGGTGGAGGAAGGTGGCGATATGGAGGTGGTGGTGTGGTGGAGTAGGAAGGTGGTGATGTGGGGGTGGAGGCGGTGGTGGTAGAGCCGGTGTGATGGTGGAAGTGGTGGTGGTGGAGTTGAAGGGTTTTTTGGTCATATTAATTTTTTTTTTTAATCTTACTATGAATAAAATATCCATTCCATAGGTTTAAATGGATTTTCATTCCAAGGGAATGACCATTCTTGCTATAAAATTCATACCATTCTCACATAGTTGGAATGGGCATTCCATTCCATTCTTCTATACCAAACGCAACATTATTTCTATTCCAGTTTTGGATGCCACTATGGCTAAGCAGTGCCTTAGGTTTTAGACTTTGGGTTCAACCATATTTGCTTTGAAGGTGATTCCTTATTGGTATATGATGCAGTTTGTGGCTCTATTAGAGGCCCAATTGAGATTCATTCCATTGTGGAAGATATTAAGGTATACTTGGTTTAGTTTTTTTAGAACTTTCTATTTTCTGATAACTGAAAATCAAAAAATTATCCAAAAATATGCTTGGTTAACATTTTCTGAGAACTGTTTTTTGAAAACTCAGTTAAAAAAAGATCGACCTCTTTTTTATAATCCTCTAAAAATAGTTTTCTAAATTGTTGAGAACTATTTTCTGAGTGACAAATCAAACAGGGCCTAAGATGCAGCTCATTGAGTTTCATAAAGTTTCTCTTAGCCATTGTGGAAGGCTAATGTTGTGGCTCATATGGTAGCTAAATTGCCTAGCTCTTTGAATGATTCTGATTTGGTGTTGCATTGTATTCCAGTTGATGTGCAAGGTTTTTTTTTTACCCCTAAAAGTTAAGCAAGTATATTCATCTGTGACATTAGCCTAAGAAAGGCCATTAGAGATCCAAGGCTGGATAGCATAAGGACCGAAACCCAAAAATAGACTAAAGCCCAACTCCAGAGACCAAATCAAATAAGCCCAGCCCTGATGTGCAACCTTTAGTTGTTCAGGGTTGTATCGTATTGTATTGTTGCTGCTCATTAATATATTTCTTATTTGCTTCATCTTGTATCGTATTGTATTGAATCTCTCTTCTTCTTCTTCTTCTTTTTTTTAAATTTAATCTATCATATATATATATATCAATCCTTCATTTCCAAAATTAGGAAAAAAAAAATTTGATATGGTTTTGAAACGGTCCACATATTCTTTTTAGTCACACCTCTTCAATGATCTTGTATATATATGATTGCTTCCACTGCCTTGTAAAACTCTGGTTAATTTGGGTTTTATTATATATTGCCTATTTTAGAATAATCGCAACCCAAGATGTGTATATGAGAGAGAATAATAGATTAGCATGATGAAGCATAATTCTGTACTAGTGGAATGTTTTCTAGGGAGAGATTATATAATTAAGCTTTCCTTTATTTTTTTTCCTTTTATAAAATTAGTTATTTACCAACCAAAAAAACAAAAAAAAAAAAAATCTTAAGGATCAGCTAATAGATTGTTCCTCCATTAGTAGACAAACCATATATATAAAATCTTCATAATTTGTTAATTGATCATAATTGAACTATTCCATTTCTGAACTTTTTTTTTTTTTTTTTTTTTGGTAAGGTAAGTAAGTATATTGATAATGTGAATGTACTCCATTTCTGAACATTTTAATTTCCCTCCTCCAAGAAAACTCATCTTCTACTATATATATATATAGGGTTAGAGGTGAAGCATTAATGTACAACATCTCATTCAACCTCACTAGTAGTAGAACTGTCTCTTCTCATTTCCCAAATCTCTTTTCATCCTAAAGAAAAGTTCCATGGCGTTTGTTTCCCGAGAAATGTTGTTGCATCACATTTTTTGGGCATGTATTGCTCTCTTTATCGGCTTGGGACTAGCAAAAAATAAAGTAAATGGAAGATTCGGCTTGAACGAACCAGAGGTAACTTATCCAATCATCCATGTTGATTCATCAAGCCATGGAAATTTCTCAACCATTCAATCCGCTATCGACTCCATTCCCTCCAACAATATGAACTGGATTTGTATTCATATCAAGGCCGGCGTGTACAGGTATACCTTAATTCCTAATCTCTCAGTCATATATATATATATATATACTACGTTAATTTGAGCCTCTAGCTATCTATTGCTACATATATAACCCATTATATATATATATATATATATATATATATATTCATTCATGCAGATGTGTTTTCTTAAATGTAGTTAGATATACTATAGTGCTCGTGTGCATGCAGAGAACAAGTTACTATCCCCAAGGATAAGCCATTCATCTATCTTAAAGGAGAAGGAAGGAGAATTACTACTGTTGTTCAGAATGCTCATGGTTTCATTTCCACAAGCCCTACTTTCATCTCTATAGCTGATAATATTGTTGTTAAAGGTCTAACGTTTAGGGTATGAACCCTAAACTTAATTTACTACATGAGAAATGTAATCATTTCTAGCAAGCACATGCTTATATATATATATATATATATATATATATATATATATATATATATATATATATATTCAAGATGTACATGAAATTAATAAATCATGGCTTATAAAATTTTCACTTTTTGAAAAATCTTTTGCAGAATTCCTACAATCATCCCCCGAAGAAAGATAATCAGACCTATTATTACCCTAATTATTACCCTGTAATTGGTTTACACGAACCGGCGCCTGTGGCAGCTATGATAAGCGGAGACAAATCTGCCTTTTATGAATGTGGTTTCTTGGGGTTCCAAAACACATTGTATGATGAAAATGGCCGACACTACTTCAAGCATTGCACCATTGAAGGAGGGATTGATTTCATCTTTGGCAATGGCCAGTCTATTTATGAGGTAACTAAATATACATATAATTATTTGGTCATGATACCCTATTTAGATTTGTGTCATGTCTAACACTATATATATATATATATATATAGAAAATTGACATATTTTTGTGTTTGTAGAGATGTACCATATCAGTAAATTCCGGACTTGCAGACCCTTTGTTGCATGGCTACATAACAGCTCAGGAGAGATCGAACCAGTATGACTCTAGTGGATTTGTGTTTAAGGAATGTAATGTGATTGGCGTTGGTATGACCTATCTGGGAAGACCATGGATGGGTGCTTTTTCTAGAGTATTATTTTATAACTCATCTTTATCGAGCATCGTTGTTCCCAAGGGATGGAGCAGTGGTTCCGAATATATGAAAGATATTATTGGCCACGAGTAAGACCTCTCGATCTCTTATTAATTTAAATGTCAAATTCAACTACTATATATATATATATATATATATATATATATATATATGCTCATTTACTTGTTTGAATGATCAGAGATCAACTAACCTTTGCTGAGCACAATTGCTATGGATTGGGATCAAACACTTCGAAGCGTGTCTCCTGGGAAAAGAAACTAAGTGCAGAGATGTTGAAGTCAATAACAAGTATTACTTTCATCGACAATGAAGGTTGGATTCACAATCACAATGGCTACATCTTGCCTTGAAGTGGGAGCAATCTTCGTTCACTAGCCTTACTGCATTAATTACTAGTTTTGTCTTTCTTTTTTCGGATTCACAACTTTTGTCATCCTATTTTCTATTAGCCGATATTTTTTTTTACATTATTATCATTGTTGGTTGGTTATCGATTTAAATGGAATGAATAAGAGGAATTATTACAATCTTTTTATAATCTTTCAAATTAAATTAGAGTAACTCATGAGAGTAAAATTATAATTCAAATTCTATAATAGCCTTGCTCAATAGATGTATATAAAAAATAGTATATTTAAAGTTCTTCTGAAAAAATTACTATCAAAGATTATAAAAATCATGTTTCTTAATTGTGAGAAATATTTCCTTTAAAGCCCACAGATCGCAATATCTTCACTTAAAATTTGGAAAGATCAGTCCTTCGTGAGAGATATATTATCTTACATCTGGATTTATTCTCATCGAATATTATATTGTGTAGCATTGGAAGAGTAATTGCTCCTCGTTGGAATAAAAAAAATAAGTATTCTAAGTTTCTCATTTCTTTTATGAGCAATTAAAATTGTTCTATCAGTTGCACCCAATTTCTGAATGTGTGGTGACGTGCTGGGAATCTGTATTGATTACATTTACCTGTTTATCAAAAGTAATAACAAAACTAAAGAAACATAAGAACAATAATTAATATTTGATCTTGCAGATCTTTTAATGCTATGAGCACCTGGAAATATAAGTATTAAGAAATTAGCTTAGAATAACAATTAGCCTCTGCATAAAGCTGTCTATTGAAACTTGCAAAAGCAATCATATAAAATAGCCTTATAATCCTAAAGTATATCAGATGATTCAGATTTCACTGGTTTAGCTATCATTCAATGTGTAACCATGATGTGACAATACACAAAATTTATATTTATACATGAGAAATTGAACACCTTGATGCACCCATTCAAAAACTGCAACATCAGTATGTTTCTCTCTATTTTTTTTAGCTTATGCAACAGACTCAGGAATTACTTTAGCAAGTGATGTGAACAACATAATTTAGAACTGCCAACTTAAAGCATATTTTATATAGCTTTACGGGAAAGCTTTCACATGTATTTATGTACTACATTGCATTAGATTAGAAAAATCTTCTACGTTATGCAGTGAACTAATGTGTCAAATTGGAAAGTTGATTTATTTCTCTTATTGTTGTAATTTTGAAATTAAATCGAATATACATACATGCATGTGATCAACTTACATGTCTCTGATTTCTTTTAGTTTCAAAGAAGTCTATATATGTGGGAGACTTTGTGGGTCAAAGTCTTACTTTCAATTTTTATAGAGGAATGCTAAGGACAGTCGCGCACGTGACTGTCAATCCTCAGTTGTACTTCTGATTAGTTGAACAACCAATCATAAATTCTATAATTAAAGATATTAATTAATTGTCTCCTATTTTTATGGAAAACTAAAAATATTATATTTTTGGATATTATTACCCCTTTTAAAATCTTCTATATTTCATTGACTTTTTACTAGCTCCTCTCTCTGCATTTATATACACAGGTTTATAAACAACTAAGCCTTGTGTGAATGAACTTTCTTTTTTTTCAATCAATTAGTCTTTCTTTTTATATATATCACTTCCTAATTCATATCATCTATCATTTGGTTGTCTATCAATAAACCATCACTATCTCTCTCACAAGGTAACTAAAACTTAATCACATAATTTTACTTCAACTAAAATTAAATTTCATATTTTTACAAAAAAAAAAAAAAAAAAGAGAGAAAACAAATCCATTCACACTAGTTGATTGAAAAAGAAAGAAAGTAAAGCTAATTAAAAGAGAAGATGTTAAATGGGGTAATAATGTCCTAAAATATAATGTTTTTAGTTTTCCATAAAAGTAGGAGACAATTAATTAATAGCTTTAATTATAGAAGTTATAATTGGTTATTCAACCAATCAGAAGTGCGATTAAAGAGGGATAGTCGTGCAAGCGACTGTCCTTAGCGTACACCTTGACGCTCATACTCGTACTCTTCGAGCCTCTTTTCTATCTAGAGGCAGCTCGATCTTCATCCCTGATGTATTTGATTATAGGCTCTACCCACTCCATACTGGAAGCACACTGCATTACTTCTTGTTTCTGTTCATACACTATACTTGGCTTCTCCAGATATTCCAATGGTATAATTTCACTAAGTTCTGGATCTACTGTTGTAGCTAATCGGGCAAGGGCATCTGCATTTGTGTTTTTTTCTTGTGGTATTCGACTGAGCATATACTTGTCAAACAAGGCCACCAACTTCTGTACCTTTAATAGGTAGTATTTCATCTTGTCATCCTTGGCGTCATATTGCCGGACCTTCCCCGTTATCAACTGAGAATCAGTGTAAACTTTTAACTGATGTACTCCCAAGGCTTTAGCCACTCTTAGTCCTACAATTAGGGCCTCATACTCTACTTCGTTATTGGTTGTTTTAAAACCAAATTGTAAGGATTACTTAAAGCTTTCCCTTTCATAGCCTGTGTCATACCTTCCACCCTTGCCTTTAGGTCTTGCATCTAGATGTTAAGATGAGTTTCTCTTTCAATCGCGATTATAACACTAAGATGTTGATTACTTTGCTCCATATATCCCACTTGAGTTTGTTCAACTTCTTCTCTAATCCGTCGAAGGTCTTTCTATGTACTCAAAATTTTTTCCGAGTTGCGGAGACCGTCGCGCTCATTGGCTTGCGAGGCTAGACTATTTCAAAGCGAACCTAGGGGGTATTGTCGGGAGGATGAACTAAAGGATGACCAGGAAGGTCAACTTATTGAGGGGGACCAAGAGGGTCTGCTTGTTGAAGAGGTGGAGGTAGGTGTGCAAAATAGCCGCATTTTGTTGGACTAACTAATCTAAACTTTAGCTTAAATTCTGAATTTGTCATTCCAATGATAAAACCCATTCACTATCATTTAGGATAGGCAGGAGTACCCAATCGTTTCGAGCGGCGAGGTATTGCTCAACCCTTTCTCCGTGATGGTGTGCATATGACGTTACTCCATCGTCTCCCCCACCATCTCCACGAAATTGCGAGCTAGATCGTAATATCATAATGTGTGGGAAATACTAGAGTTTCCTACACACGATGCCACAACTGATGAGGGAATTTCTCACCGATCCAATCTGAGTGCCTCTAGGCTAGAAAAGGACACAGAAAACCCTCCAGGCACCAGTGTGGTACTGGCGTAAAAAGCTCTGATGCGCAAGTTAGAAATATATCTTATGGAGAATATGTATATACAAAGCATTAGCTAGGGTTTTTATTTTGTACCTCTTACGTAGATCAATGACTGAATTTATTCTTATCGAATGTTGTGTAGCATTGAAAGACTAATTGTTCCTCATTGGAATGGGAGAGTAATTTATCCTTATCTCTCGTGCCCGTTGATCTTCTATTTGGCGCCCAAGCTAAGTATTCCAAGTTTCTTGTTCCATGGTATGAACAATTAAAATTGTCCCATCAGAATGCAAGTGGGAATGAAATGAGAATGGGAATGGGAATGGAATGGAATGGTTATTCTCATTCTACTATTTGGTTGCAAAAACAAAAATATGTAGAAATGAAATGAAGTTCAAATTGAATTATCCAAAATACCGCCCTCTGCAACGAATAAATTAAACTAACACAATAACATTCTTTTATAATTTTTTCAAGAGAAATAATGGTGTTAGTGGAAGGCGGCTGTCACACCCCAAAATTTGAGTCACCGGAATCCTCATTCACTGGCCTGAATTTTCAGAGTGAATCCATCTATTTAACCACATGAACTATTCCAAAATCTTACAACCGCGGAAGCTAATCATATACATACAATTACATATGCATATACTCACCGACCACTATTCATCCCAATGGGCCCCACATTGATCTATACATCCATACATATCCATTCCCAATCCAAAATTTATAAAATTCCAAACCAATCCAGTTTTGGCCTGTTGGACACTTCCTTCGGTTAGCTAAAACCTGAGTTCAGCTGACCTCCAATTAGCCAACACACTGGAATTCAATTCCAGTTCAGTCGGTTGGCTGAAAGGATCCTTTCGGCCAACTAAAACCCTTCTCTGGTCGACCGAAACAAGTACCCTGCAGGTCCCCATTTATAATCTCTCAGGACTTTGAGGGTACCGGTTGACTGGAAAATCCATTAGTCAGCCGATAGAGCCTAGAACCTGATAGTCTCAATTTTTAATTTCCATTTAAGTCCACGCAAACACTCTATAATTTCATGTGAAGACACATAACCCTAAACATGGATAAAAACCTGATAAAACATACATTCTCAATTCATATGAAATCACATCCACAAACATCATTTATTGAAATGTGTGTGTGTGTGTGTGTGTGAAATGTGTTCACCCACCATAATACATTCCTCAAAATCCATAACATATCAAAAGATGGATTATACATATGAGAACACCCCCAAGGTGCAAGTTGTTCATTTAGCTACATTTTTAAAATATCGACATGCCAAAGCCAGCATGGATAGCACACATTTACAATATTCGAAACAACTCAAAAGTACTACCGAATGCTCCACATAGCTAGTCAAGTCCCATCCACCACCGGTGCCTTATCTGTAAAAAAGTTTGGGGGGAAAGGGGTGAGTAAACAACTAGCTTAGTAGAAATACCCTAACCCACCTAAGCATTAACCCGTATGATTGGACAACTCTGAAAATCATACATTTTTGGCAATATATTGGTCTTGCCATTGTGATTGGATAATCACGTGAATTTGGATTACTCCGATTTCTAAGTATTAGCATCGGTATGATTGGACAACTCTGACGATCATACCTTAGTGGATAATTTGACCACTTTCATAACATGGTTGGACAACTCCAAACCACATATATGGCTCACTTGGACAAAACTCCAATATATATATATATATATACACACACATTAGGCAACATATCACATATATCATATTTTTCATACCTCTCCTACACATGTTCATGCTTTGTAGAAATTCTAGCATACATCATACTTTCACACACCACATATATGTCCATAATCATGCATACAATTCATCATATTTCTAAATATGCTCTTATTTCATACATATAGCACATGTATACACACAACAACATATATTACAAGATATAAACATCTATAGCATGCAATTTACCACAATGGAAGAGTAAAAAGTTATACATAACTATACTAACCCTCCCAAGTATGCTAAACTCAACCAAACTCTTCCAAATTCACCAACAACCTATAAATTGATGACTAAGAAAAAAGAAACACCCCTACCTCAATATTAAAGCTTTTCTAACCAAAACCCTAGAAATACTCTAAGATATAACTTTTTCAAATTTTGATTTTGTTTGGTCCAAACTGAAGCCCTTAACCCGTAGAACACTTTATCCTTCTTCGAGAACTTCCAAATCCAAGCCTAAAGCTTTTGAAATGTCAATAGAGGAGAATAGATGAAAAGGAAGAGGGAGAGAGTAATGGCCGGCTATTTTGGACTGTGAGAAATGAGAAAATATCCCAGTCACTTGATATTTATAATATCTTGGGCGTCAAATGACCAAAATGCTCCCGAGCCACTTAACATACCCTCCCGACCTCCGTTTTTTTTTTTTAAAAAGTGGCTACGACTCTGAAATCACTTCCTTAAATCTTTTAACATTTCATTTTGTCTAAAACTAAAAATAAATATTTCCCAAAAAATATTCGATTTTCCAGGCCCACCGACCCAAAAATCTCAAAATGAGCCAATTGGCTCAAAAACATCATCGGACCTCTAAACAAGTCCTTGAACATGCATTTCATGTTTATAATGCATGTAATATCATTTTACATCATATTTATAATGCATGTAACATCATTTTACATCATTTACATGGTAATAAATGAAAATAAAAAAAATTAGTCAAAATTGGACCCGGTCTTTACAGGGACGGCGGCAGTAGTGGAAGGCAGCAGTGGTGTAAGTAGTGGTGTTGGTGGAAGGCAATGGCGATGCTAGAAGTGGTGGAAGGTGAAGACGGAGGTGGTGGTGGTGGTGGAAGGTGGCGACGATGGTGGTGGTGGAAGGCAGCTATTGTGCAGAAAGGTAGTGGAAATGGTGATGATGGTGATGGTGGTGGAAAGCGGTGGTGGTGTAGGTGGTGGTGGTGGCAATGACAATGGTGGAAGGTGACGATTGTGGTGGTGGTAGAAAGTGGTGGAAGGCAGTGGAGTTGGAGGTGGCAATGTGGTGAAGGGCTTATTAGGAACAACAATTTTTTTTAATCCACCCCCTAGGAGGCCCGAAGTTTCCGTCAACACACTTTTGGCTGAGTCCGACTCTGACACCATTTGTAATGGCCTACTCCACCTGATGGTATGATATTGTCTACTTTAGGCCTAAACCCCCATGGTTTTGCTCTTGAATTTTACCCTAAAATGTCTCATACCATTTGTAGATAACACATTATATATAAGCACATTCCCTTCTCCATACCCAGACGATATGAGATTGAGCACCTTGTAGTCTGTCAGTGTGGTAGCTCGCCTAGTGTCTCTCGTAACTGCTCACATCACACTTGCCCACAAATGTCACCACATTTGCAAAATAGAAAAAGATGACTCCGACTTCATCAAGAGAGCATCAAGTCAATAGTGATTAATCACATGCTGAGTACATGAGCAAAAGAAATCAGATTTCCAGAAGAAATAATTTAAGCTTAATTCAGAAGAAGATGTGTGATGGTCCTACCCCATAGAAAGTTTATAGATTGGATGCTACAACTTTTTCAGTAACATGTTTATATCGAAAGAACAATATTTACCTAATTGCCAATTGTGGATATGTGTAAATATTTACCTAATACCCCCCCCCCCCACACACACACACACAAAAATGGTTCTCATGAAACTACAAGGGGTTGTAACAATTCTGGGGTTCCAATTCATGTTGGTGTGTCGTGTCCGAACATGGATATTATGTTATACGGGTAGACACGAAAACGACACAATTATTATTCATGTAAAAAAAACCTTGACACCAACATGACATGATTATTGCACACGTAAAACAACACAACACGCCTAACCCATTTAATAAATGGGTGAAGACCTAACGCGACATGAACATGACACGTTTAGCTAAACGAGTCATTTTTAATATGAACATGACACGTTTAGTTAAACAAATCATTTCTAATACTAACACGACACATTAATCTGACATTTTGTTAAACGGGTTAATAGTGTTGTAAATGAGTTGGCTGATCAAACACAAACATGACACATTTAATTACCATATCAATTCAGGTTGACGCAATTAAGACGACATAAACACGATTAAGCCAAACTCAAACTCACCTATCTCTCTCATGTTCGAGTCGTGTTAGCGTGCCGTGTCAAATATTGTCACTCCTAATAATATTTTATATAAGACCAAAGGTTATAGCCTAATAGTGTTTCTTGTCTCCAAAGTAGAACGCCAAGGGTTCAAGTTTTCATAGGGATAAAGATTTTATACATACAATTGCATGAAAAAAAAAATGTAGAAATAATAATATTTTATATATACAATTACTTGAAAAAAAATGTAGAAAGTACCACGGTACAAGAGCTATGTCTATATTCTCTAAAATACTAAACTTTTTGTTTCCACCTAAAATACTAAACGCAATAGTTCAATATATCAATGTTTGTGCTCTTTTGAAATTATCCTTTGGGCCTTAATTCCTTATAAGGGTTATTGGATGTGGGCATGTGCTCTTTGTAGCTTTGGGTAGCACGGCCCGGACTCCTTTTGTATCTTTCCTTTTTTTCAATCTATAAATAAATTTATTTACCGAAAAAAATATATATCAATTTTTGTGACAAAATATCTACATGTCTTTATCTATCATCAAAATTTGTGGACTTAACATGTGGTCCAGATGTATGTAACTCTATAAAATGAAAGAAATTTCAAAAGAAAAAAACCTATTCAAAAATTATGAAGGCCCAATTAGATGTAATAAAAAAAACAGTTATGCTACATGGACTCGAATCCCCTCCTGTTTAGGGGATCACATGCACTCATCGTCTACTTAATGTAATAATCTGATATTGTAATGCAACACACTACATCATAATGCAACACCTATACAACAATGATGTAACAATTATGCTAACACATTGATATCGTACATCGAAGATACAACACTCATGCAACATATTACATCGTGTTGCAACATTAAAACACCATTAAATTAGAATTTTACTACATTTATATAGTTATTGTATTAACGATGTAAAATTATTGCGTTCACGATGTAAAATTGTTGCATTGAGTAGAAGACAGACACAGTACCAAAATGACACATGAGAGGATCCTGATTTATGATACAATCCGAATATGAGAGAGAGAGAGCTGTGAGCCCCATCAGAGCTAAAATTTTGTTTGTATTGCCCATGCCACCAATGACTAGTTGATCTATTGCGAAGAGCCTTGATATGAAAGAATACAATTTAAAGTGATATAAGTTATATTCCAGTGTAATTTTGCAGGTTACATCTCTGAGATTTATTCCAGTTTTGAATGCCACTAGGGCTGAGCTTTATCCTTCAAGGAAAGCAATGCTTTTGGCTTTAGACTTTGGGTTCAATCAAATTTGCTTTGAAGGTGACTTTTTGGTGGTCTGTAATGCAATTTTTGGTTCTATTAAAGGTCCAATTGAGATTCATCCGATTGTGGAAGACATTAAGGTGTTGCTCACTAAGTTTCACAAAGTTTCTCTTGGCTTTGTGGAAGGCTAATGTTGTGGCTCATAGGTTAGCTAAATTGTCTAGGTCTTCCAATGATTCTGATTTGATGTGCATTGTATTCTAGCTAATGTGCAAGCTTTAGTTGGTGAGGATTGAATTGTTATTACTCATTAATATATTTCTTATTTGCCAGGAATATATATATATAAAGAACCAAGGACTTTAATTTAGTAATACCTCATCCACTTATTAAAGTGAAACAAGATTAGTATCCTTACTTGTAACTAAAGCATAGATAATTGGTTCATCTTTATTTCTCATTTGGGGCATTGGATTCACTATATAGTTGCATTGCTGAAAGAAAAGAAATATGAGGTATCATTGATTCATCTAACATGATATAAACAATTATTACAAGATATAAAGCTAGTAGTCCGAGTCATGTTTATAGGATGAAACTTAATTAAATGTCAATTCATGAACTTGCGGGAATACATAAAGACATAAGCAAGTAGTTCAATGGTATCTCTTCTCTTTTTAAAATGAAAGTAAAGAGTTCCAATTTTTGCAAAAGTATTGTGGAGGTTGTTTGCCACAACCCAAAAGAGAAGAGAAAAAAAAAAGTCTGTCATGTCAATTCATAAAGCTAGTGTATTTTCACCTTGACAACCGGCCACCACACCTCTGTAAGGCTTTGTACAATGAAAAATAATGTGATTTCAAAGAACACAGCACAAAAGGAGGCCTTCCCATTTAACCCTAGTTTTTAAGGTTTCTTTTAAAAAAAATTTCCTGTGGTTTTGATTTTAATCAAACAAATTTACAAGGCCGGGCACATTTGGGCTGCTGGTGTCTTTCACGTGCAGTGAAACTTACGACACGTGTTGTGCACCAATAGACCAGATTCACTCAGTGCATATGCGATCAGCTCGCCCTATCTAGGAAGGCAAACCTCCCAAACCCCGACAAAATTTATTTATTTTTACATGGCTTTGAAATGTACAAGAGAGGCCTAACATGACAAAACAGAAAAAGAGCCCCTAGTTAGTCCACTAAAGGAGGCCCAATAGCCAACAAAGGGTTATCATGAGTTGATTAGCTGTCAGTAATGGATATTCTTAGCAGCTCCGGAGACCTAATTTCACAATTTGGGGACACAGAAATCATTCAGAAGATCTTGAAATTCGATGTTGCCTGAGTGTGAGAGAACTAGAGAGTGAAGCTTGTCGACAATGGATGAGTCAAGGAAATTTGCCTCAAGACGAAATTTTGTGAAGAGGGTGATTTCCCAAAAATTCTTGCATTCCTCTCGCCCCATATATATATATATATATATATATATATATATATATGTATGTATATATATACTGTAGTTGAGAGGTAGATTTGGCAGATAGTACTCCTAAATGAATAAACAAGCCCCAATTGCTGTTCTATGTGTAGAAACGACATTTGTTTGGAATATAGCTACAAATTGGTGAGACGAATGGGTAGGGAAAAACAAAGGTGGTAATGGATTTCATATTGGTTGAGCAAGAGTTAGGGATGTGACAAGGATAAGGGATTGTCTGGTAATGGCTTGGCTTTGGAAATTCAGACTAAATTGAACCATGGGACAGAGGAGAAGTTTTGAGAGAGGTAAGAGAAGGTGTGTTTCATAGAGTTAACTTCCAGAAGGGAAGGCTATCCATTGATGAGTGTCATCAGTGTGAAATTGTGGTGGTGGAAGGTGGAGGAGCTCTGGTAAAATGATTGTGAGAGAAGCACCATGAACCCAAATGTATGAACTCGCCGCAACCATTCTACCAGAAATGCCATCCTTTTATGAAACTATATAAATCATTTGCTGGTAGACCCCTAAATTCTCAAGCTTTGTTTATATAAATTCAGTCAAATCGATTTCAGTTCTGAAACCTTTAGAATAGTCAAATGGGGTTGAAAATTTTGATTCAGTTCCCAATTTTCGCGCCACCAAACCAACCCCACCACCGTCCGGTCACCGAAGACTGCTTTTCACGGTGGAACAATACCAATGCCGAGAAATTTATCCACGAGCAAACCCAAACGGAAATCGATGACGACCTCCGACTTTAGAAACGCTTCAACTTTGCCAACAAATTTGTCGATATTTACGGATTTACCATGCCACCACCAGCAGGCAGCAGCATACCACCACGACGTTCAGATCCACCGGAAAATAGCCACACAACAAATAAATTTTCCGAAAAACTCTTTGACGAAACCATTAATGGGTCAATCTAGGCAGCAAATAAAACTCCATGACCAAATTACTCTTAAACGGTCACTAAACACCAATTTTATGTCAGGATTGGTCACTATCTATCTTTTTATAATTTTATGATCCCTTTAAAGAATTTTTTTTTTATTTTGGTTACTAAAATCAAATTATCCCAAAAGAGAATAATAGATTAACAAAAAGAGAGATTATCAAATCTTCAAAAAAAAAAAAACTTTGTAAAAAAAAGTCTTGTATGTTAAACTTTCCTACTCTATGTAATTACATTGTTCCATTAGCAGACAAATCATATATATATAAAATCTTCAAAATCTGTTAATTGATCATAATTAGACTATTCCATTCCTGGACCTTTGAATCTCCCTCCCCGAACACTAATATATATATATATATATATATATATGGAGTTAGAGATCAAGCATTAATGCACTTGTCCTTCAACTTCACTAGTATTCTTGTGTTATTTTTGTGTGCAAAATCCCTTTTTCTTTTAAATAGTGGTAAAATACCCTATTTTGGACAAAATATGTTTTTCTACCACCATTTTATCCTTTCTATGTTTATAAAAAATAAAAGAAAAATAGAGAGAAGAGGGTTTTTTTTATATTAAGATTTTTTACCTTGATAAAAAAAAAAAAAAGGAGCTTTTTCCGGGAAAAAAATTCCATAAATAATTTCTAGCAAAAAAAATACTAATTTTTTTTTATTTTTTATTTTTTTTTTCGGAAATTGTTTCTGGAATTTTTTTCCATTAGAAAGAGAAGCAATTTCTAAAAACAAAAAAAAAATGAAAACAATTTTCGAAAACGAAAAAAAAAAATCTGATTTTCAGAAACAATTCCTCTTTATTTTTAATTTTTAGTTTTTTTGCCGAAAGTTATTTCCGAAATTTTTTTTCCTAAAAGGCTCCTCTTTCTTTATTAAGGTAAAAAAAAAAACTTAGTATAAAAAATCCTCTTCTCTCTATTTTTTTATTTTGTCATAAACATAGAAAGGGTAAAATGATGATAGAAAAGTAGATTTTGTCCAAAATGGGGTATTTTACCACTATTTGAAAGTAAAGGGGTTATTTGCACCCAAAAATAGAAGAAGAGCAATTTTGCACCTCTTTGAAAGCACATGTTTACTGCATTTCGGCCTTATATATATACATTTGTGTTTCCTTCACTTAAAATGCTATAAATTTTTCTACAAATTAAATTTTTTTATAAAACAATTTATGTTAGAAAGAGAATGTCGAGAACTTCAATTTGAATACCACTTAAGCTATGTTCCAACTTAAGACAAAAAAAATTATAAGTTTTTCAAGTCAAAAAGATATAAAAAAAACTTTACCATATATAGCATTAGTTTAATTATGTGAAAAAAAAAACATTAATTGTGTGAAAAGTATTTTAATTGTGTGAAAATATAGTAAAATTTAATTTTAAAAAATTAAATTAAACCTGGAGATAATATTGTGAAGCTAAAATCTGAACATGTTAACATGGATCTCCAAAATGCTGATATGGCTAGCCTGAATTTGAATCTTGAGATGCAAATCCGAAAATACTGTTGTGAATGGTCTCTCTCACTTTCTAAAGTTTTGATCAACCTATCGATATATGGATGCGTTGGTGTCTCTATTAGAATGCCTTACTACAATAACAAATGCTACATAACAAATTGATGCTAATATTAGCAAAGATTATAAAAATCATGTGTCTTCTAGGAAATAGCGAGAATGTGAGATCTGTATTAACTCAGGAGATCTTATATGTTGTGAAAGGGGCACACCCTTGTACAATATATCTCAAAAAATAAAATCAAAATAACTGAAACAGTTGTTTTTTAATAAGTTTATGTGAATGGGGTGTGACATCATCATGACGTCATTCTGTTGATAACATCACGATGATGTCATCCCCTGCTCACAAAAAAATCATTCAAAAATTGCAGAATTGGACATCTGTATCATTACTCTTTGCATTATTGGTGAATAAGTTTTTTTTGCATTATTATTATTATGTTGCTTGATTGGTTACCGATTTAAAATTTTCGTACTTTAACTTATTTCAAATGGAAAAAAGTGCAACAAAAAATGCAGTATGAGGAATTGAGAAGCTTAATTTCATGCAAATGACTTGTATAGAACTTAAAACAAAACTACACAAAGAAGGAAAAAATAAAGGCTTGGTTCATTTTAAATTTATTTACTTTTAGCCGAGTATTTTTTCCAAGTGAAGGGACTAATGAGTAATGATGGATTATGTGAATTTATTTAACATTGTTTAAATTTAGTTTCTCTACCTCATTATTTGGGCTTATAGAATTTCCCTAGAAATCTTTCATTCTCCTTTGAAGGTCTCCAATTTAGGATAAAATGGTCAGTTGAAATGGTTTTAAGTACTGAATTTAGGCAAAATGGTAGCCTCAACCATTTTCCATTGGACTGTATGCTAAGAAGCATGGACACGGACACGGGATACGGGTACGACACGACACGGACACGGCGACACGACAAATTTCAAAAAAACAGGACACGACACGGCGGGGATACGGCTATGAAATAATATATTAATATATATTCAACAAGTTAACCAATATTCACAATACCATAAATTTAACAATAAAAAAATAATAAATCACACAAATGCTTCAATTTATTATCAAGTAATTAATGTATTTTCAAAAACGATGTTCATTATATTGGCTTTTTTATTTTTTTTGTTTCTAAATTTATTATTTAGGAATTTTATCTAACTATTTTTTATTTTTAAAATTTTTTATTTTAGAAAATACTATATTTATATAGAAAAGGGCATAATAGTCATATTAAATGATATATGTCATTATAGTTATTTCAAGGGGTCAATATGTCAATTTTTAGAAGATGAGGGGCTGAAATGCTAAAAAAAATAGTTCAAAGGGGTCTTTTTGTAACTTTGCAAAAGTTCAGGGGTTTTTTTGCACTTTTAAAAATTACAAAATGTACCCCGCCGTGTCCCCCGCGTGTCCTTGCAGTGTCCCCCGCGTGTCCTTGCCGTGTCCCAGCCGTGTCCTTAAAAAAAAAATCCAGGACACTTCTACGGAGTGTCCGACACGTGTCCGAGGAGTGTCCGAGTGTCCGAGAAGTGTCCGAGTGTCCGACACGGACACGGCACCCCTATACGAAGTGTCCGTGCTTTCTAGACTGTATGAGATCCTCGTCATGAAGAATCTATGTGCTTAATTTGGGAATGGGCTGGGCTTAAATGGCTTGCCCATTGTTTTGGGCCTTGTGCCTGCCTTGTAAATTTTCTTATACCATTAATTCAAATTTTACCTTATGAAAATATATATATATTGTGGCTTTGTGTGCATTTGCTTGAACTGTTTTTATAATTTTGAGATGGGTCGCGATGGTTTCAGACACTCATATATATTTCTAACACGTGAATACGACTCATAGACGTGTCGGATAAGGCTAGAAGTTCCTCAATTATAAATATTTTATTTTTTAATTGGATAAGACTGAAACACGACAAAGATACATTTGGGAAATTTTCAAGACACAGAGGGTGGTTTTATAAAAAAAAAAAATTCAAAATAATAGGTTAATTATGGGTTAATTTAAAATATATTATGGGTTAATTAGAAAAATAATATAAATTTTAAAAAAATAAAAATAACAAACATATAACTCCAAGCTTCAAATTAGCGATTTTATTTAGGATTATACTGATAAAATAATCAAATTATTATTTATACATATATAATAATATATTATATTATTATTATTATTTTGGCATATCCATATCTTTTTTTTTTTATCGTTGTGTCTGCATCGTATTATACATGTATTCTACTCAATCAATTGGGTTGAGACGTAATTGTCCTTAAACTTTGTGAAAATTTTCTACTCTCTCTTAGACTCTCTTTTTATGGCGTGTGGATGCCGATGAAAAGAAATGACTCTTCCATCTACGTTAGATCAAAGTCTATTTCAATGTTATGGTTAATTACAATTCTTCTCTTTCATGGACTCTCTCTCTCCTCCCTTGGAGTCTCTTTTGAAATCAAACTCTTTCATTAGTGTGACTAATTACGATTTTTTCATCTGTAATAATCAATAAAAAGCAAACTAACTCCTTATTTTAGTTATCTCTTAAAAGTACTCATCGCATCCCTCTCTATTATTTATAAAATTTGCATCAATAATCACACGATCTTAATGGTTATGGATTAATGTGAAAAGTGATAAATAAATAGGAGTGAAGAAAATTGCGGTATTAAAAAAATTGTAAAAACAAAGTGTTGTGTTTAGGTAAATTTTTATAATTTTATTTTAAATAAAAAAAAGAATGAAGCGCTCGAAGAAATAGTTGGAAGATAAATATCTATTGTCAAAATATATTATATTATTATTTTTTAACGCATTCATACATTCATATATATTTTTATAATTAAGATATCATGGTGTGCGTATCATGTTATAAATGTATCTAACTCAATCCACTCAATTGAGAATATCATACACTGAAACACTTCACAATAAAATATGTCAGAGATTGGAATTGAAGTGACTCGTACAGTACTAGAAAAGTTAAGGACTAAATGGTTTGTCATTTCTTTTTCTGCCCTGGATCATACCTTGGTTTACAATAACCACTCTAAGGTGGTTTGTCTGCACCCGAAGATGCATTAGTTTCCTCCAATATCAGAACAACTTAATTTTTTTCTCGTAAAATTAATTAGATTCACCATTTTTTGTTAGTGCCACAAAAGTATTCTATTTATATATGAAAAAGTCATGCAACAGTGGTGTGTCATCCCTTCATACGAAATGAATTAAAATGTACCTACCAAATATATCTTCATACTAAGTGCATTAAAATATAAATAATAATAATAACTCCTAAGCAAATCCTATTACTTATTAATCTATTAGATAATTTATATGGTATTTTACATTTCTTAGCCACTATCTCGTTTATTTGCAATGAAAATGTCAACAATTGAGTCATATATATATATATATATATATATATATATATATATATATTTTTTTTTTTTCTTTCTTTTTTCAGAAAATGGATATGATTTGGAACTAACTTTAACCCACATCATTTATCCCAAAAAATAAATAATAGAAATTAGCAACAAAAAAAAAAACTCACATCCTTTATTTTAAGATTAGAATTTTAATTATTTTAAACACTTAATCTTGACAATTTCACACTTTCGCCGCCACTTTATCACAAAAAACCAATTACCTAACTCAAGTCCTATGCAACCACAAACTCATTTAGGAGTCATGCTTGAGAATTTAGAAATAATACCAACACATGTCAAAGTGTTGAAACTTTTTTCTTTAAACAAACAAATAAATAAACGTTATACACATTGTCATAAGTCAAACTTACCATGATATTATTTAATATAAGAAAAAATATAATTGAAGTACAGGAATAGTAACATATATAAAATAACAATTAGTACATTATTGGCATAAGTTCATCTCCTAAATTAAATTAGACTAACTCATGACAGTTAAATTTTAATTAAAACTATATAATAACCATAGTTAATATATGTATATAAAAATATATATATTTATATATAGCCGTCTGCACCATATCAGTTCCCACTTCCTAAAACTTCTATGGAAATGTGGACGTATAGGTGTGTTGGTGTTTCTGTTACGCAGTGATTCACAACTCATACAATGCCTTCCTACAATAACCATGCTACATAACAAATTGATGCTAATATTGATTAAGTTCTTCTGAAAAATTACTATCAAAGATTATAAAAGTTACATTTCTTTGAAATTTCTTTGGCCATATACGGTCTAAAATTACTCTATCCAATCATCTAACGGTCACGAATCTGAATGCTTTATAATATCATAAGCACGGGCATACACTAGTGTGTGTATATATATATATATATATATAAGTGCAAACGGCAAAAAAAAATCCCTCGTCAAAAAAACCTCTCATGCATTTTTTTGGGCATTAACCACCCTCTCCCCAAACTAATGGAAACCTCATGAAGGGGTTTATTGTGACGAAAATGCCCCCCTCCAAATGCAAAGGTTGGAAGAAAATGCAGAAAAGAGAATATACAGATGGACCAATCTCTTTATCAAAAAAAATAAAGAATTCTACTTTGAATGACCATGCTATCAATTTTCAATAATACTATTATTTCATACATTTTGATAAATATTTTCATAGTAATTCTAAATCTCTCAAACTTTCAACTTTATCCTTTATAATTTGTAATTGTATATTTTTGTAATTTATTGAATATTTATTTCATTTTTAATTTTATCTAAAGAAATTTTATTTATCCTCTGACATTGTAATATTATTTTTTTATTTCAGACACTCCTCGAATACATGTCCCATACTTCAATTTTAAAATATATTTTTTAAATTTTAATACATATCTGATACTTCTCAAATATTTTGACCCCGTATGCGATGCTTATCAGATACTTCATAACACATTTTAAACAAGTTTTGAACTTTAAAATATAGCTTTTTCAACAACAATATCATGGTATAATTATTAAGAAAAAATTAAATTTTATTTTTTAAAGAATTATTGAGATATATATCATTGATTCAGTACAAAATTTATCCATGCAAATTATTCAATCTGTCTCTAAACTCTTTTTTTTTCAATCATAATATTTTATAAAAAAATGTTAATAACAATATATATAACATAAAATTATTTTTTTTGCATATATAAAAATATTATTTATTATTTTTATATTGTGGTATCCTACCATACTCATATTCTTTTTTTTTTTAAATTTGATATATTGCCATACCCATATCATATTGTATCTATATCCATGCTTCATAGGTCTAAACTTTCTTGATGAGAAAAATTGGTATCATTTAAGACTAAATATTTTTAGCTCCATTTAATTTGACTATTTCAAGCATCTTAACACCAACACAAGAATTATGGGTAAAGTGCATAAAACCTCTTTGTAGTTTGAAAGTATGCCAAAACCCCATTCATATTCACTTTCCTCCTCTGTAATTTATATTTGGTGTAAATAAACTCTTCTGAGCTAAAAATACTCTTTAATACCAATTTTACCCTTCTACCAAAATTCGTTATATAATTTCCAACAACATCATTTTTATTCCTTTTATATACTTTTTTGTAAAATCTTAATTTAATTATAATATAAATATCGTTATTTTATTTTTATTTCGTGGCCCAACTGAAAAAAAAAAACTTCACTGTTTTAAAAAACAAAACATTTGGCATTGTGTAAAAAAAATGTCGTTTGTTTAAATACTGCCTTTTTTATTTTGACCAGGCCACAAAATAATAATAAAACAAGAATATTTATTTTATAATTAAATTAAGATTTTATATATATAAAAGGAATAAAAATGCTATTGTTGAAAAAAAGTATATAAAGAAATTTGGTATAAGGGTAAAATTGGTATTAAAGAGTGTGTTTTGCTCATAAGGGCTTATTTGCACCAAATACAAACTACATGGGAGAAAAGTGAATATGAAATAAATTTTTTGTGCACTTTTCAAACTAGAGGGGAGATTTTATGCACTTTACCCCAATAATTATATATACTTATATGTGTAAGAATTTCTTTTATCCTTTTTTATTTTTATTTTTATTCCCTATTCATTTTTGAAAAGGAAAGAGAAAGGGCCGATAAATCAATACATTTCAATGAGGTTAGGAGCTGAAGATAATTTTAACGGTAAATTGCAAAAAACTCCAATAAACTATTGCTCTTTTACAAATTACCCCCTCCCCCTCCCCCTCCCCCTCCCCAATTATAAATTGTCCCATAAACTAATGATTTGTTGCAATTAAGGACATGCATATCACAAAAGACAATTTTACCATTTTTTTTTAAATTTGTTCTTTGTTATTAAATTATCTTCATTATCTTTTCTCTTATAAAAATATTAATTATACCATTTACCTTAATTTTATTATTGGTATTAATTTATCATTACAATGGAAAATTTTTACATAGAGTTATAAATTTAGCCATTTTGTAAAATAAAAATTTACTATTTATAATAAAACTTATTATACCCAGTTAAAACTTTTTTACGGTAAAAAAAAAAAAACTATACAATATATTCATAAAAAATTAAGAACTTACTTAAATAAAAAATAAATTCTTTTTCATGCAATATATTCATGAAAATTAAGAAATTGCATAATTTTTTTTTAAAATTTACTTGAGATTTTTATTAAAAAATTAATTTCAAGAATTAAGGGTAAATTTATGCAAATTTGATAGAGAATATGTCATCAAAAGATTATGATTTTTTTTTCATAATTTATTTTAATTAGAAATGGGTTAAGTGTAACTCAATAAGAATCAACATTATGGTCATTTAATAAAAAAATAACTAGGCATAGAGGGCATTTTGCAACAAAATGTGATAGTTCAAAAGATTTTGTGTACAAAATATAATTTAGGAGGATTATTTGCAAATTTAGACATAATTTAGGAGGGTTTTTTTGCACTTTACCCTAATTTTAAGGTGCAAAGTATATTCGATGTAGTCAACATGACTCTTTGATACCAAAATAACACAAATAAAATATTTAATTCTTGTTGAATATGTTATTCTAGCATAGCCCATGTTCTTATTTCATATTTTCGGTTTTTTTTCTTTTTTTCTTTTTTTTTTTTTGTCCATTTGTGCCGGCTAGAATATGATATTTTAGGTTTTGATTGTTGTCTCATGCTGGTCAATGTGTTCCCTTCTATGATTTCTTCTTACCCTACCTAAAACTGAAAGTAGAAAAAAAGCAATTCATTTAATCTTATATTAGAAAAAAAATCATATTTTCAAGTTGAATAGTTTGCCAAGGTGTTATTGATAAAAAATGAAAAAAGAGTGGCGGTACACGGTATACCTCTACAACAATTAAGGTTTTTTGCTATGGAAAATTGTGACAAAAGGCCCGAAATTTAGATACGTATCTATGGTTTCAATGTAATTTTAAGAAAGAAAGGGTGATTTTAGAATTATGAAAAAATGTGTGTAAAATAAAAATAAAAATTTTTGTGTGGGAAGCTGGCCCCACTAGCCCCTTAGTGGACTTAGTCCTTGATTGAGATTAGATGAACCGTTGTGGCATAGCTCTCATTGGAAAAAAAAATACAATCCTTGATCACCTTGTTAGCACAAATATATATATATATATATATATATATATATATATATTTGGAAGGGATGGATGATGGAGGGTATCATGCAAGTCCAATCATGAGGTCAATTATACAACACCATGGTCTCATTTACTTTTGATAAATGATGAATGATGGTGGGCTGAGTTTGGCTGTCCAGGATTTTGGCTTTTATTTCTCAGGCTGTCTGTATTTGACTTGAATCAATGATTGAAATCTACCATGGTGGGGGTGGGTTAGCGCTTGAGTTGTTTATTGGTGGTCCAGGCCTTGTATATATGGGTTGAACATGACTCAAGCCAAACCCTTCCCAAGAGCTTCTCAAATTGCTTTCTGTACAGGAGAGATAGCAACCTCCATTAATCTGTTGATGTTATATGCTTGAAAGTGATATTGTACCACTTTACGTGGGGGAGGATAATATATGGTCCCAAGTCATGTATCTATATATATATAGTTCTGTCATTCTATATATGCCCCTTTATGACCATACATACGTGATATGCCATTCTTCGTGATTTGCTATATTACATTAATGGTTTTATTTGGTACTATGCACCGGTATAATCATAGTCTCTTAAGTGTAGTGATGAGTTTCAGCGCATGTATTACACCTAGAACCGTTATTCTGGTGCATGGTGCAACGGGAGCAACTTGTTTTTCTCCTAGCCTTGATGATATAACATAATCGTGTCACGTGAACACTACTTCTGAGGTGTTGTGATGGTATTCGATTAGTTTTGAATACTTTCGGAATACGACGGATGATTTTGTAATTATTTTTTTAGATTAATAGAATTCAATGTAATTTAAAATATATATTATGAGTCAATTAAAAAAATAATATAAAATTTAAGAAAACAGAAATAAGAAACATCTATCTATCTCTAAGTTCTAAATTAATAATTTCATTTATAATTATATGAATAAAATGATCAAAAATTATTATTTATATATAATATATTATATTATTATATTTTAACAAATTTATGCAAATTCATATTTTATTTTTCAAAATCTACCGTGTCACTATATTTATTTTGTGTCCAACTCATGTCCTGTATTCATAATAGTTATAAAAGGCAACAAGGTCTCCTTTTTCATTTGGGTGGTTAAATGCGACAAGCAATGGATAGAAAGAACTATAAGATAAGAACAAACATGGTCTACTTTTTATTTGGGCGGCCATGTGACTTATTTCAACCACCAGAACCACCGCCACTTTTTAGCTTCACCATAAATTGCAAATTGAAAGACCCTTTGTTTGAAATCTCATTGTCTACTTTGTGTCCCTGTGGTTGCTTTAGTTTCCTCAAATGTGAATAACAACCACAAGAACTACATGGTTAGCCCACAGTGGCCCCCCATTGGATTCTAATCCTACTACTATCACAAGAGATTATTAGATACTTTAGATTTATCGACTTGGACTAATAGCAATGCACTACATACAGATATGTGTTTCACTTTATTTCAACACGTATTATTTTAAATTTGAAATAAATAAATTCGAGACTACTTGAACCACCTCTTCTTATACTAATGTTAATCATATCTTATCATTTATGAAAGCTTGAGTCAAGTCTATCACAAGTGGGGGAGGTCATGCAAGAGTACCTTTGTAATAACTACCTTTTTTCTTTTTATGAAAAAATTGTATTGCTCAGCAAATTTACTTTACTTTTCAAGTGAAAGATTAAGGAGGACAATTGTGGGATGTGCCTCACTCTTTGAAAGATATTGTATTAGGAGATGGCAAAAATTTAATATAGAGGGTCATTTTAGTCATAGCACATTTAGGGCTCAAGGAGAATTTTATCCCGAAAAAACTATGAATAGTGAAAGTTTTTAGTTTATTAATTGTTTTCAAGAAATAATGAATTGTGAAATTTATAATTTCTTAATTATTTTCATAATGTCATCATCTTCACGATTTGAGTTCGGTATTTGCTAATTCGGCAATTGAAATTTGAGTTCTCTTATTTTGTAACTGACTATCGATATTCCTAATTTCTCTCACACTTTGATTAGGAAACCTATCTTTTCTACTTACCCCTATCATCGATCCCAAAATTTTCATTTCAGTTACATGCATTATTATTTTCTTTTAACACTCAACACTTTATTCCATATAATATAGCTAACCTAATAATCATTCAATGAAAATTTCCCATTAACTCATTTGGTACCACTAACTTGTTTCCATTTTGTTCATTTTACTCCATTCCAATAGTAATATCATCACCCATCTCCCATCTTTTTGTTTTATTAATTTTAAGCATCGAAAATGAAAATTCTGAATAATTCTTTGGTTTGAAATTATCATTTTATGAGACTTTATTAAATTTACATTCTATTATTCTAATTTAATTTTTCTAATTCTTAATCCTTTTATATCTATTCATATTTTTAATTTTGTTGCAAGACTTCTATAAAAAAACATTCAATATCACTATGTCATTAGCTTACTCTTGGTGACATAAAGTCTAAAATTAGAGAAATAAATAATTTTTCTTGTATAATTTTTTTTTTATTCCAGCGAGACTCGCTCATACACTCACATTGCACTTACGAGACCTTGAACGCTCGACCTTCTATTTTAAAAGGCAAGTATCACTAGACTATAACCCTGATGGTTTTTTTTTATTGTGATCTTCTTAAATACAAATTAGTTGTTTTGAAAAGTCATTGAATTGATCTTATTTAGTAATTTTTATTTTCGAGAAAAAACTTTTACAATATTTATAAGAGTAAATTACACTGACCTTCTCTGAAGTTTCATCAATATATACTGACATTCCCTCTTGTTGACGTACTCTCCTCTTGTTTGTCAAATTACATATTTATACTTATTATATATATATATATATATATATATATATATATATATTATATTTTATTACAATAAACATATAAAGATAGAAATTTTAAGAGAAAGGGTAAAATGCTCTAACACCCCCCCCAGGTTTTCGTTTATTACCCACGGAAAATACTTGTGCCTTTGACTGAGGTCAACCTCCCCCAGGTTTGGTAAATTATGCCCTGACACCCCAAATGTTAGTTGACCGTCAAATCAACTAATTTGAAAAGTTAAAATGCCAAAACTACCCTTCTTATTTAAATGTACATTTTTACCCTCAATTAGTTGGACATTTATACCCTTATATATATATATACACATATCTCACCCATTTTTCTCTCTACTTTCTCTCTCTACCTTATGAAACAAATCATTCTCTCTCTACTCCCTCTCTCTCTTTACTCCCGATCGGTTTCTCTCTCTACTCCCTATTGGTTTCTCTCTCTACATTCTCTCTCGGCTCTCTCTCTCATTCTCTCTCTACTCCCTCCATCACTTTACTCCCTTACTTTCTCTCTCTACTCCCTCCATCTCTCTACTATCTCTCGGTTTACTCTTGTTATTTTCTCTCTCTAGGTTTTATGGCTTCTAACTCTCATTCTGGCAGCAATGATAATCTGAGGTTTAGGTAAACATATTGCAATTATGGACTCAAAGCTGTGGTAAGAGTAACTGAATCGGATGAGTACAATAATAAAGGAATGTTGTATTATGGTTGTCCACACCGAAATTGCCCCTACTGGAGGTGGTGCAAACCCCTATCTACTGATGATGAAGGTGCATCAACATCCTCACAAATCTAGCCCCAGGCACAAATCCAGCCCCAAGTAGAAGCAGTTATCCAAAGGGTTCAAGTCCTTGAAGCAAGCCTTGGCTCAATAAAGATTGTTATAGTTGTTAGCATGATGTTGTCGAGTCTTGCTATTATTGTTAGTGTTCTGGGTTTGTTAGCTAGGTGATGAATCATTTTGAAATGAACTTGAAGTTACTTGTTTTGGGTTTGTTCTGGGTTTGCTTATTTGGTATCTGTTTTTAACCAGTTTGTAATAAAAATGCTGGTTATGAGAATTTGTTTGTTTGGTTTATGTTTTAAACCAGTTTGTAATGAAAATGATAGTTCCTGCTTGCTCACTAAGTTATTGCCCATACATAACCAAATAATTCATTACACCATACATAACCAAATAAACCAAACTCAAGGCAATTAACCTGATTATACATAACATGTTCAATATAACCTAAATGAAGTAATTACATATTATAATCTCACAACTGGAATAATGTCATTATAATTAACCTGATTGTACATAACATGTTCAATATAACCTAAATAAAGTCATTACATACTATAATCTCATAACTGGAATAAAGTCATTATAATTAACCTGATGATACATAACAATGGTGTGTTACCCAAAACCTGAATAAAGTCATTACATTACACACTGGTTCAAAACACATATTCAAACATCACCACCACAGAATTATCATCATCAGCTGCAAAAAAGAAGAAGCATTCCAAGTGTTTTATCTCCACCTATTCAGCTGCAAAAAGCTTTTCACTTGTACCTTCCAATGTGAAATGGAAGTATTAAAACATAACAAATGATGCAAGATAAAAGTCAGTAATAAGATTGTGCAAGTAAATACCTTTTCATGTCCTACTAACTTGAGTTGGAAATAAGCAGTCTTGCTCGGTTGTTACTTACTAAATATAAACAATAAAAAGGTGTAAATTAAACCATTATATAACAACCATATAAACTGATTCAATTTATAATGCATAACTTACAGAGTTGTTGCAAGTTGCACCTCCTCCACCTCTAACTCTTACTGGTCTATTTGATATGTTTGTTTGCTGAGTTGTTCCTGTTGAATACAAACCAATTTTTTTTATAAATTACAACATTATGTAACCACCAAATAGCTAAATTATATTTCAAAGTACAACTTACAGAGTTTGTGCCTGCTGGACCTCCTGCACCTGCTACACTTCTTCCAACGCTATTTGAAAATAAGTTTTGCTCACTTGTTCCTTCCTAAATACAAAAAAAAAAAGAAGTTACAACATTATATAAGAACTAAATTGAAACTAAAATAAATTTACAGATCTTCCTCTTCCTCTTGTACCCATTGGAGTGCTCCCTCTAACACTACTGGTCGCCCCTTTTCCTTTTTTTCCACTGCCAACTGGTGCTCTCTTGCATGTTCTTTGATTGTGTCCATAGAAACCACATATGCTACATCTCAGAGTGCAAGATCTCTTAATTGGACCTTCCTCACCAGCTTCTTTTCTCCTATTTTTCCTTAGTCTTCCTGGTGGCCTTCTAAGGGGTGGTGGAAGTATTGGATTACATTCCACCTCTGGCCATAGGCTCTCATCATGTAAAGGATGTATCATTTCCCCATATGCCCTCAAATACATGTCCTTGGTAAAGTACCCATCCACAAAGTCTTCAATGTTCAACCTTTTATAAGAAATGCAAGCTGCAGCATGCTTACAAGGAATCCCACTTATCTCCCAAGCCTTGCAACAACATTTTCAAGTATCTAAATTCACTACATATTTTCTGTCAGGTTCCACCACCTCAAATTCTACACTTCCAGCATGGTAGGGATTGCAATACCTAGCCTCATTAATGGCCTTATTCAGTATTGAAAGTATCCTTGGGGTAATGTTGGACTTCCATGTTGTTGCCTTCTGATACCTCTGTTGGATCTTCACCATTAACTTTGACCTAATAGTGTCCACCAAGGTAAGAACTGGTTGTTCCCTCAATTTTCCCAACCAACTGTTGAATGACTCAACAAAATTGCTAGTAACATGATCAGCTCTTGCACAACCATGGTATTTATGTCTTGCCCATAATTCCAAAGGGTGCTTCAATAACCACTTATATGCTGACTCAGAAACCACTCGAATTTCTTTCATTGCAACCTTAAAGTCTCTCTCAGTATATGCCCTAGCTGCTGCCCAAAATTGCTTCCTAAACTTTAACCCAGAATAGCTACACTTGAAGTTGTTAAATATATGCCTACAACATTTTCTATGAATGCAACCATTGAAGGTGTTTATTCCTTAAAATAGTTAAAAGCCTTACAGTTAGTGATGCATTTAAAATAGTTATCAAAATTGAAACAAAATTAATAAGATCAATTTAATACCTTTTGACCATCTGTCATGAAGGTCCACATTCTATTTTGGTGATTCCCATAACCAATTACATCATTTAGACATTCTAAAAAGAATGTCCAACTTTCTTTGGTCTCAGCCTCAACAACACTAACTGCAATGGGGAACACCTCATTGTTTCCATCAAGAGCAATAGCAGAAAGCAGTCAATGAGAGTTCCTATTTGATCCATTTCTTTTCTTCTTCAATTGATCATAGCTATGCTATTCCATTACTCCCACTAGGTGTAAAGTCCATCAGCTGCACCCTTCAAATGGCAACCATCTAACCCAATGAAGGGTCTACAACCAATCTTAAACCATTTTTGGCTGGCTGCAATTGATATAAAAAACCTCTTAAAACAATTGACATGGGGTGGGATTTGGTGCCTTTCCAGCTTAGTCACACTGCCTGGGTTAGTCAATCTCAATTCTTCAGCATACTGAGGAAGTTTTGCATATGACTCTACATGAGACCCCCAATTTTCTTTTGCAGCTTTTTTCTTAGCCCTATTAAGTGTCCAATCTCCAACCTTAACTCCATATCTTTTTTTAACCTCTTCAAACATACTTTCCAATGTCATATTTGGATGAAGTCTAAGCTGTTCCTTCATCTTTTTACAAACCCAACTACACCTAGCCTTAGCATTTTTGTCTTGCCTGGTGCATGTATGTTTAGGTACTTCATTTTTCACCATGTATGTGATTCCATCTGTAATAGGGGATGCACGTATCCTTCATGGACATCCCTCAGCTCCACAATGTGCAGTGCACCTACGCTTTTCATTCTTATCTCTCACTAACTTGAACCCCTCTTGAATGGCATAATTTTTTATAATCTCCCTAAAATGATGGACATCGTCAAACACAAGACCTTTCTTAAATTATATTTTCACACCAGGTCTCCTTATAAATATCTCACCCCTAATACTCATATCTTCAACCACTTGATCCATTGCATCATTATCACTAAGCTGGGTCTTTACTGCCTTCAGAGTTATAATCTGATAACTCTCCATCTTCATCATTACAAACCTCATTAAAAAACTGTACACTGTCATCAGAATCACTACCCAAATAGAAATCATCAATTTTTTCCTTACACTGCTCATCATCACTAGTACCATAACTACTGTAACACTTATCCTCACTCCAATCAGGATCATCATTATCATCACTATCATTGTCAAACTGCATACCACCAGTTGGTGGTGGTGTTGATGTAGGCCTACTAGTACTAGTTACATCACTAGCTCCACTAATTATACTAATTGGAGTCTTTAAATTTTCAACCTCTAAGAAAACCACAATGTCCCTAGTCCCACTATACAGTTCAAATACCCTCATCAAATCTGTATCATCACTGATTAACATTCTACCCCCTGTCCTAGGGATAACACAATATACATTCATTGAGACATCAACAGGAACTCGAAGGAATGACAATGAACATGCATCTTCTAATAAATCCAATAGACAATACATGTCAGGGTCTACATCTGTTATTATTCCCACTTTCCCATTAAAGTTTAGAAAAAATGCATTCATCTTCACACTTTCAATTCAAAACTGAAAAATATATGCATATAACATATCAACATTAAAAGAATGCATCATCAGGATTGAACAAACTCAAAACATATAAGCTCAAAAGTACAGTAGCATAATTTCAAACAATTCAAACAAACCCTAACTTTCACCCATTTGAATAATTTCAAATACATAGAAGCAACTCAAAAGCACAGAAGCATAAAACTTCAATTTCATGATTCTAACTTTAATTTAACAAAAGTAACTCAAACAAACAAAAAATTCTAAATTTTCACTATTCAGATAAACCCTAACTTTCACCCATTTGAATAATTTCAAATACACAGAAGCAACTCAAAAGCATAGAAGCATAAAACTTCAATTTTATGATTCTAACTTTAATTTAATAAAAGTAACTCAAATAGACAAAAAATTTCAAATTTTCACTATTCAGACAAACCCTAACTTTCACCCATTTGAATAATTTCAAATACATAGAACCAACTCCAATGATTCAAAAACTTCACGATTGTACGGAAGCTATTTAGACGATGACTATTAGGGTTTCGAACGTAGGTGAAATGGAACAGCTTAGGGTTATCAGAAACATAGGTGGTTTCGAACAAACGTGAAAAATATAGCTTGGGGTTAGGGTTTCTAACGAAGGTGGTTTGTTGTAAGGCTTTCTGAGACGAAGGGATGTTGTTAGGGTTTCTAACGAAGTTGATTTGTTGTAAGGGTTTATGAGACGAAAGGATGAAGAGACGAAAACAAAGAGTTTAGTGGTGTGGTGTATTGAAATGAATCTGTATTGGAATGGATCTGAATCATCAAGAGTCTGGGTGTACATTGTGACGTTTGAGTGATAGATACAGAGAGAGAGATAGCGTAATGAATGTGTTTGCAGAGATATCATATCAAGGGTATTTAGGTCATTTCGTATAGGAGGGGTCTATGTCATCAATGACATCAACAAGTTCAATTACAATATCAAAATATAATAGGGTAAATTGGTAAAAACACTTGAGCCGTTAGTTTTTAACGGGGGTTATCTCTGATTTGGAGTGTCAGGGCATATTTTACCAAACTTGGGGGAGGTTGATCTCAGTCAAATGTATAAGTATTCTTCGTGGATAATAAACGAAAACCTGAGAGGGTGTTAGAGTATTTTACCTAAGAGAAATGAGTATAATTTGACAAATAAAAAAAATAAAATTAGTTTATTGAGTAGTCTTCAACTCATCTATTTTATATTATCTTTTTTTTTGGGAAATTGTTCTATTGTATATCATCAGTGATTCAGTGGCTAAAGAAACATAGAGAGAGAGAGAATAAATAAGCATAAACAAAGAGGGGTTCCGAGAGAGAGAGAGAGAGAGCATGCCAACGAAGCTACAAATTGCCTCCTCTCATTTGTCACTTACACGGATGAGAGAGAAAGAGAGTACATAAAAAAGAGGCTAGAGAGCGAGAGGAGTGTAGAGAGAGAAAGAGTCGACAGAGAGACGACAAGACATCGCTGTCTCTCTCTCTCTCTCTCCCGATATATATATGCATGTCTTGCTCTCTCTGTTCTTCCCCAATATATCACACAGTTGTAGGATTACCATTTTCAGGCCACTGACAAAGTCCCAACATCTCAACAATTTCGGGGCTCCGACCCCCGAAACTTCGGGTAACCCGTTTTCGCCTTATGGAACACAACGGCCTTCAAGTTTTCGAATTAGTGTAAATTTCTGTCACTTTCTTGGTAAATATTTGGTGGGATTTTCCAGGAAAATGTACTCCTCGATTCATTCCCTTCCGCTGGATGGTAGTGTGGGGTTTGATGGGGCGAGCCTGTCGGATGATGCGTGCGTGGTGTTGACGACGGATCCGAAGCCCCGACTCCGGTGGACCACGGAACTCCATGAAAGATTTGTCGATGCTGTCACTCAGCTCGGTGGCCCTGAAAGTGCGCATTCGCTTCTTCAACTCTCTCTCTCTCTCTCTCTCTCTAATTTTTTTTCTAAGGCTTACCTTCTCTTGATTAGCTGTGTTGCTTGAAATTCATTCCAATTTTTTTCTCCTCCTCTTTGGTGATTTTGATTTTTCTCGTGTCCATGGAATGGGCAAGAGTACAAAGATTATTACTACAACACACACACACACACACACACACACACACACACATATATATATATATATATATATAAGAGTTAGTCATCTACTGTCGTTTATATATACACATATACATTTAGACACACACACACACACACACACATATATATTTTAGACCCATGAGGTTGTTTTGGTGCAATGGCTCTTCTTTTTGGTGAAATTAACGGATTACATGGAAACAGTACAATATTATTATCAATCTTCTTTACAATATTGAGTGTATGGCCCATCATCATCATCATCATCTGGGTCAGGTTGGTTGCAGTAATTTGGATGAGTGCCCCAAATTAACCATCAATTCCTTATTTTTATTTATTTATTTGTTTGTTAATGGTTATGGCTTTGTTCTTATCTTTTTTTCCCTAGGTACTAAATATGATGCTAATTGACTATTCTAAATTATTTTCCTAACTTGACTATTCTACCTTGTAAACTTTATGCCTAAAACATTCTTCTTAGTCAATGTTTTGAGTAATTTTTTGATGAATGATCTAACCCTTACATGTTTCTAGAGTTTACTTCACTAGAGGGATATAATAATTGAAAGACAAACTAGGTTTTGGAACCATTCAGTTCATTATTTCTGGCAGACTTAGTTTAGTTGTGGACAAAGTTGAGTTACATTGGGTACCTTGTCTTTGTATGAGAAGAATATTCTGCTAATGATTCAATATTTGTGATATTATACCCTTCAAAAGCATAGACTTATCTTGGAATAAGCATATGCATCCTGAGAGCAACCACTTTCTGCAAATGATGCCAAATTCTAGTTTGGTTGGGGGGGAGGGGAGGGGGGACCGGAAGTTGGGGCTCTGACGTAGAGTTGCACGAGAGTTCATGATCTAGACCTAGAGAGGGGGAGGGGGGGGGTGAATATGTCTTGAAAGCTAGTTAGCTAATTCTCAAATTTTAACTGAATTAACAACTATTCAAAAATTAACCTAGCAAACTAATAGGCAACCCACTCAATCCATCATGCATCCAACCATACAAACAATTAATGTATAAAGTCAAAACAGTAAAAGTAGAAGCACAATGAACACAGATTTTTTATGTGAAAGCGTGAAGGGGAAAACCATGTGACCTAGTCCAGTTAGATCAAATTTACTGTATGAGAGAGAGATTTACACAGCTAGATTTACAGTTTCCAAACCCTAGTAATCTCTTGGGACGGACTGACACCAAACACTTCACTCTAGTCTCTAGTCCTTCAGTCTGCTCTGTCAGCAGATCTCCTCCTCATTGAACTTGCTCTGCCACAAGCAATTTGATATCTGGGCCAGTCATACAATTCTGATCTTTTTTGGATTGCTCCTATTGTGTTGAACTTGTTATAGGCTCAGAACCGACAGATATTCAACACACCATATAATCACTTCCCAGTTTATATGATTGATTAATGAAAAACAAACAAAATTATAGCAGAGATTTTCTTAAATGCACTCAATAAGCTCTGTATATGCTTGAGATTCGATATGATGCATGCACCAAGTCTTTAAATAAGGCATAATCCTGGAAAGAAAACTCAGAGTTGGCATAAGTCAATCAATCGAGCAGTGTGTTGGTCGATCGACATTAGTCCAGTAGCCTTCCACAGATTCTTTGATCGGTTGAAATTCCCTGCATTGCTATACTTAAGTTTTTTAAAATAAAAAGTTTCCAAAAACATAGATGTACATATCAAAAAGAATTTTAAAGAATCTACTTATCAAAAAAAAAAAAAAAAATTTAAAGAATCAAATTATGAAATATATGAAACCTTAATTGATGAATGCATGAACCTTAATTTGTGAGTGCAGATGTTAATGTCAAATTTACCTTTCTATCCTTGTGCTTGATGATTTTTTTTTTTGCCCTTGAATGTAGCTTTACTTTCGATTCTGTCCTTGGACAAGAGGTTACTAACATTCAAAATGGTAACTAAAATAAAAAAGAAGATTACAGACTCAAGTCTTTGACACAAGATTTGCCAACCTACGTTCTATTGACCCAACAACTTAGTTTGTATAGAGCATGCCCCTCCTGACGCGATCAATTAATGGGGACCAAATGGGGCAATGACCCTTTCTCTAACCTTGCTTTTGAAACCTTATAATCTGCTGTTCCTATTATAGAAATAGAGAGAAGCAGTGGCTCAACCTTTTTAGTTTCTTTGCATATACTGATGTCCCATACTTCATGTTTGGTTATGATACATTATACTTTTATCCCTATTTCATTTTCCTATGAAATTTATGAATCATAACATAGCAAGTTCTGGTATTTGAAGCAAACAGTCAATTGTAGGATTAAGACTTGGGAGACTATAAATTTTTGGAATGAGTGAAGAAGAGGTTAAGATCCCCCAACTTTGATGCTAAACTGGGTTCGTATTCAAGAAAGAAAACAACAAAACCGTAACATACTGTTTGCTTAGGGGAGGGGAGGGGAAGGGAAGGGAAGGGAAGGGAAGAGAAGAGAATCGAAGAGAAAAGACACTTCTAAAAATCTTTTCTTTTCAAGGGTTGATTCACATAATAAAGGGCCACAGAGATTATCACCATAAAAGTGATGTGATTTGTAGACAGAAAAAAGTACAACATTTAAGCCTGAAATGCAAGTACTTAATGAGTGAATAGGTGATTCTTATCCTTCCCTTTCCTTCTCTTCTCTCCTCTTCTTCATTATAACCAGCCTAATGAATTTACTTGCTTTCTCTCTGTCTTTGTCTTTTTTATTTTCTATTCTCTTCTCTTGACAAACAAACCAAACAATATATAAAGTAATAACATACTACATGGAACAGGGGGATTTTTGGGAAGTTGAAGAAGAATACTACATTAGAAATGGAAAAAATTACTATGCAAACAAAATTGAGGTGTTTGATGAAAGATGAAAGTGAGAGCTTCAGCAGGGATTTGAAAAACAAAAGGCAAATGTGGATGGCTTGAAAAATGACTTAATTGTTGCTTTCTATCAGAGGCTGGGTAGTTATCTATGTGATTGAAGCTTGAGCCTTCATGTCATGTCTGATCTATTATGTTTCTTATTACAAAGTGAGGTCTATCTATAGAATGAAATGAGATGATAACTGCAAATGATTGCATAAACTTGACAAAAGTGATGTCTAGATTGAAAAAATTGGTGTATTGAAAGCTGCATGATATGTGTTACCACAGGCCGGGCGCTGCCTTTCTCTGGTTCATTGGTTTAACGCTTGAACATACTCAGATCAGCCACTTTGTGAAATACCAAAAGTTAGCTCCGTCTCAAGTCTTCTTTCCCCATGACTCTGCTGTAGTGCTCTTTGGTATATTAGAAATTTAACCGTAGTAGTTCCTTCATGCACTTTCTCTAAGATATCCCACGCCTTAGCAGACTTACACAGAAAATCCTACAAACTCATCGGGGATGACCACCCTAAATGTAGCATTTAAAGCTTAATAGTATAATTAGACTCAGAAGTTTCATCCTTACTCTAATCTTTGGTGGGTTTAGGCACGTCCTTACCTTCTGCGACCTTGACTGGATTTACCCATCCAATTTTCATCAATAGATTCGAGAAAGACCCTCATCTTAGCTTTCTGGTATCCATAATTTGTTCCATGAAACAAAAATATGTGTAAGGTCGTGATCTACACCCAGAGGGAGGTGAATAGATCTCAATACACAATTAACTGTTATAACAAATTTTTGAATTTTGACTGAAAGAACAGGAATTCAAAGGTTAAAATAACTAGAAATCATGTAGATTTATCCATTCATCATGTTAGATTGCATATAAAAATATGTAAAGTAAAATAAGCAATCACACAATGAACACATAGATTTTTTAGGGGAAAACCCTAAGGGAAAAAACCACAGGACCCAGTCCAGACTCCAGGCAAATCCACTATGACTAGGTTACCAGTTTTTCAAACCCTGAAACCCCAAGTTGTCTTTTGATAGACTGACATTAAACTTTCCACTAGAGTCTCCAGGTAGTTGTTCCATCAACAGATCCGCTTCTTCACAAGTACATTGATCTTCATGGCTAGTCGTCCAGCTTGCGTGTATATTGTGTAAGAACACTTTGGTGTCGACTCTCCACTCGAAACTATGTTGCTTCGTCAATAGATCTGCTTCTTCACAAGTACATTGTTCTTCATGGCTAGTCGTCTAGGTTGTGTATCCGTTGTGCAAAAACACTTCGGGGTTGAGTTCTCTGTTAGCAAAGCAACAATAATGAGTTACACTTCAATAGCATACTCACCATTCTAGATGCAATGATGAATATGAAATAAAGAAAATGCACACAAATCTACTCTATATTTCTATGTATGCTCAAAGTTTGCTTTGCCTTAGTTGTTTAGGTTTTCTGATCATAGGTGGTCTTTATATAGAATTTATATGTCTATAGAAACTAGGTTAAAAAGAGATTCAGTTACATTTGGAAGCTGAATTTCGCAGTCTCGATCGAGCCAAGTGTCGATCGATCGACACATGGCCAGTAGCCTTCAATCAATCGAAGTGTCCTATCCTTGTAGCATTAGGATGTTATTTAGAAAAATTCCAAAAACATATCTTTTCAGTTCAAAAAGGATTTTTATGAATAAAAGCATGAAATGCAGGAAACCCTAATTGAATGAAACCATGAACCCTAGTGGGGAGTGCATATGTGACAGTTGAAATTATCTCTTCATCCTTGAATATTGCTTTGACTTTGGAATTTGCCCTTGGAGTAAGGTAACACAACTAACTATAACTAAATTTTAAACTATGGTAATCAAAATTACAAGCTTAATCTTTTGAAATGACATTGACCAACCTAAGTCCTATTGACCTAACAAATTTTTAAGAATAAGATTCGTGTGTTGGTAATATCCTACTCAAAGTTCTGGTTATAATGTATCAAAGTGTCATGAATCATATGAGTACATGCATTGAAGATAATACAGACAAAGATTTGCGAAGAAGAAATGGTTTTTCAAAAATAAAGGATTTCAAAATATTTTAAAACTGAGTGTTTGCTGAAAAACAGTGTTTTGATTAATAACTTGATCCATCAAGCAAAGTCCCAAGAGCATTGATCGGATGGTTGATTGATGGATGGGATATTTGAGCTGGAAGTTTGAATTCCAAAATGCCTCAATTGAAGTGTTGATTGATTGAAGCTTGTCCAGTAGGTGTCGACCGAAACTATATTTTTGAAAACTCTCTCAAAACAGATTTATACAAGGATTTAACCATACTAGAACGAATGGGCTACCTATATTGGTTATAAGTATGTGGTTATAGTTGGTCTAGGGCATGTTTTGAAGCCTCTAATCATCCAAAGAGAAAAATCCTTGTGAGAGTGAAATTTTCAATTACTCAATCTAGGATTTTCTTAAGAGGTCGCACCTTGGTGCGATGGCCAGTGCCTTCGCTCAAAAGCGATAGGTCTCGGGTTCGAGACTTGGAAACAATCTCTCCAAAAATGGGGGTAAGGCTAGCCGACATCTACCTCTCCCAGACCTTGCTCAAGCGGGAGTCTTGTGCACTGGGTACGACATTTTTTTCTTTTTTTTAATCTAGGATTTTCTTAGACGCCATTATATCTGATTGATACAAGGATTTAACTTACCAAAATGTTTGGGCTACCTATATTGGTTATAAGTATGGGGTTATAGTTAGTCTGGGACATGTTTTGAAGCCTCTAATCATCAAGAGAGAAAAATCCTTGTGAGAGTGAAATTTTCAATTACTCAATCTAGGGTTTCCTTAGACGCCATTATATGTGATTGAGTATTCATCAAAGACGAATTCATCAAACATATCAAGATAGTTAAATTCAACCGATTATCTTTTTTAGCTGAAGGATGGATAAGTATTAGAGAAGTGGATTCTTGAGGAGAAGTCTGTTGATGGAGAGGATGGACGGCCTAGAGACTTGAGTGGAAAGTCAAGCTTCAGCCTGTGTTAAGAAGTAACTAGGAGTTCTAAGGTGTGGGAATCGTCAGCCTATTTGTTAATTCTTTTCCATATAGTGGATTGTTCCTTACTGAACTAGGTCCCGTGGTTTTTCCTTCTTTAGGTTTTTCCTGAAATTAACTACCTAAAAATAACTGAAATAAAAAATTTCTTAAGACCTATTCATTAGGGCTGCAAATGAACTGAGCCGAGTCTGCTTGGGCTTGGCCCGCTTGGGTTCAGGCTTGTTTGTTCGTGGCTCAGCTCGGGCTCGACTCGGGCTCATGACGAGCTCGGGCTCGGCTCGGCATTATTTTGAGAAGCTCGGGCTTGGCTCGTTTAATAAAAAAATTTATTCGGACTCGATTTGAGCTCATGTTCAAGATCGTTTTAATTCGTTCATGAACGTAAACGAGCCTACACAAACCTATGTTCATGAACATGTTCATGAGCTTACGAGCTTTATACAAGTCCCATACGAGCTTTGTTCACGAACATAAACGAGCTCATGTTCGTGAGACAAGCTCAATGTTGTTTGGGATCGGTTAGTTTATTAAATGAGCCTAAAAACCGAGCTCGAGCTCGGCTCGTTTGCTTAACGAACGAGCTCGAGCCGAGCCCTTAACGAGCCCGAGCTGCTCACGAATAGCTCGGTTCATTTGCAGCCCTACTATTCACTTCCCTCTAGGTCTAAATCATCCTTCGGACTTTGATGTACCAGAATCTTGGGTAACGTTCCTTACAATTTAACAATTGGTATCAAAGCAGATTACTCAATATTAAGAAGATAGAATGGTTGATTGTTTGTATTCTGATGATTATGCTTTGATCATTCTAGAAGTGTGACGGGAATTAAGCTTATTAAAGCATGATTATTCTCCTTGCGATGCTTCTAATGATTAATTAATAAATACATTATCTCATAATGAACACAATTTTTACTTATCAAAAAAATCATGAACACAATTTTAAATATGATGATGATTTATTTAGGTTAACTTTTGTTGAGTTACATAATGATTTCTTAAGTCTAAAAATTGAGAATTCTAAGTTGTTGAATATAAATCAGAAAACCATATGTTAGAAATTGCTTGTTCAACAATTCTGCTTACTAATCTTTAGAAGGAAAAAAGATGTATTATTCAGCAGAGTAAAAGCTCTAGAATTAGAAGCTACACAGTCTATGTAGGATGTTGAATGCTATGTTACATGGACTCGGGTACGACTGTACGAGTGTTGGGTACAGGTATGTATCCGCACGTCGGACGTGTCAAATCCCAATCAGAATGACACATGGACACTGCTAAATATTTATTTTATTTAATATTTTTATTTTATTCTTTAGAGTAAAATAATGTTTTTATGTAATATAGTGACCATAATAGACATTTCACTCATTTGAAGTAATAATATAATAAAATGGAATTATTGGATGTATTTTTTAGGTGTATGTCCAACCAAAAGTGTCGGACACATATCCCATACCCATGTCCGAATAATAGGTGTTGGACACGGGTACTTCACCTGCTTTGAAGAGTCCATGTAACATAGGTTGAATGAAGAACTACAAATTAAGAGAGAAACTAAAATTGAATCATAGAACAACAAATAATGTAGTTTGAAAACTAGGAACGACTCTACAATTAAACACAAACAATTCTGGATATGGTATTAAAACAGTCCGATAACACCTGTATTGATCATTTAGACCATGTTGATGTGGTTACTGGTAGATGGTTATTTTTTTACTGGATGGATCCACTTTATTGTTCTATCTTTTACTAAATTTATTATTAAGCATATGTTTGCATATCGCTGATAGTGATCTACGACGCCATCAGCCTGTAACCTGAGTCATTTCTGAAGCTCCCAGTCAGTAACCAATACTGCAACTTTAGACCATGGGCAGGCCACCATAAAGGAAGTAAACCATAGTTGGAAAAACGTGCCCAAGACCTATGTTACATGGACTCTTCAAAAGTAGGTGAATTACCCGTGTTGGACACACATTACTTGGACATGTGTATGGGATATGTGGTCACTTTTGGTTGGACGGAAACATATCCAATAATTCAATTTTATTATATTATTACTTCAAAATGAGTGAAATGCCTATATTGAACTCTATGTTACAAAAAATTCATATTTTACTCTAGAAAATATAATAAATATATTAAATAAAATGAATATTTAATTGTGTCCATGTGTCCTGTTTGGAGATTTGACACGTCCGTACCAACACACGTATCCAAGTCCATGTAACATAGCCATAAACAATTCGATAATACCCAGACCTGAACTTTTCATATTGGGGTGAAATGAATCTGCCAGGAAGTCCTTGTATTTGTGCAGCTGAGACCCAAGCTATTTGGTATCTGAACCCATGTAACATAGTTATGCGTTATTTATCCGAGCTCAATTTTTTGTTTTTTTTGTTTTATGAGCTATTTACATCTTGTGAATGACATTTATGAGCATTCTTGATGGACTACTGGGATAATTTTCTGTTTTCCTCCTGATATGCATTGCAGAAGCAACACCGAAGACAATTTTGAGAACAATGGGGGTAAAAGGCCTCACCCTTTATCATTTGAAGTCACATCTTCAGGTTTGTGTTTCCTTTTTTTCCCCTCTTTTTAATAAATTGGGAACGTGATTTGGATTTTTTTTTTCTGGGTAAGGGCATGATCTGGACGTAGACCATGATTGTCAAAGTGAACCCACCCAACTCTATCCCCTTCTCCACAAAAGGGAACTAAAGTTCACACTACAAAGAGAAACTGATTTATCTTTAAGATTTCGTTCTAGACAATATTGAAAATTATGAATTGCAATTGATGCTGTCCATGTTCAAGGAGCATATTTAAAGAAGCTTAAAATAAATAAATATATATATATATATATTTAAAGAAGAGAGTTTAATATTATGTTGGTATGCTTATGGTCAATTTTGTATATATTTTCTTATATTTTAAGAGTGAAGGATACTTTCATAAATTTCGAAATATTGGACATGGATTCTAGTTGCATTCATGGGTTATGTTTTAGATCTTTTAGTAGGTTTATATGATTAGACCAGCCATACTTTATGGCATAGAATGTTGTGAAGCTAAAAAACAACATATGTATAAAGTGAGTGTGGCAGAAATTTGAATGTTGAGATGGATGTGCGGTAAGATTATAAATGATATAATTAGAAATGATCACATTCGGGAGATGGTTGGAGTAACACAAATTAGAGATAAAATGAGAGAAAATTGATGAAGATGGTTTGGACATGTAAAAAGAAGACCTTTAAATGCGCCAGTTAGGAAGTGTGACATAGTCCGCATTGAGGGTAATATTAGGGGAAGAGGAAGACCAAAGTTAACGTGGGTAGAGTTTGTAAAGAAGGATATGATAACATGTGGTTTGACTGAGACTATGGCCTTAGATAGAGTGGAATGGAAACATAGGATTCATGTAGCCGACCCCAAGTAGTTGAGAAAAAGGTTGGCTGTTGTAGTTGTAGCTGTAGCTGTTGTAGGTTTATATGAGTTCTATTAGTCAAAGTTTCTACACATGGAGTCGTAATAGAGTTACGATCAATTAGAATTCTATTTATAGCGACATAATCTGTCCAGCAATTTTAGCAACCTTTTCCCTGAGTTTCCAGCAGCTAAATAGCTTTAAAGCCTAGCAAACTTCAACCCCTTCCCTTCCCCTTCCCTTCCCTTCCATAATGCCTAAAACTTTCTTCCATATAATAGACCCTAAACCCCAAGTTTTTTCTTAGCCTAACTCACCATAAAAAATAAATTGTAAGAGATTATTGTTACTTTTCCAATGCTGTACTAAACCAATTTTGGTAATTGAGCTTGTGTGGATTGTTCTTCGCATAGTCCTACATCACCAATTTGCACCATATAAATATACTTCGTTATTGTCTTCCCACCTTCATGTATTCTGCTTTGCAAATATTATATTTAGTTTAGTCACGAGCATAACTTTTTTGTATTTAATGTCTTGTCCTTGCAGAAATACCGGTTGGGGAAGCAATCTGGCAAGGAATTCCTTGACAACTCGAAAGATGGTATTAAACTTGAATTCTCTATGATAATGGTTTTTGCACATTCAACCATAGATGCAGGGTACTTAGTTTTGTTCCTTTGCTATATATATATTTGTTGAATGCAATCATGATGAGTGAGATCAAATGAAAGGACACAGCAAAAGTACTTGATTATTTAAGGGGACAACCATGAACAGAGCTTTTCCACCTAAAAGCGACAATAGCCAGTAAACGAAATTTTCGGCATGAGGTATCGATATTTTTAGTGCAAATATGTCCTTGATTTTTTGGATGTAGGAATTTCATCAAGGTGGTTTAGGTTTTTGTAGTATTTCTACTTCCTTTTTTGGCATACAGTCTTCTGATCCATCATCTCCCTCCAATGCATTTTCTTAATTACGGTACAGCAAAAATTTGAGTCTCATTTGCTTCTCCTTAATCACCAAATTGATGTGCCAGGCGCCCTGTCCACAAGTGGTTTTCAGGTGTGTACAACTGACTGTTGGGATTGGAGGAATTAATGGTAGGAGAAAAGAAGGGATATCTACTTCACCAGGGGGTTAAAATGGCAGATGCCACACTGGGGGTTAAAATGGTGGATGTTCTTAGTGATGAGTAGTGACAATTGAAAACATCATCTAAGAGACTAGGAAGTAAGAAGCATAGATATGGATACGGGAGACGGATACGAAACAACACTAATATAGTGACATGGCAAATCTTAAGCAATTAAGATGTAGACACTGCAAGAATAAGGCAAATAATAAACATATATATTTATATGATCATATATTATAAGACTAATATTATTTTTCATCATCCGAAGAATTAAAAATCCAGAAATCACAATTGAGCTGTGACGGTAACTTTATTTTCTTCTTCTTTTTTTCTTTTGGAATAAAAGAGGTCAAAATTTATTCAAAATTTTATCTTTTTTATCACTTTCAAAAAGAAAAAAGGATTCTGAGAAGAGAGGATTCTGTGGAGCTTGCTGTTGTATCCCTGTACAATATTCTTTGGTTTTTTTAATAAAATGCTTGCTTAGGAAAATAGAGAGAGAGAGAATTAATTAAAGAGAGATTAAAGGTTTTGTTGAGAAAAGATTAGGCTTTGTTGACAAAAAAGAACAAGAGAGAATCTGTTAGAGAGAAAGGGTGTTTGTGAAAAGAAGAAAAAAAAAACAGTGGAGAGAGAGAGAGAATTTGTTAAGAAAGGAGAAAAAAGAAAGATGGAGAAGAAGATGAGGAAAAAGGAGGACAAGGAAGACTAGAGATGCAAATTTGGCCTGAAGAGAGATCGAGATTTTGCACAGGTTGTAGCAGGCAGCCAAGACATTGGTTGTCTTTGGTCCTGATGCGAGAGAGAGAGAGAGAGCTTCTCAGTCTTGCAAGAGAAAAATTAACTGTTTTGCAAATTGCAAGTCAGCATATTATAAGAATAGAAAGGATCTGTTCATGTTTAGAGTGGAGCACAATTACATGTTGTACCAGCTTAACTCATAGGTAAATAAGAAATTGGTTGATAAAATTATAAACCGATTTTTTTTTTCTTCATATTTTGACCTCCATGTTCTTGGAACTCTTTATAAAAGTCTCCATATTTTAAACTTTTCAACCATCATTTTTCTAAAAAACCTGTTGTTATCTGATACACATAGGGGCACATGTCCTTGGCATGTCCAATTATTTTATTTGTAATAAAAAAAATGTTTAGACATGCTTTTGTGTGTCTGCGCTTCCTAGATCTTCATCAATTCATTACTAATGTTTGTTGGAACTGCAGTATCTTGCACTGCAGAGAGTCAGGACACTGGTTCATCTACATCATTGTCATCAAGAATGATACCACAAGATTTAAATGAGTATGTTATATTTATTTTCATTTTTTCACCAAAGCTTGTCTAGCGACCTTGCTTGACTGCTGGCTTCTTTTCTCTTTTAAACAGTGGCTACCAGGTTGCTGAAGCTATGCGAGTACAGATGGAAGTCCAGCGAAGACTGCATGAGCAGCTAGAGGTTGGTTTCATTGGTTATGTTGTGTCTAATAATAGAATTGGACTAATGCTATCAAGAGAGCTCTCTCATGACTAGAGCAATGAGCTCTCCATTTTTTACCACTCGCCTAAGGCCCCAACCAATAGAAGGCCTCCAAATTATTTTATTTCTTTAATAAGAGTTCCTAAAAATTTTATTTTCTAATATTATTAGACTTCCTAAAATTTTTGTTTCCTTCTATGGTTAGTCCCCAACCAATGGTAAAAATTTAATAATAGGCTCAAATAATTTCATTCATTCTAAAATTTCTAATTTATATCCTTATCTCAACACCTTCCTCTTTTTTTTTTTCTCTCTTTGTTACTTCTCATTTCATGTTTTTTATGATTTGTTGAATATATATACTTAACGGATAATTGTAAAAAAAGTTGAAAATTATAAAACTTTCCATCTTCTTCTGGTAACTTTTATCTTTTTTTCCTATTCCTCGCATTTTCTCCTCCTCTCTCATTACAACTTTTTTTTTTTGTTATAATTAATAATAAAATAACAAGAAATTTAGGTGAAAAATCAACAAATGAACAACCAAGTTATCCAAAAGAATTAGAAGATAATACAATAATGAAAGACAAATATATTAGCAACTTAGATTCATAATGATAATCAAATGTGTGATAAGAAAAGTCTTTACGAAGAACATGAAAAAAAATGGAAGAAAGTGTTATTCAAAAATCATATTCTATTCCCACAAATATTTATGCACCGGAAAAGTATTGTTAAAAAATTAAGAGATTTATTAGTAGAAAATGGTTCAATTAAATATAATAATTTTAATAAGAATGATTTTATATAAACATTATTAACTAATATTTAATATTAATATATTACATGTTAAAGGCCACTCATATATTTTTTGCTAAGGCCACAAATTATGTTGGGCCGCCCCTGGCTCTCTTGATAAAATTACTGATAGAATTTTATTGACCTTCTGCTGAAGCCACCATGATTGTTCTCGGTTTTCTTACGGTAAAGGAGCATTTTGATTATAAACAAGCCAGATTTAAAAAGCTAAAAAGCCACATCTGAAGGATATCCTACATGGACTCTTTTGCATGTACGAGGACCTGTGAGTCTGTGACTAACATAATATGGTGTCGGTATGCGTATAGCCAACATGACCAGTTAGATAGTAAAGCATGTCTGCTAATTTAAGTTTGCTGTATAATTATAATCTTTTATTATGTAGTTGCTCCAAAATGAGTGAAGTTTTTATGTTGAACATTTTTAATTACATAACAATATACTATTTTGCTTAAAGAAATAAAGAAGAATATTAGGTTTGATTCAATTGAAGGATTTGAAATGGATGGATTTAAGTTTCATTATTTGAGGAGTACAGTCAAAATTTAAATTTAATAATTTAGACTTATATTTTAACAAAATGTATAGATGAATTTGAGAGCTTTATACGTATGAATTCCAAATAACAAGATTCAAAGAGTTTTTGAATCTTGTTATTTGAAATACATGCCAACAAGGATTGCAGTTGCACAACGATTATAATAAGGATAAAATACCCTGAACTCCCCTGAGATTTGGGATTATCACCAAATGATGAAACTTAGCAAAAAATAGTGGCCAACCTCCTAGAGATCTTGGTGAAAATACATATTCTCCAACAAGTGATCCCCACATCGTATTTGAACAACCACGTGCGGTTGAAGTCAAACGCTTGTGGGCGTTCAATCGAGATAAGCCCCATAACTTTTTAGTCTTTTTATATAGAAATCAACAGAGCTTATGTTAGTTACTAATTAGTAATTGCAAAAGAACACAAATAATCCCAGATGAGAATACTGAAGCTCTTGCAATCAGGCCATACACTGTCAATCTTGGGTGAATCAAACCCAAAACAAGAAAGCAACAATATGCATATCATATGTGTTTGCGCGCGCACACATATATATGGGTGTGTTAGCGCGCACAGGCACACACATATCTGTGTGTGCTGCTGCTGTTTATATGTATGCTAGTCCCATGTGATACCCTTGTGATGTTTGTTTGGCATAGGCGTAGACATAGACGGCCACTTCATGGGTCCATGTGAAGTAGTTTTGAACTAATTAAGAAACTGTTGAAGGATTTAAATATTAAAGTTACACTCTCTGTAATAACTTAAGCTTTTTGAGTTGATGTGGTTAAAATGGTATCCGAGCAGGCAAGGTCCTGTGTTCAAACTTCACCGTCACTCTGATAATTAAAATTGAAACACATGCTGGACCAAAAGAAGGCCACACAAAACCAATAAGATTTCATCCTCTTCTGTAACAAGACTTCATGTTGAATTTGAGGAGGGGTCTGTGACTTCGTGAATGAACCATAGAATAGGTCGTTGTAAGTTCAAATTCCCCAAGTGATGTGTATATAATTTTCAGAGAATAGGTGGTACATGCAATTTCCTGCTGGTTGTCACAGGCTAAACCACATGCAACCTTAACCTGAAACACATGTTTTGATCGTGGTATCATTAACTTTCCAATTTGATTCTAATTTTATGACTTCCAAATAATCTTTTTGTTATGGTTCTACTGAAATTAGGTTCAGCGTCATCTCCAGCTTCGGATTGAAGCGCAAGGCAAGTACCTGCAGTCAATTCTTGAAAAAGCTTGTATAGCTCTCAACGACCAGGCTGCAGCCTCTGGGATTGAAGCCGCAATGGAAGAGCTATCTGAAATGGCAATCAAGGTCTCAAATGACTCTAATGGAATGGCAGCGGTTGATACCATAAAAATGCCTTCATTTTCTGTAGTCAATGCAGCTCTGGAAAACAGAAATGCTTCCACTATTCCTGCACGCATTGGTGACTGCTCTGTTGACAGCTGTTTGACCTCAAATGGAAGCTCAGTTTCTCCGGTGGGCATGGGTTCACAGGCTGCTGCTGTGAAAAAGAGACAAAGGCCTTTGTTTAGTAATGGAGACTTGTTGCCTCTGGAGAGCAACATGCGACAAGTTGAGTGGATGATGACTAGCATTGGATGAATAGATTACATCTCAATCCAAGTAATGGATTTTTTATTTTCCTCTTTATTTTTTCTTTATTGTATCTTGTTATTCTAAAATACCACGTTGCCAACTATAGTGATCAAAATATATTACTTATTTGAATTTAGAATACCTTTGTCAATTTCAAGTCACCTCTTTTTACATCTTGGTGGACGCTCAAATGCTATTTAGCTTGCTTTTGGGTTGACTGCACTTGATGGTGCTTTAGAAAATGGTATGAGCAAAATATTTCTTGTGAGTGGGTTGGTGGGTTGTTTGTTTCACAAGTTTAATAATATGTTTCTAGTGAAAAGCCAGCAAATGCAGGACTCAAGTACTTTGTGACTCTGGACTCAGGTTCAATGTGTTGTGTCAACAACAACTAAAAGTGTATAGGGATCATCTCTTGTTGTACAAATTCTATACTCTAGAAAAAATGTTGTTGGTTTCAAACTGTTAAGCCTGACCTGCAATTTACAGATCTTAAGTTTACTGGAAGAATGTGATGTTTTTCAAATTGTCTGTTACAAGTGACTGCTTATGGTTTGTGATTAATTCTACTGTTCTGGTGATGAGCAAAGCCGTTGATTGATGAGACCCGTGTCAGTTTTGTGCCTGTATATATATATATATATATATATTTTGTTATAAATTAATTACTACTACTCTAGAAAATGTGTTTCCGACTGCTAAATAGTGGGAAACAAATTTTCTAGAGTAGTAGTAATTAATAATTATAAGCTGGAGGGTCATCCTCATCCTCTAATTAGTTAGAGCTTAAGTGAACAAGTGAATCTAAAGCAACTGGTTAATTTGTTCAGTTACCAACTTACCATCAATAATTAGCAGTAAACTTGAATGAACAACAATGTAATGTAAATAATATTATAATGGTATATATAATAATAATATAAGTGAACAAAAATGCAAAAAAAATAAAATATGCACCTTTACTGCAAACTGTTAAAATGCAATAAATTTTTTTATTATTAGTATTTTTTGCAATTCACCCTTTTTTATAAATAGTTTTTTCGTTTTGAGAATTATTGTTTTGATAACAATTTTCTTTTAGAATATCCAACCAACCTTTTTTCGTCAATTCAATTAAACCTGCTTTTAGTGCATCGTTTTATTTTTCAATTGTCGAATAATAAAGAAGTTTTATCAAATGATACAAGCGTGTCACATGAAAATTCTCTCTATTTCTTGTTATAATTTTCAATTTTCACATATTTTGTTTCCGATTACTTTAACTGATTTAATCATTTAAAGCAAAAAAATTTTTTAGAGAGAGAGAGAGAGAGAGAGAGAGAGCGCGCGCTTTTTTTGTCAAAGCTATGATGCGGTTCCACTTGAGTGTGTGTGTGTGTGTGAGAGAGAGAGAGAGATATTCAAAGGCATAATGGCATCTTCACTTTACTTTGGCAAGACCATATGCCCTTTCTTCTGTGTGTGTGTGTATATATATGTGTGTATGTATCTATCAACGCATACACATTATATTTATATACCTATACTTGGGAATAACCACCTGCCTCATCTCCCACACTGAAAGCCATGAAAGATTCACGGGGTAAGTCTTTGTTTTCTCTCTTTTATCTGTTATTGTATAGTTCATTATATTGTTAATACTATTTTTAGAGATTATATGACAGCACTAGGATGCTAATTCTAGAAGTATTAATTACTTTGAAAACATTGGACTTGTGGGTAGTTGATTGATATGATCAGAGGAAATTAGCAATCTTTAAAACAGAATTGTCCAGTGAATTGGGGTTTGGTAAAATATTCCTGACATGTGTTTTTGTATTTAAATTCTTTATAGTGTAAATTTTGTTGCTTTATTGCTGCTAATATATGCTTGTACTTTCTATTTTAATCCAATGGGTATTTTTTTTTATAAAAAAAAATGATTCCTTCTCTCATAATTTATTTAATTTTAGGATTCTTTCAATTCATCTCAAAAGCTTAGAAAATTTCATTTTTCTGTCCTAATTTTAAAATTGGCAGTTTAGTTCTATGCTTGGAATAGGTAAATTACTTGGACAAATAAAATAATATTTGACTACAAAAAAACTAGGAGTCATAAAAGTATATAAGTAATTCTCAAAGATGAAAATTGGTTAGATTTGTTTTTGGTCGAAGTTTGGGTGGTCAAAAACAGGTTTTAAGTAGACTTAAAATATTATAATTTTCTGGAATTTTAGATGTGTGTGGGGGGATAGAGAGCAATGTCTTGCCAAAGGAGGATCCCTCGCACATATGGTGGGCAAGGAAGAAGAGAATGTGTTCTTGGCGTTATTATAATTGCTATAACCTCCTTTGGCATAAACTAAATTCCACAGGGTTCAAGCTTCAAGGTTTTTGGATTTTTTTATTATGATCAACTAGTTAGGTTACAGTACACATTCAAAAGAATCTAGGATGAAAATATTAAAGTATTGATGCTGAATATATGAAGATTACATACAAAAATTGGTGCATGGATTTAGCATCAAAGATGGGTAGAGTTAGTAAGAAAGGATATCATAACATGTGATTTAACTGAGGCTATGCGGCTTAACTGAGGCTATGACCTTGGATAGAGCGGAATGGAAAAATAGGATTCATGCAACCAACCCTGAGTAGTTGGGAAAAGGCTTTGTTGGGTTGAGTTGTATTTAGCATTGGAGGTGAAATAGCCAGATCTTTTTAGATTTGCTGTGATCAGAGTAGCTTCTGTTGTGGATATGAGCTTGATGGATGGAGTTGTTTGGGCTCCTATCATCAGTATATTATTGCAAGATTGGGAGATAAAAACTGCCGATTCCTCTTTGGAGATGTTCTATAAGGTGCCTGTACATAGGAGGTCTAAGATATGATGATATGGAAGGTTGTTAGAATTGGCATGTTGAGTGTGAGATCATTTTAGAAGCAGCTTATTGGCATGGATGCTCCCTACTTGGGAAGGAATTTGGTGCACTTAAATGCGGGTGAAGGTGGCATTCTTTGCTTTATGAAATGCTTGGGGACTACTTTTAGATTAAAACTTAAAGAAGAGACACAAAATTGTAACTGTTCAAGTAGCCTCTCGGAGGAAGTGAGAGAAATCGTGTTGGGGAAATGATGATACGGAGGAATTGTAGGCCTTGCTGTGTCTTGCTCCTCTAATTAATTATTTCCAACAAAAAATAAAAATTTACAAATGTATTTCCTGCATTTGAGTATAGCCATCTATTACTCTAGTTTTAACTTGTGACGGAAAGAAGTCTTGTTGTAGTTTTTAGTAAACAAATCATCAAGCTGGTCTTCTTACTTGACAAAGGCCGTAACAATCTTTTCAGTCATCACCATTATCTCAACAAAATGATAGTTTACCTTTGCTTATTTGGCTTGCCCATGAAATACTAGATTAAAAGCAATTTGGTTTAGTTTGACATTCTCATGAGTGCATCACAAGTAAATCCCATTTAATACGAAAGTGATTAACCTAGATCTGCTCATAAGTTGTGTGAGTCATAACTTCACACTCAACAGCTGACCTTGCTACAACACTCTTCTTATGACATCCCTCATTGTCTAGCTGGGGGTAGAAGTTGTTGGCACTTGTATGTGTGAATACCTCCTAACTATGCAGACACGTTATGAAAACCGTGAGCATGAAGAGTGTGCAAAGTGGAAAATATCTACATAGCGTGAGGCGGGTCTTGACAAATAGTATCAGAGCCAATCCCCATCTGGAAATGGAAGGAGCATTATACGTGTGGATACCTCCTAACTCTATAGATGTGTTTTTAAAACCGTGAGCACAGAGAGTGTGCAATGCGGTCCCAAGAGGGGGCGATTGCGACGTCCAACATTGCTGTTGGGTGTGTGTGTTTGGGGGGGGGGGGGGGGGGGGGGGGAGGAGTTGGCACTTATATGTGTGGATACCTCCTAACTGTGTATATGTGTTTTGATCCTCAAATATGATACTTCTAAATTAATCAGGTTTGTATCATTTTGTAGTTTTAGATCAGTTTTTGTTTGCTCGAAATTTTAGCCCTAAAATTATTTCAAATATCATTTTAAAGTCAAATATTGGTTTTCCTAAAATTAAATTGTTTTAGAACCATTGCAGATTTGATGCAAAATTTTTATGAGCACATGGAGATATTTGCATGCTAAACATATAGTAAAAATACTTATTCAAGTATGGAAATGACCTTAAGGAATGGTATACAGGAAAATAATTTTTAACCTAGAAAAATTAGTTTGGGCTGAAAGCTCTTCCCACCTCAGCCTAACATTCAAGGAAATTTTTTCCTCTGTTGTTGAATCAGTTCTATCTGAATCCCTCCCCACAGCTCTTTTTATTAAAATATGGAACAAACTGTAGGAAAAGATCTGACCCATTCAGTGACTTTCGCGGTTGCCCTCACTGAACCGACTTGAATCTGAACTACTATTCAGATCAAGTCTTACTGAATCAGATTTCCTTTTCGTGCCATATGCGCTTAGACTTTAGTTTTTCCCCCTTTTTCTATATCGAATATATTTAGGCTAGTAAACCAATGTGCATGGTTAGAAGATGATGTGGCTAAAGGCACTTCTTGGTAACTAGCTTTGTTTGACCGGTCTCACCCTCTTGATTGTATATGTTTAGGGATGTCAACGGGGCAGGTTATCCTATCCCAAACCCACCCCATAAAGAAAACTTAGTTCCCAAACCCGCTCCACATTGGAGTCGGGCAGGTTCGGAGCTCCTGTGATACGTGCATTTTTAAGGAAAAATCACTCGAAAATAAATTTATGATAAATTTTTAGAATACTCAAACAAATTTTTAAGAATCATAATCACAAATTTTCTTAACTTTCTAGTTAAAATTTTAAATTATCCTGAAAAGCAATGAAAAGAAAAAAGGCTTTAGTTAATAATGAAGCATATATATGTATATATTTATTATTAATTGGAGTAGATGTGCGGTAAAACTAGAAATGATGGAATTAGAAATGATCACATTCGGGAGATGGTTGGAGTAGCACAAATTAGGAATAAAATGAGAGAAAATCAGTTAAGATGGTTTGGACATGTGCAAAGAAGACCTTTAAATGCGCAGTTAGAAAGAGTGACATAATCCACATTGATGGTAATACTAGGTGAAGAGGAAGACCAAAGTTAACGTGGGTAGAGTTAGTAAAGAAGGATATGATAACATGCGGTTTGACTAAGGCTATGGCCTTAAATAGAGCAGAATAGAAACCTAGGATCCATGTAGCCGACCCCAAGTAGTTGGGAAAAGAGCTTTGTTGTTGTTGTTAATTGGAGCGGGCTCGGGATTTAACTCTCTTTCCAATTCCATCCCTAACCTGATTAGAATGCACCTAAACCCATTCCATGAAGGGCGGGGCTATGTCAGAGCGGGTTATATTGGCATTCCTATATATATTGGCTAGGTTTCTTACAAGAACAATGAGAAGGCAAGTTGTTGCTTCATTAGGTATTGATTATGAAAAGAAGAGTTGCGGCTTACATGGAAGTATGTTCATGTTATTCTTGAAAAAGTTAAGTGGCTCTTTAATGGCTACATTATCTACGAAAAATTAGTTAGAATTAATTTGGTAATAATGAAATATGTATATTGAGGCTAATGTACCAGTAAATATTTCTAGACAATAATTTGGACAAAAGAAATTGTGTGGTGGGTAGCCATCACTAATGTGTTAATTTTGTTTCACCTTGTTGGTTTTCACAACAAAAAATTAGCAAGAAGTAGGATTTCTAATTATGGAAGGTATTGATTATATTCATTCTATGTGCTTATGATTTCCCATTATTCTATGGGTTTCTACTGTGTGCGCTGCTCTCAATGTTTTCATCCTTGTGAACTCTTTTTCTGGGTTTCAGGGGATCCTTGCTACTTTCCTATCTTCTTAAAACTTATTTGCTTCTCAGGAAAATAATATGTTTGTTGTTAATGGTGTTGCCTACAAAAGGCATATACTTATGCTCGCCCTTTGTTGAAATTACGTATTTCTGGAATTGTTTGGTTGGTGTTATTGTTACCATGATCATAAATTATCCCATAGTTTTCCTTTGTTGCACTAGGTAGCCAACCTGTGACTTGCCTAATGTGACCGTGTTAATATCTAATAGCTGTATAAGTTGTCCATCCCATTCTCCTCAATCAGAAGACATGGGCTATTTGCGATAGTAGGATTGCTTAAAGTGAAGTAGACGAAGGACAACTTTGAAGACACATACTGTCCTGTCATCTATATCAAAAAAAGAAATACTATATTTTTCTATGCAGATTTGGGAATAGCGTATTGTTTTGTAATGCCTTGAGCTTCCGGTCAAAAAATTAGAATTGATGATATCTTGGTGATTCATTCTATAAATGATGATGTTCCTTTTCTTTAATTTATTTTACTTCTACGATCATGTTGTTTACGGAATTATTCCTTGTTCTGAATGGTTTAACAAGACGTTTGAAATACTTTTTTAAAATTTCTTTTTTTCATTTAGCCTCTTTCATAACATTAGTCGTAATTAGCGAAGTGTGTGTGTAGTCATTATCAGTGCTGGTCCTGTTAATTTGAGGTGCTGGAAGGGCTTACTTAGCAGACCACCAGCTCTATCGCATAAAGAGGCTGACTCAGACTTGACCAATCATTCATGCTCAACAATCTGAGCTATTACTGTTGCATAATGCAATGGATACTTTTTCCATAAGGAACAATAAATTAGTTTTCCTTACATTTATATCCAAATTTTTCTAGCAAAATTTCCTTTTTCACTATGTTTTTCATACTTTCGACTTCAAAGTACTGGTTGTTGAAGCAGTCAGTCAAACTTTTGAACTGGAAACTTGGCCCTTTTATGGTTTACATTCGGTGAAACAGCAAACTATATGTATAAAGTTTGGCATAGTTTTGCATCCATAAAAAAGGTTTCAAGATTACAAAGTCCAAGTACCTATTATATCTCAATAGATTGTCCGGATCACTTATTTAGAGGTTCATGCTATCTACTTTTAAGTGTAAGGTGTCATGTGGATACACGTTTATTCAATCCAACGCCTTTAATGATCGGTGACTTTCTTAAGTGGTCGTGACACCATTCACGTTTCCATTGGGAGTAGTGTTGGCTGTGGTATATGTGATTGTTTCATTATTCTGCTGCAGTGACATTGGCACCATTGCAATTGCCACCAGGCCACCACCACTATCCCCCTTAGACCTGATCCCATCTCCACTGCCACTGTCACTCGTCATTATGTCCCTAACACCTGTACAGATTCTCTCTTTCTTTATTGGACTCAATATATATACTTGTGTATATAAATTTGAACAATGGTTATTTCTCTAGACTGGATTATGTTGCTGAGATCAATGGGACTTACTGAAGAATCTGTTGGCACTTTGATTCTTTTTTCTTTTCTGATAATTCAAGTGATTTGATTCTTGAGCTTAAGTGAGAAATATTCAAATTTGTTATGTCCATTTACCTAAAATTATAACAGTAATCTAATCATGTTCATGTTAAATGGGACTTCTAAGTTCAGATTTTGTTCATCATGCTTATGTCATATTCCTTCTGGTGTTCTATTTTCAAGGCATGTCAAGACCATACCCTGCTCTGAAGTCATTCTCCAATAAAGTAGGTGGCATGCTCTGCTGTCATAATTCACCCAACAAGTATAAGAGGTTAGATACGAAGCTTGAAAGGAAAATGATGGAGGTTAAGAGAAGTGCATCAGGAAATAACATTTTCAGATCAATCGATAGCATAATCATGAGGTTCCCTCAGTTCAAAGAGGGATTGAAGGACATCAAAGGCATGTTTGAGCGGTATGGTGAGTTCCAACAAGGTTGCTTTTCTGTTATTTAAGTTTTTCAGTCATCGTAAGTTATTTTCTCGAGGATTTCTGCAAAATGATTAGTCCTCTATGTCTCTCCCCTTCCCCAAACACAGATGAAGATTCTAATGGAACTATTGACCGTGAGGAGCTCAAGAAATGTTTGCAGAAACTGCAACTTTGTCCTACGGAAAAGGAAATTGATGATCTTTTCCATTCATGTGACATAGATGGGAGTGAAGGGATACAATTCAATGAGTTCATTGTTCTTCTGTGTCTCATATATCTCCTGATAGATCCTTCCACCTCTCCTCACACAGTATGCACAATGAACTTAATTTTTTCTTTTACCAATTTATACTTCACTTGTTGGGTAAACATGTGCTGCCAGTTCTTTTGATGACCTCCAAATATGTTTCAGACATCAAAGATGGGTTCACCACAGCTCGAAGCAACCTTTGATACCATAATTGAAGCATTCTTGTTTCTTGATAAAAACGGCGATGGAAAGCTGAACAAGAAAGACGTGGTCAAGGCATTGAATTCGGCTTCTCCCTGGGAGAAATCCCCTTCACACGTCACTAGGAATCGATTTAGTATTACTTCACTCGCCATACTTGTAAATTTATTTCATCTCCTATTAAGTTATGTTGACCTTATCTTGGTGAAATGCAGAAGAAATGGACTGTGACAAGAACGGGAATGTGAGCTTCAGAGAATTCCTCTTTGCTTTGATCGATTGGGTTGGGATTGACACCGACGATGAGGTCCCTCAGACAGAATGTTAAATTGAGAGCTGGACAGCATAGAAATGGAGCATAGAATCAGTGTGAACTAAGTGAAGTGAAGCCAGATTGATACATTTCTGTCTCTGTATATTATCTAGACATATTGCTGTTCTGTTGAAACCAGTATGCATTATCTATCTACATTTCATTGTTCTATTTCTCAAATGAGTTTCATTGTATTCCTAGAGCATAGATTCTCCTAATCAGCAACAAAAGAAAAGTGAAAAATCCCTATTTAATAGGTCCCTATGAGTAGTTGAAATTTGAAAATATTAAAATGATTTACTTATAAAAAATATTAAAATATTTAACATGTGGCCCCAAAATTCATCAATGATCTCAATGTGGATTCCTTTAGGCATTACTTTATGAAATTCACATTTAAAGAAAAACTCATACCCTTCTTCTCCTAATTTATCATTTTTTTACTTGTTTTCATCCCCAGTTTGTGTATGTATTTGTGCCAAAATTAAATATATTTTTGTATGCATGGTTATGAAATACTTTTTATTTATAAATGATATCATCTTAGCTTTGTTTTTTTATTTTATTTTTTTACATTAAAAATATATAGAAGGTTTTTTTATTGTAAAGTGATATATTAATATTATAAATATGTACTTTTTAATATACATCCCTTTCAAAGGATTTAATCTTATTAGGACTATATATATATCCCTATTTGTTTGTCATGTGTATGGAAGGGCACAGTAGAGGGGGCAGACCCCTGTATGTATATTAAATGGTCACAAAGAGCAACATGTACAATATATACATGTGTAACTTGCAGGAGGGTATGTGCTTTCATTTCAATTAGGATTTGTCAAAAATTCCAAAAAAAATTTTAAATTTTCTTTCAATTAAAATATAGATTGTGTAAGCTATAAAAACATCTATTAGGCTTATTAAAAGAAAATCTCAAAAAAAAAAAAAATTTGTGCAAATCATATTGCTTCTAAGCTTGTGTGTTATTTTCTAAAACGACAAATTTTTTTTTATACTAGAACACAATTAACTCAGTTAACTAACTTACAAAAAAAAGTTATTAAAATAAAAATAAAAAACATGTAAATAAGGGTGGTGTGACTCCTATAACATTGTGAAGCATGTTGATAAAATAGTCCATGTGGTTCCAAATTTAACTCCCTATCTTCACTTGTATGATCGTTGGCAAGTGACACTACAACTACTCCATTTTCCAACACAATTATATATTTTTACAATCTGCATCCAAGCCTCAAGCCTCAAGCTTGCTCATGGTTCACACTCAGGTCCTTTCCAACTTCCAATTCTTAAATCTAAGGGATATATACATATGTATGTATATATGGATTTGTGGTTTTCATTTATTTTGTTTATTTTTATTTCCTACTTTTCAAGGCAATATTATTACATTTTTCCCTTTCACATGTATCAACAATCATCCACAAACTCTATATCTTCGAAGTTTCAATATATATATATATATTTCATTCATTTTTCTAGCAGCCAATTGAAGAGTAACATTGAGTTTGGCCTTATAATCTAAATCTTATAATTGATTTTGAAGGTATTTATGATTTCATAAAATTAACTAACTGTTGAATGGCATTCTAAGAACTGTTTATAATTTTGATTTATATTATAATTGTCATAGGACAACACTTGAGTCAGATCATATAAGCATAAGTCTCCTACTTATCGTTGATGTGGATCAATACAAGAGTGACACATCTTTAAAAAAAATTTAAATTTTTTTTTTTTTAAGTTAAAGATGGGTCAAACAGCTGATGTGGATCAATACAAGAGTTACACATCTTTAAAATTTAAAAATAAATAAATAAAGATGGGTCAAATGGGTAAGATTTTAACGGTTATCCAAAATAAACAACATCGTCTCCCATTTCCTTGTTAGACGCATCACCATCATCGTACGACCACGCAAGAAGACGAAGCAGTGATGTCAATTCCAATGAGCAAACTCTCTTATTGTGTTCCCAGCAATTCCTTTTGAATTGGTTTGAAGCCCACTCTTTTTCGTTTACGACAACATCTGTAATCAAAAGTTAAAAATTTCTGTAAGAACACGAGATGTTGAGCGTGAAAGATGCCTGAACATGAAAAAGAATCATGTGGACTGATTGTAATGACCGGACCATTTATCGGGTCGGATTGATTTTATTTATATATGGTTGTTTTTCTTTAAACTTTGAAAATTCGTAATTCACTCATCTTAAATCCGATTTAAGTGATTTTTTTTTTAAAATTGAGTGTTTTGAATTTTTCTTTCCATTGAAATTTGTTTTATTTAGAGATTCCAAAGGAACTGAGCCCAGTTATTTCAAAGTTGAGAAAATTGAATTTTTTTCCTATGTTGTAAAACAAGAAATGTTCAAATCTGTCGGATTTTCTTTCTATTGTTTCTTGGTGATTATTTTATGTATGGACTCACATTTAGAGGTTTGAAATATTTCGTGTCCATCCGGAATTATTGTTCGGGTTCGTTTTGGTGAAATGGGCATTTTGGGCCCGGGCGCCGTTTTAGGGCTTTGGGATCAATTTGGTGGGCTCGTTTTGGATTTTGATGCCGAATAAATATTTTTATTTATATTGTGACATTTTTGAATGACATTTAAAAATTTGAAATTTTAGAAAGAAACCGGGACGCATTTGGACACCGTATCAGACATATACGATAGATATACACATAAAAGGAACAAATTGTGACTTATGGGGCCCACATGACCCAAAAGTCCAGAATTTTTTAAGTGGGGAGAACCCTTGGTCGGCAGCCCTATCTTCCTTCTCCTTCATTTCATTTTCTCTCTCTCTCTCTCTAAGACTCCATTGAAGAACCTTAGAGATCTACTTTCTCTCTCTAAATTTTGGACCTCTTCAAGGTTGTTTTGGCTCAAGTGTTCAAGAGAAAAGTTGTAGAGCTCGGCTAGGGCTATCCATTGATCAGAAAATTATTCCTTTCGGGGCTCATTCGGAAGGTGTAAGACATGTACAACTTCTCTTCTTCACTCCATTTTTGCATAAGTTGCTCCATTGAGGTAGGGGGTTTTAGTTTTAATTTTTATTTGGTTAAAATTTACATATGTTTACCCATGGAGTGTTTAGGATTTTATTTCATCTTATTTCATTTTAAATCTCATGAATATATTGATATTGTCTCATATTTTTAATGATGATTATGTAAGTATAATGTTTTATTTTTGTATTTATGAGATATATGGAAGATGGGCTAATTATACGTTGAATAAAATGCTGATTTTTGGGTTGTGGATGTATGTGTTATTTTGTGATGTTATAGTAGTTGGTGATGTATGGAGAATGGGCTGAATTGTTGATGGAGTACATGCTGATTTTGTTTTTCTTTTGTTGTTGTAGCACTTTATGCTCCTCTTTAAACTTTTAAATGACTAAGAATGACTTGTTAAATATGTGTTTAAATTTGTGGTTAAGAATATGCATTTCATATTGTGTATTGCCTATATTAATGAGATTGGGTATGTCTAGAATAATGAAATTATGTCATGCTAGGTGAAATCCTAGGACATGAATTGAATGCAATTGCATTGTTTATGTGCGTGTAAATATTGCACATGTGTTAATTTTATTGATCATGCCATAATGTGTTCGGATGATGATTTTGGGATTTGATTTCGTGTTTAAGGGTATTGTCCCTTGAGGGAAATCCTCATATATTGGCCAATTAGGGTGGTCACCGCGGGCTAGTATCCCGGAGAGAACCATTAGGAACATCGTCAATGACACGTGTCTTGTTTGATGTCTAGTGCGTGCCACAAACACGTGACTTGAAGGGTGTTTTGTGAGTCAATCCCACCTTGATGATTTCAAAATTTTCATTTATATACTTTGGTATTGAATGGCACACTTGCTTCACATGTTTTATTTATGTTAATATTACCCTTGATTAAATTGTGAAGGTTATTGTTGAAATGTTATTCCATGTTTAAACTATTTCAAAGAATTAGGCATTTAGGGAGCATGAACCCTAGTTGCATCATGATCATTTGATGGTTTAATATATGGTATAGTTGACAATATAAAGCTTTTAGCTTGCCTTATACTGAGCTATGAGAGGATAAACTCACCCCTTAAACATTTCAGGTAAAGGAGTCAATACCGGAGAGAGTTGTGCCTTCATTGGTGCAACAAGTTTCAATAAATTTCTTTTGATGTTAAGACCTCATGTACCTTCATTTTGTTATATGTATGATGAAATTTGTTTAGAAGCATTCTTGTGGTCTTTTGTGCACCTAGCCACCAACTTCATGTTTAGGATTGCTTCTCCTTGAATTTCATTTCTTTTGACTCCTTTGAAAATGTGTATATAATGACACCTAAGTGTCATGTTGTATATATAAGTTTATGAATTGGTGCATTTTGCACCATATTTCATTTTCGGATTTTGATATCTTAAGTTAGTACTTACCATGAATGATTTTAGGTTCATATTCATTCTCATATCTTGTGTTAGGTTCAGTTTAGAGCAGGTTTATGGGAGAAATGGGAAGGAAATATGTTCTTGACAAATTGTTCATGAAAAGACCCCTTTTGTCCAGATTTTGAAATTTTTTTTTGATAGAACTAAACTACTCCAAATGACTTGAAATTTTTACCATGTCTTTTCCTAGATGTCTAGTACTTGAAGATTAAATTTCGTGAATTTTGGAAATCTACACATTTTTATAAAAATTTGACAATGTCCTGCTGTCAGATTTTGAAACCACTGTTGTGTGCTGATTTGGAAAAATCATTTGACCCATTTTTGAAACTCAATAAATTTTGAAAATTTTCAAGATGGCATTCCTTTATGTCTATTTTAGAAATACCAAAGCCCAAAATTTTATAAATTCTTTAAGGCATTCAAATGAGTCCATCCTTGACGAAGGTCTGTTTTTAACTTGCACCATGTGAGCTGTTTTAACTTGTAAAACTGATTTCATTGGCATATTTTCAGCTGTTGGAATTTAGTTATCCATGTTTTATGTTTAGTCTAGTTTCTATAGAATTTTAGTTTGCTCCGTTTCGAGTTAAAATGAATTTATTACGAATTTTTTTGTAACGGGTGTTCAGATTTTCTATCAGCTGAGGGCTGATTTTTCATTTTAATTCTAGTTTTATACATTGGGTTCGGTTTGAGTCCGACAACTCTCTTTTCACCCATGAATCTCGAGTCTCAAGATTCAGGGCCTGACAGATTGGTATCAGAGCTTTAGGCTCGAAAACCTGAGGACGACGGGTTGGGTTGGTTCATTTGAGTTCATGCATATAATATATTATGCATACATGACTTGGTTTTAATACGTGCTCACATACAACGTGCTTATGTGATTACATGATGACATGCTACTTGACTTATATATCCTATTTTTGTGTTGCATCTCCGTATGATAGCATAAGTTAAAATAGTGTTGTACATGTTGGAGTTATAGCATTTTATTGTCATTAACATTCATGTTAATTCTTTTATAACAATGCCCACCTAGACAACGTCCAGCCTAGGATACGGCTGCATTTGTGAGAGAGATGGCTACGACATTGAGAGACATGGCTAGAACTGCATCACAAGGAGCTCAAAACTAAGCTCAAGGCATGGGTAATAGGAGTGCCAATGTTCTTAGGGATTTTCGTAGGTTGAATCCGCCTTTTTATGCGAGTGGATCGAATCCCATGGTAGCCGAGGATTGGCTAGAACAAGTCTCTGAAATATTAGATGCCCTGGCAATATATGAAGACATTATCCGCATTCGGTTAGCATTAATTCAATTGACGGGGAATGCAAAGCTTTAGTGGAAAGTCGACTCTCAATATTCATGTGTTGGAGGCAATGACATGGGAGACCTTTAGGGGTCTTTTCTATGCTAAGTACTTTCTGAAATTGGTTCAGGAGACATATAGGGATGAGTTTGAGACATTAATTTAGGGCAATGAACAGAGCATCATAGAGTATGAGACACGATTTACTTCCTTGTCTCATTTTGCACCGGAGTTGGTGGCGACCGAGGAATTGAAGGTTAGAAGATTCATCAAAGGGCTAAGATTTGGGATGAGACACGAGATGACGATTTTGAACCTCAAGACCTATGTTGAAGTAGTAGAGAGGGCCTTGATGTCAGAAAGGGAGACCCAAGATGTTTAGAGGATCAGGGCTCTAAGAGACAGGTTAGGATGTCAGGCTCTTTTTCAGAGGGTAATCCACGAAGAACACAAGAGTGGTTCCACTAGTTCACAAGGACAACAGCAGTCGGTCCATTCCACACATTCCATATCCACGGGATCTACCCTGGGTAGGGAGGTCACTTGTTATTACTGTCACCAGTCGGGACATATCAAGACAGAGTGCCTACTTCGTCAGGTGGTATCTACAGGTAAACCAACACGTGCTTTGAATGTGGCCAGCCAGGACATTTTCATAGGGACTGTCCTCAGAAGAGAGGTGGTACACGAAGTGAGACTAGGACACAGTAGTGCCCCACACAGTCTTCAAGAGCACAGTCATGGTTTAGGGGCACTACCTCTACTAAATCCATCTCAGTCTTTCTAGAGTTCTCGTCCAACTAGGGGCCCCTACTGTGGGTAGCCAACAGTCCAGTTATCAGGGTGGAGGATGTCAGGGTACACAGGGTCATGTCTTCAATTTGGCTCTAGTTCTTGAGTGGTAGACAGAGGGGTCATTCCCACACAGTCTTCAAGAGCACAGTCATGGTTTAGGGGCACTACCTCTACTAAATCCATCTCAGTCTTTCTAGAGTTCTCGTCCAACTAGGGGCCCCTACTGTGGGTAGCCAACAGTCCAGTTATCAGGGTGGAGGATGTCAGGGTACACAGGGTCATGTCTTCAATTTGGCTCTAGTTCTTGAGTGGTAGACAGAGGGGTCATTCGGTGTGGTCAAAGGTATATTTCTTATGTTCAATTCATGGTCTAGAGTGTTGGTTGACTCGGGTGCTTCACATTCCATTATCTCTTCATCTTTCGCATTTGCATTGAGTCTAAATATCACTCATTTAGACAAAGTTCTTTGTGTTGACACGCCAGTTGGAGTCACAGTGAGCCTAGACAAGGTGTGTAAGGGATGTGAGATAGAGATAACAGGACGACAGTTGGTCTTTGATTTCATTGTCATGGACATGTCCAGTTTTGATATCATCTTAGGGATGGACTGGTTGTCGGCCTTCTGAGCCAACATTGATTGCTATTGGGGTAGGGTGACTGTTTATACACTAGAGGATGATTGTTTTTGCTTTGTGGGAGATCGTAGTGATTTCCACAATCCCTCACTATGTGCTATAGGCAGACGAATGAGTTTGACTTTCTTCTTAGCTAGCCTTTTAGCTAATGAGGACATGGAAACACAGCTAGAGTCTCCAGATGTGGTTCGTGAGTTTATGGATGTTTTTTCGGAAGAGTTGATGGAATTACCTCCTCAACGCGAAGTTAAGTTCACCATTGATGTCATACCTGGTATGGCTCTGATTTTCATGGCCCCGTATCGCATGACACCAGCGGAGTTAAAAGAGTTGAAGGAGCAGTTGGAGGATTTACTCACGAGAGGCTTTATTAGGCCTAGTGTTTTGCCTTAAGGTGCACCAGTTCTTTTTGCAAAAAAGAAGGATGGTTCACTAAGGTTGTGTATCGACTACCGGAAGTTGAATAGGGTGACTATCAAAAATAAGTACCCATTGCCAATGATTGATGATTTATTTGATCAGTTGAAGGGAGCACGATGTTTTTTCAAGATTGATTTGAGATCAGGATATCATCAGTTGAGGGTTATAGAAGAAGACATTCCTAAGACAATTTTTCGTACCCGATATGGCCATTATGAGTTCCTAGTAATGCCACTTGGGTTAACAAATGCACCAGTGACATTCATGGACTTAATGAATAGGGTGTTTAGCCCCCATTTAGACACTTTTGTAGTGGTATTTGTGGATGACATCCTTGTGTACTCTCAATCAGAAGAAGAGCATGAAAGGCACCTACAAATTGTATTACATACTTTAAGGGAACACAAGTTGTATGCCAACTATGGAAAGTGTGAGTTTTGGCTACCGGAGGTAAAGTTCCTAGGGCACGTAATTTCTGGTGGAGGCGTGTCGGTTGATCCTTCGAAGGTTGAGGCTGTTATGAGTTGGGATAGGCCAAAGACTGTGTTTGAGATTCGGAGTTTCTTAGGGTTAGCAGGTTATTACCGACGATTCGTAAAGGATTTCTCACGGTTAGTTACTCATATGATCCGACTTATTTGTAAGGGGTTAAGTTCGTTTGGAACAAGGCTTGTGAGCTTGCCTTTATAAAGTTAAAGGAAAGACTGACCATATCTCTAGTGTTAGTGATTCCCGAGCGTGGCTTGGGGTATGTCATTTATTGTGATGCTTCACGGGATAGCTTAGGTTATGTTTTAATGCAAGAGGGTAGGGTAGTTGCTTATGGGTCTAGGCAGTTGAAGACTCGTGAGCAAAACTATCCCACACATGATTTGGAGCTAGCGGTAGTGATATTTACTTTGAGGGGTTGGAGGCATTACTTGTATTGGAAAAGGTTTGAGGTATTCTCCGATCACAAGAGTCTTAAGTATCTCTTTTCACAAAATGATTTGAATCTTAGGCAACGTAGATGGATGTAATACATGGAAGATTATGACTTTGATTTGCATTACCATCCGGGGAAGGACAATGTTGTGGCTGATGCCTTGAGTAGGAAAACATGGAGAATGATGGCTAGCATTGCCATTCGGGAATGGAAGATGATGGAGGACTTTGCTGAGTTCGGATTATGTTTCAGTGATGATGATGGAGAACCAGCCATGTTGTTTACACTTGTGGCACAACCAGCTCTAGTAGGTAGGGTCATTGAGTCACAAAGGGAGGATGAAGAGGTAGATGCCATTCACACACGGATTTCAGATGGTGAGACAGTGGACGGTTGGACTCTTCACATAGATGGTGGTTTGAGATTCAAGGGACAGATGTTTGTACTGGAATCTTGTAGGGATGATGTTCTTCAGGAGTTTCATAGTTCACGTTTAATGGTACATCCGGTGGTACCAAATGTATCACAATTTAAGAGGGCGGTATTAGTGGAAGGGCATGAAGGGTGATATGGCACGTTTTGTGGCTAGATGCCTTACCAACCAATAAGTAAAAGCTGAACACCAAAGACCAGCGGGGTTGTTGCAACCGATTCCTGTTGGAGAGTGGAAATGGGATCATATTGTTATGGACTTCGTGATGGGATTGCCAAAGTCTAAGGAGGGACATGACACGATTTGGGTCATTGTTGACCGTTGACCAAATTGGTCAATTTCTTCCTATTCAGATGACAGAGAAAATGGAGAAGCTCGCGAAACTTTATGTTGAGGAGATTGTCAGGTTACATGGGGCACCAATCTCCATTATTTCAGATAAGGATCCTCAATTTACTTCACATTTTTTAAGGAGTTTCCAGGAGGCCCTTAATACGAAGTTGTGGTTTAGCATCGCATTCCATCCTCAGACAGATGGTCAGTCAGAGAGGACGATTTAGATTTTGGAGGATATGCTTCGGGCATGTGTTCTTGACTTTAAAAGCAGTCGGAAAGATCATCTGGCATTGGTAGAGTTTGCCTACAACAATAGCTTTTAAGCCAGTATTGGAATGGCACCGTTCGAAGCCTTATATGGTAGACCTTGTAGATCACCTATTTGCTGGGTGGAAGCAGGCGAAAGAACTACCTTGGGTCTAGCATTGATTTCAGAGACAGTTGAAAAAGTGAAGTTGTATATGTCTTACACCTTCCGAATGAGCCCTGAAAGGGATAATTTTTTGATCAATGGATAGCCCTAGCCGAGCTCTACAACTTTTCTCTTGGACACTTGAGCGAAAACAACCTTGAAGGGGTCCAAAATCTAGAGAGAGAAAGTAGATCTCAAAGGTGCTTCAATGGAGTCTTAGAAAGAGAGAGAGAGAGAAAATGAAATGAAGAAGGAGGAAGATAGGGTTGCTAACCAAAGGTTCTCCCCACTTGAAAAATTCTGGACTTTTGGGTCATGTGGGCCCCACAAGTCACAATTTGTCCCTTTTATGTGTATATCTATCGTATATGTCTCATACGGTGTCCAAATGCGTCCCGATTTCTTTCTAAAATTTTAAATTTTCAAATTCCATTAAAAAATGTCACAATATAAATAAAAATGTTTATTCGGCATCGAAATCCAAAATGAGCCCACCAAATCGGTTCTGAAGCCCTAAAACGGCGCCCTGGCCCAAAATACCCATTTCACCGAAACGATTAGGCAACGGTTAAAAAATAATTGGGTCTAGCATTAATTTCAGAGACGGTTAAAAAAGTGAAGTTAATTAGGCAATGGTTAATTACGGCCCAAAGTCGGCAAAAGAACTATGCCGACAAAAGAAGGAGACCTTTAGAGTTTGAAGTGGGAGACCACATGTTTCTCAAGATTAGTCCACGCAAGGGATTGTTACGGTTTGGCCGGAATGGCAAGCTGTCCCCACAGTTTATTGGACCATTTGAGATCCTTCAGAGGATTGGAAAGGTTACTTACCGGCTTGCAGTACCACCACAGTTGGACAAGGTGCATGATGTATTCTATGTCTCCATGTTGAGACGTTATGAGCCGGATCCATCACATGTGTTAGATTGGTCGAACTTGGAGTTAGAGGAGGACGTCTCCTATGAGGAGAAGCAAGTTCAGATTATTGATGCACTGGAACAGGTTCTCTGGGGCAAGACCATTCCATTGGTCAAGGTTTTATGGCGACACCACGGGCTAGAGGAGACTACTTGGGAGCGGGAGGATGAGCTCCGTTCCAAGCATCCAGATTTATTCGCCTCTTAAGGTACGTTTGATTTCATGGACGAAATCCCCTAAGGTGGGGAGGTTGTAATGACCGGACCATTTATTGGGTCGGATCCGGGTCGGGTTGATTTTATTTATATATGGTTGTTTTTCTTTAAACTTTAAAAATTCGTAATTCACTCATCTTAAATCCAATTTAGGTAATTCTTTTTTTGAAATTGAGTGTTTTGAATTTTTATTTCCATTGGAATTGGTTCAATTTAGAGATTCCAAAGGAACTGAGCCCAGCTATTTGATAGTTGAGAAAAATGAATTTTTTTCCTATGTTGGAAAGAAAGAAATGTTCAAATACGTCGGATTTTCTTTTTATTGTTTCTTGGTGATTATTTTATGTATGGACTCATATTTAGAGGTTTGAAATATTTTGTATCCATCCGGAATCATTTTTCGCGTTCGTTTTAGTGAAATGGGCATTTTGGGCCGGGGCCCCGTTTTAGGGCTTCGAGACCGATTTGGTGGGGTCGTTTTGTATTTCAATGCCGAATAAACATTTTTATTTATATTGTGTCATTTTTTCTTGGTAATTTAAAATTTGAAATTTTAAAAAGAAACTGGGATGCATTTGGACACCATATGAGACATATACGAAATATATACACATAAAGGGGACAAATTGTGACTTATGGGGCCCACATGACCCAAAAGTTTAGATTTTTTCAAGTGGGAGAACCTTTAGTTGGCAGCCCTATCTTCCTCCTTCTTCATTTCATTTTCTCTCTCTCTCTCTTTAAGACTTCATTAAAGAACTTTTGAGATCTACTTTATCTCTCTAGATTTTGGACTCCTTCAAGGTTGTTTTGGCTCAAGTGTTCAAGAGAAAAGTTGTAGAGCTCGGCTAAGGCTATCAATTGATTAAAAAATTATCCCTTTCGGGGCTCATTCAAAAGGTGTAAGACATATACAGCTTCTCTTCTTCACCCCACTTTTGCATAAGTTGCTCCATTGAGGTAGGGGGTTTTAGTTTTAAGTTTTATTTGGTTAAAATTTACATATGTTTACCCATGAAGTGTTTAGGATTTTATTTCATCTTACTCCATTTTAAATTACATGAATATATTGATATTGTCTCATATTTTTAATGATGATTATGTAAGTATAATGTTTTGTTTTTGTATTTATGAGATATATGGAAGATGGGCTAATTATACGTTGAATAAAATGCTGATTTTTGGGTTGTGGATGTATGTGTTATTTTGTGATGTTATAGTAGTTGGTGATGTATGGAGAATAGGGTGAATTGTTGATGGAGTACATGCTGATTTTATTTTTCTTTTGTTGTTGTAGTACTTTATGCTCCTCTTTAAACTTTTAAATGACTAAGAATGACTTGTTGAATATGTGTTTAAATTTGTGGTTAAGAATATGCATTTCATATTGTGTATTGCCTATATTAATGAGATTGGGTATGTCTAGAATAATGAAATTATGTCATGCTAGGTGAAATCCTAGGACATAAATTGAATGCAATTGCATTGTTTATGTGCGTGTAAATATTGCACATGTGTTAATTTTATTGATCATGCCATAATGTGTTCGGATGATGATTTTGGGATTTGATTTCGTGTTTAAGGGTATTGTCCCTTGAGGGAAATCCTCATATATTGGCTAATTAGGGTGGTCACCGCGGGCTAGTATCCCGGAGAGAACCATTAGGAACATCGTCAATGACACGTGTCTTGTTTGATGCTCAGTGCGTGCCACAAACACGTGACTTGAAGGGTGTCTTGTGAGTCAATCCCACCTTGATGATTTCAAAATTTTCATTTATATACTTTGGTATTGAATTGCACACTTGCTTCACATATTTTATATATGTTAATATTACCCTTGATTAAATTGTGGAGGTTATTGTTGCAATGTCATTCCATGTTTAAACTATTTCAAAGAATTAGGCATTTAGGGAGCATGAACCCTAGTTGCATCATTGATCACTTAATGGTTTGATATATGGTATAGTTGCCAATATAAAGCTTTTAACTTGCCTTCTACTGAGCTGTGAGAGGATAAGCTCATCCCTTAAACATTTCAGGTAAATGAGTCAACACCGGAGAGAGTTGAGCCTCCATTGGTGCAACAAGCTTCAAGAAATTTCTTTTGATGTTAAGACCTCATGTAGCCTTCATTTTGTTATATGTATGATAAAATTTGTTTAGAAGCATTCTTGTGGTCTTTTGTGCACCTAGCCACCAACTTCATGTTTAGGATTGCTTCTCCTTGAATTTCATTTATTTTGACTCCTTCGAAAATGTGTATATAATGACACCTAAGTGTCATGTTGTATATATAAGTTTATGAATTGGTGCATTTTGCACCATATTTCATTTTTGGATTTTGATATCTTGAGTTGGGACTTGTCATGGATGATTTTAGGTTTATATTCATGCTCATATCTTATGTTAGGTTCAATTTAGAGCTGTTTATAAGAGAAATGGGAAGGAAAAATATTCTTGACAGATTGTTCATGAAAAGACCCCTTTCTGTCCAGATTTTGCAAAATTTGTTTGATAGGCCTAAACTACTCCAAATGACTTGATATTTTTACCACGTCTTCTAATTGATGTCTAGTACTTGTAGATTAAATTTTGTGAATTATGGAAAGCGAAAATATTTATAAAAATTCGACAGTGTCCTACTATCAAAATTTGAAACCACTATTTTGCGCTGTTTTGGAAAAATCATTTGAGCCATTTTTGAAACTCAATAAATTTTGAAAATCTTCAATATGGCAGTCCTTTATATCTATTTTCTAAATACCAAAGCCCAGAATTTTATATGTTTTTTGAGGCATTCAAATGTGTCCATCCTTGACGAAGGTCTGTTTTTAGCTTGCACCATGTGAGTTGTTTTAACTTGTAAAAATGATTTCATTGGCATATTTTCAGCTATTGGGATTTAGTTATCCATGTTTTATGTTTAGTCTAATTTCTATAGAATTTTAGTTTGCTCCGTTTCCAATTACAATGAATTTGTTATGAATTTTTTTTAACAGGTGTTTAGATTTTGTATCAACTGAGAGCTAATTTTTCATTTTGATTCTAGTTTTATACTTTGGGCTCGGTTTGAGTCCGACAACTCTCTTTTCACCCATGGATCTCGAGTCTCAAGATTCAGAGTGTGACACTGATGGTCTCAGGCGGCGCTGGAGATTTGGCCTGACGTTCTCTGCACATTCCAGCAACTGATGAGTTCAGCGGAGACGAAAAAGGTTCTGCTTGTTGAATCATTATTCTCGTAAAAAAGGCCGGTTAGGGGTAATATATCCACTTTGAATATGCAACCTTTGGATAACCCGAAAAATCTTACCTTTTTGACCCATCTTTAAAGTTTTAAAAAGTTTTACAGGATTGTCACTCTTGTATTGGTTCACATAGACTATAAGTAGGAGGTTCTTACTTATATGACCTGAGACAAACATTTTTCATTGTTATATACTATTTTAGCAATTTGAAAAAACTTTAGAATTATGTTTCAAATATATTAGATGATCACCAAATCGTATGTTGGTGGTTTAAAATTAAATCTTTCATTATTTTATAAAATTTTGTTATTTTGACCATTATATATATTAAATGGCGATATCTGCACTCTACTCTCCTAAACTCATTAATGCATCATTTATTATTTTATAATACCAAAATTATCCTTTATACTATAAACTTTAACTTTTTTTTGGGTTCCCATCAAAAGAGAACTTTTTTGTATTTTTTTTATGCCGTTAAAAGAAATAATTTATTCAACGGAGATAACCTTATTTTTGAGTCATGTCAAAAGTGATAATGAGTACTCTATTATTTTTGGGGTCTTGCCAAAATTAAGAGATAATTTATTCATCAGAGATCTATTTTTTGGTCTTTTTTTTTTCTTGTCTATTTTTTTTTTTCCAGTGCTATCAAAGGAGATAATTTAGATTTTTTTTTCTGGTTGATAATTTATTCAACAGAGATAACATTTGTTTTGAGTACTAATTTTTTGTCCTCTCAAAAGAGAAAATGAGAGTGCTGGGTACTGAATTGGATGACCTTAACTTATTCAAATTAGACAAGCTCTTTCTACATCCACCACTGTAAATAAACAATGCAAAATTGTTAATCATCAAAATTCTCTGCATGTATGTTTTAGAACAGTAATGATTCATTCTATTGATACCGAACACACCAAACAATAATGCATTCATAAGTCATGCTATTGATACCGATCACACCAAATGATATGTAATCATGCCTTAGATATGAACCCACCGAATGAATGTAATTATGCCTTTATATATATATATATTGTACACACAAATTTCGTGTCCTAAAATCTAGGAACAAAAATGAGTAACAAATAATTAATTTTATTAATTTCAGAAAAATGGGTACAATTCTCTATGGTTGATTCTTTTACAATAAAGAATCTTCTTCTGATTTAATCTCCTTGATGTTCAGTGCAAAGGTTTCAAAAGCTTGTTCTTGAACCGGTTGTGATAAGCTTTCTTCAAATCTTTAAGATTGAGGAAGGCTTGACTGAATTTTTGATCGAGGGGTGATAGAGCTTGATCTCGAACGGTGGATTAAAGGTCTTTGAAGAACAGCACTTGTGTGGTGTACTTGTTGTTCTTCGTCTTCAGATTTTTCGATGGTTGAAGGTCTTTGAAGTAGAACGACACTTGTGTGGCGTGCTTGTTGTTCTTCGTTTTTAAATTCTTCGATGGTTGAAGGTCTTTGAAGTAGAACAACACTTGTGTGGCGTGCTTGTTGTTCTTCGTCTTCAGATTCTTCGATGGTGAAGGTCTTAGAAGTAGAACGGCACTCGTGTGGCGTGCTTGTTGTTCTTCATCTTCAGAACTTCGAGTGTTGGTCGATGCAGAGGTTCGACGGAGTTTTTGTGTTCTATTGATCTCTTTGTCTTTGTTTCTCTATGTGTAGGGTGACCTTGTATTTATAGGCCAAAGGGTGGAGGTTTAATTTGGTAACTCCCCATTAATTGTGCCAACTTCCATAAATAAAGAGATTTTGCCTACTTTTAAATAAAAATAAATTCAAATTTGAATTTGAATTGTCACACCTTTTTTTAAAGGCCTAAACCCTCAGGATTTTGACACGTGTCCGTTGACGGGACCTGCAATCATAGAATTTAATTGACCAAGAGTGTTTGACTTGGTGACCAATCGTACGATGATTAGACCATCACAAAATTTATGTGTCCACAAATTGCCCCCACTTCAAGTCTCGTGTTATATCGAGCTTGTCACATATCTAAAGCGGAACTTGAAGTATTTAATTTTCATATTTTTTTTTTGTGAAAATCCAATTGCAAAGAGGATGTCTTCTTTGTAAAGTTGAATGGGAGTCTTGAACATGATTTTTTTTTGTCCAAACAGAATTGAAGACTTGAGAACCCTATTGCAAATAGGATTTTTTTTTCCTTGTCCAAACAGAATTGGAAACTTGAGAATCCTATTACAAATAGGATGTTTTTTTTCCTTTTCCAAACAGAATTAGAGACTTGAGAATCCTATTAAAAAAATGATATTTTTTTCCTTTTCCAAACAGAATTAGAGACTTGAGAATCCTATGTCAAATAGGATTAATCCACTATTATATATATATCGCATACACTTCAGACCCATTATATATATGTCGCCTACGCTTTAGACCCTTCACGTCAGAGAATAATTGAGAGAAGTCCCATGAACTGAAAATACTTGAGAGAAGTCTCTCAAGCTGATACCGAAAGGAACTTGGAAGAAACTCACACCTAATAACTGTAAGTTCTTCTTTTCTTTTTCTTTTTTTCACCAACTTCTTCTTCTTCTTCTTTTTTTCACTGTCGTTCTTTTTTTTCTTTCTTCTTTCTCTTTTCTTTTTCTTCTTTATTTTTATTTTTTTTCCCTGCCGCCCCTTACCTTCTCTTTCTTTTTTTTTCTTCTTTATTTCTTTCTCTCCCTGCCGCCCCTGCCTTCTCTTTTTTTTTTTTTTTTCCTTCTTTCTCTTTTTTTTTTCTTCTGCCGCCAACTTTTTTTTTTCTTCTTCTCTTCTCTTCTTTCTTCAAAAGCCACATTTTTTTTCTTCTCTTCTCTTCTTTCTTTTGCCGCCAACTTGCCTTTTGTTTTTTTTTCTTTTTTTTCTTCTTTTTCACGCTGACTTCTTCTTTGTTTTTTTTATATATATATATAATGATTCTCATTACGGTGCCTATTAGTTTTGAACTTGAGACCTCAAAGAAAATTATTACAACACCATACCATCTTTCTTGCACTACCCTATATATTACAAACACTTGAAAAATAATATAACATGCAACATCGAAAAGTTATTTTTTTTTTTTTTTTTCAGAATGCCACTTGTGTCACAATCTCAAAGAAGATGTAATAGTAGTTTGCACAAGCGTATTTGTGTGAGTATCTTTGAAGTCTCTGACTGTGTGTACAATTGCGCTCTTGTACACCATCCCCAGAGGCTTGATTTGACAATTTATGCAAATGTGTTTGTTCTTCTGTATTTTGAATGATTCCGACTGTGTGCACAAGAGCGCAAATTTCTGGACATGCTAGAAATTTGTACACACAAATGTCATGTTCGAAAATCTAGGAATGAAAATGAGTAACAAATAATCAATTTTATTAATTTCAGAAAAATGGGTGCAATTCTCTATGGTCGATTCTTTTACAATAAAGAATCTTCCTCTGATTTAATCTCCTTGATGTTCGGTGCATGGGCTTCAAAAGCTTGTTCTTGAACCGGTTGTGATGAGCTTTCTTCAAATCTTTAAGACTGAGGAAGACTTGACTGAATTTTCGATCGAGGGTCGATAGAGCTTGATCTCGAATGGTAGGTTGAAGGTCTTTGAAGAAGAATGACACTTGTGTGGCGTGCTTGTTGTTCTTCGTCTTCAGATTCTTCGATGGTTGAAGGTCTTTGAAGTAGAACGACACTTGTGTGGCATGCTTGTTGTTCTTCATCTTCAGATTCTTCGATGGTTGAAGGTCTTAGAAGTAGAATGACACTCGTGTAGCGTGCTTGTTGTTCTTCATCTTTAAAACTTCGAGTGTTGGTCGAGGTAGAGGTTCGACAGAGCTTTTGTGTTCTCTTGATCTCTGTCATTTTTTCTCTATGTGTAAGGTGACCTTATATTTATAGGCCAAATGGTGGGGGTTTAATTTGGTAATTGCCCATTAATTGTGCCAACTTCCATGAATAAAGAGATTTTGCCTAATTTTAAATAGAAATAAATTCAAATTTGAATTTAAATTGTCACACATTTTTTTAAAGCCTGAACCCTCAGAATTTTGACACGTGTCTGTTGACGGGACCTGCAATCATAGAATTTAATTGACCAAGAGTGTTTGACTTGTTGACCAATTGGACGGTAATTAGACCATCGCAAAATTTAATGTTCACATATACACACAGAGAGAGTGAACACACCAAATAAATATAATAAAATTATAAATAATTTCAAATCAAGGCTTAAAGGTGGGTAATCACTTCTTGAAAATAGTTGAAATTTCTCTTAGGTGCAATCGGTATATCAAATAGCAGCATTATCTCCTGAATTCAACTAAGCCAAATTCAACAATCTGTTTGTCATAGAGTGACACCCTTTATAAACTCATGCATTCATCTTTGTTCAATCATAAGTCCAAGATAAAATATAATTTTAAGAAATTATATTCAAACTCATATATATATATATATATATATATATATATATATATATATATATATTAACCATAAAAGTTGAAAACGTTACCTAGAATTACTAGAATTTTCATAATTTCATTACTAGAAAAATAATAAGAATTTCAAATTTTCGTTATCAAACTTCTACCGGAACATCTCCTGAATCTTGAGTTTGACCGCTTAAAACTTTGTTAGAATATCGCCAAATTCTTGACTTGATCATTTGAGACTCCAATAGAATTACCGAAATTTTTCTGAACTTGATAACTTCACTCATTATATTCATCTCAACTTCTGAATCTATGAAAGTGTTATGTATAGGCTCACCCTAGGCCCCATTTTACAGGCTCATATTAACACTTCCTTTCCATATGAATCAACTTGCAAACTAAATAGAATCCTGAACCAAATGCAAAAATAATGGAATAAATTGATTATGAAAAAGCACATGAATTTAATGGCTTCAAATCTTATTGAGTAATATAAGAAAATAAATACAAGATGGATTTAGTGTTCAAATACAATTGAATGTGCAGATCATCTATGTACACTCCATTTAAATGATTTAAATACCTCCTATTTTTTTCATAGGGAGACTAATGTAAAACAAAAACAGAAAGAAAATTTTCTCTTCAAATATCCTACAAATGCATATATACCATTTGTCGAAAGAAAATTCAAAGATTTTAAACACACAAAACCACATCAACCCAATATAATACTGCCAACACCTCAATATTTGAAAGAAAAAGAATCATGTATAATGACTTGCCAAATCCAAAAGACACACAGTAACACTGACCCATACTTTATGTAATTATTAAGAATTCACCTCTTCTTAGATTTCTGTAACCTATTGGATTTTGTTAAAAAAATAAACTTTAAACATTTTACATCAATTTTTTCTGATAATTGTTCGGTGCATGTGAGACATAAGGACTGCATGTGTTCGGTGGTGAATTATGAGATGCTCTAAAAAGTCCGACACCACCATAAATCAAGTCGTCTAAACCTAAAAATTAATGCTTAAAGACCAGACAACATTTAAGGCTCACACGAGAAGAACAAATCCTTTTACTGAGGGTCAAAAAAGAGTTGGGAAGGTTCCATTCCGTGGCAATAGACTCAGCTTGAGGACATATAAAGTACTGAACTGAGAAAAGCCAAAGCCTAATAGAATCATAGATGGATCTGATGACAAACCAATTGGGATTTTACAACTTAACTCTTCAACAATTGTTTGACCTTATTGATCTCTTCCTCATAATGTCCTCAAATAAAATAATAGCGCAATGTTATTTATACCTATTTCTCAAGTCAAATAGTGTCGTCAAAGGAATTTTTATTCATTTAATAAAGCGAATGGTCCCAGTGTTGATCTCATCTACTCCATCAAAAAGATAAAAAAAAAAAACTCCTTCGACTACACAACACAACTGTAGAAATTGATTAAAATATAATTATCCAAAATAATAATGCCATCAATATATCGAATTTCCTCGTCATCGTGTGTATCTTGCTAGTCTCTTTTGTCCTTACAAGAATTTGATTCCTTTTATAAAGCATCATCTCAATCATATTGGAGAGAGACCATGACTAAGAGCTACAATCTCTTAAATGAAAGAAAGAAATCAATCTTGAGAGTAGGGTAGCAAACGAACCGAGCTGAGCTGCTTAGGCATGGGCTCGGCCCTGGCTCGTTCATTAAGAAAACGAGCCGAGCTCAAACTTAGTTTTAGGCTCATTTAATAAATGAGCCGATCTCGAACATAGTTGGGTTCGACTCGTGTAGGCTCGTGAACATGAGTTCGTTTAGGCTCATTTATGTTCGTGAACAAAGCTCGTATGGGGCTCGTATAGAGATCGTAAGCTCGTGAACACATTCATAAACATAGGCTTGTGTAGACTCGTTTACGTTCATGAACGAACTAAAACGATCTTGAACATGAGATCAAATCGAGCCTAAACAAAATTTTCTATTAAACGAGTCGAGCCCGAGCCTGTCAAAATAATGACGAGCCAAGCCTGAACTCAACTTTTCAAGCTCGTCACGAGCCCGAGCTCGAGCAGACTCAAACTTGGCTCAGGTCAGTTCATTTGCAGCCTTTACCTGAGAGTTGGTTTAGTTCCTTTACTTAAAAGGGTAATATTGGATGGATTAACCTTCACTCTAGTTTTTGCTAGAGAGTAAAACAGATAGGCCACAAGCTCAAGAACAGAGGTAAAATTGAAGGTTCAATATCAGCATCCCTGTGGCCTTATTTCCATAACTTTTGATAAGGCATTCTAGGATGTAAAACGGAACCTTCCAACCACCAGTCCTTTGGACTTATAACGGTAAGATAAATTTTGGATATGTTTAATCACCCGCAAATCACACATATCATTTAAACCTGAGTGTTTTGATATTTTGTGAGAATCAAACTCAAGATGTCTGAGTTTGCGACTCGGTACAAATTCTAGAATGATCCTTGTTATTTTATAAACACCTTATATGATCTATCCTTCAAAAGAGTATCTCTTTTGGGTTTTGTTGAATTTGTGAAAATTACTTGTAATTGCAATCACATGGTACCATTTGACATTTGGGTCTCAAGTTGCTCATTTGCCTAAAGGCCACCAACTATGTTAAGATCCAACTGTTTGCTCAGAGTGCCGGGCTAGGTCACTTAAAAAGCAAAGAGTAAAAGAGTTCTCTTGTTCTTTTTATAGTAATGGTTGTGGAGTGTAAGGGTGTTTCTGAAATTTAGTTATATTATATTATTTTTTTAAAAATAACAATAAGTGAAATGAACTAAAATAAAGTATTCATCTTTCATGGTTTAAAAATTAATAAGAACAATGTCATTTTGAAGAAAACTCTAATTAGAGGAATCTGCAAGGAATTGCTTGTTTGTCTAGAAATTATGACAACAAATATGAAATACTGATATGACACGATACATATATGATAATACAATAAACTTTAAAAAAATAAAATACGGGTGTGAAGAGAATACAACAATATAAAGATAATAAATTATATTTTTATATATGTAAAAAATGAGTTATTAATATTTCTTTATAAAATATTATCATTAACAAACAAAATAAGATTTAAGAGTTATTGTATAATTATTATGGATAAATTTTGTGCTAAAATGTATCTCAACACTTATGTTTTAAACTTTTCTTTACAATTATGGCTTTGTTTGGTATGCGTTTTGTTTTTGTTTTTCTGTTTTATTTTTGCATTGTAAAAACAAAGCATAGCATGTTTGTTTCAAAATTTTGAGTCGAAATTTGAAACACCATTTTGGTGTTTTTATTATGTTTCAATAACTGTAGAAGAAAAAATAAAATAAAATAAAAAAACAAAAAATACTTGAAACGTATTTTTTTTACTAAACGTGTTTTTGATTCTATTTAAAACACACTCGTAACAAAACACTTATTCTGTTTTAGGCAGAAACAAAATAACAAAAACAAAACGCATGTGAAACAAGTCCTATAATATAATATGATATTATTTATGAAAAATTACATTTTTATGTTCAAAACTTGTTAAAAATATGTTTTAAAATATCTAAATATTATGTACGTTAGAAATAAAAAAATATATTTTAAAATTATTAATATTTTTAAAAAGTATTATTCAAAATATTCGTATCAAATTCGAACACGAAAAATACGTTATAATTACTCGTGCTTCCCGGTGTTTCTACACGCACCGGATGTATCTAGATCTCCACCCTGGTTAGAGGTCGCACCCACATCACGACCGGTAAGGCCTTTGGGCCGGCTTGTATATGGTTCGAGTCTATGTTGAAGTATATATGCACACACATACTTGCACTTTTGTGTACTCCGTAGTTCATATTCTAATTGGACTTTCAAGATGTGAACCAGCTGCTCAAAACCCTAGCTAGCACAGTTAAGCTCGCCGTCACGGAGATAATCAGAGTACTTGATTCTGCTGAAGCTGGTCCAGATTGCCCCTACTCCTCCGATCTTCACCGCTCAGTTTCGGCTGTAGCCAATGATTTTTGCGTGACTTCTTTACTGCCATCTTTTTATCTGTTTGTTTCTTGAGAAAAAAAACTTTGGGTGTGGGAATGTTCAGTCTGTTACGCAAAAATCGCGGGCTATCAGAAGACTGAGAAATGGAGATGAGATGCGTTTTAGGGCAAGCTGAATCGACTTCAACGGCCTCATGTTCTCTCTCGCTCTTACAATCTCTGGTTCTCTTCTTTACCATTATATGACTTTGCCTTTATGATCGTCTTGCTAGCAGGTAATTTTTTTTTTTTTTGATTAATTTGATCACATTATACCTGGGTAATAGCACTTTAATGGGTGATTGATCTCTCGCTCAATGGTATCGCACCACATTGTTGCTCCGATCTCTCTATGTAGTTTCAAATTAGATTTCACCTCTTCTTGGGTTTCTGTAACTCATTGGGATTTTGCATTTTTTTTCCTAATTGATTTTGCATTTTTATCATAATTGGTATATATAAACTATAAAGGCAAGACCATATCTTCATCATCTTAGAAAGGATTGTATTTATGGCCTCCTTAGACTCATCAGTCTGGGCATGGCTTCCAAAGGAGCCTCTTGATTTGATTCTAGACAAGTTAATTCTATTCTCCGACTACGTCCGGTTTGGGGCAGTGTGCAAGCCATGGCGGTCTGTAACTCTACATAAGAAGCAGACACGCAAGGAGGCTTGGTACAAGCAGCCTCCAATGCTACTGGTCCCGGATGGAGATGGCATCGGCAGACTCTATAGCCTCTCCAAGGAGAAGATTTATAACTGTTGCTTACCTGTGCCGTGTAGTAAGAAGGGTTGTGGTTCTTCCTTCGGGTGGTTGGCTAAAGTCCCTTCTCCGGTAAGACCATTTATCTCCCTCCAATTATAGAGGTCCCTCGGGTAATCAGAGATGAGGAAGAGGACACTCCTCCTGATTAGGAATCTTCATACCTGAGTTTTACATCGAGAAGGTTATATTATCAGATGACCCATCTCTATATCCGAATAATTATGTAATTGCTGCTATTTATAATGATATACCTAGATTGGCTTTCATAAAATCAGGTGATCAATCTTGGAGTTGTGTAGATAAGAACTTGTTCCCTTTGAATGATGTTTATTTTTACAAAGGCCAGCTATATGCTTTGGATGGTTACAATGCACTTGTAAAGGTTGACATTGATGATAATCCTAGTAGTAGTACTGATTCTGATAGCAATTCTCCTATGATGGCCTCAATTATGAAATTTTAGTGCTATGTTCTTTGAGGCTCTCTCATAATCCATATCTTGTGGAGGCATCGAATGGAGACCTACTGCTGGTTTGAAGGTTTCATTGGACTGATAAAAATAATTGGATGCACTTTGACATCACAGTGGATTTCAAGGTTTACAGGCTAATGATGCATTCAAGTGGAGACAAGAAGGGGGAGTGGATTGAAATTGATAGTTTGGGTGATGAGACAGTGTTTTTAGGTGATAGCCATGCCATGTGCATATTGGCTTTTGATTTTCCCAATTGCCAACCAAATTCCATATACTACACCGATGATCGTTTTGAGAGATCTCCTAATTTAGAGGAGCAAAGGTTTGGAAAACATTACAACCTGGATTATTCCCAGAAGTGCTATGCTCCCGCAGTTTGGATAAAGCCCATGTTTCAGTGAATTTTCTTTGCACTCAAGAGTGAACGTTTTGGGATTCTTTCCACTCACATAATAAACCTTTTTTTTTCTTTTCTCTCTCTGTTATCTTTTCCAAACATGACCAACAAATCTCTTGAGAGAATGGTTCCTTCCACACATTTCTCGGCTGGTTTGGCGGCCATTTATACCCATTATCTTTCTCATTTGGATCCAATGTGGGGCAAAGAAGACCCCTCTGACATTCTTTCTCACCCGAACTTGCAACGCTCTTATTGCGGTCAGCAAACCACCATGCCTACCCGTCCCCCTAACAACCCCCTAACAACGGGAGAACTCAGTAATAACTCGGACCCGGACTCTACTCAGGTATGTAACGGGTCATACACTTGCCAATGACCCAAAAGTTTAAGCTACTCGGTAGTATTGCTTACCGGCACATTCTCTTTCTCATTTGGATCCGATGTGGGACAAAGAAAACCCCTCTAACACTATCACTTCTCTTGCTTTTGCTTTTAGAAATGTCTTGGGTAACATTTATATTGATTTGTCATGCATGATTGTTGAATTTTTACAAATTTCTTCACTTTTACTCCTAGATACTGGAAATGCCCACTGTGAGGTGTAACATGATTTGTTGAGTACCATTCTCTCTGCCTTGTGTTGATTATGTGAGGGGCCTGAAATGTCTATTGTCATGACATTTGCATTTCTGTACCCAGAAAACTGTTTTGAGGGGTGGCCTTGAACAAAAATTATACAAAAAAAAAAACTCAAATCAAATTACTATATTAAATAAAACAACTTTTATATTAATTGATATTTTTATTGAGTACAATGCAGCTTGATTGCATAATTTAAGTGCAACTTGCTTAGATTTAGATGCAACTTGATTGCAAAATTTTGAACCCTAATAAGCAAAGAAATGAATTTCATTATTATCAAATTGATTATATATACATACCTACATATATACACACACAGAATACCTGAGAGACAAAAGAGAAGACGAGGACAGTGAAAACAATGGTTCTTGGTAGAATGGATCGATCTTCGCGAGTGTGTGTGAAAAAGAGAGACAGAGAAAGAGAAAGAAAGAGAGTTACAGAAAGTATATATAGCTATGATGCTGAAGTACCGGAAGAAAGTAACTTGAAATAAAGCATTTCAGAGTACGAATAAACTAAATTGAACTATGGACTGAAACAAGTACTAACTTAAGACTAAAGTACGCTATGGAATGAAAATAACATTGGAAGTAAATGACTGGTTTTGATGTGTATGAAAGGAGAGATCTCATTTTCTTCCCGATATTCTATTTTTATTCGGTGACCGACAAAGCCAAGAAGTTATTGTTTCCAACTGCCAACAACTCACTTCTAAGTTCTGATTTGGCTTCCACATGTCCCCTAAAAACAATTATTGGAAAAATATTCCATACCTCCGGAAGGTTGTCTGCTTGGACGAATAAAAACTCTTTATTTTTATCTTTTTTTATAATAAAAAATAATAATTTATCATTGATTGAAGTTACGGTATTTGTATACACTCACCTCCTCTTTTATTTGTTAAATTATACTTTTTTAAAATTTATATTTTTGTAACACTTAACCACTATGAATATGTTTGTTATAATAAAATATAATATATATAACAAGGATAGAAACGTGTAATTACAAAAGAATCGTTAAAGAAATGTATCCGAAATAAAAGAAACATGTTAAGATTGCAGGTTATGTTCGCACCCAAAAGTGTCGCCATATTACTGTCACTTTGAAGATGATAAGGACCAATTAAATGCCCACGTGACTGGTACTTTGAAGATGATAAGGACCGTTTAAATGGATGACAATTGAGGATACTTGTAACAATATTTTACGTGTTTATCTTGTTGTTGGATAAAATCGAGGCTTGACAAGGACTCTCTCTCTCTTATTTTGGACAAAATATACTCACAATTTTTTAGATTTGTCCTAATTATACTTATATTTATAATTTGACAAAACATACACTCACATTTCCTAAAATTTGATACTCAACACTAACACAATATGTTTTATCTATTTTACCCCTCCATTAATTACAAATACATTTTTGAAATCATTTTTTCACATTTAAAATACTACATTGCTCCCAACTTTCCTTTCATTACTTCTCTTTCAACCTTAAGCCCCCCCCCCCCCCCCCCCCTCTCACACACACACATTTGTAGCACTAGAAATATATTGCAAATTTTATTAAATATATTTTTAATATATGTTATATTACGGATTTTACTAAAAAAATAAATTTAAATATAATTAGAAATTATACAAACTTGTAATTTTTCAAGCTTTATGAATCTTAATCTGATGATGATAAATCTTCATACACATACACATATATATAATCATCATCACATTAAGATTCATAAAGCTTGAAAGAATTACTATTATGTATAATTTATAATTTTAAATTTAAATTTATTTTATACTAAAATATGTAATATAACATATATTAAAAATATATTTCTAGTGTTGCAAAAATATATGTGTATGTGTGTGACTTAAGGTTAAAGGGAAAGTAATGGAAGGAAAGTTAGGGTAATGTACTGTTTTAAATGTAAAAAATGAGGTCAAGAATGTCTTTTCATCCAATGAATAGATAAAATATACAATACATATAGTGTTAGGGATTGAGTGTAATCATGCATCAAACCTCTAGAGTGTGAGTGTAAGTTTTGTCAAATTATAAATATGAGTGTAGTTAGGGCAAATCTCTGGGGGTGTGAATGTATTTTGCCCTATTATTTTAAGTGTTTTAGTTGATACATGATAGGTGCTAGTGACTTTTAATTAGAATTGGACTCTTGGAAAGCTTAAGCTGAGAGACAAACTATTTTCAAGTGTTTTACTTGATACATGATAGGTGCTAATGAATTTTAATTAGAATTACACTCTTGGAAAGCTTGAACTAGAGACTAAAACAAAAGGACTTGAAGACACGTTGCATTGGGATGTGCATTGTTTTTTTTTCTTTATCTCTACGTCTCCCTCAATTTCTTGCTTTATCTCTTTTCTAATCAACCTATTTATCTATTTCTCCCTCTTTTTATCCATTCCTTTTTATCTCACTTATTTCTACGATTTAGTCTTACAATTCTTTTTCCACTAAAGTTCTCTTATTTGTTGAGGCAAAAAAAACCTAATATGGAGCTTCATTTTCTCTCTCCCTAGTCATCATTTGATTCCAATTTCTCAAAGGAGATACTGTATTCAGCCAATCTCCATACTTTTTCTCTAAACCGATTGAAGTGCTCTGGCACACTGGCAACACATGCTAATCTATTATATATATATATATATATATATATATATATATATATATATAAAATTTCACTTATACCCTTAACACATTATATCAATTTACATTTAACAACCCATTTGATTTTTAATTGACCCAGTGGGTTAAAAGTGATGATCTTATTTTAGGGGCTAAACTCTTATTACCTCTAATGAATTATATTTTGGCTCAATCATCTCATGACCATAAATTTCAATAATCCATTAATTACAATTTAATTCCACTATATGCAGTTACATTCCAACTCGATAATGGTTGAACCATGTGTTGCCTCAACACCCAACACCCGTGTTAATTATACAAAATTACGCTTCTACGCACAATTGGATATGGACATATAAGTGTTAATCAATTCAAATCAACAATTGAATATTTATTAAGCCACTTGATTATTTTCTGTTTAATCAAGAAGCCTTTAATAAAACTTATACACTTTACTAATGTGCATACCTATTTTATTAAAGCCGAACCAAATGCTTGGATTTACCATTGATTAAACTAATCAAGTTATAATAAATTAGCTAGCATAGATGTAAATCTTGTGAGCATGTTCCAAAGCACATGCTCAACCAACTCCTAACATATTTGAATTTTAGACCCTGGGGCCCACCGCATATATCAAAGTGCTAACTAACCATGCCTAGGGTTTATCACTCTCTCATACTTGAGGGTAACATTCGTTATAACACTGACAATTAATAATTGCAATGACGACCTCACAATTACTTTGATAATGACTTATCAGTGATTCTGTTATGTTCTTTATCAATAAAGAGTCTACTCACTATTACTGAACGAACAAAACACTTTATGATAACATAATATAAGTGACTTGTGCTTCCGACTTTGGTAACTATACCATGCACGCACCAAGTCATTGCGTAATCAATGGACATTACAATTCTGGTTTTGAATCGAATCAATACACAACATTCATAATATATAAATAATGTTTTTGATAAGTAACAAATTCTTATTAATAAACTAATGTCATTACATCTTAATTAGTGCTATAAAGGGTATAGAGTCCCAACATCTAGTTGGGACCTTATAGTCTCCCATTTTTTTATTTTTATGCAAATAACAAATTCCATTTACTTTGACCTTAATTTGATTAACCATTTTTGGTTCCTACTTATGGTAAGTTTGACTGCGAAAGTGATGATGGGTCACCATGACGATCAACTTTACAACTTTTATCTTCTCGGATTTTTTATTTTATTTTACCCATTGACCTTTAAGTCAAGGTAGAATCTGCTTTAGTGGAAAATCTGTGGGTTGTATAACCTAAATCTACCTACTTGTGAGTCCTCGTCTCTGTCACACGCCCGCCATATTTATGGTGCTACTAGAGTCGCACGTGTCCTCCCATCTTCTCCATCTCTCTTGAAATTAAAAAATGACCATATGCTACATTGATGGCAACAGCTTTAATAAATTTATGGTGCCAAGGACAACGATGAAGTACCAATTTTAGTATTCCAATGTATTAAGACACCGCTTCTAAGTACAGTGCTGAGTGTCCTGTGTTCTGAATTGTTGGTGAAAGTAACTTCTTATTCCTTCTAAATTTGCATAAAGTGATTTGAGCTATGTTAGAGTGAAAACAAAACAAAACAATGCATCCAAACATTGCTCATGTTGTTGTTTCTATTGTAAGAAGGTTTTTTTTTTTTGGCAACAAAACAAAGCATAACAACAATATAAGACGTGTTGATTTGATTTTAAATTCAATTTAATTTGTATGATTCAAATTAGTTTTTGAATGATCTTATCAAATTACAAATTTGGGTTTCAAAAACTAATCTAATTCGTTATATATAAATCTACGTAATACTATTTTTAATCGTAAACCTAATTTCACCCTTTTCTACTCGATTGTTTTTTACATTCTATGATCTTATATAACTCAAATCGTCTTTTATTTATTTTAGAAGAGATTATGATATATCATTGTTAGGATGGACAATATATAAAAGATTCTTTATCATGTAATTATAATAAATTATTTTATCCCAATCTCACATTAGACTAAAAAAATCAAATAAAAATTAATGAGCTATTTATAAAAGCTCAATCAGTATTTCAAATTTTATGAATTAGTGGATGGTTTTGATTTTATATCTAATCCGAATCAATCTAATCTATAAGGTCATTGACTCATTCGTGAGAGTTTTATTTTATTATTTTTTAAGGACATGTAAAAATTAATAAATAAATAAATAAGGACCGCATAACGTGCATCCTACGTGGCCGTGCCTACAAAATGTGGCAAAGAACGTAGCATAGACGAAAACTGACGGACAAGTAAATGTTGCACGACATCGTATCTATACACAAAAACGACAACACTCGAGTGAACTATCAACAACAACAAAGTTCGTCCATTTCTTGCTTTCCTTTTTCATATAAATAACTTTTTTGAGCAAACTCAATAATATCCATCATTTAATTTCAGGGTTCTGTAATCAAATATCATGATTCTCATCAGATCCCCAAAAGAGGAAGAAAAGATTCTCACTCTCTCCATTTCTTATTGGGTAACTCTCTATTTCCCCCATTTCCTTGCACATCTTATGATTCTGTCTTTCTCTGCTTTTCATTGGGTTTCTTGATCTTTCCTTTGTCACCTTTCTTTTGGGTGCTACGGAAGTGAAAAGAAAACTTTACAGATTATCTTTTCAGTCAAGTTCAGATTTTATATACGTGGGTGTGTGTATATTTGTATATATTTTGGTTGGTTTTGGTTTTGGTTTTCTTAGGAAAATATCAATAGCAACTGCAGGAGCTGTATTCAATTGTTTCCCTCTAAGTTTTCTCGGAAACCAAACAGGGGTCTTTGGTTTTTTTGCTTTTTGTCTTTTTGGTGGGATCTTCCGTGAGAATAAGTGATTTCAAGGGCTAAGATGGCATGCGAGGCCATGGAATCATGGGAATTCATTGGGTTAGTGGGTGCTTATCTTGATCTTGCTATAGCTTATTTCTTACTCTGTGCATCAACTCTTGTTTTCTTTGCCTCGAAATTTCTGGGAATCTTTGGGCTTTGCTTGCCCTGTCCTTGCAATGGACTGTTTGGCAACCCCAATGGTAATTACTGCTTGCAGACACTGTTAGTTGATTGCCCAAATGAGAAAATCTCTTCTGTTCAATTGTCTGTGAAGACCAAGTTTCCTTTTGAATCAATTTGGGGGAAAGACCATAATTGCCAATTGAATTTGAAGTTACTTGAAGAGAAAAACAATAATGTTGATAGGTTTGTTGAAATGGAAGGTGAGGATTCGTGTAGCTTGATTTCAGATACCAGAAAGTCCCCCAATTTGATTGGGAAGGACTTGATCCCAAGGAATGAATTGGCTCTAGGATCTGGTGTAATGAATTTACCCAATTCCAAAGAGAGAAGGTTTGATCTTAAGGGTAAGGGGATCATGAATCAGAGGCCAAGGGGAGGAATAAGGCGCCGTCGGAAAAGTGTTACCGATTATGGGATATTTTCATCTGCTTCGTCATATAAACTTTCATGTGCAGATGTGCAAGGTGTTCCTGGTTCGCTTTCTAGTGTCGAAAGTGAATTGGATGAGGTGATTGAAGGCAGCTCAGTCCCTGCCAATTCTGGTAGTGATGCTGATCGCTTTCACTGTGAGTATCAATTGTGATCGCTCTGTTTCCAGTTCATTTTTTATGTTTCAGCTCAAGCATTGTACCCTCATTGTTGACCATCATCAACTCCTAATTTAATTAAGGATTGGTGCTTTAAAATTGAAAGAGAACATGTGGAGAGGTGTTAGTGGTTCACTATAGTAACATACACCGTGTGTTTGTCGTCAAAATATCTACAAATGATCCAATTATTGAATCAGAGGATATAAATGAATCAAGAATCTTTGATATTGTCTACTATACACTTCACTTCAGTTATTAATTCTCCATTCACATGAAAACATACAGTATAAATTACAAGTTCTATGCATATCTAATGTCCTCAGTAAAGATCTTGTTGGCAATATTATGTCCCAAAATATCGTTCAAGACTCTTAACCATTCAGGAGGACTAAAGTGTTATGTGAAATGAATTAATTAGTATATTGGAAGCAAGAGGAGAAACAAATAATGGAGGAAAAATTAAAAGAAAGAGTACCCTTTCTTAAAAAATATATATTACCTCTCATACATCCGGCAAGGGTTAAGGAATATGTTTAGGGACTCTCTTTCCAATCACACGTTATGGCATTAGTTCCAAATTTGAACTTTGGTGTTAATTCCTTGTTCTCACCTCAAGGCACAAGCCCTACACACTTTCATAACAACATTTCGAACATGAATTGGCATGACTTCTGAGTTGGATAGATTTTTCGTGGCATCATATACATATGCCCATAATTTTTCTTATGATGCATCCCGATACTGATGTTGTAATGCTGGTATGTAAATTTAGATGATGAAGAGACTCGTGCGATCTTGAGTTTGGGGAAGAGAGCTTCATATGGCTTTGACTTGAATGGAAATGATACAACTGTTGAAGATATAAAAAGTGATGCCAGAGGGGAGCTGGGGTTTGATAATAATGAAAAAAATGCAATAAGAGTCCTAGAACAAGCACTTGAAGAAGAACATGCTGCTTGCGCTGCTCTTTATGTTGAGCTTGACAAGGAGAGAAGTGCTGCTGCTTCTGCTGCGGATGAGGCCATGGCTATGATACTGCGTCTACAAGAGGAGAAGGCATCCAAAGAAATGGAAGCTCGACAATACCAAAGGATTCTAGAAGAAAAATCTGCTTATGATGCTGAGGAAATGGATATTCTTAAAGAAATCCTTCTGAGAAGAGAGAGGGAGAAACATTTCTTGGAAAAGGAAGTTGAATCTTACAGGCAGATGGTTTATCTTAGAGATGAGCAGTTACAGAGTAATGTCAAAGATATGGAAACCCAGAGACAAGAGTTTGCTTCTTCACTTGATCTGGGTGAGGATGCGATCTTGATGTTACACCAACTTAGCGAATCCATTGACAAGAAGGAAATAGTAAAAAGAAGTTCAGATGTAGGGGTCATATCTGTCAATGAGCCAAACTGTACCCTTGCTGTTGGAAATGCATTACCAGTTCCAGCTTGGGATGATGATGCTGACCTTTTGAATCAAGGGAACGTAGAAAAACCGTTTTCAATCACAGCAAGATGCAGAAATAATCTCAACCAGGAGTTTCAGGAGAAGGGGATGGTATCAATGGATAACAATCAATATGCACTGCAAGGTGAGGGGTGCAGGTCGGAGACGTTTTCAGAGTCTTACAGGTCAAGTAGTTCCCAAGAAGGTCATTTGCTTGAGAAAACCATTCCCCTAGTAGGTGATGAAGAAGTGCGAGACGATAATGTAAATTTATGCCAAGGAATGACAACCAAGACTATTGAAACTTGTAATGAAACTGAGATATATATTCCGCAGGATGGCAAAAAAATGGAGCAGCATGCAAAAGATATGGAGCCTCATGTTCATGATGTTCATGTTATCAAGGATGAATCCAACCTGTGTAAGGGGGCTGGTGAATACCAAAATGAATTGCTGTCGGTGAGTGATAATTCAGATGTTCATAAAAAAAGTGATCTCCCACCTAGAGTTCCTGATATGCAGAAAATTGGTGTTACGAGTGATTGTCAGAGTACTAGCAGGTTGGACACTGAGCCAGTCATTAGCAGATGCAGTTCTGACATGGCTACTGGGCTGCCACCAATGGGTAGATCACGGGGCAAAGCTTCATTCTTTCCTCTGCGGAGAAGTTCCATGTCTGCACTTGATAGTGAAAGGTTGAAAATTGACAGTGAGGTTGGTTGGCTGAGAGAAAGGTTAAGGATTGTGCAAGAGGGAAGAGAGAAGCTCAACTTCTCTGTGGAGCATCAGGAAAGGGAAAAAATTCAGTTGCAACTTTTGGAGGATATAGCATGCCAGCTTCGAGAGATTCGGCTGCTAACAGAACCTGGAAAAGCTGTGCGTCAGGCTTCTTTGCCCCTTCCATCCTCAAAGGTGTGGCACTAAAGTCCTCTTTCATCATTTTTGACGCTATATTAAATATAGAAAGTGCCATTATGTGGTTATGCTCATATCTCATTCTTGTTTTCTTGATTAGTTTTTCTTCTGTAAATCATACTAGATAGAGTGATGTTTTCTCATGATTTTTTTATGTACTGCATTTAAATGCATGCTGAACTCTTAGCAAGTTGAACTTTGTGTCCAATCGATAGCCTTCCTGCTATCCCATGTGGGGTACTGCAGGACCCAGTTTTGTTTGATGCATTTTCAGGCTAGTGACATACTAGTGAGTTGATTTTCAGCTGGAACCTTAATACTCTCCGGTGCACTTTTTCCCACGGCACCCCGTGATGCAACTCACCACATTTACTTTGAATTTCACCATTATGAATCACCAATTTTTATTCACCAATAAAAGTGGTGAAGTTCATAGTGGTAAAATTCACCATTTCAAGTGGTGAAATTTCAAAGTAAATGTAGTGAAGTTGCACCGCAGGGTACCGCAGGAAAAAGTGTACTGGAGAGGGTTTTGATTCTTGTAGTTGTGCTTAAGTTTTGTTGCTAATAGATCTAGACAAGACCTATGAAGTATGTACACATACAAGACACAAACACGGCATGACCTATGTTACATGGACTCTTCAAAAGTAGTGAAGTACCCGTGTCAGACACATTACTCGGACATGGGTATGGGATATGTGTCCGACACTTTTGGTTGGACATTTACTTAAAACACATATCCAATCATCCAATTTATTATATTCTTACTTTAAAATGAGTTAAGTGCCTATGTTGAACGCTATTTTACATAAAAATATTACTTTACTCTAGAAAATAGAATAAGATAATTAAATAAAATGAATATTTAGCAGTGTCCATGTGTCCTTCTGTTTGGCGATTTGACACATCTGATGCATGGATACATACTTGTACCCGACACACGTACCCGAGTCCATGTAACATAGGGCACGACACAAACATGTTAGTACTATAAATTCTTAAAAATAAGATATAGATATGGCAATGGCATGACAATATGTATGCATATATATATTGTATTAATGTAGATACAATGAGAATTATAAAATATACTATTAACAACCATCTACTCTAAAATCTTAAGCTGTTAGAGAGGGTATAACTTGAATATATATATCCTTCAACACGCCCCCTCATGTGTGGCCTTCTTTTGTTCAACACATGTTTCAATTTTAATTATCAGGGTGACAATGAGGTTTGAATACCGGATTTTGCCTGTTCTAATACCATGTTAACAACTATCTACTCTAAAAGCTTAAGCTGTTAGAGAGGATATAATTTAAATATATATATCCTTCAACACATACGTACCTATATATAAATTTAAAAGAATAAATTACCTTGACCTCCCTTAACCTATGACGTAAGAACCTTTTGATTGGACTTCTAATTTTTTTTTTGTCAACCCTTCCCTGAGTTTTTGGTGAAATTATAGTTTCCCCCACTTCGTGAAAGAACCTTAAGACGTTAAACAATTATGTTTTGAATACCGAAAACGCCTTTAAATGAAATGAATTGACTCAACTATCCCTACTAATTTTGTCCCATGAATTGACTTATCCCTACTAATTTTTTCCCCTCACATACCTCTGGTCATCATTTAATTTATAAGTGAAATATATATAAATTATATTTGTATTTAGTATATGATATACATTTAAATTTATTAGGTATATATTTACATTATATTTTATTAAATATAAATTTGATACATTTTTTTTTATAAGTAAATTATTGTAAACAACGCGCAAGAGGGGATCGCATCCCAAAAACAACACAAGGGAGAAATAAGGCCCCTAAACACTCAGAGAATCCACAAAATCTACTCTCTTTCCTACAGATTTACAATTTCTCCTCCGAAACTAAAAAACATTGTGTGAAGAATAGAAAACTTAAGCACACTAATAGGAGTTTCCTCTCCCTCGAAGGATCTCCTATTTCTCTCCTTTCATAAAGTCCACCACAAGTACAAGGGCACAACCCTCCAAGTGATTCGAGCCTGAGCTCCCACAAGACCACCCATCCAAGACTCTAAAGTACTCCTTGTAGAGAGAGGCATAACCCATTGAACTTTGAAGATGCCTAGAAACATATCCCAACTATCTCTAGCCATCGGACAATGAAGAAGAAGATGGTCCATTGACTCCTCATCCCTCTTGCACATGAAGCACCAATTCACTAGGATCAACCCCTGCCTCTTGAAGTTATCCGCAGTAAGAATTTGGCCCAAAACCGTTGTCCAAGCAAAAAATGATACCTTCAAGTGGGCCTTGGTGAGCCACACAGCCTTCCTTGGAAATGAAGCATATTGCGTACGCACCAGACACATATTAAAGGAGCGCACTTCGAATCATCCCCGAGAAGAGGGAACCCAGAGCCCAGAGCCACTCTTCCATCCCCGATCCCTCCACCCTCTGACGAGAAAGCACTAATAGAAGATCAAGGATGTCCTCCAACTCCCAATCCTGGAAATGCCGCACAAACTGGACATCCCATGTTAGCTCTCCACTATCAAGGCGATAGCAGTCGACAATCATGGCACGCTTATTCGTCACAATCCTTAGAGGCCTCGGGTAAATGCAAGCAAGAGAGCGGTCCTCGCACCATAGGTCCTCCCAAAATTGAATATTCCTGCCATCTTTCACTCTGAATCAAATGTGTTTTGAAAATTCATCTCATCCCTTTCGAATGAATTTCCAAACTCCAACTCCCATTGGACTCCTCACCTCTGAGGAGCACCACCCGCCACTTTCCTCTCCAAACTTCGAGCAAATGACCCTCCTCTAGAGATTGACCCTATCCACCCCAAATCTCCATAACCATTTGCCCAACAAGGCTTTATTAAAGGGGATGAGTCTCATAATCTCCAAACCTCCCACCTGAATAGGCCTGCACACCTGATCCCAACTTACAAGGTGAAACTTAAACTCCTCCCCTTTTCCTCCCCAAAGGAAATTACGTTGTAATTTTTCAATCCTCTGACTCACTGACGCTGAAATTTGGAACAAAGACATGAAGTAGGTGGGCATACTTGATACCGTGCTTTTCATCAAAGTAAGACAACCTCCCTTTGACAAATACTGTTTCTTCAAACCTTTCAATAATCGAATCCCAAGTTGCAACTCTCCACAAAGAAGCACCCAAAGGTAAACCCAAATATGATATAGGAAACGCTCCAATCCTACATCTAGAATGTTTTCAAGAGTAGATATTTGGGCTACCTCCCCTACCGGGACAATCTCACTCTTCCTAAGTTCACTTTCAAGCCAAAGACTGCCTTAAAGTAAACCAACACACTCTTCAGATATCTCAACTGTCTCATATCTGCATCACAAAGCACTAAGGTGTCATTAACAAACAGGTGTCATCAACAAACAAGAAGTGAAAAATCTCCAACTGATGAGGCTGCTCTCTAGCCACTCTGAAACCTCTAATGTAACCTAGCTCCACTTCTCTCCTCATCAGACGTCTAAAGGCCTCCATCACAGTAAGAGACAAAAATGGAGATAGAGGGTCCCCTACCTCAAACCTCTGGAGCTACTGAAGAATCCAGAAGGCGCTCCATTCACTAGCTCTGGAGAAGGTAAATCAAGAAATCCCACACACATGGTCATATGCCTTCTCGACATCCAGCTTCCAAAGGACTCCCGGGATTCCGCTACTCAATCTAGAATCCACACTTGAAAGCAATAAGAACTGAATCCAGAATCTGCCGCCCACCCACAAAAATATTCTGGGACTCTGAGATGACACCATCCAGCACACGTTTCATGCGAGAGGCAAGGATTTTGTCTGTTAGTTTGTAAACGCTGCCCACCAAACTAATAGATCTAAAATCTTTAATATCCATAACTCCCCCTTTCTTGGGGATGAGAGCAATAAACGAGGCATTCAAACTCTTCTCAAACCGGCCTTGCTCATGAAAGGCATTGACTTTTCCAAAACCTCTTCTCTCACCACCTCCCAATTACTTTAGAGGAATCCCATCGTGAACCAGTCCGGACTGGGAGCTTTATCTCCATTGCAACTATTCAACGCCAAAAGCATTTCCTCTTCACTGAAGGGTCTCTCTAGGCCGTCTCTATCCTCCTCTGAAATCGAGTCAAAAAACTACTCATCAATGCGAGGTCTCCAGCAATACTCCTTCGTATCCAACAGGCAGAGCAACAACTTCACCACCTTCCTCTTGTCCGAGTCATTTAGACTTCATTCCTCTTGTCCGAGTCATTTAGACTTCACCACCTAAGCTCCCTTTCTCCCCTCTTCCCTTCAGACGGACCCCATTTGTTGATTGTAGAATGAAAAATCTCTATCGCTGTCTCCTCATTCCCTGCATAAGAGACTCCCAAGCTAGTACTCACATTCCCAATGGTACTCATAACCCAATCATCAATCAGCCCTGTTGGTGATAAGAAAGCTGTCAATCTTTCTTCCGGGGTCAATAGACCGTAACGGAGTAACCAGCCCCTCTTCTTCCACAGAAAATTCACCCAAAGTGTCTTCCATGTCCTCATTGGTACACTCATTGAATGGGTCATTCGGCCACTCCTCCCCTTCATGCCCATCCTCATGAACGGTGCCTTCCCATCCAACCAAATCTTTGTACCAGGTTCAATAGACCGTAAAGGAGTGACCAGCCCCTTCTTCCACAGAAAATTCACCCAAAGCGTCTTCCATGTCCTCGTTGGTACACTCATTGAATGGGTCATTCGGCCGCTCCTCCCCTTCATGCTTATCCTCATGAACAGTGCCTTCCCATCCAACCAAAGCACCACTGCCATCATTGGCAATTTCTCCCTCTTCTACACTAAAATCTTGCCCCAAATTATTTTCTCCCCCCAACTCAGATTGCTGCCACAACAAACCCCTTAAAATCTCTGCCTGTTCGTTTCGCAGTCGTAACTGAATCCCTCGACCAACACACAAAGTGACAGCTCCATCCTTTTCAAATGACACACCCAAATCATCCCCACCTTTCAACTGACCTGTGCAGATCGACCTGCTTTCGCACCCATTTCTCTGTCTGAACGCCTCTTGGAATCTCACTGACTGCAGCATCTCCGACCTGTCCACCGTCATTGAAGGATCCACAGTGCTTTGCTTCATCTTCTTCAAACCTGCCGAGTGAGTGAGGGTTGTTGACTCGTAGCCAACACTCTGAAAGCCATATCTGAGATCTCCATTTTGTTGGGTTTTGGCTTGACCAGCATGGTTGGGCCTGTTAGCAAAAATTAGACCCTCTTGCGATGCAGGCCACTTTTGTTTCTCGGCCCGAGACCATTTCCTGTGGACAGTAGGCCTCAGCTGGGTTGTTTTCTTAACCCATTTCTTTTTTTTGATGATGCTTTGGCATTGGCTTTACCTGTTGACCCAACACATTCACGTTAAGCCCACTCCCCTTTCTATAATATTTTTTGATTGGGCCATATTTAAAACTGCCCCCTCTAATCACCTCCCCAGGCCCATAATTTTGAGTGGGTTCCTTCACAGTTTAATCTGGGCCCAAGCCCAAAGGACCAAACCTATTCGCCAAACAGTGGCCCGAAGGAGCGAAAGTTAAATTGGTTTTGCTGGCATCATGTGAGTAACTGTGCACAGAAGGTTTTGGGGCTTTGCCATGTGTCCCCCCAGCCGGCATCCGCTGCTTACATCCGAGAGGAATGCAATTTGAATTAAAGTTACACGAGTCACATGAGCAACCGTACGAAGGAACCATTGGGACTTCACTACGGATCCTTCTAGCTGTCAACCACTTCAACCAATGTTTTTTGAAGAAAAGGGAATGGACAAACAATTGAGGAGAGAAAAATTCGTTGGAGAACAAGTTTGTTGATCAGTGGAAGCAACAATATTTAAGGGAGAGCATCATGTGTAAGTCTATTCAGAGGTAACTAGGTGTTTCTAGGGAGTAGAGTCTGATACTTGGTTATAAACAATTCTCATACAGTGGATTGTTGGATCTCCAACCATTCTGATTTTTGGTGGTGACGTAGCCTTGGATGTTAGTTTTCCAACCCCACAAATTGCACCTCAATCCGATTTTATGGAAGGAGATATGCCCATTTTGTTGACTCGTGCCTGGACTCAAAGTTTCATGGGGTTTTCCCTTTCTAGGGTGTAAATCTGGTTTGTTCGTGTGATTGCTTGATTATATTATTATTGCTTTTGATATATTGCTAATTTGCTACGTTTGAAGTAATAAATTAGATTCTATAAACAAACACACGAGTTAAAAGGTATTTAAAATAAATATTGGCCTTTTAATTAAATTCAAAAATTAATTGTTGACATTTAGGGATTCATAAGACCTAATCATCCCCCTTTAGGTCTAAATTACAACCTTCAGTGCACTGATGTATTAAAGCCTAGGTTGCTAGTACTCTATTACATTTGGAACCCTTGTTATGCTTTTTTCTAACAAGTATGATATCATATTAAGAGAAGTTACATTTCAATTTTCATTTAGAAAAGTTACATTCCAATTTTCAAGGCTTGTTAGACATATCATGTATGTGACTAGAGTATCTAAGAAGTATCATATAAACTCAACTCAACAAAGCCTCCCAACTACTTGGGGTCAGGTACATGAATCTTATTTTTCCATTCCATTTTATCTAAAGTTATAGCCTCAGTCAAACCATATGTTCTCATATCCTTCCTCACTAACTCTAGTCATGTTAACTTTGGTCTCCCCCTTCCACTAGCGTTACCCTCAATATGAACCATGTATCTCCTCCTAATGGCACACTTTGTTTTATAGAACTTCCCTTTCAAACTTGGCGGGATATGTCGATCACAAAATATACTAGATTTTATGATTAACATCATCACCAATTTCTCCTTCATTATGAATAATTGAGCCTAAATAACGGAAATATTCACTTATTTGTACCTCTTGATCCTCAATCTTCACTACATCCCTATTTATATTTCTCAATGTATTAAAGTTACACTCCATATATTCAGTTTATTCTTCCTTATCTTAAACCCTTTTAATTCTGAGAACTATCAGATACATGTTTTTTTTTCCATTAATGAGGTGTATTAGATACATGTTCAAAATGGAAAAAAAAAGAAAAAAAAAGTATATATATTTTCAAATTATAAATATGTTTAATAGGTATTGGCAAGTATTCGAGGAGTATCCATATGTAGGATACGAGTATGTCCCCCTTATAGAAGGGTCCTTGCTTCATAAGACAAAACTTAAACCAACTTTGCATAATAGTGCATGAGGGGTTCATTGCTAGAAGTCTGCTCTAGATTTTTCTTTGGTTAAAAATCAGCCATTAATGTTTGGCACACGAGTTGTGTCGTGTAAACATTATACTAAACTAACTGGAGTTTACCTACATGGATGTCATTTGAATACTGTACTTTGTTATTTATTACTTTTTTCTCTTTCAGTAGTTATGTTGCAACTTGAAATTGTTGCCTCACTTTTCTTAAGTCGGTCATTTTAGAGCCTATAATATGAACCTATAACTCACTTAACAAAATATATAAAATAGAAGTAAAATAATATAAACCATCTACTTTATTTGGTATTTTAATCTTTAGAGCTATTTCTTCAGATTAAATGCCACTTACTCGAAGTCTAAGTAGGAAGTATTCCATAAAAATAAAAAAAAATTGAAGTTAAAACCATTACATCAATTTAAGGTGCAATTGCTTTCGACAATTTACCTTAGACTCGTTAAAAAAGATAAAAAGATCTCAACTATTTCCTTCTGGTTTATATTAATTCATTTCAGAACTGGATTTCGCTTGTGGAATTTGAAGGAGATTCTCATTTATCTTGCAATTGTTCTTCTTTTTTTGTTCTACAAGGACAATAAAAGACCTTAAAACAAAGAGTTATAAGATTCAAGCACCTTATTAGGGGTATATTTTAACAGGCCGTCAAAATAATAAAAGGAGCCATAGAAAGGGGTACACTCATAGAAGATCAGATCATTACACCCCTGGAGAGATAGTAGGATAGGGCTACTCTTACTCTATTCCTTATAGAGGACTGATTTGTTACTTGTTTTTTTACTGAATTGAGTTGAGTGGATTGCCATACGCATAAAAGACCATTTTATTTTTCGGACAAAAAGAGTTTTGTTTTATGGTTGTTCATGTAGATCTGCATAGCTCAAATGACCGGTAGGCGAAAGAGAGCCAACTAGTGTAGTTCTGATTTGAGTAGGCTTATAATGAGTAACCCAACCTTGGGAACCGGGCCGGCCATCCTTCATTTGTGGTCAACATCCCTGGCAAAGTTTATCCATTGATAGCCGAATGTTTCGATTTTCGGGTACTAATAAGGGGGATGGGGTTTGACAGATCAAGACTGGGGCTTTGTTTAGCCCCCCCTATGTAGTCGAAAACCCGAGTTCAATGTTGAATAGCCATAGTGAGTTTATAACCAGTGGCATAAGCAGAGGAAATTTGACTAGATGAGACTTGAGAGATCCACATATTCTCTAGGGAAGCCATGTTATGATTATCCTGCCGACAATGCTCTTGTCCAGTAGCCATTCTGACTGGAGCCTAAGATTTCAATGAAGGTTGATCAATCTAAATGACCCCCGTATGCCATCTGTATAAAAAGGCAGTCATTGAAGGCAGCAAATCTTATATGGTAGTATCAATATCATTCATTGATGTCAGATGACACTAGAAAATTTAGAACAATGTTGCTCACAGTTACTCTTTTAATGACCAAGCTACAAGTTTGTATTTTGAGGAAGTACAGAATGTTTGTAGGTCTTGTGCATTGCTTATGAAGATGTGAGGTTGTTGGCTTTTTAGAATTTAGGTTGCTGAAAATTTTGGGCGGCAGCTAATTATGGTGTTTGGGTTTTGCACCGAAGGTCATAAGGTAGGGAAAGGGTTAGAGTTGATTAGGGCTTTGTAGGGAAGGGTTTAGGGGTGAAATATGGGTTACTCTAGTGGAAAGTTATTTGTGAGCAGGTTGTCATCTATTTCTTGTGGCTTTTTGGTTGCTAGAGTTGCATCTTTTATAAAAAGGGATGATGGGCTTACCAAGTAGGAGTTTTAGGTTGAAAAACATGTTTGTTGGGGTCTGGTTGGAAGTAAATAGAAGTAAAGAAATGAGGAAAGAAGAAGAATAATCTAGTAGTTAACTCAACACCAAGTGGATTCAGGACATGTACAGAAGTATGTGCCAAAATGTCCTAATCCCAAAATCAACTACAATATTCGAAGTATACTTACAAAATTCATCATGTAGTCATCCTAGCATATATGATTATATTCCATGCGGTCAAGATGCTCGGTGGTGCTCTTCATAATGTTGGTGAGTAATTGTTGCATCCTGTGAAGTTTACTTCCATGTCTAGATGAGTTGGAGGGACGCTCTTGTTAGGCGACAAAGAAGAGTTGTTGGATCTACCGCAGGGGAGCTTGAGAACTGGAGGACACATGTTTTCTGATTCTGATCTCAATTCGTTCCTTAATCCCATGACATGTTCACAGGAAAATAGGGAATTACACTAGTCTTGTGTACCCAAGTGCTTCTTCAACCATGTGATACCAAGCCTAATAGTTCTCTCACAAAATTTAAGAGTTACCTTACATATGTCCCATTCAGTTAGTGTATCTAATCTCCAACCAATATCGTCACTTATCTCACCAGCATTGCTGCCACTATTCTCTCCGCTTGACTTAGTATTTTAAATTTTTGCAATAAATTAAAAATTCTGAAACATCTCTAGTAAAGTGTAAATTAATATTGGCAAATTACTCTATTAGCATATTAGTATTGCTAATTTGCTACAATTATAAATTATAATTTGTAAATTAGCAATGCACTAATTCTATAGACTATATCATATCAAAAAAACTAATTCTATAGACTATATCATATTTTATTTTTTATTAACAAATTAATGATATAAATTATAATAAATTAGTAATAAATAATGCATTGTACTTCACACAATTCATAATTTAAGACTATACTGTATTATTTTTAATGTAATCCATCACTATATTACTTAATTATAACTACTACTATACAAAGAAAAATAAAAAATAGTATTACAGAATAATCATCATCATAATAAATGCTTTTGTCCTGTATGGATATGGTCGGGCACATGGATTCTCTTTTTCCATCATTTTTCTATCATAAGACATTTCTCCTATTAGATTCAAAATTTTAAAATAATTTCTTATTATTTCATTCCATGTTAGTTTTGCTCAGCATCTTTGTTTCTTACCTTTTATATAAACTAATATTCTTTCCTAACCACTGCATCTATGAGTCTGCACTGAATATATTCATACCACCTAATTTTATTTTATCTTATTTTCTCACTAATAGTCGTCTTTCCTAATTTCTCCCTTGCATGTTATTGACCTTATCTCTTCTAATTACTCCTAACATCCATCTTAGCATTGCATTCCAACCACATGAATGTGTTGTTTTTGTTTGTTTTTTAACGCCCAATACTTTGATCCATATGAGATAGGTGCTCTAATAACTTTTCTATATATTTTTTCTTTTAACTAATTTGATATTCATTTGTTGCTAAGAACACCACTAGCTTGTCTCTATTTTGTTTAACTAACCTATTCCAATCCTGCTACTTATATCATCATCAATCTATCAATCCTTTTTATAATTGATTCTAACTATCGAAAATAATTACTTTGGTAGTGCAAAGGTCTTGAATAGTTTTTTTGACAAGTCAAAGGTCTTGAATAGTTATCACTATATTACCATTTTCTATAGCATTATTAAATTAACATTTCATATATTCTATTTTACTTCAACTTATTTTTTAAACCTTCTGGCTCTAATGCCTTTCTCCTAGTTTCTACTGTTATTGCCATGGTTTCCTTAAAATTGTCCAATAACATTATATTATCAGCAAATAACATGCACCATGAGATGTCTCCTTGTAAGTCTTTCGTTATTTCATCCAAGATTATCATGAATAAATATGGTCTTTGTGTTGATCCTTGGTATAATCCTGCTTTTATAGGAAAATCACGTGTGACATATGGTACACACTCTAGTTTTTATATTCTTATTCATATCCTGAATAAGTTTTATAGGAATATGTTTTCTTCGTAGACCCACCAAATTATATCTCTTGGTACTCTATCATATGCCTTCTCTAAGCCTATGAAGACCATCTGTAGATTTTTTTGTATGTTCTACAATCTTCCACTGACTGTCTTAACAAGTAAATGACCTCTATAGTAGATCTCTTTGGCATAAATCTGTATTTATTATTGAACATTGTACATTCATTCCTTAACCTTTGTTCTATTACCCTTTCTTATAGTTTCGTAGTATGACTCATCAATTTTGTTCCTCGATAGTTGCCGCAATTTCATATATCTCCTTTATTCTTTTAAATTGGTGTATGTAGAATATTTAAATAAATAAATAATTAGAAAATCAGGGAATGAAAATTACAATAAAAATCTAAAAAATTGAAAGGTTTAAGAACTGCAACTTTTATAGCATGTATATCTAATGTAAATCAAATGTCCCTTTGATGAATAAGGGTCATCTATGTTACATGGACTCTTCAAAAATAGGTGAAATACCCATGTCGGTCACACAATACTCAGACATGGGTATGGGATATGTGTCCAACGCTTTTGGTTGGACATGCACCTAAAAAACACATCAAATAATTCAATTTATTATATTGTTGCTTCAAAATGAATGAAATGCTTATATTAGAGACTATGTTCCATAATGACATTTTTTTACGCTAGAAAATAAAATAAAAATATGAAATAATATGAATATTTAGCAGTGTCCATGTGCCCTTCTATTTGAGGATTTGACACATCTGACGCGTGGATTTATACCCGTACCCGATACACATATCCGAGTTTAGGTAACATGGTCATCATTGCCTGTGAAATGGTAAAAAGTCGGACTAATAAGTGTGAGGTTGTAGGTTTGAGTCATTAACAACTACTTTGTGTGAAGTAATGTCAAAGGTTAGGTCCATCTTCAATCTTAGCCTCCCAGCATCTTGCATAGGTGGGATATACACTAGGTAATGGTAATGCACTTGTCTCTCTGAACAAAATTTAAAAAAAAAAAAAAAAGAAAAAAAAAAAAGGAGATTGGAAGCTCTGGAGCAAGACCCATGAATAAACCCTATAGATTACATTAAGCTATCTAAGGGGAAAATGGAAAATAATTTTTAAAATGTAATATTTGTTGATTCTTTGATATGTTGGAAGGTTTTGATTCAATATTAGGGTCAAATATTGTGAATCTTTAATTTTGGACACCATATCTAGCCTTTAGACAGTGTTTGGAGGGAGTGTGTAGCTTGGCTGGAAGAAGGAAAAATATGAAAAGATAGGTAAAATGGGTTTTTTAAACACCAAGTACCTACTGCTATTATGGTGACGTATCGGCTGAGTCTGTTGGAAAATGATGTTAGTTCCAGAGATATCTGTGTGACAGGCTAGCAATGAACTTTATTATAGTACTGGATTTGTTTGAAAGATCTTGCTTTATTTGTTGATCTGTATTGTGGGCTCTGGCACACATTTAGATAAAAAGGTTGTAATAACATTAGTAGATGAATGTATATTTGGAACTTGTGTGATAGATTATAGGCTGATATGATGCAGATGTAGTCCATACAAAGATCACGAAAGGCAATCTAAAATATGAAAATCGCTTCAATTCAAGACAGGACCCACTTGGGAACTATTAGAATCAAATTCGAGGTTGTTGTGACTTGTGAGTCAATCTTTTTGTTATGTTATGTTTTCTGAGTCAAGAGTCTTCTAATAATTTTAATAATTACTGGACATAAAATCTAAAAGGCTACAAGAGTCATATTTTGGTCCAGTTATATTGTTGGGTCTTCTATATATACATCATGGAACTTCTCAGAGTCTTTGAAGCCTTTCATTCTTCTACCTTTTTTTCCTCTTCCTTTATTTCCTTCTTTTCTTTTTCTAAGCTACACAATTAGCCCTTGAAACCACCCTTTTAGTCTTAGAAAATTCTACTACAATAAGCCCAATCATTCCCAATCGAAGTCTCAACCGCAGTAGAAACATAAAACCCAATGTACTTACTGCAGCCCCTTGAACAGCTGTAGAACGATTTGATTTTCTATATATCCGCTGGCAACCTTAACCATTTCCCTACCCTATGAACTTTTTCTCTAACAAGTAATGATCACACCCCTTATATTACTGCTGTGTAGAAATTCCAGCAGCCGTTTCCATGAATTTCTAGCTACTTAAAACCTTCAAAACTGTACTAATTCCCTAGGCCACCAAAAATATTCATCCCTGTGTAGCACTATAATTAGTTTTACATAATGCTGTGCATGTCATTTTGGTAGCAGAGTGTTCGCTACACTCATCCTACAATTGGGACTCAAAACTTTAGGAATGCATTGCAATTCCAATTTTGACAGGGTTGTTGAACACATGCAGCTGAACTTCACTCAAGCTTAATCCAAATTTCTAGGGATTCAAGCTTCAGCATTACAATTCGCCCACTATGATGAGAAAACAGAGAACAGCCCATTACTTGTCTTAGCTCAACTTGCTTGCAGCCTTAATTTTATCTCATAACATCCATGCTTTTGGGGAAACAGAAAATCTTGGTTTTCTTAATTACTGATTTTTACAAAGAAAATGGTAAAAGGCAAAAAAAATTAAATAATAGAGGTAAAGTGGTATCTTCCTCTGTGCATGAAGGTCTTTTCTGTTATCTCACATCCACCAGCTCGTCCCTTTATTTTAGTTTCTTTATTCGCATTTTACATGTTTCCTGAATATTGTTGCTGATTACCACAACTTTTGTTCCTAGGTTCTTTCCAAGAAAAGGCGCTATAGAAGTCTATCTATAGGAGTTCTTAATAAAAGCTCTTAAGGTATGAGCTATGTTACTTTGTGGATTCAACAATTGTTATCATACTTTCAGCTGCTCGAAAATGATTACTTTCGATAAGTAAAGAAGAGGATTAATTATCGTGCATTCTTTTCGTAGGTTTCTTGCGATGGTCATCTAGACACAAACCATGTCAATTTTCTACAAGTTTCGCTTTCTGAAGTCATCTAGGGGACCGAATCAACAGAAACCTCATGATGTTCTCTCACTGCAACCTGTAAGAGCTGCTGGCTGAGAATCATTTGCCAGAGATGGTATGTTCATGGTACAAGTGAGTAAGAGGTACAGTGGTAACTAGTCTCTCTTAATAGGTCTAGGAAAAATCCTAATTTTATTATGTAGTTACCACGTCGGTAGTAGTTGATAATAGATCCCCTCCTATTTACTTTTTTTTCCTTTTTCTTTTCATTGTGTTGTTATTTGGATCAATCAGTTCAATAAAGCTAGTAAACAAGGTGAATTGTATGTTTTTGACTTGCTTGTATGTAGCAAATGTACATTTTTTTTTCATAACCTGTTGCTACTAGCACACCTTTTGGATGAATATAGATGACAAAGAATGTAATGGGTGAAAAATACTAAAAACAGAAGATGTCATTTATATTTTAGTTATTATGTGAAATCAATACTATCAAAAAGGTGACATAATTGTTATAACCTTCTAATCATCAAAAGGTAAAGTAAGTCCTTTTTTTTCTTTCTGTTTTTTCTTTCTTACCTTGCTGTTTTAATAATCTTGAGATTAGAATTCATAGATTGCTGAAGGGTGGTTAAGGTTATCTTATCTAGACCTCTAGGGTGTGATTTTAATAAATAATGTAGGTTGTTGGATTTTCCATTTTTTTATTTTATTTTATTTTTTCAATTATGAAGAAGGCCAAGTGATCCTACTCAAAATTGGCCCTAGTGCCCAGGTGGTTTGGCCAATGGTGGGCCATGACTCAAAATTTTCTTGCCAAACAACATGAAACAGATTTTCGGAAGTCCATAGAAAAATTATTGCCAATTGTCCGAATTGAGAGCAAAAATATTGTGATGAAGACATTCCTCATCAAAGCGCTATATGTTTATATATTTATACTAACTATATCAAAATAACATTGAAATAAGTGTAAGGAAATTAAGACTCCGGTTGATCAATCTTGAAACGAGACATGTCTTACTATAAACAAACGATTAAAATGAATTCTTGTATGACTAAATTATGGATGACTTGACAGTTTCAATTTGAATAGACTAATTCGGTATAAATCAACATGTTAACTAATTGATGACGATAAATTGAATTAGGTTTTGCAATTTTTTCTTCTATAGTATAGTACGTTGACGTGACATGAGTTTGAAAGGATTCAAGAATCAATTTTCTTTTTATAAGGGCTAAAATAACTTATTTTGGCTTATCAATAATTCTGAAAATATTTACTAGCTATTAGAGAAAATATCTCCTCCAAATGGTTTCAGAGACAATTTTCACCCAAAGTGGTGTGCTATATGTGCTAAATATTGAGGCTGACCTCTTGTGTGTTTTGTTTTGTGGATGATCACATTTGAGTGAAGAGTCTCTTCCCACTGCATGGTTGCACAAATATCCATCATCTTTCTCCTTCATTGCTTTACAAATTCAGTCCTCTTTTTTGAGGCCAATTTCACAGAATTTTTCACAGATTAAAGTTGGTGCATACCACGTGTCTCGAAGGAATTAGTCTCGCTCAAAGGGTGAGGAACACTCCTCTAATTAATCGAATGATAATAATAATACTCTCCCACGAAATAGTTCAAATGGGGGAATTGAATGATGCTCCCTGTTGGATGCATTCAGGTGTAGTCTAAATGGATCTTACTTAAATGCATCCAAGAGCAAGCATCAACTCCTCCGTTCCATCTCTTTTTTTGAAGAGAGTATCATTTGTATTAAAAATAAAATAAAATTGTCTCTAGTTTATCATGGCACATGTGTCTTTCGAACCCAAATTCTCATATTTTCACTTATCTGGTTCTCTCTAATAGTTCTAAAATGTTTATTGTTTGTTGAACAACGCTAATTCGATATGTATCTCGAATATGATGTGACGATATTAAAAAAACACAAATATCCTCTAGTTTGATACATATTACACTCTCTTTTTCATACACTTCAAGTAAGTCGGACTTTACCGAATCGAAAAAAGATTGAAACTAGATATAGGCTGTTAAGCAAGGACGTAGAAAATCAAGGGCGTTATCGGTTGATTGATCCTCCTCTCCTTTGTCATTTACTTCTGTTTTCCCCTTCGATTTTGCCGTATCGAAAGAGTGCCAGAATCAGAGAGAAGAGAGAGGAAGATCAATGAAGGGAGATGGAGAGAGCCAATAGAGAATAGAGAGAAAAAATCGATGAAGATAGAGTTAGAGAGGAAGAAATGAAGAGGAATAGAGGGGAAATCGAGGAAGAGAAAAAATCGAAGAGACAAGTCTTTCTGCATTTAGCGTGCAAAGAAAAAATCAATGAAGAGGGGATGATGTGGCATAGCCACATAGGAATTGGACTATAGTTCAGCCATAAAGGTCGGACTGTGTATCATTATTCTTCTAGCAAACTAAAGGATTAAAGGAGATGAGAATTGCAATCAAATGGAGTTTTTGTCTCTCTAATTTTTTTTCTCTTCACTTTTATAATTTATTTTAGGATAAATTACTCTGACTTCCCCTAAGGTTTTGCCTAATTACCCTCCAATTAAAGTTTTTAAAATATGGTGATCAACCTCTTCTAAAGTTTGTTTGACTTTACTCCAAATAACCTTACCGTTACTTGACAGTCAACTCCGTTAAAGTTAATTAATATAAATAAAAAAATACCAAAACTACCCTCGGTGGTGGTAGTGCTAGTGTGGCATTAATGGAGAATATATATATATATATAACATGTTAATATCAGTCAAATGATTAGAAATTGAGGTTATTTTTTGCACAAAAACATTATAACTTGTGGGTACTTTTCTAATTGTATATTAGATGGATTTTGTTTAACAAATCTCTGGCAGGGGTGTTAAAGTAATTTTGTAAAACTTTAATTTGAGGGGAATTAAGCCAAATCTCAGGGGAGGTCAGAGTAATTTACCCTTTATTATATATATATATATATTCTCTTCTACACTACCTCAACTTCTCTGTAAAAATTTCTCCGTCCTTACTGGGGCTTCCTTTAAAATTCAACATTGATCAAAATACAATTATAGAAAGTTTTAAGTAGATTATGTATTTATCTAATTATTCACACATATAAATGGTGGAGAAAATTAGGTTCTTATTCAAGAGAAAAAGTCCCAAAACATTTGTTAAAGAAATCATGGAAAAACTTGTAGTTTCTAATCTAATTATTTGAAGATTTAATAAAAAGAATTAAATTCTAAGTTGTTGATGAGTTATGTTGGGGTTTAAATTCTATAATGATAAATTTTGCTATTTTTTTCTTTTTCATTTCCTATATTCTCTTAAAATAATTACTTTTAAAATATAAAAAAAATTGCCAATGTAACGCCAAATAATCAACCACTTACTTCGAGATACTATCTCACATTTATATTTGTGATGTTTTGCATTTTTCTTAAAATTAGGATTTTGTTTTGATCTTTGCATTATTGAAGGCAAGACTTAAAGTAGATGATGGTTTGTCGCAAAACCACCATAATTTTCAAACTTCAACCATTTGAATTACCTATTAGAGATGGAAATCGTGTAATATCATTTGATCCTTACTCGGCCACAACAAGATTATATGCCATTATGTCTATTTTCTGACCACGCCTCATCCCTAACCAATGATAGCTTGAATTATGGTGGTTTTGCAACAAACTATCATCTACTCTACAATCTTACCTTCATTAATGCAAAGATGAAAACAAAACCCTAATTTTAATCATAGTTTGTTGTTCTGTATATATGAAAACTTAACCCTAATTTTAATCCTAATTTTTTGTTCTATATAGATGAAAACTAAACCCTAATTAATCTTTAATTATAGTTTTTTTTTTGTTCTATACAAATAAAAACAAAACCCTAATCTTTAATTATAGTTTTTTTTTGTTCTATACAAATAAAAACAAAACCCTAATCTTAATAATTTTTGGGAAAAAAAAAACATAATCTTAATTATAGTTTTTTTTGTTCTTTTTATGGATAAGCAGTTGTCAGAGGATACTCTTTTGATTTATATTGCGTTTGATATGCAAGAATTGAATGGAATATAATGCTCATTCCAATCATTCCGTTGTTTGGTATGAATTTTAAGGTGAAAATGGTCATTCCCTTGGAATGAAAATTCATTCTCACGAATGAAAATCCATTCCATATTTAAACCTATGGAATGAGCATTCCATTCTCAGTAAGATTAAAAAAAAAATCATATAACTAAAAAACCCTTCACTTAATTCCATCACCACCATCACTTCCATTACAACACCAGCTCTACCACCACCACCACCACTACCATCGCCTCTACCACCACCACCTCCACCCCCACATCACCGCCTTCCTACTCCACCACACCACCACCTTCATATCGCCACTTTTCTCCACCACCACCACATCGCAACGTCACCGCATCTACCACCACACTACCACCTTCATTGCCACCCCCACCCCCACCACACCACTGCCACCACCTCTACATCGCTGCTACCACCCCTACCGCACCACCGCCACATTGCCACCTTCCTCCACTACCACCCCCACCACACCACTCCATCACCTCCACATCGTCACCTTCCTCCACCACCACACCACCACCACCTCCACATCGCCACCTTCCTCCACCTCCACTACCTACACATCACCACCTTCCTTCACCACCTCCACCACCACACCTCGCCACCACCTACACATCACCACCTTCCTTCACCACCACACCTCGCCATCACCTCCACTACTACCACCTCATATTGCCACCGTCCTCCACCACCACATATTTATTGGTTTAATTTATTTGTCACTAGGAGGAGTATTTTGGAGAATTTGATTTAAAATTTATTTCATTCCCACCTCATTTCATAATTGCAACCAAACAATAGAATGAGAATGATCATTCCATTCCATTCCATTCACGCGTACCAAATGTAGCATTAGAATATTGTTCTATATAGGAAACAAGAAAAAAGAAACAAAAAATTACAAATGACCACAACCACGTCATTTGGATGGGTTTTGTAAAAGTAGTTATGTGATATCTATCTTTTTCCTTTCTCTGTACATTTGGATTTATCCATTAATTCTAAAATCTAAAACATTATGGCACATATATCATTTCATTCAATCCAACAGTGGAAACGTGTCAATTAAGCGTTTGACATCTCTCGCCAGTTATTTTAGGGTGAATTTGAATTTGCCAAAATCCTGAATTCATATCAAATTTTGAAAATGTTTTGACATTGTTTAACCTTGATAATAAATCTTTTTTATTTGAAATTGGATATGTAATCCATTCTAAAGCTTGATTAAGAGGTTTGTATTTTATTACTAAACTTGGCGTTCCTCTTTCTATTTCTGAATTCTTCATAACATAGAAAACAAAACAAGACCAAGGGGATTTACTGCAGTTTTTCTTGTTAACAGGCTTCCCTCTTGATGCAGTCACAGAATCCCTAATTTTTATAGTCACTTCATAATTTTTAGAAACTTTTCATATTATGAATTTGTTTGATTTTATGTAATTTTCTAATTTTCAACAACTTTCCTATTTTAGTTTTAATTTATTTTTGGTAGTTGTCCAATTTATGGCATAGATTAGGGAGGACGAAACTCTATATAAAATCATATAATTGCTAGGGTTTGATAGTATTTTTTATATTATCAATACATTTAGCTTGCTATCTGTGATGACCTATTTTTTTTGTTTTATTTTAAAATATATATGTATATATTTTTATTTACATAAATAGATTTAAGCTGTAAATATATATATATATATATATATATATATATATATATGTGTGTGTGTGTGTGTGTGTGTGTGTGTGTGTGTGTGTGTGTGTGTGTGTGTGTACATATATTTACCAAACGTGGGGGTGAAATAAATAACCTAACAATAACTCTGAAAAGTGGGGTAGTGAAAATAATAAAAGACTTTAATAGATATATGACCTAGTGACTTCTCGACGGGCAAATTGGTAACTGTTATATTATATGAGAGAAATTAGTTGATATTAAATGTGGAAGTAAATGTGACTTTTTAGTGGCTCATGTCATTTAAGGGAAGTAGTATATAAAGAAAAAGACAATGTAGATTCATGGAGTCGGTTGATATTATATTGAAGTAATTTTTTTTACAAGGCATCGTTTTCGGTAGAGGCAAAAAGAGGAAATTTTGGGTGACTAAGGTAGGGGATTTACTCTACTTTTGTATATACTTGTAGATGGAATTTTTAAAAGAGATATTTATGTTTACATTCTGTTTTTTTATTATACATGATATGTATGGTTATTTTTATATGATATTAGTATTTTATTTGTATATGTTCATGTTCATTCTTGTACAAATCCAATTGCTAATGGGTTTTGTTTTGTTTTTTTTTTTTTTTTTTTTATCTTCTGTACATTGGTTGCTAGTGTGTCTGTCTCATATATAGACACTGTTGTTGAGAGTTCTTGTGAACTAACCCATAAAAGTGGGTAATCTATTATATATATTTTCTTTTGCCTATCAAATGGTTATACAAGTTTTGATCTATTTATTTGGCAAGTGAATTTTTTTAAGGAAACTCTATGTGCAATCTGTTAATAGGAAAGTTTAAAGGTATGGTCAACTATAAGTCGAGGTTTCATTACTTTATATATATATATATATATATATATATATATATATATATATATATATATATATAATAAATGGACCTAGTTTGTAAAAAGAAGGAATTTTTTTTTTTTTTTAGGAATCAAACCTCATTGTTTCCGGATTATGGTTTTATATTTGGAATTACTATGTTCTGTGTTAAGATTTGCGAAATTTATAATTATATGAAAAAAGTGAAGCGTTGTCTTGGAGTATTTTATTTGTTTGTATAATTAATTACTGATTAAGTAGAACTTGAGTGCAAGAACAATGTTTGGGAGAGAAAGTTATATCATGTGATTTTGGTGGTACAAGGGTATTTGTTTGGAGTGGTGACACATGAAGTGTATCCCGTGTATGGGTTCGAATGAATTCTGATTGCGTGTGCTCGATCATGTATAACCTGTTGGAAATAGGAAGGGTTGTAATCACTTCGGTTGAAAAATCTAGAACTGTTTGGAACCTTAATTGGGGTCAGCGGTCTGCCGAGAGAATGACCGAAAAGTCGTTGGTGTGTGTGGTATACATGTCAGGATCTTTAATTTTGTCAAAAATGTTTAAGATTGAATTGGTTATGTTATTTATTCTTATTTTAATTGCTTGGAGTTATTTTAGTAAACCACTAATACATTGCGTTGCTTTCTTCCTTTTATTATATCTTATTGTATATATGGGTTTAGAGTTATTTTTTCTATTGGGCGGTTGTGCTCACCCTAATATTTTTCAGGTTTAGCCGGAATCAGCAATAGTGAAGATTTTTTCGAATTCACTTAAGGATGTTTTCTGGATATAAGGAGTTTAAGAAAATGCTGATAAATTTTAATAATGTTTTGAAAGACTTCAGTTATACGTTTCTAAGACAGAGATATTTCATTTGTGATGTTTCCTTAATTTGAAGGATGATAGGTGGATTATTGTAATGGTTCTTTTTATGTTATGAAGTCTTTCCTTTGAATACTTAAGGTTGTTTATTTATTTATTTATTTATTTATTTATTATTATTATTATTATCATTTCATTCATTTATTATTATTATTTTTAAAATCATTTCCCGAAAATCGGGTCGTGACACTATCGCAGCTTTCTACCTCTTCCTTTCTTTTGGAATTGAGTTGTGGACTATTCTCTAGCTTGATCTAGCTCTCTATTTCCCTTCTTCGGATTATTTTCTCTTCGTAAGTTGATTGCATTAGTTAGTATTAGAGCAAGTTCTGGTCCAGTAGTTTTGTGTCGAGTTATCAGATTTCTCTAATAAGTTTTGCAACATGCCACCAAGAAGAAGAAACCCACCTCACAGACCAGTCATTCAGCCTGATCAGGATACAAGAGTTGATCAACAACAAGTGATTGATGTGATAGAAGATCTAAGAAGGCAGATTGAAGCTTTAGCCCAACGCGTTGCGCAAAACCCAGCCCTATCTCAAGATGGCGTTGAATTTGAGGAGGAGGAGGACGATCTGGAAGATGATTTTGTTAATCCTTTTCGCAGTAACATAGCACCCAAACTAGCACCTATTCTATTTGATGAAAGGCGTTGGGATTGTGGCTTTAAGGTGAAAATTCTTGAATTTGCAGGAGATCTTAGTAGAGACAAAGAACAACCACAAGAAGAGAAACCTATTTATGATGATGATGACGACGACGACAACAAGGAGTTCAATAAGAACGTTGTCGTCAATCCTAAGGATCCATGATTGAAGAAATTCTATTATGATTTAGAGATTGATTCAACAAATGATGAGTCATGGTCGTTAATGAAATCGACTACTATAGAATCATTCGTTGACTTAAGGAAGCCTCCAATTTTTTACGAAGAACCACACATTGAATCATACGAGTCAAAATTGTCTACGGATTGGGATCAATTTGCGATATTTGATGAGGAAACTACAAAACAAGATTCTCAAAATGAAGAAAGTTATAAGAATGTGACTGTAACAATAGCCACGGAGATGAAAAATAATGGATTTTACTTTTATGATATGATTTGGGATGAATTCTTGGAGCGCACAACAACCGCTAAGCGTTTGTTGGAATAAAAATTAAAGTTGATTGAATTTTTAGGTCATGATACGTGTTTCACAAAGTTATGGGAATCTACCCAAGTTCAAATGAAATATAGCAAAATCCATGGTTATTATGCAAACGAATTCTTTATTAGTATAAGAAGATTATTATATTTTATTTGATTTCAGAAAAGAAGAAAGAAGGGATGGAAAGTTATGCTGGGATTTCTTATTGATCGTTACAATTTACTTCAAACTAGAGGGCGAATTCTTTCCAACCCGGAGGGACTGATGCAGTCACAAAATCCCTAATTTTCTGCAGTCAACTTTATAATTTTTAGAAACATTCCATATTCTGAATTTTTCTGATTTTATGTCAGCAACTTTCTTATTTTAGTTTTAATTTATATTTGGTAGTTATCCAATTTATGACATAGATTAGAGAGAAAAAAAAACTCTATATAAAGTCATGTAATTGCTAGGGTTTGATATTTGGTAGTTCTCTAATTTATGGCATAGATTAGAGAGGAAGAAACTCTATATAAAGTCATGTAATTGCTAAGATTTGATAATTTTTTTGATATTATCAATACATTTAGTATGCTATGCATTACCTCTCCTACGTTGGGTCTCAATTGGTCATGCACCAGATCACCACTTTTTGAAATGATTCCCTGTTCTTGGGGCAAACAGTACTAGAAATTATGGCTAGAATCTACTGTGTATTTATGGGCTATGCAAGCAATATATGTGTGTGTGTCTGTATATATATGGGCTATGTGAATCTGATCAAAAAGGTTTATCATTGTTTGAATCCATCAACAAGAAAGGTTTATGTACAGGGCATGTTTAGTTTATTGAAGAAGTGGCTTTTGCCATTTTAATGTGTATTTTCTCCAAGGGTCCCACTTTAATCTACAAGCCAATTCGATAATCAGATTAGCCCTTCACTGGTAGAGACGCATGATTTCACTAGTTGAAGACCTGTCTAGGAACAATACAATTTGGACAATGCTTGAGTCCTGCCTGGTAGCACCAACTTCATTCTCATGCTTATGTGAACCAATAGAATTTAAACAGTTGTCCAAACTTCTTTTTTTTTTTTTTTTTTAAGATAGACATTACCCATCTCTTACAGGTTAAACCAAAAGTTCATCGATCTTTGTCTCTTCAACTCCCACCTACACAATCTCTCTCATAAACCACCATAAACCCTTTGAAAACATTGAATCTGATTTAGAACCCGTCATTGTGCCAAAGCATTCCCCCTCAACACGAAGATCAATCCAAAGCACTCATATTCATAAATTGAACAAAGGTCTCACCTGTGCCTTCGACTACTGGTAAGCGGAAGACTACTTAGGTTGGATCCCTTTTTGTGACCAACCTTGATCCAAGGTGTGTTCGGATAAAAAATAAGTTTTGAAAAAGGGAAAGAATTTTATAGATAAGAGAGTGAGATTTTCTCTCTATGTATATTTTATTTGTATGTAAATCCCTCTCTCTCTCTCTCTATATGTATATGTAAATCCCTCTCTTCATATGTATACACATAATAATCCTTCTCTCTCTATATATATAAATCTTATATATAGGAGCCAGAGTTAATATTTCATTAAACTGAGATTAAAATGGAGTGTGAGAGAGATGGGTTTTGGGAATAGAGGTGGTGGTGGGCATCAGAAGTGGCGGAGTTTGCTATCCGGGTAGCAGTAGTATCAACGATGGAAATGAGAGAGAGAGTATAGATAGGTTTGATAAATGGGTTAAATACTCAGACCCGTTAAAAAATGGGTTCGATCCAACTTTTCTTTTTTTAAATATTATATAAAGCTATGACATGTCATATTTTTATAGGACCAGATCACCAAGCAGAACAAACTCCGTCCTGCTGGGATTGGACCAAAGTATTGTCCATACAATTTCTCTAATACAATCAGTGATTCATGTGTAAATTGGCAACCAATTCTTCTGATTAAATGGCTCAGCCCATTAACACCACATACCATGCTTTCCACTAATATTCTCATGAGCTAAGCAAGTCAAAAACATAAAAAGGTTGAACTATACAAAGTATACAACTCACATGCACTAAAACATTTGGAGGGGCATTTGCATACAAACATATTGTCACCTAACAAAAATCAAATTTCCTTCTTTTTTCTTGGGACATTCACATCATTGTACATAGCAAATCACCTGTGCAGATATTTGTATTGACTTCATATAAATCACCAGTTCAACTTCCTATATTTAAGCAATTACATTTGAAGACTATCAATTGAGGATTCACTATCACACCAAAGAATTTGAATGTCCCCGCGAGATTCAAACTTGTCTGAAACAATTCATGCTTGCTTCTGCTTACAAGAAGCCATTGTTCTCAAGTCATGTTACATATATAATATGAATATATTAACACATTGCATAGCTTCATAGGGGGAAAAGATGAGTTATTTACCATTCAGTAGTAATCTTAGCATTGTTCTTCATAACTTCTGAAAAGGATCAGATAGGGAAAAAAAACCAAAAAGTTACAAAAATGTAGGGTCACTATATATCAGATTCGGGGGATATCTCTTTTCAGTTGATTCATATAGAACATAACAGCTTCATGTAATTTCAGATCACCTGCATACAAAACAAGCGACATCAACATTCATTAACAGATTTATGCCCCTACAGTCAACCAACCTAGTTTACTAACAAAAAATACAAAATTCATGAACATGAAATGAATACCAGGAACTTAGTTCACAAACAAGGAATGCATATATATACAAGGTGGATGAAGTCAAGTTTTTCTTAAGAAGGAATATAAAAATTACGAGATGAAAAAGCATTCTGTTATAAGATTAGACGTATTATTGCCAAGAATCATCCCCTCAAACTAGAGAACACTATACTTCCAATCCTAAATGGTTTGAAATTCCATCAGGGCATATTACCGAAAAACTTTACTTTGAAATGTAACTTCAGTAGCAGATGAGCCAGAAATCCGTTGTGCTTTTACGAAATTACCCTGCTATTATTATATTAATTTCTAATTATATTACTGATGTAAGCAAAACATGATGATTTTACCAATTTACCCTTCCTGAAATTTGAGAGGTTTTGATTATAAATAATCACCAAAAAAAAAGTTGGGCCACAAAATAGTTACCACGCTTAACACCAACAGCTGATAAGGCGTCATTAACTGGCTTCCATATAAGCAACTCCATTAAGTTCCTCCACAGCTGCAACCAAACCACTATGTGGAAAATCTTATGCTTACTGGCATCAGTTGCCACCAGGGTAATATGGTACCATAAGCTAGACACTCCTGTGTGGCTTGCCCCCACCACCCTCACAAATTGAAGATGCACATTCTACACAAACAAACAAAAACCAAATGGGAAAATCTTCTGATGTGACTTTGAAATTGATAAGATAATGCTTGGTGTTCTGATTCCAAAGTTAAAGGAAGGGTTCTCAGGCACATCAATCTCTATGGAAATTAAGCACACATTTTTCATTTTGCATTACAATGCTCAGAAAAGAAAAACTAAACAAATTGGCACAGTAAAAAACATTAAATTAGACACCTATACTATATATGTAAAGTAGTTGATGTAATAAAAGTAAATTACCTTCACATTTCCCTGCTTTGATCTGTATGATTAACATTTTTGTTGTTGTCTAAACTACAACAGATGGACACTTACTGCCAAAGTCATTGAAGCATGGTGGCAAAATTGCTAGCATGTCATCTAAAAAGGAGAAAAATGATTCGGTTTTTAATACTTATTTCCGTCGATTTAAATTGAAGATGGCACTCATAATCTAACCATTAGTATCTATCGATTTAAGTTGACAAGTTATCCCACTCACCTTCAACAAGTTCTAATTACTCCAAAGTCCAAACTGAGCACGTCTAATAAGATTCACCACCCACTTATATTACAAAAGCATAATTGAGCTCACATTTATCTCATTTACGGGATTAAGATTTTAAGTGTATCAATAATCACCTTCATTCGATGATTTTATCCATCCACTTGTAACCAAAAAGTTTAGACAGCGTATACATATTCAACTATGTTCTACAGAACCATATCAAATCAGATCAATGAAAATCATCCTATCTGTATAACTTTTCATAAAGCTAAACTAGAAAGTAAGGCTCCTTTAAAAAGAATTTTAAAAAAGAACATATTTTATTTTATATCAGTAAATTGCAATGTACAATTTTTTTGTATCTCACTTTCCTTGCCTTTGAATAGAACTGTACCAACATCCAATTTGGTTAATATATCCCATTCATCTAAGTGTCAACTTCATATATGATCAATTATACCTACAAAACTTGCCACCAAATGCCATATTCAAATAAAATAAACTATAACCATCATATAATTGATTCTATTCACTAAAGGACATGATTTTTTTTTTTTTTTTGTTGATGAATTTGGTAATTACAAGATGAATTATAAACCTTAGGCATTACTTATTCAACTTGATAAAGCCTTATCAGAACTATTTGGGATGAGCTACAAAAGTCATGACTGTCATTCCATTTCCTCTACTACCAGAACTGAAGTTAAATCACATACCACACATTCCATTTCCTTACTTTCTCAATCCTCATTAATTTTGGCATTTCTCCTTTTAGTATTACGTTCAATATTTCAATGTATCACGCATCCTCACTGGTATAGTTACTCATCTTTACTGCACATAACCAAATCATCTTAGACAGTTTTCTATCATTTGAACTCCAATGGGTGCTATTTCACTGTAACATGAAAACTTTAGACTTGTATTTTTTTATTTTTTTTCTTAGGTTGTAATTTTTCTTTTATTATTATTACTATTATAATTATTATTGTAATTCTGCAAATATAATATGCAAATCAAATAGAAGTTCATTAATTAACCTGAATCTGAGTCTCGGTATCAAATAGTAGGTTTCATTCATTATTATTGCATGCTAACATAATAAGAATTAGAATTTCTCTTTTTGTCTTGATAGAAACTTCTAACAACAGCCATTGAGGTAGTTCTTAAGTTGATTAGATAACTTGTATTGAAAGACGTCCAGCACTTTCAATGATTGACAGGTCACTTTAAATATAACCATGTGGTCAAAAAAAGGTTGCGGGACTCGCAATCATATATAGTTTGTTACAATCTTAAACTGTCTTGAACCCCACACCTCCCACTTTCAGAGTATATCAATCTAACAATTGGTGGTCAAAATCAAACAAGAATTAATTGACTAGCCATCTTATGTTAGATGTTTGCCAAAATTACAACTAGGATATGTAACTTGCATGATAGCTTTTCCTTTTTTTTCTTTTTTCTTTTTTGCAGAATATGTTCATAAAAGATTTTTCACCCTCTAAACCATGTGGTTGAAATTTATTGCTTGATGCCAACAAGGAAGAAATTTAGTGATCGCTTATCTCTGTGTAAATATATATGATGATTATTTAACGCTAACACCACAATAATTTATTGTTCAACTGACGATATATAATCACTACAAAAAAATACAAACTAATAAGGAGAATTACAACCCCATAGAAAGACATCGAAGGGTAGAGGAACCAAACTCCTAAAACCCAATTTCTGCCACTCAACTGTTAGCAAGAGAAAAGTTTCAGAATTAAATTGCACTTCACAAAGTATTACATTATCAGGGAGCTCAACAGGCCAACACTTTTTTTCTACTTTTATAGTGCACAGTAGTAATAATAATAATAATAATAAAACATGCCTTGCCAAATAATACAGTTTATAGTAAATCAAATGTCAAATGAGTAGACCAATTCCATGCACATAAAAAAAATTAATAAATAAATAATAGAATAATAGGAACATTGTTAATCCAACCCCAGATATTGGAGTACATTTCATTTTCCTTACGTGAAATTTGGGATTCCAGAGGTCTCAAAGCACATCCAGCCTCAAGGACAAGATTGGTTTTAAGCACATAGGCCCTGTTAATCTAGAAAAATCTAGAAGGTAAAAATAGATTTCTTTTTAAAATACTAAATAATAAAATTATCCTAATTTTTTTATAAATAAATTTCATCGAAGAGGCCAAGGAAAAAAAATCATTGAAGAGCACTCAAAACGGGGAGTGCAACCCAAATACAATTTCAGAAAGCCACAAAAAACTATACCCTCGTGCTATCCACAAAAGACAAAAGAAATTCAATAGATTTACAATCCCTCCCATAAAATTATCCTAATTTGAAAAACAGAATTTAAATTTAAGTATGCATATATTTCGGTAGATATGATTAGGACTTAACATGGAAGGACTGGTTCAAATGTTGTAATTACTCATGGCCTTCAAGGTAAGAAGTGGGTAGCTAATTTGTACGAGGAGGATCACCCCCAAAAGTTATCACACGGCCACCATCACCCACCAAAGTCATCAATATATTCTCTTTTTTCAACTTACCTTTATTTATCATCCATTATGACCACTTAAGGCTCTAAAGCCCATTGCATGAATTTTAGTCACTGCACATGAATACTACTTACTTAGAGGCTCCAAGAATTAGTTCATTTAAAAAAATAAGGGCAAATTCCCCCGACCTAAGGTTTGGCTAAATTACCTTTAGATTAAACTTTTAAAAAAATAACAGAGTTAGAAATGTTATGTACATTATACATTTACCTATATACCCTCACTTTTATTATATAAATTTACTATCTTAATGCTGATGTAAGCAAGGCAGAACAAAATGACTGATGTACCCCTCATAAAATCTCTCTATTCTCTTTCTTTCTCTCTCTGAAATCGATGACGGTGGGGCTAGGGTTTAGGAGATAAAAGGTGAATTCGAGTTCATCTTCAATTGCAAATGAAGGATAATATTGGCTTAGGGCTAGGGTTTGGTGGTGAAAACGGGGATTTCTCTGATGAAGAGTGATGCAAGTTTCGATCATCTCAAATCGTCTGAATTGGCTCATGTTTGGTTGAATTGAACGATGATACACAATGATTTAGATAATGATAGAGATTTGAGAGTGAGACACCGTAACTATATATATCTACATACATATATAGAGAGAGAAAAAGATAGGTATAAGGAGGGGAAAATGGAGCTTTTAAATTACCAGTTACAGTTATTGTTGTGATTGAGAAAATGATTAAAAATTTCATTTGGGGTGGCAAAATCAACTCTAAGAGACTTCATCTGCAGAAATGGAGTAAGCTTGCTTTCCCCAAGACTGAAAGAGGATTTGGCTTAAGAAGAGCTGCAGAGATAAATAAGGCTACTAAATGCAGCTTATTTTGGGACTTCATTCAAGGTGAGGATAGAATGTGAATTCCATGGTTGAAGAATCTATATCTCAAACATGATTCTATATAGTCATGTACCAGTATGCAAAATAATTCTACCTTCTGGAAAAACTTGTTAGAGGTTAGGGAATTCATGTCAGCAAATGTCCAATTTCAAATTGGGAATGGACAGTCTTTGAAGTTCTTCTTGGACCCTTGGTGGAATGGTGCTCTTTAGTGCAGACATATAGTCACAAAATTATCAGATTATTGATATTCCCAAAGGAGCTAATATAAATTCAGTTCTTTAAAACGGTAGTTGGGTTAAACCAGAGTTTATGGTGAATGAAGTTATTGACATATGGAATCAAATTACTGTTGTGCCTATCAAACAAGGCTCTGATTCTATCAGATGGAAATATGGTCAGGCTTCTTCTAAGTCTTTCTGGAAATCCTATAGAACTGAAACCCCTAAGAAGTACCGGTCCAAACTTGCATGGAATGGTGGAAGACCAGCTGCAAGTGTGAACTCTTGTTTGGTTATTCAAAATAAGCTGCCTACTCTGATCAATTTGCAGAAAAGAGGTATTTATGTTATACCAATTTGTCATAACTGTATGATGCATTCTGATTCGAGAGACCACGTGTTCTTCATTTGCAGTTTTGCTCAAGTTATATAGAGGTAACCTAGTCGTTAAACTGGTATTAACACAGGGTAAATAATTTTGATAAGTTGGTGGAATGGTTTGTATCCCAATCCATGGTCAGAACTAACTGAAGCAAATTGTTGAAATTAACTTTCACATTTACAGTTTAGCATATATGGTGGAATAGGAACCAAAAACTTCACGAAAACATCTCTGTTAATTCTCTTCAAACTGCTCGTCAATCATATGGAATATGGCTGACACTTTGGATATTAAGCTGCAAGAGCTGGTGGGAATGTTCAGCTTTTAACTTCTGGTGTTGTGTGATTGAAACTTCTAATGTGAAGTAGTTAGGGAGGAAATATTTGCTTCTTTCTTTTCTGCTTTGTTCTTCCTTTTCTGGGCTTTTTATTGTTAATTTTCCTGCTCGCCATCTTCTGGAAGTGGGTGTTTTTAGTTGCCTTGTAATGAGGAGGTCTTCCTCTCCTTTGGTTGCCTGTTTGGCTGTTTAATAAAATCTTGTTTAGGAAAAAGGAAAAAAAAGGAGCTTTAATCGGAAAGGAATGAGGCTAAGTCAAAAGGTTACAGATGAGAATGAAGAGCAGAGAGAGAACCAAGTGGGTGGTGGTGGTGTGAGGAGATTTCAATTAAATATGTACTGTGTGAGAAACTAGATTGTGTGTTGCCATATTTTGTAGTCAAAACTTGATCAATCAAGTTGTAAACTTTGTTTATTTGAGTCTTGGTTTCAAAAGCTGAAAATTGACTTGATCATCACAAGCTAAAGCCCGGTTGATTCAAATTGAACAACACTTAGGTCAGGTAAGTGAGCGTGTGAGTACACTTGTTTCTGAAAAAGGGTTGTTAAAGAATTTTGGAAATTGGCTGTGTCAAAACTGAATGTTTGAAACTTCATGCCACTCTAGAATACTCTTCAACCGATTGAATGTGATTGCAGAGATGGGTATTTTGAATCCAGAATGCTTCAGAACCGGTTTTAAGAATCCCCCTACCGGTTCTAAGTTGTTTATTTCAACACGGAAACTGTTTTACAAGCTATCTTTTTGTTTCCAATTCTTATCCAAACTTTAAGAGACATACTCTAATGTTTTTACTTTTAAGGACTCTCTAAGTTATAAATACTCAGCTTTGACTAAATGTTCAAAAAAAAAAAGAGCATTATAGAGTATCTTGTGAGTTTTTGACAAAAATAACACTACGATTTTTCTGAGATTTGTTTCTTTGATCTGAGCGCACACATTGAGTTTTTAGTGTGTTGTTCCTCCTTTGATCGTTAGTATTGTGAGCCTTGCTACAGAGTTAATTAGTATGTGCAGAGCAGCAAGTTTCATTTGAGTCTTCACACTGTTATGTGGAAGATAGGGCAATCAATTACAAAGAAAAGTGAATCATTGCAAGGTGATTGCATTGACGTGAATCAACGTTGTAAGTGATTCTGAAGGCACTGGAGTCAGAGAACACTTCGCGTTGGAGGTAAAGCAAGCGCAGGTGGTTCCAAAGGCACTAAAATTAGCAACTTGTGGAGAGCAGTTTTGAAGGCACTAGAACGTGTTATAATCTTCTCATACATAGTGGATTGATTTGCTTGAGACACTAGTCTCTGTGGTTTTTCCTCGCTGAGATTTTCCACATAAAATTCCGGCATTTCTCTTACTTTTCTCTGTTTTTATTTTTTGCTTGTGTTGATTGATTACATGTGCTAAATTTACTAAAATCAGAGAAGAAAATAAAATTCAATCAAACAAGCAAACTAGACCTATTCACTCTATAGGGCTTCCCAACGGAGATTAACTTCCACTCCACTTTTGCACGGCGCAACTCACAATATATAATAGATATATTAAATTGGTAATAAATTTCAATTATATATTAATATATATATAAAATATATATTCATTTATAAATATTTAATTTCCACTTATATTTTAAATAGAATAAATTTTGTTGTGTATAAATATATAACTTAAAAAATTATATACTTTCAATTAAAGTATTTAGTATTATAAATTAAAATCATTAGTTGCATTAACTATTTATAATCAAAATGATAAAATGGCAAGGCTGTCCAGAATATTACTTTTTCATTGCAATTCATATGGTTAATAAAGGCATTTCTGGTATTTCGTTTAACTAATTTCACTAGACTAACCATGTTGACAAAGTTTTTACAACTTTAAGCCAACGCTAATTAGGCCAAATCTATGAGAGGTTGGGGTAATTTACTCAAAAGATAAAGAAGAATATTGCAAATTATGACACAAAATATCATATTAAGAAGTGGGTATCAAGTATATGTATACAAAATACACATATACTTGTCTCTCTGTGTGTGTGTGTGCGTGTGTGTGTGAAAAAGAAGAGGGAAATATGATTACCTGGTTCACATTGTGCTGGTTGACTGCAAACTTGGCAAGGGAAATGATCCACTCATCCTTCTGAGCACCCTTGTAGATGCTTGTGCCTCCAAGCATGACTGTATCATCTTGTGTTTTGATACCTCCACCGACTGGGCCAGGAATTGAAGACCCATTACGTTGCAAACAAGAACAAGAAGATGGGTTCCTCCATAGATTCTGTTTGACAGAACCCCACAAACCAATCTTGGGATTTGCACTGCTTTTCACTCTGCTGCTTCCTAGTAACATGAAGCGCAAGGCCATGGTGGTGACTGTAAAAACAATAATAGTACCATTAACATATCCTGGTTTTACAAATCCTTTTTTTGAATTGGGTTATTGGGGGTAGTAAGTAATTGGCGGTACAAAAGTTTGGATGAGCTTAAATGGAGGTGTAGCTTGGTGGGGATTGTAAACCCTAGCGTATTATATGGACACACCAGATAAAAAACACTTTCCTAATTTATTTTTTCTTTTTCTTATATTTTTATGGTTGAGTGGGATGGATTGGTGGGATATTATTTTTAATTTTAATTATGTAACGCAGAAATTATTGAATTATTTTAAGAATTTTTTAATCAATACTTTTTTTTTAAAATTTAGAATTATTTTATAAGAATAATCCAAGAAAAAGATCATGCGTTACTTGGACAATGAGGGGGAATAGATAATCACTCAAGTGTTGTATTTTATAAATAAATTAAAAAAGTGTTGTGTATTATTATAAAATTATGAATAAATCCTTTTAACACTCGCTTGAAAGAAAAAAAAAATCTAACACAATCTTTCATTTATACCTTACCAAATGAGATATTAAATTTTGTAATTATATTTTCTTTTAGAAATTTGATATGTAATACATTTTTCTTGTTTTAGAACATGTTTAGAACTTCCTTATTAGAAATTGGATTTTTTTCATTTTATAAATTTTAACTGCTGAAAAAAAGTGTGATAATACGAAAATTAAATTAATAAGTCATGGAGAGAAATTTTGAGAAAGGATTATAGAACAAACATTAAGAAATGAAACCAGTGTCCGAAAGTCAATTTAAATTTTATGCCAAAGATTTATTACAAAGGTCATTTACTCAAGCAATTGATTAAAGAACACAAAACTAAACAAACCTACATACATATAGATATAGGCCCGTTTGGGGAGTTTTTAATATTAAAATGATTTTATTGATAAGGCCTTCTTAAAAGGAATTTTGTTAGAAGAAATTTAATAAAAAAAGACGTTTGACTAGTGCATTTTTTAAATATACTTTAATTTTTAAATTATTTTTTTATTAACAATATTATCTCTTATCCTTAATAACGATCACAACCCTTAGAAAGTATGAAGTCGACAATGAAAGGAAGCTATGGTGACGACAGTGGATGTGGTGATGTTGGTAGAGGTAGTGGTGGTGGCAATAGTGGAGTAGCAGTGACGGTGGAGGTAGCGGTGGCAGTGATGGTGGTGGAAGGCAGTGACAACGATGATGATGGCAGTGGTGGTGGTGGTAGTGGAAAGTAGTGGTGGCGATGGTGATGTGGTTGGCAGTGGTAGTGCGGCGGTGGCGCTGGAGGTGGTGGTAGTGGTGGTGGTGGAAAGCTGCAGTAGCGAAGGCGGTGAAGGAACGGATGATCAAAACAGAATATTGTACAATCTTGTTAATATATAAGAAGTATATGGACAAATTAATAAAATAACAGATTTATTTTAAAAGAAAATTTAAATTTCTAAAAGGAAGTTATAAAACAATATTTTTTTAATTTTTTGAAATGGACTTTCTAACCACCAATTTCTTTGAAAAAGCCTTTACATATGTGTAACTAAACGTCAATTTATTTTTAAAATAACTTTTGATATTAGAAATAATTTTTTGAAGTCTCAAGAAGCTCCCCAAACAAACAAAGAGTTTAGTCGACTTTACCCATCAAACAATTCCCTTTAAATCTTATAAATGTTATATATAGGTGGGTTCACCTGAAAATCGGTCCACTCATTTAATGCTTAATGTCTTAATGTAAAATCAGTTTAAAATAATATGAATGCATGAAATCTGGATTGTAGGCATCTAACTCTGTGTTGCAAGGTGACAAACTCTGGTGTGGTAACTTTGTGTATATATATGTAAGCAAGGAGCATAAAAAAAAGTGCTGGAAATGAGAATAAAAAGTAAAAGTTTCACTTTTAATAGCTCTTTTATTGGTATATCTCTAACACACACGTTATCAGCACGAGTCACTCTCAACTTACAAGAAAATTTTATTTTTCTTTCTCACTTCAAAGGGTAAGAAAAATAATTACTTATTTATTTTTATGTTAGAATGCTTTTGTGTAAAACCAAAAAATTAAATTCTCGTGCATAAAGTCTCGCAAATGTAAGTCATTTGATATTTTTTTGCAAACTTGAAGTACAAAGTTAGATTAAATTTTATTTGTCAGCCTTAAGCTTAGTAGAACACAGTGTGGTATATTGTGAATAAGCTTTTGTTTTATATATATATATAGGGTCGATTGGAGCCTTTGACGACTTAGACGGTTGCCTAAAACCCCCCGCCAATAGAAAGCTCCAAAAAAATATTTTTTTCTTATATTATAAAACTTTCTAAAAAAATTTAATCTACTATTATTAGACTTCTTAAAAAAATTCCTTTTATTATTAAACCCCAAGCAATTAGGCAATTTCCTAAAAAAATATTCTCTCTCCTCGTTACATGCCGAAATGTTGTATTTAATATATACTAACTCTTAATGATCTAATGCTCATTAAACTAACCGATAACTTTAGAAAATTGAAATTCGTAAAACTTTTCTTCTCCTATTAATTTTTCTTTTCCCTTATTGCACACGTTTTTTTCTTTTTTCCTTCTTGGTTGTTGCAACCTTTATCTTTTCTATTCTCTCACAAACTCTCCAATCACCGTCTCTCTCCTCTCTCAGTCTCTCATATTTTTCTTCTCCACTCATTACAACTATAAATTTATTAAAAATTTTCAAGCTACTAGTTACAAAATAATTGAAGAATTTTTGGAGCATTAGATCGGATTTTTCTAACATTAGGTTCTATTGTTCTTTAACTTAAATTATTTTGTAGTCTTATTTTTTTTGTTATCATAAAATTGTATATTTTGTTTGTAATCATTATTATTTATATTATTGAATATCAGAATATGTTTACTAAAAATTATAACTTATGATATGAAAAACTTAAAAAGAAAAGAAGAATAAATAAACTAATTCAATCTCAAAAAGGAGTCCTGATAAATTTGTTAACCCTTATAATCAAATCATAAAAAATTAAGGTAAAAATTCTACAAAAGAATAATATACTAGTATTAAATATTAAAAGACACTTTTAAATTTTTGCAAAGGGAACGTGGTATATTGTGATGAGCTTTATATATATCCCTACCATATGACATGGTTCATGTAACGAAAGACCATTTATGTAATGCCTAAAACCGTCGCTAAAAATTACAAAGAATAAAATAAAAACGTTACAAATATGTAATTTCGATGGAATTGTTGGTTGAAAATATGTTTTTGCAACTAAAAGGAAACTGGGCAGATACTATTTGAGAAAAACAGATGTTTCCGTCACAAATACATTTTTGCAACGGCGAGTTAACCATTTCATTGAGTACATTCCTAAATACATTTTTGCAACAACGAGTTAACCGTCTCATTGAGTACATTCCTAACTATATTTTGCGATGGTTTCATTTTCTGTCGCAAAATGGTATTAGTGACGTTTTGAGTACCTTTACCGCCAACTTCCGTGTCGCTAATAGCCTTGATTTTTGTAGTGATTTTCATAAAATAATTGGTATTCTCCATCAATGCCACACCAGCGCTATCGCCACCAAAATTATTTTTGACATTTTGATTTTTTTATGTTAATTGACTTTAATAGAGCTGCCTATCAATTAACAGCAAAAGTACTTGAATTGAAGTCAACCAAACCTCAGGAGAGGTTGACCACTAAATTTTAAAAACTTTAATCCGAGTAATTAGGTAAAATATCAAGAGAGGTCAGAGTAATTTACCCTAAAATAATATAGATTTAAAGAATTCACAAAAGAAGTTGCAAGATTTACGTGGATCAAGACCAACTTGTTTCAACTGGGCTCGCATAATATGAATTTCTAGCCTATTTAGACCACTCATTTTTATCTATCCAAATTCAACAAAGAACATGATGATGGAATCAGCCAAAGAAATGTTTTTTTATAAAAAATTTAAAATCAGGCATTGGGTCATGACCCGTTTTGACCCAATCCATATTTGACCTGCTAAAAATGTGCTTGAACATGACTCCAATTCATACTTAACCCGCCCATATTTGATCCAGTAAAATTTATCGGTTTCGATAATTTTAAGAAATACTTGAAAATGAACCTGAGTCATGGAACTAAATCGAAGTGCATGGTCCTAAACAAAGCTTTGTGCCTTAGTCTATGTAAGCAAATCTTCCTACATAGCATTTTCCTTTCTTGTTTCTATACACACCTCTTCTATTCGTTTTTGTTGCACGTTTCAATCCCCTCTCGTCACATCCTTTGTAACTTTTTTTTTTTGGTAAATAAAATATATTAAAGAAAATATATTGATACTTCATCATCTGGTAAACTCCCAGTATGTATTGATTCAGCCACTAACACATCATCTTCATGAACCAACAAAGCAGAACTCGAACTATTTTTACTCACTGATTCTCTGAATATGCACAAAGCAACTAAACATTTTTCACTTTAGGTTAAACTCAATCTCTGACTTGTAACCATGTCCATTTTCACATTTTGCTACTAGTGCAATAAATTCAAAGATTCTTATTCCATGATAAGTTATACATATTCATGTATGCAATTGTTTATACCCTTATCACCGGACTTCTAGTTCAGATGATATAATCTCTCCTCTTAAAGAAGAGGTTGAGACCGATCTACACTAAAAGTTGAGTGTGCGTTTGCTTTAACTTTTAAAAGACAAAATATAATAATAAATAAAAATTGTTCATACCCTCTCAACTTGGGCCCACAATGAGCTCAGCACCTTCATATGGCCCAAGAGGGCCAGTGAAGGACATTCTTAATTTGGCAGCTACTACCACAACAAAAAAAGGTTCAATCCTTCTTCAAATGAGAGAAATAGATGTACAAAATAACAAACTAACCTAACTGAAATTCAGGAAAAAGAAAAAAGAAAGAAAGAAAATAAGAATTGCTTAATTAAAGTACATCATTAGATCAAACCATCTTGAAAACTATTGAATTTATCTAATTGAGGCCACAATTGAAGAAAGAACAAGAACTATTGAATTAAAAAAAAAAGAAGATATTATCTAGGTTGAGTTTATGTCACAAAGAGCAGAGAATAATGATACCCACATAAAGATCATTTTGAACTAAAAACAATATTGGGATTGTATAGTATTTTACATTAATGATACAAATGAGAGGGCAGATAGATATTCATGAATCAGAGACTAGAGAATTGCATCCCAGATCATGTCCATGTCCAAGGATGGCATTCTACTTAGCTGAACAGCATCAACATCTGATGAAACTTCTTGAGCCTTCTTATTCTCAATCATCTCTGCTCCAACTTGCCTCTCCAACTCAAAGTACTGCCACTCTTTTCTTCTTGTGTTTTGGCTCAAACCTTTGAATTCCACTTTTGAGTCCTCTGTCAAGTGCTTCTTTGGTGGTGGATCAATTGGCTTCTTGTTAGCAAGTCCTTGAGATATTGCTTGTAGCTTCGCTTCAAGAAGCGCCGCAGTGGTGCCATTTGTGGAATTGGCCTTAAGTTGATGCTTCTGATCTGGAAAGTTCAAATGTGCATAATCTCCCCTTAGTATGTAGGCTGCTGTGTCATATGCAAAAGCAGCTTCTTCAGCTGTGTCAAATGTCCCCAACCACACCCTTGTCCGGTTCCTCGGTAACCTAATCTCAGCAACCCATTTCCCCCAATGCCTTTGCCTCACTCCCCTAAACATCTTTCCAGGCGATGACAAAGAAGGCTTGTGGTGACTATTCTGCACCATCCTTCTCGTCGTGTGCTTCATTGGCTGTGTTTTAGTAGTGCTCAGCCAGTAGTCATGACCAAAACCTTTTGAGGGACAGTTTGCTATGCTTTGATTTAGTTTTAGCCACTCAATTCCGGGCTCACTTTGGCCGAGTTGGGACATGGGAAATAAAGGGTTTGGTGAGGTTGACATGTGCTGATCACAGTACTTTTGCCTCTTGTCAAGTGATTCAGCATCTAAGATGGTGGGTTCATGAAAAAAAAAACTTAGATTTGGGAATTTTGAAGCGGTTGACGATGAGGATGGTGAAGATGGTATAGGCACTAGATGATGATCAGCATGGTTGATCTCTGGAAAGGATTTCAAGCAGCTGTTTTCGACATCAGAAGAAAGTGAATATCCATTTCTGTTGCCAAATTTCACTCCGGAAACAAATGGTTTGATGAATTCTGTAGCATTACAACTCATGGTGGCTGCAGAAGCCTCATCCATAGAAGAAATAGAGTTGGAACTCGAAAACAATGTATCGGGTGATAATGGCCATGGATATTTTAAGCCACTAACACCCCCATTATCGCGACAAGTATTCGTAGCTAGAGCAAACCAAATCACTGGATCAGCTAAAAATCTGGATCCTGTTGCCATTCCTTGAAAATAAGATGGCAGCTCATTTTGCATGAAGGTTTCTATCTTAGGAAATTGGTTCTCCATGCTAGTATATAAATTAGAGAGGAAGGAAATAAGAGAGAGATGTGATACAAATGAAGGCACTACAATCTTTTTTGATATATATATATATATATATATATAGATATTTTAAGTACAAGTTATGTGATGAGAGGTATCTTTCAAGTCACTTTAAAAAGGAAGAAAAAAAAACAGAAGACCTACTTTGTGTTCACTAAGAGAAGTTATCGTCTTAGTCAGATCTGTGTGCTTGTTCAACAGAGCATATATATATATATATATATCATCTTGAACTCTTCCATGTATTCGTGCTTACCATTCTCGAGGTTGTGATGATATTCAATCAAAACCTGACAGCTCATGTTTCTTTGTTTCATTGCCTTCTAGGGTTTAATTTATAAGATGGGATGGATATTCTTCAATGACTGTGACTTAAAGAGCCTCAAACCTTGGCTTTATTTTCTTTTCTTTTTTTTTTTCTTTTAACAATGATCATGTGATTTTCTCCAAACCCACATGTTCCTTTGCACTTTTAGTTTCTTAATTGAAATCAATACGATGTTTAGTATCAGTAATGTCACTAGTTATGCTAATTATAAAAAGGTTTCGATATATGGATCAACACTAGCAGTAAATATCTGTTCATTGTCCAGTCATTTGTATGTACTAAGAAAAATATGACCCACCTAATGATTGGTCTTGATTTATAGTGTAATTAGCAAATTAAGTATAATTTTCAACATTATCATCATCATTATTAGCTTTAGACACACACATATATATACATATATATATATATATATATATATATATGTCTTAAACCTTGGGTGTCTTTTCTACATACAGTATTAAAGAAACATGACCTAAAGCAATGAACACAGGTACACCTTATTTGGCTCTTCCTTCTTCAGGGGTTCTGTGTCTTTTGAGATGGGATTGGAGACACTTTAACAACTAATCAATTCAAGCATTAAAGGTTTAAAAAGTAACAGGAACCAATGGGCTATTTCCACCTCCAAATTTGAGTCCCAAATGATTAGTATCCCAATATTAACTTTTGTCAGTTTTATACATATGACCAAGTTATCCCAATGATTCAGTTGTTTTAGCATTCTTATTTTATAGAGCAGCACATGGTTCTGGCTAATATATATACCTCTAGCTATTTTGGACTTAAAACATTAGGTCATAATTCTCAAAGTTACTTTTGCCTTGTTCTACTTTTTCTTTCCTTGTCAAATAGATCAGAATAAAAATAATCCTTAGCTTATCAAAACGCATCATCACACTACCTTCAGTTTTTGAAAAGAATGACTAGACATGTGCAACTAGCTTGTTACATGTAGCCAAGTTGTGACTTTCAAATTACAGTACAGCAACTTATCGTTGAGTTAAAACTCGTCTTTTTAACGGTGTATAAAAAATTATGAATGGAGTTGCAGTCTTACCTACTTACGAATTCATGACCTCCGGGTTACAATGGTGACCTCCAGATCACAATGAAACAATCTTATCATTGCGCCAAAACTCACCTCCTTAATAGTATATGAAAAATCATAAATAGAGTTCTAGTATCAAATGATGATCATAAGCTTAGCATGCACTTTGTTTTAGTTTTGTATCAAAATTATTCTTTTCAACTGTGGAAAACATTATGGTAAATGATAAAATATGAACTTATTAGATGGCCAGCTTTTTATATATAACTCAAGCAGTAATATATTATTCGATTTATATATCTAGAGGTTAGCATTATGGACCTGTTAAGTGATCATCCAGATGATATAATATATAGTTTTACCATATATACCTACAACTGGTATACATTGCACCAGTATACAGATCTAGTTCATGACTTATAGTTTTTTTAATATCAAAGAATATTCTTCAAATGTGGCCTGATGTACAAAAAGTATATCATTAATTTTATATATTAAATTGAATGCATATTTGTTTGTTCCTTGTGTGTGTATGACAGTATGAGAGAGACTTTGTCCTCACTTTAACAGTTTCTAGGATGTTAGCCTCTAGCTTTCACAACTACCCACAAAGCCATTGAGTAAAGTAACATGACATTAGCAACAAAATAATTATCTTTTCAGCAGCTTAAGCTGACTATATATCAACATAAAAAAACAAGATTTACATCTCTGGTACAACCACTTTTAGCTTTTGATTTATAAAATAGGTACTTTCCCATTTCTTTTTATAATTACATTAATTTTTAAAGCTATATATTCTAATTTAAGTATGACAAAGACTCTTACTTCACGTCTTGAAGGTCAAGAGCTCAAATTGATCCCCTTAATTGGAGCCACCCTTAAGCAATTTTTTCGATAATTACTCGATGCATGTGAGACAAGAGGACTACATGTGCTACTACTGATAAAGTATGGGGTGCTCTAAGAGGTCCGACACTACTATCATCATCGACAAATATATATATATATATATATATATATATATATATATATATATATATATATATATTCTCATTTAAGTTTTCTTAATCTCTCTCACTAGAAATAGCTATCCTCTTCATGTCAATCCCACTTTCTATCTCTATTTATTGATCCAGTTAAAACAGCCCACAGATGCATAATATTCTAACATGTCCCACAAAAAGTTAGATAAGCAACACATAGAAAAGAGAGTAAAAGACGAAAGCCACTCCATCAAAGTAGAATCCTTCTTCTTCAAATGATTCTTACTTTTGTTTTATAAACACCACTTGCTCTTCCCTTCCTTTTAGCTCAATACATGAATCCCTATAGCAAGAGAATCTATCTTTAAATTGAAGGTCTTTCTCATATCAATCCATTAGCTCACATGATCATTCTCACCATTTATATCATCATTTTTATCAACATCACCAAGATCATGAATAACATTAAATGACCAATATTGCTTGTACCCATTTTTGTAAATCATCCGTCTATATATATATATATATATATACTTGGTCATGTATGCATACATATATATACACATTGACATATACATAGACAACCAACAAGCAATACAAGAAGATTGATTAGAAAATCTTATCATGTCCTGTGAAAACCAAGTTGTAGTTGCCCAACTCCTCATGAGCCCTATCATGACTTCCACCAATATGACATAATTATATAACTATAAACGAGTGCACTTTATAATTATTTTAATAAACATGATAATCAATGTCGTTAGCATTATCATTATCATTTGATTAATTTAACTATAAGAAGAGTTAGTAGACAAATTCATTTTTAATAAAAATAAAATAAAATAAAACTGGGCAAGTCACCGGAATCTATGACACTGATTAGGTTTAAGAAAGCTAAATAATAAAAGAGCAAGTCGGCTGACAAATTAGGCCGTTCCACGTGTCAAGATGTTTGTGAATTATAAGTTGATGGCCACTAATCTTTCCCTAATATCCATTAATGATGAAAATAAACATTATATATATATATATATATATATATGGACTTCGCTATTTGCACCGAAATGGAGCACCGAGTTGTGTAACCGAAGGCTTTAGCAGCCTTTGGTTGAGCATATATCATTTTCCATATAATATTTTTAGCTAGCTGTTTGAGGTCATACTCATTCCGCTTCGGCATGTGAAATCATATGATAAGTTTGTTTAATTCAACAATGTCTCTCCAAAGAGCGAAAAGCTCATGCTTAGTATATAACACACTCACACATATATATATATACAAATAAAATAAAATATAGCTAGGCAACCACAACAACTCCATCATACAATGTGTTTAAGCAATTCTTCAAGTCATTGACTTGATTTTTATAATGTTAATTTATTAGTCTTGCATGCTGATGATGACCACATAAGACATATCAAGCGGGAAAAAATAAAAAATAAATAAAGGGGTTTGTGGGAATAATATTGGGGTTACTAATATAGAATTAATAGAAGTCCCAAACAAATATATGTTTTAATTACTCAAGTGTGCAGGTTTAACTGTACGTTGGAATGCCGGTTTGGGAACGCATTGTCATCATCAAGTTTTATGATTTCATCTTCTTTGCATTCACCTCACTGCCCACCAACGCCATCCACCCCCACCCCCCCCCCCCCCCCCCCCCTCTCTCTCTATATATATATTTCCTCTGACAAAAATTCCCAATCCGACGAGGCCCCGACTTATTTAAAGCGGGTTTGGAGAATCGTTTATTTAAATGGGACGAGAATGAATTTTGTTATTTAAAATCTGGTCGGTTTTGGGGCAGGTCGGGATAAGGTCGCCTCACCCCATATAAAACCAGTCTCGATTATACTACACTTAATTGTTAGTGTATTATATTATATTATATTACTTATGTTACATATACTTCAACAAATGTTAATTTTCAAAATATTTGGTTTTGTTGAAAGTTGTGTAATCTTTTATTTTAAGTAAGGACAATAAAAATAAATAAGAAAATTTTGAAAATAACAGAATGTTAATGTTTGGAGAATATTGAAAATTTATAAATCAAATAAGTTTTAGCCGTTTATGAGGTGGGGTGGGTTAGGTCGGTTATGGGGCGCAGATGGGGTGAATAAGAGAATTTATAATCAGTTATGAGACGGTTATGAGGTTTCCAAAATCAAACGGTTATGAAAATAGGGATTGAGATCCCTTCCCCATACCTACCACCAGGATCTCAACTTCTTGTTATGTCGTTTTGGTGCACAGGTACAAAACCATGTGTTAGGACTGCACTGTGCACCAAAATGACACAATTTCGGTGCACAAGAAGAGATCAGGATTCATTCATCAATACTTCAAATGTGATAATTTTTCATATATGGAAAATAAGAAAATGTAATCATTCGATACAAGTCTAGTATAAAACTGAAATCTAAGTAAGTGTACAAGTGCATTTTCTATAAACTTCTAAATTGCGGCTACAAAAGGGCATTCGAAGAAGAGATGGTTAATTGATTCACTAGTTGAGAGGCAAAATGAACAATGGTTAGGGAGATGCAAGCAAGCCATTGATTTCTGAGCAAGTGTTGGTAGACAAATTAGGATGACGAGCCAAAAAATGAACTTGTGTGGAGGTATGGACATTGAATTCCAAACTAGATGGTGACATGGAATAGGCTCAACAGGCATGGATATTGAGCTAAGGGTGTGTTTCAAAGAATAGGACCCAATTGGAGAGGGCTTCCATAGGAATGAGTTAGGGGTAGTTTCGAGGATGGGGCATGGAATGTGTTTCTGGGATAAGGCCGGATTCTAATGGAAGGAGCATTGACAGACAGGAATGGAATAAAATAGAATATTCGTTTCACCTTTTTATTCTCTTTTTTGTTTGGTGTGCTCTATTAAAAGTAAGGGTGCACAAAAATTCGTCCAAACCGAAAAATCAAATCAAATCGGACTGAACTCAATAGTTCGGTCTAGTTTTTCTACAGTTTAGTTCGGTCACGGTTCTAAAATGTAAATATTTTAAAATTACGAGGATATACTCATTAATGACAAAATAGGACATTTATAACACAAGTATTTAATTATTGGTTTACATTATTCACCCATAAGTGGAGTGAGTGTGAGAGAACAATCGTTTAAGCAACTGCCTCTAATATTCCTCTTTTGATGAAAGGAGAATCGATTCAAAATTTGGCAAGCTTGACTTTTGTGGTGGAGTGTGAAAGAACAATCGCCCCTAGCGCTCTTCTTTTGGTGAAAGGAGAATCGATTCAAAATTTGGCAAGCCTCACTAGCATGAAAGAATAATTAAACGACTGCCCTAACACTCCTCTTCTGGTGAAATGATCATATCTCCAATCAATTCAAAATTTGACAAGCCTGACTTGTTTGAAAGAATAGTTAATCTAACTATTAATTCAGTAGAATGTGAGTGATGAATTATTAATGGATATAATGATGAAGCCTTACACCATGTACAAGTACACCCTCCCAGTTGATTTATTTAAAAAATAATCCACATTTTCTTATTATTATTATTTTTAGAAAAAGGCTATTTATTTGGTAAGAGTACATGTCGAAGAAGGGGTTTAGTTACTTGCTTTAAGTTGACAAAAAAAAACCTCTTTGTTGAGCTGAGTTTTAGTACTCACTTGCATACCATGGTTAAGGGCAAAGTTGATTTCTCGTCAGTTACAATAATCATATAGAATCGTAAGAATGTAGATCACCATTGGTACCTACTATGTAGTATTCCGGTCAATAAAGACTCATTTTCCCTTCGTAATGGGAAATGCCCAGGAGGGTACTATATATCCGGTACCCCATTCGTGGAGGGTACCATATTTCCGGTACCCCATTAGTGGATCAGATGCCACGAGGACGTGCCAGAGAAGGCAATGTACACATTCATGGCAATACTGGAACCAGTTGTGTATTTATTATAATAAACAAAAGTTGCCATTCTATTCCTCTCTCTCATGAAAGTACTATATAATGCCTTCACCATTTCCTATTCAACTCTGCATCTCTGTTTTATTGTGAGTGTTTCAAGGATTTCTCAGTCCTTTTAAATCCCAGTGAAAATTCCTTGCTCCAGGACAACTCCTGCTTCTTAATAGTCATTTAATCACCTCAAGACCATCTTTGGTTTTTTTAGGGGGTAAGCTTGGTCAATGTACCACATTTGAGTCCTTGTAAACCCTAGCATATCAGCACACAAACCCTCAGTCACAACAATTTTTGGTACAACCAGTGGAACCCCTTGAGACAATTAGGATCACATCATCCTAGGAAGTCGTTGATCGTAGCTGGCAATGGCCGAGGCAACCTCGTCTCCTGCTATGATCAATAAGAGCAAAAACCATCCTACAAAGGGAGTTTTGAAACAAGCAATAATAATGAACAACAGGACAACTACATAAAGTGTGTGCTATGAGATAACTGAACCTGTTTCAAGAAGTTCCACTCCAGACCTTGCAGCTGCCCAGAGACCAATTCTAGAGCAAAATATTTAAGCATTAGATAAGTTCAGGGTTAGCCTAGATCAATCTCATGACATGAGAGAAGCCCTCAACAGGCTCTTAGCCATAAGAGAGGTGATCAATCAAAGACTTTTGGATTTCCAATGCTTTCACACAATAAGCCACCACAATAACACCAGTAGCTCAACCTCTTAGTCTACTACCTCAACCAGTAGTAGTAGTCACCACTCGTTATACCAAACTCACAACTCAACCCACACTTCCATCAGGGAGAAATAGGATAACCAAGCAAACTACCTCAGCAAGCAGCCAGCATTAGGGCCTCAGGCCACCAAGAACAAGTCAGTCTTATCTTGGGTTGGCAGGTACCTCCAAACATGGACCAGAGATACAGATGGTTGTCAATAGAGGGCAGTTGACAGAACTAATGCCTGAGTAGTACGGACTGACACATACAAAAATGATATTATAAACAATAAGAAGGCGGGGTACATTTAGGAAACCTAATAGAGTAATCCTTAAAATGGGGATTGATTGGGTTGAAAAAATGGTAAGCACCACAAGAACTCTCATTAGAAGAAAATCCAACAAAACGTGTCGTCAATTATGTTATGAGAAAATAGATATCCCTACTGTTTAAATGGACAAATAAGGGCTTGAGTAAGTCAAAAAGGGATGAATACTAGAGTATCAAAGAGAATTACTGCAAATTACTTCTTCTGGTAACGAAAATATAAATGATTGATTTGTCTTGAAAATTATACAAAACAATATGAAGATGATTTCAGAATTACAAAAGTTGCTCATTACTTAGAATAGATTAGTACAAGCCTAATCTATGAGTTCAGAGTGGAAAACGGTCTGAACTCACCATCGAAAAGTCAATAGAAGCTAAAACCTAGGTTCGTATCTTACCCTGTCAAGTGGACCATTGTCAATAATAGCTATTACGGGGTCAGTGTCAACAAGGTTGTAGATTGAGGACCAAATGTATCGCATAGCTATTCAAGTTGAACAGCAGCTCATAGTTGTCACGAATAAGGGTAAACTGAAGGAACCCTTAAAATGTGTAGAGCATCAGGAGAAATTTGCTTATCAAAGCCGTACGTTTAAAAGCTAGAGGAAGATAGAAGCATACCATAAGGGTGGTGGAAAGATATGAACAAGATAAAATATAATCTTTAATTGAATGACCAAGATAAACTGATTTATGGAGAACCAAAAAAATTGTGAAAATCTTTCAGAAGTCTAACTGAAGAAGATTACATAATAACTAAGATTGAAAAAACAGATGAAAGCATTCAGTTAGAAGAGTATATAATAACTAAGATTGACAAAGCAGATGAAAGCTAAGGATGCATCTTTAAGCTAAACCAGGTAACAAGAGACATTAAAAATCTCTGCCTACAAGAGTGGGACATTCAAGACAGCTGAAAATAACTACCAGTCCAATGAGTAAAAAGCATTTGCTGTTGTAAAAGCAATATAAAAATTCAGGATAAATTTGTAAAAACCTGCTATGATCTGATTAGAAAACAATTTGTAATTGCCTTTCTTAAGCAAGATTTGACTAATTGCTTAAGTCAATTAAGATTATTAAGATATCTACAATTCTTCAACAGTTCACATTTAGAGTTAAATATGTTGAAGGAGCTAGTATTGTTTTAGTGGACTGTCTTACAAGAGTTGCGTTTATGAAGAACAAAGGAAAAATAGTTCTAAAGTAGAGTATATCTAAAGAAGAAAATGGTTATAAACCAAAGTGGACCTCAGGTCAGGCCTACATGGGATGTTGAATTACAAACAGCAACGCCACATAGCAATATTCTACCTAAGAAGTAAAGTGAAGAAATTTTTTCCCAAATATCCAAAAGGGAGGAGAGTCATCTGTTCACGAAAATGAAATAATGGAATAAAAATCACCAAAGAAAGTTCATCCAAGAACTATGAATAGGTATAATTAAACAAAAAAGAACTTCCACTAGAAGGGGTATGATTAAACTCATTGATGAGCTAAATCGGCTCGACGATGAAATAATAAAATAATTCCATTTTCCAAGTCAATCCGATCCATTAAGAGCACAAAAATCTGCGAGAAAAGATGCAAACGAATTGAGTTGTTCATAAACATCTCAAGCTCAGCTCTATTAGAGCTCAACTCGATCTCATTTGCTAAGCTCGCTTGATAAACAAATTGAAACTGAACAAACCATGGCTGAGTTGGTTAGGCTCGTGAACCTATTCATGAACATGTGTCCATGAACAAGCTCAATATGATGATTGGTTCAGGTAGGGCGGCCGGCCTACTACGGGCACCTGTAGGGATTAGTGCGTGAGACCCAATGAGGCATGTGAACATGACTTGTTTATTATGGATAATTGTGACTTACAATAAAATTTTCTCCTTAATAGTCTTGGTCTCAAGCTCGAGTTTAGATCGGTCTCGAAATTGACTAAAAGAGCCAAACAAGCCAAGCTCGAGCTCAAGCTCAACGAGTAATGTTCAAGCTGAGCTCAAACGCTCTTATATGGATCCAACTCAAGCTAGACGTGTATTGGGTGCGAGTGTGTGTCCAAGTGCTAGACCTCCTCAAATCCACATCTTAGAATACAATGATATATGTCCAAAAGTTTAATACGGGTACATAAGCACATACTATGCATTAAAATACATTATATGTTTTTCTATAATTTATGTTTAATATTGTTGTTTTATAAAAATATACATAATTATTACTAATGGGATGTGGTTAAAGAACAGAGTTTCCATATATCTCATAGATAGGAAACTCATCTTTGCTATTAAATTTGAGTTTTTCCTTCTTCAATCTTGCCATGTGAAGGATCGGGATGCCCGATTTTGGTTCATGTGTCAAACACAAATCTTGTACCCATACCCATGTCGTGTTGACGTAGGTACATGAAGGAAAATAGGAGAGTCCCTGTAAAAAAGCTTGTGGGTTAAAAATACTTTGCATTACTGTAGTTTGAAGTCATGGGTATAATGTAGTAATTTTAAATTCCAATATTTCTAGAATTTTCTTAGTCATAAGGTACCCACCCTAATAAATAGGTTATGTAACATAATCTCTATTAGTAGGTTGCTTGTACAGGGTATGTACTCTCTATTAGTTGCCTTTAAAGCACTTCACTCCCATGTAACCCCATTAGACTAGACATAGGGCACAACCTTCCTATTCGTGCAATGGAACTGATGAACCCCATTAGACTATCTCATTGAAGTAGTATATATCCTCAAAGGTGGCTGGATAACATCTCTTTCTTCTTCTTCCCTGTTCATATTTCTCACACTTATTCCTTCAAGTACTTCCTCTCCTCTCTTTCTGAAACCTTCGCTTACATTTATCATGTCTTACACACACTTCTCCATCAAAGACATCCACTATCCTCAAGAATCCCAAGGCTTCTTACATCATATAGAGATTTATCATACAAAAAATATAAATTAATCATCCTTGTAAGTTTGTTCTACATATTTAATGTTTCTATATGATTCTTCCATGATTTTCTTGGAATTCCGAATTAGTAGTGTAAGCATATCCTCAATTTCATTGTATAATGGCAAACACACAGCAGTATCACAGACCAACTACGTGAAAAATCAAGTAATCATCTGGAGCCACCAACATGGGCAGTATTAAGTGTGCCACTTAATATACTGCTTGATGCTGTCAGCAGGGGAACTTAATTAACCATATTTGATACAGACACTATTCAGTATATGACTACTTAAGAAGGGGAAAAAACTGCTATACTAATGTAGTTTTTTTTTCATTGCTAACGTTAAATCTTAGAGGAAGGTATGCTGGGGATTACTAAAGTATGATTTTTAGGGCTAAAAACAGTGTAAATCAAGGTTTGGTCGCAAGTATCAAGGATTAAAATATAAAGAGAATAATAAGAATATAGCAATCACTCCTAAAACCCCTTATTGCACATGTACATGTAGAGTACTGCAGATATCCAACGCAATGAGCGCTGACTCCCAAAAAGTAGATAATTAAACTATGACCAGAAGAACTCTGTGAACCAACAAAAAATTATATAATATGACACAAAAGTATAAAATGATCCAAAGTAAAACCAACAGACCATTAATACACCCAGTGTCTAGAATACCCTCGACCCCCAAATCCTAAGTTATATAAAACAAACCAGCAGCATATTAACTTAAAGAAGATGTACAATATGACTCAACAAGAATATCTTATTAGTTCATTGTTCAAAGTGGGCCCCATGTCATCTAAAACATGCTAATCAAGGTTCCTGATTGGAAGCATCCTTTTCATGCCTACTTTTATACACTTTTGAAGACTGCTACCATTTTTCTCCATCAATAATTCCCATACTGTACCTTCTACAGTAACAACAATTGCCATAGTTGCATGGGATAGAATGATAGATAACTTAACCACAACGAACTTATATAAACAATAATTATATCCATAACTGCAAGTTCTTTTAAATATGAACTGGAAAGTTCTGACAACCAAAAAATTCAAAAGCCTACTTAATTTATCACAATAACGAGAATAACCATTATAGAATCATCCATGAATATGTCCACTCTTAAACATACATATAATCATGCTTGCAGAGTCTAGTTGCAGTTCAGAACAATAACTCAGTTATGCCTTAAAAACCGGGTATATATACACATCTCTAGTTCTTGGTAAATAGAAACTCTATTGACAGAGTAATTAACTAATTGTGAAAACAGAAAATCCATAGGCATCATAAATATGTGCTAGAACAATTTCTGAATCAGACACCAAGTGAAAGCGATAGTCAGCATAGACTCTTAAAGACAAAAAAAAAAACCATTTTTTGCATCAAACATTGCAAAGAACACACGAGCATTGAAACACAAGGTCACAAAGACCATGAAACCTCGAAACCCAGATACAATCCTCAAAACTAAACTCAAATTAGAAGTCCCATTAACAATAGATTTCTTATTTCTTGTTGCTTTTACCTCCAGCATCGCTCCCAGATGACTGTGCCGCCTTCTTAGCCATCTTTTCCTGAAGCGCTTTCGCATCCCTATATATATATATATATATATATATAACAGATGAATTTATATTATAACAAGATTGACAATTAAAAGATTCAATTTTGGAGAATTAAAGCAAGATTAGAAACAAATCTGACCTTTCACGGCGTTGTTCGGGGGTCAATCCATCGTCTTTCTGCTTACCCTTGCCACCGGTCCGAGCCTGAGCTCGTTCGCGATCACGATCCCTCTGGTTACCGCGTTAGATTGAATTAAAGAAAACAGAGAGTAACACAAACATATATCTATCAAAGACATTAAATATATATATATTTGAAGAAGCGAATTAATGAATCAAAGAGTTTAAATTTGCTAATCAAACAAAAAATTGATATATTGATGACTTGAAAACAACAAAATTGTGAAGAAAAAAAAAAAGAAGAAGAAACTTGGGGTTTCATGAAAAAAAGAGAATTCAGAGGATATGAGTCATTGTGAAGCAGCAGAAAGGTCGTCAATTTAGTCCTGCACAGGAGAGGGAGAGAGAGAGAGAGAGAGAATTGAGTTGGAGGCTAAGGTCGAGACTCAGAGTCAAGACAGTTTAGATATCTTCAAAGGGCATGGAAAATGGGTCTCTGGTCTGACCGAACTGAGTCCGACCCGGATGACCTTACTGGGCCTGGACACTTTTATTGTCTTTGTGCTGTTTCCATATAAAAACTTATAATTTTATAATTTGAGTTATAAATAATATATATAAGAATATATAGTAGTAATAAAGTTATAGAAACTAAATTTAACATTAAAAGTTATATGTATAATAGATTATAATACATAAGTTATATATCTTAATTAAGGTGGGAAAAAGTTCTATTTCTTATGTACAAAAAAGTATTTATAAGTATATAATTGGAGAGTATAAATTTTTCGAGAAGAGTTGTGATGTGAAATTTTACTGTAACCTAATGTTTTACTTGTGAATAAATGATTTAATGGGCCTAATGTAGATGACTAAGCTTTTGGCTCATAAAATTTATAAATTTATTATATCATTTTTATGAGTCCAAAACGAACATTTAAACAAGTCTTTTCGCCAATGTGTTCACGAACAAACGAGCTGGGCTAGGAGTTATTTGAGCTCAATTCATTTGCTAAACAAATAAACATAACTCTGCTCTTAGAGAGCCGAGCCTGTTCACGAACACTTGGTTCATTTACAACCTTGAGTGTGTGATTCAATAGAAACAAATAAAATCCAAAAATCTAAACTAGTTTTTACTTAATAAGGTCTCTGATTTTCAATATAAGACTCGACCATAGCTTAGAGACGGGTAATTGCTTCTAGAAGATTGTCGAAACCTCTCACAAGTTGCAAGGGATCATGACAATTATATCTCCGAAATTTAACCAAGACTAGACTCAATCTAACCGTAGTGTATTTTCACAATACTTTATTGGATGTAACACATAATTTCTTTTCAGAATACACAAGTATCAAAGGAAGAACAAAAAACTTCTTAAACTTTGAGTCAATAAACTTGAGTTTGACTTATGATTGACCTTAATCCACACTTGAGTGAGCAAAGTGTGGTTCTTGTATAGTCCTCTCCAAATGAGTCTCGTAAAGATGTTCAATTCTAAAAATACATGAATTGAGAAAATTCATGTTTCAAGATAATAAACTTATATAAATTTATTCATGTATCATACTAATCATAATGTATCTCATAAATTTGATGAATGAACTTAAATTAGTTTATAAAATTAAGTGAATCAAATAGATTTATTGTAAATACCGAAAGTCGAAGTATGAATGAATGTAAAAACATCTACTTTGTTGATACATTAACCATCCAAAAGGATGTAACTACATGTGAACACATTTAAACTTGATTGCTTTTGTTGAATTTATAAAGCAAAATAATTAGATTTTAATTATATAAATATTTTAAAAAGATTATAAAAATATTTTGAAATATACTCCAACAGTTCTAAGAGTTTGAGTAGAAGTTGGGTGTAAAATCATGTCAGAATTCAAGTGTATTCTTCTCACACTCATCATACTTGACCTTTTGTGCGTGTTCATATCATTGCATCCTCAAACATGACAACTTCGAAGCTCAACCACTCTAGACAATTGAATCAACCCACTCAAAACTTAAACAAAAATTACAACTCATAAAAATGTTTTGAATAGGAAAGATGCCAAGACACAATTATATTGCTCAATTATAGTCTTTTTTTATTTATTGGCAATTTCGTGACAAAATCAACCTAATACACTTTTATAACCTAACCGCAACAATAAAAGTTAAATTACAAAAATTCAGAGCTAGAAAAGCCTAATCCAAAGTGCTTTGGAGTCTTGATGAACTGAATGGACCTGCTAATTGCTGCAAAGACAACCAAAAACACCTTGTGAAAGCTTAATCAAGTAAATAAATAGACCAAACAACAAACTAAAATGTTAAAAACACAAAAGCAATAATAATAAACGCAATTCTCTCCCCCCTCTAGCAATCTGTATTTATCTCCCCCTTTTTTTTTATACAAATTAGCTACAAAATCAAATGAAACACAATTCAATTTAAAAGAGATGAATCACGCAAAATAAGTCCATAGCATTCATAGAAACATTATAATACAAAACTTGGGCTGTTGAAACGTACTGGAGAGGTCGCTCCATGTATTTCTTACACATTCAATGGAAAGATCATTCATTCCATTGAAATTTTGTTACAGGTTGCTTCACATGTGTGTGTGTGTATATATATATTGTACGGGCAAGATTAACTCTTACAATGTACTCGATAGACTCAAACCTTCTACCTTTCACTTTAAAAGGAGAGAAAATGCCACTAAATCACAAGCCTTGGTGCACCATGTATATCTTGACCATGTACTAGTACACAATTCATAATCAACGCAATCTTAATTACAAATAATATCACATTTTTGCAACATTAGCTAACAAATCTACACCATTTTCATCATTCTCAAATTCTAAATCAAATAATATGATTGTTGCTTGTTATTTGCCATTTGGTTGATTTTCATAAGAAGATAATCACAATCCTCTATATTTAAAAATTAATAGCCTAATTTGTCTCCCAATTTCTTAGTACTGGTAAAAGCTGATCTTTTTCTTCTTCCCTTTTTTATTTTTATTTTTTAATTATATATATGATATGGTTTTAATCCGAAGTCTATTTCATGAATGTAAATTTCACGGTTCTCACAACTACATAGAAAGTGAGTCCCTCTTTTTATATCTCATCTTTGCAAAATTCATAATTTTCTTCCAAAAACACATTCACATCTACATATAAAGTTACATATAAAGTGGTATATCTTTCTATATTAGAATTTTTCACATAGTGGTTAGTTATATCATTTTCCAAAGTGAAAATAACAACAATCATGGTTATTCTATTTTTCGTTTTTGCTTTGAATATCCTAGCAAAAACAACGGGATAAAGAGTGAAAATGGTATCAAAAGATTAAAAACACCAATTAATATGAAAAAATTATTAAATACTCCGAGACACCGTGTATGTAGTAAACTCATCTAATAGAAATTATTTATTTCTCATGATAATAAGGAATAAGTAGTTTGTATTGGGTACTATGTTACCCTTACCCCCGATACCCAATAACTACCGATTAATATGGGGAGCTCATCAAAATTTTCATTTTTGACACTTTTTTTTTTGTCTTTTTCTGAAAAGTTCAAGTAAACACACACAGTATTGTCCCTCACATACGAACACTTAGTCTTTTCTTTGAGATGAGAGATCATTCCATTTGCTCTCTTAGCAAAAGTCTAACACTCAATATCCGCTTTGAGAGGTGATATCATATCGTTTGAAATAATCACGTTTTTCTTTTTTCTTTTTTGGGTGAATCATTTCTGAAACACTTTGTAATTTGTATAAACTAAAAGTAACTTCTTTTAAAGGTAAATCACACCCACATTAATTTGCTTCATTCACAATTCCAACCCTCAATTTTGAAAGGTGATAGAAATATTACTTGAATTTGAAAGGTGATAAAGATATCAATTGGACAAAGCATTTGGGTTAACCAAAACTCACTTTTTTATTCAACATTATTAGGGTTTAATTGGTAACTTGGTCAATTTTTTGTTCCGTTGACATTTTTGAAAAATGAGAAGTCACAACAAAAAAAAGTATTTTGATTTTTTTTAACTTGACAAGGACTCCCATGGGAGAGAATTGAAGTTTAACCTTTTCTATATAAATGAGAAGTATCACTCGATCACAAGTTCAGTATCAGCAAAGTTGATTTTCAGCTTTAATTTTTCAAAAAATTAAATAAAAAAACGATAGCATTAGCAAACATGCCTGAGAGTTCAATTTCATTTTCTTAGCAAAATTATTATATACTACTAAAAAATAAAAATAAAAATAAAACAAACAAGCACTTCTATCAGCTCGAGTTTCCTCTTGGGTTGCCACACTTGCAGGCAAAAAAGCTTTCCCTTACATCTTTCGTCATTGGGGTCTGTTTTCCAATCATATCATAGGTTTAACCCCAAAGATGTATTATGACCCTCTCACGTCACTCTCATTCTGTCTCTACACTGTTTTTCACCGCCATTACCGCCTCTGTATCTCTTCAGTCTTCACTCATCGAGAAAGAGAGAGAGAGAGTAGCAGAGGAGTAGAGGGTGCGCCAAACACCTTAAAATACTCACGCCACTGACTACTCTCTCTCTCTCTCAGTAACACTTTCTTATACTTCCTATTAGATCCTAATCCCCCAACAATCAATTTCCCTTTTTCTCCCCCATGTAACGCGAATTAATTGGTGATTCTTGGAACAATCTCTGGTTTCTCTCTCCGGATTTTCAGGTTTTTTTCTAATTAATTTTTATTTTAGTTAGCACCATCTGGGCATCTCTCAGAAACACAAATCTGTTATGGGTTCTTTTACTTTTTTCTTTGTTTTCTTCTTTTTGCAATATGTGAGAAACACAAATCTGTTATGGGATGTTTTACTTTTTTTTGTTTTCTTCTTTTTGCAATATGTGTGTGTGTGTATATATATGAATAGAAGATGGCTTGGTATTATTCGACATGTGCCTTTGTCAATTTCTGGTGATTTTCGTTGATGATATGAAAACATATAATTTAAATATGTGGTTTTGCTGTGTGGCCTCTGTGTGTGGGTTGGTTTGACTTCTTGATGATTGTTTTGTGGTGTGTTTTCAGTGATTTTTTATTTTACTTTGTGGGTTACAGTGTTTATGGTTTTTTATTGGATTGGTTTTAGGAATTAATGGGGAAAAAGGTTAAGAAGAAGGCCCGAAGTGGTCATAAGGAGAAGCGGGTTGTGGCCCCTTCTCCGAAAAATGATTCCCCACAAAGCATTCCAAGTGTTGAGACTGTTGATGATGGAGTTTCAGTTGTGAAAGAGAGGAAAGTGTGTTTCCATCTTGATAAGGGTGTTGATTTAGTTAAAGTTTCTTCAAAAATTGGGTCTTCGGAACCTATTCGATGTCAAGATTGCAGGGAAAGTGTAATGGGTAGGCGGGCAAATAAGGGGATGAGTAGACACGGGAAGAAGAAAGGAGGTGGTTCTGCAGATCCAAGACCAGAGTCTAAAGCCATTTGGGTTTGTTTGCATTGTGGACATTTTTCTTGTGGAGGGATTGGACTCCCAGCTACCCCTCAATGCCATGCAGTTCAGCATGCCAGGAAAACCCAACATCCCTTGGCTGTTCAATTTGAGAACCCTCATCTCCAATGGTGCTTCTCATGCAATACACTAATTCCAGTTGAAAATTCAGAAGACAATGATGAACAGAGAGATATGTTGCTAGATATTGTGAAAATGATAAAGGGGCGATCATCTGAAGGAGCCTCGGTGGATGTTGAGGATGTTTGGCTTTGGAGTGGCAAAGTTACAAGTGAAATAAATTCAGAAAACACTGTATCTAGTAGTTTAGATGGAAGAGGTGGTTATGTGGTAAGAGGCTTGGTTAATTTGGGAAACACTTGTTTCTTTAACTCAATCACGCAGAACCTTTTGGCAATGGATAGATTGCGAGATTACCTCTTGAAACTGGAGAGGTCTGTTGGGCCTCTTACTGTTTCTTTGAAGAAGCTTTATAATGAAACTAGCCCGGAGATGGGCTTGAAAAATGTGATAAATCCAAGGTCCTTTTTTGGGTCTGTTTGTGCCAAGGCTCCCCAATTTCGGGGATATCAGCAGCATGACAGTCATGAGTTGCTCCGTTGCTTACTGGATGGTTTATGTATGGAAGAGTCATGTTCAAGAAAAGAAAAGAGTTCTTCTCAGGATGATGAAATTTCTCCAAATGTGAGTCCTACTTTCGTAGATGCCATCTTTGGGGGACAGCTCTCCAGTACTGTTTGTTGTTTGGAATGTGGACACTCCTCAACAGTGTATGAGCCATTTCTTGATCTCTCACTGCCAGTTCCAATGAAGAAACCTCCACCTAAAAAGGCCCAACCAATCCCCCGAAGCAAGAAATCAAAATTGCCTCCGAAGAGAAGTGGAAGGATTCGTGCAAAAGGTAATAGAGGCATAGATCCTGTAGCATATCAAAATGTTTCAGATCCACCAACCAGTGACAGGTCATCTCGAGTACAATCTAGTGTACCTGTTGCAGAAAATATAGTGGCTTTTTCGGGTGAATGTAGGTCATCAGAATCCATTAGCCCAAGTAATGTGGCCAATAACGAGGTTAAAGTTTCATGGAATCTTACAGCTACTCAAGAGTTTGGAAGCAGGCAATCTTCAAAGAAGGTCACAGAGGAAACAGCAGGCTCATTGGACAATTTGACATGGTTTGATTATCTTGAACCAGGTGTTGTAACAAGTGGCCATGATATGAGTTCACTAACTAATGATGTATCATTTATTGAAGATTCTAAAAAAAAGGATGCTAGACATAATGATGTCATATCACATGATAGCGTGGAATCTAGTAGTGAGATTTGTCCACTTCATATGGAGAAAACTGCTTTTTCTCTGGGTGATTTCACATGGTTGGATTACATTGAACCAGGTACATCATCAGACAATCATGATATGGCTTCACAAATTAATGATAAGTCGATGATTCAAAATTCTGGAAACAAGGATGCTGTTCAGAATGCCTTTTTACCGAATGACTTGGACTCAAGTAGTCAGGTTTGTCCATTTTATATGGAGTCAAATTGGAAAGTGGATTCATCAGGTAATTCTTGGGAAGATGAGCTCCCGTTACAGTGTAATGATTCTGAAGTCATTTTGCTTCCATACAAAGAAGATACTTCTACTCCTGATCAGATATTAAGAGGAGAAGGTGAAGTGTCCTCCTCGACTGTTGCTTATGAACAAGATTCATTGGACTTTGATGGTTTTGGAGACTTGTTTAATGAGCCTGAAGTAGCTGCAGCCCCCAACATGAAACCCTTCTCTAGCGATAAGAATTTTCAGGCAAATGAAGTTGCAGATACTGGTCCTTTAGTTGGAAATAGTAGTGACTCTGATGTGGATCTAGTCGATAGTGATTCTCCAGTGTCCATAGATAGTTGTTTGGCTTATTTCACAAAACCAGAGCTTCTCTCCAATGAACATGCTTGGCATTGTGAGAATTGTTCAAAAGCTCTGCGAGAGCAAATGATGAAAACAAGGAAGAGACGGGAGAAACCAACATCAAAGATTGGGAAAAATGGGGGTGAGAATAAAATTCAAAATGCTGCATTAGGTTTAGGCAATGACCATCCTTTTCCTACTGAGGTCAGAAACCTTGGTAATGGAAATGTCAAAGGAGATGTACTTAGTACTTTTGATAAAAGCTTAGTGTCACATACTGGGAAAGTTGATGGTAATGAGAACTGCATAACTGAAACCACCCAGAAAGCTGAGCTGAACCCAGTAGCTTGTCATTTGGAAGAGGGAAAAGGTGAGATGAACGATGCACTTCCAGAGTTATCAGAGTCTTCAAGCAGCTATAAACCTTGCAGTCAAGTGAGTTTCAGTGGTCAAACCGGTGATTCTTGCAGTGTTCAAGAGCCTAGTTGGGCTGGATGTGACACTGATAAAGTTGAACACAGGGAATCCCAGTCGTTAGCTGAAAGATGTGATTCAGAAGGAAGTGAGGATGAGGAGATGGATGCTCATAATGTGAAAGTAAAGAGAGATGCAACTAAAAGATATCTCATTTATAGGGCCCCAATTACTTTGACCATTCATCTGAAGAGGTTCAGCCAAGATGCCCGTGGTCGCTTGAGTAAGTTGAATGGCCATGTGAACTTCGGAGATACAATTGATCTCAGCCCATACATGGATCCAAGGTGTGCTTCTAAACCTTCATCTGGACTCTTTATTAGTTATATAATGCTAGGGCTGCAAATGAACCGAGCTGAGCTCGAGATTGTTCAGGTTCAGTTCATTCATTTGTGGGTTCAGCTCAGGTATCTCAGACTTTTAACGAACTCAGAAAATTGAGTTTGAATTCGGCTGACCATAATTTTCACAAGCTGGTCAGACTTGGCTAAACTAGGTTTGTTCAGTAGAACAAGCCAAGCTCAAGCTCATACTTGAGCTCGAGTTTAACTTCACAGCTCAATTAGTAACATAATATTTGAAATAACATCAAATAAGAGAAGGAAAAAAAGCTAGAATTATTAGATTGCATGCAATCAAAGAAAAGAGCTCATTTGACACTACAATGCTTTTTCATTCAGTTCAAAATCATCATCTGTTTCACCCATTTGTTAGGAGGGATCATTTAAATAAATTAAATCTTAAGTTCATCAAAACACCTACAATAATGGTACAATAATGGCAGCATCAAATATGTAAAAAATAAATAAACCGTTTTTGAAAGAAAAAAAAACAGTTTATATATCTAATGAATTATCAACAATTCACCTGGAATCAGAATATCTCTTGATTAAATCACAAAAATAACTTAAGCACTCTTTATATATGTTTTTCAGTTTTACAGAATGTACATGCGATCAAGAAAGAACATTCAAAAACCAAATTTCTGGATAGCCACAGTTGAGATATTCCCAAATATGCATGCAACAAAATGTGAGGGATAACCATAACTCAATTCCTAATAAGAATGTTAAAAATTTACAAACAACCAGTCAGCTTCCAATATTGGTTCCTTATATTTGCGAAACCGAACCTTGTAAATATATGTTGTTTGGTTGCAAACAACACACAGAAATTTTCTGCTATTTGCTAATGCTATAGCTCAAATGAAAATATACTGTACCATTACTTCTTCCATCTCGGAAACAGAAAAGATGGTCACCTATCTAGGCAATTTTTACTGTATTGGTAAATCTTTGAGTGCCTTAACACTCTTTCATCCAAAATTAGGAAATACCCTACGATCTCTGCACGGCGTTTAGTCTTGATAGTCATTACAACATTCAGAGAAACAATGGGTTCAATTTGGAGAGAGCTATCACTAGCATCAATTCCTTTAGTGATTGGACTGCTTTAGTGACGTGTGTATCTTTTCCTGAGTAGAAAATTCCACCAGGATAGAATGAAATCCTACATAGCACAACAAACATTACTGTAATGGGGATTATCTTGGAACTTTTATTGGGTTGAGAAGCTGAATTCCATCTTTATACTTCTGGTTCAAATTTTATAATGGTCTGCAGGTCTGCTAGAAAAGTTGTAAGAATTAATCTTTATAGAATTATATAGAGACACCCTTTCAAGAAAATTCTTACAAAATTAAGAAAAATCCCATGCTTCAAATTACAAAAAATTGTACATCGGATGGTCAAGTAGTGGACTTTCTTGATAGCTTAAGACTATAGTTGGCCCTTTTTTTGTAGTCCCTCTGGTTTGCTCCCCTTTGAGCATCTTTTAATGGAATTTTATTTATCAAAAAAAAATTACAAAAAAAATCACCAATGATATGTTTAACTCTAAAAAGGTTGAACAAGAAAAAATTAAATTTGGAAACTTACAACATTTCCAGACTATCATTTGTTAGCCTATATCTTCTAAGCAATCAATCGGATTATAGAAGAAGGTGATTAAACTAATTGAAACAAGTGCACATGTTCCATTCATTCTAAAGTCTAAACCAACGACCAAATTATTAACTATTAGAATCTGTAGTTTGTGTATCAGTGTTGAGACTCTCTCTCTCCCTCTGGACCCCCCGCCTGAGAATTTTTTTTTTTCTTTCTATTTCCTTTGTTTCATGGTTCATGCTTTATAATTTTTTCTGCTTTCGAAATGGTTTTTCTATAGTAGTACCAAAATAGAGGTACATTCACTTGTAACTAATTGTGATGTCTTCTGTTGAACTGCTTCCTTGATTTGACAAATTACTTTATTTTAGTATGTAATATCATCGTCATAATCCTTGATCCCAATCAAAGTTGCTGGTAATATCTTATGGCATTTTGTTGTGCAAAAGAAGTTATACGGAGTATTACCTTATTTCATTCTAGCGAGTGAAAATAGTATGCTTGACAAAGTGGTTATTACACGGAACCAACTTACAAAAGTAATTTTTGCAGTGCTATAAAATTTTGTTCTCAAGTAACCTTGTAATTTATTGGATATTGCTTCTTGTTTGTCTTAATTTGAAAACTTTTCGCAAAGTTCTAAAATATATCGGTAAACATTCTTAGAAACATTATCCACAACAAAGTGATGTGCTGAAGTTGATGATACGTCTTCAATGACTTCTTACGTACTCATTGTATCATTGATTTTACATTTTATTATGTCATCATATGACACTGATGCTAATTTCAACATTCCTATGCATTTTTTTGTAGTTGCTTAAGTGGTTGTTTCCAATTAATTATCCTTAATGCATTTATCATATAAATACTGACGGAGATTGTGAGTGGATTCGCACTTACGTAGGGTATAGGTGTAGGGACATTTTGTTAGGGTTATTATAGTATTTTCATTTCTAAGATTTTTGTTTATTGGATTTCTTATTTTCTTTAATTTTTAGGGCTTCTTATTTAGGGTTTCCTATAAAAGGACGCATGTAAATTGAATAATATTGTTGATTTCATAATTATCTCTTGTATTCCTCCTCTCATTATTATTGCTCTTCTCGACCCATCAATCTGTGTTGCTTTCCTCTTCATCTCTTCAATCTGATTTCTCATCCCATTCATCCATTTCTCCCCCTTTCTTCTAGCCTCATCTCTTCTTCTTATTTTCAACCCTTCTTTCTTTCTTATCCTGCATCATATACACAATTACATATGTATATACATGTGTGAACAGGAAATGCTAGCGTTTTCACCACTAAGATGACGTTACAATTGTTTCCAGATTTTAAGATATGTCAATTGGCCTTCCTATTATATGTTAGTGTAGTCTTGAGTAAGGACTATTGTTATTTCATTCAAATCCCATATGTTGAAGCTTGTTGAAACATTTCTTTCCCAGGCAAAATGAAGGCTTTTCTTAACAATCTACTCTAGGCATCAAAACTTGTGTTACATAAATGGATAAGATTAACAAGATTCTTGAATCTAGAATTCTAATCATATTAGACTAAAAATATGAGACGCCAGTAATTCAGTTATAGTTTTTATCTCAAGGAATTCACCTAAATCATGCCATCTCCCATGCTTGCTTCCTGACTTGGTGAGCAGTCATGTCTTAGTTCCCCAACTTTATTGATCTAAGATTGCCCCATTCAAATAACTTTGGTTCCGTGTTTTCTTAATCACCTAGTTTGAGTGGAATCCGGTAATAAGTTTCTGCTCTCTCTCTCTCTCTCTCTCTCTCTCTGACCAGTTCAGACATGGATGAATGTTTCCAGTGATAGTGAAGTATATAGACGATTTAAAAGTGGTAGCCCTTTTGGCTGCTTTGGACACTTAAATCATTGATGTATTTTCATTGATTTTTTCTTTAAAAGTGCTAGATCATTATTTTTTCTTTAATTTTCTATTTTTCCTTTTCCGTTTCCACCAATGTAAGTTGTTAGGGGCGAACCTGCTATAGAACTTTCTAATGAATCCTTACTTGTATAGAAAAGTAAGTTATTAATAATATAGGGTAATATATTTAAAAGTGCAGAATTTCAAGTTTAATTTTTTGTTAAAATATTGTCTCAATTATCTTGTGAACTTTCTGAACATAAATTTAAAAGTTAGTTTTAAAAGCATGCAAGTAATATTGAGGAAGGAAGTTATGTAATAGTACTTAAAACCCTTAAAAGATTTATTTAAACATCAGGTGCTTGTGTAGGCACAACAATGTTTCTTCTGCTGCTATGCTTTTAGGGATTCAAAAGAGCTACAAGTTTGCAAAGTCAATTTACTAAGGCAGTTTAACCAATTTTGCCATTTATGTTACCTTTATGTAACCAAAATCTGCAATCTTGATCTGCCAGGTAAAAGTAAAACAGTAAAGAGCTGCTTGGTTTAGTTTTCTGAAAACTAACTCTCAAGAACTCAGAAAACTGTTTTCAGAGAACTATAAAAGACAATCCTCTGAAAACAACCATTTTCTTAACTGAGTTTTCAGAAAACTGCAACCATTCTGTACGGTTTTTTGATTTTCAGTTATCTGAAAACAGAAAATTGAACCAAGCAGGTCCGAAGTCTCTTGAAGTTCTATAATGGTTACACTTCTTTTCCTTGTCCTTAACTTCCTTGCATAAGTATGGGCTATGTTACATGGACTCAGGTACAGGTATTGGGTGTGGGCATGTGTCCAAGTGTTGGACCTCCGCAAATCTCAAATCTTGAGAGGCAGAAAATGTGTCCAAAAATTGGGTATGGGAACGTAGACACGTTAGGCATTTAAGAATACATTATATATTACCTATATTCTAATGTATGATTTGATTGTTGTTTAAGGTATACTCGATTAGAATGTAATTGAACAAGATGTTGTGAAGAAAAGAGGTTTCCATCCATCTCTCAAAGTAGGAAACCTTTCTTTGCTATCAAATTTGAGCTCTCTCTTCTTCTTCTATCATAACATTTGGAGAATCAGTGTCTCCAATTTGGGTAGGTGCATTGGACAAATATCCCACACCTGTACCTACACCATGTCATGTCAATTTGGGTACATGTATGGGTGCAGTTCCTACTAAAAGATAAATCTTCAGGCTTTAGAATCATTGTAGCAATGAGAGTTTGGTCCCAACCAATTACTGCATATGCTTTTCATAGTGATGTTTATCATCATTTTGAACTTTATGGCTATAAGAAATGGAGTATTGGAACCGTTTCTTAGTAAAAATGACATTCCGCATGTACCATGTTTCCAAAGAGCATGATGGCTCTGGATTGGTCTATCTAAATTACAGTGGTAGTGGTTTCTGCTAAAATGTTGTGAGATTAGTTGGTTAGTTTTGCTTCCTTCCTTGGTGAATCTGCAAGACTGTCCCTAGACTACCAATTAAAGAACAGGGTCATGATCCTGCTAGACTACCAATTGCTTCAAAAGCTTAAACTATTAGAGAATGGGTTCATCACGTGCAAACTTGCATACTAAACTGGGAACAAATGCATAAATGGAGACTTGAACTCAACTCCTCCCAAAACTAAAGTTTTGATATCATGTTAGAAGTTAGAACACTAGTTGTCCCAATAGTTTGACTGTTAAAGAATGGACCCAACAATGTACATCAAGCTCCAACACCCTTCCTCATGTGTGATCCCATCTTGCACGTAATGAGGCAAAGAGATTAAACCAAGACCATAACAAAGTGCAAATTTGCACATCAAACTGGAAACAAATGCAGAGATGAGACTTGCACTTGAGGACCCACCAGAATCAAAGGTCTAACACGATGTTAGAGACTACCAATTGCTCCAAAAGTTTATTCTAGTAGAGAATGGCCCAGCAATGTATATCAAACTCCAACATACTCGTCCAAGTCCAATCTTGCCTTCTCCATGACAAGGCAAACAAACCAAATCAACAAAGTTCAAACTTGCACACAAATCGTAGAACAAATGCATAAATGGAGCCTCAACCCAAGACCACCCAGAACCAAAGCTCTAAATACAATGTTAAACCACCAAATGTTGGATTCATTCTCTAATAGCTTAAGCTTTTGGAGAAATTGATATTCTAACATGGTGTCAAAGCTTTGAATCTGGGAGGGGCTGGGTTCAAGTCTCCATTTCTATACTTTTTTCCCATTCCGTTGTGCACTTTGTTAATTTGATTTTCTGATTGCCTCTCCACGTGCTATTGTCTTGCACGTAAGGGAGGGTGTTAAGGAGTTTGATATAGATTGTTGGGTCCATTCCTTAATGGTTTAAGATTTTGGGGCAATTGGTAATCTACCATGGCATCTGAGCCTTGATTTTGAGAGCTCTTGGGTTTAGCAATCAGTGGTTTAACATGGTATCAGAGTTTTAATTCTTGGAGCTTTGTTATGGTCTTGATTTGGTCTGCTTCCCTCACGACCTGTAAGACATAGTTGCACGCGAAAGAGGGATTGGAGCTTGATATGCATTGTTGGGTCCATTCTCTATCAGCTTAAACTTTTGGGCGCAATTGATGTTCTAACAGTCCTAGGTGATGTCCTCCCTCCTCCGGAACTTGTTACAGCGGGACTAAAACTGGATAATGTCCTTTTATGCCCCGGTGTTCAAACACATCTGCTATTCACCTGATGCACACCAAATATGAAATATCTGATGGTGCTCATTGTTTGTCATTGTTATCTCTTCTTGAATTTAACTGCATGATCAGGATAATGCAATTCCATAGATTATATGCTTTTAATATTTTAATGTCATATCGGTACACCGTACATTGCCTTTATGAGCTAATTACTTGCATGATAACATACACTGTAATCGTCCTACAGATGGAAGTGGGCAGTCGGTGTTATGGGTTATCACTGTGCATTGTTTCCTTATAATGTCGATAGGCAACTATATAGAAGGTTTTAATCTATGAGATACATTTTGAAAGATAATATGTAAAACTATAGAGTTCTGATCTAATTTCAAAATTTACGAGAAAAAGCATCAACATATAATCAATATTTATGACATTGAGAAAGAAACTTAATCCATGATAAGCATTTGATAACTAACATCAGTTCTGAGATTTTTCCAATGAACAACACAATTGTAACAGTTGAATATAGATATAACTTTCTGTAGGAAGTTGCATCTTGTTCTCAGTGCTCACTACAACATTTGTAGGACTATTTTTTCTCTTTTGATTGGAAATGTGTTCTAAGTTCTTAAACAGTTGATTTCTGCACCAACCAGGACTAGTGAATTCAATATAAATGCAGCCTTGTAAATTTTTGATAAAAATTATTGGATGCAGCCTTATAAATTTTTGATAAAAATGTTAGGAATTTGTATTATTATCTCTCAAAAGTTGGGTAGTTATCCCCTAAATTATTGTTTCATTTGTGTATAATAAAAAGACTATCAAAAGATTGAAAAAGGAAGCAAAGAAACAGAAAGTTACATTCAATTCAAAAAAGGGAAAAGTTATACCACCTATGAGAAATAGAATGGCAATACACCAAAAGATTGACACAAATTAATCAATTAAGCAATTTCGTTGCTCGCGGACATCCAAATTATATATATATATAAAGTATGAGGTAGAATCAAATTTTACCTGATGTAAGAATCAATGTTCTTACACTTGATAACTTCTCTAATATTTGATCTACAATCAAACAAACCAGTGGGTTGGATGTCCCTTCTCAATTCCCATGATTGTCATACATGGTGAAAATTAAGTTGATTGGAGATTCAAAGCTATCTCATTGACTTTAGACTCAATATTATATTTTTATTAAAAAAATGTTGGATTGGACAGCTTCCCCTTTCTATCAAGTTGCTATTTGGTGTGCATGATAAATAATCCAACCCATGTAGATATGACTCCAATAAGAAAAGTTATAAGGAAATTAGCTAAGGTTTCTTAGATATATATGGGAAAGCTAACCTTCCCACTACTGGGAGGAGGATATATGCATACTTTTTCTAGGCTGGACTAAAATTATCCAAACTTGTTCATTTTTAAGTTTTCTTTTCTTTTTCTTTTTCTTTTCCTTTCTCTTTTTCTTTTTTAAGGTCTTATATACTTAAAGAACTTTAAGCATTTCATATTTTGTTGAAAAGAACCATCTTCCTTCCTTTCCATATCTCTCAACTGGGAAGCCATATCTTTGAATGTACCAGCCCTTCTTCCTCCCTTCCAGCCTTCCATTTCTTAGTGGTTCTTTCTTTCTGAGGAAACTGAGGCTTGGATTGGTTTACTTTATACTTCTCCCCAAAAAAAAAAAAAAAAAAGATCCTTGTACTTCTATTCTATCACTGAAAACGCAATCTAACCTATTAGTTTGGTTAGAATGTAGCAGATTTTTTACTTGGGTTGATGGCTGGTATTTGGAGCACTTGATTTGTGTGTATAAAATCCTATAACATTTATTTCAACCTTGAACTACCTACCAGAAAAGGAATTCTTAAATTATCTAAGCCGTTTTTCATTTTTCACTTAATGATATGAATATTTTTAACCATTGTCTTTTGCATATAGTTTAAACCCACAATTTAGTAATGTCACGGTGGAAAAATATCCGATCAATTACATTTTATAAACAGCTAATTATTAAAGGGAAACAAATAGAATCATATAAATGCTCTTGGGCATGTTTTTGGTTTTTTTTCTTTTTCCTTTTTAACACATTGATGGGACATGTAACACTAGAACCATATTGAATTTTTTTATATTTGCACTCATCCAATTGGGACATCATTTTTATTTGAGCATAGCCGGCAACACTTGTCTACACTGACATTCTTTACTGTGGGTGTTCCTGATTTATAATCTGTTGGTGAAGCTTATTGCCTTATATAGCCTGTGAGCTCAAAGATTGAAAATTCTTGTTTTTTTAAGTGATATCAATCTTTGACGTTATCTCAAATAAAAAATACAGGTGCACAGAGAGAGAGATGTACAAATACCGTCTGGTTGGGTTGGTGGAGCACCTGGGGACCATGAGGGGAGGCCACTATGTTGCATACGTGAGAGGAGGCGCAAAGGGGATTGGAAAGGCTGAGAAAGAAAATGGAGATTTTATTTGGTACTACGCCAGTGATGCTTACGTGCGAGAAGCTTCTTTGGAAGAAGTTCTTCGCTGTGAGGCCTACATCTTATTCTATGAAAAGATTTGATAGACTTCTACTTTGCATTCTTTACAATGTTTTTCATAGGGCTTGGGCCCGTTGGGGATTAAAGCAGTCCCCGCATTAGAGAGAGAGTTTATACCCATTTTTTTATGTGCAATGGGCTGTAAGAAGTCATCTTGAAATTGTAATTTGAGAAAAAATTATGGGGTTTTGTCGGTATCATTGTCCAGGGATCTTTGCTATTTCTGAATCATCACGTGATCATTTATAGAATTGCCTCTGCAACTACTTAGTGAAACCACTGCTTATACATCAGCAAGCTCACTCCCTTCCCACACTGGTTCCTTTGATTTCTTATTCTCATGAATCAAGTGTTAGCACTTCCAAATAGTCGCAAATATAAATCTGGATGAAGGTCAGGGCAATTATTATTCTACAATGGCATCTGTATAACCCGAGCTGGCAAATAGAAGTGGCAAACTGATCTCCTTCAGCAGCCATATTTTGCCAGCAATTCAGCTGGTGGAAGCTGCTAGCTAATAAACTAGGCGCAGTCTGGAGGCTCAAAACTTCAGGTTGAGTTCCCAGTTAAAAAGTTCTAATATACTCATTGTTTTGATGTACTGTAATGATCTGAAGCAGGAATATGTCCAGTTCCAGAAATAACAAGCTGCTAAGATGCCACAGTTTTCACTGGGAAACCAAAACCACACCAGATGGTATTTGGATTAACTGAGAGATTAGAGGATAATGCTAACAACCGTGCTCAGCCACCAGCATAAGAGAATAGGAAACTTCGTTGTCTGTTTGTACAAAGAAATTTCAAATGCAGGGCTTGGGAAGATTCACTAGGGAAGTATGCCTTGATTCTTCACATATTGTAAGTACTCAGTGCTGTGTAAATAATACTTTTAACTTTCCTAATTTGTTATACTAGGTTTGCCTAGGGTCTTGGTTAATGAGGTACGACTATAGTCTTGAATTACTTATGATAGATCATTTAAATATCTGGAGAATTGAACAAATATAATTGAAAGCCTCGCCTGCACTAGGTGAGGAGTACTCAACAACTTCCTCCAATATTGAAACTCAAAATTTAAGCTTTGAATTCGTACTCCCTTATGATAAATTCTATTAAATTACTCTGATTCGCTCGACTAAGTCTAATTAAAACTTCTTTAATCTGAAAGATTAAGGTTGTATTTGAAATTTGGCAAGTTTGGCCCCTTTTTTTTAATTATTATTCTTGATTTTTTTGAGCAGATTTTTCCTATTTATAGAACTGAAGACAGCTCATTACAGCTCTCATTATCATGCTCTGACCATTTAAATTTGTGGCTTTGGCCAAATAAATGTTGCCATGCCACAAATTTTGTTGGAACTGACTTTGAATGCTTTGATTCCCACTCATAGGTTTCTTGATGGCAGATTAATCTGATTCTCTTCTGGGCATGTTTTAGTACTTATTTTGATTCATTCTCATATAGCACATATGTGGCATTTTCTTGCTGCCTTTATTTTATTATTTCCCTTCAGTGCAAATAACCCTTTTCTACATTTGGTCTTCTGAGGGCTGTCTGATGTTCTGTTATGATGGTCATTTTATCAATTTAATTGCTTTCGAACTGCTTTACTGATTCATTGATCAATTTTATTTTGTTATTATTATAATTATTTTTTCTGTGGAATGATCGTGCTTTACGTCATGGTTAACCTATCACTTAAAATTCAGTAGGTTCTGAGGGATGCTATTTGTTCAAAATTTTTTATGATACTCTTGGTGTCAGTACTAGTGCTCCAACCATTTCTCTTGATGTTTTTGCTTTATCTATTGTTACTTGTGATCGTATACCTTTAAACAAATCGGATTAGGACCGATTAGGCTTGACCTGATTCGAATCCGATAAGTTTGTTTGTTTATCTTATTTGATTCAATAACTCGACGGATTATTTATGAATGAATACAAATGTGATTATCTGATTTGCTAAAAGTGTATTTTTTTTGTTAAAAAAACTAATGCCAAAAGATATTGGCAAAATTCTTAGAGATGAGAAAAAAACCGAAGACGACAATAAAAGATGGAAAAAAAAAAAAGAGAGAGAAGAAGATTAGGTGTGTGACTCTGATAAAAGGGGGGAAAAAAAGCACAGTAAGAATTGGGAGGGAAGAAAAAAAAAATTGATGCTAAAAGCATTTTGATAATTTGTAAATAGTATATATTGTAAAATTAGATAATATATTTATGGCATATTATATTATGTCGGATTGGATCAATCATAATTCATATTCTATTTGTTTAGCTAACATATTATCATATTCGAATCGTTATCCTTGCTGATGCTGGGGCTCTCTCTGCTGCTAAAAATGTTTGTACCATAAATCAGGGAGAGGGTGTAGATCCTTTTACCCAGCTGGTTGTGATGTGATATGCCATGGTCCTTAATGATAAATGTTCTGCCCAAACTTTCTTTTCCTTAGTGCACCAATCTACTTAAATTCCTAATCCAGGTTTGTGAATGGCACCTTTTTATCCGAAATAATTATCTTTTGGGTGTCAAACCTGCATATGTTGTCTTCCCTTACAAATTTGGCAACTATAGGCTATAGCACATGTAAAATTAGGATATGGATTGAAATATGTATATTAACAAATTGAATATGTATTGTGATCACTCTGATCTGATCTAATTAATGAAAAAATTAATCAAAATATTATTTACAGTGGTTTATAGAACTGTTTTAGTTATCTTATCTTGGTTTTTCTCTTCTTTTATTCTACTTAAATATTTTTTATCCTCTCTTTTTTCAATTTTCTAATCTATCTTGAAAATTTTAACAAAATTACACTTCTTAACATGTCATTTTATCGAATCGTATACTCGATAAATTGTGGAAATGGATATGAATTCAGAAATTCGTAAAAATTTCTTGTTGGATTCAGGTCGGATAAAGTTTGATTTGGTCCAAATCTAATCAGGTTTAAGCACATGTTACCTTTTTCAACCAAATAGCATTCACCCACTTGGTATAGTATTATGTTTTAATGTTGGAATAAATTTGTTCCCTCGGAGACTAAATTGATGGGTCCAAAAAATAGTGTATTGATGAAACACCTCTGCTTCAAGCATTGCACTAAAAAGTTTGTATAGTTATGGAGTTTCATTCATTGCTGCTTGCTCTTGCTCATTTCCTTGGTCCTCACAAAGATGGAGGCACCCCAATGACTTCCCATGTGATTGACATTGCATGCATTTCTTTGCAAGTTCGCGTTTGTGTCATCCTCCGTTGTGGGCCAATAACTTCTAATCTTTATTAACCATTTACATGTGGGAAAATGATAGAAGTCCCGATTAATTGTTATCGACTGATGTGACAATCATTCAAATAATTAACTTAAAAGGAAGAAAGACTATTATAATCTTGCACATTATCCTCGGCACTCTTGAAGGGTTTTTTTCTCATTCCAAACACTTCAAGACTTGCTTTAGACAAGTTTCTTGTAAACCTCTCAATTTTTTTTTTCTTTTTGGCACCCACACAATAAATCAGTGTAATTTCGCGAATCAACTCGAACTCGACCCAAGATCAATTCGATTTTTCAACGAGTCTGTGCGTTGAAAATTTGCAATGCAAACTCAACTTGGATTGGGCTTGGAAACAAGGGAGGAGCTAGGGCCCCACGAAGAAAATTTAAATTTGTACCATTTTAGCCATTCTTTGAAAGCCCAAATTGAAACAAAAATATAAGTTCATTATTATTGTAGTTTTTACCATATATTGTTACTTCATTTACATATAATAAACACATGTATATGAATTTAAGGGAAAAAAAAAAGGGAAAATCATACTAATCTCCTGTTATGTTAAATAAAAATGGATGAGCATTTCTTGTTGGACATTTTCATAAGATGGTGCTTGCAAGAAAAATATCTATAATTATGTATTAATCTCAATTTGAGTCTTCGGAGCATTGGAAATGACGAGAACAAGTATTTTGAGACTAAGATAATAAAAATGTCAATAATAATAATGACATCGAATTGGGCTCGGGATAACCTATCAAGCCATCCAACCTCCCAGAGTAACCTAGGCATACCCAACAATAGAATTCTTGATCTCTACCAATTTGACATTTTGAGGATCCAATTGGCCAACAAAAAAGATATAATTGTGAAGTTGATTTACATTTTTTTGCTTTGAAGTGGAATTCAAATTAAAATTAAACCAAGTCCCCGACATATTTTGATCAGAAGTAATGATAGACATAATAAAAATTATCACCGAATTAGAAATTGAATCACTCTCATTCCTTAGATAATCCAAGTGGGACCCAAACATTTATTACACTTTCACAATCCAATGGATGGAGAGACTCTTCACTATTCATGTGATAACTTTTAGGGCAAAATACACTCACACCTTTTGAGATTTGTCCTAACTATACTCATATTTATAATTTGGCAAAACTTACACTCATACTTCTTGAGATTTGATAAATGATTACACTCAACACCAACACTATATGTATTGTCTGTTTTACCTCCCTCCATTGACTGCAAATACATTTTTGAAATCATTTTTCACATTTAAAAGACTACATTGCCCCAACTTTTCTTTCATTACTTCCCTTTTAACCTTAAGCCACACACACACACACACACACACACACACACACATATATATATATATATATATATATATATATATATATATTTGCAGCACTAGAAATATATTCCAAATTTTATTAAATATATTTTTAATATATGTTATATTACGTATTTTACTAAAAAAATAAATTTAAATATAAATTAGAAATTATACAAGCTTGTAATTTTTTCAAGCTTTATAAATCTTAATGTGATGATGATTATGTATATATGTTCATGTGTATGAGGCTTTATCATCATCACATTTAAGATTCATAAAGCTTGAAAGAATTACAAGTATGTATAATTTGTAATTTTAAATTTAAATTTATTTTATACTAAAATATATAATATAACATATATTAAAAATATATTTAATAAAATTTGCAACGTGTGTGTGTGTGTGGGGGGGGGGGGGGGGGAGGGGGGCTTAAGGTTAAAATAAAAGGGAAGTAATGAAAGGAAAGTTGGGGGTAATGTAGTCTTTTAAATGTGAAAAATGATATCAAGAATGTCTTTTCAGTCAATGGAGGGTAAAACAGACAATACATATAGTGTTGGGGTTAAGTGTAATCATGCATCAAACCTCAAGGGGTGTGAGTGTAAGTTTTGTCAAATTATAAATATGAGTGTAGTTAGGGCAAACCTCAGGAGGTGTAAGTGTATTTTGCCATAACTTTTAGGGTATAAATCGTTATCCTTTGATCAAATATCATCATCATCCTTGCCTCTTATATATTTATTTGTACATATATAATGTAAGGAAGATTATATTATTTCATCATTTACAAAGAATACTCCATTAGTTTATCTTTAAATCATAAAATATTATTCCAACTGAATTCATAAATCTAAATATATGATCAAATTTTCGAAGTTCGCAGCAAGTTGAACCTTTATTAGCCCTTTTTTTAATGATTTTTATGTAATTTTTAATTTTGATATTTTATATTTAAAAGTAACTTAATACTTTCAGAAGTCTATTTAAAAATACAATTTTTTTCCTTGGGACTCACTTTTTTGCCCACACTAGGGCTCAAACCCCTCTTCTCCTATTTGAGAATGGAGAGGTTATACCATTGGACTACAAACCTTTTGATAAAAATACAATTTTTAATATTGATCATCCCTATTAAATTCATAATTTATTTTTTTAGATACCATCTATGTTAATTTTCATGAGTTATTGAATGGATTAAAGAACATACGAGCATCACATGACCTTCTATATTTATGTTTGATTCCAATAAAGAATGTGAACATTTTATCATTGAGAGAGAATTAAATACACTATTGCCTTGTTTGGATTAGTTTTTAGTTTTCAAGAATAGTTTTTAGTGAATTAGAATAATATAATTTTCAGTTTTTCAAGTTTGAAAATATTCTTGATTGGAAGAACTAAAAAACACTTTTTAGATAACAAAAACTCAAAAACTAGTTTTCTGAATTAAGAAAATTGCAAATCACTCTTTTGTTTATTTATTTTTAAGATGTTAACTACTAATGTAATAAATTTTATTTTTTTCCTAGTTAAACTAATGAAATATATATTTATTACGAAGTAAAAAGTGTTGGAGGTGCATTACTATTCTTAAGTTGATAAGAATTGCACAAACACAATATCACAAGTTTAAATAAAACATGAGAGATACATGACTTGGTTAAATTTAAATAAAGTAAAAGAGGTACATGAGTTACTCCTAGTGTCATATGCACTTTTAGTCGTACAATCACTAAGTTTAGTTCTACATAACCAAAACAAAACATTGAAATAAGATAAATGAATTCATCTAGCATTGGCAACATATGATGCCCACATTGATACTGCAATTTGGTTTTTATAAGCTGTCATTTCTATCGCACCATTATCGGATAAGTTAAGTACATTCAATAGACTATGCTACTAGTGGTACCATTCCCTCACCATTGACATCAACATATTCTTCTTCATACTCCAAAAAAAAAACGATCATGCAATGCTTTTTTACAAATGATATTGTGAATTGTACAACAAGTATTTACTACGAGTCGTTCTCTAGTCAACTTATAAAAAGGAATAAGCTTTAAAATGAAAAAACGAATCTTTAGAACTCCAAAGCAACATTCAATCACATTACAAATTAATGAAGCCGATAGTTAAACAATTCATTTGAACCATGAGATTGTCGACTTTTACTCTTATATTCTTATAGATGATATCTTTTACTATGAAATGGGGAATCATGCATGGGTAATCAGAATCAACTACATCATATTTGTCTGCAAAATAAATATTTTTTCAATTTTATTTGGGTAATCATTTGTAATATGTTATTATGAATGTTAAAAAGTCATAAGTTATAAGTAATACCTTCAGTTGCTACAAAGAATCGCATGACAACTCTTGTAATTGCATCAACAAAAGTTCTTAAATCATTTGACGTACTCTCCCAATCCAAGTAAACTAAAGTAAAGATAATATCAAATGAGTAAGTGCACATAACATTTTGTGTCACTACAACCTTTCTTTTTCTATAAGGAGTTTGTTTGCTAGCAGATGCAAAAACACTTACATGTGTGCTATCAATTGCTTCAATGTATTTCTACATGAAATGAAGTTAAAACAAAATACGTAAAAAGAGGTTATAAAATGAATTAACATAATTTAGTTATAGGAAAGTAATATCTTAAATCAAAGATAGTATTCAGAATTTTGATATATATAAGAAAGCACATCACTGTTTCGTGGTGGACAAATGAGTTGTTTTCAAAAAAAGTCTTATTGCTCTTAATACGAGTTTAAAATGTTTAAAAACTGGTTCACCAAAATATTAAAAATGTTCAGTTACAACTTTGTGACAAACATTATGTCTTGTAATGAACAAAATTATTGTCACTGACTCCTCAACTGAAAAATCTTCCAACAATTCACTTTCTCTTATTATATTTAAAGGAATATTTTAGTCTATTAGATAGAGTTATAAAGGTAAATTTAGTATTAAAAAAATGTTCAAATAAATCTAGCATGAAGAAATAAATGTGATATACAATGTGATATACGACACAAAACACAAAGAGTCTTAGCAAGTAAAATTTACAAAAATTGTAACAGGCTCTGAATACATCATACCTCACATAATGCATGTAATAGTTACCCATATAAGTCTACACATTATATTATTTCTCAATTTTCAAAAATCCATGTTGGATTTCCAATAAAAGTTAAATTTGACCAAGGCAGTTCTGGATATTTCACATGTGTTTATCATGTGGTGTAATCTCTCACTTTCCAACACCGCCCAGTCAATCATGCGTATATGACTTTCTGGTTCTTTATGCTTATCATCAGCTGTACATTTTATATAAATTTCCAGAATTAGTGAAATATATATCTAATACAAAGAAAAAATGGCCGAAACTCCAGTACGTTTCGGAATCTTGGGCTGTGCTAACATAGCACGAAAGTTATCGAGGGCCATACTGCTCGCACCCAACTCCACCATCTGGGCCATCGGCAGCCGTTCGATCGAGAAGGCCACGAGATTCGCCGCCGAGAACGACTTCCCGGCGTCGGCGAAAGTGTACGGCAGCTACGACGCCGTGCTCGATGACCCGGACGTGGACGCTGTGTACGTGCCTCTCCCGACCAGCCTGCACGTGCGGTGGGCAGTCCTGGCCGCCCAGAAGAAGAAGCACGTGCTGCTGGAGAAGCCGGTGGCCCTGCACGTGACTGAGCTGGACACGATTCTCGAGGCTTGCGAATTAAATGGTGTGCAGTTCATGGACGCTACCATGTGGATGCATCATCCACGGACGGCGAAGATGACGGAGTTTGTCTCCGACAAGCTCCGATTCGGAAAACTCAAATCGGTATGTATGTCTACACTATATCTTACTCTACACCTATGAATATTTTTACAAGAGTAACGTATTCGTATTGGATACGGATACTGATACTCCTTGGATACTCGCGGATACATCTCTATACTTCTTAAACGTATTCATAATTTTAAAATATATATTTTTATTTTTAACACGTATTCAATACTTCTTAAATACTTTGACTATAGATCCGATACTTTTCAAATACTTCATAACACAATTCTAATAAGTTTTGAACATTAAAATGAACATTAATATTATAATATAATTATTAAGAAAAGTTTAAATTTATTTAAAAAAGAAGTGTTGAGATATATATCATAATTTAATATAAAATTTATCTTTACAAATTATACAATATGATTCTTAACTCTTATTTTATTTGTTAATCAATATATTTTATAAAGAAATGTTAATAACTCTATTTTTTGTATATATAAAAATATAATTTGTTATTTTTATATTGTCGAATCCTGTCATACCCTTATCTTATTTTTTTAGATTTGTTGTATCACCATACCCGTATCGTATCGTACCCGTATTTGTATCCATGCTTCCTAGCTCTACACACACAAACACACAGTCACATGTTTTATTATCTGTTTTTTTCTATAATTTGATTAATTTAACTCATTTAATTTTTGATCAATAGTTCCAATGTAAAAATTACTAAATTTATGTTTCGATTGTTTTATTTTTTATTTTTTATTTTTTAAAAAAAAATTACTAAAAATTGTGGAGTTTATGTCCAATTTTGACTTTGGATATTTGAGGATTTTTTTTTTTTTGGTATAAATTGTTTGTTCCTTGAAAGTTAGAGATAACTTTTGCACAAACGGTTTATCTTTCCTTTTCTAACATTTTAAGTTTTTTAAACCATCAGTAGCATATGATTGTTATCACTTGCTTTTGAAACCTCTCAATGACCTAAAATATATTTGGTTGGCAATACATTGACCATGTCTTCCATTAAGTTACATCATTCTTTCTTCCTCTAAAAGAGTGTCACTCTCGCTTTTTGCGCTCTTTCCATCACACACACTCTCTCTCTCTCTCTCTCTGAATAACATATAAAATTTGTCATTTTTGTGCTCGGTGTAACTTAAAGTCTCACAACAGCTAAAAGACCATACTGGGTTCTTCTGGAGTTACTGTATTTTTTGCCAAAATCATGTTGTAAGTGTTAAGATTGAGATTATCTTAAACTCTTATCCTTTCTTTCCACCACTTTTGGTTGGTATTGAAGGGATTGTATGTGGTATAGCTTGAACTCTAATGAGGTTTTAAACTCTCAAATGATTAAAATGAACAATGAGAAGGAAGCATGAAATGAACTAAAATATTAAATTAACCAAGATGACATTTGAAGCAGATAGATACTATCTTGGATCCCTCTTTATATCTCCCCTTCTATCTCCCCTTCTGATGGATAATTTGTTCTTTTAGGAGAAAGAAAAAAGTAAAGCTTATTGAACCTCAACCTCATTTCCATTCACAATATAATTTTCAAACTCTAAACATCTCGGTTTGATCCATAGATTCACATTTCTCATGCACTGAGTTTGCCCTTTTTTTTGTTTCAAGTAGTCAGTCTGCCATGTTTTGGGTGGATTAAGTGATGGCCCAATTTTGTATTCCAATCATGATATTGCACGAGATTGAAATCATAGCCTTCTTGTTGATGACTCTACACTTCACATAAATATCCATTTCTTGGAAGTTCTAGTTTACTATTTGATCTCACTATGCCAACAGTAAAAGATTTCCATTAATTATATGCGTTTGATGCATATATGAAAACAAATTAGCATGGGCATATACTTGTTCACATTTTGTGCTTAAATTCTTGGTTCTCACACTAGCTCAATCTTAAGCTAGCGTTGCCTATATATGCATGCTGGGGTTGTCTGAAGATTATTTTGTTATTCTTATAGTTACACAGCTCCTTCACATTCGATGCTGGCCCCGACTTTCTTAAAAATGACATTCGCGTGAAGCCTGATCTTGATGCTCATGGAGCTCTGGGTGATGCTGGATGGTACTGCATCAGGGCATGCCTTTGGGCCGCGGACTATGATCTGCCTAAAACAGTAACAGCTTTGCGTGAGCCTGACTTCAACGAAGCAGGAGTGATTCTGTCGTGTGGCGCTTCTTTACAGTGGGAGGATGGGAGAGTAGCAACCTTCTATTGCTCTTTCCTCGCCAATTTGAGCATGGATATAACTGCTCTTGGAACAAAGGGGTATTTGCGTGTTCATGACTTTGTTGGTCCTTTTCGAGAGAATGTAGGGCCATTTTTCATAGCTTCGAATTCCACATTTGGGGAACGCGCTCTAGGATGTGAACCAATACCAAGTGAGCACATTGTCACAACAGATCTTCCTCAGGAAGCTCTAATGGTGAGGGAATTTGCTACTCTGGTAACAAGTCTTAAGAGTAATAATGGTTTGGAGCCTGAGAAGAAGTGGCCAACCCTCAGTAGGAAGACACAATTGGTTCTTGATGCGGTCAAGGGATCGATTATGAGGGGCTTCGAGCCTGTTGAGATTCTGAATTAGTTGGAGATGGTTCTGTGATCCCTTGTTTAATTTGATTGCAGATATGTTCAACTGCACTTGTTATATTAGGTTATTAATACTGTGTATGGTTTTATGGTTTCGAACCTTAAATGGTTGCTCATATAAAAGAACTTATGCTGTCTGGGTTGATTGATTTATAGGCTCTTAAGGATTTCAGGAAAAGAAATAAAAGGAAATATTAGAAACAGTAATTTAGAAACTAGAACGAACACTTAAGGTTGAAAAGATTACTCTTATGGCTCGAATTTTCCAAATGACAGTGCTATGATTTCTGTAAATGAGCCGAATGTGTTACGTGTCTATTTCTAGAAAAGCAGGAGAGACAAATTAAATTGGGGATTTAATTTAATTTAGGGTTAATTTTATTATTTTGTTGTTATTGGAGATACAATTGAACTTGATCCTAACGACACAGCGGCAACCACGATAACAAGAGGAGATTGCAATTGATATTTCGGGTCAACAACTTTGTTAAGTTGTGATAGTGTTTTTGATTTTTGAATAGCTTATATATAGGAGGAAGTTATGGAGACTTTGTATATAAATATGATACGTTGTATACACTTTAAATCAATCTTGATTAAAATTCCTTTATCTATTAATTCTCTCTTCCAGTTAAAAACTTACATGGTATCAGAGCCAATACGACTCACGTCTAACCGATCCTCTTCAAGATGTCTGCATCCCCAAATTCCTCAACTTCACTTGTTGCCGAAACCAACCTTCCCACCTTCAACCCATCTTCCTCCATCAACCTCGCCAAACTCGCACAACTAAATTACCCAACGTGGAAAGCCACCATGTTACCCTACCTCAAAGGCCAGAAAGTCTACGGATATATCGATGGAACCATTCGGCAACTTGCTAAAACCTAAAACCATCACCAAACTCACACGACTAAATTACCCAACGTGGAAAGCCACCATGTTACCTTACCTCAAAGGCCAGAAAGTCTGCGGATATATTGATGGAACCATTCGGCAACCTGCTAAAACCATCACTGCCTCTGATGGCTCTACAACCCCCAACCCATCCTATGATATTTAGGAAACCTAGGATAATCTTATCCTTAGCTGTATAAACTTTTCTCTTTCTGATGAGGTACTTGCCCAAGTTGCTCATTGCATCACTTCAGCTAAAGTCCAGACAGCTCTTAGCTCTGTTTTTGTATCACAATCCCGTGCTAAAGCAGTCCATGTTCGCTCTCAACTCTCGACTATGTGAAAACGTAATCAATCTGCAACTGATTACTTTATGACAATCAAACGTCTCACGGATGAATTGGCCATTGTTGGACAAGCTCTGAAGTGTGATGATATTATCACATATTTACTTGCTGGGCTCGGTCCAGAATATGACTCTCTTGTTTCCATGGTATCTCACCGTGATAATTCTCTCACCTTGGAAGAAATTTATTCCCGGCTTCTGACGTGTGAAGCTCGCATTCAGCATAATACTCAAATTCTATCCTTACCCATGGCTTCGGCCAATGTTGCTGTGACGTATATATTTGTAATTGACAAATTTCGGTGTCAAAACTTGATTGATCGAGTTGTAATTTTTGTTCAATTTTGTGTCTCGATCGTGGAAGCTGAACAACAAGTGTCTCGATACTATGGATTTGATGAGAACATCACTTAGTACAAGTATGTGAGTAAGGACACTATGTTTTGAAGTTTGGTGGGCTTAGGACTTAGAAAATATGCTTTAAAACTGAAAATAGGATTTTTCCAAAGTCCCACCAGTCCTCAATTTTTAGGACTAGTCCAACTTCTTTCGGGCCTTTTGATTTTTTACATGTCTGAAAAGTCCCACCCGTTCCCAAAAATCAGGACCGGTCCGAAAATTTTGACATGTGCGAAAATTTTCTTTTTAGTCCAAATTCGTTTCCTAATCAAACCAGAACTTTTCTAAAGCATTCCTAAGGGTTTTTAACTTATTTTCCAAGTAAGATTAAGACTCCTATGCCTATAAATACTGCTCTATATTTTCTCTACAAAGGGGGCTTAAACAGATTATTATTTTTAGAGAGAAAAAGCTTTTTGAGAGTATTTTTAGGGCAGAAAAATTCTCTTTGATTTTTCTGTTTGTTTTTCTTTTGAGAGCACACATATATACTGTTCGTTGGTGAGGAAGGAGAAGAAGATCGTGCTACGAAGGGGACATAATACTTGCTGAGTGTTCGTGTTCTTCTAGTTACCCTTCTGAAAGGATTTTGACGTTAGCCGGGAATCTGCAGCAGTTGGACGAGGTAGTCGCAATTGTAAGCTTGAGGTGTCCGTATCAAAGTTCTTGTCAGAGTGGAGTGGGTGTGATCCTGAGACAGAGTCTGTTGTACTTTGCTTCGACGATAGTGGATTTGCTTCTCCGGGACTACAAAGCCTCACCCATGGTTTTTCCCGTCTTGAATTTTCGCGTATATTTGGTGCATTCTTTTCTTTACTTGCACTTTAAGTTATCTACTTGCTTTTAATTGTTTGGTTAATTGGACTTAAAATTGAATTAATTAAAAATTAAGCAAACGAGCAAGTGATCCTATTCACCCCCTCTAGGTTCTAAAATACTTTTTGCAACTGCTTCTGCACCGCGTAACTCACAGTTGCCACCAGATAGCAACCCTTTTTAGAAGGACGAGGTCGTGGCAACTTATTACCTCCTTGAGGCAGGGGGCGTCATCCATTCAATGGCAACCGTGGAGGTGGCCGCGGCAACACCAATGTGCTGTGTCAACTGTGTGAGAAGCCTGGCCACACGGTTTCCCACTATTGGAAGCGTTTTGATCCACATTTCCAAACCCCACCACCTCGCCCAAATCCTCAAGCAAACCTAGCCTCCAATCAATCTCAGCAGCACTCAACTGAACAAGAATGGCATCCTGACACTGGTGCGACACATCATCTGACCAACAACATGAGTAATCTGAATATCTGAAGTGAAGATTATTCTGGCAATGATCAAATTCAAATTGGTGATGGTAGAGGTTTGAATATAACTCATATTGGAACTGCCTCTTTATCTAACTCATCTTCATCTTTTATTTTTGACAAAATTCTTGTTGTACCCCAAATTACAAAAAATCTACTCTTAGTTCAAAAATTTTCTCAAGATAATAATATTTATTTTGAGTTTCACATTTCTTTTTTTTTGCTTAAGGATTACTCGGGAACGTCCCACATAAAGGAGCTATATCTAATGGCCTTTATTGTTTCTCTCCATCTCTTCAACGCTGTTTTCCATCTGCCTTTATTGGTGCACGAATCTCTGTTACAAATTGGCATCGCCGTCTTGGTCATGCCTCTTATAGTACTGTTCGACATGTGCTTGGTACTAATAATTTACCCGTTGGTTTCAATAAGAGACAAATTATTTGTCCTGAGTGTGAGATGGCTAAAAGTCACAATTTACCTTTTTCTACTTCAATTCAATCTATTTTAAGACCTCTTGAATTAATTTATTCTGATGTCTGGGCCCAGCTCGGTTGTTTCTAGTTATGGATCTTGTTATTATGTTTGTTTTTTGGATGTCTTTACTAAATTCATTTGGGTATTTCCTTTGAAATTGAAATCTGACGTTGAAACTATTTTCATTCAATTTCAAAAATATGTTGAAAGGAATTTTGATCTAAAAATTAAGGCCATTCAAACCGATTGGGGGGGGGGGGTGAGTATAGACGTTTGAATACTTATTTCAAAACCTGTGGAATTCAACATCGTTTACCTTGTCCTTACATGCATGAACAAATGGGTTCTGTTGAACGTTGGCATCGTCAAATTGTTGAAATGGACTTAGCTTTGCGAGCTCACTCAAATTTGCCCAAACCTTATTGGGAAGACGCTTTTTTAACTACAACTTATATTATTAATCGTTTTCCTTCCAAAGCACTAGACAAAAAATCACCTTTTGAAATGGCTTATAATAAAAAAAACCCAACTATTTGTTTATACGTGTTTTTGGATGTGTCTGTTGGCCAAACTTGCGTACTTATAACAAACATAAAATTAATTTTCGATCTAAAACTTGTATTTTTCTTGGTTATAGTCTATCACACCAAGGCTACAAATGTCTTGATTTGGCCACAAGAAAATTATATGTTTCACGCCATGTCGTTTTTGATGAGTCATTGTTTCCATACCAAAAAGAGTCCTCGGAATCTAATCCTCCCGAACCAGAAATTTTTTCCTTATCACCCTCCTTATGTCAATCAAGCACTCAAACTAACCATGTAGGTCCAACCATATGTTCTAATGACCAGCTACCAATTAACTGAGTCAATCCCCAAAATCAAGTGCTTTCGAATATTCAGTCTACTTTATTATGCTCAGGTGTTGCACACGTACCAGCAAGGGGTCTCACTCAAAATTCAAATGATGTTGTTCGAACATCTCAACAACCAAATCCTCCACATTCACGTGATATTCAAATGCCATGCCGCATGCTTACCGGATCACAAACACAATCCCTCAAGCCGAAAGCTCCTTATGTTGGTATAGCTCGATACCCACTACCTCAATGTTTACTTACTAATCATGTCTCATCTCTTGCAGAACCTACTTGTTTTTCTAAGGCCTCTAAACATCATCATTCGCGTGAAGCCATGGACATTGAGTTTATTGCTCTTGTCAAAAATGGTACTTGGGATCTTGTCCCACCCAAGCCAAGTAATAATCTTGTTGGAAACAAGTTGGTGTTCCGAATTAAACGACATGCAGATGGCAGTGTTGAGCGTTTTAAAGTGTGATTGGTGGCGAAATGTTATCATTAGCAACCCGGTGTGGACTTCACGGAGACCATTAGTCCCCTGGTTAAGCCAGGGACTATACAACTATTATTATCTTTAGCTATTACACGACAATAGAGCATTCAACAGATTGACATCTAGAATGCATTTTTACATGGCCAACTACAGGAAGAAGTTTATATGCAACAGCCTCAAGGATATGTTCACCCTGATTTTCCTAATCATGTGTGACGCATAATACAGTCTTAAACAGGCTCCCCGAGCCTGGTTTTCTAGCCTGGCAAAAAAATTACAGCAAATGGGATTTGTAGGTTCAAAGGCAGATACTTCTTTATTCACACTTCATAACAATGACTTCTCTATTTTCATCCTTATATATGTTGATGATATAATCATCACCGGGACCTCTTCAGATGAAATTGACAAATTTATTCAGCAACTTGGAGATATTTTTTTCGTAAAAGATTTAAGAAATTTATCGTATTTTCTTGATGTGGAGGCTTTGTTCAATGGCCATGATCTTTTTTTAACACAGAAAATATGTGGCCGACTTGTTACAACGGGTTAACATGCATGAAGCAAAGCCATGTTCAACTCCTATGAGTATCACTTGCAGTTTATCTAAGTTGGACGGTCATGATTTTTCTGACCCTCAACTTTATAGAAGCACGGTTGGTACATTATATTACTTGGGCTTCACTCGTCTTGCTTTCGCGGTCCACCGTGTTAGCAAATTCATACATCAACCCAAAGACACTCATTGGCAAGCTGTCAAACGAATCCTTCGGTATCTAAAATATACGGTGGGCTATGGACTTCGTTTCCAAAGTACATTCGATCATTCTCTTCATAGGTATAGTGATGCTGACTCGGCTACCGACAAAGATGATAGACGTAGTGTTGGGGCATATTGTATTTTTTATGGATCCAATCTTATCAGTTGGAGCTGCAAACAACAACAAACTATAGCTCGAAGTAGCACTGAATCAGAATATAAATCCCTCTCCAACACAGCGGCAGAGTTACATTGGATCCAATCAACTTTACACGATCTACGACTTCCCTTAGTGACAAGTCCAAAATTATGGTGCGATAATATTGGAGTTACTTATTTGTCCTCTAATCCAGTCTTTCATGCCAGAACTAAACATATTGAAATAGATTTTCACTATGTTTAGGATCAAGTATTGGCTAAAAAACTTCAGGTCTCCTTTCTATCCACAAAGGAACAACTTGCAGATTTATTAACAAAACCACTGTCATCCGTTCATTTTCAGCTTCTACGAGACAACCTTCATGCTCAAGATCTGCCCATTCGGTTGAGGGGGCGTATTGGAGATACAATTGAACTTGATCCTAATGACACAACGGCAGCTACAGTAACAAGAGGAGATTGCAACTAATATTTCGGGCCAACAACTTTGTTAAGTTGTGATAGTGTTTTTGATTTTTGAATAGCTTATATATAAGGAGGAAGTTATGGAAAGTTTGTATATAAATATGATACGCTGTATACACTTTAAATCAATCCTGATTAAAATTCCTTTATCCATCAATTCTCTCTTCCACTTAAAAACTTATAGTTATTGTTTTAGTTTTATGAGGTATTTTTGTATTTTATTATTTTAAAGTTTCTCAAGGTTTATTTATCTTTCGCTTATATAAAGGTTTTTGTTTAACTAAACAATGCAGCTTTTAATAATTAAATATATTTCGTGAGTTTCTGAACTCCTTGTATCTTTTTTTCCTCTCTCTTGTTCTTGCTCTTCTTAGTCTCTCTAGTATATCTCCTTCAATCTTTCTTCTCATCTCCTTCAGTTGTCCTCTCACTTTCTTTCTTCTAGTTTCATCTCATCTCCTTCTTTCTCTTTGATTCGTTGATGGTTTGATATTGCAATATTATTAACATTTGTGTTCCGCAACAAATAAATGGGGACCAATAGGTGTCTCCCGCTATCCCTCTTTGTTCGATACGATACCAAACAAAATAGATGCGGGACCATTTTGCTTTAGTTCATCCTCGATTACTTTGGGCTGTCATTGATCTCTGCTCTATGGGAAAGTATGACTAGAGTGGCTTGGCATACGAGGAGTGTCTTGATTTGCATAGTGGGCTGATTGTTTCCAAAATTTGGGCCAAAGATAGAATAAAAAAATCGGTGTTTTTATGCGTTGTCGCACTGTAGCCCAATGTCCTGTAGCAAGCCTAAAAAATCACTGCAACCTATATATATATATATATATATATATATATATAGTATAATAAAACAAAAAAGTTGATATGACGGTTAAAGATTGTTAAAAAAGTAATTATGCAGTTTAAAGTGTCTTTTACGGTCACGATTGCAAGTGCCGTAAATACGAACAATACACTAGTATGTGTGTGTATATATATATATATAAAGACAGTATAATAAGACAAAAAAAAGTCAATCTAACAGTTAAGGTGGTTAAAAAAGTAGCCATGTTATTCAAAATGTCTTTTGTCAACTACGGTCTAAAATCACTTCATCTACCAATGACAATTGCAAGTGCCATAGGCACGGACAATACACTAGTGTGTGTGTGTGTGTGTGTGTGTGTATATACAGCGTTGTTCAGTTGCTCCCTGGTGTGTAGGGAGCAACATACGCGAATTCAATTTCAGTCGTTGGATTTTATCCAATGACTGAAATTGAATACTACCAATTAAACACAAATTTTGATTTTTTGAGTACAAAATCACCTAAAAAAGTATCTTAAATAAAAATAAATAAGAGAAATTATTATATACCACGGGATTCCGTGTATTGGGGAAATACCACCATTAATAAAATTCTACCTTGTATTTGTTCTTATAATAATGGAAAAGGGAGTTTTATTATTGGTCCTATTTGTTTTGGATTTTTTTTTATTTGAAATACTTTTTAGGTGGTTTTGTACGGTCAAAAAATTAAAATTTGTGTTTAATTGGTAGTATTCAATTTCAATCATCGGATGAAATCCAACGACTGAAATTGAATTCGCGTATGTTGCTCCCTACACACCAGTGAGCAACTGAACAACGCTCTCTATATATATATATACCAAAACCAAAAATGTTTTGGCCCAACCTTAAAATTTGTATCACATCTCTCTTGCTCTGACGATTTGAAGAAGTTGATCTCTGCAAGGTCCATCCACCGCTGAAAGTCTTCACTCTGACAATCTTGTTTGAGGCCGTTTCTGTTCATAAATGTCTTTGGTGAGTTTTACACCCTAAATCTAACTTATTTTATTTGTTTTATAGTATATATGAGCATAGATCAAACTCTTGTCCAATTTTTTTTCTTCCCAGCTCGATTTCACAAATGAGAACGAAACCTTAATTGTCTATCTCTATTAGTATTTTTCTAAAACCCTTTAGAGAAACCCTAATCAGACTTTTTTTTTATTTTTTTGAAGATGTTAGGTTCTTAAAATTGTATATATGTATGCAAGTAAATTTGGCTTTGTAGTCATCTTATCAACTCTTATTCCTCAAGATAATACTCAATTCTAAACTGACTACAAAGCGAAATTTGCTTGCAGGCATATATATATATATATATATATATATATATATATGAATTCATGTATTTTTATAAACTTCTATTAGAGACTTTCATTGATTTGTATAAACTTTTATTAGAGACTTTGATGAATTTTTATAGACTTGTATTGATTTTTTCAATCTATTTTATTTATTTGTATTCTTGAATTCTATTTTTGTATACAAATAAATCGATGACTCAAGGAGTAATTATAATGCAAAATGGATAATCTATCATTTGATATATTGTCTAAAAATTATTGGTAGTAAAAATATCTCAGAAAAGAGCGGGGATAATAAAGTAATTTATTTAATGAACCCAAATTACATATCAGCCATTTATTAAATTTCAATCTCACATTATGAAAAAAGAGAAAAAAATGTACATACTTTACTTATAGGGTTTAGGTTAAATTATTAAATAGATAATTAGAGAACCTTGAATTTCGGTTATATTAGATTATTAATTAGACTTCATTATCAATTCCTGTGACTTAAAATGTAAGTTCATTATTATTGTAGTTTTTACCATATATTGTTACTTCATTTACATATAAACACGTGTATATGAATTTAAGAAAAAAAAAGGGAAAATCATACTAATCTCCTCTTGTGTTAAGTAAAAATGGATGAGCATTTCTTGGTAGACATTTTCATAAGATGGTGCTTACAAGAAAAATATCTATAATTATGTATTAATCTCAATTTGAGTCTTCGGAGCATTGGAAATGACAAGAACAAGTATTTTGAGACTAAGATAACAAAAATGTCAATAATAATAATGAACATCGAGTTGGGCTCAGGATAACCTATCCAACCTGTCAGAGTAACCTAGGCATACCCAACAATAGAATTCTTGATCTCTACCAATTTGACATTTTGAGTATCCAATTGGTCAACAAAAAGATATAATTGTGAAGTTGATTTACATTTTTTCCTTTGAAGTGGAATTCAAATTAAAATTAAACCAAGTCCCAATGGTCCAAGTGGGATCCAAACATTTATTACACTTTCACAATCCAATGGATGAAGAGACTCTTCACTATTCATTCGATGATAACTTTCACGGTATAAATCGTTCTCCTTTGATCAGATATCATCGTCATCCTTGCCTCTTATCCCAAATGGACAGGGTTGGCCTCCATTCTTTTCTATTATACACCATATCTTTTATTAGATTTAAGTTTTTTTAAGTCACTTTTAATTACTTCATTTCACGTAAGTTTTGGTCAATCTCTTTATCGCTTATCTCCTCTTATATATTTTGATCATATATATAATAATTATTATTTTATATATTTATTTGTACATATATAATGTTAGGAAGATTATATTATTTCATCATTTACAAAGAAAACTCCATTAGTTTATATTTAAATCATAAAATATTATTCCAACTGAATTCATAAATCTAAATAATTATCAAATTTTCGAAGTTTTTCACCAAGTTGAACCTTTATTAGCCTTTTTTTTTATTATAATTTTTACGTAATTTTTAATTTTGATATTTTATATTTAAAATTAACTTAATACTTTCAGAAGTCTATTTAAAGATGCAAGTTTTTTTCCCTAGGGCTCCAGCCCTTCCTCTCCTCTTTGAGAATAGAGAGGTTATACCATTGGATTACAAACACTTTGATAAAGATACAATTTTTAATATTGACCATCCCTATTAAATTCATAATTTATATTTTTGGGTAAATTTCATTAACACCCATTGATGTTTGAGGTATTGTCACACAACTACAACTTTGTACAATTTTGTCACCAACACCCCTGAGATTTGTACCGTATATCACATACATTCCTTCCTGCCAAAAGTAGGTCGTGTCAAACCACTTTTTGATGGTGAAAAAACCATGCTACTCTTTGAATTTTGACCTAACATTTTTGAATACTAAAATTACCTATTTAATCCTGCCTAATGGACCAAAATGCCCCTAACTATGCCATATTATTACATACCCACTTCACTGTTATTACATTATATATATATATATACATATATATTTATACATATATAGAGAGGGGGAGGAAACCACCACTGCCGAGCACTACTGCCACCAACCACCACCACCACCACAGACGGCAAAAAAAATCACCACCATCACCATCAATTTCTCTGTGCACACACACATGTGTGTGTGTGTGTCCACCACGCAAAACAGCGGCGCCGCCACCACCCAAACCATCCCCACCCCACATGGCGGTGGTGCCACAACCATAGTCACCACCACCACCATCAATTTCTCTGTATACACACACAAGCGTATGTGTGTGTGTGTGTGTATATATATATATATACATACATACATATATACATACACACACACACACACAAACACACATGTGTATCCACCACCCAAAACAGTAGCACCACCACCACCCCAACCATCCTAACCCCACATGGTGGTGGCGCCACTACCACAGTCACCACCACCACCATTAATTTCTCTGTATACACACACAAACATATATATATATACACACACACAAACACACATATGTGTATCCACCACCCAAAACAGTAGCGCCACCACCACCCAACCATCCTAACCCCATGCTTGACGACGCGACCATAACCACAATCATCAACACCACCATCAATTTCTCTGTATACACACACACACACACACACACACATATATATATGTGTGTGTGTATCCACCACAAAAACCAGCGGCGCCGCCACCACCCCAATCATCCCAATCCCACACCTGGCGGCGCCACCACAACCACAGTCACCACCACCACCATCAATTTCTCTATATACAAACAAAAATGTATATATATATATATATATATATATATATACATACACACACACACACACAAACAGACATACCTAAACCACCGCCACTAACCACAACCACCATTACCAGTTAACCATAGTCACCACAAATCTTTACCGGATCAATCAAAACCCCTAAGCCATTCACCATCCAAACAACCAAATAACACTTAAATCCACCACCCAAAAACCAGTCAAAACCCAATCCCATCAACGCAAAACCTATCTAATTTGAATCGTCAATAGTCCAAAACCGAATTGAAAACCCAATCTCATCACCATGAACGCCGAAGTTTTCTTTTGTTGTGGCCAGGAGATTTTTCAATCCCGATTTCTATCTCTGTTTACAGTTGTAGAGAGAAAAAAAAGGTCCCAAGGCTCCATTTTGTTGATAGTGGGTCTTTAAAAGGATTGTGGTGCCATCGATGTGGGTTGGGATTGTGGTGGTGGTGTTGATAGTGGTGGTGGTGTCGACTGTGGTTGTGGTGGCATAGCTGATGTGGGTTGGGATTGTGGTGGTGGTGGCACCGTCGATGTGGGTTGAGATTGTGGTGGTGGTGGTGGTGGTGGTGATTGTGCAATATATATATAAATATATATATATACACACACACACACACACACAGATAGTATACACAAAAATGGGTTGCGTAATAATCATGGGCGTCATGGTTTTTTTTGCAATTATTATATTTTTATATTAAAAATTAATTCAATAATAAGGGGTAATCTAGACATTTCACACTTTTTTTAAATGAAAAAGCTAACAGGGGGTGTTGGTGACAAAATTACATAAAGTTATAGTCACGTGATAATACCTCAAACCTCATGGGGTGTCAATGAAGTTTACCCTATTTTTTAAGATACCATCTGTGTTAATTTTCATGAGTTATTGAATGGATTAAAGAACATAAGAGCATCACATGACCTTCTATATTTATGTTTGATTCCAATAAAGAATGTGAACATTTTATCATTGAGAGAGAATTAAATACATTATTGCCCTGGATTACTTTTTAGTTTTCAAGAATAGTTTTTAGTGAATCAAAATCAGAAAAAAAATATAATTTTTAGTTTTTTAAGTTTGGAAATCTTCTTAGTTGGAAAAAATAAAAAACACTTTCCAGATAACAAAAACTCAAAAAATAATTTTTTGAACTAAGAAAATTGCATATCACTCTTTTATTTATTTATTTTTAAGATGTTAACTACTAATGTAATAAATTTTATTTTTTTCCTAAGTAAACTAATGCAATATATATTTATTACGGAGTAATAAATGTTGGAGGTGCATTACTATTCTTAAGTTGATAAGAATTGCACAAATACAATATCGCGAGTTTAAACAGAACATGAGAGGTACATGACTTGGTTAAATTTAAATAAAGTAAAAGAGGTACATGAGTTACTTCTAGTGTCGTATGCACTTTTAGTCGTACAATCACTAAGTTCAGTTCTACATACCCAAAACAAAATATTAGAGTAAGAGAAATGACTTCATCTAGCATTGGCAACATATAATGCCCACATTGATCCTGCAATTTGGTTTCTATAAGCTGTCATTTCTATCGCACCATTATCAAATAAGTTAAGTACATTCAATGGACTGCTACTAATGGTATCATTCCCTCACCATTGACATCAACATATTCTTCTTCATACTCCATAAAAAAAAGATCATCTAGTGCATTTTACGAATGATGTTATGAATTGTGCAACAAGTATTTACTATGAGTCGTTCTCTAGTGAACTTATAAGAAGACATAAGCTTTAAAATGAATCTTTAGAATTCCAAAGCAACATTCAATTACATTAAATTGATGAATGTTAATAGTTAAACAATTGTTTTAGACCATGAGATTGTCGATTCTTACTCCTATATTCTTGTAAATGATATCCTTAACTACAAAATTGAGGAATCATACATGGGTAACCAGAATCAACTACATCATATTTGTCCGCAAAATAAATATTATTCCAATTATATTAGGGTAATCATTTGTAATATGTTATTATGAATATTAAAAAGTCATAATTTATAAGTAATACCTTCATTTTCTACAGGGAATCGCATAGCAACTCTTGTAATTGCATTAACAAAAATTCTTAAATCATTTTTGTAATTGCATTAACAAGAATTTTTAAACGAAAGTAAAAATCGTATCAAATGAGCAAGTGCACATAACATTTTGTGTAACTACAACTTTTCTTTTTCTATAAGGAGTTTGTTTACTAGCAGATGCAAAAGCACTTACATGTGTGCCATCAATTGCTCCAATGTATTTCGTTAAAACAAAATACATAAAAAGAGGTTATAAAATGAATTAACATAATTTAGTTATAAGAAAGAATACCTTAAATCAAACATATTATTCGAAATTCTGACATATAGAAGAAGGCACATCATTATTTCACGGTGGAGGAATGAGTTGTTTTCAAAAGAGACATATTGTTCTCAATATGAGTTTAAAATGTTTAGAAACTATTTCACCAAAATGTTAAAAACGTTCAGAAACTATTTCACCAAAATGTTAAAAACGTTCAGTTACAACTTTGTGACAAGCATTATGTCTTATAATAAACAAAACCATTGTCACTGATTCCTCAACTAAAAAGTCTTCCAACAATTTACGTTCTCTTATTATACGACAAAGTCATGATGTCATCATCACCCCACTCACACCACCTCACTCCGATCTCCTCGATTCGGCGGCTTTGACATTTCCCATAATATATTCAATAACAAGGGTATTTTATCTATCTTGTTTGACATGTTTACTCCAGCAACCGAAGTCAAATTGTATTAAAGGCAAAATACATAATTTATCCTATTAAATATGAAATTAATCAAAATTAGGGTAAATATCATTGACACTCCATGAGGTTTGATGTATTGACACGTGGTTACAACTTTATGAATTTTCGTCACCAACACCTCCTGTCAAGTTTTTTTATTTTTTTTAATATGTGTGAAATGTCTTGATTGCCCCTGATTATTTAAATGTATTTTAATATAAAAATATCATAATAAAAAAATGACCATAATACCCTTCTTAATAATATGCATTGACAACTAGATTTTTATTTTATGTTAATATTATTATTTATGAAAATAAATAATTATATATATTATAGTGTATATATAGATGAATAGAGAAAAAGAAATAAAAATTTAATTACTTTTTTATTTTGTGTTAACATTATTATTTATGGAAATAAATAATTATATATAGGTTATATATACACATATATATTATAGTATATTATATATAGAGAGAGATAGAGAAAAAGAAAGAGAAATGTAATTACTTTTTTCTTTCAATCTAACATTATTATTTATGAAAATAAATAATTATATATAGATTACATATATTAGAATATAATATATATATATATATATATGTATGTATATTCAAAGGGGTATTTTAGTCTATGAAATAGGGTTATATGGATAAATTTAATATTCAAATAAGTTAAGTTAAAAGTCAAAGGGTATCATACTCATTTTACCATCAAAAAATGTTCAGAATAATAATTTTGACATGAAAAAATATATTTGATACACGACACAAAAACACAAAAAGTATTAGCGAGTAAAATTAACAAAATTGTAGGCTGTTATCAATTCATCAAACCTCACATAATGTATGTAATATCTACCCAAATGAGTATAAGTGCAGGCTAATAAGTCTAAACATTATATTATTTCTCATTTTTCAAAGATCCATATTGATTTCCAATAAAAGTTAAAATTGACAAAGACAATTCTGGATATTTCACAGGTGTTTATCATGTGTGGTGTAATCTCTCGCTTTCCAACACCTTCCAGTCAATCATGCGTATATGACTTTCTGGTTCTTTATGCTTATCATCACCTGTACATTTTCTATAAATTTCCAGAATTAGTGAAATATGTGTCTAATACAAAGAAAAAATGGCCGAAACTCCAGTACGTTTCGGAATCTTGGGCTGCGCTAACATAGCACGAAAGGTATCAAGGGCCATCCTGCTCGCACCCAACTCCACCATCTGGGCCATCGGCAGCCGTTCGATCGAGAAGGCCGCGAGATTCGCCGCCGAGAACGACTTCCCGGCGTCGGCGAAAGTGTACGGCAGCTACGACGCCGTGCTCGATGACCCGGACGTGGACGCTGTGTACGTGCCTCTCCCGACCAGCCTGCACGTGCGGTGGGCAGTCCTGGCCGCCCAGAAGAAGAAGCACGTGCTGCTGGAGAAGCCGGTGGCCCTGCACGTGACTGAGCTGGACACGATTCTCGAGGCTTGCGAATCAAATGGTGTGCAGTTCATGGACGCTACCATGTGGATGCATCATCCACGGACGGCGAAGATGACGGAGTTTGTCTCCGACAAGCTCCGTTTCGGAAAACTCAAATCGGTATGTATGTCTACACTCTATCCTACTCTACACACACAGTCACATGTTTTATTATCTGTTTTTTTTCTGTAATTTGATGAATTTAACTCATTTAATTTTTGATCAATACTCCCAATGTAAAAATTACTATATTTATGTTTCGGTTGTTTTATTTTTTTTATAAAAAAAAAATTACTAAAAATTGTGGAGTTTATGTCCAATTTTGACTATGGATATTTGAGGATTTTTTTTTTTTGGGTATAAATTGTTTGTTCCTTGAAAGTTAGAGAGAATTTTTGCACAAACAGTTTATCTTTCCTTTTCTAACATTTTAAGCTTTTTAAACTATCAGTAGCATATGATTGTTATCACTTGCTTTTGAAACCTCCCAATGACCTAAAATATATTTGGTTGGCAATACATTGACCATGTGTTCCATTAAGTCACATCTAGATGAGTGTCGCTCTCGCTTTCCGCGATCTTTTCATCACACTCTCTATGTGAATAACACATAAAATTTGTTACTTTTGCGCTCCGTATAGCTTAAAGTCTCACAACAGCTAAAGGACCAGACTGGATTGTTTTGGAGTTACTGTATTTTTTGCCAAAATCATGTTGTAAGTGTAAGATTGAGATTGTCTTAAACTCTTATCCTTTCTTTCCACCACTTTTGGTTGGTGTTGAAGGGATTGTATGTGGTCTAGGTTGAACTCTAATGAGGTTTTAAAATGAGAAGGAAGCATGAAATCAACTAAGATATTAAATTAACCAAGATGACATTTGAAGCAGATAGATACTATCTTGGATCCCTCTTTATATCTCCCCTTCTGATGGATAATTTGTTCTTTTGGGAGAAAGAAAAAAAGTAAAGCTTATTGAACCTAATCCTCATTTCCATTTACAATATAATTTTCAAACTCTAAACATCTCGAGTTGATCCATAGATTCATATTTCTCGTGCACTGAGTTTGCCCTTCTTTTTTTTTTTTGTTTCAAGTAGTCAGTCTGCCATGTTTTTGGTGGATTAAGTGATGACCCAGTTTTGTATTCCATTCATGTTTTTGGAAGTTCTAGTTTACTATTTGATCTCACTATGCCAATAGTAAAAGATTTCCATGAATTATATGTGTTTGATGTATATATGAAAACAAATTAGCATGGGCATATACTTGTTCACATTTTGTGCTTAAATTCTTGGTTCTCACACTAGCTCAATCTTAAGCTAGCATTGCCTATATATATGCATGCTGGGGTTGTCTGAAGATTATTTTGTTATTCTCATAGTTACACAGCTCCTTCACATACGATGCTGGGCCCGACTTTCTTAAGAATGACATCCGCGTGAAGCCTGATCTTGATGCTCATGGAGCTCTGGGTGATGCTGGATGGTACTGCATCAGGGCAAGCCTTTGGGCCGCGGACTATGATCTGCCTAAAACAGTAACAGCTTTGCGTGAGCCTGACTTCAACGAAGCAGGGGTGATTCTGTCGTGTGGCGCTTCTTTACGGTGGGAGGATGGGAGAGTAGCAACCTTCTATTGCTCTTTCCTCACCAATTTGAGCATGGATATAACTGCTCTTGGAACAAAGGGGTATTTGCGTGTTCATGACTTCGTTGTTCCTTTTCGAGAGAATGTAGGGCCGTTCTTCATAGCTTCGAATTCCACATTTGGGGAACTCGCTCTAGGATGTGAACCAATACCAAGTGAGCACATTGTCACAACAGATCTTCCTCAGGAAGCTCTGATGGTGAGGGAATTTGCTACTCTGGTAACAAGTCTTAAGAGTAATAATGCTTTGAAGCCTGAGAAGAAATGGCCAACCCTCAGTAGGAAGACACAGTTGGTTCTTGATGCGGTCAAGGGATCGATTGCGAGGGGCTTCGAGCCTGTTGAGATTCTGTATTAGTTGGAGATGGTTCTGTGATCCCTTGTTTAATTTTCTTGCAGCTATGTTCAACTGTACTTCTTATATTAGGTTATTAATACTGTGTATGCTTTTATGGTTTTGAACCTTGAATGGTTTGGTCAAATAAATGAACTTGTGCTGTCTGGTTTGATGGATTTATGGGCTCTCAAGGATTTCAGGAAAAGAAATAAAAGGAAATATTAGAAACAGTTACTTAAAAACAAGAACGAACAGGTACGGTTGAAAAGATTACTCTATGGCTCGAATTTTTTCAAATGACGAGTTATGATTTCTGTAGATGAGTCGAATATGTTACGCATCTACTTTTGGAGAAGGATGAGAGACAATTCAAATTAGGGATTTAATTTAATTTAGGGCTAATTTTATTATTTTGTCATTATTTTAGTTTTAAGAGGTATTTTATTATTTTAAAGTTTTTTAAAGTTTATTTATATTTTGCTTATAAAAAAGCTTCTGTTTAACTAAAGAATGCAGTTTTTAATAATTGAGTATATTTCGTAAGTTTGTGAACTCTTATGTTTTTTTCTCTCTTGTTCTTGCTCTTCTCAATCTCTCTAGTCTATCTCCTTCAATCTTTCTTCTCATCTCCTTCGGTTGTCTTCTCACCTCTCTTCTTCTACTCTAATTTCATCTTCTATTCTCTCATTTCCTTCTTTCAGTTTGATTCGTTGATGGTTTGATATCGCAATATTATTAACACTCGTGTTTCTCATCAAGTAAACGCGGGACAATAGGTGTCTACTGCTGTCCCTCTTTGTCCGATACCGCTTGCGGTCCCAAACAAAATAGATGCGGGACCATTTTGCTTTAGTTCATCCTCGATTACTTTGGCTGTCATTGATCTCTGCTCTGTGGGAGGGTATGACTAGAGTGGCTTGGCATACGAAGAGTTTCTTGATTTGCATAGTGGGCTGATTGTTTCCAAAATTTGGGCCAAAAATAGAATAAAAAAATCGGTATTTTTACGTGTTGTCGCACTGTAGCCCAAGTTCTGTAGCGGGCCAAAAGAATCACTGTTACTAGGTTACAGTGATTTTTCAATACTTATATTTTCCAAAAAAATTTCTTCCCTGCTCGATTTCACAAATGAGAATGAAACCTTAATTGTATATCTTTATCAGTATTTTTCTAAAACCCTTTAGAGAAACCCTAATCAGACTTTTTTATTTTTTATTTTTTTTAAGATGTTAGGTTCTTAAAATTGTATATATATATGTCTGCAAGTAAATTTTGCTTTGTAGTCATCTTATCAACTCTTCTTCCTCAAGATAATACTCAATTCTAAACAGACTACAAAGCGAAATTTGCTTGCAGGCATATATATATATATATATTACTTACAAGAAAATTTTGACATATATATATCCAATTTGAAGGAGGGTGTAATGAATTAAGATTTTAAAGGATTTTGAAAGACATTTTTTAAGTGACAGATTTACGTTAATTCATGAATTTTTATACACTTCTATTATAAACTTTCATTGATTTGTATAAACTTTTATTAGAGACTTTGATAAATTTTTATAAACTTATATTGATTTCTTCAACCTATTTTATTTATTTGTATTCTTGAATTTTATTTTTGTATACAAATAAACCAATGGCTCAAGGGATAGTTATAATACAAAATGGATAATCTATTATCTGATATATTGTTTAAAAATTATTGATAGTGCAAATATCTCAAGAAAGAACAGGGATAATAAAGTAATTCACTTAATGAATACAAATTGCATATCAACCATTTATCAGATTTCAATAGTACATTATGAAAAAAGAGAAAAAAAAAGTACAAACTTTACTTATAGGATTTAGGTTAAATCATTAAATAGATAATTAGAGAACCTTGAACCTAGGTTATATTGGATTATTAATTAGACTTCATGATCAATTCCCGTGGCTTAAGGGATTGATCTCTAATAAACAGTGCAGATGGATTAATCCTGCCATATTGCGAGAGATTGATCAATTTGCCTAAAAACTCGAGTTTTACAAGTTTTTCTAATCCAATCGAAAGATAGAGAATCTCAAAAGAGAGAAGAAAAAATCAAGAGAGAAAAAAGAAGTAACTTTAAGATGGAGAAAAGCTATTCGTATTTTGCAGGAAAAAAAAAATCCACCAAAATATATGAGAGAAATGTTGAATTTGCTATGAGCTATGGTATTTATACCTTCTACCCTCAAATTTATCAAAATCCACCGCTTAATGAAATCCTTCAAAATATATGACTTTTTTAATACACTAGACTTTTGTAAACTTTTTAAAAATCATAATTGAATAGTGTCAGATTTGTAAGAACTTTTTAAAAATCTGGATTGAATACATCCAAATTTTTAAAGTCTTTTCCTAATTAAATACAACCCTCCTAAGAATCCAAAGTCTAAAAAAAAGCAATGCTTGAAATCGAGCTAAGGAAGAAGAAAACTTTGGACTACGGTTAGATCATGCTCATATATAGTATAAAACAAAAAAACAAGTCTGGTTTACTTTGGACAAGGGTTTGATCTATTGGCCATATATACTACTACTCACATTCACTCTCAAAGAATTGTTTACTTGATTCTTAGATTTAATGTTTGTTACACACGTACTTTATCCACTTAAGCCAACTCATTCGGCCATAATAAACATCATAAAAAAAATTAACAAATAAACATATATGGAATAAATAGGCAAAGCCCAAGGGCATGTAACGGTTAAATTAAATAGATTCAATAAATTACATAAATAGCTCAATAAACACACTGAAATCAGTTTTTTTTTTTTAAACATTTTTTTCAAATATTGAGCTATTTATCAAAATATATATGATTGATTTCAAATATTTATTTTATTTTACCTCGGTAAGAAACACACTCACATACTCACCTTTCCCTGTCGGCACTTGAACTTCAAATTCTATTATTTTTACCCGCTGTGGAAGGTTTTTACTTTTTTACATAAAAAAAAAAAGAAGCAAACAAACACCTAAAGTATACTAGATCTAGTTATAATATATTATTCTGGGTTAATTACATTGACACCCTCGAGCTTTATCCATATTACAAGTAGATAAAAGTTCTTACGTATATTTTATATGATTTCATAATGTTACACTGACACAATTTTGAATTTAAATAAAACTAATTTTACACATTGAGATGAAAATTGAAAAATTACACCGAATGTTAAAACGTTATCAATTATACAAATGCGTACAATGAACAAATAATAGACATCATAAAAATAAAATAACAAATAAACATATAACGAAAATAAAGTAAAGAAAATTATGGCATGTTATAGAGAGGTAGGTGCAAGATCGCTGATCCAAGGGCAACGAGTGAAGAAAAACAGACAAGAATTGAATCTAGAAAATCTACTAGAGAACTTATATAGGCAAAGTCCGAGGGCTCGCAACAGTCAAATTAAATAGATCCAATAAATTACATAAATTGCCCAATAAAATAAAATAAATAGGTCCAATAAAATCAAAATAAATAGGCTGCTAACATAAAAATAAATAAGCCCATTAGAAAACCTATGAAATAAAGAAGTTTTAAGGACTTCTTAAATTTCCACTAGTGTAGTGTGTTCTTTGAAATGAGTTTTTTTTTTTTTTTTAAACATTGTTTTCATATTTATTTGTTTTACCTTGACAAGAAACACATTCACACACCCACCTTGCCCCGACAGGGAATTGAACTTCAAATTCTGTTATTTCTGCCCACCGTGAAAGGTTTATATCACTTTTACTGTTTTACAGTACTAGAGAAAAAAAAAAAAGACACTTACAAGTATACTACATCTAGTTATAAAATTTTATTTTGGGTTAATTACATTGACACCCTCTCACTTTGTCCTTATTACAAGTATACCAAAGTTGTTGCACGTAGTACCAATGCCCTTCTCCCCTAGTGTTTGTTCTGTTCTACACAAACACTCCTTCTTGTCTCAAGGATTTGGTATCAAAGCCCTGACACCATGTAAAATGACCTGCCCTGCCTTGTGACCTTCTAAAAATGTGAAATGGCCAAAGCATCCTACTAAATTTTTTGTTAGAACAAAATTACCCTTACAGTCAAGTACAACATATATATATATATATATACAACTAATATTTTATATAGTTTCATTAAATATTTAATAATTAAATACATATTTAATTGCATATTAAATATAAATTTAAGGATGAATTACTTCGACCTTCCTTGAGGTTCATCCAAATTTTCCGCGGATGATACTATTTAAAAACGTGTGGTCAACATTCCTTGAGGTTTGAGATAATTAGGCTGACCAGTCCTAATGTTAGTTGATTGTTAAATCCGTCAATAGGATATTTTTGAAATGTCAAAACTACCCTTAACTGAATTAAAAAGACTTAAATGATCCTATTAATATAATAAATTACAATTTCAACCAATTTTAAATGGACAAATGAACCCTCGCTTAGTATCTCTCTTTCTACTTCTCTCCTCTCTATTTCCATCTCGTTCTAGTCTCTCTTCTCTCTATTGTTTGTCTCTCTCTCTTCCTCTCTCGTATACGACAACCTCTGTATCTATTTATATATATACAGACAAAGACAATACTCCCTTACTCACCAGTGAGTAGGTAAGCTCTATTGACCGCTAATATTCTCTAATAAAAAGGAAACACATCACTATTAATTATTGAATCAAAAAAATAATAAATTGTTTCGGAGTGACCCAGTTTTATATTCTGGCACACTCCATTTGCTTTCATTCTCTCTTTCATCCCTTACCACATTCACGCCTTCTTTCCACCCTCCACTATTTTTCTTCTTCTCACCATCCATGGGCAAGCTTAATCACTCAACTAGGTTTTGTTAAGATTGCACACACATTATTGGCATATAAATCAGATAGAAAAACACACACAAACAACACGAGATTTAAGTGGTTCGACAAATTGCCTATGTCCACGGACTAAGAATGACTTTCTTTACTTTAATACTTTGGTTACACATTCTTTCTCTCTATACAATTATCTCTCTTTCTTTTCTTTACCTCCACCAGAAGAATCCGACGTCCTCATCGGGAGGTTCTCCAAGTAATCTCAAATTTATTTCTCAAATTATCAAGTGTCACATCTCTTTCCCAACTCACATCAGCCTCGCTGCAACCCTTCCACTGTACCAAATAATCAATTCGTCAATTTTTCTTGCTTTGACCTTGAGTCCTATGAGCCAGAATCTTCTTTGCCTCTTTATCAAATTGTTTTCGGATAACAAGAGGAGCTCTCTTAGCTTATTGTATTGCAACATCTGTAGAATCCTCATGATATGGTTTCAGGAAGCTAACATAGAAAATAAGATGAATCTTCAACTAATCAGGCAATTTCAGCATTCGGGTTGGTCGGTGCCAACATGCTAGAGTTGCAGGCAGCGTGTAACTTCTAATAATTCGTTATGCTCTGACAAGGACGTTAAATTCTTTTAGTGGGGGTAGAATTAATTTCGGAGTTGTAGCCGCTTTCGAAATCGAAAACGGAGGTCGGGAGAGTACGTTAAGTGGATTAGGGTGTTTTGGTTATTTTATGGCGTAGAGGCTATAAATATCTAGATACAGATATTTCAGCCATTCTTTGAAGACCAAACAACTGCCTATATAAATCTCTTTCTCTATCTCTTCTCCTTCATTTTCTTTCACTATTTCCTTGATTTGAAAGTTTTAGAGGTTGATTTAGAAGATACCGAAGGCAAAGAGTTTGTTCTTCTTAGTGAGGGCTACGTTTTGGATCGAATAAAGGCCGTTTTGAGTGAAGTTAGAAAAGTTGGGATTTCAAGGACTTGACTAGAAGGGCTTGGGATTTTAGGTAGGGGTGTGAATTCCTTCTTAGCCTTGATTTTATAGGTCCCTTACTTGTGACATGAAACTTTTCATAAGTTCTTTATGTGGAAATTGATATATCTTGTGAAGTTAAGTTTTCTAGCATGTTCTAGATAGAAATTATGTATCACACATTTGTTGAATGATATTTATGAGTCCATTGTAAGTCATTGCGTTCATTTGGAATCATATATGAAATTAGACTTCATGGGTTGAAGGAAATGCATGAAAGAGGTTTTTTAAAAATGAATGGTAATTGATTTTCATGAGTTGATTGGAATTGCATTGTAATATGCTTGAGTTTGATTTTATATGCATTAGTTATAGACGTGATGCATTGAGTGTGAGTTTTGTGACAATCTTGGTTTTATGTGTACTTGTGATAAATGTGCACTTATGTGGTGATTGTTGATTTTGGGGCAAGTGTGAAAATTGATATATCTTGTGAATTTAAGTTTTCTAGCATGTTTTAGATAGAAATTATGTATCATGCATTTGTTGAATAATATTTATGAGTCCATTATGAGTCATTGTGTTCATTTGGAGTTAAATATGAAATTCGACTCCATGGGTTAAAAGAAATGCATGAAAGAGGTTTCTTAAAAATGAATGGTAGTTGATTTTCATGAGTTGATTGGAATTGCATTGTAATATGCTTGAGTTTGATTTTATATGCATTAGTTATAGACGTGATTCATTGAAAGTGGATTTTGTGACAATCTTGGTTTTATGTGTACTTGTGAGAAATGTGGACTTATGTGATGATTGTTGATTTTAGGGCAAGTGTGAGAATCAAGAAGGGCTCGGAGCCCTAGGGTGAAAGGCCCAAAACTTGGTCAAGTGGATGTCGCTACCGTCAGGTTAGCAACCGGTAAAGCGTAAGCAGAGTATGTGGTCTCTCAATGACACTTACTATGGATGTGATAATCAAAAGTTTTCAATTGGTTTGATTTCAGAGTATACGTGGTGTTGAGTTTAATTGTGAATGTATTTCGTATTAAACTTCTTATGTGTAATTGAAATATGTTATATCATTTATTGTCCAATGTTGAATATGTCTTGAGTTTATGAATATTGAAGTATGATATGTAATTGCATTGAGATCTCATTTTGCATTCATGCATGGCTGCCTGAGTCATTGTTGAGTCAGGTGGATCATCTTTACTGGGCTTGTTGTATGCTCACCCCCTCCTCCAAACCTTTTTTAGATAAAGAACCGATGGAAGACGAAGCTTAGAAGGGCTCGAGTGAGACTTTTGATGATCTTTTGGATTGCATATATTGATGTCCATGCTAGGTTGTAGCATGTAGACTATTTTGAAAATGTTGTTCTTACATTCAGATAATTTTTATGTATTTGAGCTTCATATGTATTAGCCATATGTGGCATGTTCACAACTTTTAAAGGATGAATAGATGAATCTATGAATAATGTTTTGGAATCCCAATGCGAATGTAATCATATAAATGATCCATTTGGAAATAAAGATTCTTTTTGTTTAGATCATGTTATACATGTTATGGACTATGTTAGGTGCATTACATTTCAAGAAGAACGTATGTATGTTAAAAGATAGTTATTGGACATAAAATTGACCATGTATGGAGTAGTAGGATTTCCAGTCGAATGCCTACGATTAATTGAAGACCCCTCTTCGATTGATTGCAATGCTGATAAATTTGGACCTAAAAAATGAGTGTGTTCTGATTGAACTTTTGATAGACCAACGATTGATCTTTACTTTGAGTAATCGAAGGACCAGGTTCGATTAATCGAACTTGCTGTTCATGGCAGGTTTGTAAATTTGAAAAGTGTTGATGTTTGACTTATCACCCCCATTTTCCATACCCCTTCGGGTGTTAGAATTCAGAACATGACAACTCGGTATCAGAGTGTAATTGTCGGTGAAAAGCATTGATGTTTAGCTTAATCACCTCCATTTTGCGTGCCCCTCTGGGTGTTAAAAATTAGAGTGTGACAACTTGGTATCAGAGCAAGATATCAAGGTAGAATTGTGTTGACCTCAAGGTTTCAACCCTAGGTTACTTGGGTGATTTTGATGATTACAACCTATTTTAGTGTAGATTTAATAAGTTTACTTGAGTGTGCAGTTTACAAAATATCATATTATCTCAAGTATCTTAAAGGCATTGGACTTTAAAAGGAATTAAAAGAAGATATATGAAGCCACATGATCATAGAACTCAAAGATCAATAATCAAAATCAATGACGAAGTTAAAGTAAATCCAAGCCACATGATGAAGGAACTCAAAAGCTTAAAGATTTGAAGATCAAAAGGCTTGGATGGGCTAGTTTTGGGTGAGTGCTAGATTTAATGTACAGTTATTTATGAAGTAACTTCTTTTGAAAGCTCATATATTGACCTAGTGGACCTCAGGACCAATGCATATCATTCATATCATATCATGGTTCATTAGACACTTTGAATTAGGTTATGAAGTTTATTGAATCATCTTGAAGGACTTTGTTTAGATTGAGTTAATTCAAGCTTATGTTTAGCTTTGAAGGAACTCAATTCTTGAGTAAACAAATTCTAGAACCTACACTTGAATTAGAAAATATCATTTATGGTTCTTAGATAGATTGACTTAGACTTTGAACTCAATTGAATCACTCTATAAAACTGTGTCATGCACAGTTACTGTTTTGGGTACTTATCGCAGAAATTTGGCTAAGTGTTGGATTCTAGGGGCAAAAATGTAAATATGAGTTTTTTTTAATAAATCCTGACATAAAATTTTTTGGTAATTGTACCCCATGATTTATCACGATCATATGAATTTTCTCAGCTCCAAATGACTTAATTTAGTCATTTATATTGTACGATGAATTTTTATGTCAAAATTGTGAAAATCTGTTTTGTACTAAAACTAAAAAATCAGATTTTGATTCACTTAGAATTTGATTTTGAAACTATTTTTATTGAATCCAAATGGGGGGTACTTTGTTTAATTACATTGAATAACTTAAAGTAAATAGAAATATAAAGGTTTATAAGAAATTTACTTACGTGTTCAATGTAATTAAGTGTGCAGTGTATTAATGCACTGTGCAGGAGAAACTGGTTGAGTCTGAGAACAGATTCTGATCTGGGGACTTTCGATCACCAGATGGACCCATCAGTCGACTGATAGAGGCATTTCGGTCGCCTGATAGAATCCATCAATCGACTGATAGAAGTTGGTATTCATTCCAGTAGGGTGTGCAAAATAGGGGAGGTTTCAGCCGACCGAAACATTGCTTCAGTCGACCGAAACAACACTTTCAGTCGACCGATTAATTCATCAGTTGACCGAAACCTGGAGATTCAATCTCCAACGGCTAGTTTCTGCATTTAATATTTCCCAACCACTTCCAAACGGCCATAATTCATTCTTGGACTATAAACACACTTTGTATATGCATTATACGGGTGAGAGAAACTACCATAACCCTCCGTGATCATATATTATTGGTAGATGCTACCTTAGAGCTTAAATATTCATGTCATTCATCCATTGGTAGCCACCACTATTGAACCAAACACTTGCATATCACTCATAATGACAACATCCTAGTGAAGAGCTTTCAATTGAGTATTTCATTGCTAACTCTACGTATGTGAGCTATAATTTGTGTATCTATCCATTGAGAGATATTCTTCATTGTAATCAAATCTCTTATCTACCTTTGAGAGGAAGACCAAGTGATACACTTGGTAATGAAGCCCAAGTCATGAGCTTGGCAAAGAAGTCTTGGTGAGATTTTCATTGAGCAAGGAAGCCCAAGTAATTCACTTGACAATTGTAAGGTTTGCTTTCCACCATTAAGGAAGGCTCTATAGTGGAAACCTCAAGAGGTGTTCTTGAGGCATGGACATAGGCAAGAGGGGCCGAACCATGTAAAAATCATAGCGTCATTTGGTGTATATTTTTCTATCCTTAAACTCCTTTATTTGATAGCATTTTATTTGTTTCAATTCCATATATTTTATATATGAATGTTATAATTTTAAATGTTTTAATTCACATGAGGAGGATGAGATGAATGCTTGGAGTATGTTGATTGATTGATGACTTACTTGCTTATCTATTTGTCAATCAAGTTGTATACCATGTATTTAATAAAATGTGCAATCAACATGTCCACACACTATAAGTAACTCTATAAATGTTATGAGAATTTTGAATGATATAATTATATTCATTCAAAGGAGGATAAAATAAGTGGATTGATTGGTTGAATTGAATATGGTGTGATTGCGCAATAAACATGCATTTAACGTATAAATTTACCTTAATCATAAATGCATGCTTAAATGTTTAAACACGTCTATGTAACTTATTTTTGTGCAATAAGATTATCACTCGTTGAATCAATCTACGCACCAAATGTTTAACAAAAGTTCAATTAAGTTTAGTTTTGTCAAAACAAGATAAACCGAAAAAGTTTCATTGTTTGTTTAAAGTCCCTATTCACCCCCCTCCCCCCCCCCCCTCTAGGGATAATTCTCGGGTCACAATTTGTATGTGAGAGGTATCGATGTTTAACTTAATCACCTTCATTTTTTGTACCCTTTCGGGTATTGAAAATCGGGGCGTGACAATATTGAAGAAAATAAATAAATTTCTCTTTAGTTTTAATGCATCCTTTTAGTTTAGATTATAGTTTTTTTTTTCACGGCAAGTAAAAGAAATAATATGAATCAAACATCACCAACATTGCAAACATTGATAACCCCTAAAGCAAATCTTTGAGATAACATTGATAACCCCTTGAAGCAAATCTTCATCAAAAACCACTCTACTTTCTCCCTTAGCTCTAAACTTCCCAACTCATGACAATACAATTCTCTGCTATACGGATGAAGATGATTTTTTGGGGAAGAAATTTTTCATTGTTTTGATTCGCAGCCTTCACAAATTTTATAATATATACACACTGTAAATACATGTACACTATATTATATACTAGTTAAATATAGTTAATTTAATCACACAATAATATAATTTTTAAAAGTTCTCTCTTTAAATCAAACAAACTTTTCTTAGCTTGTTTATTGAATTACTTAACAAAGTTTCTGTTTAAGAGAAAACTAAGCTTTCTTTTGATTTTCAATTCAATTAAACATACCTTTCGAAAAAAAATCAAGTAAAGATTAATGTTATAAATTGGTTTGCTTTCAATTTAAATTTTTTTACCTATAATGAGAAAGATTGTTTTATTCTTTAATTAAAAATTTCCTTCTAACTCAAATTATTTTTATTTTAATCACATACCTTTTTATTGTAATCACATACAAATGAGTAAAGGTAAGTTTTCTATATTATCTAACTACTAATAAATTAAATATTAAAGAGAAGAATAATTATGACATTAAAAATGTAAGAATAAAATATTTTATAGTGTATGTAATAAATTAAATATTAAAGAGAAGAATAATTATGATATTAAAAATGTAAGAATAAAATATTTTATAGCGTATGTAATAAATTAAATATTAAAGAGAAGAATAATTATGACATTAAAAATGTAAGAATAAAATATTTTATAGTGCATGTAATCTTTTTAATTTTATTTTAAGAAAAAAAAATAGAACCTGTGAGAATATTGATAGAGCGCTAATATCAATTCCTTTTATAAATTAGTATTATAATTTTTTTTTTCCATTGTCAAGAAACATGCTTTCCTCTAAAATTTTATTAAATAAATTTGTTAGCTATTGAAGTCCTACCTTTCTAAGGTAATCCTGCAATGACCAACTCAAAAGGGCCTACTTGAATTGGTATAGCAAGCATTGGTTAATGGTATATTTCAGAAATATTGGATTGAGGATTAAAAAGTCAGGTCATGTATGGATTACTAATAATTTAATAATAACAATTATAAAAATAATAATATATATAGATTTTGGATATCTAAGGTTATTATTTAGTTATTTATTTTTGATAAATCTGTATCTAAGTTTAATTCATAACAAAAAAATAAAATTGGACTCAGATTGTGCTTGTCAAATTTGCCCTTGTTGTTTGTACCTTCATTTTTAACTCTACTACTCCGTATTTGCTACAGAGATATGCCAATATGAACTTTTACCGGCTAGAGAAGAAAAACCCTAATATCGAATTAATGGTATTAATTCATTTTGGGAGTTACTTTTTTTCTTTTCTTTTCTTTTAGGAAAAGAAAAAAAAAAAAACTCTTCTAAGCTAATTAAAGAAGTCTTTATTAAAAGTAATGATTACATGAACAACGATTTGTATTACCATATATATGAATATTGTATTATTGTTGATTCAAATACAAAAATAACCCTTATTGCTTATCTCTCAATGCAAATCTATTCGTTCAAACTACATTATTTCATTCAGTTAATCCATCTTAAATCACGAGGGTAAAACTGTACTTTTATACACATTCTGAGCTTTCCCTTTTCTGCCAGAACCCAAAACCAAAAACATTCATTCAAAACAGAATAGAAAAATCCATCAAAAAGAATAGAAAAGAAAAAGCAAAGAAGAAAAGAAAAGAGAAAAGAACTCCAACCCTTGATTCTCTCTCTAGAACCTAGACACCACTTCTCTCTCTACCCTCTCTCTCTTGCTTTAACAACTAAGGTTGTCAGTTGGAAGTATCACCGGCCACCACCATATAACATTAGGCCATGGCATCATCATTACTGTCCAAGGTGGTCGTGATCAAGGTAGTGATACTGGTGGGTTTTTCCATGCTCACCGGCGGCGAGATTGTGGAGGGTGGAACGTGGTGCGTGGCGAGAAGTGACGCTAGCGACGTGGCATTACAGACGGCTCTGGACTACGCTTGTGGGGCAGGAGCGGACTGTGCACCCACTCAGTCATCTGGGTTGTGTTTCCTCCCAAACACGGTTCAGGCACACGCTTCCTATGCCTTCAACAGTTACTTTCAGCGCAAGGCCATGGCCCCTGGGACTTGTGACTTTTCTGGCACTGCCACCGTTGCTCGGAGTGATCCCAGTTTAGTTTCTCTCTCTCTCTCTCTCTCTCTCTCTCTCTCTCTCTCTATATATATATATATATATATATATTGTACGCATACAATACATATACTTTATTATGTATTTTTTTTGTTTTTATTTTTTAGGTTATGGATCTTGTGTGTATCCATCATCTCTGAGGTATGTGCCCTTCCTTTTATTTTCTCCAATTTCATCTCTCTATTTAACCATGATTTGTCTATATATATATATATATACCCCCAATGTACATTATTAGCGCAGACAGTTTGTGTTCTAGGCTTAGGACAATATTGTGAGTCTCTATATATATATTGTGGTTGTGTGCAATTATATATATATATATATATATATATATATATTACCTATGCTATGGAAATCATATCATATTTTTCTCAAACATCTTAGCTTTTTACGATAATTTTTTATTTTTTTGTTTTTTACCTTTGTGGGTGGCTTTAAATAATATATATAATTATATATATACACTCCTTCCATATACTAGTATAAGAGTACATATACATTGACCGAAAAAAGAAAGAAAGATATACGTATATATATATTATAGGAGAGAGCGCTTCTGATGTGGCGTTGATGTGTGAAAGCGTGTGATTTTCTCGTATAGTGTTGCTATTGTGGATGTGTTACACGTGTCTTTATGCATGGGAGGGATTGACTGTCTGATTTGGCATTATTATATCTAAACCGTTCATTTTGTTTTCAAGTAATGCAGTGGTCAATTTCAGATCTCTCTTTGGTTCTTTAATTTTTGACCGTTGGATATACGGTGTATTTGTGTAAGGGACATCATCCCAAGGCTGAAACCTGACTGACACCAATGGCATTGGGTACTGAGTATTGAAATTGATGTGAAAGAACACGTTTAACAATGCAATCTTTGCTTCTCTATATGTGGGACCATGCTTTTTATCTGTATAGGGGCTGTATTGAAAATTTGAACTAGTAAAGGACCAAAACACAAGCCAAGTTTTATCTTTTATAATTTTTATTTTTTATTTTTTTTAAATCTTGACAAGAAACTCGAAAATAAAGTACCACTATATTACAATGTTTGTTGATGGTAATACAAGACTAATTCCTTGCCTCCCACATTCCATATTGTTGAGAGATTTTTTTTTATTTTAGGCATTTTGAAAGGGTTGTGATACCTGAATTGGGAATCCTTGTAGGTTTTATTTCTTGACATTTCAAAAATGAAAGTTTGCTTTGATTTTAAAAGTTTATTTTGATGTTTGATTTAAAAAATTCTCGCTTAGATGTGTTTTGAATTCAACATGTGATCTTGGATTTCTTATGATTAGTCATTTTGATTGTGGAACTAGTTTAGTTAAGGGTGACAATTCGTGTTGGTGACGTATGTATGCACTGGTAGCACGACACAACACACGTAACCCGTTTAATAAATGGTGGTCAAGATCTGATACGACACGAAAAGACACGTTTAATTAAAATTTCATACTATTAAAGTCAAATCAACACACACAATGCGTTTATCCGACACATTTAGTTACACGAGTCATTTTTAACACGACAAAACACGACATATTTATGTGATACAATTAGTTAAAGGGGTCTAATTGGATTATAAATGATTAAACGGGTTGGAAGATTAAATACAAACACGACACATTTAAATAGCATGTTAATTCAGGTCAACATGATTACTATCCGAACACGATTAAGCCAAATCTAAACTCTCTTATCCATTCCGTGTTGTGTCAAATATTGTCACCCCTGACAGTAATAGTGGTTATTTGAGTTCCATGCAGAGGTGTGGGTCCCTCGCGGGGGAACTATTATATGTTTACGCCTAGTTTCTTTCAATGAAATAATGGCTAACTTACTTTCTATCTTCAAGACAACCCTGGTTGCTGGGGGTGGGGAAGCCAAAAGGTGTAATGCTGCCCTCAGTTTTCCCTTGTAATATGCTTAGTTCAAAGTACCCTTGGATGACAGGTTAGGAGGTCAGTTTTATGACTCACCAATATTTTGGAAAATTAGGTACAAGTTTTTCCTTTTCTTGGGTGTGGGGTTTAGGTAGGAGTTGATTGAAGCTTCAATGCCAACACAATTGTGATCAGCTAACTGCCTATTAGAGCAACCTATGACCTGCCATGACCTCAATTCCTCACTAGTTTTTGAGTGTACAAGTTGCATGTATCTTTGATGCAAGACAATGTTTCAAGGCTCAAGATGCCCTACAGGTGGGACCTACATACATCCCCACTGCTCATTTTTGTGTTCTACTTTGCTCTGCTATTGACTCAAGCTTTTCCAAATAGGATTTTTCTGCTTGAAATGGAAAGCTTTGCTGAGAAGCTTAGTCCCTCCCCCTCTCTTCATTTCACATACACAAGAAAAAAGAAGTGTGTTACTTTAACCAAAAAAGAGTTGAGGTATCCATTCCATCCTACTTTAATTTAGGTTGTGTTGCGACAAACGGCCATGAACCAAGCACCATTTCAAAACACGACAGAAAATGAAACAACTACCACACACATAGAACACAAGAATTTATGTGGTTCGACGATGTGCCTACATCCACGACGAAGATCCGGCGAAAGTTTTCATTATGCGAAAATCAGGAGATTACAAGTTTCAACCCCAAACCTTATCTCTCATTCTCTTTCTGTGATTTACAATGTTTTTTCTCTTAATCCCTCTCCAAATCCTAGATGCTCTTATATACTAGGCTACAAGAGAGTCCTAAACAGGGTCCAAGACCTCCAAGCAAAAAACGGGTTATAGAACATAACTCGGGCCAAGACCAATTCGGGCCACAACATAACAGGTTGAAAGTACCTTCATTTATGCAACAACACATGTATTGCTGCAAGACTGTTAGCAACATTATTAGAAAGAAAATGTTATGCATTCTACCTAAGCAGCTTGTTCGAAGAGAACAGGGTTTAGTTTCTAAATTTTGAGATGCTATTTAGGAAACTACCGTCTACCCTCTACCGAGTATAATTTATGGCCAAAGATTGCAACTTGTGTGAGGGAGGGATACAATCTGATTCTTGCTTGAAATCAGCTCCCAAAAGGACACTGGTGCAGGCAAGTGCACGCATAACGCGCATTTACTTGTAGGCAATTTTTTGTCACAACATGACTTGCTAGTGATACAATGGTGTGCCTTGTGTTTGGAGTGGCTAATCATCATATTTTGAAGTGTTTAGTGTTTATTGTGCTAATTTGCAAATTCAACCTTTTCTGAATTGGAAAAATACAACACAGATTTTCAATGGAGATAGAGGGAGAACAATGTCTTTTTTGAGAAGCTGATTCTTACTTGAAATTGGCTAACACATGCACACTGTCGCGCTATTCTTGCACAAACAAGCGCGCACACATACTCTTACACACCATCACTATATGACCTCTACTAGGGAGACAACAGTATGGCAAGCAAGCTAGGGGTGGCAAATTTGCTATACTGGCTTCCTGAATTGAATACAACATTACATATATAATGTTTGTTTTAAAGCATTTGAAAGAGTGTTGCTGTTTTTTTGACAATGCTTAGTGGTTCTACTTTTCAGCACGGCTGGAGGGTCAGCTACACCCACGACAACACCAACATTGAATGCACCACCACCGCCAGGAAGTACTACACCATTCTATGGCACCGGAGGATCGACGCCAGGCATGGGACCTGTATTACCCACAACAAGCAATTCCAAAGCTTCTCCTGGGTGTTTAATTACTACAATCTTGGTTCATGTCGCTCTCTTTCTTGTTCTCTCCTTAATCATCCAACCCATGTAGGTCTTCGTAACGAAATTGCATTGTCTTGTGATTAGGTTTGGTACAGTTTTGTTAGAAATTGGAGTCTCTTCTTTTGTGATCACCATTTAGCTTCCTAGAGTACCATTTGATCTTTTCACTTTTGTTCTCTTCTGGTGTTAGAAGTTGGCTGGTTCAGCGAACTTCGATTAGCAAACTCTTAAACTCCTTTAGCATCAAAACTTTGTAGGTTTTTCACAAATTAAATCCTATGTCCAATTTAATTGTTTATTTTGTCTATAAACATCATGGTTAAGGCATGAGCAATTTCTAATTGAGAAGCAGTTTGTTAGTTATATATTTGCTTTGTTTTTTAGGCAAGGTCCTAGGTCCTTCACATAATTTATCTAATTTGAGGAAATCAAACAGATCTAAAAGAGAGATTTATTTATTGCTATGTTTGAATGATGAGAGACGAGGGAATACAAATGAAAATTTTAAAATGTTTTTTTAAAATGTTTTATGTCTTATGTCGTGTTTGGATTGGTTTTTAAAAAGTGGCTTTCGGTTTTTCAAGCTTACAAGTCATTTTGGAGAGTGTTTGAATTGGTAATGCTAAAAAGTTTCAAAGTTTAAAAAGAGTGTTCAAAGGAAGTTGGTACTCATCAGCTTCCTCATTTATCTTTTGCTTATATTTTTTTTCTGTGTAAAAACCAAAGCGAAAGCTTTGCCAAACTTTCTCATTTAGCTTTTGCTTATATTTTTTTTCTGTGTAAAAACCAAAGCGAAAGCTTTGCCAAACAGAGCTTTGGTTTTTTTTAAAAAAATTAAGATAACAGAAAACAACATAAAGTTGTTTTAAGAGAACTAAAAATGACAATTTTATTAACTGAATTTTTATATAACAGTTTCGAGAAAACTGTCAACCAATTTTTTATTTTTTATTTTTTAAGTTTTCTGATTTGAAAAATAAAATATTGTTGAAAAATGAACTAAGAAGGTCTACATAAATGACAGTGAATTTGAGTTGTGGGAACTTACAATTATTAGATGTTTAGTCATGCAATTGAAGTGACATTTACTCAAGTTGAAATTAAGGTGTTTGATTAAAAGGAATGGTCCAAACACAAAATACAAAGTGACATTTATTCCAAGTTGAATGTAAAATCTCTTTATTGAAACTATTGAAGTATTTCAAAACAAAAAAAGATTGGATTTATTTACATTATACAAACAGCTCAATGTTAAACCTTGCATTGTAGAGAGAAGACAAATAATACACAAGCAAATGCTCCCTTTGATACATATGATGCTTCACATTCTTCTAAATTGCCCCCATGCCTTTTTGGGTGTTATTTCTGAGCTTGCCAGTTATTTGAAATCCTTTACAAGAGAAGAAACCAAAGGTATAATTGTATGGTTAACAAATTCAGAATCAATATGAATTAGAGGGGCGAAATAAAATACCAAATGTAATACTTTTCTTTCTTTTCTTTTTTTTTCTTTTTTTGCCTTACCATGAATAACATCTTAAATGGCTGTTTTGCTTAATTTTGTGTGAAGTCACTGTCACTTAATTTTGTTTCTAATTTTAAATAGCATTTAAATTATTATTTATTCCTAATTGGAGGATTAACACACTGTTTTGCTCACACCAGGGTTCGAACCCCTCCCTTCCCCTCCTATTTGATGATGAGAAGGTTATATTATTGGGCTACAAGCCCTTTGGTAGTAGCATTTTAATTTTTTCAAGTGAGATTTAAAATGCATTATTAAACGCTTAATTGGACAAATACTTAACCTTGCAGGTAACTCAATTAGTCCGGCCTTGGATTTGCTCTCCAATGGTTATCAGTTCGAGTCTCCTCAGGCCACTGGAGACTTGTCCGGTTGTTAACTTCAGGGCCTCATGAAATTAGTTGAGGTGCGCATAAATTGGCCGGACACCCATGATTGGAAATAAATAAAAAAAAAAAATTGGACAAATACTTATTTGACAACTTTCAAAGGATATTTACTGTGACATGTTAATCTTTTAAGTGTACTACACAAGCTTTTTGCAGTATCTTTTGTTGTGTCATTTGAGACCAGCAGACTCCTTTGTTCATAAACTCCCCACCTTCAAAGAAGAGGGGAGGGGTTTGAGCCTAACGTGGACAAAATGTGTGTGAGAAGTACTTGATAAAAAAGAAATAAAAAGAAAAAGACAGACTCTTTTGTTCAACTTGTTTATTATTCGAGTTTATAGTTTTAATAAAGTTGTTTAATGTGGTAGAAGAATTTTCATTTCATCAGTCAATAAGATCCATTAGCTTAATTACCTTTGCTTCAACTGGGCACTTGTCAGGTTGCCTTACAATGTAAATCTGATCTCCAACCTTGTTGTACATGTCCTGATTCCGGTGCCATGACCACAGAGCATGTGTCTCATTTACCATCTGTGCATCACATACGGCTCATTAGTTTGTAGTGCTAAATGCAATTATGCAAGCAATGAGTGCACAGAACATATTTATAAGCTACTAGAAGAGATGCATCATCTTGGAAACAAGGATTCGGACACGGGTATGACATGATAAATACACGACAGATATAATAGGAATACGTCAATATATATATATATATATATATAATAACTTTTACTCATTTCATCCTCGTTTATCATGAATAAAATATTTAATTTGAAATTTAGAATTAGATGTTTGTTGGTTTTATGATCTAAAAATTTATATTATTTTTCTAATTAACCTATAATATATCTTGAATTTGTATCCGAATAACACTTTTTAAGAAAAATAATTTCAAAACTACTCTGTCATGTCCTAAAAGTGTCTCAAACATGTCTCTGTTGTGTAACTGCCACTCCAATCGTATCCAACCAAAAAAAAATGATAATTATAATAATAATAATCAAATTTCAAGACACTTCTAACCATGTAAAACACGCGTCGGGCCGATGTCCCCGCATATCCACATGTTCGACTGTCCGAAGCTACCACAGAACCCCTGGAAGAATTGTTTGTGGTCCCTATTGCATCATTCTTGAGTAAAAATGATAGAGAAAAGCTAATGGAATAACCCAACGATATATCCACTACCTCTAAAGTGGAAGATTCAGGGTTCGTGTCCCCACAGGAGCAAAATGGGAGGATTTGTTGCTTATCAGGGTATTAAACAAAAAAAGTGATCTCACAAAAGCATCCATAACTAATTGATAGAGAATCATATGATGATCCAACAGCTAAAATTCCGTGTATAAATTCAATAAATATAGACAGCTTACACACAGGTCAAATTTTGATCATCTATTATAAAGGCAACATCGCGTGCCCTACATAGTACATATGCTGTTGGATCATGACAACTATATTAGATTGTTTTGATGATAAGACTTGCTCAAAATGATATATTGTCATAGTCCTTTTTAAGTTAATAATCACTATTCAAGAAAAACAAGATAAAAGTGTTGTGGGTGAGTGTTGTTTTTGTTTGCATGAGAGGGGTACCTCAAGAATTCCATGGCCGAAGCTACTTTCCCTGTATGCACTAAAATCAGGCTGCCTGTCCCAACAGAACTTACCTGCTGCTGGCCCTGATGTAAAATTGTATGCACAAAAGCCGCCCATATATTCATCCGGTGTGGTAGATGGCTCGGGACAGTTACCAGGTTCATCAGCATGTGGAACTGCCATCTTCTCTCGGTTACCACCATCGCCAACTATGATATAAACCGGACCACAGGGATCCAAGGTGTAGTTATAGACTCTGTTCGACCTCTCATACGCGTGAACCTGTTCGTTTATACCAAAGAAAACCAAGCTGTCATTGTTCTATGCATGTGCTTTGTGACAAAGGTAGCAAAAAGAGGGTGCATACCTCTTTTTGTTATATACATCTCTCACTTCCCAGACACAGCAAATGCAGACATAACGTCATAGAATTTAGGGTTAACCGCAAAAAAACTTCTCTCAACTTTCATGGTTTTGCAAATATGTCTGGTGATGCAACTAACCTTCTCAACTATTTGAAAGTTACAACTTACCCTCAACCCGTTAACATACATCTAACTTACCATGTTACTCCTCAAAAATGTATGATATGAAATATGGATAACCCATTTGTGGATCTAAAAATGATTCAAGGTCATTTTGATCAGTAAAGAAGGGTATTATACAGATTTCAATTACAAAAATGTCAATTTTCCATCATTATTGTAACAGTCCTCAAAAAGCAGAGGGTATCTGCATATTTTTGGAATAATATAAGGGGCTTTTGTGCAAAAATGAAGTTCAAGGGGGTTTTCTACGAAATCGTGAAAGTTGAGGTTCTTTTTTTTTTTTTTTTTTGCAGTTTGTCCTAGAATTTATTTCACAGTTTATGGAACACTACATTGGTTTAATATTTTCAGGGGAGCTTCTCTATATATCCTCCATCTCTAGCATATACTGTGTCAATTGGCATAAGAGTTGTGTTATGTCCTCGTATGATGGCTACCAAATAAAATAGTGGCAACAACTTCAGAGTGAATTTGGAGTTGACACTTTAGGGCCTAATGAACTTGGCAGGTGATGTATTTCACAATCCTTTCAAAAAGTACTCTTATACTCCACTTTATGTGGATGATTTCAAACATTGAATACAGATTCAAATGGAAGTTGAAATTATTTCAATTAAATCAATTAACAGTCGATCATGGAATTAATGACAATCAACCAAGAATCATAAATAATTAAACATTTTGGATATAAAGATGAAGAACAGAAAAAACAGAAAAATTATCTTCCATTCTAATGAGCCAACAAAAGGTGGCGCTAAGTTGCAACAAAGTATTTTGAAAAACACATTCTTGCATGAGGATTCCTTGTACCACGATTTCTAATGACAACAACATTTAACCGTTGAAGTATCTCATGATCAACTTGTTTTGGTTTCAGACCATAATTAAACCTCATCACACTCCATAAATAAAAAAAGGAGTTGTATTAAGAAGTTGCATGACTAAAGTGAAATCCTATGTGAAAAGCTTTCGTTTTATAAGATGCTAATTTCAGATTGATGTTCCAAACAAACAAAAAGGTAACGATTGATATTCGATGAGAACAAATCCCACCTGACTTATAGTCCTCATTTAGTTAATTTTGTAAATCAGTTGGGACTAAAACGAAAAGAAAAAAAAATCTGAAATTACTTGAAGAGAAGAAGATTGCATTGGAAAGAAGATTCTACCATGAGAAAAGAAAGATGCTTGACTAGTGTTTCCAAGTGGGAGTGATGTAGACCAAAATTCTAAGCAATTCAAAACTATTATATGATTTTTAATTTATTTTCATGATTTTCATTTTAGGTTACTAATGCTCCTTTTTGCTTCATTTCTAGAAGGTATAGGGTTTTAGGATTCAAATTGGATCTTGGTAGTTACTAAACTAGGTAATGTCAATTTTGAGGTCTTTATGGTATTTCTTTTATAAGTTATGATGTAATTTAAGAAAGGGTTTATTAGTTATTAGATTAGTTAATAATACACAATTTTCTCATCATTTTCCTGGTTCACAGTTCCACAATGTCAAAAGCAGAAGGCATGCTTAGGAAAAAGCTAATAACAAAACCCCAAAACAATGCACACTTACATGTCCATTAAAGACCATGTCGACACTATATTTGTAGAGTAGTTCCTCCATAGCTACCCTCATGCATTCAGCTCCTCTGTAATGTGCTTTGTAGCTGCTATACCAAGGTGGATGCCAAATAGCTACCAACCATGGAGTCACTTTCCTGTCAACATTAGCCAGATCTCTCTCCAACCATTTGTATTGATCCGCTGAAAAGGAAAAAAAAATCAAAATCTCATCATGTGGTAAGTGCATCAACAAAATTAGTAAATTAGTACAAGTGTTCTTTCCTCCTTTGTCAGTTACAGATTGAAGAATAACAAGACAAATCTGAGAGGACTTACAAGTTACAATACAAATGAGTAAATTGAACATATGCATACTTGTCAGTACATACATGCACATACATATATAAAGGGTTGGATAGATGGAAGAAGGCTTAATCATGAGTTTACCTGATTTGTTATAAGCGATGTAGCCACCAAGCATTAGGAAATGTATGCCCCCTGCATTGAAAGAATAATATAATGTTGATGAAGATAGACTTTCTTCAGATGGAAATGCAAATCGAGAACTGTAAGCTGCAAATGTCAGATTCCCAGCCTGCTCTTCTATATCATGGTTCCCTTCCACCACCATTATTGGAACATTGGACAGCAGAGGCTGCATGAACCTGGAAATATGTATCCCATGGTATATACATAAGATAACTGGAAAAGAAGTTGTCATAAAAAGTAATGCTCAAACAAGAGTGTTGGTCAGGCAAAATCATACCCCACGTAAAATGAAAAGATTTAACGTGGTTCGGCTTATAGCCTACGTCTACAGTGAAGATTGGCAAAAAGCTTTCACTATGCGAAGAAGAAAGGAGATTACAAGTCTCTCAAGTCCTAACTCTGGTACATCCTTTTGTCTCTCTCTCACTCTCGATCTTCGTTTTCAGTGCTCTATCTTGAACAAAACAACCCTTTCACCCTTATATATCAGGTTACAATAGAGACTAGAATCCAGATCCAAGACCGGTAAGACAAAAAACTGGTCAAAACTCACACAAAACCTATGATTCAGGTAAAGACCGGGTTGCAATGTGGCCCAGGCCAAAAGCAAATTCGGGCCACAGCCCAACATAAGTCAAGACTAGGATCACCAACTGCTAAGGACCTTGTGAATTTCAAAGCATCAAAAACTTAAAAAAACATTTTTTTTTTTAAAGAAACTGATTATTGGTTAAGACATGAATTGGCACCTATCCATCAACATTCTCCTTATATAAGCATTCACAAAGTTATCCATCTTAATAAAGCAAAAGTAGTCTGCAGTCAATTTTTCGAAGTATTTATGCATGCTCTAAACCGGATGCAAATCAATTTTCAAAACCTTAGAGCTCTCTCTTGTTATTTTAATCTCTTTTTCAATTTTGTCAAAAATTGTCTAGTTATCTACAATATAATTTTATGGTTTAACTGGCGTAATCATCAATATGATATTATGAAGCTGGAACCCAGTTCTATATACTGACAAATGAAATTTCTTAGAGCATGCCACTTCACTGCATTGAATGTTGCAGAGAAACATGTTCATTTTGAAAGAGAAAAAGGTTCAACTTTCACCTTCCCCAATAATCCCACCGAGGCTGATAGCTTTCGTGTATCGGAGTTTGTGAAAATGAGCAAGAGTAGCAATCGGATCCAGTTCCATTTGTGAGATACATGTTAGCATAACTTACGTCCCCAACGAATAGAACAAGATCAGGATGGTTGCTCATCAAGTGCCCGATTGTTGAAGTTGTATTGTATGTAAGACCCAGGTCTCCCACAATTGCTATTCTCTTTGGGTAATTTCTGGGACCAGAAACAGGCATAGTTTTGAAATGATAGATAGCACTCATTGCTGGTATACAAGGATCTCCACATTGGTAATAGTATACTGTGTCAGGTTGCAACCCTGCAAGAGGATGTGATAGAGACCTTAAACTCGTAACGACGATTCATAAGTTGATAATTTAATTGCATAAAAAATAAACTCATAAACAAGCAGAACATATATCATTCTGTTCTTTAAATCATTTTTGTTTTCAAATTGTTATCGTTTTCCTCGAAAGAAGTCAATTAAGAAATAGAAATATCACTACAGATAGAACTACAGAGGAAGTTTGTACAAAATTACTTTATGATTTATAAGCAATGTAATAGAAGTAAACAATCCCATTTGTACCCAATGTAAGAATGAGAACTAATCAACTAAATAATGCTTTTTATACTGATAAGAGTTATATACATGTAATCAATAATTACAACTGAGAAAACACTGACATTCAACCTGTTCTAGCCTTCAATTCTGGTATGCCTCTGAAGATTTAAGATAAGGAGTGGTCACAGCTAAATTAAGACAAACACCTTGTAAGTGTTTTTAAGAAAACTTAATCCTGATAATAGATGCATTATAGTCAAGAATATATATATATATATATATACTGATAATCATACCTGTGAGACGGACGTGGTGTATAATTCCAGAAGTGTAGTTCTGGAGGCCTTCAAAAGGATAAAGTTGATTGTAAATTAGAGACTGACCCTTGGCTTGGTGAGTCAGTGGAAATCTCAACTCCCCATAATGGACGACACTTGCAACTGTTTCAGGATTCAATGGTTTTATGTTGTCCCCAATTTGGAATTCCCCTGCAAATGCAATCCAATTTCACATTCTCAATTCACATTCTCAAACACCAGGCTAGCACAAGAATAAACCTTTATGGTATTAAGACACTACAGTTTTGATAATTCTAAATGAAATAGTATTACTCCCTCAGTCTCAAAGGTCACAGTTTTCAAAATACCCATATATTTTTAAACGGATATAGTATTTAATTTACCTATTTTTACATTATTAAAATAAGGGTAAAATACACCGCTTTTACTGAGTTTGGCCCGATTACATTTCCCTTTTATTACACCCCGTTCGCATGAGATTAGGCGACCTCCTCCATTAGACTCCATTGTAAAAAAAAAAAAAAAAAAACCTTAAAAATAGTACTTTAATTTCAGCATTTTTGTCCACCATAACATCTCTTCTTCTTTTCTATATATATATATATATATATATTTGAAATAAAGGATATAAATCATTTGACTATGATGGCAATGGGACGGCGGATCCATCCAACCCGTCCGGTTTAGTGAAGCTCTGTCATCTTTGCCCGTTTCGTTTATTATGCCTGTTTAATCAACGGGATGGGAGTGGGCCAGTGCTGCAGAAGTGTTTTTTTTTTTAAATATTTTTGAGGAGATTATTTTAGTAATTCTACTCTTTTTTTGTTTAAAATTTTTACACTCCTGGCCCATTGTAAATTACATGCATATTTCTAATAAGATTTGAACAAATAAAAAATTATATATATAACTATATATAGGTAATTTTGTTTATATAACTATATATGAGTAATTTTGTATGCTTATAATACATATAAGGGTAATATGATAAAAAAATAATATAAACGGGATCGAGTGAGTCAACCAATCCCCATTCGAAAATGTCCCGGATTTTCATTTCCTAACCTCATCCATGTTCCATTTAAATAAATTGTTCCCTAAAATAGGTTTAAACAGAGTAGGTAGGACAATTTTCAGCTAGGGTGGGTCAAATTATTAACTATACATTTGATGTTTGTTTGTTCATTAACGAGAATAGGATGCTCTGATGAAAAAATTAAAACAAACATAACTATCATGATTAATTGAGCCAAATTTAAGAGGAGAGTTTAGGATATTTTACCCTTAAAATAAACCAAGCTGCTCCGTTAGATGAAAGGATAATATTTGGATTCAATCATAGCTGTACCAAGTTGGTTCTCTCAAATAATGTGGACGACTAAAATATAAACACACGTCTAAAAATAACTAAAAATAAAACAAGCCCACTTTTACGGGTTACCCAATAGAGAGACTGTATCTCTCTCTTCCATCTCCCTCCCATTTTATGCAACTCTCTCTCTCCTGTCAGCAACTCTCCATGTCCAAATAGATTAATCCTTTCATTTTCAACATATGACTAGAACAAAATCAACAAATTCTTTACTCTGACACCCTAGCACACAAAAGACCTATATTTGCATATATAGGTGTAATACCAAAGATTGATACTCTCTCTAATTAGTTTGCTTTTTTGCTTCTCTTTTCCTTTCCCTTGAATTGTTTTTCAGATCTTTCCTATGGCTTTATTTATACATTATATTTCTCTCTATAAAATGAATCTGTTAGTGTTTGTTTATTTAAAGATTTGTGTTTGTGCAGTGATGAAGCTATACAGTAGTGTATGTGTGTGTATATATATATATATATATATATATATGTATGTATGTATGTGTAAAACGATGGAGATGGATGGCTGGAGAAAGAGACGAATCCCAAATGGATTCTGACTTGGATCCGGTTTAGTATCCATATCTTAAGTTTTTTTAATATTTTTATATATTTGGAACAGATGTCAACATTTGATTTGGACACATCAAGTAGAGAATCAAATGAACTCATCACATAGAGTTGGATTCAAGTATGATCTAGATGAAATATGCATTTCCTGATAGTATCACTTTACCAAAAACCAACAAAGTCATCCTACTATTGAATACTATTGAACTCAATCCATAATACATGGCACTACAAAAATCTAACATCAAAAGCTAACGAATTTTTAATGATTCACATTTCAGTACGTTTACAATTTTAAAAGGTAATTTACCCCCAATCACTCATAATTTCCACCAAGTTTCATGATTTCACTTTTTTGTCTTATTGTTTTCAAAAGTTAAAGCTTCTATTCTTCTCAAAAGTTGACAACAAACAAAATATTCCATCAGAAACCCATATTTGTCTGCCACTGTTTGTGTCATTATCTCCTCAATTTCAATAAAATACTTATCGAATTAAACCACGAAATAATACAAAATAAAAATAATAATAATAAGAATAAGAATAAGAAGGATGATACCTGTAATCCAAGAGATCCAAACTGAATCATAAGTTGTAGAGAGAGAGAGTGAGATTTGCTCAGGCTCAAACCCTTTAACAGTCCTTTGGATCCGAGGATCGGTGTCTGGCAAATCTACAGCGTGTCCACGGAAGCTGACATCGAGAGGGACAGTCACAGGCTTGAAGGGTCCATCAAGGGTAGTTGGAATTTCACCATGAACGAACACCAAGCTCATAATTAGAACCAACAGAAGAAGAACAAGTCCATTCACAGTCCTTGAATGAAAAGCCATTTATAAGGGGCTTGTTAGCTTCTATATGCATCTAACTAATACCCAAAACCCAGAAAAACAAACATAGAAGAAGACACCAATGTGTAGACAAAGAAGGTTGATATAATTTTGTAAGGGAGAGCGGTGGTGGCAAAGAAAACTGGAGGATTTCCTTAAACCATATACCAACATATATAAACAGATACACACGCATATATATATATATAGAAAGCAATAGAGAGAGAGAGAGCAAGTTTGTTTAAAGATAAAGAGATGAGTATACATATAGAGAGAGAGAGAGTGAGGATGGTGTGAAGGGGGTGGTATTGGAACACTGAACGGTTACCGGCAGTTATGCTGCAAAACGGAGAAGCAGCTGCATTCTTTGCTTTAAAGCTTTTCTTTATTGTAACCTTCCAAAGAATAAAAAAGTTTATATTTTTTGTCTTTTTTTTTTTTTTTTCTTGCAAAGAGTCAGCATTGATGTATATATATTAAAAGAGACAGTGATTTGACATATTCTAAGCATTTTCTAGGTATTAAGAATATTCGACACATGATTCCTTGAAGGTAGTGTTGCAATTTGCCACTAACAACAAAATAAATAAACAACATTACACATGATATTATTTCATTTCTTTTTTTATGGGCCACCTCATTTAGCTAAATCTTTACGGCTCTTTAATGCGCACACAATTTCATATTACATGAATAATTAAAAGGACAAATTCAGGGTGCGCGAGACTCTTATTATTGTGAGATCTAGAGAGTATCAAATGTACGTAACTTTACTTTTACATGTGAATTTTTTTTTTTTTTTTTGACGTATGAGATCAAAATGGAACAAAATTACCGTTGCACCAAAACTTACTCTCTAAATGGGCAAATTTAGTGCACGAGACTTCCACTATTAAGAAATTTAAAAATGATTAGATTTATGCAGTTATACCTCCTCATGTATAGAGAGTGTTTTTTCATTTTAAATAGTGATTTTCAAGTCATAATAAAACAACATTATCGTACTATATGAACATTGATGCCCTTAAAAGTTCATCAAGTCACATTTGGGATAAATTTTAGAGTCTTGAAAGTTAAAACTCCTTGATTGTATCTATTAATAGATTTTATGAAGTCCAAATAACGAAAAGTAGTCGAAGTAGGAGCGGGGCAAAATGTGATTTCAAAACTTAATTTAAAATTTTTAAAGTTTTATTTCAATCAATATTAATAAATATAAAATTCAATAATAAATGTACATCACATTATATATATACATACATACATATATATAGTGAGGATGGTGTGAAGGGAGTGATATTGTGACGGCTGAAAGGTTACCTGCAAACAGATAAGCAGCAATTAATATTCTTTGTTTTAAAGCATTTTTTGTTTTGTTACTTTTCAAAAAATAAAAAGTTTTTCTTTTTTGTTTGTTTTCTTTTTATATATTCTTGCAAAGGGTCAGCATATATATATATATATATATTGGTTAAAGAGGGAGTTAGGGTAAGCTGAAAGATGTACTTGTATATCCATCACCATCACTTACAAGGCATTTCTAGTCTTGTTTACCAAGAAGTCCTCAAATTTGGTCTAGGATTTAGTTGGACTGCATGGGGCCCACCAAAGTTGTTTAGTTGTGGGCATCAATTCTCAAAATTTTCAAATCATGGTCTTGTCATCATTAAAATCCCAAATTTATCGCATGATTAAAGTCCAATCATATTACTCAAAATCAAACTTAGATCGGATTGTTTTACCTTACATCGTCCAATCGCGATCGATAATAACAAAAAAGTCTTTTAGAAGGGTCAAAATATAACGAAAGTTAATTTTATTACTTTTTTTTTTTTTCACAATAAACATGCAAAAATATAGGTTTTTATTTGCAAAAATACAGACTAAACATGAAAATCACGAAATGACTGTATAATGTTGCACCTTGAGGTGCTACAAACAAGAGAAATGTTAAACATCACAATTTTATTTCACAAATTTTAATTCGAATCTATGTGGCATGTGATAATACTATAAGGACTCTGTGTATGGGGGGAATCCAACCAATAATAACTTATCATTTAATTTTATCTCCTAAAATAATGGAATATATCACCTGACACATAGATTCGAGTTAAAACTCGTGATATTTATTCGAAACGTGTAGCATTGCTCAACAAACAATTGTGTTTGAGGATGATGTGCATCATTTTTTTTTAGTTTGACTCGAAACAAAGTAATTTTGGATTTTTATAATTCTAATTGTCCAAATCGTCTATAAATAACTTAATTTGGAACCATACAACTTTTTTATATCCTTTTTGCAATTTAAAAGGGTATCTAAGTCTCTCTTCCCTAAAGGTAACGTAGAGTGTTTGAACTTTGCTAAGGGTAATATTTTGTGGGTGTGAAGTGTTTGCTTGAACTTTTAAAAATGTAAAAAAAGAAAAAAAGAGAGACGGGGAAAAGAAAACCATACTATTGAAGAAAAAAATTCCAAAAGTAAGTCTCCTAACTCTCTTCTTCTCTTCACTCTCTCATTTTTAAATGCATTAATAAGATTTTTTTTTCTTCTGATTTCTCACTCTATATATATACATCTCTCTCATGTTCTACCTTTCTTTTTACTCGTCTTTTTTGTTCATAATATTTGTGTGCAACTACTCTTACTCCGTTCTAAGTCTCACTAGTGGAAACATTGGAGAATGCAACACGCAGAGAAAAAGTGAGAGGGATGAGTACCTCCCTTAGCTAATCATTTTTTTATTAAAATTTTTAAATAAATACAATTTTTTTTGTAGTTATATGCGCTATATTTTCTAAATTTGACTTCCAATCTAATTATCGATAATTAATAAATTGAAGTTATACTTGTCGATTTGTCATTTAATTTAGATTATGATTTGTTAATTTGTAGAGGAGTCCGTTTTGTTATCATATATAAAATTTTCAAAACTCTTATTTAGTCTTATGGGAGGATAATTTTTAGATAAGGTAAAACTCTCTAAGAATCTCTTGTACTAAATAAAAGTAATTTAAAACTTGATATTCAATCAATCAAGCATGACGGTTAAATCTTATCTTTAATTTATTATTTTATTCTTGATTTTTACATGTAATTTATTGAATTTAAACTCAACAATTGATATCAAAAACCATTGTTAGAGTTAAAAAAAAAATCATCTAAAAATCAAAAATAAATTTTTAATACAGGATGTGTCCGTACTGTTAGTTGATTCTATGCCCTCCGTAATTTGACTACTCTTCACATATGTATGGCCCACATAAATGACCACGTACTGGCGGGCAGCGGCAGCGGATGCGGCGTCACATTACTTGAGATGAGAATCTTGAAAGTTCCGACATTAATCAATTGAAGAAACTAGTTTTTGTTGGTGCTAACACAGAGGTCGTGTGTGTCTCTCTCTCTCTCTCTCTCTCTCTATATATATATATATGCCAATAGTTTAGTACTCCCTCCGTCCCATAATTTTAGTCTACTATTTTTTTTTGGGATGTTCCAAAATATATATTCATTTCCTAAAATGAATTATATGATTCTTAAACTACCCTCTTCAGACTCTACTATCCTAAAAGTTGGGCCCACCATATAATAATAATATTAACTTTTAAACAATGACTAATATGTAAATTCATTCATTATTACACTAAAAAAGTGGGTCACACCATAAAAAGTTGGATTCCCCAAACATTTCAAGAATTATGGAACGGAGGGAGTATTATATATGTGAAATATGTATAAATAAGTTACACCAAATGAATTTAGATAATGCGTTAGAACATGTAAGGTAAATTTCATTTAAGTTACACAGATGAATTTAGATTGTGCGTTAGAACCTATAAGGTAAATTTCATTTAACGTGTATAACATATAAAATCTAAATTCACTTGATATATATACACAAGGTGTATTTGTAGATTTTTTCTATATACACAAAGTATATTAATATATGGAATATCTTTTGTTGGTAAGACATACATGAGATATATATTGTGTATACATGTAAAGTTTGTTGAGAGGAATTACGATTTCGACTTCATGCCAAAGTTCATGATTTTAGTCGTTAATAGTTTGGTTACATGTAGTTCAAAAGACTTTTTCCATTAATTGCTATCAAGTGATTCACATGTCGGTCTATACTGACATCCCACTTGAAATTTATATGTGCACCACACGTCCCTACACTAGAGACTCTGTGTGATCTATATATGCATATAGATTACATGTAATGTGAATGATTCATATGATCATATCTATATATTCAGACACGCGTTAAAGGCATACATGTACACTGAGTTTAAAATTCTTTTCAAATGTAAAGTATAATGGGGTTGAAAATCTTAATTTCATTGCAACATATATGTATACGTTTGTTAAAGTATTATTTTTTCAACGTATATATTATAATTGGTGAACGCTGAGTGTTTGGTGCATGTTTAATTTTTTTTACGTAGCATTCAAGACTTTATTTATTTTAAAGTTATTTATGTTAAAATAAAAATTAGTTCTTTCATAATTTTTGGATTTGGTTTATGTGCATAGTGCACTCTATAAAGAAATTATAGACCTCAACAAATTGAAATTATAAAGTTTAGAATCTTCTTCGGAGTTTAAGAAAATCGGTAAGGTGACCGTTTCAAGGTAATATATAGCTAAAGTGAGTGATGTTGGCCAAAAAGTGATACGCTCATAGAAGTTATTATTTTTGAAATTTTAAAACATTGGTCTTATTTAGATCTCAAGACTCACCGTGCACTTACGCCAAAAGGTGATTAATGACTAATGTCTTATTGTGGTATAACTGCATAGAATAGTTGGGGGTGCTTGGATTAGAATTGAATAACCCTCTTGCCAAAATGTAGTGGAAGCATTTAATGATTATTTAAGTATAATCAACTAGGTTTATGTGCGATTTGATCACAGATTAGGGATAAGTATATTTAAAATTCTGTCAAAATGTGATTTTAAGATGACATATTACCTATTCCACCAGGTTGAAAGGTTTTGCACATAGTAAAACACCCTGAAAAATTCGGCATAAAACCCAAAGTACGAATTAAAGTGATAATCCTTAAAGTTGTAATATATTATTTTATATGTTGTTTATGTGGTGTTATATGATATAGCATGTATTGAGGTTGGCATTGGATGGTTCAAATTATATTGTCTATAGAATGTATTTTGATATTATGTTGGATGTTTTGGACTAAGGGTCTGTGTTTTTCTAGGAGAAACCTCATATGTTTGCCGCAGGTGTTACATATAAGTGGATTAAAGTTAATACCATGATCATCCGCTAGTTTTATGCTTGGAGTGGATGAGGTGGATACGCCACCGAAGAGGATGAAGCGAGGGTCATGGGATTTGATGGCAGCAACGCGGTTGTTGAAGAGGATGAGGCAGGGGCCGTGGCATTTGATGGCAGCAACAACGTTGAGAGTGTGCCCTTCAAGGAGGATGCACATACAAATATATTTACGCGTATATATGTGCATACATATATATTTGTAGGTATGTTGTTTGGGAAATATATACTGTGTATATTTATTTACGCGTATATGCATGCACCACATAAACTAATTCCTAATACGTGACATAAGTGTTAATTTTGGTTTTTTTGTCATTTCACACCACATGAAATGATATTGATGTTATAATAATATTTGAAATACAAGGGTGTAAAGGTGTTTTCATATAACCATTTGACGTGTGTTTGCTCTACCCTTAAAATAAACCAAGCTGGCTCTGTTACGTGAAATATGCATTTCCATGATAGTTTCACTTTACCAAAAACTAACAGGCATTGTAAGCTGATACTATTGAACTCAATCCAGAATAACATTGAACTAAATAGTCAACATCAAGCTAACGAGTTTCAAAGGAGATAAATTATCCCCAATCACTAGTAAATTCCACTAGTTTCATGATTTCACATTTTTGTCTTATTGTTTTCAAAAGCTAAAAGTTCTATTTTTCTAAAAAGTTAAAAACAAACAACCACATGAAATAAATTAATGGAATTAAACGACTAAAGAATATGAAAAAAGAAAAAAAAAATAGGAAGATCCAAACTGAATCATAAGTGAAGAGAGAAAGAGACTGAGATTTGGTCAGGCTCAAATCCACCCCAAATAGGTATAATTAAGGAGTTTCAAGACGCCAAATTCCTCCTAAATGTAGAGTTCCATTATTTCTTTAACATTCAAAATCATTTCATTTTCACCATTAGATTGTACAATTGAGTTCAAATTGAATTTAAATTAAAAAAATTAGTATCGTAATTTCGATTTCGGGCCAACTCTGAAGGGTCATAATTCTTATCAAAGTCAATCAAGTGGTTCAAAACATTAACTTTGGATCATAATATATACAATTGAACCATTTGATTTCAAATTAGTACACCCAATTGAACTAATTTTGCGAAATCACAAAAATAGGACTTTTGGACCCACCTTACCTATTTTCGATTTGTCAAATCTCTGTCTTCCCATCAACAAACACACAAATTGATCATTCAAATTAAGTTAATTTTACCTAGAAACTTTGAAGTTCACCTCTTGATTGAACTACTTTCACCATTAGATCGAATTCGGGTCGCCAGAGTCGTCCGATCATAAATACATATTCTCTAACTCTCAATACTTCATCTTTTCATCCATAAAATCATAAAATTGATGATTTCGTCATGAATTGAAAGTAATTGTATGTGAAATCCCTTAGAATTTACCTCCGATTCGATTACTTTCACCATATATTAGATCGAAAAATGTGCTTTCGAAGCCTTATTTTGATCGGACAACTTGGATGTCTCGAAGGTGCATTTTTCCATCTGAGGAAGGGAAGCAGTAAGAATGATTGAACTAACTTTAAATTCTTATTATAATCCAACGTATTTGTACCTCCTATTAATATGTTCTTTTCAAATAACCTAATCTTAAAATTATTATAATTTGATAGTACCGTATTCTGATAAAAAAAAATTCTTTATTTTTTGAAATAATAATTCATCATTAATCGAGGGAGACTGTGTGCCAAGGGCACATGCCCCCCTGAAATAAATTTTTGACAAGCAACGAGTTTTCTTTACATGAATATTTCAATTTTCTTTTTATTTCAATAATTCGTAACATTTCTGTCCTAGGTCAAAACATAGTAAAAATGATACTCAAATTGAAGCTCTCGCAATTCTCTATTCAATGGATTTCGTTTCATTTATTTATAGTGGGAGTTATGGGACTTGAAGTGAGATGAAGAAAGAAATATATATGTATACATTCACTTGTGTGTTATATGTTGAGGAAGAGTGGAAAAGGGGGTGTATGGTATGTAATGCAAACATACATATTTTTGTGTATATATTTTCTTAAATTTGTTTTATATACCATTTTTAAAGTTGAAAATTGATAAATAATTGGCGAAACTTAAGTCTAAATTGAGTATTTCGAAGTCGTCTTTTCAATGAAAATAGTTTCGGGAATAAATTCTAAATGCAGAGAGCCTAGTTATTTAAATCTTGAGAAAAATGAATTTCTTTTATTTGAAGGAGAAAAAAGAATTTGGCCAAGTTTCAAGGTCGTTGACAATTGAGTTTCGACTTTTAATTTAATTCTTTTTATCACACTTAGTTTGAAAATTTAGGGCATGACAACGTAGTACAGAGCGTAGTTATACTTCTAATTTTTGAAGAAAAAAATCCCCCAAAGTTAACAATAGCTTATTCTTGCCAGCTGGCACCTTAGGCGACTTAGGCGGTCGCCTAAGGCCCCAGCCAATAAAAGGCCCTAAAAAAAAATTCTTATATTATAAAACTTTTTATAAAAAAAATTAATTTACTATTATTAGACTTATTTTAAAAAAATCTCTTATTATTAAACCCCAACTAATATGGCAATTTCCTCAAAAAAATTCTCTCTCCTCTCATCACACCAGCCGAAATACTATGGGGTCATTTGGGGGAGCTTTCTGGGAGATTGAAATTGGCTTCCAAACCCAAAAAGTCCTTCCAAAAAAATATTAGTGTTTGGTAAAATTAAGAAAATGGACTTCTAATGAAAGTCGAAGTCCTAAAAAGTCTGTTTAAAGGAAGCCAAAAAAACTTATTTTTGGAAGGAAGCCAGAATTATTTTAAGTTACAAATTTTATTGACAATTCTACCGTCTTTTATTTCGTGAAACTTGCCTATTGGGAGTAATTATTAAGGATAAATTTGTCAAGTTAAAATTATATTAATTGTGGAATGAATTTCAAAAAATGCATCCATCAAACAACTTTTTTCTTTTAAATTCCTTTTATTGAAGGCATTTTCAAAGGCCTTCTAAATGGAAGGAATTTTAGAATCAGGAAGCTCCTCCAAATAGGGCCTATATTTAATATATACTAACACTTGACTTTTACACTAACCGATACACTAACCAAGAATTTTAAGAAATTGAAAAACTTTTCATCTCCTATTAACTTTTTTTTTCCTTTACACGTTTTTGACTTTTTTCTTTATCTACAACGTTTATCTTTCTATTCTTTCACGGAATCTCCAAATTTCAATCTCTATCTTTCTTTTCTCTCAGTCTCTCATTGCAACATATTTTTCTACTCCACTCATCACAACCATAAAATTATTGGAAGATTTCAAGCTACTAGCTACAAAATAATTGAAGGAGCATTATAATGGAATTTTCTAATATCAAGTTATATTGTTCTTTAATTTAAATTATTTTTAGTCTTATTATTTTTTGTTATCATAAAATTGTATATTTTGTTTGTAATTATTGTTACTTGTATTATTGGAATTTGGATATTAGAATATCAAAATATGTCTACTAGAAAATATGAATCGGGTTATGAAAAGCTTAAAAATAAGAGAAGAATAAATAAACTAACTCAATCTCAAAAATGAGCTCTTGATAAATTTGTTAACCCTAATAATCATACAGCAGGTGAAAATTCTACAAAAGAACAACAAAGTCATCTAAAAGAAAGATTGTACAACAATGAAAGAAAAATATATTAGTGAGTTGATTCATAATGATAATCAAATGTGTGATAAAAAAATTCTTTATGAAGAACATAAAAAAAAATTGGAAGAAAGTGAAACAAGTAAAAAAAATGAAGATGTTAATCAAAAATTATATGAAAGTTGATAAAATCATATCTAATATCAACTATGTCACAAGAAAGATTAAATGGACTCGTTATATTATCTATTGAAAAATATATTTTAACAAAACTTGAATACAAGAATCTAATTAGTAACTTTGCATCTCAAAAAGGAAGAAAAATAATTTTTAAATAAGTATTATTAATTATTATTTGATATTAATATATTAAATATTAAAATGCCCTTTTTATAATTTTTGCCTAAGGCCTCAAATTATGTTGAGTCGCCCATGTTTGTGACTTCACTCCAGCGGCCTCTTCATGACTGCGCTCCAGCTTTCTCTCTGAGTTTGTGAACGAGAAATAGAGAGAGCAAATCAACATTCTGTAATTCTATTTCTCTATCACCAAGTCACTGCAAGCTTGATTATTCGTTTTTTTTGCAGTAAAATATGAAAATCATAGATGGCTAGATGTAAATCTTTCTTTACATTTAATTTTTTTTTAAGCTTTGATACTCTAGCTCTCTAAGAATTATATTTCTAATTTTCTTTCAATAACATCATATTATGTTGCCTCTATTCCATTATTTTGGTTTTCCGTTTTCTCATTAATAATTATTATCTCTATTAGAAACAAGATTGACTAAATTCATTTTTTTAGGTAAATTGAATCAAGACAAATGGTTTTTGCATCTTTTAGTAGATTAAGATTGTTCTATATTGTGCAAATTTGTTAACCTGATAATGATTCGAACATAATAGATTAAAAATAAAATAGTGATTTGTAATGTTTTTTCATTTTTTATTTGTCTTTTGACGGAAAAAATTTATATATATAATGATAATTGTTTTTATTCCCCTGAACTGAAATCCTGGCTCTACCCCTCTGGCTACGATACCCCAAGGTACAATAATATATAACATAACAATAGTACAATTCTCTCAAAATTAATTTGTAAACCATGATAGAAATGTTTCAAATGCAAAAAGAAATTCCAAATGTTCAAATGTTTACAAATGATTATCTTATCCAAGTCATGATTAGTATTAGTATTAGTATTAGTATAAGTTGAGACTGTTGAGTGGCAGTTACAAGCCCACTTTGTAGTTTGACAATGATGACAGAACGCGTTGAGACTTTATGACTAGTTAGGTTCATGTTCTTGTCACATCCTTAATTGAACATGAACCTAACTAGTCGATTTTACTTTAATTGAAAGTTAAATTTTCAGATGAGACATAGATAAAAAATTTTACATTTAAACTTAAAATCAACACATTTACTTTATAAATAAATAACATACTTTGTCAATTCAATGACTCCAATTCTATTTTCAACAAAGTTAATTCACCTTTTCAAAATTTAATTTAAAATTTTAAATATATTTTTAAAAATAATATATGTATATATATGTATTTAGAGAGAGAAAGTGAAATTAAATAAATATTTATAAATTTTAAAATTTATATAAATTCAACACACTTAATTAAGTGAGAATTTAAAAAGTAAAAATATAAAAAGTTGCTATTTATAATATTATTTTATTACTTTAGGAAAACTACACTTAAATAAAGTTAGGAAGCCTGAATTACTAAGTGATCTATTTTAAAAGTTTATTTTTCACTTTTGTTGAATTAAGCAAAATAATAAAATATGCATTGAAAATTATTATTCAGGTACAAAATGCCCTTCAATCTCTTATTCCAAAATATCAAATTATCATTCTTAAATCAAATAATTCATTCACTCAATAAATTAATAAAATATTTGGAACATCGTTTGGCTTCTAAAAAAATGCATGAATATAAAAGTAATCTAGTAAAAGTGAACAATAAAATATACATTATACAAGCATTTGTGAGTATGTTATTATGTCGTAAAGTAGTCTAAATTAGACAGCATGATATGGCTCTAAATGATAGCCAAAAAATTTTCCCTTTTAGATTAATGCAAGTGGATATACTTGTGGTATCACAATACATCAACTATATCTTGATGAAAATAAAATAGATTTTTCATATGTGTTGAGGTAACTTTTTGATCTGATATGCCTAAAAAAATATGAGCATCACAAAGAGATATTACATCAAAACATGAGGTACAAAGATAAGAAAAATTCAAATTTCTCAAGTAAACTCTTATAAATTTCAAGTATGCCTGCAAATGTAAACAAAATTTGAGTTTTATCAGCAAATGAGTTATGAGTCATTTTACATAGAATGTGTACGTTCACTAAATCAAATTAAGAACATATTTAAACAAGCAAATATGAATTAAATAGTTGATAATGACAACTTAAAAAATTGACTAATGAAACCGTTTATCATATTTAAAAAATCTCAAAATTAAAAACCATTGGCACATGATTTTGTCATACAATTCAAAAACTAGTTCACTAATTTTTTATTATTATTTTTTTAAAGTAAAAAAAGCAGTTTACTAAAGAGAGAAAAGAAACTATATTTTTGTGACGAGAGATGATCAACGACCAATAATTTATCCAGACAGTGGTGCTTTGCAATGAATTCGATTTTCTTCCCGTGAGACGAAAAGATAATAATCTCTTAAATTTTATTTAGTCATACAAAACGCTCTTTTAGTCGTACAAGAATCAAACGGAATTTAGTATGGGTTGGAATACGAGATTAAAGGACATTTTGAACTTGAATAATAATTTTTAATGTATATGTGATTTCTTTGTTTAATTCAACTAGAGTAAAAAATAAAATTTTAAAATATACCACTTTATAATTTAAGTCTCCCAATTTTATTTAAGTGTAATTTTTGCTATTACTTTTCTTTATTTTTTGAAAGAGTTATAATATAATTATATTACTTTTCTTTGTCTTGGGAATAGATACAGTACTTTGAAGAGTTATATATAATATTATTTTATTATAACAGATGATTGTCTTTTTGTTTCTTTGCTTTTTCAATCTTCTTATCCTTACGAGGTCTTGTTTACCTAGAAATCCTCAAATTTCGTCTAGGATGGCACAGAGTTGGATTGCACGGGGGCCACCAAAGTTGTCCGGTTGTGAGCATCAATTCTCAAATTTTCAAAGGGTAATGCTACTCAGGCAGAATTCATAGGCAGAATCATTTACATCCATTGGATGCATGTGGTGAGTGTATGTGGTCGGGCCTACCACATACATCTAATGGATGTAAATGATTCTGCCTATGAATTCTGCCTGAGTAGCATTACCCATTTTCAAATCATCGTTTTGTCATCATTAAAATCTCAAATTGATGTATGATTAAATTCTAATCATTTTATTCAAAATCAAACTTGTTGGGCTACTTTTACCTTTTCATCTTGAAAGAAGTAAACCAAAATCAATTTTATTACTTAAAATCGAATAAACATGACAAAAAAAAAATTATAAACATGCAAAAATATAAGTAATTATTTGCAAAAACATAAACAATAAAAATGAAAAAGAGTGCATAATGTCACACCTCATTGTGCAACACATAGTTATGTTAGAGGATAAGGTGCGACATTTCTTAGTTTGGCCCAAAACAACGTAGTTTTGGGTTTCTATAATTCTAATTGGCCCAAATCTTTTATAAATAGCTCGATTTTGAGACTTACAACTTTTTGACATCTTTTTTGCAATTTAAAAGGAAATTTAAGCCTCCTAATAGCCATCCCCACTCCATTCCAAGACATCCGACCAACCTCTTCCTTTTACAAAATCAATGTACAATTCTCTATTGAAAGTTAAGGAATATGATCTCTTCTTTCCAAATGAGAGGTTGAGTATTCAAACCCTCCTAGGAGTAATATTGTGAGTATAGGTGTTTGCTTAAACTTTTAGAAAAAGGAAAAGAGAGAGAGAGAAGAAAGCCATACTATTGAAGAAAAAACTTCCAACATCTAAAGAGACAAGCTAATCCAAGTAAAAGAATGCTTCCAACTTCTAATATTATTTAGAAATACACAAGGTAGGTCTCCTACCTCTCTTCTTTTCTTCACTCCCTTATTTGTAAATGTATTAATAAGTTTGTTTCAGGTAAATATCACTTACACCCCCTGAGATTTGATGTATTGTCACGCGACTACAATTTTGTGAAATTTCGTTACCAACACCTCCAGTGGTTTGTGCCATATATCACGTACACCTTTTCTTACCAAAAGTACATTGCACCAGAGCACTTTTTCACCATAAAGTTGGTAAAAATTTCTAGGGAACTACCATGACATCGAGACGATGGATTGAGACATGTTCCCGGTAATGGTGAAGGACAATCTGAGGAGAGAATTCTTCAATTTGACTCAAGGCATAATGACTGTGATGGAATACGAGACCAAGTTTACATCCTTGGCTCGTTTCGCACGAAAGATGATCCTAACGAAAGAGCTTAAGATCAAACAATTCATAAGAAGACTCCGAACCTATATACGGGATAGAGTTGGAGTTTGGGGTTTGACTAGCTATGCGGTGGTAGTGGAGAGGGCATTGATAGTCGAGGAGCTTGGCAATGACAATCAAAGAATAAGGGAAGCAAAAAACCAGTTGAGGAGTACGGGGTCTCTTTCAGACAATCGTGCTAGGAAGAAGCAAAGGGATGGTGGGTTGTTCTCACAAAGGCAACAAGTCCAATCGACGCCATCAGTGACTATACTTACTGGCTCTTCACAATCTAGAATGGTATGTTTTAATTATCAAAAGCCCGAACATAAAATGGTTGAATGTACTAAAGGACAGGTTACTTCTGTGACAGACAAGAAGTGCTTCCATTGTCAGTAGGTGGGGCATATTAGTTGGAATTGTCCTATCAAGAAGACTACACATAGTGGGATTGGTTCACAACAGCATTCTACGCAGCCTATTACTCCATAGTCGAGTTTTAGAGCATTACCACCATCACAGACAGTGTCATCTGTTCAGAGTTCACGGACACCGGCTAGAGGAGTCATGTCTAGTGCTCCTAGCCAACAGTCAGGGTATTAGGGGTACTGGGTAGCAGGGCCAGAGAGCACAGGGTCGTGCCTTCACTCTTGTTCCAGCTGAGACCACGGCAGGACCGTCAGTAGTCTGAGGTATATTTCTTGTATCTAGCTCGTGGGTTAAGGTTTTAGTGGACTTAGGTGCATCACATTCATTCATTTCATATGCATTTGCTTGTGTTTTGGGGTTAGGGGAGTCATTCTTGGACTCAGTTTTATCCATTGATACACCAGTTGGTGGTAGAGTGACCATGAGTAGTGTATGTCAGTCTTGTGAAATCGAGATTTTGGGACACCAGTTAGTGTCTGACTTCATTTTTCTCGACATGGCTAGATGTGATATTGGGTATGGATTGGCTATCAACCTATAGGGCCAACATTGATTGTTATCGAGGAAGAGTGACCTTGTACAAATTGAAGGGTGTTAGTATTTGCTTCGTGGGAGAGCGGGATGACTTCTATTTGTCTTCTTCGCATATTCCTAGTGATCGAAAAGGACTTGGTTATTTCTTAGCAAGCTTGTTAGTTGATGGTAATAATGGTATACATGGGGAGTTTCCTCGTGTAGTGAGTAAGTTTATGGATGTATTTTCGGGGGACTTGAAAAAGTTGCCTCCGAAACAGGAAGTGGAGTTTGCTATAGTACTTACTCCAGGTACCGCGCTCATTTCTATAACACCCTATCGAATGGCACCGACTGAATTGAAAGAGTTAAATGAGCAATTGCAAGAGCTACTAGACAATGGATTTATACGTCCTAATGCTTCGCCTTGGGGAGCTTTAGTTCTTTTTGCTAAGAAGAAGGACGGGTCTTTGTGGCTTTGCATTGATTATTGGAAGTTGAATCGGGGAATGATAAAAAATAATTATCCTTTGCCAATGATAGATGACTTGTTCGATCAAGTAAAGGGTTCCAAATGTTTCTTAAAGATAGACTTGAGAATCTAAATTAAGTTATTACAGTCATCCAACAGGTAAATTAAACAATTATCTATAAGGGAGATTAAGTAAAATAGCAGTTATTCTTACAGTCATCCAAGAACAACATCAAAAGTTCATAACCCAACCAACCTTCCTCTCATCAGGCATGTTAAGAAAGAACTCCCTCCACATATCAAAATCATGAAACATCATGGATGCTTTTGTATAATGATAATTGTTAATCCACTGCAATTGATCTAAAATCTTAATGCATCAGTTAAACATTTCTTTCTCTTTATCTTTTTCATGGGAGATATGACTTCAAGTCATTTGTCACATGATGCAGTAAGATTAGAAGATGAAGCTGCAGCTATGGCCTTTTCAATTATCTCAGTTTTCATATTAGCATTCTCAGTCATGGTAACCATGACTTGAGACATTGTCGAATGAAAACTATTATATTTTTTGGCTTTCTTATTTGAAGGTGGTTGCAAGGGACTGATCTCACGACCGTCAACCTCAGCAAAATTATCACTCTCATCAAGGTCATGTATGCCTACATGGTGTGTTGGTACTTGGGACGTGGTTGGTGCTCTAGTGGAATGGTAGACATGTGCACCTGTAGCATACGTGTCTCCAAAAATTGTGGTCATCTTACTGTAATGGGGACATCCCTTCCTGTGAAACTTTCTTGAATTCTTAACCACCTACAAACTATTATCTTTATATTAATATATCCTAAATTCTAAAATTAATATAGAAGTTAATGTATATTTTATGGAAATAGATAATACATTAACTTTTAAACTACCAACTTTGCTCAACCTTTCCCATCGTTCATCCTCTACTATAACCATGTCCGTCTTGGAATTGAATCCCACACCAGTCTCTGATAATAATTTTTTAAAGTTTTTATAAATTGCCCTTAGTTGGTTGAACTTATTTTTAAGTTGGATCTTTGTGTAGACCTTCCCCGTTTCTATCCTCATTCTTTCAATTAAATTCCTCCAACTAATAATGTTAAAGGTGAAACTAGTTTGGTTTCCAACCCTAACTTCTTCCTCCATACGCAAAATAAAAACTTCAATATGGGACTCATCCCATACTAATTTTCCATCATCACCTTATTATGTGAAGTCCCCTCCTTCTAATAGCATATCATTACCAAAGTCAACCACATTCGCATCATTGATATCCATCTAATTACCGAAATAAAATTACTAAATTAGAAGACAACAAAAAATTAAATGAACCAATTATAGTTTAAGAGCACAGGTCCAAATATCATTGATAACTATTTCGTTATTATTATTATTATTTAATTATACTTGGTCACTTGGAACTAGTTTCTGAATGGCAGAATTAGAAGACACCAATTTAAATGATACTAAGGTTCAAAAATAAGCCAATAGGCCAATATCAAATGGCGACACAAGCATTGTTATGATTTATGAATTGAAAATAAAAAAAACATTTATAAGGTATGGAAGAAGTCAATAGAGAGAAAATTAAATATATGATTTATAAATATAAATTTTGAACACAAAAATAAATAAATAAATATATATATATATGTTTAATTCTAAAATATAACTAAAATGAAATTTTATGAGGCTCTAAAGATAGAGAATATAATATTGCAATATATCTTTCGAGGGGAATGTTATGAACCCAAAAAAGGGAAAGTTCAGTCTAGATTCTAGAAGTTGCCATTTAAAATGCATTGATTAAAAAATTTGGATATAAAAATTAAAATGTTGGGAGGCCAAACATTTGAATATCTGGTAAACTCTGCATGAATTTTCAACAAATCAAATTGTAGAAGTTATAAAAAAAAATGAAGTTCTACTAAAAGCAAATTACATAAACTCCACTAGTATCAATCTTTCGACATTATAGTTTTAAGAGCCACTATTACATTGACAGTGGCTCTAAGTTAATTTTTCATCATATTCCACTAATCATAAACTTGTTCAAAATGAATGAAATTCAAATAGAAATTAAAACACAGAATCATATATTTTCCTGAATAAAAACAAAACCATATGCATGTATAAGGAATAAAATTGTCTTAATTCCACTTCCATATACAACTCAATATTAACCAAAAGTTTAGAGTTCCAAACGCTTGATGTTGCACCAGTAATTGGATACTTAACAAATTTTTAAAAAATTAATATCAAAAGTAAGCTGTCAAGAACACAGAAGTGAGCGTTCAATATAGGCATGCAGATCAATTAAGAGCAAGTATATACCAGTGTGTAGATAAATTAAAAACAAATCTTCTTTGAGCAAGCCTTTATACCTACTATATGATGTTGAAAAAATTAAATGAAAATTACATGTATGCAATGTAAGGTGATATTGAATGAGTGACAGAATGTCTGTCATAGGATCATTGGGATATAACATGGTGGACCGGTGGTAGAATGTCCGTTAAGTAATGAACAGACACAAGAGTGTTAGTTTGTAATGAACAAATATTTAAATGTGAATTATGAACAGACACTTCATGCGAAAGATTACAACTCCTAACGCTTGAAGTGAAACAACATGTCCCATGCCTATTCGAAAAAACGTGAAAAAGCACCTAGTGGTCTATAAATAGGCCGATTAGCCTCATTTGTAATATATATGCTTTCTGATTTCTTTTCATTCTCTTTACGTCTCTAATCTCCCTTTCTATATAGCCTAACACAAGTGGTCGTTTAGCAAATTTTCGTGGTTTAGTTTCAACCAACGATTCAGGAGAGTTAAGTCTAAGAGAGAGTACAACACATAGGTGGTTCGCAGAAACTCAATTGGTTTGAAGTGTTGCTACCAATCAAGATGAAGATCGTTGTATCCTGGGAGACAGTCTCCAAGAGTCCGTTCAACACCATTGCGGGGCGATAATTGTCTTAAGGAGATCGAATCTAATTCGAGCCTCGGTCTACAATCATGTTCTATTTACTAATGTTATTGTTGTGTATTGAATAAATAAACTGTAATTTTTATTTCAATCAAGTGTTGTTTATTTATGGTATATTTAATTAAATAATAAAAAATCCAAAGTATTATTATTATTATTTTTCTAACATATGATAATACACAACATTGGCATATATACATTGAATGTAACTATGATATATAATATCATATTACATACCCATGTACAAGAAGAAAACAGACTTAGGACTCACATTTATTCTAATCACATTAGTTATGATCGACTTAAAAGTCCGGAATATATATAAAGCATTCATCATTAACACCAAAATAAAACTAGTTGCAGATAATCTATATATTCCACTTAAGCAAAAGTAAATAAGGAGAGAGAATAGATTGGGGCCTTACAGTGCTTTTTTGATGTATTTCTAAGATCTGGGTCCAAAATCTCTGCTCCTTCAACACGAAACTAGGGTTTCAGAATCGCAAGAGGAATCGCCTTCACAGAGGAGAGAAAATCGATCGGCGATTAGGGTTTCAGAATCATTACTTGGTGTACTTGGATCGAGTTGTGCTCCTTCAACACGAACAAACTAGAGTTTCAGAGTAGCGCCACCACAAAGGAGAGAGAATGGATAGGTGACTGGGTTTTAGAATCGTTACTTGGTGTACTTGGATTGAGTTGTGCTCCTTCAACACGAACAAACTAGGGTTTCAGAGTAGCAAATTGCCATAATTGCCATCATAGAGGAGAGAGAATGGATCGGCCAAAAATGCCCTAATTTTCCCCTATATACCTGTTGCAAATTTTGGGCTTTTTGTGTTCTCCGCTACAGTATTTGTGCAGGATCACTTCGTCTGTTACAGTACTAAAACACCATAAAAGAACCTTGGGTTGTTTTGTATTTGGGCCCCTTTTTTTGAAATGTTACGGAATTATGCACAACAAAACACACTTCACCAAACATGTATTGGGCCTAATTTTAGTTACTGTGGCTGGTCTGCAACAAAAACACTTGACACCTAACACAAACCACAAACCAAACAGGGCCTCGCTGTTTTACTGCTTTCACTTTGGAGTTTGCCCTTCTCGAGTCAATGGTGTAATTTTGTTGTATTCACTACACGGTCCACACGTGATACCGAGGTCATTTTCATTAATACAAAACCATTCCTTCTTGCGGTTACCTTCTCTTCGCTCCCGTAAAACATTGGTAAAGACAAGAAAAGAAACGAAAAGAAAACAGAAGGAAAGAGAAGAGAGGAAAATTTTTCTTGCTTATTTTCAGATCAATCGGAGTCCTGTTGGGAAATTTTCTGGGCAGATCTGTTGGGTTGGGGACAAATTTTTCCGGTTGATCCAAAAGCATACATTGAAGAAAGATGAATTTATTTAGATTAGCAGGGGACATGACCCATCTCGCCAGTGTCCTCGTTTTGCTTCTCAAGATCCACACCATCAAATCCTGCGCTGGTTTGTACGCTATCACTTTCACCAATTTCTCCATTTGCATGTTGATTAATCATGAACCATTTATTTTATAGTTGTATGTGTATTTTCTATGTATCTTGATTATCTGGAAATTTTAGGGGAATTTTTTTAGGTAATTTGTTGGGTTTAGAACTGTGCTCTAGCTAATTATGTTGTATTGCTTAAAATTGGTTTGGGAATTTAGAAATTATCTTGTAGTGGTCTTAGCTTATGTTATCTTGTAGTGGTCTTAGCTTATGTTTTAAGTAGATAGATAACTCAATTGTGGCATTGTATTTGATGAAGAAGGATAGAACATGTAGAGAAATGAAGGGGAGTTTAATATTAGTTGTTTTCTCATTTTTTTTGTTATGAAATTTGGGTGACTGGCATTTGAGACAAGAGTGGGAAGTCAATATTTCTTGTAACTATGGATCATTGTTTGTGTATGCAGTGGGGAACTAATTAATTCTTTCATGTCATGTATAAAACTGTTGCAGAAATGAGGGTGGTGGAAAGGATTAATAACCAGGGAATAAAACAGGATTAAAAAGGAATACGTTGGTTGAGTTAAAGGTATGTCTATTTAGTGATAAGATGAGAAAGTGACTGTTTGCATATTTGTGGATAAGACCAGCGATTGCACTGGTAAAGGCTGATTTGGTTCAGCTCAGATGGGCTTCAAAGAATTGAAAATACCCTGAGAAGAATGTCAGATGCTTGGGTCCATGAGAAATTTGTGGCTGCTATTATATGAAGGGAGATATGGCCCTTGACGGAACAAAATGTTGAAAAAGTTTTAATTTAGTTGACCATAAATTGCTTGGATTGGCTTTGCTGAATGGAGTCTGCAGTTAATACAAATTTGCCTCATTTCTTATTGTTGATATATGAGTTTTTGTGACATTGAACGAATTAGAGTTGGAGGAAGCACAGTTTCCAGTTTTAGAGACCTTACATTTATGTTGATAGTGTTATAAGAATTTTAGCCTTTTCTTTTTTATTTTAATTTGAGAATGTTTAGCTTTTATAAAGTCTGAGCATAAAAAGATAGATAAGAAGATAGCACGCACAGAGCAGAAAAGTATAGGAAATTATAGCAAAATTTTATTTTCCCACTAGATTTATTGACTTTTCGAAGTGTTTTTACAAACTTTGTTTGTATGTTTAGAACATTGTTTTAGCTACATAAAATGTTCCTTCCCTATTGAATTGCCAAGCTCGTATTTCCTAAAGTAATAAAATCTGACAACATTAGGACATCTTTTCATCTATACCAAGTCCGAACACCTTTCAGTTTAAAGAGTTTCATGAAGGAGTTTGTTAGATTAAATTCCAAATCTGTAAGTATCTTAATTATGCTATTAATTTGAAAAAATCTTATGCTTTGTTTGAACTTCAAGAATTTGGTTCAATTTATGAATTCTATAAGTTAAAATTTGGAGGGAAATTTCCCCAGTATTTTGACTAGATTATAAATCCATATACCGAAGGACTTTAAATTACTTCAATTCAATATCACAGTGCAATCAAGGCATATAATGTGCCTAGGTCATGTAGGATATAGTGGAAGAACATTGATTACAGTGGTAGTTCAAATTGAATTAGATGATTTTGTCCAAAGGGTCTGTTTAGAAAGTATTTTAATTTTATTTCCAATGTCTTCTTTTAAGAATGGATTGTTATTCTATCTCTTTTTTCAGTTAACTTTGGATTTGAGAGGGTGTGTGTAGTAACCCTTGTGGACGGGTGTGAGTGGGTGGGTGCGAAGACAGACACTGGACTGAGCTACCACACTGACAGGGTACAAGGTGCGCAATCCCACATTGCCTGGGTATGGAAAAGGGGATGTGCTTATATGTAGTATGTTTTCTTCAAATGGTATGAGGCCTTTTGGGGTAAAACCCAAGAGCAAAACCGTACGGGCTCAGGCCCAAAGCGGACAATCATACCATGTGTTGGAGCGGGGTATTACAGTTGGTATCAGAGCCTGAACCCAACCGAAAGTGTGCCGACGAGGACGTCGGGCCTCGTAGGGGGGTGGATTGTAGTAACCCTTGTGGACGGGTGTGAGTGGGTGGGTGCAGACACTGGGCTGAACTACCACACTGACAGGGTACAGGGTGCTCAATCCCACATCGCCTGGGTGTGGAAAAGGGGATGTGCTTATATGTAGTATGTTCTCTTCAAATGGTATGAGATCTTTTGGGGTAAAACCCAAGAGCAAAACCGTGCGGGCTCAGGCTCAAAGTGGACAATATCATACCATGTGTTGGAGCGGGGTATTACAGTGTGACTAATATATTTCATGCATATTCAAACAGGTATTAATTCCCTATGTAAATTGTTATTCCTCTTAGTAGTTATTGGGACTAGTTGAAGGAGCTTTCAGTTTCTTAGATTTTTGAAATGTTCATGTCCAACCAAGTTGGTTGATCTATTCAACATATAGACTGCGCGCAACAATCCAACTGCAAGTTACTATGAGGTTCAATGATTGTATGTTGGATCTGATAGTCATAGCAAGAACCTGCGGCTAAGAGTATCATCTGAAATGGGGCAAAATCAGCTTCAAGTAGACTGATGATTTCATGTATTAATTATACTGTAATTGATTAAGTTGATTCTCTCTCTCTCTCTCTTAATTTATGTAACTTGTTGTGACAAACAACCGCGAACCAAGCACAATCCCAAAACACGACAGAAAATAAAACAAACACAACACACAGAACACAAGAATTTACGTTGTCTGGCAATGTGCCTACGTCAACGGAGAAGAAATGACAAAAGTTTTCACTATGCAAAAAATAGGAGATTACAAGTTTCAACCCCAAACCCTAGCTCTCGCTCTCTCACTCTCTTTCTGCGTTTTCAGTATTTTCTTTCTTTCAATCTCACTCCAAACCCTAGATGCCCTTATATACCAGGTTACAAGAGAGTCCTAAATAGGGTCTAAAACCCGCAAGCAAAAAACGGGTTATAAAATTTTCCCCGGGGCCGCTACCCCTGGACCCCCATGGACAAAGCCCATAACTTATAATTCTTCTCTTTTTCAATTCTTTATATTGTTTTCCTACATTAGGATTGTTGAATAAACATTAAATAAAATGGTATTGAACAGAATACTGAAATAATAGATCACATATGAGATGAAGGGAAATAAAAGCTTCTCAACTTATGCAATCAAGAGATGAAGTATGAATGTCATCATACTGAAAACAGGTTTCCTGATATTGGATAATACATAACCTTAAAGATTGAAGGATGACATACAGAACACAGATTTCCTCTTCTTGGATAATACATAACGTCAAGATTAACTTGTGCTGACAGCTATGTCCAGCATATGCATGGAAATAATTGACAGGTCAGACTGCATAATGTACAATCTGACTTGAGCAGTTAATGCTGGAAGAGAACTTGAAAGAAAGATGGAAACTTATTGATGGAAAACAATAAGTGAAGAACATGATGATATTGACATTAGAATAGATAATGCTCTTGTATAGGCGTTAAACATTTCCATGGAACGAGGATGTTTTCATATGTTTACGTCCTTGCAATACAAAGTCATAAAACTTGAGTAAAGCACACAATTTTAAGACACTGGAAATATGCGCTGAGATGGTGCAAGAGCCACACACATTCTTATATAAAAGAGTTTTTCAATTTTTTTTCATCAATAAGAAAAATTGAAAAAGAATTCTACAATTCCCATAGACTTAGACTCAGGTGTTCAAAAAAGTTGAGGGTGGTAGGATTAGTATTTTTCTAGACTTGAATGCTGAGATGGATGAGTCTGCAAATATCTTATATGCTTGAATGTAGCACATACTCTATGGGATACACTTGCCACTATTATTGTAGTTGACAAAGTTTTGAGGCCTATAATAATGGATAATTTTTAGTTCAATTGTGTGTTATGATGAAATCATATGAGAGGAGGAGAGGGAGGAGATAAGAGTGTTGGAGACGCTGACGAGCTGCCATAGGAGAGAGAAAGAGGTCAATGTGTAACTAAATTTCACAGTGTTTCGTCTATGTGTAATTTGATGAAGAAAGCATAAATAATGTGCGTAAAGTGATATGGGTGTTGCATGAATCTTCTTGGGATTAAGATTGGATTAAGCATGAATAACTCAGAATAGTTGCATGTGCTTGTGATTATACACTACTGATATAAGCTAAAGAGTACTTGATTGATATTGATCGAGTGAATTGATATGAAGATGATTGAGGATATATGAATGTGATTTGTGGAATTAGGGATCAATGGATGAATTATTGTGTCAACACAGGTCATGGTGAATTGCAAAAATTGAGATATGTGGTGAAATTGGGTTAGGTTTTGTATGATGAATATGATATGAATTTTGTGTTGAGGTTGCATGTTTGATTAATGACATGTCGTGACATTGGAGTCCATGGGACACATTGTATATCGTGTTGCGTGTTGGGTCTGAGGGGCATATCGTGTATGGGGATGTGTGCTGTAGTAGTCCATGGGGCATATGGATTTAGGGTCCAGGACTGTGTTGTGGATACGAAGTGGAGTTCAGGTCCATAGGGCCAGGTCATGTGTTGCGAAGTGGATTGTGACTGATCAGGGCATCATAGTAAGTTTGTGTTAAGGTTGGTTTGGGACACAAGAGGGCAGTGTCTTTTATCGGAAGACGTCTGCCATCCAGTAGTAAGTAGTGACTCAGTGAAAGAAGAGCAGCGTTAGGGGCCTTTTTAACAAGTCAGTGCTTTTAAGGGAACTTCAAATATTGTAACTATATAAGGGAAGAGTCAGCGTAAGGGATTCTCTGGGCAATTCCTTTCAAGGCAACTAGTCATGTGATGGCGACTCTGGTTCCAATAGAGGTGTCTGTCATCAGGGAAGACGGTTGAAGCACAAGGACCCAAGTTAAGGAATACTCTTGGTGGGCGACTGTCTTGTAGGGAGACCTATATCAGCAGGGACCCATTGAACAGGACAATTCAAGTGAATGATTACTTTGAGGGAGAGGGTTATAGATAGAGGTAGCCTCAATGACTGCTCTGAGGGAGAGTGTCTATAGATAGAGGTGATGTCACTAGCGAAAAAGTCCAGTGATAGAGCCCTCTTTGGGATGTCAACCCTTTAGGTTGGAGCTATCAGTTAAACACTCAAGGAAGAGGGCCTATACAGAGCGGTGACCTCTGTGGAACAAATCCCATGTCTTTTTTGTATGTTTTATTGGAAAGGTCTGCCCATGGTGTGATGAGTTGAATTATGGTTGGTACTGCACAGTTACCATATTGGGCTCAATATGTCAGTTGTTTATGTTTGAGGGTCAGAGACTGTAGTTAGACTGCTGAGCTGGCAGCATTGTAAATCAACGTGAGTCGTGGCAATTGGTTAAATAGAATTGTATGAAAAGGTTGTGGTTGGTAACTGTTTGGTGTTAGTTTGTTAAATTGGAATGAATTGCACTGATTCTGAATATTGATCAAGTTAGATATTTGATTGTGTCTGGTTAGAGTTGTGACTTGTGATTGATGTGTTAAAAGTGATGGTAGAAGTGCAATAAGTTTGGTTGCAAACAATTGTTTGTAACTTAATCTGAAGAACTTTACATTATCATAATGTGTGTTTCAATAAGGGAAAAAAAATGTGTGTTTGCCAAATTTCTCTCATGTTTCACAGCTTAGGATAGAGCAAGGAGGAGAAATTGACTCCTAGGCATGGATCATTGCCTTAGAATCTTAACAAATTGCCTACACAATCAGCTTGGGCCATTTCCTTTGGCTCACTGGTGTTTGGTAGTGTAAAGAATCGGGTGACTTGATTTTAATATTTATTGCTGAGCGTTGACTTCGGTGTTGGTTCTCAATTATTGTAGATGGTTGCATGGTATATGGGTAGTGAAGCAAAGGCTCTAGAAAATGTTGTTTCTAATAGGAGATTGTTTTTGCTAAAAATTATATATGTTGAATACGAAGTAAATTATTACAAAATTTTCTGAGGTAATTCCTTTTAATTTTTAGCTGTTTGCACTAATTTGTCAAATTAGATAAGCCACAGATGCGAAGCCATGAAACCATTGCCATGAGTAGGGGATGGCATGACTTTGATATTATTTACAGCACTCACAGAAATTTTCCGTTGTCAAAAATAACTCAATCATGAGATGCTATTAAACCATTTATGATCTAACACAGTTGCCATTTTGATTTCTGAAGAGAAACCCCTGAATAAAGATGCTGATAGAAAGACTCCAACCGTCTCTAAATATCCTCCTTCTATGCGCATTCAACAGCTTGTGAAAGAATTTTGTATGTCAGTCGCCCTACTCGAGCACAAAGCTCTAGTTTTTTGCCTCCAAGACACTTCTTCCATCCTCGCAATTTCACCTATTTCCGCTTTACACTCCCTTTGACACCTTTCCACATCACCATCTCCTTCTCTCTGATTAAATTTGCTATCTCCGCCATCAGTGATTTTCCCCCACTCCAAATTACCAAATATCTCCTGATTTCATTTGGTAATGTTGAGCTTCAAGAGTTTGAGCTTGTGAGCTAAGACATAGCCAGGATTTCCTTGCATCTAGTTCTGCCCCCACCAATAATGTACCCTGTCTCTAAAGGCCTGTGCACTAAGCCACATGTTCTCAAATCGAAAAGGAAAAGGAAACTTCTCCCGCCTCAACCCACCACAATCCAACACTATAGGGATGTGATCCGATATAGGAATAGCCATAGCCACTTGGACAACATTAGGGAATTTCTCTTCTAAGTCTCCCGACACCAAAACCTATCCAATCTAGAGAGAGTAGACATCTCCCGGCCACTAGACGAAGTGAACAGAGCACCCTCTATAGGCAAGTCAATCAACTGATGGCCATCAATGAACTACGAAAACTCCTACATAGCTAACGTTCACGTACCCTATCCACATAGGAATATGACCGTGTTAAAGACCCCACCAACACACCATGGGACACTCTATCTCCTTCGAATATTTCCAAGCTCCTCCCACAACATGCCCCTTTGAGAATCATCTGTGGGCCCATACACACCCGAAAAAACCCAACTTGACCCATCCATCTTCTTTAAAAGTCAATAGACAAGAGATAGACCATCTCCCCTTATCCACCTCTATTTTGGACAACCACCACTTATCCCAAAGTATCAAAATCCTACCTGCAGTACCTACCACATCAAGCGCCACCAAATCAACGTATCTACCTCCTCATAAGCTCCAGATAATGTCCCTTGTAGTAAAAGCCAATTTGGCTTCTTGAAGGCACACCACCTACACACCCCACTTTTTCAAAACCATCTTCACCGCCTTCCTTTTGTCTGGATCATTCAAACCCTGAACATTCCACGATCTGATTTTAATCTTCATATGGAAACAATTGACCTCCCCTCCCCCTTCCTTCCACCCTACACGTCTCTCCCACCCTTCCACTTCTACTATCATAATTCTTATATGTGATCAAGTTTCTTAATTCCCTCTCCCCCCCTCCATAACCCTACTTCCTCCTTCGAGAATCTCGGCTTCTCCTCACCGTATTCCACTCACGTTCGATCGATTGGAATATAACTTTAGTCTCCTCTTCATGCCCCTCTTAGGTCAGTCCCAAATCTTTACTAATTTCTCCAATGTTTGTTGTGATCCAATCCTCAGTTGGAGTTGTTCTACTGTCACTAATCATAATTTCTTTCTTCTCTCTCAGTCCCATTATAGCCAGCGGCTGCACCTCGTCCACCTCCTCACCTTCTCCTACCTCCATCATACTATACACTGATCTAATCCAGAAGCAAAGGGAATAACCTCCCAATCATTCTGCTTCTTACCATCTGAGAGTTTCTCCGCACGCCATTCCAATCGGGGACTGTACCCATCGTCTGAATTGGGTATCTTCCTTCCTTTCACCCCATTGGCAGTGTCTAGGAAGCACGAACACATCTAAAAGGTCAAAGAATCCGTGTCAGACACCAACACGCGTCAGACACGCCAAAAGGCGTGTTCATAATTTTTATTTTGGGACGACAATTCATGAACATGCGTGTGTCACATTGTTAGGGAGTTTTAAGAAAGTTTTAAAAAGAAAGATTGGTTAAAGTGTAAATATGATTACTTTAAGAAAGTTTTAAAAAGAAAGATTCGTTAAAGTGTAAATATGATGACTTCTTTGAACAATTTTAATAATATGGTCTAGGAAGCATGGACACGGACACAGGACACAGGTACGACACGACACGGACACAGCGGCACGGCAAATTTTAAAAAAACAGGACACGGACACGGCAGGGATATGGCTATAAAATAATAATATATTAATATATATTTAACAAGTTAACCAATATTCACAATAACATAAATCTAACAATAAAAAAAAATTACACAAATACTTGAATTTATTATCAAGCAATTAATGTATTTTCAAAAGAAGTGTTTTCATTATATTCAAACTCAATACTAAAATCTTACACGTTACTCATTTTTCTAATAACAAACAAATAAATTTAAATACAAAATGACATGATTTTATGTTAAATAAAGTTCTATTGGCTTTTTTATTTTTTTGTTTCTAAATTTATTATTTAGAAATTTTATCTACGTATTTTTTATTTTTTAAAATTTTATTTTAGAAAACACTCTATTTATAAAGAAAAGGGCATAATAGTCATATTAAATGGTATATATGTCATTATAATTCTTCCAGGGGGTCAAGATGTTAGCTTTTAGAAGATGAGGGACTAAAATACTCAAAAAAATAGTTCAAATGGGTCTTTTTGCAACTTTGAAAAAATTCAGGGGTTTTTTTGAATTTTTAAAAATTACAAAATGTACCCCGCCGTGTCCCCCACGTGTCCTTGCCGTGTCCCCCGCGTGTCAAAAAAAAAAAAATTCAGGACACTTCTAAGGGGTGTCCGACACATGTCCGAGTGTCTGACACGGGTACGACACCCTTATATGAAGTGTCCGTGCTTTCTAGAATATGGTGAATGATGATATAGAGATAGATGACAGCAACAGAATGAATGGCAAGAACTATAGTGAATGCATGAATCAGAAGTTAGTATAAACTGAGATCAGATGAGAGAGAGAAGATGATTTTATCATGTTCATGGACCCAATGACTGCTTAGGTGACTAGGTGAGTAGTAACATGGTGCAAGTAGATCTACAATTACTAGAGGATGGCAGAAAAGAATAATTTGGGTGGAAGATGCCAGCTAGCTTAACTGGTAAGGCAGGTTAGTGGCAAAATCATATGCTCAGGTTTGAGAGTCCAGAGGAGTTGAACCTGTCTTCATCTCTCCCTGCTTATCTATCCTAAAAAAGAATAATGTGGGTGAGGCTGTGGTTGAAATTGTATAATATAAGGCCCTTGATTAAGAATGAAGAAACTATAAATGGAGCAGAATGGAAAAAAGAACTGTGTAACTGACACCAAGTAGCAATAAGCCTAGGATAAGGTTCTGTTGAGTTAATTTTGCATATAATAAGTTGACGATGATACACACACTCAAAAACTGGATTGCTTGATTTCAATTGACCAATGCAGGTACAATCCTTTTAGTGAACCTGAGATTACACCAGTTCGAACCCAATATATCCAAAAGTGATTTGATCTGGCTGGAAAAAGTGCACCTTGAATACTTGTTATTTAACAAAATAACATATTCGGCTAATAGTTTATGTAGTTTTCTTGTAATATTTGTATATATTATACTTGTTTCTTATGTTCACATGTATCTTTTAGGTTCTTTTCTTGTAATGTGTTCTGCTTTCTCTTATCTCACTGTCTTGTTTAGCTCCATATATTGTGATAAAAAATGTGACTTTGCATTGTATACAGTTTACAAAATGTGACTTTTCTTGTAATATTTGTTTAACAAGCTCTTTTTAGTTCTCTTAACATGTTTTCTAATTTTGAATTACCTCTGTTTTATGCAGGCGTTTCACTGAAGACACAAGAGCTCTATGCTATTGTTTTTACTACTCGCTACTTGGATATATTTACCGATTATATTTCACTTTATAATACTGTGATGAAGTTAATATTCTTGGCAAGCTCCTTCTCAATTGTATGGTACATAAGGCATCACAAGATTGTCCGCAGATCTTATGATAAGGACCAAGACACCTTCCGCCATTATTTCCTTGTACTGCCTTGTTTCCTTTTGGCCTTATTTATAAATGAGAAGTTCAGCTTCAAAGAGGTAGGCACGCCTTTCCATTTAATTGTTGTTATGTACTTCAGTTTATTATTGTTTGGCCATATGTTACTCCACCTAAAGCATGTTGACATATTGATTTTGTATATTAATTGTATTATTTGTAAAAGAATGATGTGGTGCTCTGTTCTTTTTACCATAGTTTCATTTTTGAAGTACTTCTACTTGATACATTTGAGCAGGTAATGTGGGCATTTTCCTTGTTTCTGGAAGCTGTTGCCATACTTCCTCAGCTGGTCTTGTTGCAACGGACAAGAAATATTGACAACTTGACAGGGCAATACGTTCTTCTCCTTGGGTAATCTACTATATCAGATTTTTTGTTTCATTAAATACTAAAACTAGTAGAATAGTAGCATATTTAGCTTCATGGGTACCTTAAATTCCTGGTTTTCCATATGTCATGGTGGTGATACTTGTTGTTAATTCAGTACCTGTGGTTTGAGGGTGATTGCGGTAATCCAAAGGGAATAGTCCTACCTGGAAGGAGGTGGGAGACAACCTCCATTACTCCCCCTCACACTCTCCAAAAAATAATAATGTTGTTAATCACTTCCTTTTGGGGGTGGCTAGAAGATAAAATAGTTTTACTGTCCATTTGAATTTCTCAGTTCCATAGTGTGGTCAATTATGCTTTTTCTACTTTTTCTTTTAGATGTTTCACTTTAGTTCAATGCCAGAATTAATTGATTTGTTAACATATGCATTCTCTTTAACTTGTTACTTTTCTTTCGTTTCTTTCTGCATTCGGCTTCATCATTCTCTAATTAAATTACTTTGTGTGCTGTGTTTTTGTTATTATTGGAACTAAATTGAAATAGAAAACTAATTTAATTAAAAGTAGAAATGAACTTGTCGTTGGCTATGGCACATGCTGTGCATGTTGTTTTGAAGATGGTCATCCTGCCAGGATTTGTACTTTGCTGCTTAACTAGTAAGATGTGCATTCTCTTGGCTGCAAACACAATTCATTATAATTCTTCGAACTTTTTACATAGTGATCTTGAAGGCGATTAAAATAAGCCAAACGATTAGTTACTGAATGTTTCCAGAAAATGTAAAAGAGCAAGGAAAGCCTCATATAGTTGTAAATGACAAACCCATGGGTAGAACTCATCCTTGAAACCAGCTTACAAGGAGAGGGTGCCCATGTGTATATACACCGCACATCCCAAAGGTACTCAGGCACTCAGGCGATGTGGGACTATGTTAACACTCCCCTTCAGCGCTAGGGCTAGAGACACTTGGCTCTCTCCCTCCACGCATGGCAGGAGATACGAAAAAAATAAATAAACATGTTTTTAATGAATCTTATTGAATACCTAAAGGTGATTTATATGAGTAATGACCTATAAATTAAGATGATGTTAGCTGTTCAAGTGTACTAAGGGGGCGTTCAGTAACGTTTTCCGATTTCTGCTTTTGTAGTCTCAAGAAAACAAAAACATGATTTTGCTTTTCTGAGTGAAAGTGGAAAGCAGAAATGGCGTTTATTAATACTTGTTGTTGTCGCAATTTTGAAAACAGATACCAGTATTTAACAACACTATGAAACACCCTCTACGAAAGTTGTTCCACAACTCATTTGTGATTGAATCACGAACTCCATTCATCAGTCGTATTTGATCTTGAGTAACACTGAAACACTTATATCCACTGGGATATGAGGTGTAGAGGTACTAGTTGATACTTCTTCTTCAAGTCTGACACACTCATTTTCATATTCCTGAAATAAATGATCGAAACATATTTCATCACGAATGAAATTATTGATTGTGCAACAAGCAACCACGATAAGTGGTTATACCTCTATATCTAACTGGGCATCAACTTAAGAATGGGAAATGTTCCCAAGTACCCCCAAAATAGCGTTCCATGACATTTCTAAGGAATGAGTGTCTATAGTTGAATAGCTCTTGAGGACCCCCGTACTTGTCCTTTGCGCCTTCTATAGTCTTGCGATAAGGACAAGTACGGATCCTCAATAGCTTATGCACATTCATTTTATATTTTATCTATGCCAATCTTCAGTCAAGTTACTGGTTGGAGGTTCAAGCATGAGATAGAAGCTGACATTTATGCTTTCTGTTTCTTACTGCAGCGCATACCGAGCATTGTACATTTTAAACTGGATTTATCGCTACTTCACTGAGCCTCATTATGTACATTGGATAAGTAAGACTCTCTCTCTCTCTCTCTCTCTCTCTCTCGTGAGTTTGTGCATGCATGCATTGCATTGTATGCTCACGCATGTAATGCTAAACTGGATTTATCACTACTTCAATTTCTGTTTCATATAATGCATCTAAATATTTATTCATTTATGTAATGGTTCTGCTATTGCAGCTTGGATATCAGGGCTTGTTCAGACATTGCTTTATGCTGATTTCTTCTACTATTACTTCCAAAGGTAAATACTTTGCTCTTCCAAAAGTAAATGGAATATATTTGATCTTTGCATAAAATATGACTCACTCCATTGGAATTGTTTGCAGCTGGAAGAATAATGTCAAGCTTCAGTTACCAGCTTGAGCTTGTATTTTGACAAGTCGTTGGCAGGCCAACGATTCCAAGAAGCTTGCAAGACTATGAATTTTTTGTATTACAGGTGCTTGGTTTTTTGGTCTGATCACCCGATTCGTTTGAGTGCTCTAATTGTCATGTTAAGCACAGCGTTTGTTGTTACTACTATTATTATTATTTTTTCATTAAGCGGGGGGGTTTTCACCCCATATACCGGATGTTTGATTCACCGTGTAGTCTAACAGTGATTTTAGTGGTTATTCTTTATGTGAAAATTAGGTATTTTGGAAGTACTACAAATTCTAATGGTTATGTTGCAGATTCTATGTTAAGGCTGGTATTCCTTGTTATTTGATGCACAATTGATGTGTTGACTTAGAAGAAAAGGGATAATCCAATTGCTGCCCTTGCAAGATGGTTAACCCCTTTGTGCGCGCGCGTGTGAGAGAGAGAGTAGCTTCAACTGCAACTCAAGCTTTTGGAAGCAATGTTTATCGGAAAATGAATCAATATAGTACATCGAACTTTCGTACTCAGATGGTATGATCTCTTCTCTCCATAGGAGAGACTGAGTGTTCAAGTCTTGCCAGAAGCAATATTGTAGGTGTGTACATTATTGTTTGAACTTTCCGGAAAAATAAATAAATAAAGCTTTCGTGTTGGACGAATCTGATATATGTTGTGGGTGTATATATAGCTTGAACCAAGTTCCATCATACGGTGGAAGCAGCTTATCACCAAACTTTGCACAAATTACTTTCAGGACAAGGAAAGGTAAAAACTAAAAAGATACATTCACAAATCTGAACCAAAATACTCACTGACGCACTAGTGAACGGTGGGATCATGTCGAGTCCCACATGAGTGGAGTAGAGTGATCTCTATCGTTTTCAGTGCACCGGACACGACAATTTGCAAATCTAAGGGTAGAAACTGCTGTCATATGATTAGACAATATTTTTTTTTATTTCTTCTTGGTCGCATTTGGTACTTGGATTTTTCTCTCTTCTTTTCTTTTGTCGTGTCTATGTGTCAAACGATGACTGGTCCACTTGTCAATTTTTTGACCCTTAGTGCAAACACTAATTATAAAATTCACTCTCCAAACTATATAATGACATTCTACATCTCTGTCACATAAATGGAAACCTTCCGAAGAATTTTTAATATTTGTACCCTCTAAGGAAAATATAATATATGTATATTTATGTGATTAAGAGCTAGTACACATTTGTGTAGACACTGAAACGATACACCAAAAAGCATCAAATGTAAAATCACACTTTTCAGTTGAACTGCACAAAGAACTGAGCATAACCTTCGGGTCACACCCTCTTTGCATTTCTTATAGTTCTTGATCTGATGCTATATTGTGTGTGTGTGTGTGTGTGTGTGTGCATATATATATATAGAGAGAGAGAGAGGGAGGGAGGGAGGGAGAGAGTTGTTGGAATAGTTCTACATTTCTCACAAATTAATAATTCAAGTCATGGGTTTGCATCTACTGAGCTTCTTTATGATAGTTCTACTGGGGAAAATATTAGCAAACGAACAGCCCAGCTTAGCAAACGAACAGCCCAGCTATGATGAAAACTACAATATTGCATTTGGAGCTGATCATGTCTGGGCTACACCTCAAGGCAGAGATGTTCAGCTCTTCCTTGACCAATCCTCTGGTCATTCTTAATTTCTTACCTTTCATCCCTCTTTTATATATATATATATATATATATATATATATATATATATATATATTTTTTTTTTTTTCAAAAGTTCAAGCAAGCACACACTCACAATATTCTCCTAGTAGGGCTCGAACTCTCAATCTTCGTACATCTGGTTAATGCCCATTGGTTCTGGTTCTTATTTATATGTATTTCATTCATACATTTTTTTTTCCTGGTCAGGGCAGTGCATTTTATCATATAAAAGAATCATATTTCTTGTAGTATACTTTTGGTATTAGAAATTATGTCAATGTTTTTTTTGTGTGTGTACTATACACTAACTTGATCAATAAAGAAAGCTTCAGTAATTAACAAGGCTATATGGCTACAAAAAAAAAAAATTATTGGAAGAAATTGCTTACCTACTTTAGTTGCACTCCCAAAAAAGCCTATCCTTTTTATCATGTCTAAATTTGATTATATATATTTGCAGTCTTCCCAATCATACATTAAAGAGTTGTGTTATATAGTGTCTGAAACTATAAGACCATATATTAGACTCTCTATTTGGCATGATTGGTCACAACTCACAAGTGATATTATACATGAGTAGGATTCAATTATGATTTATGTTTGATGGTAAACAGGGTCTGGAATTCAATCCAAGATGACTTTTGGCTCTGGGTTCTTCCATTTGAGGATAAAGTTACCTGCCAATGACTCTGCAGGAGTTGTTACAGCTTTCTATGTAAGATAGTATGTGATTTAATTAGATAAAAGATATAATGGAAAAATATTGAATACCCCGGGTACCTACCCCGGCCATTGAATATTCACTATTTCTCTTGATAATAGAAAATGACAACTAACCAATTGATCGGGAGTACTCGTTAGTCCCGGTACCGAATACTTTCTAAAACATATTGATTACCTAAGAGTACCTACTATGTAGTACTCCCGGTGAATGAATATTCACTATTTAACCACTTGAGAGTTCTAACAATCAAGACCCTGTTTGGTAACACTTCCATTTTCAGTTTTCAATTTTTATTTTCACTAATCCAATTTTTTATTTTTTGGCAGATGACTTCGCTCATCGGCGACGAATTGGACTTTGAGTTTCTGGGTAACAGAGAAGGGAAGCCCTACATACTCCAGACAAATGTGTTTACAAATGGAATAGGAGGTAGAGAGCAAAGGATTCATCTATGGTTTGATCCTACTGAAAGCTTCCATACTTACAGAATCCTATGGAACCCAAACCAGATAGTGTAAGATAACACTACTTACTACTAATTTGATATCATGAATTCACAAGGCCAATGTTCCAAACTTCCAATTTTCTTACACCTAAATAGTACTAAACAAACAAACAACAAGAAGTAAAATTATAGGCACTAGTTTATCTTCTTCTCATAGCACAACAAAAATCTAAACAATGTTTTGAGGACTCAATGTTATGCTTACATTACAAACCATTGAATTCGAACTTATTTTCTTTTGTTATTGTTGAGTTGTGGCCCGAATTCATTTTCAGCTTGGGCCATATTTATGAGCCGGTTATGTCTCGGGGAAAAAAAACTGACCCGTTTTTTGTCTTGCTCGTCTTAGCAGATTCTAGTCTCTATTGTAACTCAAATATATAAGGGTGCTAGCTAGGGTTTTTTGTACTAGACATGCAATATTGAGAATCTTGAAATAGAGAGAGACTGACAAAGGTTACGTGTACTTGTACTGGGGTTAGGGTTTGCGAGACTTGAAATCTCCTTTCTTCTTCACATAGTGTAAACTCTTCACCGATCTTCATCGTGGACATTGGCTATAAGCTGAACCATATTAAATCTCTGTGTTTCCGTGTAGTGTGTGATATATGTTTTCTTGTTATTGCCGGTGTTTGTCATAACAGTTATTGGTGTTATCTTTTCAGGTTTTTCATCGACTATACTCCCATTAGGGTTTTCAAGAACAAGAGAGACATAGGAGTTGGGTACCCAACACAACCAATGCAAGTAGTGGCAAGTATATGGAATGGAGACAATTGGGCCACAGATGGTGGGCAGACTAAAATTGATTGGAATTATGCACCATTCATAGCTCACTTTAGAAGCTTTGGCATTGATGGATGCACCTCTAACTTTGGCACTGGTTGCTATTCTTCCAAGTTTTGGTGGAACAGAGAGCAGTATTGGAGTCTATCCCCAGACCAAGAAAGCCAATATGAGGGTGTGAAAAATACATATATGAATTATGATTACTGCAATGACAGAACAAGGTACCCAACACCTCCACCTGAATGCCCACAGTGAAAACACCCCATAATACTATTCAGTTTAATGTTGCTACTTTTAAGCTGTTATACCAAAGATCAAAGATAGACTGACGTGTCATTCCTAGTGCATATTTACTTCATCTTTCAAATCTTATCAATGGAAAAGAAAATATTTGGTAAATTACACTTACCTTTCCACCACTTAGAATTTATTACACTCGTCTCTCTTAATTTTTGGCATATTATAGTTACTCCTTTTTAATTTTCACATTTGTAACAAACACACCTCTATCATCAATTGAGTTAACCGTCGGTCATGATTTTCAAGCATTATATGACAAATACGCCTTTTAAGTTTATGTGAAGATACTTCTGTCCAATACATCATGTGCTAAAAAACAATAATACCCCCCTAACTAAAATAAATCAAAACGAGAGTATAAAAGTAATTACAACTTTTATATATTTTTCAGTTAAAGTTATTTATATAATAATAAGGGCATAACGGTAATTTTATGTGTTATGTTAACGGACACCAACACGTGTCACTTAGAAGGGATAACGGTAATATGTCAAACAAAAAGGTAAGTGTAAACTTAAGGGTCGAAAAATAGCATCTTAAAGTACTCTATTGTCGCATGAAATTTCTTTTTTTTTTCAATTCTTCTCTGTTACAAGAATGTACAAACATATTATCCTTAATTGAATGGTATATAGGCATAAATGTTATTGACTAATTTACAAGCAAATATCAAAGTAGAGACATATTAGGCTTAATTTAAATTGAATTGAATGGCACATAGGCATAAATGTGATTTGACTTATTTTTATTAGCTGACTTGAACTTCTTTAGAAGTAAGGGACTAATCCCCTAGGCTCAGAGGACAAGGACTAACACTCTGTTGGAAGGATCAATATCTACACAAGCCATTTAAACTTGAGGTTCCATTTGGACTGAAAGGTATCAAATAGATGAATTTAATTTCCATTGTGAAAGGAATATTGTTGGATGATGGATTTGAGAGGAAATCTATTGAATGTTTTTTTTAGAGAATTATATGTATAGATCATAAATAACAAACAAGACTCGAGTTTTGCAATGATTATTATAAAATTTCTCTCATGTACCTCTAAATCTCTAATCTAATGGCACCTCGAACTTCAAGATCAACGGAAGAAAAACGAAAGAGTAAATTATACCAACCTCTCATGTAAATAAGTGAAATAATAGATACCTCTCGTGTGTTTTCAAAAATAACATTGCACCTTGTCAAAATTGTTAAAAATTTAAATTAGTAAAATGACAATTATACCCATGTACTTTTTAATATATTTTAATTAAAAATTTTGATAATGTAAAAAGGCCAAACTACCTTTCTCACTTTAACCTGACAACTTTATGACACATCATGTCTAGGAGTGTACAAAAAATTGGTGGAACTGAAATCGGAATCAGAACTTTAAGTAACCGCACCTGAATTAATAATAACTTTTAAGTTTTAGTGTTCTATATAAATATATAAAATATAAAATATATAAATAAATACTAATACATTCTAAATTTTAGTGTTCTATATATATATAAAATATAAAATATACAGATGAATACATTTAACTTCTAAGTTTTAATGTTCTATGTATTTATATAATATAAGATATATAAATAAATACTACTACTAATAATTTTTAATATATTGTTACAACTAAATAATTTCTAATATATTGTTACAACTAAGTATACGAGAGAGAGAGAGTGCGTATCTTGTCGATGTTAAAAAAATTGACAAAAACAACCGAAATGGCAAAAAACAAAAAAAACTAACCGAACGGAAGAGTACCAATTTCAAAATTAAAAAACAGTTAGACAACGATTCGGTTCACCAAAAATCGCAAGTAACCTACCGTGTGCACGCCTGTAACAGGATCAATCCATCTATTTCTTTCTCTGAGACACGCATATACAATATGCATCAACACTTGGCAGCATTTGGTTTTGGTTTTCTGAAGGTTTGAGAGATAGGTGATGGATTTGCTGCCACAATGATGATGATTTGCCCAGACCGATGGTGAGGTTTGGTTTAAAATGGGAAGCTAAGCCAATCAGGCACAAACCATGGTTGATCGGGACGAAGGTGCAGCTCGCCTGACATGGTAGGTGGTCCGCCGATACTGACATGGTTCACAACTGGGTGGTTCTTGGCAATAGCTGCTTGATGTTCGTTGGTGACTGTTCGTTAATGCGCAGGGCCATCGGTTGCTTTGTGTTTGAGAAATGCGTGATTAGCGAGGAGGCTATGGGGAATCGGTGGTCCATATGTGCGGATCTGCCATGGATGATCGAGTGACTAAATTGGTTGTTGATGTTTGCTAATTGGGCATAAAACTCGTAAGCCCAGTTGTGGATCCTCATAGATAAAGCACTGGTTTGGTTTTGGGTTTTGGTGGTGGGGGTGCTTCGTTTGACGGAAATAAATAGGGTTTGGGTTGTGATTTGACATATGTTTGGGTTTCGCCTGGGGCGTGGTGGTGTTTGACGTCTTGAGCTACTATTTATGTATGAATTGAGTGGCAAAAAATATATATATATATTTCAATCATTTCATATTTTTTTAAGATAATGTTATTCAGGCAGAAGGCAGAATTTTGACAGAATTCGTAACAGTAATATTTATATTTATTGGATGCATGTGGTGAGTGTATGTAATAAAGCCTACTACATACATCTAATGAATCTAAAAATTTCTGCCTATGAATTCTGCCTAAATAACATTGATCTATTTTTTAAATAAAAAATACCGTAACATAAGTAATTTCCTAAAACTAGGAAGGTCATTTATACATTCTAGGAGTATTTTTCAAATAAAAAATAAGTAATTTCTGTACATGCAAAGCTAGAGAAGTCAGTGTCATTTAACCTATATTAATATTTACAGGAAGTCGTGTAATTTATCCCAATAAAAAACCTTCAATGTTTCTTAGACGACCAACAACGTGATCTTCAAGACAATGTCGATCGAGTAAACAAATGAAAACACACGAACATACCACAACAGTTTATACATTTTTCAATTAATATGCATGCTGCAAAGGAATTGTTAGATGACAAAAAATAGCTTATATTTCAAATTTTGATTGTCTGTCGTTGGACCAGGATCAATGGTTCCAGAGTATTTAATAATTAGTGACAAACAACGCAAAACATGAAAGATAAAATAAGGCACTCCACATCAGGCAGATTAATCCAGCGCACAAAAAAAAAAAAGTGATAATAATAATAATGGCAGGCCTTCATGTGAAAACTGACTCGATAAATCAAAACCCCCGAAATGTATAACATAATCAAAACTTGGGAGTAAACAAAATATTTTGTCGCCACCGCCGGTCTAGCACCCAGTTCTGGGAGCGGCAACCAGAGATAGAAGACAAAAAACAGTAGCAAACAAAGCAATGACTCGGGACCATAAAACAAGCATATACTAGATCTCTTTTATGATAGTAACAAAGATGGCTTAGAGCATCTTCAGTGAAGAATCGCAAAATTCACTTCTTCTTTGCAGCAGATTTGGTGACTTTGGCACCAGATGGTTCCTTCTTATCCACACTCTTGATAACTCCAACAGCAACAGTTTGACGCATGTCCCTTACAGCAAACCGCCCAAGTGGGGGGTACTCCGAGAAAGTTTCCACCACCATGGGCTTGGTAGGAATCATCTTGACAAGCCCAGCATCACCATTCTTCAAGAACTTCGGCTCCTTCTCGAGCTCCTTACCAGATCGGCGGTCAATCTTGGTCAAGAGCTCAGCAAACTTGACAGCAATGTGGGAGGTGTGACAATCGAGAACTGGTGCGTAGCCATTCCCAATTTGGCCGGGGTGGTTCATGATTATGACCTGGGATGTGAAATTTGCAGCCCCCTTGGCTGGATCATCCTTTGAATTAGATGCAACGTAACCACGCTTGAGATCCTTCACTGCAACATTCTTCACATTGAACCCCACATTGTCACCAGGCAAGGCTTCCTGGAGAGCCTCATGGTGCATCTCCACAGACTTTACTTCAGTGGTGAGACCACTAGGTCCGAAAGTGACAACCGTACTAGGCTTGAGGATACCGGTCTCAACCCTTCCTACTGGGACGGTACCAATACCACCAATCTTGTAGACATCTTGAAGCGGAAGCCTCAGAGGCTTGTCTGATGGTCTCTTGGGCTCATTGATCATGTCAAGGGCATCAAGAAGGGTTGGGCCCTTGTACCAATCAAGGTTGGTGGACCTCTCAATCATGTTGTCACCTTCAAAACCAGAGATTGGGACAAAAGGAATTTTCTCAGGGTTGTAGCCAACCTTCTTCAGGTAGGAAGAGACTTCCTTCACAATTTCATCATATCTTGCCTTGGAGTACTTAGGAGTGGTGGCATCCATCTAGAAATAAGACAACCAAATTAACAGTATAATCACATAAACTCCTAACAAATGCAATGGCTAACGGCTAGTGTTGCACCAGTATAAAGGGTACAAATGTAATATAGATTAAAAACATCACTTTACCGATAAAGATACAAAATGTGAGCATCTGTGAGCATAGAACCATATAAAGTTTAGGGGATTAAAATGCATCATGGTACTATTGCCCAGTTTACATCATCACAAAGGTGAACAGTTTAAGAGCTCCTCCCAGAGGATTTATGCAGACAAATCAGCAGAATTCACTATTAAGATTACCCACAGTTAGGAGACACAACAACAAAGATCATGTGCAATATAGGGAATTCATTTAGATGACAGCATAAACAATTAGCATCACACACCAAGTTAACAGCATGACAACTAGCATGCCCTATTAAGATCCCCACAGTTATGAGACAACAACGAAGATGATGTGCAATATAGGGTATTCACTTACATGGCAGCATAAACATTTAGCATCATATACCAAGTAAACAGCATGACAACTAGCAATGCCCTATTAAGATCCCCACAGTTATGAGACAACATCGAAGATGATGTGCAATATAGGGTATTCATTTAGATGGCAGCATAAAGAATTAAAGGACCATTTTCTCTTATGATCTTCAATGGTCATGTCCCCCGGGCCCCCCACCCACCAAAAAAAAAAGAAGGATCACAAGTGCAGGATATAAAAGAATATTTTAAGTAAAATAATTGAGAATCTACTTTTATGGCATCAGTTGGGACTGATGGGGCTCAAACCCGCAGATTGCACCTCAACAAGCAGTGCTCAGGGTAGAAGTATCATCGGGAATTTCTTTGTGAGAATCATCCCACTTAAATTACAATTTACCAACCAAGATTTCCCATGCCATAAAGGGATTAATATTTCGTCGGGAAATTGCAGGGGAACCACTTCATAAGGAGAAGAAATGAGTATCAAATATACATGCAATGAGATCATTGCTAACATATCCATAGAGAAAACAGACAGCCACAATTATAATAAACACACATAGTATGTACTTTACCTTGTTACAGCAGCAAATCATCTGCTTGACACCAAGTGTGAAAGCAAGAAGAGCATGCTCACGGGTCTGGCCATCCTTAGAAATACCAGCTTCAAAACCACCAGTGGTGGAGTCAATAATTAGGACGGCACAATCAGCCTGGGATGTCCCAGTAATCATGTTCTTAATGAAGTCACGATGCCCGGGAGCATCAATGACTGTGCAGTAGTACTTGGTGGTCTCAAATTTCCACAAGGCTATATCAATGGTGATGCCGCGTTCACGCTCAGCCTTCAGTTTGTCAAGCACCCAGGCATACTTGAATGATCTCTTGTTCATTTCAGCAGCTTCCTTCTCAAACCTCTCAATCACACGCTTGTCAATTCCTCCAAGCTTGTAGATCAGATGGCCAGTGGTAGTCGACTTGCCAGAGTCGACATGGCCAATAACAACAATGTTGATGTGAACCTTCTCTTTACCCATTATAAATCTCAAGAAATAAACTGCAAGACAGATTGAAAACGTGTCATCAAGACAGTACCTCTCAAGTTACATGAACACAAAAACTATCAACATAATTTAACAAATTCAGAACAAAGTACATAAAGCACTTCCATAAGCCAAGGAAAAATCAATAAAACTCCACCAGTCTCCACCACTCAACATAAGACAGAATGATAAATAAAAATATATATATATATATATATATATATATATATATATATATATATAAGTAATTCAAATAAGACACATGGTAAATAACAAGTCCACTGCTACTCAGCTTACCGTAAATCCAATACTAACAAAACAATCAATTAACAACTTAATCAAGTAGACAAAAAAGTACCCTAAAAACTTAACATAGTAGACAACAATATGAAACCCTTCAACCTCAATAAGAAAAGAAAACACTGACCTCATTAGATTGAAACAGCAATCTCATATAAACAGTAAAAAAAAACAAACAAAAAAAGAAGCAAATATCTGATTCAATTCACAAAATAAAAAACAGATCAGTTCAGAATGAACAACCAAAATAACAAAACACTAAATATTACACAATAAATTCAGAAAAAAAAATGAATAGGACCAATCTCTATGAAAATAGTCAATAACAATTAAAATGGTAGCCCAAAATTTAAACACTTAAACGAAAACTTATCACAGACCCTAATACATTCAACCATGGGAAACAGATTAGAAGAAAATCAACAAATTCCAGATGTGTTTTTGGGAAAATCTATCTATGCATGTTAACTAGGAAAAAAAATCTATCAATGCATGTTGAAAAAAATATGTGTACACACAAAAAGATCTCTATTGACCAACACAACAAATCTCCAAACATAACAGCAACATTCATCGAAACATCTTAGATTCACCAACAGTCTACAACCAATAAAACAATAGAAAATTTGATATAAAACAATTGACGCAAATCAGTGCATAACAGATCTAACAAAACCTCGAAAGATCAGAAGAGATATATGAATACACCTCCGACGATGAAAGCACCGAAACCCTAGGCCGTAGACAGTATCCGAGAGAGAGAGAGATAGAGATAGAGAGAGAGAGATCCGAGAGATATAGCAATGGAAATTGCAAATAAGTGCTCTTTTATAGACGAATGAGTCAGCGAATGCTACCGCTTTACATGAACAGCAATGCTACACGTCATGAAAATATTTTATAAATTTTTATCTTAAATGATGTGGCAATTAAATGGTGAGTTATTATTGGTGGAATTGTCCCATACACGAAATGTCAATGGTATTATCACTTGCTACATCATTCATGAAGGCAATTCATGATAAAATTTTATGACGTTTAGCATTTCTCTTACATAAATAGGTAAACGATCATATGAATTTACATTAATGCACCTATGTTTGGAAAGAATGAGGAATCACGAAATTCTCCGACTTCCCAATGAATCATAGGTCTCTAATTTATTTTATTTTTATTTGGGATAATTGGATGTTTCTAAGACTTTGTTTGGATAAAGAGGAGAGAAAAAAAAAATGATGAGATTAGTTAGGAAAGGAAAGGAAAGAAAAGAAAAAAAAAGATAACAAAATTTTGTGTTCGTGTTTGGATAAATTACGAAAGAAAAAAAATCAAAAGTTAAGCTAAAGGAGATAAAAGAAAATAAAGCATTTTAACCAATTTACTATTATATTCATTTTTATTTACTATACCCGTTTGTCTTTTAAAGTGTTAGGGTCAGTTTTAGTATTAAGAAAATTTTACTTAAACCTTATCATTTATTTCCAAATCTTTCCACTTTTGAGAGGATAGCATGAGAGAGTTATCCCTCCAAATCACTCATAATCCTTTCTTTTCTCTCATTTTTAACAAACCAAACATAATAAGCACCATCTCTCCCTTTCTTTTCTTTCTTTCCTTCCAATTCCATCAATCCAAACTAGTTCTAAATTTTGAGAAAAAAAAATTGTGTTTGTATATATATATATTGTTTTTGGAAAAGTGATTGTGTTTGTATAGTGAGAAGTTGTGGTCGTTGCGTCATCATCATCTTGTGTTCTCATTTAAATGGTCCACCACATAATTCTCTCTGCAATCTTTTATCTCTCATTTTCCTTATCATATTTAACTTTTTAAACTCATTTTTAATCACATCATTTCGTGTTATTTTTTGTCGCACTCTCCATATCTTCCCTTCTATTACAACTACTCTTCCTCGTCTCACATGTGCGTCTCTATGTCTTCTATATATGTGTCCAAACCATTTAAGTCTCTCTCTTATTTTTTTATTAATGGATATTACACCTAATTTTTCTTTCACTCTCATTTGTGACCTTATCTTTTCTAGTTACTCCACTCATCCATCTTAACATTCTCATTTTCACTACATGAAGGGATTGTTCTTATCCCCTTTTTAGGGCTCAACACTTCATCCCATATAACATAGTTGGTCTAATAACGATCTTATAAATTTTTTTATTTAATCATGTTATTCTTTCATCACATAATATTTCACTAGTTTGTCTCCATTTTGTCAAACATGTACCAATTCTACTAGCTATATTGATATCTATTTTTTCATCATTTTGTATTCTCGATCCTATGTCATTTGGTTGTTTTGTGGTATATTTTAGTTTTGAAGTGCTATCATCATATTGTCAATCCTTTCGATTCTATTAGGTTTTCTTTAGAGGTATCCAAAAGCATGATATCATAAGTAAACATCATGCACCATGAAATCTCGTTTTTGAAGTCTTTTGTTATTTCATCTAATGGGCTTAGCACCAATCCTTTGCGAATAGGGATGGCAACAGGGCAGGTACGACACTGGTTTGTCTAAACTTATCCCTGCCACGGGTTTGGGATGGGGCAAGATTTCAAAACCCGTCCCTACCCCCCATTGGGAGATAACCTGTCCTGCCCCACAGATTTGTAACCACATCAAAATATCAACCAAAATTAATTTTTTCAAAAGCAATCCCAATGGCCAATAAGTTTGATACTATTAAATTAAAAGCAATATAGCCCCCGTTTAATAAAATGATAAGATTCTACAATTAAAGAGCTTATTACAGAAACTACATCCCACAATTAAAGAGTTCAGTAACAAGTATGATCCAACAATGAAAGAAGTCTTAATATAACCAAAAGATAAAATAAAAACAAGGTTTAATACAACCAAAAGATAAAATAAAGACATAGTCTAGATCCAATAATTAAGAAGGCTTAATACAACTAATTTGTAACTTTGTGAGAGAATAAGATGTTAAGTTAGGCTTAGGTTAAAAATTTTAAAGAATATAATATATATATATATATATATATATATATATATATATATAAATTTATAATAATAAATGTATCGGCGGGGCGAGGCAGATACGGGGTGGGTCCTTGTGGAATCCCCAACCCGCCCCCTACCCGCGATGGGTTCTACTTTCTTTCCTAAACTTTCCCTAAGGAAAAAAAAAAGTTATCATACTCATCCCTTATGGGGCATAAACCTAGAGGGGCGGACAAAATTGTCATCCTTATCTGCGAATCCCCCCTGCCGAGATCCCATCTATGAGATGGTCTCTCCTCAAGGTCTCTAGGGATAAATCTCCTGAGGGTCCATCTCGACCTAATTTAAAGAGAGAGACAAACCACTTTGACTCCTGAGTGACATACTTTCCTATATAAATTGAATCACAGTAAATAGTCCCACACAAGTCATTAGTTTTAACATAACTCTCAGTTATTACCCAATAATGGCTGACCCTCTTACCACTACATAAAGTGTACCAAGCCTTCCTTTAGAAGAGACCAACAACCACCCCTCTACTACTCTTCTCCTCCCCGAATCTCTCTCATGTATTCTTGACCTCATACCTAGGACAACAAATGAACCAAGTTATTTGTAACAGCTCAAGTTTGACTCTGCCAGTCCACAAGCTCGTTTAAACACTTCATTTATTACATGAACTGGCCTCAAGCCGCCTAACAACTCATGTTTGACTCGGCCAGTCCACAGGCTCGTTTAAACACTTCGTTTATTACATGAACTGGCTTCGAGCCTAACAACTCAAGTTTGACTCGCCCAATCCACATGCTTGTTTAAACACTCGAAACTAAAGTTATAGTTATTAATTAAATGAGTAGAGCTTGAACAAGACTTAGCTCGGCTCGTTTAGGCTTGGCTTGTCTTGTTTTTTAAAAAAACATTTGTATTTTTTCAGCCAAACATGCCTTAAGATTATGTCCAACCAATTCACATCATGTTGTTTAGTCGAAACAATTTTTTTTTCTCATGTACAAATAGGCATGGAGGTGACAAAAGTTCGACACAACCTGCCAACATGATTCAAATATGATACAAAATTAGCGGATTTGAGTTGACATTAATCGTGTTTGTATCATAATCGTGTCAACGCGTTTATTTAATCGTATTGTGTTTGTGTTTTGAAGCTCAACTTATTTTACCCAATTAAACCTCTTTTAATTAATTAGTCATATCAATAAGTAACTTGTTTTAATTCAATTAGTGTGATCATTTCTATTAATTTCATAGAAATTCAGTGTAGATATTGTATTTGATTTTTTTTTTTTTTTGTAATTTCATTGTTTCAATTATTCTAATTTTTATTAATTTAATCATCTATTATATTAAAATATTTATTATAATTACATTTTATACATAAGTTAATAAAGAAGTTAGATAATCCATTTAAGTTAGACCTATTAAAACACGTCATGAAATGAGTCGGTTATTAATCAGGTTACAAGGTTTACTCGTGTTACCATTTAATCAACAGATCTTGTTCGTGTCAAAACTTTCGATACAACGATTGTTGTCTCTATATTCCGCAACACGAATAGACAACATCTCAAGTATTTCACTCCAGTCCCCCTCATCTATTGGTGTCGTCTGCAACGATGACAACGATTTTTGTCTATATACCATAGGCAAATTCCTCTCATCTCACGTCGCTATTCACTGTCAACATCATTGTTGGTCTCCATCACTTCCGTCGTGTAAGGCAACATCCCAACACCAATTAGTTTAAAATAAACCATCTTCCTTCTCTCTCACTGCTCTGTAAATATTGTTTGCATCAAGATTTCAATCCTTCAAAAATTGAAATAAATTGTGTAAATGTGAACCAAGCCAGAGTTTGGCTGAAAAATGCCGACGAATAACACTATATAAGTATACGTTTCATTTGCTATGACCGACGAATTACAGTATTATCTTATGTTTCTTTCAAGCTTTCATAGTGTACCCAATACCCATACACCGTTAGGTTTAAAATGAGAGCTCGTCATGTTCTCCCTAAATCCAACTCCTTTCCCGCCAAGACTACCAACGCTTTCCCCAAAAAAGCTGCTTCATATGCTCAATCCTTCACTGAAACCCACTCTCATGGAGGCACCAATCCGTTTGAAACCCACTTCATATCTCTCATTCACGCCTCCAAAACCACCCAACAAATCAAGCAAATCCACGCCCAAATCATCTGTCACAACCTCTCGCAGGCCAGTCGGGTCGTGACCCAGTTAATATCTTCATGTTCTTTACTTAGATCAGTCGATTATGCTTTGTTGATCTTTCGCCGCTTCGCTAATCCTAATCTGTTCATTTTCAATGCACTGATTCGGGCACTTGCGGAAAATTCTTATTTCGAGAGCTCAATTTCCCATTTTATACTGATGTTGAGGTTGAATATTCGACCTGATCGTCTCACTTTCCCATTCATCTTCAAATCGGCTTCGTCATTGCTTGAACCGGAGATGGGCAGAGTAGTTCATGGTCAAATCTTGAAAGTGGGTCTTGAATTTGATTCATTTGTAAGAGTCTCATTGGTTGATATGTATGTGAAAGTTGAGTTGTTGGGTTTTGCTGTGCAAGTATTTGATGAAAGTCCTGAAAGAAATAAGCTTGAGAGTGTGCTCTTATGGAATGTTGTTATTAATGGATGTTGTAAAGTAGGGGACTTGAAGAAGGCCATGGAGCTATTTGAGGCAATGCCGGAGAGGAACAGTGGGTCTTGGAATAGTTTGATAAATGGGTTTATGAGAAACGGGGAAGTAGATCGGGCAACAGAGCTTTTTAATCGTCTGCCGGAGAAAAATGTGGTTTCTTGGACCACAATGGTTAATGGATTTTCACAAAATGGAGACCACAAAAAGGCTTTGTTGATGTTTTTTAGGATGCTGGAGGAGGGTGTGAGGCCTAATGATCTAACTGTTGTTTCTGCTCTTTCTGCTTGTGCGAAAATTGGAGCCCTTGAAGCTGGATACCATATTCAAAATTATCTCTCAATCAGTAATTTCAAGTTGAACAGAGCCATTGGAACTGCTTTGGTGGATATGTATGCAAAATGTGGGAATATTGAGTCTGCGTGTCGGGTCTTTGATGAAACAAAAGACAAGGATCTCCGTACTTGGAGTGTTATGATATGGGGTTGGGCTATCCATGGATTTTCTGGGCAAGCTCTTCAATGCTTTGAAAGGATGAAATCAGCAGGTATGTTCTTCTGTTTTGTAGTTTTCTTATTGATCATGTAGATCGTTATTTTAAGAGATTGATGCATGTCTTGTGGGTTTTTCTATGATCCTCCGGATGATCATTTTAAGAGATTGAAATATGTGCATGTTTTCAGGAATAAACCCAGATGGAGTTGTCTTTCTTGCCATCCTAACCGCATGCTCACATTCCGGCCAAGTAGATCAGGGACTTAGTTTCTTCGACAGCATGAGGTTTTATTATTCCATTGAACCCACTATGAAACATTATGCATTAATTGTAGATCTCTTTGGAAGGGCAGGTCGGCTTCGTGAAGCTCTAACTTTCATACAAAGCATGCCAGTAGAGCCTGATTTTGTGATATGGGGAGCATTATTTTGTGCTTGCAGGGCTCACAAAAATATTGAAATGGCAGAATTCGTTTCAGAGAAGCTCTTGCAGCTTGAGCCTAAGCATCCTGGGAGCTATGTCTTTTTGTCAAACATCTATGCCGGGGTAGGAAGATGGGAAGATGTAGAAAGAGTGAGAACTTTAATGAATAATAGAGGTGTAGAGAAGGATCCTGGATGGAGTTATATTGAGGTGGAGGGCCAATTGCATAGTTTTGTAGCCGGTGATCATGCTCATGAGCATGCAGAAGAGATTAACTTAAAATTAGAGGAGATAACAAGAAGTGCTAGGGAACAGGGTTATATGCCTGAAACTGAGTGGGTACTTCATAATATTGAAGAAGAAGAGAAGGAAGATGCACTGGGAAGTCATAGTGAGAAATTGGCACTTGCCTTCGGGCTAATAAGTACTGCTCCTGGGATGACCATTAGGATCGTTAAAAACCTAAGAATCTGCGGGGATTGCCATTCCATGATGAAATATGTCAGTAAGATGAGTCAAAGGGACATAGTATTGAGAGATATAAAACGATTTCATCATTTCAAGGATGGAATTTGTTCATGCAGAGATTTCTGGTAAAGTTGTAAGTGCAACCCAATTTGCTTTAGTATAAAATCTTTTTGAGGTTGTCATAATTACTTGCATATCTTTTACTTTTTTCATTTACATCGATTCTAACTGTAATTTCTAACGAGATTGAAAAGATGTGAATAGTCTAGCTTGAAATTTGTTATGGGAACTTTTTGCTACGATCTCAACACTAAAGAACTGTGTTTGATTATTCCCTCCTATTTTTCCTTTTTTTCCCAAGTGTGAAGCCCTCCTATTTCCCCTACAACACCTTCAAGTGAATTGGTATTATTACTCATCAGTACATTCAAGTGCCTTCTCTATTCACATGACCAAACAGAATTTCTCTTATGTTCTCTTTTTCAGTAAATAGAATTTCTCATATGTTGTGAGTTCATAAGAGGTTAAAGATGTAGTTTGTTCACACGTGCCCCAAGATTTTATTGAGGGATGCGCATGGTTTAGTTTAATTCAGCTTAGAAGGTAAAAAATGGTTCCTTGAAAATTAAATCTGAAGTTACGATAGAACCACCTAAACTGTACTAATTTGAACTGTATAAGAATTGTTTGGATCATTTTGGTTTTATGGATTGAGATTACCTAAAAGCATATTTCAATCATAATTATGTTTTGCTTTCTTTAAGCCTTATTATTCAACTTTTATAATCTAAATAAATTTTCCTCAATAGTGCATTTTTAGTTGTAAAATGTATTGTCAATTTAGAGATAATGTAATATTCCAACAAGAACTAGAATATTATTTTACTAAGATGTTTATGTGAATGACCATTGAGATATATATAATCTTGATTCACTGTCATGCAAAGCTATGGTAAAAAAAGTTACCAACAAATTAAGTGAAAACAAATATATATATATATATATATATATATATATTTTTTTTTTTTTTATGTATAGAAACTATGATTGAGTTTATATATATATATATATATATTTCTTCTAATTATTTAATCTCTAAACCATGAACCAAACTGATCATAGCATTTCTGTTATGTTTGAAACCTAAATTGAACCGTTAATCCATGTAGTCAAACCAAATTGTACAGTTTAGATTGGTTTGGATCTGATCAAAGATTTAAATTGATTCATGTGCACTCGTATAGCCTTCCTTTCTCTCTTTTTCTTTCTTGGTAACCAAATATATAAACATTTTATGTTCCACCTGGATCGAAGGATTTGAAATGAATGGTTTTGGTTTAATATCTAATGAGCATAACTTAAATTTATAGTCACTAGTTAAGGTTGATGTTTTTTCAAATGAATATAACTTAAATTTATAATCACTAGTTAAGGTTGATGTTTTCACAATTTACATAGATTGTTTGAGAAATTTATATGTATGATTTCAAATAACAACGTGTAAGTCATTGTCGTCATTGTTAACATCATCATGCTTAATCCTATATGAATAAGGTCCGTCCATGAATTCTTTTTTTTTTTTTTTTTTTTCATTTTTTCTATTACAAGTCATTTCTCCTAATGATATTTAATTTTTTAAAAATCATTTCTAATAAATTTCATGTTAACTTTAGTCGGTTGTCTTCTTTGTCTCTTACTTTTTATGTAAATTAGTCTTCATCTTCTTACACTACAAGAAAAATAGGTAATGGTGGCAAACATATAGCACCGGTCATATCTGCTGTAACAGAGTTGGAAAAGTAACTGAGGATAAAACTTATACCCGCACTTTCCAATTGTCCGATTGTCCACCCTCTTAAATAGCATCTGACCGCCACCTAAACATTTTGTTATTGTAATAAAATTTATTTTTCCCACTCTTTATTCACGATTCTCAAATCAGTCTCCTCACATCTCACATGCACTAACCTCTCTCCCTCTATCTTTCTCTCATCTGTTCTCTCTCTCTTTTCCTTTCTCTAAAAATTTCCATTTCCTCTTTGAGATGCCATTAATTTAGCCACTCGAGCTCCAACTCTTTTGATTCTTACACCAGTGATCATCTATGCACTGTCAGCACATGAAGTATACAGATTCCAGTGCAAGAACCTGAACATTTCCTCTTCGGTATGTATGTCTTTCTTCAACTCTTTCTATGTATAAATTTATGTTTTTCTCTTTAGATCTATATGTTTATTGGAATACAGATATTCACGAACCACATTGTGTTCATAATCAGCTAGTGAAGCTCACATTGGAATAGATTGAAGCTCATCTGTGTTCGACTAGGCAATTCTCTGTTCGATTTAACAATTCTCTGTTCTGAAGAGACATAGGCATATCAGGTGAGAAAACTTGCTTCTACTCCTCTATATCTCTGTTTGCTTGTTGAAAGACGCATGAAAATCTGCTTGAATATATGCTTACCCGCCCACCCGTCCCTGCAAACCAGGAGCACAAATATCTTGCTAAACTGGTTCCTTAGGAGTACAATGCCTAACAGAAGAAATACAGAAAAGAAGAAATATGTAAAGGCTTGAATGAGTGTATTGATCACCCATTCACAATTTTGATATTTATAGTTGAAAAGAGCACATGGTAAATATTACAAGAAAAGAAACTAACTAAAATCACTGCATATTCTATGCTTAAATATATGTGTAAATATAGTCAAATCCCATGATTATGGACTAATCATATCTCGACTAATATGGTAAGTCAAATCCCATGAATCTAGGCACATATGTTGGCTAATACTCCCCCTCAAGTTGGTGCGTGGATGTCTGAGACAGTCAACTTGGACAATAGATCCTCAAACACTAAAAAGTCTCCTTAGACCATAACGATGTCTCCTCATACCATAATAATGTATTCTCAGACCATAATGATGTCTCCTTAGATCATAACGTTGTCTCTTCAAACCATAATGATGTCTCCTCAGACCATATTTTTTATATTGATTGATTTTGTTTTAGAATATATGCTATTACCTATTGTAATATCTTTGCCTGAAAAAAGAAGAGAAAAAATAAAGAACTTGCTTGTATGGTACATAATCTTCTAACTGCAATAAGATTCTTTTTTATTTATTTGGCTTAGTAAAAACGGTTCTCACAGGGATTGGGTGGGTGTAGGTTTCAATTATCTTTGCTGACCAACCAAAGTAAATAAAATGATTGATGTTGTAGTGTTTTTTATTTGTTTGTCACCTATATAGAGTGGAAACAGATCACCACTCCCGTCTCTAAATTCGAGGTCATTTGGTCCCCAAGTATGCATCTTTTGTACAATTTTGGTCACTGTGTTCCACTTGTAGTGCTTTTTTTGCTCCTAATCTGTAGCATTCTACGTGTTGGGTTTGATTTATTTGGTGGGATTTTCGGTTTATGTTGTTTAATCTTACTTTTATTTTTTTGGGTGAGTTAGGTTTTCGATTTGCGGATTGAAGGGTTGTTTTGTTAGTTTTGATGTTTCATAAGATAATTGATGTTGAGTTTGACTAAATGATCTAGGCATTGGCATTTTTTTTATGAGTACTCTGCGGCTTGATCTTTACATTTGGCCAAATTATGGTTTGCTTTCTTGATTTGGGTAATTTAGTTACTTAAGCATGATGCAGTGAAAATTTCTTGCAATATGTTTTTGTTTGACTATTGGAAAATGAGTTTACTAAGTTGAGATTCCCCTTTCTGTGAGTCCTGTTATGATATATAGAGGGGTTTCTGCCAGTCTATGAATGTATGACCAATTCCATGTTTTTAAGGCTTTCTTATCTACATCTTTCCTGTTCACATTATATTTTTTGGATGTCTTGTTAGTAGTTCATCTATAGAATTTCAACCATTCACATAATTTTTGGGGTTTACTGTGTGAACAAGTTGATTTTTTTTCTCTGATTAAAACGGTTGTATTGTGATACATTTGAACACATAACGAATATTCTATGTATTGTTAATTCTAATGGAATCTGATTGGGAATTTTGGAAGATTTGAGTTTGTATTGTGAAATTATTTTTGTTATGGAATTGCGAATTGAGGGTAATGTTGGTGAAATGAGAGCTTATTTGAACAACATAGTGACTTTGGTTATAGGTACTGTTAGGGAATAATTGACAATCTATTTGTAATATTAGGGAGATGTGGTCACTCAATTCTAGTTCTTTGGATTGTTTTTTGTTAAATATAATGGTTAAACTATTTTTATATAGTTTCTGACTGAATACTGGTGAATATATACAACACACACTGAGGAACAGTTCATAGAGGTGCTAAACTCTGGTATTACTACCAACATCATAGTGTTGATTTTTGGCATTTGGCTTTCTGAGTTTAATACTTTCTTTAAATCTTATGTTGCTGTGGTCTAAAATGCTTTTAACCTTCCTAGATTTCTTACAGGGCTTTAGTGTCATAACATTTTCTCTCCTCTCTCATGTATTTATTGATCTTCTATTTTTGGCTTAGATCGATCTTTTTATGATCTAGATCATTTTAAATCCAATTCGTTTCAGTGTGTTATTGCTCTCATTAACGAACATGTGAATAAATTATGCACTCTTGGGTCCATAGAAGATTTGGACTCATCTATTGTCATAGAAAGCACCATAACATCAGAAAATGTCTATTGCTTTGGGAAGTTAGTTGATCTTTTGATTGGTTGTCTTCTCGGGATCACTATTTATCATAATCACTGCATCATGACATTTTTCTTTCTCATTGTAATTGCAATATGTGCATTAATTATATTTCTCAAATTGTTTTGAGTATTGAAGCTTTTTCTTATCTTGAAAAGAAGTCATGATTGTTACTGATCTTCATACCCTTGTATGCTGCGTGCTTCATCATTTCTGGTGGCATTTTTTCATGATGATTTACCTTAAGTTGAATATGAATGATGTCTTAACTGCTTTGAGTGTTGGCAAATGGTATAAAAAACTTCAGATTCTGTTGAAACTTGTGGCTTTATAGTTTGGGGTTTTTTACCAGTTTGCAAATTTATTTACTTTTCAATGAAATAAATTATGCTTAGATGTATTTGGAATATAGGGCATCTTTTTAAGTTTTTATTAATGACACGGCATATCTTGGTAAAATTAGTGACAGTATATCATTACATTTGTGTGACCATCAAGTATTATGTCAATTCATCAATTTCGTACTAATTTCATTAGCAAAATATTTTTCGTATTTCTCTCTTCATAGTTAGAAATTCAAGTTGAATTTACTATTTTCTTTTTTTCATTGACATTGAAAATTTACTACTATTTGGAGCTTGATTTTGAGAGCTCTCGGAATTCATTTGTACTTCTTTACAGGAGAGGTGTGTGGCCACATCTAAAATGTAAGTAGTTTGGCTAACAGTATGATGTTTGGTTTGATAGATCACTTTGTCCAATTATTACCTTTACATGAGTTGATTTTTATTAGTGTGATAATGATCCACATGATTTCATTTGCATTTTTATTTCTTCTGAGTTGAAAAAAATAGTCAGACCTTTATGCTTGACAATTGAAATAAAAAGCCTACATAGTCGTGAATTTAGGGAATGATTGATGTTCTTATTCTGAGAATCCGTGAAACTTAGCCTTTTGAATTTTATCTACTCTTTTCTAGTTACTTCATTTAAGTATTAACTTAGCTTTTTGAATGATCAACTGTCTTTCAGGTAAAAGCCTTTGGTTAAGTAAACAAAACTCTGTTATTATATAAAATTTGCTGGGTTAGAAGTTGATTGCCAAGAGGTTTGATCTGGGCTGAGATAATCTGTTCATTCTCTCATTCTATGGTTTGCTGTGATACAAAAAGCAGTCAATATGTCATATAGTATGGGCTCCTGCATATTATCTTGATTCTGGATACTAATTTTATGCACATTGTATCCCGACATATGAGGCATGCCTGATGGACAACGTATCCTTGTCCCTTTTAATGACTTGGGGCAGCCCCATTAGGAAACAAGGTGGCAAGTTGGGTCAGTTTCTAGGTACAATTGCATTGAATGGGGACAGATTGCCCCTTACCTTTACTAATTGGAGGGATATACCAGATCTGATGAAAGAGAACGTTTGAAACCTAGTCTTGGTCATGTTCGCACAGACAGGTTAGGTCCGTCCCCATCAGATCTTTGGGGCACAACACCTAGTCGTGTTAAGACAATGAGGATGACTTCAGAGGCTAGATTGGTTGCAGATGAGGAGGTGTGCGAGCTAAAGGAGCAAATGCAACCAATGATGCAAATGCTAACCAATTTGCAGCAGCAGATGGACTCTAGGGATAACCAGAACTAACAATCTGTCCTGACTCAACCTTAACGTACTAATTCTGAGCCTATTAATACCCATACCCGTCTGGTAATGTTCATTAAATATCATATATTTATTGTTTGATTTCTAGCGCTCTTGAAGATTCAATTTTTGTTCCATCTTTATTTATGAATTGGAAATATTTTCAGTAATGAAATAGGCCCAAGGTTTGCTTAATCCATGTTGGTCACTTTTAAAATTTAAGTAAGAATGTTGCCAGTTCTATGCTTGATGTGACCATGCCATGTGCTGGCTATTAAAGAGGCATTAGTGTTGGTAGACCAGAAACTAATCTGATCAATTTATACAATCCTTGTTTGATGCTACTACTGTGCTTGTGTGGGATTCATATATGATAGCTCAGTAAGAAGGTACTAATGCCATTAGGCCAGTTTTATTTTGAATAAGTGAGGGCAGAACTTAATTATTTATATAATTGTATGCTCTTCATAGGTTTGCAATGAAGTTGGAACTTCTCATGCATCACAAAATCCCAGAGTATCCTCCTCTTCATCTTCTCATTTACCGTCATCTCAGGTAATCATGAAGTACCTTTTAACTCTTGATGACTGGCTGCCTTAATGGAAACTTTATGTTGGGAGGAAGTGCTAGAAAAAGTAAACTGAGACACTTGATGTGGCTATACACAATGCTTACTTTTTCATTTCATTCTGATGCATCAAACTTGAGCCTTTTTTAGGGCCCCAGACATATTGAATGGAATAATACTAGTTTTCATAAAGTCTTACTGATATGTGGCAATTTACTTGTTGGACAGTTACCTTCCTACTCTTTTAAGCAGCATATTGTCTATGGCAAATGGATGCCAGCTGCTTTTATTTGAAGGCATGGACAAATAGTCTGATGCTATACCCCATGCAACATTGATTTTGAATTCATTGTATTGTATTATTAAAAGGTTGCCCTTTTTCTTGTTTTGAATAACATAAAAACGTAGGTTGAACTTCAGTGTTTTGCATCTGTAATTCTTCCAGGTGTTATTCAAAATATATGCTTTTGTCAAGAACAGTTTTAAGCAATGCTATGGTGATATTCTTCAGTAGCTGGAAAAGAATTCATGAATGCAGGGGTGATAGTTGTTGGCTCTGATATGAACACCCCTCCACCTGGTTCTGCTATGATTGCAATCACTGTTCCATTGACATATATTATTAGCATTATGCTATGTGTGTGCCTATCATGAAGTACCTTTTAGACAATTATAATATATTGCCTGTCGTTCTACATAAAATCATTATACTATGTTTAATGTAATGTTATCTTATCTCTAAATAATATTTTTTTTCTCTTTCTTGTTTATGTCAAATTGGTTTTAATGTCTTCTATATACTTGTTTTTGATAGGGTATAAGGGATGTTATTTTGTTAAGCCCGAGAACGCCTGATGTCATTGTAGCTCGAGGATTGATTTTGAGCAAGAACCCACATACACAAGTAAGGGGGGCAGAATTAGGACCTGATAATTGAGAAATAAGTATTTTTTTCCCAATAGTGCGGGAAGAACCAATGTCCATGCCTTGGACGTGTTTCAAAAAAATTGGAGATGCAGTTGGAGCGAGTGTTGCTTGGCCTTTTACCTGTGTAATTATAATATATCTTATTTTCTTTTACTAAAATCAATGCTTAAGTTGTTTAGGTTATAATTCTTTTTTTTTTCAGGTTGCGTATATGGGAATGGGACGGTGGGACTGAGGTGTAGACTAAGTTTGATGACAAGAAAGAATGGACTGCTGACTAAGTTTGAGGTAAACCTATCTATTGAAAGACATTACATGTTTAAAGCAAGGACTCGGACTCTATGTCATATGTCATACACATGAAACCATTAAAAACTATCTTCAGCCATTGGCAAACATTGTAGAAAACTGATACTAAATTTTTTTATTTTGCTAGATCACCAGTCTTCCATCACTTGCTAGTACTTTACTTGAATCATTTGTCTTTAGTTTTCATTAAGCACCTAAAATTCTTTCTTGAGTAGATTTCTCTATTTTTGTTGAAGGTACTTGGTGGCATTGATGTAGATACCATGCTATCGGATTTTTGCTTTATTAATAATGAAGACGAAGCACATTGATGCAAACTATTGTATACATTGATAGAGTTGTGATTTTTTTTTTTTTTTTTGTATGACTTGACTTTTTTTTTTGGTATGATAACCATTGTATACATTGATGGATATTATTATTGCTGCAAAAGGCAGAAACACTTGCAGAAAAAAGACAGCTATAAAAGGTCTTTGACAGCAGATATTATTGCCGCAAAAGGTCGAAATAGGCAGCGGTCATAACTGCTGTCTATTGTGGCCCTAAGGCATCAGTCATGACTGCTGTTATAGACTGCAAACCTTTTCCATCTGCCGCTAAAGACTAAAGTGGGTGTTTTTATCAGTTTTAGCAGCAGATATATCTGGTGCTATTTCCTGTATTTGTTAGAGTGTGCTATCAATTTGTCCCTCACGCATTGATTGGTTACCCAATCTTTTTACTCACTCCCATCAGGGTTAATTCACTCCCTTGTAGTTGAGAGTGATTTGGCTCTAATTTGGGTTGCTTCAAGGGAATCTCATTTTATCTGTGAAACTTTATAAGCTTCTTCTCTCACTTCATAGCAATGGTGATTGCAGTGACTATGAATTGAAAAGAGAGGTTGGAGAGAGAGATAGAGATGCTTCCATTGAGATTGAACACTGTAACTTTGAACTAACCTCATCTAACCCCAACTTTCTCTCTCTAAATCTTCCTTATGCCTCCATGTCCATCCCACCATCTATTTTCTTCATGAGATCAAACACTGTGACGTCATTTAACCTTTTGTCATCGAACTCTGTAACCTTAATGATCAATCTCAATGGCTTCTTCTCTCTACCTGTAACGATGTGTTGTGTAATGATCTATTATGTTTGTGCGTGTATGTATAGTATAATAGAATGGTGGAGTAAAATAGATGATGGGAAGGACATGGGGCGATCATAATAAGAGAAAGAGGACGATTTAGAGAGAGAAAGTGGAGCAACTAGCTTTTCTATTTTTACGAGCAACGCGTGTCAAACTCTTAAATTTAAATAATAGAAACTCTGGTTTCATAAATATAGTGCGTAACTTGCAACAATATTCATATCAAACACATTAGTATAAACTCTCTAATTAAGAATTTTATTAAATAATAAATAACTGCAGAACAAATGTAGCTGATCTAAATACAATCTATAAAAATCCCCAACTTTATTACATAAATCAAATCAAACTTATTGAACTAAATAAAATAAGAAAACAACTAGATCATCTCCATTTCGCTCACATGTCTCCATCATGTTCCTATCAACGTGTACTTGAAATTTGTTAAAGAGTGAGTTCATAAACTTAGCAAGAAATTGCTAACCACATTCACTGCTCAGCAAATCAACTCACCTTATATTTTCATATATAAAAGCAACTCGTGAAAATGCATTAATCATATATATTTATCTTAAGTCATAAATTTTAATATATTCTCTTATCACCAAAAACATAATACAAATCACAATTTTCACAATTACAAATCATAAACTAGTTAATCCTCTTGATTAACTTGTATTAAATTTCACTTATCTCACATGAGCCCTAGACTCCCCTCCAATAGATGGTGTGCATTGTATAGTCCCAGACTACCAAAAATATACATGTGTCTGTCTAGGTTTGTATGTCTACTCACCCAAATGATCCAATAAGGGCATGCTGGGTCCAATGGTCATAACAAAATGGTAGTGTACTTCCAATAGACAGGTCACTGACCATGTCTAACAAAGTCATCATAAGAATAGTTCTGGACTACCCCTCCGACTACTCACAATTATTCATTTCTTACCAAGTATTAAATGTATTTTAACATTTAAAGCATTTTATCTCATAACAAACATGTTCATAAAAAAACTTTAAATTAGGTTCACGACTCTCTAAACCCAAACAACGAGAGTACTAAATTCTTGAAAGTTTTTCAATGAATAGGTCTCGGTAAAATTTTAGAATCAAATTTCTTACCGTTTTCCGTACTCTCTAATTTTGTGTCTTAAAATCTACTTTTTCGGGTTTAAATTAATTACATCACTTAACTTAATCTAATTTCACATATTTCAACAAATTTAAGTTAATTATACTGAAATCCATTATTTTGAAATTTTTCATAATTTTTAAAATATTTTTACTATTTTTTTTCTAATTTTCTTTACTTAAAATTTAGTTGAAATTATTGGGCTTTGTGTGGAAGAACCCAAAATGGGTTTTCTGTCTCCTTGTATGAGCAGTACCACTCTGTAATTATAATCTTTGAATTTCTATAACAGCCCCTCAAAATATGACTCTCAACTAGTCCAAATATTAATAAGTCATGAGAATCCAAAAGTATACCTAAACAAAGAAAACACAACATCAAGAAATTCATTCATAAACCCATCTCACAACAACGCATGTTCCTTCAAGTCCAGTGTAAACCTTTTGTCTATGAGCCTACTCTCTAGTGCCTTTCAATCTTATTCATTCATATGTTTTGCACACCGAAATCTAAATTGGAAAATTTACTATACCCGTGTCCACAATCGCATATATTTTCATATATACATTACAGTCAAACCAGAGCCTTTAAAAAAATTTATATACATTCCATGATACATATATGTGTGTGTATATATATATATAAACATATACACACCTAAATGATAACGGTAACTGAACACAACACAGGAAGAAGAATTCATATATTCATATTCTAAAGTTAAGAGATTACTCCCTATTTAAATATAATTTACAGCTAGTAATCTACTCCTACAATTATGGTAACAGATAATAATCTACTCCTAAAAATATGGTAACAGATCTGATCTACCTAGCTGTACAATTTCTAAATACATAGTTGTACATTATACAGTTGTATACAATTTTAGAAATCGTTGACTCTTTCCACACTCCCCCTCAAGCTGGTTCGAAGATATCAGTCATTCCCAGCTCGCTAGTTATTGATTCAAAAGACATTTTTGGTAATCCTTTCGTGAGAATGTCAGCAAGTTGTTGTTCGGTTGGTACGAAAGGCATACAAATCACACCCCTTTCAAGATTTTCCTTAATAAAATGGCGGTCCACCTCAACATGCTTAGTACAGTCGTGCTGAACAGGATTATGAGAGATGTTTATAACTGCCTTGTTATCACAATACAGTTTCATAGGGCTAGACATAGGAACCTGTAATTCTTTAAGTAGCTTTTTTAACCATAACAGTTCACAAACTCCCTGTGCAACTGCTCTGAATTCTGCCTCAGCACTACTTCTTGCAACCACAGACTGCTTTTTACTTTTCCAAGTCACTAGATTTCCTCCAACAAATGTACAATACCCAGAAGTTAATCTTCTATCACAAACTGATCCAGCTCAGTCAGCATCAGTGAACGCCTCAACCTGCATATGATTATTATTCTCAAAGAATAAACCTTTCCCTGGAGTTCTCTTCAAGTACTTAAGAACTCTATAAGTTGCTTCAAAATGTTTCTCATCTGGAGAGTGCATAAATTGACTGATTACACTAACTGCAAATGCAATGTCTGGTCTAGTATGAGAGAGATAAATCAGCTTCCCTACTAATATTTGATATTGCTCTTTATCTCCAGGGCATCCCTTGGTTTCACTACCAAGTCTGTGATTAGGATCAATAGGTGTCTCAGCAGGTTTACTACCAAGTAAACCCGTTTCCTTGAGTAAGTCAAAGGTATATTTTCTTTGTGAGACAAAAATTCTCTTCTTGGACCTTGCAATTTCCATACCAAGAAATATCTCAAAGGGCCTAGATCTTTTATCTCAAATTCATCGGCCAAAATTCGCTTCAATTTTTCTATCTCAACACTGTCATTACCAGTCATAATTATATCATCAACATACACTATAAGAATAGTGATTTTACCATCTTCCATGTGTTTGAAAAAGAGTGTATGATCAGCTTGACTCTGGAGGTATCCATGTTGCTTAATAGACTTGGTAAACCTCTCAAACCATGTCTGTGGTGATTGTTTCAATCCATAGAGGGATCTCTTTAGCTTGCACATCTTATTACTTCCACGTTTCTTTTCAAATCCAGGAGGTAAATCCATGTACACTTCTTCTTCTAACTCCCTATTTAGGAAAGCATTTTTTACGTCAAATTGGTGGAGAGGCCAATCAAAATTGGTAGCTAGAGACAAAAGAACTCTGATTGTATTCATCTTTGCCACTGGTGCAAATGTCTCCTGATAATCAATACCATATGTTTGTGTAAAGCCCTTCACAACTAGCCTTGCCTTATATCTTTCAATAGATCCATCAGCTTTGTACTTGACTGTAAACACCACATCCCACTGGTTTCTTATCTCTTGGAAAATTAATCATCTCCCAAGTTTTATTCATTTCCAAGGCCCGCATTTCCTCCAAAACGGCTTTCCTCCACTCAGGAACATTTAGAGCCTCCTATATAGACTTGGGAGTTTCTAGACATGACAGATTAGTGACAAAAGCTTTAAAAGAGGAGGACAGTCTATGAAACGAAACAAACTTGGAAATGGGGTGTTATGTACAGGTTCTAATTCCTTTTCTAAGTGCAATGGGTAGATCAAGGTCATCTGTTGACTCCAAATCAGATATAGGAATGGGAGAAATGTTACCTAATGAACTTGCATTTGGTTCAGACTCCTGGCCATATTGAGAGATAAGGTTGTTTACTATTTGAGAATTTGGTTGTCGCCTTGAGTAAACACGAAGCTCAGCTGGTGGAGCAACATGCGGTGACACCCCCTTGGTGTTGTGGTCACTGTTGGTTCAGTTGCGGGCGAAGACAGAGGTGAAGCTGAAGGTTGTAAAGACATGGGTAATAAAACTTCCCAGAACTTATCTTCAAGCATATGATTCTCCCCCAGAAGAGAAGTTGTGAGAAAGAAAGACTGATTTTCAAAAAAGGTGACATCCATAGTAACATAGAATGTGCGAGAGATAGGATCATAACACTTGTAACCTTTCTAAGTTGGGGAGTAACCTAGGAATACACATTTTAAGGCTCGGGGATCGAGTTTGCTTCTGTTTGGACTGTGGTTATGAACAAAGGCAGTGCACCCAAAAATTTTTAGGCATATCGAGGTAAAGAGTCGAACATTGGGAAATGATTGGGTAAAGACAGAAAGTGGTGTTTGAAATTGGAAAACACGAGTTGTCATGCGATTGATTAAGTAAGAGGCAGTAAGGACAGCCTCTCCCCAATAATGTTTAGGAACTCCAAAAGTAAACATTATAGATCGAGCTACTTTCAATATGTGTCTATTTTTCCTATCAACAATGCCATTTTGCTAAGGAGTGTTAGAACAAGAAGACTGATGAACGATTCCATTGTGTAACAGAAAGTTGCCAAGAATGGAATGAAAATACTCTTTGCCATTGTCAGTGCAGAGAATTTGAATTTTTCTTTGAAATTGTGTTAGCACCATGGAGTAAAAATTTTGAAATATTTTTTCGGCTTCAGATTTTTCCTTTAACAAAAAAACCTAACAGACATGTGAGTGATCATCAATAAATGTTATAAACCAACGAGCACCCGTAATGGAAAGAGTGCGAGATGGATCCCAAATGTCACTATGTATCATGGAAAAAGGGGAAGACTCTTTATATGGTTGTGAAGGAAAAACAGAACGTTTATGTTTAGAAAATTGACAAACTTCATACTGAAACAATAAAAGAGGTTTATTTTTGAATAACAGTGGAAACAAAGTCTTGAAATAAGGAAAGCTAGGGTGGCCTAACCTACGGTGCCACAACATTATTTCACTATTAGCAGAAGAGGAAGTGTCATAACTTATTGTTTGAGCTTCTCCACTCAAGGTAAATTCATCCTCAAAATAGTATAAACCTCTATACTATTTAGCACTGCCAATCGTCTTCCCCGAATGCAAGTCCTGAAATTCACATTGAGTTGACGAGAATTTAGCAACACAATTTAAATCCTTTGTCAGTTTACTAATGGATATTAAATTGCAAGATAGTTTTGGAACATGGAGAACAGACTGTAAAAACAGATTTTTTGAAAGAGGGATTGATCCTATTCCTGCAATAGCTGAGAAAGATCCATCAGCAATTTTAATTTTTGAGTTACCAGGACAGGGATTATATGTTGTAAACAAGGTTAACAAGCTGGTCATATGATCGGAGGCACCTGAATCAATGATCCAGGGACTGTTTTTTTCAACTGAAGCACTAAAAGCAGTCAAAAGATTACCTTGGTGAACGACAGAACAAGAGGAGGTACTAGAATTGGAATTAGAGGAGGACTGACTCGAAAGTCTACACAGGTGATCCATTTGTTCCTTGCTAAATTGGGGAACAGATTCTGAACTCTTTGTTGGTCGTGCACTTCCTGAGTTATCAACACTGGCCTGCATACCCCGATTGTCTCTGTTCTGTGGTCGCATACCTTTCTAGTTGGTTGGTTTACCATGTAACTGCCTGCAAGTTTCCCGTGTGTGACGAGGGCGATTACAGTGATCACACCATACTCTTTCTCCCTTTCGTATGTTTTTTTTATTGCTAAAAGAGTGATTGTTTGGTCCTTTAGAAACCAAAGCTGAGGTCTCCGGATTTGTTGGGGCAGCAGCGGTTAACATAACTGATCGTCGACTTTCTTCCCTCTTAACTTCTGCAAAAGCTTCTCCAATTGATGGCAGCGGTTTCTTTCCAAGTATACGACCTCTTACTTCATCCAAGTCCTTATTCAGACCCATAAGGAACTTGAATACTCGATCTCTCTCCAGGCTTTTTTTATATTGAGTACTATCCATGGTACAATACCATTTAAATTCGTTGAACAAATCCAACTCCTGCCATAAGCTTCGTAGCATGTTGTAGTACTTTGTAACATCATGATCTCCTTGTTTAAAATCATATATCTTAGTTTGGATCTCGAACATTTGGGCTGAATCTTCTAGATTAGAAAAAGTCTCCTTTACTCCATCCCAAATATCTTTTGCTGTAGGAAAAAACATGTGATTATGCTCCATTGAATTGATGAGTAGAGACATTATCATGGAATTCTCCGTATCCCATGTATTGTACGCTGGATCCCCTATATTCGGAGCTTTTGTTTCACCAGTTAAGTAGCCGAGTTTTCCTTTCCCTCTAATGAACAACATAATAGACTGAGACCAGGGGCGGAGCTAGGATTTTAGTTCAGGGGGGGCGTAGTGTATTTGATTGGAGAAAAAAAACTAGCATGACAAATATAAATTTTCACATAAAAGGCAAACAAAAAACAAAAATATAACAAAACTACTATCTTTCAAAAAATAGCTAGTATAATATTCTTAATCTAATTTCATATCAATACTCATTTAAAGTAGAACAAAAATTACCTAAAAAGAACTATGGTAGAATACTTGACTTGACAAATATAAGAACCATAATATTAATTGATAATTCAATATTGAATACAATTACAACTGTCCTCGACGGGATTTCATATTTTGAAAGCGATGCATGATAGCTTCATTATCTATGTCCTTAAATATATCTTTTTCTATATAGACAACCAAGCTATCATTCATAAATTGATCTCCCATTCGATTACGCAATTCATTCTTTACAATGTTCATAGCAGAAAATGCCCTCTCCACAGTGGCAGTCGCGACTGGTAAGATCAATGCCAACGTCAAAAGCAAATAGACCAATGGATACACCTTGTCTTTTTTTGTCTCAACCATTCTTCTTGCAAGAGCGGAAATTCCTTTCAACCCTTCAAAGCCACCAGAGCGCACATCAAGAATATAAATCTGAAGCTGAATATCAAGTTCTATGAGCTTGTTTGCAGAAAATTCATTTCGATAATATTTGGCAAGGCAAATTATCTGTTGCTTGTCAAAAGCAAAGAATGCGTCATCTGGACATAGACATGCCACACAAAGAAGTAACTCAGTATTTGCCTCACTGAAACGATTATTTAGCTCTTGAAGTTGCATATCTATGACAGAATAAAATAACTCAACACGATAGTAATGCAAGTTTGTCACTTCTTGCACATTACATCGTGGCCATCCTTGAACAAAGAACACATCATCCATGTTGGGAACATCAATCCCATGTTTCTCACAAAAAGAAGAAACTTCATCAAGTAAAGAATCCCATCCATCCTCCCTCATCATTTGTAGATGTTGCTTATATACTTTGACTAAAGACATAGCGTTCACGATATCTTGATCTTTTCTTTGTAGTGCTTTTGAAAATTCATTTGTAAATCCCAACATTGTCTTCATCAAATGGAGACTAAATACAAAATTAAAGGATTGTATCGACCCAAGTAGAATAGCTGCTTCACCTCTTTGATCGGATTTCACTCCATCTACTTCAATAATCTCAAGAACACCAATTACAGATGAGAACATTGTAATCAAGCTAATCAAAGTACCATAATGTGAGCCCCAACGGGTGTCTCCTGCACGTATAAGAGAAGTACTCTGATTTAGGCCTTGCCCACTAGACAACTCACCATTGTTAAGTCCCTCAATAACTTCGGCAATTTGTTTCTCTCGAAGCATATCACGACGTTTACATGAGGCTCCAACTACGTTTACCACATTAGCAACTAATACGAAAAAAGTGGAAATATGGCCATGATTCTTTGCCACAGCAACAAGAGCCAACTGAAGTTGGTGAGCAAAACAATGAACATAAAAGGCAAATTCATTCTCTTTCAGAATAAGCGTTTTGAGACCATTGAATTCGCCTTGCATATTGCTAGCACCATCATAACCTTGCCCACGCAGTCTAGAAATGCTCAATCCATGTGTAGAAAATACATTATCAATCGCCGCCTTAAGTGAAAGAGCAGTTGTATCTGTAACATGTACCATACCAATAAAACGTTCAATGATACTCCCATTCTTCATGTAAAACTACCTAGAATCAACCGGCCTCTACCACTTGTTTTGTAAAACTACCTAAAATGGCACAGTTCAGTCAACCTCCTAATGTGAAGCTACATATAGAAGAAAGCAGAGTATACATATTTGGCCTATTTATCTTGAGTATATTTGAGTATATATTATTTCATTTATCATAGGCTGACCTTAACTTTGTCTTTTTTTTTTCTCTCTCTTTTTCTTTTATCTTGACATTTTCCATGACACATCATAAATAATTCCACCACATCATAAATATGGAAACAATTTAGCTTTTTTCTCATTTTCAAAACAAACATAATTCAAATTGAATAGGTAAAAAACAGAGGAAATAAAATTACCTGCAGAGCCTTTGATCAATGATCCACTCTCCAGTGACCCAGTCACAAGAAGCTTCTTCTTAGCTGATCCTTTAGTTTTGCCAATTGTATTTGACAAAATTACATCAAACAGAGTCTTGTTCTGTTATAAGTCCCTGAAATTGGAAAGAGAAACATACTCAAATTCACATCAAAACTTCTTAAATTCACAATAAAGTCCCGGTTGAACATTAATTTGAACTAATACAATTCCAAGCGCATTATGATTTTCTCTCCACTAAGGAAACGTGGAAACTACTGTCAATTTTAAAATAGAGACTCCAATACAGTCCAAAACTAATTACTTCTAAAATTTACTACTCCTTGTTCTATAAATCATACTATATTTTAAAAGGAACAAATATATATTTTATATATATATATTTTTCAAGCTTCACACTGTAAAAAGAAAAAAAATGGAGTCTAAAGAAGACCTAATATAACCAAAAAATTGTATCAAATCTTAGAACCCTAAATTAAATTAGCACAGAACCTCTAAATTAGGAGTTTTAGAGAGGGAACAGATGAACCCTTTAAGAGTATCAGATGCTATAACATCTTTTAAATATAAAGAACGATTTACATGTAGTGATATAGGGTTTCATCTTCTATAAAAAAATGAATTAGTTTTACCTCGAAACACAGAATCACATCGATTATCAACGCTGAGGGTTGATCCTCTCTCTTTATCTCCTTTCGATTTTGTTGCGAATTGGGGGAAGAGCTTAGCCGTGTGAACTCTGAAGAGTGAAGAGTAAATACCAAACCGTGTTTTGAGCTGAGAATGAGCGATGCAATTTGGAGTTTTTTTTCCCAAAAACTATACAAAACCTGACAACCAAATGTGTAACGACCAAAAGGCTTTGTTTCATCTTTACTATCATTAATATGTAGGGGTAAAAAAAAATTTCAGGGGGGGCATTTTTGGAAATCTAAAAATTTATACATATAATAATAAAGAAAATTTTTTTTTTCAGGGGGGGCATGTGCCCCCTGTGGGCACATGCTCGCTCCGCCACTGACTGAGACCACCTTAGATAATTTTTTCCATTGAGTTTTTGTAGAGACATTTGCAGAGACATGTTGTCAGTTGAGGGAATTTGTAAAGGACTGAGACCAGCAGTTACAGGTTTATTGGAGCCACTTGGGGTGCCTGGATTTTTCTCTTCAGCCATTTTCTACACTTAGGGGTTTTGGACCAGACCTTCAATAAATAGGATAACACCTTCAGAGGCAAGTGCAGCACAATCTAGGATTCAGGTCAAAAAACAGGGAGATCGTAATACAGAGAAACACCAAAAAAGAGACCTGAAAAAACTTTAGGAAGAGAGAGGCACGACAAAAGATTAACTAACAATAAATGCTGTAATAATTTGAACGAACAAAGGGCAATAAGTGCCACGAACAGATTGATCAATGGTCTGGAAAAAAACAAAAGGCAGTAAGTGCCGAGGACAAAGCAGAAAAAAACTTCAGGATTAAGCAGAAAACAAAAGTTGGTTCCAGTGGAGAACCAGCTCTGATACCATGAACACAACACAGGAAGAATAATTTATATATTCATATTCTAAAGTCAAGAGATTACTCCCTATTTAAATATAATTTACAGCTAGTAATCTACTCCCACAATTATGGTAACAGATAATAATCCACTCCTAAAAATATGGTAACAGATCTGATCTACCTAGCTGTACAATATCTAAATACATAGTTGTACATTATACAACTGTATACAATCTTAGAAATCGTTGACTCTTTCCACAGTAGCAATATCTATACATTTCATATATAAACCATACTAATCTTTAAAAGAACAACCTAGATTCACAGCATACAAAAAGTCAACATGGGTTCCCAAGTATAATTGTTAAACTAAAAAAAAATAATTAACCCAAGCTTCACATTCCTTTCATTATGTTTATATACAATGCATGTTTCTGTGTATAAATTTACTATTCCTTCCCTATAGAAATTAAATCGCTATCTTCAACAGTATATAAAAAAAATTCATTCTTTTACTCATCAACTATCATTTATAGATATTACACATCTATATAAATGTATCATTATGATCATTTTTCTAAACCTACAATAATTAAAAGACAAGTCTCAGTTATATACAAATATATAAAATGAATCAACTTACTTGATATCGTTAGTCCAATCACCGGCTTTCTCTACGCAACTTTCTCAATTACTGTCTCTCCTCCTAGCTACTGCAGATTGTATTCATGTACGTGAGTATTTTTTCTCTCTCTCCCTCTATTTTCAGAAAGTAATAAAGTGTTAGACTATTATGGAGTATAATAAGGAGTTTGAGTTACTTAGGAATTATTTAAATTTTGAATTATTGGACATATCACTTATCTCTATTATCTTATTTCCAAAATTTAAAATTAGATAATTATATATATATATATATATATATATATATATATATTTTAAGGATATTACAATGTGTGTTTCTTTGTAAAGCCGTCACGTAGGCGACTACCAAATAGCAACTGTGGCTAGCAAATCTATTTATATAATTATAGCTCATCCGTTAACGGTAGGTTAATAGTTGGCCTTTGTTTGTACGTTTGTGTTACTACAAGAGTGATTTTCAAACTTCAAGGGATTTATAACTTGAGGTTTGCTAGCTACAGTAGTTAGAGTGACTATAGCTTGGCAGTCGCCTAGTGGCGGCTTTACAAAGAAACACACGTCCCTCTTAAAAAAAAGGAAGTTAAAGAGTCCACTTTCTCTTTCTAAATCCTCCTTTCTCTTTTATTATGATGGCCCATGTCCATCCCATCATCTATTTTACTCCACCATTCTATTATACTATACATACATAAATACACATATGGATCATTACATAGCTCATATCTCTCTACAAAAAATACGTAACAGGTAGAGAGAAGAAGCAATTGAGATAGAACATTAAGGTTGCAGTGTCGATGACAAGAGGTTAACGACGTTACAATGTATGATCTCATGGAGTATATAAATGGTGGGATGGACATAGGGGCATAAGGAGGATTTAGAGAGAGAAAGTTGGGGTTAGATGAGGTTAGTTCAAAGTTGCAGTGTTCGATCTCAATGGAAGCATCTCTCTCTCTCTCTCTCTCTATCTCTCCATAGTCTCTGCAATCACCATTCCTATGAAGTGAGAGAAGAAGCTTATAAAGTTTCACAGATAAAATGAGATTCCCTCGAGGCAAGCCAAATCACTCTCAACTATAAACCCAAATGAGTAAACCCTAATCATCCCCACACAAAACCCTAAATTTCCAAAAATTCACTATAAACCCATCTAAGAGCCGACCCAAATTCTGCAATTCCATATTAATAACTTCCACACTCTATTGCTTCCATCAAGAGGGTGATCTTTGATTATATTTGGTGTCTTCTTTCTAATAATCTATCAGTTATTTTTTTTTTTCAGAGAAAGGGAGATGCCTTGTTTAATGATCTATTATATATATATATATGTATATATATATATATGTATATATATATAGAGGGAAAGCTAACATCTCCTCTTTCAGGAGGAGAATAGCATTGACCCCGGTTTTTTGGGACAAAAATAACATTAATAGGAAGCTGCCACATCATTAAAAAAGTGGATAATATTATCAATTTTAAACCTACCTACTCCACTTTCTCTCTCATCACATCATCATCTCTCGATCTCTACCCTAACCCTGAACCAAAACTCAATAGCACGATAATGTCATCTATGGCTGGAATACCACCAAGGCAATGTCGGCATAGAGTTTTTGTGGTGGCCGTCAGCTAGTCGGCTATTGGATTTTGGTAGTGGTGGTGGTGGTTGTGGAGGGTAGAGATGGTGGCGATAGTTTGGGGGGTGAGGATGGTGGTGGTGGCACCACAGGTTGTGGTGGTGTCAGTGATGGTTCAATTGCCGAAATACATTGTTGGTGGTGGGTGTGAGGTGGGGGATAGTGGTGGTGTCAATATCGATTATGGTTATGTTGGTGGTGGTTTATTCTCAAGAATAGACATAGTTGTGGTGGTGATGGTGGTTGTGGTTATGGGGGTGGGGATGGTGGTGGTGGTGGTGGTGCCATTGATTTTGCTGGTGGTGGTTTTTGCTGTGGAGAGTGTGGTTGGGAATGACGGTTCATCCCCTGGAATACATTCGTAGTGGTGGTTCATCTGTTGGAATACATATAGTGGTTGTTAGCCAAGTATTGATCATAGAGGGGGGTGATTAGGGTCAATACTAAACCACGTATAATTTTTGAGTTTTTAAAAATAATATATGAACAATTAAATTTCTCCTATTATGCTGGATATGCAAAATAAGCAAATGAGGCAATTTAAGCACAATATAAAAAGATATGAATAGAGAAATCAAACGTCAATCAGATGACTCCACCATTCTAGAGAGAAAGTGGAGCCTTTAGCTTCTTCTTCTTTTTTTTCTTTTCTTTTCAAAGAGAGACTCCCAAGCCAAAGTAGCTTTTTTTTTTTTACTGTAGCTAGCAAACCTCTTATATAAATACCCTTGTATTATATGACTAAAAATAAATAAGAAAAGAAAATTTGAAAAGAAAAAAAAGAACATATCATCAAAAGACTTGTTGTTCAATGGCACAACTATATAATCTCCTCATTCTCAAAGAGAAAGAGAGGGTTCGAGCCATATGAGAAAAAAATTATGTATGAGTCCCCAATTAGGGAAAAATAAAAAAAAAAGGGACGTAAACAGAAGGCCACGTAGAGAGCCGGATTTCAAAAAAATTTGTAAGCACCCAATGCAAAAACGTGTTTTGCGTTTTTCTTTTAAAAATGTTGGATCCAAGAGATGTCAAGAAACGTTATTCTCTCTTTCTTTTAATGCATCAATTACATTGACGAGTAACTTTTCCGTTAAGTTGCCTAACGCCTGACAATATATATATCTTTTCTTTCATAAAACCAAACGCAAAACGGTGTTGTTTTTGCACTGGATGCTTATTTTATTTTTTATTTTTTTGAGATTTGACTTCCTACGTAACCTTCTGCCATACTTTTTAATATGTATATAATATTTAATGATATATTAAATAAAAAAACTATAGAAAATATTAGTTATATTATGCATATATAATATTTATGTTGCATTGGAGTGATCAGGGTATACCTATCTTAACAAAACTTTTAATAGGACACTTTAGTCATTTCACGTTATATTTTAATGTTAAATAGTTTTGTCAATAAGATAAGAAACTAATAGGTCATTTCCAAGGTGTCGGTCTAGAGATATTTGTGTTGGTTTTTACAAACGTAATATCTAAGGGACAATAGTTGTCTCTGCCATGTTATGAGGACCTCAAAAGTGAGGTGGTTCAATGATATTTCGGTACGTGTTTAAAAGTTTAAAAAAATTAAACATGAATCAAACTCATATTTTTATCTTCCTATATAATATATCATAGATTAAGGGTCCCCATAAATTAAAATCTCTCTAAATTATAGTAAGTTGAATTCACATAAGAACGAGACTCGTAATTTTTTTTCAATTATAATCAATAATTCATCACATCATCAAATTAATAAAATATAGTCATTCTTGTAGTTTTGTTATATGGCTATCACTGTCGACGACGGTATTCATATATATTCTCCATCACCTATCTCTATATTTTTCTTCAAATCAATCCAAACTCACCTCTCCACGTATAAAGTGAATAATTGATGTGATTCCAATTTGCATGAAGTAATTAGTTTTGGTGCTAATTTACACACTCACTTTGTTGTGAAACAAAGTGATTTCGGAAGGAGACTCTTAAAGTCTAGGTAGATTGAGAATTAAAGTGATAAAAGAAGAGTAGCACTTGAATTTGGAGAGATATAAAAGAGAACGAGAACAAGGAGCGAGAGGAAGAGAGAGAGAAGATTATCTTTATCCTTTAAAAGTATTGCTGTAGAAGGAAATCGAAAGCAAGTACCTCTAGCGGCGTTTTTTAAAATGCTTTGTAAAATGACGTAATTTTATAATTTTTTTTAAGTAATTGATGTGACACATTTTAAACCTTTGTTGTATTAAATATTACAGATGTCCATTTGTCTGATAAATTAGAGGAATTTTAACTTACACGATCCTAGTCCCCTTGTATACATGGTATGCATACATTTATGTGCCTATATACATTTATATATACATGTACTGATTCCCTTACAGAGATCCATGAAATAATCTATACATATATGCATATATGTATTTGCTTGTACACAGGTCAAAGAAGATTAGTAGAATAGTTGCAATTGTTTTGGTGGCGAATAAATGACATATCTGGGGCAAGTATGTCTTTGGCTTACTTTGCAATATTCTTCGTGGAATCATGGTCCTTCGAATTAAATATGGATCACTAGTGCCGCGTTCATGATTTTGCAACAGTTTGGAATTCTCCTCTTCTAATAAGAAATTGAATCCAATTCAACCCAATCCAATCCGATTCAACCACATCAGCATTCCCAAGTGTTATAATGTGCAAGGAGAGATGGTTTTTGGCAGCGACGTTTAGGGTTTCGGACGGAAAGATAATCATGATTTAGACAGAAGAGGGAGAAATAAATGGGTAACCCAAATTCATGTTTTTTTTTTTAAAAAAAACTTTTAGACAGTGTCAAAATATCATTGAGTCACCTCACCTGTCAGGAGAAGTTACTCCTAATATGGCCTTAAGTGTAACAAAAGTAAACTTAAATACGTTAATTAGACTTGTCAATGTCGGATCCGAATATGAGCCAATAAATGGGATATAAATTGAAATAATTAATCCGATAATTCGTTAGTGATCTGAATCCTATAATATCTTAACTAAACAAATCGAGAATATGAATTATGGTCAACAGGGGCTACTCAAGATAATTTGAGGTCTTGGGCGAAAATTACAAAAGTGGACTTTTTACATGTAATATACTAATATCAAATTCTAGTTAGTAATATTTATTTTAAAATAATTCTTATTGAAATCATTATATCTAATTGGACCATTTTTTATTAATATATCTCTTAATTTTTTATCAATATTTTTTCATTGTGTAGATGCATAGATATTTAAGATCATTCATTTTTTTAACTTAGTTCACTTTTTTCAAAAAAATTTAGGTTGTTCGTAAAGAATTTTCTTATCACATATTTTATTATCATTATGTATCTAAATCACTAATATATATTTTTTCATTATTGTATAATCTTCTAATTCTTTTAGATTACTTAATTGTTCATTTGTTGAATTTTCAACTAAACATTTTGTTGTTTGACTATTAATTATAATAAAAAATAATAATAGTTGTAATGGGAGAATAAGAAAAAAACGTGAGGAATAGAGAAAAAAAAAAGATAAAAATTAATAGGAGAAGATGGAAAGTTTTATAATCCCAAATTTTCACAATTATCAGTTAGATATATATTCAACTATTCATAAAAAACGTGGAATAGGAAGAGATGGAGAGAAAAAAGAGGGAGATGGTGAGATAAGAATAGAAATTAAGAGTTTTAAAATGTGTTAAATTATTTGGATCCATTATTAAATATTGGGGGCCTAAAACAAAAATGTTAGGACGTTTAATGATATTAGCATAAAATTATTTGGGCTCATTGTATTAAATGTATACTATTGGTTAGGGCCTAACACTATAAGGAAACACAATTTATAGAAAGTCTAAATAAAATAAAAATTTTAGCAAGTCTTCTTTATGACAATAAAAAAAATTAGAGGCCTTCTATTGGCTGAGACCTTAGGCCCTAAGGTCCTAGCCAATATTATAGGGTAAAATGCTCTAACCACCCCATAGGTTTAGGTTTATTACCCACGAAAAATACGAGTGTCTTTGACTGAGGTCAACCTCCCCTGGGTTTGAGAAACTATGCCCTGACATCCCAAATGTTAGTTGACCGTCAAGTTAACTAACTTGAAAAATTCAAATACCAAAATTACCCTTCAATACTTGATAGCAAGTCATTCTCTGCTATTAGAAACTCATTTAGGTTTGACACACATAACACCACCAAGGAAGACTCAAGCGACAAGCTTTACTATTTGAACGATGACAGTGAACTGAAGATGCCAACAGTGACTCACGAGATCGCCGATGAAGATGAAGAGATTGTAGATGTCAACGATGAACCAAACACGCCCGACAGCATTGAGTCGCTGGCTGATGAAGGCGGCGTCGAAGCTGACTGTAGAAGTCGACGACGTAGATGAAGATTACTGTAATACCCCGCTCCAACACATGGTATGATATTGTCCGCTTTGGGCCTGAGCCCGCACGGTTTTGCTCTTGGGTTTACCCCAAAAGGCCTCATACCATTTGAAGAGAACATACTACATATAAGCACATCCCCTTTTCCACACCCAGGCGATGTGGGATTGAGCACCCTGTACCCTGTCAGTGTGGTAGCTCAGCCCAGTGTCTGTCTTTGCACCCGCCCACTCACACCCGTCCACAAGGGTTACTACAATCCACCCCCCTACGAGGCCCGACGTCCTCGTCGGCACACTACTTCCGGCTGGGTTCAGGCTCTGATACCAACTGTAATACCCCGCTCCAACACATGGTATGATATTGTCCGCTTTGGGCCTGAGCCCGCACGGTTTTGCTCTTGGGTTTACCCCAAAAGGCCTCATACCATTTGAAGAGAACATACTACATATAAGCACATCCCCTTTTCCACACCCAGGCGATGTGGGATTGAGCACCCTGTACCCTGTCAGTGTGGTAGCTCAGCCCAGTGTCTGTCTTTGCACCCGCCCACTCACACCCGTCCACAAGGGTTACTACAATTACAGACCACCTTGTTCAGATCAGGAGCGAAGTTATTTCAACTGATCGGCACTGTTGCTGCCGGCGATGAGCTGTGCACTTTCTTTCTCTAAACTCACCTCTTGCCCTTCTCTCTCTAAGCTCACCACTCACCTATCGCCCCTCTCTCTCTAAGCCCACCACTCACTGATCACCCCTCTTGGCATTGTTGATGCTCTTAGTGATGAAATATTTGATTCAAAACCATCAAAACCCGAAAGCCGAATGGTCCTGTTTGGATCCCAATTGAATATTCAAATCCCTCCTATGCCTCCCTCTATTCTTTTTCCTTCTGAGTCACCAAAATCTCCAGTCGGTTTCGGTAGAAAGAAAAGGAATTCCCAGCTGGGTTCTTTCTCCCCCAGATTATCTTCGTCTGCAGCTAAGAAATCCCCATTTGGATCAACTAATTCGGGCTTAGAAAACCCGAATTCGCCATGGGTTTTCAGTGGATGCCTCTCTGTTAGTGAGATTGAAGAGATGGAACTTTCAGAGGATTATACTCGTGTGATTTCCCGTGGTCCCAATCCAAGGACAACTCATATATTCGATGATTGTATCATTGAGAGCTTCTATGGTAGTGTTAGGTCCTCTGCTTCCAGGAAAAAAAATGGGTTTTCCCCCAATCGACCCACATGAGCTATTCATCTGAGAGTTTTCTCAGTTTCTGTTACAATTGCAAGAAGAATCTTAGCCAAGAAAAAACATTTATATGTACAGGTTAGCTCAAATGACGTCAGTAAGTTCAATTACAATATCATTAAATATAAGAGGGTAAATTGGTAAAAGCACTTGAACCGTTAGTTTTTAACGGGGGTTATCTCTGATTTGAGATGTCAAGGCATAGTTTCCCAAACTTAATTAGGGGAGGTTAACCTCAGTCAAATCCACTAGTATTCTCCGTGGGTAATAAACTGAAACCTGAAGAGTGTTTAGAACATTTTACCCAATATTATATTATCTGATATAATATAATATATTATAAATATATCAGTAAAATATTTTTATAATTATTTTCTTTTTCTTCCATCTATCTATTTTGTCTCTCTTTATTAGTTTTTTGATAATTAAAAAGTTAAATACATATCTTTCAAGTGTACTAATTAGACATATAAGTTCTAAAACTACATTATGCGTAAAATATATTAGTAAAATATTTTTATAATTATTTTCTTCTTCTTCCATCTATCTATTTTATCTCTCTTTATTAGTTTTTTTATAAATAAAAAGTCAAATACATACCTTCCAAGTTCCAAGTGTTATTATGCGTTATTTATTGTAAATGTTAGTTAGATGTCTATACGATCCGATTCGAGTCCGAATCCTAATAATTAGGATATAGATTGAAATATTAAATTCGATAATTTGTTAGTGATTCGAATCCATTACTTTAACAAACTGAATATGAATTATATATATATATATATATATATAAGATATTTATGTAAGTTTTTGCAAACATAGCATCTAAAAGCAAAATGTAAACTTATGAGATGTTGGATGCAATTTATACCAAAAATAAAAATAATATATATATATATATATATTGTTGTAATAGTAGATGATGTACCACTATATTGTAATAGTAGTAGTATATAAATATATAGTATAAACTATATAATAGTTAGGGAGAGAAGATAGGCAGAAGAGATTGATATGTATATAGATATATGTGTATAACAGTAAGAGAAAGAAGATTGAGAGAGTAGAGAGAGAGATTGGTATACACGAGAGAGAGAGAGATTGAGAGTTAACAGAGAATGCTGCCTTTTACATCCAAAACAAGTGACCCCTTGTTAACATACATATGCCTCATATATATAGGCATCAAAGGAGGTGCAAAATATCAGTATATGATATATATGCATTTATGTGGGATGAACCCACTTGACAGACCCACTTGTAACACTCCCTCTTGGGTTCATGACACTATAAAGAGAACAAGATTCTTGTGAATCTGAAAATGGTATTGCATATACAAGAACTGCCTCATTAAAACCTTGTCAGGAAAATCCAGTGGGATAAAACCTGATCGAAGGAAAAAGAGTGCAGTATGCTAATACCTTTTCAAACAAATTCTCCCCCTCATCAGCATGGAAAATCTTTGAGCTGCCGCATCCCAATATTGTGAACCAATTTCTTGAATGTCGTGGTAAGCAGAGCTTTAGTAAACAGGTCTGTCAAATTATCACACGAACGAATTTGCTGGACATCAATATCACCATTTTTCTGAAGCTCGTGAGTATAGAAGAATTTTGGTGAGATGTGCTTGGTTCTGTCTCCTTTGATATAACCTCCTTTGATTTGAGCAAGACATGCAGCATTATCTTCGTATAATATCGTTGGGATATTATTTATTGAGGAGAGTCCACAGTTTTCTCGAATATGCTGTATCATAGATCGTAGCCAGACACACTCTCGGCTCACTTCATGAATTGCGAGTATTTCAGAATAATTTGAAGAGGTTGCTGTCATTGTCTGTTTCATGGATCTTCATGATATAGCAGTGTCACCACAAGTAAATACATATCATGTTTGTGATCGAGCTTTATGTGGATCAGAAAGATAACCTGCATCTGCATATCCAACTAACTGGATTTTGATTTATTTGAATAAAACAATCACATATCAGTGGTCCCACGAAGATCTCTCATTATATGCTTGACACCATTCCAATGTCTGCGGGTTGGTGCAGAACTGTATCGTGCCAATAAGTTGACTGGAAAAGCTATGTTCGGTCTTGTGCAATTTGTAAGGTACATCAGTGCACCAATAACACTCAGATATGGAATTTTCGGACCAAGCAATTCTTCATTATCTTCTCGAGGACGAAATGGATCTTTCTTCACATCAAGCGATCGGACAACCATTGGAGAACTTAATGGATGAGCTTTATCCATATAAAATCACTTTAGAACCTTTTCTGTATAGGTTGACTGATGGATAAGAATTCCGCTTGGTAAATGCTCAATTTGTAATCCGAGGCAAAATCTCATTTTTCCAAGCTCTTTCATTTCGAATTCTTTCTTTAAATAATCAGCAATCGCTGTGAGCTCATCAGGAGTTCCCACAAGGTTTGAATCATCAACATATATTGTTATAATTGCAAATCTAGATCCTAATTTTTTAATGAAAACGCATGGACAGATTAGATTATTTACATATCCTTTTTTGATTAAGTACTCGCTAAGGCGATTGTACCACATGCGTCTAGACTGCTTTAATCTGTACGACGATCGTTGTAACTTGATTGAATACATCGACCGTGGTTTTGAAGCGATTGCTTCAGGCATTTGAAATCCTTCAGGGATTTTCAATATAAATATCACTATCAAGTGATCCATATAAATATGTTGTAACCACGTCCATTAGATGCATATTTAGCCTTTCTGTGACTGCCAAATTAATCAGGAATCGGAATGTAATTGCATCCATTACCGGAGAATATGTCTCCTCATAATCAATACCAGGCCTTTGTGAGAAACCTTGTGCCACTAAGCGGGCTTTGTATCTCATAATTTCATTTTTCTCATTTCTTTTCCGTACAAATACTCATTTGTACCCTACAGGCTTAACACCTTCAGGTGTCTAGATTATTGATCCAAATACTTCACGTTTTGCCAGTGAAGTTAATTCTGCCTATATTGCCTCTTTCCATTTTGGCCAATCATTTCTGCGTCGACATTCGTCAACGTATTGAGGTTCTGGATCCTCATTATCTCTTGCAATATCAAGAGCAACTCTTTTTGTGCCTCATCAAGGGCTATCATTTCTTCAGGGGCTATTTTTGCTCCCTTTGTAAGCATGGCCTCCTCAGGAATGCCTTCTTTTTTTTTTATCTACTTTCTCTTGTACTTTCCTTTTTCGAGGAATAGTATCTTTTGCACTAATGGGTCTCCCACGCTTCAGGCTTGTTTTAGATGCATCTGCTGCAATACTTATAGACTGTCCAACAGGGACATCTATTCGTGCTGGAAAATTGGCAGCAGGGATATGAGATTATATCACTTTACTTGTATCAGTAAATGCATCTCGCAATTGATTTGCAATACTTTGCAAATGAATGATTCTTTTAACTTCAAGTTCTCTTTGACTTGTAGGGGGATCAAAATGTGATAATGCCGTAGCATTCCAAGTGATCTCATGTTGTTGTTCAGGCTGTGTCATTTCTCCCCTAATGGTGGGAATACCACCTCATCAAAATGACAATCAGCAAATCTTGGTTTAAACAAATCTCCTATCATAAGTTCAAGATATCTAATGATAGATGGAGAGTCAAAACCTACATAAATTCCAAGTCTACGTTGAGGGCCTATTTTTGTTCGTTGTGGTGGTGCAATAGGCACAAAGACAGAACAACCAAAAACTCGTAAGTGAGAGATATTTGGTTGTTGACCAACCATAAGTTGTAGAGGTGAAAAACTATGGTAAGCAGTTGGTCTAAAACGAACTAATGATGCTGCATGCAATATGACATGTCCCTAGGCTGACACAGGGAGTTTTGTTTTCATAAGTAATGGTCTGGCAATCAATTGAAGACGTTTTATAAAAGACTCTGCTAGACCATTTTGAGTATGGGTGTGTGCAACAGGGTGTTCAACATCAGTGCCAATAGACATGCAATAGTCATTGAACGTTTTAGATGTAAATTCTCTGGCATTATCAAGACGAATTGCCTTGATTGGATAATCCGGGAATTGTGCTCTTAAACGAATTGTTTGGGCCAAAAATCTAGCAAATGCTACATTTCTAGTAGAAAGTAAACAGACATGGGACCATCTAGTTGAGGCATCAATTAAAATCATAAAATAACGAAAAAGGTCCACATGATGGGTGAATAGGTCCACATATATCTCCGTGGTTCCTTTGTAAGAAATCAGGAGATTCAACAACAACTTTTGAAGGAGATGGCCTCATAATTAACTTTCCTTGTGAGCATACAGTGCATGTATAATCACTTGTTAAAAGAATTTTTTGATTCTTTAATGGATGCCCATTTGAATTTTCAATAATTCGGCGCATCATTGTTTTGAAGGAGATGGCCTCACAATTAACTTTCCTTGTGAGCATACAATGCATGTATAATCACTTGTTAAAAGAATTTTTTGATTCTTTAATGGATGCCCATTTGAATTTTCAATAATTCGGCGCATCATTGTTGACCCAGGATGACCAAGGCAATTATGCCATAATATAAAATTCTTTGGGTCATAGCACTTCTGGTGTATCACTACATGTGATTCAATTGCTCTTATTTTCATAAAATATAACCCAGAAGAGAAAGTAGGGAGTTTTTCTAAAACATGCTTCTGGCATGAAATAGTTGATGTAATGCATAGATATTCCATACTCCATTTACTTATTGTCTCAATATGATATCCGTTATGACGTATATCTTTAAAACTCACCAGATTTCTCTTGGATCTGGCTGAGTAGAGAGCATCATCAATATGCAATTGTGTTCCACATGGTAACACAATATTAGCCCTTCCAGAACCATCAATCAGGTCTATGGAACCTGATATGGTATTAACATTAGCTTCAGCTAATGTTATCTGGGAAAAATATTTTCTATCTCTCAGGATAGTATGTGTCGTGGTACTGTCACCAAACATATATCTTCATTACATTAATAAAAGTGTAATTACAAACAAAACTTGTAATAATACACTAATAAAAATCAAAGGAGATGATATCAAATTGATGTGAACATTTTCATCATCAGTCAACTGATTTATTTATTTCAGGGAGGTCTTTATAGATATCTGAAATATCAAAATGATTGATGGCTATCAGTTCATAATTTTGATAGCATTTGTTTCAATCTCTTTTTCCTTCCCTGTTCCTTTGATTTGAAGCTTGATATAGCTCAATGAAGTGTTTAGGCATTTCGGCAGGTCTGTGACCAATGCCCTTTCATACCACAGCGAAATCAAGCATTTTCATATTGTTTGGAGGTTGCATCGGCATACCTTTCAATTTTTCTTGCTTTGCCCCACTTGCATTTCCTTCATGATAATATGATGTGTAGTTCCTACTAGAAAACTCAAATGAAGGATAACCACCATAATTATTATTTCTGCCGTGGCCACGTCCACGACCACTTCCACGTCCACGACCATTAAAGGATGTTGAATGAAGCTGATCCGGTCGAACGGAATATGTGATTATCTAATAAGAGCTCATTATTTTGTTCAGCTACTAATAAGCAAGATATCAACTCAGAATATCTTGTAAAATATCTCTCTCGAAACTGCTGCTAGAGGAGCTAGTTCGAGGAATGAAATGTGGTAAATATTTTTTCTAATATATCCACATTATTTTTAGGCTCTCCACATAAATTCATTTGGGAGCTAATTCGGAATAGAGCTGAATTATATTCTATTACCGATTTATAATCAGACAACTTCAATTTTGACCAGTTGTCTCGAGCTCTTGGCAGATTTAAAGTTCTTTGATTCGAACCTATCCTTCAAATTTTTCATAGTATGGACGAGTCTTTTATTGTAAGATACTCGAAATTTTATATGTATACTATATTGACAGAATAGTATAATATAAATATGAACATGTTACTTCGCAATCGGGAAGGACTTTATATATACATATATATGTAGGTATATTGACAGAATAAAATAAATATGAACATGTCACTTCGCAATCGGGAAGGACTTTATATATACATATATATGTAGGTATATTGACAGAATAAAATAATATAAATATGAACATGTCACTTCGCAATCGGGAAGGACTTTATATATACATATATATTATATATTTATATGTATATATAGATATATCTATATAAATATATAGATTATATGTATGGGTATATATATATATACATATACTCCAATAGATATATTATATATTTATCTATATATATATATATATGTATAGATATATTTATCTATTGAAATGACATAAAATATAATTTTCGTACCTTTTACTTGGAAGTGAAAAATGAAATTGTCTTCTCCATTCGTCAGAACCTCGTGCTTTTACTTGTCTTCTCGAGTGGTCAAAACCTCGTACTGATAACGTGTTGTAATAGTAGATGATGTACCACTATATTGTAATAGTAGTAGTATATAAATATATAGTATAAACTATATAATAGTTAGGGAGAGAAGATAGGCAGAAGAGATTGGTATGTATATAGATATATGTGTATAACAGTAAGAGAAAGAAGATTGAGAGAGTAGAGAGAGAGATTGGTATACACGAGAGAGAGAGAGAGAGAGATTGAGAGTTAACAGAGAATGCTGCCTTTTACATCCAAAACAAGTGACCCCTTGTTAACATACATATGCCTCATATATATAGGCATCAAAGGAGGTGCAAAATATCTGATATATATGCATTTATGTGGGATGAACCCACTTGACAGACCCACTTGTAACATATATATATATATATTTTTTTTTTTGAAAACGGGAGATTCAATTCCAACGAGTGAATGCAATTACCAGAACTCAAACGTCGGAGTTTATGATTGGGCCCAGTACAAAATAAACATTATTATCCTTTTTTTTCAGAGAGTAAATACTCCATTATTTTCTTTCGAAGCAAACGAGGCTCAAACATACCTATCTGCCACTGCCCTCTTCTCTCTCTCTCTCTCTCTCTCTCTCTCTCTCTCTCCCCGCACGTTGGTTGTGTATGATGGTTCCACGAGGAAGTTGATGAGAGAGAAAGTCGTCCATCTCTGGAAACGCTGGAAACCTACACTCTGAAGACAATTCTTCTCAAGCCAGCTGAGATCGAGATGATGAAGAAGCAAGTCCCCGATTGGCTCAACAGTTCTCTCTGGTCCTCCTCCACTCCACAACCACAACCACAACCACCACAGCCGCCACCGCCACCAACCAACGACGATTGTCTCAACCCTTACGCTCCCAAATTCACCTCCACCACCACCTCCGCCCCGGAGTCTCCAATTGAGCCTCCCCTACCTGTGCCGCCTCCGGCAGTTGCAGTACAAGAGCCTCCGATAACGGAAATTAAGGATTTTGTAAGTAATAATAACGAGGATAGGAGCTCCACGACTTCTTCAGCAGAAACCATTTCTCTCCAAGCTCAGCTCTTACAGGAGGTTAACCTCTCTCTCTCTCTATGCATACCCTCTTTCTCTTTTGCGGATGTTATTGAAATTTTATGTTAATACATTCTTTTCCTTTTGTGTTAATTTATTTAGGACTGATTTGGGTTTTCTCTCTTGAGGTTTTTGAATGTTATATTTTACCTTTTTCTGATAAATTGGTGACTGTTCTGTTGATTTTAGCTTTCGAGGAAGGTTATAAACATGGGTGAATTGCGGAGACTTGCGTCGCAGGGTATACCAGATGGTGCTGGGATTCGTTCTACAGTGTGGAAGGTATGGAAATTGTTCTCTGAAAATCAGACGATTCTTTCATATGATTTTCTTATGAATTCTCAGTTGAGTGAAATTGAATAAATTTGTACCAATTTAGAGATTCTTATATAACTTATATAAGGGGTGGAGATTCACATTGTTTGGGGGAATGTGTTGCGTTTGAATATATAGAGTAATGGGCTTAACTTTTTTTAACTTTGGCAGCTCTTGTTGGGGTATCTGCCTAGTGATAGAGGGCTTTGGTCATCGGAATTGGCTAAGAAGAGGTCTCAATACAAGCTTTTCAAAGAGGAGCTTTTGATGAATCCTGTAAGTTAAACTGATGATTTGTATGCCTCCATCATAATAATGTCTAACTCTATGTTACTGATTAATTGCAATGGACATGAGCTGCAATTCAACTAACTTTGTTGACCTTACTGAAATTGGGAATACGTTATCAACTAGTAATGTATATTTTTCTGCTTGCATCAATCTGCTGAAGGGGCTAGAAACTTGAGTTGGACTGGCGAACCTGAAATTTATACACTGGTTAAGATGGGAGTGGTGACTAGCTTTTCTTTATCTGGTCAGATAAAACCCTTCAATAAGTATGCTACAGTGATTTTCATTCATATAACTGATAGGTAATTTTCCTAGTCCAGTGAGGATTTTCTGATCAGTAAATAAATCCACTAACGTTGCCAAACCAGTGATGCAATGCGGTTTGTACTCTTCACTAAAAGAATAACAATACTCATATCTCCAGGGAACTCTAGAAAAAGATCTAAGGAGCAGAGCACGACTCTAGAATCCAAAAATATAAAAAAAAAATTGCACAAGATGTACCACATGAGATAGAGGGGGACTGATGGAGAACGAGTTATGATTCGCATGCATGAACCGCACATGTTCTGGCCTTTACTTTTGGAGAAGGGACAAAGATAGATATAATTAGGGAAGTGATGTAATTAGGGTTAATTTTTATTTGATTTTATTATTTTGGTAATGTTTTAATTTTAGGGATATTTTAGTGCTTTATTGTTTTAGGGTTTGGTTATGATTTTGCCTATATAAAGGCTTCTATGTAACTAAACAAGTCAGATTTTGATTATTAAAATATTATCGTGAGTTTGAGAACTTTCCTTGTCTTCTTCTCCCTCTTTGGCTTTCTTTTCTCAACATCTTCATCCGTCTGACCCATCTATTCACTTTGTCTTCTCACCCCTTTCGTCTATCTCCTCACCCCATTCTTCTAGTCTCATCTCATCTTCTCATCGCCTGCTTTCATTCTGGTTCTATATAAGTTAGTATTAGCGTGCCATCTATCCTGCATCAACTTGGTATCAGAGCCTTTGTGTTATGCATCAGGGACAATATTCTGCACCTTTCTGATTCATCATTGTTGACAATCCACTCTTCAACAAATCCATCATAGTCCTCAGTACGGTCCACGTAGTCCAAATAATGAAAGAAAAGGTCCTTTATCTCTCATGCCTTAGAACAATATAATAGAATATCTAGGGGTCTCCTGTTCTCCTCTGAACATACAACACCAATTTGCTATTGGTACCACCTTCTCTTAAGGTTGTCAATAGTGAGAATCGAGGCCAATGTTGCTGATCACATAGAAATGCTACCTTAAGAGGATCCTTCTTATGCCATACTCTTCCATTCATGTCCCCAATGAAAGACTTGTGAAACAATAGTTCATTCATGACTCCACCTTCAACTCATCAATTGGATCCTCTTTGCCTCCTTACTCTACACAAGAGACTCCTATAGAATTACTAGGAATGTCACCCCAGTTCAATTCCTATCCTAAAAAGCTCTTCTAAAATGAGGCCTCCTTATCAATCATGATCCCAATAATATATCATTCCCGGATTTGACTTTATATCCTTTCCCTCTACGAAGTAGATATTCAAAGGATTCTCCTAATCTTCATTATGCTCTCCACCCACTCCACAAGACAACCCCACTTCCCTTGTTGCTCATTCTCCTAAGAACTGTTCAATATTTCTTCTCCACCACTCTCCACCGGAGAGATTCCTTTGAAAGCAAACGTCCTTAACTACTTACCAAACAGAACTTGGTTAAAAATCTTGAGGTTTTTAATCCATAATGCTCCTTCCCTAACAAGTAGACATATCTCGTTCAACCCAACCAAATGTTACTTTGTTTAGTCATCAATGTCTCCTTACAAGAAATCCCTTTGCAGCTTTTCAAGCCTAGTTTGCACTGATGTCGAGATAGGTGAAAAAATTCCCGTGTATTTGTAATAAGAACCCTTGTTATGGTACTTATCAAAAGAAAGAAACCTTGTTATGGAATATTATTTATTCCTTCGACTCTCTTTTGAAATATTTCCACAATTGTATGTTGCAAAACCTACACTACTTGCATTCACTTTATCAGAAGAACCCAAACGTAGATCTTGTCAGGACCCACCATCACAGATAACAATATTGTCTGCTTTGGGTTCTCCTCAAGGTTTTGAAAGCATTATTAACATCTGGTGTGCAATTTTCCCTTACATTCAACTCCTGCCTTCCCAAGAGATGTGGGATCTCAGCCACAGGTGTCTATCACACTCTTTCACACGTGTCTTAACGTGCGCAACTCAAGATGTTGGCTCATCTGCACAACTCAAGTCCATATAATTCCGGTTGGGAATTGGCTCCTATACCATCCGTTAGGACCCACCACCATTGTTAGGATCTACCCCACATAGTGCAGAAATTGTGCGCTTTGCATTAAACAAGCGTTCACAATTTTTAAAATGCGTCTACACACGGAGTCATCCCCCCTTATAAGTGTCAACAACTTCTCCTCCAGGCAATGTGGGACATCACAATCACCCCCTCTTGGGACCCAGTGTCCTCTTTGGCCTAACTCTCATGGTCTTGTGCATGCTCTCTCCATATTCCGGCTGAGGATTGGCCTTGATACCATTTGTTAGGATCTGCCTCCTATTGTGCAAAAATAGTCTGTTTTGCACTAGACAAGTGGTCACGGTTTTCAAAACGCGTCTACACATGTAGGAGACATTCTCCTTATAATTTCCAGCAACTTCTACCCCTAGGCGATGTGGGACTTAACAACCATGGTCAACAATATTCTCTGCATTGGGTTAAAAAAACGCGTTGTAAGGTTAGAGAGGAACCCAAAGCAAACAATATTGTTGACTATGGTGGTGGGTCTTGACATATGGTATTAGAGCCAATGTCCAACCAGCAGTGTGTGAACTTGAGCTGTGTAGGTGGGCCAATATCATGAGTCGCATACGTGAATCCAAGAGCGCGGTGGACACTTGTGGACGAGATCCACATCGATTTGGAAGGCCAAAGTAGTTGTGGATACAAGGGGGGATTGGACATCATATGTTAACAACACGTTTTAAAGTCGTAAGAGGGATCCCAAAGTGAGCAATATTGTTGACTATGTTGGTGGTGTTAAGATTTGTGCAAATAGTAAGCGAGTAGTAAAGAAGAGAAGAACTTTTTGTACTATTCAATCATATCACAATACATCATATACAATACAAGAAATATATAATAAGCCCTAAACTAATAAACTAAGGAAAAGACAATACTACCCTCAAATAATAAAATAAATCCTACTCTAACCCCCCTCTTTCTCTCTCTCACGATGTAACAGTGAGAAGCATCGAGAGCTTGCTTAGAAGAAAACGAAAACGCATAATAGTGTTCCAAGTTGAAGGTGATGGCGCACAAAATGACAATCAATCTTGATATGCTTAGTACGCTCGTGAAAGACAGAGTTGTGTGTAATCTGAATGGTACTCTTGTTATCGCAATACATGAGAGGGCAGAGTCATGATTATCCTAGTGATCATGACTCTGCCCTCTTTCTTCGTTCTACCTCTGTTGGCCGCATTATTCTCCTCTTGTATGTCGATGACATGATTTTGACTAGTGACGACACTTATGAAGTCCCAGTTGCAGCAACAATTTGAGATGAAGGATCTTGGTTCACTTCGTTATTTCTTTGGCATTGGAGTAGCTTATTCTCCTAAAGGTTATCTTTTGTCTCAGTCCAAGTATGGAGCGAACGTTATCCAAAAAGCTCTGATACCATGTTAAGATTTGTGCAAACAGTAAGCGAGCAATAAAGAAGAGAACTTTATTTATTATTCAGTCGTATCACAATACATCATATACAGTACAACAAATATATAATAAGCCCTAAAGTAATAAACTAAGAAAAAGACAATATTACCCTCAAATAATAAAATAAATCCTACTCTAATAGGTGGATCCTAAAAGATGGAATTAGAGTCAATATTCAACTGGAAGTATGCGGACTTGAGCACGTAGGTGGGCCAACATCTTGAGGTGCATACGTGTGTCTGGGAGTGTGGTGGACACCTGTGGATGAGATCCTGTTATGTTGTGGCCCGAATTTTGTCTCGGCCTGGGTCGCAACCTTTTGGACCCGGATTAGGACTCTTTTGTAGCCCGATATATAAGGGCATCTAAGGGTTTGGAGTGAACGAGAGAAAACATTGAAAACACAAAAAGAGAGAGAGAGAGAGCGAGAGCTAGGGTTTGGGGTTGAAACTTTTAATCTCTTATTTTTCGCATAGTGATATCTTTCGCCGGATCTTCGTCGTGGACATAGGCACATTGACGAACCACGTAAATTCCTGTGTTCTGTGTGTTGTGTTTGTTTTGTTTTGTGTCGTATTTCGTGATTGTGCTTCGTTCGCGACAGTTCTTCACAACAAATTGGTATCAGAGCTTTCGGTTCTAAGCTGAAACGTTGACCAAGTTTATGGAAATTGAGAAGTTTAATGGCATGAACGACTTCAACCTGTGGCGGGTTAAGATGCAGGTCCTGCTGGTTCAACATGGGATATCCAAGGTGCTAAAGGAAAAGGATGCACTACCGGAAAAGTGGAAGGGTGATCAGAAAGATGAGGCTATGGAGAAAGCACACAGTGCGATTCTGTTGTGCTTGAGTAATGAGGTTTTGCGAGAAGCTTCTGGAGAAACTACGGTAGATGGGCTGTGGAGTAAGTTGGAATCCCGTTATATGACGAAGTCTCTTGCGAATCGCTTGTATCTAAAGAAGTGGTTATTCACTCTTCAGATGCCAGAAGGTTCGTCTCTGAAGGACCACCCTGACAAGGTTATTGCTGTTATCATGGATTTGAAGAATATTGATGTTAAAATAGAGGATGAAGATTAGGCTATTATTCTGTTGTGTTCTCTACCACCCTTGTACGAGAACTTTGTTGATACAATGATGTATGGCATAACTAATTTGTCCATGGAAGACATGAAGGCATCTTTGAATTCTAAAGAGTTGCAGAGAAGAACGTTTGAGGGCAATACAGAAAGTTCGGTAGAGAGCTTGGTTGTTAGAGGGAGAACGGATTGGAAGGGAGGGTCTGGCAGCAGATGTCGTTCTAAGTCCAAGAACAAATCAAAGGTGCTAAAATGCTTCACTTGTCACAAGGAAGGGCACTTCAGGAAAGACTATGCAGAGCGTACGAAGGGAAAGGGAAAATCCTTCGAAGCCGCTGGGGTGGCTATTGCAGAGGGTAATGATTCAAACGGTGGTAGTGTTCTCACAATTTCTGCCTGTGGCTTTAGCGATAAGTGGATACTTGATTCGGGTTGCTCGTATCACATTTGTCCTAATAGGGACTGGTTTACCTCTTATTGTTCCATTGATGGAGGGGAAGTTATGATGGGGAATAATGTGCCGTGCAAGGTTGTAGGTATCGGTAAAGTTCGAATCAAGATGTTTGACAGTATAGTGAGAAAACTGACTGATGTTAGGCATGTTTTAGAATTGAAGAAGAATTTGATTTTCCTGGGTATGCTAGATTCCATCGGCTGCAGTTACAAGGTTGAAGGTGGAGTCATTAGGGTTTCAAAAGGTGCTCTTGTGGTGATGAAGCGACCGAAGCTACATGGTTTGTATGCTCTGCAGGGTAGCACAGTTATAGGTTTTGCTGCAGTATCGTCCTCGGATCCGGATTTAGATACTACTAGGTTGTGGCATATGCGGCTGGGGCATATGAGTGAGAGAGGGATGAATGTTCTGAGTAAGCAGGGTCTAATTGATGGTCAGAAAATTGGAAAGTTGGATTTCTGTGAGCATTGTCTTCGGGAAACAATGTAGAGTGAAGTTCAGTGCTGGAATTCACAAGATCAAGGGCACATTGGATTATATCCATTTTGATCTTTGAGGTCCTTCTCAGGTTAATTCACATGGTGGTGGTAAATATATGATGACGTTTATTGATGATTTTTCTTGAAAAGTTTGGATTTAGATTCTAAAACATAAGAATGAGGCCTTTGTCACGTTCAAGCAGTGGAAGACCTTAATTGAAAAGCAGATTGGAAAACAGGTTAAACGCTCGAGGACAGACAACGGTTTGGAGTTCTGTGATAGAGAATTTAATGAGTTTTGCAAGACTCACGGGATTGTGAGATACTGCATAGTGAGGAAGACTCCACAGTAGAATGGAGTTGTAGAACAGATGAAGTGAACACTATTGGAGAGAGCAAGATGCATGTTGTCCAATGCTGGGTTAGACAGAGTGTTCAGGGCTGAAGCTGTTTCCACAACTTGTTTCTTGGTGAACCGGTCTCCATCGACTGCTATCGACTGTAAGACTCCGGAGGAGGTGGAGGAGGTATGGTCTGGTTCTCCTGCTAGGTACAATAATATGAGAATATTTCGGTGTCTTGTGTATTCTCATGTCAATGAGGGGAAGCTTGAACTGAGGGCTAAGAAGTACATATTCCTTGGTTATGAGCCCAGGGTCAAGGGTTACAGATTGTGGTACCCAGAAGCTTCGGGAAAGAAATTACTTATTAGCAGTGATGTGACCATTCATGAGTCTGCGATGCTTACTCCACAGAAGGAGGTAGTTGATTTAGCTAGAGCTCAGGGTGTCAATGAGCAGGTGGAGCTATCAGAGGTTCAATTAGAAAGTGTTCCTGATTAGTCGAACAAAGAGCAGGTGCAATTTCAGGTTTAGGAAGAAAATGCACAGTTGCAATGGTACAATGTGGCTAGAGACAGACCGAGGAGGACGATTAAGCCACCTCAAAAGTACGGCTTTTCACATGCTGATTCGATTGCTTATGCACTTAGTGTGACAGAGAGTATTGAAGAGTAGGTACCGTGTACTTATCATGAGGCCATTATGGATGGAGAGTCAGCACAATGGTCTGTTGCCACGAGTGAAGAGATTGAGTCTCTTCATAAGAACCAGACTTGAGGCTATACACAGAGGGAAGGGGTGGACTTCAATGAAGTTTCATCTCCTGTTGTGAAACATAGCTCAATTCGAGTGTTACTTGCTATGGTTGCTCTGTATGACTTGGAGCTTGAGTAGCTTGATGTCAAGACTGCATTCTTGCATGGAGAGTTAGAAGAGCAAATTTATATGCATCAACTTGAGGGGTTTGAGATTCAGGGAAAAGAAGAACATGTTTGCATACTGAAGAAGCCCTTCTATAGGCTGAAGTAGTCTCCTAGACAGTGGTACAATCGATTCGACACCTTTATGGTTGGGAGTGGCTACTGTACGAGTGAGTTCAACAGTTGTGTGTATCACAGGAGACTCTTAGATGATTCGTATTTGTACTTGTTGCTCTATGTTGATGACATGTTGATAGCTTGCAGAAACATGTCAGAAATCCAAACATGTTGAAGGCTCAGCTTAGTGGTGAATTTGAGATGAAGATCGAGGTGCCGCGAAGAGGATTTTGGGTATGGAGATTTACAAAGATAGAGGAGCAGGCAGATTGTATTTGTCACAAAAGAAATACACCGAGAAGGTGATGGAATGCTTCAGTATGCAAGCATCAAAGCCTATGAGTACTCCATTGGCAGCCCACTTCAGACTTTCGGCAGAATTGTCACCACAGACCGAGGAGGAGGTGGAACACGTCTCGTGTTCCTTATGCTAGTGCAGTTGGTAGCATTATGTATGCTATGATGTGCACTAGGCCAGACATTTCACATGTAGTTAGTGTAGTGAGCAGATACATGGATAAACTTAGGAAGGTTCATTGGCAGGCTGTGAAATGGATATTGCGGTATTTGTGAGGTACTGTAGATGTTGGATTAGTTTATGACAGAGGCAGTAACACGTCTGGGAGTGTTGTTGGATATGTTGATTCGAATTATGCTGGAGATCTTGATAGGAGTTGGTCCTTGACATGGTATGTCTTTACTCTTTATGGGAGTGTGATCACTTGGAAGGCGACTCTGCAATCTACAGTTGCATTGTCTACTATAGAGGCTGGGTACATGGCTGCCACAGAGGCAGTGAAGGAAGATTATATGGCTTAGAAGCTTGGTTAGTGATCTAGGATCGCAACAGGATGATTTGACTGTATTTTGCGACATCCAGAGTGTTATACATCTGACTAAAAATCAGATGTTTCATGAGAGGACCAAGCATATTGATGTCAGGTTGCACTTCATCAGAGATATGATTGCATAGGGTGCTATTACAGTGAGGAAGATTGGGAAAGTAGAGAATCCGGTAGATATGATGACTAAGGTCATTCCTACTATCAAGTTTAGACACTGTCTGGGCTTGATTGGTGTTTACAGTTGCTGAGGTCCTTAGGGGCATGCGAAGGAGGCAAAAGGAGTAGTTGGGATTGTGGAGCTTGGCAGAATTCGAGTCAAGGTGGAGATTTGTTATGTTGTGGTCCGAATTTTGTCTCGGCCCAGGTTGCGTTGCGACCCGTTTTTCGCTTGTAGGTTTTGGTCCCGGATTAGGACTCTCTTGTAGCCCGATATATAAGAGCATCTAAGGGTTTGGAGTGAACGAGAGAAAACATTGAAAACGTAGAAAGAGAGTGAGAGAGCGAGAGTTAGGGTTTGGGGTTGAAACTTGTAATCTTCTGTTTTTCGCATAGTGAAATCTTTCGCCGGATCTTTGTCGTGGACGTACGCACATCGCCGAACCACATAAATTCCTGTGTTCTGTGTTGTGCTTGTTTCGTTTTGTGTCGTATTTCGTGATTGTGCTTGGTTCACGAAAGTTTTTCACAACAGATCCCATTTCGCTTGTGAAGGAAAAAGTTGTTGAGAATATAAAGGGGGATTGCATACCACATTGTAAACAAAGTGTTTTAAGGTCATGAGGAAGAATCTAAGTAGACAATATTGTTGACCCTGGTGGTGGTTCGTGAGGGGAACCTAAAGTGGAAGATATTGCTGATTGTGGTGGTGGATCCTAATAGATGCTATCAGAGCCAATGCCTAACCGGAACGTGCAGATGGGCCAACATTTTAAGCTGTGCATGTGAGGAAACACGTGTGTAGGAGCATGGTGGACACGTGTGGATATGTTCCCCCATTGCTTGGAAAGGCAGAATTTGTTGAAAATATACGGGGGGGATTGCACACTATAGGTTAACAATGCGTTTTAAAGCTGCGAGGGTACAAGAATATTCCACTTTGCACCATATATTGAACAACAGGTTCTCCACATCCCTTAGCTTCTCCGCTAGAATGCGTTCATTCCTGCTAAAGTTCACACAAAGGCCAGACACCACCTCAAAGAACATTTGACACATATCAGATGTGTCAAACTTCATCTATCCCATTAAAAATAATATCATATGTGGACAACAAATAAGATAGTCTTATAAACTCCCTTCTCGTCATCAACCTGAAAGCCACTCAGTAAAGCCCCCACTGCAGTTCTATTTTTTCTTTAGTCGCTTCAGGAGGAATAGCTATGACATAATCGTTGGCCCTTTTCGACGTGAACTTGCCTTGCTCATGGTCCTAATCATAGAAGTGACTAGAAAAGATAGGATTACTGTTCAACGTGTGAGGAAGAAATTAGAAGTGACGCCTATTAACGACAAAATAAGAGAATCTAGACTTATGTGGTGTGGACATAAGAAGAAGAAGATTAGTTTGCAAATAAGGTAAGAGATAGAGAAGTCGACCAAAATTAACATGGGATGAAGTTATTAAAAATGATTTTAAAAACTTAAATATTATAGGAGAAATAGTTTTTAATAAAAAAGAATGAACAAAGCGAATTCATATGGCTGACCCTATTCATATGGGACTAAGTTAAGGATAATGATGATAAATATATGCTGCTGTATGCAAGTACTTAATTCTGGGTAGTTCAAACCATAGGTTTAAAGCATCATATACCATGTTTGTCCCTATATTATAACTTCCACAAATATTTACGGCTCACTTCGTGTTTCTTTTCCCAGTAGGTTCAATACAGTTAACTTTACTTGTCCCCTCAGCCTAATATGGCATGTCTCTTTCTGATTGCTGTATTTCGTGTGGATATTAATTGGGAAGTGTAAGATAACAAAATAGCAAACTAAGTTTGCATACTGCATATATGTTTCTCTATTGCATTTATAACTATTTAAAATTTTGGATCCCTAAAATGTTTCTGTGGCTAGTCAGTCAGAAATTACAAGGAAGTTGGATACGACCGCAAGTCTTGAAAAGGAGGAACCAAAAAGTGACTGCAGTGGTTTACTCTCAAGATTGGAAATTACTCATGGAGAGCATCCTTTGAGTCTTGGGAAGACTAGCGTCTGGAATCAGTTCTTTCAGGTAACACACCTTGTTATGTTTGGTTGACATACTTGAGACCTCAGATTTTGTCTTTGTTGAGCAATTTGTAATGCATGTTTTCTAAACTTTTTTCTTGGTAAGTGCATGTTTTCTAAAATTTTCATCCTTCAGCGGGCCTCCATTAATATCTACAACTCAAAACACATTCTTTGTTCATTGCGCCCAGCTATGTTATTAGGTGTACTCTTTGGACCCTCTTCTCATAAACACTAGAAAGGGAAAGGAAGAATATGATGAATGATTCTGAGGAGATCTTATTGTTTTTTTATTTTTTTACCGGGTAGATGTTATAAACTTTGTAATATTCTGGGAACAATTTATTAATTGTTTATTCATATCCCACCGCATACTTTCACCTCAATCGTTTATTAATATCCACCTCCATGTTTTCACTGATATCTGAATCAACCTTTTGCATCACAAATGTCATTGCAATAATATCTGCTGGTGCTCGCAAAGTATAATATATCTTGCAGATGATGCCACATCTATATTATGTCAATGTTGTAGCTTTTCTTGGCCGTTCCATAATATGCCTGGAAACATAGTTGTGGGTCTTTTCAAATATGTGTGAATTCCCAAACCTTATGCAGTTTTGTATAAATACAAGGGGAATATCTTTTTTATGTGTGGTAGTTTACAAAGTAATGAATTATTTGATTCTATCGGCAATTTATAGGACACAGAGATCATAGAGCAGATTGATCGAGATGTGAAGCGCACTCATCCAGACATGAACTTTTTCTCCGGAGATACAGCATTTGCGAAATCCAACCAGGTGTGCTCTTGGTATTTGGCGTGAGATTTGTTAAACTCGAGCAATTTGGCTGAGTCAAGTATATCCCTTATTTTCAGGAGGCTCTGAAGAACATATTGATCGTATTCGCAAAGTTGAATCCAGGTATAAGATATGTTCAGGGGATGAATGAAATTCTGGCACCTCTGTTCTATGTATTCAGAAATGACCCTGACGAAAATAATGCGGTAAGTAAATGTTTTATCTTCAGTTTTTCAAACTATTTTGACTTCAATACAAATCACTTCCCTCAATCTTTATACTTTCTGAACAAAAATGCATTTTTAGCTTTGTTTTACTTGAGTTGTACTTTTGAATTTCAGCATAATACCTAGTATCCCGAGTTAAACCATTTATAACAACAGTTAGGTTTCCAGCAATATAATAATTTTTTATTACTGGTGCTTTTTTTTGGGTTTATGTCATTCTGGTTTGAAGTTTAGTACTGTTCTTATAGCCCTTTTTTCTATAGGATTGTGCAAGGAACTTATTCGGTTAACTATTCTGTGTATTCACGGAAGTGAGAGTTTATTCCTTTTATTCTCCTAGAAGTATGCTTTTAGGTGCAGATATCTCTCTAGTGCTCAATATTTCCAAATTTTGTATTATATGAGATAAAGCTTTCTTTTCCAAAGGTCTGAAGGAAATTTGTTATATTATTAAGTATTTTATTGAGAATCTGACAAACTGTCGTGTCACCTAGTAGTCATATACTGAGCCTAAGCTAAATGGCATTGCAATAACAATCTTTTCTTCTTTTTCTTTTTGATAAGTCAGTAACTATCTCTTTTTAGCTACTTCATTTTGTTATCGTGGGTTGACGTTCATGTTGTACCTACAGTTTGGCAAAATATAGAGTCATGATCAAATAATTTATAGTCCATCTTTGATCTGAGTCATTTCTTTATTAGTTTCGCATTGAGTTCGCCCCTTTAGAAGTTTTGGAGTTCTGGAAACTCCTTCAGAGTCAAGAGGATAGACATATTTGTGCTTTCATGTTTTTTCTTCATAACATGTAAAGAAATTTTCTTTCACAAATACGCCCACGTTGCATATATCACTGTTGTTAGTTTAGTGCTAATGTAGATGATTAATCCTCCTTGGAAGATGTTTTCTGATTATTTAGTGGGCTTTTATTTGTCACTAACTTTTTTCATCTTGATTGATTTTATTGCTTTATTTCCCGTATTTTCTGGACTTTCTAATTTTCATCCTATTTTTGTCATCTTGGCTGCACTTTACTCCTGAAAATTTCCCCCAGAATTTTAATTAGTTTAAATTTTTTTATAGAACGTTCTTCTAGATTGATCTGCATAACATAAAAATTGAACCTTGTTTTTTTTCTTTTTTGTGGTATCCACTTAACTCTTATGCTAACTACAACAAGCACTCCAATCTTATAGATGTTAAAGTTGAGTTATTAAATTGATATTAAAGAACACTTTGGTATCTATATTAACTGTTTCCTTAATGAGAGTATTGTAGCTAACATATGGCTAGTATAGATATGTTAAAGGCCACCCTCACTTGATTTTCGTGGAAGATTACAAGCAGGTGAATAGGAAGGGTTGAATTTCTAAAAAGTAAAAAACAGAATCACTCAACTGTGACTTCCTTACCCTGAAAGTGTGTTTGTTCCCTTTCTTCCATAGGCTCCATTGAATTGTAAGAGAGGGATGGCAGCCGCCGTCACCTCCCCTGGGCCCCAAAATTCCAACTTGCTACATAAGTTTTGTAGTTTGGAAAACTAGGAAGTGGCAAGTTGAGGGTTCCACATATACATGGATAATTTTTGACAAAGAACAATTTGGATTTAAGGTTGGAAATGATTGTTTAAGGTTTGTTGCAGGTTAACAATAATTTTTATACGACTGAAAGGAAGAAGAAGATGGTAATATTCCAGGATTCTCACCTAGAATCCTTAGCCTTCACCACTCAAAGATTGTGTCACACAATCTTGAATTATTCAAACCTAACTCAGATCAGCCATATATTTTGTAGACTGATGATTTTTTTTTACTTTTACCAAATATTTGACTCAAGTTTGAGACTTCGACTGTGTAAGGGTATGATTATCTGGGTGAATTGGATGGTGCAAGATGATTCACACTCACAGCCAGGAAAGAAACAGACAGAGGAATGTTTTGGTGGACGGGAGAGGGAGAGAGAGAGAGAGAGAGAGAGAGAGAGAGAGGCCAAAATCTATCAAAAAGGGAAAGGGGCTAAAGGAATATTCTGCCTCTTATGTCAGGATTGTGCAGCTATTTTATAGAGTTGTGGCACGTGTCGTGGCAGAGAAGATTCCTCGTGCCACAATGAAATTGTGCCACATGAAACCTCTTTTCTACCTTTTGGGTTTGCATGTGGATGTCTCCTCCTGTTGGGCCGCCGGTCTCTTATTTGACCCATACCATCCCAATCCAATGAGCCCTTCTCCCAATCCTCTAGACATCATCAGACCCTTCTTCGTTTCCAGGTCACAACATTCCACAACTAGTGTCACACCATATCGGCTTGGACCATTGAACTGTGCACTATGCTACTAGTCCCATGACCCACGCTTAGACTCAAAGGAGTTTTCTCGAGTGGATTGAGGATTACCACGGCATACCATGAACTCAATCAACCAAGGAAAACTAGTGTGAGCTGGGGCACGGTTTTGCTGTCATGGGGGATATCTCCATGGGCTGCAGGTGTCAACGTGGAGTTGCATCTCAAGATGACCCCATCGGCCAGTCCATGTGACTGTCTTGGTGGAATCATAATGGGTGCTCATCCCATTGCAACCTCGCTTCCTCTATTTTTCTCTAGCCAATATACCCTCACGACCCTGGGAGTGTGCCATGAGTTTCCCTTCCCTTTTCCTCATTCCAAATTCCCCCGCTGCCGAGTCTTTTAAAATGGGATCCAGGGGCAGAATTCTCTAGACACGTCCGCCTAAGAACTCCGTTGAGTCCACAGAAGGCAGCCCACTTGCTGGTCTCCCATTTTTGCTGCGAACAACAAGTATTGTGCTGGTAATTTACTGCTGTGGGTCATAGATGTACTGCGGGTAATCTGCCTTAGCCGTGGGTCATAGATGTCCCGCGGGTAGCTTGCTTTTGTGGCTGGCTCCCACTTCCCACTTATGTCCAGGGTTTCTGTTTCCTTTACAGACTGCTAGGACCATTTTGGAATTGCTAAAGATTATGTTGTGGCGCAAATTTTGTCTTGGCCCGGGTTGCATTACGCCCCGAAAAATTTTATGACCCATTTTTCGCTTGCGGGTTTTGGACCCGGATTAGGACTCTCTTGTAGCCCAATATATAAGGGCATCTAAGGGTTTGGAGCGGGTAACGAGAGAAAACACTGAAAACTTAGAAAGAGAGTGAGAGAGTGAGAGTTGGGGTTGAAACTTGTAATCTCTTGATTTTCGCATAGTGAACTTTCGCTGGATCTTTGCCGTGGACGTAGGCACATCGCCGAACCACGTAAATTCTTGTGTTCTGTGTATTGTGCTTGTTTCGTTTTATGTTGTGTTTAGTGATTGTGCTTGGTTTGCGACAGTTTTCCACAACACTTAAGGCCACAAGTAACAATCAATCTGGTAAGTACCCAAAATATGACCTATCTGGCATATTTGAAAATTATTAAATACCTTGATTCCTAGAAAATAACAAGCCATAAATTAATTATTCCTGCAACATACTAACTTAAAATAAACATGAAGTCAAAACTGGACTCTTCCCGTTACTTGATATGACGAGATTTAATGGGTTCCATGTGACATTCCTAATTTGCTCCCCTTTTCATTGTACTATCCTCTGCATCCTAGTCCAAGATTGTGAATATATAGAATTCTGTAATTTAAAGAATACTTTAAAAAAAAAGTATAAATTTGAGAAGGGGAAAATACACACCTGCATTCACATAGGTAAAATAGTTATGTTATAGAAAAGGTAAAGCAAATACGTTCTTGCATTATCAAATAATAAGAAAAAATAAATAAATAAATTGTTCTTATGTACAGTTAGTCAAAAAAATTGTTTACACATATCATTAGTATCAACTCCTTCCATCAGCCAAAAAAGGTACTAGAACCTTTAAGTGTATTAGTTTTCTATTCCATATTATTGTTAAGTCATAGTTTGGTATTAAAGATTAGCTGCCTAGATAATTGGTAAATCATCTTCTCTCACTACCCTTTTCGCCGTTCTCTTCTTTGTCATCGATGTAATTCAGTATGTCTCATTGTTCTCTCTCTCTATATATATATACACAAACACACACACACATATACTGGTGCATTGATCTGCATTGATCACATGTACCGGTGCATATTGCTCACTGGTCTAGTGTACCAGTGCATGAAAATTGGTGTACCGTTGCACTATATCCACTGGACTGTTTTGTGTTGATGCATTGAAGTAGTTGTCCAAAATTTTCCCAATTCAATCAGGTTAACCTTTCAAGTTTCAAAAACCATCTATATAAGTCTCAACCTTTCAAGCCATCTAAACCCTTCCCAAGCTATTTCCTTAGTTCTCTAAGGATGGACTTACTCTGATCCTAAGTGGGATTGAACATCATGAAACATAACGAGTAATATGCTTAAGTAGGTTCCATCTCCATCCTTCAACCCACTCTGAATGCTTGAACTCTTTATTTGCAAGGATCCGCATGGACTTATCACTTAATATTCCTAACAATACCAGAACAGACCAGCATCACGTTAAGAATGAGAAGAGAAGAGCTTGGAAGAGTAATTGGAAGGAGAGAAGAGAGAGCCTAAACTAGAAATGTTGTACTTATATTGTTTAGTCATTTGTTTGGCCACCTTTTTATGGTCCATTATTTGATGCAATGGTAAAAGATTGGGCTAGCAAGCAAACGTGAGGAAGAAGGTTTAAGTACAACAGCAATAACTTTGCACAAATATGGAGTCAAAAATTAGGTCTCTCCCCTGTATTATCCTCCCCTCTCAGTTCCCACACAAGCAGGATTAACACTACTAACTCACTAAGTAATGGCCTTTTTTCCCACACTACAAATGGGATTCTTGAAGAGAGACAGTCCATGATAATTTAGTATAGCACATATGTTCCATACATGAAAGTAGCTATAAATTCCATTAAAATTGCAGAGTAGAATCCGTTATGCCAGTAATGAATTATTAAGATAAAGATACAATGGATTGAAGTAATGTTAGTTTGTTCTCATTGTTATTATTATTATTTTTTAAAGTGAGTCAAGTGACTATCAGTTGTATATTCCATTCTGTCTTTAGTTTCATTTTATTTATCATTTTCTATTTTCATCAAGTGCAGGTCTTTGCAGAAGCAGACACATTCTTTTGTTTTGCTGAGTTATTAAGTGGATTTCGGGATCATTTCTGTCAACAACTTGACAACAGTGTTGTGGGAATCCGATCCACAATTACGAAGTTATCGCAGCTTTTAAAGGAACATGATGAAGAGCTCTGGCGTCATCTTGAGGTCACAACCAAAGTAAGACCTTTTTCTTTTTTCAAATGATAGAAGTATATGCCTTGAGTTATTAAATCTAAATTTAAGGTACATTCCTTGAATTATTTAAACAAAATTCATTAGTTTCAAATCAATCCAACCAATTGGGGCCTTAGCTTTTTCAGGCAAGCCTTGCTTGAACCTAATAGTTGATGAATTGCTACAATTTTGAAATAATGCCTTCCTGTCTTTGAAAATAACAGGTCAATCCCCAATTTTATGCGTTTAGATGGATTACTCTCCTCTTGACTCAAGAATTCAATTTTGCTGATAGTCTTCAAATTTGGGATACACTTTTAAGCGACCCTGAAGGTCCTCAAGTAAGTTTATGCCTCTCTCTCTTTCTTCTTCTTTTAGAGAATTCATCACTCTTCTAGGGTGCACTCCATGTTTTCCTTTTTTTTTCCCTAGTTGGTACACACACCCACCCCAAAGAATTGTTTGCACCCAAGAGGACTTGATCCTTAAACCTAATGCTTGTTAGGCACTAGGGCCAAGTTCTTTATCCACTTGAGCCAACCCCTTGGGGTCTCCCTGGTTTCCTTTTATGTGGACATGAGTTGATTAGCCTTGGATAATACTAATCTCTCTGCATCTTTGGGAAATAGAACTCTGCTGTGACCGCCATAATTATAAAAACAAAATGGAAGAGGAACGGAAAGGTAACTAGGGGAGAGTGCAGTACACACAAAGACACAATGTCCATTAGTATAGTGCCAGCTTTAGGAGTTCTTAGACATTATAATTATTTGACGATAGTGATTGTTATAAGGAATACTTGGTTCTTTTATGGTTGAAGAGTGACTTAATATGGATTCACTGTGAGCAATTCAGTTAGGTTTTTTTCCTTTTAAAGGCGGAAAAAGGAATCACAAAAGTTGTCTATAAATGCTGTTTGACGAGGCATATATCTCATAATGGCACTAATGACATGCTGTATATTGTAAAGTCGGACGAGGCATATATCATCATAATGTTACTAATAATGGCACTAATGACATGCTGTGTGTTTTAAAGTAATTGGACGTGCATGATGCAGTTTTAGTCATTGAAAATATTTGTTTAGGATTTATTAGTCATTATTATTTTTCACTATAACCATGTTTATAGTATATATTCTCATTTGCTACAAACACGAGGAGCACTGGAAGATTTCTTGAACCTTTTCTAGATCAGATCAATGTTTTTGACCAGGAAAATCTGACCTATTATTAGTGCACCATGTGAGGAGGATCCTGTAATCCTGTTGATCCAGGAAGATGTAGAGCAGTGCTTTGAATTTTTATTTACTTTTGAGTGAAAAGAAAAGCATGCATGCCGACAGAAATAACCAAACAAACAAAAACTCTCTGCAGGAAACCGTTCTTTATATATGCTGTGCAATGCTGATTCTTGTTCGGAAGCGTTTACTTGCTGGTGATTTCACATCTAATCTCAAGTTACTCCAAAATTATCCGTCAACAAATATCAGCCACCTGCTCTATGTTGCCAACAAGTTGCGGACTCAATCAGCTCGACAAATTTTTTAACCGTAACACTTTTTCCCCTTCTTTTCTGCAGTCTCGTGTTGAAATTTTGGTGTTTGTAAAAATTTCACTGGTAATGTAAATCTGTGTTAAAGTAGTAGCGAATGTGAAGGGAGAATATATTTATTTTTTCTCTTTTGTTAGTTGTTTCATTAATGGGAGATGCACATAATCTTTTATCATATCTTGATGAGATGGTTACAAGAATTATTGTTCTTTAATACCATACTGCAGACATTTTCTATTTGTTTGGCACATTGATACTGGACAGTCATTTGTAATTTGGCTTTGAGATGACATTATCATTATAGGCCCCTTTGGAATGGCTTTTGAATAGCTGCTTTCAGGTTTCTGAGAGCAGAGGCGCTTATTTGTGTGTTTTGATTGCTAAAAGCGATGAAGAGTTTTGGCCCTTGGAAGAGTCTTCTAAGTTGTTAGAAAGCCCTTCGTGAAAAACCCGCAAATTCGTTCTCAAAGTTAGATAAATTTTATTATTGATGTTTCAATCCCTCGCGTTCTTAGTGAAAAATGGAAATGCCACTTTCGTCTGATTTTTGGAACGGGAGAGTTTTGATTGGATTGGACTACCAAGTCGCTTACGCTAATGGCTCAGGACAATTTAATAATTTTTCCGTCACTTGAGCACAATTTTATGATAGCAGTGATGAGTAAAAATGGCGAGAACTTGCAATGTGATTCTGCTCTTGGTTGGGTATTTAGAGTAATGAAGTTGAAATTGTCATTATATGGATTAATTGATTATTTGTACATGAAATATTATTTGGTTGATGTCAGAAGGAGAGATATGCTATCTTTTAGACCTCCATTGGTAGTCAATCTAGAGATTCTTGAGATATATTTTAATCATGCACATTCATTACATAGTGTTATGAAGTAAATTTTTGGTGTATAAGGGACAAGATGAATTTTAGTGCAATAAATAGATCTTATGCTTAAATAAACATTTCTACAAATTTTCAATTTTGTTGTAAAATAGTTTAATTGGTGTTTCTAAATTTTAAGTGAGAAATTGAATGGGTTGAGTGAATGGTTTTTTTATTGGATTTTTTTGAGAAATAAGGATTGAACAGTAATTTTACTTTAAGTTGTAAAGTAGGATGTCAATTTAACTCGCTCCGCAGGAGTCCCGTTCCGTTCTGTCCTACCCTTAATGGAACAGGTTTGAAATCATACTAATCGGGTTAGAAATAAGTTTGGAAAGAGAGTTTAAAACCCGTCAAAAATCGCTCCACCCTAATTAATAATAAATATATAAATAAATATTCTTTTATTAGTTATAATTTTTATTTTTTTTCATTTTTTATGATAATTTTAAATTTTAACAATATTTTTGTTATTATCATTTTTAAGTATTTGTTTATACTTATTTTGTTTTACAAAATTTATCATAAGTTCATTCAAGTTTGTATTATATTTCTTAACAAATATGTATATTGGAACATTCTTAACTCGCCCTGTCTCCCCTGAAGTGAATTTGAAAAAAAAAATTTATTTGTAGGACAAGTTTGAAATAGGAGTGTCCCACCAGAGCCCACCCTGTTGACATCTCTATTGTCAAGAGAAAACACTTCATATAAAGACAAAACAATTATTTCAATGTCACAAGAGTTTCAACAAATATTTTTGTTAAAGCTATTCCGAATTAAACTTTTCAAAAACTAACCTATAGACCAAGTGGAAGAAAAAGTAAACTGAAGTGACATTTTTGAGAAACTATTAGTTCCTTTTTTTTATTGAAAATTCGTGATACTCGGTGGTACACACCATCAGAGTTGTCTACGAAAATACATAATTAAACCCAGGTCTACTACTATTTAACCATTGCACTTTTGTTTTTTCATATTTTAGTGTTATTTCGGAACATGTTTTGTAAACCGACCTTAGCTCAGTTGGTAGAGCGGAGGACTGTAGTTGGTTACAAGCCCACAGCTAATCCTTAGGTCGCTGGTTCGAATCCGGCAGGTCGGATCTTTTTTTATTTTATTTTTCCAGCTCTATACTTCTCTCTTACGAGGCGCATTTTAGCAACTTCTTCCCTCAACGAACACACGAGTACAAAAGCGCACCTTAAACCATAGCGAATCGAAGCCAAAAACTGATCTACTTGCAGCAGAGGCAATTCTTGGATCGATTCAATTGTGCGCGCATTCAATCGATGGTAAGACCAACTTTTATCTCTCTACCTATACACACACATACATATATATGAATGTATCCGTTTGGTTACTGAGAAAATTTCTATTCGAAACCAATCTAGCATAAACGTTACAATTCATAATTTAATTATGTTTTATTTTTCTTGGGTACCAAACGGAGTTATATAGACTTTGGGATTCCGAGGATTGTTCTTTTTTTTTTTTCTTTTTTTTTTTTTTACAATTTGGTGAATTATTGTTGAGGATTTAATCTTTTACATATCGGAGTTTTTTGTTTTTCGTTAAAACTGTTACTTGTAGGAGTTGTTTGTATGATTTTTTATTTTTTGAGTATTCTGTTGTTTAGGATGTGCCTCCTGTGCAAGCATGCTTGCATAGTTTAAACACAGTTATAGTTTTGGGTTTTAATGCATCTTGTCTTTACACACTGGTTGCTGAGTGAACACAGGAGTGTAAAATGAAATCTGAAGCTTATATCTACATTGTTACGGTTTGAGGATTTATGGGAAATAAACCTGAAGCAAGTAAAATAGTTGTTGAAAACATGGTTGGCAGAGGATTTTCTTTCCTCTATAATAAAATATTAAAGATTTCAAAGGCTTTGAATTATTTCTTATCCTACATTTTCTCATCAGCCAAACGCATTGTGATAAATTCTGTTGCTGTATGTATATTTATATATTTCCCAACTTAACATGTCTTATTTCAACTATTCTAAATTACACTTTCCTATATATCATCAAGTAATTCTAATTATAAACATTTCCAGGCGAACACATTACGATTGTATTTGACTTGCATAAGAAACACTCTTGACGCTGCCATGTGTCTGCAGGTATGTATTATTTTGATGTTGGTGATATTGATGAAAAAATAGAGGCTGGTTTTGTGATGTTTTATATCAGTGCATGAAGTAGGGTGGTGGTTGATTAGTGATAAAATAACCGAAATGCTTGAAAGCCATGGTTATTGCAATATATTGAGTTAAATGATTGTTGTTTGCAACTTTGCATAATTAGCAGTGCAATGGGCCACAAAGTTGGCCACTTTAATGATAAAGCAGTTTTGATTTGGTTCTACTAGGACTGCACTGGTTTCAGATTTCGTTGTGTTGTCCTATGGAATTTCGAATCACTTCTTCCCCAAATAGTTTGAAGGTGTATCAGGCTTGGTCAGTTCAAACCCTTGTAACACCAGGCCCTAAATGCGCGAATGTTAGATTAGATCAAAAGAAAATTTGAACCACGTTTTACTTGCCATCTGTTGAGGTCTTTCTGAGGTTTGCTTTTGCTCGGGACATCCTTTTTAAGTTTGTTGATTTTCAACTCTCCGTTTTATCATATGGCATGGGACCGTGCATTTGGAATTTCTTTTGTTATGAGTCTTATGACCATGTAATATTTATTAGTTTCAAGTCAATCACTTAGGCCCACGTGTACGATAATATTGTTAATGAATTGTGATAATATTTTTATAAATTCAAGAGCTAGCTTACTCATTTATGCCAATCTTTTGATGAATTAGATGGGAAACTCTTTGATCAATGTGATTAAATTTAAATATACATTTATTTGGGACTTAGGGGACAACATATTGGTTTAAAAATGTATTATTACTCGACTTGGATAAGTTGTTGAATGCATATCATAATCAGAAGGTAAGAGTACCCTTACAAATAAGTTGCCGATAAACTTTTTCTTGCTCATAGGCACAGCAACAATGCAAAAATAACTCTGGGAACTCATATAGAAGAAAGGTTCAGCAGTTTATTCTGCTCCTTAATTTTGGCAGCACACCTGTTTAGCCTTTCTCATCTGTTTGGAACATGGAGCCGTATTATATCCTTGATTTTTGGTGTCCACTATCTAGGCCTCCACTATTTCATTCAGAACTGTAAACATGCACAAAATTTTATTATAGGGTAATGTTTAGTTGGTTTTGTAAATGAGTGAATATTGGGATCTATCTCTTGATTCAGTATCTTGTTTTGCACTCTGTCTCTTAAATAACAATTGACATTATGCATTTTTAGAAAATGCAACTAGCAGAGCCTTAATCATAGCTATGCTTTTATATAAAATTGTAGATAATAAAAGTATCTATTACTATAATATATGTGTGTGTGTGTATATATATTGAACCTTAGGATTGACTTCTGTTGTAAACCAAGCCTAACTTATTTCCTAATGATATTAAAGACACTTTTCATATTAAAAATACCAGATATTTATGTAGCAAATTAGTGCAAGGCTTTTATTTTGTAGCTTCTTTCATGGATAACATGTTGTGTTACCTCATTGGTCCCTTCAAGATGGCTTTGCTAGTAAGTTAAGCCCTTCCTCCTCCTTTTTTGTATTTAAAGGGATTATTCATTAAATTGTTGTCCAGTGTAGTCTGTGAGTCTTATTTTGTGTTGTTAAGTCTTTTAATCTCTAGATGGAAATCTCCATCATAGCTTTTCATGGAACCTTGAGCAATAACATGTATCAACTGGGACGATGTAAGATTAGTTAAAAACTAGTATTGTGTACTAAATTCATACGGAATTAAGGTGTTACAGTTTTACTTGCTTTGAGGATAATTTATTGAAAGAAGTAAGAAAGAGGAGATGGAATAGATTTGAATATAAAAATGGAAAAGCAACCAATGAGAAGCATGTAGCATTCACAAACTAGAGAAATGAAGTCCAAATACATAAAAAACTTATCAATATCTCCTTTAGCCTCTTGTCACTTAGACTGTTTCCTTAAAATTATTTTGAACTCTAGAAAGCAAAATTAGTTTCTTGGCCAATTTCAGACTACATTCTTTGGCAAGTGTGTCAAAATTGAATTTTATTGTCTCTTATAATACAATATCAAATCTTGTTAACAGTGTTACCCCAATATTCACCCAAGAGGGGGGTTGACTTGGGTCTAATGGCAAACAATGGAAGCTTTTTCGATTATTATTTTGTGCAAGAGATATTCAAGTAGATACAAGAATTCAAATAACAAGTGCGCACAAATAATAATAAAAGGAGTTAAGAGATAGAGAAAATCAAACTCCGTGATATAACGAGGTTTGGCACTCCCACCTATGTCCTTGCCTCAAGATACGCTCTTGAGGATTCCCCAAATTAACCATGGGACACTTCTTGCAGGTCAAGAGCAAAACCTTTACACACTCTTCTTCTGGCTGAAGAGCCAACCTTTACAAGCTATCCAAAGCTCCCTTGCCAAGTGCAATTGGTCTTTACAAGGGTAACCAACCCTAAGTCACTCACAATAAATGAGATTTAAAATGTGTACAAAGATAACTCTCTTGAAAGATAGATTGTACAAGTTGAAAGCCCACAATCCTAGAGTTAAGATTGAATAATCAAGTTGAAGGCTCAATCTAGGATAAATGTGTATGAATAGCAATAAATGATGATCAATTAATGTTCAAATAGTATCTTATACACATAAATGCTGATACAAGGCCATATTTATAGTCCCATTAAAAAATATAGCTGTTAGGGGCATTAAATGCACAAAGGGACAGTTCACAGTTGAACTAGCCGTTAGATTTTTAATTTCATTGGAAGCATTAAACTGATGCATAAAGAAGTCAACTGTTTTGGCTAGAACAGTCTGCTGATCCATATAAATGAGTCGACTGATTTACTTGTCCTCAGACTCTTTGGACAGAACCAGTCGACTGGTCCTTTGAGATCAATCGACTGAATCAATGAGCTTCAAACTAGTGAAGTCTCTTGGCAATATGAGTCGACTGATGCTCAGTGAGCAGTCGACTGATTTGCTCATTTTTGTAAAAGTAATTCTATTTGAGATTGAAAATTAGCCTAAGTCATTCTTCAGCAACTAGGACCCTATAAATTGGTTCAATCAAGTCCAAGGCCTATTGCTAAGTGTCTGGGGACCAAAGAAATGATACGAATGATATGCATTGGGTCCTAGAATCTAAGTCTTAGATTTTGGGCTTCAAAATTAGTTATTCAGAAATAGCTTTACATTAAAAACTAGCCCTCGCCATAGACTATCTACCCAAGTCTTCATCTTTGACTTCAATGTCTTTTGAGCTTCAAATATCATCTTTAAGTATTCCATCCTTCTAGGCTTTGTCATTGATCTACTAGCTCACTTGAGTGTGATCATAACATGTTCTGTTTAGCACATAGTCAAGTTGACATTAGTACAACACTTCCAATAGTTTGTAATCATCAAAATTACCCATTTACCCTTGGGTTGAAACCTTGGGGTCAACAGACTCACTAGCTAATTATCCTAATTTGATTATTAGACATTGTTAAGATTTAAGTGAATTTTCTGTTTACCTTATAGGCAAGGTGCACTTGGAAGTATGTTTCCTTTCAACCAATTTATTTTGCACAATTATACTAATCACCCAATGACTTGGTAATATAATCCCTATGTTTCTCTGTTGTGGTTGCAGAACTTCCCATGTCAAGAAGTTGAAAGGCATAACAAACCAGAGGTTGAAATGAAGTATGTTAATGCATTGCGGTTGGATCTTTAGTTATTCTTACATTATTCTGCTGGTGATTGTAGCCAATTCTTCTTTATTATCTCCGTAACAAGTAAAGCACTTGCAGTCACAGTGAAAGAAACAGTCACAAAACTGTATATCAAATTATTTTCATCCTGGAACAAGAATGAAGAATGTGTATAACATTTCTTACATGTTTAAATTTGTAACTAGTCTGTAAATAAAATATTAAAATTCCAGGATCCTTGTAAAATCTGATAGGTGGTAATTGGACTTCCTAAAGCAGATTAACTGGGCATCTTTAGTAATCTGTGTGGAAGAATATCAGAGTGAATGGGAGCACAGAGCTTGACATTTAATTATTGTTCAACAAAAACATGAAATAATTAGTTTTGCATCATTCCCGTCAGAATATATGCATTATCAAATACTACTCTATATGCATATTATGGTTTTCATTTATATGTCCAACCTCAATGCCATGTGAATATGCAGTTGTTAGAAAAATTTGCATGTGGAAGGTTTTAATAGTTTTTTGTATCTTCCAGGACCAGCACAGAACTGCTGCTAAACCCTGTAAGAACCATTCCATTGATACTAATTTTCTCTTCTTTACCGTGATTTGTGTTAAAGTTGTTTTCCATTTATCCAGTAAAGCTTTTAAGTTGTGAAGTCTGCTCAAAAGTTTCAATGTACTGAATACATATAGAGATCAAGTGCTACCTGAATGTTTAACAATGGAGTACATTCAGTATTTTATAGTATTTCTGTTGCCATAAGTTGGAATGGAATAAAGCAAGCAATGAATGTTGTAGCCTGTAATTTTGTTCTCAGATAAGAGTTGTAGAAATATCTGGAGTTAACTTGTTGCTTTTTTTATCACTGATTTCTTTTTTCTTCCCCCCTGAATTCATTGCTTTTTATGTGCACTGCAGATGTAACTTTGCTTGTTTTTTCTCTTTATAAAGCTAATGGTCATCATTAATGTCCAACACAGGTTATGCTTGAAGTTATTATCTGTCATTCATTTAGTTCAATCTTTTCCCCCCTCATATAATAATCATTAAATTTTGCTCAGTACTAATGCTGATGGAAGTGATTTCAAAAAAATAACTAAATAAAGGTAATTAATGTCAGATTTTGTTACTTAATATAGTTGAAATATATATATATATATATTGGCAATATAATATTGTCAAAATTTGTCAAACTGATGTAGTTGTTAAAAAAAAATCAAAATCAAAATAATATTCTAAAACCAGGAATGGTTGGTAAAAGTTTTTAGGAAAGGATTGATACTATGGGAAGTTCAATGGAATTTCTTTGAAGGCAAAATTTCCCTAGATTTTTCCTTCACAATTTTTCTTTGTTTGTGATAAGTCTGATTCACTTGACGGTTATAGCATCTTTTATGAAGTGAGATGATGACTTTGATGAGAATTTTTTCCTGAATCAATCTTGGTTTCATGAAATAGTCAAAGAAATGAAAGCCTTTCCTTAAACTAACTCAACAAAATTCATATTACTGTATTAATAGATGCTGCTTAAATTTGTGTTCTTCTAAAGATCAATTGAAGAGTTTTGAGGGGATTCAAACAATTTTTGCACGGTCTAACAAATATGTGGATGAGAAGACAGAAGCAACTTCAAGGGCCAAAAATTACGCTAAAGAAAACAGTAACCTCTACAGTTCCATGCTACAGAGTTGTTATAGTATTGTGTGCTATTTTACTATTATAGCAGTTTCTACTTTGAAATGGAACCCATACATCAGTTCCCAGATTGAAAAGCGCTCTGCATGATGAGATAATTGATTTCTATCAGAGCCACTTCATGAGGAATTAACAACAGAAGTCAATATCTAGAATACATTGAACATAGGACTGTTACTTGATCATTAGGTAATCCCGGGAGAAGCAGCAGAACTAACCTTTCCTAAATATGCAAAGGCTTATTTCCTAAATTTCAGTTTGTCATAATTGTTAAAATTGACTTAAGTTTCTGCTGTGGCTTTGTCCTTTCTATACAATTTTTTTTCTTTCTCATTGATAATTTTTACAAATTGAGTTGTATGCCTGTGTCACTAATCATTCGAATTTTAAATTGCAAGTGGCGCTACTTAGGCTGATGGCTTATTGAGTCAAACCAAGTTGAACATTTTGGTGCTGAGGTTGCATCTTATCAGTGCTCGGGAACTCAAACTTTGTGTTCATCATACAAAAACACGCAAGCACAGAGAACCACCAAGCTTAACCTAACTGTGTCTTTATGGATCAACTCATTGATTTCGATATCTAGAAGAGTTAAATCTTATGAGTTGTTGAAGTCTCTTAAGTCAAGTATCCTAGTTTCACTCTGACTAGATATCTTTTCTGATGTATGATTTCAATAGGAATTTTCAGTGACAAATAGGCTGCTTGGATGTCAGTGCCCTCCCCCCTATTGACTTTGATTTTCCTACCTGTCTTTGTGAATGATCTTATCCAGACTGAAAATGGGTGGGAAGAAATCTGGACTCATTGTTCTAGTGTTGGTGAAGCAAAAATCTTGTATTAGTTGAACTTCCACCCTGTGTGGACTGAACAATGATACAGGTAGTGATGTAAGTGAAGAAAAAACCTTCCCTATAACACCTCCACCATCAGCAAGAGATGGCCATAAATGTAGTGCTTTATTATTGTTTTGCAGTTGTACCTCGTTCTGTCTTTCTCTGGCTCCCAACTTTCTATACATTGATATCTCATGTAATATTTGGAGTTTGCAATCAATATTTTTATTTATTGAGCCTGTAAACTCTTAAGTGTTTCTTTCTTGATGTCTACTTCTGTCCATGGACTGTATTTTATTTTGGCAATTTCTTTCTCAGGTTCTGATATGTCGAAATGAGGCTGAAAAATGCTTAATTGAAACTTCTATTAATTCAGTGCGCATAAGCCTCAAGGTGAAGTTAAGTAATTTATATTTGGATAATTATTGAGTTCGTTTTGTTGCTTATGGATGAGATAATAAACTTTCAAGCACTTACATGTCATGGTGATTATATCTAATTTAATATAATACAATTTGCCTAGTGTACTTCCATTGTGTGTGGCTATTCCATTGTGTTGACTCCTCATGCAATAAACATAAACAGATATTTTGGCATATAAGAATGGTCAGACCATTACCCCTTGTTGGTCTTGCTTATGCGTGGTATTAGAAAGGTGGATTTGTTTGTCATTATTTGCACAAAGTGCTTGCTCTGAAACTTAAATCCTCATTATTGCAATTGGCAGCCTAAGGCTTTTACTATGGCCCAAGTAATGATCCTTATTTTGATGTTTACTGCTGCTATGAGGATCGATCAGACATAATTTTAAAATTAGTTGTGTAATGTCAATACACAGAATGTTTTCCAGTAGTACTGCAAATAATGGTGCCACCAACAATTTAGGGTTGCTAGAAGAAGGCCCAACTTCAGTTGGATTTATGAATTTTTCAATGCGTTTGAGCTTGGTATTGGCTTGTTATATGTATATATACAAGGCCATTACTATATATAGGTCTCGCCAATGCCGGGTACTGGAAGGAGTGGAATGGATATGTATTTAACTTTTGATGTTAGACCCAAACCAATATTCTCATGCTTACATCCAAATTTTTACTATTGCACTAGGCAGTGGCCCCCACTTGTTCTTTTCTTATATATATATGTGTGCATGTATGTATGTATGTATGTATATATGTATATTGGAACAACTCTTCTCAGGTCCAGAGAAATGGTAACTGGCAAAAAAGAATTCAAGAGCCAACCTTAAGTACAATTTGAAGCTTTGTTGAGTCGAGTTGAAGAGTTGAGTGTGAAACAATATACAGGGTATATATATATATATATATTCGGTTTTCCAGATTACAGTACATACTGCTGCAAAATTTAACAAATTAATTCAAAAAGTTGAAAACCTACTTTCATGCAAAAGTCTCCAAAATTCATTTTGTGAAATAGAGCATATTATTTGTTTTAAAACGTTAAAACCCATAAGCCCTTGTACCTAAGGTGTTTATTTCAGCAAATTCAAATAGATAAAGTTGTTTTCCAAGTCTTTGTGATGTGATGTTGATCCTCTTTTTGGCTAACATATGAATACGATGCCAATATGCCATTTCCGATTGACTGCATGTACACCTTCATTTTTTGGGATAAGTAACTGCATGTACTCCTTTTTTTGGGATAAGTAAATGCATGTACACCTTTTCAAGGAGACATCTGAAAGACTTGGATCTCTAATTCAAAGTATGTATGCCTCTCTTGACCTTCATGGGAGTTCAAGGAATTTTAGCAGTAATTGCAGAAATTGCAGGCATTTTCTGTTGTAGTCTTGAAAAAGAAGCCCCATGGGAAAATCCTCAAACATTTTAGAAAGTTGTTCTATGTCAAATCCTTAAAGCCCAAACCTCAAACATGAGTTCATATGTTCATTGTAGCTTGACTCAAAAATTAGCTCATAGGCTATGTTGAGCTAAAAAATTGGACATTGTAGAGCTTTTCTTGACTGCAATGAGGTACTGAATCACTTTTTTTTTTCCTTTCATTTCTAGCATCAATCTTTTCTGTCATGTTCTTTCTCTCTCACTCCTGTGCTTTATATAGGTCATTTCACGTTAATACATATTTATATAATATATAAAATTGAATGAACTTTTTTAACCTTTATCACCTTATATTTTTCTTTTCTTTATAGGTAAAGCAAGCAGATGAACTAGAAAACATACTAACCAAAAAATTTCTTAGATTTTTGTCAATGAGGGCAGAAGCATTTCAGGTATTGAGGAGAAAGCCAGTGCAGGTATAAATCTTATTATCTGAGTTGTTGAACTTTTCTCTGAAACAAAAGCAATATTCTTCTTCTTCTGCTTCTTCTTCTTCTTCTTCTTCTTCTTCTTCTTCTTATTATTATTATTATTATTTGGCATGATTTTTCATTGCTTTAGGTGTTGCTATCAATAAACATGACATTAATCATACAGTGAATATATCTGATGATTGGCCATTACAGTGCTATTGAATCTTATAAATTGCAGGAGGTCTTGCAGTTTCATTTTATACAACTATGAATTTTGTATTTTGATATCATTTTATTGCTTCCAGGAATCTTATATTGATAGACCTTAATTTCATACTTAAACCTGGTTCTAGAGACTTCATTATATCTCTTACTACTTTGTAAAGCAACAAAATTAAAGTCCATATGAATTCATGCTTCGCAGCTCTTATTTATCTTGAATCTTCTTTGATACATATGTATACCAAGCCTCTTCGTTTCCCCTGCATTATGAACTGGTGCAAACTTGTATCGTAATTGAAACTAAGAGTATGTGTCTTTGAATCTGAAGTACACCTAATTTGAGTTCCACTTTTTAGATAGACTATGAAATTCAGTAAGAATTGGTTCCAAATCCAAACGATCATTTTTTTAATTTTTATGCATAAAATATTATATTTACAATATTATATTGTCAATCATTCCTATCAAGGATTAAGCAATGCTTAGGAAAGATTGGAAGCTCGTTTTATTTTTGTCATCCAGAAAATGTGGTGTTTTAGTACTTATAAAAAAAAAAGTGGTATTTTAGTAAAGAATTGTTGTGCATGTCACTATCTTATATGTTAGGTTATTGAATCATGAGTCGTTTGTGTACAAACCATAAGAAGATGATGGAAACAACAAAGAACATGCTAAAAATCTCTGAAGCTCAATCATATATCTACGATAGGTAAGTTGAAACCTTAGAGACCATTCATTTAATTTTCAGTTTTACAAATTCAAGTTTTAAAGACTACTCATTCAGCACTAAAAATAGTCAATGGCTAAAGTTCAATTTTATCAAATAGCACTTGTTATTTTGTGGCCCGGGTTGTGTTGTGACCCGAAAAATGGGTTTTGTGTGGCCCAAAGCCACGGGGGTTTGGGGGCAGTGGCCCCGGGAAAAAATTTATGAACCGTTTTTTGCTTGTAGGTTTTGGACCCTGATTAGAACTCTCTTGTAGCCCAGTATATAAGGGCATCTAGGGTTTGGAGTGGGATAAGGAGAGAAAACATTGAAAATAGCAGAAAGAGAGAGAGAGCGAGAGCTAGGGTTTGGAGTTGAAACTTGTAATCTCCTGATTTTTGCATAGTGAAAACTTTTGCCAGATCTTCACTGTGGACGTAGGCATATCGCCGAACCACGTAAATTCTTGTGTTCTGTGTGTGGTGCTTGTTTCGTTTTCTGCCGTGTTTCATGATTGAAGTTGGTTCGAGGCTGTTTGTCGTAACAACACCTTATACTAATACAACGGTTACTGTTAGTGTTCCTTATTAACTCAGGGTTGGGGAGGGGAAAACTTATTACAAACCTAACATTTGGTGTTATTTGTACGAAAAGGGCTTCCCTCCCACTTTGTAGCCTGAGATTTTACCACAGCATCAAGCAATGTTCCTGAAGATCTGTACTAACTATTTTGGCCCAGTGTCACATACGGGGGTATAACATGGATACAACTCTGCGACAAGGGCCCAAGATACACTTACCATTTACTCTTTTGCAGACAATGCATAAAAAGTTAGACGGTGATTGAATTTTTACATACTGTCTGCAAAAGAATAAATGCAAAGTGTATCTTGGACCCTCATTTTGAGTTGTATCCATGCTGTACCACCATTAGCCCGTGTGTGAAAATGGGCAAAATGCCAAAATCCCATCTGGGGCTCTTCCAACATGGCCTGTAATATACCCTCTGTGCAGTAATTGTATGTATTTGAGTGTGTTCGCACATGTTAATTGCATTTGACTGATTCTAGACACATACAGGCATTGAACGGTCATTACATTGCGGTGATTCTAGAATCGTACAAGGGAAAACAGAATAGCTTAATGCTATAGATATGTTCAAGCCACATGACTTTTAGGATCATTATCATCAGAATAACCACACAAGTTAATGAATTCTTAATCAATTGAGAGTACATTGTTTTTTATTAATATATTGAATATGTATAATTCAAAGTTGTAGAATTGATTTTGTGCAACTCTCTTCTGTTTTAGAAATAGTGGATAAAAATTACATATTAAACAGAGAGTTGTCAGTTTATTTTCTGTGTGTATTTATCAAGTAGGTCTTGAGGATTTCTCAGCACTACTAAAATGGGAAATCCGCAATGTAGTCTGTTCTTTTTTCTCGATCACAATTAAGATCATGGCACATATATGGTTCAATTTACAAAATTTGCCATATTATTTCTATTTATTTGGTATGCATTATATTCTGCATTTTTTCTTCTTTAAATTTTTCCTTTTTTGTGACACGTTGTAATGATTCCTCCATCTTTCTTTTAGATTGCATACTATTTTTGGTTGGTTCACTTTGCAAGGATATGACATATTTAGGTTGATACTATTTTTGGTTATTTCACTTTGCAGGGATATGACATTAGCTTTCTTGTTACAAACTATCACTGTGAGGAGATGCAAAAGCACAAGTTGATTGATTTTATTGTGCAATTCATGGAGGCAAGATCTCTATTAAATCTTACACTTGCTTTTGCTTTATTTTACTTCATTGCATATACATAGATGGTGGGATGTACCTGTAGTTATTCCATCACAAATTAGTCACGTACCTAGTTGGAAATTGGAGGACTTTGAGTTGAAATATAAGGCTTTTGTTGAGTGAAGTTTAGTGGATGCTCGACTTTTTCCTTTGAGAGATTCTCTTTTGGCTCTTCTTTCAGCTCTATTCTTTTATCCCTATGAGGTATTCCTCTAAAAGCATTTTTTTTTTCTCTAGAAAACCAGCCACCGACACCACAATAAATGGAACTTTTAGCCCTGATTGACCTTATGGTGGGATAATTTAGGATTTATAAATAGCTTATTACACGGAATCCTATTTTGTACAATGCGTTGAAGGGTGGGCTTTATTAGTGGAGAGGATGCAATAATTTAGGGTATATCAGAATATTGAGAACCATATTTATAAGTTTATATTGCTTTTCTTTCAATAATATACCGATTTCAGAATTTCATAAGGTATCTGATCAAAATTTTGAATCATTTCTAGTCGTTCTAAATAACTAACTTTTCTCCTTCATATTTAGACCTCTCAACTGCAAAAGCAAATGGAATCTACTAAGAACTTGCACAAACAAGCTGGATGATACCCAGAGCTTGCTAGGAAAAAGAATACACAACCAATCAATGTACACCATCCTTTTCTTAAACCACTCATCATCATCATCATCATCATCATCATCATCATTGTCGTCGTCATCATCATCATCTTTGGCTTTATCCCAAATGAATGGGGTCGGCCACATAGAATATTTTTATCCATTCTATTTTATTACATGCCATATCTCTTCTACTGTTCTAATATTTAATCTTTTAAAGTCATTCTTAATTACTTCATACCAAGTTAGTTCCTCCCTGCCACATTCCTTCTATGTGAACTCATTTTCCTTTTTCACTGGTGCATTGGTGGGTCTATGTTGTATGCTTCCAAACCACCTAAGCTTGCTTTCTCTTATTTTGTCATTAATAAGGTGCTACTCCTAATTTGTTCCTCACACTGTGATTAGTAAGCCTATCTCTTCTAATTATCCTATCATCCATCCCAGCGCTCTTATTTCAGCTACCTGAATACGTTGTTCTTGTTTCTTTCTTAGAGCCAAGCACTCTGCCCATGCAAGATAGCTGGCCTAATAACCGCTCTATAAAAATTTTCTTATAACTTATTTGATATTTTTTTATCACATAGGATACCACTAGCCTGTCTCCATTCTGTCCATTCTACTCCAATCCTGCTATTTATATTGTCATCTATCTCCCATCGCTATGGAGTATTGATCCCAAGTATCTAAAATAATTATTCTGAAGAATTCTTTGATTTTGAATTGTTATTGTTATATTATCGCTGCCCGATACCCTTTTTTTAAACCCCTGTAAAGTGGAAACTCATTCAAAGATGTTGTCTTTTGGACTGAAAACTGTATCTTATATCCTAAGAACTGCAAAAGGCACTAAATTCAAAATAATGTTGAATCTGGGACCATGAGGTCGACCTCATTTTTGTGTAGTGGGAATCTGTTCTTCAAAAAACCCTTCTTTATACCACTGATTGTTTTGATAGGTGCACCTAGGCCTCACCTGAATTGGAAAAATATCAATTGAATCTTTAGAGATTGCTTGCACCACAAAAGTAGTCATTTCATTGCAATACTATCCATTTAAGCTCCATTGCAACTTTCCGATGGCTTTGTAAAAGGAGACAATGATGCGAATGCCCGACCTTCCATTTTTAAAATTCTCTCATAATTCCTTACTTATCACATAATATATGAATTTATTTTTCACTATGTACCCGGAGATATATTAGGTTGTGATAGTTTGGAGCCCAAATTCATCATTAGTCAATTATTGTGTAGGTTGGAGCCCATGCAGATCGCCCAGATAGTGGTTAAGTCTTCTGTTATGTATTGCCAGACAGCTTTGATACTATAGAATGTGAAATTCTTATTGGGAAATAATTTCACAAGGCCTGAGAGGCATGGAGAAAGGAGATGACAGAAAAAAGAAAGAAAGGATGTAGTAGTTTCTAGCACTTGGCCTGCTGGGCCTTGGAGTGGGGAATAATATAAAAGGTTGATGTTCATAAGCAAGGTCTTTATGTTTTTCATTAGCCAACTTCCACATTTAACTTCTCATTAGCCCCTGGCACTTTTGTCTCCTGGTTCTTCCTACGTTAATTTTATGACTAGAGATCAAAATTATTTCTTGATTTTTTAAATATTAGTACATTTTATCCGACTTGATCATTTGTAAAAGGTTATTTTGTGGAGTGGGCTTTATAATGGGTAGATTGTATTACCTTCATAGCATTTTCTAGCTCCTGCTGGTGCAAAAACATTTGAACCATTGGGAGGATGATGAGAATCCCAATCCTAGACATGCTTGAACCCAGGCTGATGGCTTAATACTGTGATTAAACAATCTGGTCAAGTTATTCAAAGCGTTATACTTTTTCATTATTATATTCCAAGTAATCATGGGTTTACAAGAAATTCTTATGTTTTTTTTTTGATAAATAATAATTCATTAAAAGGCGCTCAAGAGTGGAGCGCTCCCAAGAAGATACAAAAAGCCGGAAACGGCCAACTATAAGCTTAAGCTATCAATGAAGTCCACTACTTCACCACCCGATATACAATTTCTCCCGTTTACCCAAAAAAATAAAGAACTCAAAATATTGAATTTGAGAGACCAAATAGGAGCTTCCAAGTCCTCGAAGCGCCGCCTATTTCTCTCACGCCACAAACCCCACCATAATCAAAGGGAAGTAGCCCTCCAAGCTTCCCTGACTCGGCTCTCCACTGTGCACGCTCTCCAAGCCTCAATTATATTTGCCGTGGTACTGGGAAACACCCAAGCTAAACCAAAGGCAGCCAAGAACATGTACCAGACATCTCTCGCTACTGGACAATGAAGAAGAAGATGATTTATTGATTCCTCTGACCTTTTGCACATACAACACCAATTCACCATAATTCGACCTCTTCTCCTTAGGTTATCAATAGTAAGGATCTTGCCTAAGACAACTGTCCATGAAATGAAAGCCACCTTCAGGGGGGCCTTTGTTTTCCAGATTGCCTTCCACGGGAAGATGGGACCTGTGAGATCCAAGAGATTTCGATAATAGGAGCAAACCTCAAAGGTTCCCCTCTTGGACCCCAGCCAAACCATCTCATCCATCCCCACCCCCTCAACCACCTGACTGTATAACAGGGCTAAAAGCTCTGCTACCTCTGTGAGTTCCCAATCATGGAATGCCCTACGAAAACGCACATCCCAAGTCAATCTACCGCTATCAAGAGGATAGCAGTCGACAACCATGGCTTGCCTATTCGTTGCAATCATGAACAATGTAGGGAATCTACGGTCCAAGGATGTTTCTCCACACCAAGTGTCCTGCCAGAATCTGATATGCCTCCCATTCCTCACCCTAAAACGGATATGTGTGTAGAACTCATCCCAGCCTTTCCGAATGCGTTTCCATACCCCCACCCCCACAGGGAGGTTCATCTCCGAAGACCGCCACCCACCCACTTCTTCCCCACTTCGACTAGCAACAACCCTCCTCCATAATCTAGATCTTTCCCCTCCAAACCGCCAAAGCCATTTGCCTAAAAGAGCTTTATTGAATAATTCTAACTTCCGAATTCCCAAGCCCCCTTTCTGAATCGGGGGAAGCTTGTGCTCCTCTCCTAAACCGCCCCACAAGAACTTACTTTGAATCCTCTCCAACCTCTTGACAACTGACATAGGCATTAAGAATAATGACATGTAATACGTTGGAAGGTTCTAAAGAGTGCTTTTCATTAGAGTGACGCGCCCCCCTTTTGATAGATATTGTTTCTTCCAACCTGCCAGCCTCCTCTCACACTATTCAATAACTGTATCCCAAATTGAGACCATCCTTGACGAAGCTCCCAATGGCATTCCCAAATAAGAAATCGGAAAAGACCCAATTCCACATCCAAGAATATTGGAGATCTCATGAATGCCCTCTACTGCCCCAACTGGCACCAGCTCGCTCTTTCCAATATTAATTCTTATGTTCAGAGAATTGTACCTGGCTTGCTCTGTTTGTTTATTTGTTTAATCTATGATCGATGCTGGTATCAGATAATTTGCACTGAAGCCTCAGATCTGATACATAAACAAACTCTCAAGCACTTTAACTAGTTACTTGCACATTGGAATTCAGAGGAGTCTTTAGGATGTGATGATTTCGATCATTAGTTAGGATATGATAATATCGACCACTAGTGACATGTATATGTCCTTTTCTTTTTGTTGTAAATATTTCGTTTTACTTTCCGGGAAAAAAAATATTTTCTGTATCTTTTCTATTCTCCAAGTAGTAGGTTAAGGGTTTTAATTTCCTAGGAGAGAGAAAGAGAGAGAGAGAGGGAAGGGGGGGCGCAAAAGTTATGGTAATACCTGCCAGTGAATCTTAATTTTCGCCTTTTCTTTTTTAATCGGATAACATTTGGTGGGTCCAAATTTTGTCAAGCATTCATGATGGTGCTAATTGAGTTCTGCCTGTTGATATTTTCTTTCTTACAGTTTTTGGTGCTTTTTTTTTTTTTTTTCAAATTGCAGGATATCGATAAAGAGATAAGCGAATTGAAGTTGTCCGTGAACACACGAGGAAGGCTTGTGGCTACAGAGTTCCTAAAGCAATTCATCTGATACTTGGAAAGGTACCACATTTTTATGAATCTGGTTCTTGTGGATCTTGTCAAACCATTTTCTTCAAGAGTGTGTCTGTGACACAGCAAGAAGTTATATTTTGGTTGCTTCATGCTTTACGTTTGTTAGGATTCTGTTCCCTAGTGGTTCACCTTTTGTTGCCCAGTGAACCAATAATCTATCAACATATATATTCTGTATATTTTTTTTTTGTAAAATTCGAACTCATTCACTGTAGTATTATTCTTGTAATCAGAGTGTAACAATTGACTGATATGAAAAAGTTAGATTTTACTGAAGTTATTTGAAACATGATTCCATAACCTCAAAGTGATTGTATTTTATATAAGAAGCCATCAAATGAAGGTCCATCATTTGGTTCCAAGTCAATGATGATCTAACCAAAGGAAACCAATGAAAAAAAAAAAGGCCAAACGAAGAACTTTTCTGCTGGGTTTCACAGCTGTGAATGGTTCATTGTTAACACATTAAATTTGTAGGTGGTCATGTTAGATGAGATTACTCTGATTGTTGAACCTTAAAACTAGTACTTGTTATGTTAAATGCTGGACCTGCACTAAAGCCTCTATTTGGCTGTGAGCTCATGAATTTAAAGAAATGAGTTTTCCAGAAAAAAAGGATAAATAAGATTGAAGAATGTAGTTCGGAATAAGTGAAAAAAAGTATAAAAAAACTTGATTTCAGAAATTTGGAAAATCTAGACATCAGTAAAAGTTTACACACACGTTTAGTAAAATGAGTTATAAACACGTTGACAGGTTAAACACGAACATGACACGTTTAATTTCTGTATCGATTCGGGTTGACACGATTACGATCTGAACATAATTAAGTAAAATCCTAATCCACTTATTTTATATCGTATTTGAATCATGTTAGCGTGTTATGTCAAGTATTGTCACCCCTAGTCAAAGGGTATACTTTGGCATCAGTGTCATGACTGCCCCCATATCTCATGTGAAGATGAAATGCAATGGTTTGCATTTTGCTATCTAAACTTTGTTTTTCCTTGGCAAGAAAACTCGATATCCCTTGAGCCCCGCGGGGACTTGAACTAAAATACTACTAGATTACAACCCTTGATTATTACTAGTTAATTCAAAATATTTGCATTAGTATGTGTGAATCTTCGTGACAACCTAACTAAATAAAAATTATTTTATGATCATCATCATCTTTGTTCTTAATCCCATGCCAACGAGGTCGATTACACGATTTTTTTTTTCATTTTTTTCCATTACAAGTCATTTCTTCTATTATATTTAACTTTTTAAAATCATTTCTAATAACTTCATCGACATTTTTGTCTATTTCCTTCTATGCAAACTAATCTCTTCTTACTGGTGCATCCACATGTCTTTATTGTATATGTCCATACCACATAAGATCTACATGTGTTTTTTTATAAATTTAGAAGAAACGTATAATAGGGTTCCAAGATATATAATTTAGTGGGCTCTACAAAGAAAACAAATTCCCATGCAAATAATAAAAGAGTATTCAAGATATGTATATGAACACAAAAACTATAGTTCGTACTACGTGTGGTGAAACTAGTAAGTTCTATGTAAATATAGGATTGCACCAATGATTGGTGTTAAGTTCATTCTTATTTGCAATAAAAATAACAAAAGAACTCCAAGAAAACATTGGTGCATGATATTTGTCGATGATATTGTGCTAGTAGATACTTCTAAAGAAGACATGAGAATAAAATTAGAAATATGGAGAAATGTTTTAGAATCAAAATGATTGAGAATTAGTCAAACTAAAATGGAATTAGTCGAACTAAAACAGAATATATGAAATGTAAATTTAATAATTACTCGATTCTTGATAATATAATGATTACACTTGATAATCGGAAGATTACTTAAAATAATAGCATCCCATGGTGCATGATGTTTGTCGATGATATTGTGTTAGTAGATACTTCTAAAGAAAACTTGGCAATAAAATTAGAAATATGGAGAAATACTGAATCAAAAGGATTGAGAATTAGCCGAACTAAAATGGAATATATGAAATGTAAATTTAATTATTACTCGATTCTTGATAATACAATGAGATAACACTTAATAACTAGAAGATTACTTTAAATAATCACCTTCGCTATTTAGGATTAATAATACAAAAGGACAGAGAGATAGATAATAATGTAACTAGTATAATTAGATCAGGGTGGACAAAATGGAGACAAACTAATGGCATTTTATGTGATAAAAGAATAACACGTAGGTTAAAAGTAAAATTTTACAAAACCGTTATTAGGTTAACTATGCTTTATGAAGCGGAGCATTGGGCTTTAAAAATGAAACAAGAAAAGCGTCTTCATGTAATGGAAATGAGAATGTTAAGATGGCTAGGAGTTACTAGAAGAGATAGGGTCACAAATGAAAGTGTAAAAAAAATAACTAGGTTTAACACCCATCAACAAGAAAATAAGAGAGTATACTTGGATGGTTTGGGCACATACCGTGGAGACTTATAAAGGCGCCGGTGAGAAAAGGAAGCTTAATTTTCATATAAGGTAAGAGACGGGAAGAGAGAGAGAGACAAAAATAATGTGGAATGAAGTTATTAAAAATGACTTTATAAAGTTAAACATACTAAGTAATATGATGGGTAATAAAAAGAAATGGAGACAGTTAATTTATGTGACTAACCACATCCACAAAGATGGTCATGATGATGACATACTTCTATTTTCTCTAATGATTATTTATAATTATAACCAAATAAAAATTATTTATTTCATTATTCAAGTCATGGTTAGTTTTACGTACATAGTTAAATATGTTATTATAGCAGTAAACTCAATTTTGTGTATCACTTGAAAGAAAAATTGTTTAATTTTGAATTTCAAATGAGAAATATTTCACTAAAATGTTGTTTGATAATCTCATTTAACACCTAATTTTGAATAAATTAAAACTCTTTTTATTGAAGAAAAGAAATATGAAAAATAAAAGTAATAGAAAATTAAGTGAAAGAAATAAAAATAGGGCATTGTTTGGTTCACTTTTATGACAACTGTTTTTGTGCTTGCAAAGAATTGAAAAAACACAAAACAGTATGCAATTCATTTGGTTGATAGATTTCTAAAATTATTTTATGAAAACTGACTTAAACAAGGCTTCTAAAAATGTCTTTATGGTTCACTGAAAATTATTTTTTTGAGTTTTTAAAAATTATTTATAAAAAAAATAAACAAAACAGATTTTAAATAAACTTTCGTAAGAAAATTGTAGAAGTTGTCATCACAAGTCTGGATTGCATGATTCTGTTTTATTGTTGCCTAAATTGTTCTTTATATTAAACAGAAAAATTAATTCAAAATAGATTTTGCATTCTTAAAAGTTGAAGGTAACATGAATCTAAATAAAAATTTCGTAGGACATTCAAAGAAAAAACTATAGACTATTGTTATACCAACATTTTTTTTATTAAGTTTTCCATATGACAATTTTGTTTTAGGGAAGAAAAAAAAAGGGCACTATTAATATCACTTAAAAATATATTAAGGCCCGTTCACGAACAGGAAGTAATTCCTGCTTTTGTTTTTCCCAAAAGCAGAATCATGATTTTGATTTCTTGAAGTTAAAACAGAAAGAAAATCAAGTTTAGTAATGTTGACTGTTTTCAGAAAATTGAAAGCAAAATACAAAAGTGTGTTTAATAAAAATTGTGTTTTTGCTTTTGTTTCTTGAATTGGAACAATATTTAAAACTTCTAAGTTGTCCAAATATGTAACTTATGTGCATATTTCCAATTTCAAAATTGACTTCGCTGCAGCAAATTATCACAAACTTGGTGTGATTGAATAATTCACTAAACATTGTCTATCTATCCTCACTGGAGCAACAGATTCATTAGACAAATTATTTGTTAAAATAAGCCAATTCAATATTAATGATTGCATGTGGTATCATGAAAATGGGTCAAATATTTGGTCTTAACATTGCTAGTTTGATTTAGAAAACTGCTATAATATCATATATGAAACCCAATCCAACTGGGTCACAACTCACACGATACACATAAAGGGAACACCATAAGTTATCACATATACATGTCCCAACAAACAATGTCCAAATCAAATATAATTGGGCTTGAGCTCCTCCCATTCATCCCTGTTAAAACAGTTCTCACAATATTTTTCATGTGTAATTTCTGTATAAATTGCTTGATTTTGAAACAAAATCTGTCTCCCATAGATTGGTAGCTGCATTCACATTCACCCTCCCACCAGGATTAATTTAAAATAGATCAGTCCAATCAGTTCCATCCCCTGCACCACACCTTTCATGAACAAATTTCATTTTCTCCAGTGGTTTGAAAATACCACTGCAGCTCCAATCAAATGATGTGATGCACACATTACCTGCCTGTGCCTTCCACTCACAATCTGCAAAGTGGCATTAACACAAACTGAAGTTAACTTTCAGCTAGTTTCAAAAGGGATGTGCTTGAAAATTACAATGATTGATCCCAGTTTCAAAAGGGTTGTGCCACGCTGTGGATGAGGGTGGTGGGAGACAGTGGGTAAGGAAGTGACACCAAATTCTAGATATCCAACAAATCTTGGTACTAGTATGCAAATATGCAACTATCTTCAATTCTTGATAAAACGTGAAAAAACACTGTAAAAGATTCCATCAATCCTAAAATCTCCCATTAGTTATCCAATTCTCATATTTATGTGAAAGGTTTTCATTTTTACACACAAATATGAATCACAGAATCTATACATGCACCTACGAGGTTATCCATTAGGATTGAAATCAGTCTCCTATATTGTCAGAAACGTGGCTCAATGTCTCCCTCTCCAAGAACACCATCTTACTAAATGGAACCTTTCAGATAGTGACAACCGTTTGTGGCTCACCAATATATATATATATATATATATATATATATATATATATATATATATATATATTGCTCTGCTATATATACTAGCATACTATGCTAAAATACCAGAGTACTAGTAGTGGTTCTTGAGTTTGTAAATAGAGCAAGTTTTGGCAATAGAGTTTTCCATGCTATGGATGAGGGTGGTGGGAAACAGAGTGGATCTTCCTATTGATAGGTGATATTTTGAGATTTTTACTCTTGACACGCTCATCAAAGTCATTAAACAGTCAAAAATTTCTTTCACTCTCTCAAGATGCAATAAGGAGTGTTGAGCATATGACATCCTGATTGGCAGACCATATGACATTGACAACATTACTATGATCATGAGTAACTAGCATAGCTTAGCAAGGTGGTCTAACATAAGACAAGGAGGTAAAATTATGTTTTGAACAAACCAGGTCCTTTGAACAATCCAAAAGAGCCAGCTTCATTTGATATTTCATCAAAACTAGAACTTCAGTTGTCACCAATTACATTTCAATACAAACTCTTTCTTTCTTTCTCACCATAAATGAAGTAAAGTATAACAAAGATATCAAATATGTACAATACAATCAAATATAATCAAATATTTCAAGGGTTAAATCATGCACAACTATCTGTACAATTTTGCAGCAGGGACAAACTACAAGACATTATCTGTACAAGCTACAAGGTCTAGCTCTTCTGGGCAATTTGTCAAGCATGAAGTGAAAGGCAAATGTCTTTCATCATAAGTTGAGAATAATGGAACCCATAGACAAAGGAAGAATTTGCAAATCGACAAGTTAAATCATTGCATAGATACATGAGAAACCAAATTGATTTGAGAATAAGAGAGAGAACATTTACAGATGAGAGGAGAGATAAAGATAGATGAGGATGAGAGAGAAAAAAATTCAGATTTGAGAAGAGAAAACTTACCCAAGTCGTCGTCGCTGCCGCAGATCGACTGGTTGCCGATGCTATCACCGATCGATTGATTGCTGGTGCTGTCGCCGATCTGTAGATGGTCTGTCACATGAGAGATAAAGAGAGGGTCTGAGTAGAGAGGGAGGGTCTGTGTTATAAACAAGATTCCAAAGACTTTAACTTTTAAGTTCGGTCTTCCGCTACAGTAGCAGGAAGTGATTTCCTGCTACAGTATAGAAAGCATAGAAAGTGAGAATTCCTCACTTTATCTTTTCTTCATTAAATATGGAAGTACTTCCTAAAACTAAAAAACCAAAATCGTTCTATTAAACATGATTGTAGGTTTTGATTTTGTTTCTCAGGAAGTGAAAGCAGGAAACATGAATCAATTTCTGTTGGTGAACAGACCCTAAGGGTGCTCAAAATAGTTTTTTTTTGTATATATTCATAGTCTTTATACCTTCTTCTCTTTTGAAAAGAAAAGGAGTTATTCGCATGATGGTATGAGTTACTAGAAACAAAATGCATAAGATGCCCAACATAATGATGGAATTAGTAATAATAATAATAATAATAGTACTGTAAGTGTAATATTGGAAGTATTCGAAGGAATTCTTCTTAAAATATTTAGTTAATGGTAGTGAATTCGTCGACATTGGCAAAGTCTGTATGTATTTCATGTTTATGTAATATTGTTTCTTAAATCAAAGCTAAGCTATGCTGCCACAGAGACAAGTTGATGAATTTATATATTTATTCTGCGTTTTTTTCTAAAAGACAGTTGTTGTACTTCTTTTCATATTGGTTTGAATGGTTAGAGGATAACTTCATAATCTGAACTTGACTGAAATCCAATTACATGTCCATCTCCTTGGCCACCTAGCTCGAAGTTTCATATCATAACAAATAGAAATAGTTTACAAAATAAGAATCAATTGTTGCCTTAACTTGTAAGCGGACATTTCATCAAACATTTGGTGGGCAAAATGCAAGTAGTGTGCATTCAAATTTAATGGGCAAGAGAAGTGGTATACTGCAAGTAATCCAGATAAAGGGGAAAATCTAAGCGGTTGATAAACATTTTTTTTTTGTAAGTTCAAATTCTAGCACACATTGAGATGATAAATGGTGTGATGTTCAATCAAGAGAAAACAAAGAGAAGAAACATGTATATAGTCTCAACTCATAAGAAACAAATAATAGAAAAGCCTCAAGTTTCTATTCAAGCACCTCATGATGTGTGTGAATGAGAATTAGCGTTGAGGAAGATTTTGATAAAATGCCATCTCTTTCATGAGTAAATGGTTTTTGGATCTTGGTTAATATTGGTCACATCAAAGGTTTGATTAACCGAATTTTAGCCCCAAAACATTCAGATTCTGTTTTTTTTTTTGGCAGATAACTTCCACAATGTTTCTAGGGAGACTTGAACCCTCTATCTTTCACTCACTTTGAAAGGAGAGGAGATACCACTCGTTAATGATCATGGTTTCAGTCATAGTGTATGAGTCTGTCGTACATTGAATCAACTTGAAAACTTTTAAAAGTCAAAATTTCATGGCAATGATGGTTTTTTCTTCTTCTTTTTTCCATTTGTTTGTTTATTTATTTTTTTGGTCTTGAACTCTAAGTTGAATGTTAGCTTTACATTATCACTTTGGATTGTCGTTATTAAAGGCAAAGCAGGACATAAGGTGTTTGGGCTTATGACTGTGAGGCATTTTCTAATTTTCTTTTGAGGCATAAAACTCAATAGTAGCAGAAGAAAGAAGATTCGGCAGAGTGAGTACTTTTACTAAGATGACACAATAACTCCAACCCATCATAAGACTAAGATAATTCTTGAGTTTTAGAAATTTTAACGAAATAAAAATGCAATCTTCAAATTTTGCAAGTTTTTTTGAAATTTTAAGAGGATGGGAATTTCCTTGTATACCAAAAGGGACAATTATTTTGGCTAGGTGATGTGCAAACAAAGACATATAGGCGCAAAGTAGAGAAAGGCAACCTGGTAAAAGTCCAAGGTACCAGAAAAAAGAAGAGGAAGAAAACCAAAAGGAGGCGGCGGGGGTGGGGAGCAGGGAAAAAACATGGACTGACCAGTGAGAACGACAATGCAAGTGTAACATACAGTTTTGTGAAGGAATAGCTTCAGATACACGACTTTGACCACATCACCAAGAGAAAGTTAGTCACGATGGACCATCAAGAAATTCATTCTCTGATTGAAAAATTGCAGATAAACTTAAAATCAAGATTACCTCAAGTTTTATGAATAACCTCAGGCTGTTGATCTGTGCCTTTTTCCATGTATTGTTTTTATATCTACATCTCAGGAAGTCACATTAGACTCAAGTCTGGAAAAAAATGCTACAGAGTCACTCGCCAGGAGAAACAAAAAGCTGGTTGCGGAACCATGAAAGCATAGTCGTTGCTGTTACAACAGGTGTACATCACATAAGCAAGAAGAACCAACAATCGCAAACGATTGGTTTCTTTTGGAAAGAGGTTTCAGTGGTAGATATCACCGCCACATCGAGTCACTCAGAAAAGTAGCTTCTCTGGAAGTGCTGAAAGTGAAATTGTGAGCATTTCAAAATTCAAAATGAAGTTATAATGGTACTTAACTGCATAAAATAAAGCATGTTAATTCAAATTAATATAAAGCCTCCATGTCAACTTGTTATTCACGAAATATTTACAAATACAAAACCTTTCATGAGTGCAGAACATAAACACAACCATAATGAAAAATAAAGAATCATTTCAGAAGTCTTGATGCAACATGTACCCAAACCTGCTCAAAGAACCAAAACAGTTTTTTTTTTCCATTCCCTGAAGCAGTATGGACCAGAAACAAGAAAGAAGAGAGATTAAAGTAAAGATACTGTGAATTATAATCTAGTTCAAAACAACCTCCAACCGTGAAATAACATTCACATCAACAAAATATACATGGAACTTCTGTTACCAGAGATAAAAGTCACATCAAAGATCATTAACCTTCAATCATGACATAGAGTAAGCTATAAATTCAAGCCAAATATGTAACCTTACTATTCAAGCGAATAGGTGCATAATTCCAGTTGAAAAGCAATCAGAAAAAAAGTGCAAGAAAGTGACAAATACAAGAGCATCAACATCTATAGCGTGAAGAAATCCAAAATTGAGCCCGAATCAGCATCGATTCCCTGGACTTTGCAAAACATTGATTGCCCGATATTCCAACAGATATCTCCACTGCAACTTCTTTCTTTGACAACTTGAAACACTATGAAGCAAACATCAGCAGGCTTCCCAGACTCCACACAGCCTTGTTCAGAACACTTGAATTCTGGAAGCTTGCGAAAAACTGAACAGAACGTATCATTTCCTAAATAAAAGAAACCAGCCTGCAAAGCATCGAAGCCTGACTTGGAGTCTCTGTTGAATGGATATGAGCTTGTCAATTGGTGTGAAACACGAGATATAGATGTATCTTCAAGGTCGTCGGAGATATGATATGCGAAAAAGGGACATTCCCCATCACACATTCCAAAGGCATATAGGGTATCATTGAGAACCAGGCTCCCTCCAACCAGATTATTATGCGCCAAAGTATGTGCCAAGGCATCGTCATAAGTCTGTGCCAGTGCAATGTCTCTGGCATCAAAAAACTTCCATATTTGAGTTTTCAAATCAAAAGTATAAACCCTGGAAGGCCACCGACAAAAGAAGATCTTGTCGTGGATGACGGCATGCCCAGAACAATAAGTAGGAAGAATGGGTAGAGGTAGGATGGTCCATTCATCTGTCACGGGATCATAGACTTCGAATGCACCAGTTCGCCAGTCAGATTGAAAATAATCAATCAAAGTCCAGTCAGTGGCATTAAAATCAGGAGGGGTACCGAAAGAGTCAGCATTGGGATCCCCAATAAAGAGGGCAGTTAAGACGTATATTTTGCCATTCGCAGCCATCACATGCGGATCAGACTTACCCACATGCATATTGGGGCATTCTGATAATTCATCATAATCAATGAGAGCACTACTACTACTACTGGTAGGAAAGCTCAGCTCTTTATTTCTAAAGGTGTCGAAATCCAAGTAATAAACCTTCTTAGAGGCATAATATGCACCATCAAAATCGGACTGACCTCGAACAAAGCAGTGACCTCCAACAAAGTAAATGCGAGAATCCAATACAACGCAGGCTATCCCCGTAGGAAGTTTTTTATGACGGGGGATCTCGAGTATCGTCACAGGAGGAGGGGGTGGTGGTGGATTAGGATTATTGATAAAATCGCTTGCCGCAATACCATAAGCATACAAAGAATAAAGAAGTGGACCATCATGGAATTTAAAGAACACGCAAAGAAACTTTTTCCTCTCCTCCTCCGACTCTGATAGTCTCTCAACACTTGCCAAATCCTTCTTCTCTGTCTCAACCTCCTCTGTCTCAACCTTCCGCCTCTTTTCCTCTCTACTCAGTTCAGTTAATAAATTTAGTTCGTTTAACAGACAATATATATATATATATATATAAAGAAGAGCAGCAACAGGATTGATTATATAAAGGTGACTCAAGAAGAAGAAGAAGAAAAAATCAGATTAATGAACCAAAAAGAAACCAATGAAATTAGGGTTTTTGTTGTTGGACAAACCTTTCCTCGGAATTGTTCTTCATGATCCGTCACCTCTGTGCGCCCAGCAAGAAACAGGAAATCACAGACGCTAGCGAGCCAGCGACCGATCGGCCGACCACAGAAAGAAAATTGATGGATTCCGGCAATCTCCGACTTGACTAATATGTGGTTTCCAATCAATTTATAAATTTTAAAATAAGATATTAATTTAATTCAAAGATATATACAAACTAGTGTATGATGTGCCTATAACAGCAATCCCAGCCCGCAAGAGCACGAAAAGCAGTCCCTACTGCCGCGTCAAGCTAGGCCTGAAACCCCAAAAAGAGAAAAGGAAAGCGATGTTAACAGCGGTCCGTACCGAAAGCAGTACCATAAGCCGTACCACAAGCCGTACGTTCAGCGATTATTATACGCAAAAAGCTGATAAGGCAAGAAACGATTGCTTAGATAATATAAGAGAAATGCTGAATCTCACAATTTTATTTTACAAGTTTTAACTCGAATCTACGTAGCAAGTGTTAATACCATAGGAACTTTGTGTATGGAGGGAATTCTACCAATAATAACATACCATTTAATTTTATCTCCTAAAATAAAGGACTCTATCACCTGCCACATATATTCAAGTTAAAATTCATGATATTTATTCGAGACGTGTAGCATTGCTCATAATATAATTAGACCGCCGGGTTAGATATAATATATATATATAAAGAATAGTAATTTGTGTTAAACACAAATTTCTTTTTATATGTTTTTATTTTATTTTATATAATATTGTTTAAATAAATAGAAAGTCTTATTAGACAAATCTCTCTGACTAACTCGTTCTCATATTTATATTCATACATATCTATAGTTCCTAAATATTGAAAAAAATTATTTAATGAGGTGCTATGCATACTCCATAAATATATTTTGACGATACATTTTTTTTTTTGATAAATATAATGACTAAAGTATTCTCTTAATATTCTATTTTAATTATTAAAGTTATCTGTTTTATGTGTTGTTTTGATAAATATAATGATCAAAGTACTTTTTTTTTTATTAAAAACTTTTGCTTCTCTTACTAAAACTTCACTTTGTCTTAGTGTTAAGATGTATTGAATCAAATAGAAAAGAAATTGATTTGTAAACTTGTTGCTAGAGAAGAAATCAAACTAGTAATAAAATTTTTTTCTTTTATTGCCTAAAAATTATTTTTCTTTTGTTCTCTTTCCTTGTATATTTCTCACAAGTGTTGAATGTACATGAGAAAGAGATATTGTGAGATCCAAATTCAATTGAACAAATAAATTTCAAACGGTTGATTTGAAAGTATTTATTTTCTTGTGAGATATTTTTTAAAAGTACTAATTTTGATTCTGAAAGCAAAGACCGTCATAAGTTTTGTCCTAAGAAGCAATAATCATCACTTTCAGAACACCAACCAAACAAGACCTTGGAAACATAAGAACACAAATCAGATTAATTTTTTTTAAAATGCCACATCATATTACAGAGGCATAAAAGAAAACACAATTCCATTTAATGAAATTCATGCACGAAAATCGCTCACTGGAACAATAATAGGACACGTATCATATGTAATTGGCAAAATACAAAAAGAAAAAAAAGCAATTATAGAAACTCCTCTGTTTTGAAAATGAAAGATATGTAACAGAGCTTTTAAATTTTTTTACTATTTTGATTTCTTTGAGAGGGTAATCAACTATCACAACTTGTAAATTTTTTTTACTAGTTTGTTTTCTTCTACCTGCAACTCAATTTTTTCTCTCTATATGGTTCAATATTTTTTAACACTAAAATAAATTTAAATTTTAGCAATAAGTGAGAGTTTTCAGTTAAAAAACACAAATAGAGTGAACAAATCACAACACAAAAATTAAGAGACGGAGAATTTTTGTAATTAAAATAGAATACTAAGAGGACACTTTGGTCATTATATTTACTAAAACAAGAAATTCGAATGTCACGGTATATTTATATAGTTATGTAGCGCGAATAACAGCTCCCTTATGTTATTACAGGCTTTAAATAACTCATCTTCTATTCCTACAGATTTGAATCATATTATCTTCTTGTATCATTTTATTTGGGCAATTATAGGCTACACCCGCTTGAAAACTCAATTAACTAGAAAACTCAATTTTGTATATCACTTAGAAAGAAAAAATATTTAATTTTGAAATTTAAGTAAGGAAGACTTAACTTGTTGTTTGATAATCCAATTTAGCATTTCATTTTGAATAAATCAAGGTCAGGGTTGCACAAACAATTGTTAGAACAGATATATTAGACTGGATGGAATCAAACCATATGATTGGTTTGATTATTTGATAGAACAGTTTGGTCCAATTCTAAAAATTAAAGAACTATCAATAACGGTTCTGTTCTATTATGGGATTAAAAAGAATCAAACCTAGTGATAATTTAATATATATATATATATATACACATGCATTAATATAAAAAAATGTTTGATTTTCATTAAAAGAAAATACACCATAATTTACCATTTTGTTCCGGCAAAAAACTCCCACGCTCTTCGAGAAGTTTGAACCCTTTACCTTTCATTGAAGGAGAGGAGATACCACTTAGTCACAAGCTTTGGTAAAAAATATAACTTACCATACACATACACCACAATACATAGGATAATAGTATATATATGTATATATATTTCAATTTTTTATTTTTGATTTGATTAATTGAATGTGTGTGTGTATATATATATATATAAAAGAAAGTATAGATTTGTAGAATCAAACCGACCATTTACCATTTTACTAAGGACAATGATAAATCTTTCCACTTTCAGCAACCGATCATTTACGATTTTACTAAAAAAAATGATAAATCTTTCGACTTTTGACAGTTTTCGAATGGGTGTATGTGAGAGGAGGTGATGATGTCATCGTAACTCTTTAACTAATTATGAAAAGGCAAAAGGACCCAAAACCGTCTTGTGGTTTTAAAAAGGTGCAATAAACCCCTATGCTCTATTTTGGACCATATTACACACTCACATTTGTAAAAGTGAGCAAATTACCATCTTTTGTTCATATTCTACCATTTCCATTATTATAAAAAAATAAAGAGAAGAGGGATTTTTTTATCTTAATAAAAAAAGAGGAGTTTTTTTCGGAAAAAAATCTAAATAAAAGTAAAAATGCACAATTACAAAATAAAAAATTTCAATTTTTTTTTTTGTTTTCAGGAAAATTTTCCATTAGAAAAAGAGGGGGTTTTTTTATATATATATATTAATTTTTTCTTTACCTTAATAAAAAAAGGAGGAGTTTTTTTCCAGGGAAAAAATTTCGGAAATAATTTTTGTGGAAAAAAACTAGATATGCACAATAATAAAAAAAATTGTTTTATTTTCATAAGTTCTCTCTCTTTCTAATGGAAAAAGTTCTGGAAAACAAAAAAAAATTATTAAGTAATTGTGCATATTTAGTTTTTTCCCCCCAAAATTATTTTTGTAATTTTTTTTTCCGAAAAAAACTCCTCTTTTTTTATTAAGGTAAAAAAAAACTTAATATAAAAAAACTCCTCTCTTTTTAATGAAAAATTTTCTGAAAATAATTTTTGAAAAAAAAATCCAAAAATTTTTAATATGTACTTGTGCATTTTTAGTTTTTTTTCCCTAAAAAAGAACTCCTTTTTTTTTATTAAGGTAAAAAAAACTTAATATAAAAAAACCTTACTTCTCTCCATTGTTCTTTATTTTTTATAATAATAGAAAGGGTAAAATGGTCATAGAAATGAAGAATATGTCCAAGAGTGGGTACTTTGCTCACTTTTGCAAATGTGAGGGTGTGATATGGTCCAAAATATAACATAGAGAGATTTATTACACATTTTTAAAATTAAAGAAGGGTTTTGGGCCATTTTGTCTTATGAAAATGATAAATCTTTCGAATTCAACTTCTCTATCGGGGGCTCTTTTACTAATTATAACAGTTCAGTCCGATTTTAATAATTCCGAAGATATCTAACAAAGAGCGACCCCTTAGAGCATCCACTATAGGTTGGCCAAAAATGGTTCTCCAAATTTGAATTTTAGCCAACCACATCATCATGTCAAGATCTCTAAATTTTGAACCTACAACAGATTCTCCAGATTTTCACTACCCACACAATTAAATAATCTTACACAATTAAATTAATCAAAAATTTTATGTATATACATATATATGTTAAATTTTTTTATACTTTTTTAACTTAAAATTTTCATAATTTTTTTCATTTTAAGTCAAAAAAATAGCCTAAGTGGTACTCAAATTAAAGCTCTCGAAATTATCTTTCTAACAGAATTGGTTTCATCAAAAAATTCAATTTGTAGTGCAAGTTATTAAGATTTAAGTGAATGATATATATATATATATATATATATATATATATATATACATGACACGAAATTCTATAAGTGCAAGGACACAAATAAATAAATCATTTGGTTGGCTAAGTGCTTCGCCAAATTGGGCGAAGCACATAGCCAACCAAACATGGCCCTAGCAATTTAAGCTAACCTATTGCAAGGGAATAATGGTGTTTGGTTGGCCAGACGCACCCAACCCACTGTTGATGCTCTTAAGGAACAAAGAACAAGAAGAACCAAAAAGGCTTTTCCACCCTTGATATGGTTTCCCACAAAACTGTAGAGGAATAAACTTGTAAAGTCTCATCACCATAAGCACCTTGTATGGTCAAATATAGAGAGAGTTGAAAAATTTAGAAAGGGAGTGTTTGTGGTATTGCTGCATATGACTCGAAATGGAGTGCATTCACGTTAATCTAGATCCATATTTCAATGTCAAAATCTGTACCCAGATCTAATTTTCAAATGGGATCCTATGAACATGATCCACATGACTCATATAATTTAAACAAAAAAACAAATATAATATACCTGATCCTAGTTGTTTCTAGGATAAAATTCGATTCATTTACGAATTATCGAGATCCACATCTAATTCAAATCAGCGATGGATCTTTCAACAAATATCCACATCTTATGTTACTTGGATTTATCACTTTACGCTAAAATTAATTTCATATCCAATTCAAATCAATGATGGATCTTTCAACGAAGATCCACATCTTATGTTACTTGCACTCGTCACTTTGCCTTAGAGTAGCCAATTAACACCACACAAACATGGGTGTGGGACACGGTTCGACTCGACTACTCTTCCAGACTGGTGAAGAAGAAAAAGAAGAGGAGGAGGAAGAGGAAGAAAGGAAAAAAAAAAAACGTTCCTTAGCGTTAAACCCAACCTTAAATCTTAATGTCTTTGGCTTTAATTTGCTTCAGATTTTTTTTTTTTAAATGTTGGGGCTGCCATTAAAGACATGGGCATATTGGTAGCCTCTGGCTCTTAAAGTAAAGCTGAAGTAAGTTATTAATGTTGGTGATGTTACATATCGTTGCCTCCTACGAGCTTTTGCCTTTTCTTTGATGACTCTCAACTATCTTGCAAGAGCGAGAAACAGATAGTGGTTGACTTGTTTACTCGATTCATCTTTGTCGGAGGCAAAAATGTATCTCAAATGCTTTATCAAATGTCTCCCACTTGAAAATCGTCTCTATCTGAAAATGTAATATTCCAAAAAACGTCTCTATCGAGTGATCCTAAAAGTCTTGTGTTCTGTGTGTGATCCTTGTTTCGTTTTCTGCCGTGTTATTTTGTGGCCCGGGTTGTGTTGTGACCAGAAAAATGGGTTTTGTGTGGCCCAAAGCCACGGGGTCTGGGGGCAGTGGCCCCGGGAAAAAATTTATGACCCGTTTTTTGCTTGTAGATTTTGGACCCTGATTAGGACTCTCTTGTAGCCCAGTATATAAGGGCATCTAGGGTTTGGAGTGGGATAAGGAGAGAGAACATTGAAAACAATAGAAAGAGAGCGAGAGCTAGGGTTCGGAGTTGAAACTTGTAATCTCTTGATTTTCGCATAGTGAAAACTTTCACCGGATCTTCGCCGTGGATGTAGGCATATCGCCGAACTACGTAAATTCTTGTGTTCTGTGTGTGGTGCTTATTTCGTTTTCTGCCGTGTTTCATGATTGAAGTTGGTTCGTGACTGTTTGTCGTAACAACACCTTATACTAATACAAAGGTTATTGTTAGTGTTCCTTCTTAACTGAGGGTTGGGGAGGGGCAAACTTATTACAAACCTAACATTTGGTGTTATTTGTACGAAAAGGGCTTCCCTTCCACTTTATAGCCTGAGATTTTACCACAGCATCAAGCAATGTTCCTGAAGATCTGTACTAACTATTTTGTCCCAGTGTCACATACGGGGGTATAACAGGGATACAACTCTGCGACAAGGGCCCAAGATACACTTACCATTTACTCTTTTGTAGACAATGCATAAAAAGTTAGACTGTGATTGAATTTTTACATACTGTCTGCAAAAGAATAAATGCAAAGTCTATCTTGGACCCTCATTTTGAGTTGTATCCATGCTGTACCACTGTTAGCACGTGTGTGAAAATGGGCCAAAATGCCAAAATCCCATCTGGGGCTCTTCCAACATGGCCTGTAATATACCCTCTGTGTAGTAATTGTATGTATTTGAGTGTGTTCGCACACGTTAATTGCATTTAACTGATTCTAACACATACAGGCATTGAACAGTCATTACATTGCAGTGATTCTAGAATTGTACAAGGGAAAACAGAATAGCTTATTTGCTTAATGCTATAGATATGTTCAAACCACATGACTTTAGGATCGTTTTCATCAGAACAATCACATAAGTTAATGAATTCTTAATCAATTGAGAGTACATTGTTTTTTATTAATATATTGAATATGTATAATTCAAAGTTGTAGAATTGATTTTGTGCAACTCTCTTCTGTTTTAGAAATAGTGGATAGAAATTAAATATTAAACAAAGAGTTGTCAGTTTATTTTCTGTGTGTATTTTATCAAGTAGGTCTTGAGGATTTCTCAGCACTACTAAAATGGGAAATCCGCAATGTAGTCTGTTCTTTTTTCTTGATCATAATTAAGATCATGGCACATATAAGGTTCAATTTACAAAATTTGCCATATTATTTCTATTTATTTGGTGAGCATTATGTTCTGCCTTTTTTTTGCTTTAATTTTTTCCTTTTTTGTGACACGTTGTAATGATTCCTCCATCTTTCTTTTAGATTGAATACTATTTTTGGTTGGTTCACTTTGCAAGGATATGACATATTTAGGTTGATACTATTTTTGGTTATTTCACTTTGCAGGGATATGACATTAGCTTTCTTGTTACAAACTATCACTGTGAGGAGATGCAAAAGCACAAGTTGATTGATTTTATTGTGCAATTCATGGAGGCAAGATCTCTATTAAATCTTAAACTTGCTTTTGCTTTAGCTTTATTTTACTTCATTGCATATACATAGATGGTGGGATGTACCTGTAGTTATTCCATCACAAATTAGTCACGTACCTAGTTGGAAATTGGAGGACTTTGAGTTGAAATATAAGGCTTTTGTTGAGTGAAGTTTAGTGGATGCTCGACTTTTTCCTTTGAGAGATTCTCTTTTGGCTCTTCTTTCAGCTCTATTCTTTTATCCCTATGAGGTATTCCTCTAAAAGCAATTTTTTTTTTCTCTAGAAAACCTGCCACCAACACCACAATAAACGGAACTTTTTGCCGCTATTGACCTTATGGTGGGATAATTTAGGATTTGTGATGCAATAATTTAGGGTATATCAGAATATTGAGAACCATATTTATAAGTTTATATTGCTTCTCTTTCAATAATATACCGATTTCAGAATTTCAAAAGGTATCTGATCAAAATTTTGAATCATTTCTAGTCGTTCTAAATAACTAACTTTTCTCCTTCATATTTAGACCTCTCAACTGCAAAAGCAAATGGAATCTACTAAGAACTTACACAAACAAGCTGGATGATACCCAGAGCTTGCTAGGAAAAAGAATACACAACCAATCAATGTACACCATTCTTTTCTTAAACCACTCATCATCATCATCATCGTCGCCGTCATCATCATCTTTGGCTTTATCCCAAACAAATGGGGTCGGCCACATAAAATCTTTTTATCCATTCTATTTTATTACATGCCATATCTCTTCTACTGTTCTAATATCTAATCTTTTAAAGTCATTCTTAATTACTTCATACCAAGTTAGTTTCGGTTGGCCTCCTTGCTGCATACCTTCTATGTGAAGTCATTTTCCTGTTTCACTGGTGCATTGGTGGGTCTATGTTGTATGCTTCCAAACCACCTAAGCTTGCTTTCTCTTATTTTGTCATTATTAAGGTGCTACTCCTAATTTGTTCCTCAGACTGTGATTAGTAAGCCTATCTCTTCTAATTACCCCTATCATCCATCTCAGCGTTCTTATTTCAGCTACCTGAATACGTTGTTCTTGTTTCTTTCTTAGAGCCGAGCACTCTGCCCGTGCAAGATAGCTGGCCTAATAACCACACTATAAAAATTTTCTTATAACTTATTTGGTATTTTTTTATCACATAGGATACCACTAGCCTGTCTCCATTCTGTCCATTCTACTCCAATCCTACTAGTTATATTGTCATCTCTCTCCCATCGCTATGGAGTATTGATCCGAAGTATCTAAAATAATTATTCTGAAGAATTCTTTGATTTTGAATTGTTATTGTTATATTATCGCTTTCCGATACCCTTTTTTTAAACCCCTGTAAAGTGGAAACTCATACAAAGATGTCTTTTGGACTGAAAACTGTATCTTACATCCTAAGAACTGCAAAAGGCACTAAATTCAAAATAATGTTGAATCTGGGACCATGAGGTCGACCTCATTTTTGTGCAGTGGGAATCTGTTCTTCAAAAAACCCTTCTTTATACCACTGATTGTTTCGATAGGTGCATCTAGGCCTCACCTGAATTGGAAAAATATCAATTGAATCTTTAGAGATTGCTTGCACCACAAAAGTAGTCATTTCATTACAATACTATCCATTTAAGCTCCATTGCAACTTTCTGATGGCTTTGTAAAAGGAGACAATGATGCGAATGCCCAACCTTCCATTTTTAAAATTCTCTCATAATTCCTTACTTATCACATAATATATGAATTTATTTTTCACTATGTACCCTGAGATATATTAGGCTGTGATAGTTTGGAGCCCAAATTCATCATTAGTCAATGATTGTGTAGGTTGGAGCCCATGCAGATCGCCCAGATAGTGGTCAAGTCTTCTGTTATGTATTGCCAGATAGCTTTGATACTATAGAATGTGAACTTCTTACTGGGAAATAATTTCACAAGGCCTGAGAGGCATGGAGAAGGAGATGACAGAAAAAAAAAAAGATGTAGTAGTTTCTAGCACTTGGCCTGCTGGACCTTGGAGTGGGGAATAATATAAAAGGTTGATGTTCATAAGCAAAAACATTTTAACCATTGGGAGGATGATGAGAATCCCAATCCTGGACATGCTTGAACCCAGGCTGATGGCTTAATACTGTGATTAAACAATCTGGTCAAGTTATTCAAAGCGTTGTACTTTTTCATTATTATATTCCAAGTAATCATGGGTTTACAAGAAATTCTTATGTTCAGAGAATTGTACCTGGCTTGCTCTGTTTGTTTATTTGTTTAATCTATGATCGATGCTGGTATCAAATAATTTGCACTGAAGCCTCAGATCTGATAACATAAACAAACTCTCAAGCACTTTAACTAGTTACTTGCACATTGGAATTCAGAGGAGTCTTTAGGATGTGATGATTTCGATCATTAGTTAGGATATGATAATATCGACCACTAGTGACATGTATATGTCCTTTTCTTTTTGTTGTTGTAAATATTTCGTCTTACTTTCCGGGACAAAAAATATTTTCTGTATCTTTTCTATTCTCCAAGTAGTAGGTTAAGGGTTTTAATTTCCTAGGAGAGAGAAAGAGAGAGAGAGAGGGAAGGGGGGGCGCAAAAGTTATGGTAATACCTGCCAGTGAATCTTAATTTTCGCCTTTTCTTTTTTAATCGGATAACATTTGGTGGGTCCAAATTTTGTCAAGCATTCATAATGGTGCTAATTGAGTTCTGCCTGTTGATATTTTCTTTCTTACAGTTTTTGGTGCATTTTTTTTTTTTTTCAAATTGCAGGATATCGATAAAGAGATAAGCGAATTGAAGTTGTCCGTGAACACACGAGGAAGGCTTGTGGCTACAGAGTTCCTAAAGCAATTCATCTGATACTTGGAAAGGTACCACATTTTTATGAATCTGGTTCTTGTGGATCTTGTCAAACCATTTTCTTCATGAATGTGTATGTGACATAGCAAGAAGTTATATTTTGGTTGCTTCATGCTTTACGTTTGTTAGGATTCTATTCCCTAGTGGTTCACCTTTTGTTGCCCAGTGAACCAATAATCTATCAACATATATATTCTGTATTTTTTTTTTTTTTGTAAAATTCGAACTCATTCACTGTAGTATTATTCTTGTAATCAGAGTGTAACAATTGACTGATATGAAAAAGTTAGATTTTACTGAAGTTATTTGAAACATGAATCCATAACCTCAAAGTGATTGTATTTTATATAAGAAGCCATCAAATGAAGGTCCATCATTTGGTTCCAAGTCAATGATGATCAAACCAAAGGAAACCAATGAAAAAAAAAAAGGCCAAACGAAGAACTTTTCTGCTGGGTTTCACAGCTGTGAATGGTTCGTTGTTAACACATTATATTTGTAGGTGGTCATGTTAGATGAGATTACTGTGATTGTTGAACCTTAAAACTAGTACTTGTTATGTTTAATGCTGGACCTGCACTAAAGCCTCTATTTGGCTGTGAGCTCATGAATTTAAAGAAATGAGTTTTCCAGAAAAAAAAGGATAAATAAGATTGAAGAATGTAGTTCGGAATGAGTGAAAAAAAGTATAAAAAAACTTGATTTCATAAATTTGGAAAATCTAGACATCAGTAAAAGTTTACACACATGTTTAGTCAAATGGGTTATAAACACGTTGACAGGTTAAACATGAACATGGCACGTTTAATTTTTGTATCGATTCGGGTCAACACGATTACAATTTGAACACAATTAAGTGAAATCCTAACCTATTTATATCGTATTCGAATCATGTTAGCATGTTATGTCAAGTATCGTCACCCCTAGTCAAAAGGTATACTTTGGCATCAGTATCATGATTGCCCCCATATCTCATGTGAAGGTGAAATGCTACTAAATTTTGTTTTTCCTTGGCAAGAAAACTCGATACCCCTTGAGCCCCGCGGGGACTTGAACTAAAATGCTACTAGATTACAACCCTTGATTATTACTAGTTAATTCAAAATATTTGCATTAGTATGCGTGAATCTTCGTGACAACCTAACTAAATAAAAATTATTTTATGATCATCATCATCTTTGTTCTTAATCCCATGCCAACAAGGTCGATTACACGATTTTTTTTTTTCATTCTTTTCCATTACAAGTCATTTCTTCTATTATATTTAACTTTTTTAAATCATTTCTAATAACTTCATCGACATTTTTGTCTATTTCCTTCTATGCAAACTAATCTCTTCTTACTGGTGCATCCACATGTCTTTATTGTATATGTCCGTACCACATAAGATCTACATGTGTTTTTTTATAAATTTAGAAGAAACGTATAATAGGGTTCCAAGATATATAATTTAGTGGGCTCTACAAAGAAAACAAATTCCCATGCAAATAATAAAAGAGTATTCAAGATATGTATACGAACACAAAAACTATAGTTCGTACTACGTGTGGTGAAACTAGTAAGTTCTATGTAAATATAGGATTGCACCAATGATTGGTGTTAAGTTCATTCTTATTTGCAATAAAAATAACAAAAGAACTCCAAGAAAACATCGGTGCATGATATTTGTTGATGATATTGTGCTAGTAGATACTTCTAAAGAAGACATGGGAATAAAATTAGAAATATGGAGAAATGTTTTAGAATCAAAAGGATTGAGAATTAGTCAAACTAAAATGGAATTAGTCGAACTAAAACGGAATATATGAAATGTAAATTTAATAATTACTCGATTCTTGATAATATAATGATTACACTTGATAACCGGAAGATTACTTAAAATAATAGCATCCCATGGTGCATGATGTTTGTCGATGATATTGTGTTAGTAGATACTTCTAAAGAAAACTTGGCAATAAAATTAGAAATATGGAGAAATACTGAATCAAAAGGATTGAGAATTAGCCGAACTAAAATGGAATATATGAAATGTAAATTTAATTATTACTCGATTCTTGATAATACAATGAGATAACACTTAATAACTAGAAGATTACTTTATATAATCACCTTCGCTATTTAGGATTAATAATACAAAAGGACAGAGAGATAGATAATAATGTAACTAGTATAATTGGATCAGGATGGACAAAATGGAGACAAACTAATGGCATTTTATGTGATAAAAGAATAACACGTAGGTTAAAAGTAAAATTTTACAAAACCGTTATTAGGTTAACTATGCTTTATGAAGCAGAGCGTTGGGCTTTAAAAATGAAACAAGAAAAGCATCTTCATGTAGTGGAAATGAGAATGTTAAGATGGCTAGGAGTTACTAAAAGAGATAGGGTCACAAATGAAAGTGTAAGAAAAATAACTAGGTTTGACACCCATCAACAAGAAAATAAGAGAGTATACTTGGATGGTTTGGGCACATACCGTGGAGACTTATAAAGGCGCCGGTGAGAAAAGGAAGCTTAATTTTCATATAAGGTAAGAGACGGAGAGAGAGAGAGACAAAAATAATGTGGAATGAAGTTATTAAAAATGACTTTATAAAGTTAAACATACTAAGTAATATGACGGGTAATAAAAAGAAATGGAGACAGTTAATTTATGTGACTAACCACATCCACAAAGATGGTCATGATGATGACATACTTCTATTTTCTCTAATGATTATTTATAATTATAACCAAATAAAAATTATTTATTTCATTATTCAAGTCATGGTTAGTTTTACGTACATAGTTAAATATGTTATTATAGTAGTAAACTCAATTTTGTGTATCACTTGAAAGAAAAATTGTTTAATTTTGAATTTCAAATGAGAAATATTTCACTAAAATGTTGTTTGATAATCTCATTTAACACTTAATTTTGAATAAATTAAAACTCTTTTTATTGAAGAAAAGAAATATGAAAAATAAAAGTAATAGAAAATTAAGTGAAAGAAATAAAAATAGGGCATTGTTGGGTTCACTTTATGACAACTGTTTTTGTGCTTGCAAAGAATTGAAAAAACACAATACAGTATGAAATTCATTTGGTTGATAGATTTCTAAAATTATTTTATGAAAACTAACTTAAACAAGGCTTCTAAAAATGTCTTTATTATGGTTTCACTGAAAATTATTTTTTGAGTTTTTAAAAATTATTTTAAAAAAAATAAACAAAACAGATTTTAAATAAAATTTCGTAAGAAAATTGTAGAAGTTGTCATCACAAGTATGGATTGCATGATTCTGTTTTATTGTTGCCTAAATTGTTCTTCTTGATATTAAACGGAAAAATTAATTCAAAATAGATTTTGCATTCTTAAAAGTTGAAGGTAACATGAATCTAAATAAAAATTTCCTAGGACATTCAGAGAAAAAACTATAGACTAATATTATACCAACATTTTTTTTATTAAGTTTTGCATATGGCAATTTTGTTTTAGGGAAGAACAAAAAAGGGCACTATTAATATCACTTAAAAATATATTAAGGCCGGTTCACGAACAGGAAGTTTACCAAAAGCAGAATCATGATTTTGATTTCTTGAAGTTAAAACAGAAAGTAAAATCAAGTTTAATAATGTTGACTGTTTTCAGAAAATTGAAAGCAAAATACAAAAAGTGTGTTTAATAAAAATTGTGTTTTTGCTTTTGTTTCTTGAATTGGAACAATATTTAAAACTTCTAAGTTGTCCAAATATGTAACTTATGTGCATATTTCCAATTTCAAAAGAGACTTCGCTGCAGCAAATTATCACATACTTGGTGTGATTGAATAATTCACTAAACATTGTCTATCTATCCTCACTGGAGCAACAGATTCATTAGACAAATTATTTGTTAAAATAAGCCAATTCAATATTAATGATTGCATGTGGTATCATGAAAATGGGTCAAATATTTGGTCTTAACATTGCTAGTTTGATTTAGAAAACTGCTATAATATCATATATGAAACCCAATCCAACTGGGTCACAACTCACACGATACACATAAAGGGAACACCATAAGTTATCACATATACATGTCCCAACAAACAATGTCCAAATCAAATATAATTGGGCTTGAGCTCCTCCCATTTATCCCTGTTAAAAAAATTCTCACAATATTTCTCATGTGTAATTTCTGTATAAATTGCTTGATTTTGAAACAAAATCTGTCTCCCATAGATTGGTAGCTGCACATGAATGGTTTCAATTCCCTTATGCCAAGCATTCACATTCACCCTCCCACCAGGATTAATTTAAAATAGATCAGTCCAATCAGTTCCATCCCCTTCACCACACCTTTCATGAACAAATTTCATTTTCTCCACTGGTTTGAAAATACCACTGCTCCAATCAAATGATGTGATGCACACATTACCTGCCTGTGCCTTCCACTCACAATCTGCAAAGTGGCATTAACACAAACTGAAGTTAACTTTCAGCTAGTTTCAAAAGGGATGTGCTTGAAAATTACAATGATTGATCCCAGTTTCAAAAGGGTTGTGCCACGCTGTGGATGAGGGTGGTGGGAGACAGTGGATAAGGAAGTGACACCAAATTCTAGATATCCAACAAATCTTGGTACTAGTATGCAAATATGCAACTATCTTCAATTCTTGATAAAACTTGAAAAAACACTGTAAAAGATTCCATCAATCCTAAAATCTCCCATTAGTTATCCAATTTTCATATTTATGTGAAAGGTTTTCATTTTTACACACAAATATGAATCACAGAATCTATACATGCACCTACGAGGTTATCCATTAGGATTGAAATCAGTCTCCTATATTGTCAGAAATGTGGCTCAATGTCTCCCTCTCCAAGAACACCATCTTACTAAATGGAACCTTTCAGATAGTGACAACCGTTTGTGGCTCACCAATATATATATATATATTGCTCTGCTATATATACTAGCATACTATGCTAGAATACCAGAGTACCAGTAGTGGTTCTTGAGTTTGTAAATAGAGCAAGTTTTGGCAATAGAGTTTTCCATGCTATGGATGAGGGTGGTGGGAAACAGAGTGGATCTTCCTATTGATAGGTGATATTTTGAGATTTTTACTCTTGACACGCTCATCAAAGTCATTAAACAGTCAAAAATTTCTTTCACTCTCTCAAGATGCAATAAGGAGTGTTGAGCATATGACATCCTGATTGGCAGACCATATGACATTGACAACATTACTATGATCATGAGTAACTAGCATAGCTTAGCAAGGTGGTCTAACATAAGACAAGGAGGTAAAATTATGTTTTGAACAAACCAGGTCCTTTGAACAATCCAAAAGAGCCAGCTTCATTTGATATTTCATCAAAACTAGAACTTCAGTTGTCACCAATTACATTTCAATACAAACTCTTTCTTTCTTTCTCACCATAAATGAAGTAAAGTATAACAAAGATATCAAATATGTACAATACAATCAAATATAATCAAATATTTCAAGGGTTAAATCATGCACAACTATCTGTACAATTTTGCAGCAGGGACAAACTACAAGACATTATCTGTACAAGCTACAAGGTCTAGCTCTTCTGGGCAATTTGTCAAGCATGAAGTGGAAGGCAAATGTCTTTCATCATAAGTTGAGAATAATGGAACCCATAGACAAAGCAAGAATTTGCAAATCGACAATCAAATTTCAATGCAATCTAATATAATTAGGAGTTAAATCATGCATAGATACATGAGAAACCAAATTGATTTGAGAATGAGAGAGAGAACATTTACAGATGAGAGGAGAGATAAAGATAGATGAGGATGAGAGAGAAAAAAATTCAGATTTGAGAAGAGAAAACTTACCCAAGTCGTCGTCGCTGCCGCAGATCGACTGGTTGCCGATGCTATCGCCGATCGATTGATTGCTGGTGCTGTCGCCGATCTGTAGATGGTCTGTCACATGAGAGATAAAGAGAGGGTCTGAGTAGAGAGGGAGGGTCTGTGTTATAAACAAGATTCCAAAGACTTTAACTTTTAAGTTCGGTCTTCCGCTACAGTAGCAGGAAGTGATTTCCTGCTACAGTATAGAAAGCATAGAAAGTGAGAATTCCTCACTTTATCTTTTCTTCATTAAATATGGAAGTACTTCCTAAAACTAAAAAACCAAAATCGTTCTATTAAACATGATTGTAGGTTTTGATTTTGTTTCTCAGGAAGTGAAAGCAGGAAACATGAATCAATTTCTGTTGGTGAACAGACCCTAAGGGTGCTCAAAATAGTTTTTTTTTGTATATATTCATAGTCTTTATACCTTCTTCTCTTTTGAAAAGAAAAGGAGTTATTCGCATGATGGTATGAGTTACTAGAAACAAAATGCATAAGATGCCCAACATAATGATGGAATTAGTAATAATAATAATAATAATAGTACTGTAAGTGTAATATTGGAAGTATTCCAAGGAATTCTTCTTAAAATATTTAGTTAATGGTAGTGAATTCGTGGACATTGGCAAAGTCTGTATGTATTTCATGTTTATGTAATATTGTTTCTTAAATCAAAGCTAAGCTATGCTGCCACAGAGACAAGTTGATGAATTTATATATTTATTCTGCGTTTTTTTCTAAAAGACAGTTGTTGTACTTCTTTTCATATTGGTTTGAATGGTTAGAGGATAACTTCATAATCTGAACTTGACTGAAATCCAATTACATGTCCATCTCCTTGGCCACCTAGCTCCAAGTTTCATATCATAACAAATAGAAATAGTTTACAAAATAAGAATCAATTGTTGCCTTAACTTGTAAGCGGGCATTTCATCAAACATTTGGTGGGCAAAATGCAAGTAGTGTGCATTCAAATTTAATGGGCAAGAGAAGTGGTATACTGCAAGTAATCCAGATAAAGGGGAAAATCTAAGTGGTTGATAAACATTTTTTTTTTGTAAGTTCAAATTCTAGCACACATTGAGATGATAAATGGTGTGATGTTCAATCAAGAGAAAACAAAGAGAAGAAACATGTATATAGTCTCAACTCATAAGAAACAAATAATAGAAAAGCCTCAAGTTTCTATTCAAGCACCTCATGATGTGTGTGAATGAGAATTAGCGTTGAGGAAGATTTTGATAAAATGCCATCTCTTTCGTGAGTAAATGGTTTTTGGATCTTGGTTAATATTGGTCACATCAAAGGTTTGATTAACCGAATTTTAGCCCCAAAACATTCAGATTCTGTTTTTTTTTTTGGCAGATAACTTCCACAATGTTTCTAGGGAGACTTGAACCCTCTATCTTTCACTCACTTTGAAAGGAGAGCAGATACCACTCGTTAATGATCATGGTTTCAGTCATAGTGTATGAGTCTGCCGTACATTGAATCAACTTGAAAACTTTTAAAAGTCAAAATTTCATGGCAATGATGGTTTTTTCTTCTTCTTTTTTCCGTTTGTTTGTTTATTTATTTTTTGGGTCTTGAACTCTAAGTTGAATTTTAGCTTTACATTATCACTTTGGATTGTCGTTATTAAAGGCAAAGCAGGACATAAGGTGTTTGGGCTTATGACTGTGAGGCATTTTCTAATTTTCTTTTGAGGCATAAAACTCAATAGTAGCAGAAGAAAGAAGATTCGGCAGAGTGAGTACTTTTACTAAGATGACACAATAACTCCAACCCATCATAAGACTAAGATAATTCTTGAGTTTTAGAAATTTTAACGAAATAAAAATGCAATCTTCAAATTTTGCAAGTTTTTTGAAATTTTAAGAGGATGGGAATTTCCTTGTATACCAAAAGGGACAATTATTTTGGCTAGGTGATGTGCAAACAAAGATATATAGGTGCAAAGTAGAGAAAGGCAACCTGGTAAAAGTCCAAGGTACCAGAAAAAAGAAGAGGAAGAAAACCAAAAGGAGGCGGCGGGGGTGGGGAGCAGGGAAAAAACATGGACTGACCAGTGAGAACGACAATGCAAGTGTAACATACAGTTTTGTGAAGGAATAGCTTCAGATACACAACTTTGACCACATCACCAAGAGAAAGTTAGTCACGATGGAACATCAAGAAATTCATTCTCTGATTGAAAAATTGCAGATAAACTTAAAATCAAGATTACCTCAAGTTTTATGAATAACCTCAGGCTGTTGATCTGTGCCTTTTTCCATGTATTGTTTTTATATCTACATCTCAGGAAGTCACATTAGACTCAAGTCTGGAAAAAAATGCTACAGAGTCACTCGCCAGGAGAAACAAAAAGCTGGTTGCGGAACCATGAAAGCATAGTCGTTGCTGTTACAACAGTTGTACATCACATAAGCAAGAAGAACCAACAATCGCAAACGATTGGTTTCTTTTGGAAAGAGGTTTCAGTGGTAGATATCACCGCCACATCGAGTCACTCAGAAAAGTAGCTTCTCTGGAAGTGCTGAAAGTGAAATTGTGAGCATTTCAAAATTCAAAATGAAGTTATAATGGTACTTAACTGCATAAAATAAAGCATGTTAATTCAAATTAATATAAAGCCTCCGTGTCAACTTGTTATTCACGAAATATTTACAAATACAAAACCTTTCATGAGTGCAAAACATAAACACAACCATAATGAAAAATAAAGAATCATTTCAGAAGTCTTGATGCAACATGTACCCAAACCTGCTCAAGAAACCAAAACAGTTTTTTTTTTTCCATTCCCTGAAGCAGTATGGACCAGAAACAAGAAAGAAGAGAGATTAAAGTAAAGATGCTGTGAATTATAATCTAGTTCAAAACAACCTTCAACCGTGAAAAAACATTCACATCAACAAAATATACATGGAACTTCTGTTACCAGAGATAAAAGTCACATCAAAGATCATTAACCTTCAATCATGACATAGACTAAGCTATAAATTCAAGCCAAATATGTAACCTTACTATTCAAGCGAATAGGTGCATAATTCCAGTTGAAAAGCATTCAGATAAAAAGTGCGAGAAAGTGACAAATACAAGAGCATCAACATCTATAGCGTGAAGAAATCCAAAATTGAGCCCGAATCAGCATCGATTCCCTGGACTTTGCAAAACATTGATTGCCCGATATTCCAACAGATATCTCCACTGCAACTTCTTTCTTTGACAACTTGAAACACTATGAAGCAAACATCAGCAGGCTCCCCAGACTCCACACAGCCTTGTTCAGAACACTTGAATTCTGGAAGCTTGCGAAAAACTGAACAGAACGTATCATTTCCTAAATAAAAGAAACCAGCCTGCAAAGCATCGAAGCCTGACTTGGAGTCTCTGTTGAATGGATATGAGCTTGTCAATTGGTGTGAAACACGAGATATAGATGTATCTTCAAGGTCGTCGGAGATATGATATGCGGAAAAGGGACATTCCCCATCACACATTCCAAAGGCATATAGGGTATCATTGAGAACCAGGCTCCCTCCAACCAGATTATTATGCGCCAAAGTATGTGCCAAGGCATCGTCATAAGTCTGTGCCAGTGCAATGTCTCTGGCATCAAAAAACTTCCATATTTGAGTTTTCAAATCAAAAGTATAAACCCTGGAAGGCCACCGACAAAAGAAGATCTTGTCGTGGATGACGGCATGCCCAGAACAATGAGTAGGAAGAATGGGTAGAGGTAGGATGGTCCATTCATCTGTCACGGGATCATAGACTTCGAATGCACCAGTTCGCCAGTCAGATTGAAAATAATCAATCAAAGTCCAGTCAGTGGCATTAAAATCAGGAGGGGTACCGAAAGAGTCAGCATTGGGATCCCCAATAAAGAGGGCAGTTAAGACGTATATTTTGCCATTCGCAGCCATCACAAGCGGATCTGACTTACCCACATGCATATTGGGGCATTCTGATAATTCATCATAATCAATGAGAGCACTACTACTACTACTGGTAGGAAAGCTCAGCTCTTTATTTCTAAAGGTGTCGAAATCCAAGTAATAAACCTTCTTAGAGGCATAATATGCACCATCAAAATCGGACTGACCTCCAACAAAGCAGTGACCTCCAACAAAGTAAATGCGAGAATCCAATACAACGCAGGCTATCCCCGTAGGAATTTTTTTATGACGGGGGATCTCGAGTATCGTCACAGGAGGAGGGGGTGGTGGTGGATTAGGATTATTGATAAAATCGCTTGCCGCAATAACATAGGCATACAAAGAATAACGAAGTGGACCATCATGGAATTTAAAGAACACGCAAAGAAACTTTTTCCTCTCCTCCTCCGACTCTGATAGTCTCTCAACACTTGCCAAATCCTTCTTCTCTGTCTCAACCTTCCGCCTCTTTTCCTCTCTACTCAGTTCAGTTAATAAATTTAGTTCGTTTAACAGACAATACATATATATATATAAAGAAGAGCAACAACAGGATTGATTATATAAAGGTGACTCAAGAAGAAGAAGAAGAAGAAAAAATCAGATTAATGAACCAAAAAGAAACCAATGAAATTAGGGTTTTTGTTGTTGGACAAACCTTTCCTCGGAATTGTTCTTCATGATCCGTCACCTCTGTGCGCCCAGCAAGAAACAGGAAATCACAGACGCTAGCGAGCCAGCGACCGATCGGCCGACCACAGAAAGAAAATTGATGGATTTCGGCAATCTCCGACTTGACTAATCTGTGGTTTCCAATCAATTTATAAATTTTAAAATAAGATATTAATTTAATTCAAAGATATATACAAACTAGTGTATGATGTGCCTATAACAGCAATCCCACCCGCAAGAGCACGAAAAGCAGTCCCTACTGCCGCGTCAAGCTAGGCCTGAAACCCCAAAAAGAGAAAAGGAAAGCGATGTTAACAGCAGTCCGTACCGAAAGCAGTACCACAAGCCGCACCACAAGCCGTACGTTCAGCGATTATTATACGCAAAAAGCTGATAACGCAAGAAACGATTGCTTAGATATAATATAAGAGAAATGCTAAATGTCATGAAATTATTTCATGAATTTGTATCATGAATGATGTGGCAGGTAACATGGAGGATTAGTATTGGTGGAATTTAGTGATAATATCATGGGACTATGTGTATGGGGGAGTCCCACCAATACTAACCCTCCATGTTACCTGCCACATCATTCATGATATAAATTCATGAAATAATTTCATGATGTGTAGCATTGCTCATAATATAATTAGACCGCCGGCTTAGATATAATATATATATATATAGAGAATAGTAATTTGTGTTAAACACAAATTTCTTTTTATATGTTTTTATTTTATTTTATATAATATTGTTTAAATAAATAGGAAGTCTTATTTGACGAATTTCTCTAACTAACTCGTTCTCATATTTATATTCATACATATCTATAGTTCCTAAATATTGAAAAAAAATATTTAATGAGGTGCTATGCATACTCCATAAATATATTTTGACGATTCATTTTTTTGTTTTGATAAATATAATGACTAAAGTATTCTTTTAATATTCTATTTTAATTATTAAAGTTATCTGTTTTATGTGTTGTTTTGATAAATATAATGACCAAAGTATTTTTTTTTTTATTAAAAACTTTTGCTTCTCTCACTAAAACTTCACTTTGTCTTAGTGTTAAGAAGTATTGAATCAAATAGAAAAGAAATTGATTTGCAAACTTGTTGCTAGAGAAGAAATCAAACTAGTAACAAATTTTTTTTCTTTTATTGCCTAAAAATTAATTTTCTTTTGTTCTCTTTCCTTGTATATTTCTCACGACAAGTGTTGAATGTACATGAGAAAGAGACATTGTGAGATCCAAATTCAATTGAACAAATAAATTTCAAACGGTTGGTTTGAAAGTATTTATTTTCTTGTGAGATATTTTTTAAAAGTACTAATTTTGATTCTAAAAGCAAAGACCGTCATAAATTTTGTCCTAAGAAGCAATAATCATCACTTTCAAAACACCAACCAAACAAGACCTTGGAAACATAAGAACACAAATCAAATTAATTTTTTTAAAAATGCCACATCATATTACAGAGGCATAAAAGAAAACACAATTCCATTTAATGAAATTCATGCACGAAAATCGCTCACTGGAACAATAATAGGACACGTATCGTACGTAATTGGCAAAATACAAAAAAAAGAAAAAAGCAATAATAGAAACTCCTCTGTTTTGAAAATGAAAGATATGTAACAGAGCTTTTAAATTTTTTTACTATTTTGATTTCTTTGAGAGGGTAGTCACTATCACAACTTGTAATTTTTTTTCACTAGTTTGTTTTCTTCTACCTGCAACTCAATTTTTTCTCTCTATATAATTCAATATTTTTTAACACTAAAATAAATTTAAATTTAAATTTTAGCAATAAGTGAGAGTTTTCAGTTAAAAAAACAAATAGAGTGAACAAATCACAACACAAAAATTAAGAGACGGAGAATTTTTGTAATTAAAATAGAATACTAAGAGGACACTTTGGTCATTATATTTACTAAAACAAGAAATTCGAATGTCACGGTATATTTATATATTTATGTAGCACGAATAACAGCTCCCTTATGTTATTACAGGCATTAAATAACTCATCTTCTATTCCAACAGATTTGAATCATATTATCTTCTTGTATCATTTTATTTGGGCAATTATAGGCTACACCCGCTTGAAAACTCAATTAAGTAGAAAACTCAATTTTGTATATCACTTAGAAAGAAAAAATATTTAATTTTGAAATTTAAGTAAGGAAGACTTGACTTGTTGTTTGATAATCCAATTTAGCATTTCATTTTGAATAAATCAAGGTCAGGGTTGCACAAACAATTGTTAGAACAGATAAATTAGACTGGATGGAATCAAACCATATGATTGGTTTGATTATTTGATAGAACAGTTTGGTCCAATTCTAAAAATTAAAGAACTATCAATAACGGTTCTGTTCTGGTATGGGATTAAAAAGAATCAAACCTAGTGATAATTTAATACGTGTATATATATATATATATATACATGCATTAACATAAAAAAAATGGTTGATTTTCATTAAAAGAAAATACTCCATAATTTACCATTTTATTCATGCAAAGAACTCCCACGCTCTTCGAGAAGTTTGAACCCTTTACCTTTCACTGAAGGAGAAGAGATACCACTAAGTCACAAGCTTTGGTAAAAAAATATAACTTATCATACACATACACCACAATACATAGGATAATAGTATATATATGTATATATATTTCAATTTTTTATTTTTGATTTGATTAATTGAATGTGTGTGTGTATATATATATATAAAAGAAAGTACAGATCTGTAGAATCAAACCGACCATTTACCATTTTACTAAGGACAATGATAAATCTTTCCACTTTCAGCAACCGATCATTTACGATTTTACTAAGAAAAATGATAAATCTTTCGACTTTTGACAGTTTTCGAATGGGTGTATGTGAGAGGAGGTGATGATGTCATCGTAACTCTTTAACTAATTATGAAAAGGCAAAAGGACCCAAAACCGTCTTGTGGTTTTAAAAAGGTGCAATAAACCCCTATGCTCTATTTTGGACCATATCACACACTCACATTTGTAAAAGTGAGCAAATTACCATCTTTTGTTCATATTCTACCATTTCCATTATTATAAAAAAATAAAGAGAAGAGGGATTTTTTTATCTTAATAAAAAAAGAGGAGTTTTTTTCGGAAAAAAAATCCAAAAAAAAAAGTAAAAATGCACAATTACAAAATAAAAAATTTCAGATTTTTTTTTTTGTTTTTAGGAAAATTTTCCATTAGAAAAGGAGGGGGTTTTTTTATATATATATTAAGTTTTTCTTTACCTTAATAAAAAAAAGGAGGAGTTTTTTTCCAGGGAAAAAATTTCGGAAAAAATTTTGGTGGAAAAAAACTAAATATGCACAATAATAAAAAAAATCGGATTTTTTTTTCAAAAATTGTTTTATTTTCATAAGTTCTCTCTCTTTCTAATGGAAAAAGTTCTGGAAAACAAAAAAAAAATTATTAAGTAACTGTACATATTTAGTTTTTTCCCCCCAAAATTATTTCTGTAATTTTTTTTGGGAAAAAAACTCCTCTTTTTTTATTAAGGTAAAAAAAAAACTTAATATAAAAAAACTCCTCTCTTTCTAATGAAAAATTTTCTGGAAATAATTTTTGAAAAAAAAATCCAAAAATTTTTAATATGTACTTGTGCATTTTTAGTTTTTTTCCTAAAAAATAACTCCTCTTTTTTTTATTAAGGTAAAAAAAAACTTAATATAAAAAAACCTAACTTCTCTCCATTGTTCTTTCCAAATGTGTTTGACTTTGCAGTTAAAAGAAAGATCTGAAAAGCTCGAATATTGGAGAGTGAAAGAAAAACATTTGGAGGAGAAGAAGGATAAGAATGAGCTTCCATGTCGGAAAAGTTCCATTTGGATTGATGAACCTGAATTGGAGAAGAAGATACTGGAGGCCATTGTTAATACCACTGCCCTTTGATGCCCTTTGTTATTCAAACTTCTGTACATTTGGAAATTCACCTTGTGCTAGGAAGCTTAGACATGAAGTTCAACATACTAGAACTTGCTCTATATTTCTAAGCTGGAGGTTGCAAGATGGTAGTTCCAATGGATATGGATTTCTAGTCTTGCCTGTTTTTTCTTTCCATGACAAATGGTTTTAGGCCAGCAGGCTAGCACCTTAAGCTCTGGCCAAAATGAATGCCTTAATTTGCCAAATATAAGGTGGTTGGTGCTCTCTAGCTGTGAAGATTCTTGGAGGGGTTGGTGTTTGAAAATTGATCAGGAAGGATTTGGATAAATTCTCTAAACACATCTGATTCAGGACTCGAGATGGTAGAAACATTCGATTTTGGGAGGCCGTTTGGTGTGGCAACCGATTTCTGGCATGCTCATTTCCTAGCCTATTCAGATAAACATGCCTGGCTTGCTGACTGTTATTGTGCAGGAGGTCATCTTGGGATGTTCGCTTTGTGAGGCTTTCGGATGCTATGTGACCGGCTTTCCCGTGGAAGGCCGTTTAGCGTACTAAGGCTCCCCTAAAGGTGGCTTTTTTTTGCTTGCTGAGCAGTTTCAAGGAAGATCCTAACATTGGATAACCTAAGGAGGAGAAAGGTTAATGTTAAGTGGTGTTGTATGTGCAAGAGAGTCAAGGAGTCTATAGATCACCTTCTTTTGCACTGCTAGTATTCCGGGACGACTAGAGTATGCTTTTGAGTTTATTCGGGATCCAGTGGGTTATGCCTCAATCTTCAAGAGGCACGTTAGAGGCTTGAAAAGGTTGTATGGTGATTTCTCAATTCCATGATTTTTAGAGAGTGATTCAACAGGAGAGAATGCAACAGTTTGAGCTGATGCAGCCTTAAGGACAATTGGAAGGTCAAGTTACTTATAAAATAATGCAGAAACAGAATTCATCTGCGTCACCTAAAAGCTGGGATGTCATTTTCATTTGAGTTGACACCAGACGACTGTAGTTCAGTATTTGATCTTGAAAAGTAAAATCATTCTTACCGGTTTGGATGTGCTATTCATCAGACAAATTTTGATCTATTTAAGCTTTTCATTTTATTTCAAACATAGAACTCCTCTGGGTGCCTCACCAACATCCCTCTCAACTTGTTTTGACGCCCAAACTCTTTCCTGAAATGTGTCAAGTGCTCTACCAAAGTCCTCTTTCTCACCACAGCACAAGCCATCTTCTCTGCCTCAATGGACTTTTTTTGCCAGCTCTTCCGAGGGATTTAACTTCAGGAGACGGTAATGGGTTGGCAAGCTTTGCATCCCAATAGACTAGCTCAAGCCCACAGCCATAGGAGGTGTCAACAGTCTTGAATTTGTCCGGGTGGTCATTGCAGAGGCAGGATCGAAAATTAAGATGGAGGCCAAGATCTGGGGCAAGGTGAACCAGCTTTTGATAAGAGGAGTCGGCGATGAGATGAATGCATGAGAAGTTTCTGGAGCTTGGTAGCCAAGGAGATGGAAATTGATTATTTGAGATTAGATTCTTGAGTGGCAAGAGCTGCTGCAGATGGGGTCAGACGGACACATAGTTAAGTAAAATTTTGTTGCATTGAGTTGAGTTTGAGGAGTTGGGATTCTGAAGAGTTCGAAAAGGGATGGATAACGATGGGTCATTGAGAGAAGAGGGTGTGGCTTCGAAAGGGAGAGGTAGGGAGCTGCATTTGGAGAGAATGTGGAGTGACATGTAGTGCTTTGGTTTCGAAAGGAGCAGGGTATTCAGCTTCTGCACAAAAACGAATCTTATTTTGTTTCACGCCTGACTAACGATGGGTCATTCACAGTTTTGACTGATGGACAAGTAACTGGAGAAGAGAAGAGAGGATTTTTGGGTTCCTGTTATTGCTATAAATTCTGTTTTGGCATTAGGTTTCATCAAAGGCGCTGGAGGAATGAAGCTTGAGCTGAGAGAATAATGGGCCAAGTCTTTTGGGGGATACAACTGACAAAGGCATAGGCACAGGAACATGCAATGCCATTTTTTGGGATTGTTCGACAGTTTACAAAGAAGCTCCTACAGAAACTGAATGGATTCTTTCAATGTGAAAAAGAAAGAATTGTGGAAACTGCAGTTCTGGTTCCATCTATTTTCCACAATTGATAATTGAGAAGACAAGTCCTCTAGTGTTGTCTCTGACTCTGAATATGTTGAAGCAATACTTTCACAAACACGCAGAGGAAACCATATTTTCACTTGCTATATTTCATAAACACACCACAACTGCAAGTGTAAGAAGAAAATTCCCATGTGAAAGATCATATTATAACAAATACAAATAATTTATGAAATAAGAATCAATTGTTGTCTTAACTTGTAAGCTGAACATTTCATCAAACATTTGGTGGGCAAAATGCAAGTAGTGTGCCTTCAAATTTAATGGGCTAGAGAAGTGGTATACTGCAAGTAATCCAGATAGACGGGAAAATCTAAGAACTTGATAGACTCTTTTTTTTTGTTTAAGTTCAAATTCTAGCACACGTTGAGATGATAAATGGTGTGATGGTTCAATCAAGTGAAAACAAAGAGAAGAAACATGTACATAGTCTCAACTCATAAGAAACAAATAATAGAAAAGCTTCAAGTTTCTATTTAAGCACCTCATGATGTGTGCTAATGAGAATTGCCACTAAGGAAGTTTGAACCGTCTATCTTTCACTTTGAAAGGAGAGCACTAGTTAATGATCATGATTTCAGCTATACATTGAATGGACTAGAAAACATTTAGAAGCAAAAATTTCACTGCAATGATGGGGTTTTTTTTTTCCCCCCGGTTTGTTTGTTTATTTATTTTTTGGGTCTTGAACTCTGAGTTGAATGTTAGCTTTAGAATATCACTTTGGATTGTGATTATTAAAGGAAAAAGGTGTTTGGGCTCATCCACTCATGAAGTGATAGATTTTCTATTTTTCTTTGAGACATAAAACTGAATAGTATCAGAAGAAACAAGATTCGGCGGAGTACTTTTACTAAGATGATACAATAACTCCAACCCATCATAAGACTTGAGATAATTTATTTTGAGTTGTAATCTTCAAATTTTGGACAATTTTTTGAAATTTTTTAAGAGGTGTAAAATTTTAAGGGGCAGTTATTTTGGCTTGGTGATGTACAAAGAAGACATATAATTGCACAGTAAAGAAAGTCAACCTGCTAAAAGTCAAAGGTACCAGAAAAAGAAGAGGAAAGCCAAAAGGAGGCGGTGGGGGTTGGGGGCAGGGAAGAAGCATAGATTGAACCAGTGAAAACAATCAATTGCACAAGTGGGAAAATATATATATTTTTTGGGTATTGTATGGCAAAAGCATAATTTTCATCCAGGTTCTAGCAATGTTCGAAAATACCTTCTCTAAGGGTTTTATGAAAATAACCAGCTTCACATGTCTTCCCCATGGCTTGCATTTTCTTCTCAATATAAGATACAGCAATGATGCTACATTGAGGATCCTCAAAAGGCTATTACCCTACAAGATTATAACAAAAATAGCCATTTCATATTGCATATTCAAAAATACAACCAACGACAATAAACAAAAAAATAAATAAGCCAAAATCACGTAAAGGAACAAGTAGTGAGTTATGGTACACAATAAAAATAGACATTGCAACAAAAATGGTCATCCTACAGTGTACTCATATATCAATTTTGGACATCGAATAGGACTAAGAGGTAAGTTGGTGCTCAAAGTCAACAAGCTAAAAACATATAAGATGCAAGCATGAAAATTCAACCTCAATGTGAATAGGTAAAGGGGACAGCTTGCCAATGGTCATTAACAGCAGGTAGATCTGAAGTAATTCTGTGATAAGTACTTGAAGGAACTGCCAGCCACACCAAAGCCAATAATGACAGTCGAAAAAAGATGCTTCCAATAAAGCAAAATGTCAGTTGCAAAGAACATGAACTAACCACAATATTAACACCCCAAAGAAGAGAGAGAGAGAGAGTAAATACTATAAGGATTGAAAGCCAAACAGAATGTAAATAATATCTTACACAAAAAGGAAAAAAGACAATCTATTGCAATCACTGTAAGCTGATTACAGTTCTGTTATCTAACAGTTTTTGTGTGTGTGTGTGTGTGGGGAGCGGAAGCCATTTATGCACCATGTTTAAATTCTGCCTCAGCAAAAATATAATAGATTGAGAAAGTTGGACACGGTGGAACATACAGAAATTCATTCTCTGATTGAAAAAATTGCAGATAAACTCAAAATCAAGATTACCTGAAGTTTTCTGAATAACCTCAGGTTGTTGATCTGTGCCTTTTTCCATATTTTGTTTCGATTTCTAGATCTCAGGAAGTCGCATTAGACTGAAGTCTGGAGAAAAAAGCTACAGAGTGCCAGGAGAAGGAAGATGCAGGTTGCGGAACCATGAAAGGATAGCTGTTGTGTTATGAAAGTGAAATTGCAAGCATTTCAAAATGTGAAATGAAGTTATAATGGTACTTAACTGTATAAAATAAAGCATGTTAATTCAAATTAATATACATAGAACTTCTGTTACCAGAGATTAAGTCTCATCTAAGATCATTAACCTTCAATCATGACATAGAGTAAGCTATAAATTCAAGCCAAATATGTAATGTTACTATTCAAGCAAATAGGTGCATAATTCCAGCTGAAAAGCAATCAGATAAAACGACCGAGAAAGTGACAGATACAAGAGCATCAACATCTATAGGGTGAAGAAATCCAAAATTGAGCCCGAATCAGCATCGATTCCCTGGACTTTGCAAAACATTGATTGCCTGATATTCCAACAGATATCTCCGCTGCAACTTCTTTCTTTGACAACTTGAAACACTGCAAAGTAAACATCAGCAGGCTTGCAAGACTCCACACAATCTTGTTCAGAACCCTTGAATTCAGGACATGGAAGCTCGCGACAAACTGAACAGAACGTTTCATTTCCTAAATAAAAGAAACCAGCCTGCAAAGCAGATGTGCCTGACTTGGAGTCTCTGTTGAATGGATATGAGCTTGTCAATTTGTGTGAAACACGAGATATAGATGTATCTTCAAGGTTGTTGGAGATATGATATGCGAAAAAGGGACATGCCCCATCACACATTCCAAAGGCATATAGGGTATCATTGAGAACCAGGCTCCCCCCAACCAGATTATTGTCTACCAAAGCATGTGCCAAGGCATCGTCATAAGTCTGTGCCAGTGCAATGTCTTCGGCATCAAAAAACTTCCATATTTGAGTTTCCAAATCAAAAGTATAAACCCTGAAAGGCCAGCGACATATGAATATCTTGTCGTGGATGATGGCATGCCCAGAACAAAAAGTAGGAAGAATGGGTAAAGGTAGGACGGTCCATTCATCCGTCACAGGATCATAGACTTCGAATGCACTATTTCGCCAGTCAGACTGAAAATATTCAATCAAAGTCCAGTCAGCGGCATTAAAATCAGGAGGGTTACGGAAAGAGTCAGTATTGGGATCCCCAGTAATGAGGCCAGTTAAGACGTATATTTTGCCATTTGCAGCCATCACAAGCGGATTACACTTACCCACATGCATATTGAAGCATTCTGATAATTCATCATAATCAATGAGAGTACTACTACTACTGGTAGTAAAGCTCAGTTCTTTATTTCTAAAGGTGTCGAAATCCAAGTAATAAACCTTCCTAGATGCATAATATGCACCATCAAAATCGCACTGACCTCCAACAAAGTAAATGCGAGAATCCAATACAACGCAGGCTATCCCCGTAGGAAATTTTTTATGACGGGGGATCTCGAGTATCGTCACAGGAGGAGGGGGTGGTGGTGGATTAGGATTATTGATAAAATTGCTTGCCGCAATAACATAGGCATACAAAGAATAAAGAAGTGGACCATCATGGAATTTAAAGAACACGCAAAGAAACTTTTTCCTCTCCTCCTCCGACTCTGATAGTCTCTCAACACTTGCCAAATCCTTCGTCTCTGTCTCAACCTCCTCTGTCTCAACCTTCCGCCTCTTTTCCTCTCTACTCAGTTCAGTTAATAAATTTAGTTCGTTTAACAGACAATATATATATATATATATATATATATATATATAAGAGCAACAACAGGATTGATTATATATAGGTGACTCAAGAAGAAGAAGAAAAAAACAGATTAATGAACCAAAAAGAAACCAATGAAATTAGGGTTTTTGTTGTTGGACAAACCTTTCCTCGGAATTGTTCTTCATGATCCGTCACCTCTGTGCGTCCAGCAAGAAACAGCTACTCCGGAAATCACAGACGCTAGCGAGCCAGCGACCGACCGACCGACCACAGAAAGAAAATTGATGAATTCCGGCAATCTCCGACTTGAATAATCTATGGTTTCCAATCAATTTATAAATTTTAAAATAAGATATTAATTTAGTTCAAAGATATATAGACACTAGTGTATGATATGCCTGTAACACTTTAAATAATTAGACCGCCGGCTTAGATATAATATATATAGATAGATAGATATATATAAAGAATAATAATTTGCGTTAAACACAAATTTCTCTTTATATGTTTTTATTTTATTTTATATAATATTGTTTAAATAAATAGAAAGTTTTATTAGACAAATTTTCCTAACTAACTCATTCTCGTATTTATATTCATATATATCTATAGTTTCTAAATATTTTAAAAAATTATTTTAAGAAGAGCTACGCGTACTCCATAAATATACTCTGGCGCTCCAATTTTTTGTTTTGATAAATATAATGACTAAAATATTGTCTTAGTATTCTATTTCAATTATTAAAGTTATCTGTTTTATGTGTTGTTTTGATAAATATAATGACCAAAGTATCTTTTTTGTTTTTTTATTAAAATAATTTTGCTCCACTCGCTAAAACTTAACTTTATCTTAGTTTTAAAAAGTATTGAATCAAATAAAAAAAAAAACTGATTAACAAACTTGTTGCTAGAGAAGAAATCAAACTAGTAATTTTTTTTTTTCATTTATTGCCTCAAAATTATTTTTCTTTTGTTCTCTTTCCTTAGTATACTTCTCATGGCAAGTGTTGAATGTAGAAGAGAAAGAGAGATTGTGAGATCCAAATTCAATTAAACAAATAAATTCCAAACCGTTGGTTTGAAAGTACTTATTTTCTTGTGAAATATTTTTTAAAAGTACTAATTTTGATTTTGAAAGAAAAGATAGTCATAAATTTTGTTCTAAGAATCAATAATCATCACTTTCAAAACACCAATCAAACAAGACCTTGGAAACATAAGAACACAAATCAGATTAATTTTTTTAAAAATGCCACATCATATTACAGAGGAAAAAAAGAAAACACAATTCCATTTAATGAATTCATGCACGAAAATCGCTCACTGGAACAATAATAGGACACGTATCGTACTGGAACAATAATAGGACACGTATCATTCTTAATTGGCAAAATACAGAAAGAAAAAAAGCAACTATAGAAACTCCTCTGTTTTGAAAATGAAAAGATATGTAACAGAGCTTTTAAATTTTTTTACTATTTTGATTTCTTTGAGAGGGTAATCAACTTTCACAACTTGTAATTTTTTTTACTAGTTTGTTTTCTTCTGCCTGCAACTCAATTTTTTCTCTCTATCTGATCCAATATTTTTTAAAGATATGTAACAGAGCTTTTAAATTTTTTTACTATTTTGATTTCTTTGAGAGGGTAATCAACTATCACAACTTGTAATTTTTTTTACTAGTTTGTTTTCTTCTGCCTGTAACTCAATTTTTTCTCTCTATCTGATCCAATACTTTTTAACACTAACATAAATTTAAATTTTAGCAATAAGTGAGAGTTTTCAATTAAAAAAATAAATAGAGTGAACAAATAACAACACAAAAATTCAGAGACGACGAATTTTTGTAATTAAAATAGAATACTAAAAGGACACTTTGGTCATTGTATTTACTAAAACAAGAAATTCGAACGTCACAATATATTTTTATATTTATGTAGCACGAATAACAGCTCTCTTATGTTATTACAGACTTTAAATAACTCATCTTCTATTCCTACATATTTGAATCATATTATCTTCTTGTATCATTTTATTTGGGCAATTACCGGCTACACCCGCTTGAAAACTCAATTAAGTAGAAAACTCAATTTTGTATCACTTAAAAAGAAAAAATATTTAATTTTGAAATTTAAGTAAGGAAGATTTAACTTGTTGTTTGATAATCCAATTTAGCATTTCATTTTGAATAAATCAAGGTCAGGGATGCACAAACAATTGTTAGAATAGATAAATTAGACTGAACCGAATCAAACCGTACAATTGGTTTGATTATTTGATAGAACCGTTTTGTCCAATTTTAAAATTTAAAGAACTATCAATAACGGTTCTGTTCTGGTATGGGATCAAAAAGAATCAAACCTAGTGATAATTTAATACGTGTATATATATATATATATATATATATATATACATGCATTAATATAAAAAAAATGTTCAATTTTCATTAAAAGAAAATACTCCATAATTTACCATTTTGTTCTGGCAAAGAACTCCCACGCTCTTGGAGAGATTTGAAACCTCTACCTTTCACTGAAGGAGAGGAGATACCACTAAGTCACAGGCTTTGGTAAAAATATAACTTACCATACACATACATCACAATACATAGGATAATAGTATATATATTTCAATTTTTTATTTTTGATTTGATTAATTGAATATATATATATATATATAAGAAAGTACAAATTTGTAGAATCAAACCGACCATTTACCATTTTACTAAAGACAATGATAGATCTTTCCACTTTTGGCAACCGATCATTTACGATTTTACTAAGAAAAATGATAAATCTTTTGACTTTTGACGGTTTTCGAATTGGTGTATGCGAGAGGGTGTGATGATGTCATCATGACTCTTTTACTAATTATGAAAAGGCAAAAGAACCCAAAACCCCCCTGTGGTTTTAAAAAGGTGTAATAAAACCCTATGCTCTATTTTGGACCATATCACACCCTCAGCTTTGCAAAAGTGAGTAAAGTACCCTATTTTCTACATATTCTATAGAGAGAAAAGGGTTTTTTTTTATCTTAATAAAAAATAGGGGTTTTTTTCCATAAATTTTTAAAAAAAAAAAAACTAAAAATGCACAATTACATAATAAAAAATTTCAGAATTTTTTTTTTGTTTTCTGGAAATTTTTTCATTAGAAAAAGAGGGGTTTTTTATATTAAGTTTTTCTTTACCTTTATAAAAAAAAAGGAGGAGTTTTTTTCGAGGGAAAAAATTCCGGAAATAGTTTTTAGGGAAAAAAACTAAATATGCACAATAATAAAAAAATTCAGATTTTTTTTTCAAAAATTATTTTATTTTCATAAGTTCTCTCTCTTTCTAACGGAAAAAGTTCCGGAAAACAAAAAGAAAATACAAAATTTTTATTGAGTAATTGTGCATATTTAGTTTTTTTCCCCATAAACTATTTCCAGAATTTTTTTGGGAAAAAAAACTCCTCTTTTTTTTTATTAAGGTAAAAAAAAATTAATATAAAAAAAACTCCTCTCTTTCTAATGGAAAATTTTCTGGAAAAAAATCCAAAAATTTTTAATATGTAATTGTGCATTTTTAGTTTTTTTTCCAAAAAAAAACTCCTCTTTTTTTATTAAGGTAAAAAAAACTTAATATAAAAAAACCTAACTTCTCTTTATTGTTCTTTATTTTTTATAATAATGGAAAAGGTAAAATGGTCATTAGAAAGAAGAATATGTGCAAGAGTGGGTACTTTGCTCACTTTTGCAAATGTGAGTGTGTGATATGGTCCAAAATATAGTATAGAGAGATTTATTTCACATTTTTTAGATTAAAGGAGGGTTTTGGGCCATTTTGTCTTATAAAAGTGATAAATCTTTCGAATTCGACTTCTCTATCAGGACTTTTTTACTAATTATAACGGTTCGGTCCGATTTTAATAATTTCGAAGATATCCAACAAAGAGTGACCCCTTAAGGAACAAAGAACAAGAAGAATCAAAAAGGCTTTTCCACCCTTGATATGGTTTCCCACAAAACTGTAGAGGAATAAACTTGTAAAGTCCCATCACCATAAGCACCTTGTCATTAATTGAATATATATATATATATATATATATATAAGAAAGTACAGATCTGTAGAATCAAACCGACCATTTTACCATTTTACCAAGGACAATGATAAATCTTCCCACTTTCGGCAATCGATCATTTACGATTTTTCTAAGAAAAATGATAAATCGTTTGACTTTTGGCAGTTTCCGAATGGGTGTATGTGAGAGGGGTTGATAATGTCATCATGACTCTTTTACTAATTATGAAAAGACAAAAGGACCCAAACCCCCCTGTGATTTTAAAAAGGTGCAATAAACCCCTATGCTCTATTTTGGACCATATCACGGGGGGATGTTGAGTATTGTAACAGGATGAGAGGGTGGTGGTGGATTAGCTCTTTTTTTGATAAAATCGCTTGCCGCAATAACATAGGCATTCAAAGAATAAAGAAGTGGACCATCATGGAATTTAAAGAACACGCAAAGAAACTTTTTCCTCTCATCCTCCGACTCTGATAGTCTCTCAACAGTAGCCAAATCCTTCTTCTCAGTCTCAACCTTCCACCTTTTCTCTTCTCTTCTTCCCATTTTCAATTTCCAGGGTCGTTCAGTTAATAAATTATCGCTATTTCAACAGAAACATATATAAACGGAGAAAAAACAACAACTGTATTAATTATATAAAATTGACTCTCAAGTACAAGAATTAGGGGGAAAATCAGATTAGCAAACCAAAAAGAAACGATGAAATTAGGGTTTTTGTTGTGGGACAAACCTGTCTGCGGAATTGTTGGTCATGATTCGTCCTCCTCTATCAGCCCACAAAGAAATAGTTACTCCGAAATCACAGGCACGACCGACCGACCTACCTAGAAAGAAAATCAATGAATTCCAGCTACCACGTAAGTATATACATACAGTTGTGTATGTGTGTGTGTGTGTGTGTATATAGATAAATAACCCATGTTGTAGATCCCTGTTTTGGTGTTCCCTAAGACAGATAAGCCTTTTATAAGCGACTTAAAATGTGGCGGTTGAATGATATCCAACGGTTGGTAAATTACAATCACTTTACCTAATTATTTGTTTTTAGTAAAGTTGTAACTTGAGGGGGTTAGAAGTGCAACTCAAGACTAACCCTAACTACTCAACTCGAGCCTAATTCATCCTTAGATTTTTAAAATCGAGTTAAAATTTCAGGTTAAAAAATCAGATTAGTTACGTTTATATCCATATAACAAATTTCTACATTGAAAATTTAAAGTGATCTTTAGTTAGTTTCAGATTCGATTACTCCTAATCATAACAAATTTTAAGAACTTAATACAAATTTCTAATAAATTACAAAAAACAATTTGGGAAATTAATTTTTCAAAGTGTTAACAAGCAATAAATTAATATTTAAATAAAGGAAGTTGAAAAGAAAAAGGTGATCATAATTTGAATATTATATATAATATATTTGAAATAAAAAATATGTATAAAAATAATATTACAATTCGGATTCAGGATCGAATTTGGCTCGGGTTATTGGCACCTTAATCCAAGTTCAACCCTAATTATAAGACTAGTTGCTCAAGCCCATAAAATCGGGTTATGCTCAGGCTAGTTTGGGGTTGCCCAACCCAAGTTGCACCCTTAGTTTTTAGAGCAATCCCTCAGGCCCACACGTACATTAGCCAAACCAAAACAAAGAAAACTAACAACATGAAACTGAAGGATGGTTTTGATTTTCATGATCTCCAACAAAACCATACTAAGATTGTGATTGGCCTACCTGCTTAGTTGACCAAACTGTCGGGCTGCCAAGACCAGGTTCAAAAAACAGTGACATAACCTCAATATGAGATATTTCCCCTAACATAGCAAGAGCACATCCACCTTGTTGGGATTGTATGTCACGCCCCATTTTTTGACTCCCGAAAACTGAAGGTGAACCCGTCCATTAAACCCTAATAAACCATATTAACCTTTAAATTACCAAGGAAGCTTAATTATACATACGCAATTACATAGGCATATATTCATCACCATTCATCCCAATGGGCCCCACATTAAGCTATATATCCATACATGTTCACTCCCTTCCCAAAAATCATGAAATTCCATCCCAGCCCAGTTTCGATCGACTGACACTATCCTCTGATCGGCTGAAACCTGGGTTTACCTAACCCCCAGTGACTAGATCTGTCAGTCGGCTGAAGGGTAGTTTCGGTCAACCAAAATGATGTTTTTGGCCTGCTGAAACTCTCCTTCAGTCGTCCAGAACAGGTCCCCAAATGCAAATGTTCGGGATCTCACACTTTCGGTCAGCTGTTGTAGAGAAATAAGCGACCGAAAATGCCCAGAAAGCCCAAAACTTGTATAATCCAAGTCTAAGTGTATTCCATCAATTCACCAACTTATACTCAAGCTTAAACATGATCAAAATTTGATGAAAACCCATACATTCATCACTCATAAACACTACAATCCATGCATTTCATGAATGCAAACCAAAAACATACACTTAGACAAGTCTTTCTCAAGTCCTCAAAACTCCAATTTAATGGAACTACATATGTCTTTACATGGATTCTTACAAACAAGTCTTTGTCCCAAAAACTTACACTTCATTGCATATAATCCCATCATTTATGAGTCATCCTCATTATACATTCATAAAGGTCTAAATGAAACACCAGTTACATATAGTTCAAGTGTAACTACAACTACAATAAAGTCTACATGTCACAAGCCGGCATAGATAGTCATATACATAATGTCCAAAAATATCTCAAAATGTTCATATGAGCTCCACTTGGATGCTCAAGTCTCGTCTGTCATCGGTGCCTTATCTGTAAAAGTTTTAGGAGAAAAGGGGTGAATATACAACTATGCTCAGTAGGAATGCCCCAACCCACCTAGGCAACGACCCGACACCGACCTACATGATATGTATGTCGCTACAATACATGGCACATTCAACATTCTTATGTTCAACCAACACAATGCAATTCAAGATTGAATGCATTTAAACTACACATCATGTTTAACAGTTTAAACACGTAAGCAAAAGATATTTACATCTTCTTCGGTCATAGTCCAATACATAGACATGATTGGGCATTTTCGACAATCATATAGTGTTAGTCAACTCCGACGACACTCGTATGATTGGGAAACTCTGACGATCATACATTTTTGGTAATATGTTGATCTTGCCATTTTGATTTCACATCCTCACGTGAATGGTCACATTTCGTTGATCACAAGATAACAACCCGTGATTGGTCCTAGTCCAAAGTTCATGTGGTAGTATGATTGGGCATCTCCGAATGTCATACTATGTGATTATTTTTTACCATATCAAACCCATGGTTGGGCATCTTCGACTTCCATGTACGTTACATTTTTGGACAACATTTCGATTACACATATGTGCTCATTAGGCACGTATTTCACATAGTATGTATTTTTCTCATGTTTTTCTGATGCACATTCTTGTAATTTCTATTTCTAGCATGTATTCCCTTAACATATTCTACACATAGCCACATATATGTTCCAAAATATGCATATCATTTACATATGCATATAATTCACCACCTCACATATATTTCATACTCAACAATGCACCTTCATGCTACAATTAAGTCTAGCATGCATTTAATCCTCCATAACCACATATAAACACATATATGCTCACATTTATACACAATTCTCATATGCATAAAAATCACATCATAGTTAGGCATGCTCTCATGTCACACACATTACATGTACACATTCAACACATCATATATATCAATATGAGCTTAACTAGCATCTAGAAATCACAAAAACGAGGGAAACACCCCTCATACATGTTAATTCAACCAAAACCTTTCTAAATTCATTGAAACCCTAGAATCGATAACTAAGAGAGAAGAAACACCCCTACCTCTAATTTGAAGGTTTTTCAAGCTATTTTCAAGAATTCTATCAAGTTTCACCTTGTTGGAATTCATGTTTGCTCAGCTCAAACCGAAGCCCTTGTCGCGTAGAACAAGTTGTTCTTCACCGGCACCTTCTGAATCCAAGCTGATGGCCTCCAAAATGAAGAGAGAAGGAAAAGATATGAAATTAGAGAGAAGAGAGAGAACTGGGCATGTGATATTCTAGCTGGAATTCTCAGCCTCAGATATTTATAATATCTAGGGCGCGAAGTGACTAAAACGCCTTCGGGCCACTTAACGTACCCTCCTAACCTTCGTTTTTGATTTTGAAAGTGGCTACGGCTCCGAAATCGCTTCCTTAACTCTTTAAAATTTTCATTTGATCTAAAACCAAAAATAAATATTTCTTAAAAAAAATTCAGGTTCCCCGGCCCACCCGACCCGCTTCTCGGGCCTTACCGACCCAAAATTCTCAAATATCGCCAAACGATCCCAAAATTTTCAGAGCCTCTAAACAAGTTTTCAAACATGTTTCTCACACTCAAAACATTCTAAACATTATTTAAAATGCTTTTAAGGCAAATATGATGAATAAAAAAAAATCGGCCAAAATTGGTCTCGGTCTCTACATTGTATGCCCACTCATAGCACCATTTGGGTTGTAAATATATTTTGTTTATAGAATCTATGCTAAAAATGTTGTATATATATTGTGAAGGCTATGTTTTGATCAATTCAAGACCTGAATCGAGGTTGTCCCTTTTATTATATAGCGATTTGATATATGTGTGTGATGGGTGTTCATGTAGAGATTATATAAATCACAGTCCATGTATATAATCATAAATGGTTTCTATTTAGTGATAGATGGACTCTCTACATATCAAGGTTAAGAATAGAACCGAATTAACGACGAGTGGAAGAAATTCTTGAGTAAACAAATTCTAGAACCTACACTTGAATTATGAAATATCATTTATGGTTCTCAGATACATTGAGTTAGGTTTTGAACTCAATTGACTCACTTTATAAAGCATTATCATGCATTTGAAATTTGATTTTTAAACTATTTTTATTGAATCCAAATGGGGAGTACTTTGCTTATTTACATTAAATAACTTAAAGTAAATTTCTCATATAAAAGTGATTTACTTAAATGTTTTCAATGTAAATCAGTAAGCAGTGTGTTGTGTATTAATGTACTGTATAGGAGAAAATGTCTGAGTATAGGAACAAATTTTTACCAGAGAACTTTTGATCACCTGATGAATCCCAACAGCCGGCTGGTAGATGCTAAAATGAATCCAGTGAGTTGCGTAAAATAGGAAAAACTGAAACATTGATTCAGCCAGTCGAAACATAGCTTCAATCGACCGAAACAATATCATCAGCCGTCTGATGAGTCCCATCAGCCAACCGATACTGGAGAATTCAAACTCTTACAACTTTATTCCTACTAAACAGTTGCCACATGTCACAAAAGCTGCTTTATTCATTTTATAATTTTTTAAACGGCTTGGTTGGCAGATCTTCAGCTATGTAATGAAAGAGGCTTTGAGATATAAATATTTTGAACATACACTGCCTCAAACGGTCATATTATTCCAAAACTCTATATATATATGTGTGTGTGTGTGTGTGTGCATGCGCGCTCGCGCGCGTGTGTGATCTCCATTTTGCAATGTGAGAGAGTGTAGAGCAGAGTAAAGAAGAAAACAAGAAAGCTAGAGAGAAACTTACGCATAAGCATACACTTGAGAAACTATTGAATGCAAATATTTGCATTCTACTTGGTTGAATATCTTTTGTAGGAATCACTATTGAGCCTCATCTTTCCCATCATTTATTATGATTCATCTTACATACCTAGAGTTGAGCTTTTCATTTGAAATATTTATATATAACTCTAGGATTTGAGCGTGTGTTGAATATCTATTCATTGAGAAATATTGATCACAAGAGGAGGGGGTGGTGGTGGATTAGGATTACTGATAAAATCAATTATCGCGATAACATAGGCATACAAAGAATAAAGAAGTGGACCATCATCGAATTTAAAAAATGCGCAAAGAAACTTTTTCCTGTCCTCCTCCGACTTTGATAGTCTCTCAATGTTTGCCAAATCCTTCATCTCTGTCTCAACCTTCTGCCTATTTTCCTCTTTACTTTCCATTTCAATTTCCATGGCAGTTCAAAAAGAAATAATGAAATTAGGGTTTTTGTTGTTGGACAAACTTTTTCTTGGAATTGTTCTTCATGATTTGTCACCTCTGTGCGCCCAGCAAGAAATAGGTACCCCGTAAAACACAGACGCTAGCAAGCCAGCTACCGATCGACCGACGATAAAAAAAAAAATCGATGAATCCTGGCAATCTTTGACTTAACTAATCTATAGTTTCCGATCACTTTCTAAATTTTAAAATTAGATATTAATTTAATTCAAAGATATATATATATACACACATAAGTGTATGACAGTGCCTACAATACGATACTGTAATGTAATCGAAATTGTGACCGTTACATAGAATAATTTTAGACCGACAAAAACATTTTGGACCAAACTTAAATATAATATAATATATATATAAAGAATAATAATTTGTGTTAAACACAAATGTATCTTTATATGTTTTTATTTTATTTTATTTTATTTTATTTTATATAATATTGTATAAATAAATAGAAAGTCGTATTAGACAATTTCTCTGTCACGCCCCAAAATTTGAGTCACCGGAATCCCCATCCCGAGCCCTAATTCTAAGAGTGAACCCGTTCATTTAACCACATGAATTATCTCAATAATGATCATACCTCGATATCATACTCAAGATACTAAGTTTTCACGCCCTGATTTCCAACATCCGATTAAGACGAGGGAAATGGGGGTAAGTGATTAGTATAAGTGTACCATCATCCAAACCATACCTAAATTCAAAAAACTCATAATCGCATAAGCATAATCATAATCATACATTTAAAAGTATATGCATACGTATACAAGTCAACACCTACATGTGGGTCCCTCACTAGGGCATATGTGTACATGAGTTATGTTCCTTATTCTTATACTCAGCAACTAATTACGATACATTGTATTCTGACTGACGATGCATCATAATCTATCATATATAATTTAGATTATGATGCATGGTAATGTATGATACATTATACATATATCGTAATATGTTGCGAACCACACTGTTTTTTAGTTCAATTTCTTCAATTATTTCGATATATCGACTTGGTCATTTTGATACATCGTAGCATTTGGATGCATTGTAACAGGGGTTACGATCCATCGTAATGCCTCGACTGTGATGACCTGTTTTGGTCAAAATTGCTCATATGGTATCTAATTTCCATTTATTTACATACATACATTCAACATACATTAATATACTCCAAACATGTGTACTAATCATGAAAATCCATAACCGGAACTCAATTACATCGTTAAAAACGGATCGAGTCCGGAACAAACATAAGGTGTCCAATTTTCCAAATTGATAGTCATAACAACAAGTATCCAAAAACATATGTTCAAGTCTCATATTCAAGTTACAAAACCAACAATTGCCTAAGACATGGCATACGAAAACATAAGATAAATGATCCATAACAAGAGATTTAGTCCTCCACTTCTAAAGTATATCAAGCTTCGTCCACTACCGACGCCTTATCCGTAAAATGTTTAGAGAAGGGGGTGAGCATCCACATGCCCAATAGAGATACCCAAACCAACTTATGCATCGACTCGACGTGACCTACATGAAATGTAAGCATGACATTCCTATATACTACATGGCACACTTCTAATGCTCATGAGATGTTATCATAACATTCCTACGCACTATATGGCATACATCAATGCACATACCCAAGGGATCTTAATTCAATACTCAAATGAAACACATGCTCAATAATGCTCAATTAACGTAGAAGGTCACGCAAGTATCAACATGAATATCACAATTCAATAACAAGACTTAACACCAAGTCACGTAAATTCTGAAATCAAACAAAGTGGCACATAAGTTCCAAAATCGTATAAAGTGGGAGTATTCGTAGAACCACCGGATAGCTGCTCATAAAGACAATTATTAAAGATATCCAACTTTACAAGTTGTCAACCCGAGGGTCTAGAAGGAACCATATCCAACTTTACGGGCTACTAACCCGAGGGTATAGAAGGAACCACCTTAGCCAAGTCCTGAGTTTTTCACCCTAAGGATCTAAGCCCTCATTACTTTTCGACCTCCTCCCAAAATCAAGACAAGACGTACCATTCAAGCACATCATAACCCACTTCATTTTCATGCTAAAACATGTAATTCTCATGCACGTAACAATGCAATCTCAATTATTCCACAAGGCATTCCAAAAATGCAATTTCATTTTCATACATTTTATCGAACATGTGAAATGTAACATGTATAACATAGCATCCACAACTATAAATTATGGTAATTAATAGGCAACATATGTCCACAATTGTTAGCACACAAGACATATATACACAATTCACAATGTAATTCACTATAATATACACTCCAATACATTTACATTTAATAATATCATCAAACCATACATATATTACATCAATGTACATAATTATACTATAATTAGCATTTGGAGACACAATTAACCAAATTAAGCATAATTAAAGATACAAGACCCACTTCCTAGCATTCCTAAACATGTTAATCAATTCAAAACTACATCAATTCCTAAAGATTTGATGATAAGGTGAAGAGAACACCCCTACCCCAATTCCAAGCCAAATTATCACCAAACTCAACTTTGTTCAAATTCAATTTTGAACGGTTCAATCTCGAGTCCTCAATGCGTGGAACAATTCTCTCTTCTTCGGTGTCTTCCAATTCTCACTACAAGCCTTTCAATTTTAATGGAGAAAGAAGAAGATGAATGTAGAGATATATTTATATGTCTATATTGCTCTCTTACGGATGATAAAGAATGAGAGAATGAATTGTTGTATTCTCCTCCTTTTTATTTATAGACCTAACTTCTCATATTTATAAAAATGCCACTAGTCATTTACTAAACCTTTTCGGGCTCCGTTTTCACTTTCACTAACTCCTATCGACTCGAAATCGATTCCATAGTTCATCAAATATTTTATTTAAGTTATCCTCCAAATTTGGTGTCATTCCGACACTTTCAAATTTTTCGAGCCCACGGGACCCGCGTTGGGGTTTGTCCGACCTGAAAAACTTAAATTTTCCCATATGTTCCCAAAAAGTTCCTGAACCCTTATATAAGTCCCTGAACATGTGTTTCACATTTAAAACACATATATAATCATTTAAAGCATTTATATGACAATAAATAAAAATAAAAAGAAAACCAGCTAAAAATTGTCACGGTCCTTGCAACTTCCCAACCTTCAAGGAATTTTGTCCTCAAAATTAAGACGTACCTCAAGTAGCAAATAACTCGGGATAATTTGAGAGAATTTCTTATTCCCGCTCCCACATAGCCTCATCGACTCCGTGATGTCTCCAAAATACTTTGACCAATGAGATTGTCTTGCCTCGAAGCACTTGCTTTCTAGAGTCCATAATCTCTACCGGTCTTTTCTCATATGACACATCTTCCCCCACCTCAAGATTCATCCAATCAAGTACATGTGAAGGATCTGGTTCATACTTCCTTATCATGGAAACATGAAACACATTGTGTAGTAACCCTTGTGGACGAGTGTGAGTGGGCAGGTGCGAAGACAGACACTGGGCTGAGCTACCACACTGATAGGGTATAGGGTGCTCAATCCCACATCGCCTGGGTGTTTACCCCAAAAGGCCTCATACCATTTGAAGAGAACATACTACATATAAGCACATCCCATTTTCCACACCTAGGCAATATAGGATTGAGCACCCTGTACCCTATCAGTGTGGTAGCTCAGCCCAGTGTCTGTCTTCGCACCCGCCCACTCACACTCGTCCACAAGACAATCCACCCCCCTACGAGACCCGACGTCCTCGTCGGCACACTTCCGGTTGGGTTCAGGCTCTGATACCAACTGTAATACCCCGCTCCAACACATAGTATGATATTGTCCGCCTTGGGCCTAAGCTCGCACGGTTTTGCTCTTGGGTTTACCCCAAAAGGCCTCATACCATTTGAAGAGAACATACTACATATAAGCACATCCCCTTTTTCACACCCAGGCGATGTGGGATTGAGCACCCTGTACCCTGTCAATGTGGTAGCTCAGCCCAGTGTCTGTCTTTGCACCCGCTCACTCACACCCGTCCATTGTAGTAACCCTTGTGGACGAGTGTGAGTGGGCGGGTGCGAAGACAGACACTGGGCTGAGCTACCACACTGATAGGGTACAGGGTGCTCAATCCCACATCGCCTGGGTGTGGAAAAGGGGATGTGCTTATATGTAGTATGTTCTCTTCAAATGGTATGAGGCCTTTTGGGGTAAAACCCAAGAGCAAAACCGTGCGGGCTATGGCCCAAAGCGGACAATATCATACCATGTGTTGGAGAACGGGATATTACAGTTGGTATCAGAGCCTGAACCCAGCCGGAAGTGTGCCGACGAGGACGTCGGGCCTCGTAGGGGGGTGGATTGTAGTAACCCTTGTGGACGGGTGTGAGTGGGCGGGTGCAAAGACAGACACTGGGCTGAGCTACCACACTGACAGGGTACAGGGTGCTCAATCCCACATCGTTTGGGTGTGAAAAAGGGGATGTGCTTATATGTAGTATGTTCTCTTTAAATGGTATGAGGCCTTTTGGGGTAAACCCAAGAGCAAAACCGTGCGGGCTTAGGCCCAAAGCGGACAATATCATACCATGTGTTGGAGCGGGGTATTACACATTGTGTACACTTGACATTTGTGGTGGCAATGCCAAATGGTATGTAGCCTCACCAACACGTTGTAGAATCTCAAACGAACCAATGAACCGTGGCGATTACTTGCCACTACACCCAAACTACATCAAACCCCTCTGTGGCAAGACTTTTAAAAAGCATGGCCCCCCATCTCAAATGCCAAAGGTCGCCACCTCCTATCGGCATAGTTCTTTTGATGACTTTGAGTTGTTATCAACCGTTGTTGTATCAGTTTGATATTTTATGTAGTCTATCGGACTATGTCAAGTCCCAAAGCCACTGTCTCATCAACTTCGGTCCAACACATGGGCAACCTACAAGGTCTACCATACAAAGTCTCAAATGGTGTCATTTCAATACGAGCCTGATGTTATTGTTGTAAGTGAATTCCAAACGGCTTTGTCTACAGACCCGCAGCTATGTAATGAAAGAGACTTTGAAGAGCAAGATATATATATTTTGAACATACACTACCTCAAACAGTCATATTCTTCCAAAACTTTATATATATATCTATTTATGTGTGTGTGAGAGCGAGTGAGCTGTATTTTATAATATGAGAGAGTGTAGAGCAGAGTAAAGAAGAAAACAAGAAAGTTAGAGAGAAACCTACCGATGAGCATATACTTGAGAAACTATTGAATGCAAATATTTGCATTCTATTGGTAGAATATCTCTTGTAGGAATCACTATTGAGCCTCATCTTTCCTATCATTTATTATGATTCATCTTACACATCTAGAGTTGAGATTTTCATTTGAAATCTTCATATATAACTTTAGGATTTGAGCGTGTATTGAATATCTATTCATTAAGGAATATTGATCATAGCAGGAGGGGGTGGTAGTGGATTAGGATTATTGATAAAATCGATTATCGCAATAACATAGGCATACAAAGAATAAAGAAGTGGACCGTCATCGAATTTAAAGAACACACAAAGAAACTTTTTCCTCTCCTCCTCCGACTCTAATAGTCTCTCAACATTTGCCAAATCCTTCGTCTCTGTCTCAACCTTCCGCCTCTTTTCCTCTTTACTTTCCATTTTAATTTCCATGGCAATTCAGTTTAGTTAATAAATTTAGTTCGTTTAACAAACAATCTATATATATATATATATATATATATATATAAAGAAGAGCAACAACAGGATTGATTATATAAAGGTGTTTCAGAAGAAGAAAATACGGGAAAGAATTAGATTAATGAACCAAAAAGAAACAATGAAATTAGGGTTATTGCTGTTGGACAAACTTTTCCTCGGAATTGTTCTTCATGATCCATCACCTCTGTGCACCCAGCAAGAAATAACTATTCCGTAAATCACAGACGCTAGCGAGCCAGCGACCAATTGACTGACGATAGAAAGAAAATCGATGAATCTCGACAATCTCCGACTTGACTAATCTATAATTTCCTATCACTTTCTAAATTTTAAAATAAGATATTAATTTAATTCAAAGAGATACACACACACACACAAGTGTATGACCGTGCCTACGATACGATACTGTAATGTAATTGAAATTGTGACTGTTAGATGGTTAGATAGAATAATTTTAGACTGACAAAAAATTTTTGGACCAAACTTAAATATAATATAGATATATATATAAAGAATAATAATTTGTGTTAAACACAAATTTCTTTTTATATGTTTTTATTTTATTTTATATAATATTGTTTAAATAAATAGAAAGTCGTATTAGACAAAATTTTCTAACTAAATAATTCTCATATTTATATTCATATTATCTATAGTTTCTAAAAAAATTTTAAAATTATTTTAGGAGGTGCTATTCGCACTCAGTAAATATACTATCGTCCTCCAATTTCTTGTTTTGATAAATATAATGACCAAAATGTCCTCTTAGTATTCTATTTCAATTATTAAAGTTATCTGCTTTATGTGTTGTGATTTATTCACTCTCTTTGTTTTTTTATTAAAAACTTTCGCTTCCCTCGCTAAAACTTAACTTCATCTTAGTGTTAAAAGTATTGAATCAAATAGAAAAAGAAATTGATTTGCAAACTTGTTATTGCAAAAGAAATCAAACTAGTAATAAGCTTATTTATTTATTTTTCTTTTAGGGTAAATATCACTGACACTCCCTGATGTTTGATGTATTGACACGCGACTACAATTTTGTAAATTTTCGTCACTGACACCCCATGTGTTTTGTGCCATATATCACATACATTCCCTCATACCAAAAGTACACTATGTCATAGTATTTTTTTGACGGTGAAATGAGCATGCTGCCCTTTGACTTCTGACCTAACCCATTTGAATACTAAATTTATCCATTTAACCCTGTCTAATGGACCAAAATACCCCTTTGAATATACCAATATATATACTATAATATATATAAAATATATATAATTATTTATTTCCATAAATAATAATGTTAATATAAAATAAAAAGTAATTATTTTCTCTTTCTTTTTCGCAATTCATCTATATATACACACTATAATATATATAACCTAATATATATAATTATTTATTTTCATAAAGAATAATATTAACATAAAAAAAAATAGTTGCCAATGCATATTATAATGAAGGGTATTGTAGTCATTTTCCTATTCTAATATTTTTATATTAAAATACATTTCAATAATCAGGGGCAATCAAGATATTTCACATATTAAAAAATGAAAAAGCTGACAGGAGGTGTTTGTCACGTCCCAATTTTCGATACCCAAGTTGATATAGGAAATGGAGGTAAATGATTCACTCTGTATCACATGTCATCACTAAATATGCTCTGATACCAAACTCTCACACCCCAATTTCCAACAACCAGAAGGGCATGGGAAATGGGGGTAATTAGAGAAATTGGTTTAAATAAAAAAAGGGAAATCCTCCATGGAAGTGAAATATCCGGATGAAACTCACTTCATTAGAAAGTATGCCTCGATATAATCAATTTAAAAAAAGAATCACGTAAATTGAGTTTGAGATGACAAAGTTATGCACGTTTCAAAATATTTCAATATCAAGAGCAGTAAAAGAGTCGATTGTCCTTGAGGGAAAGTCGACTGTTTTACCCTTCCAGAAAGCTCAAAACGCTGCTGTTCAAAGCAGTCGACTTCTCCTGAAGGGAAAGTCGACTGCTTTCACCTAGAAACCTCTTTTAGAATCTTTTGTCTAAAATTTACACCAATCCTCATACATATGCATTTTCAAAACACAAAAATCATCTAACAACAACCATAGCATATAAATATACCAAGACCTAATCATTAAAACATCATCTAAATGGAAACATGATTGAAAAATAAACATTGGTCCAAAAGTCAGCATTCTAAGGCATAAGTGCCTATATGCAAATTTCCCCAAAATGGAACATCATAACACATAACCAAAAACACCTAGTCCACATCCCGGACGTGCAATTACAACAAAAACACTCAAAAGTAAGTTCTTCTAACTCTAAACCTAATTTATGGTTGATCGCCGTCGACAACCTCCTTGCCATGCCCTGAAATTATTAATGTAGGGGGATGAGCAATGTTCTATGAGCTCAATGTAATAAGTTGTGCAATTCGTTCAAGTTCACATTTCATCCCATTGCATAAACATAAAATAACTTGCATGGTGTAGTTACGTGTCATTCTTCCTAAAATTCTAGTCAAAACCTAAGACATTCATTGACATGGCATATACATAAAAAACACTTGACAACCACAATACTCACAAACATGCTTCTATGCACACTTCATCATATCTATAATAAATGACACAATCGAATTCGCATATAAAATTTATTCAAGTCACATTGTTACACTTAAAACTCAAAACGCCCTCAGAATTGGATTCATACTCACACACACAATCCGGATACGTGCTAAAGCCACATACCCCATATCCATAGTTATTATTGGGTTACTAAACCACCGAAAACCAACCCTTTTGCGCAAGTTTGAGGATTTTTAACCCTAGGGGATATGTTCCCCATCTACTTTGTACATGAGCCACTTTCGAGATAACATCCCACACACACGAAACATGTCACATTTTGCATATACATTCACAAGTCTCAATGCATTGCACCCATTGCATGTCCTATGTTCATTTTAGCATTTCATAGAAGAATTCATATTGACACATGCACAGATTCAATTTCAAAACTAGGTCGTTGACTCATTACCTAGATTCCATATATGCAATACATGTCATATTTTGCATATACAAGCAATTAATGCATTTTAAATCATATATCCATCATTTCCAATCCAAAGAAAATATATACACATCAATTTCAACATGAATTTCATCAGATGAGCTCATAATTTCATATATAACACGAAAACATCAATTTTATGCTTAAGACATGAAATTAAGCTTGAAATGAAAGACACAATACACACCCCTATCTCATGTGATAAAATTCACAAGACCTCAAATTACCCAAACCTCCAAAGTCTTCAAATCACGTATTTGAACCGATTAGAGTGAAGAGGATCATGCAAGAGAACATCAAGGTGAACAACAATTATGTTTAAAACTTCTTCCAAATCCAAACCTAAGGTAGAAGAATTCTAGAGAGAATGGAGAGCTTGAAAGAGGGAGATATAGAGAGAGAAAGGAGAAGACTAAATGAAAAATATGATTTTCTCCACTTAATGCCTATACATATCATGTATCTATCTTTTCTTGCAAGACTAGTCAACCCTTGTAACTAAGTCCCTCAACCCTCTTAATAGTGCTCCTTGTTACAAGATATTTTTTTGTAATTACATAATAACATTATCTTCTCTCTTCTTTTCACTTGAGTCCTTAAAATTATATCACAATGGCACGACTTCTACTTAAAGAGTCCGAACACACCTTTCGCGTCACCCAAACCATCCCGAGTCCCACGCTCATACCAAATCACTAAAAAATCCTATAACCTGAAATTACACGTGCATAAGAAAATTTTCATGCTAAATCATATTTAACACATAACTAAATTAAAATAATTACTTGGGACTCTACAGTGTTGGTGACGAAAACTCTCAAAGTTGTAGTCATGTGTCAATACATTAAATGTCAGGGGGTGTCAGTGATATTTACCTTTTCTTTTATTGTCTCAGAATCATTTTTCTTTTGTTCTCTTTCCTTGTGTACCTCTTATGACAAGTGTTGAATGTACAAGAGAAACAGACAATGTGAGACAATTCATGTTAAAAATAAAGCAAATAAATTCCAAACGGTTGGTTTTGAAAGTACTTATTTTTCTTGTGAAATATTTTTTAAAGTAATAATTTTGATTCTGAAAGCAAAGATTACCATGAATTTTGTTCTAAAAAGAAATAATCATCACTTTCAAAACACCAACCAAACAAGACCTTGAAAACACAAGAACACAAATCAGATTAAATTTTTTTTTGAAATGCCACATCATATTACAGTGGAAAAAAGAAAACACAATTTTATTGAATGAAATCCATGATTCTCACACACACACATATATATACTAGTAAAAGATCACGTTCGATGCACGTGGTTAAAAATGAATTTATATAATCATATTAAGAAACTATGATACCAATAATAAGAAAATAAAATTACTTTTCTAACAACTCTAATATTATTTAAGTGAATTTATAATTAGTTGTTGCTTTACTTTTGAAAATTCTTAACATATAATCCTTTTTGAATTCCTAAATGTTAAGTGATATATATATATATATATATATAATTTAGTCCATCTCAAACATTCAATATCAAAAAATAATATTTAACTTAAGCTATTGCCAAGAAATTCAAAAGTATATATTTAATCCCTTGACACTATTATTATTCAAAAAAATAAAAAAATGTCAATGATACAATGTTAAGCCCCAAAATTAGAAAGCCTTTATCTAATCAATAATAGAGAAATTTTAGTAATCATACATTTAGAATAAAGATTTAAAATTGTAGTTTCTCAATTCAATAATCAATCCAACACCCATTTGAAATCGAATAATATTGAAAAAATGTTTTTTCATTTTTTTCAAAAATCACCAATTTATGGGTTTTCTCTACTTACACAAATTCTTTCTAATTTCAAGAAAGACATTAAGTTGGTAAATGGAATTATGAAATTTATAAAAGTTGAATGGCGTAGTATACCTACATAACACAATTTTTGTCACTTATATATATCTTTTGAATAAAGTGCTATAATATAAACTAAAAAAAAAAAACAATTTCAAGAGAGATTTGGTTGGTGAATGAAATTACAAAGTTCGAATGGAGTAGAGTAAAAAAATTGAACTTACTATTAATTGTGTGTGAGTACTCATTGAAAAACTAATGAAGTAACGCGATGCCTTCAAAACAAAATTAATTCAAAAAAAAAAAGTAAAATAAATTTAAACAAGAACAAAAACTCAAAAAGAAAGTAAAATAAATTCAAACAAAGAAAAAATCAATGTAAAAATACATATTTCACATTTCTCTCTATATATACACACATATCCTTGTATGTGTTGGAATGAAAACCTGATATTATATTATCATTATTGAAACTCATTAAATAATATTCATCCAACAAATAAATCGATAAAAATAAGTTAACATAATAATTATTATTAATATCCCTAATATTTAGATTTGAACCTTAGTAAAAAAAAAATCTATTACATCCTTTCTAAAATTTTCAATATTGAGAACATGTGATGGTTACTTCAAAAAGAAGTGCTACAACATGTAACATCTATTTTTGACTGTAATGTATAATGACTAAAGTAATGTTGTAGAAACATATGTAGAAATTAAATTTCCTTGTTCTTGTGACTTAGTCGTTTCGTTCTCTAATTCAAGCTCGAGTGTCTAATATTTTAGACAATTTTGCTTTTATGTTTTTTACATTCCTAAATACTATGACTTGATGCATATCTAATGGCCACGATAATTTAAGATTATTATTGACTGGAGCAGGAAAAAAAAAACCTGAACATTTTTCTATCAAACTTCATTCACAAATCCACATGATCTTATATATTGAGTAGATTCATATAACATAAAAAGAATATAGATCGGAATGTGAAGTACTAATTTGTATTTCACAGGTTCATTACAATAAACTGGAATTGGGGTTGCATATTCAAATAAATAGCCTCCAGAAAAAGTTTTAACTAAAAATTAACAATATACACTATTGCCACACAAGATAAGTCACTTAAATTGAATCTGAGTACAAAAAATTATGAATGTCAAACCAACACTAAATTCATCAAACACTTAAAATTAAATCCTTCATGAAAATGCTTCAGATGAATCTCAGAAAAAATAAATAAAAATATAAAAAATTATATTAAAATTTATATAGTATATATTAGTATTAATATTAATAATCAAATTATATAAAACTTAGAAAATATATAAAATAAAATAAAATTTTATTGAACAAAAGAGTACCGAGTAAAATTAAACTCAAAAACTCTTAATAATTTCTTAATAAAAATCTATTAATAATCTCTTTAGTTGTAAAGAGAGATTTAAACAAAATTAGCAATTTGCTTTTCTATCTCCCTTTCTCTAAAACTTTCAATTTTACTTTTTCTATACGTAACCCAAAACTTGATTACTATGAAAATGCTTCAGATGAAACTCAGAAAAAAATGTAAATAAAAATAAAAATAAATATATATATATTAAAATTTATATAGTATATATTAGTATTAATATTAATAATCAAGTTATATAAAACTTAGAAAAATATATAAAATAAAATAAAATTTTATTGAACAAAAGAGCACCGAGTAAAATTAAACTCAAAAACTCTTAATAATTTCTTAATAAAATCTATTAATAATCTCTTTAAGTTGTAAAGAGAGATTTAAACAAAATTAGCAATTTGCTTTTCTATCTCCCTCCCTCTAAAACTCTTTCAATTTTACCTTTTCTATACTTAGCTCAAAATTTGATTACAGCTTACCCCTATAAGTTCTCCATCAATATAATTTGATTTCCATTATATTTTAATTATTGTGGTATGAATCTGATTCAACTATTATAACCATTTATGTTTAGCAATTATGCTTTACATCTAATATCTAGTTGATAGACATGAAAATAACTTTAATCTCATATGAAATAGTACTGAATTTGTATTGATAATTTAATTTTTTATTTAAAAAAAAAACTTGATCCAATGGACTATAAAAGAGAATACACATAAATGAATTAGAAGAAGAAATATTAAAGCGTACAAGTACATAAAGAAAGAGGAAAAACTAATCGTATTGGGTTATAAAATTAAGCAGTTGAGTTAATGTGTTTTATAAAGGTGTAAGTTCTCACGTCTTTCTTTGGCAAGGAAAAGGAAGATCTTGATTTTTAAAAATTAAATTAAATTTAAAAAGTGAATAAAAACCATAATTTTTACAAAAAACATAATAAGGTGCAATTTCTCCTTGGGTTCTGCAAACAAACTGATTTCTAAATATAAAAATTAAGTAAAAAATGAAAAAATATAATTTTTACTTAAACATAAAAAGCACCCGTGAAGCAAGAAACCACAATAAATTATAGTGTTCAATAATTATAATAATCAAAATTGCAACAAAAGATGAGTGTAATACTAAGCTATAACTAATGGTTATAGAACTAATAAACATAACATCTTGATTTTAAAAAATAAAAATTAATTAAAAAAGTGAAAAAAACGACAATTTTTGCAGAAACATAATAAGGTGCAAGTTCTCAAATATAAAAATTAATTAAAAAAAAAAAAACATAATTTTTACTGAAACATAATAAGCACCAGTGAACTTGAGAGGAACAAAGAAACAATCAAAATTGGAACAAAAAAAAAAGAGTAGTACCGAACCTAATGGTTTCTCTTAGTGGTAAAGAAATTATTGACGGACATATATGATCATAAGTGGAACCACTGGATTTGTACTACAACCCATAGCAATAACATATGGCTATTATAAGTCCATCAATCCATCGGTTAAACATATATTATGCAATTCAAAATATATATTGAGTAAACATTCTATAAAATACCTTACGTTCACTAAACTCGTTCACATGTATATCATAAATTTATAAAGTTTGATAACATGCATTGTGATATAAATCACATGCACTATTGTAGATCTACGAAGAAGTGACATTAGAAGTGGTTTGTACTTTGGAGTCCCTAAAAGGAGTATTTTGAAGAGTTTGTGTTTAAAATGATATTTGTCCATATTTTAGAATTAGAATTGTGCTTAAGTGTATTGCGACTCTAGAGAAATTTATTAATAAAAGAGTTTTTATAGAATTAAATGATTTGAAACAACTTGTAACCATTGCAGATTTACGAAGATGTGACATTAGAAGTGGTTTGTATTTTGGAGTCCCTAAAACGATTATTTTGAAGAGTTTGTGTTTAAAATGATATTTGTGAATATTTTAGAATTACAATTGTGGTTAAGTGTATTGGGACTCTAGAAGAATTTATTAATTGTAGACATTAAAAAATTACATGATAGACCCAAAATATAATTTGGGTTTATCTTCAGTTTAGCCCACTTTAAAATATGGTCCAATGAGTCAGATAATTGGAAGCCAGACCCACCACAAATAAATAAGTTATGGGCTGGTCTAAATTGTCTAAGAAGTCAAAGCCCACTTGAAAAGGGGTCTAATATATATATATATATATATATATATATATATATATATATTGGATAATTATCAAAATTATCATAAAAGATAATTATAGGATAATTATTAAAGAAAAAGAAAGTTACAAATCTACTCCTCCGGTGAGCCTATAAATAAAGGTCCAGAGGTGGGAGAAGGAGAACCAGAAGATTCTCAGAAAAAAAAGCTGAAGCTCTGCAGAACTCTTCACTCAAAATTCAAAACTCCAAAGCATCTAAACCATGAAGGAGAAGAACAACAAGCACATCATCCACGTGCCGTTCTTCAACAAAGTTGCAATCCAATTCAAGATCAAGCTCTAGCAGCCCTTGAAGTCGGATTACCAAGGAGATCGAATCAGAGGACCTTATCTTCATATTTCTTTTGTAAAGATTTACAGAGGATTGTACCATTTTTCTTGAATCAATAAAAATTGTTTATTTGTCACTAATTTTCGTTCCTAGATTTTCGGACACGAAATTTGTGTGTACATTAATAATAGAGTTTTTATAGAATTTATTAATAATAGAGTTTTTATAGTATAGATATAGATATATATCTTAATCAAGGTATTTATTTTCGGATGGTGTAAAGTTTAGGGAACTAGAGTTTTGGATTTTCAAAAGTTTCTAGGATTCTTCACTTATTTTTTTGGTGAAATCAGTCCCATTGTAATTTTGTTTTGGTTGAAATCTTGTTGTATTTTGTGTATTTGATGTGTATTTATAGTTGCATATATGTGTATGATAAAGTGGGTTGCACGGATCGAATTTCTTGGGTCTTTGTGTACATTATTATTTTTTTAGGTTTTCTTATAAGGTTGTTCATGATAAATTTTTTAGGGTTGTTGATGGTAATTTTTTTGAATAATTTTTTGTATTTTTTTTCTGATGTTCAAGCACTTGACATATCCGGCGCACTTAAACATGATTCAAATAGAGTAAAATATATTTGATCCAGATCGATTTTGAGATTAAATCCCAATTTCATATTTGGCCCGTTTTTGAATTTGGATTTTGAGAAAATCTAAACCCTCTCGGTTCAAACCCTACTGTTGCACTCACCACATCCGGCCCATTTTTTAATTTGGTTTTTATTTTCTTCTGAAATCCATCTTGTGTTTGATCAATAGCTTGGCAATCCTGTGAAGTGTTATAATTGAAGTTTTCTAATAAACTATTCTTTAAAATTTTAGTTTTACATCAATTACTTGAATATTTTGACCCTAATGCATTAAAGGTGTTTATTTCATGGACATTGGCAAGTCTGTATATTTCATGTTTCTGTGATATTGTTCCTTAAACCAAAGCTAAGCTGCCACATATACAAGTTGATGAATTTATACATTCAGCCTTCGTCCTGAACTGACCAATTAGTCAGGGACTGGCTAAGATACAAAGTAGAGGAGCTAGCAGGTTTTTGTGAAGGAAAGGTAATATGATATATTGCATTATCATAAATTAAGTTAATGTAGGTATTTGCTATTTATGTAATATTTTTTGCATTATATTAAATTATTAGCAGATTATAAATACATTTTATGAGGAGGAGTTGGAAGATAGTATTGGAAGCATAGTTGGTCATGTAACAAGTCCGGTAATGAAAACTTGGTTCATAAATTATTTTATGCACAAACTCTTGACATGAATTCTCAATTTCTTAACGTGGTGTCTACACCCACCCTCCAATGATCCAGCCTCTCCATTAGAAGAATGTCAATGAGGAGAGAACTTATAATCTACATTCATGCGATGATGTCAGCATCGAGTAAATCCTCGTGATACATTATGTGTTGTTTTCTACCCACTTAAGTAAGATAATTTGTTATTATACTCTTACATCAATACGTGTTTATGCAGGACATCTTAAATGAAGTGGAGAAGGATCTCTATCAAATCCACAACTTAAAAGGTAGACTTGAAGGATGTCTATCAAATAAGCTTTCACATGGAGAGAAATTTTGAAGCTATTTGTGCTAAACTTATGAGTGACAGTAGTGGCAAACGTAATGATAGTGAAAGACCATCTCCACATGAAGACTTAATTATTGTAAATTATGTGCCAAAACAGAATGAATTTCAGGACAATATTAGTAATTTTTTGAAGAGAGTTGGGGAAGAGAATGAAAGAGAATGAGAGTCCATGAAAGGGACAGCCGAAGAAGAAATGTTTGACCTAGATAATTATACTGCGTATGCGGATGAGGAGGAGGAAAATATTAATTCTGGAATAGAGAAAGGAGAATTGACAGTCAACCAAAATGATTTTGAAGAACACAACAAGAATGAGATGGTGGCACAGGATCTAACAAGTGTACAAAGTTGATGATAATCATATCGAATAATTTGTGGTTAATTAGATAACAAACCAGTTGAATTTTTGAATTAATGTGTTAATAAATACAAATCAGTTGTTGAAAAAGTCTTGCTAAGTATTCTGACAAGCATGTCTATATAAATAAATATTTTTAATAACACAATAGGTTAATTTCATATATGTGAAGTGAATCATATAGTATAAATTTGTGGTTAATTAGAGAACAATGGAGTTGAATTTATGAATTAAGGTATTAATAAATAGAAATCACTTGTTGAAAAAGTTATGGTAAGTTTTATGATATTTTAATAACAAAATATTTTACAGAAATATTGAATAAATTGTGGTTAAGTAGAGAACACACGAGTTGAATTGACGAATTAAAGTGTTAATAAATAAAAATCAATTGTTGAAAAAGTGAATAAATGATTCTACTTCAACTATGCTATTATTCAGAAAATAAGTATTATTTGTCTATGGACAGATGATGGAAAGAAAATAGCTATTACTTTACACTTCATGGCGATGGACAAAGTGACGGAAAGAAGGACCAATGCTAGAGAGAGTGAAGAGTAATAGAGAGAAGTACCGATGATGAAGAGAAAGACCAAGGTTGAACGATAATGGCAATGGAGAGATATTAGAATGGAGAAATACTAAGTTGTTGTTGAAGAAAGAAGGCCAACGAAACCATACAAATGATAGAGAGATGCTGGGATGGAGAAGATTGAGAAAGCAGAAGAAGAGTGGAGAAAAAAGAGAGAGTTAATGGCCTTGATAGGATGTGATATAATTTGGCGGAAGTCATAACAACTATATTATAATGGGATTTAACTGAGGGTGCAACTTAGGTTGGGCAACTCCAGCCCAGCCTGATTTTTTACGAATTTGGATAACTATTTTTATAATTAGGGTTGAGCTTGAGTTGAAAAATCTCAACTCGAACCTAATTAGGGTTGGACTTAGATTGAGGTGCTAACAATTTGAGCCCAAACCGAACCCGAATCCTAATTGTAATATTATTTTTATGCATATTTTTATTTTAAATATATTATATATAATATTCAAATTATGATAACCTTTTTCTTTTCAACTTCCTTTTATTTAAATCTTAATTTATTGTATGTTAACACTTTGAATAATTAATTTTCTAAAAAATTGTTTGTAATTTTTTAGAAATTTGCATTAAGTTTTTAATTTTTGTGTGCTTAGGAGTAATCTAATGTGAAACTTATTAAAGATCACTTTAAATTTTCAATATAAAAGATTGGTGATATAAATAACGCAAATTAACCCGACTTTATAATCCGAAATCTCAATCCGAGTTTAAAAATTTAAGTATGAGTTGGACTAGAGTTGAGTAGTTAGGATTAGAAGTAGGGTTAATGTTAGATTATAGTTGAACATTTTATATATAAGATTGAGTCCGAATTATACCTCTAACCCATCTGAGTTGTAACCTTAGACTTAACTGACGAAAGTTTAGACTTAGAGAAAACAAATTTTTAACGGATTGAAAAAAAGGACACAAACTACGTCGTTTTGGGCCACTGCCGAGACAACCGTAGAGGCGCTCACAACAGAGAATCCGGGATCGGGTTAGTTATTTACTTTACGTATTGTATTTGATATTGTAGAAAAATTCTTTTAGCTACGGTATTAAAAGTATAAGCTCTTTCTCCAAGGCTACGGTGGGTTGGTGTCCATATGAGTTTTGACTGGTAGGTGAGTCGTCTGACTCATTTATTTTGTTTCTTGGTGGATATCTATATTTTGATAGTAATATTTCATGTTGTTTATCTTTTAAAGCAGACATTCCGATTGGTTCATTTTGAACCACGCAGATCATAACACCAATCATCCTGCACCGTCGATAAGTCATCTATCAACAGTTAAGATTAAATCGTCTGTATCCAAGACCACTACACTAGAATTTGAGATAAGAACATCTCGAACATAGAAGAAACTCTCATGGTCTATGTTCACCATTACTCGAAGATGGTACTCTCTCTCTCTCTCTCCATTCTTTTGCTCTGTTGCCTCAGATCTGTTGAAGAGCTTACATATATGATTATATACATATGTAGATGCACACACACAAACACATATATATTTATATATATACTGATGTAGTACTGAATTTTTAAAGGGAAAAGGATTGGAAAGCTTCAATAAGAGGAAGAGCAAGACACACACACTGTGTGTGAGATGTGGCTTACCTTCTGCCCGGGTTAGAAAACTTGAGTTTCCTCTCTCTCTCATCTTACTCTCTCTTTTTATTAAGTTTTTATGTAAACATTTGTGAGTGTGAATGTGCATCTAGTTTCTAAATATTTTATGCTGATCAATCTTAATGATGTAGGTTTACATTTTGAGAAAGAGATGAAAAAATCAAATGGAACGAGTGGAATCGGAAAAAAAAATGTATGTTCTTGACGCGCATTTGTTTGTTCTTTTGGTGAAACAATGGTGTATATCTTTGTCTAGCTCTCTATATTAAAGTGTTGTACAAAAGAATAGTTAAGTAAAAACAGTCAATTTGAAAAAGAAATGTTTTGTCGAAAAAGTCCAAATAAAAGATTAAACAATTGTTTTGAAATTTGGGAAAAGTATCCAAAACAATAGAATTTAGTGGAGTTGAAAATAGAGTTCAGTGCTGTTACCACATTACCAACCTTTGGGAAAATTATCCAAAACGATAGAGTTTAGTATTGTCTGTACATCACCAACCGGTTGGGAAAAATAAATTCAATCATAATAACTTGCAATTGTGTGGAAAAGTTACTTATGGCTTGTGTCCTCATAAGTAAGTCTCATATATTATGGTTATTGAATTTGAACAATTATTATTATTATTATTATTATTAGTGGTTGTTATTAAAATTAGTCTTTTAAAACCATTTTTCCAGAACTATTCTCAGTTTAACTAAGTCTTCTCACGCAAATACATGTTTCATGTGATAGTTTTAATCTGATCCGATGGTATTGAAGCACTTGTATTTTAGCTCCCATGATTAATTATATTTAAACAATAAAACTACAACTCAATTCATCAAGTTTTGACATTGAAATTTGGAACACTTTGACTATATTTTCACACAAATGATCAATTCTCTAATCAGATTTATGGTAAACAACACAAACTCATGGATCATCATAGAGGTAGAATGGAAGTTAACACTGTACTAAGATAACCAGTATGAGAGGGGACGAGCAATTATTGTTTTTGAAAGTTGTGACATCAACTTTAATGAATGGTTAACTCCGGATTAGAAGCTATCAAATATTTTAGTACTTATTTATACGAAATATCAATTTTGATTAGGTATGGAAACAAAATCTAACAATTTTTATATTTTATTTTGTACAGACATTTATTTGTGGAAATGTAGTATATGCGAGTGTGATGGAATTGATTTCTAACATATGAATTGATTTCACTAGGCGAAGTATTAGAATGGCCGATGGAAAGCTAAAGATTTGGTTTGCTACATAACATATGAATTTGAGTTGAGACTGTCACTGGGAGGGTGACTGGTTGGGCTGTGGTGCGGATTGTCTTCCAAAGTCTCCTTTTTGTCACTTACAGAGGATATGATCATTTTGATGTGTAGATAATCTCACTTTTAATTACATGTTGCGGGTAAGTACAGAGAGTGAACAAGTTACTCATTTGTTGGCTCAATTTTGCATTCTAAATGTGTTTTTGGTGCTTTTTGTAGCTAAGCTTCCAAGTGATGTTTGTTGAGTGAGCAAGTTACTCATTTGTTGGCTCAATTTTGCATTCTAAATGTTTTTTTTGGTGCTTTTTGTAGCTAAGCTTCCAAGTGATGTTTGTTGCTTAGCTGCCCCCTATAATGTGGCTCTGTTTTTTTTTTTTTTTTTTCAAGAATGTGGCTCTGATTCTCTAGTTTAATGAATCAATTGTTGCCTTGAAATATATATATTTGGGAGCACCAAATTAGAAATTTCAATATAAATAAATTCATGTTCTAATGCATTAATTTTGAATATCAATTTAAAATCAACCTTTGTGAAAATGTTCTTGATATATCCAGATTAGAACTGGACTTCAACCCTCTAATATTTTCTCTGCAAATAGCATGGACTCCAGCCTTCTTATGAGGGATTGTGTTTGTTCTATCAACAAATAAAACTCTTCATGTATTCATTCAAATCGAAAGGCATTTTTAAGAATTGATATTGTGCAATGCACATCTATAAAATAGAGTTTTGTCACATGAAATATATGATAGTAATGAATGGCTAGATTTAATTATTTATTGTAAGAATGTTATTTTTTCTTGCATTCTCCCACTTAGTCATGCAATATTTAATGTAAAACTTCGAGTAATAAAGCATCCATGGTCAGTAATACTAGCATACTCAACTTAATTTTTCTTATGGGAAGTGATTTTCCCTAAGCGATTAGGACATCCTTGTTGAATACTCTCTGCTTTGGCCAGGTTAGACATTACTTTGATTCTTTTGTTTTGACTTGGTGAGATCTGCCACATTTCGACTATAGCTTGTACCTTTGAAAATGAAGAATTAAATTGTTTTTTTTTTTTTTTTCCTCTGTCAAAGCCACCAAGATTAGGGGTGTACAAAGAATCGGTACCTGAATTGAATTGAACTGTTCACTACGATTTTAGTTTCAGTTCCAAATTATATATATATATATATATATATATAATATAAATGAATAATAATAGTTTCTAAGTTCTAGTGTTTTATATAAATATATATATATATATAATATAAAGTATAAAATATATAATATATAAATAAATACTAATAACTTTTAAATTCTAGTGTTCTATTTATATATAAATTATAAAATATATAATATATAGATAAATACATTTAATTTTTAAGTTTTAATGTTCTATATATTTATATAATATAAGATATATAAATAAATACTAACTTCTAATTTATTGTTATAATTAGGGGTGCACAAGTATTAGTGTGTATCTTGTTAATGTTTTAAAAAAGAAAAATTGACAAAGAATCGTCGAGGAATTGGAATTGAATTGAATTCAATGATTTTGGTTCCAAAATAAAGGAACTGTTGGGAATGATTTTGGTTTTATCAAGAATTGTAAGAAATCGTACTGTGTGCACCTTTAATCAAGACCGATCATAAATCTCACATTTGTGTATGGTGTTTGATTTGGGGGCGATTTTACAATCAAATGTTGGAATCGACTTGTAATCACAAAATTCCACTTCTGGAGGGGACATGAATTTTTTGGTACTTTCTCATTTTATGCATGAAGAAAAATATCCTTAGCAAGCGTTGTGAGGTTCCATACCCCTTGGGGGAGAGGTTTGATGACACTTTGATGGAGAATGTTCGTGCACGAATAAAAACAACTTTGAATTTACAAAGTTAGGGATAAATTGCAAACACAAGTTGGAGAAAAAATATCATATTATATTGATAATTGAATGGTTTTTTTTCTAATGTATGAATTTACATATATTTATAATAGAGAGATTTTAATCCTAACAGTAAAAGGAAAAATTCTAAAAACAAAAGAAAACTAGCATCTAGAAAATAGCCAAAATTTCAACTTTCTTTAATAATTCTGAAAAAATTGACCAAGAAGCCTAATCACTAAAAACTACGGATTATAAAATTTCAGCCTAATTCGAGCCTGTTTTGATCACTAACAAAAAATCAGAAATAATTAACAGGTCTCTTATACGACGGTAAAGTACAATTGTGAGGCTCTAGATGATGGAATTTGACAGAAAAAAAAATAGGCCAGTGACAAAGGTTACTGAATTTTGCTTATTGGGTTGTTTCCAATTGAATAGGGGTCTCTTTGAGATAAAATGACGTGATTGGCTTGTTCCATAAAAAAGTTGACTGTACTTATAAAATTGCTCTACATTTGTCCTCTTCAATTCAAAAGAACTTGTTCTCAAGTTTAATTGCGTCTCATCGCATATTAATATGAAAAACAATTCATGCCATTGAGGATTCGGTGTAGACGTTTCATAAACTTGCTTGTTAATTATCTGGACATTTCATAAACTTACTTTTAAATTATCCAATCTCAAAAGAACACCAACTGTGACTGCTTTTCCATTTTCATCGGCAACTCAAAACAAAAGAAATTGTTTGAGTGGTCAAGCCTAGGCGACTTTTGACAATATCCAATCTAACGATTAAAAAAAAAGATCACTATACATTCATCATAGAGTTGAGCTGGGATCCTCTGTCCTACTGGGTCTTTGCCTTACTCGTGCCTTATAATTTTATCAAATTTAATCTAAATTTCACCACTCATAAATCCACATTTCACCACCTATAAATTCACATTTTACTACCCTTAAATCTTGAAATATTTCTTGTTAGTTTTTTTGTCAACACAATTAATCTAAATTTCACCAACCTTAAAACATACATTCACCACTCTTAAATTCACATTTCACCATCCTTAAATATTGAATTTTTTTTATCAAATTTAATCTAGATTTCACTACCTATAAAACATACATTTACCATCATTAAATTCACATTTCAACACCTTTAAATCTTGATCCAAAACTCTTTTTTAATAATATTTTTTTACTCTTATTAATTGGATTTAAGGGTGGTGAAATGTATGTTTATGAGTGGTGAAATCTAGATTAATTGTGTTGACAAAATTTAGTAAAATTATTAAATTTGTGAAAATTCATATTAAATTTGTTGAATAATTTAATCTTAACTTAATATTATTTTTTATGAGTAAAAATAATAATTAAAATTTAAATATTAATAAAAAAAAGTTTCAAGATTTAAGGGTGGTGAAATGTGAATTTAAGGGTGGTGAATGAATGTTTTATGGGTGGTGACAAAATTTAAGGGTGGTGAAATGTGAATTTATGAGTAGTGAAATTTATATTAAATTTGATAAAATTGTAAAGTACGAGTGGGACAGAGACTCAATACGGCAGACGATTCCACCTCCAGAGAGTTTTTCCCTCGGACATAGATATTTGGTGACCCTCAATTTGGAGAGAGAGAGAGAGTGAGAGAGAGTGTGTGTGCATTTAGATTCACACACATGCATTCCAATAAACTGGGCCTTAAACATGAAGTGTAATTGGAGTATGTATGATGTATCACTGTAGCTTCTTGAATGAATTTTAAAACAAATCCAAATGTCCCATCAATGAACTTCTCTCCATGCACTTAGCAATTAGTTATCAAATGGGTTTGGATATCAGGTGATTGCAATCACCTTTCCATATGTTTGCATCCAACACACAAGTCTGGGTCTAACGTCATCCAAACACTCAGTAGCTTCTTGGACCAACGTGGTTTTCTTTGTATTTAAATAGCCGATTGATTCCAACTGCCAACTGATCTCGCCTGCATACTTCATTACCAAGTTCTCCTACTTCTATCAGTCCTCGAAAGCACATCAAGCCGACACTTCCATCTTCAAGTTCTGCCCATTTTGTATAACCCTTATCTTTAAAAATATGAGTCCATGTCATTACTTGGGTTTCAACTGTCCCCAAATTCTTCATTCAATGCTATTATTCTTGTCATCATTTTCTTTCAAGTCTACCTCTCTCTAACTATCAGTTATGTCCTTGAAGGTGGTCTCCAAACTTGTATTCGTGAAAGCTTTTTCAAGTGCATCCACCGCAATGAAAGCATGGACAGTTTTATCTTCTTCAATCACAATAGGTGTTGAAAAAAAACACACACACAATAGGTGAAACAATAAAAATTTTCTCGCCGCAATTAATATTATTAAAAACACTTGTGGCTTTAACAAAATTACTTCCGAACTCTTTTGTGTATTCGTTGACAGTCGAACCTTCTTTTTTGCAATTCTTATATTGGTGAAACTAGATTTTCTCATAATCTAACAGAAGAAACCTGGCTTTCAAAAGATGTTTCATCTTTAACCAAGATCGAACGGTTGCCTTCCTTTTTATTTTATTGCACAAGAAACCCGCAACTGTTTCCACCATATAGAAGCTATTCCTTTCAGTTTGCAAGCCACCAATTTCACCTTCTTATCCTCTTGAATTCCCATGTAATCAAAGAACTTTTCAACATCTGTCAACCAATTCAAAAAATCTTTGTTACAAAGGTAACCATCAAAACTAGGTTGGTCAACTTTCACATGAAAATTTCTAGAATAATGATTCCCATGATCACAATTTCATCTTGCGCTTCTGTGATCCCCAAACACATCTTTCTCATGAGCTAGTGGCCTATGAGGCGGGAGTGTGTTACGATTACGAACACAACGAACGCGATCTACGTCATCGTTGTGCAACTTATTGTTATCGCGGTTTTGATCAAGACCCATCGCAAGCCTAGCAAGGGATGCTTGTATATCCTGCATCACGTGCTAGTTATCCTGCATCGCTTGTTAGGTTTCACGTTGAAAGTCTTGAAATTCTACTCTTAAAAGAACCACTCCCTGTCGATTTTTGTCGCCAGCGAGGTTGCTACCAAAACAATCAATCACCATCAGACTAGAAAAAGACAACGCTGATATCAATTGACGGAACAGAAGGTATGAATGTTCACGCACGAACAAAAACAACTTTGAATCCACAAAGTTAGGGTAAATTGCAAACACAAGTTGTAAAGAAAATCTCATATCTTATTGATAATTGAATGGCTTTTTTTTCACCGTATGACTTTACATATATTTATAAGGACAATACTTGGATTCAACCCTATGCAAACCAAGTTGATTCTCCTAAGTGATGTAGTTCAATAAAAGTGTGACATGTGTCCCAAATTTATAAAAATATTAAAAGAGGTTAAAAATGAAACAAATCTATTTTTTTAATAAGTTAACCCGTAACCCAAACCAGATTCTCTCTCATCTGCCACAATCTCTCTCATTTATATTTTTCTCTCTTGCTCTTTCTGATCTGCAGCAAACTCTTTCTTATGCATGTATCTCTCCCTCTCTCTCTCTCGTCTTGATCTAAATTGTATTTCTCTCATATCCTTATCTCTCCCTATCATCATTAATATACATATACTCATATGTATTTCTGTAACAATATTGTATATATATTTCAGTAACAATCAATATATTTATACACGATATATATATCTATGGTATTTCTGTAATGATTAATATATATTTCTATAACGATATATATATATATATATATATATATATATATATATATATATATATATATACACACACACACACATACATACATGAGTATCTTCACTTTAAATATAAAGGCGAATAGATTGAAAAGAGAAAAGGATGTTATATATATATATATATATATAAGAGAAAAGGATGTTATATATATATATAAATATATATGATGGTTTGTTTTAAATTTGATTAGATCTATGCTATTTTTTATATGAAAATTTGAGTTTTGTTGTATTAAATTAGTGAAAAGTTCAACAATGGCAAATATTAAAATGCGATTAGAGACTCGGAGTCCAACATTGTCATTCGGTTTAACTCGTAAAAAATGGGTAATATCCATTTTTAATTTTTTTTCCCTTTAGACATGTGTCACACTTTTATTAGGCCACATCACTCAAAAGAACCAACTTGGTTCGCATAGGGTTGGCCCAAGTATTGTCCTATTTATAATAGAGAAATATAATCCTAACAGCACAAGGAAACCTAAAAATAAAATAAAACTAGCACATAGAAAATAGCCGAAAATTCAACTTTCTCTAATAATTCTCAAAAATTAACTAAGAAACCTAATCACTAAAAACTATTGAATATAAAATTTAAGCCCAATTTGAGTTGGTCTTGACCACGAATAAAAATTCTGAAATTATTAACAGGCCTCTTACTGGAAAATAAAATGCAGTTTTGAGGCCTTAGATGATGGAATTTGGCTGAAAAATACCATGGGCTAGTAGCTAAAGCTACTGAATTTTTCTTATTGGGTCATTTTTGATTGAATATCGGTAAACAAGAACAACTTTAAATTCACAAAGTTAGGATAAATTACAGTTGCAGAGAAAATCTCATATATTATTGATAATTGAATGGTGCTTTTTTCTACGGTATGGCTTTACATATATTTATAATAGAGAAATTCTAATCCTAACCGCAAAAAAAAAAAAAAAAATCCTAAAAACAAAAGAAAATAGCACCTAGAAAATAGCCAAAAATTCATACTTTTTTCTTAAAGGTATTGATTGTTTGCTTGCTATCATTCTCTACTCTTAACTAAGGGTCCTTTGATTAGGATCAAAGTGAACGAACCAATAAAAGGGTCATTCCTGTTCTTCACGATCGCAAGTTAAATAGGCCACCCATTAAGGCAAACCACGACCATAGCATTAGAAATATTTGCTTGGCGCTTGTTAGCTCGTTATAGCCGACTAAACCACAAATTTGGACCAAACGATCTTGGTATGCCCCCAACCCATAAAATTACAAGCATACCACTCAGGGCACACTTTGAGCCAAACACCTATACATATCCAGAATGATATTTATGAATTCTATAAGTATTTGTTTTCCTTGTAAAGTTTACCAAATTATATCTCTTGGTACCTTAATTATCATATGTTTTAACTAATTCTATGAAAATTTTATATAAATATTTTTGTTTAATTCTACAATTTTCAATGAATTGTCTTTGTTAAGTAAATAGCCTTTATCGTGGATCTTTAATTTTTGGATAAATCCAAATGGTTATGGGATATTGTGGATCATTATCTCTGTTCTATCACTTTTTTTCATAGTTTCATTGTATGAATCGCTAATTTAATTTTTTGATAATTACTATAATTTTGTAAATATGAACTAGAATACCGTTCCTTCACTCATTTGGTATCGTGCCTTTTTTTAGAATTTTGTTGAATCAATTTGTTTGGCATTCAATTCTCACATTTCTTAATGATTTCCATGAACCTAGGCATGTTTTGCTTAGTCTTGCTCTCTTCCTAACATCATTTTTTATTTACTCATAGACTGCACTATTTCATCTATCTACTCCCAATGAGTTGTTTTTCAGTTTTATCTAAGGAGTGTATGTGTTTGTTATATTTAAAATGTTTGTATCTAGAACAACTTATTCTTACAACTTTATCTTTTATGTAGTGATCTACTATACCTTCTGTGTTTCTATGATTGTCCTGACCTCCCGAGTAAAAGTTTATATCCATTCTCATATTTTTCTAGTTTTTCTCTTTTCTATATAGTTCTTATAAGAGGATTATGTTTATTTTTCTTCTTTTTAATATGATTACAAGTTTATGGGTAATGATATGAATATTTGTAATTGGTAAATTTCAATGTTAAAACTTGTTGATTGTGTTGTAATTTTTATTCGATTTTGTGTTTAGATTATGGAAGCTAAACAAGAAGTGTCTCAATACCATAGATTCGGTGAGAACATCACTTAATACAGGTTTTTTAGTGAAGACACTATGTTTTGAAATTTGGTAGGCTTAAGACTTAAAAAATATGCTTTAAACTGAAAATATGTGTTCTTCCGGTTATCGTTCTGTAAGGATTGTAACGTTAGCCGGATAGTCTGCAGCAATTGGACGAATAATTACAAAAGTAAGTCTGAAGCATTTCGCATCAAATTCTTGTCAGAGTGAATTGTGTGTGAGTCTGAGACAAAGTTTGTTGTACTTCGATTTGACGATAGTAAATTTGATTCTTCAGGGCAACAGTTTCACTCGTGATTTTTTTCATGACTTGGATTTTTCCATGTATATCTAGTACCATTGTTACTTGCACTTTATTTTATTTACTTGCTATATGTGATTGTTTAATTTTTAATTGAATTTAAAATTGAATTAATTTTAAAAATTAAGCAAATGAGCACCCCCCTCTAGGTTCTTAATTAAATTTCTGCAGTCATTTTCGTATCGCGCAACTCACAAATAGAGTTACCGAATTCGATAGATTTCGAAAATCATCTATGTGAGTGAGGTACTATTCCCATCCCTTGAGTTAGATGCTATGTGTGTGGGCAATTTGAATGATATTACTTTCTTGTATCATTTTATTTACATGCCACACCTGCTTGAAAACTCAGATAAGTAGAAAACTCAAGTATGTATATCACTTAAAAAGAAAAATATTTATTTTTGAAATTTAGTAAGGAAGATTTAAGAACTTGTTTGATAATCAAAGTTAGCATTTCATTTTGAATAAATTAAGGTCAGGGTTGCACAAACAATTATTATAACAGATAAATTAGACTGGACAGAATCAAACCGTATGTTTGGTTTGATTATTTGATAGAACGGTTTGGTCCAATTTTTAAAAATTAAAGAACCATCATTAAGGTTCTACTATGGTATAGGATAATAAAGAATCAAACCTAGTGATAATTAATATATGTATCTATATATATATATATATACACACACACACACATGCATTAATATAAAACAAATGTTCGATTTTCATTAAAAAAAAATATTCCATAATTTATCATTTTGTTCTGGCAAAGAACTCCCACGCTCTTGAAAAGATTTGACCTCTACCTATCACTGAAAAGGAGGAGATACCACTAGGTCACGGGCTTTGAGAAAAATATAACTTACCATTCACATACACCACAATACATCAGATAATAGTATATATATGTATATATATTTCAATTTTTGATTTTTGATTTGATTAATTGAATATATATATATATATATATATATATATATATATATATATATATAAGAAAGTACATATATGTAGAATCAAACTGACCATTTACCATTTTACTAAGAAAAATGATAAATCTTCTGACTTTCGGCAACTGATCATTTACGATTTTACTAAGGAAAATGATAAATCTTTCGACTTTTGGCAATTTTCGAATAGATGTATGTGAGCGGGGGTGATGATGTCATCATGCCAGAAATTGGTTGTCACACCAAACGTCCTTCCAAAATCGAATGTTTCTACCATCTCGAGTCCTGAATCAGATGTGTTCAGAGAATTTATCCAAATCCTTCCTGATGAATTTTCAAACACCAATCCCTCCAGGAATCTTCACAGCTAGAGAGCACCAACCACCTTATATTTGGGAAATATAAGGAATACATTTTGGCCAGAGCTTAAGGTGCTTGCCTGCTGGCCTAAAATCATTTGTCATGGAAAGAAAAAACAGGCAAGACTGGAAATCCATATCCATTGGAACTACTACCATCTTGCAACCTCCAGCTTAGAAATATAGAGCAAGTTCTAGTATGTTGAACTTCATGTCTAAGCTTCCTAGCGCAAGGTGAATTTCCAAATGTACAGAAGTTTGAAAAACAAAGGGGCTCAAAGGGCAGTGGTATTTGTATATGCTAATAAAATGATCCATACACAAGGAAAATCAATCAATTGCATGAGTAAGAAAATATATATATATTTTTTGGTATTGTATAGCAAAAGCATAATTTTCATCCAGGTTCTAGCAATGTTCAAAAATACCTTCTCTAAGGCTTTTATGAAAATAACCAGTATCACATGTCTTCTCCATGGCTGGCATTTTCTTCTCAATATAAGATACAGCAATTATGCTACATTGAGGATCCTCAAAAGGCTATTACCCTACAAGATTACAACAAAAATAGCCATTTCATAATGCATATTCAAAAATACAACCAACGACAATAAATAAAATAAATAAATAAGCCAAAATCGCGTAAAGGAACAAGTAGTGAGTTATGGTGCACAATAAAAATAGATATCGCAAAAAAAGGGTCATCTTACAGTGTACTCATATATCAATTTTGGACATCGAATAGGACCAAGAGGTAAGTTGATGCTCAAAGTCAACAAGCTAAAAACATAAACGATGCAAGCATGAAAATTCAACCTAAATGTGAATAGGTAAAGGGGCCAGCTTGCCAATGGTAAAACTCCAAAAGTATAAATGACACAGAAATAATAGTATATATATCATCCTATCAAAAATTTCCCTTTTTTTCGAAAGTAATGTGCATCATCCTTGATATTGGAATATTTTCTCACTCAATAAGGATTTGACGGTCATTAACAGCAGGTAGATCAGAAGTAATTCTGTGATAAGTATTTGAAGGAACTGCCAGCCACACCAAAGCCAATAATGACAGTCGAAATAAGATGCTTCCAATAAAGCAGAATGTCAGTTGCAAAGAACATGAACTAACCACAATATTAACACCCCAAAGAAGAGAGAGAGAGTAAATACTATAAGGATTGAAAGCCAAAAAGAATGTAAATAATATCTTACACAGAAAGGGGAAAAGACAATCTATTGCAATCACTGTAAGCTGATTACAGTTCTGTTATCTAACAGTTGTTTTTGTGTGTGTGTGTGGAGTGGGAGCCATTTATGCACCATGTTTTAAATTCTGCCTCAGTAAAAATATAATAGATTGAGAAAGTTGGACACAATGGAACATACATAAATTCATTCTCTAATTGAAAAAATTGCAGATAAACTTAAAATCAAGATTACCTGAAGTTTTATGAATAACCTCAGGTTGTTGATCTGTGCCTTTTTCGATATTTTGTTTCAATTTCTAGATCTCAGGAAGTCGCATTAGACTGAAGTCTGGAGAAAAAAAGCTACGGAGTGCCAGGAGAAGCAAGATGCTGGTTGCAGAACCATGAAAGCATAGCTGTTGTGTTCAAAATGCGAAATGAAGTTATAATGGTACTTAAGTGTATAAAATAAAGCATGTTAATTCAAATTAATATACATGGAACTTCTGTTACCAGTGATAAAGTCTCATCTAAGATCATTAACCTTCAATCATGACATAGAGTAAGCTATAAATTCAAGCCAAATATGTAACCTTACTAAAGCAAATAGGTGCATAATTCCAGCTGAAAAGCAATCAGATAAAAAGCGCGAGAAAGTGACAGATACAAGAGCATCAACATCTATAGGGTGAAGAAATCCAAAATTGAGCCTGAATCAGCATCGATTCCCTGGACTTTGCAAAACATTGATTGACTGATATTCCAACAGATATCTCCGCTGCAACTTCTTTCTTTGACAACTTGAAACACTACAAAGTAAACATCAGCGGGCTTGCAAGACTCCACACAGTCTTGTTCAGAACCCTTGAATTCTGGAAGCTTGCGAAAAACTGAACAGAACGTATCATTTCCTAAATAAAAGAAACCAGCCTGTGAAACATATGAGCCTGACTTGGAGTCTCTGTTGAATGGAAATGAGCCTGTCAATTTGTGTGAAACACGAGATATATATGTATCTTCAAGGTTGTCGGAGATATGATATGCGAAAAAGGGCCATGCCCCATCACACATTCCAAAGGCATATAGGGTATCATTGAGAACCAGGCTCCCTCCAACCAGATTATTACGCACCAAAGCATGTGCCAAGGCATCATCATAAGTCTGTGCCAGTGCAATGTCTTTGGCATCAATAAACTTCCATATTTGAGTTTTCAAATCAGAAGTATAAACCCTGAAAGGCCAGCGACATAAGAAGATCTTGTTGTGGATGACGGCATGCCCAGAACAATAAGTAGGAAGAATGGGTAGAGGTAGGATGGTCCATTCATCCGTCACAGGATCATAGGCTTCGAATGCACTAGTTCGCCAGTCAGAATGAAAATAATCAATCAAAGTCCAGTCAGTGGCATTAAAATCAGGAGGGGTACCGAAAGTGTTAGCATTGGGATTCTCACAAATGAGGCCAGTTAAGACGTATATTTTGCCATTCGCAGCCATCACAAGCGGATTACACTTACCCACATGCATATTGGGGCATATTGGGGCATTCTGATAATTCATCATAATCAATGAGAGTACTACTACTACTACTACTACTGGTAGTAAAACTCAGTTCTTTATTTCTAAAGGTGTCGAAATCCAAGTAATAAACCTTCCTAGAGGCATAATATGCATGATCAAAATGGCACTGACCTCCAACAAAGTAAATGCAAGAATCCAATACAACGCAGGCTATTCCTGTAGGAAATTTTTTATAACGGGGGATCTCAAGTATCGTCACAGGAGGAGGGGGTGGTGGTGGATTAGGATTATTTGATAAAATCGCTTGCCGCAATAACATAGGCATACAAAGAATAAAAAAGTGGACCATCATGGAATTTAAAGAACACGCAAAGAAACTTTTTCCTATCCTCCTCCGACTCTGATAGTCTCTCAACACTTGCCAAATCCTTCTTCTCAGTCTCAACCTTCCGCCACTTCTCTTCTCTTCTCTTCTTCCCATTTTCAATTTCCAAGGTCGTTCAGTTAATAAGCTTAGAATAAAATAAAGCATGTTAATTCAAATTAATATAAAGCCTCCCTGTCAACTTGTTATTCACGAAATATTCACAAATACAAAAGCTTTTCACAACTGCATAACATAAACATAGCCATAAGGAAAATAAAGCATCATTTCAGAAGTCTTGATGCAACATGTAGCCAAACCTGATCAAAGAACCCAAACATTTTTTTTTCCATTCCCTGAAGCAGCATACATAGACCAGAAACAAGAAAGAAATGAGAGTAAAAATAACCACCTAGGTTCAAGAATAATGATGATGTGAATAATAATCTAGTTAAAAACAACCTCCATCCCCGAATATACCATTCAGATCAACAAAATATACATGGAACTTTTGTTACCAGAGATAACGTCTCATCTAAGATCATTAAGCTTCAATCATGACATAGAGTAAGCTATAAATCCAAACCAAATATGCAACTTTACTATTCAAGCATATATATATAGGTGCATATAATGCCACCAGCTGAAAAGCAGTCAGATAAAAAGAGCGCGAAAGTGACAGATACAAGAGCATCAACTTCTATAGTGTGAAGAAATCTAAAATTGATCCCGAATCAGCATCGATTCGCTGGACTTTGTAGGGCATTGGTAGTTGGGTAGACCAGGAGATATCTCCTCTGCAATTTCTCTTTAAGACAACTTCAAACACTCCGAAGTAAGCATCAGCAATGAGAGGCTCCTGATAGTTATGTTCGGTATACTTGATTTCTGGAAACTCGTGAAAAACTGAACAGAACTTACCATTTCCAAAATAAAAGAAACCAGCCTGCAAAGCATATAAGCCTGACTCGGAGTCCCTTTTGAATGGGTATGGGCTAATAAATCCGAGAGAAGTGCGAGATATAGATGTATCTTCAAGGTTGTCGGGGATATGATATGCGGAAAAGGTACTGAGCCGTTTATTACACAATGCAAAGGCATATAAGGTATCCTTGAGGACCAGGCCCCGTCCAATCAGGGGATTACGCACCAAAGCATGTGCCAAGTAATCATCATAAGTCTCTGTCTGTGTCTTTGAAATGTTTTCAGAATCGAAGAGCTTCCATTTTTGAGTTTTCAAATCAAAAGTATGAACCCTGCCAGCCCAGCAACATAAGAAGATCTTGTCATGGATGACGGCATGCCCAGAACAATAACCAGGAAGAATAGGTGGAGAAGAATCTCCACCTGGCAGAGGCAATCTCTCCCACTCATCTGTCACAGGATCATAGACTTCAAATGCACAACTTAGCCATTCATGATATAAATAATATATTGAATCCCATTCAATGACATTAAAAGTGGCATTCTCACAACTGGCATTAAAATCAGGCTGAAAACTCACAGTCCTGGTATTGAGATCCCCACAAATGAGTTCATTAGAAGGCATCCAACTCCAGTCTGTGACATTAAATTCAGGAGAGGAACCAAAAGTCCTGTTATTGAAATCCCCGCAAATGAGGCCAGATAAGACATATAATTTTCCATTCGCAGCCATCACAATCGGATTACACTTACCCCCATGCATATTGGGGCATTCTGATAATTCATCATAATTGATGAGACTACCACCACCTGATAATTCATCATAATTGATGAGACTACCACCACTACTACCACTACTACTACTACTACTACTACTACTACTAGAGCTCAGTTCCTTATATGTAAATGTGTCGTAATCCAAGTAATAAACCTTCTTAGAGGCATAACTTTTATCCTCATGCCTGCACTGACCTCCAATAAAGTAAATCCGAGAACCTAATTCAACGCAGGCCATCCCAATAGGGAATTTTCCATTACGGGGGATGTTGAGTATTGTCACAGGAGGAGAGGGTGGCGGTGGTCGATTAACTCTTTTTTTGAAAAAATCGCTTGCCGCAATGACATAGGCATACAAAGAATAAAGAAGTGGACCATCTTTGAATTTAAAGAATACGCAGAGAAACCTTTTTCTGTCTGATGGTCTCTCAACATTTGCCAAATCCTTCATCTCAGTCTCAAACTTCGGCCTCTTCTCCTCTCTTCTTTCCATTTTCAATTTCAAGGGTTGTTCACTTAATAAATTATCATTAGTACAACAGAAACATATATAAACGAAGAAAAAACGACAACAGTATTTATTCTATAAAATTGACTCTCAAGTAGAAGAATTAGGGGGGAAATCAGATTTGCAAACCAAAAAGAAACGATGAAATTAGGGTTTTTGTTGTTGGACAAACCTGTTCGCGGAATTGCTCATCATGATTCGTCCTCCTCTATCAGCCCAGATACCTAATTATCTGTTTTCAGTAGAGAAGTCCAACTCACGACTAACCCGAGAAGCATGCGAGGAAAGCTCTTCGAGCTTCCCTTTTATTCAAATATCCGGCTTCAAACAAAGCTTGTAGTTTAGGAGTGCGCAGGTTTGGAACCCTATAAAGTCGGATGAGTTATGTTTATTCATATAATAAATTTTTTGATTGAAAATTTAAAGTGATATTTAATTAGTTTCATATTAAATTATTCCTGATCACAATAAATTTTAAGAACTTAATACAAATTTTTAATGAAAATGTGATCATAATTTAAATATTATATATAATATATTTGAAATAAAAAAAATATGTATAAAAATAAAATTACAATTATGAGTTCGAATTTAACTCAAATTGTTGGCACCTTAATCAAAGTTTAACCCTTATTAAGTTGCCCATCCTAGAATTTAAAGAACACGCTAAGAAACTTTTTCCTCTCCGACTCTGATACTCTCAACACTTGCCAAATCATTTGTCTGTCTCAACCTTCCACCTCTTCTCCTCTATACTTTCCGGTTCAGTTAATAAATTTCGTTTGATTAACAAAAAATATGTATATAAAGAAGAGCAACAACATGATTGATTATATAAAGGTGAAGAAGAAGAAGAAGAAGAAGAAGAAGAAGAAAAATAGGAGAAAAAATCATATTAATGAACCAAAAAGAAGCTAATGAAATTAGGGTTTTTGTTGTTGGACAAACCCTAATTGTTCTTCATGATCTGTCACCTCCGTGCGCCCAACAAGAAAGAGCTACTCCTGAAATCGTGAATGCTAGCGAGCCAATGACCGATTGACCGACGACAGAAAGAAATTAATGAATTCCGGCAATCTCCGACTTGACTAATCTATACTTTCCGATCACTATCTATTTTTTAAAATAAGATATTAATTTAATTCAAAGAAATATACATACATATACTACCTATCTATCTATACTACTATTAAAAGTACAAAGGAGTTTTTTTTTAGTTTTAGTACATTATTTTTTTATTTTTAAATTAAAAATATAGAGTTATAACTTATACAAAACCTTTTTAAAAGAAATAGAAAATAGAGTTGTAACCTAAATAAAATCCTAAAACCCCTAAAATCATAAACACAAACACGACTATTATCAACAGACAATTCTTTCTCTCGACTCTTATCAACTCTCATCAACAGGTATTCCAATTCGATTTTCTCTCGACTCACAACAACTCGCGTGTGAGTTTCTTTTCTTTTTCTCTTTTTTTTTATTATTTGTTTTCTTTAATTTTTTTCACAAGTAATTATTTTTAAATTAAAAAATAGAGTTATAACTTATGCAAAACCTTTTTTTTTAAAATAGAAAATAGAGTTGTAACCTAAACAAAATCCTAAAACCCCTAAAATCATAAACACAAACACGACTTTTATCAACAGACAATTCTTTCTCTCGGCTCTCATCAACAAGCATTCCAATTTGATTTTCTCTCGACTCATATCAACTCTCGTGTAGGTTTATTTTCTTTTTCTCTTTTTTTATTATTTGTTTTCTTTAATTTTTTCCACCAGTAGGCTTTTTTATTATATGTTTGTTCATGTGATTAGATGCTCTATGCTATTTATTATCCACCAATTTCTGTCTTTTCTTGCTATTTAATTATTACAAATCTTTTCTTTTTCTATTTTTTTTTATTATTTGTTTTATTTAATTTTTTCCCAAGTAGGCTTTTTATTGTATGTTTATTCATGTGATTAGTCTATACTACTATTAAAAGTACAAAGGGGTTTTTTTAGTTTCAGTACACTATTTTTTTATTTTTAAATTAAAAAAATAGAGTTATAACTTATACAAAACCTTTTTTTAAAAATAGAAAATAGAGTTGTAACCTAAACAAAATCCTAAAACCCCTAAAATCATAAACACAAACACGGCTCTTATCAACAGGCAATTCTTTCTCTCAACTCTCATCAACAGGCATTCCAATTCAATTTTCTCTCGACTCACATCAACTCTCGTGCGAGTTTCTTTTCTTTTTCTCTTTATTTATTATTTGTTTTCTTCAATTTTTTCCACAAGTAGGTTTTTTATTATATGCTTGTTCATGTGATTAGATGCTCTATGCTATTTATTATCCACCAATTTATGTCTTTTCTTGCTATTTAATTATTGCAAATCTTTTCTTTTTCTCTTTTTTTTATTATTTGTTTTATTTAATTTTTTTCCAAGTAGGCTTTTTATTGTATGTTTGTTCATGTGATTAGATGTATAAACAAAGAGAAAAAAAAATTGAAAGAATTTTTTTTTGAGAAAGATGCACTTCTAATAATTCCTTAGAATAAGTCGATTACCTTATTTCACTTTGATAGGAGTCCAAGATGCTAGATGAACTTGCATAAACAATGTAGGTAGAAAGCAACCAAAATTTAATATTTTAGTATTGATGATGCAAAAATCCGCCTCGATCTGGTCAAACGCCAACCTGTGAAAAAGACAAAAGAAGTGTGATCGAAAGGGCACCGGTGCAGTGCCGGCCGAACACGCTCCGACGACCAAGTTAGAAATCGGAATGGTGTTTCAAGGGATCTAGAGGAACTCAGAGGGTATTTTTTGCGTACCTGGCCTATGAATCGCCCCTGTATTTATATTAGTGAAAACGAAGCCGTGTCATAGTAAGGGACTACCTCTTGGAGATAGAGAAGTCCTGGTAAAAATAGACTTTCTGTCCATGTCAGCTTGGGCCCATCATTTACGCTACACGTTTTATCCTTCTAGTCAACCACTCTATCAGATGCCCCCTGTTCATGAGGGTCAAATGCTGGGTCTTATGAACACTTTGGATTACTGATTGGGCTTCTCTATCTTACAAATAAACATTTTTCTCTTCCTTTCTTTCTTTTTTCCTCTTCTTTTTTTTTTTTTCGCGCGCGTGGCCCGGGTGGGCCCGGCCGCGCCCGGCCAAGGCCAGGCAGCGCCCGGCCAAGGCCAGGAGCGCCCGGCCAAGGCCGGCCGAGGCTGGCCGGCCAAGGCCAGGAGCGTCCGGCCAAGGCCAGGCAGCGCCCGGCCAAGGCCAGGAGCGCCCGGCCAAGGCCAGGCGAGACCGGCTAGGCGGCGTCCGGCCTGGTGTGCCCGTCTTCGCCCGGAGAATTCGCTCTGTATTGGCTCCCTTGCGACCGTTTGGCTTGTGACCGTTGCCAAAAGGTGCTTTTTGTGCTTGAGGACCGTTGGGAAAGAGACGTTGGGGGGTTTTGCAACGGTTGGCTTCCATTGCCTATATAAGCACACCTACCTTCATTCACTCCTCACTCCACCATACCTTGTCATCAGCTCTTCTTCTACCTGCAGTTTGTTTCTCTAGCTCATGCCCGACACTATTTTACCTTCTCTCTCTCGTTGTTATATATTGTTGATCATAACTTCAACAAACCGGATCCAGAGCTCTTTGCCCCTGGTTCTCCCCTTATCCAAGTATTCAACTTCCTCCATTCCATGATGGCAGATTACAGCGAATGCCAAGACATTAGCTCTACAATGACGGATGTTGATGTTGAAGAGTTGGCTGCCTCATTCTCTTTTCCAGACGGGGTTGTAGCCAGGGCTCCCTTGCCGGCGGAGAGGGCCTTTTCCATCTGCCCAGGAGAGACGTGTTTCTATGAAGGCTACTTTCTTTTGGGCCTGCGTTTCCCCATCCCAGATTTTGCGAAAGAATTGCTCCGATACCTCAACCTTTGCCCTTCTCAGCTTACGCCTAATTCTTGGCGTATTATTATGGCTACCCTGGTCCTTTGGAGGTCCAGCAAGCTTACTCCTCAACCAACTATGAACGAGTTTCTTTCTTGTTACACTATTTTAAAAAACAAGGACTGGCGTCATATTCAAGGCCGGTCTCGCGGTGCAGGTAGTCTTCCCAAAGGATTGGTAATTCTCGACAATGGTCAACGGATAAAGAACTGGAAAGAACGATTCTTTTTCGTTTCGGGTGATTGGGAGCTTTCCCCTCACCGCATTCCCCGCACTTGGACCGACGGGGTCATGAGTGGTATGCTTTTTCTACCCTTTCTTTTCAAGTCATTCTTCCCTTCTTACGTATGCTTATAGAAATTGGTGTATTTTCGTAAACCAGCTGTCAGGGTGGAGCCCGAGATAAGCCAGGAAGAGGAAGACAGGTTAGACCTTATCTTTGATCTTGGGATGAGGGATGCGGTGACCTTGACTTCCGACGCAGGATTGAGTACACTTGGTTACCTCCCTCGCATGTTTGGGGAGAAGAGAGGTATACCTTTATATTTCTTGACCCCTTATTCCCTTCTCTTCCTGGATTTGGAAAATATAAATTTTACCGTACACATCGTGCAGGATCTCGGAGGAGGCCCGACCAAGACATCCGCATGTTGGCGAAAGGGAAGGGTGTTGAGGGGTCCTCGTCTCCTGCTCAGAAAAGACGACGTCAACCCGTTCTCAGGAGCATCGGTACACCTACAGGTGGGGGCTTATCCTCTCCCCCTTCTATCGGGAATTCTCCCCTCGTAGCCACCATGAGTACTCCAGCTCCTGGCGCCAACCCCTTTGTGATACCTTATCCCCCTCTGTTCACGGGTAGTAGCTTGGCCGAGCCAGGCACCTTCGGGGTGCCGTCGACTCAACTCTTTGGTGGAGACAGCTTGCATGTATCGTTCTCCCCGGCCACTAGCCACACCGGGTTATTGACCCCCTCGGCTAGCCATTCAGGTTCGTTGCTGGGTGACACATCTTTTGCTATAAAAAGGGCTGGGGAGTTTGCTCTCCCTCGTGATCTGGAAAAGATGGATGCCCTTGATGCAGTTTCCTCCACCGGATACTTATTGGCCAATATGGCTCAGGTGTGCCTCTTACCTATCTATCGTGTTTGGGCGAGATTCTGATATTTCTCCTTCTTAACTCTGTGCTACCCTTGTGTATTTGATAGGGCCTGACGATTGCCCATGGTCTCTCCAACCGCTACCTATGTGCAGAGGAGGAGTTAGGGAAGCAAAGAGCAGCCTTTGCTGCGGAACGCGCTTCCTTTGCCAGTGAGCGCACCGACTTTAACTCCCAGCTTGAGACCCTTCGCGCTTCTCACAGTGAGGAAATAAACACCCTCAACTCCCAGCTCAGCCATGAACGGGAAGAGAGAGAACTGGCCGTGGAGAACTTCAAAGAGTCGCCTGATTTTGATAGGGCCCTCAACCAGTCATACATTGATGGCTTTGAATATTTTCGTGAAGTAGCGCAGGGTCAATGGCCTGACATGAACTTCTCCGGTCTGCAACTTGGAGATCCCGACCCTTGAGCTGGGGTCTTTTTTCTTTTGGTATCCATGTAGTGTTCCTCGGTGCAGAGGCTCCATGTATCTTTGTCATTGTTTACCTAATGAAAGATTGCGTGTTTTTATTGAACATGGGTCATTGTGTAAAGGTTACTTCCACACTTTTTGAGTTTCTTGATCCATTTGAAGAGACCCTCCGTAGAGGTGTGCCCCCGTAGGGTTCTGCCCACATAGGGTTTCATTTTCTCGGGATTCATTCATCCCGCCTTTTTCCTTTAAAGGCCCTCCGTGGAGGTGTGCCCCCGTAGGGTTCTGCCCACATAGGGTTTCAATTTCTCGGGATTCATTCATCCCGCCTTTTTCCTTTAAAGGCCCTCCGTGGAGGTGTGCCCCCGTAGGGTTCTGCCCACATAGGGTTTCATTTTCTCGGAATTCATTCATCCCGCCTTTTTCCTTTAAAGGCCCTCCGTGGAGGTGTGCCCCCGTAGGGTTCTGCCCACATAGGGTTTCATTTTCTCAGAATTCATTCATCCCGCCTTTTTCCTTTAAAGGCCCTCCGTGGAGGTGTGCCCCGTAGGGTTCTGCAGCCACAATGTCTAGGGAATAACAGTTTTATTTCATGATAATAAAAAATTACAAAAGACCAGCTCGAACTGGACAGGAATTCTGTCCCGAGGTCTTGAACATTAGCGCCAACCTCTCAAATGACACTTAAAGTGTGGCGTAGAGCCAAATTTTACAATAATACTTGCTTAAAACCAATGCAAGCTAAAAACCAAAAGATGATGGGGGCATAAAAACAAGTCAGGACAAAAAGAAAAACCTTACTGATAGAACTTCCTTAAATGCTCAGCGTTCCAAGGATGGGCTAGCTGCCTTCCTTCTAACGTTTCCAGCCAGTAGGTGCCTCGCCTTTGAGTCGTAATCACTTTGTATGGGCCCTCCCAGTTAGGGGCCAGCTTTCCCGTGCCGTGAGGCTTGGTGGCTTGAGTGACCTCTCGCAAGACTAGATCACCGGGCTGAAAACTCCTGTGCTTGACCTTGGTGTTATAATATCGGGACATGGCCTGTTGATATGCGGCCATTCGTACATGCGCCTGCTCCCTATTCTCGTCGGTGAAATCGACACTGGCCCTTAGTTCTCCCTCGTTGTGAACTGGATCATAATGTTTGGTACGATGGCTCGCCACCGTCCTCATTTCAACAGGCAGAACCGTCTCGCTCCCGAAAGCTAAGAAGTAGGGTGTCTCTCCTGTGGGGATTCTGGCAGTGGTCCGGTAGGCCCACAGAATGCTTGGCAGTAGCTCTGACCATGCTCCTTTGGAGTCATCCAGGCGTTTCTTAATCATTTTAAATATAGTTCTATTGGCTACCTCAGCCTGCCCATTGGCCTGCGGATGGCCTGGTGAAGAATACCGGTGGTTTATGCCATGCTCTGTGCAAAAATCTTGGAACCGTCGGCTCTCAAACTGCTTTGCGTTATCCATAATTATGACCCTCGGGACACCAAACCTACATATGATTGATTTCCACACGAAACTGATGACATTCCTTTCCCCTATTGTAGCTAGGGGTTCAGCCTCTACCCATTTAGTGAAATAATCAACCGCTACTATTGCGAATTTCGTCTGTCCCCTTCCCATGGGTAGGGGACCAACAAAATCCATTCCCCATTGGGCAAAAGGCACGGGGCTGTTATTGGTGTCAATTCTTCCGGAGGCTGCCTCGGGATGTTGGCGAAACGTTGGCACTTTTCGCACCTCTTGACAAAGTTCATTGCGTCCCGCTGCATAGAAGGCCAGTAGTACCCCTGCCTAATGGCCTTGTGAGCCAAGGATCTGCCCCCTGCATGGTTTCCGCACTCCCCTTCATGTATTTCCTTCATAACACTCTGCGCTTCCTCTGCTGATACGCATCGTAGGTAAGGTAAGGAAACTCCCCTTTTATAAAGGATTCCGTCGATTAGGGTGTACCTAGATGCCCTGACCCTAGTTCTATGTGCTTCTGCTTTATCCGTCGGTAGCTCACCATTGCTTATGTATTTGGCTATTGAGTCCGCCCACTCCATGCCCTGTGTGACTTGGTTTACTTCTCCCGATGTCGGGGTTATTATACTCGGGTGGTCCATGCGCTCTACAAGCACCCCTCATTGGGCGGCCTCTTGTGCCGTAGCCAACCGAGCGAGGGCATCGGCATTGGAGTTTTCACTACGGGGGATCCGCGTGATTGAAAACCCCTGGAAACGGGTAACCAGCTCTTGTACTTTTTGCAAGTAGGATTTCATCCTGGCTCCCTTTGCTTCGTATTCCAGACTAACTTGCCGGGCAATTAACTGGGAATCAGTATGAGCTTTCAGTTGTCTAACCTTGAGGATATCAGCTAGCTTTAACCCTGCAATCAAGGCTTCATATTCAGCTTCATTGTTTGTTGCCTTGAATCCGAATTGCAGGGCGTATTTGAAGGTTTCCCCTGCTGGAGATCTGATTAGTACCCCTGCTCCACTGGCTTGTGTGTTGGATGATCCATCGACAAACAATTGCCACGTGCACCCAGGGTCCATTTGGTCCTCCCCTTTTTGGTGGACTGTATCTCCTACTTCTTCCTGCTGGATCTCTTCATCTTTCTGGGGGTATGTAAATTCGGCTATGAAATCTGCCAGCACTTGGCCTTTGACTGCTGTTCTAGGCTTGTATCGGATGTCGAATTCTCCTAACTCCATGGACCATTTCACCAGTCGTCCCGAGGTTTCGGGTTTGAAGAGGACTTGCCGGAGGGGTTGGTCGGTTAACACCACAATGGTGTGCGCTTGGAAATATGGCTTGAGTTTCCTAGCTGTAGTGACCAAGGCAAATGCCAATTTTTCTATGGAAGGATACCTTTCTTCTGCCCCCCGGAGAATCTTGCTGGTATAATAAACTGGCCTTTGCACTCCTTCTTCTTCTCGTATCAGCGCGGAACTGATTGCTGCAGGAGAGACAGCTAAGTATAAGTACAACTCCTCTCCTACGCGCGCGCATGACAGTAGTGGGGGTGAACTGAGGTATTGTTTTAACTCATTTAAGGCCTGCTCACACTCTGGAGTCCACTCAAAGGCCCGCTTGAGGACTTGAAAGAACGGGAGGCACCTGTCTGTAGCCCGGGAAATCAACCGGCTTAGCGCCGCCACTTTACCCGTCAGCTTTTGGACTTCTTTAATAGTTCTGGGCGATCTCGTATCCAGGATGGCCTGCACCTTCTGAGGGTTGGCCTCTATTCCCCTCTTGCTGACCAGATAGCCCAAGAACTTCCCGGAGGATACTCCAAAAGCACACTTGCTTGGATTAAGCTTCATCCTATACTTCCGAAGAACATCAAAGGTTTCCTGTAAATCAACCAAATGGTTGGCAGCTTCCTGACTTTTGACAAGCATATCATCGACATATACTTCCATGTTTCTACCAATTTGCTCCTTGAACATTCTATTTACCAACCTTTGATATGTTGCGCCGGCATTCTTCAGGCCGAATGGCATCACCGTGTAGCAGTATAATCCCCTTTCTGTTATAAAGGAGGTTCTTTCCTGATCTGACGGCCACATCGGAATTTGATTATATCCTGAGTAGGCATCCATAAAACTGAGCCGTTCATACCCTGCCGTCCCTTCCACGAGCATGTCAATCCGGGGGAGGGGGAAGCTGTCTTTTGGACAGGCTTTATTCAGGTCAGTAAAGTCGACACACATGCGCCACTTTCCATTAGATTTTTTAACCAGTACCACATTTGATAACCAGTTTGGGTAGCTGGTTTCTCGCACAAAGTTGGCTTTCAACAACTTCTCCACCTCCTCGGAAATTGCCACGTTTCTTTCTGGGGCAAAGACTCTCCGTTTTTGTCTTACTGGCTTGGCGATGGGGTCGATGTTCAGTCGATGCACGGCAATGTTTGGATCAATCCCTGACATATCCTGATGGGACCATGCGAACACATCTTCATTCACTCTAAGGAATCGCACCATCTCCTCCCGGGAGGTGGGTGAGAGTGATGAACCCAAACTCACCTTTTTCCCCGTGCCTTTTTCGTTCAAGTTGACCTCGATTAATTCTTCCATTGGTTCTGCATGACGGACCTCTTCTTTTTCCTCCATCTCCTGTCCCTCAATGTTTAGGGTTTCTGTCATCTTCCTCTCCCTTAGGGAGGTGGCATAACATTCTCTGGCCGTGATCTGATCCCCTCTCAGTTCCCCGACACCATGCTCCGTGGGGAACCGGACAAGGAGGTGGTAGGTGGAGGTCACAGCTCTCATAGCATTCAGCGTGGCCCTTCCCAGGATGACATTATACGTGGTTGGACAATCCACCACGAAGAAAGTCACCATCTTGGTGACTTGCCTGGGACTTGAACCAGCTGTAACCGGGAGGTCAATAGTGCCCAAGGGGAGGAGTTTCTCTCCGGAGAAGCCCACAAGTGGCGACTGAGTGGTCTTGAGTTTGCTTCTTCCGATCTTCATCTGATCAAACGCATCTATAAAGAGGATATCTGCAGAGCTACCGCTGTCGATTAACACCCGCCTAATTGTGAAGTTGGCGATGGTTAATGTGACGACGAGGGCATCATCGTGGGGTTGCTGAACTTTTTTGGCATCATCCTCCGAAAAAGTTATGATCTGGTCGCTCAACCGAGGGCACTTAGCGGGCGAATGGCTCACCTCCCCGACTTCAGAGAAACTCCTTGCTTTCCTAGCATGTGCTTTGCGAGCGGCGTTAGACTCTCCGCCCCCCGCTACTCCTCCCGAGATGACTCTAATTTCCCCTACTGGGGGGTTCTTGCGAGCCGTACCCTCATTTATATCCTGTGTCGGATTCTGCGTTCTCTGTCCTCCACCAGCCACAAATCTCCGCAACTGGCCCCTTTGAATTAAACTCTCAATCTGCCTTTTCAAATCTATGCATTCATTGGTATCATGGCCATGATCACGATGGAACCTACAATACTTGTCACGAGACCTCCTAGCAGGATCAGTTCTCAACTTCGAAGGCCACGACACTGCCGGATCGTCTTGGATGTGTAGGAGGATCTGGCCTATGGGAGCGTTCAATGGGGTGAAATTAAACCCCTTTTCACGGCGCACGGTCCTGTCACTTTGTTCCTGTGATAACCTATTGTACTTGGGGTTTCGTTCTTCTCTGCTTGGTTGTCCCCCCCTCTTCCTGTCCGCCTTTTTGTCACTATCACCTTTTTCCCTTCGGGCATCAAGGGCGTCCTCGGCATTCATGTATTTCTGGGCCTTCATAAGTAACTCGGACATGCTTTCAGGGGGATGCTTAGAAACAGAATATAGGAACTTAGAGGGTACTAATCCTCCCATGAATGCCGTAACGGCCACCTTGTCATCCAAGGCATCTACTTGCAACATTTCTCTGTTAAATCGATTGATATAGTCCCGCAATGATTCTCCTTTAGCTTGCCTTACATTTAGGAGATAGGTAGCGGGTTTTCTGTGTCTCCGGGCGGCAATGAAATTGCCAACAAATAATTGGCTCAGCTCGTTAAAGGAACGGACAGTTGATGGTTTTAAACTATTGAACCAAGACCTGGCGGAGCCCTTTAATGTAGTGGGAAAGGCTCTGCACATGATCTCGTCGGGTACTGCCTGAAGATGCATTAAGGCCTTATAAGTTTCCAGGTGATCCAGCGGGTCCTTAGTCCCGTCAAAGCTCTCCACTGTTGGCATTTTGAACCTGGGGGGCAGGGGACAACTCATTACCCCTGTAGAGAAAGGAAGGTTGGTTTGCTGGACCAAATCCTCTATCGTGGCAGGACCTTTTCCTCTCATGGCGTGGGCCATACTTTCTACCCTGGCTCTTAGGTCTTGTATTTCCATATCGTGGTAAGTAAGGGATGCTGAATCCCCATGGGGTTGGCTTCTCTCATGAGGGACCGAGCGGTCTTGATTCGTCCCGCCTTTTATGTGACTCTGGGCCGCGTCTTCCGTTGGTACTTCACTTTCTCTCCGAACGCCATCCTCTTCGGGATCAATAGTCCTTACGTAACTTGGGGGCGGCATCGGCACCACAGGGGGGAGGCGTTGCAGAATTGCCGCATTTTGTTGGAGCAGTTGGACCAGACTTTGGTTTAAGTTCCGGACCTGGTGCTCCAACGCTGCGACACGCCCCTGGTCGTTTGGAACTTCGGGGTGAGTCCCCACGAAGTCCGTCTGTCCAAGGGGCTGCGTACCTCCATGTCCTGCGGGCGGATCGGCTGCCGGGTCCTGTGCATCAAGGGGGTCGGTACCGATGGGAAGATTCTGAGTCACCGGGGGACCGCCTTGGCTAGGTAGGTCATGTACCAGAGGACCTTGGCCAACAGGGGGATCCTGTATGGCCGTGGTCTCCAATCCAGATCGAAGGTGCATCATGCTTCGTGTATGCTTTGGATAAAACAAATCGTGGGTTGGTTTCCCACAGACGGCGCCAACTGATGATGCAAAAATCTGCCTCGATTTGGTCAAACGCCAACCTGTGAAAAAGACAAAAGAAGTGTGATCGAAAGGGCACCGGTGCAGTGCCGGCCGAACACGCTCCGACGACCAAGTTAGAAATCGGAATGGTGTTTCAAGGGATCTAGAGGAACTCAGAGGGTATTTTTTGCGTACCTGGCCTATGAATCGCCCCTGTATTTATATTAGTGAAAACGAAGCCGTGTCATAGTAAGGGACTACCTCTTGGAGATAGAGAAGTCCTGGTAAAAATAGACTTTCTGTCCATGTCAGCTTGGGCCCATCATTTACGCTACACGTTTTATCCTTCTAGTCAACCACTCTATCAAGTATTATTAGAATTATTATAAAACTAAATGATCAAAATTTAATATATTTTTTTTCAAAATTTCAAGTTGATTGTATAAATATATAAGTAATTATGTAATCATTTTTTCTCACTTTATCGGTAATTGGGTTGAAGATTTGCTTTCAATTTGGAATTAGGATTTTTCAATTAGGATTGTTTGTTTATAAATATATATGATCTGAAATTTAAAACATAATTTTCATGTATGAAATTTAGGATTTTTAGGGTTTTCAATTTGGAATTAGGATTTTTCAATTAGGGTTGTTTGGTTATATATATATGATCTTAAATTTGGGTATTAAAATTAATACATAAATATATATATATATATATGATTTTTTATAGTTAATTTTTCTTTTAACCGTCAAGAAAAGTAAATAAAAATAAAAGGGAAAAAAAATTGTTCATTTTCGTCGTTCTCTTCTCTCTCTCCTCTCTGTGGCAATTTCTGGCGATTCCATGACGATGTGATTGAAGAGAAGCATAGAAGGAAGAATTGTGACCCAGTTGAATTACTCTGCTTCTTCTGTTGCTGTGAGACCAAGGGAAATGGTGGTGGTGGGAGCAGAAGTTATAAATCTAGAAAAAAGGAAAACTAAAGAGAAAGTCGTTGATTTTTGTCGTACTCTCCGAGCTCGCTAAGCCCCTCACAACTTATTGCAAGTTATCTTCAAAACCCTTTTTTGGAAACTTGTGAAATAGTAGTCCTGAATCATGAGTAGTTGAATTTGGCAAACTGAAAAATTAATGATAAATTTGTTGGGTTGGATTGAAGTTTGAGATTCAATGGAATTTTCAGTGATAAATTTTTAGTATAAGTACTTGATTGGGTTATCGAAAAACACCGTATAGTCTATCATAAGTATGAGTTTGGGTTCACAAATTAACAATCATGTAATTGATGATGAAAGTTTGGAACCTTTTTTGGGTGATTATTTGGATCCTCTTTTGGTTAAAGATTGGTATGCAATTTCTAAAAGATAGATTAATCCCGAAAAAATTAATATAACTTGATTACATAGTATAAATTTTTATTCTGCATTTTTTTAAAATTTCTACAACTTACTGTTGAAACCAATACAGGTGATTAATGTTGGAAGCTCAACTGAAAAATTAGGGTTTCTTGGAGAGAAAAATCAAAAGTGTTACCCAAGATATGTCCCTATAGGGGGGGTGAATAGGGACAATAGGCAAACGATGAAACTTTTTCGATTGAGCTCATTTGGACAAAAGTAGACTTGTTTGGACTTTTGTCAAATACTTGAGAAACTTATGTATTCAACAAGTGAGATTGAAAATGTTCTACCTATCATGCACTTAAATGATCAAGTGGATATGACAAATGAAGTGTTCATGAAAGTGCAATGTATCATGCTTATAGTGTGTGAAAATGTTAATTGTGTGTTTAATCAAAACCATGATATGCAAATTGATTGGCAAAAAGGTGATAAAATAAATACTCAATCAATTTACAATACAATCAATTCCACAACTCAACCAATATACTACAAGCATACATCACATCCTCCTTATATGAAGCATTTAAATAACATTCATTAAATAAACAATTTTGAAACAAATGCTAGCAAAATAAAGGAATAAACCTATCAAAATGGTACTTGAGCAATTACCTATGAATATGATGTAAATAGTAAAACTTATATAGACAATTAATCAAGCACTTGGAGTGCTACTCATTCATTCATAAAATAGTTCATTGGATAAGGAATGAAATGAGCTAAGTAGGTATATGTCTATCAATACTAAAATGGAATTAAAGCTTATAGAGATATTTTATCAAACACATGGTGTGCAACTTAATTGGAGATGAATAATCAAATAAGTACCTAATCAATCAACATACTCCAAGCATTCATCTCATCCTCCTTATATGAATTAAAACATATAAACTCATAGCATTCATATATAAAGTATAATGAAATTAAATATATAAAATGCTATTAAGAAAATGAGTTAAGGGTACATGGTTCGGCAACTCTGGCCTACGTCCATGCCTCAAGAGCTCATCTTGAGGTTTCCACTATGAAGCTTCCCTTAAGGGTGAAAAGCAAACTTTTACAATTGCCAAGTCCAACACTTGGTCTTCTTTGCTCCGGTGAACACTTCACCGAGACTTCATTGCCAAGTGCACAACTTGGACTTCCTTTCACTTTTAACGGATCAAGTGAGAACCTTTACAAGCTTCCATGAAGCAATCCCTTTTTGCAAAGAGCATCTCTTGGATTTCCTCTTAAATAGGATGAATAAGAGTTTGAGTATAATAGAGAATATCCCTCAATGGATAGATACACAAATGATAGCTCACATACCTAGAGTTACAATTGATGAATCAATATAAAAGCTCAACTCTAGATGAATATGAAAGATGAACAATAGATATGCAATGTAAGTTCACTCTTTCTCTTTTTCTTACAAGAGAGTTTCTACCAATTGATATGAAATGAAGGCTTCATGGTAAAATTCACTCACAATATGTATAAACTAAATGCACAAGGTGAGTTTCTCTCTTGCTCTCTTCTCACTAAGCTAAATACAGCCCCAAACACATATATATAGAGTCTTTGAAAAATATAGCTGTTGGAGGGTTGTTGAAGCATTAAATGCACTAAACTAGCCATTAGATTTAGATTCAGCAACTTTCAATCAGCTGAAAATGATGTTTCAGTCGGCTAAAAATAATGTTTCAGTTAATTGATGAAGTGCTCTAGAAACGTCATTTCCTACTGTAATTTTTCAACAGCCTGAAAGTGAGTTTTCAGCAAATTGAAACTGAGTTTTCAGCAAGCTCAAACTCGATTTTCAGCAAGCTCAAATTGCGTTTTCAGTAAGCTCAAACTGGACACAAAGTTCATTGACTAAATGTGAATATTGAGTATTAAATATATTCCCAATTTGGAGATCATCTCAATATTACATAAGGCTTTTTATGATTTAAACATATAAGTTCAAAGTCTTATTGCTCTAATTCCTAGAGACCACTCCAAATGATATGATTGAAATACACAGTCCTAGTTATGACTTAATAATTAAGTTCTTCCAAAGTTTATAAAAGCTTGAACTAACTCAACCTTAATAAAGGCTTTATAATGTTATAAATGAAGTTCATATCCTATTGCTTATACTCTAAAGACTTATGAATGATGTGAATTGTATGCATTGGTCCCAGAACTTTCATGTAAGTACATCAAATTAACTTTACAATAAATACAAGCACTCACCCAAGATTAGCCTACCCAAGTCTTTTGATCTTCAAATCTTTAAACTCTTGGGTTCCTTCATCATGTGGCTTGAATTCGCTTCAACTTCGCTATTGATCTTGATTATTGATCTTTCAGTTCTATGGTCATGTGATTTCATATATTTTCTTGGTAAGTCCCTTTGAAGTTCAAAGCCTTTAAGATACTTGAGATAATTTGATACCTTGTAAAATACACACTCAAGTAAACTTATTAGATCTACACTACAATAGATTGTTATCATTAAAATCACTCAAATAACCTTTGGTTAAAACCTTGAGGTCAACAAAAAGCTTTGGTGTTTGACACATATTGAAACTTTAAGGTATAATATGATACTACTTTGCATGATATAGTTATAAAAAGTGCACTTTTCAATAGATTCAACTTTCAAAGTTTTGGTGGGTTCACCTTTTATGTATGAATTAAGTAAAGGGGTGAAATGGGTTTATCTTTACTCGTTTGCTTCAGTAATTGGAGCAACTGAGCTTTTGTGTTTTGTAGGCTTTTGCTTTCTTTTCAGAAAAACTGGTGTGCCCCATATTATTGAAGATGGATATATGGCATTATCAAGAGGTTTAGCTACAAAGAGCTTAAGAAGGCAACCAAGATTTTAAGAAGTGCTAGGAAGAGGATGCTTTGGGGCAATTTATAAGGGTGTATTGGCAGATGAAAGGGTGGTGGTGATGAAGAGATTGAGCGATGTGATACAAGGGGAAGAAGAATTTTGGGCAGAAGTGAGTACAATAGGAAAAATCAATCACATGAACCTAGTGGATGTCTACAGTTATGGAGTTGTGATTCTAGAGATTGTGAAAGGAATTCGGCTTCCTTTTGAATTGGGTGATAGTGGATGATGAAAAACAGGAGGCAGAGTTTACAAGGTTTGTCAGGATAGTGAAGAGGAAAATTCAATATAAAGAAGACTCTTGGATAGAGGATAGAGATGTAGATCCAAGATTGAGAGGGCAGTTTAACAGGTCCCAAGCAGTGAAACTGGTTGAAATTGATAATTCTTGTGTGGAGGAAGATCGAAGCAAGCGACAAACAATGGATTCAGTACTCTTAGTTCTACTAGAAAGTGAAGATGAATACAAAATCCATACTAAAATGTTTAAGGTTGTTTATTGTGTAGAGTGCATGTCTCAGTTTAATGTATTTTCAATATAGTATGAGTAGAAAATGTGCATAACTTGATAATGCTTGTCTCTGTGTTTGTGTCTATAGTAAATTCCATGAAAACCAAAATTTTGTAATTGGATAGTTTATGACAATACATCAGGCAATTGAAAGCACTTTTCTAAAGCAATTCAATTGCTTTATCCATCATGTGAAAATGTCTGTTTAGTTGGTTACATAGGCTGCATAGCTTTAAAAATATCCCTTCTTCGATAATGCTTGTACAACTGTAACTCGGATGGGTTGGGCGGGTTAGAGTTACAACTCGTACTCAACCTTACATATGAAATGTTCAACCATAATTCAACCATAACTCTCCTTCCAATCCTAACTAATCCTGACCCAACCCATCCTTAAATTTTTAAACTCGGGTTGAAATTTCGGGTTAGAAATTCTGATTAATTCGAGTTATTTATATCACTAATTTTCATGTTGAAAATTTAAAGTGATCTTTAATAAGTTTTACATTAGATTACTCCTAAACACATAAAAAATTAAGAACTTAATGCAAATTTTTAAAAAATTATAAACAAATTTTTAGAAAATTAATTATCCGAAGTGTTAACATACAATAAATTAAGATTTAAATAAAGGAAGTTGAAAAGAAAAAGGTTATCATAATTTGAATATTTATATTTAAAATAAAAAAGTATGTATAGAAATAATATTACAATTTGGGTTCGGGTTGGGCTCGAGTTATTGACACCTCAACCTAAGCCCAACCCTAATTAAGTTCGGGTTGATGTTTTTCAACCCAAGTTCAACCCTAATTGTAAAAATAGTTGTCCAATCTCGTAAAAAATCGAGCTGAGCTTGGTTGGGTTCGGGTTGCCTAACCCAAGTTGCACCACTAAATGCTTGTGAGCTAGGGTCTAGAGTGTAGCAACAGATACAATCTATTGGATGGCATATCTTCTAAAAAATTTGTTGTGTGCTCCTGCACCACATTACTGTAATGTAACACAGTATGAAAATTTTTTCGTGCTCTGGTTTTGCCATTTAAAATCCCAGTATGCAAATGAGAATTCCTTCAACTAATCAAATTTCGTGCACTGGGTTTGTCATTTAAAATCCCAGTTTGCAAATGAGAATTCCTTCAACTAATCTTTGATCAGTTGGTAAAGTTTTCCTGAATAGCAGTAGTTTTATGCAGATAAGTGAGAAGCTTGCTTAAAAATAATCATTAGCAAAATAGTAAACCAGTTAATGGGAGCATGATGATCCCATCACTTGAGGTACTGCATATTTTTTGTGATCTTACACATTTGGCTTTTATAAACTTTACTGCCCAATATCTCATGCATTGACACATTTTTGTAATTCTAGTACTTGTTTGATTGTAATCCAATGCTTGTTTGCTCATCCCAATGTGTTGTTTAAATTACCCATTATGGAGATGATTTTTAGCATTATTTATTTTATTTAAACTGAAAAATTGTGCTGGATTTCTTGTCATAGAATCTGGAGTAATGTTTAAAGTGTTAAATTGTAATCCATAAATAAGGCTATGTCAAATTTTAAAAAAAATATCTGCCAAATTTATAAATTTTTAGACAAGTGTTGTTAAAAAAAAAAATATTTATCTAAATATAGTTGTCTAAATATTGACAAATAACATTAATTATAAATTATAATAAATTTTAATTATATACAATAATATAAATATTTTAAAACAAAACATTCAAACAGATTCATGCCAAACATGTATTTTAATTTTAGTTTTAATTTTTTTGTCAACATTTGGACTTACCAAACATATTTTGTATGTTTTTGTTTTTAAAAAACTTAAAACTGATTTTTCTTATCAAATGTATTTTTGATTCTATTAAAAACACACTCATAACAAAGCACTTGTCCTGTTTTAAATAAAAACAAAATATCAAAAAGCATATCCTTATTCATATTTTCATATCCTTTTGACTGGTAGGTGTGACTTTTGACCATTTAAAATCATTTATTTTATTTTATTTTGTTGGTAGGTTTAAGTAATAATCATTGAAGCCAGAAAAGGCTTTTCAGTTTCATTTTATCTCAGGGAAAATGCTTTATGTGACATTTGTTAAAAAAAAATAATGGGGTGAAGTTGGTATATTTGTTTTGAAATTAGTTATAAAGTAAGGCCATTGATGTTGCATTTGTTTGTAATGTGTTGGTTTGTTTGTATAGAGGGATTGTTTGTTTAACATTTATCATTTCCGATGCTGTCATCATATGACTGTACAAGTTACTTGTTTCAAATTTGACATGCAAGTTTTGAAAATTCTGTAGTATATCATGATATGGTATATCTTTAATAAAGAAATATATTAGCATGTATATTTTAAAATTAATAGATTCTTTTGGATGATAGTATCAATCATCCTAATTGTTTCTGCTTTTCGTTTCCACATGTGGGAGGTTCTTATCATGCCATTTGAATTCGTATGTTGAGGTTGCTGAACCAACAATTGCTATTTAATTTAATAACAAATTTTCATTCTGTTTTTTAATAGATTTATATTGCATTGTAAACTTATGTGGATCTAATTTCTGTTGGGAACATGATTGTGGATGAAAAGCAGAAGAGTTGCATTGCTATACAGAATCTAGGGATTTTAACTTCAAATATTTGTGGAGATTACAAGTTTTTATTAGTCTTAAGGCCACCAGCAGTGGAATGGCCAGACACAAGTCCGGCCATCCAAAGGTTACTGTAGTTAAACAATAGGATAGTTAAAATGGAGCTAAAATGGTGGAACCTTGGTTAGTTGTGTGCTTCGCCCAATTCCGCGAAGCATATAGCTAATCCGGTAGTAATTTTTTTTTATTTTTGTCTAAAAACTCGTGCCGTATATATATATATATATATATATATATATATGTATCATTTACTTAAATTTCAATAACTTTCACTACAAATTGAATTTTTTGATGAAACTAATTTTGTTAGAAAGATAATTTTGAGAGCTTTAATTTGACTACAACTTAGGCTATTTTTTGACTTAAAACGAAAAAATTATGAATTTTTCAAGTTAAAAAAGTATACAAAAATTTAATATATATATGTATATACATAAAATTTTATATTAATTTAATTGTATAAGATTATTTAATTGTGTGGGTAGTAAAAATTTAGAGAACCTGTTGTAGAGTCAAAATTTAGAGATCCTGACATCATGATGTAACTAGATAAAATGATGAGGTGGCTAGCTAAAATTCAAATTTGGAGAATCAAAATTGGCTAACCTACAGTGGATGCTCTAAGGTATTTATTTTATTAATAATTGACTAATATATTTTTTATTTTGTTTCGAAGGAAATCTAGGATCTTGAAGTTAGCTTGATGACAGTAAAACAAAGGAAAGATCTTATTCTAAACACTGTACCTATTTTAATATGAGTGGAACTTCTCAAATATGTGATTACTTGCTCCATTGATGCAACAATAGTGGATCTTTGTGATTATTATTTCAACTGGTGTGAAAAACACTATTTCAAAGACCGTCTAGGAATTCCAATTGGTTACATGGCCAAAAGCAGAGGGTGGATTTGGAATTAGAATATGAGTGGTATTTGGGGGTGATTTCACAATTTGGAATTAGAATCGTTTTGTAATAATAAAATTCCACTTTTCAAATAAATTTTTTGATTGTTCCTATAGATGGACTTTCCTTGTGAAAAAAAATGCCAACTGTATCTCACATGAATGGGTTCTAATGAGTTGGGAAAAGGTGGTGATGATGAAGAAGAGGATGCAAAGGCACCCTAATCAACAAATCACTCACCTCAAGATTACTAGACTTTGAGTGATCGTATTTGGTTAAATGTGAAAAAAATGTAAATTCTTTGTATATTTTGTCGAGCCTCTAATGTATTCTAATTAGTATACTCATGTTCTATCCATGAGTATCTCTTTTTTTTATTCTTGCATTATTCTACAATTTAAAAAGAAAAATAAAATGAATCCAGATATCCAACTTAAATGACCTCCTCCTCGTGTTTGTTGGGTTCTATTGAAAATTAGAAATGAGTTAGATGATCTACCGATTCTTTTAGGGTACGTTTGGGTGGGCTTCTTGAGACTGCTAAACGGGATTCCATGTTCTAATAATAATTTAATTTGAAAAAGTGAAGGAAAAAATACTAGAAAAAATACTTTATTCCACTTATACAGATGTCTAAATTATTAGTAAGTATTTGATGTGTCTGGCGCATTCTGGCCCTCCGTGCATTACACGTGCGATGGGGTGTGTACGGAGGGCTAAGATGCGTCCGGCGCGTGTGCGGATGCACTCAATATCTACACCTAGAGTACATGTTTATATAGAGTTAAAAACATATATGTAACAACTACATTTAAATACCTAATTACTTCCATGGTATAAGATTTACTCCCACTAACATAAAATTAACACACAAAAACTTCTAACCTTCAAAATAAACATTAAAATCATAAAATCAAGATTATTTTGCAACAAAGGGGCTCACCATTGATGCGTTCACATTGTTGTAAAAAAGAATACTAGACTTTTGAGAAATTCTCCACGAGATTTAAGTAATAATCATTCAAGCCAGAAAAAAAAAAAGATACAACCAATGCTTAATTTATTTAGATTTAGATTAGTTATGCCTTTTATTTTCATGTTAACTTTCTGAGAAAATGCTTTATGTGACAATATATATATATATATATATATTGTCACATAAAGCATTTTCTCAGAAAGTTAACATGAAAATAAAAGGCATAACTAATCTAAATCTAAATATATATATATATATATATATATATATATATATTAATTAAAGGGTTGTGAAGTCGGTTTATTTGTTTTGAAATTAGGAAGGGTGGTTATTTGAGGTTGTTTTGTTTGTACAAAGAGATTGTTTGTTTAACATTTCTCCTCTTTTTTAATAGGCAAAATGAAGAATGAAATTTCAATCTTGTCATTTTACTCGACTAGACTCATATTTGATGGGAACAATCCAAAAATACAAAATCTATTTCAGATGTCATTTTCGGCCAAAGTTACTCTCTAAGACTTTAAATTATATTTTTTTCATCCTATATAATAATTATGCTAATCAACATATTTTATAAAAATTCTTATATTTTATCCCTAATCATGATGTTGTATGATTGGATAATAGAGATAATAAAAAAAGAACACGGTTACAATTAAGCAGGAGTTTACAGTGAAAGAGTTCTAATTACAAGTATTCAAATTTTTAGTGTTCAAAAGAGAGTCCCAGAATAGTTATTATAATTTGGTCATCTTGAGTTTTGACTGGTAAGTGAGTCTTTGACTCATTAGTTTTGACTGGTAGCCGGTAGGTATGTAGGTGGGTCTTTTGATACTAACATTTTGATAATTTGGTCATCTTGAGTCAAAAGTTTTGACTGGTAGGTGAATCTTTTGACTCATTAATTTTGACCGGTAGGTAGGTGGGTCTTTTGATAGTAACGTTTTGATCGTCTGTGTCCAAGACATTGATCAGGTCTTCTTATAATTAATTCTTAAGGCTTCGTTTGGATTGATGGATTTGAAAGGATTAGGAAAGGAGAGAAAAGAAAAGAAAAGATAATAATTTTTGTGTTTGGATTACTAATGTGGAGAGAAAAGAAAAGATTGGGAGAGATTTGGAGTGATACTCATTTCTTATTCCTTCAAAAATGAGAAGATTTGGACAGAAATGATAGCTGGTAAGTGATACTTTCATAATACCGAAATTGCCCACAATATTTTAGAATAAAACTTTTTATAACATCTGAATCCTAACCTAATATATTAGAGTATATCACTAAATTGATATATCAGTAAATTGATTAGAGCAGTTTCTTTTCTTTTCTCCTTTAGTTTATCCAAACAATAATGTTATCATTTCTTTTCTTTTCTATCATAATTTATCCAAACACAAATACATGTTATCATCTACTTTCTTTTCTTTTCTTTTCTTTTCTTTTCTTTTCTCCCATAACTTCAGTTATCCTTTCTTTTCTTTTCTCTCCTGATTATCCAAACAAGCCCGAAGCGGCCGACAACTTCAGAGCTTCTAATGCCGCATTTCGCCAACCATCAGAGATCACAGCTTTGAAGCGTGGTGGACCACTCCATCCCCACATAGAACTCTCACCGGGCTTTTCTCAGCAACCCTAGAATTAGAGATCAGATCTATGTCCACCATTACCCCTAAAGAGATGGTACTCTCTCTCTCTCTCCATTCTTTTGCTATGTTTCCCTCAGATCTGTCGAACAGCTTTCATATATGATTATTTGCATATGCAGATGCACATATATGTATATATATACACACACACTGATGTATTACTAAATTTTTACAGGGAAAAGGATCAGAAAGCTTCGGTAAGTGGAGGAACAAGACACACAGAGTGTGTGTGGGATGGGGCTTCCCTGCTGCCCGGGTTAGAAAACGTGAGTTTCCTCTCTTTCTCTCTCATCTTACTCTCTCTCCCTCTTTTTATTAAGTTTTCTGGTAAATATTTATGAGTGTGAATGTGCATCTAGGTTTACATTTTGAGAAAGACATGAAAAAATCAAATGGAACGAGTGGAATCGGAAATAAAGGTATGTTGTTTGAGACCTATTTTGTTTGTTCTATTAGTGATACAACGGTGTATATCTCTGTCTAATGGGTTAGATTTTGTTATTAAAAATTAGTCTGTTTAAACCATTTTTCCAGAACTCTCAATTTAACACACTGTTCTTTTAATTGTCATGTTATCTTTCTGATAATTGTCTGTTTATAATGCAATACTGTTCTTTTGTATTGTAATTAGTCTGTTTATAATGCAATACTGTTCTTTTGTATTGTAATTAATCAACTTTTTCCATGGGTAAAGTTTTCAAAATTAGGACTTATTAGTTCTAAAGAAAAATTTGTTGGACTTGTTTGTCTTTTGATGGAAAAGGTAGGACTTGGTAGGAATTTTCACGACAAGGCTTAAAACTCATTATTTTTTAGGAGCCATATTTTATTACTTGTCTTCTGTTTCTAAGTTGCATACAACGAGAGGACTATTGGTGTTAGCATAATTAAACACAATTTCATGGTTTGAATAACATGAAGCTAAAATATAAATAAATAATTTCCTACAATATTTTGGAGAGACACATATTATTATTTTCAATAGTGATGCATAAACACATTTTATGTTCAATTGATAAAAAGGGTCATAATTGTAGTTCACATAATTTTACAATTTTTTTATAAGAAAAATTTATAAAAAAATTAAATGGTTATGAAAAGTTATTTTTTCATTAAATTTTCTTGTCCTTTTATGATTTTGTTTTTGGCTGTCAAAAAATTATGAATTTTATTAACGTATGACCAAATTGGTTTCAAAATTAGGCATTGCATTACTGGGAAATTTAAACAATGTCTGACTCGTTACTTCGAATCAACCATGACATCGTTTCAGCAAATCATAGAGATTCCCTATTTTATCTTTCACAGCCAAAACCCTAACCACCTTTGCAGCTAGGGTTCTAAAATATTCTTGCTTCTCTCAAATATATCCATCTCGCTTTCCTATCACTCTTCTCTCTTTCCCTAAACTGCCAGATTACCACTCAATTTAGTCATTGGAAAATGCAACAATGCAAGGATATTTACGTAATTTTCTTTTTTTCAGTTTGGGTTTGGTATTCATCAAGGGTATGATATTGTAGGTTTTCTAAACAATGCTATGTTTCAATTTTATTTGGATGAGAATGTGGCTAGATCAGTCCAATTTTATCAAATATTTAAATACTTACCCGATGAAAAATCAAGTTTTATTAGGTATGGAATAATATCAAGTATTTTTTTTTGTTATTTATGGCTTGTATATTTGGACAGGCATTTATTTGATAGTTGCTATTAATTTCAGTGGGCAACGTATTAGAATTGTGGAGGGGAAGCCAAAAATTTGCTTGGCTACAAAACATAATTTGGGTCTAAACTGGTCTTATTGTTGCAGATCATTATCCATATGTCATGGGTTTGATTTCACATTTTTGTTTTCATATATTTGTGGGAAGAAATGGTTAAATCTGAGTTATGTCAAAACATGCGCAATCAAAATTTGAATAAGTTAATTGAAATTTTTTAATAACTTAATGCATTACTTTTATTTAAATTTGAATAAGTTAATTGAAATTTTTTAATAACTTAATGCATTACTTTTATTTTCATAACTTGTGCTTAACAATACATTTTTTTTTCTTTTGAAGAATCTACATAAGAAGGGCAAGGACACTATTTATTCGGAACAATAGTTCTAATTTTGTTGAAACTTCTTGGTCCATATTGATGAATACATATTTAATATTAATACGACATTAAGAGATATTTACTCCATTTGAAGGAAAAGAAAGGCAAGAACGCTATTTATTCCGAACAATTGTTCTAAATTTATTGAGACTTCTTGGTCATATTGATGAATACATATTTAATATTAATACTACATGAAGAGATATTTACTCCATTTGAAGGAATTGTACGTTGCCGGCGACATGTTAATTTTTTTTTTACAAATATTTATTTGGTTGAAATCCCATTGTAATCAGGGAGTGTTTATTTATTTTATGAAATAACACGTTTTAATCACTAATACTTAGGCTATGTTTGGTAGAATGGAAAAGAAAAGAAAGGATAACTTTACTAATGAGAGAAAAGAAAAGAAAGGAAAGGAAATGATAGTGTTAAACTTTTATCGTGTTTGGTTGATTAGTAAAGGAAAAGAAAGGAAAGGAAACAATTTAAAAATTTTACCATTATACCTTTTTATATTTAAAAGAGCAAATTTTAGCTTTTATCAAAATAAGAGTGAAGTTGATATTAAGAAAGTTTCATTAAAAAATAGTAGTCATTCCTTCCATTTCCTCCTATTTTTAGAAGGATAACAAAAGTTACTATTCATTCTTAATTTATCCCTCCAAATCCTTCCATCCTTTCCTTTCCATTAAAAATTTCATACCACACACACAAAATCATATCCTTCCATCACCTTTCTTTTCTTTTCCTTCTATTTATTTCCTACCAAACTGACTCTTAGTTCTTGAGTGGTCAAGTTAACTAGGTCAATTAAGTCTAGGTATGTTATATTTAGCTCCAACGGTCCACTCAATTTAACTATATATATATATATCATATATTGTGTGCATATTATGGAATTATAATTATTCATTTATCTTACTATATGATCGGCAAACAATCAAGGTGCAAGCCTCGATTGTAGCTATCTAATTAATTTTCTGTCATATTTGTGGTATGCTTGACCAATTACAATGTTTTGACATGGAATTGGCCAGCTTCATGACACTTTGTTTTAACAAAATTAATCTTTTGAGCATGGGGGATGAGCTGAATCCAAATTCTAATTCTTTTCATGTCAAATTAAAATTGGGATTTTAAACTCCATTATGTAGAAGTGATTATTCAAAACAACTGATCAAAGAAGAAATTGGTAACTCTTGTCAAGTAAAGCCAGGAATAGGATCCTCTTGAGTCAGACTCAAAGATTAATTGGTACTGTTGTTCATTATTGTAGTTTGGTGGAGGATCTGGATTTGATGACGGTTTTAGGCAGTTTTCTGACTGTGTTTGAATATTTATGATTTGGAGTATTATAAGTTTGATGCAGTTAGGAATGATTCGAGCATGATCTGATTTGGTATTCTAGTGCAGTTTAATCTGTTTTATATCTGACCTAGTAAGCTGGTTGGATAAAAATTCTTAATCATCAATCGAACTCACATTTGTTCTACATATCATTAGGTAGTTGTTATGGGATTAACCCTGACGGGTACAAAGCTGATGGTTAATCTACTTTTATTGATGAGAATAAAAGTTGTGTCAAATTACCCACATTATAACTAGAAGCCAGTCATTTAGATGAAACCTCCCTCTCTGTACCACAAAGTGATAGGCATATAACATGCTCATCCTTGTTACATGTTTTACATTCATTCATGTTTTGACAACATTTGTTTGTATGGTTATAATACTTCCCTTTATATTACTTCTCTAGTTCTCTTTTTTCTTTTTGTCGAATTCTCAACTTCTGAACATATTCTAGTAACTAAGCTCACAATAACAAGAAGAATATGATAGACCATTATCCTCACTGATCTTGTCAATTAGGCATATGCTTCGCATGGATGGATTGGGTACAAAACCTGAACATCATATTTGTTCAGACTAGGAGTGATAAAAGGAGATTAGAAGGATAACAATGGGGAAAATAGTTTTTATTACCAACTTACCATTAGATCATTTATTTTTCCTGTTTGTGGAGGATAATGATCCCACGCTTGCTTTCTTGAAATTAGCAAGTTAGGTTTGTGATATTGCTTAAAAGAAGGCTTGGATTCAAAGTGATATATGTTGTTCAAAATTAGCCTAATTGTTCATGTTAAGAAGTATATTTTGGTACCAATTTATTCTGACCATGCATCGGAGTAACAATTTGAGTTGAGCAGCTTAAAGGGTGCCTTCTTTGCATGACATCTCTAGGTCTTTGAAACTATGTTGCCAACCCAACGAGAGCAAAAGGAAACTTTAAAGGCGTTTTTCTTTTTTGTTTTCACACTCCCCCTAATTCACATCCAATTTGCTTGGGCAATTTTAATAATGCTGATGATGACTCAGAATAATTAAACATGTTGTCTCTTAAACTTCTTGGACATGTTTGTGTTAAGGACGGTAAATTTTTAATCTTTTATGTGCTAATATGCATTCCGTTAAGAGTGTAACTGACTAAATGGTGCATGCTTTGTGTTGAAGTTTGCTTGAGGAATAAAAAGATCTTTTTTATTGTGCTAAACAGGTACACACTAGACCGAAGGCTCAATAAATGAAGTTAATGTTTGACAATACTCTCTGATATTCTCATTGATTTTGGAGGTAGGACACATGATTTTGAGCAGTAAAAGCAAGTAGCCACAATTCATTTTTGTTTTATTTTCTTGAAAATTAATATGGTTATTTTGGATAGTAGTAAATTTTTATTGTAGAAATTATATATCTATTGATTGTCATGTGATAAAGGTAGTTATTAGCGGGATACCCGCTTTGCAATGTAAATGATATTGAAAATTCATATGGTGTTTTGGATAGTAGTAAATTTTTATTGTAGAAACTATATTTATATATTTCTATTGATGGTCATGTGATAAAAGTTGTTATTAGTGGGATTGTTTTTACACAAACACTACTTTGTCTGTAGATGGATTTGTTTTGCTGTTTGGAATGTCGTGAATGCTAGTTTTAGTTTGCTATAGAAATATACGTTTATACGTCGTCAAATCATATATGGTGACCCTTATATATAGTTGAATTGGAGTAGATTTCACCAACTCAATACAAAAGCATCAAAGTAACATTGGATCACACCAAGTCAAAACAAAAGCATCAAAGTAACGTTGAACAGACAAAGGAGAGGATATTCAGGAAGAATGTGCTCAATAACTTGATAGTCAATAGTGGGATGAATGCCTCTCAATAATTTTAGGAAGGCTGTGGTAAATTGCTTGCCAAAAGAATTCTAAAACGATAGTTTGAAGAAGAAGATTGTTTTAGGAAGCATGTGGTAAATTGATTTGTGACGAATCTTTTTGTAATTGGTAATTTTCGGTGAATCTTTTTGTAATTGGTAATTTTTGGTGTCAAAATTAGACATGAATGAGTTGTAATCTTTTATTTATATTTTTGTAATTGAAGTCTCAAAGTGAGAATAATGTTCTACACTAATAATGCAAATGATTTTCAAAGGCATGAAGTTTGACACTTTGAAACAAGGCATCAATGTATTGAATTAAAGTTTTCGGATAGTTTCAATTGCATGTGGACATCATTAATCAAGTATGAGAATCATGTAGTCCAGGTAAAGTAGTGAGAACATATAGATTTCAAACTAGGTGGTTCTGACCTTGAAAATTAGAGTTTAAACTAGGCGGTTCCGACCTTAAAAATTAGAGTTTTTGGACAATTTTGCAAAATCTTCAAGGTTGGACTGGTTTGAGCCACTTCGTGGACAACGAGGAAGCGGACAGGCTGGAGAGAGCTTACGACCACCTCCTTAGGGATGCAATGGCCTTGACTACGGACCCGGGGCTAGTCACGTTAGGTTATGCTCCTTGTAACTCTTTTCTTGATTAATAAAGAGTTATTTGCTTTCTTATTGAGGCGTCCTCTGGTTTCAAGAAAAAACTTTCATGACATAATCCTGTAAAAGAACTTACGCACTGGACTCACCTTATTATTGGGTAGCATTCCCTTAGGCGGGTTGTGCCCATATATGGTCACTTGACCATTTTCTCAAAATTAACTTATTCTTTTTCATTAAAGATCCTCTTTAGAGACATCCCTCCGTGAGGTTCTTTGACAATGTTTTCGGGACTAACTCATCCCGCCTTTTTCATTAAAGGCCCTCTTTAGAGATGTGCCCCCATAGGGATTGTTTTAACAATGTTCTTGGAATTAATTCATCTCACCTTTTTCATTGAAGTCCATCTTTAGAGGTGTGCTCGTGTGGGGTGGTTTTCAATTGCATGTGGACATCATTAATCAAGTATGAGAATCATGTAGTCCAGGTAAAGTGGTGAGAACATATATATTTCAAACTAGGTGGTTCCCACCTTAAAAATTAGAGTTTTTGGACAATTTTGCAAAATCTTCAAAGTTGGACCGGTCCGAGCCACTCGTGGACAACGAGGAAGTAGACAGGCTGGAGAAAGGTTTTGACCACCCCTTTAGGGACGCGATGGCCTTGACTACGGACCCGGGGCTGGTCATGCTAGGTTATGCTCCTTGTAACCCTTTTCTTGATTAATGAATGAGTTATTTGCTTTCTTATTGAGGTGTCCTCTAGTTTCTAGGAAAAACTTTCATGGCATAATCCTGCAAAAGAACTTACGCACTGGATTCACCTTATTATTGGGTAGCATTCCCTTAGGCGGGTTGTGCCCATATATGGTCACTTGACCATATTCTCGAAATTAACTTATTCCATCTTTTCCATTAAAGATCTCCTTTAGAGACATCCCTCCGTGAGGTTCTTTGATAATATTTTTGGGACTAATTTATCCTGCTTTTTTCATTAAAGGCCCTCTTTAGAGGTGTGCTCCATGGGGTGGTTTTAACAATAGTCTCAGAATTAATTCATCTCGCATTTTTCATTAAAGACCCTCTGTAGAGGTGTGTCCCCGTGAGGTTGATTAACAATGTTTTCAGAATTAATTCATCCCGTCTTTTTTATTAAAGACCTTCTGCAGAGGTGTGCCCCCGTGGGATTGATTAACAATCTTCTTGGAATTAATTTATCCCGCATTTTTCATTAAAGGTCCTCTTTAGAGGTGTGCCCCCGTGGGGTTGTTTAATAATGTTCTCAGAATTAATTTATCCCGTATTTTTCATTAAAGGCCCTCTGCAGAAGTGTGCCCCCGTGGGATTAATTAACAATGTTCTTAGAATTAATTCATCCCGTCTTTTTCATTAAAGGCCCTCTTTAGAGGTGTGCCCCCGTGGGGTTGTTTGACAATGTTCTCGGAATTAATCCATCTAACCTTTTTCATCAAAGGCTCTCTTTAAAGGTGTGCCCCTGTGGGGTTATTTTAACAATGTTCTCGGAATTAATTCATCCCACCTTTTTCATTAAAGGCTCTCTTTTAAAGGTGTGCTCCCGTGGGGTTGTTTGTTCACTTTTTGTTTTAGTTATAACATGTTTTGAAACAAAAAGGACTGTTATTGACATTTTACAAATAAAGAGTTATTCAAGAAAAATCTCGGAGCTATTGTTCTAAGGCTTGATACTAAACTAAGTTTCAGCTGGAACTATTAAAGTAAATATAAGTTTTTAAAAAAAGTCTTGCTGATAGTATTTTCTCAAATGCTCAACATTCCAAAGATGGGTGAACTGCCTCCCTTCCAATGTCTCCAATCAATATGCCTCATGTTGTTGAGTTTAGATAACTCTGTACGGGCTCTCCCATTTAGGAGCCAGTTTCTCGGTGCCCGGGGTTTGGTTGCTTGAGTTACTTCACAGAGGACTAGGTCTCCAAGTTGAAAACTCGGCCTCCAGGTTGAAAACTCCTTTACTTGGCTCGAGCACTGTCGTACAAGGACATGGCTCGCTGATACACCGCCACCCGTACTCGGGCATGTTCTCTTCTTTATTTTTAACTTCTAGGCCCTCTACACTTAATGTCTGTAACATCTTTTTTCTCTTTCAAGGAAGTGGCGTAGCACTCTCGGGCAATGACTTGATCTCCCCTTAGTTCCCCAATGCCAATAGTCAGTAAGGAATCGCACGAGGAGATGGTAAGTGGAGGTTACTGCCCTCATAGTTTTCAACATGGCTCTTCCCATGATAACACTGTACATAGACGGGCAATCCACCACAAATAAGGTCATCATCTTAGTGACTTATCTTGGACTTGTACCAGCAGTTACTGGAAGGTCAACGATACCAAGTGGAAAGAGTTTCTCCCCAGAGAACCCCATAAGTGGGGATTTAGTAGGCTTGAGTTTTTCCCTACCAATGTTCATCTGGTCAAAAGTCCCTACAAACAGAATGTCAGCCGAACTATCATTATCAATCAGTACTCGCCTAATTGTAAAATTAGTGATAATCAGTGTGACCACTAGGGCATCGTCATATGGTTGTTGAACTCCCCTCACATCGGCCTCTGAAAAGATTATGATCTAATCATCTAGTCGAGGGTGTTTGGCCTAAGAAGGTGATTGGCTCATCTCGCCCACTTCACAAAAACATCTGACTTTCCTCACGTGGGCTTTACGAGCCGACTTGGATTCTCCGTCACTTGCAAGTTCACCCGAGATAACTCAAATTTTCCCCAATGGAGGATTTCTTCGAGTGTTGTCATCTTTACCGTCCCGCGGGTGATTCTGTGCCTCCTTCTCATCTCCAACCACAAATCTACGCAGTTGGCCACTACAAATTAGAATTTCAATTTGTCTTTTTAAGCTGATGCATTCATTTGTTTCATGTCCATGATCGCTATGAAATCTGCAATACTTGTCGCGGGATCTCTTAGCAGGACTAGTTTTTAGTTTTGGGGGCCATGTCACTGCCAGGTCATCTTGGATGTAGAGGAGGATTTGACTTATTGATATGTTTAAAGGGGTAAAATTAACTCCCTTATCTCGACACAATGATCTATCGCTCTACTCTTGTGATGTCTTGCCATATTTGGTGTCTCTTTCTTTCTCACTGGAATGTCCCCCTCTTTTCTTGTCCACCTTTCTGTCGCCATCTCCTTTTTCCCTTCGTGCATTTAGGGCGTCCTCAGCATTCATATACTTTTGGGCTTTAATGAGTAGCTCTGACATGCTTTTTGGTGGATGTTTAAAGATTGAGTACAGGAACTTTGAAGGCTGCAGGCCTTCCATGAACACTGTAACTGCAACCTTGTCGTCTAAGCCATCAACCTGTAACATCTCCTTGTTAAACCGATTGATGTAGTCTCGCAACGATTCTCCCTTGGTCTGCCTTACATTCAGTAGATAAGTGGCAGGTTTCCTGTATCTTCGGGCGGTAATGAAATTGCTCACAAACAATCGACTTAGTTCTTTGAAGGAATGTATAGACATATGTTTCAAACTATTAAACCATGACTGGGCAGAACCTTTCAATGTCGTAGGAAAGGCTCTGCACATGATTTCATCTGGTACTCCTTGGAAGTACATCAGAGCCTTGTAGGTCTCCAGATGATCTAGCAGGTCCTTGGTCTCGTCAAAGTTTTCAAGAGTGGGCATCTTAAACTTGTTGGGCAAAGGACAATTCATTACTCCAGTGGTAAATGGGAGGTTGGTCTGTTGGACTATATCCGCCACTGTAGAAGGGCATTTCCCCTTTATGGCATGGGCCATACTTCCACCTTCACTCTGAGGTCTTGCATCTCTGTGTTATGATAGGTAGTTTCGCCTACCTGCCCCGAACATTCATGAGTACGAGCCCGGAACCCTGAATCTCCATGAGTACGAATTCTGAACCCCGAATCCCCATGAGTACGAGCTCTTTCAAGTGGAATTAAGTGAATGGGGTTTGTCCCATCTTGATCGCTTCTTACGTGGCTCTGGGTAGTGTCGTCTCATAGAACCCCACTGTCTCGCCCAGGATCATTCCCTTCTGGATAAACCGACCTTAGGTGGCTCTGTGACAGCGCTAGTGCCATGGGAGGGAGGCGCTGCAGGATTGCCACATTTTGTTGGAGTACCTGGATCACTTTGGTTTAAGTTCTGAACTTGGCATTCCAATGCTGCGACACGCTCCTGGTCATTTGGGGCTCTGGGACGTACCCTAGGCAAGTCTCCTTAACCAGGGGGCTGCATGTTTCCTTCTCTCGCTATAGGCAGATTGTGGCCGGCAGGATATGGGACGGCGAGCAGATTATGGCGGGGAGGTGGATCCTTTCCGGTTGGGGGATTAGGACAAACAGGAGGATCCTGTCCGATTAGAGGATTATGACTAGTAGGAGGATCCTGTCCGGCTGGAGGATTGTGACCGGCAGGGGGATCCTGCCTAGTAGTCTCTAGCCTTCATGCTTCGTATATGATTGTGTATAACAATCAAGTTTTTGATCTTTTCCCACATATGGCGCCAACTGATGATGAAGAAATTCACCCCGAGCTGGTCAAACGCCAACTTGTAAAAAAGACAAGAGTAGGGTAGTTGGAAGGACACCAGCGTGGTGCCGTCCGACTATACTCTGACGCTCAAGTCAGATATCGGAAAGACTTGTTTAAGCTATAAAAGCACTTTTGAGGGTATTAATTGCGTACCTGGTATATGAAGCGTCTTTATATTTATAGCAGTCAAATGAAAATATGTCTTGGTAGGAGACCGGCTCTTCAATTCCTTATACTTATCTAGAGATAGAAAAGTTTTGGTCAAAGTACATCTCTCATACATGTCATACAAATCACAATTACCACGTCATACATGTTATAATCGGAGTCAAATATCCTATCAATAATGATAAGTTGGGTACATACAGTCATTTTATTTTTTATTTTTCTTTTTAAATCGTAGAATAATGTAAGGAAAAAAAAAAGCTACTTATGGATAGAACATGATGATAATAATCATAATACATTAGAGGTTCGGCAAAATATACAAAAGGTTTACATGTTCTTGACATATAACCAAATAGGATCATTGATAATCCCAATCCCTCGAAACACACATATTCTATTTAGAAATGTGCAAATATTCCCGGTTGTTGGCAAAACTCCTCCTACTTTTTTCAATGGTGCAAATAAGGACAAATCCTCAATTTCAGAAAAATTGAACAATGAAATGACTAAAGTATCCTTACTTTATAAATTAAAAAAAAGAAAAGAAAAAAAAAGACAATTTGTCACTCAAAAATGCTACTTTTGGGTTTTCAAAAAATTATGGCGTCATCATCGGCTATATTCCAATGGATATATGCAATAGGGGCGGGTACTTTGGGTTTCAAAAAAGTATGACGTCATCAACAGCTATATTCCAACGAATATATGCAATAAGGGTAATTTGCTCTAAAATTTGAAATTATAGGAATTTACATGCACATACCAAATAATACGAGTGTTTCTTGCAAAAATAAAATAAGTACAAACAATATTATAACAATTGACTCTCATAATAGCACAACTGACGAGTCTATCGCAATGTCGTGTAGCTCGTATGTTTGCTACCACATAATCTAATTAACTTATTGTGCCCTCAAATGATCACTTAATCGAGCAAAATGCCGAGTCTCTTTATCCATGTGAGTTTAATTTAAAAATAAGGTTTCAAACATTTTACACATATAAAAAAGGTTAAATTCACTTACCTCTCACGAGGTTTGGTCAAATTATACTTGGAGAGACCGTTTGACCTTTATTTCTTTCACCTCCTCTAAATTAATTTTTTCGGTGGTCAAAATAAGTTTTAAGAGTGAAAAGACAATTTTGCCCTTGAATTATAATATCACATTATATTTTAAAAAAGGTTAAATTCACTTACCTCTCATGAGGTTTGCCGTAATTGCACTACCTCCCCTGAGGTTTGTCATAATTGCACTGATCTCCCCTGTGATGATTTGAGATAATATTATAAGATGATTTTACCATTATACCTCCAAATAATTTAATAACAAAAAATATAATTTCTAAAATGATATATACGCTTCCACGCACAAGACACTACTAGCCCGGTCATTTTTGTCAACTCGTACCCGTGACTCATGACAAAACCTAACAACTCGGTCCACAAATCCGATCATATGTATGTGTTTGTATATATATCACCATGATCGAAGATCTTTAAAAAATATTTGTGTGATAAAATTTTTGGCGATTGATCAGATATGTTAAGAGCAAGATCGAATATCAATGGTAGTCATAGGTGGTGATGGTGGTGGTGTAACAGGTGTACAAAAGAAGATTGGACAGAGAGAGAAAGTAAAATGTGGGCAAAATATCATTTTAGAAATCAAATTTTTTTTCAAAGGACGTCAGTGCAATTACAACAAACCTCAATGGAAGTCATTGTATTTTACCCTATTTGAAATATAATGTGATATTATAATACAAGGGCAAATTTGTTTTTTCACACTTAAAATTTACTCCGACCAACGGAAAAATAGATTTAGGAGAGTTGAAAGAAATAAAAGTCAAACGGTCTCTCCGAGTGTAATTTGACCAATCATCATGGGAGGTTAGTGAATTTACCTCTATAAAAAATGATTCTTCTGAATCAAACAATGAAAAAATAAAGCCCTAATCTATGAATGAATGACTTTAATTTATCGTTTTTCACACAAGTGTAGCTTTAGATTCCAATTCCATCCTTGGACTAAAGGTAATTGACACTAACATTCGAAAATCGATCTAACAATAAAAACAAAGTTACATACTCAATTTTTTTACATAAATTTGTCAATTTAAGTCCTATCGACTAACAATTTCTCTTCGAAAATTTGGCGACAACTTCATAAAATGTCATTACATTGAAAATAAAACTAAAAGTCTCTAAATTTCTCAATCTTCAATTTCTTTCAATCTTTATCTTACTTTGAGTTCCCTTTTCACAATGATATAAGCTAAAAAGCACAAATTTTCTTCACATCAATGTGAAGAAAATTGAAATATAAACAATCAAGACATGAAATGAAAAGTAAATAAAAGAAACCCTTTGCTCCCCCTAATTTATGCATCACTCGTCAATTTCAATCACTATTAATCAGTCAATTTCAATCACTATTTGTGATAATGTTCTTCTTTCTCAAGAACTTTTGCATGGATATCGTCTTCACTCTCCTACACCTAAATGTGCAATCAAGATTGACCTTCAGAAAGTCATCGATTCATTTAGCTGGCAGTTCATTTTTGATGTTTTGTCCAATGTAGACTTTCCACAAACCTTTATCCAATGGATCAAAGCATGCAATACATTCCCTCCTTCACCTTCTTGTTCAATGGGGATTTAAGACAAGGTGACCCCTTACACCCTTTCTTTTCACCATTGTCATAGATGTTTGTTCTTCCATCACATCATCCCGATCTTCAACCTTAACAAACTTCAAATTTCACTCAGAATGCAAAAAAAAAAAAGTTCATCACTCATCTCATTTTTGCAGATGACCTGCTTCTTCTCTCCCATGGCAGTTTAAGTTCTGTTTCAGTTCTTCAACATGCCCTTTCCATTTTCACTTCCTTTTCTAGACTGCACATTAACCTGGCTAAGAGATTCATCTTCTTCTGTGGAGTTGTCCATGCAACCCAGTTGCTCATTTCTAACTAGCTAGGTATCAACATGGGAAGTCTACCTATAAAATACTTGGGAGTGCCATTAATCACTACTAGGTTAAGAACTCAAGATTGGAGACCTTTCATTGATAAGATCACTGATAGAATTAGCCACTAGACAAGCAAATCTATTTCTTATGCATGAAGACTTCAACTCATCCAATCCACTCTCCTTAGTGTGCAGCTCTACTACACCAACATGTAATACTTCCTAAGCCAAAAAAACCCCTTCACTATATAAAAAATGTGCATAAAAATCACTCGCTATATATAGAATATGTAAATACCCTTCTGATGTTCAATTAACCCCCTCTACAATTTTCAAAATGTGCAAATAAGGACAAATCATCAATTTACTTGTACTGAAGTTAGAAAATGACAAAAATACCCTTACGGTTAAATTATATGTAATGTTCAAAATGGATAAAGGATTTTTCGAACAACAAGAGAGTTATTTGCACATTTTCTATATAGCGAGGGGCTTTTTTTGCACTTCATCCAATAATGTGCAAAGGGTAATCTCGAAATTTAAAAAAAAAAAAAAATTAATTCAAACATGACGGTCATCGGTTATTTTTGAACAAAAATTCACCGGAGGAAGATATTTGCTTATCAGATACAACTAGTAAAGAATTATACAAGCATACTAAACTCTGGAGGGGTGTTTTTTTGCACTTAAACCTCATATACAGTGATTGCAATAAATTGTGCTTTCCCTTTTTTGTGTTTTTGAATATGCGTTTTGTTGCAATCTTGCAGGGTAATAGCTTTCGAGAATCCTCAATGCAACGAGAAGTTATTGGCTACCCCGATTCCTTAAATATAAGAATCCCATCACTAAAAACTCTTGATTTCTATCATAATAAAAAATAAATTAAAATAGAAAGTTTGTAATGGTGGAATTCCTACCTTCAAGGAATCCATGTGATAACTAATAATTTTCCATATAGCATCATTGCTGTATCTTATGTCAAGAAGAAAATGCAAGCCATTTTGATCTATTATTGGGGGGAAGAGATATGAAACTGGTTATCCTGATAAAAACCCTTAGAGAAGGTATTTTCAAACATTGCTATAACCTGAATGAAAAGAAAACTCTTACTGCTGTACAATAGCAAAAATAAATAAAAATAATAATAAAATTATTTTCCTAGTAAGAAGTGAGTGAAGGAACTAAAGGATGACTCTGATGATTGTATAGGAGGATGGTAAAACTCCAATGGCTGAGAAGCTTCACGAATCTCCCGAAAATGGGACACAACCAGATTGCTAACAACAGATCAGATGGGCAACTCCAGAGCTTCCCAATGAAAAGAAAAGATGATGGTTTCGATCCTTTCAAATACTCCCAACAGACAGAAGGAATTAAGCAACTCATACGTGTCATCCATACCTCCACCAATCAGAAAAAGAAGACGGACACAGATGAAGGATGGAGCTTTAGAGGGGATGATAACTTCTGATATCTTCCGGCTTGCAAGAAAGAACCACCACGGAAATACTTCGCTGCTTTGAATTGTTCGAAGGCTAGGCTAGCACCCTCTTTAAAACCTGGAAGTTTCAAGGGTGATGCTTTGCCACTCGCACTTGTTTACTTTTCACTACATTCCAAACAGCAAAACAAATCGATCTACAGTAGTGCCTGTGTAAAAACAATCCCGCTAATAACTCTCGTCTGTGTCAAATGACCATCAATGGAAATGTATAATAAATATAGTACATTGGGGGTAAAAACACTAGTTCTACAGTAAAAATAATTAACCACTATCCAAAACAACCATATCAATTTTCAATCATCATTTACATTGCACTCTTCAAAAAAGGGGGAAAAGAGAGAATAGAACAAAAATGAATTGTGGCTACTTCCTTTTACTGCCCATAACCATGTATGTGCCTACCTCCAAAATCAGAGGAAGGTCTTCTCAAGCATTAACTTCATTCATTGAGCCTTTGGTTTTTGAATCTTCACATATGGAAAAAATCCCATGAAATGGACAACTTTTGGATCCCATCCCCGTTGCTGAGCACGACAGAACATCAAAAACGTGTTTGCAAAATAAGAGTTGAAACCCATGAAGACATGCCATAAAGCATGACCCTGCGGATTGAAGTACCAGTGAGAAATGTCCTTGCAGAACAAACGATCATAGAGCCAACAAAGACTCCCTAGCAATAAGGTGGCCAAATAAAATTTGGCAAGCCGCTTTGCAGATCTATCTTCCGTGTGGATGTAATATTTGTACATCCGCGGGATGCAGAGAAGACAAAGTACCACGTAGTGCAACTTAAAACCGATTGTGAAACGGACCTGGGAATGCACAATGGCAAAGACTGCACCATAGAGGAACAAAAAGGTGGGCATCGTACTCCGGTAATGCCAATCTGGTGAATATAGGATATAGATGTACAGAAGCATTTCCCATACCATTGGTGTTTCATCACCTTGCTGTTGCCTGGAAAAAATAAGCAATCATCTCAACATAGATCAACAAATATCATTTTGATAAAATCGTGGAAGTTACTTTGATTTTAACCAAATGGTACAATCAAGATGTAGACAAGACTCTTTTTAAGATCTGAATTCGGTTGGGAAACAAGGAGAATTTTGCATCAGTGTGTGACTAGTGTTGAGCACAATAAAAAAGATATTTTTCTTCCTCAAGCAAACTTCAACACAAAGCATGCACCATTTAATCATTTACATTATGCATGTCAAGAAGTTTAATAGTTAACATGTTGATTGTTCTGAGTCATCATCAGCATAATATTAGTATTGCCCAAGTGAATTGGGTGTGATTTAGGGGAGGGTGAAAACAAAAAAGAAAAAAACCTTTAAGTTTCTTTTTCTCGTTGGGTTAGCAACATAGTTTCAAAGACCTAAAGATGACATGCAGAGAGAGGCACTCTTTATGCTGTTCAACTCAGAATTTGTTATTCCGATGCATGGTCAGAATAGATTGGTACCAAAATATACTTTATAACACAAGAACAATTAGGCTATTGAACAACATATACATTTTGAATAAAAGCCTTTTAAGCAACATCACAAACCTAACTTGCTAATTTTAAGAAAGCAAAGTGTGGGATAATTACCCTCCAAAAACGGGAAAAATAAATGATCTAATGGTAAATTGGTGCCGTTCTAACTTCCATACGCCTTAATCTACACAGGACATAAGGACGGAAAAAAGCCCACTGAACAAATCTCGCAAGTAGAGTGGCTTTGCCATAGCATTATTCGTCTTCTTCGTGAAATGCTTATAGCCCATTCAATTGAAGATGATCAACCTCAAAAAGGAAAAGTGGATTGAGGGGGACTCTCTAATGTCAGCCTTCCTGTTCTCTTGCCCGACAACAACCTTCTCATTAGTAGGGGCAGAGCTAGCATCAAGCCCCCTGCATCAACATAATGCTTCCTATCAGTTGATGGAGCAACAGACTGTACGAGATCAAAGGTATTTTAAGTGCTCGACTGTTAAGGGGAGGGGGAACGATAATCGATCGAGTGGGGTCAGAAAGCAGATGATTTCAATAGAAAGGGTTGTTCACAAACTAGAAATGTTTACACATTCCAAAAATGCAGCTTTTTAGCATCTTTTTTGCACACATAGAACAATAAACCAGAACTACTGAGAATGGGGTGGCTATACCCTAGGAATGACGTAAGGAAGAAAAACGAGAAGAAAGAGGATGATTTTAATCGGCTTGATCCCGAGGCCCCACCACACATAAAGGCCAACCGCACGCCATGGAGTACCTCCTATAGGAACTTCAGCCGTAAAGATTATGATCTGAACAAGGCCCAACCCTACTCCTTACCCACGCTCTCTCTTTCTGTTTTTGATAGGTAATCTTGTTAATCCACATTGCTCATCCAACTGGGAGTTTACTAAAACTCTGCCACCTGATAGGAGATGCAGCAATCGAACTCCTTTATTCTACTGGAGCCGCATAAGGGGCCTCTCGAGAGTAGGTCAACAAAGTAGCTTCCTTTCTTGGTCAAGCTTTTCAGTACTTCACTTCCCGTGGGAGTCCGGGCCGTTAAAGGTACGCGAACCTCAAGCACAACTGATTTAGTTGAAACAGGAGTTGAATAAGGATCTCAATCCCTAGAAAACGTCTCACTTAAACTGTCTTTCTTTTCAAAGGTACCTGTTGAACCCAAGCACGAGTTAAAAGCAAAGAAAGCAAGACCAAAAAGGGATGAAGGACCTGCGGCACAAAGCCATCTCTACTTACGATTACTATATTTGATAAATGGGCAGGTAATATGTTCTATTAAGGTTTTAGTGTTCGTATAGGGTTCATCATTTGTATGAGCGGCTTTTGCTTTTTCTTTAATTAAGTATACCTGCAGCTTGTGAGATCAGCAGCAGGGAAAGAGCTTGGAAGGTCCCTGGTCATTGGAATAGTCCGCAAATCGAGAGTCTGCCATGATAGAGGTCTGATCCGCTGGTCTGACTAGTGAAGTACGATTTCTTTTTGTTAGATAGTTCAGTGCACTATGTCGGCTTCGGCTCAATCTCAGCTCAATTGGTTGAGCTCTTCCCGTCTTTCACTGCCAACTCAGCTTCTGCTTTTCAGGGATTTTTGGGATATCATTGGGAATCGCTGTCTACCATCCTTGACTCTGCTCGCGAATCCATTGCAATTGGGGAATCCCATTCGAAATCAATCCCTTTTTCTATGTCTGTGTGCTTAGCATCACTTTAGACGCATTGATATTGCTATCTCGGAATTGGGAATCATTCTTTTCTTTCTTTGCTTGGTACTGGTTTATTGGTTTATTAGATAAGAGTATATATCCCCATTTCTAAAGTGGGATTCTCTTTCTATCTTCTAGTAGCCGAAGGGGAGCTCACTACACCCCTAGCCTGAGCATCTCTCCTAGGGTTGGTTTTCACATCTGACCCTAAATCATTCTTAAACCTAAGTTAAGTAGCTCTCTTTGTTCTTGGTTGCTAGACGAGGAGCCCCCACCAAGCCTCCCCCTAGGATGGTCTCTTCTATTCCTTGATTTCCCTGTAAGTTCAATAAGGGATTCTACTGCTTCTTGAAACGGCATAAACTACTATTACTATATAGAGTCTTGAGTGCCTTCCCTTTGTGCTAACTAAATCAGTTACGTCAGCGAACTAGCAAATACTCACCTTAAAGACTTGACCTTGAACCTATTCTCTGCTAATCAATGCCGTCAGTGAGTGTCGGGCCTTTTGGGTGAGAGGTTCGAGTGGTATCCTTAATTCACTGAAAGTTATATAAGGGTAGTTAACCGTCCCGCTATTCCTGATAAGGAAGCCCTACCTTGGTCTTGTTCCGCGACTGAGTTCGAATGGTGGTCATCTGTAGGAAGCCCTGTGGCTGGAGTGAATCCTTCGTGATGGAAATCTTCTTATTTGATTTGAAAGAACGATCAAAGAATAGCATAATAAGTAGTAATAGTTCTTTCTTTCTCCGTCAAATGAGCTTTGTACCATACTTAGAGCTTTAACCCTTACCACCCATTGGATGGCCTCCTGAACATCCATACTCCAATCCCTATGAAGGTGTAGACGTCTTTCCTTTCGAAGACGAGTTGGTTTCAATTTATGTTCTTTAAACAAGAGGAGCAACTCCTGCCCAAGTAACTGGTTGACAGAATGTGTCAATTTCAGAACTGACATAAGATCATCTATCAGGATTCGGAGTGGAGTCTGAAGAACAGGGGACTCTGGGAAAGAAGCTCATATTCCCCGAGATTGACGAGCAGCCTCTTTGCATCCTCACCCAACTCCTAAAGCTGAAGGGTGGTTTTGGTTTGAAATACTTTTGATGTGTTAAATCTATCCCCATTGTAATGCTCCTAATCTCCTGTTATGCCTCCTAGTCTGAACAAATAGCCTTCATTGTTCTGCTCAATTTCAATACTCTTAACATGCCAACAAAAGCATTCTTGCAAATCTATAAATTTATCAACTCCCTTCAACAAGGTAAATCTACACCTTTTAATTTAACAGCTCGAGCTACTAAGAGCACAAACATGAGTGCATGCGAGGGCAGTAGCTCATGCCAATTAAATTGATGTTCAGGTATTGTACCCAATCCATCCATGCGAACATGCCAAGTTGACAAGAACAGTGAGGGTAATCAGTAATGGTCTATCATATTCTTCTTGTTCTTGGTTAGTAGAATATGTTCAGATGATGAGAATTCGCCAAAAAGAAAAAAGAGAACTAAAGAAGTAAGCTAAAGAGAATATATAAGGTCGGTAAAATTAACAATCATAATGTAGGACAAGCGCAAACGAACCCTGATAAAGAGTTGTTGTAGGAAAACTCTGCAAACTTGACATAACGCTTCTTACCATAGACTTCTAGGTGGGCTAACGTTGTGGGAAGCATTAGGTTTTAAAAGCTTGGAAGAAAGGACATAGGCTTGGTGGCTTAAGAAGGCAGCGATAGGCAGAGAAATGTTGTAAATTTTCTGTACAGCATGTATTTTGGAGATTTTGGTGTCAAATTATAGGCCAAACAAGTAAGGGGAAGGTTAGGATTATGGATTTAGGGCAGGGGTTGCATTTGTGCTTTTAAAGAAGTACATATAAAATATAAAGTACTATCACCAAACAAACTAATGTTATCACTTTGTGGTAATAGAGAAGGTTTGCAGTGCAGCACAACTTTTAATTTCATCAATAAAAGGAGATTAAACATTATTTGTGTAACCCGTCAGGGTTGCTTGGATGGAAGGATCTTAGGGTTACTACCTTAAGGTCTCAAGTTCAAGTTTTGGTTTAAGTGATATCCGTGGTTTGCAGGTGATTGCAAATACCTGGGATTTACGTTGTAGCCACGAGTCCCGACTGGTTATAACGGTTCCTTCCCACAAAAAACCATTATCTTTGTTGATTGCACAAGTATTCTATGCACTATTTTAAAGCCCATTAAATATGAACAAACCATGTAAAAATCATACCTAATCATTATCTTTATGGAGTGCATGAGAATTCCTTTCACTGTTCTAAAGCCCATTAAATATGAATGAATCATGTTAAAACCATATTAAATTGTAACACTTCTTTCCTCTTTGCATCCTCCTCTTGGGAACTACAACCATTGCCCTTCTGTACTTTTTTTTTATAACCTAATATCCTGTGCTATTAAGTTCCGCTTCATTATTAGGAATAGCTCCTCCAGTTCCAAGATAAGTATCCCTTTTGAGAACTCCACCATTTTAAGGGGACACACATTTCATGCATTTCTCCCTTCGAAATTCCAAATTAGCCCTCCAAAATTCAAAGATATACGTTGTTAATTTAGGAAAGATTCAAAACTGATAATTTAGGGAAGATTCAATTTTAACATTGACTTGTCAAAAGGAACACTGGTTTTCGGTCATCCTGAAAAGGAAAGAGGTACACTAATTCCAGGAAGGGAGGAGAAAATAGAAAAAAGAGTGAGGATAAAGAGGATAAAAATCTAAGGATTGATAATTTACTTATCTAGAACCAAAAAATGGCATCAAATGGAACACAATGCAACCCACAAATCACTGAGTTCTAGTGTCATTTGTTACTTGTCAGGTACAAATACTAGTTCAACATTAGGCAAAGTTTAAAAATTTAAAATTCAATGAGGATGACCACAATTATTTCAAAATTGTAACCCGACTGTAATTTGAAAAATCTCAAGGGGCCTGAGAGGAATTTACCCTTAAAATTAACATATGGTTTTTAGTCCCATCGGCCCTAAAACCCTACCGTACCAAGCCTAATCAACACTCAACTATTCTCCGTCAGATGGCCTTCAGTTTTACACACAAAAAGCCAAAATACTTGCTGAACACTAAATAGAGATTCCAACATGTTTTTTCTGAATTTCATGTAAAACATCAATTCTGAAATCAAGCAATTCCAATCATTGTCAGTCTCCAATTGGCCTACAACCTTTTTATCCAACCTTTTAAAACCTAAACCACAAAGCTTTTCATATCTCAGTCTACCATAAAACTATAGCAGGGCATCATTATTTAGATATCTTAGTGCTTGTTTCTCGGTGAACCGGTCTCCATCGATTGCTATCGACTATAAGACTCCGGAGGAGGTATGGTAATATTTGGGTGTCCGACGTATGCTCATGTCAATGAGGGGAAGCTTGAACCGAGGGCTAAGAAGTGCATATTTCTTGGTTATGAGCCCGGGGTCAAGGGATACAAATTGTGGTGCCCAGAAGCTTCGGGAAAGAAATTACTTGTTAGTAGAGATGTGACCTTTCATGAGTCTGCGATGCTTACTCCGCAGAAGGAGGTAGCTGATTCAGCTAGAGCTCAGGGTGTCAGTGAGCAGGTGGAGCTATCAGAGATTCAGTTAGAGAATGTTCCTAATTAGTAGAATGATTAGCAGGTGCAATTTCAGGTTGAGAAAGAATATGCACAGTTGCAGCGGTATAGTGTGGTTAGAGATGGACCCAGGAGGGAGATTAAGCCACCTCAAAAGTATGGCTTTTCACATGCCGATTCAGTTGCTTATGCACTTAGTGTGGCAGAAAGTATTGATGAGCAGGTACCATGTACTTATCATGAGGCCATCACAGGTGGAGAGTCAACACAGTGGTCTGTTGCCATGAGTGAGGAGATTGAGTCTCTTCATAAGAACCAGACTTCGGAGCTAGTCAAGAAGCCTAGTGGTCAGAAGATTGTGGGCTATAAATGAATCTTCAAGAAGAAGGAAGGAACTCCAGGAGTTGAAGATGCAAGGTCCAAGGCACGCTTGGTGGCAAAGGGCTATACACAGAGGGCAGGGGTGGACTACAATGAAGTTTTCTCTCCTGTTGTGAAACATAGTTCAATCCGAGTGTTACTTGCTATGGTTGCTCTGTATGACTTGGAGCTTGAGCAGCTTGATGTCAAGACTGCGTTCTTGCATAGAGAGTTAGAAGAGCAGATTTATATGCATCAGTTTGAGGGGTTTGAGATTCTGGGAAACGAAGACCATGTTTGCCTACTGAAGAAATCCTTGTATGGACTGAAGCAGTCTCCTAGACAGTGGTACAACCGATTTGACACCTTTATGGTTGGGAGTGGCCACTGTAGGAGTGAGTTCGACAGTTGTGTGTATCATAGGAGGCCCTCAGATAGGTCGTATTTGTACTTGTTGCTCTATGTTGATGACATGTTGATAGCTTGCAGAAACATGTCAGAAATCAACTTGCTGAAGGCTCAGCTTAGTGGTGAATTTGAGATGAAGGATCTGGGTGTCGCAAAGAGGATTTTGGGTATGGAGATTGACAGAGACAGAGGAGCGCGCAGATTTTTTTTGTCATAGAAGAAATACATTGAGAAGGTGCTGGAACGCTTCGGTATGCAAGCATCAAAGCCTGCGAGTACTCCATTGGCAGCCCATTTCAGACTTTCAGTAGAATTGTCACCATAGACCGAGGAGGAGGTGGAGCACATGTCTCGTGTTCCTTACGCTAGTGTAGTTGGTAGCATCATGTATGCTATGGTGTGCACTAGGCCAGACATTTCAAATGCAGTTAGTGTACTGAGCAGATACATGGATAAACCTGGGAAGGGTTATTGGCAGGCTGTGAAATGGATATTGCAGTATTTGCGAGGCACTGCAGATGTTGGATTAGTTTATGACAGAGGTAGCAACACGTCTAGGAGTGTTGTTAGATATGTTGATTCAGATTATGCTGGAGATCTTGATAGGAGGAGGTCCTTGACAGGGTAAGTCTTTACTCTTTGTGGGAGTGTGATCAGTTGGAAGGCGACTTTGCAGTCTACAGTTGCATTATCTACTACAGAGGCTGAGTACATGGCTGCCACAGAAGCAGTGAAGGAAGCTATATGGCTTAGAGACTTGATTAGTGATCTGAGCTTGCAGCAGGATGATTTGGCTATATTTTGCGACAGCCAGAGCGTTATGCATCTGACTAAAAATCAGATGTTCCATGAGGAACCAAGCATATTGATGTCGGGTTGCAGTTTATTAGAGATGTGATTGCACAAGGTGCTCTTGCAGTGAGGAAGATTCGAACAGCAGAAAATCCGGCAGATATGATGACTAAGGTCATTCCTACTATCAAGTTTAGACACTGTCTGGGCTTGATTGGTCTTTACAGTTGTTGAGGCCCTTAGGGGCATGCGAAAGAGGCAAAAGGAGTAGTTGGGATTGCGAAGCTTGGCGAAAATCGAGCCAAAGTAGAGATTTGTTATGTTTGTGGCCTGAATTTTGTCTCAGCCTAGGTCGCATTGCGACTTGGTTTTGACCCGAAAAATTTTATGACCCTTTTTTCGCTTGCAGGTTTTGGACCCGGATTAAGACTCTCTTGTAGCCCAATATACAAGGGCATCTAAGGGTTTGGGTGGGTACGAGAGAAAATACTGAAAACACAGAAAGAGAGTGAGAGAGTGAGAGCTGGGGTTTGGGGTTAAAACTTGTAATCTCCTGATTTTCGCATAGTGAACTTTTGCCGGATCTTCGTCGTGGACGTAGGCACATCGTCGAACCACGTAAATTCTTGTGTTCTGTGTGTTGTGTTTGTTTCATTTTGTGTCGTGTTTCGTGATTGTGCTTGATTCACGACAGTTTTTCTCAACATAAATAATAATAAACATGCTTGAAAAATAAAGATTCATAGGGGATTTCCCCACCACTAAAAGGATTCTACTGATATTAAGGATACAATAGCATAGATGCATTTTCTTCTGTGGTCATTGAGAAATGGCTCCTCATTTTAGTGTACTTAAAGAATAAGAAGAGACCTTTTGTAGCCCTTGGTAGGTTTATACCATAAAAAACCAACTTCCGCTTTTCTGTTATAGTTATATAATAAATCATGCCAACAGATCATCATAGTCTATAAAGTACACCTAGGCAAAATTTTAGTGCAGAAATTTAGCTCAAAGTTGGTGTCACTAGAAATAACTTAATCACTGCATATATTAACAAACATGACTCGAATTCACTCCCACAACCATATGAAAAAGAAATTGGAACCAATTAACATTCTAGATGCACTAACACAGGTCCAAATCCTTATACCCACACTATCACGATTGAGGTCTGAAGTTGGAGTCGCTAGGAATGACTTGATTGCAGCATATTTTAGTAAACATGAATTGGATTCACTCCCACCACCATATCAAAATGAAATTGAAACCAATTAACAATTTAAATGCACCAATACAAGTCCAGATCTCTTTACCCACACTATCACCATTCCAACAAATCAACAACCACTGTCTAAAGCAATGATTTCGTTACTGCCACCATAACCACCATTCAGCCACCACATTGACCACTAAGCAACTACCAACGCACCATCACCCCCAAGTTCATTGTTGAACCCACTGTCTAAGCCTGTTGATGAATTAAACTACGAACTGATCATAATTTGAACAGCAGTTCTTAGTCTTGCAAAACACTTACATGCCACACCTATAGATCCCATAAGTGAACCAAAATTCAGACATAATCTGATCAAATCCCATAATAACTACCTAATGATATATAGAACAAATGTGAGTTCAATTGAAGATTAAGATTTTTTATCCAATCAGCCAGAACCAGCTTACTAGGTCAGATATAAACCAGATTACACTGCACTAGAAATATTCAAACACGTCAGAAACTGCCTCAAACCGCCATCAAATCCAGATACTCCACTGAACTACAATAAAGGTCAGATTCCCTAGACATCTGAACAACAGCACCAAATAATCTTGGAGTCTGACTCAAGAGGATCCTATTCGTGGCTTTACTTGACAAGGGTTACCAATTTCTTCTTTGATCAATTGTTTTGAATAATCACTTTTACATAATGGAGTTTAAAATCCCAATTTTATGGTAACCACTTCAGCTACAAATAAGAACCCCAACAGGGTAACAAGGAGGCAATTGCCATATGCCATGGAGAATTAGACTTAGCATGAGAAGAAGTTGCCTTTGTAATTGGTCAAGCATTCTGCAGATATGATGGGAAACTAATTAGATGGCTACCATCGAGGACTGATTGAAGCTTGCATCTTGATTGTTTTCCAATCATATAGTAAGATCAATGAATGGTTAAAATTGCATGATATGCACACACTGTTATTTAATTAAATTGAGTGGACCATTGGAACTAAATATAATATACCAAATTACCAAGACTTAATTGACGTAGTTAACTTGACCACTTAAGAACTAAGTATCAGTGATAAAAACGTCTTATTTTCATAAAATAAAACACTTCTGGACACATCCCTGCATTCTGGTGGAGAGAGGAGAGGGATCGGTCACTTTATCACAAAATGAAGGATGTATCCTTTGTGTTCAGGACTGATCCACTAGCGTATTTTCAAAAAATATGAGTTTCCAGGTTTCAAAAATCTGTTTGTACTAGGATTAGGATTCCCAGACACTATATATAGCCTAATAAGACTTCCTTTACATAAGCTCCAAAATAAAGAATGAAGAATAAGAAAAGGAAACAATTTTAGACCTAGCTCCCTAACAAACTGAAAATATATTTCTTGCTGTAATCACACACACTTTGTGAGATGGAGTGACCACAGAACATAGGCGGTTGATCATCAACCTGCATTGTTCTTGGAACTTGATTGGTTATTATTGAAGAGCAATGAACAGCAGAGTTTCAATCGTATCTTCATCTCGTGTGAAGACCATGGCTCATAAGGGCTGGTGACAGCTTTCTACGAACAAAAGAAAAGGAAGAGTTGACGAACGATTACCATGAGAAGCGTAAATCACATGGAGATCGTTATTGATATGCAGCAATAGGACCTGTTAGAACAAGGATTTGGCAAAAGTTTGGATCAGAGGTAAATAAGCTTGGTGACTCCAAAAGGTACGACCTAAAACCTAGTGACATACTCTTTCTATAGTGGGTTATTTGAACCACGACCAGTTTTCGTGATTTTTTATGACTGCGTTTTTAATATTTTAGTATAACTTATCTAGATTGCTTGGTTAGTTGTGATTTAGAATAATTAGTAATCAAACTAAAATTAACAAGACCATGTAAGATTTGACAAAAAGAGACCTACTAACCCCTTGGTACCATTACCACATTTGTGCATCCATAGGGGTTCTTCTGCGCACTCTGAAATTTTAAAGCTAAACTCACTTGAGAAAGGGGGGGGGGGAAGAAAAAAGAGGTTTGTACACCAATGTTACATTGATCCTCTCATTCCCCTTAACCTACCAGTGTCAACACAACATGACCTAAGTATGGTATTGAATATGCATTTGACACACAGCCAATTCAAACACCTGGATGCTTATGATGGAAGGAGAAGGATTACTTAAATTTGATAGCAAAGTGTAATTCCTACTTCTAAGATAGATGGAATCCCCTTTATCCACCACATCACATTTAATGTAACGCCACACCCTACCCGACACAATATTGTCAGCTTTTGACTTCCCCGAACCAGAAACTTCCCAAGAGGTCACCCATCCTGGTACTACTCTCGCATAAGCACGCTTAGCTGCGAAGTTCTAATGGGTTCACGGCCATCACAACTTTAAAACACATTGTGTCATAGAAAGGGGCGGACATAGATATAAGCACTTCACCTTCCCAAGGCGATGTGGGATGATGACACCCGTAGCTTGCTAGTGTGGTAACACCTCCAGTGCCTTGCACCGGCCCCCATCACACTTGCCCACAGAGGTCGTCACATTTAATTTAAATTATAATCAAATATATTTTTAAAGAACATAGTATCATATAATACACTAGTAGATAGTATAAATTATAATATGAATTGAATGTGTAGGTCGTGTTTAGGAACCAATCCCAAGTTTTGGACACACTTCAAGCTAAGTTTGTAATCTAAGATTTGGAATTCAGGGAGGTCCAACACTTGGACACGCATACACACCTGAGACACGCAGCCCAAGTACATATAAATAGTTGTACACAAACAAAAGTAAGAATGAACACTTTGCTTTTCCCTTTTTAAGCCATCAAAGCACTGCTTTACACTCAATCTAATTAGAACATTGATCACTAAAAGACTGTCGTGAAAGGATGGGAAGACAAAAGAACTCAAGAGAGAAACACAACAAAAAGGAGAAATAACAAAAGACTTGGCAATTGTAATAATATTAGTGTTGATATTAATGTGATTTCGCTCTCAGATTCCCTCTCATCAGTATGCATGTAGATCTTCACAAGTTTCACCATCTGAACACATCGAAAACACACTTAATTTTCACCTGCTGTCCCATTTTGTTTCATCCAACATCCGAAATTTTTCCTCTCAAATGTGTAAAACTGTAACCATCGTGTAATCCACTAATTGGAATAATAGAACTTAGATCAGCTACCAGAACAAAAATTCGTAAAAAGGATCATCAAAACTACGTAAAAAGGATCATCAAAACTATCTTAAATAAATAAAGAAGAATGCTCATGCATATAGCAAGCACATTCTGGTTCTCCTCAAAACACGATTTGGCCAAAAAAACAATTAGAAAAACATGACATCAGTCTCCAGATTGATAAAGGATCAGCTTAGAGAGAGAGCTGCAAGAGGAAGACTTTTCTTATATCAATTTTTGGCTAAGCAAAGACAAAATGAATTTGTTATTGGAGTAATAAAAAATTCCCCCCTATAGACCAAAACTAAGCTCTGACATAAGTTCCACTTACAAGCTCAATCTAAGTTCTAGCAACAAGATTCTGTTACCATGTGTTTTCACTTCCAGGGAAAGGTTGCCCTGTGAGTTCCTTAATTTACTTTTCAGACAGTTTATTTAGTAGCTCTGGATCTACTTAGTCTTTTGGTTAGAACTTTTGTGTGCTTTGTTTTTCTGCACTTGTATACTAAGCGTGTACTTGGCTAGCAGCTCTTTTCAGTGAAATTCCATATTTATTAAAAATAAATAATAAAAGAAAGAAACAACAAAGATTCAGTTACAATTTTATGAGGTTAAAATAGTCAACTTGATAAGTAAAGCAGTTAAAGGAGAATAAGAGAGAAATAATTACAATCGCTGCAGCGTGGCATGATATAGCATGCTCCCAATGGCAAGTATCATATTCGATATGTGAAGGACACTAAATCTTTTCTCAAACCGTTGTCTCAAGGCATTTATAAGACCGATAAGTGCCAAAAGAATGCCTGGAATATTTGATAGAGTGTTGAAGAACTCCGCAATATAAGATGAGTAAGCATAGTTCTGCTCACACCACTCGGTGGTGGATGTCACAGGGCCCCAAAAGCTTGATATTCCATCTTCCATTCTTCAATATATATGCCCAAAGAGTAATATTGCTTAACAGAAACAACTTACGTCAAGATGCCACTGGTCTCATAAAAGTAGCAAATTCTGGGCCTGTAAAACCAATGTGAAACCGAAAATGGATCAAACAATCAGCACATTACAGAATAAAAACTTTTCAAGAAAACAGATGCTTGATGTCTGTAGTAGCAATATTTTGGTTTATCATCATAAATATTTTTAAAAAACTTGCAAATTAGAGTAGACACAGACCGGTTCAAACTTCAAATTCAATATTCTTGACAAATAGAGATTGTTAAAAACTATGATACCATCTTCATAATTAGCATTCCTATCATCATCATGAAAGTCTATCCTAACTGAATTAAAGAAAGCATTTGTGTGCAAAATACCAATTAACAAATGCTTGTGCTTATACAAGAAGTAACAATTCGATCTACATCAAAGGAGAAAGATCCATATATACAACAAACTTACATTTCAAGCAACTTTGAACAAGTATCATCAAGTAGGCAATTCGATCTACATCAAAGGAGAAAGATCCATACATGCAACAAACTTACATTTCAAGTAACTTTGAACAAGTATCATCAAGTCGGACTCAACATAATTCATCACATTTTCCATGAGCTTAAATCCCTTTAGTCATTTCACTATATTATCCAACTCTGACAAAATGTTTGATTTATAAAAAATCACACCAGGACAATAAAACTACAACTCTTTTATCTATTAAAAAAAAAGAAAGATCTAGCCAGAAAACTACATTCAATATTACATGGAAAGCCAGACAATTAAGTGACAGAATATGAGAACATATTATGCAATGAGAGATTGAGCTTTAAGACACTTAGCTGACCCTTCTTGGGAATATACAGTGTCTTGATTGAGGGTTACACTTTAGTATCATTACTTGGGTTAGCCGGTTAGGTAAGGCAGTTTGGGTTCTTGATAATATGAACATGTTATGCATGAGATAGGGGATTTGTCCCATTTTATTGGGTTGAAAGTGGATTGGGTTTTGAAATCTGCACATAAAAAAGGCGGATATCCACGCCAGGGGGGTGATGCTATTTCATTTTGAATTGGCCATTTTTTCTTGTCTCTTCATTTTAAGTTCCTCATCCTTCTAAAGGATGATGCTCTTCTATCTTTCAGAATACTTCTTCCCATATTGGATGTTAGTTTCATATGTGTCGGTGTGTGTGTGTGTTTGTGTGTGTATAGAGACAGGGAGAGAGAAGATACAAAGCCTAGTCCTTATGGTCAAGCATAAATGCTAAACTTCCGCAACCAAACTATCAACTTTTAGCAACCTAATCTTCTAATATCCTTTCAAATACAAAGCACAATCTGGTGTCCTAAAACCAGAATGCTTTTATTGAAGCCTTGAAGGAGGCAAATTTGGGTGCACTGCTATTAGCCACCAAACATCTTGATCCTTGACTAGGTAGGAGCGTTTATGCATAAGCAAGATATCAAACACGTACACAACCATTTCATCTGTACATGAATCATTGATGGTGTCCAAGAGACCACTTTTTATCATTCATTCTGTGGGTTCTCACAAAGCTCTACAGCAGACAGGGACCACTTTTTATATTGAGTTCTCCATTCCACCTTGTGATGGAGATGCTAAGAATACTTTAAATGCTAAGGCAGTTACATAACCATTACTAGAACACTTCATCATCAAAGTCAGCGGTAGCCAATCAGGGATTATTACTCTAATATTTCCCACAGTGCAAATAGATACTAAGGGACTCTTCCATATATCATATGTTACGCATCTATTTCAGATGATAAGGCACATTAAAGTGCAATTCTGTTGGTGGGTGAGGTAGGGATGCTGGAGCTCAGCAGTCAGTCAAAAATCTTCACGGACAATTTCCACCATAAAATTTCATATTACAATTGAGACACTTCTTGTGCAGAAAAGACTTTTTGGGAAACCTGTTGAATTGGAAGGAGGGGGGGAAGGGAAGATGGAAGAAGATTATATGTCAAAGAATTATCCAAAGCCATGTCTAACCCTTAAATTGACTCATATTTCTCTTTTCATTCTTTCAGAAAGTATCACCATTTTTCAGTAAGTATCACCACTTTTTCAGTCTACTAACCTACTCCAAATCTCTCTACCACAGAATCCTATATACCAAGGTCGCTATCCCTGTGAACCCACCTTGTAACTTAGAATTATTGCCAAAGCATTCAAATTCTCCACGTACCCCATGGAAATGATCTGACCTTGGTCAAATTAATGCCCAAACCTGACAACACCTCAAAGCACATGAGAATATATCCGAGTACTGACATCAAACCTCTTCCTCCCACAAAAAAAATATGATGGCACCATCATCAAAGAAGACATTGGAAACTAAGAAAATCCACTCACACTGATCTCAAAACCCCACAGGAAAACTGCCATCCACAACTTTGCTGATTATCCTACTCAAAACTTCCATCACCAAAGGAAAAGAAGATGAGAAAGAGGATTGCGCTATCTCATCCATCAAGCACTCACAAAGAAGCCCTCAGGAACACCATTAAGTAAAATCTAGAAGCAAACAGTCAAGATGCACCCTCTAATCTAATTCATCTGTCCAACAATACATGCAGTAGGAAACCCATTCAACATAATCTTTTCAAAGTCCTATTTGCAAAAGAAACCCATTTTTCAACTCCATAGTCTCCGCCCAATGGAAGCCAACTCAAACACCACAATCTATAAGTGTGTTATACCGTTCATAACATCATTCTCCTGCCTTCTTTACCCCCACCCCCCCACCGGCGGGGGGCACACTAGGCCCAGGGACAAACCATAATTCTTGATTTATTTATTTTTGCCTTCTATGAGCGTTATCCTAGCAATGGAAGAAGAATGCATTGTTCCAATCCCCCTCCTTTGGCCGTAAAGCCCTCAAAATAATCTGCTATGTATTTTAGTTTTATGTGCTGAAAATTTTCAATTTCAAAGCCAATTTGAGTTATAATTTTGCTTTTGAACTTTGAGTCCTGTGCAAGAGCTTCAAAGATCAACCGTGTTCGTGATTGAAGTGGCCAAGCTTCATTAGAGTGAACACACATTAAGAATTAAATGAGTATTTGAAAGAACACACGAAAGTGTTTAGAAGAATTACTTTTTCTTAAAAATAGTTTTGCAAAAAGGTTGGACAATTTTTACAAAATTTGGACAGTGATAATGCACTGATCCATGTGCATGAACACAGCTCCAAGTGCATGAATGCACCAGTCCAAGTGTGTTAGCGTATTGGGGCAACTGCATTCTTTTTCAGTTTTTCAAGAACCAAAAAGCAAATCATCATCATCAACATTCATCCTTGCTTTATTTAATCCCATATGAAAACCAATAGGCAAATGGACCGGTATATCATTTTGAAATGCAACGATGCAAGTGCACCAAAAAGTATATCCATCAGTCCATCGAGTGACATGCCCCAATGCAAGTTTTCCTAATTAAAACAAGATTTGTTTTTCTAGTTCCAAACACTTCCAGAACTTGAGTCCTTTATAAGAAGTTTTCTAAACATATTTAAAGTCATTTTCTACTAGTAGTCAAAGTGCTCAATCTATATAAAACAGACTTAGGGTTTTCAATCAATACGCAGTCATACACGAAGATATTCAACGCTGAATTTGAGTCAAAGCACTTTAATTCCTTTCTACTGAGTTCCCGCACCAGCTTCTACATACTAGGGTTAGTTTGTGTGTTTCACTAATCCTACAGATTCGAAGCATTCATTGAGCCACCCTAGAGCAGTTGTCACCGCTAATCAATTTTTCACCCACACTTGTGGAATAGCATCGACATTCAATCACTACAAAATGCGGATCATTGGGATGTGATTGTGCTGATATGGGCCACTGTCACTGATGATTTCGAAAGTTACTAGAGTATAATAAAAACCAGAAGTAAAACAATAGCAACTGACCAATTTAATATTATGGGATGTGTCATGGGCTAGAGATAAATTCTTGCAAGGCCTTGGTGGACAAAGTTACTTCAAAGCTTTCTTCATGGAATGGGAGTGGTTTATCTTTGGCTGGTAGATTGGAGCTAATTAAGACTGTCCTTTATTCTTTGTACTGGTGTTCTGTGTTTAAACCACCCTCTTCCTTTATCAAGCTGTTGGAGAGGAAGATGAGGGACATTTTGTGGGGTTCTAATGTAGATAGTAACAAAATTCAATTGATGAACTGGGACACGGTCACTTCTACAAGGGAAGAAGGTGGTTTTGGGATGAGAATGATTGATGATATTAACTCTACCTTCACTTGTAAATTGGCATGGGAGTTCATTCGATCTAAGGATTGTGTCTGGGTGGCCTGGTTCAAGCATAGATACTCTGCCAATTTCTAGTGTGCTACTCCTCAATCACATTCTGTTATATGGAAGAATTTGCTGCTGATGAGAGGGATCATATCTCAAAATATATCATATAAAATTGGAGATGGAGCTGCTACTAAACTGCTCTTGGACTCGTGGTGCCAGGGGCAGACCTTGATTCAAAGATTTATGCACAGAATTTATAGGGAGCTCCACCTTGCCAGAGATGTTATGGTCTCATCTTTGATTACGGATGGTAGATGGCAACTACGTTTGCCTTCTTCATTGATAAGACAGCTTACTAATTTCATTCTCGGTCCAGATTCATCGGGGGAATGGTGCAATTTGTGGAAGAATGGCCTGTTCAAATTTCATTCAGTTTGGGATTCTATTAGACATCAGTATCCTAAAATGTTATGGTATCCTATTTGTTGGAATGAGACCAAGAGTGTCGGTAACTTGCAGTTTAGCTTTTAATAACAAACTTCCCTCTCTGTTTAATTTGAGATCTCGGGGGATGACTTTATCTGCTGTTTGCCATTTTTGTTAACATGATGAGGATTCTTTAGATCATCTATTCGTTGCTTGTCAGTTTGCAAGGCACATTTGGGCTTGGTTCGATGATTGATTGCATTGGAATATACCTCTCCATAACTCTCCGCATCAGCTTGCTGTTTCGTTCATGTCTCAATTTGGTGGTAAAAACATAAGGCATAGAGTTTACAGAAGAATCTTCTCCACTGCCATATGGTTTATATGGAATGAGAGAAACGCGATCTCCAGAGCCTGTTGCTATAATGATTTGGTGGGAGGTGCTGTAATTGTCCGGACTCACTGCTGATTCTATTTTGTCATTTGTTGATTTTGTTAGTCAAGGTACTCTTTAGACTTTTGTCTTGTACAGCAAGGGTATGCCCTTGTTTTTAGCCTTGTACAGTTTTTGTTTATCTATAAAATTTTCCACTTGCTGAGGAAAAAAAAAATAACAGAGCTTTAGAAAACAAAAACATCCATCCTACTCTAAGTTGTATATTAGTTATTATATTCATACAAATGTAGATAAAATGAGCAAAAGTCATTTTTTTGTATATATAAAATATGTTACATTATTATTATTTTGACGTATCCATGCCTTGTCTGCGTCCTATTTTTTTGAGATTTGTTGTATCACCGTGCTTGTATCGTGTTGTACCCGTTTTCCCATATTCGTACATTTTCTTCATAGCCACCAATTATTGCCTTTGTTCATTAACCTCTCCTGTTTCAAACACATATTGTCAAAGCAGAAAAGCACTTCTTGCTTTGAATTCAACCACAATCAAGAAGGATTAGCATATGATTTAAAACTGTTTTATTGCCTTTATCCATTAACCTCTCCTGTTTCAAACACATATTGTCAAAGCGGAAAAGCACTTATTGCTTTGAATTCAACCACAATCAGGAAGGATTAGCATGTGATTTAAAACTGTTTTAGGAAGGAGGACTGCAAAACAGCAGAAAATTTTTCCTTCCAATCTACCAACAATCACAAAATTTGAAGGAGATTCTCCAGTATTTCGCTCAAGTAAACGATAAACCTCACCCCTTCCTAGAGGGATATGCAAAAACTCAAAAACATCAATAAGATCCAAGAACTCCTGCATAATTGTTGAAATGTCCTCACACCCCAATCCCTCCTCAGATATTCTATCACACTAAAATCCCCCCCCCCCAAAAAAAAACCAAAAAATGGCTTCCCTTGTGGTTTTTGTTGAAAACAAGTCCTCCAAAAAGCTCAATTCTCCTAGAGTCTTTCACTAACTGTTATGAAAAACTATCGCAAACCAAGCGCAATCACCAAATACGACACAAAATGAAACAAGCACAACACACAGAATACAAGAATTTACGTGGTTGCCTACGTCCACGACAAAGATCCGGCGAAAGATTTCACTATGCGAAAATCAGGAGATTACAAGTTCCAACCCCAAACCCTAGCTCTCTCTCTCTCACTCTCTTTCTGAGTTTTCAATGTTTTCTCTCGTTTTGCACTCTAAACCCTTAGATGCCCTTATATATCGGGCTACAAGAGAGTCCTAATCCAGGTCCAAAATCCGCAAGCGAAAAACGGGTCATAAAATTTTAGCCCATTTTTCAAGTCAAAACTGGGTCGCAACGCGACCCGGGCCGAGACAAAATTCAGGTCATAACATAACACTAACCATACACTACCCGTAAAACACGTCGAGATGTGTCCTCCTCATAGAGAAGAGACAAGAGAGATTAGACTTCAACCCTCACATAGATCTTGTAAACTACTCTTTTATACAACATAAGAAGAATTCCACAAGGGTTGTGCCAATCACACTTAACACTAATCAATGAACCTACATACCACACATGTACCCCTCACCACTTCTTTATATATCGATTCCATTTTCATCTTCTGAATGCAAAACACATTTGTGCTCCTTTCCCTCAAGAGCAACTCTATAACCTCCTCATCTCCATCTCAAGACTGTTCATCTCCCAATGTTTCAGGAAATAATGCAGAACTTCATACAGAAACACCATTGAATCATCACTTTTGCCATCATGGTTAACTAATCATACAAGACTCTTCAAACGCCCTCACAATATCGGAGAAATGTCTTTCCCTCCTCCTAGCCTCCATCCTTCTTGCATATCCTACTTCTTATCAATTTCTTCAACTACACTTTAAATAGTAACAACTCTAATTTTCCTCATCACCGCTCCAAAGCTTGCTAAACTTTAAGTTGAAAAACATCCACATTCAATGTTTATAAGTCCCTCCTTCATAGCCAATAATGTACATTCCACTCTGAGATGATACCCCTTTCGAGAGGCTGCCTTAATCCATCATTCATTTCCTTGCAATGCATCTCCATCACTAACAAAGGATTCTTGCAGCCCATCACTATTGTCACCCACAAAAAATTATTCCATCCGAAACCCAAGAGGTGACCATTAAATCAACCATCTACCAATCACCCCGCCGATCATTCTATCTACTTGGGCCCTTCGTCACATCATTGTAACCACAAAGCTCGCTCAACAACCCACACTCCCGAACATTGCATAACAATTCATTGTAAGTTGTAACAAGTTGCAGCAATGGTACCTTCTTCCTAATTACAAATAGCCCATTGTATAAGCTCAACACTTGGCTATTATAGCCTTCCACAAAGATGGGCATCAAACCATTTTGTCCACAAAAACGGTAGCTATGTGGTCCATACCACCTCTTTGCGTTAGTTTAGATAAGCCTTAAATCGATCATCAACACTAGTCTCTTTCATTTAATGGTCCAAAATCTCAAGCCTATCCCCTGATATCTAGTGTGATGGTCTTCATATATTAAGCTTCTCATCAAGTTGAACCACCTATACTATACCCAGCTTTTCCCCTTTTCAAGAACAGGTTACAGCCTTTATCTCTCACTCTTTCAGTTAGCCTGGGCCAATTCTAATATCTAACTTTTGAGAGCACTACTATAATCTAATACTTTAGGTCTACCCTTTCTCTTCCATATGCCAAATTCTCATATCTACATGTAGGCAGTATTTGCATCCTCTGATATAATTATAACATGTTTGAACCACTCTCCTGTGAAGTTAAACAGTTGGGTTATAATGATACAACCCACAAAGCAAAATTCTAAATATTGTTGCCTAAGTATATTGCACAGGACTAAAGGGGGACAGACAATAGGTCATATCATGTATGGAATTGGAACGATGTGGTAAAATAAATAAAAAATCACATATTCATCATCACTTTGTGAATATTCGTGTAAACATAACCTACTTATTATATTACACAGAACATGTGCAAGAGAATTTCAAGTATAGAATACCAGCATTTGTCAAGGAAATTTTGAGGCCATGTACTTTGAAACATAAAGGATGTTATAACAAGAACTTTTAGATTTAAAGTAGTCATAACATTAGCATACAAAAACATGCAGACCATGGAAGACAATAGTAGGAACTAAATTCATGAACTGTTATTTAAGAAAGTCATATCACCGATCTGCTCTTGCATATAGAGTAAGAAACAATACTGTGCATATGTTCTTAACATTAAAATTTAGTACAACACAAAGAAGGAATAAAACATATCATATGCTATGTGGAGTTGCAAACTGGTACAAAATCATCCTTCCGTGACTCCAAGAACAATATATTAATCACTGCCACACAGTTACAGCAACACTTCAAACTCGTAGAACAAGCTCCAATCCAAAATTCATATGTTCATGAAAATAACTATCAAGGCAGCCATGGGATCCATTTAAATTTATTTATATAGTTCATATTTTTGAAAAATAATATATTTCAAAGAAACTAATCTCAACATCCAATAAATATTACAAGAATACACAATATATCACAAGTACCATAAAAATAGAATTTTCCTTTTCAACTACCATTAAAACATTCAATGAAAATATAGTACATAACGCATTGCAATATATCATAATATTCTAAACCATGATACATGCAAAGATCCTATAACCTACTACAACTAAAAGCACCTGCCTCCAAAATCACTGCATCCTATAACGGCCTGATGTTACTAAATCTTTCAATCAAATTTGAGAATCAGACATAATTTTCCAAATAAAGAAGTAAAGAGCATCAGGCACGACCCTAACACATCTCACAATTTATTATCAGGTATAGAATTTTAAAATTTTGGCTTAAATCATATAACAAAGTCTGAATCTAATTTTCCAGACCGTCAGTAAAAAACTGAAATATTGTGGGGGTAAAAAGCCGATCCCTGCCAAATAATGATTAAAGATAGAACACTTGCATTATATATGTGTGTGTATTTGGTAAGTAAGCAACGCAGACATCCATTTTTTCCCACTTGGGACTTGAATCATCAACCACCCCTTTGAAGAGGTAGGGTCATACCACTCAGACCAAGGGCACGGTATTGACAGTAATTTTTTTTGTTGTGACATCTCGAGTCTCGAAGACTCGACCTGATAACTAGTTTATGAAATGCTAGTGAGTGTCATGAAAAAGTAACCCGCAAAACAGAAGTTCACAGGCAATATCCTAGTTAAACTAATATGAAAACCCATTATAATAATATGAATCATACAATTCATACAATTAAGACTAAATTAATTTCAAAACCACTCACCAACGTAACATCATTCACACACATAATTAGCAAAGATGACCAATATCAGTAATAGAAAACCATTCTCCAACCAAGATTGTGCTTTTATTCGATATATATATATATATATATATATATATATATATATATATATATATCGCTTCAACTTTTACTCAAACTTTAAGAAGTACAACCAAGAAAAAAAATATAAGCAATCAAAATATTCAAATGAACCAAATGCATCCAGAGCCTTAAACTGAAATCATTTGAATCAAATGCATCAAACCCATCATTTTGAAAGTTTCAAATACAAAAGCAAAGACAAAAACAATGAAAGCGGGTATGCAAAATAAAAAGATAGTGAAAAATAACTAACCTTTCGAATCAGATCTACGTTACTTCCCATTCCAGTCATAATAATTCTTCTCTCTCTATAACTGCTCTGTCTGAAAAAGGTTTTCCGGCAACAGATCGCACTTCTTCAATATTTCTCTCTCTACTTTCTCTCTCTAAGATGAAAACGAGAGGGGGAACGAAGTGTGGAAGATTCGTTAATTGGGCGATTAGAATTTAGGGATCTGGAGAAGAGCGCGTGGAGATAAACATTTTTGGGTAGCACGTGTGAGTCGGCTGTCACTTGAGAACAGTGGTGTCCATTGGATCAGATTGGTGAGTAGTTGCGATTGTTTCGATAAACGGTCCGAGGCACGTTTCGCGACGCAACTGAATAATTGGAGAACCTACTTTGACAGCTCTCAGATGTCGCGTGACTTACGCTCTCGGGGGCTTTTAATGGAATCTTGTGGATTATGGAAATCGGATTTCCTTGGTGCATTAATGATCTTATTTAACGAGTCAAGAAAATATGTCTCGATCAAATTATGCTCATTTGGTAAACGTGTATGGAACGGTCGAAAATGGGAAAGGAATGAAATCACATTTCTCATTCTATTGTTTTGATTGTAATTATAATATAATAAGTTACATTGATCTTATCTAAAATTTGACCTAATTATATTCGACATCAAATTAATAAGGATAATGCTACTCAGGCAGAAACATTAGGCAGAATTCATAGGCAGAAACTTTTAGAACCATTGGATGCATGTGGTGAGTGTATGTGGTGGAGCCTACTACATTCATCCAATGATTCTAAAAGTTTCTGCCTATTAATTATGTCTAAGAATTCTGCCTGAGTAGCATTACCCAATTAATAAATTTTATTGCACTGTATTTTTCCTGAGGTTTGCTCCATTGTGACAAAAATTCTCTGTCCAAAATTTCGTTAGTTTTATCAAAAAAAAAAATTAGTTGAGCGGACCAAAATGTCCATTAACTTATATATATCTATATAACATTTGAGGTTTGATTTTGAATTTTCCCCCAAAAATATTTCATCATCTAACGGTCAAAATTACTTAAAAAACTCATCTGACGGTTCAAAATATCTATGCCTATCTACGGCCTAAAATTACTCTTATTATCTTCAATCAACGGTCATGATTCACTCCCACTAAAATTCAAATTTAAACACTCTTCTACTATCTCCCACCTAATTCCAAATTTAAATAATATATATCACCCACTTATAGTCAGCCACACGTGCCTCTCATATAATACCCATCCACCTATCACTCTCTTCATTTTCTCACCAAGCAGTGAGAAGATTCATTGTCTCCGAGCTTCCGGCCACCATTCATGTCCAAATCGGAGCACTGCGGACGCTAATTGATGAAGGTCAGTGGCGGTGACAAGGTTTTGTTGCCGAGGGAGCTGTTTAAGGCGGCTCCGGCATTGAAGGCGGCGAAGAAGGCGAAGGCGGACTCGGAGTCAGATGCGCCGGATCCGGACACGTCGGCTGTTGAGGCGGCTGAGGATCGGAGGTGGGATGTTTGTGATTGTGTTTGTTGGGAGTGTGGGTACATGAATCCATTTGTTTGAAACCACTCACCAGTGATGTTTTTATGCAAGAAGTTTGCAAAAAAGTGATTTTTTTTATTCAATTCGCTTTGGACTTGAATACAATGATTTTTTTTATTTTTCTTTTCCTGTAAATTTGTCCGACTAAATAGGAAATGTTGAAACTTGGGGTTAAACCGTGAAAGCAGAGACCACAGATCACTTGGTTTGCCATTTTCCAGTCACCCAAGCCATCATCTGCGTCTTCTTCACCATGAAGCTACAACCACCAGCCAAGCTCTTGACCATGGACCTCCATTGCACTACCATGCACACCCACTTCAGCCGCAGCCGAGTACCATAGACCAGCCACTACTACCATCTTCCACGGCCAGCCTTCACCACCATTGCCGCTGGACGAACCATACTCACAGCTTCACTGCCGCGCCACCTCCACTGCCGTTAAAGGTCCATGACCGGACATCCAAGCATATTATTTATATTTATGTTTATATTTATATATATAATATATTATTATCAACTGACTAACAAGTACTATTATATTAGTATATATATATAGTGATGGCATAGAAGTCAAAAAGGTTGTGGGAATTCCGAGAGAAATCATGTGTTCAAAACTAAAGCTCTCAAGAATTAGCCAGATTATCACATAGGAGCCCATGTTCCTAGCATACTGCCTCCCTGTACCTATACATATACATACTATTGTAAGTTATGACCTATCTATAGGCTTTACACCACTGTGTTATATTACAATTATCAACTACCAACTTTAATGGCACAATTTAATTTAATTTAATAGCCAAAGCACTACTGATTTTGAATTTTGAATATATATAAGGTGTGAAAAATGTGACTCTCAATTTAAATTAGTTGGCTATAATTTTAACTTTAAGTAAAAATCAGGATATTAAAGTATGGTTGTGCTTAAGAGTGGACCTGAAATTTCAAACATGGAATAATTATGACATGAATGTTGGATAGGATTTCTGATTTTGAAGGAGTGATTTGAAATTGAAATAAATAAAAAAATAGTTTAAAATTTGAAATATTGTAAATATTATTATTTTAAATGATTAAATTCATTACTTAATTAGTGAATTTTAAATAGTTAATTGATATAATTTTATCATTAGAGTAGTGAAATATTATTATTATTTTATAATTTTAAATATTATTGATATCTCCAAATTGTAATTCATCTATTTTAATCACGATTTCAAAACAATTTTAATTCAACTTGATTTTAATCTAAATTTTGTTTGCTTTTTATAATGTTAAAATAAAATAATATTGATATAGCTTTGGAACCAAAATTCATTTTCGGTCATTCAAGAGTACACCATCCAAATTTGAATGTCAATACTATTAGTGAATGAGTGTATATATTTTAATTGGCAACTTGATGAAGAAAATATTAAAGATATGGCTTTGGAAAATGAACAATGTTTGGCTTATGGCTACCATGAATTAATGAGGTAATTTAATTTTGTGTTTATTCTAAATTATTATTTTTACTTAATATTAATAATAAAATATACTGTTTGATATATTTTGTAGATTGTTGCACATAATCCCTTTCTGATGGCGAAATACATTAATGATGTTGTCGGTCGTGCTTTTAGGGATTTTGTCGAACTGTAGACAGGGATTGTTAGGGATCGGAGTATATGTATACATACATGTGAATATATGCAGAGAAATTCTCTGTAATATTCTCTCTTTCACTCTGTTATATTTCGTTAAGCTACAATTGAATTTTAATCATTAGTTCAATTGGGTTGCACCATTATTATTTTTTTGTCTTTGATTTGGTGTAAGCTACAATTGGATTTTAATCGTTAGTTCAATTAGGTTGCACCATTATTTTCTTTTGTCTTTGATTTGGTGTATTGCATTTACATATATTATTTACATATTTGAATAAGTCAGAAGGAGAAACATAAGGACACGAAAAAGTAATGACGCGTGGTCAATAGTATTTTGTAACCATTTGTTTATTGACACGTTGATTGTATGAAATCAGTTTTTATTTCAGTCAAATAATTTTTTTTTATAGTGCCGTAGGCACGGGTAATACACTAGTATATATATATATATGCACATATATGAATTTCATATTATAATAAGATTATACATATACATATATGCAGGTATATATATCGATAGTGCATTGGTGGAGCTCAGGTCCTGCAATGGCCATCGATATTAGAGCAGTTGGTTGATGGTTGATGTTGAATGATTGTCGACGATGGTGGTGTGGCCGAAGAAGATGACGGTGCTCCGATGATGGCCGTGAAGACTTGATTAAGAGAAGAATTCTTAATTTCTCTATCTAGCTTTTCTCTCTTTACTCCGAACTGCTCCCTCTCTACAATCGCGTGCTCTCGGATAACCCTTCTCTCTCTCTCTTTTCTAGTTTTCACTCTCTTTACCTTCAGCTGCCATAGTGGTTGATGATCATGGAGTTCCACTTTAGTGGGCTTGGCTTGGAGTTGAGCTCTCGGCGGTGATGGAGTTTGGTGACAGAATTTGCACTGTGCTTGGTGTCAGGAATAATGGCACTTGGTTGGTGCTCGGAATGGCCATGGTGATGAAGACCCATTTGGTGAAGCTTAGTTGCTCATGGTTTGTGATGGGTCTATTCATGATGGTGTTGGTGTTGAAGATAATGGCCCGAAAATGGTGCTCGCGGCAGTAGCTTGGCCATGGAGAAGACTAGATGGATTTTTGCAGTGGACTTTGCGGTTCGCTGATGCGATATTGCTCGGCAATGGAGCTCCGTTGGTAGGTCTGCAGGGTTGGCTACGGCAAAAATGGAAGAATGGAGTGGAGTTTCTGTGAAGTTTCGGTAGGGGACCGTCGTTGTGATTCACTATGAAAATGGATCCTTACATTGAGATGGTGGTGGAGAAGGAGCTTGGACAGTAACCAGAAAGGCCATGATGCTTCGTTGACGAGTTGTTTGACAAATAATATGCTCTCTGTTCATATATATACATATAATATAGGAATAATAAATATATATAATATATATAGAAAATATTATTATATTAGATGGCCAAAAGTGTCATTTTATATATATATAAATATTTTAATTTTTATACCAATATAATATTAAGGGTATAATAAACATTTCACCCAAACGTTAACGTCTATTAGTTCATTTCTGTTATAGGGGATGTCATTATAACAAAATTCATTAGTTTGATTCCAGGTGTAATTATGTCAAATCTCAAGGAGATTAGTGTAATTTACCCATTATGATACGAGGTGGAAATGAAATAAATTTTAAATCAAATTCTCTAAAATACCCCTCCTAGTGACAAATAAATTAAACCAACAAATATGTGATGGTGGAGGAAAGTGGCGATATAGAAGTGATGGCAGTGGAGGTGGTGGCAAGGTGTGGTGGTGGAGGTGGTGATGTGGTGGTGGATGAAGTGGTGATGTGGAGGTGGTGGAGTGGTGTGGTGGAGGTGTCGGTGGTGTGGTAGGGGTGGTGTGGTGGTGGAGGAAAGTGACAATGGATGTGGTGGTGGCGATGGTGTGGTGGAGTAGGACGGTGGTGATGTGGGGGTGGAGGCGGTGGTGGTAGTGGTGGTGGTGGTGGTAGAGCCGGTGTGGTGGTGGTTATGATGGAGGTGAAAGGTTTTTTGGCCATATGAATGTTTTTTAATCTTAGTGGGAATGGAATGCCCATTCCATAGGTTTAACTATGAAATGGATTTTTATTTCAAGGGAATGATCATTCTCACCTTAAAATTCATACTAAACAAAGAAATGATTGGAATGGCCATTCCATTCGACTACAAGAAAATGGGGCTTTTGGGACAGTCAAATCTGTGACTAAAAGTCGTTAAACCGTCGTTAATACTCAAATCGAACCATCACGAAAAGTCATTAGTGACATTCAAGTTTTACTGTCACAAAAAATGGTGTATTAGTGACGGTTTTAACCATCACTAATAACTAGACTATTAGTGAAGGTCAGGAACTGTCACTAACACGCATGTGTATCTGTCCCTAATGCTTACATTTAGACTGTCCCTAATACCACAAATAAATTTTTTTAATTTATTTATTTTGCTTAATTTATGTTTTTATAATTTGCTTGATTTGTTAATTTACATTTCTTAAGCCAATAATAATATAAAAAATATATTAATATCAAAATTCAAAATAAATTATATATATGACAATATTAAATAAATATTGCATAAATTACATAACAATTCCTTAGGATTTTTTTATAAATAAAACCAATAAGCTAGTATAAACTAGTTCAACATCCAATATAACAAAACAGAACCTAAACCAAACAAATTTGTCCATCTTTAAATAAAACAAGCATGCATTCAACAATATAAATCCAAGATATAACAAAATAAAACCTATAAAAGCAAATCAAAAATTAAGGTGGTGTTGGTGTTGGGGCTGACTTTGATGTTGGTGTTGGAGTTGATTGAGACTGCTGAGATGGTGGTGGCTGGGGATACCTTGGTGGTGCATGCTATTGTTCGGAATCTGATACTTGCTGATAATGGTGGAACCATGGTAGAGGTTGTTGTTATTACACAAACATCATCTCCTCCACTTTGGTAATTTTTTGCAACTGTTCCCGCACGTTCACTAGTTCATCCAACTGTTCATGCACGTTTGTTAGTTCCTCTGCCACTTTTTCATTTTTTTCTCCTCTGCTATTTTTGTCCTCTTTCTAGAAGACTCTTCAAAAGACAAGGATACATGTTGACAACTCGAAACAATGTACCCATTCCTAAGACCACGAGGATATCCTTTCCTAACACCTCTTAGTTTCTCCAGCACTATCTCGACATCATTTGAACTGCTGGTACCATCAGATTTGAGAGAAACTTGTAAGGACTTTTCCATCATATCATCCTGCATTATAATAGCATATTTTAAGTCTAGATAAAATTAACATGTTGACAAAAACCTCAAAATAGTGTTATTTCAATACCAAGTAGTCCCAACAAATTACTCAAAAGATAAGAAAACTACTACTATAGAAATAGAACTTCTAGCAAGTCATTATAGACGAGTCATTCTTAAAAGCATTCTCATAGTTAACTTACATAATTCCTTTTAGCTTTCTCGTTTACCCATCTAGAATTTTCTCTAAAGTGCGTATCCTTGGAGGTGTTGATTGCAAGACCAAGCTCATAAATTCCAACTTCCTCATCTATTTGGTTTTGCTTTGCATTATGCTGTAGTATAAACTAGTAGTTAACATTGAACGATATATGATTTGAATGGATAGTAAATTAAAAATCTATAATTACTATTTAACATTTTACGTACGTAACCATAAAAGCGTCTAATGTATGACATTGATCCAGAAACATGTGGAATTGTGTTCTTTGATTGATTATTTTTTTATTTTTTGCACTTATTTCATATGTAGTAATTCAAACAATAATACAAAAATAAGTGAATAAACCCAATTAGTAAGTAAAATCAGTATATGACATTCAATGATTTAATTAAATAGTCAAAAGGTAAATAATCAAAACCAAGTAGCTGAGAACCTGAAATTCCTTTGAGATCCACCAATCACACGAGACTTGCCAAATATCAATATCAATGTCATCTTTAGGATGTCAGCGTGCATTCTCAACCGAAAGATGCTCGTCAAAATGCTTTTTCAAACTACATCTATATTTCTTCAAACTCTCAGAAAGTCTCTTGTCCACTCGCTTAAAATCCTTTTCATTAGCATATGCGTCAACTCCAAATATTTTATTTATAATGAAAATTCAATACAAGTTAAAACAAAGTAATGGTCAGGCAAAATCTCATTGGCATGCTAAAAAATGAATCACTTATCTACACTGATATGATATAAAAAAAAAACAAAATTACCACATCAATTTGCTAATATGATCTCCATCATTTAAGTAAAAACTGCAAATTATCTTAAGCACCAAAGGTAATATCAGAAGAAGATATCAAATATATACCAAAATTGTCAAGTACTTGATAATATAAAGGTGAGTGCATCCTGATTTCTAACATCAAAGCATCCCTTATTGAAGAACTGCCACAACAATCTAATATTCTTGTTCTGAAAATCAATCTACTGTATTGCTAATGAAAAGCAAAATCAACCAGGTGATTCAAAACAAGAAACAAATGTAAACCAAGAGGCATCTAAGGTGAAATTTATTGAATTAAGTGGTGGTGTTGATGAAGGCAATGATAATTCAATGGTTGCAATTGGAAAGCCGAAACTTGGGGAATTGAAATGCCCTTAATGTTGGAGCTAGACTATTCTTTTTGCACCAGAATGTAGGTTTAGAAGATGAGTCAAATAAGGAAATGTAGTCTCCTAGCTCATGTGTTGAATTTTTTTGTTAATTGTAAGGATGTGAAAATGGGATCAAAACCAAGAAAATTAACTCTTCTTTTGTGTACTATCTGCTAGAACTACTCAAAATTATAGAAGAATTAGTTAAAAAAAATTTGTTCATATATATATAGTGCAAGTGTCCTCTCTTTTGGCACACCAACTTTAACTCAAAGAATATACCTCACAGGATAACCAAATATGTAAAAAGTGGATGTTTTCATTACCATTACATGGTCATAGAGGTATTGTTTTTCATAATCACGAACATCCTTCCATGATTTATGTAGAAGTAATGCATTTCTTTGTCGAGTACTGATACCAATCTCAACTGTCCAAATATGATTGTTTAAGTCAATAGGTTTATAAGAATCTGGCGAGAACTCTACCGGAACTAGATTCCCTTTTTCGCAAATTTTTTTTGCTTTCACTAAGGCTTCATTCTTTGCTTTTCCACGCCCTTTCCGAAATGAGCCTAAAAAACTAATTAATCATCATTATTAAAATATAGAAATTATAAAATAGCTTATGGTGAATCAATGGTGCAACATAATTACCATCTTCTCCACTCAGTTGTGAGTTCATCTGTGAAGCACTATTTGAGCTTTCGATACTTGGTTGTGTATTAAGTGAATTATTAACATCACCTTCTCCACTAGGTTGGTCATCATGTGAACTTGTAAATGGTAGGTCTGTTCGAGCCGTACGAGACATCAGTATCCATGAAGAGAGATATAATCAAACAACTATAAATACAAAATTCACCATAAATTTTAAAACTTATTAAGCCAATTCTTTTAAGGAAAATAGCCAAAACATCAATTTCAAGGAAGTGTAACAGGGAGCATTTATTGCTTTGACCAAAAGCATGGTAGGACAATTTCTTTTTAACATAGTCTTATCTTCTTTTAAGTCTATTTGGAGTTTGGACTGAGGTTTTTTACTTCTTTTTTATTTCCCTCTTTAGGAGGGAGGGGGTGGAAGAGAAAAGAAAAGGAATATAGTGGAAGCTTAAATGTTGTTCAGTTAATAAAAGAGGGAGAACTGATGGAAATGATGGGTCTTTTTCACACCTCAAACCACAATTTTCCTTTCCTTCCAAAAGTGGGAGGAAAATAAGGGAAGGATAAAGTAGTTAGCAGTTATTTACTATATCCCTTTTTTCTTTACAATAAGTGAACCTTATTTTGCACCTTCAACTCACATAAGCATTTATTTTTTTTATTTTATATCATATATCTTTCCCCAACCGGTAATAACTATCCTTTTTGTTATTCTTCTCCCTAATTTTTAGAATAAGAGATGGGTTATGACCGCCAAGGTTGTCAGGATCGGTCCTTCATAGGATCCATGGGGTTCCGTAAGATCGGATTGAGGTCTATGAAACTAGTAGAAAAACAACTCAAACTAACTTTGAAAATAAAAATATCTCTAAAATAAATAAAGATTAAGCCCAAAACACAAAAAGAAACATATAGAAATACCAATCCAAACGTATGTAACATATTTCTAGGGATAAGTTCATACAAATATCTAATATGAGATATAAGATTTGTATTCAATTATTCATCCACTTTAAGAACAACAATCGAAGTGCCTAACAATTGAACAAAATAGAAAATTAAAAGTATGACAACAAGTCAGTCCATGACAATGAAACATTGAACAGCAGGCAGCACGACTAATATATGAATATAATAGGTTCAGCAGTAGATATGGGCTAGTTTAACTCAAAAGGATGCTTAATGCAACACAGAACATGTTTAGCTTGTTAGGATATATAGCAAACCAACACAACATGTCAGAGACTTGGGGTTTGACATGCCAAAGTGCATAATAGAGGCTCAAACGTCACTATTTTAAACCATTCACTAAAATTTTGATGCACCTCATAAAACAGCGATAAATTTTTAGTTCAAAAAAAAAATTGTTTTGGTGTTTTTCCTTAAAAAAAAAAGCTATTATGTTTTAGTGTTTTTAGTTCATATACAAATAAATCTGAGAGCCCAGACTTGGCTAATTCAAATTAAAATTTGGTCCAGCCCACCCAATTGTTACATAACTTGTATGGCCATGGTAGCCTTAGTCGTGACCTAGAAAATCTTAGAAACCAACCAATCTAATCAAAACAGTAGTAGCAGTAACAATAAGAGTAAAGAAAATAGTAGTAGTAGCTATTCATACTTGAACCCCCTCCATAACACTTTAAAAATCATTATAGTATGTCACAAATCAAATTTTGATTACAACAAAATGATGACCAAATTGCAGGTTTGTTCTGCTATACACACCCACAAGTTGTGCCCAGATACACTAGTTCTCATACCGACTACATCACTATCTTCTGATACATGGTTGACAAAATGCCAAAAAAAAATGTGAATTTAAAAATAAATAAAATGAAACACTAAAAAGTAAAAAGAATAAATTCTTCATAAAGGATACACAAGTTGTTTTAACAATTCAATTTTACCTTGTCCGTGCAAATAGTTTGTCATTCTCAAGTTCTAATTCATGTTGCCTCGCTTCAGCTTCACCCTTACCCCATTCCAAAATCAAATTTTGATTTGCAAAAATTGATCATTGAATGTATAAGGTGCATTCAAACTCATCAATGCATCACTAACATCAATGGTAAGGATTTAGTAAACATGAAATTGAAATTGAAAGTCAATGGTAATCACTAGACAATAACTTAAATTCAGTTAGCTCAATTAAATGGTAATCACTAAAGTTGTTGCTTCCTTTATTTTTCTAAAATTTACTAAAAAAGTCACAAACTATATGTTGAATTAGGCCCTCCCAAAAATGTCCAAAAACTAAAACCACCCAAATTTTCCACCCTAAGCAATTTTCCTAACAGAATTACACATTACAGACCTCACCAAAAAAAAAGAGAGAGAGAAAGAACCCTTTTTCTATTCACTTTTTTCAAACATTAAACCTTAGAAAATATTATAAATGCAGAATCAGGCACAACAAATCAAAGTCATCATAGGCAATGGAACAATAGATAAAGCGAAGTAATAGAATTAAATAGATCACATAAATGTATCTATCACAAAACCAAAAAACAAAATACAAATTCAATAGTACAAGCTTCACGCGTCATCCAAATTAGTATCATCTTCAGACAGTAAATATGGTTCTTCATCTGAATTGTGTTGAATGTCATTTTCGTCGTCCTCGACAGCCAAAAGTCATCATTAGTTGGTGCTTCGCCATTACTTTTTTCAACCACTCTAGCACAAGAGTTTCACCCTCCAAGTTGTACCTGTATAAAAGGAGTGGATCCATATTCAAATCCACCTCAACAACACTATCTATGATGTTTGGTTCGTTATCTTGATATGCTGTAATGTTATACATTTCATCATCTACTCCAACTTCACCCTCTACTTTAGGTATATCAAATGGGCTTCTATTTGTTATATCTTGAACTACCTCCCACGTCCCTTTCAATTTATTATGTTTGACATAGAAACATTGTTTTGCTTGATTTGCTAGTACAAACGATTCATCTTTGTATGCTCTACTAGCTACATTTACACTCGTGAAATAAGCATCTCTACATATGTCATTCCTAACGCCAAACCAATCATATTTGAAAAGAAAATCTTGTCTCCCCAAAGGATATTATAACTCGACGATATATGTCAGGACACCACAGTAATCTTGGGTTTCTATTTTCACTAGCACACCACTATTTTGTGTCCGTCGATGTCGCTCATTTTCCTTATTATAAAACTTAATTCCATTTATAATACAAGCAGAATATCTATTTACTCGAGTATCAGGTCCACACGCTAATGAATACAGGTCATCACAAGTTGTTGCCTTATCACGATGACACATTTCCTTTATTTATTGAAAAAAAATTAAATGTGTTATCTAAATACATAATAACACATCATTTAAATTAAATAAAAGAATTTGATTGAAGTATGTCAAATATATACATTATGGACTTGTGTTTTGAACCATCTTGGAAATTCTTTTTTATGTATTAGAAGAACATTGCGTGGATTATTTATCGTCAGTGCTGCCTTGTGTTTACTAAACAATTACATGGTGTTAAAATATAATTGTGTACGTGTATGTAGAAATAGACAATATATTCAAAAACTGATAAGATATGGTATGTAATAAGTTACTTACTCTTCCCATTCCACGATTTCTTCACAATTCCTTAACACATACAATCAAGCCATGCCCATGTTTGCACGGTTCAATATCTCCATACTTACCAACCATTGTTACAGTCTCCCTCACTATTTCTCTCTTCTCAATTGAATCGTGTCTTAATCCCTCGAAGAAACTTTGAACAAAGTGTGAGGCATTCATTGTCTACATAAGCTTCAGCAATGGATCCTTCAGGCCGTGCTTTGTTACGTACATACCATTTGAGTGTGTCCAAAAATCTACACATTAAAATAATAAAAAATAATTCAGTGTCACTCAATAATAAACATTGTCATTAAAAAATGTAAAATTTTGGTGTACTAAAAATATACAACACCTTTCAATGGGGTACATCCACCGATATTGTGCGAGCCTTGCGATGATGGCTTCATGTGGCAAACGCAGAGCGAAGTGCACCATTATATCAAAAACTGATGGAGGAAATATCATCTCCAACTTGTACAGTATAACGACAATGTCTCTTTCCATTGTCTCTAAAATATCAACTTTAACGGTTAGACAACACAACTCCTTGAAAAATAAATCAAGCTCTGCTATTACATTATAAATATCCGAATCTAAAAATCCTTGTATCGTTATAGGGAGGAGACACTGTAAGAGAATATGTGAATCATGACTTTTTAATTCAGATATTTTACCAGTGTTAACATTCACATATCGACTTATGTTGGATGTATAACCATCTAGGAACTTAACTGATTTTAGCCATTCACAAAGTTACCTTTTATCATTCTGTGACAGTGTGTAACGCGCTTGTGGCATCTCAAAATTTTTACCTTTACGTATAAGGTGGAGTTCTTTTCTAATCCCCATTGCTGCTAAATCTAACCGACTTTTGAATGTGTCCTTCATTTTTCCATCGATGCCCAATAATGTCCCCAACACATTATCACATATATTTTTCTATATATGCATAATGTTCAAGTTATGTCGTAGCAAAAGCATTTGTCGATAAAGGAGTTCAAAGAAAATGCTCTTTTTTTGTCCAATTAAGTTCAAAATCCTCACGAGTTCGCTTCTTTTTATTTGGTCCATTCCCAAAAATAACCTCAGGTATAAGGTTAAGTTGTTCTAGAATTTCATCACTTGTCAACTGCTTCAGTCGCACTCTGTCTTCCCTCTTACCATTAAATTGTTTATAACGTTTCCTGAAAGCATAATCCAATAGAAAAAATATACGATTTCCCAAATAACATATATTTCATTTGTGACTCAAATAACAAGAACATGTTTCTTTGTTACAAGTTGGACATGCTAGATAACCATTGTCATCCATCCGGAAGCCATTACATAGGCGAGAAAGTCAGTTATGATCCAAATCATTGCCATATGCATTTTAAAGTTGCATAAGCATCTTAAGTCATCACACTGTCTGTCCATAATTCTTTTAAATTGTCAACCAACGGTCGCAGATACACATCAATGTCATTACCAGGCGATCTTAGACCATAAATAAGTAATGACATAAACATATATGGTTCCGTCATACATATCCAATGTGATAAATTATATGGCACAATCATCACAGGTCACATACTATAGGTATTACTCATGTCATCAAAAGGATTAAATCCATCAGTTGCTAATCCAATACGAACATTACGAGAATCTGCTGCAAACTAATTATGCTTATTATCAAAATCTTCCCAAAATTTTGAATCAGTTGGATGTCTTAACTCATTTGTCTCCTTCACACGTTTCTCCTTATGCCACCGCATGTCTAATACTGTATCATTTGACATAAACAATCATTGAAACCTTGGTTTGAAAGGAAAATGTCAGAGAACCTTTTGAAGGATCTTCTTATCCTTTCATTCGTGAGGTTTATACCTTGACTTACCACACTGTGGACATTTTTCTTTACCTTCATTATCTTTCCAGAATAGAGCACAATCATTTTTACATGTATGGATACACTCATATCCGAGACCTAACTCATGCAACAAGCTTTTAGTCTCGTAATAAGACTTTGGTAACACGGTGTCAAGAAGCGTATCCTTAAATGCCTCAAGCATTATGTCAAAAGCTATGCTGGTCATTTGATTTATTACATTCACATGGAACAACTTCAATATCACTAACAACTTAGAGTATTATTTACAACCTGCCTATAACTCACATTGTGCATCATTTAACAATCTATCAAAACTTCCCCCCTCCCATATCAACTTCAGGTGAATCTTCTTGTTGTTCATCATTAGTAAAGTTTCCCATCTTCTGTACATTATGCAACAACTCAAATACATTATCAACAATTTTGTCTTCTTCGTGGACATTTTCCCTACTAACATTAACATTGGCATTAACATTATTGCTGTTATGACAAACCTCCCTGTGACATGTCCAATTGGTATACTCCTTGTCCATTCCAATCTTATCAAGATGTTTCTCAACATCTTTAATTGGAAGATAAGATTTGTTTTTGCAACAACGACACAAACATCAACACCTACCGGCCGAGTCTGTATGATGACTAACCACCTCAATGAACTGTTGTATGTCATTAAAATACTCTTCACTACCCTTAATGTGATGATAAATCCAAGACTTATCCATATAACTAACTGTACAACATATATATATGTATATATATTAACAGCCCAGAGGTCCTTTAAACCATATTTGACCATATGAGCATTTTGGCAGGAAAGTAATAGCATAATAGAGGTTCTGAGGTTTTGTGCAAGAAGTGAACTTAAAATGCATTCACAATATATTTATTTAGGGTTTTGCAAATGAGAGAGATATGATTCAAGTTATTGTTCAGTTCAAAGCAAGCCCTAATGCGCATAACAGTTAATAGCAACACAATATATTCATAACAACACAATTTCTGTAGAGCAACATGAACCTATATACTTACAAAGTTAGCAGAGAAGATAGGTGAGATGTTAGCATTTACAAATTAAGCTTATCTGCACTAAGATCACAACAATCCAAAAGGTAGCAGATTCTGACATTAAACAAGTTTTTTTTAACAACTTTAATTCCCCTAATTAGGTTTCAAATGATTAAAAAAGGATTCAACTAATAATCCAAACTCCAACATTCAAAATCAAACAAAGCATGTTGAATTACACTTGCTAGATTTAACACAAATGACTCAGGTATCAGAATAATCAAATTTTGCTAAATATAAATTTTGACAGCAAACTGACCTAATGAACATTAACAGAAACAACAAATTTTAAACAATGTGCTCAAAAGTTTGTTCAATTCTATTTTTGAGTTAACTTAAGGAAAAATACCATTCAATGCTCATATATAAACATTTTAAAGGCAGTAAGGTTCAGTCTTTATCTAAATGGCATGAGCTGAAACTATGACAAAAAAAGCAATAAGGATGCAATAAATATTATTCTTCTAGAAAAATGAAAGACTAGGGAAAAGTGTAGATGTTTCTTTATTTCCTGTTAAGAAATTCACAAAAAGCAACATTATGAACATTCTCATAATTAACTTACATAATTCCTTTTAGCTTTCTCGTTTACACATCCAATTTTTTTTTTAACGTGCTTGTCCTTGTAGGTGTTGATTACAAGACCAGACATAATTTTCTCTAAATTACGTTTATATCCTACATACTCTTTTTTTCTATAAACTAGATTTAGTATGTTTTAGATTTAAGTTAATACACACACACACATAGAGTAAGTAGAAATGATACTTATAAATCACTTCAGCGCCACATATCCTGTTATTGTACATCTGCATATGGTACATGTCCTACTACATCAGGTACAACTGAGTATCATTGTAGTATTGTACCATATGTATTGAACAAGAAAAAGAGAAAATAAAAGCATATGTGTGTGCAAAAATATCTATGTTCATATAATAATAAAAAGAAAAGAAATAGATGCCATCTCTTCAATACCTTCATATAAAATATTAGAGGTTATAAATGCTTCAATTAAATATTAGAGGTAATATTATAGTTGAGAGAGAAATATATAATGTGGTTCAATTTAAAACTCTATCTTTTAAGAAAGTTAAAGAAATCATGACTAATAGGTGGGTTAAAGAGTGAGTGGGATTTCCCTTTTCATCACAATGATTGCAAATTAGGTTTAACCAGCCCATAATTCTATGTAATGGTTATTTTTCTTTCTATTTCCAAAACAAAGACACAATTATATACACACTCTTTCACATTTAATTAATTGCTAATTTTCCTATGTTTTATATACCAATTAATTAAATAAAAAAGAAACTTATTTTTTATAGCTTTAATAGCAAGACAACAGTTGAAACCCCCAAGGGATAGAATAAGATGTGGATAACCCATATTTGAAGAAAATGTCACTTAGCTGGTTTGCTTATCCTTAAGGCTAAACTAGTTTCTAGTCTAACACAAATGGTGAGAAAGTAAAATTCGAGCATCTTCAATTGTTAGGGCTTATGAATAACCAGCTATAAGAAAGAAATGGCTTCTATTTTCAATAGTTTAACAAAAGTTGATTTATTTTTTTATAAAAAAAAGACAATGCAAGAATACCTTAGCCATTCAAGGTATGAACTATTACTTTATAGACAATGTATATCCACATTACCTGGGAACTATTTCTTAGGATCATCTACTAATGTTAAATTATTTTTTTTGGTCCAGAGATGAATCAGAATTTAGAACTATCTTTATAGACAACCAAAGGAAAGAAAAGTATGCAACAAGCAAGAAATGCCTATTTCCTTAAAGTCTTATCTCATAATGAAAATCTCTGTTAAGTACAGATAAAAATTCGTTTCAACTGTTGCAAGTTTTATTTATATCAGATTTCAAACAAGAATTTAAAGGATTATACAACAACTTTGGATATGGAACATTTTTAATCTGACTAAATTACATGAAGAAACTTTATCAAATGAGCCAAAACTTAGATATCTTCAAAGTTTACTCTTGTGTTTTGTACTCAATATTATGGGGGAAGCCTCTTATACATTTTGCGCTAAGAAGAAACATGTAAAAAAAGAATTAACGGAAAAAACAAGAACATTGATGTTGACAAAAAAATTCTAGATTCTCTAACCTCTCACTGAGATTGAATAGTAGAAAATCTATGTTATACCTATATATACTAAAGTAAGCATAGTAGAAAATCTATGTTATAGATACTATAAAGTATCATAGTACTGCTGGATTTAATATTAACAAAAATGTAATAAAATAATGAGATCTAGGATGCGAGCATTAGCTAAATAATACATATAGCTATTCATAAGGAAGATGAAAAGAGATGAGAGTACAGACAAGAAGACGACGATGAAGAGAGAGATGAGAGTTCGGAGAAAAAGAACTAACCGATGCAATTTGCCTCAGCGATATTTAGACGACAAACTCTTTGTAATTTCTCCCTTCAATTGTTAGGGTTTTTAGAAAATTTCAAACCCTAAAGACATATATTTGTATCATCACATCAAAAATACTAGTGAAAGATCCAAGAAATTGAAATACTGATATAACTTTGAAGATGGATGAGATTGAAGAGGTCAAACCTGAATGAGAACAACTAGGGTTTTGAACTTTTGATTAATATATACATATATCAAATGACCTCAAAGACCAAATCGAATGTGGGGGTCACATTTTTCTCTGAAGAATGAAATAAAGCCCTCACATTGAAGCCCTCTGAAGAAATTGGTTCTCCGATCTCTATATGTTCACTGAAGAATAGATTGATGAAAAATAATGAAAAAATACAATTTTAGATATACAATATATCTATTAAAACGACGTAGTTTTATGCACTAAATAACATATGGGTTTATACCCATTTATTGTGCATCGTATATTTTCTCACCAAACAAGGCACAATAAGATTTTGACGCGAAATTTTTTGCAAGAAATTTTGGTCAACAATTTTTAGGGATTTAGTGACAGTATCTGGTGTATTGTCACTAAAACTAACGTCATTAGGGATGGTCCAAGTTCACTGTGGCCAAAAATAGGATTATTAATCATGATTTTTTGGACTGTCCCTAAAAGACTGTTACTAAAAAGTCTATTTCTTGTAGAAACGCAGCATTATAATATATGAATGTAAGTTGGACGCATCTCAAAATTTAAAGGTTCAATTTTTCTTAAAAGAAATTGGATAATTCAAATTTAACTTTATTTTTAAACAAATATGGACAAATAAAGATTTGTTACTCTCTTAATAACTCAGAAAATTGTTTTCAGACAACTATAGAAGACAGTTATCTTATCTGAAAACATACATTTTCTTAACAAAATTTCAAAAAATAGTTATCAGAAACTGTCAACCAAATAGATTTTTGCACAGTTTTCTGATTTTTAGTTATCAGAAAACTTGAAAATCAAGCAAGACATATAACATTTCCTATTTTTAAAGTTTTAAAACAATTATTGAGACGACAATAATTACCTCACGCCTTATCAGAAAGAAGTTCCTTCTGACATGACTAGACCAATTAAAACTTTATAGTTGTCTAAAAAGAATTAAAAGAAAGAAAAAAAGTCACGTGGATCTGTAACTAAATTTATTCAATAGTGATCAGATAGACAGAGATTAGACAACTCTATCTCATCTCTCAACTTTGATGATCGAATAATCAAATCTTTCAATTTCTTCCAAGTCCCCAATCTGATCAACCAAAAAAATGTTCTTGGTATTGCAAGTGCTCTCATTTTCTCAAGCAAGCAAAACCCTAACCTTTTTTTTTTCTTCATTTTTCAAGCTTTTTTACCTTCACAGCAGGATTGGCATTGGCAAAAGCATCCTAAGTAACAGACAGATAATCAAATGGACACTCATGTCTGACACATTTACAACAAGTGTTGCACCTATTAGGACCCTCTTTCACCTTCAACTCTGAACTCTGACTTGAGGATGAATCATGTGATGCTTGTGTAAAAACTACCTGTGACGTATATATTTATAATTAGCAATATTCGGTGTCAAAACTAAGTTTGATCGAGTTATAATATTTCATTTATATTTTTGTAATCGATCATGGAGTTAAAGACTGAGAGCTTGGAGTGTGTTCTTCATCAATACATTGTCTAAAGCAAGGAATTTGATTGAGTGAAGCATTCAAGTGGCTTCAAGAGAGTATGGACGTTGTTGATCATGATTTGAGCATCATTTAGTCAAGGTAAGTTGGTGAGGACATAGGTTTTGAAAACTTGTTTTTTGATCTTAAAATATAGAGTTTCAACCGGACCAGTCCAAGAGCTCTCGAGACCTCAAAATTGGTCACCAACACAGTTGGACCGGTCCATGAGGTCTCAATACCTCGGATGAGGGTCTCAGCAGGGCTGGATAGGTCCAAGGCTTTTGATATCCCTATTTTGCCTTATAATGTCCTAGTTTGACTCGAATTTGACTCTGAACTTTTCAAAAACACCAGACTTCATTTCCTATTGATTTTTAGCTGGTTTTTCAAAAATGATTAGGGTTTTATTATCTATATAAACCCTCATATGTTTTCTTGATTGTGGTTAAGTGTGTCAATTAAAAATATCACTCGGAATAGCATGAATCCAAGTAAGGTATGGTCAAAGTGAGGTTATCGAATCACTGAGACTCAGTATTACATTTATATTCAAATTGTAAAATTAATTCTAACTAAATTAATAAAAGTGGATTGCTAATTTTTATTTATAACTTTAATAATTAACTAAGTAAATGCAATTAAAATTGAAAACAAGTAAATCTAATGAGTGAAGATAAGGATGAGATGAAACTAGGATTTTTGACTTCACCGCTAAGCTTGCAATCAATGGACAATTAAACCAATTATGGGGAGTTATATCATGCATATGTTTAGGTAGCCACAAGATGACATTCAATTAACAAGAAAGATTATATATGATCAAGGCTAAGTATGAACTATCTTTAATAAGCATGCATCATCTACCTATTTGTTCTACTTTAGGGTGTAGAATGATCCATATTCTTTAAACATAATTCATCAAAACCCTAATTGTATATTCAATTAATTCTATTGTGTAATTATTACTCTCATCATCACAGAAAATAAGAGAGATTGAGTTCAATCATAGCAACTAGATATCTAAAATAAGATAAGAAATCATTGAAAATGAATATAAACTTTATAGATCAATTCTTAATAAAATTCTCTAAATTACACAATTTATGCATGAATATAAAAATCTCCAATAATTAGAATAATCAAATCATTGATGCTTAGTTAGGGCAACATCAAAACCCTAGTGGAAGAACTAGTCGCTCATGGTGGAAGAAGACATCTCAACGGTTAAGAAAGAAGACATCATCTCTATGGAAGTAGTGCTACCCATTTTTCTCTTGTTCTCCAATATTTCTTTCACTCAATAGTTCTTCAAAACTTCAGCAAAAGGTCCCCAAAACATCCCCAATTCACCACTTTTATTTGCTAAGAGAAAACATCAAGTGTTCCAACCAAAATAGGAGACTTAGGGTTTTCCCGCAGCTCCAATCAGATGGATTTTTTTGTTGAATTTCAGTCCAGAATTTGACATAGTCAACGTCTATTTCACGAAATCTTTGTGAAATACAAAACGATCCAGAATTGAATTTCGTTCAATTTGTGTAGAGTTTGGGCCGTTTTGACTGTCGAATAAGTAATTATGGGTAGAATACAAAAACAGGTCCAGAACTTTCTTTTTTGCAGAATTGGATTTTAGCCCATAACTTCTTTAAGCAATTACAGTTCTTTTAGGGCTTTTCCTTGGGCTGTTTTGAATTGAAATATTGACTTGACTTGATCCAATTGATGTAGAATTATTCTAACCCTCTTGAATATCATCTTTAAAAACCCAAAATTCACGGTTTCAGTGAATTTACTATTAAGGACTTGAAAATAAGAAAAACACTAAGATAAAGTAAAATCACAATTAATCTATCAATAAGAGAATAAAACGTGCGAATTAAGAGGCTAGAATACGTAACATTCAATGCCTATCATTGCTCTCTAATTAGATGCTTTCAATGAGCTTTTCATTTTTATCAAAGAATATACTTTTAGAGAGAAAAATCAATTGAGATATTTTTTAACGCATAATTTTATTTCGCTGTCTATATTTTTTAGAGTACACACACACGGAGTGTTTAAGCTGTGATGTTCTTTTCAATCTGATAAATGAAATATTTGAAATCTACATCAAGATATATAGTTTGACCAGAGCAGCAGAGGCGGTTCCTTAACACTACTTGTTTTTATCTAAAGAGAAGAATAAACGATCACTATGAAGGGGACAAAATACTTATGAAGTATTTGTGGTCTTTTAGCTACTGGTGTAATTTCAATTCTACTTAACCACTAGCAATAGAACGCGTCCTCGTAGGACAGGGTTATATAGAGGGTGTCGAACCTCAAGGACTTGGAAGGTTGAATTGTTATGTTACTCAATCTTTGAATTAATTCTAAAATAATTGGAAAACAATTGTTGATGTTTGATCTTGAAATTAATTGAGAAAATTAAAGCTTTTTATAAATTGGTGTTATGAAATTTAATCGGGAAAAGAAGGTCCTGGGAACTGACTTCACCACTAACCCTCTAACAATGACAATTGTACTAATTTGAGATGTTTATTCTATGCATTCAGAAAAGAATGGCTATAAGCCCAATTCAATTCTATCAAGAGAATTCATTCAACATTCAATTAAGCATAACTCATCTTCGCTTAGCATGGCATATACATCTGACTAATTAATGATGTTATAACCCATCTTTGCTTAGTACGAATTATCAAAAATCTAAATTGAACGATATATGAAAACTATTGTATAACCTGTCTTAACAAAATCACAAAAGTTGAAAAGAACAAACCCTAATCATTGCAAATTTGAATTCATTCTACAAGAACAAGAATAAATGTGCAATGAATCAATATATTCAAATTAAAAGCAATAACACAGCTATTGTTTATGTCTTGGTTATACAATCAATGCACAAAGTAAATTATTCCCAAATTAAAATACAACTTAAAACATTGAAAGACAGGTTAGGGTTACGTCACTTCCCCAAAATGGTGTTTAACCGCTCATGATCGGATGTCCAAGCTTAAACGATGATGAAATCACCATCCTCTTATCCGTATCGTCACGAATCGCCTCTGTATTTCTCTCTGTGTTTCTCCCCTATAACATACCCTAGTTTTTTCCCTTTTCGTCATTTTTACTTTGCGAAACAAAACCCACGGGACACCTGGCCTCCCCAAAGTGGCAAGTGCGCATAAGAAAATCGCACTTGTGCCTCACAAAGTGACATTTGTGCCCAAAAAGTGACAGCTGCGCAAATAGGGCAGAAAGTTGCCTTAAACGTCCGTTTTAGGAAATTTTCGTGAAATATGAAATTGTACAGAATTGAATTTCCTTCAACTTGCATGGAGATTGGGTCATTTTAACAATTGTGTACGGGGTTATGGTCTGAATACCAACACGGGTCCAGGACTTTTTAGGCCTGAATTGGCCCAATCTTCAATGCGAATGGGCCCGTGCTCCTTTTCTTCATTTAAATTTATTTCTAGCCCATTTCTTCAGTCCATTTAGTTTGGATCTTCAAGATAAACATATCTCTCATGGGTCAAGCTTCAGTGATAACTAAATGAGTACCATTTGTAGCCCGATTTCACCATTATTAATCAGAATTACCCTTCATCACCTGAAATTATAAAAAGATTAAAATTATTAATAAAAACATAAAAGAAATATTAATAAGACATTAATTCATATAATTTAGGGATATTGAATATGCACTATTCATTACTTATCAGCTACCATTCTAAAAAGATTGTGACGTTATGCGAGAGTAAAGTGAGTGTGAGTCTAAGATAGAGTCTATTATACTTTGCTTAGAGATAATAGATTGGTTTATGTGGAGGCTTCTGCCTCACCCGGTGATTTTTTCCTTCCCATATTTTTCACATAAAATTTTTGATGTCATCTCTAACTTTCCTTACTTGCTTTATTTATTTTGTGATTGGTTTGGATGCATAATTTTTAATTGTTGTGGATAATTAATCAATCATAAAAATTGAGTAAGAAGACCTATCCACCCATATTTAGGTTTAAGGATTAGCATCTCACACTGAATTAACTAAACCGTTTCTGCACCGCGTAACTCACACAACCTTCGCCTCCACCGGTCTAGCTTGCACATCCACGTCACCACCAACAATGGGCTCCTTATTATTGTTGCTCAATTCACCAATTATGATGTTCACAGTGGCAGCACTGCCAAAGAAACCACAGTTGTTGTAAAGACGATAACTTTTGGTCGATTTTGAATCATAAAATTGAACTAAAAAGATCCCCATTCAGTTCAATGAGTAACCCAAAACCCTTTTCTCTAACCCAAATCTACATCTTTTAGTATTTTGGATTTATATTTAAATTATTATTTTTAAGTTTTATACACGTGCCAGACTTTTATTCGTTCTAATCCCCTATTAGAAAAAACTCTTTCTGATATGGCTTGAGGTAAGTATTGTCCTTATTGAAAAGTTTCAAATTAAATAATCCATTATTTGGGGGTATAAATACAATGTCATTCAACATAATTAACACACACGAAAAGAAACTAAAGAGTTTGCCAAAGCCTTGTCAAATCTTTGTATCTTCCGATACTTAAAGTTTATGAAGAATAATAATAACAAGCATGTTACACAAATGTCATTTCTTTTTGAAGATCTTAAATTCATTGTTCGATATCAAGCTTCATTGGTCATTGATCAAAATCCATTCAAGCCTTTTTCAATTTCAAATATTCGAAGAAAGTTCAATACCATTAGTTCAAGACCAAGTTTTTTTGAAACCCTTGCATCGAACATCTCAAGTAGATTGAATTATAGCGAAATTTTTTATCGTACAATAATCGACCACTTAAAATTGTACTATTTCTTGAAAATTAATTAAATTGAATATTTGTTTTACATCTTCATTCATAAATGTTCAAACACGAAATTTCTATGTACAATTTTCTAGAACAAAACCCTAGGATACCTTCTCGGGCCCCACAAAATCTCAAAGACCAATCATCGTGTCGCAAAACCTTAAGACACATTCTTAGGTATCCTTGATTAGGGTATCCCACTTAGGTGCAACATGAGATCCTTCAACCTTAAAATTTTCAGAAGATTTCTCTTTTATTTATAAAATCACAATAGAAACATCAGTTATGCATGTCTAACCTTCTACGTACGAAGCTCACCTATGTAGAGGGCTAATTATAAGTGTCAAATATTTTTTAGTCTACATGGCAATGCACATTATCAATAATGGTCCACATAGCAAAAGTCAAATGATCAACGGGCATGTTATGACACATACCATATCATCAACAAACCTCAAATAAAAGATTGAAGACTTGAGTTTAGGAGCAGGATTCAGGAATACTTGGGATCCAATGAGGTACTTGGTTTGGTTGTTGAAATTCATAATTCATCGAGAAGGCAAACCTCTCTCTCGTTGTTATTTAACCAACCATTGACTTGACTTGCAAATAGAGAAATATCATTTTGACTCTTGTATAACTTATCCCTATCTTAGCTAGCATTATTTTGTAATTATTTGAAAAAAAACTTATCTTTTTTATTATTACATAATAAACTCACGCGTGTTGTCCTAAAATGGTATCACCCACTTTTTCACTTGGCTTACAAAATGAGATACTCTAAGACCAAGAAGGAGGCAAAAAATTACGAGAAATGAACCACTCACATTTTGCACTCTCATGCTTTCTCACACTCGTGCTTTCTCCACACCCTCTAAACCTTCACAAAGGGAGACAATGGTGTACTAACATACTACTATCCTCTTTTTTTTTTCTCTCTCAAGTTTGTCTGGGCTTCCATCACTCTTAGTGCACTTTGGATCTCTACCGTGTTGCAAGTAATGCCTCATTATTGTATTTTATATTGTGTTCATATTCAAAAACCCTCCAGACATCTTTGAGTTCAATAATTGTCTCCTTTCACAAAGAAATACCAAATGACATAAGGCATTTTTAATAAAAATAACAATCAAAACTTTTTGATAGTCCTAAGATTATGCAATATCTTTTATATGAGTAGTATAGCAGTGTTCTTTACATTAGCAACAAATAAATTAAATAAGTGAATATACTAGCAACACCTAACCACCAACTTGGGTGGGTTTAGGATGCAATTCAGGCAGGTTGATGGTTGAATCAATGCTCACTCCAAGATATAAGACCTTCAATCCAATTGTTGGAGAGAATGCAATTGGATATATATATATATATATATAGATAGATAGATATTCTAATTGTTGAAACATGTTTCAAAATTATATATAAATTAAACTTATAGTTATGACTTTTCATCTCCCTTCATCAGTTACAAAATTAAATGGTTATGATTGGTTGATTGATGACGTGATTAAATATATCATTTAATCATCCATTAATAAAGAGATTTTTGGGTTGTTTGTAACTTCCATCTCTTGGGATTCCGTAATTAATCCATCATTTATACATGTTGTAACTCCCGTCTTTTGGACTTTCGTCATTATTTCTATATTTAATCAACCATAAATTATTTGTAACTCTTGACTCTTGGGTTGCTTGACTAAATATATTATTTTAATCACCCATAAATATGGAGCCTATAAAAGGGGGTGAGCCTATACAGAACACATAAGACAAATTCAGAAGTTGAGATGAGTCAAATGTATAGTGAGTGAAGTTACCAAGTTCAGAGAAATTCTCAGGACTCTGTTGAAGTCTCCAATGGCCAAGTCCAAAATCTGGCGAGATTCTGATGAAGTTTTAGACAGTCAAACTCAAGAATTCGGATATCTTCTGGTGAAGGTTTTGACAATGAAAATTTGGAATTCTGATCAATTTTTTGGTAACAAGATTATGGAATTCTAGGAATTCCACTATGGTAATATTTTTCACTTTTATGGTCAATATACATATATATATATATATATATTAAATGTGAAATACATGTTTGGGGACTTGTATAAGAGTCTGGAGAAGTTTTAGGATCGTTTGGCAAAATATGAGTTTTTCGGGTCCGGGGCGCGGGATCGGTGGATTCGAAAATTTTGAAAGTGTCGGAATGACACCAAATTTTGATATTAGCTTAAAAAAAATATTTGATGCGCTATGAAATCAATTTCAAGTCTGTAAGAGTTACCGAAATAAAAAATAGAGTCCAAGAAATATAGGAGGCTAGGTCTATAAATAAGGAGAAGGAGAATGCAACCCTAATTTTCACATTCTTCAATAGCCGAGAGAGCAATATATATATATATATATATATATATATATATACACACACACACACACACACACACATTCATCTTTTTCATTCTGCATTAAAATTGAGAAGCTTGAGGCAAGAATTAGAAGATGCCGAATAAGAAAGAATTGTTCTACACGTCAAGGGCTCGAGATTAATCCATTCAAAGTTGAATTCGGATAAAGTTGATTTTGGTGAAATTTGGTGTTGTCATTTGGACGCAGTTTTGTTATTAGCACTCTCCGGGAATGGAGCGTGGTCATTTGGATGCAATTTTGTCTATTAGCATGTGCATGAGAGTTGAGTTTGTCATGTTAGACGTAGTTTTGTCTATTAACATACTCGAGGAACCAGAATTTATCGGTTGGTACATGTTGGATGAGTTATCTCTAGATGTGGTTTTGTCTAGTGGTATACTAGTTGAGAGAAAAGTTTTCTCTGGGTAAAGCGTATAAGTTTTTACGAGATTGAGGTAACGGTTCTTCGGGTTAGTGCTGAACTTAGTTTCTAGATATGACAAGTTTTAGTATCATTGTCGAGGTAAAGAGGTAGATTGATTTTCGTTTCGGTTTAGGTTTTATCAAATGTGGGTTGAGATATCCTAAATATTGTAATGTTTAACATTATGAATTAGGATGTGCTAGGGGCACGAATGTAGGATAATGAGTTAGAGATAATCTATCCATAGATTTCTGGTGGTATGACGGTGACAGATTGGACCTTGTATCACTATGATTTTGTGTTGGGATTCCACAGTCAAAAAAGGAAAATGATACAGTTTGGATCATGGTTGACTAGTTGACTATGGTAGTTCACTTTCTTATAGAACGATATGAGGAGGCTTAGTAAGCAATATGGGGAATATATTGGGAGGTTACATAGAGTTTCGAGTATCCATTATGTTGGATAGAGATATGAGTTTGCCTTAAGATTTTGGAAAGATTTCAAATAGTACTTGATGCATATTGCATTTGGACTTGACATTAGTTGGGAGAACCATTAACCATATGAAGAGTTTGCATATAACGGTAGTAATCAGGCTAGTATCATTATGACACCACTTGGGGCGTTGTATGGCAGGTTATGTAAGTTTCTGGTTTATTGGCCTAAGATTGGCAAGATCACAGCCTTAGGGCCCGAATCGACGAAAGAATTATGCCGCTAAAAGAAGCGTACAATTATTCTTTGAGACGAGAGACCACAAAAGGGATTGATGTTGGACCGTTGGATATTTTAGCATGTGTTAGCAAGATAGTTTGGCCTTGCCACATAATTGGAGCGATTTATGAAGTTCCATGTCAAAGGAATACAAATGAGATGGTTTGAGATTGGTGAGAAAAGCTACCAGGAAGTCCATAGGATCTGGACTTGTTTCTTTCAGGCACAATTTGATTTCGGGGACGAAATCTTTTAAGTTGGGTAGGTTGTAAAGACCATGACCGTTTTTGGTCGATTTTCTTTTATTTTCATTTATTGTTATATAAATGCTTTAAATGATTATATATGTGTTTTAAATGTGAAATACATGTTTGAAAATTTGTATAAAAGTCCGGGAAAGTTTTGAAAGCGTTTGGCAAAAATTAAATTTTTTTAGTCGAGTGGGCTTTCCGGCAATACGAACGTATTTAAGTAATTGTCGTTCTATAAGACTATAATGAAAACGCAATTTTTGTTTTTCTTCTAGACGAATACGATATTGAGATCTTTTCCCGGAATGCGATTGATTTCTAAGATCACTTCCAGCTCTAAGCCTTTTATTAGTTAGTCCTGGTAAAGCCCCCAGGCGGCGTATTTTTTTGAAACGAGGTCCTCGGTAACGCGACATAAAGACTTCTTATTCTTATTTATATTTTATTTCTTTTCTTATTTATATTTATTGAAATTTCATTTTACAGAATAAACCTAAACTAAAACTAAACTAAATGATAAATGAAGTGAAGTCGACTGAAGTATTGTACTATAAAGAATAATGAGATGAATTGTATAAATATTCAGACCCCTTTGTATTGTATATATAGAAAAAGAAAATGATCCCTTTTCTGATATAGTTGGAAGTTCCTATAACATAATAAATCGGTGATTTTTGGAAAAAGTGGAAGATGTTTTTTCAATATTCTTTTATTTCAAAGGGGCATTATCAATCATGTAAAAAATCGAACAAATAGAGAAAAAAGCTGGGGCCCGGGTTTGGTGGGCCTAAAAAATTGAAAGTGTCAGAATTATACCAAATTTTAAAATTAGCTTAAATAAAATATTTGATGCATTACGGAATCGATTCCAGATCTGTAGGAATTACCAAAATCAAAAATAGAGTTTGGGAAGGTTTGGTAAGTGACTAGTGGTATTTTTGTAAATAGAGGATGTTAGGTCTATAAATAAGAAGAAGGATAATGCAGTCCTCATTCTCTCATTCTTCATCAGCCGATTGAGAGAGCAATATATATATATATATATATATATACATTCATCTTCTTCCTTCTATATTGAAATTGAGAAGCTTGAGGCGAGAATTGGAAGACGCCGAAGAATAAAGAATTATTTTACGCATTGAGGGCTCGAGATTGATCCGTTCAAAGTCGAATTCTGACAAAGTTGATTTTGGTGAAATTTAGAAATTTGAGAATTTTATTTAGAAGCTCTTCTAAATTGAGTTAGGGATATCTAAACCACAATTTTTGGAGTTTTTGTGAATATGTCGGATGTTTAGAACATCCGAATGAATTTGTGATTAGGTTGATATAATATGTTGTTTAACATGATTAAGGGGTTGTTTTACATGGATTAATGATGTACAAATGATCATTATGTGTTTATATGTTTCACATGAGAGGTATCTATGCTTGATATGTGGACATGAAGTTTGAAGGTTAATTGTTACATGAATACAATTATGTGATTACATGGTTGTTTAAATGTTTCCAAGACCATGTTAATGTGAGATATGTATATAGAAATTGTATAATGAGCATAATGAATGTTGAAACATGTTATAGGTCGATAAAGTGTGCGGTTGTATGGATGATATTACGAATGAGCATGATTGTGATAATATTCATGCATTACATATACATGGAGTGTGTGTGTGCATGTGAAAGGGTTTGTGGATAATTGGATAGCCAAGCGTCGGGATCCGATGCCAATTGTTATTGTTGACATTGTGGCAGTGAGCCAAGGTCAGATAAATGGGATACATGTGTGTGTGAGACACGGGTAAAGTGTGGGTACATAAAATGATGCATACATTTAAGGCATGATGAATGGTATGTGATATTGTATATATGCGATATGATGTTCTCATATGTTTCTATGTGCTTGTGTGGTATTCACGGAGCTTTAGGAAGTGTGTTTTAGGTATTTATATTGAACGTGTTGTAACTCATCCCATGAGTATTAACTCTTTTAGGAAATAGCAAAGAAGTGATAGAGTCTCCCCAACTATAAGTTGACGTGGAGCGTAGCTAGTCTTATTTTAAAAATATTTATTGCTTTTTGGAATGTATGTTCGATTTATGGACTATATGCATAACTTTCATATTGTATATGTTCCTTGGTATTTCGAAAGCATACTTATAGTTATGTTTTTATGATTATGCATATCACATGTACGGGTTTTGAGCATGGTGAATGCTAGACAATGTGAATAATGATTTTATGTTTATGTCCGGTAATGTATGTATAAACTTGTGAGAATGATTGTGTTGATGATGTAGATTAGGGAGTGTGCATGATAAGAATGGGAACCAAGTTATGAGAATGGAAACTTGGAAAATTTCGCAGGGAAACAAGTTTGAAGAGTTTTGATTGATCAAAATCTCCATTTCGATTAATCAAAATTTCAGATATGTTTGAATGATCAATTCCAGTAGCGTTTCGATGGTACTTCGATACAAGTTCGATCAAGCGTAGTTTTCGATTGATCGAAACCTCCATTTCGCTTAATCGAAATGTGAGGGTCTCGATTAATCAAATGATGCAGTTCGATTATTGAAAGTGCATAGACAATGTGTTTTCAATAGGCATGTATGGTGAGTATTGTGGGGCCCTATAGTGAGAGTGGCCTTTGAGATGTGATGATATTGACATGTATGATAAGGTTTCCGCTTGATTATGAGATTATAATTAGATTGACTAATCATTGTGACGTTCTGAGTTTAGGAATTGTTATAATAAGTATGGTAAGGCTTTCGCGACAAGTAATGATCTCGATGATTCGGATCAAGGTTGAGGATGATTGATGGTATTTGTCATGGTTGTTCAGGTCGTGGAGTGACGATCGGGTGGTCATGACACCTCACAACTCAGAGTGCGGGTTCGGATCCGGATCGAGGGAGTCCTGATGGTTCAAATTTTGGGGCATGACATATTAGACGGAGATGAATATATGGGTTTATAGAGGGTGGCACTCTATGGACATGTAGATTGTTGAATTTGACTTAGTTGAATTTTGAGTATAGTGCTATCATTTGATATTTCAATTGCACCTAAGAGAGGTTTAACTATTTTTAAGAAATGATTACGCGTCTCTAAGCCTTGATTTGAAATTATTTATAATATTATTAATTATGTTTTTCGGGATATTATTATTTATCACAATCTATATTTATGCGATAATCTCCTCTTATAATTGAATATTGCCACTTTTCACTGTCCAGTTCCAACAAGTTGAAGATATTTTTAGTTTTTGTGATCTCAGGATCCAACACTAAGAAATAATCATCATTAATTGCATTGGAAGATAAATGGATATATATATATATATATATATATATATATATATATATATATATATATATATATATAAGCAATGCGTTGTCAGGGCGAGACGCAATTGGATACGATATATATAAGTGATGCTTTGTGATCCACTGCATTGTTGGAGAATACACAATTAGAGTTGCAAACAGACGTAACAAGCAATCTGCGCGAAACTAAAGGGTTATACGCAACACTATGAAACATTACATAATAATATTATTAATTTAAAATGGCAAGCAAATGTATATAAAAAATACAAATTTGTATACACTAAAAGTAGTATATATATTGATATAAAAAAAAGTTGTATACACTTTTATAAGTAGTATAGATATGTATATGCATATATATATAGTTAGTAATTTTTTTACCAAATTTACGCTTTTAAAATTTTGATCTGGAAAGTAAATAACTGTTTGAAGAATCTTCCATAGAGTTTTGAAGTAATGAAATATTTAAACTGGTTTTTTTTGTTGCTAGATTACAACAAAAAGATAATAAAATAATGGTTATGGGGGCACCATATTCCAGTGACTATGTTCAGCAGCTTAGCTAAAAAACCTAATAACTCAAGAAGTGTGAATTGGTTTGGGTTTTTTTTTTTGAAATTCTTTTGAGGAATGCTTCACGTAGGCTTGTCTTGCCGGAATATATATGTAGTTGCAAATTATGTGCTTGAAAGGGTCTTGTTCTTCTTCGATGTAATGACTTTTGATGTGAAAGCAAACAATCAAATCATGCATTTTTGCTTATATATTCTTCATTCATGAGCTTTAAGTTTTCTAATTGTGAATTATGCTCTTTCATATTTCCTTGTTCTTTCCATTAATTTTAAATAGTTTTCAACAACATCTATTTGACATGCAAGGATCAAGACATGAAGGACACATGAAATGGAGAGAAAAGTTTCAAAAGCTAGAAGCCATACAAAAAGGTATTTTTGTCAAAATAGTCAAGATACGGTGAAAAATGGGTTCTTTGCAACTTTTGAAAGCATAGTTGAGTTATTTGGTGACAAAAAATAACATATGAGTTGAAAGCACAATGGGTTTAATGCAATTTGGCCTAATAATATATACACAAGTCATGCTAGAATTAGGGTTTGAGTTGAACTGGTTTGTTGATACCTCGACCGAGTCCAACCCAAATTAAATTTGGATTAGTATTTTTCAACCCAAATATTGCCTTAATTGAAAAAAATTGCCAATCACATCAAAAAATTGAGCTAGATTTGGGGTGGGGTTGGATTAGCCCGCTTAAGTCCTATCCTAAAAATAGTAGATATTTGATGAGTCAGACATACCACATCATTGGTATGCAACCAGTGAAAATGCATCATTCAGTAAAAGTGGTCCTACTTATATATGAAAATTGTTCTCAATAAATTAAAATAGTGTATTTTCATTGGCCAGTCATACCAATAACGTAATATGCCTAACTTACTTATATACCTACTCCTTAAAAATCGTTACACAAAAATTACAATCAATTACCAAACATGACCTTGCTATGCATAATTCAAACAATTAATTACAATCACAACCTAATTCAAGATAAATATAATAAAATATTTAACTATAATCACATACTTATTAAATTTATCATTTCAAATATAAAATTATCATCAAAAACAAATAAAAAATATTTATTTATGTATATTTTTTTAATTTAATAGAATGAGTTTGGAATGAAACAAGTTTTGACTTTCATTCTCCTACTCTTTTGCTCTCTCAATCGTAAATTACTCTTACGTTTCGTAAAATTTGACATAATTACTTCAAATTAAAGTTTTTGCAAAATTATTCTGACAGCTCAGTCAGTCTAATAATTCGTTAAACGAAATCACATATAATATACAATTACAAAAGTACCCTCTAGTTATAATATTTTTTAACATGTTATATATATATATATATATATATATATATATATATATATATATATTCTCTAACAATGCATACAACACTATCGCCACCTAAGGTAATTTTGGTATTTTAATTTTTTTTTTATGTTAATTAATTTTAACGAAACTCACTGTGAATCAACGACAGGAGTACCTGAACTAAAGTCAACCAAATATCACCGGAGGTTAGCCACCATATTTTAAAAACTTTAATATACAAGTAACTAGGCAATTAGGTAAAATTTCAGAGAAAGTCAATGTAATTTACATATTCTAATCCAGTATTAATTTTAGTTAGACAAAGTGGCACTCTATAATTAACATTGTCAGTCATGCCTTGATGATTTTTTTTTTTTTTTTCTGGAAATTCGTCATGCCTTGATGATTGTTTACGGAAAATCATGATATTTTCGAAAGAAATAACTAATAGATTGTAATTATATTTAAAAGAGAAATGATATATATCATGAAATAGAAGTTCATAAATGATATTTATTTTTTTAACAAAATTCATAAATAGAAGTTAAAAACCGTTGCCAGGTGTAAGAATTTATACCGTCAGAGCAGCACCATGTGTATACTGACCCCACTTGAGGATAGTCTTCTAAAGGAGGGAGCCGGATCCTCTGCAGTAATCGGCTAATGCCGTATACTGCTGTAATCCGAAAATCATATCCCTCATTTTTTTTCTTTTCACTTAAAAGACCATAACTTTTACCACAAATAATATTTTTTGATGAAACTAATTTTTTTAAATAGTATATTCCGAGAGCTTCAATATGAGTATAATATAGGCTATGTTTTGACTTAAGACGAAAAAATTATAATATTTATAATTCATGTCAAATTATGATATCCACACTACTAAAAGTATTTTCCACGCACTTAAAACAAATTTTTTTTTTTTCTTTTCAATTTTTTTTTTAGAACTCTTAGGCACATTTGAAAGATGTATTTTGCACAAAAAAATAAAAAAAAATTATATTCATATTTTTTAGGCTAATTTTTTTCTCACTTTCCACACTTTTAAAGTATTTTCCACAAATTTAAAGTTTTTTTCAACACATTTAAAGAATTTTTCCACACACCTAAAACAAATACTTTTTTATGTTTTTTCTTTCCAATTTTTTTAGGGACTCTTAGGCATATAAGAAAGATGTTTTTGCACAAAAAAATTCATTAAAATTTATATTCACCTTTTTTAATCTCATTTTTTTATACTTTTCACACTTTTAAAGTACTTTTCACACACTTAAAACAAATATATATATATAATTTTTTTTTTTCTTTTCAAATTTTTTTTTAGAACTCTTAGGCACATTTGAAAGATGTATTTTGCACAAAAAAATAAAAAAAAATTATATTCATATTTTTTAGGCTAATTTTTTTCTCACTTTCCACACTTTTAAAGTATTTTTCACAAATTTAAAGTTTTTTTCTACACATTTAAAGAATTTTTCCACACACCTAAAACAAATACTTTCTTATGTTTTTTCTTTCCAATTTTTTTAGGAACTCTTAGGCATATAAGAAAGATGTTTTTGCACAAAAAAATTCATAAAAATTTATATTCACATTTTTTAATCTCATTTTTTTATACTTTTTCACACTTTTAAAGTACTTTTCACACACTTAAAACAAATATATATATATAATTTTTTTTTTCTTTTCAAATTTTTTTTTAGAACTCTTAGGCACATTTGAAAGATGTATTTTGCACAAAAAAATAAAAAAAAATTATATTCATATTTTTTAGGCTAATTTTTTTTCTCACTTTCCACACTTTTAAAGTATTTTCCACAAATTTAAAGTTTTTTTCTACACATTTAAAGAATTTTTTCACACACCTAAAATAAATACTTTCTTATGTTTTTTCTTTCCAATTTTTTTAGGAACTCTTAGGCATATAAGAAAGATGTTTTTGCACAAAAAAATTCATAAAAATTTATATTCACATTTTTTAATCTCATTTTTTTATACTTTTCACACTTTTAAAGTACTTTTCACACACTTAAAACAAATATATATATATAATTTTTTTTTTTTCTTTTCAAATTTTTTTTTAGAACTCTTAGGCACATTTGAAAGATGTATTTTGCACAAAAAAATAAAAAAAAATTATATTCATATTTTTTAGGCTAATTTTTTTTCTCACTTTCCACACTTTTAAAGTATTTTTCACAAATTTAAAGTTTTTTTCTACACATTTAAAGAATTTTTCCACACACCTAAAACAAATACTTTCTTATGTTTTTTCTTTCCAATTTTTTTAGGGACTCTTAGGCATATAAGAAAGATGTTTTTGCACAAAAAAATTCATAAAAATTTATATTCACATTTTTTAATCTCATTTTTTTATACTTTTCACACTTTTAAAGTACTTTTCACACACTTAAAACAAATATATATATATAATTTTTTTTTTTCTTTTCAAATTTTTTTTTAGAACTCTTAGGCACATTTGAAAGATGTATTTTGCACAAAAAAATAAAAAAAAATTATATTCATATTTTTTAGGCTAATTTTTTTCTCACTTTCCACACTTTGAAAGTATTTTCCACAAATTTAAAGTTTTTTTCTACACATTTAAAGAATTTTTCCACACACCTAAAACAAATACTTTCTTATGTTTTTTCTTTCCAATTTTTTAGGGACTCTTAGTCATATATGAAAGATGTTTTTGCACAAAAAATGCATGAAAATATATATTCACATTTTTTAATCTCATTTTTTTTCACTTTTCACACTTTTAAAGTACTTTCCACACACTTAAAACAAATATTTTTTTTATTTATTTTTTTCCAATATTTTTTGGAACTCTTAGGCACATTTGAAAGATGTATTTTGTCCAAAAAATCATAAAAAATTATATTCACATTTTTTAGGCTAATTTTTTTCTCACTTTTCACACTTTTAAAATACTTTCTACACATTTAAAGTATTTTTCCACACATTTAAAGAATTTTTCCATACACCTAAAACAAATAATTTCTTATGTTTTTTTTTTCTCCAATTTTTCTTGGGAACTCTTAGGTATATATACGAAAGATGTTTTTGCAGAGAAAAATCATAAAACATTATATTCACATTTTTTAGCCTCATTTTTTCTCACTTTCCACTCATTTCACACACTTAAAAAAAATATTTTTTTATGTTTTTTCTTTTCTTTTTTTTTTATAAAATATTAGCCTTATTTAATAGAAATATTTTCCCAAAAAAATCATAAAAATTTATATTTATATTTTTTAATCTTATTTTTTTCAGTTTCGATTTTTTTTTTAAGAGGAAGACATAAATGTTCTCCAACAATAAGTATAATTTTAATAAATGTGTATGTATAAATTTGATTTTTATTTAAATAAAATGTATCTCATTACCAGTTTTCTTTACCGCCAAACATCCTTCCAATGTGACTAAATTTGCTAAAAAAATTGGAAACAAAAAATATAAAAAAGTACTTGTTTTGAGGGTGTGAAAAAACACTTTAAATGTGTGGAAATTACTTTAAATGTGCGAAAAAACACTTTAAATGTGTGAAAATTACTTTAAATGTGTGGAAAAGTGCTTTAAGTATTTGAAATGTAAGAAGAAAAAAAACTAAAAAATGTGAATATAATTTCTTATGATTTACTTGTAGAAAAATATCCTTCAAATATGCCTAAAAGTTTCTAAAAAAAATTGGAAAGATAAACATAAAAAAATACATGTTTTAAATGTGTGGAGAGTATTTTAATTGTGATGAAAATGCTTTAAGTCTGTGAAAAAGTGCTTTAAATGTGTGGAAAATGAGAAAAAATGAAACTAAAAAATGTGTGGAAAAATGTTTTAAATGTCTGAAAAGTACTATGAAAGTGTGGAAAGTGAGAAAAAAATTGGCTTAAAAAATATGAATATAACTTTTTATGATTATTTTGTGCAAATACATCCGTCAAATGTGCCTAAGAGTTCTTTAAAAAATTGGAAAGAAAAAAATAAAAAAATATTTGTTTTAAGTGTGTGGAAAGTAGTTCAAAAGTGTGTAATGTGAAAAAAATGAGATTAAAAAATGTAAATATAAATTTTTATGAATATTTTGTTCAAAAACATCTTTCATATATGCCGAAGAATTCCTAAAAAAATTGGAAAGAAAAAAGATAAAAAAGTCTTTGTTTTAGGTGTGTGGATAAGTACTTTAAATGTGTTGGAAAATGTTTTAAATGTGTGGAAAGTATTTTAAAAGTGTGAAAAGTGAGAAAAAATTTAGTTTAAAAAATCTGAATATAACTTTTTATGATTATTTTGTGCAAATACATCCTTCAAATGTGCATAAGAGTTCCTAAAAAAATGGAAAGACAAAAAAAAAAAAAAAAAATTGTGTTTAAGTGTGTGGAAAGTAGTTTAAACGTGTGGAATGTGAAAAAAAATTATTCCTAAAAATTTGAATAAAATTTTTTATGAATTTTTTCTGCAAAATCATCTTTCATATATACCTAAGAGGTCCTAAAAAAATTGGAGAAAAAAAAAACATAAAAAATTATTTGTTTTAGGTGTGTGGAAAAATTCTTTAAAAGTGTGGAAAGTACTTTAAATGTGTAGAAAGTATTTTAAAAGTGTGGAAAGTGAGAAAAAAAATTAGCCTAAAAAATGTGAATATAAATTTTTATGATTTTTTGTGCAAAATAAATCTTTCAAATGTGCCTAAAAGTTCCAAAAAAAATTGGAAAAAATAAATTAAAAAATATATATTTGTTTTAAGTGTATGGAAAGTAATTTAAAAGTGTGGAAAGTTAAAAAAAATGATTCATAAAAAATTTGAATATAAATTTTTATGAATTTTTTGTGCAAAAACATCTTTCTTATATGCCTAAGAGTTCCTAAAAAAATTGGGAAGAAAAAACATAAGAAAGTATTTGTTTTAGGTGTGTGGAAAAGTACTTTAAATGTGTGGAAAAGTACTTTAAATGTGTAGAAAGTATTTTAAAAGTGTGGAAAGTGAGAAACAAATTAGCCTAAAAAATGTGAATATAAATTTTTATGATTTTTTGTGCAAAATACATCTTTCAAATGTGCCTAAGAGTTCCAAAAAAAATTTGAAAGGAAATATATATATATATATATTTGTTTTAAGTGTATGGAAAGTACTTTAAAAGTGTGGAAAGTTAAAAAAAATGATTCATAAAAAATTTGAATATAAATTTTTATGATTTTTTTGTGCAAAAACATCTTTCTTATATGCCTAAGAGTTCCTAAAAAAATTGGAGAGAAAAAAAAACATAAAAAATTATTTGTTTTAGGTGTGTGGAAAAATTCTTTAAAAGTGTGGAAAGTACTTTAAATGTGTAGAAAGTATTTTAAAAGTGTGGAAAGTGAGAAAAAAAATTAGCCTAAAAAATGTGAATATAAATTTTTATGATTTTTTGTGCAAAATAAATCTTTCAAATGTGCCTAAAAGTTCCAAAAAAAATTGGAAAAAATAAATTAAAAAATATATATTTGTTTTAAGTGTATGGAAAGTAATTTAAAAGTGTGGAAAGTTAAAAAAAATGATTCATAAAAAATTTGAATATAATTTTTTATGAATTTTTTGTGCAAAAACATCTTTCTTATATGCCTAAGAGTTCCTAAAAAAATTGGGAAGAAAAAACATAAGAAAGTATTTGTTTTAGGTGTGTGGAAAAGTACTTTAAATGTGTGGAAAAGTACTTTAAATGTGTAGAAAGTATTTTAAAAGTGTGGAAAGTGAGAAACAAATTAGCCTAAAAAATGTGAATATAAATTTTTATGATTTTTTGTGCAAAATACATCTTTCAAATGTGCCTAAGAGTTCCAAAAAAAATTTGAAAGGAAATATATATATATATATATATTTGTTTTAAGTGTGTGAAAAGTACTTTAAAAGTGTGAAAAGTATAAAAAAATGAGATTAAAAAATGTGAATATAAATTTTTATGAATTTTTTTGTGCAAAAACATCTTTCTTATATGCCTAAGAGTTCCTAAAAAAATTGGAAAGAAAAAATATAAGAAAGTATTTGTTTTAGGTGTGTGGAAAAATTCTTTAAATGTGTAGAAAAAAACTTTAAATTTGTGGAAAATACTTTAAAAGTGTGGAAAGTGAGAAAAAAATTAGCCTAAAAAATATGAATATAATTTTTTTTTATTTTTTTGTGCAAAATACATCTTTCAAATGTGCCTAAGAGTTCTAAAAAAAAATTTGAAAAGAAAAAAAAAAATTTATATATATATATTTGTTTTAAGTGTGTGAAAAGTACTTTAAAAGTGTGAAAAGTATAACAAAATGAGATTAAAAAATGTGAATATAAATTTTTATGAATTTTTTTGTGCAAAAACATCTTTCTTATATGCCTAAGAGTCCCTAAAAAAATTGGAAAGAAAAAACATAAGAAAGTATTTGTTTTAGGTGTGTGGAAAAATTCTTTAAATGTGTAGAAAAAAACTTTAAATTTGTGGAAAATACTTTAAAAGTGTGGAAAGTGAGAAAAAAATTAGCCTAAAAAATATGAATATAATTTTTTTTTATTTTTTTGTGCAAAATACATCTTTCAAATGTGCCTAAGAGTTCTAAAAAAAAATTTGAAAAGAAAAAAAAAAAATTATATATATATATTTGTTTTAAGTGTGTGAAAAGTACTTTAAAAGTGTGAAAAGTATAACAAAATGAGATTAAAAAATGTGAATATAAATTTTTATGAATTTTTTTGTGCAAAAACATCTTTCTTATATGCCTAAGAGTTCCTAAAAAAATTGGAAAGAAAAAACATAAGAAAGTATTTGTTTTAGGTGTGTGGAAAAATTCTTTAAATGTGTAGAAAAAAACTTTAAATTTGTGGAAAATACTTTAAAAGTGTGGAAAGTGAGAAAAAAATTAGCCTAAAAAATATGAATATAATTTTTTTTTATTTTTTTGTGCAAAATACATCTTTCAAATGTGCCTAAGAGTTCTAAAAAAAAATTTGAAAAGAAAAAAAAAAAAATTATATATATATATTTGTTTTAAGTGTGTGAAAAGTACTTTAAAAGTGTGAAAAGTATAACAAAATGAGATTAAAAAATGTGAATATAAATTTTTATGAATTTTTTTGTGCAAAAACATCTTTCTTATATGCCTAAGAGTTCCTAAAAAAATTGGAAAGAAAAAACATAAGAAAGTATTTGTTTTAGGTGTGTGGAAAAATTCTTTAAATGTGTAGAAAAAAACTTTAAATTTGTGGAAAATACTTTAAAAGTGTGGAAAGTGAGAAAAAAATTAGCCTAAAAAATATGAATATAATTTTTTTTTATTTTTTTGTGCAAAATACATCTTTCAAATGTGCCTAAGAGTTCTAAAAAAAAATTTGAAAAGAAAAAAAAAAAATTATATATATATATTTGTTTTAAGTGTGTGAAAAGTACTTTAAAAGTGTGAAAAGTATAAAAAAATGAGATTAAAAAATGTGAATATAAATTTTTATGAATTTTTTTGTGCAAAAACATCTTTCTTATATGCCTAAGAGTCCCTAAAAAAATTGGAAAGAAAAAACATAAGAAAGTATTTGTTTTAGGTGTGTGGAAAAATTCTTTAAATGTGTAGAAAAAAACTTTAAATTTGTGGAAAATACTTTAAAAGTGTGGAAAGTGAGAAAAAAATTAGCCTAAAAAATATGAATATAATTTTTTTTTTATTTTTTTGTGCAAAATACATCTTTCAAATGTGCCTAAGAGTTCTAAAAAAAAATTTGAAAAGAAAAAAAAAATTATATATATATATTTGTTTTAAGTGTGTGAAAAGTTCTTTAAAAGTGTGAAAAGTATAAAAAAATGAGATTAAAAAATGTGAATATAAATTTTTATGAATTTGTTTGTGCAAAAACATCTTTCTTATATGCCTAAGAGTTCCTAAAAAAATTGGAAAGAAAAAAATAAGAAAGTATTTGTTTTAGGTGTGTGGAAAAATTCTTTAAATGTGTAGAAAAAAACTTTAAATTTGTGGAAAATACTTTAAAAGTGTGGAAAGTGAGAAAAAAATTAGCCTAAAAAATATGAATATAATTTTTTTTTATTTTTTTTGTGAAAATACATTTTTCAAATGTGCCTAAGAGTTCTAAAAAAAAATTTGAAAAGAAAAAAAAAAATTATATATATATATTTGTTTTAAGTGTGTGAAAAGTACTTTAAAAGTGTGAAAAGTATAAAAAAATGAGATTAAAAAATGTGAATATAAATTTTTATGAATTTTTTTGTTCAAAAACATCTTTCTTATATGCCTAAGAGTTCCTAAAAAAATTGGAAAGAAAAAACATAAGAAAATATTTGTTTTAGGTGTGTGGAAAAATTCTTTAAATGTGTAGAAAAAAACTTTAAATTTGTGGAAAATACTTTAAAAGTGTGGAAAGTGAGAAAAAAATTAGCCTAAAAAATATGAATATAATTTTTTTTTATTTTTTTGTGCAAAATACATCTTTCAAATGTGCCTAAGAGTTCTAAAAAAAAATTTGAAAAGAAAAAAAAAAAAATTTGTTTTAAGTGCGTGGAAAATACTTTTAGTAGTGTGGATATCATAATTTGACATGAATTATAAATATTATAATTTTTTCGTCTTAAGTCAAAACATAGCCTATATTATACTCATATTGAAGCTCTCGGAATATACTATTTAAAAAAATTAGTTTCATCAAAAAATATTATTTGTGGTAAAAGTTATGGTCTTTTAAGTGAAAAGAAAAAAAATGAGGGATATGATTTTCGGATTACAGCAGTATACGGCATTAGCCGATTACTGCAGAGGATCCGGCTCCCTAAAGGAGATGACAAAAGACACAAGTCATATGTTACGAGTGGCACCAGTCAACCGGTCACAGCTCTCTCTCTCTCTTCCGAGCTGGTCCTTTCACCTTTGTTGGATTCGTGAAGAAAAGTTTGAATCTATTGAAAATTCTTTCTTTGTTACTTATTGGGTTTTGCTCAGAGCTCATTGAAGACTAATGGCAGTGAGTTTCTACTTCTTAATCTTTCTTTAAGTTTGAAATTACTGACAATGTTAATGCGCCCTTTTCACTTTGTTCTTTTGAGTTTAATTCAATTGCAAGTGTAGCTTTTAATTTTGTAGATTTTCAGGTTCGTAATCATGTTCTTCATGGGAAGTTTATAATTTGCTCAATGGATTTGAAGTGTTGGGTTATTTGGGTTCTATTTTGTCCTTGATGTGTTGGAGCTGGAGGTTTTGAAATTAGGTGGGTCTTATATCTGTTTCCTAAAGGTCTTTAATGGGAACATATAAACTGAGTTGATTTGATTCTTGGATGATGCAAAAATGGGTTTTTTCCGGGGGATAATTCTGTCTCTTTTCTAAGGCAAGTCGGGTTTTTTGTGGGAAAATAAGTTTAGGCATATGATTTTCATTGGTTAGACTACTTCTGTTCATCAATGATGTCTGATCTTTTGGCCTTTTTGATTATTCATTAATTGGGGTGGTTTTGGGTTGTGTTAGTTTGCAGATTCACTGTGTGAAACTGGGTTTTGTTTGGCTGCTTATTTACCATCTCAGTTGGCCTCATTTTTATTCATTTTTGTTGTTTAATTCAGAATGTAAGTAAAAAAAAGCATAGTTTTTTATGCTAATATGTCTCTGTGCTTTCACTCTTGGTAGACTGGACCTTACTTGATTATTGTTGTGTAGTTTGCTTGATTTGTGTAATATCTTTTCCTCTGTTAGCTGTTTTTAAGGGCAAAATACATGGCCTTGTACTGGATGATGCCCATTTGTTGAATATGAAAAGTGATTTAACTACTTGTCAATAAAACAAAATGAAATAACAACAGTTCTTTTACCTCTCTCATATGTGCGCTTGTGAATCTTGGGCTTTTTCGGGTTTGTTGGTAATGCTTATTAGAGTTATTATATTTAATAAGGGTAGAATAAAGGGGCTAGGGTTTATCCTCTTTGTTAGAATTGTAAAGAGAGAAGAAGAAATAAAGGGGCTAGGGTTTCTATTACAATCTCAATGTAAAGTTACAAATATGAAAACCTAATAAAGAGAATATATAGTCTTTCAAACAAAATAAAATTAAAAGACTATTTTACTCTTATTAAATATAATAACTCTAATATCCCCCCTCAAACTCACGATGTGGCTGCTAAAAATATCGAGAGTTTGCCAACCAAAAAACGAAAACGTGGAATAGGATGTGACTTTGTAAACAAGTCTGCAAGCTGCATGGAAGACGTGACAAAGGGCAAAGTAATAGTGCCATGCTTAAGGTGATGTCGAGTGAGATGACAGTCAATCTCAATATGCTTGGTTCGCTCATGAAAAACTGAGTTGTGAATAATCTGAATAGCACTCTTGTTGTCACAATGCATAAGAGTGGGATGAGAAAGAGAAACACCCATATCTGTAAGCAACCAACTTAACCAAACTATCTTAGTGGTAATAGATGCCATAGCACGATACTCAGCTTCTGTGGAAGATCGAGAAACGACAGTCTGTTTCTTACTCTTCCAAGAAATAAGAGAATCACCCAAAAATATACAAAAACTAGTGATAGACTTGCGATCTATTGGATCACCAGCCCAATCAGCATCTGAGTATGCACGCAGCTCCAAAGAAGAGGTCGATGGAAGTAAAAGACTCTGAAAGAGAGTGCCTCGAAGATATCGAAGAATATGAAGAACAACAGCCCAATGAACGATCGTTGGTGAAACAACAAACTGACTAACAATGTGAACAGCATATGCAATATCTAGACGTGTAATAGTGAGATATACCAGGCTACCAACAATAGTACGATATAAAGTAGGATCTGGCAAAGGGGCACCATCAGAAGGAGAATATTGAGCATTAAGCTCAAGAGGAGTATCAACAGTCTTAGTATCAGTGAGGTGAGCATGCTCAAGAATGTCAGCCGTGTACTTTGACTGAGATAGAAGATAGCCTTTTGGAGAGAATGCTACTTCAATACCTAGAAAGTAGCGAAGAGAGCCCAAGTCCTTCATTTCAAATTGTCGAGCTAATTCTGATTTCAATACTGCAATCCCATCAACATCATCACCAGTAATAATCATGTCATCAACATATAAGGAAAGAAGAATACAACCTGCAGAGGTACTCTTGATAAAGAGAGCTGAATCATGATGACTTGGGCAAAAACCAAGAGAGGTAATCACAGTAGAGAACTTCTCAAACCAGGCCCGGGGTGCTTGTTTGAGACCATATAAAGCTTTCTTGAGCCTACAAACATATCCAGGATTATGAGAAACACCAGGAGGGGGAATCATGTAAATTTCTTCTTGAAGATCGCTATTCAAGAAGGCATTTTTAACATCCATTTGAGATATATGCTACTGATGAATAGAGGCAACTGCAATAAGAGTACGAACAGTAGTCATTTTTGCAATAGGAGCAAAGGTCTCCTCATAATCCATACCATACTGTTGAGAAAATCCCTGGACAACCAATCTAGCTTTGTACTGCTCAACTGACCCATCAGACTTGGTTTTGATTTTATAAATCCAACGAGAACCAACCGTACTTCTACCAGGCGGTAGCAGTACCAAATCCCAAGTATCTGTCTTATGCAAAGCAAAGAGTTCCTCAGTCATAGCCTGCTGCCAAAGAGGATCAAGAATTGCCTTTTTATAGGATAAAGGGTCAGAGAGACAGTGAATAGAAGCTAAAAAGGAAGTAAACGAATATGAATAAGAAGAATAAGCAAAATCTGGGAATTGAGTAGACTTACGAGTACGTTGAGGATAACGAGAAGGAGCCACAGTCTCAGGAACTACTTGGGTGGCCACAGGAAGAGAGGGAGTTTCAGGTGTATCAAAGAGCAAGAACCAGTATCTGCAGAACTATCAGTGCGAACCCTGCGAGAAAAATGATGAGGAAAAGGAGTAATAGGAACACGAGGACTAGAAACATTTTGTGAGTCAATATGGACTTGAGAAGACAAATTGTCAGTATCATCAGAGAAAGGATCAATATGGATGAGGTCAGATTTGGTCATGTTATGAGTACTAGCAGGAATAGAAAAGAATGGTATATGCTCAAGAAACAAAACATGACGAGATACATAGAGTTTTTGGGTAATTGGATCAGAACACCGATATCCCTTTTGACCCTCACCATAGCCAAGAAAAACACAAATGGAAGAGCGAGAAGATAACTTGCTACGCTCTACACGAGGACGGAGAACAAAACAAGTACAATAAAAAACCTTCAAGGAAGCATAATCAGGAGCATGCTCATATAACTTTTCAAAAGGCGATAGACCTGAGATGTGAGAAGATGGAATCTTATTAATTAAGTTGACAGCAGTAAGAACTGCTTCTCCCCAAAATTCACTAGGAACTGAAGCAGACAATAAGAGAGAACGAGCAGTTTCAACAATGTGCCTATGTTTCTTCTCAGCAACCCCATTTTGCTCAGGAGTATCTATATAAGAAGTTTGATGAACAGTTCCATCTAAGACAAGTAATTCACAGAATTTATTAGAAGTGTACTCCCCACCCAAATCACATCTAAAGCACTTAATAATAGCAGAATGTTGAGTTTTAACAAGGGCCCGAAAAACATTATAAATATTAAAAAATTCAGAACGATATTTCATAAGATAAACCCAATAATAATGAGTGCAATCATCAATAAAGGAAACATAATATCGAGACCCCCCTTTTGTGGCAACGGAAGAAGGTCCCCACACATCAGAATGGACCAAATCAAATGGTGCAAGAGAAGAAGAAATACTTCGATTAAAAGGTAAAACAAAAAATTTTGCCAGTTTACAACCACTACAATCAGAAATGTCATGAGTTTGCAAATTTCCTAATGCTCCTGTAGATGCTAAGTATCTTAAACAAGAGGCCAGAACATGACCAAGACGAGAATGCCATAAATAAAAACTAGAAGAAGAAGAATTCAAATAAAAAGATGACAAGTCCACACTGGGAGCTGCAACAACTGGTTCTTTTAGCTCGTCCAAAATGTAAAGCCCCCCCTGCCTACGGCCTATCCCAATCAGCTTCTGGGATTGCGGATCCTGCACAAGACAAGAAGAAGAATAAAAAGATACTAAGTAACCAGAGTCACATAACTGACCAACAGATACTAGATTCATCGTGAGTTTGGGAATGTGATAAATAGAAAGAGATAAATTAGGTTTGACAACAGAACCAACACCTGCTAAAGGCATAGGAGTGCCATCAGCAGTCATGACAGACACAGATGATGTAGGACGTAAAGAAGCAAAGTATGACGAATTAGGTGACATATGATGTGAAGCTCCAGAATCTAAGACCCATATGGAAGAAGACATGCCTAAAGAACTAGAAGATAACTGACCTATTGGAGAAGAGGTGGACATAGCAGGAACTTCTGAAACTGGTCAGCGAGGGTGGCAACTATGGGATTAGAAGATGATGAAACTCCAAAACCAAATGAGTCTGATGGTGGTACAACTGCTGCAGTGTTAGGTTGCGGAGGCCTATAAGCTTGTTGTGATTGATTTCCCAATTTCCATGGAGGAGGTTGTTGCTTCTGCTGATGTTGTTGTGGCTGAGCTCTACTCAAAAGTTTTGGACATTGAGCCTTCCAATGACCCTTCTGCTTACAAAAACTACATTCATCAAAGCCAACCTTCACGTGAGTCTTGTTCTGATAGTTGAAAGGTAGTCTAGAAGGAACTGCTAAAACAGATGGATTAGGTGCTGGAAGAATTCCTTTTACTGCCTGAGACTTAAGACGTATCTCCTCAGCCAACAACTCACTGACCACTGAATCAACAGAAGGAAGTGGGCTACGATGCAGAATTGACCCACGAAGTCCCTCAAAATCATCACGAAGAGCCATCAAAAACTGAACTAGTCGTTGTTCCTCCCTTCGAGTAATATACGGTGTACATGCTCGTAGCTCTGCTGATTCCGTGAGAGCCAACTGGTCCCAAAGATCTGTCATTGCAGAGTAGAACTCCTGAATATTCATACTTTTCTATTCAAGGGCTCGAATATCAGATTCTAATTGATATTGTTTTGCGAAGTTAGACTGTGTGTACAGTCTTGCCAAATGGTCCCAAACCTCCTTGGTGTTTCATACTTTGCCAACTGTGTACCTATCGAATGTTCAACAGAATTGTTGATCCAAGTGATAATTTTTAAATTATTTGCTTCCCAAACATCTAACAGATCTGCATAATTTTCAGCTGTTTTATTCTTGGGTTGACTTAGCGAGTCATCTTTTTCACTAGCCATTTCGAAGAGAGGAGAAAGTCAACAGAGACGAACGGTGCGAATCAGAACAGTACAATTAATCAAAATAACTTCGAAGAGAGGTGAAGGTCAAATACCAGAAACAAACGGTGCAAATCGGAATAGTTTGATGCTAGACAGAAGCGATATCAGAATCAGATCGATGCCAAAACGCGTTCTTCCATGTTATTACCAATCAAAAGACTCATTTGGATCATTGCTCTGATACCATGTTAGAATTGTAAAGAGAGAAGAAGAAATAAAGGGGTTAGGGTTTCTATTACAATCTCAATGCAAAGTTACAAATATGAAAAACCTAATAAAGAGAATATATAGTCTTACAAACAAAATAAAGTAAAAGACTATTCTACCCTTATTAAATATAATAACTCTAATAATGCTTTCATTGTTTTTTAAGAGAGAAAAAGAATGCTATTCCATGTCAGGTGATTCTTTTATCTTCTGCATGTATGTATAGTTAACATGATTCCTTTTCAAAATTTACCAAACTTATTTTTTTCTGAATCACCATGAGAGGATGACATGGGTTCAATTTCTATTGTTTGTGAAGAAGAAGAAAAAAAATGATGCAATTCTTCACCTAAATCATACTTGAAACTTTCAATCTTTGGATTTCTGCATTTGTTGATGACTCTTTTCTGTGTTTTAATGTTAATGAGAAAAAAGAATGTCCTTCTATAATGATCCTCTTATCTGTTGTGTATAGTTATTATCCACAGGGCTCTCTTTTTGACTTCATCAAAACTATATTTTCTCTAATCACCATAGAGTGGACGGAATGGGTTCAAATTCTTTACTTAATACAGACAAACAATTGTTTGACAAAGAAAGAAGATAAAACAAGTTTCTGACGAGCATCAAAATGACACAGTATCATCCTCAGTAATTTGTTTTGGTACCAGTCTATACATAAATCTGTGCAGTGCCAAAATTCCTAATATAAAGGTTGAGAATTATTTTCTTCTCTTTGTATATTTTGGCCATAGTGTAACAAAGTTTGGGTCATTTCCCAAAGAGCCAACTTTCTTGTTGCTGAGATAAGCGACCTTTTCATTTCTTTTCTTTTGGAAATTTTGTTGAAAGTTGTGATGAATTTAGTTCATGATGTTAATCATTAAGGTGCCTATGCAAAGTTAGAATTGTCTATCATTGTATATGTCAAAAGGGCATCTCTGTTCCAATCTCAATGGCTAGGGTTCAAGGCTTGGTAGAAGAAGAAGAAAAAAAGGGCATCTCTCAAAATGCACGAGTCTTTAAGGACTTCTTGTTGAGTGGAAACAAGCAGAAGAATGTTAACATCAATATGTGTACTATAAATTGTTTTTATTATTGGTAGTTCTTTTGATGGGGATGAAAACAATATTTTTAATCACTGCAATCAAGACTATTAAACACCATGGGCACAACATTTATAATTTATCCAAAGATGTCTTTTGTGGTGAATTGTCTGGACATGGATATGAATGTCGCAGTGATTTTGAGAGCTGATATGGGGTCAAACCATCAAGGGTTGGACTGACACGGGCCTTTCGAATTTATTTTTTCTTGTTTATTGGGGATCATACATATTTACCGTGTGTGCATGTTTTGTTGGAGAAGTTTGCCTCTCATTGATTATTAAGGAGAAGTTTGCCTCTCATTGATTATTAAGGAGAAGTTTCATTATAGGTTTTTATTTTATAAAATTACACCCTTCTTCACCTAGTATCTTGATAAAAACTTACACTTGACCACTTGATTAGACACAATTGCAGCCAACGTCTTAGACTCTTGCTTGGTTCCCACTCGTCTCCTACTACAGTCTCAATTGTTGCATACTTCAGTCTCACACAAGATCTTCCGAGTTCACTTATTGCTCAGTCAAAGCCATCGATTCCTTCGATCTGTTCTCTCTCACAATGATTGTAAGCCGAATCTCCAAATAAAGTTGATGAAGATTCGATGGAATCCTTATTACTCCATGTGTAGCTCAACTTGCGAATGATGAACTGATTCTAACACACATAAAGTAATACTCATGGGTAGATTTTTGTGCAAAATAGAATAAATTTTTTACTTAATTGATGCAATAATTCTTGAAAACCAAAAAGCAAGCAAGGTATAGTAGAAATCTATGGTTGTGGGGGAGAGATTTGAAAAACCCTGAAAGTTTGCTTAAATAGATTTTGAATCCAAACTCCAGTCATACAACTCTTAGAAAATAATTGGGAAACTTTTCATGACAATAAAAACATATTAGGATGTGTTTTTAAAATTAGAAACTTCGATTTTATCTTATTTGCGAAAAGATGGATCAATGCATCTCAAAAGGTATATTGGTGCAAAACTTTGTGGACCAAGTTGTACCGGTGCATGTTAGAAGTATTGGTTCTCAACTATCTGAATTCCAGAACTGCTGAGATTGGTGCTTGAAAGTTGGATGACCAGTGTAAATTGCTCTATTTTGGAGTTTCTGGAAATTTTTAATTTAAAAAGTAACGTCTTATGTTTTGAAGCACTTCAATACATAATTTAGTTTCCAAAACAATTTTTGCCTTTCAACACTCTTTACCTTGTCCTAATTGTGTGAGAAGGATAGTCTATGACTTATATGCGCACACAATCAACCTCTGGCCTTTGAAGCTCAGCTTGGACAAGACTCAAAATAAAACGAATATTACAACTTGTTAACGTTTTGACTACGAAATTTGCCAACTTGTGGCATTAAGTAATAACAGATTGTCTTCATTTCTAACATTCTTTTAATTAACTTATTTATCAATCAGAAAATTGTGGATGAAACTAAAAATTTGATGCTGGAATCTAAATCCTGCAGGGGAAATAGTTAGTTAGGGTATTGGGTGGTTGAACCATGAAGTTTGTGTCACCAAGAAGATTCATGCACAATGGCTGGTGCTATCTCTTAGAAGTAGAATAATGAAGCACCTCCTGATCTGTTGATGCCAGCGTTGGATGTAAAGTAAGTTTTAGTCATTGTGACGGTATCCTCCAAATGTTTGGGAAGCTCTGGATTATGTTCAAGCTTTTCAATTAACACATGCTACTTAATTCACTGCATGTGACTCAGTAATTACATGAAAAGTTGTAATATTACTGAATTATTCCTAATAGTTTTAGAGTGACAGTATTTCTTTCACTTTTATCTCTCTGCCATATGGTAGCACCCATCCCGCATCCCACTTCCACCCAATCAAGTATCGTTCTTAAATATTTTCCAGTGTACTTCAGAAATTCTTGCTAGATTCCTATCAGATAAAAAAAGAAGAAAAGAATCCTATCTAGATTATCTTTTCAGATTTTTTTTTTAGTTTATCTTTTTGGCTTTATATGATTAGCGAATGTGTTGAAATTTTGATCCCAAGTATTCGTCATGGTGAGATGGCTAAGATATTCTTCTATAATCCTTATACCATTGAGCACAACCAGAAGGATTTGTTTGGAAGAGTATAAAATGAAAATGGAACATATTTATGGAAGATAAATTCTTAGATGATTCTATGGTGTTTTTGAAGTTCAAGCTGCCAAATGTGAGAATATGGCTTCGACTTTGAGTGCAGTCAAATGCCTAAGGCTATGCCTGTAGTTGCTCCTGCACCTTCATTAACGGGAACCAACACTGGTTAATGGCCTTCTTTTATGCTCCACTGGGAAACATCTAATATTGGCCTAGATAGCAATTTCCTACACTAATTTCTGGGAGAAGTGTTGTTATAGAGATTGGACTATTGTTCTATCTGTCTCTTGTGAACTTCATCGACATGATTGCTTGATTTCTCATCTCCACATTCTAGAATCTTGTCAGTGGAAAGTGAATTGTTGATTGTGCCAATGTGATATGCAATTGGACGAAAGAGAAATTGTTTGATCACTATGAATTTTGTTCATTCTAGCTTTTTTGTCTGTTGGAATAGGGATTTGGTAGGAGTTCGTCACTAGGATAAAAAAAGGTAACACCCTGATTCAGAAGAATAGAGCAGAAACCATGGTTGTGGTTTCAGAAACTACCGAGAGCCCCCTACTGCCATAGGCATTGAACAGGGCTGTAAGGGCGGTGTAGTGGATCTTATTGAAACCCTCAGCCAAGGAAATGAATTTCATATCGAGACAGTGATAAACAGTAGACCATAATCATTCTCATGGTCACTATGGGCTACAGGTGTTGATTTACCGTACTTGGAACAGACTGTCTCATGACATTCTTAGCTTTCCCAAGGCTCTTGCATCCTCTGCCTCTGGAGAGTAATCTAGTTACTTATCATTCACAATGCATCATGCCTTCAACTTCGATAAATTGCATGCGTCCTTAGGTCTCCTGAATATTCTTCATATTGCGGACCCTTTTTGCAAAATGTAAGGTGAATAATTGTTGGGAATCTTCCAATCAAAAGTGCCTTTTAAAGTTTTTTCTAAAAATTTGAAATGAATTCCATGAATCGGGGTGGAACTTTTAATCACACTGGATTGAAAGGAAGAGATTGTACTTACCAGGGATCTTAATGAGAGGGAAGATACAATATGATGGTTGTGACTGAATTTGATTGAACCAGCTGTTAACAGATGAAATGTCTATTTAGGGAGATAAGAAAATAACGATAGTTTTTTGAAGGCCATGGTTTATTGCGTTATTAAGCTCCAAAAATATTTTTGTTCTCGTGTAATTTCTTTCTAGCTATTCCTTCCAGACTCATTTAATTGTTTTTGTCTTTGTTAGTGCTTAAAGTAGACGGCAACAATTATAGACCTCATTATGTACTCGAGGTGAATTCACTTGTAACCCAACTTGTACCAACTAGAAGGATTTGTGCGGGCAAATATCAAGGACTGAAGAATCCACTCTGTTTCTTTCATCATGTTTTACACTTTTGGTCCAACAATGATGTGCGGGAAGATAAAGATTACTACATAATTGTCAAGGCTTGGATTCTGGAGTTGCTGCAATACTTCAGCTCATGTAAATGTGATTGTGGAAACCTTGGTTTAAGACTTCTTGCCTTGGAAAGTGGATGTGGCGTATATAGTACCTTGTTACCACTTTTAGAATTCAATCTCCAACAAACTAGAAGGATTTGGACAAAAATCAAGATGAAAAGCTTGGCAAAGGGACATCATATATATATATATATATATATATATATATATATATATATATAAGTAGCAAAGGCACATTATATAAATTTGGTGAATTGACAAGATTTTGATCTGTGGTAGCGTGGTAGATGGCTTGGTCTTGTGTAATTTCTTAATGGCTTTATCAACAGGCTTATTAGGAAATAAGCTTTGATGATTGAGCTGAAAGCATTTAGAAATATGTTGCCTGGTATGTATTGCTGCTAACATTGCCTTTTCTCCGTATTGGATTTGTGTTTGGACTGCCTTGACCAAATCATCCAATTATGAGAATTTCTTTTTGGGTTAATGGACATAATTACATTTTCGTGAGGACTTCTGGTGGGGTGATATCATGCGAGTACTTCGCTGAATTTTATCTCCCCTGGCAATGGAAAGGAAAGCTGTTGTCTCCCTATCATTTTGTCAGCATCAGGGGGAAGATATTCCTATTTTTAGAAGAAATTGTGCTGTATTGTAGCTGGCGCCCTGGGCTAAGGTTGTGATAAAGATAAGTGAATATGATTTAAAGTGACCATCGTGTTAGCAAAAGCAATGGCGCAATGGTAAAACGTTTGGCCTGACAAGTTTGAGAAAGCTAGTTTGATTATAAGAGCAGCCACTTTGTGTAAAATAATGCCAAAATATTTAGGTCTATTTCCAGTCTTCCCCTCCGAGCACCCTGTGTAGGCGGGACCAGCACTGAACAATCACCCAATAATCGTGTTACTCAAAAGCAATGTCAGTTTTACTGCAAATCCTTGCTTTGTTCTTTCAAATGGAGGATGTCTTTCCCCTGAGACGCTATGATGCTTGACCATACCTAGTAGATTGTTTTGCATTGCATGGTAGGGAATGCTCACTTGTTTCATGGGATTGATCAGTCAAATAGAATGGGCTAACAATTGCAGAGCATTCATTTTTCTAAAGCAATTGTGGCCATTGATGGATCATATATTCTGCTATAGCACCTTTCTTTCTGAGTACCCGAGCTAGGTTGCGTAGCTGTATGGAATGTGCTAGATCATTCTTTTGAAATTGCAGAATTTTATTTAGAGGTGATATAATTTAGTTTTAAAGGCAAAAAAAATTGCATTGCTTACAACACCGTTCCTCTTTTACTTTTCCTTTTTCCTCCATATGTTAGTGACTGTTGAAAAAGGAAGTTGTAGAATTTTGAGGGTTCTAGCAGCCCAGCTGGAGGATTGAAACTAGTCTGGATTATTATTTGGGAGTTACTTATTCCGGTTTCCTTTGTATGATTCTGACCAAAACTGAAACCAAACTGAACAAACCTTGAACTGTTTTCTATTAGGAATTGTGTCTCAAATTTCTATTAATTAGGTTTCCATTTTAGAGTTGTATTGTATTTGTTAATTTCTTGTTAGGCAAGTATTGGGCTCCAAGCAATTGTAATTCTTGTTCAACAAAGAATTGAGTTTGAAACTCTATAAATAGATACCGAAGTTAGGGTTGAGACTTATGAGTTGAGAGAGATGTAGCCTCATGACAAGTTGATGGGTAGAGAGAGTTACGGATTTGGTAGAGTGAAACACTGAGGGCGAGAGGGAGTCTCGTGGATTGGTACATGGTGAAGAGCTATGGGGCAAGAGCTTTGGTACACGGTCCGGTTTTGTGTATTCTCTACTATTGTAATATCTCTACGGAATTATAGTGAATCTCTTCTCATCCGTGGATGTAGGCCGGGTTGTGCCGAACCACGAATATCTTGTGTTTTGTCTGTGATTGTTGTTGATTGGTTTAATATTGATTTCACTTCCGCTGCCCCAACATTTTCAAGAGTCTGGACTGGGATTAGACAAACCAGAATGTAAATGAACCCTGATCAAGACTGGGTCAGTTTGCTTCAATTCCTAGCTTAAATTGCAAAGTTATGCTTCCCAAAACCTGTTAATACAGTTTCATTTGTGCAATATATTTATTACATTACAACAGCATAGAAGCATTAAATCCCTTAATTTGAAGAAAAAGAAAACCCTGATGATTTTGAAGTAATTTGTAATTCAAATTTGTATTTAGAAAAAACTGAAAAGTGAAAAATGCTATGATGTAATAAAAAAGAAATTTTAGCATTTGTTCATGTCATTCTAAGATATCAGTCACATCAAACTCAGCTCCATTAATGATTAAACCTTACTACATGATAGGAAACAGAGGAGGCTGGGTTGCCATCATGAGCTTGGATGATATGGTCTTATTTAAACACATAAGATGCAGGTAGTAGTTGTTTCTCCTCTTCTTCTTCTTCGTATTTCTTTTTTTTGCCTTCCACTTATAAAACAACTGCCATGACCCAGTGTCCAATGTGCTTTTTATGGTTTAAAAAACTAGCTTCTTGACAATTTTTTTTTTTTCTGTTTCCAAATTCACTGTGACTTAACTGGCCATGAGGATAAATCTATCAAGAGCATTTTGTTCTTATCTCCAAAGTTCCTGCTAATTTGTATCATTGAGAAACCACTATCACATTGAGACCTGGGATTAGCCTTGTCCAATCCCTTCTCCCCAAATATACGTGTGTGTAGGAGAAGAAAAAAATCTGTACGCTGGAGAGTGGAGTCTTTGGTGAATTAGAGATTTGGTGTGGCAACTTTGTGACATAATGACATGTTATAGCATAATATATTAATATATTACTCTATAAACGCATTGAATCTGTTCAACAAAATAAAATCAGGAAAAGATAATGCTGTTGGATGATGATGTTGCATTGGTGCAGTAATGATGGTTGGGTGTTTTGTTCAAGTAATAGATAACATTAGGTGACTGAGGGGTGTGTATTGCATTTGCACAAAAACTCGATGAAGGGTGGTGCTAGTTTCTTTTGATTTTGGACTCGCTTACTACAAAGTTAAACCTGGATAGTGTTCTGCAAATGGCCTCGGCCTTGGTAATTGACAAGCCTGTGTTTTTTTGTCTGTTTGTTCTCTATGTGCACGTGTGATTGATAATTTTTTCCCTTACTCTTGCAGCAGCGGTCTCAGGTACCCAAGTTTGGTAACTGGGAAAGTGAGGAAAATATCCCTTACACAGCCTATTTTGAGAGTGCAAGGAAGGTTAAAAGTGGCGGGAACGTGAATCCAAATGACCCCCCAGACAATCCCAATATATTTTCCAATAACATGTCTCCAGTTCGAGCTCCTGCATTACAACAAGATGCTGAACCGAAAGGTGGAATCAATCCACAGGCAGTAAGGTCAAAGCATGAGCATCGCACAAGCCAAGAAGATGGTGAGCTTAGGAGGCTATCCGATTCCCCGTTGCACACTGACACTGTAGGACAGAGGGCTGCAACTGACTTGTCTCTTCAACATCGTGGCGGTGTAAGATCCGGAAGCAGTAAATCAGAATCAGTAACACCAAAGGGCCCTGACGCATTAAAACCAAGGCATGATCGCCGGCCAAGCCGGGAAGATGGTGACCTGAGGAGACCAACTGATTCTCCATCACGCCATGACACTGTAGGCCAGAGAACCACTGTTGACTCGCCTTATCATCGTCATGGTGGCATAAGCACTGGTGATACCACCAGAAGGGTTACACGGAAAAGTGCAGGATCTGATCGCAGCATTGAACACTCACCACTGCACCCACATTACCAGGCAAAGGTTGGAGGTAAAGGCAGTGGAGTTTCTTCTCCCTCATGGGATAGAAAGGGTTCATCTGAAGGTAACCATGGCCTTGCTCCCTCAACTCCTGGAAGATCCCGGCTGAGATCAGTTAATCGAGGTGATGGAACTGTAAGTTTTTCCTCTGATATGTTATTAATCTACATTATGACATTTGCATAAATACCGAGACACATTTGCATCTGTATATGCTTACAGGAAATCGATGATTTAGGTCACCTGTAAGATTGTTAAAGGTGAAGTAGTTTTATAGATTTCTTTAGATGCTTTGATTGATTGTGAGAAGTTCTACTAAAAGAAAAGAGAACATGGAAAATTATGATGGCAAGCAAAACCTGCTGTAAGGTACCAAGTTCTCTTTCTGTTCTCATGTTTATAAGCAATCAAACAGATACTGAAGTATAAAAAGGCAGCATGGAGAAATTTTTGGCCACCGGAGACAGATTTTTAAACTCTGCCAAGAGAGGCTGGTTTTCCCTTTTTTCCTGCCCTCACAGCCTGTTTCTAGTTTCAAACATCCTTTGGCATTTACTCTTAATTTTTTATTCCACATACAGATCTCCAAATTGAAAAGTTGAAACATTTTTCCATAAATTTTGCATATTATAAAATTGGTTTGGCAATTTGAATTTGGTAGTTGTAAGACCCAAACCCTAGGCTTTAATATAGAGTTGAGCAAGGTCCGTGATCTAGACTCAGAGGAGGAGAGTCGGGGGGGAGGGGGAATAGGACTTGTTGGTTGGATTAACTGTTTTTAACTACTTTTTGAATTTAAACTAAAATAATAGAAATTTAAATTCAAATAGAACTAAAAATTATACTCTGCTCAATCCATCGTCCCAAACAATGAGGCAATAATCTAATAAAGCAGTATACAATGGGCACAGAGATTTTTTACATGGAAAACCCAATTGGGAAAAACTACAAGACCTAGTCCAGCCAAATCAAATCCACTATGAGAAAGAAGTTTACAACAAGGTTAAAGTTCCCAAACCCTAAAACCCATAGTTACCTCTTGACAAAGATTGATCCACCATATTCTCCACTCGAATATTCAGGCACATGATTTACTCATCAATAGACTTCGCTCGAGACGAATCTGCTTCTCTAACCAGTGATTCAGTTTTTAGCCAACCAGTCGTCAAGCCCAATCTCTGAAGAATTGAATAATGTTGTTGGTGTTGAACTTCTCAGGTTAGCTCCCCAACATTGATGTCAACCCACTTAGAATACACTCACCAACTCTAAAGAAAAGTATTGGTGCACTCTAGAACTTAAAAATATGCTCTCTACATATACTCTGTAGCTATATATTCTACCCTAGAGCAGTGCATATATTGGCAGAATAAAACCATACAGAGAGTAGGGTTTGCAGGTTTTAATTTAAAAAGGAAGCTGAACTTTTGAATAGATTGATCAATCGAGGAGCAGGTCGATCGATCGACACAACTCCAGAGAGCTTCTTTGATTGTTTAACTCTGCTGCCGAATTATACACAGAAAAGTTTCAGATTCAGAAGTTCCCGAAACACTCTGCATGCATATCAAAAAGGATTTTCTGAATCAAATCAAATCATGAAATTTTAGAAACCCTAATACATGTATGCAGGAATCCTAATATCGGTGAGTGCATTCAAATTTCAAATTAAACCCGTGGTGTAGAAGATTATGCTTTAGCCCTTTCATGAGGTTTGAATTCCATCTTCAACCATGTCCAAGAGGTGCCTAACATGACACTAGCTAACTTTTTTAAAATAATTTAGTAATAAAAGCAAAAGTACAAACTCTATTTTTGATCTACGAAATTTGCCAACCTAAAGTCCTATTGACCTAACAATCTCCCCTTTGGCAAATTCGTGATTTTTATTTATTTATTATCAAAACTGAACAATACATCAGAAATAAATAAAGCTGACTTAAATGACTCAATTTGATTTTATTTATGAACTCAACCATTGATATATAAGTTGCAAAAAAAGACATGAAACTATACCCAATGCATTATGTGAGATAAGCATAAACCATAAAGATAAAGGATAAAACATAAAATACTCTTGCTCCCCCTTAATATATGCCTAACAATTAATCTTATCAAAAATCATTAAGCAATCAATCAATGTTAAGCAAGTATATACTATATAGGCAATCAAGCAATCAATCAAACAAGTGCAGTCAAATATATATCGATCATATATGCATTCTTCCCCTTTTTTGTCAAAAATTTGCAAAACTAGAATTAAGAAATAAAATAGGAGAACATAATTTACTAAAAACCATATTTCATTCATATCAAAATAGCAAAGTTACACCTTGCTGGTTGTTGTGACACTCTATATGTCCTATTGACTACAAAATGTTGGAGAATTAAGTCCTAACAAAAACAAAAAAAAAACTATTAAATCCTAAACAACTAGATAGATAGAACCACAAGAACATGAATATAGAAAGAATCACATACACATCCTCTTGGCCACCTCTACCACTACCACTTGCTCCATCATTTGAACCTTTAATCATGTCCTCAGGGTGGTCAATGTCGTAGTGGACATTTTTCATCTATTGTAGTAGTTCTTGATGATTTGTGGCTATTGAGCAACCAACGCAGCTTAAGTTGTTTAAGTTCCAATGCATCCATTCAAAAATTGTAGTTTGCATTGACATTGAGCCAAAAGTTTGTCATTTGTTGCTCAAGTTGGCGGATGTCATCGTTTGTAATGTAGCCAATGTTTTGTGGGCATTGTGCTTGAGGTTGTGCACGGGTTTCTTCCTCTTCATCACCACCACCACTACGTACATCCTTTTCTTCGTCGCTGTAGTTGTAACATATGTTCGTGTCGAAACTCGGAGAAAGATGGGAATAGCTTTTTGAATGGAAGTTTTACCCAATACACCTTTTCCCTTGACCATTTCTTCATTTGGATCGAATTCAAATCCAAAGTGGCCTTCGAGAATTTGACAGAAAAGGCGAGGGAAGGGTAGGACTTTCCTTTTTATTATTCAAGCTGATGAGGATCATACGACGTTGTATGGATGCCGGGAGGTCAATTGCTCACAAGTCACACCTATGTATTTTAAGAACTCAAGCGTTGGTGTGACAACTTCGCCTAACCATTGGGTTCAAGATTGAATTTCCAAATCTTGTTTAAGACTTGAAATTGTGGTTTGAGATTCGTGGATATGAACCTAGCGGGATCAATGGTGCGGTGTGCCCATATAACGTTATTGAGGTTAGCAATAGGAACTTGTTTTTTTTTCATCCTTGGGTAGAACTAAGCCACCTTTGGGACGGGGAATGCCAAGCAATGTTCCAATTTGTGCCGGAGTAACCTTGTAGACAATACCGTTGTAGGAGGTTTTGAACATGTTATGTATGGTATTGAAATCGTGCATTTTTGCATTAAATACACAAATCGGCGTGATAAATGGTAGACCATCTTCTATCAAAGCCAACTCCCAATTCCTTGATGTAATTGTCGAGTCAACTCTATAGGGCTTGAAGTCTTCGAGTTTGACCTCTCTTTTAACGATGAGAGAGTGTCCCTTGAAGATATTGTTATATCTATCTTTGGTGTGGGAGTTGAGAAGATGGTCTTTGGCTCTAGTCAATGAATCTTGTGGTCGTTGTTCGGTAGGAGGGGGAGGAACGGTTGACTTCTCCTTTCTTTGTGGTTTCAGATTCGAATGAGTATCCACATAAGAAAAGTCATTGTTGAGAAGTAGGAATGAGAGAAGTTGAAGATAGAAGCAAGAAGTTTGAGAGAGTAATAGAGGTAAAGTGTAAGAGAAAGGGTTTGATGTGGATGTGAAGAGTGGAAGGTTTAGAGGAATATATAAAGTGGGTAATTTAACCTTCACTAAGTAGGAGTAAAAGAAGGTTGGTGGGGGTTGGAAGGGTTAAACTTGCCTAAAAGGTTGAGATTTGATATATATCTACACACACCCTATATCATGCCAAAACTTTAGTCATTCAATCGTTAACAAAAGTTCCAATCAATTCTTACCAATTAAGAACTCAAGAATTTTGAGATCTTCAATCATCAACAAAAATAAAAGATCAACAAACTGTTTCAAAGTTTAGTGCATTTATAATTTTTAGGAATATTTTCAATGAATCACATGCACTAAGATATAAATAAACACGGTCTAATTTGTGTTCAAAACAGAATTAAATCTCACTCACATGATTAGAAGTCCAATAAATGTTTTGAATTTTCTTTTGATACTATTCTTTTCTTTTCATGATGGCTTTCACACTAGTGGGCAACCAGTTTTTTCCTAAGACAATTCATGATATTATCAGTATTTGTAATGTCTTTATTATCTTGGTAACTTCGAACAAATCCAATAGGTAGTCGTTTTCATGAAAATATGCAGTCGTATCCATAATATATTCTTTCCTTTTCTTTGGACTGCCTCACATTACACACAATTTTCTTTTTTGTTTCTTTTCAGCTCAACACATATCCAAAGACTCCCAATTCAATGAGTTAATCTTTATTCAGTTTAAGATCACAGATTCATTGAATCTACCACTAACCGAAAATAAATAAACTAAATTTACTTTGTATTCATTAACCTCTCATTTAATCTAGAATCCAAAAAATATGGGATGATAAGACTAATTCTTAATAAATATATGCAAACGAAAGTAATAACTGCATGTACTATCTAATAGTCTTAGGTTTTAAGGTTTTACAAATTAATTAAGGCTAAATATCATCCTCCAGAAATCACTTGCTAACTGATTTCTTAGGGTTTTGATGGCCCAAGGAATCCAAAAGAATCGTCACATAAATTTTCAAGTCATGCTTGCCAACCCAATTTGAGTTTACTTTCAGCGAAGTTCCAGTATGTGCTTTTTGAGTCTTTTTAGGTGGCGTATTGCTTTAATTCCTCTTTTTATTGTTGTTATTCTTCATATTGTTCATCATTCGTTGTCTATTGGTTTGCATGTTATGATTCATTTCATTGTTCCAATAGTACTTTTCTTTCACATATCTCCTACGTTGGTAACAATAGGACCTCGATGTAACGCCCCGCCAACTTACAAGAAGAGGTTTTGCCACGCAGGTGCAACGCAAGCTGAGCAGGACGCTATTTGGCATCTGCATGGCATAGAGAGAGCAAAGTTCTAGAGTATTCCGGAAGCGTCTAGAGAAGTGTGGAGTATTCTAGAGAGATGTGGAAGATTCTAGAGTATTCTAGAAGTATCTAGACAAGTGTGGAGTATTCTAGAGTGTTCTGGAACATTCTAGAAGTATAGTGAAGTTTCTAGAGTTGTCTAGAGAAGTGTAGAATGTTGTAGAGAAAACTAGAAGATTCTATAATGTTGGAGAGTATTGTAGATATGTGTAGAAGTTTAGAGAAGAGTCTAGAATAGTAGAAAGTTCTAGAATTGTAGAGTGTAATTAATATGTAAGCATTTATGAAGAAGTTTCTAGAGAGAACTTAGGATGCCTATAAATCGGCAAAGTAGTCATTTGTAAGAATCAAGCTCCAGAAGTGGGAGAAGCTCCAAGTGGGAGAGTGAGCCTTGTAAACACTTCCTTTGAGTAATAATACTAGTAGTTTTAAGGGCGAGAGTCACTACAGAAGTGAGTAGCACGAGTGGAGTATGTTGGCTTGAGTGAGTGTGGAGTTAGGCTGACCAAGACTTGTGTGAGGAGTAACAACGTCTTGGTGCCACACGGGTGTGGCTAGAGTGGTGGAAAAACTCTAGGCTCGTGACAGATGGTATCAGAGCAAGGTTCCATGCATGTGAGAAGGCGTTGGGACGTGACGTTTCGACAAGGACGAGCGTTGTTTGGAGGACCACGTGAGGAGGTGACTCAAGGTGTTGCCACGAAGGAACCCTATCCGTTGGGCGAGTGCATTAAGGAGTTGCACGAGGAAGCGACGGAAGGCCGCACTAGCAGGAGGCTGGAGAAGACGGGACAAGAGAGGAGTCGTTTAAGGCAAAGCACAGTCACAGGGTCGTCACGCTTGAGAGGAGTCCTTATATCGAGGTGGCAGAGAAGCAAAGACCAGGTTGAGGAGTGCACCTGGCGTGATGGTAGTCAAGAGCGGCGACATCAGAGGTGTTATGAATGGAGTTGTCTTGCGTGTGATGGCAATCATAGATGGAGAGATTGCCCAGTGAGACGAAAGCTTCGACAACAAATGTGCCAACAATGGAGTTGCCTTCTGTGTGAGGGGCCACATAGCGTGCGAGAGTGCCCCATAAAGGCAAAGTTGTTACGGTACAAAGAAGAGGAAACTCCAATACTCGTAGTGCAGAAGTGCACGACTGAGTCTCGAGAGGAAGACTAAGTGGAGGAAGGCATGTTGGGAGAGACTGCGTCATCCACTTGTGGGTTTGAGGAGGAGTCTCCCGTAGATAAGCCCAATGTGCAGGAATGCACGAGAGAGTTGCCAAAGGTTGGCAACATTGCAGTAGGCATGGAAGGCGAGACCATGTCCTGTAAAGAGAAGTCTTTGCAGCCCACCGAGGAGCTTGTGGGCAATACTGAAGAGAAGATAATAAGCCTGGAGGTGCTCATGGAGTGTGCTGGAGAACAGGTGGGGGAGTCCATGGGAGTCATGAGGACGACCTTGACCTTTGAGGAGTTGACAGAAGAGTGGTACGCCTTACCAGTAGAAGAGTACGCATAGAGGGAGAGCAAGGCTAATGTCACACGGAGTTGTGACCAGCAGGGACAACCTGCACGTGGAGTAGACATGCAACAGAAGTATCTCGTCAGGTGGAAGGGGTTCCCAGATGAGTTCGCAGGAGTAGCATCCAAACTGCGACGAGGGCGTCGCAGGAATGGGTGGGGGAGAATGTAACGCCCTGCCAACTTACAAGAAGAGGTTTTGCCACGCAGGTGCAACGCAAGCTGAGCAGGACGCTATTTGGCATCTGCATGGCATAGAGAGAGCAAAGTTCTAGAGTATTCCGGAAGCGTCTAGAGAAGTGTGGAGTATTCTAGAGAGATGTGGAAGATTCTAGAGTATTCTAGAAGTATCTAGACAAGTGTGGAGTATTCTAGAGTGTTCTGGAACATTCTAGAAGTATAGTGAAGTTTCTAGAGTTGTCTAGAGAAGTGTAGAATGTTGTAGAGAAAACTAGAAGATTCTATAATGTTGGAGAGTATTGTAGATATGTGTAGAAGTTTAGAGAAGAGTCTAGAATAGTAGAAAGTTCTAGAATTGTAGAGTGTAATTAATATGTAAGCATTTATGAAGAAGTTTCTAGAGAGAAATTAGGATGCCTGTAAATAGGCAAAGTAGTCATTTGTAAGAATCAAGCTCCAGAAGTGGGAGAAGCTCCAAGTGGGAGAGTGAGCCTTGTAAACACTTCCTTTGAGTAATAATACTAGTAGTTTTCCTCTTGCCAACCAAGTGTGCCCAAGTGTGTGTGAGTGTGCAGGCCGAGTAAGGGCGAGAATCACTACAGAACACTAGTGAGTGGCACGAGTGGATTATGTTGACTTGTGTGAGGAGTAACAACGTCTTGGTGCCGCACGGGTGTGGCTAGAGTGGTGGAAAAACTCTAGGCCCGTGACATCGAGTATTCTATTTTTATCACAATATGGGCAATATAAAGTAGGAATTTGAGGGTTCTGTAAAGTGTGAACATCTTGTTTTTTTTGACCAATTATTAAGAAGGTTTTGAGAAATTCTTAATTGCTTGTTATCAGTCTTGTGAGGAGTATTAGCAACTTGAACACTTTTGGCTAAAGTGGGGAGAGTAGCTAAAACTACTTTAGATTTTGAAGCATGACTATAACACAAGCTAGTTTTGTCAATATGAAGACTTTCCTATTGTAAATAGCTTATCTAAGATTTGAGCGCCCGAGTAAATTTAGGAGCTACTTCCTTTGATTTCTTCAATTCTTTTTATAATTTTCAAGTAGACTGGCTTAAGGTTTATCTTCATGTACTTCATGTTCTAAGGATTTTATCTTGCTTAACATATCTTTCTTCTCATTCTCAAGCTCATTAATCAAAGACAAATTCTTAGATTTTTCTGTCATTCTCAAATAAAGTATTTTCAAGTTTCTTAATTTTTCCTTTCAAGTCCATATTCAGTTTTTTAGCTTGAATAGTTTCCTCAAACAAGTCATTAAAAGTAGATTGAAGCTTACTAGGAGTTTCATTTTCCTTTTCATACTCACTTCTAGTAAAACTCTCAACATCAACCTCAGTTTCAGTATCTAGTTCACTAGTTTTACCATCAGAAGCATTTGAAGGATCAACAATTGCTGCCAAGGCTACTTGTCAATTACCTTTGCAAGACGAATTTTCACTTTCAGGTTCAGATGAATCAGAGAGTGTTGCTTTAATTGCTTTGGCCTTGCCTTTCTTTTTGTCTTTCTCATCATTTTTAAATTTCTTGGTACATTCTCCATGAACAAGGCCTTTCTTACCACAATTCCAAAGTGACTCTGTTGGATTTCTTCTTCTCTTTCTTAGGCTCATCCCTATTCTTAGAATTAGCTTTCTTACTAGTTTTGGCATTAAACTTACTTTTTCTGAAACTTCTTGAATTTCCTAGGGAGTAAAGCTCTTTCTTCCTCAGTGTCACTACTAGAGTTTTCACTTGGCTCTTCCTTAATTGCTTTAAAGGGGAAGTTTAACACATAAGTTTGTAGTGAGCCTACAATTTCTACTACCTTAATGTTGTCAATGTCTTTACTTTCTTCTATGGCAATGACCTTTGGTTGAAACCTGGGAGGTAGAGACCTAAGCATTTTTTGAACCACTTTATTTTCTGGAGTTGCTTCACGTAAGACAAAGTTACTATTCACTATGTCATTAATCTTATTATAGAATTCATTAAAAGTTTCGTTTTCTTCCATTCTAAGATTTTCAAATTTAGTGGTCAACATTTGAATTTTAGAGAGTTAACAACTGTAGTACCTTCATGCACTTTCTCTAAAATTTGCTAAGCCTCTTTTGCAGAAGTGCAATTTGTTATTAAGGATGGCAACAGGATGGGTTTGGGGGCGGGTTTCCCTAAACCCTACCCTGCCCCCATTTAACATTACTTCTTCCCATACTTGTTCCGAACCCCAGACAGGTTTGAACTTCAAATTCCATCATCCTTCACAAACAAGATTCACAACTCCAACCCCGACCCCATCAAAGACAAGAAGATTTATATTCTTACATATATGTGTACAACAGTAAAGGCGAGAAGAAGGAAAGGACAAGGACTGGTAGGCTGTCACCATCACTGGAGAGGGAGGAGAGGACGATTTACAGAAAAGCATAAGGCAAGAGGAGCTAGCTGTCGCCGATGTCTAGTATGCCATTGGAAGCGCTGGAGAGGGTGGAGGAGAGGGGAGGGGGTAGAAGACAGCAGGACAGTGGAGAAAATCCTTTTTGATATGCATGCATTTCTATTGACCTAGCAGAGTTGATGTTGAAGCAAGTATTTAAGTTATGGATTAGAACCCTTAAATTAGGTTGGAGAAATAACAATTTCTGTGACTAGTGTCTTGGACACCCCAAGCAGCTAAAATTTTCCTATTATCATCTTATAATAATTCTCCATAGCTTTGGTGGATATTTTAATATACACGTCTGTGATGGCCTAATTTCAATTGCGATCTGGCAGCCTGATAATAGCCCTGCTGTCCCCAAATTTGGTGACTGGGATGAAAACGACCCTGCATCCGCTGAAGGGTACACCCACATATTCAACAGAGTGCGAGAGGAAAGGCAGAGTGAGGCGGGAAAGGTACCTGTCACAGCCGCTGAGACTTCTTATTCCAGTCGTCCGAAGAAATATGGAAATGACAATTCTAAGGTATGTACACCCCCTTCTATTAATGGCTTCAATCCTCTATGCTTGCTGCAATTGACACAGTAACAGAGTGTGGCATCACCATATAGTGTTGGACTTGTTATGCTGAAATCTGAATGTGTGTCAAATGTCTTGGTCATTTTGCAATTGCAACTATTGCAGGGGAGCAAAATTCTTTATTTATGGCTCATTTAGTTCAATGGTTTTGCCAAGTATTCTAATCCTCCTTCTCTCTCTCTCTCTCTCATACGCACAGAGTTGTTGCTGTTTTCCATGGGGCAGAAAATGATATCTTTTGTACATGGATGAACAGAAAGCACGAGGGGCCTTCATACTATATATAGCTTCAAAGACTGTCGAATGTATAGATTCATTTTCTAGCAAGTTGTATTCTTTCTGGTGTGCTTTCGATGATAAGAACGCGAAAGAAAAATGAAGTTTAGATGCGAGAACATCAATCCCTTTGGTTTTTTCTCCTCTCTTTTTCTTCAAATTCATTAAACCTGTTCTCGTGTGTGCCTAATTCTTCTCTTTACCTTATATATTCATGTTATATGTGGTGAGAAAAACTCTCAGATGCAAATCCTATTCCTTCTACATCAATAATGTTAGTTTTGCTGTTACTTTCTCATAAATGAACATGTATCCAATTAAAATTTATGTGCCAATGTTGGGATGGTTTGCTGAGCTTTAACTTGTTTTTTTTTTTTCTTCTTTTTTCGGTAATTGGGGTGTCCGGGACTTTGTCTCGACTAATTCTTGGGACATTGTGCAAAGTACTTCCTGCACACGAGTTAGATAAAGCCCAGCTTGTGCTACGGGCGGGCCTTGAATGCAAAACATTCCTTGGGGGCTTTAACATGTTCCAGTTCAAGGAAGCATTGTGTTTTTCATACATGAGTTAAAAGTTAGGCAGTTTTGGAGGATACAGTGATAATGATGATGTCTTTTATTGAGATTTCCATCAAATATTTAGCACTCTTCAGATTTCCTTTTAGATGTCTTAGGTGCTGTTTGATAAAACTGAAAATTAAGTACTAAAATTTTAAGAGTTGAAGTTTTCAAGTGGTAGTTAAAAAATTAGTAGTTTTTAATATCTTTTAGATTTTTTAGTATTATGTGACAAGTGATTTCTCTGTTATTTAAAATTTTAGTATTTATTGTTTTAAGTGGTATTCAAATTGTGTTATCAGTTATGCATCAGGGCGTTACTAACAAGAAGACAAAAAAATGGACAGAAATTAATATTTTTTTAATTCATAAACAATATCATATTCTTGAACCCATGATAAGAAAAGAAAAGATATTTTTATCACTGAAAGATATTATTGAATGTTATCTAAATTATAATACGAGCTTGTAATTTTTTAATTTATTTAGTACGGATAAGTAGTCCATCGTGAACTTCACATCTAGATTTTTGTTTTTCCCGTTTCACATCTAGATAATAGAGACAAATTCAAACAATTTATTCAAGAGATAATTACCCTGTTGGCATCGGATGGGACACGAATTGCCAAAACTCAACAAAATAAAGTCACGGTAAGATTTGTCAAAAACGCTCAAAACTTAGTCACTAGATACCAAAGAATGCTTACAAAATGCTCTCATCTAAATCCATATTTTTGGATTATAATTGGCATTCACAATTTTGTGGGATTCGAATATTCAACTTTCTCTTTACGGAGAAGAGATCATATCATCTATGGTTATATCTATTTGTATTGTTATTACAAATATTGTTTCACTTTTAACATTCACTCTCTCACCCACTGACGGAGTCCAAAATTTACTTCGGGGTGCAATGAGAATGATAAATTTTTGTTTTCAACTAACAGTGCGGCAAAACAGTAAGCCAACAAATAGAATTTCAATAATCAATATTCAAATATCATGCTATTATTCTAAAAAATATATAGTAAAAAAGTTCAAAATTATAAACTATGAACATTAGGTTCATAAAATTGCAGTGAAATTTAAAGAACAAAAAAATTAAGAAGAGAGAAAAAGGTTATTGCACATGCATCATATATGAGTGCAAGAAGAAAAAAAATAAGAAATCAGAAGAAAAGAATTACAAGTTTGTAGGAAACTAAAAGGGCATGTTAAACTTATAGACATAAGATAATTACCATGCGTCTGGATAACTCTTCCAATACGTGTTAGAGAAGATAAGGGAAGCATTCTTATGTCTAGACACTAAGGACTAATTTGGTACGCAAGAATGGAGGTTGAATGGAATGATCATTCCATTCCCACTTCTTATTAAAATCACACTCTCTCTTCATTAATTTCTTTTTCTCTTTTAAAACTCACTCCAAAATATATATATATATATATATATATATATATATATATATATATATATATATGTCATGAATATATAACTTGCTATATTTTAAGTTGTGAAATAAAAGGAAGGTTTTTGTTTTATCACTTTCAATTTTTAATAAAGTACTAATTTTTGGGAGCTGATATTGGCACTCCACCAATATCTTCTGACACTCCACTCCAATCTTTTTGTAAAGTAAAATTACAAAAGTGTCTCTCTATTATTAAATCTTTGATTCTTATATTTTTAATACCTTAATTGCCCTTATTTGATAAGGTTAGAATTCTTGACTCCAAATTGCAACTTCTCTCTCACTTTCCCTCTCTTTTTTGGTGTGAAAAGATTTCAAAAATCTATGAATCAAGCAACCCTAATTTTCAGACTATATTGTTTTAGTTGATTTTAAAATATTATTTCTTCTTTTTGAATCATTTTATCAATATATATTTTAGAAGTAGAAAAGTTTAGGATTCAATATAATGATTTAGAAAGTATCAATCAAATGCATGTGATTAGAATAATAAAAGTTACGTGATTAGATAAGTTGGAAAGAAGTTGTTAATAATAGATTACCTAGAGAAATATTTTAAAAAGTATTTGAGTTGGAAACAAACATTATATCAATGAACAAAACATATTTGAAAAAAATTAATTGCATTTAAAATAAAATAAAAAGTTTAATTTCACTTAAATAAAAATTATGATACATAATTCTTTAAGGAAACTAAAGAAAGTTTTTTTATTTTAATAGGGAACTTTTAAAAATTAAAAGATAAAAAGAGAAAAACATGACTATGAAATCTTTTTTCAATTGTAGTTGTGTTAATTTAGCTAAGGAGCTTTTGCACCAAAATTTCAAAAAAATAAAAAATAAATAATATGATGTTTTTCCTCCTTTGTTTTTTATTTTTTCCCCCTTCCTTTATGTTTTGTTTGTTCACAAATTGTGGTATGTTTCTAATTTTTAATTATTGTTATTTTATAAATAAGACGCATGGAAAATAAATTACACGTTTGGTAAGTAAAAAGACAATATTTTAATTTTTTTATTCTTTTAGTTATATAGGATAGAGACACGAACAACAAGTTTCAATTAAAAAATGTCTAAACTATAATATCTGGGTTATAATAAATGGATTGTTATATTGTAAACCAAAAGCAAAAACAAAATCAATCACAAATTACTTGGGATAACAAGGATACAATTGATTTTTTTTTTTAAGAAAGATAAAATAAAATTAGAATTGAGTTTTGATTTAGAAGAATAATTAGGGTACTAAAAATATAAGAATCAAAGATGGTATAACACATGACCACTTTTGTAATTTTATTTTACAAAAAGATAAGAGTGGAGTGCCAGAGAATATTGGTGAAGTGTCAATATCAGCTCTCTAATTTTTTTCGTATAAAAGATTATATTAATCTCTTGATTAGAATAAAAAGCCGGATTATATCTTGATTTAGAAAGTTTTAATTGAATGGGTAATTATTTATTTATTTTACATGATAATTAAATTAAAGTTGATCAAATGTTCCATTTTTAAAACTGATTATAATTTATGGAAAAATATAACATGTTGGAAGGTATTTCTATTTTATTCCTACATCATTCTCTATCCGCAGTCAAACATTAGAATAAGAATGGTCATTCTATTCTATTCTCATTTTTATTCCATTTCCAATTTCATTCCATTTCATTAATGCCTACGAAATTAGTCCTAATTCTATGTTGTGGGAACTCCTATAAAAGGAGGGATTAGTCAACCCAAAAAGGTACGCAAATATTAAATACGTAATTACTTTTCTTGTAGATTTTATAGAGCAATGACTTATAAAAAGAAAAAGAAAAATGAAAGAACTTTGAGAAGGAAAATTAGGATTTGATTGAAGAAAATGAATGTAATTTTTTTTTTGAAGGGATCAAAAAACTTGAAAAAGCAAAAAAGTAAAAGAGAGAGAAAAAAAAGGTAAGAGTTAGAGAGATTTTTAGAAAGGGAGAATCTTATAGAGACATCTTCTAAAATTAAAAAAAAATTACGTACACTAAAGTGTGTGTGTGTATATAGATATATATATATATATATATATATATATATTGAAGAGCCACATTAGGCTCAAAGACCAGCTTTATAAATGGAGAATTTTAGGGGGGAGTTTTATAAAAATTTCAAAAAAGTACATACACTATACATATATTAAAGTGCCACACTCACCCCCGCTACATACACAAACGTGTATATATATATATATATTGAAAAGCCACATTACGATCAAAGAGCAGCTTTAGAAATGGAGAATTTTATAAATAAATAAAAAAATTTAAAAATTAAAACAGATGGAAGAACAAAGCATTAGAAGAAAAAAAGAAAAGTTGTTGGTTCTTGTAAGAAAAAGTCTAACAAACCTATTAAAAGAAAAATAGATTATCTTTCAAATATACACAGAACTAGGAGGATTCTGTGATTTTGACAACTTTAAATAAGGTATGCCATAATGGTGATTTTTTATTCATAATAATGGATCTGTCCCAAAATGGACTTTTTTTTTTTAATCATTTTTATAGTTTATGATTTTGACACTTACTGAAATTACTATAACTCAGATCCTCTGTCTTCCAATCAACTTTATTTATTTATTGAAATTATAATCACAAATATTATCATCTTCTTAATTCTTTTTTTTTTATTATAAAAAATGACAAGACAATATCATTTTTTTTAGAGTTTTAATTTAAATAATAGATTTTAGACTGCTAAGTTTTACGTACTTTCTTTTTGAAAATAGGCAAAAAAAAATCTTATCAAATAATGCAAGAATTGAGTTTCTCATACCCGACTTCATACCACTAAATTAACAAATAACGAGTAATTGATCTTTAAAAATATAAAAAATAATGTTTTTAACAATGGTCTAATATTTTAATAAAAATAAGAGCATTAATTGGAATTATTTATTATCTACTTAAATTTTAAAAACCCAATATTATAATTGTTCTAGATATCTCCTAATATTTTTTTAGAAAGATTAACAATAATAATAATAATAATAATAATAAAAATCTAATAGGAAGATGATAAATGAACTCTCTTTTTAATTAGAAGATTAATTACAATGACACTTCTTAATATTTGACATATTTTCACATATAAACAATTTTCCGTTATCACTCACACTCCAAGTGATATTTTCTGTGAAATGTCTAATATATTCTCACTTTTTTATTATACTTTCTTTCAAAATATCAATTATGCCAAAAGACTCATTTACCCCTCAACAGACACTTGCCTTTTCACTTTCCCTCGTTCTCTCTCTCATCAAACACTTTCAGATAGATCAAACCCTAAAATTATTTTGAAAACTAAGCAATCCCATGATATAATTTCTCTTTGGGAGTGTCATAATAGAAGCAATTACCATACCCATGTAAGGCAAGCAAGAAAAAGGCACATAGGAGAGAGAAAGTGATAGGAGGGCGGCCTGATCTGCTGGAATGAGAAGACAAAAAACTAATTAAAATCAGTAGTAATTCCAAAATTTATGTGGGAATTGAATGTTTACATGCATACATAACATATGTTTGTTTCTGCATATATATATATATATATATATACACGCCCACGAGCACATAAATACTTGTTTAGTAATCCATATTTATTTGATGATGTTGCATCTTTTATTAATGCATTTTTCCTGTAAAAAGTTTATTTTGTCAAAATACACTCATTTCAAAAGTAAAGTCACATAAAAATGGGAGTGTTAGCATCAAAGTGCATCAACGAGTGAGGTGAGCGTCAAATAAGTAATTTTGGAGCCATGTCTCCACCATTGATCCAAATGCATGAGCAAGTTGTCCAATTATTGTGTTGTTGTCTATGTGTAATGAGTCGGATGCAAACGCTTATCAATAATCCAAAAACCTAAGTTATTAGGTAGTATTAGCTACCTGTCTATTTATATCCATTCTTTTTTTCATTCGAATCTAATGTGGGACAAGTTCCTAGGTCGAATCACCCAGTCTACTCGAAGTGAGCCCGGACTCTCATTGGACCGGGCACTTGGCGTGACATCGAATTAAAAACTAGATCTGACTCTGAACTTTGATACTAACTGTAACGGGGCGAACGTTTATCAATGACCCAAAAGTCTAAGTTATTGGGTAGTGTTGGCTACCGGCCCATTTACACCCATTCTTTTTTTCATTCGAATTAATCTGATGTGGGACAAGTCTCTTTAACACCATGTCACCGTGTCCATCACTTCCCAAGTCTAGTCATGAACCATTTTTTGTTTTCAATGTCGGCCACTTGAACCCTAAAGAATTAAACATTGTATTTACACAAGAATAAAACAAATCTTACAATAAGCATGCAATAATATGCTTCATATCATAAACAAATCCATTTTTTTTTTGGAACTTGGAACTCACCCGGGCTCCTTTGGACACATCCTGAGACTACAAACCGAGAAGACAGCGCCCGACCCCACAATCATTGCACCAGTTAAATCAAAGAAATAAAGGGAGCTAGCAAGGCTTGAACTTGACCATTTTGAAACACAGGCTTCTTAACCTACCAACTCAACTAAGCTTCTGGAGGCATAAAAAAATCCATTTAGCTGGTGCAAAATGACCACAATATTTTTAGCTCCCAAGTGATATACAAGATGAGTAATTCTATGACAATCTATGGTGAACGTTATGGTTGTTCAATTTCATCTATTAGCAGTCTATTGCAACTATTATGACTGTTCAATTTTATTCGTGATGGGTCTATCTCTGAACAATAAAAGAAATTAGAAAAGAAGATGATGATGATAATAGGTATTTAGGTAATTTTACATCTTAAATATATGTTTTCACAAGTCAAGGAAGGGTCAAAGGGTATCCAATTATTTTTACATGACGTCAAATCTCAGACACCATGTGCAGGTGAAATGATGGAGTGTTTCTGTAAGATGGAACAAACGTCTAGAGCGTGAGTGATAACTATAATGAAAAATTGTTTTCGTGTAAAAATATGTCAAACACGAGGGAGTACCATTGTAATTAACTCTCAACTAAATGTACTCACTTTATTGTCTATTTCTTAACATAAATGATAGAGTATTTGACTCCAATTATGAAACGTATGATGTGAAAGTTGAGATCAAGGTGACATGTATAGGAGGTATGCTTTGACCAGGACTTTTTTGTCTTCAGATAAGTCTGAAAAACTGAAGAGCTAGTTTTCTACTAGGACACGTTCTCATTCGACTACTATAAATAAAGAGACGGTCCATATACCAAGGTACACAATTAATACCTTCTAAAGTGTCTTTCTAGCTTTGACAAGCCTTTCTGATATTTGACTTGATCGTCGGAGTACAGTTGGCCGGCACCAAGCCGGTGTCTTTTTGACTGCCCTACTCTTATCTTTTTACAGGTTGGCGTTTGACCAGTTCGGGGTGGATTTCAGCTTCATCAGTTGGCACAGTCTGTGGGAACAATCATAAACTTGATTGTTCTACACGAGTCATACACAAAGCATGATGCACCTACAATCTGGGTTAGAAACTACGGCCGAAGAGGTTCTTCTTACCGGTCACAATCTTCCGACGGGGCAAGATCCTTTTACCGGTCACAATCCTCCAGTTGCGCAGGACCCTCCTGTCGACCATGACCTTCCTGCCGGGCAGGACCCTCCAGCCAGACAGAATCCACCTGTCGCCCCTGATCTTCTAGGCCGCAACGTGCTAGTAGCAGAATAATGAGGCATGCAACCCCTTGGTTCGATGGACTTCCCTGAGCACGCCTCGGAGTCCCAAAACAACTAGGAGCGTGTCGCAACGTTGGAGTACCAGGTCCAGAACTTGAATCAAAGTCTGGGCTGGGTGCTCCAACAAAATGCGGCAATCCTACAACGCCTCCCTCTTGTGGTGCCAGTACCGTCACGAAGTCACCTTAGGCCTGTTGATCCAGAAGAGGATGGAGTTGGGCGAGATAATGAAGTCCCAACGGACGACGCAGCTCAGAGCAGAGTTAGGGGTGGGACGAACCCCAGTCATTTAGTCCTGCCCAGGAGGAACGAAACTCATGGAGATTTAGGGCACCCGAAGGAAACTACCTATCATGATATGGAGATGTAGGACCTCAGAGCCAGGGTAGAAAGCATGACCCATGTCATAAAAGGGAAAGGTCCTGCTACAATGGAGGATCTGGTCCAACAAACCAATCTCCCTTTCTCCGCTAGAGTAATGAACTGTCATTTGCCCAATAAGTTCAAGATGTCCCATGTTGAAAGCTTTGACTGGACCAAGGACCTGTCGGATCACTTGGAAACCTACAAGCCACTGATGCACCTCCAAGCAGGACTAGATGAGATCATGTGCAAAGCTTTCCCCACTTTTTTAAAAGGCTTTGTCCGGTCCTGGTTTAACAGTTTGAAACCCGCATTCGTGTATTCTTTTAAAGAACTAAGTCAGCTGTTTGTCGGCAACTTCATCACTGCCCGGAGACATAGGAAGCCAACTACCTATCTCCTAAATGTGAAGCAAACCAAGGGAGAATCGTTGCGAGACTACATCAACTATTTTAACAAAGAGATGTTGCAAGTCAATGCTCTGGACGACAAGGTGATGGTTAATGCATTCATGGGAGGCTTGTTGCCCTCCAAATTCCTATAATCAATATCCAAACACCCTCCAGAAAACATGTCCGAACTACTTATGATGGCCCAAAAATGCATGAATGCTAAAGATGCCCGGAGGAAAAAAGGAGATAACGACAAGAAGGCAGACAGGAAAATGGGAGGACAATCTAGCAGGGAGGAAATGAACCCCAAGTATGGCCGGACATCACAAGAACAGAGTGATAGGACGTTGCGTCGTGATAAGGGATTCAATTTTACCCATTTGAACACATCAATAAGCCAAATCCTTCTCCACATCTAGGATGATCCGGCAGTGGCATATCCTCCAAGATTAAAATTTGATCCCTCCAGGAGGTCCCGCGACAAGTACTATAGGTTCCATCATGACCATGGGCATGATACAGATGAGTGCATAGACTTGAAAAGGCAGATTGAAAGTCGAATTTAGAGGGGCCAACTGCAAAGATTTGTGGCCGACGACGAAAGTGGTGGAGAATCCAATATGGCTCACAAAATGCATGCAAGGAAAGTCAAGAGTTTCTCTGAAGCAAATGAGGTGAGCCAATCACCCGCCAAGTGCCCTCGACTGGGTGATCAGATTATCACTTTCTCGGAAGCTGATGCAAGGGGAATTCAGCAACCCCATGATGATGCTCTTGTGGTCACGCTGATTATCACCAATTTCACGATTAGACGGGTGCTAATAGACAACGGCAGTTCCGCTAACATCCTGTTTGTAGGAGCGTTCGATCAGATGAGGATTGGAAGGGAGAAACTCAAGCCTACCAAGTCTCCACTTCTTGGTTTTTTTGGAGAAAAACTTCTTCCACTGGGCACCGTTGACCTCCCGGTCATTGCTGGTTTAAGTCCCAAACAAGTCACTAAGATGGTGACCTTTTTCGTAGTAGATTGTCCAACCATATATAACGTCATTTTGGGAAGGGCCACGTTGAACGCCATGAGAGCAGTAACCTCCACTTATCATCTCCTCGTTTGGTTCGTCACTGACTGTGGTGTTGGAGAGCTAAGAGGAGACCAGGCCACTGCCCAAGAGTGTTATGCCACTTCTCTGAAAGAAAAGAAGGTATCAAAACTTTGAGTATAAAGGGCTTAGAGGTGGAAGAGAAAGAGGAAGTCCGCCAAGTGGAACCATTGGAGGAACTAGTTGAGGTTGACCTATATGAGCAAGGTGCAGGAAAAAGGTGAGCGTGGGGTCATCACTCTCACCCGCTGCTCAGAATGAGCTTGTCCAATTCCTCAAAGCGAATAGGGATGTATTTGCTTGGTCCCACGAGGACATGCCCAAAATTGATCCAACCATCACCACGCATAGATTGAACATCGACCCAATTGCCAAGCATGTCAGACAAAAGAGGAGAACCTTTGCCCCAGAAAGAAATCTAGCGATCTCTGATGAAGTGGATAAACTAGTAAAGGCCAATCTCGTCCGGGAAACCCATTACCTGGACTGGTTGGCAAATGTAGTCCTGGTTAAAAAGTCCAATGGCAAGTGGCGTTTATGTGTCGACTTCACTGATTTGAACAAAGCATGTCCAAAGGACAATTTCCCCTTTCTACGGATTGATATGCTAGTGGAAGGAACAGTCGGGTGTGAGCGGCTCAATTTCATGGATGCCTACTTGGGAAATAATCAAATTCCAATGTGGCCATCAGACCAAGAAAAAATGTTATTCGTAATAGAGAGGGGGTTGTACTGTTACACAGTAATGTCATTCGGCTTGAAAAATGCTGGCGCGACCTATCAAAGGTTGGTGAACAGAATGTTTAAAGAGCAAATTGGTAGAAATATAGAGGTATATATCGATGATATGCTCATCAAAAACCAGAGAACCACAAGCTATTTGGATGATTTGTAAGAAGCCTTTGACATCCTTCAAAGGTACAGAATGAAGCTTAACCCCAGCAAGTGCGCCTTTGGGGTTTCATCCAAAAAGTTCTTGGGCTATTTAGTCAGCAAGAGGGGAATAGAGGTTCCAACCCATAGAAGGTACATGTCATTCTGGACACAAAATCACCCAGAACGGTTAAAGAAGTTCAGAAGTTAACAGGAAAGGTGGCAGCGTTGAACTGATTGATCTCTTGCGCCACAAACAAGTGCCTTCCATTTTTTCAAGTCCTCAAGCGGGCCTTTGAGTGGACACTGGAATGTGAACAAGCCTTGAATGAACTAAAGCAGTACCTCAATTTACCCCCACTTATATTTTGCGCACAGGCAGGGGAGGAGTTGTACTTATACTTAGTTGTTTCTCCCACAGTAGTCAGCGTTGCGTTAGTACGAGATGAAGAAGGGGTGCAAATGCCAGTTCACTATACCAGCAGGGTGCTCCGGGGAGCGGAAGAGAGATACCCCCAGATAGAGAAGCTAGCATTTGTCTTAATATTGACAGCCAGGAAACTCAGACCATACTTTCAAGCACATACAATTGTGGTAGTTACTGATCAACCACTTTGGCAAGTCCTTTTTAAACCTGAAACTTCGGGACGACTTGTGAAATGGTCCATGGAACTGGGGGAGTTTGATATCCAGTACAGACCAAGGTCGGCGATTAAAGGCCAAGTACTGGCAGACTTTATAGCCGAATTCACCTATACCCCAAAAGGGGAGCAAATTCAACATGAAAAGGGGGAGAGTCCAGTCCAACAGAACAAAGAGGACCTAATGGACCCAGACTACACATAGGAATTATTCGTAGATGGATCGTCGAATGCGCAAGCCAGTGGCGCAGGGATATTGATCAAATCCCTAGAAGGAGAAACATTCAAGTATGCCTTACAGTTCGAGTTCAAGGCAACAAACAATGAAGCCGAGTACGAAGCCTTGATTGGAGGATTGAAAGTAGCTTGTATTCTCAAAGTACAACAGTTTCATCACACAGGTCCCTCGTAATAAAGATTCTAATGTAGATACTCTTGCTCGATTGGCAACAACGTAGGCGACCACTAATAGGGGAGTGATTATAGAACGCATGGACAACCCAAGTATAATGGAAGAAATACCGCGTAAGGTGAATCAAGTCACCCATGGCATGGAATGGGCAGATCCAATTGCCAAATACATAAGGGATGGCCAGTTGCCACCTAATAAGGCGCAGACATGCAGAATAAGAATCAGGGCGTCCAGCTATACCCTGATTGACGGAATCCTCTATAAAAGAGGGGTATCCCTCCTATACTTGCGATGTGTGTCGACGGAGGAGGCTCGATATGTCATAGAGAAAATCCATGGAGGGGAGTGCGGTAATCATGTAGAGGGCAGGTCCATTACCTATAAGGCATCAGGCTGGGATACTATTGGCCCACTATGCAACAGGATGCCTTGGACTTCGTCAGAAAGTGTGAGAAGTGTCAACGCTTTGCCAACGTCCCAAAGCAGCCCTTAGAGGAGTTGACTCCAATAGTTGCCCTGTGGCCCTTCGCCCATTGGGGATGAACTTGATCGGCCCTTTACCTATGGGAAATGGGTAGACAAAATTCGCAATTGTGGCAGTTGACTACTTCACCAAATGGGTGGAAGTAGAGCCCTTGGCTACGATTGGGGAGAAGAATGTCATCAATTTTATATGGAAGTCTATCATTTGCAGATTCAGTGTCCTAAGGGTCATTGTCACGAATAATGAAAAACAGTCCGAAGGCACACTCTTCCAGAGTTTTTGCGCTGAGCATGACATAAGTAATCATTACTTATCGCCGGGCCACCCACAGGCTAATAAGCAAGCCGAAGTAACTAATAGAACAATACTCAAGATGATCAAAATATGCTTGGAGGGGTCCAAGGGCGTATGACCCGAACTGCTGCCGAGCATCTTATGGGCTTACAGGACCACTATCAAAGTCCCGACAGGGGAGATGCCCTACTTTTTGGCCTTTAAAAATGAAGCGATCCTTCCAGTTAAAATGGGGTAGGTAGCAAGTCATCAGACTAAGCACTATGACCCCAACCACAATGAAGATAAGTTAAAGGCTAGTGCTGATTTCATCGAGGAAAGAAGAGAACAAGCACGAGTACGAGCGGCGACATATCAACAGGGCATGTTCCGTTATTATAACGCCAAGGTCAAACTGAGGAGTTTCCAACCTGGTGACCTAGTCCTCCGTGAGGTTACTCAAGCCACCAAACCGCTGGGCACTGGGAAACTGGCTCCTAACTGGGAGGGCCCTTACAGAGTAATCAAGACTAAACGACAGGGCACATATGGGTTGAAAAACCTGGAAGGAAGGCAGTTGGCCCATCCTTGGAATGCTGAGCATATGAGAAAATACTATTAGTAAAGTTTATTTTTTTATTTTTTCTTTTTCTTTCTCCTCTCTAGCTTACATTTACTTTTAGTAGTGTCATTTTAGAGCTTGACTTTGTTATCAAGCCTTAGAGCAAGACTCCAGTTTTCTGTTTATTCTTCTTTGTGAATAAGTTCTATCATTAGAATATTAATAAAAGTGTTGTTCATTTCAAAACACGTTATCATATCTAAAACACTCAAGACAAAACCTTACGAGGACACACCTCTGCAGAGGGCCTTTAATGAAAAAGGCGGGATGGATGAATTCCGAGAACATTGTTAAAATAGCCCTATAAGGGTATAACCCTACAGGGACACACCTCTGCAGATGGCCTTTAATGAAAAAGGCGGGATGGATGAATTCCGAGAACATTGTTAAAACAGCCCTATAAGGGTATAACCCTACAGGGACACTCCTCTGCAGAGGGCCTTTAATGAAAAAGGTGGGATGGATGAATCCCGAGAACATTGTTAAAACAGCCCTATGAGGGCATAACCCTACGGGGACACACCTCTGCAGAGGGCCTTTAATGAAAAATACGGGATGGATGAATCCCGAGAACATTATTAAAACAGCCCTACGGGGGCACAATTATACGGGGGTACACCTCTGGAGATGGCCTTTAAATGAAAAAGGCGGGATGGATGAATCCCCAGAATATTGTTAAAACAGCCCTACAGGGGCATAACCCTACGGGGGTACACCTCTAAAGAGGGCCTTTAATGAAAAAGACAAGATGGATGAATCCTGAGAGCATTGTTAAAAATAACCCTACGGGGACACGCCTCTAAAAAGGGCATTTAATGAAAAATGTGGGATGAACTAGTCCCAAGAATATTACTAAAGAACCTTGCAGATGGATGCCTCCAGGGGGAATCTTTAAGGGAAGAGATGATATCAGTTGAGATTCCGAGAACATGGTCAAGTGACCATATGTGGGCACAACCTGCCTAAGGAAGTACTGTCCAAACAACAAGTCCAGTACGTAAGTCCTTTCTTTATGAAGGATTATGCCATGGGAGTTTTTTTTAGAGACTAGAGGATACCTTAGTAAAAAGCAAATAATTCTTCATTAATTAAGAGAAAATGTTACAAAAGGCGCTACAAAGAAAAAATATTACAAGGCAACAAAAAAGGAAGCGGGAATCAGGCATTAGGCTCTCTAAGCTGCCAACCAGAGAAGTCCATGTCGGACTATTCATCCTACGCCACTTCACGAAAATATTCAAAGCCATCGATATACGACTGGTTAAGGGCCCTATCAAAATCGGGCGAATCCTTGAAGTGTTCGACTGCTAGTTCTTTGATCCTTGGCAGATCGACATTCCACCTGGCCATCTCCTCCTGCTCGTGATTGAGCTGTGAGTTGAGGGCGTCGATCTCTTCGCCGCGAGAAGCATATGACGCACGGAGAGTCTCTAGCTCTGAAATAAGGGTGGAGCACTCACTACTAAAAAAGGCACGTTCAGCTACAAATGAGGCTTTTTGTTTCTCCATTTCCTACTTCGTCCATAAGAGGCGATTGGATAAATCATGAGCAAGTGTTAGACCCTCTTTAAAAGATGTGCAGAAGTACACAACATAAAAAGGTGAAATCCATATAATGCAACGAGAATAGGGGCAGACCTTAGCCATGTTGGCCAATAGATATTTGATAGAGGTAGCGGACTCAAGGGCAGTCACCTTTTCTAGATCACTCGGTAGAGCAAACTCCCTGGCCTGCCTCACAACGAGCGTTATATCGGTTAATAATGACCAGTATGGCTGACAGCCGGTGTCATTGACCTGGTATGACTGGCAGCAAGCGAGAAAAACACTTGGGAACTACTGTCGCCAAAAAGTTGAGTTGCCAGCACTCCAAAAGAGGTCGGGTTCGGGAGACCGCCGCCCCTAAACAGCTGAGTGGGAGGCACCCCAAACGAACCTGAACTTTTGAGATCAAGGTGACGTGGATAGGAGGTATGCTTTGACCAGGACTTTTCTGTCTCCAGATAAGTCTGGAAAACTGAAGAGCTAATTTTTTACTAGGACACGTTCCTATTCGACTACTATAAATAAATAGATGGTCCATATACCAAGGTACACAATTAATACCCTTTAAAGTGCCTTTCTAGCTTTGACAATTCTTTTCGATATCTGACTTGATCGTCGGAGTACAGTCGGTTGGCACCAAGCCGATGTTCTTTCGACTGCCATACTCTTGTCTTTTTAGAGGTTGGTGTTTGACCAGTTCGGGGTGGATTTCGACTTCATCAATAAAAGACAAACATACCTTTAATTAGGGGTGAATCCTAATTCCATCCGCGGTATACAGAGAAAATACAATCCTATTAAATTCGTGAAAATGCTTAATCTGATCGGATTTGTGAAATATCACATTAGATTGGATTGACAGATTGGACTTGTTCTAAACACTCTAATATTATTATTATTATTTAACCATGACCTAATATCAAAATTTTAACCATGGCCCAATCTATTTTAGAAAAATTATATTATTAATTGATATTTTTCTTTTTATGCTTGATTGTTAACATGTGTTGAAAAATTTCATTTGCAGTGGATTAAAACTTCTAATGTGTATGAGTTGATGGCAATTTGCAAAGATAACTGAGGCTTATAACTATAAGGCGTTATTTGTTTTGCTACCGTTGTCTATGTTTAAGGTTAAAAGATAATAAAATATTATTATGATATATGTATATATATTATATATTTAAATATGATATATTTTAATAAATCGGCATGAATTGAATTCACAAATCGAATCAGATTTTTGAGACTCTAATTTGTAATTCGATCCGTGAATTACGAATTTTTTTGTACTAATCTATCACTGATCCGTTGGACTGAAAATCGGATTCGATCTGCACAAGTCAAATTCACAAATTGGCAAAATAAATGAACATCTTTATTTTTAATATTTGATTTTTCTATTTACATGTTAGGAGCATTTATATCATTTTGCATTTGATTAAAAGGGGAGTGGTTCCATCTAATATGACAACAACAAAAAATTTGCAACTTGATCATACGTATTATACTTGTTATTTACTGTATTTTTAGTTTTATACTGGCTTAGTCCAAACAAGAGGATGGTGTGGTGTTTTATATCCGTTGGATATAGATTTCGAGATGAACACTGTTGGAGATGATCATTAAAGATGTGTTTTTGGGAAGGTTAATATTAATGTAATGATGCTCTTAAAAGAGTAATTGTGAGGAGTTAGTGTATTTATTTTCCTTTTGAAGAAAAAGAATCTTCAAAAGAATATTGTAGCCTTCTTACACATCATAGATCTTCTCACATATGAAATGGTAAGTCCATTGAATATGGTCGACTTTTCTTCTTCAAAAGGGGAGAGTTGGAAACCGAAGCTTTACATAGATTCTCCCCAAAACATTTTCATCGAAAAGATCGTACTTGCATTTCTCACTCTTCTTCCTGTATCTGTATATATATCTATCGCCCTATATCTAACTCGTCTCTCAATCCATACCAAAAGGTATGCATTTCTCTCTTCATTTTTCTGTTTTTGGTGTGTTTTTTGGAATATTGGGAACAGAAATTGCAATTGATTGGATAAACAATGAATCTGTTTAGGTTGCATGCGTCGAGATATATATATATATATATATATATATATATATATTTATTTATTTATTTATTTATTTATTTATTGATTTATCTGTTTTCGAAATACTGAAATTGTTCTGCTTTTATTGGATTTTGAGAAATGAGTAATCGCGGCTGATCATTCGATATCAAGTTCTGTTTTTCCAAACAGAAATTTATTCAAAAGAGTTTTGACGAGTTCTCTTTTCTGTGTGTACTTTTGTGTTTGTGTGTGTGTGGGAGAGAGATTTAGGGTTTTTTTATATATTTTTTAAATCAGTTCTCATGTTCTACTAATTTAGTGCCAGTCTCAATCATTTTAGTTATTTTAATATCAGAAACAAGAACATCAGTTTAGGCTCTGTCTGGTTTCTGAGAAAATAGTGGAAAGAAAAGAAAAAAAGTTTGATCTTAAGATTGATATTAGGTTTGAATACTGTTTTTATTTTTATTTAAGAGAAGAATGAAAATGAGGCTTTTCATTCACCTGCGTGCTTTTCCAAAAACTCCCCGAAAAGTTTCATGATTTTTTTAAAGCTTCATTTGAATGCATTTCATATCTTTTTTCATTGTTTCTAGTCAATGGATTTTGTTTCAAAAAATTAAGAGATAGGACAAAGCCTTTTTTGTTCCAACTATTAAGAGATAGGACAGAATGCTTTTGTTAATAAGTCATCTTTTTCAGCAAATTAATGACTTGAAACTGTTACAACAGATGATCAATAAGTAGCTAAGATCAATGTTATATGCACGTAGGGATTAAGGGGATATCACAACTGCCAATTCCAGACTTTAGAAGAAGATGGTACTAGAATTCGACCTCAACGATCCACCTCCTGTTGAGGATATAATACTAACGGGCAGCCCTATGAGTTTGAATCCTAACTTAGGCCAAGCTGGAGAGGCTGGACCATCTAATGTAATGGGCAACCCCGTGAGTTTGAATCCTAACTTAGGGCAAGCTGGAGAGGCTGGACCATCTAATGTGATGGGCAACCCCATGAGTTTGAATCCTAACTTAGGGCAAGCTGGAGGGGCTGGACCATCGAATGTAATGGGCAACCCTGTGAGTTTGAATTTTAACTTAGGGCAAGCTGGAGAGGCTGGACCATCTAATGTACAAGCGAGAACTGATTCTGAACCTATTGATGATGAAGTTGTCATATGCTCCCCAAGGAGCTTTGCTGTGGTATGATTTGTATGAAAATCTTATATTTGTATATCGTTCACAAATATTCTTATTAATTTACTTGCTTTCTAACTAATCCTTGTTTCTTTTTCTTTTACCTTTCCTTTTCTTCCCCCCTCCTCTAAACCCATATTAGGCTAGGGACAAGGCCAGAAGGAACCGTGTGGTGATAGAGGTGCTTGATGAAGAAACTGAATTTCGAAGAGGCTTTTCAGGTTTGCCATTTTGGCAATTATATTTACCTTCTCATGTTGCTTTTGTTTATTGAATTTTGAATTATCAGACCATTTCTTTTTTTAAATTATGCTTTTGTGACGTTACTCTGATTATATTATAATTCATCTACAGGAACTAAAAGTTTGTAAGCATTTGCTATACTTTAAACTTGACACACTAATTATTAGTCAACCTCATATCTTATCTTGCAAAAGTCGTCTGTATTTTATTTTATATTTTTAATTATTTAAAATATCTTTGATATGGAGTTCACACGTTCTTACTTTTGCTACTCTTTTTATTTTTGACTTTGTTTTTTATTTGTCCCTCACGTTCTTACTTTTGCTACTCTTTTTATTTTTGACTTTATTTTTTATTTGTCCCTTTTTTCTTCCTTTGGCCATGGATGGAGGGACGTTATCCCTTGAACCTCCAAAAATCTGGAGATGATATGCCTGTCAGGTTATTACATTTTATTTAAAGTTTAAACTATGCTTGTTTATCATTTATCCTACTTCTGTATTTTCCTGCTTGTGCAATTCTTCATTGTAGTGTAGATGATAACATTCAGGCCTTAAATATTATTCCCACAAAATTTTATTTCTTAAGCACCCTCAAGTAGATTGTTCAACCTATATGCTACACCTACTATTTTGATTCTTCTGACTCTCGATGAATGTTGCATTCAGTTAATGTTCAAAGGAAATGTGAGGATCTATGATACACTTGATCAATGCCAACTTTTAGATTAACTGTTCATTAATCATTCTTTGAATGCCTAGAATTCTTTATTTATTTGGTCCCTAAAATTCCAGTTTCACTCAACTTAGTATTGTGACATTTTGGAAGACCGTTCACCTCATCTGTAATCACTCATGTACTTTGATTGCAAAGAAGGCAGTTTGAGATGTTTCCTAAATGTTGTTTTACTCAATTGCTATCTTGTTTAATTTGTTTCTAAATATTGGAGCGCACTTATGCTTCCTCTGCAAATTGGTGTTTAACAGAAGTGCCCATTAGGCTGTCTCCTAGAAGCAAGCGACGCAGAAGAATTCCATCAAAAACGCCAACTACTGTCATTGGTGATCTTTGCATAAACTTGGTAAGGGAATGACAGAACCAAGGTCTTGTGTCTACCTTCTCTGTTATGCTATTGCTATTTATATGATTAATGGTTCCTGATTTCTCCTTGATGCCTTAACCAATCAACTCTTCTTCTCCCTGCTGTTATATGATTGAATTACGATTATATTTGGAACAGTTTTTTTTGTCGAACATGGGATTGGCTTCTGTTTGCTATTTCGCTGAATTTTTAGCAATTGGCACCTTGTTTGAATAGTGTTAGGCTCAAAATAGATCTAGATTGGTGAATAGATTAACAATAGTTTATATTAAATTTTTTTTAATTGTAGTTTGAATGCAACAATATGAATCAATTAGGTACAGAGAGTAGAAATATATAAGTAACCACAAAAAACAGAGGAAAACTCTGAAGGGGAAAATCACGACACCTAGTTTAGGCACCGAATCCACTCTTGACATATATAGATAATTAGCTGATTATGTGTAATTAGCATAGTTATAGGAGCTGATTATGTGCAATTAGCATAGTTATAAGAGTTGATTTTTAGCATTTAATTTCTTTCCTTCTTTGTAATTATTTCTGTACTATTTAAATCCTCTTCAAGGAGAATAATGCACACAGAGAATTATTCCTATTACTTTATCTCCAGAGAAATCCTCATGGTATTAGTGCTCTCTATAGAGGAGTTTTAAAATCCTAATTTTTATTTTCGGGTTTTATGCAAATACACCTTAATACCTAAACACCAGATCTTGTTTTTTACCTAACACCACAGAACCTGTCGACAGCCTTGCCCACCACAACAGACCAAGTGTTCTTATTTGACTTCATGGCAGACAAAATTGAAATCCCTGTGACTTCTGAGATTGATTCTCAGACTCTAATAATTCCTCCAACTGCATCTAACCCGCATCAAGATATGATGAATGTCCAGTTGATGCTTCATAAACTTGATGGCACCAATTATTTGGCTTGGTCTCACTTTGTGAAGCTGTATATTACCGGCAAAGGCCAGTTGGGGTATTTGACTGGGGAAAAACCCCGACCTGCGATCAATGACCCAACTTTCACCACTTGGGTTGCAGAAGATGCTCTGCTCTGCTCTTGGCTCCTCCAAACTATAACCTCTGATCTTAGTCCTAGGTATATGCGGCTCAACTCTGCTAAAGATATTTGGGACATAGTATCTCAGACTTATTTTGTGGGAGGAAATGAGGCACAGATTTATGAGTTGAAGCGTCGTATTCAGGCTACTACTTTGTGGCAAGAACTTGACTATTACCAACCTTGTGAGATGGAGTGTGCTGTTGATACCGCTTAGGTGAATAAGCGGATTGAAAAAGAACGCGTTTTTGAGTTTCTCGTTGGCCTTAACTTGGATCTGGACCAAGTAAGGACTCAGGTGCTTGGAAAAGATCCATTTCCCTCTTTGCGTGAGGCCTATGCTTATGTGCGTACCTAGGCCCTTCGACGATCTGCTATGCTCATGCCACCTTCTCTAGAAGGATCTGCTTTGGTTTCTACCACAAGTCAGCCACCTCGGGCAACATTAGTACATCAGCTCGATCCTCCACCGACTGCAACATCCTTTTCCAATGGCAACATTAAAACTACTAAATTTGATGACAAAGATTCTTTGGTTTGTGATTATTGTAACTAGACTAGACATGTGAGAGAGCAATGCTTTAAACTCAATGGTTATTCGCCTTGGTGGCCTGGAAAAAAGGGTGACAAAGGCTCATTATATCTTTTTCAGTGATCAGAATGGTGACCAGTCTGCTGCTAAGTTTTCTTCTGGCTCAGATGGAACAAATGATTCAGCAGTGTGCTCGCTTGCTCTCTACTAAAGGGTCTAGTTCTTTAGCCACGTCCTCAAGTAACTTTGGTCGTTGTTTTAGTATATCCAGTAAGTTCTCCTCAAGCTCTTGGGTTTTAGATACAGGGGCAACTGATCACATGACCTCTATATCTCATTTTTTCTCATGTTATTCCTCACCTACTAAAACTTGTGTCATAACTACTGATGGTTCACTAACCCCTTTGGCTAGTGAAGGTTTAATCTCATATTCTGATTCTTTATCCCTTTCCAATGTTCTTCATGTCCTTAGATTGTCCAATAATCTGCTATCTATCAGTTAACTTACCAAAATCTTATACTGTTCTGTCACGTTTTTGACACTCACTGTATATTTCAGGATCGCAGGATGGGGGTGAGGATTTGCCATGGTAGTGAAAGAGGTGGCCTCTGTCTCTTGGATGTACCAACTGCGTCAACCTTAGCTCATGCTGTGCAGTCCACTATTGGTTCATCCCGTGACATTTGGTTATGGCACAAGCGTTTAGGACATTCGTCATTTTCTTACTTAAAAAAATTATTTCCTTCTTTATTTTCTGTTGTTGATGTTTCTTAATTTTAATGGAAAACTTGTGAACTTGCTAAACATCATTGAGTACCTTTTTCATTAAGTATTAATAAAAGTACCATTCCTTTTGCTCTTGTTCATAGTGATGTTTGGGGCCCTTCTCGTGTGACTAGACTTTCAGGTTCTAAATTGTTTGTCACATTTATTGATGACTACTACCGAGTTACTTAGGTTTATTTAATGAAGAAAAAAAGCGAAGTTTTCTGTATTTTTAAGTCCTTTCATCAAATGATCCACACACAGTACAATTCAAAGATAAAAGTCTTCTGCTCTGATAATGGGGGTGAATACATTTATTCTGGTCTTAAGTTCTATTTTTCTGATCATGGCATTATCCGTCAAATTTCTTGCACCGATACCCCTCAACAGAATGGAGTAGCCGAACGGAAAAATCATCATCTTCTTGAAGTATCCCCGTTCTTTGCTTCTATCCATGACAATACCAAAGTTATATTGGGGGGAGGCTATTCTCACGATAGCCTATTTAATCAATTGGATGCCTTCGAGAATTATTCAATACCAAACTCCACTTCAGGTTTTCACTACTTCTTACTCGCCATCTACTGTTAATCATCTTTCTCCTCTAGTATTTGGTTGTATAAGCTTTGTCCATATTCATCATAGTGGTAAGCTTGACCCTCGTTCCCTCAAATGCATTTTTCTTGGTTATTCTGCTAGTCAGAAGGGTTACAAGTGTTGTCACCCTCCGTCAAAAAAATTCTCTGTTTCTATGGCTGTTACTTTTCATGGGGTACAAACTTATTTTTCTAGTCTTGCTTCTACGACTTCTCTTTAGTGGGAGACATTGAGTAGTGAAGAAAAGTCTTATATTGTGCCTATGTTTGAATTGGAGAGTGGAAATGAAAAAAATGAAAAAACAAAAGGCGGTTCTTTGACTCTCCGTCCGAAAGGTCATCATATGTCTCCATTTGAGCAGGTATATCTAAGAAGAGAAAAGGTATCTCTCGAGCAAAATGATTAGTCTGCCCCAATAACAGGTAATCTTGAGGTAGAGTCTGTTGAATCTCCATTCTCTTTTGTTGATAATAGTTTTGTAGATCCTAATGCTCTAGATGATTCTAATGTTGTTAATGACTTAGAATTGTCTATTGCCTGGAGAAAATCACATTGTACTTGTTAGTCAAAATATAAATATTCTATTTAAAGTTTTATGTCTTCCCATCATCTCTCACCATCCTTTAAGGCTTTTGCCCATTAGTTGTCTTTTGTATCTATTCCTAAAAAATTACAGGATGCACTAGACAATCCTAGGTGGAAAGAGGCGATGATTGAGGAATTGAGAGCTCTTCGAAAAAACTCTATGTGGGAGTTAGTGGAGTTGTCGAAAGGGAAGAAAACTGTTGGCTACAAATGGGTATTTACCATAAAGCATAAGGTAGATGGGTCAATTAACTGATACAAGGAAAGATTGGTGGCAAAGGGCTATACTCAGACATATGACATTGACTATCAGGAGACGTTTGCTCCAGTCGCAAAGATGAACACTATTCGGGTTCTTTTATTTTTAGCAACTAACCTGGAGTGGACTCTCTAATAGTTTGATGTGAAAAATGCTTTCCTCCATGGCGATGTAGAGGAGGAAGTGTACATGGACATTCCTTTGTGCAGTGATGAAAGTACCAATAAGGGGAAAGTATGCAGACTAAGAAAATCATTATATGGCTTGAAACAGTCTCCTAGAGCATGGTTTGGTAGATTTGCACAAGTTATGCAGAAGTATGGATATTGTCCTAGTCAAGCAGATCATACCTTATTCCTTCAACACTCTCAGGGGGGGTAGAATTACAGTTTGTTATTATCTATGAGGATGATATCATCATGATCGTGGATGATACTGAGGAGATTAAGAGACTAAAGGTACATTTGGCCAAGGAATTTGAAATTAAAGACTTGAGTGTCCTGCGGTATTTTCTAGGTATTGAAGTGGCTCGTTCAAAGCAGGAAATCTTTGTTTCACAGAGAAAGTATGTGGTTGATCTTTTAACTGAGACAGGGATGTTAGCCTGCAAGTCTGTGGATACTCCTATCGAATAGAATCATAGATTGAGTGAACAGACTGATGATACACCTGTTGACAAAGAGAGATATCAGAGGTTGGTTGAAAAACTAATATATTTGGCCTATGTAGTGAGTGTTGTCAGTCAGTTCATGCACGAGTTAAGTGAAGTTCATATGCAGGTAGTAGAGAGGATACTCAAACATTTGAAATTAACACCTGGTCGCCTTTTGTTTTCGGAACACGATCACTCTGCAGTAGAGGCCTATACAGATGCTGATTGGGCGGGTTCTATTTCGGATTGAAGATTAACTACAGGATATTGCACATTTGTGGGTGGCAATCTAGTTACTTGGCAAAGTAAGAAGTAATCGGTTGTGGCTAGGTCTAGTGCCGAGACTGAATTCAGAGATATGGCCCACGGTGTGTGTGAATTATTGTGCTTGAAGATTCTGTTGGGAGAATTGAGGAATTGCTTGTCAAAGTTCTGTGAAGCTATATTGTGATAATAAGGCAGCCATCAACATTGCTCATAATCCTGTACAACATGATCAGATTAAATATGTTGAGATTGACAGATACTTTATCAAAGAGAAGTTAACAGAAGGTGTGATTTGCACTCCTTATGTGAGGACCGAGGATCAACTTGCTCATATTTTGACTAAGGGAGTCTCTAGCAAAGTGTTCAATTTTGCTCTTGCCAAGCTGAGAATTTGGGACATTTATTCTCCAGCTTGAGGGGGAGTGTTGACATATATAGATAATTAGCTAATTATGTTAGGTGCTGATTATGTGTAATTACCATAGTTATATGAGTTGATTTTTAGCATTTAATTTCTTTTCTTCTTTGTAATTATTTCTGTACTATTTAAATCATCTTCAAAAAGAAGAATACACACAGAGAATTATTCCTATTCCTTTATCTTCAGAGCAATCCTCATCCACAATACGAGAAAGAGATTACATCCTAGGTTAACAGATTCTACCCCAAGAATCCCCTCTTTCGCTCGTCAACATCTGTTCCTCACGAACTTGCTTCTCTAGCAATTTTGGTCTTGGTCACTAGTCATCTGGTTGTGTGTTTGTTGTGTAGAAACACTTCGCTGTTGATGACAATGTAAGCAATAACCTCCACAAGATGATGATCAACAACACACTGAATAATAACTCACCATCTAATGTAATATTCTAGATGATGTAAACAAAAAAGTGCCTTCTGTACAGTCTCTCTCTATAGAATCTCTCAATAATGTGTGTAGAGATCTCTGTGTTCTCTATACCGATGTATGAGATTCTAGAGGTCTTTATATAGTGTGCTTTGAGTCCAAAGGAGTTAAAGGTTCTAACTTGTAATTCGAAACGGAAACCTAAACCTTGTAGGATTCTATTTTTGGTAAGTTTCCAAAAATTGTTTCTGCACAGTTCAATCGATCGAGCTACATTGGCACCGCTTGGATCAATCGACACATCGCTCGAGGCTGTGTGTTTTTGTAAAGAAATTTCTGTTTAAAATATATTTATTCCAAAAATAACTTTATGCATTCAAAACATTTTTTTATTTATGAATCATAACATGTATCCATTATTCCCTAAAATGAGAATGCATGATTATGAAACCCTAATTGGCGAGTTAGTTATTCCAGAGGAGATTTTAGCCTTTTTGCTCTATGATTTATCTTCAAATTCTGATTTTGATCTTGGTTATATGTACCACACAAACTAACTTTTGAAAATCAGCACAAAAGCGAAAAATTAAAATACAGATTCCTTCTTGTATGTTTTATTTGCCAACATTAAGTTCTAGTCCTAACACAAACCTTTTCCAACTTCTTAATGACTTTAAAGTAGTTTTGGAGAAATTGTGGTTTTTGAATTAAATTAGGAGTTATTTTGAAAGACAAAATCTCCTATTTTTCATAAACAAACACATGTAAAGTGTAGTGATGCAGGTAATTAATGTACCGTTGCACAAGTCTCTGGAGTGATTTATTATTTTTTCTATTTTTAACGGGAAGTATACTGGTCCACAACTCTTCGGGCTGAATTTTCTAGAAAACTTCCAAGGATGTACCAGTGCATGAATTTAGTGTAACAGTGCACATTTCTTTGTTTTGTATTGAAATCCAAAAAATCAATTTGAAACCTTATCCTTTTCAGAAATTTTTTTGAGACAATTTTAATAAATTGTAATTAGTCTTAAACTAAAGTTTAGTGTTCTGATGCACAAACTTTACCTTTGAATTGCATGGATCACTGGATGTTGAAGAGTGCTCATTTTTTGCTTGCCATGGTTTATCTTTGACATTTTTCATCGGCACCAATGAATAGTCAACTCAACAATGCCTTTTTTCCAAGATGGACATTGATTAAATTAAAAATACAACTTGATAATTGATTTTGGAGATAATTTTTTTAGGGTAAAATGAAAAAAAAAAAAAAAACCTGAACTATTGACTTTTTGTAAATAACTCCCTTGAACTACAAACTGTCCCCCTGAACTAATGATTTGTTACAATTAGGGACATACTTGTTAGCTGCTGTTAATGGAAATGTTAAAAGACACTTTTACCCATCTTCAAAATGATGCTGTTTTGGGACTAATCCACTTAAGAGGATGATGTGGAAGCAAGAAATCTCAATTACCAACCAGAATGCGACAACTCACCCAACCTTGTCACATTGTCTTACAAGTTACAAGCCTAGGGATCTCTATCTGTAAAACCATTCGTGCCACAATACTTACGAATTGCTCCACCCTTCCTTCGGCACATCACACCGAATTGGGAATTCACCTGAATAGATCAAGATCAAACAGAAATATCAATTTTTTCACCAACCAGAGAGCATCTCAATAATTACCCATGAAGAACTCAAATAATTGTATCTCAAAAAATCTCACTGCACAATCTTAGATTGAAATTTATTGATTGCAAAACCCTAGAGGATCCTCTTATGTGAATATGTGATCTCTAAGCTCAAAGTGACGAGCATAGAGAAAGAGACTCTGGTCACCCAAACCCTCCAGAGATGGCTCCACACGCTTGAGTAGAGATGGCTTCCAAACCCAAACCAAAATTTGAAAATTTCTCCAAATGTTTGTAAATTGAACTGAAAATGAAGAAAACCAAAAATTTGTGATTTCAGAATTAGATTGGAAGATGGGCGAAGAAGAGGAGAAGAGAAGAGAAGAGAAGTGAATAGGAAAGAGGCGGCGACGACACTGTTTTCCTCTTTTTCAGAAACTGATCTCGCTAGAGCTAGCGTCGGCGTTCAGCATATCGCTGGTGCCCTCCTGGAGCTTGGTTGACGTGAATCAGGCATCCCAAAGACTGAACCTCTCTCTCTCTCTCTCTGTTGATATATATGTGTGTGTGTGTGCGCGCGCACGATATATATGTGAATATATATATATATATATAGAAGGGTTCAGTCGAGAGAGAATGAGAGGGAGTTAGGAATTTTTGGGAAATTAGGTTAGGAAGTGTTTGGGTATAACGGTCCTAACAAGGGCATTGGTGTCTTTTAACATTCATAAGGATATTCTGGTCATTTAATGAAAAATACTATGTCACGTGACAGGCATGAGGGAGTTTAAGAATGTTAACATTTAAACGAGACATTGACGGTAGGAAGCATTTTGCAACAAAACGTGATAGTTTAGGGGGTAGTGTGTACAAAAGGTGGTTTGGGGGGTTATTTACTGATTTGGGCATAGTTCAGGTTTTTTTTTTGTTGTTGCACTTTACCCATTTCCCTCTCTCTGGATACTTCCACTCATTCTCTCTAGAATTCCGTTTCCTTCCCCAATCTTTGCATATCTTTTCTTGTTCTCAGTCATCAAATAATTGACTTTGCTTTCAAATCATGCTGGAAGACAACTTCCTTGCATGGATACCCGTGAATCTCTGTCAGCTTGAAGCCTTGGAATTTTCTAGGATTATGTAGCTATGAGGTTCATGGAGGAGGTAGGCTAAGAGTGGGCATTTATGTTTCAACACAATGTTTATAGGTATACTAAACCTCCTCTTTTTTCCTTCTTCATTATTCACTTCTCTTCCATGGAAAGAGTGACGATCAGAAGATCTATTCTTCTTTGGCCACTAATGGGCATGGCTATCAATGAATAATTTCGGTTAGTCGAGTGCTCAATGTTGGGAATGATAATGAGAGCTCAAGCTCAACTCATCAGCAAAAAAAGTTGAGCTGAATGGCTTGAGCTTGGAGAAGAAAAATTACAAGCCAAGTCTGAACACGACTCCTTGAGCTTTTCATGATCACAAGTCAAATTTGAACACTCTGACACTAACAACGAACTAAGCCTGAATTGTGAGAGCTTGACTCTCAGTTAATTTACTTCCTAGTGATATCTATATATGTATGTATATATAAACGTGTATATGCTCCTTTATAAATATTTATTTTTGTGGATGACTAAAATGATTTCTTTTCAACATGAAGATTCTTTGGTCACACATGTTGGTAAGTGTAATGAGTTTTGGTCACATATCAAATTAAGAATCTTTTATTGCTAAAATGTGGACGCATTTAAGATGTGAAAACATGTGGTCTGTCCAAAGTATCTTAGAAATGATGTCCGATTTTGACACATCTCCTCCTTATACTTGTTTGTGCTTCTTAGGATAGGAGTAATGAAGCTGCAATTGACTAATTCAATGAAATAGAAAAAAAATATAGTTATATATTATGATATCACATTTGTATAGGACTGCTGTCATACTGCTTACTCTCTCTCTCTCTCTCTCTCTCACCCGCGTGCGTGTTTGGTGTGTGCATCCCACGTTGCAGTTTGATTTCTATGTTAGAGAGTTCAGTTTGTATCAACTTAGGCCTTAAATTTAAGCTGTAATCTGCAATTTGTTTCTCTTATGTGTGCATACATGTTTTAACATACGCAACCAATGTCAACACTGATGTTGAAACTTTCCAATGGCAGGGAAATGTCGCTAGATCTCCAGAACTGCCAGTGATCGAGTCCCAGCCAAAGGCATCCACCTCCAGAACCTTCAGTTGCCCAATTTGCTTGGGTCCGTTTGTTGAAGAAACATCAACAAAATGTGGTCACATTTTTTGTAAAGATTGCATAAAGACTGCTATAACAGCTCAGAAAAAATGCCCTACCTGTAGGCGGAAACTTAAAGTGAAAGACACCTTCAGGATCTACCTTCCAACCACTGATTAGGTGAAGCTTATATTGTTCTAATTCATGATGCATAATTATGCAAGTTTTCCCTCTGTTTCTTGATGATCTCTCTTTTATATGGAAGAAATTAATGGTGGAAATAATGTTGTGCTGCAGAAATGAGTTCAGTTTTCTTTTACTGCATATTGTTGTAAAGTGTTTCATTGCATTTATTTGCAAAATAATTGATTATTACTTCTTTGAATTCTATGTATTTTTCTTTTCTTTTTTGCCGTTTTGCTTGATGATTGAGAACAATTTTGAACCATTTTCCGTTTATCTTTCAGGTGGTTGGAGCTTACTTAGGATGCTATTGAAGAAGAGTGAACTAACCATTATACTTCATATTGGAGAAATGAAAACAACCGTTGTACATCAAGTAACTAGACTTTATTTATCCAAGTTCAGTTCTGGCTGGTCTTTATCAGGACCAATACTTCTAAATTTTGGGGGTTAATATTTCTTTTGGATTTTCCTTAAAGGTTTTTGCTGGCAAAAACAAACCTCATATTTTTCAGTTGGTACAGACAAACTGGCATTATGAATATCTTTATACACAAGTTTTACCTGAAGTAAAAGCTTTTATTCATAAAGGTTTTTCGGTTTTTTTGGTTATAAGATCTGTAAAGTTAGCCAATATTATCTTTGAATTTTATGCCGACGGATAGTATTTAGGTGATGCGATAGATGATGCTGAAGCTGGACTTGCAGTGAAAAGTGTTTTCTCTAGAGGGGTGCCGGATATTATTCAGTTGAGTGTTGTTGTCTTGCGTTTTGAGCTTAATCTTTTGCTGTGTTTGTTGTTTACTTGCAATATTACTATATTAGTTACCATCCTTTTAATCTCCTTTTAGCTATTAGTTTCTCTATTATGTGGTTTCTGGCCAAATAGAGCACTATGTTAAGTCCTTTTAGCTTAGGGCTACAAATAAACTGTGTTATTCATGAACATTTTAGGTTCGGCTCGTTTAAAGATTGGCTCAAGCTCATTCGTTAAGCAAACGAGCCGAGTTTAGTTCGATTACTAGCTTGTTTAATAAAATAGCCAATTACGAATACCATTGGGCTCAGCTCGTATATATGCTCGTGAATATGAGTTCGTGCATGATCGTTTATGTTTGTGGCCGCTCATTTCTAATAAAATTATATAAGCATGCTCCTGGTTTCTATGTGATGTTTCAAGGCTTATTTTATGAGACTATATTATATATTTAGTGCAAGTTTTATGGAAGGAGATTATATTGATGAGATTGATAAGTAAGCTTGGTAAGTAAACTAATTGGAAATTTTAATTAGTAAATTTATGAACACAAACTTGAATCGAGCCTGAGCCTGAGCATTGTTTTGTTTTATTAAACAAGTCGAGTGAGTCTATGTTTTCCACAATTGTGATGAGTTAAGTTCATATCCTTGTTGAGCTTGTCATGATCCTGATACGAGTCCACAAAAAAATGAGTTGAGCCTCTGAATAGTCTAAAGATATGAGTCCACACACGAGTGAGTTGAGCATGGTAAAGTTCGGCTTCGCTGAGGTGAAGTATAGCTAAAAACAAGCCGAAGGATGAAGTTCCAGGCTACTACACCCTTCTAGTCTTTTTGAGAATGTATTTCCTTACGGTTGTTATCAGTTTTTTTAACCATGCGTCAAAGGGCATAAATATATATATAAAAAGGATAAAGTGCAACAAATTTTTCTTTGATTTTAAAATGGTGTACAATATATATATATATATTTTTAGTTGCAACAAAGGCTCTTTAACTTACAAATTGGTACAATTTGACCCAATTGGCACTATTTGGATTAAGAATTAATATAAAATGACAAAAATACTCTCAAAAATAAATAAAAAGAAAAAAGTGATTAATTTACAGAAAAATATCAAAAAAAATTACCGAAAAAAAGAACTTTAATTTGTAGAAAAAATTTACCAAAAAAAAGAACTTTAATTCACCAATTTTTTTTCTCGGTAAATTTTTGTTCGGTAATTTGTTTTGGTATTTTTTAGCAAATTAAATTATTATTTTTTGCTTTTTCGGTAATTTTTTGTAAATTATCCACTTTTCTTCTTTTTTCTTTTAATTTTTATTTTTTTATCTGAGGGTATTTTTGTCATTTTGTGTCAATTCTTAACCCAAATAGTGTAAAATAGGGGTAAATTGCACTAATTTGTAAGTTGGAGGGTATTCGTTGCAACAAAAAAAAAAAAAAAGAAGGGAATATTATTTACCATTTTAAAATTATAGAGGGTTTATTGCACTTGGGTCAAATAAAAATAACAAGTTCCTGAATTCATGTAGCTTGCATAACTTGTTCAAGGTAAACTGATACCAAAGACTACTGCAAAATAAAAATAAGAATTGTCCTGTTCATTTTTTTATTTTTTTGTTCTTTTATAACACCAAAAAAGAAAAAAAAAAGTTTGGTTTTCATGAAAAATAACCATATGCCCTCGGTACTAGATTAAAGTAGTGGGCAACCGTCCGATTGAAAATTTTATTTTTTGTATTATACATCTATAATTTTATGAAAATTATGAAAAGATTTTATTAAAATTACACCTTGTCCCTACTCAAATTACGAAAAAATCTCATTATATACAAGTTTGCCTCCACATAAATATATATTTTTTTATCTAAACTAATCTCACAATTGTAAATTTACTTAACTTTGTCTTTCACTCACATAATTTTCTAGCTCCGTCACTAATTATATCACAACTGAAATTTATAATTGTTCTTCATAAATTATTAAAATACGTTAATGATATATCCACCAATGAAACGCACTATATAAACTTCTTATCAGCATTTTTTATTTTTTAAATGTAGGACAACAATTTTTTTTTTTACACGTAGGACAACTCTGTAAAAAATGTTAGACAAAAAGTTGATATGGTGTGTTTTTATTGTCGTTGCTACATCTGGCGCACCAACTATCTGGGTTAAGAGAGTTGTCATCTACTCCTCTTGACGATGATGAGGCTTCAAAATCCCAATACGAGTGGTCTCGGCTGAGTTAGGCCTTCCTAGATAGATAGTCAGTCCCACTGGCCCAAAACAAACTGGACCCTAAATTAGCCTTTCTATATCAACAGTCAGGCCCACTGGACCAGACCAAATTGGGCCGCCAACATAATTTGGGCTGCGGTGAACCCAATTAGTTTCTCTTTTTGAACGTCAACAAGCCTTCCAGCTGAGTATGCATCAAAAGCTGCAAAGGCGGGAGATTACTCAGATAGGCGAGCATCGAGAAAAAAAGAGAGAAGAAAAGAAAACGAGATAAGTGAAGAGAAAATGGGAGAACCGTCGAAAGCAATCATTCCCTATTCCGAGTCGCTCGATCTCGACACCATTCGCAGGTCCTTCACGTTCCTCCTTTCTCTCTCTCTCTCTCTCTCTCTCTCTCTCTATATATATATATATATATATCATGTATGTATATTTTATTTGTTTATTTATTTTTGATTTCAGTCGAATTAGAGAGCTCGAACATAGTCATAGAACTTCCAATTATGCTTCTGAACTATCGCCTTCCGATTCGGAGCAATTACTCAAAGATTGTGCTCTTCAGCTCCAGGTAAGCTCAAATTATATGTACTTGAACTGTTCAATTTTGTCAATTTCTTATCTCTCTCTGCGGTAACCTCACTTTGGTAATTGTGCTTCCACAATTTTTTCCTTTCCTTTTTTCTTTTTTGAAATAAAATCAAACAGAACAAAATTAGTGAAGTTTTATCAGAGTTCTCTGAGGTATGCTCCTTAGCACCCGAAGATTTAGGTAAACTTCTCATAGTTCTCTCTCTCTCTCTCTCTCACTCTATATTATAGACACATATATGTCTTAAATTGGTTAATTGGTCAATGTAGATGCATTGAAAGGGGAGCTTGATTTGGTGGAGGCTGAGAAAGTGAAAATCTCTAATGAAATTGAGGATCTTACAAGGGCATGTGTTGAAGGTGGGAAGATTATAATTTTGTTTTTCCTTAAATTTCTCACGCGCGCACGCATTTGTAGTAGTTGAAGTAATTTTTTTTATTTTTGTATTTTCAGATTCTAAGCTGTTGGAGAGTGATCTTGAATGGTTGAATTGTTCATTGGACTTCATTGCATCCCTGGTTGGTTCTATACTTCTATGTTAATAAGGAGTTTCCAGCATTCTAACATCAATTCTGTTATTGTTAGGAAGAAAAGACTTGGTTGCACGTTATTTAAGTGAAATTGTTGCCCGTTAGGGCCGTTATAGGATGGCATTGCTAACAGCTAACAAGAGTCATATATGCACACACACAACCCTACTTAACAAGAGTCATCACGTTGTCACTAATCTTTTTATAAATTAATTAACTAATGTTGTACAAACAAAATTTTGACTCTTTGCAAAGTTGCAAGTTGGTCTTTCTTGTTGGTATATACATTGTTTATTCAATAATATTGAACTTATTGAGAAATCTATATATTTTAGTGAACTTTAGAATAAGTATTATGAGCACAATGCATACAGATTTATGGGGAAATTGTACATTTTCCTTTTAAACAATAATGCAATTTGTAAAGGTTTAACATCTTATATATCTTTTTAGGTGATAGGATAAGAATCATAAGCATTTCTATGAAGGAGCCGTGTTCATGTCAGACACCGTGTCAAACACCAAAACTTAAATGGACACTCTTGGATACGTGTCTGGTACTTCATGGACACTTCTCGGTTGAGGATAGTCAGCCACCGGCTATTGCTGAGAATTGTTGCAAATAAGGCTGCTAAACTTAAGCTGTAGATTTCTCTATTACTCGTTATAGAATTTTGGAGTTTATTAGCGGTGGAATACTTCTAGTTAACATAATGTTGGAGTTATTTGATAAAACAGAAAAAGAGAAAAAAATGAAAGGAGGCATGACGAGATAGATGAGATGGTTTGGAAAAGGATTTGTTTCATTCATGGAATTCCTTTCTTATTGAATGTGCTGCTGCAAATTAGATGGATAAAAGGTGCAAAGAGCAGTCCCTTTGCATCTAATCATATGCAGAATCATGCAGTTAAAGTCGATAATAAAGAAATAGAGGACTATGTGGCAAGATGATGCAAATGGAATACTTAGTGCTTTTATTAGCTAATGCTGAAAGACATCATAGTGCATCTGATTCAAAATCTATCAAAGTAAGAGAAGAATCATTGAGAAGAAGCTTAAGCATCATTATATTAAAAGATTCTAGATAAATAAGGATTGTATTGGTGAAAATGCTATCTAGATAGCAAAACACTAGGGAACTTCGTATTTGTGGCTACACTATCCTTTATATAATGATTATATCTGATTTCTGCAGGATGTCAGTTTACATGCTCATTTATTTTGTTAGAAGTTATATATGTTATATCATATTCTGGTCATTAATGTTATTTACTCTCTGAGGAGATTATCAATTTGCTTTTTCCTTAGTAGTAGTGATAATGGCCGACTTTTTGTTAATGGTCTCTCTTCCTCTATACTTCATTTGTACCTTATTTTACTATTACAATCTCTTTTATTTGTAAACTGTCCTTGAATTATATGAACTTTCCTGATACAGTGTTGAGGTTGAGAATTGCTTTGTTGTACTGATGATACTTGAGCGCTATAATTTAACCTAAACTTGGTGCTTGTAAAGCTTCTTCACCATGCTTAAAGCTTCTGTTTTTTCTCAAATTGCAATGCAATCTCTTGTTTGATTATTCCCTCTTCGTTTTGTATATATATATATATATATATATTCAACATTTTCATTTACCATATTCCAGGCCTCGTTTGAAGCTAATTAAAAAATTTAATTCGAAACTTAACATTTTCTTTTTGCATATCATATTCTAGGGTCTTGAGAAAGCAAAAGCAGATCGCAGTTGCTTTGCACGTGGAGAAGATCAATCAAATTTGTTAAATGCAGATGGAGACAAGTTTAAGGTTTCATTCATTATTCTCTCATGTGTAATAACTTTTGCTTTCAAGATATAAACTAACTTAGAAATAGATGTGCAGAGTTTGGCATTAAAGCTTCTTCACCATGCTTAAAGCTTCTGTTTTTTCTCAAATTGCAATGCAATCTCTTGTTTGATTATTCCCTCTTCGTTTTATATATATATATATATATATATATTCAACATTTTCATTTACCATATTCCAGGCCTCGTTTGAAGCTAATTAAAAAATTTAATTCGAAACTTAACATTTTCTTTTTGCATATCATATTCTAGGGTCTTGAGAAAGCAAAAGCAGATCGCAGTTGCTTTGCACGTGGAGAAGATCAATCAAATTTGTTAAATGCAGATGGAGACAAGTTTAAGGTTTCATTCATTATTCTCTCATGTGTAATAACTTTTGCTTTCAAGATATAAACTAACTTAGAAATAGATGTGCAGAGTTTGGCATTTATTTTGTTCTCAGGATAAAAAATGTCAACATGTTAATTTGAGAATCTAAATCCTTGTTCTTCCTCTTTGAAATCATATTATGTCTTGCTATTACCTAATGACTTATATATTGCTAATCATGGAATCATAAAATGATTAAAGCATTAATACTAATCTACCTTGTTCTATATGTTGTAGATTTGGTACTGTGGTATCTATCTGATGATCTTTTCACTTTCCAGTGCTAGGGCTTTTTCTTGATATTCTTGAGTTGTTCTACAAGGCCATTGATTTCATTATACTATCTATGTTATTGTTCATATTTTCCCCTCTTTTTATGGATTGAAGAAAGGAATGATTATGAGACAATTTATTTGTACCTTGAAGATTTGGGAACTCAGTAATCAGATTGAGAAGAATAAATCAACTTTGAAGACATTGCAGGACCTTGACTGCATTTTTAAAAGGTAATTTATCCATATTAGGGTTTTGTATTTATTGTGTTGTTTCTCTTGTTCCAATTGCTTGATAGATGTTTGTTTGTTTGTTTGTTTGTTTTTTTTTTTAATATTCTTAGGTTTGAGGCCATTGAAAAGATTGAGGATGCATTGACAGGTCTTAAAGTAATTGAATTTGAAGGAAACCATATTAGGTTGTCGTTGAAAACATATATGCCAAATTCAGAAAGCTTATTGAACCAACAAAAAATCGAAAATATCACTGAGCCATTGGAACAGAATCATGAATTGCTAATAGAAGTTGTGGATGGGACCATGGAGCTAAAGAACGTTGAGGTATGTCTCGTAAATATCTGACCTGTTGTCTTCATGCATAACTTGGTTAAATAACTGAAAAATGGAATCTTAGCAATTCAAAACTTTATACCATCACTGATTTTATTTAAATGAGTTGTGATAAGCTTACAGTTCTTCCGTCAAAATTCACGAAAACCAATCACTACTCACTGAACGGCACCACAGCATGGAAAAAACCAAAAGAACATTAGTACTTCTAATTAATTGATCCGTGGAAACTTTTAATTTTCTATGGGTGGTTTCTTGCCTACCTGTGCTGTTTCTTAGAGTACCCAACCTCCCAGTATTCATTTTTGATTAATCACCTTGATTATGCAAAACTTGGGCCCTCTTGTAATTATGGTGGACCTGCACTTTGCATCTCAAACTTCCCTTTCTAAGCAATGTTTACTTTTAGGGGCTCAAGTTCCCATTTAGTTTATAAATCGTCACTTACATCTTGACTTGCACATATTATGAAACACCTTAGGACCTCTGCAGTATTAAAACAAACGGAAAACAATGAGATAATTCATATATATTGTACAAAAAAAATAAAAAAATTATAGAATAAAATCAAGTCAAACTCAATACAATAATGGTTTGTTTTTATTTCATTTTTGAACGAGGAAAACGAATTACATCACTTCTCACCTTGCTTTGTCCATTTTCTTTGAAGTATAAATCTTCAAATGTAAGCATATATGGTGATAGTTTTTTAAGAGGATTGTAGTCCTATCGTTCAACTCCTTGTATTTATGGGGGTAAGGAGCCCTAGTGGCATGATAGGCTAAACTTCTTTTCTGGCTATCCATTGATAAAAAAAGGGCATTACCCAGTGTATGTCGCATGTCCTGCCTACATTGCTTGGCTAACAAGATTGTGGAAAATTGATAGTCCATATAGTGGTATCTTATTTCTATTCCCCTTGTTAAGTTTTAATCACAGTGTGTGTATATTTATGCTCGTATATGTGTATATGTACATATTGACGCACTCAAAAACACACGCATATCACTATTTATTCAAAAAGATAATATCACATTCTTAGTCTCAGTCATTTTAAAAATTATTTCTTAGAGTTTTTGAACCCTTATAATTTGAGCCGTGACATTTGTGAAGTCACTTATATATTCTAAAAAAAGTAACAAGTTCTTTGAAATTTCCCTACATTATTTTAAACAGGACATTTTTGTAAGAAAAATTGTGATATTTGTTAAGTACCTTTCAAGAACAAATTAGTTGTAGAAGTTCCCATTATCTTTTGAATGATCAAACTCAGATAATATCAAACATTGTTGCAAGCATAATCCATTTTAGAGATTTTTAACCCTCTTGAATTTGATTTTTTGATCTCTTACCAAATGTGAGCCAAAGTCAAAGCAAGATGCTCAAAATTTTGTGTCAAATTGAATTCAGAACATAAAAGAAGAAGAAGAAGAAGAAGAAGAAGAAGAAGAAGAATTTGCAAGATCTCATATAGAAGAACCCGCCTTTCTTAAATGAAACTCTGCAAGGGGATGAAAAAGTCAAGACTACAACCTTATAGCAATTACAATAAGGGTTATATCTGTTTTTTGCAAGTGGGAGAAGTGGAAGTTAAGAATAGAGCACAGCCTAATGGGGTATATATAGCCATTGATTTATCTCCAGATTATGGTCATACACCTGGTTTCCACTTATCACCCGTCACCATGAGCCTGATTGCTGCTATCCATGTCATGTACCCGCAGTACATATCAAACAAACACTGGTTCCACAATGAGCAAGACATTCCAGCAGAGTAATTAATGAAACTCTTTAATATTATTTATTTGAAAGACATCATTGATCAACAAGCTCCATGAATTATTTCATTACCAGCATGTAAGTGTATAAAAACTAAAATCCTAGCTATATGAGAATTAAAGAAACACCCAATTTAGTTTGTTGCATAATTATCTTTTTTTCTTTTATCTATATGAGTGAAGTTTAGACTCATGTTTATATTTTTAAAGGGTTTTGGTCGAGTTTGGCAACTTAGGCCTTTGAGTTGATTAGGATTTAGGAAACAATGAATTTTTATTCTGCTCTTGACCGGTCCTAGTCTTTAGTTCGATCGTAGGTAGGTAGGGAACACACTGGAGGGCTAATTACTTGTGCTCACTTGATTTATCCACAACTTTATCTTGGTTGTTTGAAGGTGTTGTGAGCTGAAACTCATTCCAAACAATGTAGTTTTCAACTATAAAGTGCCAAACTGGTCCAAATCTTATTTGTGTTATCCTAAGGCATCATATGTCTGTGCACCTCTACTAATCTAGCCATTAGTCAACCTATTCGGCTGCATGACAGCTTGGGAACAAATCTGTGAATAATAGGCATATGCAGCAAGTTTGGAACTTCCCAGATAATTGTCTGGTTGGTGGATGGCATTGCATCTATTATCCATCTCACTTTTACTTTGTACTTGTCACACCCCGATTTCCGACACCCGGTTAAGAGCGAGAGAAATGGGGTTGGTGATTATGGAATGTATCACGATCCGTCACTCAAACCTTAATCAATTCAAAATCTCATAACCGCGGAAGCATAGTCATAATTGTACATACAATATGTGCACGCATATGTATATAAGTCAAATCCTGCAAGTGGGTCCCTCATTAGGGCATATGTGTACTTAAGCTTTAATGTAGGTTCACAGTGGTTACACAGTGCGATTAATAGAACAGTGCCCTTCGATTAATCGTAATCCTCATTACGATTAATCGTAATTGAAGTTACGATCAATCGAAGCTATGATCAATCGTAAATGTATTGTAGGTTCCATCAAAACACACTGGAATCTGACCTCCATTTTTGTCTTAACTTTTGATCAATCGTAAAGTTGTCTTCGATTAATCGAAGCATGACTTTCGATTAATCGTAGGCTCTTTAACATAAATCTTGGTGGATTCTTCAAACATTCGATTAAATGGTTTATCCCTCATCCTTAACATTCAACGTTCCAAATGGCCTTGCATACATCCAATTTAAGTCATAGAATGCATAGACGACAATGATATCATAATTATGCCATATGAAAGGAAATAATCCAAACTCATACATAAATCCCAAATCTTGTCCTCAATAGTTTCAAGTGCCAAACATGGTTCATATATATACTATCTAAGAATCCATATTCGAATTACAAAGTTTCGTTAAATGCCCAAACATGGCATATGAAAACATAACATAGACAATTGTAGCAAAAGGACAAGTCCTCCGATCTTAGCACGTCAAATTCCGTCGACCACCAGTAGGGGGTGAGCGCCAACATGCCCAGTAGAGATACCCAAACCAACTTATGTATCGACTCAACGCGACCTGCATGAAATGCAATCATGGCATTCCTATGTACTACATGGCATACTCTCAATGCTCGTGAATGCAATCATGGCATTCTTGTATACCACGTGACATGCTTCAATGCTCATATCCACCATATTCAATGCAAACCATGCATATCAACATTTCATCATACTTATTCAATGAAGAGACATACAAGCATTTCAACATTTATAATTAATGGTCAAACTCCAAAAGTTCTAGTATGATTGGCCAAACTCTGAATGTCATACGAGCATGTGGACAAACTCCGATAACTCAAGTATGATTGGCTAAACTTCGAATGTCATACGAGCATGTGGTCAAACTCCGATACTCAAGTGTGATTGGCCAAACTCCGAATGTCATATGAACATGTGGACAAACTCCAATACATAAAGAAATTAACAATTAGAGCATGTGCATTAAGCAACATAATTTCACAACTAACATGTTTATCTTGCATCATTCACATTGTAATATGCTCATGCATTTTATCAAACATGTGACATGTAACACGTAAGATATAGTCTCCACAACTGTAAATCATTCTGATAGACAACATGTATCCTCAATTACTAGCATATAAGACATCTATACACAATTCACATCCATGGTTGACCTTGATACATGTTTTAACATACTTTCGTTCAACAATTTTATCAAGACATATACATAAGATGTCAATGCACATTATTATCATCATAATTCTCATGTGAAGACTAAATCAACAAGTATAAGCTTAAGGAAAGATGCAAGACTCATAATCTCTACTCCCTAGCACTTCTAAACATGTTAAACAACTCAATAATCATCATCAATCCCTAAGGAATCAATGATAAGGTGGAGAGAACACCTCTACCTCAATTCCAAGCTTAAATTTAGAAAAGTCCCAAATCACCAAATCTTTGATTTCCTCCGAATTTGATTCTCGAACCGTAGATGTGTAGATCGTAGCAAGGAGAACAACTTTCTCTTCTTGAGCTATCCCCAATTCCAAACCCTAGTTTTGCTCAAATTTTCAAACTTCACCAAATTGAATTTTGAACTGATCAAATCGAAGAGAATGATGAGGAGAACAATCTTCAAATCTCTCTCTAAGCCAAGGCTTTACAGTACTTGTGGCCACTGGTTTAGTTTTGTTAAATAGCAGCTTGATCTATGTTTGATTTGTCTATTGGTTTTTTGGTGTATACCCCTTGTATTTTGTGAATTGTGTTTTTCCAATACACGCTTCCTTACCTTCTGAAGCAGTTCATATGATGCCTACTCCTATATTACATAGTGTGCTTGCTTATTGTTTGCTCTTACATTGTTCACTAGATTTCTTTTATTTATATTTTAGGAGTTTTTCCCAGACACGTGATTCAAAACATAGGCTCAAAATTTAATTGTTTTGTACTTTTTGTGAGTAGTTAGTCATGTCCTCCTTAATTTTTATATCAGTTTCTACGTTTTCTGAGTTGATCTTTCATTCTTTGTTGTGTGTCCAGATTTTTCCAAATGATGTGTACATTGGTGAAATAGTTGATGCTGCAAAGTCTTTCAGGTCCGTTACTTCATTAAAATTTACTCTAATATCAACATTAGGTTGTATCGTGTGAAATATATATATGCATATAATCTTTATCAGAAATATATATACCCATATAATCTTTATCTTTGGAAGGTGTATCATGTGAAATATTAGTTTTGGTGTATTGCGTGAATTGCTGGTTTTGGAACTTTAGTATGTGTGTACCAATGGAGTTCTCAAAGCATCCGTATCTGTCTTGGACATCACATTGCTCTAAAACACTAGACACATTTCTAGTTCATGCTGAATATTTTTAAGTTAAAAACTTAAATTGGACATCACATAAGTGGTCAATATAGGTCAAACATGCAGTATCCATAATCCATACATCATTTTTCTGATTCAGCATTGGATCTACTTTGACTGTCCTAATTTCATCATATATGAATTTTCTGATGGCATCAGTAAAATTCTATCAGTGTTGTCGGAACTCTAGTTGAATGTAATTGAACTTTGGGGTATAGTTTGGCTTTTACCAAGAGTCTTACCTGTGAAATCTGAATTTCCAGATGAACTGTAGATTCTCTTCTGGTGGTTATAAATGGATAGGAGTACCTCGATTGCAGGACTTTCCTGCTTCTTGTTGTTTGTTTGTAGAGTTTATTTAGCCTGGGTATACTAGTTTCTCAGATGTATTCATGTGTAGATCATTTCTTATTATCCTATCGGTTTTTCATCCTGGCAGTTTGCAAAAAGCTTCTGCAGAAGTATTAAAACCCCTATCTGCTCAGTTAGCTCCAACCCAACTTAGAAACTGTAGCTATTTACATAGAGCAAGGCTTAGTAAAGGTGTATATTTTTGCCCTCAATATGACTCTCTCTCTCATTCTCTCTTTTCTTCCCATCCTTTTCATTATGCATCATGTGTTTAGCCTTATTTGTAACTTTTCCCTTCATTTTTATTTTTCTCTTTCTTGTTTTTCCTCATGTTAACTTCCTTCCAGATTCTCAAGTTGGATCCCTTTCTGTTAGAGCTTTTAGAATGTCTTCTCAGCTACAAACTATATTTTCAATCTAATGAATACAGGTTGTCTGCCCTCTCTCTCTCTCTTGTGTGGGTGGGTATTTGCTCCTTATCATTCATGTCATATTGCCATTAATGGAAGTCTAAAATATGGATTATCTACTTACATGAAGGCATGAAAATGTGTATTCCCATTTTTGTATTGAATGTCAACAACATGAGAACATGCCTTTCTTCTTTTTCTTTTCTTTCTTCTTCTTCTTCTTTTTATTTAAAAAAAACATGATATTTCATTTTGGCTGGATGAAATTAAGGACCATTCACTTGATCGGGTTTATGGTACCTGACCTGTACTTGCTCGTTATTACTTTTGTACCCTTTGGACATAATCTTTTGTTGTGCTTCTAGGACGTTATTTTCGCATTTGTCAATGCTGGAGACTAGGTCTTCTTTGGAGTGGTTGGTACGAAGAGTGCAAGATAGAATTGTTCTATGCACAATTAGACGGTTTGTGGTGAAGTGTGCAAATAAGTCGAGGTGAGTAACATTTTATAATTCCTACTTATTGCATTGAGTTTTAAACTTGGATACAAATATTTTTTGACTTATTATATCAATTTAAATAATCTTTTGAGTTTCCCTTAATTGTTAGTACATTTTTTGTTGTCAAGTTCCTCCTGTTTTAGATTGAGTGGGCAAAGTGACCCAATCTTCCCGTTCCTATAATTCAAAATTTTGTCCAGAGAGCAGTTTTTGGTTAGCTAATGATATTGCATGGGCTCTTAATAAATGCATGATGTATTTGTGTCCGACAGTTGGCACTTGGACATGGGTATGAGATGTGTCCGATACATATGGTTGAACGTGCAACTAGAATATTTCAAGTTATTATATAATTGTACATAAAACTCTTATTTTGTTCCATTTTTTACACTATTGCTTTAAAACAAGTGAAACATTATTTACTCTAAAAATAAATGAAAAAATATTAAATGATATGAATACTTACCCGTGTCTCTGTAAACTTGAGTTTGATTCATAATCCCAATGCTTAGACGCATGCCCGCATCCAACACTTGTATGCGAATCTATGTAACATAATTAGCTAAACAACAACCAAAGGGCTTGTAGCCCAATGGTATAACCTCCCCATCCTCAAAGAGGAGGGGAGGGGTTCGAGCCCGGTGTGGGCAAAAAAGTGCGTGAGTCCCCATAATAGGAAAAATAAAAAATAAAAAAATAGAGCTAAACAACAGAAATGTTTTGGGAGCCTGATGAAATTGTCACAACTTAGAAAAATTTGGAAAAATTTGGCAACATAAAATTATTTTTACATGGGCTCTTAATAAATGCATGATGTATTCGTGTCTGACAGTTGGCACTTGTGCACTGGGTACGACCTTTTTTATAGATTCTAATGTGAGTCCAAAATGATGAACTAAGAGTGTTGAAGTTAAATCACAAACCTAAATACTAGGATAATCTTGTAGAATTGACGAAAAAGCATTTTTATATCTAAACATGTATAAATGGTGACAAAACATATGTACAGATGCAGAAATTTGCACATAATGTGGTGCTTATATCATGTCCAGGTCAAAAAGCAGCATGTTCCTCTTTGACTTATACATTCTCACTGAAAAAAACAGATTGACATATACATATTCTTTGCAAATCTCTTCATTATATTTTTGAATACTATAGATATATATATATTCCAAGTCATTTGACATATTCACTTGTTTCCGTCATAGGCACTCTTTTGAGTACTTGGATAGAGATGAGATAATTGTGGCTCATATGGTGGGTGGACTTGATGCTTTCATTAAGGTGTCACATGGTTGGCCAGTGTCAAATCATGCATTGAAGCTGAAAACTCTCAAAAGCTCAAGTCATTATTCAAAGGAAGTTTCTTTGAGCTTTCTTTGCAAGGTTGAGGTGAGTTATTTTGGACACTTTCTTGCTTTCAAATGCATAAGGAAGATCCTGTAATTTCAAAAGTAATCTTTCAAAAGGTGCCTTCTCTTTGAACTGTCATATTGCTGAAAGTGTTAAAGTAAAAATTTAGATTACTCTTTAAAATATTTAATACTTTATATCATTTACTTCAGTTCATGTTGCTTTAACTGGTTTGTTTGGCCTGCCATATTGTAAATTCCATTAACTTTGAATGCTAGTTCAATTATTGTTATACGATATACATGTTCTATTCTGAGTGTGTAAATGAATTTGGTTTCCAGAATGGGTTAATAATTTCAAATGTACAAGATACATGGAACTTCCTTTTTCTATATAAAATATCAACATAAAATAGCTACTGTTGGATAGGAAAACTAACTGGGGTGTTTATTGACTGTGCTTTAGGTTTCTAAGAAATGTTGGCATCCTTCAGGTTTTCTATTGCCAAGTATCTCTTGTGTATTTCCATGCAATAAGGGCCTTCTTGTGTCTGTTCTGGTTCTGACCATTTCTTATTTATTTATTAAATATTGTGATTTTGCCCTTCCTCAGTACCTCTGCACATGCCACATGCAAGTTGCATGCTCTTTTACCCTTATAATTGTTTTAGCCACCCAAGAGAGATATATGGCAGTAAAAGAATCAGGATGATTTTAGTATTTTGGGCACTTCAATTTTGACAAAATGGAGATAGTCTTAGGCACAATGGAAGCTCTGATACCACTTGTTGGGTAAAAATACCCTCATTCGGCATAGTGGAAGCAAATTACAAATGGACATGGAGATTCAAACAACAACAATAACATTAACAACACAAAGAAACACGATAGTTAACGTAGTTCAGCCCAACTCGGCCTACATCCACGGAGATAAGAGATTTCACTATACTTGTTGAGGGAAATATTACAATGGTAGAGGACATTTCTCCCTCATGAAAAATTACACCGATAGACTTCCAACACTGGACCGTGTACATAAAACTCCTACTCTAGGGTATGGTGGTAGATACCCGAGCCTTGCACACGTACCACTCCACGAGACACCCGCTTGCCATCAGTGTTCTACCCACTCTACCAAACATCACCTTGGGTCGTGTGAGGGAGAAGGACCCAAGACCCTCACACACCCACAACTCTCTATAAGGCTACATCACTCTACTCTTTCCTTGGTGCTCTTTGCACCTTCTCTCTATTTTCTCTCTCTTCTTCTCTAACTCCTTTCTCTTCTCTTGTTTTCTCTTCAACATTCGACACACATTTATAGGCGAGTTTCACCGCCTGGCCTTTCTTTTCTGTGCTAGCGCATTTAATGTACTCACACATAATGTCTTCTTTTCCAGCGCCATGTTAAACACACCTTCACACACTGTACACTTTTTTAGCTTTCATCATTTCTTATCTTTCTTCACCTGCCGACACACATCTATTACACCAATCACATACACTATATCTTTTCCTTTTTCACATGCCACACACACCTTACATTCATCACACCCACATACATACATATATATATATACATATATACATACATACATATATATATATATATATATATACCCACTAATACATTTGCCTATCCATTCTTTTAACCGTGGGTGGAAATCCCAACCGATAGAGCCTTTAATGTAGATGGGTCAGTAACATCATTGGGTTGTTTTTGCTTTTTCCATTGAAAAATTGCTCTATCGATCCTGGTTGATGAGACTCATGACATGCACTTCTATATGAGCTATATACATATGGTTAAGAAGCCATGCTTCTTGTTAGAAGAAACTCAAATGTGGCCCCCAGAATGTTGGGAAAAATAGTGAATTAGTAAGAGTTTATCAAGTATGATTGAGGACGAAATGGTTGCTAATGATTTTATCAAAGAAAAAGGTTCAAATGAGGTGAGATTGGACTAGGTAAAACTGGAAGGGTTGGCCATTACCTATGACTAATGAACAAACAATGTGCAAGTAAACATATAATGTTAATTAACTATGACAATCCATCTAGTGATTAGAATGCAAAAAGCTAAATAAAATCACAATCGCACCAACAAACAAAAATTTCCACGGAAAACCTAATAGGGAAAAACTATACACAATACGCAATGGAAGAAAGGTATACAACCTTGTGTATCGAATTCTAAAACCCATAGAATCACATAATTATCTCTGATCCAAACTCACGCCAGACATTATATTCCGAAGTATGCTGCTACCAGTCAATCAACCCATTCATCAGTGCAATCTACTCTACAATCCGTGATTGATCTCCATTGCTAGCAATCTTTTGACTTGCTGCTGTTGAACTTCTTCAAACATGGCATACATCTCTCTATATTATTCTCAAACCTTAAACAACACACACACGTGCACGTATATATAGGTTAACTTGGGATAACTTGGGTTCATGGGGCTATGGGCTTGTTTCCAATTTAAAAACCCTAATTTTGCAAACTGCACCAGCATTGATCAAGCCATTTATTGATCCTTTGACATGATCAAAACTTCGATACATACATGACTTTGTCATGGAATTCTGTCCAGAATGCTTTGATCGGTAGGTGTTGCTAATCGATAGATCCATTCTATCTATTAACTATAAAAACTGTGTTCTTTGAATATTTAAACCATTTTAACATGCAATTAACCACAATTAACATGCTGAACAAAATATGAAATGCCAATGCATGATAGTGGCTAACCCACTTTTTTATTTTTATGTTATGGTTAACCCATTCATGGAGTTGATTTCTGTCCTTTTGGCCTTGAGATTGCAGCATGTTCCTTCACAATCTTTAGCTGTAAATATTGGATGAGAAGTAATACTCTAATACATGACTCAACTAGGAAGCAAATAAATAGACTCCGACTTTTGTTATGAAATTTGTGAACCATATATGATGCTAACTCTTGATAAAACTAGAAGGGAATTTAGAATCATTTGAAAAATTTCAGGGTGCTTTTGTTGTTTCAAAGAAACCATTTTGATCTTGCCTCTCTTCTCTCTCTCTTGTAATTTGACTTAATTTTTCCAAAGGCAAGGCACCCCAATTAATCACTGAAGGCTACATAGAGGGTATAGTAGTGTGGAGAGGTGGAATGATGGAAGCAGGAGTGTAAACGGTACTTTTTTAAGCAGCCTACAAAGCACTACCCTCAATGCTGCAACGGTAATGTGAACAGAATTGTTGTACAATGATGGAAGCACTATTTCGCTTAAGTTTTGCTGTCCGAGTTGTCAATAGCGTTATAGCATTGGTGAACAGTACCGTTACAGTAACTGCTACAGTATGAACAAAGCATCTCTTCTAAATTGCTAAACCCTGCAATAGGTTGGAGATTGGCGAAGCCAGGTTTGATAACAAAACATAAATATATGAATCAGAAATTGCCACTAAGTACTGAAATAGTGACTTCCTTGTCTTTAACTTCTTTCAAATTTATTTGAGAGTTTAATTGGTTGAATTGCTCGTTAAATGATGTGAAAGTTCACTGAAAGAATCCTGTGACCTACATCGAAGAAAGATTGAATTTTTAGGTCCTATCAATTTCCATCACTGTGTTGTTTCATTTGCTTGAGTGGAATATTTGTGTGTAGTTTATGCATATTGGTGTCAATTGGTTGTTTGATATATCTAGGTTTGGTTTAGTTCTGCCATTTTCAATTCTATTTGGGTTGATACATGAAACAAGTGATTTGTTTTATCAAAATTCGGGTCCCTGATTGGGTACATAGTTTTTGCCTTCCAAAATACATGGACACCAGAGTATTTGATTGTTAGATTTGCAATTGACTTGTGTTCTTTTTCTTTTTCTTTTCCATTTTCCTCTTAATTTTGAGTTATCAGGAAGTAGCAAACTCATTGGAAGCGCATGTTCGGCAAAATGTTTCAAGCTTTGTGGATGCCATTGAAGAAATACTCATGCAACATATGCGTGCAGAACTCCAACATGATAATAACACTGAGAAATGACTTATGCCTTGATACTATATATATATATATAATTTGCAACTTTGTATGTTGTGACGGGTTTAAATGTTCAAAAAGCTACTCTTATAATGCTTCTAATGGTGAAGCCTTTGAGCATTAAACTTGTTACAGTATCTGTTATTCTTTTGCTAATCAAGTTCTACTCAAATATTCTTCATGATGAACTTTTGTTCAATTATCAAATGTTCTAATCAGCCTTGCTTTTCACACAGTAAATGCACTAAATGGGCCTCAAAATAAAACAATGTTGTGGGTTTTAAAACTTTGGAGAAGCCAGAGCATTCAGTATTCTGAGAACAAATTTTTTTTTTTATTTTCTAAAAAATTGAAATTAAGATAACTGTACCAAAATCTGTCTGGTTGACAAACTATTTTTTTAAATTTTCTGTATTCTATGTTATTCTAGTTTAGAAATGATTGTACCATGTGAAAAATGAAGAAAGGTTAGATCAAATCATCTGATAATGTTATATATAGTTTCATAATGTGTTTTTCAGGTAGTATACTGAATGTTTCAGATGATCTTCTGGCAGACAACGTTCATGGATAACTGGTGTCAATAGAGTTAAATATCAAAATTCCACTAGTCTTAAAAAAAAAAGAATCTTATTAATTGAAAAGCGAATCTATATTTGATTGATTTGTTTTATATATGAGAAAGTATTGAATACCCGGGTATCATAACCCTTAACACTGTTAACCAATGGTGTATTGATATTTTCTATTATCAAGAAAAATAGAGAGTTTTCATTGGTTGAGAATGTTAGAGGACATGATATCATATACTTTCTCATTATATAGAAAGCAATTTTATTATTTTTATTTATCAAAATTGGGTTTCTTAATTGCGTAAAGAATAGTAATCATCTTTCATATTAGAATGAAGAAATGGGGGTTCAAATATAAAACCTAAGCATACTTGTAAGAATTCCCTTTCTAAGGCATTGCAATAAATCTTAGCAAATTCATTGCTTTCCTCATAAACATCACAATACATTATCCATGTCTTACAATCAACACAACAAAAATAGCAGAATATTCTTCTCTAGTAAGATGCAAAACAAGGGTCGTCAGTATGTTCTTAAATATAATTACATAACATGAATCATGTTATGAATTCATAACTATGTCATGTCAGATTCAAATTACCAAAGAACAATAAACAAATGAATAAGAAGAGATTACTGCTAAAGGTGAGGACATCTATATAGATTCACCACACAAAATTCATAATAATTTCAGGAAACTAACACTAGTATTCTATCTCAGAATTTTTTGTAGGAGTAATGACTAATTCTACTCAAACTGAAAAAAATCCTCATATGGTTGGTTTAATCAACCATATCAAATTATGTGGCTTGAGCACAAACAACTTTAACTTGTAAACAAAAGAAAATGAAAACCCCCCGAAAAGATGACAAGAAACAGATGCACAAATTTCCATCAAAAGAACGACAGCAACCAACCCCTCTTACCACAAAGAATCAAGATTCAACATTCATCCATTGGTAGAGAAGGAAGAACAACGAAATGAAGATGAGCCGCATCAACATAATCATAAATAATAATGTTACTGCATTTGGCCCTGCGCTTGCAGACGCTGCTTGTCATTCCCAGCAATGCTCTTGGGTGAAACTGAAACTGAAACCGAAACCAGACAAAGTCACTTCAGAAGAAGCAGCACATTTACAAATTTTCGTAATATGATCCAAGTTCTGTTGAGCGATAGAATCCTGAATAAATCTTTAGTAGAAGTTCACCATTCGTCAAGAAACATAACGGTGTGAAGAAAGTGTCCACACTACATGGGATGGTGAAAACCTTGGTCCAAGATGCCTTCACGCCATATTCCTTCATCAACCACACCTCAACAGGAGTTTTATTATTAGCACTTAATGAGAAAGACAAGACACACAAACATTCTTTGAAAGCTCCCAATTTCAAATCAGTTTTGCACCGAATAATATTATCTAGGGACATCTCACTAAATACCTCCTTTGATAAATCAAAAGAACCAATTAGCCTATCAAGTGATTGAATGCCTCTGGGTATCAGTAGCCAATGAAAAGCTCCATTCAAGAAAATTCCTTTACCAGACATTGGAGATCTCATTGAATGAACCAAACTCAGGTCTTGCAATCTTCTCCAAGAATTGTGTCTAAGACTAAACATATGGAATTTGGTATTGAAAGAGGGATAACAAATAACGCTAGTTCCCAAAACTAGCTTGTAATCATCGTCGGAGGAGTCAAAAGCAAACCCATAATAATAACCACCATAGTGAGTCCTACTAGAGAGTGGTGGTTTTGGCAATTCCTTGGAGACTCTAGTGGAAGGGTTGTATAAGACAAAGTTGAATCCATCAACAACATAACAAATCAAACCATTGCAAGAACCAATTACAGAGACAATCCTATTTCGACTCCACAATGGACAATCCAACTTCACTACTGCATTATTATTATTATCATCATCATTAATATCATCATCATCGTTGTTGTTGTTGTTGTTGTTGTTGTCAAGTAATGATTCATAGTCTATTGATTGGGGAGGGAAACTAGAGCAAAAGATTTTCTGGGAATTCTTGGAGAGAATTGATCGATTGAGATGCAATTTGACGAAATAGGGATCAGAAATTAAAGAGCGAGATGACTTCGATACACACCTGAATCGCAGAAGAGATTCAACTGGAAGTCTTGAGAGTTTGTCCATTTCGATTTCTTTAGGTAGCTTCAGGATCGCCATTTCGTCCCCCAATTCTTCGATTCTCCAGAAAGCACACAATCTATTGATTGGGGATAGGGGTGGCAACTTCTTTCGCCCCCGACGAGTTTTCGCCCCGCTCCGCCCTTACGGAGGGGATTTGATCCGCCCCTAATAGAAGTAGGGGCGGGTATAATTTTTTTAAGAAAATTCGTCTAATACCCGCCCTGCCCCGATTATATATATATATAGACATAATTGTATGAAATGTGTTATTTTTTTTATTATTATATTACTTATATAAATATAGTATACTAGATATACGGCAGCCACTAGGTTACCTTATTCTGCTCTATTTCTCTCTTTATCTTATGGCTGAAAGAGAACTCTATCTTGTGCACATAATAGATTTATAATAAAAAAAATTCTTGAAGACCAAAACCGTTTTCATCTCCATCTACGTGTCATTTTCTTTGGTCTTATATATTGGGGTTTTGACCGTAGGAGTGTTGTATCATCGTTTGGATACATTTAGCCCAAACATTAAATTCAAAGCAAATAAAACAAAGGATTTTAAGGATTTTGTTATTCCTTTCTTTCTTTAAATGGGGCGGTAGTGGTATGCTTATCACAAACCCGTTAGGGTTGTTAACGGGAGATGGATTTTGTATTTCCTTGATGGGGCGGGGTAGGGTTTTGGCATACCCGCCCCATACCCGCCCCGTTGCCATCCCTAATTGGGGAGGAAAACGTTAATGTGTTTGGGCTACTGTGCCAAACCATTATGAAACACCAATTTGGTTAATTGGGCCTCTTTTGATAGCAACAAATTTGGTACTCCTTCGTTCCATAATTTTAGTCCACTATTTTTTTTTGGGATATTCCAAAATACATATTCATTTTCTAAAATAGATTATATGATTCATAAATTACACTCTTTAAACTCTACTATCCTAAAAGTTAGGCCCACCATATAATAATAATACTAACTTTTAAACAAGGACTAATATGTAAATTCATTCATTATCACACTAAAAAATGGATCCCACCATAAAAAATTGGATTCCCCAAACATCCCAAGAATTATGGGACGGAGGAAGTACTATTCAAATAGCAACAACTAGTTACCAAACTTGCCAAACAACGCCATAGAAATCTGTTTTTAAGAAGTTGTACTAAACACAATTCTTTCAAACCTTTTTTAAAGGGACTAGTAACATGGACATCTATCAAAGTTGGTTTAAAACATTCAACAAATATTCATTTTCGGGAGAAGGACTTTTTATGCTTGAAAGTCCATAATTGGATATTGAAAAGTCTCAAACGCTTTTATAATTCAAAAACGTGGAACTTAGCATAACACTAAGGTTGTTTGACTGTGATATGGATGCAAGAACCTTGTGTGCCAGGTTAGCCATATTTTTTTTAATTTAAACCTCATTTTTGGGATTAAGTTATGGAGTCAAACGTCACACCATTAATTTGTTGGGATTAAATTGTGTATTGTAGTGATCACGTCACTTTTTTTAATAGTTAGATGTGGACTTGGAGGGAAAAGTATTTAATACTACCGGAGTACGGTGTATTGTGAAATTCCACCCAATACAAACATTGATTTTCCATGATAATAAAAAATAATAGGAAATGCAAACTTTGTACCGGTGGAATCCCTATAAATACATTACCCCGGAATACCCAATATCTTCTCGACTTGGAGATGGTCGAAGAGCAAAAACTAGTGTACTAGATCCATTTGCTCATGTGTTATGGCTGCTTAGGGTTACTTTTCTAAAGATATTGAATGTCACTGTCATTATCAACTTATCTAGAAATTGCAATAGAGGCTTATGAAGTGAGCAGATGGGCCTGGATAAAAAATCACTGATTTGTAGTGGAAAAATTGGCCATTCAACTCCTTGAAATAACAAGGTTGAATCTAGATTTTTGAAATTAAGTTATGAAATAAAATATCACGTCATTAAATTGTTGGATTAAATTACATATTTTTAATAAATAGATGTTGACATGGAGATGCTTGAAGAGCAAAAACTAGTGGACTAGATCTATTTTCTCACATGTTATTTATACCGACCAAGTTCTAATTTGACAAACACATGTTACAATTGGCACCAATGTTCGTAAAATAGTAGTACATATACTTCCTCACCTTACAAAATTAAAATATTGAACCAATCGACCAACTTAACATAGCCCTTACGAAATAAAATCGATTCTCACATTATCACAATTTTATGGAATATATTCCCTATCCCTAACATTTTTAGAATTGTTATTTTAATTTTCAAACTCAAGAAAATATCTCCCTCTTCCTTGCTTAGAAGAGAATTAAGAGAAAGACACCTAAAAATCAACAAATTTCAAATATATTTCTTAAAGATATATTGAAAATCACTCATTTGTCAAAAGTGGTCGGAAAACATACTTCTATTTATTCTTTTTCAAAATTTTAATTATTTTCATTCTGAATAAAAAATGAAATGGAAATTAAAAACAATAAAAACAAAATGCTACCAAATAGGTCCAAATGCCTGATATGCAATATTATTTTGATTGTTCAAAATACCTCCTACCTTCAATTCTGATTCCAAACTCTTAGGGCTCGTTTGGATTGATGGAATTGGAAGAAAAAGAAAAAGAAAAGAAAAGAAAAAAAAGGGAAGGATAATAGTTTTTCTGTTTGGGTTGTCATTAGTAAGAGAAAAGAAAGGATTATGAGTGATTTGGAGGAATATCTTATCCCTCCAAATCTCTTATATACTATCCTCTCAAAAGTGGAAAGATTGAGAGAGAAATGATAAGAATAAGTGAATATTTCATAATACCAAAAATAACTCTAACATTTTAAAGAACAATATCTTGTAATATAAACATAAAAGGGCATGATAGTAAATTAATTAAAATAATTTCTTTTCTTTTCTTTCCTTTACCTTTTCCAAACAATAATGCAGTTATTTCCTTTATTTTCTTTCATAATTTATCCAACTTTTTTTTTTTCTTCTCCTCTTTTCTCTCATAACTAATATTATCCTTTCTTTTCTTTTCTTTTCTTTTCTTTTCTCTCTGTTTATTCAAACAAAGTCTTTGTGAAGGTCTTTCTCATTTTCTACTAGTCATATGTAGCACATACAGGCAGAGAGAAGATGCATTAATGTTTAGCGTAAAATGATAAACAAGCCTTGGAATCAATACACTAAGCTTTCTTGCAAGGTTCCCAATGAGAAAATTATAAACAGGCCTTGAAATCAATAAACTGAGCCTTTCTTGAAATTAGAGAAATTAAATGGGGCACGATCTAAAATATAGGCTGAGAATAAAAAAGGAGAATTCACGTTCGACGACCTTGTTCTGATAAGAATAAGGGAAAGACAATAATGATGATGATCCCATTCAGAGCCGTTATACACACATTCATTTCTACCCTCCCACAATTGCTACCAGAAGAAAGATTGCTTCCGTAAATTACACAAATGCATCCATCTCTGTTTCAAAGGATTCATCTTTCAAACTCCACTTTATGTCCTACTCCTGAAATATTTTTCCATATAAATTCAAATATCTCAATCTTCCATTGATACCCTCTTTTTTTTACATCAGAACTATTTTTTTTTTTGCAATTAGCAATTGTGTGTGTGTGTGTGTCTATATATATATATATATATATATATATCTTGCCAATTTCTAACTTTTAACTAAAAAATGAGACTTTTTAGAATATACGAAATTTATTCATTTAGTCTCCAAATAAAAATTAATAAAACTATTTTGGAAAGTAAACTTTTTAGAGACCAAAATTGAATGCTAAATAAAACTTCTTGGTCATTACAAGAAAAAAGTAAGACCCTTTAACAACAACAGTACAGAGCAACATATGCCACTTGAACATCAATCTGGCACCTGCTTGCAAGTTGCAGAAAAAAGACAACCAATTATCTAATAATATACACAAATTAAATATTAGATAAGCCATAATAAAATGGCCTGATGCAAAAGTGCCAATCAAGCATTGGCTTTCATTCCAAAAAGGGTAAATGCATAAATATAAACTGAACCCGCACAATCAAGCATTGGCTTCCATTCCAACAAGGAATTGTAGAACACACATAATTTTGTTAAGAGTTCTATAAGAAAACTTCTTAATGATGATGTGGTACATGAGAACGACATTTTAAAATTCATAGAAGGAGCAATATTTGAATGATGTTGTACATGAGAACCACATTTTACCCTGAAGTTGAGATGATGAACAATTTGACATTATTATAGTAGTTCCTCAATATCTAAATGCCTTTGAATTTCGCACACCTTAGCAGGATGTTTGCTCCCATCTCCATGCAAAAGTGCAACATGTGCGCAGAATTATGCAAGAAAATAAGTTATGTAATTTGCAGATAGACATGCAACATGACATTATCCAGTGCAGCGGTGAAATGCTTGGGCTTTCAAGCATGAAAACACAGGTTCAAATGCCAAAGGTCAGGCTTGTATCTAATCTTTCATCATCAACATCATTGATTAACAGGAATTGGAATGGGTAAAGACTGTTTTTCACATACAACAGATTCATAAAACCTAAGCATACTTTCAAGTATCTTGTCAGAGTTCCCTTTCAGGACGTTGCAATAACATCTCAGCAAATTCATTGCCTTCCTCATGACCATCGCAATGCATTATCCATGTCTTACAAACAAGACAATAAAATAGCAGCAAGTCTTCTCTAGTAAGATGCAACACAAGGGTTGTGAGGACATTCTTGAATAAATACATAACATAATCATGTCACAAATTCATAACTATGTCATATCAGATTCAAATTACCAAAGAACAATAAACAAATGAATAAAAAGACAAAACGATAATCATTCTCGGAGATAAACGCTAAAGATCTCAGTTTTTTTTTTTTGGGGGGTCGAGGAGTGACACTAATTCCGTTCAAATTGAAAAACCCATTCATATGATTGGTTTAATAAACCACATCTCATGTGCGAGGGAATAATGGTGACTACATTGAATTTAACATATAATTATGCCATCCTTGATTATACATGTCTAATTAAGTAGCTCCAATACAAACAACTTTAACCATTGCCAGAGAATGAAGAGCAACGAAATGAAAATCAGGCACATCATATCAATATTGTTTCTCCAATTGGCACCTGCAATTGCTTGTCATTCCCATCAATGTCCATCAATGTTGCAGGGTGAAACCAGACTCTCCACAAACGAAACCGGTCGAGGAAAAGAACGATAACTACGAATTCTCGTAAATGTCATTTTTTTAGCATTGTACGATCCTAGTTTTGTTCCATTAATGTCCAGCAGAAGTTCACCATTCCTCAAGAAACACAACGGTGCCAACCAATTTCCCACACTAAGTGGGATGGTGATAAACTTGGTCCAAGAGGCCTCCACTCCATATTCCTTCATCAACCATACCTCATTAAAACATTCACCAACATGACATTTAGTGAGTGCATACAAACATTCTTCAAAAGCCCCCAATTTGTAAAACCGCGGATTTCCTTTGCTTACAATACCTAGGGACATCTCACTGAAAATCTCCTTTGATAAATCAAAACAAAGAATTACACTAACTTCTTCAGAACCAATTCCTATCCAATGAAGAGCTCCATTGAAGAAGATCCCTTTCTTGAAATAAAATTTATAATTATGAGCCGGGCCTTGTATTGTTCGCCAAGAATTGTGTCTAAGACTATACATATGGAGTCTGGTACGATTAGAGGCATGATCAACAGTGTCAAAGGTCATTAATACCTTGTAATCATTATTGGAGTCGTCAAAACCAAACCCACAAATCCCACAATTCCCATTAATCAGACTAGATAATAGAGGAGTAGTAATGGGTGGTTGTGGTATTTCCTTGGAGACTCTAATGGAAGGGTTGTATAAGAACAAAGCTTCGTAGAGACCAACCCCAAGATAACAAATCAAACCATTGCAAGAACCTATTACAATGACAACCGTATTATCATCTTTAATATCGTTTTTGTTGTTGTTGTCAAGTAGTGATTCGTAGTCTGTCGATTGGATACATGACCTAGTAAAGAGAAGAACTTTTTGGGTAGAATTACAATGAATTGATCGATTCAGATGCAATTTGATGAAATAGGGATCAGAAATTAAAGAGCGAAATGGCTTCGATACACACCTGAAACGCACAAGAGATTCAACTGGAAGTCTTGAGAGAATGTCTATTTCCATATCTTGAGGTAGCTTCACGACAGCCATTGATAGTTATATATTTAGAGAGAGAGAGAGAGAGAGTTGAGGGTCTTTACGGAAAGAGGACGGCGTAACAGTAGTGAGTGCGGCTATTTATTAGTGTTCATTGTTCAACAAAGACACTGTTTATTTGAAGTCTTTTGTATTAGTTCAGGTAGGAATCACATATACTCTTGCAAAAAGTAACCGGTTGGTATTGTGTTTATATTCGATAGTGATATTTATTAAATTCATATCTCATATTTTTTAAATATATTTATAATTTTAAAATATATATTTTTTTATTTTTAACATATATTTGATAATTCTTAGATACTTCGATCACATATCTGATATTTCTCAAATATTTCAAAACACATTTTTAACGAGTTTTGAATATAAAAATATATTTTTTCTAACAATAATATTATATTATAATTATTAAGAAAAATTTAAAATTCATTTAAAAAAAGTGTTGAATACATATCATGATTTAATACAAAATTTATTTATGTTAATTATACAATGACTCTTAACACTTATTTTGTTTGTTAATGATAGTATTTTATAAAGAAATGTTAATAATTTATTTTTTGCATATATAAAAATATAATTTATTATCTTTATATTGTCGTATCCTGTTCGTACATGTATCTAAAATATATTGCCAATTTCTAACTTTCAACTAAAAAATGAGACTTCCTAAAATATACAAAAAATAGTCATGTGGTCTCCAAATAAAAATTATTAACATTATTTTGGAAAGTAAACTTTTTAGAGACCAAAATTGAATCCTAAATAAAACTGCTTGGTCATTACAAGAAAAAAGTAAAACTTAGGAAGCATGACACTCTTCTAGAGGGTACTGTGGATACCCTTGGGACACAACTGAATGCGCGTCTGTCATGACTAGGAGTGTCTTCGAGTTTGGATTTTTTTTCTAATTGGACATGATTAGGACATGACAAGACACAACTGGGACAAGATTAGAACATGTTTGAGATACAAAAAATGAGTATAATGTGTAACAAGAATTAAGATTCCTCTATAGTGGACAGTTGTAATGGGTCGGACGCTTGCCCTCTACCCAAAAGCCTAAACTGTTAGGTAGTGCTGCATACCCCCCTTATATGCCCAAGTCTTTCCCCATCTGTATCCAATATGGGACAAAGTTAGCTCTTGTAACATCACGCACAACCTGCCTACAACCATGGCTGTTGCCGATGGCTTGGTGGACTTCAAATTCAGTGGGTCTAACGAACATTCAGATAAGAAGAAGTCCAATGGAGGTAAGGGTATCTCCAAATTCAATAAACAAGGTAACAAAAAGAAGAAAGTTGTTGGTAATACGAACATATACAAAAAGGACCCGAAACAAGCCAACACTAGTGGTGAGAAGTCATACACTATTGTTTGTTTCATTTGCAACGGACTGCATCGTGTCAGAGATTGCCCTAAGCGTGAAAAACTTAGTGCACTTGTGGTTGACAAGGACACTGACTCGAAGAAGATGTCCCAACCCACGTCAATCCATTGCAATTACTTAATGCCATTACTACAGAGAAGGCACAACCACAAACAGGGTTGATGTATGTGCGAGCATTGCTCAATGGCAAAACGGTACGTGCTATGGTTGACACTGGTGCTTCCCATAACCTTATTACTAAAAGGGAAGTTGAATATCTTGGCTTGAAGCTCTAGAAAAACACAAGCAAGATCAAGACGGTCAATTCAGAAGCCAAACCTGTATAAGGCATGACATCTGCCACTCTTAGAGTGGGGGAGTAGGAAGGCAATGTCAGTATTATGGCAGTTCCATTGGATGATTTTGATGTAATCCTTGGCAATGAATTCTTTTTAAAGGCAAATGTAGCACTTATACCTCACTTGGGCGGGTTGTTGATTGATGATTGTTGATGAGCGAGGCCCATGCTTTGTACTGACGATTTCAAAGGTGCATTGCAAAGACAGCAAAGGTAAATGCACACTTTCTACTTTACAGGTGAAAGCAAGATTAAAGAAGGGGGAATGTATTCATCTGGCAGCCCTAATTAAAATTAAACCAGATGTACATGCCGTAGTCCTAGATGCAGTTGCAGACATTCTTGGTGAGTTTTCTGATGTTATGCTCCTAGAACTCCCTAAGAAACTACCCCCAGGCGTGCAGTTGACCACAAGATTGAGCTGGAGCCTGTCACAAGGCCCCCAGCCCAAGCACTATATCGTATGGCTTCTTTAGAATTGGCGAAGTTAACGAAGCAGTTGAATGAGTTGCTAGATGTAGGTTTGATTCATCACTCTAAAGCTCCCTATGGTGCCCCAGTCTTATATCAGCGGAAGCAAGATGGGTCCATGAGAATGTGTGTTGACTATAGAGCTCTTAACAAAGTTACTGTGAAAAACAAGTATCCCATTCCCAATTCTGCAGACTTGTTTGAACGGTTTTCAAGAGCCTCCTACTTTACAAATTAGACTTGCATGCAAGTTATTGGTAAGTCAAAATTACAGAAAGAGATGAAGCCAAAACAGCTTGTGTGACTCGTTATGGCTCATATCAGTTTCTTGTAATGCCGTTTGGGCTTACTAATGCCCCGACTACATTCTGTAATTTAATGAACAATGTGTTCTATGAGTATATTGATGATTTCATTGTTGTATACTTAGATGATATTGTAATATACAGCGAGTCCTTAGAGGATCACCTGCGTCATCTAAGATGGGTGTTCTCACGGCTTAGAGAGCACTAGCTTTTCGTCAAGAATGAAAATTGTGAGTTCTGCCGTAGTGACATCATGTTCTTAGGACATTGGGTTAGCAAGGACACTGTCCAGATAGATCATCGAAAGGTGCATGTTATTATTGATTAGCCAACTTCAATTAAAGTAACAGAATTACGTTCTTTTCTTGGTCTTGCTAACTACTATCGCAGGTTCATCAAGGATTATTTAAAGATGGTAAACCCCTTGACGGACTTGTTAAAGAAGGATCAGAAATGGTGCTGGACAGAGGCATGCGAGGATGCTTTTGAAATTGTGAAACATGTCATTGCATCTGAGCCAGTGCTACGGCTTGCAGACTTCAGCTTGCTATTTGAAGTCCATATAGATGCATCTGATAAGGCTATTGGTGGTGTACTGGTTCAGGAGGGCCATCCTTGTGCATTCGAAAGTCGCAAACTCAAGGATGTTGAACAGAGATACTCTACCCATGAGAAGGAAATGACTGCAGTGGTTTATTGCATTGATGCCTGGAGGCATTATTTGTTGGGCACTCAATTCATTGTGTTAACAGATAATGTCATCAACACTTACTTCAAAACACAGAAAAAATTATCCCTGAAACAGGCAAGATGACAGGAGTTCCTAGTAGAGTTTAGTTTTCAGTGGGTATACAGACCTAGAAAACAACATCTAATGGCAGACGTGCTAAACAGAAAAGAGGTGCAGGAGTATGTTGCTGCATTATCCACTGTGTACACAAATTTTCTAGAGCGGATTAAGCAGGAAGCCACTAAATATGATGTTTATACCAAACTCAAGCAGCAGTGCAAGAGGGTACGATTCGTAGATATTGGATAGAGGGTGAGCTTCTCTATGCCAAAGGTCGCAAACTATATGTTCCTAGTGGTGAAGCACTGTGCAAAGAACTAATGAGAGAGATGCATGATACACAATGGGTTGGACATCTAGGTATGGAACGAATGCATGCTCTCATCTCAAGGAAGTTCTACTGGCCAAAAATGAAAGATGACATTGAAGCCTATGTCAAGATATGTCTAGTGTGCCAACTAGATAAGCTGGAGAAGAAGGAGGTGGGATTGCTACAACCTTGCCCATTCCAGACGACCGTGGCAGTCAATTTCCATGGATTTCATCTCTGGGTTACCAAAGGTGGAATGTATGAGATTTATCTTTGTTGTTGTTGATAGATTCTCAAAGTATGCTGTATTTATCCCTACATCACATGCATGTCTTGCGGACATTGCTGCATTGCTATTTTATAAATATGTAGTGAAGTACTTTGGCTTGCCAAATGATATTGTAAGTGATCGTGACACTAGATTCACGGGAAGATTCTGGACAGTGCTGTTCAATTTGATGGGGTCAGAATTAAATTTTTTCACAACAAATCATCCTCAAACCCAAAAAATTAGGTGAAGTTGCTAGATACTACACAATTCTGTTACAAATTTGCACAAGTCTTTAGCAACTGGAATGAGTCTATTTGAGTTGGCTACAGGCCAACAACCTTGCACTCCACAAGATGTCGCAATACAGAGAACTAGTGGCAAATGTCCTGCGGTGTACAGGTTTGCTTGTTCGAGACAGGAGTTATTGGAAGAGTCACAGGACAGCCTTGCCAAGGCTGGCAGGTGAATGAAGAAATATGCAGACTGACATATACGGCCCTTGGAATTTTCAATTGGTGATAAGGTACTGTTGAAACTCACACCTCAGACTTGGAAGAAGATCAACAGCAAAACAGTGCATAGTGACTTGATCCCCAAGTACGATGGCCCGTTTGAGGTGATGAAGAAAGTTGGTAGAGTTGTATACCGGTTGATACTACCAGATTGTTTGAAGGTACATCCTACATTTCATGTTAATTTCCTTAAGTCATTTCATAAGGACACTGCCGATACTGCGAGGCAGCAACCCAGAAGGGCACCTTCTATCATCATAATGCAGTTTGACAAAGAAGTTGAGAAGATTTTGCCCCACAGAACTTAGGGACAGTAAGAAAAATCATCGAACTGATTACTTGGTGTAATGGAAGGGTGCTAGTGAAATAGATGTTAGTTGGGAAAGGGATGTGACATTATAACAGTTTGAAAAACAAGTGCGCGATTACTTAAGTGAACTCCCGACGAGGACGTCGGACTCCTCTAATGGGGGAGGTCTATTACACCCGTGACATCCTCTCACGCCAGGTCTTAGGCCATGATATGCCCATGGTTAAGCCCTTGACAACCTCTGGTGTAGAACAGGTTGTCAGCACGCCACAAGCGTGCGGCAGTGGCATTTCGATAATAATTAGGAAGTCTTGAATTGTCCTTGGCATAGTGGTGCACCTAACTAAAGGTGGCAACACATCATGGTCACAGTAGCAGCTAGCCTCATGGGCAAGCAGCACTAGTGGGTGCTCCCCAAGCCGTGCGCATGGTAAGCATGCCACATGCATATGGACCTATAGGTGTGTAAACTTGCTTTTAGGCAAGGTGATGACTCAAGACAAAGGCAGTGGGCTCGGTTATGGCTCACTAACCCGTGTGCACTCAGGCATGGGCTCAGATAGACTTCATGGGCATGGCACCAGCATGACCCAACAGACTAAGTCATAGTGCAGGCTTGGTCAAGATAGATGAGCTTCTGTCCATAACAAAGGGAATGTAAGATATGGGCTTGGCATTGGTCTAGGCCTCCACCCAGCGAGTCTCAAATATTGGTGGACATGGACTTAGGCATGGGCATGGGTTAAACCCATGGGCACATGACCCAACTTGACTTGACACATGGCATACAAAGGGCTAGTTAACAAGTTGTTTCTAGCATCACTCCCACTTGTGCTAATATTGTGGGAAGTAGTGAAGACTGGGGCATATATATATATATGTCCAACAATATATATAGGCAAGAGGTGGCAAAGAAATCTTCCACAAATGCTATTTTGGGGGAGTCAAAACAAGTGGTTGCAACTTCCTTGACATGTGGCGTGATCTTGATAGTTTAACATTACCCTAGCATTTGGTGTCACAATCCTAACGGATGAGTGTGTCATCCACTAAGTTAGTGGGCACTAAATTAGTGGGATGCATAGGTATTGAGAGCCTATATAAATCCCATTTGGTAGTTTGCATAAGCATTAGAAGATAATTGAGAGTTGTCTTGTAAGCTTGTGTAGACATCATTTGAGGATTCCTAATAATAAATTATATTAGAGAGTGGAAAAGTCCTACAACTGGGTGGTTGTGGCAATTCCTTGTAGACTCTAGTGGAAGGGTTGTATAAGATTACTTTTAATCTATCAACAAGGCAACAAATCAAACCATTGCAAGAACCAATTACAGAGACGTGCCTATTTCGACTCCACAATGGACAATCCAACTTCACTACTGCATTATAATTATCATCATCATTAATATCATCGTTGTTGTTGTTGTTGTCAAGTAATGATTCATAGTCTATTGATTGGGGAGGAAAACTAGAGCAAAAGATTTTCTGGCAATTCTTGGAGAGAATTGATCGATTGAGATCCAATTTGATGAAATAGAGATGACTTTGATACACACTTGAATCGCAGAAGAGATTCAACTGGAAGTCTTGAGAGTATATCCATTTGGATTTCTTTAGGTAGCTTCAGGATCGCCATTTCGTCCCCAATTCTTTGATTCTCCAGATAGCACACAGTCTATTGATTGGGGAGGGATACGTCACAGTGTTTGGGCTATTGCGCCAAACTATTATGAAACACCAATTTGGTTATTTGGGCCTCTTTTGATAACAACAAATTTGGTACTATTCAAATAGGCAACAACTTGTTACCAAACGTGTTGTCGCGTTTTACTTAACTACACCACCCGCAATATGAAATCTACAATAAAAACACTTGCCAAACAGGGCCATAGAGATCTGTTTTTAAGAAATAGTACTAAACACAAATCTTTCAAACCTTTTTCTTGAAAGGGAGTTCTAATAACATGGACTTCTATCAAAGTTGGTTTAAAACATTCAACAAATATTCACTTTTGGGAGGACTTTTTCCGCTTGAAAGCCCATTATTGGATCTTAAAAAGTCCCTTCAAACACTTTTACACTTCAAGAGGGTGGAGCTTGGCATAATAGTAAGGTTGATTCATTGCAATATGGATGCAAGAACCTTGTGCGAGGTTAGCCATATTTTTTTAATTTAAACCTCATTTTTGGGATTAGGTTATGGAGTCAAATGTCACACCATTAATTTGTTGGGATTAAGTTGTGCATTGTAGTGATCACATGTTACTTTTTTAATAGTTAGATGAGGACTTGGAGGGAAAAGTATTTAATGCTACCGGAGTACGGTGTATTGTGAAATTCAGCCCAATACAAGCACTGATTTTCGATGATAATAGAAAATAATAGGAAATGCAGACTTTGTATTGGTGGAATCTCTGTAAACACATTAGCCCGTGATACCCAATATCTTTTCGACCTGGAGATGCTCCAAGAGCAAAAACTAGTGTACTAGATCCATTTGCTCATGTGTTATGGCTGCGTAGGGTTACTTTTCTAAAGATATTGAATGTCACTGTCATTATCAACTTATCTAGAAATTGCAATAGAGGCTTATGAAGTGAGCAGATGGGCCTGGATAAAAAATCACTGATTTGTAGTGGAAAAATTGGCCATTCAACTCCTTGAAATAACAAGGTTGAACCTAGATTTTTGGAATTAAGTTATGGAATAAAATATCAAATCATGAAATTGTTGGATTAAATTGAGCATCGCAGTTGAACAACCGATCAAATGTCATATTTTTAATAAACAGATGTGGACATGGAGATGTTCGAAGAGCAAAAACTAATGGACTAGATCTATTTTCTCATGTTATTTATATAGACCAAGTTCTAATTTGACAAACACGTTACAATTGGCACCAAAGTTTATAAACAGGCCTTGAAATCAACAAACTGAGCCTTTCTTGAAATTAGAGAAATTAAACGGGGCACGATCTAAAATAGGTTGAGAATAAAAAAGAGAATTCACGTCGCTGACCTTGTTCTTATGAGAATAAGGCAAGCACGATAATGATGATGATAATGATCCCATTCAGAGCCGTTATACACCCATTGATTTCTACCCTTCCACAATTGCTACCAAAAGAAAGAACTCAAACTGACTAAATTTGAGAAGCGATAAGATTGCTTCCATAAATGACACAAATGCATCCATTTCTGTTTCTAATTGAAAAAGCCTATGCAAGTAAATTCCAACTTCAAAGGATTCATCTTTCAAACTCCACTTTATGTCCTACTTCTGAAATATTTTTCTACATAAGTTTAAATATCTCAATCTTCCATCAATACCCTTTTAATATCAGAACTAATTTTTTGCAATTATAATTATTTTGCAGAAATTGATTTGTTTTCTAAAACTAATTCTTTTTAAATATTCAAACATAGGTATCATATTTTCTTAGCAATTGCCAATTTCTAACTTTTAACTAAAAAATAAGACTTTCTAAAATATGCAAAAAATATTCATATGGTCTCCAAATAAAAATTAATAACATTATTTTGGAAAGTAAACTTTTTAGAGACCAAAATTGAATGCTAAATAAACACATTATGACATTCTTCTAGAGGGTACTGTGGATACCCTTGGGACACAAGTGAATAAGCGTCTGTCATGACTAGGAGTGTCTTCGAGTTTGGATTTTTTCTAATTGGACACGATTAAGACACAACGAGACACAACTGGGACAAGATTAGAACACGAATGAGAAATAAAAAATGAGTATAATGTGCAAAAAGAATTAGGAATCCTCTGTAGTGGACAGTACAGTGCAACAAATGCCACTTGAACATCAATCTGTCATCTGCTTGCAAGTTGCAGAGAAAAGACAACCAACTATATAATAATATACACAAATTAAATACAGAATAAGCCATAATAAAATGGCCCGATGCAAAACTGCCAATCATGCATTGGCTTTCACTCTAAAAAGGCTAAATGCATAAATATAAACTGAACCCCCACCAAATTTATGTTCATTGTCAAAATCAAGCAAACTAAGCCCAACTCAAGGATACCACATTGAAGCCCCCATCAAGATACAGAAACAATGTATTGTTGACAGACACCTTAGCGGGATGTCTACTCCCATCTCCAAGCAAAGTGCAACGTGTGTGCAGAATTATGCAAGAAAAAAAGTTAGATAATTTGTAGACAGACATGCAACAGGACATTGTCCAGTGCAGCGGTGAAATGCTTGGGCTTTCAAGCATGAAAACACGGGTTCAAATGCCAAAGGTTAGGCTTGTATCTAATCTTTCATTGTCAACACCATTGAATGACAGGAATCGGAATGGGTAATGACCCTATTTCACATACAACAAACTCTTAAAACCTAAGCATACTTCCAAGTATCTTGTTAGAAGTTCCCTTTCAAGACGTTGCAATAACATCTCAGCAAATTCATTGCCTTCCTCATGACCATCACAATGCATTATCAATGTCTTACAAACAAGACAACAAAAATAGCATACAAAATGAAAAACACAATAGGGTGAATATTGGTGATTACATTGAATTTAACATATAATTATGCCATCCTTGATTGTAGATATCTAATAAAGTAGCTCGAATACAAACAACTTTAACCATTGCCAGAGAATGAAGAGCAACGAAATGAAAATCAAGCACATCAACATAATCAGAAATATTGTTTCTCCAATTGGCACCTGCAATTGCTTGTCATTCCCATCAATGTTGCGGACTGAAAACCAGACTCTCCACATACGAAACCGGTTGAGGAAAAGAACGATAACTGCAAATTCTCGTAAATGTCATTTCTTTAGCATTGTACGATCCTAATTTTGTTCCATTAATGTCCAGCAGAAGTTCACCACTCCTCAAGAAACACAACGGTGTCAACCACTTTCCCACACTAAGTGGGATGGTGATAAACTTGGTCCAAGAGGCCTCCACTCCATATTCCTTCATCAACCATACGTCATTAAAACATTCACCAACATGACATTTAGTGAGTGCATACAAACATTCTTCAAAAGCACCCAATTTGAAGAACCACGGATTTCCTTTGCTTACAATACCTAGGGACATCTCACTGAAAATCTCTTTTGATAAATCAAAACAAAGAATTACACTAACTTTTTCAGAACCAATTCCTATCCAATGAAGAGCTCCATTGAAGAAGATCCCTTTCCTGGAATAAAATTTATAATTATGAGCCGGGCCTTGTATTGTTCGCCAAGAATTGTGTCTAAGACTATACATATGGAATCTGGTACGATTAGAGGCATGATCAACAGTGTCAATGGCCATTAATACCTTATAGTCATTATTGGAGTCGTCAAAACCAAACCCATAAATCCCACAATTCCCATTAATCAGACTAGATAATAGAGGAGTAGTAATGGGTGGTTGTGGTATTTTCTTGGAGACTCTAATGGAAGGGTTGTATAAGAACAAAGCTTTGTAGAGACCAACCCCAAGATAACAAATCAAACCATTGCAAGAACCTATTACAATGACAACCCTATTATCAACTTTAATATCGCTTTTGTTCTTCTTGTCAAGTAGTGATTCGTAGTCTGTCGATTGGATACATGAGCTAGTAAAGAGAAGAACTTTTTGGCTAGAATTGCTGAGAATTGATCGATTCAGATGCAATTTGATGAAATAGGGATCAGCAATTAAAGAGCGAAATGGCTTCGATACACACCTGAATCGCACAAGAGATTCAACTGGAAGTCTCGAGAGAATGTCCATTTCCATATCTCGAGGTAGCTTCACGACAGCCATTGATAGTTATATATTTAGAGAGAGAGAGAGAGAGAGAGAGATGAGTTGAGGGTCTTACGGAAAGAGGGCGGCGTAACAGTAGTGAGGGCGGCTATTTATTAGTGTTCAACAAAGACGCTATTTCTTTGAATTCTATCCATTAGTGTTACGGATGTATTTCGTGGAGGTGGAAGGTGTTTGAGGTATAATTCGAGTTTAATTATACATATGAAATATTTAATTTTAATTCTATTTTTAATCATAATTATTCAATTTTAGTCTAATTCATTCTTAAATTTTACAATTCGGGTTAATATTTCGGATTAAAAAGTTGGGTTAATTCAAGTTATTTATATAATCAATCTTCATGTTGAAATTTTAAAGTGATCTTTAATAAGTTTTATATTAGATTACTCCTAAACGCACAAAAAATTAAGAATTTAATGCATATTTCTAAAAAATTACAAACAAATTCTTAGAAAATTAATTGTCCAAAGTGTTAACATACAATAAATTAAGATTTAAATAAAAGGAAGTTAAAAAGAAAAATGTTATCGTAATTTGAATATTATATATAATATATTTTTAAAAAAATATGCATAAAAATAATATTACAATTTGGGTTCGGGTTAGGCTCGGGTTGTGGGTTGAGCTCCGGTTGTTGGCATCTCAACCTAAGTCCAACTGTAATTAAGTTTGGGTTGAGATTTTTCAACCCAAGCTCAACCATAATTGTAAAAATAGTTGTCCAAGCCCGAAAAAAATTGGGTTGGCTTCGGGTTGCCCAACCCAAGTTGCATATCTAATTTGTGTTCAACTAGGAGACACAGATACTTCTACAAGAGTAACGTATCCGTATCGTGTTCGTATCCGATACCGATGCTCATCGAATACGTGTTCGATACTTTTTAAACGTATTCATAATTTTATTTGTAACACGTATCCGATAATTCTTAGATACTTCGACCACATATCTGATACTTCTTGAATACTTCAAAACATATTTTTAACAAGTTTTGAACATAAAAATATAATTTTTCCAACAATAATATCATATTATAATTTTTAAGAAAAGTTTAAAATTCATTTAAAAAAATGTTGAAATAAATATCATGATTTAGTACAAAATTTATTAATGCTAATTATACAGTGACTCTTAACTCTTATTTTGTTTGTTAATGATAATATTTTATAAAGAAATGTTAATTACTCATTTTCTGCATATATAAAATATAATTTATTATCTTTATAATGTTGTATCCTGCCGGTGCCCTTATATTTTTTTTTAGATTTGCAGTATCGCCGTACTCGTATCGTGTCGTATTCGTGTCTTGTATTCGTATCCAAGCTACCTAGGTGTTCAAGAAAGACTCTATTTGATGTCTATGCTAAAAAAAAGAAAAAAATTATTATTTGTAGCATTAATAGATTTATCATATAATTATTGCCAGTAGAAAGTATCTTACGAGCCAATCAGAGCATGACACAGAAGCAAATGTTAGCTTTATTTCAAATTTTGCTTGTGTCAATTTCAGATTGCCTGAGACCAATGGTCTTAAGAGTACCTAATAATTTCTCCTATTTTATGTGTATTTGGTGAGGTATTTAATAAAGTCTTTTTTCATTAAAAAAAATGCTTTGGATCTTTTGGTAACAATATTATTTAAGACACCATTAATGAAGTGTTTGTATATTTAATAATAGTAGGTTGGATAAATTGTTTTTATAAAAATTGAAAGGGAAAAAATTATTTAAGAAAAAATATTTACCAAAAATATAGAACCTCCCTTCATTACGATGTTTTAAAGCTAAAAAATTTAACTTCATTCAAAAGTTTAAAATCTCTAACATGCACGAGAATTGAATGCAGTTGAGAATGAAATGAGAATGTGAATGAAATGAAATTATCATTCACATTCTATTGTGTGGTTACAAATATAAAATGATACAGGAATTGAATGATCATCACTATTTTAGTGTTAGGTTGGACCAATTTAAAACTTATGTAATACCCCGCTCCAACACATGGTATGATATTATCCGCTTTGGGCCTGAGCCCGCACGATTTTGCTCTTGGGTTTTACCCCAAAATGCCTTATACCATTTGAAGAGAACATACTACATATAAGCACATCCCCTTTTTCACACCCAGGCGATGCGGGATTGAGCACCTTGTACCTTGTCAGTGTGGTAGCTCAGTCCAGTGTCTGTCTTCGCACCCGCCCACTCACACCCGTCTATAAGGGTTACTACAATTCACCCCCCTACGAGGCCCGACGTCCTCGTCGGCACACTTTCGGCTGAGTTCAGGCTCTGATACCAATTATAATACCCCGTTCCAACACATGGTATGATATTGTCCGCTTTGGGCCAGAGCCTGCACGATTTTGCTCTTGGATTTTACCCCAAAAGGCCTCATGCCATTTGAAGAGAACATACTACATATAAACACATCTCTTTTCCACACCCAGGCGATGTGAGATTGAGCACCCTGTACCCTGTCAGTGTGGTAGCTCAGTCCAGTGTCTGTCTTCGCACCCGCCCACTCACATCCGTCCACAAGGGTTACTACAATCCACCCCCCTACGAGGCCCGACGTCCTCGTCGGCACACTTCCGGCTGGGTTCAGGCTCTGATACCAACTGTAATACCCCGCTCCAACACATGGTATGATATTGACCGCTTTGGGCCATAGCCCGCACGGTTTTGCTCTTGAGTTTTACCCCAAAAGGCCTCATACCATTTGAAGAGAACATACTACATATAAGCACATCTCTTTTCCACACCCAGGTGATAGGGGATTGAGCACCTTGTACCCTGTCAGTGTGGTAGCTCAGCCCAGTGTCTGTCTTCGCACCCACACACTCACACCCGTCCACAAGGGTTACTATAACTTAGAATAGAATGAACTTTAAATTGAATTCTCTAAAATATTGCCTGCATTGACAAATAAATTAAACTGACAAAATAATATTTAATTTTTGGCCTAGGTGGTAGAAGGCGGGAGCGGCGGTGGATGGTGGGGGTGGTGGAGGTGGTGGTGAGGGTACAAAGCAGTGACAGTGCGGTGGTGGAAGGAAACGACAGTAATGGTGGTGACAGTGGCGGTAATGAAAGGCGGCGGTCGTGGTGGTGGAGGATGACAGTGGTGGTGGAGGTGGAAGGCACTAATGATGGAAGGCGGTGGCGCTGGCAGCGACAACAGTATTGGTGGAATGCGACAACGGTGGTGGAGGTGAAGAGTTTTTCGAAAACGTGATTTTTACAGAAATGGTTTTTGTGGAAATGACCTGGAATGGTCATTCCAACTTAGATTTTTCTTACCAAACAAAAGAACAGGTCCAAAATGGTAGAATGAACATTTCATTTCTTTCTATTCCTATATACTTAACGCAACATTAAATGATTGGTAAAATTTAGGCTACTCTTCCTATAAACGATATAAGGAAATAAAATACCTATTCTAACTTTGCATGTACTTTTTAAGGATTCATTTGGAAAGAAAAGAAAAGAAGGATTGTTTAACTCCTTCATCAATGTTTTCGTTATCCTCCCAAAAGTGGGAGAATGTTGAGAGAAAAAATAACTTTTTCTCTTTAATATATTTAAATTGTAAAGAAAAATTAAAAGACATCTGTAGACATTAAAAAATTACATGATGAACCCAAAATATAATTTAGACTTACCTTCAATTTGACCTACTTTGAAATGTGGCCCAATGAGTAAGATAATTCAAAGCCCAGATCCACCACAAATAAATGGGTCATGGGCTGATCCAAATTGTGTAAAATGTCCAAACCCACTTGAAGGTCGAATAGATAATTATATATATATATCATCAAAGAAAATTATTATGTATATATTGGATAATTATTACAATTATCATAAAAGATAATTATCTGAAGAAAAGAAAGTTACAAATCTACTTATCCGGTGAGCCTATAAATAAAGGTCTAGGGGTGGGGGAGAAGGGAGAAGTAGAAGACTCTCAAAGAAAGCTTAAACTCTGCAGGATTCTTTATTTAAAATCCAAAGCTCCAAAGCATCTAAACCTTGAAGGGGAAGAACAACAAACACATCATCCACGAGCTGTTCTTCATCAAAGTTTCAATCCAATTCAAGATCAAGCTCTAATAGCCCTTGAATCCAGATCATCAAGGAGATCGAATAAGAGAAATTTGTCTTTCTTTTGTAAAGATCTACAGAGATTTGTAACCCATATTTCTTAAAATTAATATATTTGATATATTTGTCCATGTGTTTTGATCTTATTCTCAGACTTGAAATTTGTGTGTACAAATTTCTGACACACTCGGTGGGATAATCTATGTTTCTCATATCTATCTCCTACATCATTTATCCAAAACTCCATTTATTAGAATTTATGGCTCCTCCCAAGTTTCAGACTACAAACAAGAAAAACTTAAAAGACACCGCTGCTGCATTGGCTAATATCAAAGCTGCTGCAAGCAATGGCAAAAACACTAGGAATCGGTCAAGTGCTAGCAGCACCTCAGCAGGTCCTATGACGCGTAGCAAGACCAAAGCAATTGTTTTGCTCAATGATCAGCAATATTTGGTGAAAACCAATCCTGCTAAACCAATGGATGTGAAAACTAAACATGTTAACACCATTGATCCTCAGGGGGCAAAGAATTCTGACGTTGTTTCAAAAAATTTGACTCCATCACATTCACCCCACTCCGTCTTTGATGCCAACTCTAGCGTTGGTTCGCTCTCGAAGTCGTTACTTGAGATTTCAGAACAATCGGCCACTTCAAAGAATGTTGGCCCTCAAGGACTTTCCTATTTGAATGTTGTCACAGCTATGATGACTGGAACAACCTCGGTGGAAGACCAACTGGCAGTGATGGCACGCGCAATCAAAAATCTCATAAAAATTGTTGAAGAGAAGGACTTGCAAATCACCACACTAATAAGTAAGCTTGAAATCCAAAATCCTGACTAGTCAACACAACTGCCTGCAAATACTTTAAATTCAGCCCTGCAAGGTGCCCAATCAAAAGATCGTCGTTACACATCTGCGTTAGGACATGTGGTTGACGAAACTAACTATGCTTTGCCAGTCGCTTCGCTATCTGTCCAATAATTGCAGGATATAATAACGAACACAATCCAGGCATAATATGGCGGTGCCCCTCAAATCACTCTCATGTACTCAAAACCCTACACTGAAAGAATTGATAGCTTAAAAATGCCAGTGGGTTATCAACCGCCAAAGTTTCAACAATTTGATGGAAGAGGCAATCCCAAACAACATGTTGCACACTTTGTGAAGACCTCTAATAACGCTGGCACCGAAAGGGACCTCTTAGTCAAGCAATTTGATCGTTCCCTCAAAGGGAATGCATTTGATTGGTACAAAGACCTCAAAGGTGGGAGTATTGACTGTTGGGAGTAGATGGAACGAGAGTTTCTCAACCGCTTCTACAGTACTCGCAGAATAGTAAGCACACTAGAACTCACTAGCACTAAACAAATGAAGGATGAGCTTGTGGTGACTATATCAACTGTTGGCGAGCTCTAAGTCTTGATTGCAAAGATTATCTTTCTGAAGTCTCAGCAGTCAAAATGTGTATACAAGGCATACACTGGGATATATCTATATATGCATTTTTTAGTTTATATTTATATATTATTTATTTTAAATTTAAGTAGGCTAATAATTCCTTAACTAAGTTTTTTGGCCCCCTTTTTTTAAATTAGGTTGCCATTGTTTGACATGTAAAAAATCTTCTAGTTAAAGCACAGGCGTGCTAGGAACTTGTTCAGTTCCGATTGAAGATCTAAATTAGATTTTAGTTGGAAAGTAGGGCTTAGACAATTGTTAGGGTATGGAATGACCACTTTCCAAAGGTTTTTTTTTGCCATTGCGATCGAAAGACTTTGAGGCTGTGGGTGGAAAGGTAAACGAAAATGAAGTACAGAACAAGGAAAGTGACGGAATTAAAGAACTGAATGAGGAAAGTAAATAATTAAAATGACAGGATAAGGAAATTAAAGGAATTAAAAGACATGACAAGGAAAGTAAAGAAATTTAAAGGACATAACTGAAAAGGTAAGTAATTAAAAGACAAGTGCTGAAATTGAAGGAAAGGAAGTTGTATAATTTTGGAAGGGAAGTTCAACAAAACATAATGCATAATTGAAAGCTGAAGAACCTTGTATTAAAAAATATTGAAATATATTGCAGAAATGTAAAAATAAACAAACTGTAGGACTTTGAATTGAAATATTTTTGTGTGCGTTGAGTAGGATTTGCAAGTGAGGACTAAGTGTCCTATTTATAGAGCTTTCTGATAATAATTGTTGATAAGCAGTTTCTATAAGCAGTTGAGACTTTCCACGTGGATTAATCAGATCTTGCCACTTGTCCCATGATCTCCTTGACATTATGATCATGTTTACATGTATAAGGCCAAGTTCTCTTGTGTGCTGTAGCTTCAAATCAGCAGTTGTGGGTGACGGTTCCAATGGAAGGTGTGACTTTTCACTTGGCAACGACTAGACTCTACCAACTGTCCTATGTTTTCCTTGAGCTTCTGATAGTGCATATATACTAGAGACCATGTTCTCCTACTTTATAAAGTAGTTATGGTTGTAACTTCCTCTGGAACCTTCCACGCGTCTTTCCAATGGAATACTGCCACGTGTCTCATGTTTTTCTTTTTATTTTCAGATTGTTCCCCACGTTTGAGCAATGTTCTGCATTTCTTGTTACTTTTTAGCATGATGATAGATGTATCTTTCACTGAAAATTCCCACATGTCCTTCCAATCGAATATCGTCATATATCACACGTTTTTCTCTTTTTTCTCAGACACTTACTTGTTTTGATAACTACTCCTATTATTTCTCCATCCACTGCTGAATTAGGTCTACTCCTTCTAGTAATGCTAGATCTTCTCCACATTCCATCTTTGATGGAATTAGTTCCTTGATTTTAGGAGATCTTCCATTAATTTTGATAAATTCTAGTGGTGACACCTGATCCATCAATTTTGACCGTGTCAACTTTGACTCATTCCTTCTTTGTTTATAACTTTTTTATTTTGTCACGTGCTAATGTAACTTTCTAACCTTCTAGGATTATGCCACGTGTCCTTTCTTCTGGTACACAATATCTCATAGAATCCTTTCCCTTGTCAAACTAATTTTTGAAAGTTTATTTTCTGAGTAAATATCTATTGTAGGAAATTTATTACCTTCATATGACCACGTGTTAGGCTCCTAGCCATTGGCATAGAAATTTGCAGTGGCCAGTCCATTAAAACTCTTCATGTGTCATTTTCTGATTGAACCATCAATGCTGAAAATATAAGTATTAACAACCATGCTAATAGATTCCTAACTAAACTAACAAACAATCTCTCTTCTATTATATTCCATGTACTATGTAATATACTTAGAATAGAGTTACTTATAAAAGGAAAAAATATTAAAAATGAAAAAGATGCTAAGATTTATCTATTCTTTTAATCTATGAACTCTTTAATGTTTGTAGATTGAAGAATTTGTTACACAATTGGTGACTCTTTGATATTCGCTTTTGTTGATTATACACCAGTACGTTCAAAATTGGTCACTCTTTAATTGGAACTAAATCTAATCAATTTAAACTTCCAAAGGTAAATTATCAACTAAGTGCTACTATTCTTTACACAATTTTTTATTTTTTGAAAGGTAACTATTCTTTACACAATTAATATGCTAATTCAGTGAAACCCAATTTTAATTTAAAAAAAAAAATCTCTAAGAAAAATTGCTATCTTTATAAGACATATCAATCAGATAATAGATTAGTTTTTTTCAATTACTAAGTATCCTGAAAAATAAAAAAAAAACATCCTATGGAACAATGAATATAAATAAACAATGAATAGGTTGTGATTATGTGCTTATACAAGAGAGAACTGAAGAAGCCTTGTCCTACTTAGATGAGAAGGCACTTTCGTAACAATTTAAGTTTTTGGATTAGATGACAAGTGTATTCTAGTGTTCTAGTCTTTTAATGGATCAAGGTTTGGATCAAATTAATATAGACGAATTGATCTGATAGCAATGAGGGTGTTGTGAGTTTGAAAATGAATCATTACCAAACAACTTAAACTTTTGAGTCATGATCAAAATATAATTTAAAATAAGCTTTTGAGTGAGATGACAAGTGCTTGGCCAGTTACACTTATCTTGATTAAAAATTTAATAAGGGGTCTTGAACCAATAAAACTTGACACCGGTCTAAAAAAAACTAATTTTTTTTTTTAAAAGAAGGGTAAATAACGAAAATGTATTGATAGAATTTTGGGTGAGATGGCAATGATAATGTATTGCGCGTATTATTTCCCTATAAATAAATAAGAATCATAATCGTGGAATCACATAAACTTGCAGTTGATTATATTCTAAACTAATACAGAAAATATTGCAAAGGCAAAGAATCAAGAGGCATACTAAGACAGAAGTATGGAATACCTCCATTGTTGAATACTATGTGGGATTGATCAAGAAATCCCCTCCTGGTTGCTATGAATAATCATTTCCAAGTAGGTTCTTTCCCTCCTCTAAGTTTCTGCATAAAGATGGCTTAATCATTGAAGCAAATCTATATATATATATATATATATATATATATATATATATATATATATGAGAGAAAAGCTCAAGTAATAATAAATATGATTTATTATTATTATTATTATTTTTAAATTTTAGACAAGTGTGAAGTTTTTATTGATCCCAATTAGAAGAAACTTCCTTAGATAAGTATTGTTTTTTTTTTCTTATATCTTTGTTTTTGGTCATTAGTACTTTTTTTTTTAAAATTCCCAACTTAACCCAACTCACTGATAGTCCTCTCGACATAAAATCACTTTTCACATTATCACAATGTTCTCGAATATATTCGCTATCACCAAAAGTTTTAAAATTGTTTGTTTTAATCTTCCAACTCAAGAACATATCACCCTCATTGTCACTTGAACACATGGTTTAGAGAAGAAGTTTAGAACTTTGTTTGCTTCAGTTTTATGAAATGGTTTTCAAGAATTTAGATTACAAAAAATTGTTTTGATATAATTATAAAAGACTGTCTCAAAATAAACATTTTTTAACTGAATTTTCAAAAAATAATTTTCATAAACTATGAATCAAACAAAAATTTTGTGTAGTTTTTGACTCAGAAAATTGAACCAAACAAACATTTAGAAATCATTTTTGTTTCAAACATACATTGCATCAAGTTTCAAATATGTTTGAAGATATACCTAGAACAACTCATTTATTGAACTTTTTGTGATAAATGAGTTGTTCAAGCATGTACAATATTTTCTTAGTAATTGTATTTTTTTGGGCCAATTTCTAACTTTTTAACTAAAAAATAATGAGTCTTTCCAAAATATAGGAAAATTATTCAAATGCTCTCCCAAAATATAGAAAAATTTTGTGTGAGGAATCATAATGGGTAAAGACCCTTTTTGACATACAGTAGACTCATAAAACCTAAGCATACTTTCAAGTATATTGTTATACTTTCCATTCAAGGCGTTGCAATTGCATCTTAAAAATTCATTGCCTTCTTCTGGACATTATCATTATCATCCTTGCCTTTGTCTCATATGAATTGGGCCCATCATATGAATTCTCATTTTTCATGGACATCATCATCCTTGCCAATGTTTACAGACAAGACAACAAAAATAGCAAAATATTCTTCTCTAGTTGGATGCAAAACAGGAGTTATTAGGATATTCTTAAATATAAATACATAATTCATAAGTACGTCATATCAGATTCAAATTATCGAAGAACAACAAACAAGTGAATATAAAAACAAAAGGAACAGCATTCTTGGAGATTACTGCTAAAGGCGATGACATCCATAAAGATTCATAATAAAAAATTAATAAATTCAGGAAACTATCAATAGTATTGCATCTCAGAATTTTTGTTGAGGAATGACTAATTCTATTCAAACTGAGAAACCCATTCACATGCCTGGTTTAATCAACCACATCTAATGTGTATATCACAGCAACCCCCTTGTCAAATTTTCAATATATAAATAACATAGATTTTCAGCATACCATTTATTGGAAAAAAAAAAAAAAACAATACCAGTCTCTAGGTCTAATGTCCAACGCAGCCAGTTTTTTACTTTCTAAGTATGACATTCAAGATTCAACATTCATCAATTGACAGAGAAGGAAGAAAAACGAAATGAAAATCAGCCACATCAACATCATCATCACTGCTTTTTTTTCATATGAATTGAGTCGGTCACATAAGGTTACTGCAATTGACCCGAGCACTTGAGGCTACTTGTCATTCCCATCAATGCCGTTGGGTGAAACCAGACTCTCTACATACAATATATACCCCTTCACAAAAATAGGGACAACAATTACAAATTTTAGTAAATGTATTTTTTCTAGTATTGTACAATCCTAATTTCCCTTTATCAATCTTGAGTAGAAGTACACCATTCCTCAAGAAACATAATGGCGTAAAGAAAGTGCCCACATTACATGGGATGGTGATAAACTTAGTGGAAGGGTTGTATAAAATAAAGTTGAATTGATAAACAACATAACAAATCAAGCCATTGCAAGAACCTATTACAAATACATTTTGATTCCACAATGGACAATCCAACTTTTGGTTTTTGAAAGGCAATGGACAATCCAACTTCACTGCTGCATTATTATAAACATTAATGTTTATAATAATCTCATTTATACACTTAAGTTACCTATAATGCAATTTGTGGACTATGATGCATCTCATGCAAATATATGAAAAATCCGAATATCTAATTTAATAATTATTATATTTATTAATAAAATATCAAATAAATAAAATAAATAATTAACTTTTACGGCACATAATTTCAACAATTTTGACATAATATCATTTGAATAAACTAACAACATTTTGACAGTTATGTAAAAGGGGGGTTTGAAGTGGACAGTGACTGTCTGATTGTCTTGAAAATCATTTTTTTTAAAAAAAAAAATCATGAAAGCATCTTATTATTACCTCTGTTATTGTACAATTTGAGAGAGAGATATTTAATAGTGAAGAAGAATGGGACGACCTAACAAGCTTATACACATGCATAAGCTGACACCAAATTTTAGAGAGAGATTTTGTTAACGGGAAGAATGGGAGGGACCCTAGAATCAAATAATTGGTCCATGTGATCGTGTCCTTATCCTCGATCGTATTGGTTAGAACAAATTAATATTTTTTATATATATTGTGCAAACCGACTATATATTATATATATATAGTTTTACATTATTATATGCCTTCACTTTGTCACATGGAATATTTGTTTAATTTGATTTTTTATTTTTCAAAATTTTATCTATTATTATATTCCCTCAAGAGTTGTAAGTGCTTATCAATTTATCCTGACAAATAAAAAATGCCTTAAAAAGGAAAATACTTCTGATCCCATTGGCTATATATACTCATGTCATCCCCCTTTTATTTCAAGACAACTCTTCCTTCTCTTCCTAGTAGGTGACAGCCTTTCCGATCTCTTTCTGGTATGTAAGTATATAATTTCCATGCATCTTTTTGGTTTTTCTTTTCTATTTTTGTTTTATTTTTCTCCATTCTGTTAAATACTTCACTCTTAACTCCATTGGTAACTGGTTCATTAATTAATTAAGCATCCATATTCATCAGCAAAGAATAATTAACTTCTTTCTAGTTTTTCTTGAATTGCATACATGCACGCATAATATATATATATATATATATATATATATATATAGCCCTTTGATCGAATTACTATCTCATGCAAACTTGAAGTAATACACTTAAGGACTCCATGGCGGACGAGACAATAGGGCCAATTGGTGGTGAAGGAGGAGAAGCATGGGATGACAAAACCCACAACACGATAAGGCAAATAAATGTATTCACCGGAGAAGTAGTTGATTCCATCCAAGTTGTCTATGATAATGGAGGACGGATGGTATGCGGACCAAAGCATGGTGGTGACGGCGGACAACTAAGCACGGTAATATATAGTATATATATGCAATTTTTATTTTCAAATCTGGCTACTCATGCACAAATCTTAATATACAAACCGTAAATTTGTGGTCCGAATTTTATTTCTGCCCTCGAGTTGCATTGCAATTCTTTTATCATATTATCAGACTTTATCTTTGAAAAAACAAGTTTTGTCTCATTTTCCTCTTGCTAGTCTACAACTCAATTTTATTCTTTATTGTACTCGAGATTTCTAATGTGGAATGAGAGGACATTCAAAGACAAAATAAAGAACAGAAAATGTTAGAGAAACAAAGAATGTGAGATTTGAGAAATTGTAATCTTTATTTTATTTTATTTTGTTCGCATAGTGAAAGTTTTTATTGTGTTGGTGATTTTTTTGTAGTAATACATAAGATTATTCTTCCATATTAATTGAAATCTTACAGGTGCAATTTGACTATCCTACCGAGTATCTCGTTTCAATATCAGGACATTTTGGTCCATATATTGGTGGTCATGTTGTAATGCACTCTCTTATATTTCATAGCAATAAACAGCAATATGGACCATATGGTACCGAAGATGGAACTCTTTTTTCAGGCCCGACAGCTAATGGCAGGATTGTTGGACTCTTTGGAAAGAGTGCTACTTATCTGAATTCAATTGGAGCACACTTTGAATTCAATGAGCATCCACCTTCTAATCTTTTAATCATTAATAATTAATTGCATTTGCATTCGATGCAACTATGATTACGGATGCTCTGTGATGTTCTTAAAACTTGGTGAAATTGATTAAAGCAACAAAAACTTGTGTCTCAGTGTGTGATTTCAAGTTGTTTTGATTTTTTTTTTCCCCTTCTTGGTGCGTGCCAAGCTTGAAAGTTTGGGTTTGTTATGTATTTTGTGATACTATAAGATATTGTATGTAATCTCTGATTTTTCGTATAATAAATTGGTGGTTCTACTTGCAAATTGTTGAAGGATTTATATATTTAAGTTATACCCTCTCTAATAGCTTAAGCTTTTGGAATAGATGATTGTTAACATGGTATCAGAATCAAATGTCTCGTGTTCAAACCTCACCGTCACCTTGATAATTAAAATTGAAACACGTGTTGGACCAAAAAGAAGACCACACGTGAGGGGGTGTGTTAAATGATTTATATATTTAAATTACACCATCTCTAACAGCTTAATCTTTTAGAGTAGATGGTTGTTAACACAAATTAAAAGAATTTTGTAGTGTGGGTTTGTTATGTATGCAAATCCAATCTTTTCATAGTCCTCAACCGAAGACTTCTATAAATCATTATTCCCTTCCACTGAAGGAAATTTTCTTTCTAATATTACGGGTTCATATTCAATATTTAAATATTAACAGATTATTAACTCATATGGATTAACTCCTATGGGTGTCATGGTACATTCCTCCCAAACGACACTCATTTGTAGAATAAAAGTTTTTAGTATTTGGTTATTGAAAAATATAGTATAGAGGCATTGATCATCTCGAATTTCAATATGAAGCTATAGAACTAAATTGATATATGTTACATTTACGCGGACCTCATCTTTGAAGTTGATTTCAACAGATTCTAATTGTCCAATGATCTCATTGAACACATTGAGACGCTCGGTGAATCTTCCACCTTCGGATATCTTTAAGTTAAATAATTTTTTAATAAGATGTACTTTGTTTGCTGTAGACGGCTGTTCGTACATATCAGAAAGGGTTTCCATGAGAGATGCCGTTGTCTTTTCATTTTTTATATTAAAGGCGACCGATTTTGACAACGTCAATCTGATCGTTGTAAGAGCCTTCCGATCAAACTTAATCCATTCATCTTCTTTCATTTTTGCTGGCTTCTTTCCAAGTGGGAGATCTAGATCTTTCTGGATCAGATAGTCCTCTATCTGCATCTTCTAGAAACTAAAGTTTGTGCCATCAAACTTCTCAATCCTTGATGCTCTATCTTTTGACGCCATACTCCCACTTAAACGAACAGATCTGTGATGAAAACTTCACTGAAATTTCACTAATCACCTGTTGTGCCCTTGATACGCAAACCAATGCTCTGATATTAGTTGTTAGGAATATATACGGAAACACAATCAGAAGATAAAACAATCACACAAAAATAAGAGAGATTTACTTGGTTCACCCTAACAATGGGTTACGTCCAAGGAGCACACCAAACAATTTCACTATGAAAAATATGATGGAGGATTACAATCACTCAAACTCTCTTACTCTCACCAATTTCACAAAATTGGATTTCTTTGGCTCACAATTGTTCTCATAATTTGATACACAATTTTATGGTTACACAAAATCCCTATTTATAAAGAGAGATATCTTGGTCACCAAGTCTTCAGATTTTAAAAGGGAAGTTTAATTAGGAATTAAATTCCTAAACAAGTCTAATAATAATAGGAAACAAATCTTCTAGCAATCAACCTTTCAAAAACCATCGTTCTCAAGCTCCACAACTACAACAATCTCCCACTTGAAGACTGGAGGACTAATGAATCTTCTCCATCAACTCTCTCTGTGCATCGCATTGCACTTCGATGTGCTCATCTTCTATTTTCAAGCTAGAACACCTATTGAAGCTGTGCAACATTTCAGTTTCTCCATCATCATTGCTTTGGTTAACATATCAGCATGATTCTTAGTGCTAAGTATCTTCTCAAGTAACAACACTCCATCTTCTAACCGCGAGTGAATGAAGTGATATCGAAGTCCTATATGCTTGGTCCTTGAATGAAATGCAGAATTCTTCACCAAGTGTATTGCACTCTAACTGTCACTATGCAAAAAATTCTTCACCTGCTTGCATCCTAACGCTGTCAACAAACCTTGTAACCAAATCTTCTCTTTACTGGCCTCTGTGACTGCTATGTACTCTACCTCTGTTGTGGACAATGCTACAATCTTTTATAGCTGTGAAACCCAACTAACTGCAGTAGTACCAACTGTTAACACATACCCGGTCGTACTCCATCTATGATTAACTTCCTCGACAAAATCAGCATCTACATAACCATATAGTCGCAAGTTGCTTCTTTCGAAGCACATGCATTTTTCTGTGGTACCACGTAGATATTGCAATATCCACTTCACTGCTTCCGAATGTAGATTTCCTGGATCACTCATGAACCTACTTACAGCTCCCACTGCATAAGCAATGTCTGGTCTCGTGCACACCAATGGCTGAAGCGTACGAAACTTTAGACATGAAGTTATTCTCTTCTTCTGTCCTCGGACACTGATTCTTAGATAAGCAAAAATGGCTTGCTAAGGGTGTGCTCACCGGCTTAGCGTTGCTCATGCTGAATCTTTTCAAGATGCGTTCAACATAGTTGGCTTGAGACAGCTGCAAAATATCTTTCTGCTTGTCCCTTTTAATCCTCATCCCAAGTATCTACTTTGCTGCACCAAGATCCTTCATTTTGAACTCATTCGATAATTGCTTATTCAATTTTCTAATTTCTTTAAAATTAGAACCTGCCACTAACATGTCATCAACATAAAGTAGCAGTATGATGTAACTCACATCAAACCTTTTGAAGTAACAACAATGGTCAGTGTTGCATTTGTTGTAGCCATGTTTCTACATAAAACTATCAAATTTCTTGTACCACTACCCCGGGGCTTACTTTAAGCTGTACAAGCTCTTCATCAACTTGCAAACTAGTTTCTCTTTTCCTTTGACTGAGAAACCCTCTGGTTGCTGCATGTAAATTTCCTCCTCTAGGTCTTTATGAAGGAAAATAATTTTCACATCTAATTGCTCAAGATGCAAATCCTCAGATGCAACAATGCTCGAAACCAAACGAATGGTATTCAGTTTTACAACCGGGGAAAAGATATCAGTGTAGTCAATCCATTCCTTTTGTTGAAATTCATTGACCACCAATCTAGCCTTGTATCTCTTGGAACCGTCATGTTCCTCTTTAACTCTGTACACCTATTTATTCTGGAGAGCTTTATTCCCAATGGGAAATTCGGCTAGCTCCCATGTATTATTAGAGATAAGGGATTTCATCTCATCTCTCATTGCTAGCTCCCACTTGCTCGAGTCTTCTACTTGACATGCTTTATCGTAACATTCAGGTTCTCCACATCTGTCAGCAACAAAAAATTCAGGTACTTCAGGTTTGGTACATGTGGACGCGCGAGCGAACCTTCTAGGTGTAGGTACCGTAGTTGGGCTCTATGGTGCTCGCTATTCTGCAGACTCTTTTGGCTGAGGACCCTCATCAACCTACTGTGCTACACTTCTTACTTGATCATCATCCAACTTGACATACTCTGGGTTTTCTTGTACCAGGCTAGTGGGTTGTGCAATACCTCTATCCTTGTACATCCCTTTTTCATTAAAAATCATGTCTCTACTACGACTGATCTTTTTATTTTGGTAATCCCAGAATTGATAACCAAACTTATCTCCTACATATCTAATGAAGGTGCACTTTAGTGAGTTGGGGTCCAGTTTTTCCCTAACATAGTCACTAATATGCATATAAGCAATACAACCAAACACTTTCAACCATGAAAGATTTACCTCCTTGTTGCTCCAAACTTCTTCTGATATTTTGTGCTTTAACGGCACTGACGGTCCTCGATTAATAAGGTAGGTTGCTGTATTGACTGCCTCGGTCCAAAACTGTTTGGGTAGACCTGTCTAAATACGTATGTTTCTGGCTCATTCTATTAACGTTCGGTTCAACCGTCCTGCTAGCCAGTTTGTTGTGGGGTTCCTTGCATAGTCCGTTCCAAATGGATCCCATTTTCAAAACAAAATTTCTTGAACCTGGTGTCTTCATACTCACCACCGTTGTTTGACCAAAACACCTTGATTTTCAAGCCCGTCTCATTCTCTACCATAGCCTTCCACTTCTTGAACACCCCAAATGCCTCAGATTTGTGTGCCAAAAAATAGACCCATACCTTCCGTGTATGATCATCGATGAAAGTCGCAAAATAGGACTTTCTGTCAATGGATGAGACCGGGGCTGGCCCCTAGACATTTGTGTGAACTAACTCAAACTTCTCACTCTTGAAAATTTTGCCACTCTTCTTGAAACTAACCATCTTCTGTTTGCCGTACACACAATTCTCACAAAAGTCGATATCAATCAATTTCAGCCCTCATAGTTTTCTCAACGAGTGCATGACTTTGAGCCCTTTTTAACTAATGTGACCTAGTCTCTGATGCCACAGGTTGTGATCTTCTTTACTTTCAACAATCGCTATTGATACTTTAGCATTGGTAGTTGTGTAGAGAGAGCCATTCTTTTTACCACGTGCTATGATCATAGCACCTTTGGAGACTTTCCACAAATCCCCAATGAAGATTATAACATAACCTTCATTTGATAATTGACTATTGGAAATCAGATTCTTCCTAAAGTCTGGGATGTGTCTCACATCCTTCAGCTTCCAAACAGATCCAGTCAGCTTGATCTGTACATCACCCTTGCCGATTACATCGCATGGCTGATTATCATCGAGATACACCTTACCAAGGTTATCGGGTGAATAACTAGTAAATAGCTCTCTGTTTGAGGTAGCGTGAAACGAGGTCCTAGAGTCAATCACCCATGACTCTGCCTTGCTCTCCAAAGAGCATATCAACACTTCATCTTAATCTTCTGAGACAATGTTTGCTTCAGTCTTCTCTTCTTTTCTTTCCTTCGGGACTTTGCATGAAGTTCGGTAATGACCCATCTTGTCACAATTCCAATACTCAATGTCTTTGAGATCTGAAGAATTACCTTTGGGATTTTGAGACATTGATCTACCATTCTTTGACTTGGAATGACCATGTCCATTGTCACCTTTCTTCTTGTTCGAACTTTTTCCTCTACTTTCGACATTCAATGTTGAACCACCGGTAGAAATGCCATATGATTGGTTTCTGATTTCTTTAGTTCGAATCATGCTGACAACGTCGTCAAACTCCAACTTTGATTTCTCTGTAGAACTGCTGATTGCAGTAACTGTGGCACTCCAACTCTCGGGTAACTGCCTTAGAATTAGAAGTGCGCGCATCTCATCTTTGAAGTCGATTTTAACAGATTCTAATTGTCCAACGATCTCATTGAACACATTGAGATGCTTGTTGAATCTTCTACATTCGGACATCTTTAAGTTAAATAATTTCTTTATAAGAAGTACTTTGTTCGCTGCAGACAACTGTTCGTATATATCAGAAAGGGTTTCTATGAGAGACGTCGTTGTCTTCTCGTTTTTGATGTTGAAGGTGACCAATTTTGACAACATCAATCTGATCATTACAAGAGCCTTCCGATCAAGCTTAATCCATTCATCTTCTTTCATCTCTACTGGCTTCTTTCCAAGTGGGAGATCTAGATCTTTCTGGATTAGACAGTCCTTTATCTGCATCTTTCAGAAACTGAAGTTTGTGCCATCAAACATCTCAATCCTTGATGCTCTATCTTCTGACGCCATTGTCCCACTCAAACGAACAGATCTATGATGAAAAACTTTGCCAAAATTTCGTCAACCACCTGTCATGCCCTTGATACACAAACCAAGACTCTGATACCAGTTGTTAGGAATATATGCGAAAATACAATCAGAAGATAAAACAATCACACAAAAATACAAGAGATGTACTTGGTTCACCCTAACAATGGGTTACGTCCAAGGAGCACACCGAATAATTTCACTATGAAAAATATGATGGAGGATTACAATCACTCAAACTCTCTTCTCTCTTGTTGTCACCAATTTTACAAAATTGGATTTCTTTGGCTCATAATTGTTCTCACAATTTGATACACAATTTAAGGGTTACACAAAACCCCTATTTATAAAGAGAGATATCTTGGTCACCAAGTCTTCAGGTTTCAGAAGGAAAGTTTAATTAGGAATTAAATTCCTAAACAAGTCTAATAATAATAGGAAACAAATCTTCCAGCTGTCAATCTTCCAAAAACCATCATCCTCAGGCTCCACAACAACAACATAAACATAACACACTCAACTCTCAACCCTTAACCCTTATACCCTCAATCTTTTTCCAATAGAAAATCACAAGTTTTAAATAAGATAATCTCTTTCCCTCTCACAAAATAATGAGTGTATTTTTCTTTCTATTGCAATCTTCTCCTTATATTTCTCACATATAATTATCCTCTTCATTCCTCTATTTATAGAAATCCCAAAGAGTGTGAAACCAACAAAAGAGTTGGTAGCAATAATTAACAATTATGTCACAAGGAGTGTGAACCCAACAAGAGGGTTAGTAGCCACAATCAAAGACTCACCAACCTAGCCACCAAGATTGACCATCTTGAACCACCAATTGAACACATGGGCGTGCCACCCACCGTTGTTGAATTTGAGCCAATCCAACACATACATACATGTATATATCTAAGTTAGGGGTGGAATTGTCTGGGGACTAGGCAGCCATGGTCGTCCAAAAAATTTATAAAATTCTTAAAAGATAACTTCTTACAAATAGCGAATTTCAAAATACATGAAAACTTAACATGTGGCCTCTCCAAAATTAAAAAAAAAAAATCTAACCACCCCCCTTTACATCCCCATTCTGTTAAATACTTCACTCTTAAATCTATTGGTAATTGGTTCATTAATTAAGCATCCATATTCCTCAGCAAAGAATAATGCCTTTCTAGTTTTTCTTGAATTGCACACACACACACACACACACACACACACATATATATATATATATATATATCCTTTTGATCTAATTACTTTCACATACAAACTTGAAGTACTACACTTATCTCGCCGTTCTCTCAATTAAGAAAAATGAAGTACACATTTCTACAAAAGAAATTGTTCATAATTATTTTCCTGAAAATTATCATTATCCACCTCATGCAGCAATTCCAAGTGGTACTATGAAGAAATCCTAACATGCTCAAAATCTACAGAAATTGAACACAAAACCTCTTCTAGAGCAATTTTCTCTCAAAAATCCTCCTCACACTTTATGAAATATGGTTCTCCTAGATGAAAATACTCAAAATTATTTCCAAAAAATAATGGGGACTTTATCTGTAATACCCCAAAAAATTTGGACGTCTATTATTTTAAAGAATTTAAATTTCTTTATATTATTATTATTATTATTTTTCAATTCATGTGGAATGCCTTTATATGCATTTTATCATTTCATGTGAATTATTAGGTCTTTATACAATTATTATTTTATGTGAATTGGTTGTCTTTATAAATTCTTTCATTTCATGTGAATTGCTCTATTTTTTATTTTTATCAATTTATATGAATTGTTTATTGATTGTGTATTATTTGATTTAAATATTTTAAATGCTTTGGATTGGGTTAGGGAGGAATCTGGGCTGGAATGGTTGGGCTAAGGATATGCTTAAGTTGTTGGACCATGGTTATAGTTATATTATTATGGTTATTATTATTATTATTTTTAGTTATTTAGTTTTTAGAAAATAATAATAATAATAATAGAATAAAATGATTAGGACAAAAGATAATAAGAAACTAGGGTTTCTGCCGTTTGCATTACGCACAAAAATCAGGAGAGTAAACGAAAGAGAGAAAGAGTTCGGGTGAACGAGTGTTTGAATCGTCAAAGAAGCAAGTTTGATTATTCTCTTCCCTTTTGAATCCGTATGCATAGTCTAGGTTTGAGGATTGTGTTTATTTTGGAAATTTGTATATAATTGTATGTTTTTTTTTTCTCTGTTGATAAATTTTGTGAGAATTAATTATGCTAATTGTATAGACATGTTGCTAGAAATTTATATGCATTTAATTATGAAATTAAATGATTTTGTATGCTAAGATAATTCTGTGAATTAAACATTAGGATTTTGGAGTTTTGGTACTGTTTTAGGGTATTTTTGCATATGTATATACATGTATATATGATTGTATAGGCGGGTGTATATATATACGAACATGAAATTTGGGTCTACTGTGTTTATCATTTTTGAGGAATTTTGTTCCGATTAAAAGGTAGATCTTACTTCCTAGAACAATCCTTGAAAGTTTCGTTATGAACCGTTGGGTAGATTGACGGGAAATTGAGTTTAAAATTTTAGATTTTCGAATTGGGCGTTTTTGATTTAGTCCGCGAGAGGGGATAATTTTGGTACCAATACGTAGCTTAGATCGATACGAGTTCAATGGTATATTCATATGCCCGATTCGGTGCTCGGAAGTGATCGGAAAGTGATCGGGAAGCTCGGCCTCCATTGTTGGCCGCTGAAGCTTCAGCTGGGGAAGAAGGAAGAAGAAAGAAAAAAAAAAAAAGAAAAAGAAAAGGGGCCACGCGTCCGCCGGCGCGTGGGGTGCGTGCCGCCGGCACCAGTGGCGGGGAAATTGTTTTCGGGCCCCACTCGCGAGGGCCCACCTCTAGGTCCAATATGGGCCCGTTCCGAATTGTTTTGATATTTATTTTGTATTTTTGAAATTTTTGGGAAAACTTGAAAATCTGGAAAAATGATTTTTTTAAAAATACTTTTATAATTCTAAAAATTCCCAAAATTTTATGTCAACTTCCTGGGAGCTTAAGGGGCTTGGGGTTTAAATTTCATATCAAAATTATTTACCATTGTCTTTAAATTAATTTTTAAAGTGTCTAAAAACTGGGTTTTTCAGCCTCTTTAATTTTAGAAAATAGTTAGAAATTTCCAAAAATTCCGAAAATTTTATTGTAGCTCTTTGAAGGCTAAATACACTTGGGTTTAAATTTTCAACTCAAAATGATCTTTCCTTGTTGTTCAATTGATTTTTAAAGTGTCCAAAAGTTGGGTTTTTCACATTCTATAATTTTAGAAAATACTTTTATAATCCCAAATATTCCCAAATTTTTACTGTAATTCTCTGGAGGATAAATACACTTGGGTTTAAATTTTCAACTCAAAATAATCTTTCCTTGTTGTTCAATTTATTTTTAAATGTCTAAAAGTTGGATTTTCACCTTCTTTTATTTTTAGAAAATATTTTAAAATTCCAGAAAATTCTAGAAAAATTCAGGTAACTTTATAGGATTAAAATGCACTTGGGTTTTAAATTTCATGTCAAAATGCGTCTCCCTTGTGATTGTGTTAGTTGTGAAAGTATGCCTCGAATTATGTTTATTTTCTTTTTGCTAGAATAATATTTTTAAAATTCTCAAAAATTCTAGGAAATTCTAGCATGATTTAATAGGGTTCTTAGTAGTAGAATATGCCCAGAAACCTAGATAAAATTTAGGTTTAGACTCCCTCATATATTTGAGTGCATTGAAGGTTGAGTTGGAAAATTGCTTCTTTAATGGATGTTTGAGTTATTTGATTTACTTGAATGTAATTTTCTTTAAGGATATAAATGCCCATCAAATACTTGATTATAGTCTACTTGTGAACGATTTATCTTATGATGATAATTTCATGTTGGATGATTTGAAATAACGGTTTGTGCAAATTAAATCATAATGCACCTTGTTATTTTGTATTGCATATTGGAATGTATCTATGCATTTTATTTTGGCATGTAAGGATTGCCCGGCGTGTCAGGATCGCCCATACCTAATAAGGTATCTACGTATTTTATTTGGCATGTAAGGATTGCCCGGCGTGTCAGGATCGCCCATACCTAATAAGGTATCTATGTATTTTATTTGGCATGTAAGGATTGCCCGGCGTGTCAGGATCGCCCATACCTAATAAGGTATCTATACATTTTATTTGGCGTGTCAGGATCGCCCATACCTAATAAGGTATCTATACATGTATGCATATGTTTTCTTTATTTTGAACTTAAAGAACGTGTTCATTGTTGGATGATAAGGGTTTGTTGGAACAATGTATAAGATGATTTCACTTCTGAAAAATATGAACTAAATAGGAAATGACTAGTATGTATATATCTATACCTATTAAGATATCAAAAGATTAAATGATGGCATGTTAGGATTGATATTATTTCATGTTATGTTTATTTCTGCTGAACTTAAGAAATGTGATCACTTTTGCGTAATAAGGATTTGGGTGGAATATTATAATTAATGACTGTTGTTTTGAAAACATGAAACTGGAATAAGAATAGCTTGTATGTTAAATCTATTGTTTTCTTTTGTGTCCCTTATACTGAGGGTATGTATATTGGTTCTCTGATTGAGATGTAGTAGATAGAACTTGCTCGTGGGTTTAACCCACTTTGTTGATATTTCAGGTTTCAGACAGGTTCCATCGCGAGGATAGAGTTTTAGGGTTTGGTTGTAGCAGACGTCTCATCTCATCAGTTACAGGATAGGAACTTGTTTCTTCAAGAGTCATATTATGAACTTTTGAGACTTTGATTATTGGTATTAATTTTAGAATTTAAAAAATTTTGTTCATTCTGATTAAGGGGTCCTTGGGTTATAGGACTTCCAAATTGTATTACCGGACATATACTTGTTTAGTTAACGGTTATTTTAATTTAGAGGAACTTTCTTTTCTGCTTTTAGAAAATTGTTCATTATATCTTTTGTATTCTATGCTTGTTGGTACCAGTTGTATGTATCTTCCAGGTTTTGTGTATGAGACTGGCCACCTCATGCGCGAAATTTTTTGGGGGGTATTTCAT